>CM060440.1:79998093-82541170 GCA_030545235.1 Helianthus tuberosus
ACTTGGCGTTTTATATTTCAACGGCGTTTTTATGTGAGAGGATGTTTTACCTTTTTTACCCTTAATGAAGCGCGTTCACGTAATAAAATTTATGTTATTTACGAAAACGCCACCGCACCAATCTAGTCTATATATTGTTTTGATCAGACGATCCATAATCGTTCTCACCGTTCTCACACTTTCCACCGTTTTCTCTAAATCCTGACCCTATATATATATAGTGTGTGAGGTTCACTGGATAACACTAAAAAGTGGGGAACCGGGGAACACTCTTAACAATTTAACTTAACATGTTAAAAATCTTTTTTTTTAATTCAGCGCTTTTGTTTATAAATATTTGTAGGAGCATTTTTAATAAAAAAAAAATCAAAACTAAAAATATAAAAAAACAGTTCAAAAAAGGCTTAAATTTTTTTTACAAAAAATGATTTTTTTTATTGGAATAGTTTCTACCTATTTTTTATAAGGAAAAACACTGAATTTTTTTTTAACATGTTAAGTTAATTTTATAAGATATATTTTGGTAAACTGTTTTTTAAACATTTTTTTTATATTTTTTAGTTTTTTTATTAAAAATATTTCTACATGTATTTATAAAGAAAAGCGCCGAAAAAAAATAGAAAAAGTTGATTTTTAACATGTTAAGTTTGAATTTTAAAAAGTGTTCCCCGGTTCCCCACTTTTTAGTGTTCCCCAATGAACTCTCCCCTATATATTATATATATCTATATATATATATCCTCCACACCCTAGTTCCATCCCCTATAAGCCTATCTTCACACCTGCTTATGTGGACGCCTACTTAAAACACCACCAACTATCACATCCCATAAACACATCAAAACACATAAACACACGCAACCTCCCAACCACAAACATAAAACATCATAATATACACAAATATACAAGATGAGATGAGACACGACCTGATCAATAATATCTCGGCTGTGGAGGCCCGAAGATAGAAGTCATCATATCCGCAAACTCTCTGAATCCAAATGCACCACTGCTGCTTACCGCCCTGATCGCCTTCTTGGCCGGCTTGTTGCTGACCCATGCCCGTATGTGGATTCCACCCACTGTGAATGGTGTAATGGTGGGGGTGGGATATATAACACTACCATCGTATGGCGGTAATGTGGAGTAATCCACAATCGGTGGGTCTGATATAACTGGCTGGCCTGCATGCCAATCGTCATGCATACGTCTCTGACGATCATCTAGATAACGGTTGTTCATTTCCTCTTGATGGGCATACATATAGGATCGATTCCACTGCTCTTGCCAGTCATAACTTTGTTTAATAGCCATCTCCATACTAGCTCCCATATATGTTTGTTGATCGAGACAGCATCTGATTTTGGCTCGGACCAATCGGCGAATGTGGGAGGCTGCCTTTGTTCGACCACTTGCTTCATATTTCCTGAGTGAGCCCAGTATGGGTCGTATGGCTGCTGTGCATAGTCAAATGCACTCCCAATGTAGCTCCCGACTGTGTTCCTACCACATGAACACCACCATTTGGGCCGGCACCCCCCATCTCAACATCGATTGTGAACGTGTCCTCTCGATAGTCGTAATCACCGCTCTCATCCCCGTCGCTAATCTCAGGCTCATCGGCCTCACCCGGTCGAAAGTGGACGAGCATCCGCCTTTAATGCCCTCCACCGTTTTCCAGCACTCTTCAACTTATGATATCTCTCCGACTCCTTATACTCCCAACCCGGTCCCAAGTGTTTTATATCAAATGGTTTGAACTTCTTATATGATCCTTTATCTTCAGCTCCAATTGCCCCATATAACTTCATCAATGCAGTGATTAACCTACAATGTGGAACAATCTTCCTTTCTCCCTACTCCGCCTAATCCAAATGTTATTCAACACCAAAAATCGAAAATGGGACAAATGGCGACCCCATGCATCAACATATAGAGAACCGACACCTCCGCAAACCTTACTTCCACCTTGTCACCCTGCTTTGGGGATAACATTCTACGTACACAACACCAACATCAATTTTGCCTCGATCCTTAGATTCCTTCTCAATAACTTCACATGTGTCGGTACCCGGAACAAAGAGATAGTTAAGCATATGTTGCCATTGGGGATGATTTTGGGGGTTAAAGTATAGATCCTCTAGCTGTGGGAAGATGTATTGATTCGACGGCTTGCTATCGAATTTTGCAATTCGACGTAGAGAATCATAAGACATTTCAACAGACACCCCATTAACCGTCCCTATAAGCTTCATCTTTGACGGGGCCTTAAAGGGAGGACATGTGAGAGTAGCCATCCATTCTTGTATCTCTCTATCATAAAGATTTTTCACCTCTCCATCATAATATTTCAAAGCTGCTTCCCATCCTAATGCTTTGAATTTATCCGTGATCCCGAATAGCCCGAAGTCAACCTCTCTAATTTCCTTTTCGCAAATAACGCCTCCTTGCGTTGTTGTAATCTGTTCATTTGCTCATGGAATAAATCGGTTTTGCCATTCAACAGGTTTGATCGAGTAAGGACCCGGATGTCCAATCCGGTTTCGGGCCCCTCGGTGGAGCATCCTTTTCCGAGTCCGGGTCGCCACGCCCGGATCAATATTCTCTTCTTTTGTTTTGCTTCAGCTTGTTGGCTCGAGGACCCTTCTATCGCTTTACCTTTACTCTTTCCCATCTCCTACACACAACACACAAAACACACATAAATTCAAATTCCACAACCTCCCATACTTGCTTGACACTATGGTTATAGATGTAGGAACACCAAAAATTATCTTTTCAATTAAAATTTGGGCATGATGTCTCAACAATATAAAAGATTTTCCAAAAATTTCAACTTAGACATCAATAAAGATTTTCCAAAAATTTCAACTTAGACATCATCTACATCTCCACGCCTATCCCTAGCAACCTGACAATATTCACATCATCAAACATGTTCAAGCAAGTGTGTATAAGAATAAGAAAAATCAATAACCTTCAATCCATAATGCACCAACAAAAATAGTGAGAAAACACATACCTTGAGTTAGTGATGCAAGACACACAACAACCTCACGAGAGAACAAGAACTTCCCACGAAAACCCACTATTTTTAGGACTTTCATGTCCAAAATCGAACACTAAAACAGGAGAATCTTTGCAATGCAACCACAAATCCGACTTCCTTGTGAAATTATAGCCAAGATTGACCCAAAAACCACTAGATTCGGTGAAGTTTTGAGAGAGTTATGGAAGATTGTAGCTATGGAGGTTTTAGGGTTCTTGTGGAAGATAAGAGGTGAAGGAGAAGGTAAAAGGAATATGTGGTTGGGGATTGAATGCAGGAAATTAGTGCCGTAAGCTACGATGCTCCAAGTGGGTCAACGGACAGTCAAAGCAACAATGTAACCTACGACGCCAGCCGTAGGCTACGGCGCCCAGAAATTCAATACGGTGATCCGAGACTGGACTACGGCGGAAAGAATGAAGCAATTGAGTGCCGTAACCTACGGCTCTGGCCGTAGGCTACGGCGGCACCTGGATTTTCTTGCTTTGTTTTCTTTTCAATTCCTCAAAGCTCCATCTCGTTTCTTCCAAGGTTAATTCCCATCCAAGCATTGTAAATCCATTCTTTTATGCTCTTTATCTCCTGCAAATACAAACACACAGTAGTTACCATGTTCCACCACATTTAACCGAATTAAGCATGGGATTTTTATCATTTTAAAGCACTTAAGGGTTGTCCTACGGACCACCTGTCATCGACCACGTATCACATCCCCACACTTGTCGTTTGCTTGCCCTCAAGCAAATCTATTTTTCACTCTCACGTGGGTCGAACGAGAAACACACATCCCATTCTTGAGACTAAGGTTAAGGTCTAATGTCATACCCGGTTCAAACTTTTTAAATTTTCAGCATATCTAACCGTAAAGTGACTAATCACGTATAAAATGGTTATCCAAGATTAACCAGCCCTTGAAACTCAAAAATCATACATATCTGTCACAATGTTCACTCCACTCGGTTTACAAGTTGGCTAATTTTAATAATGTATTAGCACCTTTTTAAAGTAATCACTCAAAACCGAATAGAACATGTACCCGCATAAGCTTGCAACTCAATCGTTCTCCACCACCGACCACAAATACTAAGCACAAGTCAAAAGGTCTTTAAAGGTTGTAGTGGGGCAAGGCGAAGGGTAGGAAATATGATATTTTATAGTGGCTAAGGTGATGAAAATTTCGATCTTTATTACAAACGACTATTCTAAACAAAACTAACTATAAACATGAACTATGAGGCAACGACTTTCGCCTTTTATTCAACAAACTAATAACTCGCATTTTTATACTTTTCTCAATGTTCTTCTATTATTTTTCGCAACATTTTCTGAATTTTTACCTTTTCTTAATATGAATTACACTAAACAAACACATAATCCTATAATCGAATTTTCATCACACGGGTTTAAAAAGAAAAGGTTTTTGGTTATGGGCTAAATGGGTTGTTAAACGAAAGGTTTAGGCTCAAAGTTGGTGACTAAGGGATAGATTTCAGGTAAAGGTAAGCAAATGGTGTAAAAGGAAAAGGTTTACCTAATGCCTTAATCATTCTCGTGCTTGTATTGGGTCTATAGTCTCAAACGTATCAAAAGATGCAATTTCTACAATACATGACTAATGGTCTACTCAAACAAAGAAATATGTGTATATATGATGTATACAAGTGGCTCAAGATCTCATGTATAAAGGGTATAGAATATGATATACATAAATTGCAAGTTTCTTAGGCGGATTATTCCCAAATAACCACCCGCTAAATACTCGTCATGCTATTAACTCGAACTTGACTATGACTAAAGACCAAATGGGTTGTGCTTTTGAAATTTCCCCCCATCCCTACATTTGAGGTCAACATTATCCTCAATGTGTAGTGTTTAAATGAACGGGTCAAAAATCAAAAAACTTTTACTCCCCCATCCCCACACTTGAGGTCAACATTGTCTTCAATGTGTAAGAATAGAGCTTTTACAGCGCACAAGGGATGTGACACGGCTAAATTCCCCAAAATTTCACCCCGGAAAATAAAATACAAATTTACAATCCACTTATTTGCTAACTAGAAATCAAAGATAAAAAGAAACGTATGCACCTGGTTTTCACTCGTTCCTCGTTTGCTCTTTATCTTTCAACAAAGCGGTCATCTAATAAACATATTGTACCTACAAATCTCAATCCTTGTGTAGAAGCATGCTTCTCACCACCATCAAAATTTGTTAGTGACCTTTTTCTACCACTTTTATGAAAATATTACCAAACCATACATTATTTCACTTTGATTTATGTGGAAAAATAATGTACAATAACAACAAACCTAACTCACTTTCATAGGAATCACGGTTGCATTTAGCGTATGCAACAAGCCCTTTTAAACCTCCCGATAGCTCGGGAGGACGAGTAGGTCTCGTGAGGGTTATATAGGGAACACGCCCGCAACGTTCATTTAGCTATGAATTAAAATACTAAAAACATAAGAACTAAATATCAAAAATAAATATACAACAACAACAACAACAAAAGACATACCTCATCCCTAGCGTTGGTATCGCTCGTTCGGGTCCACTGGTGGGTATGGGTTGTACGGGTAACCGGTGAGGGCCTCAAACATCTACCAGTAATTGTCTAGGGGGACTTATTCTCCTTTAGCCAGTGCTTGAAACTTTGGTGGGATGAAGCTGGATCCCACGCACTCGGGCCAGTGAGGCAATGGGTCAGAAGGACCTTGAGGGATGGGAAGGTCTACATAGTTGGTCCAACCCAAGTGCTCTACATTTGGAAGACTGGCTAACCAATCCTGATGATGCCTTTCTTAATCATGGAGGACCTTGGCATTATTGATTGCTAACTCGTTGGTTGTGTACAAGGCACTCCATCGGTTATCTTCCCTTGTGTTTTGTGCAATTTAGAGCCTATCTTGCTCCTCCTCCCATGCTCGCCTTCGAGCCTCTTCTTGCACACGGTGTTGTTCCATTTGATCACACTGAGATCATTGCATAGCTTGGAACAACTGTTGTTCCTCCCAGTATTTCTCCACCTTAGCTTGGTGAGCATCTTCGGCATCCCATCGAGCTTATAACTGGGCTTGATGTTCTTGTTCCCAGTTTCTTCTCCTTGCCTCATACTCCCGGCCTCCCCCCATGACCGCAGAGACATTGTCGAAAACCGCCTGTTGACCGCGGTTGAAATTGGGATACCTCGGTACACGCCGACAAGTTACGAAGTTTGCCACACCCCCGGATATTTCTTGGTGTGGCCGTAGGTACCTTTGACGCGGTCCCCTTGGACCGGCAGGGTCGTCTTCATCTTCCTCATCCAACATCTCTTCATCTCCCGTGGCTTCTTGGGCCGCACTCGGGTCGGTAAACTCAAACTTATGCCCCACATCATCGGTCACCGTGTACTTGTGACCGTAGACTTGCACTTAGATTTTCCAATGCCTTTTCATCGACGCCAAACTGAATTCTTCCACGGGTCTAGAAACCCAAAGTGATTCTGGAGGTAAACAGTTCTGCTGAAGGATCATCACACTGATCAATCGTGGGTATGGTATCATCCTCCGAGTGCACGTCTCCCTAGTATCCCACGTGTTCATCATTACGATATGTCTCCATGATAATGTGGGCGTCCCATACAATAAAGCGTGGATGACCCTACAATCTGGCACTTTCACCTTCCTACGGTCTCCAAACCGCACCATGATATTTTCGAGGGAAATGCCTTGTAAAATCTTTCCCTCGACTGATAGATGGCTCTTCAAAGCCGCTCCACCATCAGCGTATGGCAACACAGATCCAATCATATCCTCAGGATAATCTATATTTGTCTTGTTATCGAAGAAATGATCTATCCTCAGATAATCGTAGGCATCAACACCCAAGGCGTTAAACCGAGCAATACAATTCATCGTTTCAAATAACATGGTCATTTCCCCCCTTCTCGTATTACCAACTAGTTTCCAAGTACTTGGGGGGGGGGGCATCTCTATTTTGAAACCGAAGAGACGCGAGCCACTCACAAACTGCCGCTGATGTGTTCAAATATTAACATATAAATTTCATCAAATGAGGCATAAAACTAACCTCTTTTTAGTACTAATGTTGGAAAAAGTGTGCTTTTGTCTTCCTTTTGTATTTTCAGGATTAAATGAGCTCAAATTAACAAAAGAAGCAAAAAGACATCAAAATCTAACATAAATATGAGAAAAAGGACAAGACGTGACATGCCCGACCCCACAACAGCATCTTCCCAAGCAAAACAAGAGATCAGAAGCCTGAACACGCCCCGTGCTCAGCCAGCACGGGGGCGTGCCCAAGTGTCAGCAGAAAAGACAAAGTGGTAGAAGCTTCTATTGCCCACCACGGGGCCGTGCTCAGCGGACACGGGCCGTGGTCAACTATAAGATTCGCACAATCCAGGCAAATCTTCATAGTACAAAGATTCTTCTGCACACGGGGTCGTGCTCAGCGGACACGTGGGCGTGGTCAACCAATAAGACAAAGCTGCATTTAATGAAGAAAGAGAGGATGTGGACACGGGGCCGTGCCCGAGCTTCTGTTCAGCCTATAAATAGAAGTGCTTGGCTCAAGCTCAAACCATCCCTTGGCACACCACCTCTCTCACACTTCACCCACCACCCACCACCACCATAACACCATCATCCATTGTCCATCGTAGAGTGTGTGAGTCGTCTCGGGATCCAAGATTGATCGTAAGAGTTCTTGACAATCAAGGCCATGTTTGCCTAAGTCTCTTACATCACTTGGTGAAGACAAAGTGTCTAGTGTAATACTTTTTATTTCTAATCTTTTGCACTTTTTATTTGGTTTTGTATTAATGACTTTAATAACTAGTTGCTTATGTTGAAGGTGATCTTTCCTTATCGTTTGTCCGTGGTGTCTTGAAATTATTTTACTGTCTATATAAAATAAAAGATTTTCACCATTTATATCTCCACGGTCTATATGGAGGTATGTTGGCTACCTGGTCGGGGGTTAAGGGAACGGTTTGGTAAAGGTCTTGCCATTGTTCAGCGTTTAGAGGTCCTGCAATGGACCTGGGTCAAATTTAGTAGGACCTCCTTCAATACTTAACGGTATTGGATGGCGGGGGTCCAAACTCTTTGATCCCCTCATAAGTTAACTACTATTAATACTATAACCCGGCTATTTAGGACTGTATCCCTGCTGACTCAGACTACTTAGTCGAGGGTAACGTCACCTCCAAAAGAGGGGCCTACCATAATATTGCATTAATAACTTAATTAATTATCTTCCAATAATCCACCCTTTTAGGATTGTATCCTTGCTTACTCAAACTACTGGGGTGAGGGTAACGTCACCTTCAAAAGAGGGGCCTACTATAATAACTAAGATAATCTCTTAATTATGTGCAAAAGTGCGGAAATAATCAAAAGTTACACTAGATACGAGTCGGAACCAAGTGATTCATCTTGTCTATCTGTTTTTATTTTTATTTTTATTTTCAGCATTTTAGTTAGTTTCTACTTTTCTTAGTTTAAAACCTTTTTTCTAAACTTTTTATTTTGATTAGACGTTGAGGATAAACCGGTACTAAAAGCTCTTGTGTCCTTGGACGACCTCGGTATCTTACCAACACTATACTACGCTCACGATGGGTGCACTTGCCCATATGTGTGTCTAGTGTTAGTAAATATCGTGTTTTATAAATTTAAAACTTGACTAAAAAGTGTTAAAGGGGCTTAAAATATACACCTAATATATATAACGCTTCACACGCATCAAGTTTTTGACGCCGTTGCCGGGGACACAAGGATTTTAAGAAAGCTTAAAATCGACGGCCTAATCAGTTTTTCAAAACCTTTTCAAAAGCGCGCAAATTTTTCTGCATTTTAGTTTAGTTTTGCATTTACAGTAACCTGTACATGGGGCCGTGTTCGCTGAACACGGGGCCGTGCTGCAGATTTTTAATAAACACCCAGTAACAGTAGCTTGAACACGGGCCGTGCTCACTGAACACGCCCCGTGCTCAACGAAATCAGTAAATTTAATTAAAACGCCCAGATACAGATCCTGAACACGGGGCCGTGCTCACTGAACACGGGGCCGTGTCCAGCCTCTGTTTCCGGTTTTATTTTTGTTTTCTGATCTCGAGACTTGGTTGTGGTCTGCTGAGTGATTCTTATGGATCAATACTCAGGAGGTTACAACTACACCTATAAGGAGGATGATTATAGGGGTAATTATTGCACTAATTGTCGTAACGCACGATCGTTTCAAAATAGTCACTCATATCAACCATCCAATTCATACACCTATTATGAGGAACCCAGGTACGAACCATCAACTTCATACACATCCTATGAAGACCAAAGGTATGAACCTCCTCCCTCATACTCATATTTTGACGAACCAAGGTATGAGCCTTCATACTCGTACTTTGAGGAACCAAGATATGAGCCACCACCTCCGTATGCTTATTATGAGGAACCTTGGCATGAACAACCCACCTCATATGAGTATTATGAAGAACAAAATTACGAACCTTATCCATCATATGCTTACAATGAAGAACAATGGTGTGAACCATCTACTTCATATGGGTATTATGAGGAACAAAGGGTCGAACAACCAGATTCAAGCTTAGAAAATACCGATTCTTTTTCTATAACCGAAGTAACCGATAGGATATTAGAACACATAAGAGTTATCGATCGCTGTATAAAAGAATCTCGCGCAAGGGAAGAGGAGTCCCGCGCAAGAGAAGAATTAAAAAATGAAGAGATAACTGAAAGTGTAAAAATGGAAGAACAAATAAGTGAAAAACCGACACATGAGTTAAACAATGAAAAAGGTGAGTCCGACAAAGTTAAAATTCAAGAAGAGTCTAATTTTGAAGAAATTAACCTCTTGTCACCTTCTTTTGAAAATCATTGTTTAGTACCCTCTCATGCTAAGTTTTTAAAAGAGTTAAATACTAACACTAAAATTGACGAAACGGTAAGTGTTAAGTTAACTGATGATCAAACCTCGCTAATAAAAGAAGACCCATTTGAAATTAACATTACACCGGTTCCATGTTTCTTTCAAAATTCATTTATTAGTAATGTCACAATTGATAAAGATCTTTGTGTTAACATAATGCCTAACTACATTTTTGAAAAATTAAGTATTAGTGATTTTTCTCCACTTCAAATACCCATTTTTCTATCCAATCGGAAAGTAATAAAATCAATCGGTGTAGTTGAGGATGTATTGGTTCAAACAAATCAAATGGTAATCCCGACCAACTTTGTCATCCTCGATGACGCTCCTCTAGTGTTGGGACGACCATTTGTAAAAACTCACGAAGCCTTGAAAAACCGGAAGTTCAACAATCTACCTCTTCAATTAGGGGCATTTAAAAGAAGTGTCGACCTTGAGCGATCAATGAAATATCCATTCGGCAATGACGACCCCCTAATTGAAGATGAGCCAGAACCACCTGATAAGGTGGGTCTAGCCAAGGACCCTTATAAACGTGGCGCACCACGGAGGCATTCCGCGGAACTATCCTTAGTTTAGATTAATTTTCTTGTTTTCTAGTTAGTTTTAATTTTCAGGAATAAAACACACTTGAGATGGCAAAGGATGCAAGGGAAACTTGAACCAGCACTCTATACAGGAGAACAGAACCATCCGACAAATTTCTTCGTTTACAGTAAGCTCGGCACGGGCCGTGTCCACCCAACACGGCCCCGTGCTGCACTGTCTGCAGAAAAAAGACCCAGTTCAGGTAACTGGACACGGGCTGTGTTCATCCAACACGCCCCCGTGTCCAAACTTCTGTTTCTCTTGTTTTAAATTTGTTACTGGCACTTGAACACGGGGCCGTGCCCGGATAACACGGGGCCGTGTTCAGCGCCCAGTAACACAAAATTTTTGCTTTTTACACCTTTTTGCGCATTGAATCAACCTAAAAACTTATTTTTGGGACACAATGAGGACAATGTGTAATTTAAGTGTGGGGGGATGCTAAAACCTTGAATCTTGCAAGTCCTAAATACAAGCCTTACACAAAACTCTATTGGAACCGCTAATCACCCCAAAATTTTTCAAAAATTTTCATTTTTTTTACTTGTCTAGGTTTAACTCGGGAAATTCAAGTTCTAAAAAAGTTATATTTTTACGAATTTACAACCGATAGCGTCGTGATAAAAAGAACCAACATAAGAAAATTATGAAAAGGCATGACAAGCTTAGTTAAAATTTGATTATATATACTTGATCACATAAAAAACCCATTCCCACAAAAGTGAGTTTTGAGCCTTTATTGAGCAAACACTTACATATCATTTGACTAAATGCTCATTTTCGTTTCTTGTATGAATAGCCGCTTGGTTCTTACGACTCTAGAACTTGCCATGATGATACATTCCCGGTCCTTACCAACTTAAACCCGAGTAAGTAAATGATGGAGGCATTAGGACTAACATTTTTTTATTCTACACCATTATTTTTCTTTTTTTTTTTCACCACCTACCCAAAATCCACCTAGTTAGCCCCTTTGAGCCTAAACCTTTTCATTTCATAACCCAAACCAAACACCCTTTTACCCACCAAAACCTTTTTCATTTTTACCCCTTTTGTTTTAGTAACAAGTTCGATTTTTTGTATGACTTCAAAAAAAAAAAAAAAAAAAAATTTGTGTTGATGATGAAGCAAAAGAAAACAAACAAACAAGTTCATCAAAAATAACTTTGTTTGAATAAATAGCTTCATCAAAATAAAAGTTTCAAAAAAATAGAAAGTCTTACGAAAACCGACACTTGTTACGCTTTTCGCCCTTTTTCTACTAACCACTAACCACCAACCCAACCACCTACCTTTAACCCAAGCCTAACCCTTTACCCACAAAGTCCTCTTGATATTTACAAAGGTATATAAGTTAAAAAGGAGGAGGATTGATTGCTTGGCAAGCCTATGGTAGGAGTAAGTTTCATGCCGCTCTCGAGTGATCCACAAAAATACATTTTCGGCCGAGTGTTGAGTGATCCCCGTGAGGTATATGAACTTGTATATAAATAGAATTTTACAAAGGCATGTTATGCCCTAATAAGTAATTTCTCTTATGAAAAGTTTTAAATAAATCATGACGAACAGGATTGTAAATAAATAAAAATAAAATTAAATAAAGAATCTTGGAAATCCCGACACTCTACGACAAGCCCAAAAACCTTCTTCTCTACCCATTCCATTTGGGAGTGTAAATAGCCACATATTAAAGAGTTTTACTTGAGGACAAGCAAAGATTCAAGTGTGGGGGTATTTGATGTGTTCAAATATTAACATATAAATTTCATCAAATAAGGCATAAAACTAACATCTTTTTAGTACTAATATTGGAAAAAGTGTGCTTTTGTCTTCCTTTTGTATTTTCAGGATTAAATGAGCTCAAATTAACAAAAGAAGCAAAAAGACATCAAAATCTAACATAAATACGAGAAAAAGGACAAGACGTGACATGCCCGACCCCACAACAGCATCTTCCCAAGCAAAACAGGAGATCAGAAGCCTGAACACGCCCCGTACTCAGCCAGCACGGGGGCGTGCCCAAGTGTCAGCAGAAAAGACAAAGTGGTAGAAGCTTCTATTGCCCACCACGGGGCCGTGCTCAGCGGACACGGGCCGTGGTCAACTATAAGATTCGCACAATCCAGGCAAATCTTCATAGTACAAAGATTCTTCTGCACACGGGGTCGTGCTCAGCGGACACGGGGGCGTGGTCAACCAATAAGACAAAGCTGCATTTAATGAAGAAAGAGAGGATGTGGACACGGGGCCGTGCCCACTGGACACGGGGCCGTGCCCGAGCTTCTGTTCAGGCTATAAATAGAAGTGCTTGGCTCAAGCTCAAACCATCCCTTGGCACACCACCTCTCTCACACTTCACCCACCACCCACCACAACCATAACACCATCATCCATTGTCCATCGTAGAGTGTGTGAGTCGTCTCGGGATCCAAGATTGATCGTAAGAGTTCTTGACAATCAAGGCCATGTTTGCCTAAGTCTCTTACATCACTTGGTGAAGACAAAGTGTCTAGTGTAATACTTTTTATTTCTAATCTTTTGCACTTTTTATTTGGTTTTGTATTAATGACTTTAATAACTAGTTGCTTATGTTGAAGGTGATCTTTCCTTATCGTTTGTCCGTGGTGTCTTGAAATTATTTTACTGTCTATATAAAATAAAAGATTTTCACCATTCATATCTCCACGGTCTATATGGAGGTATGTTGGCTACCTGGTCGGGGGTTAAGGGAACGGTTTGGTAAAGGTCTTGCCATTGTTCAGCGTTTAGAGGTCCTGCAATGGACCTGGGTCAAATTTAGTAGGACCTCCTTCAATACTTAACGGTATTGGATGGCGGGGGTCCAAACTCTTTGATCCCCTCATAAGTTAACTACTATTAATACTATAACCCGGCTATTTAGGACTGTATCCCTGCTGACTCAGACTACTTAGTCGAGGGTAACGTCACCTCCAAAAGAGGGGCCTACCATAATATTGCATTAATAACTTAATTAATTATCTTCCAATAATCCACCCTTTTAGGATTGTATCCTTGCTGACTCAAACTACTGGGGTGAGGGTAACGTCACCTTCAAAAGAGGGGCCTACTACAATAACTAAGATAATCTCTTAATTATGTGCAAAAGTGCGGAAATAATCAAAGGTTACACTAGATACGAGTCGGAACCAAGTGATTCATCTTGTCTATCTGTTTTTATTTTTATTTTTATTTTCAGCATTTTAGTTAGTTTCTACTTTTCTTAGTTTAAAACCTTTTTTCTAAACTTTTTATTTTGATTAGACGTTGAGGATAAACCGGTACTAAAAGCTCTTGTGTCCTTGGACGACCTCGGTATCTTACCAACACTATACTACGCTCACGATGGGTGCACTTGCCCATATGTGTGTCTAGTGTTAGTAAATATCGTGTTTTATAAATTTAAAACTTGACTAAAAAGTGTTAAAGGGGCTTAAAATATACACCTAATATATATAACGCTTCACACGCATCAGCCGCCAAATAGATCCGGGGTGTGTTGACTTCACACCAATCAAGCACCCGATCCCATCCTAAACGCTCAAACATTTGGACGATCGCAATCGTCCACAACTCCTCCACATTCACCGATCTTTCCGAAATGACTTTTTCCTGAATCGATGTTGTCACCCCTATGATCATTTTCCACTTCCACAGTTTAATTTCCAACTTCTAGTCATTGAACCTGGAGAGGGGCTTCTTCTTGTAATTGTCCCAAACATTAGCTCTGCGACTATCCCTATATTTCTCCCAAGCCCAGTCTTGTCTACTTAGCCTCCCGTCACCTTCCTCTATCGTACTAAATTGTTCCTATTTTTTTGGTAGTAGCCCTGAATATGATCCAGGCCTAAATGACGACCCTTGTCCCGTGGTCTTAGCTTTCTTTCTACTTCCGGACATGACTATAATCACAAAACAAAGAAACAATCAATACAAACTCGAACATCAAAACAATCTCAAACCTTGAGTATAACATATGATGTTGAACTTCAATTAGTTATTAGATGTAAAATCGCCTATTTAAACTTCCAAAGTTGCACATTTTATCATCTAAACATTAATCTTTCATGTTTACTCACAAATTTATATGTTTTTAACAATGTTCAATCATCATATCAATGTTCAATCATGCAAATAACGAGTGTATTCACTTCCTTATGGATATTGCATGTTCAAAACCCACCCAAATCAAACATACATCCTCAAATTCAAGCTAAAACATCACACATTGTAATAAACAACCTACTCTTAAACAAAGTTCAAAATTTCGTAAGAAATCAATGTACCGTATGATAATCATGCTTAAATTAGAGGAAATTTCATACCTTTAATGTAGTAGAACAAGAAGAACTAGCAAAAGATGTAAAGCACAAAACTTGATGAATACCCTTTCAAACACCCAAAATTTCATGCCCAGAAATCTTGCAAATAAGCAAGAATCAACAAAAACTATGATGGGGGTTTTGTTCCTCTCGAAAAACTAAGCAAAATAGGCTGAAAAATCGGTTGATTTGGTGGAGCATTGAGGGATTTATGAGGTTTTGAAGGTCTAGGGTTTTGTGAAGGTTTTGGGAAGATGAAGATGAAAAGTGGGTTAGGAGAGAGAGACCAGGGATTTTGGAGTTTTAGTAAAGTTTGGATAAGGGGAAGGGTTATGAGGATGAATATGTGGTGAAAATAATGTTTTGATTGAGCGTGGTTAGGTAAAAAGGTGTTTTGGTTCGAGTTTTTACATAAACCCCAATTCTGCGTCGGCCAGGAATTAAAGCGTCGTCGGCGACGCATAACACCGTCATCGGCGACGGTACCCTAATTTCGTTGAACCGCCCGACGCCTTATCCTCCGAGATACGGAGGTTTTAAGCCGACGCACCATTTCCCAACATTGTCCCCGACGCATGAGCTCGCCGTCGCCGACGGTATGTGCTTTTTCAATTTTTTATGTTTTATTTTATGAAAAGTAAGAGAAAAATTATAAACTTTTTACAAAAGGATCTTATGCTATAAAAATTCCTAAAAATTATTAAAAATCTTTTTATAATTTTTTTATAAGTTAAAATTTAAAAAAAATACGAAACCGTTTAACGGTCCTACCACCCCCCGAAAAGCCGTGTGTTGTCCCTAATACACAAAAACAAGTCTAGAAACATACCTTTCACCTTCATGACCCGTTCGTGATGTTCGGATTTCACACATCAAAGGGGGTAAGTACGAAAAAAAAATTATTATAAGACTAAATGATACGAAATAAATAATAAAAATGTACAAAACTCTACAAACAATGTTACCGGTCCTTTAGTTGACCTCGTATGTTGGCACGCTTACCACAAAGCTTACCAACTCCACGTTTGCATCCTTTTTCTCCTCGTTACCATCAAGGAACAGTTTAAGGCGGTGACCGTTAACCGTTTGCTTCAATCCATCCTTCGGATCCTCAATGGTAACATCTCCAAACTTCCGGACCCGTGTAATCACATACGGGCCCATCCATTTACTCTTGAGCTTCCCGGGGAAGTACTTGAGCCGTGAGTTGTAGAGCCACACCTTTTGCCCCACCACGAACTCCTTCGTCTTCAACTTAGCATCATGTGCTCTCTTCATACCGTCCTTGTATTTTGAGGCACACACATATGCTTCTTCCTGAAGCTCCTCCAACTCGCTTAACTTTCGCTTCCTTTCTTTACCTGCATCATCGTATTTCATGTTAACTTCTTTAATAGCCCACCAAGCATGATGTACAAGCTCCACCGGTAAGTGACAATTTCTACCTTAAACTAAGCCGTATGGTGTAGTGCCAATAGGTGTTTTATGAGCCGTTCGATAGGCCCATAAACCATCATTCAACTTCGTCGACCAATCCTTATGGTCCGGTCCAACGGTCTTTTGCAAAATTTCTTTTATTTGCCTATTGGACACTTTCACTTGACCACTCGTTTGCGGGTGGGAAGGAGTAGCAATTCGATGGTCAACGCCATACCGTTTCAATAGCTTACCAAAGTTAAAGTTCTTAAAATGAGATCCAACATCACTAATGATTACTCGAGGGATCCCAAATAGAGAAATAATATTGGTTTGCCCAAAATTACAAACCACGGTATGGTCGTTTGTCTTAGTGGCGATCGCTTCGACCCATTTAGGTACATAATCGACCGCCACCAAGATGTATTGATTGCCATGTGAATTCGGGAACGGGCCCATGAAATCGATCCCCCACACATCAAAAATATCAACAATGACGATCGGTTGCATGGGCATCTCATCCCGTTTAGAAGTACTCCCTAACTTTTGACACTCAATGCAATTCTTAGCAAAGTTAAATGCATCTTTGAAAATAGTCGGCCAATAAAGCCCACTATTGAGCACTTTGTGTCCAGTTTTTTGACCACTGAAATGGCCCCCACAAGCAAATGAATGCAAGTGCATCAAGACAGTAGGAATCTCGTCGTCTGGGATGCATCTTCTAACGACTTGATCCGGACATATCTTGAATAAGTCCGGTTCTTCCAACGTGTAGTACTTGATCTGTGAAAGGAAGTGCAACCTCCTCCTTCTATCCCAGTGAGCCGGTAACTCACCTGTAACCAAATAATTCACAATATTAGCATACCAAGGTAATACCGAAACTTTTAAAATGTGCTCATCTGGGAAGGTTTCATTAATCTCCACACGTGAAGAATCCTCCTCCACTAACAACCGAGACAAGTGGTCCGCAACCACATTTTCACTCCCTTTCTTGTCCCTGATCTCTAGGTCAAACTCTTGCAATAAGAGAACCCATCGGATTAGTCGCAGCTTTGTTAGTGCATTACGTCTATTGACTTCGTCTTGTATCATGTAACGTAATAGGATAGATTAGAATAATCAGTGCACGAGGTTCGAGAGTCGAAATTTAGTGGTTAAGCAAGAGGTTCCGCTTATATGGACATTGTTCATAAAAGCGAAACCACAAACATGAGGTTTCGCTCATATGGACATGTCCATATAAGCTAAACCTCTCCAACTATAAATAGGTGTATTGTTTGTTCATTTGGCAACGGTTCTGAAACTTGTAACGAAGTGCTGCCAGATTGCTTTCAGGTTGTAAACGTTGTTAAATCAATCAAAGAAGCATTATAATTAGTTTGAGCGTCTGTATCTTTGATTCCGCCTTTGATACAGAAAAAAAGACTCTTCTGATTGACTCGTTCGGGTCCAACAACGATCCTACAAGCTTCGCATCCTTCTTGTCCATGAGGTACCTAACAGTAGAATGGTAAGAATAAACAACCACTTTAGTACCCCATATATAAGCCCGGAACTTATCCAACGCATATACCACCGCAAGTAGCTCTTTCTCGGTAGTTGTATATTTTAATTGTGCATCCGAGAGAGTCTTACTTGTGTAATATATAGCAACCGGTTTCTTATCCACCCGTTGACCCAATACCACCGCATAGTCACTTGCATCACACATGATTTCAAATGGTAAAGACCAATTCGGTGATTGCAAGATTAGGGCCTCAACCAACTTTTACTTCAAAATGTTAAAGGCAACTTTACACTTTTCATCAAAAACAAAGGACACATCTTTTAATAAAAGGTTATATAATGGTTTGGAAAAGTCACTAGACCCCTTAATAAACCTCCTATAAAAACCCGAGTGTCCCAAGAATGACCTAATGCCTTTAACACTTGTGGGATATGGTAGAGTAGAAACTACATTGACTTTAGCATGGTCTACCTCTATCCCACGACTCGACATCACGTGTCCTAATACGATCCCTTCTTGAACCATAAAATGGCTCTTCTCCTAACTCAAGACCAAATTGGTTTCAACACATCTTTTTAACACTTTTTCCAATTGGCCCAAGCAAGTTTCAAAAGATGACCCAAAAATGGAAAAGTCATCCATGAAGATCTCGAAAGACTCCCCCACCATATCTGAAAAGATACTCGTCATACACCTTTGAAAGGTGGTGGGGGCATTACATAATCCAAATGGCATTCGCCTAAATGCGAAAGTGCCATACGGACACGTAAACGTGGTCTTTTGTTGATCTTCTGGATGAATCGCAATTTGATTGTATCCGGAATACCCGTCCAAGAAACAATAAATTTTTTGTTCGGCTAACTTTTCCATTATTGGGTCAATAAACGGTAAGGGAAAATGATCTTGGGAAGTAGCGGTGTTCAACTTCCTATAATCAATGCAAATATGCCACCCGGTTACCGGCCGGGTAGGTACCTCCTCACCTACGTCATTTTTGATGACTTGTATACCTGCTTTCTTTGGGACGGTTTGGGTGGGACTCACCCATTGGCTATTAGAGATGGGTTAAACAATACCCACATCGAGCCACTTTAATACCTCCTTTTTTACGACCTCCCGTATGTTTAGATTCAATATCCATTGTGCATCACGGGCGGGTGTTATGGTGTCTTCGGTGATGATCTTGTGCATCACTATCGAGGGACTAATACCCTTCAAATCCGCTATGGTCCACCCAATAGCCGCCCTATTGGTGACCAATACCTTCATCAATTTCCCTTCTTGCTCCTCGGTCAAATTCGATGCAATTATGACCGGGAGCATGTTGCCTTCGTCAACATAAGCATATTTGAGATGCTTCGGCAACACCTTCAACTTAACTTCCGGAGGCTCCACCAATAACGGCTTCAATTTTGTGTCAATGGTTTCCAGTAAGCTCTCCACTTGGTGCGTCCATATCGGTTTCCCTTATTTTATCGCGAGCACCTCCAAACTCTTCACCTCCTCGTCTATGCTTCGATTCATCTCCACCTGTGACCTGTCAAACATAGAACAGTCCTCCATTGTGTTTTCCTCATCTACAACGGTGTCGTAGAGAGGTATACACCTGTCAACAATGTCTGCCATATAGCATTCATCGTCGACTGAAGGATTCGTCAATCCCGAAAAAACATGCAACCTTAACCTTCGGTTTCCAAATGTCATGTCAACCATTCCCATTTTGCAATCGATTTGAGAGTTTGTGGTTGCTAGGAACGGTCGACCCAAAATCATCGTAGGTTGCTTGGTTGGGCCTTTGGTCACATAATCAAGTACTAAAAAGTGCACCGGATAGTAAAAATCCTCGATTTTTACAATCACAGCCGAGATTATCCCGCGGGGTAGTTTGGGGGTCAAATCAGCTAACACCACGGTGGTGTTTGCCGCTTGAAGTGGACCAAACTTGTATTGATCATACAAACTACCCGGCAAAATGCTCACACTCGCACCAAGATCTAGAAGTGCCCGGTTGATTTTAAAATCTCCTACTTGAATTGAAATGATAGGCGCACCCGAATCTTGGAGCTTAGGTGGAAGTGCACCCGAAAGAATCAAACTCACATATTCAGTTAAATCTAATTTTTTTGGGAATTTGTGAGTTCGCTTTTGGGTACACAACTCTTTCAAGTACTTAGCATATGACGGTACTTGTTTGATTGCATCCAAAAGAGGTAAATTAATTTTTACTTGTCTAAAAACATCCAACAACTTTTCTTGTTGTGGACCTCTTTTGTTTACAACTTTTTTCACGGGTCCCTTCAATGCTTCGGGATAAGGGGCGGTATTAACCTCCACACCCTTTTCCTTAGCATTTGAGACGGGGACGGTCACAACGAGTGTATTTTTATTAACTTTTAAATCATTTTTTTTTACTCGTTTGACCGTCATCACTTTCCTCAACACTAGCATATTCCACTACCCCTTCAACAAACTGACATAGTGGTGTTTTGACACCATTATCAACGACTCGACCACTACGTAAAGATATTTTATTAATTGGTACCTCTTGTGTGTTCTTGCCGGATGAGCCTTGATGCTTCGGATTTAACGTGGTGTCACTCGAAAGCCTTCCTACACTTCCCCTCAATTGAGCCATTTATTCTGCAAGTTGTCCCACTTACTTTGCCAATGCTTCATGTAATTTGTCTCGAATTTCATTCTCTTTCTTGGACTCTTGCATCATTGAGAGCATTGCATCCATCTTGGCATTCAAATCACTACCACCCCCTCCTTGATTGTTCGATCCATTCCCATTACCACCTTGGTTGTTGTAATTCCTTTGGTACCCACCTTGATAGTTGTTGTCCTGACTTTGGTACCCTTGAGTGTAATTACGTTGGTAACCTCCTTGACTACCACCTTAATGTTTTTTATATGACGACCCACTTTGATTACCCGATTGAAAATTTGGGTTCATTTGATTCACGGTATTCCCATATCAAAAATTGAGATGGTTTCTCAATCCGGGATGATAGGTGTTCGAATTCATGTCATTATTTTTTCTATCACCGAACACTTGATTTACCTCTTCGGTGTAGTCACCTGTGCCCATTTGACATTGATCGGCCTGATGAGCAATCTCCCCACAATCTTCGCACACCGCAAATTGCACTGCACTCACCTCTTTTCTCTTCGCTCGAGCCAACTGTCTCTCCAATTGAGTAATCTGATCCTTAGAATTAGGATCGAGATCGGGAAGTGATCGAGAAATAAGATGCTTTTTTGGCTCGATCGGCCGACTTCTTCGCCTTTGATATCTTTCTCATTCTTTCTTGGATCTCCTAATCATCATCCTCATGAATGCTTAATAGAGTTCCGTTACTAGTCGACTCAAGATGGTTCCGTGTCTCCGCATCCAAACCTCTCACAAAACATTTTACTAACTCCCACTTTTCGATTTGGTGATGAGGGCATTTTCGGATCAATTCCTTGTATCGGGTGAAAGCTTCATGTAACGGTTCACTCGATAATTGTTTGAATGCTCGAATCTCATCACGTGCGTCATCGGTTTTGGCCATTGAATAGTATTCATCGAGAAAGGCTTGTTGCATCTCGACCCAAGTGTGAATACTATTATTAGGAAGTGTCAAAAACCATTGCTTGGCCTTATCCTTCAACGAGAATTTAAATAGACACAAATGAACCTCATCTTGTGAAAAGTGGCCACCCTCGATGGTACTACATATAGCCGAAAAATCCGCTAAATGTGTGTATGGTTCGTCATTCGATCTTCCATTAAAATGAGGCAAGATGTTGATGTAGTTCGGTTTACAATCGAATGCGGCTCTACCTCTTGTTGGTGGTATAATCGGAGAATCATTTTCGGTAACCACCGGTCTAAAGTGATCGTTAACACCCCTCGGAACTTATTGTTGGTGATGACGTGGACCATCAACTTCTTGCTCCAACGGTCTTCGATTTCCTCTTATATCGCCACCTCGATCCCCACCTTGATTACCACCTCCCACGAATCGGGGAATCCGGTTACGGTTAGCATTGTTGTTATTGTTGTAGTAACCGTCATCCTGGTTCCTTTGGTTGTTGTTTCATGGTTGGCGATTGTTTCTGTACCCATCATTGTGAACATTCTCATAACCATAACCCTCATTGCCCACGTAGTTGGCATTTTGATACCCAAAATCCTTGTTCTCGTAACCCCTTGCATTGTAAAAGTTGTTAGCATTCACACCCCTCCATATATCGTCTTCAACCCATTCGTCATAATTTCCCCCGTCATCTAAGTATTCTGAGTGAATACTCACGTGTTCCGGCGATTGGTAACCGGGAACACTATATGGTTCATCGTCGGGGCTTGTGTTCCTCAAATCATCGATATTGAAGAACGGATCTTCATTCGCAGGAATGTCATGATCTCGGTTGCCTCTACGATCGGAGTTGACATTCCGGTCATCGAGGTTAGTGGGTAAGGAGCTGTGTCGGTTGAGATATTAATGTGGAAGTGTTCTTTGGTTATTTTTGGGACCTTGGTTTTGAAACAGTGGTGTAGGTGGTCTCGAATTGTTACCACCGCCCGGTTAATCTTGTGGTATGTTTTGTTGGATGTTTTGATTTGGGCGAAGGTTGCCTCGGTATTGGAATTGAATTGGGTTCAACAGATGGTGTAGATGGTGAGTTTTGGGTGACTTGATTAGAGACAATCATTGCCTCTAACCGGCTTGCTAAGTTTCTTCTTGCTACTCGCTCGATTTTCGGTTCGTAGAATAACGGTGATGTTCGCCCGGAATTCCGTGTACGCATGCACTACCTGTAATCTGCAGTAACACACCCTGCGTAACACAAAAGCAAATAAAATGAACGAAACAAGCACTTAAACAGTTAATCACATATCAAACATAATCTAAACGCAATGCGCACTAACTCCCCGGCAACGGCGCCAAAATTTGATCGGAGTGTCGCGCTCCGGTCAAAGATACTATTTATAATCCCGAATTACCCTTAACAAATAGTTAGTGGTAGTAAGGGGTCGAACCATGAAGAGTATGCGGTTTGCGAATGGACTTGGTTGATTTAAAATGTTTGTCACAATTATGAAGTTTACTAGCTTGTTTTTATGATTTTTGTTTGTTTGAAAAAGATGTTGGAATGAACCAAGAAGTTTGGTTTGATTAATTAACTACTAGAACTTGAATGGTTACAAGAAGACTTTAATTAACGATTATAAAACAATGAATTGGAACAAGATTCACACTCAGTTCGGTAATTGCAATCCTAGGGTTTCTACACGTTTTAGATTTGATTCAATTGCAAAAGTGACTAATGAATTTAGTGTTGCGAGGCTTAGGTGCCAATAGCTATCGACGTTACAAAGAACGGATAAAAATCCACTTCGTTACCAAGAACATGTAAATTGTAACCTAGACAAGGCATGAATACACATAAACATTTCATAAAGTCAAATTTAATCTTCACTTGACAATTTATGAATTCAATACAAATGCAAGACAATTGTCATAAGCTTAAAAATCAATTAGCAACTTGTCACAAATCAAACTAAAAACAATGTTTAAACCCTAGACTTACAAAAACCTACACCGGGGTGAAACCTCCAAGAATTTAGCCGCTCATGGAAGGACGAACGCGATCACCGGATGAAGGAAACTTGAGATTGAACATCTTGAATCTTGGAAATGGTGAATGATGATGATTAGGGTTTTGGGATGAATGATGGTGATGAATGGATGAATTAATGAATGGGTTGTTTGATGAATTATGGTTGTGAGAAATGAAAATGGGATAATGATTCGGGTCGTGGTTGATGTTCTTTTTGATTGGGAATGGAATTGATGATGAAAATAGGCTCCAAGATGATATTCAAGTTCAAAAACCAAGTGTAACTCCCATTTAGGGGTCAAAGATTATGTTTTTAATCGTCCAACAACCAAAGAATCAACAAAACTCGAGGTTGTTAAACGACGGGCCGTCTCCGACGGCATGAAAGCCCGTCGCTGACGGTATGCTGAAGTTGTGGAACCTGGCGACGCCCAAATCTTCTTTCTACGGACATTTTTTAGCGACGACACCTTTGTGATAGCGTCGCCGACAGTCCAATAGGGCGTCGGAGACGATGCCTTGAATTCTAACTTTCCATTTTTCCAATGTCTTGGTCCCGGTTGACCCGATTTGCGTCCCGGTGGTTCGTTTTTCGTCCCGGTGGCCCGTAAAGCTCCCAAATAGCTCCTTAAACTTTATTAAACCTACAAAACACAATTTTAATTAAAAGTAGGCTATTCGAAATTAAAAACCATGTAAAAACATTAGTTTAAACAAATACGAACACCGGTTTTCGACCACGTATCATAGTCATGGGTTGTATAATTCTCCTCATGTTTCTTAAGCTGTATAGAGGCATAAGCTATTACTTTTTGACGCTGCATCAATACACATCCGTATCCTAACTTAGACCCATCACAATAGACTATGAAGTCTTCAGTTCCTTCTGGCAAAGCGAGTATGGGTGTGTTGGTTAACCTTTGTTTTAAAATCCTAAATGCTTCCTCTTATTTTGGTCCCCATTCAAACTTAACTGATTTGCAAGTCTGTTTGGTTAATGGAATGGCTATTCTAGAGAAATCTTGAATAAAACGTCTATAATATCCTGCCAATCCAAGAAAACTTCTTACTTCTGTTGGTGACTCAGGGAATTTCCATTTCGTAATCGCCTCGATCTTTGTGGGATCCACACGAATTCCTTCATGATTAACCAAGTGTCCAAGGAATTGCACTTCTGGCAACCAGAATTCACATTTTGAGAATTTAGCATAAAGCTTTTCTTTTCTCAACAATGTCAGAAGTATATGCAAATGCTTCGCATGTTCCTCCTTACTCTTAGAGTAAATTAGAATATGATCTATAAAGACAATTATGAATTTATCCAGGTATGGTTTACATATCCTGTTCTTCATGTCCATAAATGCGGCTGGGACATTGGTTAAACCAAATGGCATGACTGTAAATTCGTAATGATCGTACCTTCTTCTAAAAGCAGTTTTAGGAATGTCCTCTTCTTGTAATTTTAATTAATGATATCCTGAGCGTAAGTCAATCTTAGAAAAGAATCGAGCTCCTTGAGGTTAATCGAACAGATCATCGATTCTCGGTAATGGGTGCCGGTTTTTAGTCGTAACCTTATTCAGTTCTCGGTAATCAATGCACATACGCATCGATCTATCTTTCTTCTTGACAAATAACACCGGTGCTTTGCACGGTGAAAAAATAGGTTGTATGAAACCTTTGTCTAGTAATTCATCAAGTTGTTTCTTCAATTCCTGCATCTCCATTGGTGCTAGTTGATAAGGTGCTTTGGCAATCGGTGTCGTTCCTGGTATTAGGTGAATTCTAAATTCAACCTCTCGATCTGGCGGTAATACATGTAATTCTTCTAGAAAAAAACGTCTGAGAATTCAGATACTACATGAATATCTTTTAATTCTTTTCCTTTGGTATTAATGATTACTAAAATCATATACACCATTCCTCCTTTCCTTGCATAACTTGCAGCTTTCATCACATAGATGAACTTTGTGGTTTTTGTTAGCTTGTCTCCTTTAATTGTGATCTTTTCACCATTTGGTGTACTTACTTGTACCTACTTTTGATCACATAAAATACTGGCATGATTGGCTACCAACCAATCCATTCCTAATACGACATCGAATCCGGCTAGATTCATTGGAAAAAGATTAGCAGTAAAGTTATGGTTTAAAATTTCTATCCTTGCTTCCTGCAGGATTTCACTTATCTTGATGGAACTTCCATTGGTCGTTTCCACCAGACAGTCTTGTTGAAGTTTAGTTAATGGTTGATTGAGAAGTTTACAAAAAGAAGTATTCAGAAAAATTTTGTTTGCACCAGAGTCAAATAATACTTTAGCATAAACATCATTAACTAAAAACATACAGGCAATCACATCCGAAATCATCTTGGCTTCTTCAGCTGTCAGAACGAATGCTCTGGCATTTTTCTTGGGTCCTTCGGTTGCCTTAGCCTTGTTGGTTGTCGCTAGAGCTAGTTTCAGATAGTTCGGTTTAATATGACCAGTTTCTCCACAATTGTAGCATATTCTGGCACTAGCTTTCTTCCTACAATCTTCTTCCTTATGTCTTGGGAACTTGCAATAGTTGCGGGACACATCACACTTTCCTAAGTGCTTCTTTTTAAAAAACTTGCAGTAGGACGTAGAGGAAGGACCTGTTCCTTTTCCGCGATAGGAATTACCATAATGTAGTTCCTTGGTAATCTTTAATGCTAGGTTCTTTTTCTGGTTTTCCTCTGGCGTACGTACCAATTCATCTGTCAGAGTGTTAGCAAGTTCTACTGCTTCTTCTATGGTTTGTGGTCTAGCTGCCTTGACTACATGTCTGATCTCACTGATTAATCCCCAGATATAACGGGAGATTAATATTGGTTCCGGTGAGGCTAGGGTTGGTACTATCCTTGCATATTCAAAGAATATGGTAGTGTACTCCCTACAATCTACCCCACTCATTCTATGATTTAAGAACTTATTGGCAATCTGCTCCTTTTCATGTGGAGGACAGAACTTCCTTTCAACTATCTCCTTAAAGTTGGTACATTCCATGTTATATACCCTATCACTTCCTTTAGACTGAAGAATGGTATTCCACCACTCCAAGGTTGCATTCTTAAAGAGATTAGAAGCAAACATAATCTTATCTTCATCTACACATTTACTTATTTTTAAAACTACTTCTGTCTTTTCTATCCAGCGCAAGGCTGAAATATCTCCATCATTACTTGAGAATTCTATCGGTTTACAGGCTAAGGATTCTTTATAAGAACAACCATATGAGATGGTCCTTCTTCTTTTTGGAATTGGAGCTTGGATAACTGGTCCGTGATTTCCATTCACGCTGTGACTTGGTTCAGTAGGTGCACGTTTACTTCCAATTATAGAATTATTTTCTGCCTTTTTAATAGTTTTGATAATATATGGCATAGCATCTATGATTCCTTGGGCTACTATATGTTCGATAGCACTTTTATCCATTTAGTTCTCATTATTATTATTATTATTATTATTATTATTATTCTGGATTTCCTAATTTACTTCGTTCGACATCTAAATTGTAAACATTTATCAGGTATTAATATCACAGAATTTAAACAAACAAATGCTCAAGCACATTTAACCAAAAACGTCGATCATTGCGACTTACTCTTTTCATATATCTATATATGCATCTATTACAAACTGCAACTGGAATTTAAATATTAGTAACTATGCATCGATATATATATATATATTTTTTAATTTATATTTATCTAATTTTTTTTCTCTAATTAAAAGAAATTACACACACACGCATAATATATATATATATATATATATATATATATTATGCGACTTGTTTCTAGTATAGCATCTCGTTTTCATCATACTTCCAGACGAGTTTCTCTCCGATTTGGCGGATTCGATTTCCTTCTTCGACCAACTCTTCACCGTATTGGCGAAGTTCTACTACATTTTCATGGCTCATTGGTGGCATTGGGGCTGGCACTGGGTCAAGGTAACGTGGTATTGGTTCTCCGTAAGGATATGGGTTATTCAATATTTCCTGAATTGACCGGTTGCCGTCCCACCACGGGTCTTGATCTAAAGGGTTTGGTGCTGGAATGCTAGGTATCTCATTTGGGTCAAAGGCTGGGATTGGAAGTTGGTTTTCGTGGTTCTGTTCTAGCTCCATGGGCTGGTTAGGGAATAATGGTAGAAGTGGTGGGTCTTGGTTGAGATTAAAATTTCCTGCTACCTTTCCAAACATATGAAAGTCAGCTAATTGCCTATCCAATTCTTCTTCCCATAAGGGTTTAGCTTCTGGGTTCTGGGTATTTCTCTCTCTATTCACTATTCTTTGTTGTTGGAAATTTCTCATGATTTTTCTCCTCTCTGATTTTGCTCTACTAAACCAACCTCTCTTTTTAGGGGGAAATGGTTCTTCGGATTTAGCTTTGAAAATAATGATATCCTCAGAATCAACGGTGTATCCTGGGGTTGGCTGGGATGTTCCTTCATTCATTGGCGAATGAGGTAATTGACTGTAAGCGTCAAAAGTACCCTGATCACTCATATTGTAAACTAGAAAATTGTCAAGATAACACCAAATAATAATATATTTTTACAAAGAATAACACATAAGTTATTTCCTAACACAATTGGTTAAAATTTAGGTATTAAGAGAACACCTAAATGGTTTAAACCAGTGGCTCTGATACCACCTTCTGTCGCAACCCCTGACCCCTACCCTAGGAGCGGGAGCCGCGACCCAGTCAAGTGGTATCGGTTTTTATTAATTTGGCAGCGGAAATGATACATCAGGATCGTAGTTAGGAAATAAATTTCAGAGTTTCAAAACACCAAACTTTTATAATAACAAATAGGATAATATCCATGTTCTATTCATAACATCTTTATAGGGATAAACCCTAGTTGTTGAAAACACAAACTTCTTTTATTTAGGTAACTTTTATAGCCACTTTCTTTAAGCCTTCAGTGCTCCATAGCTGGCTTCAATAGCTTTCACATCAAGTTACCTGAAACGCGTTTTAAAAATATTTTATCAGCATGAAATACTGGCGAGTGCATCCCAGTTTAATAAAATAAGCTTTTATAACTTTACAGTATTAAGAGCGCTTACAGTGTTTATATCTACCCAATTACTCATTCAGTACTTGTCACTCGACGGATCTGTGACTACGGTCATATCACACATTGGATACCCGTGCCCAATTGTGAAGGTTATCAAGTACTGTATACAAACCCCATAATACTGGCAGCAATTGTAGAATACAAAGACTTAATCACTGTAATTATAACTGATAAACATTTAGGGTTTTGTAAAACATTTGAAATAATGGCATCACAAAATGTGACAAAAGGAGAATGACTCACAAACTGTGAGAAAAAGAGAAATGAACTCACATTGTAGAAATGTATTTCTATAGCTTCCTGTTGATTTTTCCTGATTATTGTCTATTAAAAAACATACAATGCACACGTGTTAGTAAAATAACCCAAGTCACTATAGCCATACAACACGAGACAGAACCCCAACGAACTTAGTCAGGCAGAGCCTCGACATGCTTTGGTGGGTCCTAAATCAACCGGGTAGGGTAACGAATTAGTGATCGGGGGTTAAAATACTTGCAACGGGGCAGAGCTTCGTGTTTTAGGGATATAATACCTAGCTACTATTTTGCACTATAGGCACAAAGAGAAAGAAAATTTGAATGAGATTGAAAGGCTGCACATCTGCTGAATTTATAGGTGAATCTGGGCACTCTGGCGCCCCGCGACCCCCTCCCCTTGTTCTCTCGCGCCTTGCGAGGGCACCCTTGTGACAATTGTGCTCTTTAATCGATGAACAATGTAAAACAATGATGATTATCAATAAATCAATGTGTTTTGGTGTATTTATATGTGTAATTGTGTTTGATGATTTTACGATTTGATTCGATTTCGATTTCAAGCTTTAAATCGCTTTCTGGAAAGTTATATGGAAACTGGTGCGTAAATGCAGTGAGTTTAACGCGAAAAACACTCCAAAATAGTGACATAGGCTTAAAATACCTAAAATAACCTTTACATAACTTAGAAATAAGTTTTCGATGGTTTGGTGTGTAGAAAACAAGTCTATTCGATCGCAGGGACTATTTGTGTCAAACTACGAAACTATACCGATTCGTATGGTATCGAAGAGTCCAAAACTTGATCATAAGCTAAACATACCATAAATAACCTAAACATAGCTTATAAATAAGCTTTGAATGGTTCGGTGTGCAAAAATATGCTTATTTGATCTTATAGGGACTAAAAGTGTCAAAAACGACGTAAGTTTGCATTTACGCGCATATCTTACGTTCTGACCACAACTGGACATCCAAAATTTTTGTACACACTAAAATATTTTTATTTTAGTGATCGGCATGCAAAAATTCCATTCGTCGCTTAATTTGGTTCGTTTTCGCGTCCGTTTGAGTTTCGTCGTAATTTAACGAACAACGCGACCGTACGACCAAACGAGCCGACATCCGAGAATGTTCCAAGCACATTTTGAGTAATCTAAACTTTATTGACCTTGTAGAGCCTTGAAAATGGCTTAACGGGGGTCAAAAGGGCCTGAAATGAGCTCAAAACAAGTGCAGGGACCTAAACTGCCATTTATCAAACTTATGCTGAACTGGGGAGGCCAGGCGGGCCGCGTAAGCCCCCTGACTATCCTTACATGGGCCGTGTGAGTTGCCCAGCGACCAGAAAGTTGATTTTTGCAAACTGTTGCAACTTCAGGGGCTGTTTATGCAATTTCTTTGTGTGGTAGCCAAGTTATCTCTTCCCCAAGGCTTTGTACCTGCATCAAACAAGTGTATGGATGAGATTTCATGCTTGGAGGTTACAGAAACATGTGTAATGATCTTGTTGAGTTGCAACAACTATAAATAGCCAAGCTCTCTTCCATTTCATTTGCTCATTTCCTTCTTTTCTCTTCTACATCTGATTTGGAGCTCTCTCCCAAGTGTTTGGAGCTTTCTAATCTGATTATTCTTGTAGAAAAGATAGCTAGGACCTATTGTAAGTCTTCTTTCTTGCTTATTCTTTATGTTTAAGCAGAAAGTCAAACAGTTTGGCCAACAGTTTGACTTTCGGTTTTGACCATCAATTGGTCAAGTCAAAGTTCAATTGAACTTTGTAACATGATTGTAATCACGATGGTTATAATCCTTAGCGATTATATCTACTGATTACCACGTTAACTAGAATTAGTGACGAGTCAAAGTTTCGGTCAAAATGCGTTTTAGCACGCATTTTGCAACGGAACTATTTTCAGGTATCAAAACCCATTGTTTTGATACCAAATCAGTAGGTTAAACATGTTTTGACATGTTTAACTCGTCACTATTAGTATAGTGCTTGTTTAAGGTCGTAAGTTAAGCGGTCTAAACAACCGCTTAGACTTTCGAACCCGACCCGTTTGGTCGATCATTAGGATCCGATCAAGCTCAATTGGTGATCATAGTTACATAGGGAATAACCCCTGAGGTTATACCTTATGATCACATAGGATTGGTTGGTTAATTGTTAAGTAGCTTGTATGCCCATAGAAAATGACCAAAACGCCCTTTTGAAGCATAAATCCATATTTTACATATGTGAACATGTTTTTGACATATAATCTAATTTAGTAACATGTTTAAGTATTATTGGGCATATAAGACTTGACATAGCATATAGTTAACCATCCGAACATAGTTTTGCGTGAACGACGCGTTAAAGTAGCATAAGCTACCTTAATGGGTCGTAACGGGTCGAAGGCACTTAGGCTAAGTTCCGATTTAGAATGTAGGCTTTGTTAAACCATATCATATGAGTTCCACACTCATTTGGTTTACAAGACCTCATTCTATCCGATCCTCCGATTTAGGTGTCGATTTATTTACTAGTGATCCGATTACTAGGTACTACTTGAATTTCCTTGGTTTGTCTGAGCTTCGCTAAGTTCTTTAGATCAAGGATACCCTTCATTCAATGTGAATACATAGTTCCCCTATTTTACTATTTTCAATTATTTTGGGGTGATTCATATGTATTAAAACGATTTCCATATTTAAACGATGGTTTCAAAAACGATAAAGATGGTTTATATTAAACTAATAACGATTTCGATAATATGAACGAACTTGTTGGTTGTAACTACATAACGAATGACATTCATTAGCATTGATCAAGCCGACAAGTATTAGGTTATGGTACCATAGGATCTGACAAATCCCGTTATCAGACTACACCCATAGTTATGTGTGGGAGTTATGTAGGTAACGACTGAATCTGATGATTGTTAACTTACCCTTTGGTGGTTTGTTAATACGATAAACGAGGTAGTCAAGTCACGAAGGTTTGAATGTTATTAGCGAGACGACCAAAAGTAGTTTCACAATTAAAACGAATACGATTTTGGGACGAGTTAAAGCGATTTGGAACGACTTAAACGAGATAAAACGATTTGAACGAACGATTGGTTTGGATTGTGATTAGGTAATGGGATGGGTGTAACATGATAGAAGCATGGTAGATACGCCGCTGGTACATCTTATATATAAGTGCTTTATCATATTACATTTCATGTCATTATTTAGTTCACTTGGGTAACGATTTGAAACGATGTCACACAACGAGGTTTTCGAAATGATATAAACCATACGAGTTTTATTAACGAGTTTTAACGAGATGTTTTACGAAATGATTTTCTAAAACAAAATGTTTTCGAGTTAAGAATCATGGCTACGAGATTTTATAAACTATAACCATCTAGATTTGAGTTGGTTAATTGTGTTGCAATACACTTTTCAAAACAAGGTTTGTACTTTTGACTCTTGTAGTCTAACGAGGTACTGCAACATACAAACGAGCCATGAATCCGATACTCTCACAAAACCTATGTGCTCACCAGGATTTCTTTGCTGACTTTGTTTTTACATATGTTTCAGGTGATAATGCTTGATGTTGATTGCTAGGAAGCAAAATCACTTAGGATCCGGACGTGGCTTTAGTGACTTAAAAATGATAATAAACGATGTTCAATTTGTTTATTTGGTTTAAGACAATGTACATTACTTAATAATTCAATAAAACGAAGCATTTGTATCCATGGTTGTGAAACGATGATTCTGTTACAACACTCCCCGACGTTTCCTCCACGGTTTTATTGTTTTAACGTGGTCGGGGTGTGACAGAAGAGTTGGTATCAGAGCCAATGGTTATAGGGAATTAGGTTATTAGTAATGCTTTGACCTAGACTATAACTTTCTAGGACCCCAACGCAAGTTTACTTGTATTTAGATTTTAAAACAATACCGTCACCTATCCTTAGGTGATAACCACAACGAGAACACAGTAACAAATCCGCTTCGAATATTAATCATCTATCCTTGGATCATTGATTACAAGGTTTTGATTCCTCTTAATTTTCAAAATCTCGTCAAAGTTTGGGTCTAAATAATGTGAACACGTGCAAACTGGAAGAGTGAATGCCTGTACCCCGAGTTTTCTGTCTAAGGCTAGAGTGTTCGTACAAATCCGTAGTATCGGACCAGTCACTCTTACCTGGGAACTCTTGGGGTGAGTGTTCACTTATATGTGAGCATGTCTTCGGCGATACATTATATTGACCCATTTACTTTGATTAGTCACTGCGTGTTGTTTGTTTGTTCGAGGTAACAAACATATGATCGCCTTCCTTGCATTTTGTCGATGTTTTCAATACTTCTTTTGTTTTCCCAATTGTCGACCTCACTCGTTTCTCATGTTTCCTTGATAGACAATGCCTCCTCGACGCGATGCTCAAACTTTTACTGCTGAGGAAGTCGCAGCCCTTGTCTCTCAGCAAATGGCTGCTGTACTTCCAGGTGTTGTGACCCAAATCCACGAGCTATATAACAACAACAATAACGCACAATGTAATTTTAAGAATTTCAATTCTGCGAAGCCGCTTAAGTTTTCTGGGTCACAAGGAGCAACTGCGCTCCTGCAGTGGTTCGAGAGTATCGAGAGCACATTCAGACATGTGCAGTGTCCGAATGCGCGTAAAGTTGAATTTGCTTCAAGCGTGTTTGAGAAGCGAGCTCTTACATGGTGGAACGGAGTGATGCGCGATAGGGCTGCCGAAGTGGCATTAGCACAAACTTGGGATGAGCTCCGAGCTCTCATGATGAGAGAGTTCTGTCCCCGTCATGAGATTCGAGCTTTGGAACGAGAATTTGACGATCTAACACAAGACGGGGGAAAACACCGTGCTTATAGGGATCGATTTGAGGAGCTCAGTTTGTTGTGTCCCACTATGGTTACTCCACTGGAGAAAGCAATTGAGAGATATATCGATGGTTTACCCGATTCCATTCAGGATATTGTGACCGGTGTTAACCCTACTACTGTCCGTCACGCGATCGAGTTGTCGGCTACCCTGACTGAGTCCCAAGTCAGGAAGGGTAAACTCACCCGCAAGGGTGATAAAATGAAGTCGACCGATTCTGACAAGGAAAAGGGTAAAGGAAAGAAGCAGGGTGAGTCTTCTAAAAGGTCAAGGAAGTGTAAGGCTTCCCAGAACTTTGCTGTTACAGCACAGGCTGCTCAGAACCCACCGACTCAACCTCCTGCAAAGAAAGCATATGCTGGTACCGCACCACACTGTACACGATGTAATGGTCACCATGTTGCCCAACAGGCCTGTAAAAAGTGTGCTACGTGTGGTAGACTTGGGCATTTGGCCAACATTTGTCGTTTTGGTCAAAATCAAGCTGCCCAGGTTCCAGCACAAGCTCAAGGGAATGTTGCAAGATTCCCACCTGGTTCGTGTTTCAATTGCGGTGAAATGGGTCATTTCCACAACAATTGCCCAAGATTGGTAAATGCGAATGCAAATCCGAATGTCAACGCGAACGCGAATGTGAATCCCGCTCGTGGATGGGCATTCAATCTAAACACGAACGAGGCGAGGGCAGACAACGAAGTTGTTAACGGTACGTTCCTTGTTAACAATCAACTTGCGTCTGTTCTTTTCGATTCTGGTGCCGATAGGAGTTTTGTTTCGTTATCATTTGAGCCTTTACTTGCAATACCTAGAACTAAACTGAGAAAACCCTTATCTGTTGAAGTTGCTACTGGTAGACCCCTTGTTCTCGATTCTGTTATTCATGGTTGTCAATTGAACCTCGATAACCATCTTTTCACCATTGACCTCGTACCGATGCAACTCGGGAGTTTCGACATTATCGTGGGGATGGATTGGTTAACCAAACACCATGTTGAGGTGGTTTGTTTTGATAAGATCATTCGTATTCCTCTTTCATCTGGCGATGTCCTAGAGGTTCGTGGCGAAAAACCATCTGGTGGATTGAAACTCATGTCGTGCACGAAAGCTCAAACCTATCTACGAAAAGGATATGTTGCTTTTCTGGCACATGTCACTGAGGAGAAAGGCAAGAGCAAGAGTATTCAGGATATTCCGATTGTTCGGGATTATCCAGAGGTGTTTCCTGATGAAGTGTCTGGTTTGCCTCCAGTTCGTCAAGTCGAGTTTCACATTGACCTTATACCCAATGCCAACCCGATTGCGAAAGCACCTTATCGTCTTGCACCGTCTGAGATGCAAGAGTTATCAAAACAGCTTCAAGAGTTATCAGATAAAGGATTCATCCATCCGAGTTATTCACCTTGGGGCGCTCCTGTCCTCTTTGTGAAAAAGAAAGATGGATCTTTTCGAATGTGTATCGATTATCGTGAGCTTAATAAGCTTACCATCAAGAATCGATATCCCCTACCTCGAATTGATGATCTCTTAAGGTGCTACCTGTTTTTCCAAGATCGATCTGCGTTCTGGGTATCATCAACTTCGTGTATTCGAAGAAGATATTCCCAAAACTGCATTCCGCACGAGATATGGGCACTATGAGTTTACTGTCATGCCTTTTGGTTTGACAAATGCTCCAGCTATCTTTATGGACTTAATGAATAGGGTCTGTAAACCTTATTTAGACAAGTTCATCATTGTGTTCATCGACGATATTCTCATTTATTCAAAGTCTCGAGCCGAGCACGAGCAACACCTTCGTTTGACATTAGAACTCCTTAAGAAGGAACAACTTTTTGCTAAATTCTCCAAGTGTGAATTTTGGCTTAAAGAAGTTCAGTTTTTGGGACATATTGTCAACGAGCAAGGTATTCAAGTGGATCCATCCAAGATTGTTTCAATCAAGGATTGGAATACACCAACGACACCTACCGAGATTCGATCTTTTCTTGGTCTTGCTGGTTATTATCGTCGATTCATTTCTAACTACTCGAAAATTGCGGTTCCACTCACTGCTTTGACTCAAAAGAATAAGCCTTTTGAGTGGGGACCCAAACAAGAAGAAGCGTTCCAAATACTGAAACGGAAGCTCTGTGATGCTCCTGTTTTATCTTTGCCCGAGGGAAACGATGATTTCGTTGTTTACTATGATGCATCCAACTTAGGCCTTGGTTGTGTTCTTATGCAACGAGGTAAAGTTATAGCATATGCATCTAGACAGTTGAAAGTTCACGAGTAGAACTACACGACTCATGATCTTGAGTTAGGCGCTGTAGTTTTCGCACTCAAAATCTGGAGACACTCTCTTTATGGAATGAAGTGTGTGGTTTTCACAGACCACAACAGTCTCCAGCATATTCTTAATCAGAAAGAGTTGAATATAAGGCAACGATGTTGGGTTGAACTCTTGAACGACTATGATTGCTAGATTCGCTACCATCCGGGTAAGGCGAATGTCGTAGCCGATGCACTTAGTCGAAAGGAGCGAGTCAAGCTTCATTCTGTTCGAACTCTATCTAATCTTCAAAGTCGTGTTTTGCAAGCTCAGCAATTTTGTGTTTCACAAAATTTGATAGGTAAGGAATTACCACATCAGCTTGAGCTTAAACTCGAAGCGAAGGACGACGGTTTGCTCTATTTCAAGGATCGTTTGTGGATTCCAAAACAAGACGATCTTCGCACTTTAGTGATGGACGAATCTCATAAGTCTCGATATTCTATCCATCCTGGTGCTGATAAAATGTACAAGGATCTTCGTACTCAGTACTGGTGGCCTGGTATGAAGAGAGATGTTGCCTTGTATGTATCGAAATGCCTAACTTGTCTTAAAGTCAAGGCTGAATATCAACGACCATCTAGTTTGCTTGTACAACCAGAGATACCCGTTTGGAAGTGGGAGAACATTGCGATGGATCTCATCACTAAATTACCGCGTACATCTAAAGGTCATGATGCTATTTGGGTTGTTATCGATCGATTAACGAAGTCAACTCATTTTATTGCGATTCGCGAGGATCTATCTGCTGATAAACTTGCAAAGATTTATGTTGATGAGATTGTATCTCGACATGGTGTTCCTTTGGACATCATATCCGATCGTGATACTCGATTTTCATCTCATTTTTGGAAAGCCATGCAATCTGCTATGGGAACCCAACTAAATCTAAGCACTGCTTATCATCCCCAAACAGATGGACAATCTGAGAGGACGATTCAAACTTTGGAGGATATGCTTAGAGCATGCGTGATTGACTTTGGTGGTAATTGGGACTCTCATCTTCCTTTGATCGAGTTCTCTTACAACAATAGTTATCATACTAACATTAATATGGCACCATTCGAAGCTCTCGACGGTCGAAAATGTCGTTCACCTGTTTATTGGAACGAGACCGGTGAAGCTCAGCTTACTTGACCGGAGCTTGTTCTGGAAACAACAGACAAAATTAAGAAAATTCACGATAATCTTGTGACAGCTAGATGCCGTCAAAAGAGTTATGCGGATTTCGGACGCAAGCCCTTAGAATTTCAAGTCGGATACCATGTCCTACTCAAGGTATCACCTTAGAAGGGAGTGGTAAGATTTGGAAGGAAAGGAAAACTTGCACCACGATATGTTGGACCATTTAAGATTGTGGAAAGAATTGGGAAGGTCGCCTATCGACTAGAGCTACCTCCAGAGCTTGGATATATTCATCCGACTTTTCACGTGTCCAATCTGCGAAAGTGTTTAGCTGACGCTGATCTTCACATTCCTCTCGACGAGATCCAAATCGATGAAACAATTCATTTTGTTGAGAAACATGTGGAGATAATGGACTGTACATACAAACAGTTGAAGAACAAACGAATTCATTTGGTCAACGTTCGATGGGAATCCAAACGTGGCCCAGAATTTACTTGGGAACGTAAGGACCAAATGAAGGCAAAATATCCGCAATTGTTCTCACAAGTTTCCTCTAGTTAAAATTTCGGGACGAAATTTCCTAAAGTAGGGGAGACTGTGACAACTGTGCTCTTTAATCGATGAACAATGTAAAACAATGATGATTATCAATAAAACAATGTGTTTTGGTGTATTTATATGTGTAATTGTGTTTGATGATTTTACGATTTGATTCGATTTCGATTTCAAGCTTTAAATCGCTTTCTGGAAAGTTATACGCAAACTGGTGCGTAAACGCAATCAGTTTAACACGAAAAACACTCCGGAATAGTGACATAGGCTTAACATACCTAAAATGTAGGATCGGTATTGACGATCTAGTGAGTCAATCAGAACCAAAATACCACTGTTTATGTGGCGGAATCACGCAAACAGTTTGAATCAAAGAGAATGGAGTAGAAATAGATAGAATATCACTTTAAACACTGTTTCTCATTAATAGATCACAGAAAAATCCGACAGCAGTTCGGTTACAACTTGAACGATCAGTGCCAAATGAGAAAACAACACTACTATATATAGGGGAGCTGATTTCGCTCCAAATGACATCATGTCATTTCGGGCGAAATCAGCAACATCTGATTTCGCTCCAAATGACATAATGTCATTTCGAGCGGAATCAGCCCTTAACAACATAAACTTTACAAAACAGCCCCTACACTATACATATTTGACATTTCTGACCATTAGACCCTATACAAGCTTGACTAAGACTAAGACGCAGGCTTTAGACATTCGTGCATCAACATAAAATAACCTTTACATAACTTAGAAATAAGTTTTGGATGGTTTGGTGAGTTGAAAACAAGTCTATTCGATCGCAGGGACTATTTGTGTCAAACTACGAAACTATACCGATTCGTATGGTATCGAAGAGTCCGAAACTTGATCATAAGCTAAACATACCATAAATAACCTAAACATATCTTAGAAATAAGCTTTGAATGGTTCGGTATGCAAAAATATGCTTATTTGATCTTACAGGGACTAAAAGTGTCAAAAACGACGTTAGTTTGCATTTACGTGCATATCTTACGTTCTGACCACAACTGGACATCCAAAATTTTTGTACACACTAAAATATTTTACTTTAGTGATCGGCATGCAAAAATTCCATTCGTCGCTTAATTTGGTTAGTTTTCGCGTCCATTTGAGTTTCGTCGTAATTTAACGAACAACGCGACCGTACGACCAAACGAGCCAACATCCGAGAATGTTCCAAGCACATTTTGAGTCCTCTAAACTTTATTGACCTTGTAGAGCCTTGAAAATGGCTTAACGGGGGTCAAAAGGGCCTGAAATGATCTCAAAACAAGTGCAGGGACCTAAACTGCCATTTATCAAACTTATGCTGAACTGGGGAGGCCAGGCGGGCCGCGTAAGCCCCCTGCCTATCCTTACGCTGGCCGTGTGAGTTACCCAGCAACCAGAAAGTTGATTTTTGCCAACTGTTGCAACTTCAGGGGCTGTTTATGCAATTTCTTTGTGTGGTAGCCAAGTTATCTCTTCCCCAAGGCTTTGTACCTGCATCAAACAAGTGTATGGATGAGATTTCATGCTTGGAGGTTACACAAACATGTGTAATGATCTTGTTGAGTTGCAACAACTATAAATAGCCAAGCTCTCTTCCATTTCATTTGCTCATTTCCTTCTCTTCTACATCTGATTTGGAGCTCTCTCCCAAGTGTTTGGAGCTTTCTAATCTGATTATTCTTGTAGAAAAGATAGCTAGGACCTATTGCAGGTCTTCTTTCTTGCTTATTCTTTATGTTTAAGCAGAAAGTCAAACAGTTTGGCCAACAGTTTGACTTTCGGTTTTGACCATCAATTGGTCAAGTCAAAGTTCAATTGAACTTTGTAACGTGATTGTAATCACGATGGTTATAATCCTTAGCGATTATACCTACTGATTACCACGTTAACTAGGCGTAGTGACGAGTCAAAGTTTCGGTCAAAATGCGTTTTAGCATGCATTTTGCAACGGAACTATTTTCGGGTATCAAAACCCATTGTTTTGATACCAAATCAGTAGGTTAAACATGTTTTGACATGTTTAACTCGTCACTATTAGTATAGTGCTTGTTTAAGGTCGTAAGTTAAGCGGTCTAAACAACCGCTTAGACTTTCAAACCCGACCCGTTTGGTCGATCATTAGGATCCGATCAAGCTCAATTGGTGATCATAGTTACATAGGGAATAACCCCTGAGGTTATACCTTATGATCACATAGGATTGGTTGGTTAATTGTTAAGTAGCTTGTATGCCCATAGAAAATGACCAAAACGCCCTTTTGAAGCATAAATCCATATTTTACATATGTGAACATGTTTTTGACATATAATCTGATTTAGTAACATGTTTAAGTATTATTGGGCATATAAGACTTGACATAGCATATAGTTAACCATCCGAACATAGTTTTACGCGAACGACGCGTTAAAGTAGCATAAGCTACCTTAATGGGTCGTAACGGGTCGAAGGCACTTAGGCTAAGTTCCGATTTAGAATGTAGGCTTTGTTAAACCATATCACATGAGTTCCACACTCATTTGGTTTACAAGACCTCATTCTATCCGATCCTCCGATTTAGGTGTCGATTTATTTACTAGTGATCCGATTACTAGGTACTACTTGAATTTCCTTGGTTTGTCTGAGCTTCGCTAAGTTCTTTAGATCAAGGATACCCTTCATTCAATGTGAGTACATAGTTCCCCTATTTTACTATTTTCAATTGTTTTGGGGTGATTCATATGTATTAAAACGATTTCGATATTTAAACGATGGTTTCAAAAACGATAAAGATGGTTTATATTAAACTAATAACGATTTCGATAATATGAACGAACTTGTTGGTTGTAACTACATAACGAATGACATTCATTAGCATTGATCAAGCCGACCAGTATTAGGTTATGGTACCATAGGATCTGACAAATCCCGTTATCAGACTATACCCATGGTTATGTGTGGGAGTTATGTAGGTAACGACCGAATCTGATGATTGTTAACTTACCATTTGGTGGTTTGTTAATACGATAAATGAGGTAGTCAAGTCACGAAGGTTTGAATGTTATTAGCGAGACGACCAAAAGTAGTTTCATAATTAAAACGAATATGATTTTGGGACGAGTTAAAGCTGTTGGATCGTGTGCGTGACCCTAAATGTCAGTAAAGCAGTTCATCTTCGTTTACAGAGGCGGAATCAAAGTAAACGGAGTCACAACAACTTGTTTCCTTTTAATTTTTCTTTCTATTACTGATTGCTAGTCTTTACACGTGTTTCTGAATGAATTTTGACAGAGTTTCGACACCTACACCAAGACCTAATTCCGCTCCAACTGTTACAAATGACAACATCACACACCTATTTATAGGCATCCTGATTTCGCTCCAAACTACATGTACAATAGGAGCGGAATCACCTAATATCACTTACGAGCGGAATCACCAGGTTATGTTGGACCGGAATCAACTAACAACAACTAGGAACGGAATCACATGAAGACCTGATTTCGCTCCAAATAACATAAATGTCATTTCGAGCGGAATTACAATCTAAAACCACTTTTTCATTACCAAGCTCCAATCTAACCTATCTAAACCTAAGACTCAACTAAGACGTAGTTAACAGACACTCAGTGCACCAACAGACTCCCCCTTGGATGTTGACGAAGTCTTTGGCATTGAGTCTTCAGTCTTAGTCTCTTTCCAACTCTGTCTTCTCATTGCAAAAACTCTTTCTTCACTCAGGTTCAGAACCTCAACCTATCTCTATCTTCAATCTCCCCCTCTCGGAATGCTGGGACTTGAAATCTGGTACAAACTTTGACATTTTGTTGCCATAGGGTTTCCTAATACCTGCACAATCTCTACATAAAAATAAGATATATAACAATAACAGTATCAATTTATACTTACCATTCAACCTACAGTGTTAGAAATCCACTTAAGTATTCAGGTCCAAGTTAATGACCCTGATTACTCAATTTATCTACCAAGTCCAACTTAATGACCTTGGTTGATCAGAGATAATTCACACTGACATTTTGTTCAAATTTTTTCTGAAAATTACAAGTTTCAAATTAATGAACTTGCTTTAACTTTCCAACTTTCACAGACTTATCATGATTAGCTCACGACTCATCATCCAGTCCAGAAACCTCCTGCATCTGCTTCAGTTTGAATCCGAAGATCAACTTTCCACTTTGGTTTGTCAAAAATAAAGCAGAAATGTAAAATCTTTTTAGATTTTGAATAAAGCTTCTAAACTAGAAATGAAATACAGAACTAAAATGCAGTAAAAGTAAACTATTTACAAACATATTTTTGGTGAGCGTGTTAGGGAATCATATCAGCTATTCGACAAATCACAAGTACCGTTAAGCTTCAATTACATACTCAGAATTAAACAATTCGCTTAGATTTTCGATATACTTATCCACTTAAATTCTTACACACATTTCAATCTGTCCAGGATACAGATTTAGTGTTTTAGAGACTTAAACTTAAACGTGTGTCCCACCTCTTGAATATACTCCTGTATCCAGATCCCAATATTCAGTCTTACAGGTAATTATAACACAAATGATATCTGTAAGGGGTTAATAAATTATGAAGAATCATGAGAGCTCAGGTCAGAACTACCGTTCAGCAGAGAGATCATGACTCAACTTTTGGGTGTATCCCCTTTAGAGGATCTTTTTTACAACAGCATTGCTAAGCAATTTTATTGTCTTATCATATATGCTGAGGGTGATGCTATGTTTCAAGCATTGCGGAAAGTATTATTCGAGGACTAGGTCAGAACTTCCATTCAGTAGAAGTCCCGGAATAATACCCCAGATATCACTGAGTATAAAGACCTAGTATATCAGAAAAAGGAATCTTTCAAACAAGATTTCAGGGGTTACCTATATATCCAAGTAGTGTTCCCCACGAAATAAGCAAGTAAGATTTAGGTTTATATCCCGAACAAACCTACTAAATGTGTAAAAACCTATCGGCACATCATCAGCGAGACTGTTTAACGCATTTAAACATTCCAATTCTTTAGCATACCGTGACTGTCAAGCCGATGTACTATCATTTTCCCTTTTTAAACAAGCTCTTTTCTGGTTTTCTATTGTTTTTGGATTTTGAAAATATCTCATGTTTTTGTATTTTTTGACATTTTTTATTGTTTTTGTATTTTCTGAAATATTACCCTATACCTCCCCCTAAGTACCAAAACAAGTAAAAAATCAACAAACCATTGCATATTGCTTCTCAACATCATCTACAATGTCTCCTTCATCAACGCCAATAATCTCCTCCAACACCGATAAAAGCTTCATACCATTCAGTTTTAGCAAATACTGAAAACGTGTTTTATCAAATGCTTTGGTATGTAAATCAGCTTTTTGATCGTCAGTGTTGATTTTCTCAATTCGTATCAACTTCTTCTCGAAACAATCGCGAATGAAGTGATGACGAATCTCAATATGTTTGGTTTTAGCTTGATGAACTAGATTTTTAGTAATGTTAATCGCTGCCTCATTATCAACAAAGATAGGGGTGTTTAGAAATTGCAAACCGTAGTCGCGCATCTGTTGCTGGATCCACAAGATCTGAGAGCAGCAACTGCTAGCAGATACATACTCCGCTTCACATGTGGATAAAGCCACAGAGGTTTGCTTTTTTCATTGCCAGGTGACCAATCGTGATCCAAAGAACTGGCACCCTGCTGTTGTTGATTTAGCATTAACTTTGCAGCATCCGAAATCTGAATCGGAATAACCTTCGAGCGTAAAGTCGCCTTCTCTTGGATACCACAACCCCAATGATGGAGTTCCTTTCAGGTAGCGTAATATCCTTTTGACTATTACCATGTGCGATGCTCTCGGGTTAGATTGAAATCTTGCTGCGAGGGAGGTTGGGTACATAATATCGGGTCTTGAAGCTGTCAAATACACCAGCGATCCGATCATGGAACGATACATCGTTTCATCTACCTTCTCTTTGGTGAGATCAGGGTTTATCCCATGATTCGTTGCTAATGGGGTGGCTGCTGGAGTAGAACCTGACATCCCAAATTTCTCCAAGATATCATGAACGTACTTCGTTTGATGTATGAAAATTCCTTTGGGTAATTGATCAACCTGCAATCCCAAAAAGAATTTCATCTCACCCATCGATGACATTTCGAATTTCTGCTTCATTACTTGTTCAAAATCTTTGCATAGATTCTCATTTGTTGACCCAAATATGATATCATCCACGTAAATTTGAACTATCAGAAGATGACCATCGACCTCTTTAGTGAAGAGAGTGGCATCCACTTTTCCACGAATAAAACTGTTGGCTAGCAGGTGTTGAGACAATGTCTCATACCAAGCTCTCGGGGCCTGGTGTAAACCATACAGAGCTTTGTCTAGCAAGTAGACCTTGTCTTTGTGGTGTGGATCGATGAAGCCCGGTGGCTGACCGACATAAACCTCCTCTTTTACCTTCCCATAGAGAAACGCCGATTTTACATCTAACTGATATACTTTGAAGTTTTTCCAAGACGCAAATGCTAGGAAGATTCTGATCGCTTCTAGTCGAGCAACTGGAGCATACACTTCAGTGAAATCTATACCCTCCTGCTGACAGAAACCCTGGACTACGAGTCGAGCTTTGTTACGAACCACAACTCCTCTATCGTCTCTCTTACACTTGAACACCCACTTGGTGTTGATCTTCCTCTGACCATCTGGTAAATCCACTAATTTCCACACTCCCAACTTCTCGAATTGACTAAGTTCCTCCTGCATTGCATTAACCCAAGAATCTTCAGTAAGCGCCTCTTTGTAAGTCCTTGGCTCAACCTGCGAGATAAAACAACTCAATGAGAATTCAGTTTGTAAAGGAGCAACTTTTGTATAAAAACGTGTAAGCCCTTTATCAATCTGTCTTCAAGTGCGGACTCCTGTTTGCAATTCTCCAATAATCAACTCCTCTGGATGGTATGAAAGAGTTCGTGGCATCACTTCACCTGGAACATCTACATCGCCTTCCAGATTAGTAACATTCTGATTTGCACCTTGTTCACTGACTGGGTTTGTTTGACTTGTAATCTGAATTTGCTCCCCCTCAGAATCTGAATCACCACGATCAAATACTGGCATGTTCTCAGATTCTTGATTATCATTCTGTGCCGTCTGATTATCTTGAGCAACTTCATCCTGTTGGACATCATCATGTTCACCAGCATTGCTTGGACCTGCTTCATCATCATTTAAAGCTTGTCGTGGTCGTCTTGAATACTCAGCTGGAAACCTTTACTGCGATTCTTCATACTTTCGTAAAATATCCAACTCATCAAAGAAATCTTCTTCTTTTTCTGATTCTTCCATCATGTCAAATGAATCCCACAACTTGTCGTAATTAAAATGCCATGAGTCACCAGGGTTCTGAGGCGGCATAGTATACCCCTGACACTCAACATTTGGAGCTTCAATAATCCGCTTCAGACTTGGAATGAAGACTCGTCTTAACGGACTTGCATACCTATGAATATCCCTTCAATACTCTTCGGACCAAACTTTCCAAAAGGTTCTAGAACAGTACAGGGTGACCCGAATGGTTCAAGATAGTTTAAATTTGGTTTGCGGTTATTGATCAACTCAAAGCATGTTTTGTTGAATTTCTTGACAGTGAGAACTCTGTTGAGCGTATAGCATGCGGCGGAAACTGCTTCTGCCCAAAAATTTATCGGTAGCATTGAATCAGCAAGCATTGTTCTGGCTGTTTCGATTAGCGTCCTGTTTTTGCGTTCTGCAACTCCATTCTGCTGCGGAGTGTACGGAGCACTAAACTCATGCAATATACCTCTTTCATCACAATATTCTTCCATCTTGTTGTTCTTGAATTCAGTACCATTATCACTTCTAATTCTTCTGATACGCCTTTGGTACAGATTTTCAATCTTTCTGAACAACGCCATCAAACTGTCAAACGTTTCATCTTTCGACTTCAAGAATGATACCCAAGAAAATCTGGTAGAATCAAGCTGCTATGGTATGAACTCCTCGTCCTGAGCTCTGATACCACTTGTTGGATCGTGTGCGTGACCCTAAATGTCAGTAAAGCAGTTCATCTTCGTTTACAGAGGCGGAATCAAAGTAAACGGAGTCACAACAACTTGTTTCCTTTTAATTTTTCTTTCTATTACTGATTGCTAGTCTTTACACGTGTTTCTGAATGAATTTTGACAGAGTTTCGGCACCTACACCAAGACCTAATTCCGCTCCAACTGTTACAAATGACAACATCACACACCTATTTATAGGCATCCTGATTTCGCTCCAAACTACATGTACAATAGGAGCGGAATCACCTAATATCACTTACGAGCGGAATCACCAGGTTATGTTGGACCGGAATCAACTAACAACAACTAGGAGCGGAATCACATGAAGACCTGATTTCGCTCCAAATGACATAAATGTCATTTCGAGCGGAATTACAATCTAAAACCACTTTTTCATTACCAAGCTCCAATCTAACCTATCTAAACCTAAGACTCAACTAAGACGTAGTTAACAGACACTCAGTGCACCAACAGACTCCTCGCTGAAGTTCTGAGCGTTCTTTAAGTCTACAGCGATGTTGCATTGAAATAAGTTCTTTGCATCAGACTGGTTTGAATTTGATGACGACCCACTGTGATATCCACTGCTTTGACTTTCTTTTCTCGTTGTGGAGACATTCTCAGCAGAAAACGCAGTCTTTGGAGATGTGTTCTTTGGCATCATGCTCTTTGGATAATACAAATCCAAGTTCTGCTGGTATGATGAGTTATTGACTTTGTGTGTCTTCTTTAACTCCAACTCGTGACTCTCTAGTCTCTCAATCAGCAAATCTACTGTCAAAACTTCTGGCAGCTTGATAGTATTCTTTAGCATCAATGCATAATACTGCCAATCCATCTCATCTGGTAGCGAGTCAAACAACTTGTCGACTAGCTCTTCTTGAGAATAAGAAATTTCGTGTCTCGCCAGCTCCAGTTTTAGATGCCCAAACCTCTCAATCATTTTACAAACTGATTCATTTTTTAAACAACCAAACATATCAAACTCTTTTCTAAGTAGTTTCTTTTTGTTTTTCACAATTTCTGTGCTTCCTATACATTTGGTTTTCAATTTGTTCCAGAGATCTATAGCACTAGAGTATTCGATCAAAGATATTATATCTTCTCGAACAGATTGAAACAGCAACGCAACACATTTCTGCTCAGCAACAAAAGATTCTATTTCATCAGGTGTTGTTAAGGTTTCACCACTTTTGCCTCCATTATTGTAACAATTTTTTAGACTCTTCCAGCTAGGAAAAGCAAAGGCCATCAACCAATCCTCAAATTTCTTTGCCCACCGACTGTATTCTTCTATAGCCATCAACTTCGGGGGTTTGTTATAGGTTCCAAAAGCACTTTCAACTTCCAAGGCATCCGATAACTTTTTCTTTGGATTCGGCGTGTTCTCATTAGTGTTATTTGAAGAAGTATCGTCTCCACCGTTTCCAGCAAAAGCAAAGACATGATAAAACAGATTGAAATCATCCATCTTGCACGTACCTGAAAAATCAGCAAACACTTAGAAAATTTTCGAAATTTTTGAAATAAAGCTAATTCGAGCGGAATCAGCTTTAGAGCGAAATCAACAGAATGTGTTCGATCAAAATCTGACTTTGATTACTTTACGAGCGAAATCAGAAACTAACATTCAGGCGGAATCAGAAAAGTTTGATTTCGAGCGGAATCAGAAGGTGTCTCACGAGCGGAATCAGACTTTTCTTACTTTACGAGCGAAATCAGCTATTTCGCTCCTAATGACCAAGTGATTTTCGAGCAGAATTAGCTTTTTAGACCTAAATCTCCGAAGAAATTTACGAGCGGAATTAGGTTTTTATGTAATTTCTACCATTTTTAAACTGAGTTTTAACCTGATTCTTTGTAGGCTTTGTTAAAACTATGTTTTACACAATATACTCGAAAATCAGGCCATTCCAACCGTTGGAACTTGTTCAAATCAGAAAAATATAAGAAGAAGTGAGTAGAAATAAGAAAATCTGGTAGAATCAAGCTGCTATGGTATGAACTCCTCGTCCCGAGCTCTGATACCACTTGTTGGATCGTGTGCGTGACCCTAAATGTCAGTAAAGCAGTTCATCTTCGTTTACAGAGGCGGAATCAAAGTAAACGGAGTCACAACAACTTGTTTCCTTTTAATTTTTCTTTCTATTACTGATTGCTAGTCTTTACACGTGTTTCTGAATGAATTTTGACAGAGTTTCGACACCTACACCAAGACCTAATTCCGCTCCAACTGTTACAAATGACAACATCACACACCTATTTATAGACATCCTGATTTCGCTCCAAACTACATGTACAATAGGAGCGGAATCACCTAATATCACTTACGAGCAGAATCACCAGGTTCTGTTGGATCGGAATCAACTAACAACAACTAGGAGCGGAATCACATGAAGACCTGATTTCGCTCCAAATGACATAAATGTTATTTCGAGCGGAATTACAATCTAAAACCAATTTTTCATTACCAAGCTCCAATCTAACCTATCTAAACCTAAGACTCAACTAAGACGTAGTTAACAGACACTCAGTGCACCAACAAAAGCGATTTGGAACGACTTAAACGAGATAAAACGATTTGAACGAACGATTGGTTTGGATTGTGATTAGGTAATGGGATGGGTGTAACATGATAGAAGCATGGTAGATACGCCGCTGGTACATCTTATATATAAGTGCTTTTATCATATTACATTTCATGTCATTATTTATTTCACTTGGGTAACGATTTGAAACGATGTCACACAACGAGGTTTTCGAAATGATATAAACCATACGAGTTTTATTAACGAGTTTTAACGAGATGTTTTACGAAATGATTTTCTAAAACAAAATGTTTTCGAGTTAAGAATCATGGGTACGAGATTTTATAAACTATAACCATCTGGATTTGAGTTGGTTAATTATGTTGCAATACACTTTTCAAAACAAGGTTTGTACTTTTGACTCTTGTAGTCTAACGAGGTACTGCAACATACAAACGAGCCATGAATCCGATACTCTTACAAAACCTATGTGCTCGCCAGCATTTCTTTGCTGACTTTGTTTTTACATATGTTTCAGGTGATAATGCTTGATGTTGATTGCTAGGAAGCAAAATCACTTAGGATCCGGACGTGGCTTTAGTGACTTAAAAATGATAATAAACGATGTTCAATTTGTTTGTTTGGTTTAAGACAATGTACATTACTTAATAATTCAATAAAACGAAGCATTCGTATCCATGGTTGTGAAACGATGATTCTGTTACAACACTCCCCGACGTTTCCGCCATGGTTTTGTTGTTTTAACGTGGTCGGGGTGTGACAACCCTAGCTATGGCTAGGGTTGCCTGATCACAACCCTAGACTCACCACGTTACGGTACAGGTGGCGCAAAGGGTGTCCGGCACACAATGGGTTGTCGTGCCCCACGAGACACCTGGGTCTCCCTGTCGCGGCCCGTGAGTGAAAGAAAATAATTATTTTATTTGTTTTTAATAAAAACTAAGGTTATATGGGTCCAGTTTCTCGTACACAGAGTCTTATAAGGTGTTTGAGGGTTGTTATAAAATCCACGTGTTAAAGTATACTAATCATGTTACATACTAGCATGCATAACTACACAAAAATCCAAAGTTTCCACTAGCGTAATCTTATCAACGAAGTGAATAAGATCGTGAGCATAATTTTGTCACCGAAGTAACAAGACCCTAAAGTATAACTTAACAATAACCACAAATGGGCGATGTGCTAATCCTATAGCGCTATACATGTTAAGGGAGGCTTGCAAGATTAATGATATAATAGTAAGCATGAAATGTCATGTATGGAATAATAGTAAGCATATCAATTTAAGTATGTATACAGATTGAGTATTTGCATAAGATTGTTTGTATGTGTGTGTATGTGAATTTAGTATGTTTACATGTTACAACCCAAATAGTGATTTAAAGCGAAAAATGGGTCAAGTATACTCGCGGTTTGCGAATATTAGTTCCACAAATGTGAGTGAGTGGTTTGAGGGGATGGAATCACCAAGTTACCCTAAAAAGGATCAACAATGGTCTATGAGTATAATAAGTTGGAGATTGGAAAGTAAACGGGAATTATATGTGTATGAAAGTATATAAAACATACCTTGTTTTGGACATATAAATAAATTGTGTTTTTTCATGGGAACTAAGTCACCCATTAGAAGTCCAACCTAAGGGTTTGGTTGATTTCATGGTTTGGTTTTGGAGATTTATAATATATATGCATCATTATACATATTTTATATATATATATATATAGTCATGTAATTATCAAGTCAAGTATTGTCAAGCATGGGTTGGATAAATCCATTAACCTCAAGATTTCGCCAATGCACAAATCATCCCATGGATGATTCAGATGGTCATGAATACAATATGAAGAGTATAATTTAATCATCTAATTCTCCAAATAGCTAATTGAGTTTAACTAGACGAGTGCTTCCAAACATGATTCCGGTTGGAGACATGGTGTAGTTTATTCACTTGGAAGCTACTTGGTGACTAAGGTTGTATAAAATGTACGCATATAATCATTACATTTCTAGAACAAAAGTTCAATCCAAACCTATCCAACGTACGGATTTGTTGGCAACTTAAAGATGTTCTAAAGTTCAAGAAAGATGAACATGTTTTAAAGTTCTTAACAAAACAAAAAAAAAACAAAATCCTAACTTTGTACCTCAAAATGGTGATGCACCATCTTTGTTTATCTTGGCAAACATGTGGTAACACTCCTAAAGGTTATCAAAGGAAGTAGAAGCAAGAAAACAAGAAGAAAAGTTGAAGAAACAAGCTTAAAACTCACTATTTTGGATCTTTGAACAATTTGTCCAAGTTGAGATTTTTGATGAAATGAGAGAGTTTGGAAGTGATTTAGAGGTGTTGAAAGTATTTAGGAGGTGGGGAAGTGTTAATTTATAAATTGGTATTAGGGTTTGGTGTTTAAAAAAGGTAGTTTGGAGTTGGAGAGGGGCGAAGTGGGAATTAAACCAAAATTCACGAGCTGTCAACAATCTGGCTGAAAAAGGGTCATGTTGCATCGTGCAACGGGGAAACTAGTATTCCCTCGCGCTACGTAAGGGAGGCATTTTTCTATAATTTTGTAGAATGTGCAGTGCTCATAGTTAAGCATGCTTTTGGGTATTTAAGGTGTATGCAAGTATGTGTAATAATAATTCATGTATGATTAACATTCCGAAGGAAATGTAAACTCGATGTATGGCTTGTTTTATATAAAATGCATAGTTGTGAGTGTTAACGTATAATGCAAATTTAATTGTGCAAGTATGATATAAAATACGATTTCCATTATGATCAAGGTATCGGATTACAAGGGATTGAAATGAGATAACGAATTTCAATAAATTGAAAAGAGAATCGGAAAATATGGAACGTTACAGTCTCCCATACTTTGGGAAATTTCCTCCTGAAATTTATCCATGAGGAAGACTCTGAGAAAAGGTGCGGGTACTTGCTCTTCATTTCTTCCTCGTGTTCCCAAGTTAATTCGGCACCATGCTTTCCTTCCCAACGTACCTTAACTCTAGGAGTTCGGCGAGCACAGGTGTCACACCCCGATATTTACAGCTCATCCCGGTGGGGGGTATCGTGACGTAAGATTGATACCGTCATAGTCAAACATACACAGAATAGCACAGCGGAAGTCTTGGAATATAAAATATTATTATTACAAACCCAATTGTTAAAAAATACTGAAATGATAAAATGCATACGAGCTTGTAATATTAAATCCACAGGCGGATCTAAATCAGGTACAAAACATGTTCAACAGACATAAGGTATTTCGGACTTGCAAGATCCTCTACTTAACGCCCAGGAGCTTCCAGCCAATTACGTATAGTACATGTCACTTGGTCTTTTGAAGATACGTCAGTTTACAATGGTAAATACAATTAACCGACTCATTTGAAAGTGTTTATAAAATTGGTTTGGATGCACAAGGCATAAAATCTTTTATAACTTGGGAAAATTATATAAAAATAATCTTATATACAGATTTACATGTTTTTCGTACGTTCAGGGCCCGAGATAGAAGCCGGGAAATGATTAATAGACACACCGCTAATATAGTCCACAAGGAGTTATCCTCACGTGTGGTTATATCTTATATCTTAATTCCCCTTTTGGGGAAAAGAAACCGTATCGCAATTGTCAGGTGTATGCCTACACCCCATACTTAGGTTGTGGCCATTTGCATTTAAATGATGCCAAGGATATCCAGGATACGGTCGTTAACCCCCAAATGTTTATATATCAAACAAAAACAGATTAAAACGGGTTATGTCAATGAAATAACCACTAACCGATTAAATATTCCATACCCGACCAAGCGGTAATAATTTACCGTATCCCAAGCCCGTATAAGGGAAAATAAGTCAAAAGTATTTACCTGAGCTTAAAATGCAAGATTTGTCTACTCAGCCGTATGATCTATTCAAACTAGTGCAAGTAGCTTTTACCGGGGCTCCTAATCTGGAACGAAGGTTTTATTAACCTATTAGATTACTAACGGACCTTATTTAAGTTACAAACTTTAGACCGGTTAGTTTAAAGAAAGGTTTACGGTGCGAAACGCTAGATTAAGCGATGACCGGATTGGAATGTGATTTAGACCCAGCAAGTATGGAGACTTGTACAAAATGGGTAAACTAAATACATTCTAGATTTTGAAGTTAAAATGATAAGATTCGACCCGTTTCGGCTAATTTATGCAAACTAGCTACATAAACCGTACCGAACGCGTATATGCACAACAGGTAGCCGGATGAGTCATGTACAAGTTCCATAAGTTATTATGTTTTAAATATGTTATGATATCAGTAGGATATCAATAATTATTGTCACACCCCGACCGCGTAAAACAACAAACCGCAGCGGAAACGTCGGGGAGTGGAGTGGCAGAATCATTGTTTCATAACCATGGAAATTAAAGTTCGGTTTTATTTGAATTAAAAAGGATTACATTGTCTTAAAACAAGGGAAACAAAGAGTACATAACATAATTAAACTATTCTTGCTTCATTTTACGTCACTAAGGCCCAAGTCCGCCTAAGTGTATCTTGCTCAATCCTATGCATCAGCTCCTGAAAAAACACATGTGAAAATAGGTACGTCAACATAAAAATGCCTATGAGATACATAGGTTTTATCGATGAAGAGGATTCATGACTTGTAGTTGAAAGAAATGTTTAACAAAAGTTAGTCATGAATCTTGTAAAATGTTTTTCATTTGTAAATCATATGAAAATCGAAAATTGTATAAGTTATGTTGTTTGTAAATCAATGTCTTGTGAAAATATGCCATTTGTTGTAAAAAGTAATATGTTCCTGCCGAAATGATTTAGATAACGCTACGATATGTAATATCATAAAAGCACTTATATATAGGAAGTACCAGCGGCGTATCCACCATGCTTTTATCATATTACACACGCCTCGTTATTTAAATCACTTACCAATTAACCACCAAAATGTCTTGTTTAAATCGATGTCAAAATGTTTATGTGTAAGCAATGTTTAATGTTAAATGTAAACCATGCCTTGTAAAATCAAATGTTATATATGGCAAGTGAAAAGTAACTACTCAAACCATATGTATAATGTTTATGTGTAACCAAATGAAATGTATGGTGAATAATAGTATTACTCAACCCCATAAGTAAAAATGTACAAAACAATGTATTTGAAATAAATCATAGTTTAAGTCAAAAGATATGTTTTGAAAAATCCATGTTTTACTGATACAAACACTTATGTGGTAATGTTTAACGTATACATTCAAGCCTTGAGACTGAAGGATAAACCCTAGAACAAATCAAAGGTTTACCAAAAATGTTTTCGAATTCTGTCATTCCTTACGTCCAAACAAACCTAGGATTCCAGGAATGGGAGTTGTCAAGTCCTATGGTACCACTACATACTACCGAGCTGCGTGATCAATGTTAATGAATGTATTTCAGTTTCGTTATACAAACCAGATGTCATACCAAATGTAAGCATGTTATGTGAAAACAATGTAGTAAGTAAGCTAAATGAACATACGTAGCAAAAATGTGATGTAAATCAATGTGTACATATGCTAAAATAAACATATGGAACAAATGTGTTTATGAAATCAATGTGCTAGCATGTTAATTAAACATACATAGCATAAACATGGATGAAATCATGTACTATATGCGTACTAGTGAACATAGCAAGTATATGCTATGAAAGCACGAAAAGCATGAAAATAACAAGTAGGCACATGTGAATCACCCCAAAATATTTAAAAACAGTAAAAGAGGGGACTATGTACTCACTTGATAACGCTTAGAAGTCCTGAGATAACAACCAAACAAAGCTAGAAGGATCACGGAATCAATCGGCACCTAATATAGGTAACTACGTTAATAAACCGGACCTAAATCGGAAGATCGGATAGAATGAGGTTTTGTGAACCAAATGAGTATTGGAACTCATGTGATATGGTTTAACAAAGCCTATATTCTAAATCGGAACCTATCCTAAGTGCTTACGACCCATTACGACTCATTTAGGTAGCTTACGCTACTTTAACGCGTCGTTCGCGTAAAACGCGTTCGGACCTCCTAACTAGTCCTATGACAAGTATTATATGCCTTAACAAGTCTAATAATATTGCCTAATCAGTTTAGATGTCAAAATTTAGGTTACATATGCTTAAAATGAAATTATGCGTAAAAAGGGCATTTTGGTCATTTTCCTTAGGCATATAAACTACCTATCATACAACTAACTAAACGAAGTGACCATAAGGTATAACCTCGGAAGGTTATTCCCTATACAACTATGGTCACAAAATGTGTTTGGTCGGACCCTAATGATCGACCAAACGGGTCGGGTTTGAAAGTCTAAGCGGTGATTTAGACCGCTTATCTTTACGACCCTATATAAGCACTAGACTAAAAGTGACGAGTTAAACATGTTAATACATGTTTAACTAAGTTAGAAAACAAGTTTGATATCAAAACAAAATGTTTTGATACCCGAAAATAGCTTCGTTGCAAAATACGCGTAAACACGTATTTTGACCGAAACTTTGACTCGTCACTACGCCTAATCAACGAGGTAATCAGTAGGTATAGTCACAAAGGACTACAACCATCGTGATTACGCTCACGTTGCAAAGTTCAAACGAACTTTGTGTTGACCATTGACTGGTCAAAGCAGAAAGTCAAACAATGTTTGACTTTCATGCTTGAAATGTATAAAAAGCATGAAAGAAGCTTACAAGAGGTCCAAGCCTTGAAGATTTGAACTCAAAATGCTCAGGTATGAAGCTTCACAAGGGAGAGCTTCAACCTAGAGCAAAATTGAGAGCAAATGTGTGAAGAATGCAAAAGAGGTAAGTGGGTATTTATAGAAAGTTAAGAACCGTTAGGATCGTTTCTTGGGTTTTGAGCTTCGATCTTGGCCCTCCATGTGTTACCCACTGATTTAGTATACTTGGGGAGTCCAAAACCAGCTCAATGTATTGCAAATGTTGCACAAAAGACCCTATAAATCAAGTTGGTTGCTGAAAACAGGTCTGCTGTTGCTGAAACAAGGATTTCTGCCCAGATAGGGTGGTCGCATGCCGCCATGGCACCACCCTTATGCTGTGGTGCGACGCCACCACTTCCTATGTGCAGAAACTTTCAAAAAATGGCAGAAATGGTCCCTGCAGCATGTTTAAGGCATTTTTGACTCGTTTAAACCCCGTTAACCCATTTTCAAAGCTCAATAATGAAGTTTAAGTATAGGGGACTTGAAATATGCTTGAAAACATCTCGGATGTCGGTTCGTTTGGTCGTACGGTTGCGTTGTTTGGTTAATTACGACGAAATTCGAACAGACGCGAAAAACGATTCAAATTACACGACGAATGGAAATTTATCATGCCAATCACTAAAATAAAATATTTTTATTATTAAAAAAATTTTGGGATGTCCGGATATGTTCAAAACGTAAGATATGCGCGTAAATGCAAACTTATGCACTTTTTGACGCTTTTAGTCCCTGATTGACCAATAAGTTTATTTTCGCATACCGAACCCCTCAAAGCCTATTTCTAATCTATGTAAAGGATATTTATGGTATGTTTAGCTTATGTTCAAGTTCCAGAATGTTCGTTACTACACGAATTGGCATAGTTTCGTAGTTTGACGTAAATAGTCCCTACGATCGAATAAACCTGTTTTTGCCATACCAAACCCTTTAAAACTTATTTCTAAGTTATGTAAAGGTTATTTAAGGTATGTTAAGCATATGTTGATGTTCTGGAATGTTTTTCGGGTTAAACTGATTACGTTTACGCATCAGTTTGCGTATAACTCTCTAGAAAGCGATTTAGAGTTTGAAATCGAACAAAATCAAAACATGTAAAATGTCAAACATAAATAAACAAACATTGGGATCAAACCACATTGTTTTATTGATAATTGAACTATTTGGAGTTTGTACAATGATTATAAGCACAGATGTCACAATTATGCCCAAAAAGATTTTTTAACCAAATTAAGTCCCGTAAGGGTATTTCGGTCCTTTTAAGATTTATAAAAGAGGTTTAAACATAAACTAATGTTCTGGTCTAAAATATTCTGTAAAGATATTTATTTTATGATGTTATAACAGTAGGATATCATACATATATGTGGTTTACCATTTATGGCCAAACTATGCACCATAGGGGCATTTTGGTCATTTCACATATGTTTTTAAGGACAAAATTGGAAGTCTGAGTTCATGACTTATACCTACTGTAAAAATATTAAAATTTATTTATAAATTCAGTAGGTAACAAGTCTTGGGTGCTAAATATGGTTTTAAACCATACTATGCACCTAATTAGCGTAAAAGTCGACCACTGACGATATTTGCGATGTTTATGAAATTCTAAGATTCTGATTAGCCTTGAATGTTTAAAATATTTAATTTTTCATATAAAATTAGTAGGAAAAGGTTTGGCATGTTAATCATAGGTAAATCTCATTTTATTAACAAAAAGGGCATTATCGTCAATTATAGAATTTATACAAGAACTCTAAGTTATGATCAGTATATAATCTGACCCAACATTCCAAAAATCCCTAAAAATAATATCTTAACAGTAGGTAATGAGTTTGGTGCCAAAATTTAGGTTTAAACAAGATTTATGCACAAAAGCGTAATTTAATTAAAAAAAATTAAGTTTTACGATATCTTGCATAACGTTAATTTGAGACCAGAAAATTATGTCAAATTAATTCAGACATCTTTATATATCAGTAACTAAGTTATTTATATGAACTTATATTCAAAAATCTCATTTTTAAGCTATAAGGGCATAATAGTCAAAATTAAGCATAATAACGGAAACAAGCAAATAACTCAGATTTCTAATATGATCATGTAATATAACCTTATAGGGGTATGCTACATTAAATTATGATCATAACGGAACCTAAAATCAGTAATAAACTAATCTAATTAGGTTCATAATCGAAAGCCAACGCAGAAATCAAACTTCGCGACTTTCAGTTGCGAACCGACCCTAAAACTGGAATTGACAAGCCGAACATGTTTACACATGTTCTAATGATTATTACCAAGTTGTTTAAGTGATAAAACGTATTTTAGAACATTTCTAAACTCATATCGTAATTATTTCAAAAATTGACCCGTTGACTTTTTAAAACAATATTACGTTGACTCATCAATTAACCAAGCTAACGTGATTCTTAGGAGGTGCCCTTTTGAGGGTTTAACACCTACCTAATTACGATCACGTAGCCATGTTCGTTGCGAAAAATGGCTTGACCGTTTATGCTCTAACTAAAAGTCAAAGCGTTTATCGTAAACACTTGACTTTTTGGCTTTTTAAGCCAAATAAAATAAACTAGTCACGAAAGGACACTTACATATGGTCCTATGAACTGAATAGAACTCAAGGGAGGTTCCAAAATGTTCAGGATCCTCCAGAATTGAGAGAAAGAGCAAGAATGGAATGAGATGCAAGTTTAAAAGTGAGAAATCCTCACCTATTTATAGTTTTCAAGGACTCCCATGATCTTGCCAAGTGTTTTTGGGATGCAATGAGATCATCACAGGTGTAAAACAGGTTTTAGAATTAGTAGGCAAGTCCATGGTTTTATAAAAATGGTTTGTAGTTATTGTGGGCTTCAAGTATTTAACAAAACAACCAACAAAAACATGTTGCTGCTGCTGTTTGTCGCTGGCGGCCTGCGAAGGCAGCAGGCCCAGTGGTCGCGGCCCGCGAGCTAACCCAGCCCAGCTCAAAATGTTTGGCAGTTGACTGTTTTGGTCCCTGTTTCTTATATATGTATTGTTTAAGGATTGGAGATCATGAGAAGTATAACAAACAATAACAATATTGTTTTGTTATTGTTGTTTACAGCTTGGTGGCCCGCGAGAGTAGGCCCAGACTTGGGTCACAACCCGTAAAAAGGGTCAGTCCAGCCAATACGAAATCAGCTTTAGCTGATTGGTAGATTTAGTCTCTGAATTGTTTTAGTTGCTTTAGTTAGGAACGATAATCGAGTATTAAGCGAACCAACGATTTAAAAGCAATTTGTTGCTGCTGATATGCAGCCTGGAAGCCCACGAAGACAGGCTTGGTCAGGCACCAGTTTCATCTTTTGTCAAAAACAGCCCCTCATTTCTTTTGAGCTTCTTTTATATATTTATTATATAGACACTTTTGGGGCGTAATTCCTAAACTCTCATAATATGTTAATACAAGGTACAAAACCTCTAACGGTCAACCTTAGGCATACTTAGGGGTGCGGCCGAGCATTGCAGAGTTCCCGGTTTGTTCAAAAGGCCTCTCAAAGGCGCAGTTTCGCTTGTTGTCGCTTTTAACCCCTTAATTGCGAACTTGCGCGCATTAACACGAAATGGCATAAAAACCTTATATGGCCAGTATTAGACACTTCCCAAAGGTATGGCTGAATATTACGGTGCTCCAGTTTTCTTAAATGATCGTTCTAAGGTGTAGTTTTTAGACGTTGACGCTTTTGGTCCCTCTAACGCGCAAATTTGCGCGTATTATCATTTTATTGCGTCAAAGCCCTATGTTATCCATATTAGGCATTCTCTAGAGTATGATTGCACTTCATAATACTTTGGGGTTGTTAAAAGGTCATTCAAAGGTATAATTAAACATATTGACGCTTTTAACCCCTTTAACTTGCAAAGTTGTGCGTAACGTCACTTATAGGCACAAAAGCCTTAGATGGCCAATATTGGGTATTTGCGAGAGTATAATCACACATCATGAAGCTCTCGGTTTGTTAAAAGGTCACTCAGAGGTAAGAATTAACATGTTGACGCTTTTGACCCTTCGACGCGCATACGTTCAAATAATTATGCAAACGGCTCCTCTCGACCAACGAGTGGCTTAATTCTAATTATGAATACCGTGTATTGTTATTCAGAGGCTTAGTTTAAGAATGTTAACACTTTTAGTCCTTCTACATTCAAAGTTTTTGATTTTTCGCAAAATTAGTCCCTCATAGTCAACGTTTGATCTTATTAGGGTTTAGTACACGTGTCAACACATCATTGGACGTGATTTTACGAGGTGTTACATGCTCACCCCCTTAAAAGAAATCTTGACCTCGAGATTTGCTCAAAAGATGGAAGTACTTTCTGTCGAATAATGGACTTAACCTCCACAACATATTTGGGGCCTCTATGGGCACCCCAGTTGACCTTTATACATGTTTTCTTTCGGAGCTTCTAATCCTGTCGATCCTTAATCGATACTGGTTTCTCATCAAACCATAAGTTTTCATTAATCTGCATATCATTATGTGATAATGCTATTGACTTATCGGCGAGACATATCCTTAAATCACCAGTGTGGAACACATTGAATACCATCAAGTTCCTTAGGTAAGTTTTAGCTTATAGGCTACCGATCTTGATATATTCGATTTTCTTGAATGGTCCATTATATTTTAGAGTTTAACTTTTCTGTTATATCAAAATGCAGCACACCTTTCTAGGGTGGTACTTTCTATTGAATCTTGTTCCTTATGGAGAACTCAAGAGGTTTGCGACTCTCATCAACATTGATTTTCTGCCGATTACTGGCAGCTTTCAGACGATCACAGATTCCTATGATCATATCCATTGTCTCCAGGGTAATTTCAGATCCTAATAATTGGACTTACTAATCTTCTGTCCATCAAACGGACGTTTGACATTCCTTTTTATACAAGGTCTCCAAAGGAGCATCCTTAATGCTTCTATACTATCTATTAGTTATAGGAGAGCTTATTTAAGGCGAGATAGTCATTCCAACTACTGCTTAATCCAATCTTTTAAAGAATAGCTAACCTCATGGTTAGTCAAACAAATCGACGATCCTGGGTAGCTGATATGGCGATTCTTAATCGTCACTAAAATAGGGTTGCGGTAATCAATGCATAAGTATAATGAACCGTCTTTCTTAATTAATAATACCGGAGCTCTCGGAATTTTTTTTTTTTTTGAATTAGGCTTTATGAAACCTTCTCTAAAAGCTTATCTAATTGGCCCTTAGTTCTTCCATTTCCGTCGGTACTAACCGATATGGAGATTTTTCAATAGATGCAGCTTTAAGTGGGATATTAATCTTAACTCTACTAGCCTCTCAAGAGGTAAACAAGGTAGTTCTACGAAGAGGACAATCGAGATTCACAGATATGACAGAGATATTCTGAATCTCAGGCTTCAGTTCATCTATCGTTACCTGTGTCATATAAATGACACATTTTTCTTTACGTAAGCATGGATGCCTTAATTAGTGACACTTATTTGGACATTTCTATTCTGGATATCTTCTTGAAATACCATTAGCTGACTTTAGTACAATATGACCATTGGGATATCTCAGTGGTTCCATGCATTAAACCCCCATACTGATCAGGCATGGAAGCAATCTATGGGACACACTAAGGTACACCAATCCTCATATGGCGCTTTTATCATACATTCTGGCATTCACAGTTGATAAAATCAATGAGAAAATAAAATAAATTAACATATATTGTCATACTCCATCCGCAGAAAGAGTACTTTAGATTTTTGAACGAAGATTTTCCGATAAGAATAGAAGAAATGGTTCCTATGATTTGTGTCGATAAGTTTTAACTTATACTTAATATCTGGAGTTCTTATGAGAAATTCTAAAAGTTTGCTAAGCTTACAATTTATGAAAGACTTATCGGTACCTGAATCAAAACAGAATTCTTAGCAATAATATCCTTGATTCATGATAAGGGATGTACCTAGTGTCATTATTGGTATGAACCGCCTCTTGGCATTCATCAGGAGGGTTTAAGCGCCTCCATCCTTAGTCTCTCTATACTTAGCTATACTATCTTTGACAGTTTTAGAGCAGTCTCAGCTTTGACCGGTTTATTTCTTAACCAATATAACGTGAGTGGCTGAGATAGATCCATAATGGATTTATAAGAAGCAGGCTTTGAAACCTTAATATGCCCTCTTATTTCCGATGCTAAACCACCAATATTTAATGCATTAAGCTTAGATTCTGGGTTAACCGAAAAGGGCACTATCTCAGATAATGAATTAAAGTCTGTAATATACTGTCGACAGTCTAGATCCTTCATGGTGAGAGTCAGAAAATTCTTATTCCATCTTTTCCATTCCGTGTCGCAGATAACCGGTTTTTCTGATAAGTCCATAAACTTGGACCATCCCAAATTGTGTAAGAGTATCTTTCCTGTAACTTTATTAAAGTCTTCCACCAACTAAGGGCATTGCCCTTGAATGACTGTGATACATACCTCACAATGTCTTTCTCAGCACAAACGCTGATATACATAATGGTTTCCATTTCATCCAACAATTTTATGCAATCAATGGCTCTCTTTTTCACCATTGAAGTCTCTTGCTTGCAAGAGACAAAGTACTTTTAAGTACATCCTTTAGAGGAACGGGGCTCCTCACTATATGCCATCTTATTTGGTTTATTCTTCGCATTCAAAGTATGAACAAAGCTCTTCTCATGAACGGGGAAATATGATTTAGAGCAAGTAGCATTCGGCTCTTTGAACCTTTTCATGACCTTTCTCATAGCCTTTCTAACAGTTGCGTCAATCACAGCTTGGAGATTAATTCCATCAACCTTGAGGTTCACATTTGTTGCATCATTAGCATTTGTCGCATCATCAGTATCGCGATTGTTATTTGTCTCATTCAAGTTTGCCATACTTGAAGCTTGGCACTAAACACCAAAACTAAACAATTGTTTAATTGTATTACAATAGCGAGTCATCATCATGACGACCTAACATACATTAGCCATGGTATCATTAAACCATATAGGCTAATAGGGTATAAACATTCCTAATGAATGTTATTTGAATGTATATCGATTATATTTATCCTAGGTCACAAAAAGGACCATCAATGGCATTTAAGGTTTGGACCGAATCCATTACCTTTTTGACAGGGAATCAAAATGTCACAACTGTCTTTGTCATATTGACGATTTTGGATAGCTCGAAAGGTTGCCACAAGGACTTTTAAATTATGAAGCATAATTTCGTCATGAAGGACATATAAATGGGGTACATAGGCTTGTCATGAAGGACATTAATAGCCATAAGGCACGAAGGCCTTGTCGCAAAGGACATATAGGATATGGCACAAAAGGCCTGTCACAGAGAACATTAATATATAAGCCGTAATCTTATTTGATCAGTTATTTTAAGGTTTGAACATAGTTCTTCACCTTTGGGCAGAGAGTCATAGACTACATCTATCATTGCTTAAAAGACAATTTATTTTGCCACATAGGCCAATCAATGGATGTTTATACATATATGTATATATAATTATCGTAATTGAGGATATTAGTCATGATCTTATCGATCTTATAGACTATAAGGCTTGGGCATTGCCCATCACCTTTGACGGTGAACCATAACGGTCACATTTGTCAATGTCACTAATGGACAATATAGTATATAGCCGGTAGGCGAAACATCACTAAAGGATGTTAAATAATATGATCATCGTATCAGATGATATTAGTCATGATCGCATTGATCATATATAGACTATTAGGCTTGAGCATAGCTCACTACCTTGGACAGGGGATCATAAAGATCACAATGTCAATGTCTCAAATGGACAATATGTTATAGCCCGTTGGCAAAACATCATTAAGGATGTTAAATAATATGATCATCATATCAGATGATATTAGTCATGATCGCATTGATCATGTAGACTATTATGCTTGGACATAGTCCAATATCTTTAGACAGGGGGTCATAGACCACAACTGTCGTTGTCTTATTGGACAACAAGTTTAGCCCCTAGTCACTTCATCACTAATGGATGTTTATATTATGATCATCACATTGATGATACTTGCCATGATCTAATTCGATCATATAGGCTTTAAGGCTTGGACGTAGTCCAAATACCTTGACGGCTGGTGTGGTTTCTCATGTCACACTGCCAGGAGTGTTAACGTGTTCTTAGATGTTAACAATGATTAATTTTCTTTAGAAAGTTTTACCATCATAGCATGTTTGTATTGACATATTGGCTAGGTTATACCATTAAGAAGATCTTTTAAAAAAAATATTTAGCAGATCGATAAAGTTCGAATAAAATTTACACTATTGTTTGATAAAGGACGAAATGAATACCTATATAAAATTTTCAAAGCTTCCCATAAATTATTATGAAATTTACAATAGTGCCTTAATCAGGACTTTTAGTATCATATTTGTCCACAGAGGACTTAAAATGAAATCATAAGTCCGTATGGGGACTATAAAATATTATAAGTCCGTATAGGGACTATAAAATATCATAAGTCCGTATAGGGACTATATTAAAACAGTTTGCCCATGAAGGGACTATAATGAAATGTCATATCCGCTAAGGGACTATAATGAAGTCTTATGTCCATGAAGGGACTATTTCGAAATAGTTTATCCATAAAGGGATTTTAATGAAATAACGCGTCCATGAAAGGACTGTATTAAAATGTCATGTCCACAAATGGGACCTTGCTAAACAGATGTCCTCTCAGGGACTTAAGTCGAAAAATATGTCCATTAAGGATTATGATAAACAAATGTCCATATTGGGACTATATAGAAGAGATAGGTCCTTATAGGGACTTTGTTGGGATTGAACCCTACCAAAGGAACAGCTGATTAATGCCAAAACTGGATCAGATCAGTGGATCCAGAATAAGCAGTTGTTTGCATCAGTATTTCCCCTTGAAAGTGGCTTAACACCTGATATACCCTAAAGTACTGCCCTTCTACAACAACTGCTGATCTACAAAGACTGTTGAAGACAAAGCACTGATGCTCAATCTACTGTCATGGTTCAAGTACTGCTGAAGACACAAAGCACTGCTGGGAGTTTAACAGTGGAATGAGAAGCAGTAGTTTAGTTTCTCTTTTGTATTCATTGTGATCAGTAGTTAGTAATAGCAGTAGTTGTATAGATCAGTTCTTAGAGTTTGTTAGGTGGTTAGATGTCAGTTTCATGGTGACGTCAGCAAAGATGCCACAATGGTTTGTTCTATACTATAAATAGAGTAGTACCATGTACTGTTCTATTAGCTCTCTTCACAGACAAGTCATTCAGTACGAACAATCACTGTGAGCTCAGGCTGAGGTGGAGACTTTGTTGCATGCATGCATTGTAATCGGAGATTGTAATAAATATAATCTTTCGACTCTATGATAAACATGTTTACTTAGAATTGTTCTCTCATTGATTGTGTTGAAAAGTTTGTTTTACTTAATTCCACTGCACTTAAATCTGTTTCATCTTCTTTCTAATCAAGCAAAGCACAATCAAAAGAAACTCAGATCCTAACAATTGGTATCAGAGCTTGGACAATCAAACTTGATTTAACAATCAATTTGACGTAAAAGTTCAGCTCAATTTAGTTGATACTTTCAATTGTTCGTTTCGTTGAAAAACAGAGTAAGGTTTAATCACGAGCAAAGTTGATTAATCAGTGCCTGTAAAACAACCAGAATGACGTCACAATCACAGGACATGAATAATAACATTGGTTCTCTCTTCAAACCACCTATGTTGAAGAGAAATGAATACAACATCTGGGAGCGAAGGATGGGTCACATCTTAGCTCAACAGAATACCGGATGTTGGAAGTCGGTTATCTTTGGACCACATGTTCCAATGGTGCCTAGTGCTGAGGATCCAAAAGTTTTTGAACCTAAGAAAGTTGAAAATTATACTGATCAGGACTTTCAGAAAATTGAACTGGATGCCAAGGCTTTTAGCATCGTGGCATCTGCACTCCCAAATGAGATCTATGCTGGGCTGTTACACTGTAACAGTGCCAAGGAATTATGGGATGCACTTAAGGAACAATTTGGGGGAACTGAAGAAGTAATTGAAAATAACAGGGAAATTTTGAATCAACAGTATGAAACCTTTTGTCACATTAAGGGTGAAACATTAACACAGCAGTTTGAGCAATTTAGTTGTCTCATAAGTGAACTTAAGCTTGTTAAAACTGAATTTCCTAAATCAACTATAAACAACAGGTTTTTAAGATCACTTCCTGAAAAATGAGACACAATTGCTTTTGTAACCAGAAATTCGGTTGAGTTCAAAGATCTGACCCTAACCCAGCTTCATGGTAGACTCCTGACCTATGAAAGGGAGTTGAACCAGAAAAAGAAGTTACAAGAGTCTGGTAAAGTTGCAGATGATTATTCATTTGGCAGCACAGCTCTTTTGGGTCAGGAAGAATCTGGTAGTAGTAAGGATCAGAGTTATGATCATTATATTGACATAACTGCTGGTGGAGCCTTTAATAACTCTAATTCTTACTCAAACAACTATGCTTTCAAAGCTGTTATGGGTGAAATTCTGAGCCCATATCCTGACACTATATCTTGATTTTATGTTAGTTGTTTATGATCAGGATACCGGACCAGGATATTGGTAACATCCTGAGGCAGTATCCTGGAAATTACTAACGATTTGCTTGTAGCTTGTAGCTGAAGGTTGTTAACGTTCACAAAGACCAATTCCCCTGAAGACTCGCTTAAATTAGTTGGAAAAGAGACGTTGAGTCCGCAATACCTGGTCAATAACGTTCAAAAGGGAATATTCCAAAGTATCCCGGAATAATAGGATAGTTTGTTATTTCTTTTATTATATAAAGGAGTGATCGGATCATAGGTAGACACAACTTTTTACACACACTCTTTCGCACACTTTTTCTCTCATGTTGCAAACAATCACTACACACAAACACTTGTACTCGAATTACATTGTAACACTTAGTTGATCCGCATCATATCCTGCACTGTATCCTGATATTTGAAGCAATAGAAGAACAAGGCAGCTGGGATTGTCAGCTCCCGAGGTTTTATGCCGGCGATCTAGATTGATCAAGGGCTTTCCTCGTACATCCTGTGTCACCCTTTACATTTTCGCTCATTGTTTGATCACAGATACAGCTCTATATCCTGAGCCGTATCCTGAAATTGTTTTTGCAAATAACTCGAATAACATATTTTCGACACACATTTCTAGCACACTACCTCACTTAACTAATTTGATCACTTAATTGCTTCGGAAATTTTTGACCAAAACAATTTGGCGCCCACCATGGGGCAAGTGGTGCTATCTTTACTAAAAACTTTTGTGAAATCATTACTTGGTTTTCTATTCTCGAAACTTTTTTCCACACTATTTACAATGGCCTCGAGATTAAACATGAGCTCTTCCATTGTGTCTGCTACAACCTCTGCAACAGTTGGTTCCATGCATCCACCACCTCCTCCGAGAATGCAAGCCTCTTCGCAAGGAACTGAAAGTCATGTGGCTCGGGATGTTATCCCTGCTCGCAGTGTCCAGGGATCCGCTCCTGTTTTAGCTTCTAATGAAGAAATTTTAAATTTGTTTGGTAGTGTACAGGAACATATGAGGCAGCAACAGGAGACCAACCAGATGCTGATGAGGGAAATACAACTCTTGAAGTCTGGCCCGAGTCAGCCTGCTGAGGAGATTGTCACTCCTTTACAACCCAGAACTTTGAACTTCGGTTCGGCTGTATACACTGAGGATAACAGGGGAGATATTGTGCCTAGCCATTCCCAGAATCATACTCCTGAAATACCCTCCTTGCTCAGGATGTCAACTGTGAGGAGCTCAGGATATGCTTCGGGATATGGCCAGAATCCTCAGACTGGTAACGTGTCAAATAATAATAATACTCTTGCTACTAACAAAAATGGATCTTTGCAGGATGCAGGTATGACATCAGCATTTACCAGGGAGCTCCAAAAATTGAAGGACATGATATCCAGTGTACCTGGGGTGGTCCAACCAATTCCGGAAGTGTCCCAAGACAGCCACAGGATATCTCGGTTTGCACATCCTATTTGTGACGCTGAAATCCCAAAAAGATTTCAAACTCCCAATATGAAACCCTATGACGGAACTACGGATCCTGAAGAGCATATTGCCCAGTATAGGGAAAGGATGGAGATTAACCCTATTCCTCCGGAGCTCAAGGAGGCATGCCTATGCAAGGGTTTCGGTTCTACCTTAACAGGATCAGCCTTGAAATGGCTGTTAAACGTTCCTCCTCACTCGATTACTTCTTTCGCCCATTTAGTTAATTTATTTAACAGTCAATTTTCTTGCAGCGGGAGTTTTGAGAAATTAACCAGTGACCTTTACAGGATAACTCAAGGACCTCAGGAATCCTTGAGGGATTATGTGAACAAGTTTAGTCGAGAATCCTTGGATATCCCACATCTTGATGTTGCAACGGCCGTGCAAGCGTTAACCAGTGACCTTTACAGGATAACTCAAGGACCTCAGGAATCCTTGAGGGATTATGTGAACAAGTTTAGTCGAGAATCCTTGGATATCCCACATCTTGATGTTGCAACGGCCGTGCAAGCGTTCAAGATGGGGTTGCAGAAAGATTCTCAATTTTATCAAGATCTTGTAATGAATCCCTGCAGGAATCTCGACGAGGCTCGTAACAGGGCCTTGAGATACATTCGGCTGGAGGATGATAAAAAGATGCAAGAGAGAATGAATTCATCCACAACCTATGAGTCAACCAACAGGAAATCAGAATCCTCGTATAAACCGTATCGCTCAAAGCCATATGGCAGAAATGACAGCAAGAAAGTGAATGTTGTTGAAGACGAGGATCCTGAAGAGTATCCTGAATTATCTGAATATTGCTTTTCTGTCAACATACCTAAACTAATGTATGCTATGCAGGGTTTAGGAGACAAAGCCAGGTGGCCTCGGAAGAATCAACAAAAAGCTGATTGGAAGGATAAGTCCAAATGGTGTGCCTTCCATGAAGATTTCGGACATGTAACTGAAGATTGTATCGCCTTGAGAAAGGAAATAAGCTATCTCTTGAGTAAGGGATATTTGAAGGACCTCTTGGGAAGGAAGAAGAATAAGGGCCAGGATCCAGAGAAGGATCCTGAACGAGCAGCATCACCTCCTGCGGATGCAAAAATAATTAATTTTATTTCAGGAGGATCCGACATTTTTGGCACATCGTATTCTGCAGCAAAGAGACACGCGAAGGAAGCTAAGGCAGAGAGGGGGGATAAGCCGACGAGAATGTCAACCCTCACGACTGAAAAAAGTCATCACCTTCGACAATGATGACAGGGATACTGTCCAGGATCCCCATCATGATGCTTTAGTGATAACCTTATATGTTGCTAACCATTTTGTACGCAGGATATTGGTGGATAATGGCAGCTCGGTCAACATAATTCAGCTGGAAACATTGAAGAGGATGAATGTATCCCCGATGGATATTACTTCAAAGTCCACTGTGCTTGTTGGTTTCAGCGGAGAAGCTAGGAATACCGTGGGAGAAATAAAATTGCCCGTGTATGTTCAAGGGGTCAATTCAATGCAGTGCTTTTGTGTCATGGACTCTCTATCCTGCTATAATATTATACTGGGTAGGCCTTGGATCCATGATATGAAGGCTGTTCCGTCAACCTACCGTCAATGCATCAAGATCCCTACTCCTTGAGGGGTTGTCAAGGTGGAAAGTGATCAACAGGAAGCAAAGGAGTGCTATTCCTCTTCGATGAAATCCTCAACAAAACCTAGTGTAGCATAGCAATTAAAGATGCGAGGCCAGGATATCATGGAGGCTTCAGAGCAGGAAGTAAAGAAAGTGATCCTGGATCAGAATAATCCGGATATCTCGGTGCTCGTGGGAACCAATATCCCTTAGGATATTGAAAATCAATTAACTAATTTTTTGAAATGCAGGATGTCAATGTTCGCGTGGAAGCACGAGGATATGACAGGTATTTCCAAGGATATTAACACATAAGCTCGGTATTGACAGCTCATTCAAGCCTGTCCAACAAAAGAGAAGGAAATTTGCTCCGGAGCGAAATGTGATCATCCAAGAGGAAGTTGAAAGACTACTAAAGAGCAGGATGATTAGGGAAGTGAAGTTTCCTAAATGGCTGGCGAATGTAGTTGTGATGCAAAAGAAAAACGGGAAATGGAGAGTCTGTGTAGATTACACGGACTTAAACAAAGCTTGTCCCAAAGACCCATTTCCTCTTCCTCATATTGACTCAATGGTGGATGTTACTGCCAGCCATGAGATGTTAACCTTCATGGATGCATCTTCAGGATTTCAGCAGATCCAAATGGAACCTTCAGACCAGGAGGATACTGCCTTCATGACACCAACATGTATTTATTGCTACACTGCCATGCCCTTTGGTTTGAAAAATGCAGGTGCAACATATCAGAGATTGGTGAACATGATGTTTAAAGACAAGCTGGGGGACACTATGGAGGAAAGTTTCTAGGATATATGGTGACTAAAAGAGGGATAGAGGCAAGCCCGGAGCAGATTAAAGCTATCTTGGATATCAAGTCACCTTCAAATATGAAGGATGTTCAACGGTTAACAGGCCGAGTAGCAGCATTGAACAGATTTATTTCAAGATCCTCGGAAAAGTGCAAGGAATTTTATGATATCCTCAAGAAGAATAAGAAGTTCGAATGGGGAGCAAAGCATGAAGCAGCCTTGCAGGATTTGAAGCAATATCTTTCAACCGCACCCTTATTGATGAAGCCTGAGGATGGCGAACCATTATCCCTGTATCTTGCAGTATCAGGGAATGCAGTAAGTGCTGTGCTTGTAAAGGATCATGAAGGTCAGCAGTATCCTGTTTATTATGTTAGTAAAAGTTTATTAAATGCTGAAACTAGGTATTCACACTTAGAGAAATTAATATTAGCCCTAGTTATGGCATCAACAAAACTTAGACATTATTTTGAAACACATAGGATTCATGTTAAAACTAACTATCCTGTTAAAAATGTGCTTAGGAAACCCGAGATGTCAGGTAGGATGGCTAAATGGTCAGTGAAATTAAGTGCATATGATCTAGTGTATGAACCTAGAAATGCCATAAAGTCTCAGGCTTTAGCTGACTTTGTGGCTGATTTCAGTAGTGATATTCAAAGTGAAGTAGACCTAGAAGTACAACAGCTAGGAGAAAACTTAGAATTCTAGACATTATATACTGATGGAGCATCTAATGTCAGAGGTGTAGGTTTGGGTATACTACTAAAATCGTCACAGGGGGACATATTACCCCAGGCTATTAGATGTGAGTTTCCTGCCACTAATAATGAGGCAGAATATGAAGCTTTAATTGTAGGATTAGAATTGGCTAAGAGCATGAATATCAAGAGTTTACGAGTATTTGTTGATTCCTTGTTAATCACTAACCATTTTAATGGAACCTATGCAGTTAAAGGAGAGAAGTCAATCGAGCATCTCGAAATTCTTAAAAAATTAGCAGGATATTTCGATATTTTTACACTTGAACAGGTACCAAGAGAGGATAATGCTGAAGCTAATGCCTTGGCAAATCTGGGATCATCAGTCAGGATACCGGAAGGGACCTGAATACCAATATTACATATCCTGTATCCTGCGACGGATCCTCAGGATAAGGAAGTAGTAAGTGTTCGGGATCCTGATGATGAGTATCCTGAAGATGATCCTAAGTCCTGGACGGCTCCAATCATGAGATATCTCAAGGAAGGACACATCCCAAAGGACGAGAATCCTAAGTCCTTTAGAATGAAGGTATCACGATTCACTATTATAAATAATGTTTTGTATAAGAAATCTCTTGCTGGACCATATCTGAGGAGCTTGGAGGATCCCGAAACTAAAAAGGTGCTTCAGGATATACACGAAGGGGATTGTGGTAACCATACTGGGGGCAGGTCGTTATTCTCAAAGGTATTAAGAACATGATACTATTGGGCGATAATGAGAAGAGATGCTGCAGAATATGCTTGAAGATGTGATGCATGTCAAAGACACAGTAATATATTACATCAACCTGCTGAGCCACTTTATCCTATCACTTCCCCTTGGCCATTCATGAAGTGGGGAATGGATATAGTAGGAAAATTGCCAAAGGCTCCAGGAGGAAAAGTCTTCATGCTGGCAATGACTGAATATTTCTCTAAGTGGGTCGAAACTGAAGCATTTGTTCAAGTTAGAGATCAAGAAGTAGTATCTTTCATAAAAAGGAATATCCTGACTAGGTTCGGAGTACCAGCTGAGATAATTTGTGACAATGGTTCTCAGTTTATAAGTAAGAGGACTACTGACTTTTGCAAGAGTTGGGGAATTAAAATGATCACATCTACACCGGTACATCTTCAAGTAAATGGACAAGCAGAATCCTCAAATAAGATAATTGTCAACAATTTGAAGAAAAGACTTGGAGCTAAGAAGGGAGGATGGGCAGAAGAATTACCCTTTGTTTTATGGGCTGATAGAACGATGGTGAAAAGTGCAACTGGCCAAACCCCATTTTCCTTAGTATTTGGAGCAAAAGCGGTGATCCCAACAGAAATGGTGTTACCTACGGCAAGATCCAACCTCCGGGATCCTGAGCAGAATCCCGAAGCCCTATACCAGGAATTGGATACTATTGATGAGACAAGAAATGCAGCAAGGCTAAGGATGGCAACATATCAACAGAGGATATCTAAAGCATATAACAAGAATATAAGGACTAGAAGGTTCCAGGTTGGAGATTGGGTATTAAGAAAGGCTTTTCAGAATACTACTAATCCTGCTGATGGAAAGTTGGCTCCAAAGTGGGAAGGGCCCTATGAGATTGAATCAGAATCAGGAAAAGGAGCATATCGACTCAATAATATGGAGGGGAATATGCTACCAAGATCTTGGAATGCTATACACCTAAAGCTCTATTTCAAGTGAGTTTAGAATTTAATTTCTAACTCAGGATGGTATGAATTCTATCTCTTTTAATATGTTTAAATTTATTTATTCTTTTGAACCCAATACTGACTTAAGCATCAGAGGGGTGTTATCCAGGCTAACACCCACCTTAGTTTACAGTTGTTTTGCAGTATATGCTTCGGGATACAGCTCCAGGATACACACTCAGGATATTTCGAAAGATTAGAGGATTGGCCCCCTCTCTCACGTTTAAGGGATTCTGATCCCTTCACAGGTTTAAAGGTATTCACCTTTCTCACGAATTGGGTTTAAACACCCCGCCTGGAGCGCAAGTTATCCAGGGATAGTTCAAGGTGGCGGGACCAGTTCATGTAAAAGTGGCTGACAATTTCGTCACTGTTGGCTATATCCTGGATCCTTAAGGTATATGAGGATTGATCACCCTCTCTCGCGAAAGGGTATTTTCATACTCTCTAAGGTTTAAAGGTTTTCACCTTTCTAAGTCTTGGAGTTTATACACTCCCTCCTGTAGCGCATGAAAATTTGGGATTTTCCCCAGAATACTTATGGGTTTATCCCCAGGGTACTAAGGATTTGTCTCCAGTACATTTTTGGGTTTACCCCCTGTAACATAAGAACTGTTCAAACAGTTGGAATTGATGTTCAGAAAATTTCTAAGTGTTCCAAGACATTATGCACATGGGACATTCCTACTTAGGCAATTGTGAAAAGCTCAAAGGATCAAGCTTGGACCTAGTACACTAAGTGTCCCAGACTGGGGACATCATCGTTGGAAAAATTGCAAAAGAATTGAAGTTTGAAGAATAGGGTTACACTCTATTTCTGGTATGATCTTTCCTTTATGAACCCTATTTAAAACATTTGAGTTTTTGAAACTATGTTTGGCAAAAACTTAAATATCCTGGTTAGGATATATTCTCATGGTATATTTTCGGAATGTATTTTCGGAATATGTTTCAGGATATTTGGGATATAATACTTGGGTTAAAAACTAAAATTGTATTCTAGTCAAACAAGTGTTGTCAAAACAAACATTGTAAAATAAAAATAAACTGTCCTTTTTTCTTTAAAAACTTTATTATTTGAATTTTAAAAAAAAAACCTATTTGACGAAAGTCTTTATAGGATATTTGTGAGTATATTGATTGTGCTAAGTTTGGAACATTGAAATTCAAACTAAGCAATGCATATTGAGAATTAAAATAAGGCGATGATAGATAAGGTCAAAAGGAGGTTATCTTATTAACATAGCAAAAGTTGTGCTTTTTGTTTCACCTCAAACCGAGGTCCATCCACCAAAAGCACGATTAGTTTCTTACCATATTTACTTAACAGTTGAAGGCTTCATCTCAAACCGAGACCCATCCGCCTCCAACTGTTATATTGTTCAAAATAGGTTATACTAATTGATGACCAAGGGCTTCATCCTGAAACCCAGGACCCATCCACCTTTGGTTATCATGTTGTTTTTGTGCAGGAAATGTAAATTGTTCAAAGACAGGAAAAGTAAATTGTTTAACAGACCACAACCACAGACTTAAAAAAAGTGGGCTCCGGCCTAGGCACGAACATCCATCATTGCCCACTTCGATGCTCTCACACAACAGCATCAGCTCCAGCCTCCACCTTCTCTGCAGCTTCAACCGCCACCTCAACAGCTTTTGAAGGCTTACCAGAACACAGGTATCATTAATTCTGCCTAATCGGGATACAGACTCAGCATATGTATGCAGAATAGAGGGTTAGGATATTTACCTTGTTGAGGAACGAGGTCATGGGCCAAAGGAGTCGCCGGAAGATGATCTGGTCTGTCTTGCCATTGGTGATCGGAGATAAAGAAGAAGAAGATGAAGGGATTTAAAGATAAGAAGGAGGACATACCTTTTCGATTTCTCGGATGGCATTTAAAAAGAAGAAATTATGGAGAAGATATGGGCATGGGAAGTTGTTCCGTGTCACGTCATATCATCAAATCAATTAAGGGCCTTGAAGAAATTAGAAAAATATTACCGTTAGATCAGGGATCCCCAACGACAATATTTTTGGGGACAATTGTTATGGGTGAAATTCTGAGCCCATATCCTGAGACTATATCTTGATTTTATGTTAGCTGTTTATGATCAGGATACCGGACCAGGATATTGGTAACATCCTGAGGCAGTATCCTGGCAATTACTAATGATTTGCTTGTAGCTTGTAGCTGAAGGTTGTTAACGTTCACAAAGACCAATTCCCCTGAAGACTCGCTCAAATTAGTTGGAAAAGAGACGTTGAGGCCGCAATACCTGGTCAATAACGTTCAAAAGGGAATATTCCAAAGTATCCCGGAATAATAGGATAGTTTGTTATTTCTTTTATTATATAAAGGAGTGATCGGATCGTAGGTAGACACAACTTTTTACACACACTCTTTCGCACACTTTTTCTCTCCTGTTGCAAACAATCACTACACACAAACACTTATACTCGAATTACATTGTAACACTTAGTTGATCCATATCATATCCTGCACTGTGTCCTGATATTTGAAGCAATAGAAGAACAAGGCAGCTGCGATTGTCAGCTCCCGAGGTTTTATACCGGCGATCTAGATTGATCAAGGGCTTTCCTCGTACATCCTGTGTCACCCTTTACATTTTCACTCATTGTTTGATCACAGATACAGCTCTATATCCTGAGCCGTATCCTGAAACTGTTTTTGCAAATAACTCGAATAACATATTTTCGACACACATTTCTAGCACACTACCTCACTTAACTAATTTGATCACTTAATTGCTTCGGTAATTTTTGACCAAAACAACAGCTAGTAGTGAAAACCAAAATTCTGACAATTTGTGCTTTGAACTCAATGATTTGCAGCATTTTGATCCAACTGACTTAGAGGAGATGGACATTTTGCACCAACTTGCACTGCTGAGTGTTAGAACCAGCAAGTTTTACAAAAGGACAGGGAGAAAATTTCCAGGGTTACATGGGAACTTGAAAGTAGGGCTGGATAAGTCAAAGATAAAATGTTATAAGTGTAATAGGTTAGGTCATTTTGCTAGAGAGTGCAGGAGTCAAAACACTGGACCAATCATCACACATCCTGGCTCAAACCCTAGACCACAAAATAACCAAAACACTATGCATTATGCCCAATATGCCCCTGCTGCTCATGTAAACATTGCTCACTATGCACACCCTGCAACCCCTGTTCCTGTGCACTTTGTTCAAACCACTATTCCTCAGATACAGTATGTCCAGGCCCCTGCTCCTCAGGTTCAGTTTCAACAAGTTGCACCTCAACAAGCTGCACCAGCAGTGGTTCAACCAGATCAGCAAAGCTTTTTCACCCAAGGTTTTGTTGACTGGAGTAACTTACCTGAGGAGTTAGGAGATGAAAATTTTGCACTCTATGCTGAAAATAATGATTCTAGTAATGACTTTTGTTTTGTAGCATTGGAGTCCATACCAGAGGGGCTGGAAACTGAAGAGGGAAAATCAAGTGGAGAAACAGTGGATACAATTGCTGAAGCGGTGGTTACTGCTGTTGCTGATGAAATACTGTTGGGAGAAAATTCAAACCCCTGTTGGAACCACTGTCTGACCCCTGGTCCGAAGAAGAGGAGAATAAACAAGGTGAAAAAGAAGAGAAACCTCAAGAAGAAAGTGAGCCTACCTGTGACTGTGCCATGATGGCTGCAACTAAGGTATCACCCCAGGTTCTTAAAAACCTTTGTTCAGACAAATGCATCATAGCATTTGCAAACATTAAGGAGGTGAATGAAAACCTTAGAGATAGGTTGTTAAATGGTGAAGTACAATTTGAAAAATCTGTAAAAGAATTGAAAAACAAATTGTCAGAAAAGGAAAATGAGATTTGCAGCCTTAAACAAGAGCAAAGCATAACCAAGGACCAACTTCAGACAATGATAGAAAAATATCAGGTCTGCAAAAAGGAGTTGGAATCCACCCAAATCACATGTGAGAGATGGGTGGAATCCTGCAAAGGTTATGAAGTAATGCTTGAAAAACATATCAAAAGTAATGTAAAATTTGGTGTAGGATTTAGAAATTATGACCAAGTTGAAAACACTGCTTCAAATGAATCTGTTCAAACCACTGTTGAAATCACACCCACCAACAAGGATGGTCAAGAAGTCAAAATCATTGATAAAAGTGGTAAGAAAATCATTCTGGAAAGATCTGTGGGGTCCTCAACATTTGAGTAGATTGAGAAATACCAATTCAAACCCACATGGTCTGATGAGTGTGACATCCTTGAAAACTTTAAACCCATGGACTTCACAACTGTAGATGGTGTCAAAGCTCCAAAGGCCAAAGTTATACCTCTTAAGGACATCTCAACAGTAGTTCAAAACTCTGTTGCAAAGGAGTCTGAAAAGAAGAAAAGATTAAAAACTTGTTTTGTGATTTTTGTGAAAAGAAAAATCATTTGACCAAAGATTGTTTTCACTTAAAGGATTATGATATTAACAAAACAAGTACCATTGTGCCTTCAAAGAGCTGCACCATATGTGGTAAATCAAACCATTCTACTCAGAAGTGTGTGTACCGGAAATCCTTTGAGGACAAAAAGGAAGAGTACATTTCTAAAACACCTATGAGTTCATCAAGTTCACAAGTCAAGAAACAACCAGCTTTTGTGCCTGTCCAAACAGCTGTTACCAAACATCTGAACCAAAACTCTGTTAAAAGAGAGGTTCAAGTGACAGCAGCACCCCCTGCTAATCAATTCCATCAAAGAGGTAAAGGTCAACCTCCTTACCCAAGGGTCCCACATGTCTATGAGGCTTACAAAAAGCCTTCTAAACCAAGAGTGAACATGTATCCCTTTGGGTACCAACAGTTAATGGGACAGGACCCCAAATAGTGGTTAGAGAAAAATGTTTCCAAAATTGACCTTATTCCTAAGCTAACCACTGTCCAACCATCAGTACTTGACACAGACACTGCTCTGACCCCATCCAAAGCCATATTGCCTTTGGAGACCATCCTGAACTAATCATTTACTTAATGTGCAGGGAGCTTCTGCATGCTTAGATAGTCTTTGGTATGTAGATAGTGGAGGCTCCAGGCACATGACAGGATGTAGAGCCCTTCTCAAAGAATTCAAAACACACGGAGGGGGTGATATATCTTTTGGTAATAATAGTAAGGGTAAAGTGATGGGTTCTGGTACAGTCCAGTCTGGAAATGTCAAGTTTGAAAATGTCAATCTGATTGACAATCTAAAATTCAACCTTCTGAGTGTCTCACAAATGAGTGACAAAGGTTATGGGTCATTCTTTACTAAGGAGTGTTGTAGGATTTTTGGACCAAACATGGTCAAAAAGATTGAAGAAATAATAAAAACAAGAAAAACTCAACTTGTTGCTCAAAGGAGTGGCAATGTCTATGTAGTTGATCTGTCAAAAGAGAGTCCCAGAACTGATGCCTGTCTGTTCTCAGCTGCCTCCAACAAAGAGACAAAATTATGGCACAGAAGATTGGGGCACACAAATCTCAAGACAATCACTATTTTGTCAAAACAAGGCCTTGTAAGAGGTCTTCCACAAAAAGTATTCACATGTCCTGAGCATTGTGTTTCCTGTTTAAAAGGAAAACAACATAAAAGCTCTTTTAAGTCCATTGAAGAGTCCAAAATGACCAAGTGTCTACAAATGCTGCACATGGATTTGTTTGGCCCAGTTAAAGTCATGAGTCTCAAAAAGAAAAGATATTGTTTGGTAATTGTAGATGACTTTTCTAGGTTCACATGGACTTATTTCTTACATTCTAAAGATGAGACTGCAGGCATTTTGCAAGAATTTGTCAAACAGGTTGAAAAGCAATTTGACTTGCCAGTAAAAGTCTTCCGAAGTGACAATGACACGGAATTCAGAAATAAGGAGTTGGATGCCTTCTGTGTGTGAAAAGGAATTATAAGGCAGTACAGTATTCCAAGAACACCAGAGCAGAATGGGGTGGTTGAAAGGAAAAATAGAACTCTGATTGAAACAGCCAGGACCATGCTTGTAGATTCAGGTTTGCCATTAACTTTCTAGGCAGAGGCAGTAAACACTGCTTGCTATGTCCAGAACAGAGTTTTAATTAACCCCAGGCATCAAAAGACTGCTTATGAATTCTGTATAAAATCAAACCACTGATCTCATACTTCAAAGTATTTGGCTGCCCATGCTTCATTCTAAATTTAAAAGATTCAATTTCAAAATTTGCAGCCAAGGTAGACAGCGGATACCATTTGGGATACTCAATCACTGCTAAGGCCTACAAAGTGTTTAACACTAGGACTAAGACAGTGGAAGAGACTTTGAATGTTAAGTTCAATGAACTTTCTTCAATGAAAATCCCTACAAACCCTGCTGAATTATTTGATCTTGATAAATTCACCTTTGAAAATGTTTCTGTCAAGACTAACAGTGCAGGTCCATCTCAACCACCACCACCAGACAATGGTTATGAAGTGATCATACCTCAACAAACCTTCTAACCCATTGCCAGAGCAGCAGATGTTCAAAACAGCTGTCAAAGCTCATCCACTGCTACATCAACAGTTGTTGACCAAAGTAGCTCTAAAACCCCTGCTTCCACATCCTCAAACACTGTTGTTCAAAATCTTCAAACAGTGGATAAAAGTCAACAGATGTCCACACCACTACCTCCAATTCCTCCACCTCCATTTCAAGACCCTGTTGGATCATCAAAGTCACCAACAGCGGTTAGCTCAGATGATTCACATCTGCAGCCCTCACCCTTAAATGCCATTGTTCCATACAAAGGAGATTTAATCTTCTTGAAGTCTCATCCACCTGACCAAATCATTGGCAACATCAGTGAAGGGGTGCTCACAAGAAGCCAATCCCAAAACATCTGTCTTTTTGCTAGTTTTCTATCACTCCATCAGCCAGTCAAGTACCAAGAGGCACTAAAAGACAACAGCTGGGTAGAAGCCATGCAAGAGGAGCTCCAACAGTTTAAAAGACAACAAGTATGGGAGCTTGTTCCACTGCCAAAGGATGTGAGTCCTATTGGCACAAAGGGGGTCTTCAAAAACAAAATTGATGAAAGGGGCATTGTTGTCAAGAATAAAGCAAGGCTAATGGTTCAAGGTTTCAGACAGGAAGAGGGCATTGACTATGATGAAACTTTTGCCCCTGTTGCAAGATTGGAAGCTATTAGACTGTTCCTGGCCTTTGCTGTCAACCACAACATAAAGGTGTATCAAATGGATATCAAATGTGCATTCCTCTATGGTAAAATTCAAGAAGAGGTATATGTTTGTCAACCTCCAGGTTTTGAGGATCCATTTTATCCAGATCATGTCTACCAGCTAAATAAAGCTTTGTATGGCTTGAAACAAGCACCTAGAGCATGGTATGAAACTCTTTCCACCTTTCTTCTCTCTATTGGTTTCACAAGAGGTAAAATAGACAAAACACTGTTTTTAAAATGGAGAGGGAAAGACTTGATGATTGTCCAGATTTATGTGGATGACATCATTTTTGGAAGCACATGTCCCAAAATGTGTGAAGAGTTCAGACAACTCATCACATCTGAGTTTGAGATGAGTGCAATGGGTGAACTACAATGTTTCCTTGGTCTCCAAGTGAAACAACTTCAAAATGGTACTTTCATTCATCAAGGCAAATATGCCAAAGAACTTTTAACAAAATTTGATATGAATGACTGCAAACCATGTAGTACACCCATAGCAACCACCAAGTTAGTCATGTCTGATGAAAAGGATGATTTGGTTGATCAAACTCTATATAGAAGCATGATTGGGTCTTTACTGTACCTAACTGCATCTAGGCCAGATATCATGTTTGCAACATGTGTTTGTGCAAGATCCCAATCAGCCCCTAGAAAGTCAAATCTTATTGCTGTAAAAAGGATATTCAGATACTTAAAAGGTGCTCCCACACTTGGTATCTGGTATCCAGCTGATGGAAATATTAAGCTTTCAGGTTTCTCAGACAGTGACTTTGCTGGATGCAATACAACAAGGAAGCCCACTTCAGGAAGGTGCCAATTCCTAGGCAATTGTTTAGTGTCTTGGCAAAGAAAAAAGCAAGCAGCTGTTTCAACATCCACTGCTGAAGCTGAATATATTGCCGTTGTAAGCTGTACAGCCCAACTCCTGTGGCTTCAAAACCAACTGCTGGATTTTGGTATCACTGCTATGAAAACACCACTCATGTTGGATAGTCAAGCAGCAGAAAATATCATCAAAAATCCAGTTTCCCATTCAACAACCAAGCATATTGACATCAGATATCATTTTGTGAGGGATTGCTATGAAAAAGGTTTGATTTCTCTGCACCATGTTCCAACTAAAGATCAGCTGGCAGATGTGCTAACAAAAGAATTAGACACATCCACCTTTGAAAGCTTGATCTCTAGTATTGGCATGCTTAACATGGAATAACAGGCAAAATCCTGGTTTTCTCATGAATAAAGCATTAAAATGTTTTCAGAAAATCAAAAATTCATCCTTAAAAATAGCTAAAAATGAAAATTTTTCATTAATCCTTAAAAGTCTACCATAACCACTGTTTTGGTTCAAACAACTGTTCTGTTTAATGCTATCCACTGCTGAAAGTCAACCTCTGTCCCTTCATTTCTTTTGTTAATCACTGTTGTCCAAAATCAGTGTTTTAACCCACTGATGGCTATCCACTGATAGTAAAAGTGTGCCACTGTTTTCATTTGTCCTTTCAGCAAACCACTGATACTTGTTCCATCAGTGGTTTACTAAACAACTGTCTTCCATTATCTCATCAGAGGTTGGCACATGGTCAGTACTTATCCGTCAGATCTTTGTAACCGCTGCCACGTCAGCATACACTTTTTCATCCTATAAAACCCTGATTAAAATGCCAAACAGGGTTTTCACTGTCGAATCGAATTCAAAATTCTTTTCTCAAAGCAGTTACCATCAACTTCTCTGAAATCTTTCATCGTCTTCTTCCTCTCACAAACATCCTCGATTCACCATGGCTCTCCCATTCAAAACCCCTCACAATTACTTGTGTATACTTGAAAAACCAAGTGAAAACACAACCTTTCATTCCATCATAGACACACTTTCTTCCACAAAGTATAAAACTTTGTTAACCTATGATGCAACCATCTATCTGGATACCCAAAGAGAGTTCTGGAAAAATGCAAAACTTCATACTCAGGACAAAAAGCCTGTAGATATCATTTCATCAATAAAGGGTATTCCAGTTACCATCACACCTCAAACCATCTCCGAGGTTTTTGAACTCAATGATCTTACAGGTAAAACTTCTTTCCCAAAAACCGATTATCAAACTGATTTCATTGAGAGAGGGTATGCAGAAGAAATGAAAAATGATACTTTGCAAAAAGGCAGTTTTCCACCTGCTATGAGGTTTTTGTTTCATACCCTCCTCATGTGTGTTTCAAACAAGACCACCGCTTTTAATGAAATCCCATTAAAAATCCAATACTTGGGATATGCTATCTTGCAAAATGAAAATTTCAATTACTCCCAAGAGATTTTTAATGATCTGGTAAAAAATGTTAATAAAAAAATCATTTTTATTATTTCCAAGGTTTTTGAGTTATTATTTTAAAAAGAAATTTTCAAAGGATAATGCCCATGTGCTTATCCAAGGTAATCCTCTTCAAATAAATAGCTTAACTGCTGAAACATTCACAAGAATGTTAAAGCCTTCAAAAACATAAACAGAGGAACCTGAGCAGAATTTAGCAGCGACCACTGCTCCTCAGGCTCCTGCTGTTGAGCCCACTGCTCAAGGTGATCACAGTAGCAAATCCACTACTGTGAAACCCACACCTAAAATCACCAAAAGAACCAAAAATAAAAATGTCCAAAAGCCCCCCAAACCTACTAAAAAGGTAACTCTGGAAGATGAGATCCCAGAGATTCTACCTGTGACAACCTGAGCCTCAAACTCCTCCTGCTTCTTCTCAAAAAGATCAGGTTGTATCAACAGGGACACCATATTATGATGCTCTGGAATCACTTGATTCCATCATCCACAGCCCAGCTCCCGGGGAAAATTCACTTTCTACACCCATACTCACTGCCCAAATTCCACCAAAAATATTACCTTTGTTGGATGCACTTAATATAGCCCAGACACAAATCAGTTCTTCTCAACCACCTATAACCGAGAATATACCTCAACAAGTGACTGAGTCTGGGCTCCCTATCTCTGCTAACCCACCAACAACTGAGGAGGTTACACTACAGGAAGTGCATGTACTTCCTGTCAGTAGTTCAAGTGGAGCAGCAACTACAGGTGTTGAATCCACTGATTTACACCTGGCCAGTTGTTTCATTACTCAGACTCCCTTGAAGGCAATTTCTTCATTTGGAACCAAAGTAACTACTAGTGAGTATCCAATACCTACTGGTGTGTTTACAATTGTAACATCTGCTGGAGAAAGAAGTCCCCAGTACCAAGAAAAAGGGGCATCAGTGGATGACTTTTGGAAAACTTTCCCTAAGTCAACTGCTGATACAACCACTGCCAGTGGGAAATCAGATGATCCCATTAAGTTGGGTGATGGTTTAAAATATAGAGAATTGACGGAGAGGGTCGACAAAATTGATACATCTATTGCAGAAATCAAAACTATGCTGCAACAGTTGTTACAAGCTCAAAAGGCAACACCCACTGCTGCAACATCTGCTCCATCATCTGCACCTACTCCCACTGAGCTTTGGGAATTGTTTCAACCTCTGCTTCATAAACAGAGACAATATGCTGATCAGCAACACGAGATTCAGCTTCAGATGTTCAGAAATGCTATGGAAGCTAGGTATAAAGATACACAAGCTGATATCAAAGCAATCAAGGCTCATTTACTTCAAACCACTGGCACTGCTCCTCCTTCAATCATTTATGTTGAAAACCCTGATGATGCCAAAAAGGGGGAGAAAGGCAAAATGGGAAAAGAAGGTTTGTATTTACCACCTGATAAACTGTCTAAACCTACTGTGGAAATCCCAAGGCCAGATGGTTCAAAAAAGGTTGATGTAACCCAAAATGCACTTGCTGATGAAAAAGCAAAACAGAAAAGGGATAAGGAAACAAAGGGTTCTAAAAGATTTGAAAAGGAGAAGAAAGCTTTGATGGAAAAGGAAGAGCAGGGTACTTCTAAACCTAAGGAAGAGCAAGAAATTCCTGTACCAAAAAGAAGACAGCCTACTAGAAAAGTAAGGCAACCCAAAACCACACCTTCCAAAACCACAAAACATACTCCTCAAATCCCCAAAACTTCCCCTCATCAAACCTCCAAACCAACAAATGTTGTTACAACCACTCCTACACCAAAAACATCATCACCATCACAAAAACCACCTACCAAAAAAGCAGAAGACAACTGATGACACATCAGCAGTTGTAGTGATAACAGTGGTTGAAGCACCAGTTGTTTCAACAGCTGTTAGTCAGCCACCCATCACTCAAATCACCACCACTCAACCCACCAACACACCACCAACCTCTCCTAAACCCAAAAGGATAAGGATAATACTGGAAGATGAGACTTCCCCACCTCCAACATCTTCACAACCACTGACCCTTGCTACCATTCCAAACCCTATTCCAATCTATTCAGTATCAGCTCTTAATCCAAACACTGCCATAAATCCTGCAGGAGTCCAGTATCCATTAGATCTTCCAGCAGTAAGGGAGGAAATCAAATCCTTTTACTATGAAGATGACCCTGCAAAAAGAAATCTGCAATCTCTTCAAGGTTATCCTAGGCCTAATAACATAGAAGAATATTTGAAGTTAAAGGCTCAACAAGCAGAGGATATCTCTAAAAGAAATACAGAAGGAAAGTCTGACAAAGAGATTCAAAGAAACTACCAATATCTGCTAACTCAAATCAGAACTTTGGAGCAGTTTTCAAAAGACCTTTGTCAGAAATTATCAGAAAGAGGTGATGAAAGCCTGAGAAAAGATTACATTGACCACATTATGGCATTTAAGAAATACAAGGCAGAAAAAGCTCAATATAAAGAATGGACCATTGGTGAGCTTAAAGAGGAGTTAGCAAGAATACATAAGATAATCAAAGATAAAGTAAAACAAACTCCTCCTGCTTGGTCCAAGTATAAGAAGAATGTACCAGAAAGAGCTTTGAGATTGAAAAGAATGAAAGAAGAGCTGATAACAGCTGATTATGGGTCAAGGAATCAGGTCACAAGATGGTCAGAAGATAAAGTCTTAGCCACTTACAAAAGGTTGGAAGAGTTGAGAAAGAAAAATCCCAATGTTCCTTAAAACCCTGATTGTCATGAAGCAGTGGTTCCAGTTAAACCACAAAAGTTACAAATCAGGAGATCCACTGCTCCTCCTGCTGCCATCATTTATCAAAGAAGGAAACAAAAGCATATGGATGCTAAAACAGAAGAAGATATAGCACAAGGGGACTATATTATAAAGATGGTTCATCAACAAATGATGGCAGAAAATCCTGAATTGGCAAAAGCTGCAATCACTGCCCAAAGTGTTATAACCAGGCCTCCATCTCCAAACTCATCATCAATAAAACCTCTCCTAAGAAACCCACTGAATTCAAAAATACTAAAGTGGAAATCTGACAAACAGACCCACGTATTGACTTTGCTCAAATCCAGTGGTGAGGTGAAGCACATATCAAGGGAACAAGCACTTGGCCTGGGTGTTGAAGATCTGCAAGATCTCCTTGAGCTTACACTGTGCAGGGATGAGGATGATGAAGATTCCATGAACATTGAATTGCAATTTAAAGGACAAGTTAGGGAACTTCTGATGAGACAATAAAGATCCAGCATAATGAAGAGTTTTGGCATCATCTGTTCCAGGGGGAGATTGTTGGGATTGAACCCTACCAAAGGAACAGCTGATTAAAGCCAAAACTGGATCAGATCAGTGGATCCAGAATGTGCAGTTGTTTGCATCAGTCTTTCCCCTTGAAAGTGGCTTAACACCTAATGTACTCTAAAGTACTGCCCTTCTACAACAACTGCTGATCTACAAAGACTGTTGAAGACAAAGCACTGATGCTCAATCTACTGTCATGGTTCAAGTACTGCTGAAGACACAAAGCACTGCTGAGAGTATAATAGTGGAATGAGAAGCGGTAGTTTAGTTTCTCTTTTGTATTCATTGTAATCAGTAGTTAGTAATAGCAGTAGTTGTATAGATCAATTGTTAGAGTTTGTTAGGAGGTTAGATGTCACTTTCATGGTGACGTCAGTAAAGATGCCACAGTGGTTTGTTCTATACTATAAATAGAGCAGTACCCTGTACTGTTCTATTAGCTCTCTTCACACACAAGTCATTCAGTACGAACAATCACTGTGAGCTCAGGTTAAGGGGGATACTTTGTTGCATGCATGCATTGTAATCGGAGATTGTAATAAATATAATCTTTCGACTCTATGATAAACATGTTTGCTTAGAATTGTTCTCTCATTGATTGTGTTGAAAAGTTTGTTTTACTTAATTCCACTACACTTAAATCTGTTTCATCTTCTTTCTAATCAAGCAAAGCACAATCAAAAGAAACTCAGATCCTAACAGACTTTGAAGCAATACCTGTCCACGCGGGGACGAAAGGGAAAATTTTAAGTCCGTTTAGGGTCTATATTGTAATATAATGCTCACGAAGAGACTATTTTAAAACATAATCTCCTCAAAGGGACTTTATTGAAATACAATGTCCTCCAAGGGACTATATTGAAATATAATGTCCATGGAAGAACTATAATAATTAAATGCCCATACAGGGATTTAGAGGAAAAACGAAATATAATGAAGGATCGATTTTCTAATGCCTTCCTTGCTTCATTCCGATTGTTTCTCTTCTTTGTTTGCCGTATGCTATTGAGATACTGAAGATTTCAGTGAATTAAATAAGCATTCCAATTCAGGATTGGTTACTAGGAGTAGGATCCAAGGATTAATGATTTGAAAGTTTTAAATTGGATCACGGATTGGGTTTTTGACTGGTATAGTCCAAGTTTGGGATTTCAAAACTTGGAAATAGGAAATAGGGATTAATGGCATCCACATGTATCATCTTCAATATGGAAGCCTCAGGGATCTCCTGCTATGGACTCCACCGGTACAGACTTCATGATTTGAGCCTCAGGGACCTCCGGTATGGACTCCGAAGTCTAGTTAAGGGTTTAAACAAGTTTGGTTTTGGGAATAGGTCCATAAATATCTTTCCTCCAACCGGTTGCACGCTTATCCTAGCCGTGGTACGAAGCTTGGCATTTCTAGGCTTCGGATGTGGAGAATTTCCATCAACGGCTTATTTGCCTGGCGACATATTCAAAATACATAAAATCGAAAACAATGTTTACTTAATAGGGATGAGAGCATTCCTATGTTATGTCTAGACTCAGAAAGTCTAAGGAATATGCTACTGTGTCATTTGAGATTAAACACTAAAGGCTAGTGTTTAACTCACTCAAACGTTGGCTCTGATACAAACCTGTCACACCCTGATATTTACAGCTCAGCCCGGTGGGCTCGGTGGGGGGTATCGTGACGTAAGATTGATATCGTCATAGTCAAACATACACAGAATAGCACAGCGGAAGTCTTGGAATATAAAATATTATTATTACAAACCCAATTTTCAGAAAATACTGAAATGATAAAATACATACGAGCTTGTAATATTAAATCCACAGGCGAATCTAAATCAAGTACAAAACATGTTCAACAGACATAAGGCATTTCGGACTTGCAAGATCCTCTACTTAACGCTCAGGAGCTTCCAGCCAATTACGTATAGTACCTGTCACTTGGTCTTTTGAAAATACGTCAATTTACACTGGTAAATACAATTAACCGACTCATTTGAAAGTGTTTATAAAATTGGTTTAGATGCACAAGGCATAAAATCTTTTATAACTTGGGACAATTATATAAAACTAATCTTGTATACAGATTTACATGTTTGTCGTACGTTCAGGGCCCGGGATAGAAGCCGAGACATTATTAATAGACACACCACTAATATAGTCCACAAGGAGTTATCCTCACGTGTGGTTTTATCTTATATCTTAATTCCCTTTTTGGGGAAAAGAAACCGTATCGCAACTGTCAGGTGTATGCCTACACCCCGTGCTTAGGTCGTGGCCATTTGCATTTAAATGATGCCAAGGATATCCAGGACACGGTCGTTAACCCCCAAATGTTTATATATCAAACAAAACAGATTAAAACGGGTTATGTCAGTGAAATAACCACTAATCGATTAAATATTTCATACCCATCCAGGTGGTAATAATTTACCGTATCCTAAGCCCGTATAAGGAAAAATAAGTCAAAAGTATTTACCTGAGCTTAAAATGCAAGATTTGTCTACTCAGCCGTATGATCTATTCAAACTAGTGCAAGTAGCTTTTACCGGGGCTCCTAATCTGGAACGAAGGTTTTATTAACCTATTAGATTACTAAGAGGTCTTATTTAAGTTACAACCTTTAGACCGGTTAGTTTAAAGAAAGGTTTACGGTGCGAAACGCTAGACTAAGCGATGATCGGATTGGAATGTGATTTAGACCCGGCAAGTATGGAGACTTGTACAAAATGGGTAAACTAAATACATTCTGGATTTTGAAGTTAAAATGATAAGATTCAACCCGTTTCGGCTAATTTATGCAAACTGTACCGAACGCGTATATGCACAACGGGTAGTCGGATGAGTCATGTACAAGTTCCATAAGTTATTATGCTTTAAATATGTTATGATATCAGAAGGATATCAACAATTATGCCCAAAAATATTTTTAAACCAAATTAGGTCCCGTAAGGGTATTTTGGTCCTTTTAAGATTTATAAAAGAGGTTTAAACATAAAATGATGTTCTGGTCTAAAACATTCTGTAAAAATATTTATTTTATGAAGTTATAACAGTAGGATATCATACATATGTGTGGTTTACCATTTATGGCCAAACTATGCACCGTAGGGGCATTTTGGTCATTTCACATATGTTTTTAAGGACAAAATTGGAAGTCTGAGTTCATGACTTATACCTACTATAAAAATATTAAAATTTATTTATAAATTCAGTAGGTAACAAGTCTTGGGTGCTAAATATGGTTTTAAACCATACTATGCAACTAATTAGCGTAAAAGTCGACAATTGACGATATTTGCGATGTTTATGAAATTCTGAGATTTTGATTAGCCTTGAATGATTAAAATATTTTATTTTCATATAAAATTAGTAGGAAAAGGTTTGGCATGTTAATCATATGTAAATCTCATTTTATTAACAAAAAGGGCATTATCGTCAATTATAGAATTTATACAAGAACTCTAAGTTATGTTCAGTATATAATCTGACCCAACATTCCAAAAATTCCTAAAAATAATATCTTAACAGTAGGTAATGAGTTTGGTGCCAAAACTTAGGTTTAAACATGATTTATGCACAAAAGCGTAATTTAATAAAGAAAAATAATTAAGTTTTACGATATCTTGCATAACGTTAATTTGAGACCAGAAAATTATGTCAAATTAATTTAGACATGTTTATCTATTAGTAACTAAGTTATTTATATGACCATATATTCAAAAATCTCATTTTTAAGCTATAAGGGCATAATAGTCAAAATTAAGCATAATAACGGAAACAAGCAAATAACTCAGATTTCTAGTATGATCGTGTAATATAACCTTATAAGGTTATGTTACATTAAATTACGATCATAACGGAACCTAAAATCAGTAATAAACTAATCTAATTAGGTTCATAATCGAAAGTTAACGCAGAAGTCAAACTTCGCGACTTTCGATTGCGAACCGACCCTAAAACTGGAATTGACAAGCCGAACATGTTTACACATGTTCTAATAATTATTACCTATTTGTTTAAGTGATAAAACGTATTTTAGAACATTTCTAAACTCATATCGCAGTTATTTCGAAAACTGACCCGTTGACTTTTTAAAACAATATTACGTTGACTCGTCAATTGACCAAGCAAACGTGATTCTTAGGAGGTGCCCTTTTGAGGGTTTAACACCTACCTAATTACAATCACGTAGCCATGTCCATTGCGAACAATGGCTTGACCGTTTACGGTCTAACTAAAAGTCAAAGCGTTTATCGTAAACGCTTGACTTTTCGGCTTTTTAAGCCAAATAAAATAAACTAGTCATGAAAGGACACTTACATATGGTCCTATGGACTGAATAGAACTCAAGGGAGGTTCCAAAATGTTTAGGATCCTCCAGAATTGAGAGAAAGAGCAAGAATGGAATGAGATGCAAGTTTAAAACTGAGAAATCCTCACCTATTTATAGTTTTCAAGGACTCCCATGATCTTGCCAAGTGTTTTTGGGATGCAATGAGATCATCACCGGTGTAAAACAGGTTTTAGAATCAGTAGGCAAGTCCATGGTTTTATAAAAATGGTTTGTGGTTATTGTGAGCTTCAAGTATTTAACAAAACAACCAACAAAAACATGTTGCTGCTGCTGTTTGTCACTAGCGGCCCGTGAAGGCAGCAGGCCCAGCAGTCGCGGCCCGCGAGCTAACCCAGCCCAGCTCAAAATGTTTGGCAATTGACTGTTTTGGTCCCTGTTTCTTATATATGTATTGTTTAAGGATTGGAGATCATGAGAAGTATAACAAACAATAACAATATTATTTTGTTATTGCTGTTTACAGCTTGGTGGCCCATGAGAGCAGGCTCAGACTTGGGTCACAACCCGTAATAAGGGTCAGTCCAACCAATACGAAATCAGCTTTAGCTGATTGGCAGATTTAGTCCCTGAATTGTTTTAGTTGCTTTAGTTAGGAACGATAATCGAGTATTATGTGAATCAACGATTTAAAAGCAATTTGTTGCTGCTGATATGCAGCTTGGCAGCCCGCGAAGACAGGCTTGGTCAGGCACCAGTTTCATCTTTTGTCAAAAACAGCCCCTCATTTCTTTTGAGCTTCTTTTATATATTTATTATATTGACACTTTTGGCGTGTAATTCCTAAACTCTCATAATATGTTAATACAAGGTACAAAACCTCTAACGGTCAAGCTTAGGCATACTTAGGGGTGCGGCTGAGCATTGCAGAGTTCCCGGTTTGTTCAAAAGGCCTCTCAAAGGCGCAGTTTCGCTTGTTGTCGCTTTTAACCCCTTAATTGCGAACTTGCGCGCATTAACGCGAAATGGCATAAAAATCTTATATGGCCAGTATTAGACACTTCCCAAAGGTATGGCTGAATATTAAGGTGCTCCAGTTTGCTTAAATGATCGTTCTAAGGTGTAGTTTTTAGACGTTGATGCTTTTGGTCCCTCTAACGCGCAAATTTGGGCGTATTATCATTTTATTGCGTCAAAGCCCTATGTTATCCATATTAGGCATTCTCAAGAGTATGATTGCACTTCATAATACTTCGGGGTCGTTAAAAGGTCATTCAGAGGTATAATTAAACATATTGACACTTTTAACCCCTTTAACTTGCAAAGTTGCGCGTAACGTCACTTATAGGCATAAAAGCCTTAGATGGCCAATATTGGGTATTTGCGAGAGTATAAGAACACATCTTGAAGCTCTCGGTTTGTTAAAAGGTCACTCAGAGGTAAAAATTAATATGTTGACACTTTTGACCCTTCGACGCGCATACGTTCAAATAATTATACAAACGGCTCATCTCGACCAATGAGTGGCTTAATTCTAATTATGAATACCGTGTATTGTTATTCAGAGGATTAGTTTAAGCATGTTAACACTTTTAGTCCTTCTACATTCAAAGTTTTTGATTTTTCGCAAAATTAGTCCCTCATAGTCAACGTTTGACCTTATTAGGGTTTAGTACACGTGTCAACACATCATTGGACGTGATTTTACGAGGTGTTACAATAGGGGATATCGAAGATTGATGAAATATGAAATTGAAAGTGTTGTTATGTTGGGAAAAGGTGCAATAGATTGATACGGCACTGCTTTTATACCTGATGAACTCAAAAACGTGTGATACATTAAAATGGATTGTTTACCGGTAGTTATTATCGACTGGTTTGCTACTAAAAATGGGTGCAAATTTATAGCAAATTTGACAAAAAATCATGTGTGCCTAAAATAGATTTTAATGGCTAATTTGGGTTACTCCGGGAAATTTTATATATATATAGGGTGGGATTCTAGAGTAAACGCTAGTGTATTTGCGAACTGAGTGAACAAATTCTGGCCATTGATCTACACACGTGTATGGCCAGGATCTCATCATCAAATGGTAAAATACACTAGTGTATTTCAACATCAAATCCTGGCCATGGATCTACACACGTGTATGGCCAGGATTAGTTCACTCAGTTCGCAAGCTACACTAGTGTTCACTCTTGAACCTGATCATATATATATGTGTGTGTGTGTGTGTGTATATGTGTGTATATATATATATATATATGTGTGTGTGTGTGTGTGTGTGTATAGAGTGGGGATCCTACGGAAAGTGTGTTTTTCCTAGAAAGTCTAGGAAGCGATCTGGGCCATCCAATGGGTGTGTTTAATGGTTGAGATCATCTTGGTGGCATTTTGGTAATATGTGTTTCTTAAAAATAGGATTATTTAATTAATCAGGGGTAGATATGTCATTTAGCTTGTTTTAAATATGGAAATAATTGTCATTCCATAACCACCCCACATTTCTTACGATTTTTTTTCTATCTCTCCCTTTCTCTCTCTCTCTCTCCCTTTCTCTCTCTCTCTCTCTTCCTTCTATCCTTCATGAAGAAACACATCAAGAAAACACATCGTATTAATCTGCTTGCTGTTAAAACACAGCGTCAAGAAATCCTCCATCATTACCAGCATGGATGGTAAAACACAGCGTATGAATCTGCTTGCTGTTAAAACACAACTGTAAGAATATGAATGCTAAAACACAACTGTGTGAATCTGCTTGCTGTTAAAACACAAATGTATGAATCTGAATGCTAAAACACAACTGTATGAATCTGCTTGCTGTTAAAACACAATTGTATGAATCTGCTTGCTGTTAAAACACAACAGTATGAATCTGAATGCGAAAATACAACTGTATGAATCTGCTTGCTGTTAAAACACATCTGTATGAATCTGAATGCTAAAACACAACTGTATGAATCTGAATAATAAAACACAGCGTCAAGAAATCCTCCAGCATCACCAACATGAATGCTAAAACACAACTGTATGAATCTGAAAGCTAAAACACAACTGTATGAATCTGCTTGCTGTTAAAACACACCTGTGTGAATCTGAATGCTAAAACACAACTGTATGAATCTGCTTGCTGTTAAAACACATCACCAAGACAAGCTGATGGTTTTGCAGTTAAATGTTAATAACCATCTCCACAATCAACAAGTGTGTTTGAAGCCATGATTTTTCTCTCTGAAAAATTTATTGAATACGAATACTGCTGGTGAAGAAGAAAACGAAAAAAAGAATTGTATATACATATGATTTGAATTAGATTTGGATGAGATTTGGATTCGAAACACAACCAAAATTCCGAAAATCATGGACATAATCAGTTACCTTCGAGATCATGCAATGTTAGTTAATGAAATATAAATTCCAAAAATAAAATTAAAATGTGACATTACATAATTGCCCTTCTAGTTAAAATAACTCAATGCCACATGTCCAATTATCATTGCTTCCTAGACTTTCTAGGAAAAATACACTTTCTACCCAACTCCTACTCTATGTATATTATATATATATACATATATATATATATATATGTATATGTGTATATATATATGTATATGTATATATATATGTAGAGAGGAGCTCATGCGAGAACCACCTTTATTGTGAGAACCGCGAGAACCAATGTGAACACAACCTAAAATAGCTAAAAAAACCTAAAAAAACTTTTTTTTTTTTTTTTGGCTTCGAAAAGTAGCGATTTTTTTATAAAAAAAAATAAAATTTTGTGTATTTTTAGCTATTTTTAGGCATTTTTGGTTGTGTTCACATTGGTTCTCGCAATAAGAGGTGGTTCTCGCATGATCTTCTCCCTATATATGTATATATATATATATATAGGATAAGGATCCGAGAGGAACCACCCTTTATTGCGAGAACCACGAGAACCAGTGTGAACACAACCAAAAAAAATTAAAAACATACAAAAAAAATTATTCTTTTTATTAAAATCGCTAAATTTCGTCACTGAAAAAAACTGAACAATAATTACTGCTACACATGTGCATACGCATGCACATGTGCATATGTCGTAGTTTTTATAGTGACGAAATTTAGCTATTTTAATAAAAAAAATGTTTTTAGCATTTAGTTGTGGGATTTAGCTTTATGGTTTAGTTTTTAGCATGTAGCTTGCGTGGTGGGGGTTTAGGTTTTTGGGGGTGGGGTTGGGGGTTAGGTTTTTTTAGGTTTTTGTGGGTAGAGGGTGGGGGGTTAGTTTTTTTTTTTTAGGTTTTTCGGGTGTGCGTGGGGGGGGGAGTTTCGGTTTTTTTTTAGGTTTTTGGTGGTGGGTAGGGGTGGTTAGGTTTTTTGGGGTTTTTTTGTGAGGTAGAGTTTTTTTTTTTTTTTTTTTTTTTTGGGGGGGGGGGGGGGGGTTAGGTTTTTGGGTTGTTGTGGAGTGGTGGTGGGTGTTTAGTTTTTTAGGTGGTGGAGGAGTAGATTTATTTTGTAGTGTTCACATTGGTTCTCGGGGTTCTCGCAATAAGGGTGGTTCTCGCATGAACCTTACCATATATATATAAATATATATATATATATATATAGGGATAGGGTAAAATATGAACCATCTTTAGATGCGAGAACCGTAGGAACCATTATCCACCCTAGATCTCTCATGTATGAGTGATTGAGATTGAATTATTAAAGTTTGATTTATCTTGGAGTATTTTGTTGATTAAAAGAGAATAAATAGTACAAGAAGGGTATTTTGAAAATTTTGACTTATGTACTATTCATATCAACTTGTCAAACTGACAACGAAACATCATAGACTACATCACTCTTTATGTCAACATTAATTGCGTTTATCTATTTAAAAAAAGAATTAATTATAACACGTGTTTTTATACAAAAAAATTACACTACATATATAAAAAGAATAAATCTTCAATCTCTGATCTTGATCTTCATTTTTTGTTCATTATCCTCGTCGTTTGAACATAAAAGCCCCAACACCTACGAAAATCAAAGAAAAAAACAGAGCGTTTACATTACACAAACGTTTAGAGGAGCTGGGCCGGCGATCAAGGCGTAAAAAAACATTTTTTATCGTGTGTAATAAAATTTTTTTTTTTTAATTCGACACCGTGCGCGAATTTTTTTTTACATTCGACACCGTGCGCGTATTTTTTTTACATTCGACAACGTACGAGAAACAAATTTTCAAACGTATGTAAAACCTAAATTTACGCGTGCCGTTTTTACATACGTTAAAAAATAGATTTACACATAACGTTTAGAGGTGCTCGGACCGACGATTGGGGCATAAAAACATTTTTTTCATTCGACACCATACGCAAAAAAAATATTTTACATTCGACAACTTACGTAAAAACATTTTTCAAACGTACGTAAAAACTATTTTATGCCTTCCGTTTTTACATACGTTTGAAAATTAGATTTACACGTGACGTTTAGAGAGCTCGGGTCGGCGATCAGTATTTTTTACGCACGTTCTCAAAACATTTTTTATTTATTTTTTTTACATAGTGGTGTTTGCATGCTTAGTTCGTGTAAATCTTTACGCACATTGTCAAACTTTTTTACGCACGTTGTCAAAAAAAAATTACACACGTTGTCGAATGTTTTTTTAAAAGTTGTAGTGCAAAGTCATCAAACGTTAACGAATGAAATTGAAATTCTCAATAAACATTTAAGACAAATATAGCTTGCATTGTATAAAGAACATTATATCTGAATTAGGGAAAATAGAGCAAAAGAAATAGATATCGTTTTCGATAATTTTGTATTTTCTAATAAACATATAAGACAAATATAACTTGCATTTTATAAAGAACATTATTTCATAATTTGGGAAAATAGAGCAAAAATAAATACATATCATTTTTGATATTTTTGTATTTTCTAAATTACATAATACTTTTGGTGTATGAATTTAAAACCTACGATCTTTTTTCCCAATTTTAAATATAAAAAGTATAAAAGAGATTAAAGGAGAGAAATATATTTATGTGAGACCTATAAATGATGATATGATTTGTTTTAGAGATAAGAGAGAGGAGAGCGACATTTAGAGAAAAAAACTAAAATACCTTTTGAGTTAAATTGATTATAGGTGATATGTTCAAATTCTATTGGATGGAAGGATTGCTCATGGTTCTCGCAACTGATAGTGGTTCCTCCTTGAACCGAATCCTACATATATGTATATATATATGTACATATGTATATATGTACATATATGTGTATATATATACATATAGGGGTCCGCTAAAATGAAAACCACCTCCAGTTGTAAGAACCATGGGAACTACACCGTACAGGGCGAGTTGGACCAATTTTTTTTCATAAACGTAGATGCGTGTATTATAAACACATTTGTAAAAAAAATTTAAAAAAAAATGTCGTGTGTGTAGTTTTGTTTGTGTGTTACGGGTACCGTAAATTTTAAACCAAATTTACGGTACCCGTAAACGCAAACTTGTGGTGCTCAAAACTACACACACGACTTTTTTTTTTTTTTGATTTTTTTTTACAAATGTGTTTATAATACACGCATGTACGTTTATGAAAAAAAAAATTTGGTCCACCTCGCCCCGTACGGTGTAGTTCTCACGGTTCTTACAACTAGAGGTGGTTTTTATTTTAGCGGTCCTACATATATATATATATATATATATATATACTAGTATAGAGCCCATGCGTTGCAGCGTTTGTCATAGAACTGTATTAAGTAGTAGCCATACTGTACCATTGTCAGCGACCACCAACACCGGAAAAGCTCGTAAAAAAAAATAAATAAAAACGGGAAAAAAATAACGCCTAGCGAAAAGCAAACGTAAAATCTTTGAATCACGCACGCTCGTTGCTGAAAAATTAAACCGAAACGTAAAACATGGAAAAAATAACTAAGTCTATCCAGGACCCACGTGTTGGACGAACTTGTCAAATGCAGAAAAATAGATGTGACGCGACGAGCCAGTCAAACGAGAAAAAATATACGAAAAAATGTTGAACCCCACACGCACGTTGCGGTGCGTTAACTCACAAAATTTAGAACAAAACGAAAAACTTGGGAAAGATGAAAAGTATGGTGGACTAAAATTGAAAATAAAAAAGAGTTGGGATTAAATTGGAAAAGATAAAAAAACTTTGGGTTAAAAGTAAAAAAAACAAAAGGATTTAAATTGCAAAATTGAAGTTATTTATTAATTTTAGATAAAGATAAGTATAAGAATAAGTGATATCTATATATTGGTGATTAATTAATATTAAAAGAAATTTATTAAACAAATATAAATAAAATGAGTTTGAAGGAGAGGAGGACATATGTCATTATTTGAAGTATTTTATTGTAATTAGATATATATAATGTTTTTGTAAACTGGAGATATTTCATTATTATATATTATTTTTTACAAATAAATAATATAGAATAACCATGTGATAAATCGGAATTTTAAAATCAAACATGTGTGAAACGTGTGATAAAATAAATAAGTGGAAAACAATCTTGAATAATAATTGAAGTCTGAATTTTTTTTAAGATAAATAAATGTAACATGATGACTGGTCGATAAAATAAAATAAAATAAAAATTTGGAGTCATAAATGAGGGTTGAAATTTTATTAGGGTTTTGAGACTAATTAGGAATTAGACTCGCGCGCGTTGCGACGCGGGTTCATTGCAAACATCGAACAGATTAATCTAATCATTATGTGATGCATACACCATATGAAACGTGTGTTTTGACGTATACAATTTAACTCAATAGCATTGAGGTTGGATCAAAATGTAAATTAATATTATGTGAATATATATTGTTCAATAATAACGTATTTATATACGACCCGACTCATACTTAGAAAACGTACAAGAAGCATACAACATGTATAAATGGAAAACTGACATGTGTAATCAGAAGACATATTCACATCAAGGGTTGAAATTTTACCCCTAGCGCATTGCAGCATAGCCAAAACATAGAGTAACTCGAATTTATACCGTTGAATGAGAACGTATTATATTTAACCTCATTCAGTTTAGAACTAAATTTACGGTGAAACGTAGACCAACCGAAAACGTACATAAAATAAGCACGAAAACGTATTATATTTGACTAGGGGTGTGCACGACTCGGTTCGGTTATTAGCATTATCCGTATTTGTAACCAAAGTCACCGGCTAATCGGTTTAGTTTATTCGGTTAATTTGTCGGTTTTTGGTTCGGTTCGTTAATTTCGGTTAATAACCAAACCATACATTGGCTAAAATTTTTGTTTAGAATCACATATAATTAGGGCTGTTCAAACTGCTCGACGATCGAGGATCGCTTGAAAAATGCTCGAAAAATGCTCGTTCGATTCCCGCTCAGTTTGTAAATGAGCCACTCGTATCGGTTCGATTCAAATTCAATCCAAGCATGAGCAAAGGTCCGCTCGCTCGTCGATCGCTCGGTTTCGCTCGAATTATTTTTATTAATAATTAATGCTTGTGTTTATAGGTTATATGTTGATTTGAAGTTGAATTTTGTGGATGGAGATGATTAAGCTTAAAGAAGAAGTTTATGGCTTTTGAACTAAATGGCAATTTGTATTTCGCACTTTATTTTGTGCTTCTTGATATTGTTAAGAACATATTTAGAATCATGATTTTAGTTATGTATTGCTTTTGTTAGTAAAGTGTTGGACATGTTTTAATTAAGTTAGGATTTGTTTTTGGTGAACGCAACCTTATAATTCAATCGAGCGAAAACGATCCGATCGATTCAAAATCAATCCGAGCATGAACATCACTTTTGTGCTCGGTTTTGCAAATTCGACCCGATCGGATCAGATCGGTTGTAATTCAATCCAAGTATGAGCAGACCCTCGATCGGATCGGATCGGTTCATGAACACCCCTACATATAATGGAGGTATAAATACATGAATTGGATGTATAAATAAATAAAATGAAGGTATAAACACATGAAATGGAAGTATAAAACATGACATGGAAGTATAAAAGCTAGAAATATATGAAGATTTAAATGTTTCGGCTCGATTAATTTTGGTTGACCAATGGTACAGAAATATCCGTTAACTGATTTTCGGGTATAAGATTAAAATTGCAATTTTCAAAAGTTTAAAGGTTATTTGAATTATGATGGATTAAAAAGACAAGAGACTAAAGTTGTAATTTAGTGACATGTATGTGGAAACACCACGGACTTTGATGTTTAAGATAGTTTGAAATTTTCAAAAGTTTAAAGGTTATTTGAATTATGATGGATTAAAAAGGCAAGAGACTAAGGTAGTGTTTGGTATGCAAGAATGAGAGGCGGAATGGAATTGATGATTACGAGTGAATGGAGAAAAGAGTGTTTAGTTGGTCAATGGAATGTAATCATCCATTCCAAAAGGCATTTCATTCCCTTAAAATCATTCCATCCACCCCCCATGTTTTTTTTTTCATTCCATCCCCTCTTGCACCATTCATCAACTACACCACAACCCACCACCTTCGCCACAACCCACCACAACCACCCATCACCGCCACCCGCCACCCCGACAGCCACCTCCGCCGCCACCACCCACCCGCCACCGTTACCACCCACCGCCATGACCAACCGCAAACGCCACTCGCCGCCGCCACCCACCACCATCGTCGATGCCACCAACGCCACCACCAACCACCGCCACCACCAACCACCGTCGTGACCGCCACCCACTGCCACCTCCGCCGCCACCCACCACTAACGGCCACCGTCGCCGCCACCGCCACTGCCCCTTGTCGTCGCCGCCACATCGCCACTCGCCGCCACCACCACCACCCATCGCCGCCGCCACCACCCACCACCGCCACATATAACCACCCACAATCACTACCACCGACCACCACCACCACTCACCGCTAATTTTATTCTTTCGTTTTTCTTGCCACCAAACAATACACAATAATAATTCATTTCATTCACACATGGTAAACAAACAAGACATGGAATGGTAATGATCCATTGCATTCCCTCGTCCATTTCATTACTTCGTCCATTCCATTACTTTGTCCATTCCATTCATTTGTCTATTCCATTACCCCATACCAAACAGACCCTATAGTTGTAATTTAGTGACATGTAGGTGGAAAAATACCGACTTTAAAGTTTAAGATAGTTATAAATTATTTATTAAAAAAATAAATTGTAGCTAATGTTCACATTACGATTTGCATAAACATGATACGACAAAACAAAAAAAATATCAAAGTTGAATGAAGATATAAGTGATTTGTTATTCGCTTATAACCCAATTTCTAAGTGTGATTATTAATATAAATAAATATTTATTTGCTTAGGTCAAATAGCCTAATACAAGAAAATCACCTAAAAGAAATTAATTATTTAGGGTTTTAAGAATTAATATTATAAATTTGAAAACAGATATTTAAGTTTATATAAAAAGTCCTTACAATTTTAGGTAAAATACGATTGAACAATCGTTTAGTCTTTATAAAGATAAATTGATGAATTCTAATCTTTTTATAAATAAGATTTATGATTCCTGTTTTTTTTTTTTAATTCCAAATAATAAAAGAGACTAAAAGGATAAAGGATCATGCGTAAGGCAACATTGTGTGGGAAGCATACGTGAGGAGGATATGAGGATACGTGTCATTGCCATAAAGGCAATTTGATCTTTTTCCAAGTGAACAACATCTCCGTTGATTTTCAAACGACTATAACTTTTTCATAGGTTAACATTTTTTTTAGAGTTAATTACTGTTTTCGTCCCTGAGTTTTGTCAAAAATAACGGTTTCAGTCCATTAGTTTAAAAATTGCCATTTCAGTCCATTAGTTTCATTTTCGTAACCATTTCAGTCCACTAACTTAACTCCATCCATTTATTTTGTTAACTTTGAGTTAACTAACTAATTCAGGGACGGTTTGCGTCAGTTTTAGAAACACAGGGACTTAAGTGTAAACTCTAAAACATTAAAACAAAAAAAATACTAAATTCCAAAAAATCAAAAAAATTCCAAAAAACCAAACAAATTCCAAAAAATTCTAAAAAATAATAAAAATTCTAAAAAATCTAAAAAATCCAAAAAATCCGTTTCGGCGCGATCTGTTTCGAACCCGAACCGTTTCGAGCTGAACCGTTTCGACGCGAACCATTTCGACCCGTACCGTTTCGAGCTGAACCGTCCGTACCGTTTCGAGCTGAACCGTTTCGACGCGAACCGTTTCGACCCGTACCGTTTCGAGCCGAACCGTTTCGACCCGTACCGTTTCGAAGCCGAACCGTTTCAAGCCGTACCGTTTCGAACCGAACCGTGCCGTTTCGAACCGACCCTTTTGAGCTGAACCGTTTCGAACCGAACCGTTTCGAGCTGTACCGTTTCGAACCGTACCGTTTCGATGCGAACCGTTTCGAACCGAACACTTTGGACCCGAACCGTTTCGACCCGAACCGTTTCGAAGCCGAACCGGTACGGTTCGATACGGCACGGTTCGGTTCGAAACGGTTCAGCTCGAAAGGGTTCGGTTCGAAACGGCACGGTTTGGTTCGAAACGGTACGGCTTGAAACGGTACGGCTTCGAAACGGTACGGGTCGAAACGGTTCGGTTCGAAACGGTTCAGCTCGAAACGGTTCGGTTCGAAACGGTTCAGCTCAAAACGGTTCGGTTCGATACGGCACGGTTCGGTTCGAAACGGTTCAGCTCGAAAGGGTTCGGTTCGAAACGGCACGGTTCGGTTCGAAACGGTACGGCTTGAAACGGTTCGGCTTCGAAACGGTACGGGTCGAAACGGTTCGGTTCGAAACGGTTCAGCTCGAAACGGTTCGGCTTCGAAACGGTACGGGTCGAAACGGTTCGGCTCGAAACGGTACGGGTCGAAACGGTTCGCGTCGAAACGGTTCAGCTCGAAACGGTACGGACGGTTCAGCTCGAAACGGTACGGGTCGAAATGGTTCGCGTCGAAACGGTTCAGCTCGAAACGGTTCGGGTTCGAAACAGATCGCGCCGAAACGGATTTTTTGGATTTTTTAGATTTTTTTAGAATTTTTAGAATTTTTATTATTTTTTAGAATTTTTTGGAATTTGTTTGGTTTTTTGGAATTTTTTTGATTTTTTGGAATTTACTATTTTTTTTTGTTTTAATGTTTTAGAGTTTACACTTAAGTCCCTGTGTTTCTAAAACTGACGCAAACCGTCCCTGAATTAGTTAGTTAACTCAAAGTTAACAAAATAAATGGATGGAGTTAAGTTAGTGGACTGAAATGGTTACGAAAATGAAACTAATGGACTGAAATGGCAATTTTTAAACTAATGGACTGAAACCGTTATTTTTTACAAAACTCAGGGACGAAAACAGTAATTAACTCTTTTTTTTAAATTACACTCTATTAACGAGCATTTAGTTATTTTTAATTCGAATAACCTATTGCTATAATTTTCTTACAAAAAAAAAATTTATAGGATTTTGAATACCCATTAGTCCATTATGTGACTACGTGATTTTGTATATCTAACACATGACTACGTGATTTTGAATTATTATTATGTGATTACACATTTAATATATAAACAGTACGTGATTACACATTCAATATAAATCCATTACTTGATTACACATTAATATGATTTGTTATGAATGATGTTATTTAATTATGCTTATTACATGATTACACATTCAATAATAAGAACTTGATTGTTTATGCTTAATTATGTGATTAAATCTCTAATATACAACATTATGGGTTATTATAAGTTGATTTGGCTAAAGTTTTGTATATAATTTATCCTTAATACGTGATTAGAGCTGAAATATTTAGTATTTTATATGAAATACTATGTATTGCACATTTTTGTTTTTTACGTAATTACATAATCACTCAGTGTGGTTTCACATAAAATACAATAATAAAATCATGTAATCACGATATGGGTATTCAAAATCACGTAGTCACTTAATAATACATAGTCAACTATTGTTACGTAATTACGTAATCACTTAGTGTGGCTTCACATACTATAATGAAATCACGTAATGGGTATTCAAAATCATATAGTCATGTGTTGGGCATTCAAAATAACGTAATCAAGTAATGAGTTTTCAAAATCATATAATGGGTATTCAAAATCATGTACATTTTTTTTAAACTATAACAATAGATTGCTCGAATTAAAGAGAATGAAATTCTTGTTAATACGGTTGATTTAAAAAAAATACCTTTAATGTATGAAAAATTTATAAACGTTTGAAAATAAACAGGGAATAAGTTAAAGTGAGAAATGACAAGAATACCCTCTCTTTATATGTTTCTTCAATTGTTTGAGTCTTATATTTATGAAAATGTTACCGCCAAGATCAATGGTTGAGCTAGTCTCCTATACTTCGTACACAATTTTTGTCTTATACAAAATCTTCTCTATAAATTTTAAGAGTAAATTTTAATCAAAATAATGGTTTGACAACATAAAATAAAAAGCTGCATAGTAGGTCAAAATAAAATAAAAAGGAACGGTTTTTTTAAAGCCACAAGTGTTTAATATGGCCATATGGGTGGAACATTGCAATTAAAAAAAACATATAAAATGATGGTTTGACAACATAAAATAAAAAGCTTCATAGTAGGTCAAAATAAAATCAAAAGAAAAGTTTTTTTTAAGCCACAATTGTTTAATATTGCCATATGGGTGGAACATTGCAATTAAAAAAAACATATAAAATGATTCAGGTCGGAGTCGAACCAACGACCGAAGGCGGTTCAACAGATTAACACGCACCATAACAACAACCTCGTACGAAGAAATCGTTTAGATGTTAAATTCATTTAAACATACAGCGAAAACGCCTCTAGATCCCAAACATGTTCTATAAGAATACTAATTCATGTTACTTCCAGCCTGAACACTAACCATATATTGATATCATAATTACGCAAGGGGTTTCTTGATGAGTGTTAAAAGGTGGACAACAAAGCACATAACATATAAAAAAATATACCGATCACCAGCGATGGATGAAAATCGAGTAGCCTTTGGCCGAGAGAGAGAAAAGAGAGATTGTGCGTGACGTTCTTGAGTCTCCTATGGGATTTTGACGAGCTATTGATGCGCCGTTTTAGTTCATTGCCTAAGTTCCGTCAAGTTCAGCGAGCATAGATTGAAAGTGTTGGGAAAAGGTGTAATAGATTGATTTGACACTCCTTTTGTACCTGATGAACTCCAAAACGAGTGATGCATTCAAATGGATTGCTTGTTGAAAGTTAGTATCGGCTGATTTGCTGGTAAAAGAACGCGTGCAAATTTTTTTTTTGAACGGCAAAACTCACTTTATATATATATATAAAGAGCCAGCTAGAGACTGGAAACAACAAACAGAAACAAAAAAACCGACAAAACAAGAAACAGGAAACAAACTACAACTAGCCGATTACATCAAAAGACTTCCAATTGCCCCAAGCCGGCTGCTTCATGGATGACCGAGAACACACCCAACCGAAGCTCTCCTCTTTTATCTGGTCCACCACCGAGGAAACAGGAATGAAAATGCCATCGAAAACTTTTTTATTCCTAGCTTTCCAAATGCACCAAACCGTTGCAGTTGCAATCAAACTGACACATTTTTTCCAAACTTTTCCCCCCGGATTCGACTTTATGTAGGAGAAGAGATCCTTAAGATTATTAGCCTCCAAAGGAAACTTAATTCTGATCCTTGAGATCCTTGAGAACGCGTGCAAATTGATTGCAAGTTTGACAGAAAATCATTCGTGCTTAAAACACATTGTAACCGCTAATTTGGGTTACTCCGGCTAATTATATATACATAAAATCATTTATAAATAATAATTCTTTTGTAAACTAAAGATATTTCATTATTATATATTATTTTTTTTTACAAATAAATAATATAGAATAATCGCGTGATAAATTGGAATTTTAAAATCGAACATGTGGTGATGAATGTGTGATAAAATAAATAAGTGAAGAAACAAAATCTTGAATTATAATTGAAGTATATGAATGTTTTTAGGATAAATGTAACATGGTGATTGGTTGATAAAATAAAATAAAAATTAGGAGTCAATCACGAGGGTTGAAATTTTATGGATGTTAGTGTTACACCCCCTCAAAATATCATATGCGGAAACCCTCGTGAGGCGTGTGACGTATCAGGATTTAGCCACCAATCACATTAAACTAATAGTAAGGTAATAAGTAAAATTCCCATTTAATGCAAGCTGTGCAATCTAAATCGTTTAACATAAAACATGTTTACGTTCAGAGGAAGCAAAAATTTAATTGTTCAAGTATTTCAAAAACCATAATATTCAAACAAGTCATCTCTCAATGTTTCTCCACGCATCACGACTCATGACCACTTCAGCATCCCAGACTGCAAGTTCCATAACTGTATCTAACGACCTACAAGCATGCAGACAAGTGTATCAGCATAAAGCTGGCGAGTTCATAGTTTTGTAAAACGTTTAGTTGTCAAGTGTTTAGTTAAAAAGCATGTTGATAATAACTCGAGTACCGCAAGATGGCATCAGTTTGTTTTCCCTTCCCCAATGCCTATCAACATTGGTAAAGTGGTTAAGGTCATTAGTTTACGCCCATCCTCCCCGGTACGGTGTGAGGGTGCCAAACCTAATAGCGTTATCAACTAATAATCCCGTTGCCTCCCTAGCAACTAGTTCGGTAGTAGATGGGACTTAAGGTGATAGATTTGAGTGTATTATTCAACAACAGTTTAAACCCAATAAAACCAGTATTCCTCCTCGGAATATTTACCAGTTGTCCCTCCCCGGGACGCATGCTTGAAAAAGAGTAGTGAACTCACATTAGATTAGCTTGGTAAGTTAAGTTACTTGTTTCAACGTTGGTCAACCACGTCCTATTATAGTTACCAATAGCAGTTAGGAATTTATCCAAGTGTTTCACGTATTTAACAGATTGTACACACAAGTATCATCACGTAGCACATAACAGGCCATTCGGCCCACTCACAAATTCACATCAGCAAACACTATTCCAGTCGAACACTCTATTGTGTGACCCAATAATTTACAGTCCATTCAAAAGTGTGGGTACAGTTTGATAACACAAGCCCATCCAGTGAGTGTGCGGACCACACTCAAGTGTGCGACCTAATAAATCACAAGTTGGGCCTCAGTCGAGACCGCAACGTCTCGACTCGCAACCTCCAAGATCTCAAGTCGCAACTGAAGGTCTCGAGTGATAACTTCACTAGTAGAAACCCCATGGTTTCGAGTCAAGTCATTGATGGGTTGGTAAATTTCCAAAGCTTAATGTGTTTAATTTTATCGATTTGTGTGAAATTGAGTTTTAGAATACACTACTTTGAGATGGTTTGTATTTTGCAGGCCTTGACATGTTTAAGGTGTATTTTAGAAGCTTAATGGAGCTTGGGAATGAAGTTAGGAAGAACGGTAGCGAAAAACAGAGCTAAACGGCGAAAACCGGACAAAGACTTCAGAGACCGGCGTCCCAGACGCCCAGACCATCGTCCCAGACGCTGGTCCCCAGCGTGAATTTGGGGAAACCTTTAGTTAAGAACCCATTTCGAATATCTAGCTACACACACTCCATTCTAGACCTCCATAGGCGATTTGGAGAGATTTTTGAAGGTTCTATTTGATCTATTATCACATTCCATCATGTTTTGAAGATTAATCATAAACCATGAGTGGCTAATTTCCCCAAGATCATCCCTGATAGGCGATTTTGAGATATTTTTGAAGGTTCCTTTTGATCCATTATCATATTCCATCAAGTTTTGAAGATTAATCATCAACCATGAGTGGCTAATTTATTCAAGATCATCCCCGGGTGAAAGGTTGTGAGTTTTCTAGGGTTTGCTTTTTCATGTTTTGGTTAGATATAAACATTTTGTAATCTTTTGATTGAAATTGTGCGTATTGATTGTTAGTATTGTTTTGAACTCGCAATTGTTAAGATTTTCTTGCGTCATTGACATTGAGAGATGATTACTACTATGAGTTTTGATTCGTGCTAGGGTTTGTTCATTGTTCTTGATTTATAAAACATACAATTGTCTTTAATTCATATTGTGAAGGTTTTCTTGCATCATTTGCATATGTTAGATGATTGTTGATGTCTACAATTAGGTTTTCAATCTACAAACTCAAGAAATCATTGGTGTGCATAAAATAATCAAACTGTTCATGCTAAATAACTCTAGATACTTATTAATCCGAAACCCGGGTGTGATTCGTGTTTACGTATCTTGTTTTAAACCATCAATTACAATTCCATGCATTTGTTTAAGTTCTTGTTAGCTACTAATTAAAACCAAATTATCGGTTCATTCCGACCCATTTTCTTAACAAGCAAAAATTCATAAAAATAATCTAGTAAGCTTCATAATTGTGATAAACCTTTAAAATCAATCAAGTCCATTCACAAACCACAAACTCTTCGTGGTTCGACCCCTAACTACCACTAACACATTGTTAAGGGTAATTCAGGCTTATAAATATTATCTTTGACCGGAGCGCGACACTCCGATCAAATTTTGGCGCCGTTGCCGGGGAGTTAGTGCGCTTAGTATTTCATTGCTTGTTCGATTTTAGTGTTAGTTTTCTTTCTTGTATTTTTGTGATTTTACTTTGGGTGGTCAAGCTTGTTTGTGCAGGTTCATGTTTTGCAAGCACCATCTTTCAATATGGATTGGGTAGATGATGATCCGTGTGAGTGTTGCGGAAGCGGAGAGCATCTATTAGAGGATTGCTCTGTTTTCTACGAAAAAGTTCAAGCCTACAAGGATCGGGAAGACTACCTCAGCGAATTGTTTGAATATAGGAGGGCGGATTATGAAGATTTCAATGGTCCATCCTCACATTATCCATACGCTAGACCACCACCACCACCAACTTATCAAGACTACTACTATTCAGAGATTGATTACCATTATGAGCAAGAGCGGGGTTGCAACAACTATGAACCTGACTTACCACATTTCCCAAGTTACTAGGAGGAGTATGATGACTATTATCATGACTCCCCTCAGCCAACATACGAGGAACCTCAAGATTCATTACACTCTAAGCTCGATGCAATCATGGACATGATGATAGAAATGAAAAAGAAAGACAAGCTAAGGGACAAATCATTTGACGCTTTGGTTATTCAGGTTGGTCAACTATCCGAGGAAATAGCCCAAATTAAACGCGAGCGGGAGGTTTTGGCTAATGGTACAATGGTAGATGGTGATGTGGTGGAAGAGGTTATAGATCTTCCAGAGCAAGAAGATGAATGTTTGAACCAAGCGGAAGACATGACACCGCGAGACGAGACGAGTCAGATCCGAAAGAAGCCCATGTTCATATCCATCCTTCTCCCACACTTATCACTCCAACCAACAAAGTTTGGGATGAGGGTTAGGTTATAAGGATTCGAAGGGTGGTGTTGCAAGACATTGGCCAATTTGTTAAGAAACGATCCCGAAGTTGTACTGTGCGCATGTCGCGTAAAAGAAAAAGAGAGTGGATTCGGCATTCTAACTACCAAGCGTATGTTGGAAACTCGGTAGGAAAATGTTCACTCCGACCACTATGAGAGGAAAATCAAGTATGATTGTTGTAGAGTTTGTACTATTATTCGATTTATTTTATTTTCTTAGTTAAAGGAACGTTGTGGGTGTGTTCCCTATATAACCCTCACGAGACCTCTCGTCCTCCCGAGCTATCGGGAGGTTTAAAAGGGCTTGTTGCATACGCTAAATGCAACCGTGATTCCTACGAAAGTGAGTTAGGTTTGTTATTGTTGTATATTTTTTCTCCACAGAAATCAAAGTGAATTAACGTATGGTTTGGTACATTTTCATAAAAGTGGTAGAACTAGGTAACTAACAAGTTTTAATGGTTGTGAGAAGCATGCTTCTACACAAGGGTTAAGATTTGTAGGTACATTATGTTCGTGAGACGATCGCTTTGTTGAAAAGATGAAGAGCACACGAGGAACTAGCGAAAAACCAGGTGCATACGTTTCTTTTTATCTTTGATTTTTAGTTAGCAAATAAGTGGAGTGTATTTTGTATTTTTATTTTCCGGGGTGAAATTTTGGGAAGGTGGTCGTGTCACATTCCTTGTGCGTTTTAAAAACTCTAGTTCTTACACATTGAGGACAATGTTTACCTCAAGTGTGGGGATGGGGGAGTAAAAGTTTTTCGATTTTTGACCCGTTCATTTAAACACTACACATTGAGGACAATGTTTACCTCAAGTGTGGGGATGGGGAAAAATTCAAAAAATTTAAAAATGTCTTTGTTTGAAGCGATCTAAAAAGCACAAGTAACTAAGTTAACGAGGGAAGACACAACCCATTTGGTCTTTTGTCATGGTCAAGTTCGAGTTAATAGCATGACGGGTATTTAGCGGGTGGTTATTTGGGAATAATCCGCCTAAGAAACTAACATATCATGCATGTCACATACCATACCCCTTATACGTGAGGTCTTGAGCCACTTTCACATCATAAATTTACATATACATGTTCCTTTGTTTGAGTGGACCATTAGTTACGTATTGTAGAACTTGCAACTTTTGATACGTTTGAGACCATAGACCGAATACAAGAACGAGAATGATTAAGGCATTAGGTGAACCTTTTCCTTTAAAACCATTTATCTATCCTTACCCAAACAAATCCCCTAGTCGCCCACTTTGAGCCTAAACCTTTCGTTTAACAACCCATTTAGCCCATAACCATAAACATTTTTCTTTTTAAACCCATGTGATGAAAATTCGATTATAGAATTATGTGTTTGTATAGTTGTGATTTATATTTGCAAAAAAAAAATAGAAATTGTTGCAAAAAAGAATAGAAAATTGTTGATAAAATACAAAAAATATGTGTTTTTAGTTGTTGAATAAAAGGCGAAACTAGTTGCCTCAAAGTTGATGTTTATAGTTAGTTTTGTTTAGCATAGTTGTTTGTAATAAAAATTGAATTTTTCATCACCTTCGCCACTTTAAAAAATCCTATTTCCTACGCTTCCCCTAGCCCCATTACAACCCTTCAAAGACCTTTTGACTTGTGCTCAGTATTCGTGTTCGGTGGTGGAGAATGATTGAGTTGCAAGCCTATGCGGGTACGTGTTCTATTTGGTTTTGAGTGATTACTTTAAAAAGGTGCTAATACATCATTAAAATTAGCCAACTTGTAAACCGAGTGGAGTGAACATTGTGGGGGATATGTATGATTTGTTAGTTTCAAGGGCGGGTTAATCTTGGATAACCATTTTTATATGATTAATCATTTATTGCTAAATATGTTGAAAATTGTAAAAAGTTTGAACCGGGTATGACATCAGACCTTAACCTTAGTCTCGAGAATGGGGTGTGTGTTTCTCGTTCGACCCACGTGAAAGCGAAAAACAGATTTGCTTGAGGGCAAGCAAAAGACAAGTGTGGGGATGTGATGGGTTGGTAAATTTCCAAAGCTTAATATGTTTAATTTTATCGATTTGTGTGAAAGTGAATTTTAGAATACACTACTTTGAGATGGTTTGTATTTTGCAGGCCTTGACATGTTTAAGGTGTATTTTGGAAGCTTAATGGATCTTGGAAATGAAGTTAGGAAGAACGGTAGCGGAAAACGGAGCTAAACGACGAAAACCGGACAAAGACTTCAGAGACCGGCGTCCCAGACGCCCAGACCAGCGTCCCAAACGCTGGTCCCCAGCGTGAATTTGGGAAAACCTTTAGTTAAGAACCCATTTCGAATATCTAGCTACACACACACCATTCTTGACCTCCATAGGCGATTTTGAGAGATTTTTGAAAGTTCCATTTGATCCATTATCATATTCCATCAAGTTTTGAAGATTAATCATCAACCATGAGTGGCTAATTTCTTCAAGATCATCCCTGGGTGAAAGGTTGTGAGTTTTCTAGGGTTTGCTTTTTTATGTTTTGGTTTGATATAAACATTTTGTAATCTTTTGATTGAAATTGTGCGGATTGATTGTTAGTATTGTTTTGAACTCGAAATTGTTAAGATTTTCTTGCATCATTGACATTGAGAGATGATTACTACTATGAGTTTTGATTCGTGCTAGGGTTTGTTCATGGTTCTCGATTTATAAAACATACAATTGTCTTTAATTCATATTGTGAAGGTTTTCTTGCACCATTTGCATATGTTAGATGATTGTTGATGTCTACAATTAGGTTTTCAATCTACAAACTCAAGAAATCATTGGTGTGCATAAAATAATCAAATCGTTCATGCTAAATAACTCTAGATACTTATTAATCCGAAACCCGGGTGTGATTCGTGTTTACGTATCTTGTTTTAAACCATCAATTACAATTCCGTGCATTTGTTTAAGTTCTTGTTAGCTAGTAATTAAAACCAAATTGTCGGTTCATTCTGACCCATTTTCTTAACAAACAAAAATTCATAAAAAACAATCTAGTAAGCTTCATAATTGTGACAAACCTTTAAAATCAATCAAGTCCATTCGCAAACCACAAACTCTTCGTGGTTCGACCCCTTACTACCACTAACACATTGTTAAGGGTAATTCGGGATTATAAATATTATCTTTGACCGGAGCGCGACATTCTGATCAGTCCTGAGTCGAAACCACACTGGTCTCGACTCGCAACCGGTTGGTCTCGAGTCCTATTGTTTTGTATAATCTGGTTTCGAGTCGGAACCATGAGATTTCGACTCGCAACGTCTGTCGAAACCCCATACAACGTAACTGATCAATTCCCTTATTAACCACTATCCCTTAAAATCAACAAACACTTTGACATATTCTAAATCAGATCAAACAACACCATTTAGCAGTTATTACCCATGTTCATACAACCCTAATTGTTGTCATTCATCACAGTTAACATAATCATAACAACATTATCGATTTACATAATGATATTCCAGGAATCGGCGAGTTTGACGGAGCTTCGGTCCCGATACGACGTGTTCGGTGCGTTTATTATTACTAAGAAAGGAGTAGAAGATAGATACGACACCAAGCAGTCACTTATAATTTGGTCTCTTATTCATATCCGAAAGTTACAGCACCGTGAGACCAGTTGGACAGCATGTCCCCTCTGGGATCCAAAAGCTTGTCCAAATGGGAACCCAACTCCTTATTTATAGGCAACAGCCTATCTAGTCCGAATGAGCTAATGTCCATCCGTCCGGATGGACCTTTATAGTATCAACACCGTGACACCGTGTCCAACTTTCTCTATTCTATACAATATTCAACACACGCTCTATTTAACTATTCGCACAGTGGCAGACGTACGAAATATGCACCAACACATAAGCACAATCATACACCAATCATGTGATCACCAAACCAAATATTCATATCATTATCACTATCATAGCAATACTAGCATACATAATGCCCTAGATTATTGGTTAACAGTATAAACAATTTTCAGTTTCAAGACATTAATTTATCATAACAACAACAACAACTATCCGATCATGCACCAAACTCTCATAATTATCTAACAGAATTTAACATTTAACGCATAACCTCTAATATCAATGAACGTAAATCAAATCAGTGATGGACATACTAACCGAAAGATGGATGTTGCTAGACACAAGAGACAAGCTTCGTGAGGGAAGGATAGCTTCGAAAGGAGTAGGCTGCCATCGAAAGGAGGGGAAGGGGAATAGGGTTTTGAGTATTTTGTGTACTAGCAAATTATGGGGAGCACACACCCAAATCGGAGGGTGTATGCGGTTAGTAACCGGGCCCAGCCTCGGGCTTTATTTTGGGCCAAGAATCGAACACAAGGTGTATAGGGTTTGGGCCGAGATCAAGTTACAACACACAATGTTTAACATCTTAACATTTAACATTCAATCACAATCAGCATATCTAATTAGTTCATATAACGAACACCAGTACAATGTATGACAGAACGTGAGTAGAAATAATCCGTACATAAAGAACCTTGGAAATCCGAGTTGTCACAGTTCCAGTCTCCCCTAGTTTTGGGAATTTCGTCATCAAGTTATTTTTAAAATAGGAGATCCTTTGTCAAAGATTTGGCTAAGGACATATTTTGACATTTGGTTTATAGAATTGATTTTTATTCTTGAGATCGAGAATATCGAACATTACAAGATGTAAAAAAAATCCATCCCGCACTTTGAAGAGCGGGTCTTCTAATGATAGAAAGTCACGAAACTCGTTTAAATTTAAAAAAGTATATCTTTTCTAAAAAAATGAGTTTAAAAAGTAAAATACCTTTTGGGCTTTTGGTTGGCTTTTTTTAATGCGTAGGTTCAGAAATGAAGGGCTAAAAATAAAAATCCTAATGTCTCTATCACTACTCGCATTCAGTTTTGGCTTTTTAGATCGTATACGTTTGTCGATTTCTAAATTTTTAGGGAACGTTATAAAAAATAAATGAAGGAGCATATATATCTATATTTTGGGTATGCTCGTAAGGCTCAAGCTCTCACATGAAAATGAGTGCGAATTAGTGTGATTTTGGCATAAAAAAATATTTTATTGTTTCTACTTATTAATACCTAAAAGTTTCTTTTTATATCTACAAATTGAAAACATTTATATCGGTGTTTTAGCTTTTGAAAATCGTTTTGATGCGAGTTACTTTTAGACGGATTATAAATTTCAACAATAAAGTTTATTTTTGTATAAATTTTGAAAAATTTTGAGGTAGCGAAGTGGTTCCACGAAAGTTTTGTGAATAATTAAGATAATGTAAATGAAAAGTGTAAAGAGGAAACAGAAACGAGACTTCCTTTTGGTTGAAGTCATAGAGAATCTAGGCGGTGTATGTTTCTCCACGTGTTGTCTCCATTATCATAATTTTTTTTTGAACGGCCAACAAAAAATTTTATTATTTCAACTGGCAAGAAGCTAGACACCAAATTTACAAATCAAGACGCCAAATACACCAAACGACCAACACAAAAAACAGAACCAAACACATTACAATACTACATTACCATATCAAGTTAAAGCTTTGCCAATCGCTCCAAGACCAATGCGATGACCTCGACCGATTTTTAACCCAATGATAGGCCATCGTTTTGGATTCCTCCACAACCTTCGAGACACTCGGAACGGCTTGATGAAATAATACCTCGTTTCTTATCTTCCATAAACTCCAAATAACAACCTGAGAAATAGCACTGAAAACTCTCTTTCTCTTATCGTTACCTTGAACCAGCATATGGGAATCCAGGATATCCTTTATACTGAAGGCTATCACAGGAGGAGATTTGCACCATTGTGCCACAACTAACCATACCGATTGAGCAAAATGGCAGGAAACAAATAGGTGTTCGCTAGTCTCATCGAAATCACCACACAGAAGACACCTGGAGTCACTGATAAAAATATTCCTAGCTGCCAATGCTACTCTCGTCGGAAATCGATCCAATTAAGCTCGCCATGAAACGATCCCAACTTTCTTGGGAAGGAATTTATTCCATGCAAACTGATAGTCAGGAACGGTTCATGAATTAGAAGCCGATATCCGTTTAATACTCGCAACTGAGAAAGCGTCTGAATTATCCAACCTCCATATCCACTTATCCGGACCAGTAGAGGAAACGAATTCACACAGCAGGAGCGATAATTCCAGCAGTTCATCCCTTTCATTATCAGCCAAGGACGGCCGCTTCCAGCACCAAGACAGATTGATTGATTCAGACCCCCATACAACTCGGTCAGAAACTTTGCAAAGTTTCTCCTTTTCAAGAGCGAAAAGGAGAGGAAACTCACTATATAATGGCTGACCTCCGATCCAAGCGTCTAACCAAAAGGCCGTTGTTGATCCGCACCCCACATTACACCATAACAAATCAGGAAGATTAATACCAAGATGATTCAGATGTGTTCGTACCAAGGCCCAGCCAAAGAAACCTTTGCCGGAATCGGTGCCCAAGATCGATTATTATGATGAACCACCCACACAACCCTTCTCCATAACCCTTCTTTGTCCGTTTTAAATCTCCACCACCACTTTGCCAACATAGCAAGGTTAGCATCTCTAAGAGAACCGAATCCTAGACCGCCATATTCGATTGGAGCAATAACCTTTTCCCATGCCATCCAACTCATATAGGAATTATCATCCGACCCGCCCCAAAAGAAAACCCTCCTCAACTTCTCCAAAATATCAATAACTTTTGCCGGGGCTTTATACAAGGAGAAAAAGTAAGTTGGCAAGGAGTTCAAAACCGATTTAAGCAAGGTGATTCTTCCGCCATAGGAAAGATTTTTAGCTTTCCAAGGAGATAAGCTATTTTTAAAAATGTCTATAACCGGATTCCAATTACGAATAAGATTCATGTTGGCCCCTACCACCAATCCTAAATGTTTAAAGGGAAAGGTACCTCTTTTACATCCCATCGAGTCCGCCATTTGCTGTACATCTATCTCATCTATTCCGACCCCAAACAAGGAACACTTAGCGAGATTCACTTTTAATCCCGAGACCAAATAAAAGCATCTCAAGATTCTGCGTAGATTAAGTACATTCTCACTCGATCACTCCCCAAGAAAAACAACATCATCCGCGTATATAAGATGAGATAAAACCGGTCCATTAGATGTACAACGCAAACCGTTAAAAATACCTTCTGACATGGCCTTTTTCATTATTCCGGTAAGAGCCTCTATGGCTAAGACAAACAAGAAAGGTGATAACGGGTCCCCTTGACGTAGTCCGCGAGAGCACTCAAACTCCATTGTTGGTGAACCATTAACCAAAACCGACGCTCTAGATGTAACAAGAGTTGCCATGATCCATCCCCTCCAACGGTCTGGGAAATTCATTTGAGCCATAATCGACTCTAGATAGTTCCAATTTGGAGAATCATAAGCCTTGTTAATATCAACTTTAAAAATCATACCGGACTTTTTCGCCTTCTTCAACCATGCTATAACTTCATTAAGAATCAAAGGTCCGTCCGAAATATTCCTTCCAGCCAAGAAAGCAGATTGTTCTTCCGACACAAGTCTGCATACCACTCTTCTAAGCCGATTAACCAACACCTTTGAGATTGCTTTATTCACTACACCAATCAAACTTATAGGGCGAAAATTTGATGGAGACGAAGGATCTTTAATTTTCGGAATAAGCGCAATAAACGAAGACGCACAGCATCTATTGATGGTCCCATTGACTTAAAATTCCTGGAATAGCCTAATGAAATCTCCTTGGAAAAGATCCCAATTCTTTTTTATGCATTTAAAATTGAAGCCATCCGGGCCAGGCGCCCGATCACCAACGCAACCCCATATTGCCTCCTTAATTTCGACCGCTGAAAAAGGCATGACAAGGCTATCGGCTTCTACTGCCGAGAGAGTAGCTAGGTTATGACAAAAGATGGCAGGCCGAGAACTCATAGGTTCCACAAATTGTTTGGAGAAAAAATCACAGAAGGCCTCTTTAATTACCACTGGATTCAAATTCCAAGCACCATCGATCATAAGGCCATTGATACGATTATTACTAATATTGGAGTTAATAATATTGTGATAAAACGCGGAATTTTCATCTCCATCGAGAGCCCACCTAGCTCGCGAATTTTGTCTAGCATCCGATTGCTTTCTACGATCCGCATCCAGGACGGTATTAATACATTCGGCTCTTTCATGAAGCTCTTCCTCCTCCAAGGCTCTTTCCTCGGCCAAACGTTCTAGTATACTAATCCGCTTCTTAGTATCCATGTAAACTCCTTCCAACCTTGCTCGTTCAATTTTTAACCAGGCCTTAATTTGGTTTTTCAACCATCTAAGTTTAACTGTTAGGGCCATGTCCGCAGGACCATTAAACACAAAACTCAAGCACAACTGTTTCACTAATTCCATAAATCCCGGCATTTCCATGCAAGAATTGTAACACCTAAACGGGATATGACCGAAATCCGAGGCAATAGTGGATAGAAGAATAGGCCTGTGATCAGATACATCCCGATTAAGTGCTAGGATCGAAGCAGTTGGCCATCTCTCCAAAAAGCCCAGACAAACAAGAAATCGATCCAACTTGCTCAACTTATCACCACGGTCTGAGATATATGTAAATTTACCACCCCCCATGTTGTATTCACTAAGACCCGCAACTAGGATAAAGTGGTTGAAAGCCTCCGCATTAGACGCAATGAACTCCAAATTGAACCTTTCCGTTTCATCCCTAACTTCATTAAAATCACCCATGAAGACCCATAATCCTTGCATAGAATTCTTTAAAACCACCAACTTATCCCAAATAGACCTTCTAAAAGAAGCATCATTTGAAGCATAAATGTTCACCAGATTGATTCGAATACCAAGGTGACTCAAGTATCCAGACAGAGCCAAAAAATAACAGTCCTTAATAACATGGTCACAAGAAAACATACCCGGGTTCCATAGACAAGCAAGCCCCCCGGATCTGCCCTCTGCATCAACAGTTTCCAGTTGAAAAGCTGACCTACCCCAAAATCCATTGAACATAAATTTAGACGCTGCCCCCAATTTAGTTTCTTGGATAGCAAGAAAGTGGAATCCATAAGAAGTCATAATACCCCTGATCCGATCTGTTTTACGGGAATCCCGCACCCCCCTTAAATTTACCGACAGGAAATTCATTGTAGACCTGTTGCTACACCTTCACCAATAATCAGAGATCTAGTCACATCTTCAAAACCTTGCAAATCAATACCCACCTTCAAGCCAATCGCTGAGGTCGCTTGAACTTCCTCACTGATTCCCGGATTACCAGGATTATTGTCTCCGGGATCTTCCGGATCTCCCGTTGGCACTTCTTGTATCTTGCTTGCAGAAGGAAGACGCGACTGGCACTCCCCATCATCATATTCACCATATCCAAACCCAGCAACCGACGCAGGATTATTAAGATCAAAAGAGGAATCATCGGGGTTCGGATTCTGGAAGAAGCCTCTAGTAGGGGGCCCTGCATAGAATCTGTGGAAGGTGGGATTCTATCAGCCCTATTCCTTTTACCAACCCCAATAATTGGTGTAGGCCCATCTTGATTTAAATTATCCATAAAACCATACTCTTTTTCAACCGACTGGGGACCACTATTCGATATTGTCGCCGCCACATTTAATGTTTCTGTATTGTCATTATTAAAATCCAAAGGACTATTTGATTCCCCATGCAAATCATGCAATGACTCTACGTTATCCACCGGTTCATTATCCGGCAACTCTTCATTCCCTGCATTCACATGGGATGCCGACGGTGATCGGACAACTTTTTCCGGTACCGGTACATTAACTACCGGCGACCTGATTTCACCTTCCTTTGCTTCATCTTCCATATTGTCCCCATCCTCACTTTGATCGCCATCAGAACCAGCATCTGAACTTTCTGATGACTCCTGATATGAGTTCACATCCATAGACGAATTATAACCATACAAATCCGGCTTCCACACAGTTACGTCTTCAGCAACCCATGCAACGAACCTCCTATCCTCCCAGTTCAAAACCACAGCCTCCTCGATTCTCTTACCGAGGGGAGCTAATACTAACATAGAGCATTCCGAATTATCCGAATCCAACCATGAAAAACTGGACTCTTGCACCACCTTACCAAATAGTCCCCCAATTTGATCATACACTGAGCTATCTCTTAGGTGGACCGGGACACCAGATATACAGATAGATACAATACGTTCAGACGGTAAATCCTCCCCTTTCCAAATGTTAAATCTGCTGAAAGCTTTTGACAAACTCTGCGTATTATCAGCCATGACCTCCTTCACCCTCTCAGGATTGCCGAGGGTTAGTGATACACTGAGACCACCCACATATGATAAACCAAAGTTACTCAAACCACTCCTGCTGAGGATGCTATTCAGGTTATTAAGAACGTATAAATCTTTAACAACACCATGAATGGACCTATTAATACAGTGCAATGGATACTTGGAGCCTTTGAAGTTGATCGATATTACTTTAGTACCTGTATTATATTCCCGACTTTCCTTCTGGAACAAGCTAGCAAAGGTTTTACCTGACTGAACCGCCGCCCCACCGGAGAAGGCACCATTATTAGTCGGGGGAGCCATATTAGGTGGTTCCTTTGGTCTCCAAGTCTTCTCCCCCACTATTTTAGAGGTGTAAATGAACTTCTTGTGGTTTTTATCGTATTTCTCCAGCGAAACCGAGACCTTCGCTTCTAGGATCTTAACCTTATTCATAGCCGCCAATTTCTCTCGCACATCTTTCTTGTCCACTAGGTTCCTTCTTTTTTATTCCTATAAAAGAAAAATTAAAAGAAAATGATAATATCCGAGTTTGAAGACTTATCACATAATTAGAATATCCTTTGGTTTTTGAAAATTGCATTACTATGATGTTATCTTCTTATAATTTATTTGTTTCTTTTTTTTAGTTTTTTTCTCATAAAGTTGTAGGTTTCACTTAGAAATGCTTTAAAGGATATTAAAAAAATTAGAAGTCTGGAAATGAATCTCTAGCTATAGGTTTCACTTAGAAACGTTGATTTCCTCATTTTACTTTCGAAAATTCTTTTTGCATATTATTTATCCATGGTAAGCCGTCACGGCACTAGGGATGAGCTCGGTACCATTCGGTACCGAAAGAACCGGTACCGAAAATCCCTAAAACTGGGTACCGGTACCGGTACCGGTACCGAATATACCCGGTTCGGTACGGTTTGGTACCGGTACAGGTACGGTACCGGTACGTATTTGAGGGTAAAAACAGGTAAATACCAGTACCGAACCGGTACCGAAAATGCTAAAAGTCAGTACCGAATTGGTGCCAAAAAAGTACCCGGTTCGGTAAATTCGGCAACGGTACCGGGAACGATTTGCTCATCCCTACACGGCACGCCACGTTTTAGGTTTTTGGCTAGATCAAACGTGATTTACCATGCTAAGCATCCCAGACTTTTCTTCTTTTGATGACGTATTCCAAGCTTGTATCAATGGCTTCTACACTTTGCAATGGGTTGTCCTCCATTCTTTGAAAGGCTCCAAATTTTAAATCTTTTTCTATGAAACTTAGTGTAAGCTTACCGTCACTCGAATCAACCATAGCTCGTGATGTGGAAAGAAAGGGTCTCCCCAAAGTGAGTGGCACTTCCTTGTCTTCCATATTTAAGATGACAAAACCAGCAGGAAAAACAAAATCACATACCTTGATCAATAGGTTTTCTACTATTCCTTCTAGGTATTTCCCTAATCGATATGCAAGTTGGGTAGTCATCTTTGTCAGGACTGGATCTCCAATTCTCACTCTTGTGAACATGGAAGCAGACATAAGGTTGATACTTACCCCCAAGTTCGCGCGTTCTTTACTTCTAATCCACCTACAGAGCAAGGAATAGTGAAGCTACCTGGATCATGCTACTTGTAAGACACCAAAAACCGGGTGTCTCATAGTTAGATCGTCATTGCATAAGCAGTCCGAAATACTTGAACATATTTTTTTATAATACAGAGAATACGCAGCAGAAAACATTAAACTCGAAATTCCCGAAACGGGAGAAACATCTAAATTAAATAAAAAAATTTAATGTACAATAATTGAGTTCTTAAACAAACGTATTCAACTAGAAATGTCATCTTCAAATGACAGGTAGCTTCATACAACATCCAAGAGGTCGTCGTTCATCCAACTTAGCGAACCTGAAATCAATCTAACGTGCATGCAAAAGTCAGCTAGGCTGAGTGACTTCAAGTTTTATAATGTAAATAAATAAAAACTTGTAAAATATCTTCATCACTATAATAAAAATTGTATTTAATTTTTACTCAAAATTTAAAATTCATCTTTGAGTGAGTAAATCATATAACGCAAATCTCATCACCTTAAAACCCAAACACAAAGTAGGGGATAAAGGATTTTTTCTTCTCCTCTTGCCCCAAGGGCAGATAAACTGCTAGGGGACTTTCTCTTGCCTCAATGACAGATAAACGGTTAGGGGACTTCCTCTTGCCCCAAGGACAAACAATCTTTCCATTTTCATGTTCTAATCAAACTCCACCAACAAACTCGTTTTCTCCATATTAATTTATCATTCTAACCATTTGCGATCTAAAATCAAACTCCACCAACAAACTATCTTTCCATTTTCACGTTTCTAATGATTTTATGGTGAACTCGTTATCAAAACATTCATCACTGTGTTAGTGTGTTATTTAAAAAGCTATGTTAGTTCATAGGAAAGAGGCCCATCTTGACCCGTTTGCTTTTTCTCTCCTGTCCATCTTGAGCCACTTACCCTCGGTGTTGTAAAAATCGCGACTAGGCGGCGACTAGTCGGCGATTAATCGCTAGTCGACCAGTAACTGAGTAATTTTTCGTTAGTCAATCCATTAATCGCTAGCCGGGCCTAGTCGGACCTAGTCAGCCAGCCAAAAATCGGCGATTCCGGCCAGATTCCAGCAAAAAACCTATATATTCCGGCCAAAACCTCTAAATTACGGCCAGTTTCCAACCAAACCATGTGAATTCTAACAATTCATCTTGTATACTTAAAATGAGTTGAGTAAGAGTTAAAAACTTGCTACTTAAAATATTTACCTATAAAAATATGTATATGTATGTCACGACCCCCGTCCCGATGTTACCCGGTCCAGGAGCCGCGGGACAGAAACCCGTGGTATTTATTAATTGTTGCGACAGCAAAATTTTAGCAGGATCTTTTGAAACTTGAAAAATGCCCAATTATTTTATTTCACAATTTGGGACAAACCCCATAATTTACAATAAAGGGAATTTCACGAGGGAATCCCTTGTTTTACAAAACATGTTTATTTATTTTATTGAGCCACCACTTCAAGCTTGTTAGTGCTCCGTAGCACTTTTCCTTGATTCACAGTAAGTCACCTGAAACATGTTTAAAAATATTTTATCAGCGGGGAAATACTGGCGAGTCACTCAATTTTGATAAAACGACTCCTAGTTATAAACTACAGCATAAGAGCGATTACAATAGCTATTATCTTATTTTTATCTGGCGCCGTGTCACATCCTGGCGACGATGGTCATACCACTATTGGGTCCTTTCACCCAAGTAGTGATGATTATCACTATTAGGTTGGTGAACCTAACCGTGAGAAATTAGTAATGTGCACAATACCCCACTTGCCAGTGATTTAAGATAACCACGACTTAATCCCTGTAATTATAACTCTTGAAAATAATTTGAGATTTAGTAAAACCATTGATAAAAAGAGAATGACTCACATTGCAAGTTTAGACGGACAAAGTTTAGCCTATTGATTTAGCCTTGTAACCTAGTTTAGATAACAATGCACACGAAACTAGGTCAGTAACTTAATACAACATTTACGATTCACTCACGAAATCAAAACCCTCACGACGAATGACAAAGTATAGCCCAAATACGGGCAGCACTTAAACATCCATCGGATTGGTTTCAATCGATCGGACATTGTATCGTAGCAGTGATCGAGTTATTACACTTGATCGTAGCAGTGTTTTCCTACTTTAAACTTGATTTTCGAACAAAATAAGTGTGATTTTGAAAGTTTTCTCGAGCACAGACGATCAGGCCATGCACATGCAATTTATAGCAAAATTTAAGGTTTTACGCGGCCCGCGTAAACCTTAACTTGAATCTTACGCGGCCCGCGAGGGCCCCTAGTCTACGTGTAGGGCTTGTGTGTCACTGGTAGGTCTGCCACGTGTGCGACACGTGGCCTGGAATACTTATCTGGTCAACTTTACTTTGATGCAGTCCGCGTAAGCCTAAGCTTACGTTTTACGCGGCCCGCGTGAAACTCAAAATTCTTGTTTTCTTGATTTTTCATGCACATTTGGGTTTCAGGTTTCCGGGTTTTCACTTACGGGTCGTTTATGGACATTTTTGCAGGTCCGTACATCCTCCCCACCTTATTTAAAATCTCGTCCTCGAGATTTATTGAAATAAGTGAGGATACTTTCGCTTCATCTCCGATTCCAGCTCCCAGGTATATTCGGGTCCTCTTTTTGAATCCCACTTGACTTTGACTAGTACCAATCTTTTGTGTTTGAAAAACTTGACCTTTCTGTCTTCTATCTGAAGTGGTTTCTCAACATATTTTAGCTTTTCATTTACCTCTATGGCTTGAAGAGGTACTACCAGGGATTCATCGGATAGACATTTCTTAAGGTTGGATACATGAAATACGTCATGTACCCCGGCTAACTCTTCTGGTAGTTGTAATCGATAGGCGACCGTTCCTATTCGCTGGATTACTGGGAATGGTCCTACATACCTTGGACTTAGTTTTCCTTTCTTACCGAACCGCACTACTCCTTTCCAAGGAGAAACTTTCAAGAGTACCTTGTCTCCAACTTGAAATTCTAGTGGCTTGCGTCGATTGTCTGCATAACTCTTCTGGCGATCTCGAGCCGTTTTCAGTCTTTCCTTGATTTGAGTGATCTTATCGGTGGTTTCTTGCACGATCTCGGGACCTGATAATTGGCTTTCTCCTATTTCTGCCCAGCAAACTGGAGTTCTACACTTTCGTCCATACAGTGCTTCGAACAGGGCAGCTTCGATGCTTGAATGATAACTATTGTTATAGGAGAATGTGTTTGAGAAACTTGACCTTTCTGTCTTCTATCTGAAGTGGTTTCTCAACATATTTTAGCTTTTCATTTACCTCTATGGCTTGAAGAGGTACTACCGGGGATTCATCGGATAGACATTTCTTAAGGTTGGATACATGAAATACGTCATGTACCCCGGCTAACTCTTCTGGTAGTTGTAATCGATAGGCGACCGGTCCTATTCGCTGGATTACTGGGAATGGTCCTACATACCTTGGACTTAGTTTTCCTTTCTTACCGAACCGCACTACTCCTTTCCAAGGAGAAACTTTCAAGAGTACCTTGTCTCCAACTTGAAATTCTAGTGCCTTGCGTCGATTGTCTGCATAACTTTTCTGGCGATCTCGAGCCGTTTTCAGTCTTTCCTTGATTTGAGTGATCTTGTCGGTGGTTTCTTGCACGATCTCGGGACCTGATAATTGGCTTTCTCCTATTTCTGCCCAGCAAACTGGAGTTCTACACTTTCGTCCATACAGTGCTTCGAACGGGGCAGCTTCGATGCTTAAATGATAACTATTGTTATAGGAGAATTCAATTAAAGGTAAATGGTTGTCCTAGTTTCCTCCAAAATCTATCACACATGCCCTGAGCATGTCTTCCAGGGTTTGGATCGTCCTTTCACTTTGTTCGTCTGTTTGGGGATGGTAGGTTGTACTTAAATTTAGTCGGGTCCCCATTGCTTCTTGAAAACTTGTCCAGAAATGTGAAGTGAAACGACTATCCCTATCCGATACAATGGAGAGTGGGACTCCATGTAAGGATACTACCTCGTCTACGTATAACTTGGCTAATCTTTCCATGCTAAAGGTTTCCTTCATGGGTAAAAAATGAGCTGATTTGGTTAATCGATCCACAATTACCCAAATCGCGTCATTACCCTTTCTGGTTTTGGGTAACTTAGTAACAAAGTCCATGGTTATTAGTTCCCATTTCCATACAGGCATTTCTAATTGTTGGAGTAATCCTGAAGGTTTCTGGTGTTCTGCCTTAACTTGTGAACAAGTTAGACACTTAGAAACATATCTAGCTATGTCCTTTTTCATTCCTATCCACTAGAAGTTATTCCTTAAATCTTGGTACATCTTATTATTACCAGGATGCATGGTATATCTAGATTTATGGGCTTCTTCTAAAATCTTATCTCTTAAATTTCCTTGCTTAGGTACCCAAATCCTTTTCTTATGGAATCTCCAAATTCCATCACTTCCTTACTCTAAGTCTTTTATCCTTCCTTTCATTCCTTCAGCATCATCCTTGATTGCGGTTTCTTGAATGTTTTTCAGTTGTTCCATTAAATCTAACTGTAGATTTAATCTAAGAGCACGAACTCGCTTTTGCTTTTCATGATACTTACGACTTAAGGCATCTGCAACTACGTTTGCTTTTCCTTCGTGATATTGAATATCACAGTCGTAGTCACTTAGAATTTCCATCCATCTTCGTTGCCTCATGTTCAATTCTTTTTGCCCAAATATATACCTTAAGCTTTTATGATCTGTATAAACGGTAAACTTACTTCCATACAGATAGTGCCTCCAAATCTTAAGGGCAAAAATTATCGCTACTAATTCTAAGTCGTGAGTCGTATAATTTTCCTCGTGCTTCTTCAATTGCCTTGATGCATATGCAATTACCTTCTTGCGTTGCATTAGCACACATCATAATCCTAGCTTAGAAGCATCATAGTAAACTTCAAAATCTTCTGTCCCTTCTGGTAAGGCCAGAATTGGGGCGTTTGTTAATTTTTTGCTTTAAAATCTTAAAAGCCTCTTCTTGTCTAGATCCCCATTCAAACTTCACTGCTTTACAGGTTAGCTTAGTTAATGGCACAGCTATCTTAGAAAAGTCTTTAATAAACCGTCTATAGTATCCGGCTAATCCTAGAAAACTTCTAACTTCCATAGCTGATTGCGGGACCTTCCATTTGGTGATCGCTTCTATTTTGGAGGGATCTACGTGAATACCTTCGTGATTTACCATGTGTCCTAAAAATTGTACCTCTTGTAGCCAAAATTCACACTTTGAGAATTTGGCGTAAAGCTTCTCTTTTCTTAACAAAGTTAAGAGTGCACGTAGGTGCTCACAATGCTCGTCCTGACTTTTGGAATAAATGAGTATATCGTCGATAAAGACAATTACAAATTTATCCAAGTACGGTTTACAGATCCTGTTCATCATGTCCATGAATGCTGCAGGAGCATTTGTTAATCCAAAGGGCATGACTGTAAACTCGTAATGATCATACCTAGTTCTGAAAGCAGTTTTAGGTATGTCTTCTTCATGTACTTTCAACTGATGGTATCCGGAGCGTAAATCTATCTTAGAAAAATATCTAGCTCCCTGAAGTTGATCGAAAAGATCATCAATTCTAGGTAGTGGGTATCGATTCTTAATTGTAATCTTATTTAATTCCCTGTAATCGATACACATTCGCATCGAACCATCTTTCTTTTTCACAAACAACACTAGTGCTCCCCACGGGGTTGAACTAGGTTGTATAAATCCTTTGCTTAATAATTCATCTAACTGCTTTTTCAGTTCCAACATTTCAGTGGGTGCTAACCGATAAGGTGCCTTAGCTATCGGTGTAGTTCCAGGAATTAAATGAATTCTAAATTCTACCTCCCTATCTGGTGGCAATCCTGGTAGTTCTTCCAGAAATACATCCGGGTATTCTTATACTACTGGAATTTCCTTAAGTTCCTTGCTTTTAGTGTTAATGATTACAGAAATCATATACACTATTCCTTGTTTTCTTGAATAACTGGCCATTTTCATTACGGAAATGAATTTCAGTGGCTTACGTGGCTTATCTCCTGTAATCACCACTATTTCTCCTGTGGGTGTATGAATTTCTATGGAATTCTTATCACAGAAGATTCGAGCATGGTTGGCTACTAACCAATCCATTCCTAACACAACATCGAATCCAGCTAAATTCATAGATAACAGGTTTGCAGAAAATTTATGGCCTAAGAGTTCTATCTTTCCTTTTTGCAAAACCTTATCTATGTGAACATAATTTCCATCTGTGGTTTCTACCGTAAAAATCTGCCAAAGTTTGGTTAAAGGTAGGTTAAGAGTTTGGCAGAATGAAGTATTTATAAAGCTTTGGTTTGCCCCAGAGTCGAATAATACTTTTGCATAAACGTCATGAACTAGGAACGTACCAGCTATCACATCTGGGATAAGTTCTGCTTCTTGAGTAGTCAGTTGAAAGGCTCTTGCGTTCTTCTTATTAGTTCCTTCAGCAGGTTTAGCTTTGTTGTCAGCTGGTTTGACCAATTTGGGGCAGTCTGGTCTAAAATGTCTAGCTTCTCCACAGTTGAAGCAGATTGTTGATTTCTTCCTCCTGCAATCTTCTTCTTGATGCCCTAGAATTTTGCAGAAATTGCAATACCCTTTGCATTTTCCAAAATGCTTCCTTTTACAGGTACTGCAAAATGGAGCAGTGGAAGATTGCCCGGTTCCCTTTTTCTTGAAATTACTAGTATTACCTACACGGACTCCTTGGGTAATCTTTTGGGCCACTTCCTTTTTCCGGTTTTCTTCTCTTGTGCGTACCAGCCCGTCGGTCAAGGTGTTGGCTAATTCCACTGCATCGTCAATTGTGCGGGGTCTCGCAGCTTTGACGATATCACGAATCTCGCTAATTAAACCCCAAATATAGCGAGAAATAAGTACCGGTTCTGGAGAGGCCAGAGTTGGCACAATTCTGGCATATTCAAAGAATGTAGAAGTATATCCTCGACAATCAATATCCACCAACCGGTGGTTTAGGAACTTATTTGTCATTTGTTCCTTTTCATATTCGGGATAGAATTTTCTTTCTACTAGTCTCTTAAATTCTTCCCAATTTATGGCATAAGCCACATCGCTTCCCTTGGCTTGTAATACTGTGTTCCACCATTCTAGTGCCCCTTCTTTAAAAAGATGCGACGCGTACATGACTTTTTCTTCCTCGGCACATTTACTTATTTTAATTACTGCTTCGGTTTTCTCTAACCAACGCAGTGCAGCAGTCGCCCCTTCATTTCCTGCAAATTCGATTGGTTTACAGGCAAGAAATTCCTTGTAAGTGCAACCAGGCGTTGCAGCTTTCATTTTCTTAAGGAATGGGCTTGTATCCCATCATTATCATTATTATTATTGTTGCCGCCTCCATTTACACTATTACTGAAATTGTCATCGCGAGTACGTTTGCTGGGAATAATTGGTTGAGGTTCAACTGGATTTCAGGCAGCAGCCAGGATTGCTGGAATAACATTGGCTATTCATTGAGCAACGATATTTTCTATATCCTGTCTATTAAGAAATTGGTCTTCATTGTTTTACTTAGATTGGTTAACTTCGTTAATTGGCTCATTAACAGCGTGTTCCATCTGATAATTTTCAATATATATAAGTTATTGGGACAAAATATATAACAACCAAACGTAATAAAGCAATCACACATAATCAAGTTAACACGTATAGCCAAAATTGTCGACTTTGCAACTTTCATCTTTTTATATATATTAGTATGCATCATTACACACCTGTTATATTACAAAAGTTTTATTTTAAGTTATTTTACATGATTATATTTTTATTATTTATTATTATTTTATTATTATTAAACACATAACCACACCACCATGCAACCACAACCAACCGGTGTCTCAGAAACGACGCTCCCTCTCGTCGTATTTCCATGAGATCTGTTCCCCCACTTCTCGAATTCGATTTCCTGCATCCACCAGCTCCTCGCCATAGTGGCGGAGTTCAGCCAAATTCTCAGTGCTCATAGGTGGGTTTGGTGCAGGCTCAGGGTCAAATTGGAGGAAAAAGGTGTTAGGGTTATTCAAGAGATTCTGAAATTGCCAGTTAGTGGTCCACCATTCTTCCAGCTCTCCTTGTAGAGGTCGGGGATTGACAATAGGATCTGGGATAGCAGGCTCTAAATTAACTGGAAGTAGTGATTCAATTGGGTAATTGAAGAGGTTTTCATCGGCAGGTCTGATGAGGTCGCTATTTGCCAGTTTGCGGTCCAGCTCCTCCCACAGTGGTATTTCCTGGGCTTGCCCTGAACTTTCCCCGATCTCCTTTCCTTTGCCTTTATCCTTTGGGTCCTCAGTCTTTTTAACCCTCTGTGCGGCTGGCTTCTTCCTATGCATACGCCTCCAGCCTACGAGTCTTCTTCTCTTTTTCGTCTTTGGTTTCTCCTGGTTCTGGGAGTGGAAGGTCAGTGGTTTCTCCGTATCCGCCAGATAGCCAGATGGGTTTCCTGTGATATCCATATTTGTGGTATGGATAGTAAAGTTTTGAAGTGCTTCTGATAGTTCATTCATGTTGTTAGCATACATGAAGAAACATACAAAATTCTAAGTTAAAATTTTGTAAATTAAATTTTCATAGAATCACAGAATGGAAATCAGAAAAATTAAGTATTTCTAAATACTTAATTAGCTTAAATCAGTGGCTCTGATACCACCTTTTTTTGTCACGACCCCCGTCCCGATGTTACCCGGTCCAGGAGCCGCGAGACAGAAACCCGTGGTATTTATTAATTGTTACGACAGCGGAATTTTAGCAGGATCTTTTGAAACTTGAAAAATGCCCAATTATTTTATTTCACAATTTGAGACAAAGCCCATGATTTACAACAAAAGGAAATTTCACGAGGGAATCCCTTGTTTTACAAAACATGTTTATTTATTTTATTCCACTTCAAGCTAGTTAGTGCTCAGTAGCACTTTTCCTTGATTCACAGTAAGTCACCTGAAACATGTTTAAAAATATTTTATCAGCGGGGAAATACTGGCGAGTCACTCAATTTTGATAAAACGACTCCTAGTTATAAATTACACCATAAGAACGATTACAATAGCTACTATCTTATTTTTATCTGGCGTCATGTCACATCCTGGCGACGATGGTCATACCACTATTGGGTCCTTTCACCCAAGTAGTGATGATTATCACTGTTAGGTTGGTGAACCTAACCGTGAGAAATTAGTAATGTGCACAATACCCCACTTGCCAGTGATTTAAGATAACCACGACTTAATCCCTGTAATTATAACTCTTGAAAATAATTTGAGATTTAGTAAAACCATTGATAAAAAGATAATGACTCACATTGCAAGTTTAGACTGGCAGAGTTTAGCCTACTGATTTAGCCTTGTAACCTAGTTTAGATAACAATGCACACGAAACTAGGTCAGTAACTTAATACAACATTTACAATACGCTCACGAAATCAAAACCCTCACGAAGAATGACAAAGTATAGCCCAAAAACGGGCAGCACTTAAACATCCATCGGATTGGTTTCAATCGATCGGACATTGTATCGTAGCAGTGATCGAGTTATTACCCTTGATCGTAGCAGCGTTTTCCTTCTTTAAACTTGATTTTCGAACAGAATAAGTGTGATTTTGAAAGTTTTCTCGAGCACAAACGATTAGGCCATGCACAGGCAATTTATAGCAAAATTTAAGGTTTTACGCGGCCCGCGTAAACCTTAACTTGAATCTTACGCGGCCCGCGAGGGCCCCTAGTCTACGTGTAGAGCTTGTGTGTCACTGGTAGGTCTGCCACGTGTGCGACACGTGGCCTGGAACGCTTATCCGGTCAACTTTACTTTGACGCGGCCCGCGTAAACCTAAGCTTACGTTTTACGTGGCCCGCGTGAAACTCAAAATTCTTGTTTTCTTGGTTTTTCATGCACATTAGGGTTTCAGGGGTCCGGGTTTTCACTTACGGGTCGTTTATGGACATTTTTGCAGGTCCTTACAATGTATACATAAAACTGAAAATTACATATAAAACACCTGATCCAATTAATCCCGAGTAGTCGCTAGTCCCCACCTCACCGACAGACTTGCGACTAGCGAGTTCTCCAACCTTGCTTACTCTTTTTCCAACTTCTAAATTTGTCCACCTCAACCCCTCAAAAATTAAACAACCCATAAGTAAGTTCATATTTTTACCCCAAAACAACCCAAACTTAACTAGATGGGTCAAGATTGCCATGTTTATCCCCGGCCAAAGCTTCGTCCTCGGCTATGGAATAACCCATGATCTCTTCCACTAACATTACCTGGTTCATCGTCTTCTTTTGCTTGGACGACTAATTATTCCACAACCGGTTGCATGCTACGATTCACATGAACTTCATGGGCTTGTAGTGAACCCATAAGTTGATCGTATATCATGATCGAATGCTCATGTGACTCTTCAATAGTAGCCGCAACATGATCCCGACAAGGCGGTAAACTTGTGTGGACCTTTTCCACATCCTACTGATCCATTATCTCTTCACCATTGGCTCACAATATTCATCACCTTCAAAAGAAATTCCACAACTGGCTCGTTTTCTTTCTTCCGGGCAATCTTGAAATGTTGTTTAAGCTTTGTAATATCACAGTTTTAATGTTAGAATCACCTTAAAATTGATTCTAGGGGAGAGTTTAGCTGCTAGCTTAGACATCGATGATGCTGCTATACGAGAGAACACCTCATCGTGGATATATCCAGTTACCAGAAGCTCCCAAATATCCGACAATATCAAATTCGTTTTCATTAGAATCTGCCAAAATCGTATCCATCCCCTTTGAACATCAGAATCTGAATGGAAGGATCCATCGTCTCCTTGTGGTTATTGGCCATATCGATGAAGCGTGAGAAGAATCAACCTGGATCGCTCTCATATCACATTGTTGGAACAGAATGTGATTAATGATGACTGTCGTAAGGGTCAATCAAAAACCCAATTAAAGTACGTAGATAGCGTAAGTAGGGTATCGTATACACGGGGAATTTGTGGTTAGTGTTTAACTAGAGAATTATTATATATTAAAGAAAAGCAACTCCCACCCAGAATCCTGATTGCAAGTTTAACACAAAAACCCGTTTACGTATTCATAACACCACATAGACATGGCCTTGGAATTAATGACTTTGATTAATTATTAGGGATAGTTTTTAAGATTCACCAGACAACCTAATAACCTATTTAATTATACCAATTACACACCAATTTACCAACCCGCTAACAGCGCAAGTATGTTGCCAAAACGCTTGATAAACGACAAACAATTCAAATATAATAAACGTTTCACAAAATCAACACAAGTGGTCAAGATTTACCTGTTAATAAGAATCAGAAAAACAAAGTTTAATGTGAAAATCTAGAAATCAATCATCCGGGGAAAGTCACATAAGATAAAGGTAAAGTCCTCCAAGTTTCAGATTCTAGGTTCACACCAAACTCAGTTTAATAATTAATTGGATACCACATAGACATGGTGCTGAAAAGTCGGTTAATGAAAGTGGTAATCAAAAACAGTTATTTGTCATCAGATCTTTTACAGTTCAATTACCCTATTTACTAATGTGAGTCAACCTACTCTATGTCATCCAACAAGCTACAAGGTCTTGTCATCAACCGAGCAAGTTGTAAAGCAAGAACTCAAACACACAGGGGCGGATCCAACATATAACAAGGGGCAACCCCCGCTACGGCTTGGCGCTCCGGCGGTAGTGTAAATTTTGGAAAAATATAACGTTTTTTTTTTATTTCGTTACCGCTTTTTTTATAAAACGTTACGGCTTGGCGGATTTTCTACCGCTTTTTTTATAAAACGTTACGGCTTGGCGGATTTTCTAGATCCGCCACTGCAAACACATGCAAATAGTATAAATAAACCAACTTATCAAATTGTTTATACGACAAAACAAATCCAAACATGAATAAACTGAGAAAAGTATTAAACCCTACGAACCGTACGCTTAAAGAAAGCCACCCAGTCGCTCATCCCTTGAACCGTGTACAACCTCCAAAAAGGCGGCTGCCTTCCGTGTGCGTCCCTCTTCCCCCAAAACTGTCGTCGGCCAAAAACTTGCAAATTCCTCTAAAAGTTGTGTCCCCAAAAAAACAATTCTGCCGTCCAATATATATTATGTGATGTTCTCACTTTTCTAATGTTCCACCGACTTCTTCTTGTATTACATTATGGGCCCAGGGGCGGACCTGAAGGCTTAAGGGGCGGAGCCCGGGCTACGGCTCAACTTTTTACTAGAAGTGTAAAAAAAAAATTTTTTTTTCGATTTTTATACATAGGACACCCCTGAACAAGTACGAGGACACCCCTCAAAAATTTTTTTACAAAATAATAAGCCTAGTTCAAGTGTTATTCAGCAACCTAATTAGCCCAATTAAGTAATAATAGCCCACTTGGCTCATGAGCCCAATTAATTAATAATAGCCCAAGTCCAACTGATTATTTTGGGCGGCATAATGATAATGGGCATATCAAACGTCAGTCGACTCCAGAAGAATCAGACTTTCAGCATACGAACAGAGAGGAACACGCAACAGAACAGATCATACGATTATACGAAGTTACGAAATACGAACACAGAACAATAGACTGCAGGCTTGTTTCGATTTCGATTTCTATTTTCGAACATATTGTTTGACAGATAATTGTTACTTGTTAGTTTGATGAATGATGATTGATATTTGATAATGTTTCGATAATCGGCACTTTGGCAGCCCATTCGCACAGCAGCGAATCGAAGCTCGAACAACATTCTAAGTTTGACCCATCGAAGATATTGGCGTTTGCTAAGATGTACCCGGATGATTTTACTACACAAGAAATAGGGACTCTTTTGGGTGATATTGAGTCATTTCGTCACACAATAAGCGATGATGATAACTTTGACAACTTGAATGGAATAAGTGATCTTGCGCGTCTTATGGTTGAAACGGGAACGCATATTTCTTGTCCTTTAGTTTATCGGGTAGTTAAGTTAGCTTTGCTTGTACCGGTTGCAACGGCAACCGTTGAAAGATGTTTTTCGAAATTGAAGCTTGTCAAGACGGATTTACGCAATCGAATGGGCCAAGAATATTTGAACAATGCTATGGTTTGTGCGGTCGAAAAAGATTTTTTTTGTGAAGTAAAGGACGACGATGTGATGGAACGATTTCAAGCTATGAAAAAAAGAAGAGGACAAATCTATTAGGTAATTTTTTTACTTTATTTATTTATTGTCGTTTTTTTTTAATATTGTATGATTGCACTGTAAAAAAAAAATTGGGATACCCCTGAATTTATGTTCTAGTTCCGCCACTGATGGGCCAATATGGTGTTTCTCATTCTAAGCATAGTCCACCAAATTAATTACCAAAATTCTCAAATCATCACGTAAGCCTGTTTTTTCAATGGTGGGTCCAAAGCCCATTTAAGACCGTGGGGTATGGTGGGGCGGGGGTTTGGGGCATGGGTTGACACGTGGCTTGGGTGGGCTTCGCTGGGGTTACTCACATTGAAGACGGTATGGTGGGGCGGGGGTTTGGGGCGTGGCCAGCCCAACTGCTATTTAAAATATTTTTAAAACCAAAAATTTAAATTTTTTAATAATGTTTTTTAAATAAAGAAAAATACATAAAAAATTCCTAGTGCTTGTAATATTTTTTCTTTATCCCTTCTCTCGTCTCCAACATTAGTTCCAACTCTTCACCTGATAGGTGATCGATGAGCTGGGCTAGAAATTTCATATCATCTCGTCTTTGTTTCAGGGCATCCCAAGCTTCTTTGTTCTTCCGAATTTCGGCCCTTTGTTGTTGGAATACGTTTAATGTATCTAACTTGCTTGCAATGTTATCCAACTGATCGCTGTATACTCCCCTACGCGAGCCCGAACTCCCAACTGAAGGCGATGCCGTACCCGATCTTGATTTTTGAGCGCGCCTTTTTGCGGCATCTCTTCCGTATTCAGACCGGTTTGACGAATCATCCAGAAAGTCCTCCAACTCTTGATCTCGTACATCCGATTGGGCTTGGGACGAGGGTGTCCTTGACCTTTTGGAAGACGTGTTAGTTTCGCTACCACTGGGGATATTCGCCCACTTGGGATGGAACTTACAAATGTCCCAACAATGCGTGAAACGGAAGTCGCTCCCCACATTCGTTTTGTATGTAACCAATGCATTTGTCACAAAGTCGGCTTCGGTTTCACCACTTTTTGGGTTTTTCTTTGCTTTATGTAAAAAACCACTAAATTTGGTGAGTCGCCCGCTTATCACGGTCCACTTCGAGGATAAGCTATCATTTTCACGATAAACCTCCCTTTCCATTTTTTTCATGAAATGCTTTACTAATCGCTTCCGACAAATGGCTTCTATGTTGAGAATTTCCTATTTTAATCAAAACAAAATTTAATATATTACAAAGTTATATAAAAAAACATAAATATTAAAATAAGGGGTACAAAATATTTAAAAATACCTAAAGTTGGATGTTGAGATTGTTGAAGCCAAGCCCTCGCCAATGCAAGTTCTTCATTAACGACCCATCTTTGTTGTTTTCATTTGGCGCTTTCAAGTGCTTTCTCGGCCTCGGTTTTTTTCTTGTGACTTCTCTTCTTGATGGGTTTGGATGCGGAAGGACCATCGATGGTGGGTTGAGTTTCGGGGACGGTTTCGGTTTGGGAAAGGTTGATGGAGATTGGTGAAAGGTTGATAGGCGTTTGTGAAAACGGGCTAGGTATAGAATGGTCGGTGTGAGGGAAGTTAGTATACACACGATTCTAGAGATACGATGCGTAACCCGCCACATCGGGCATAGTGGAGTGTATTAAAAATGGAGGAGGAATTGGACGATTGGGTGGTGGGCTAGGATTTTCTTGGAATGCCCACGAGTTGTTCGGGTCAAAACCACAATTATGAGGATTCATTTTTTGTATTGTAGAATGAGAATAAAGATGATTATAGAAGAGGTGGAGTGTATTGTGGTTGGATGTGGTAAAAAAAAAAGAATAGAAGTGTGAGTTTTATAGTGAAAAAATATTTTTTTTTACACATAGCTTTTGGCCAACGGCTAGTTGGTTTGGCCATTGAGAGCCCGCCATGTCATATTGATAGACCCGCCCCACGTCCGGCCTTAAACTCCCGCCCCTTGGGCCACTGCCAAACCCAAGCCCACCCGAGGTTATGGCTTGAGCGTTTTCAGCCAACCCACGCCCCAACTCCTACCCCATACCCCATAGTCTAACTTCTTTAAAATTGGTTTCCTGTATGCAATTTCACATCACAACATTTAGTGTTTAACATTTAAATTAAAATCAATTCAAGTTTCAACTCAAAATTCTAATTTGAGCTTTCATTAAACTTTTAATGTTATCTTACCATTTTAGTATGTTTTATCTTGAAAGCACAAAACCCAAAATCTAATAACAGTAGTATCTTTTGTAATAATATCGATGCATTTTTATTATAATTTACATAAATAATAGTGTACTTAAAATTCACCGATCAAATCCTTACACTTATCTTTTTTTGTCCCAAAAAACTATTTGCAAAGGAATCACAATCAGAAACAATGGCTTTCAATATATGCAGTTATCTTATAAACAAATCAAAACAAATGTTAACCAAGATTGCAGGTATATGATCCATCTAAACCCAACCGGATCTCCAAGCCCTTATTCACGATCCGTTAAGTCCAGGTGATTATAATCATCTATGGATCTCACACTCAAAAGACTACAACTCCACGTATTCCTATTTCAAGCTTATAAGGTTAAAAGATTATAATCTACCGTCTTATATAAAAAACCTTTATGTTCTTCTGATTAAATTTTTGAAGGATAGATGTATGATATTGCGAGCTTTATATGTTTTTGTATACGACTAGTTTAGCGGACATACCCCACACAAGTCATCATCCTCATGGTTAATGCCATAAACTTCACATATTTTTTATAACTCTACCTATAGGGTATGTACCGCATGAGTCACTATCCCCGCGGCAATACCATAAGCTTCGTTTTTTTTCTTTTTTTTTCAACATGTGCTCAAATGAATGGATGAGATATTTTTTCGGGCGCCACACTGTTTCGGATTTGTTTTCACAAAAAGAAACAGGTGTGCCAATTTAATCGAAAAAACTTATAAGTTTTTTACTTATAAGTACCTCTTATACTCTCCACAGTTTCAGTTTTGTCATAGCTTCTAAGGTGAGAACCCACAAGACTCCTAATTTAAGGTATATTATATCATTCCTAAGAAACCTTTCAGCTGGCTGGGCCTACCCACATATCCTAAATTAGACGCGTGACCGACTGTTTATTATCTCATATATATAGTAATCAAATGCCAATGATCCAATTATATCTATCATGTTCCATTTTTGCAAAAAACATTTACTAGACATTTTCAATTTTTTTCAATTTTTTATTTATTTTTGATTTTTTATAAGGCCTAACTAAAATGCTAGTTCCCCCTCCCCACACTTAAAATCTACATTGTCCTCGATGTGGAAGGAAACTACGACTCAAAGATAAAAGAAAAAATATACGTACAAAAGATTGGAACAGACTCCCCTGGTTAAAAAAGCGGGATCCTCGTGAATATTCTAATGTGACCGTATAGCATTTCTTTCGGGGCCGCGTTTAGCAAAAACTTGGGTTGCTCTCAATAAATGATGTTCAGATCATCCCCATTCAAATGGAGATTGAGTAAGGACAGTTCTGACTAAATTTTGATCGACATCTGATAAGCTCCATCCATGTTTCAAAGAATTCACCTGTACAAACTCAAACAAGGATACCCAAGCGTAATACCGAAATAAACAAAAATAAATACTACAAAGTAAAAGAAAAATATTTTTAGGTTTTTGTTTTGTTTTTTTTAGAAAACTAGAAAAACACTAAACGCACTAATTCCCCGGCAACGGCGCCATTTTTATGAATGTCGTAATGGTCAATCAAAAACCTAATTAAACTACAGAGATAGTGTCACACCCCAACCGATGGTGGAAACATAGGGGCGCGGCACTGAGCGAAACAGGTTGTCTAGGAGAAATCCATAACAACTAATTTACCAGATAACTAATATTATGTCCCATACCATAACTCATCAAATAAAGCAGTTATTACAGACATAGGTATCTCATAGACAAATAAATTGTTCTGACAACTCAGATTTTATTAGATTTGTTTCTAGACTCCATCCTAGCTTGATTTCTGACAAATAGCAAGCAAGCATCCTAAACACCTGTCACATACGTTAAAATAGAGGTCAATACACATAGTGTAAATGTGAGCATACAAGTTTAATAGTATAATAGTAGTGAAAGAGAGTTTACGCATAACCAACATCTAACATGTATAATGTGAAGCTAGTAGGTTATCGACAATGAAATATGCACAGACGTGACTGCGAGTTGTAGAGTGCGCAACACATATCACCACTGTGACACGTGAAGAAATACCCTTAGCAACCCCCGTCCACGACAGGTGCTGAGTCCAAACTATAGTACTATCGTTGCTAAGGTGTCAGGCAACAATCACTGTGTAAACATAACATACAAGCATTCATCGAGTAACACATATAACATGCATTAGAGGTCAGCGTAAAAAAGGTGTTTGCGTTGTATGATCGATGTGATTTAGCATAAGTAACGTATGTAACACCCAAAAGTACTTAAAGCAAAAAGAGATCGAGTATACTCACAGATCGTGTTTAGTAAATAAACACTCTCCTGGATTGAAGGGAGCGCTGGAGAGTTAGCCTGATTACAGAACGATAGCATAAACGGTGAGCGGCACGTAAAATGATGCAAGTGAGCTGAAGTGACGAAGGGTCATCCGGTCGGATGACAATCCGGTCGGATGACAATCCGGTCGGATGACAATCCGTACGGATGGTCATTCGATCGGATGACAATCTGTACGGATGGTCATCAGGACGGATGGCCATTCGGTCGGATTGTCCTTCGTTTTGGGAGGGATGCGTTTGCGTATGATGGCTTTGAAGTTTTTTTTGTAGCATTTTGAAAACAGTGAGGTATCTCTACCTTTCAGGTCGTCCGGTCGAACGGTCGTTCGATCGGATGGCGATCCGTCCAGCGAGACATTTCTCAGGGAACAAGTTCACAGCAGGATTGTTATTCGATTGGATGGTCTTTCAATCGGATGGCAATCCGTCAGAAGCTGATGATCTTTAAAAATTATGGAAATGTTTAAGTATTGAAACCATAAGCCAATTTGATCGGATTGTCGTTCGATCGGATGGCAGTCTGATCGGACGACAGTCCGTTTGGTGGCTTGATCGTTTTGAAATTTGATAAGTTTGAAAGTTTACGGTTTGATCGAGATGATATGACAACGTGTTAAACCACGGAAACTCCTCCAAGCCCAAGTTATCCGATCGGATGGGAATCACCCCAGTCTAAGCAGTAACTGTTCTTGATGGTTTTTCATGTTCAACCCAAAATCGGTTGTCTCTTAGGTAGGAATCAGATCTCAGACTTGACACTTTACTAGAAACGAGTAGAGGGCCTGAGTGAGTTCCGATTCTATTAGTTTTGAGTGCCTTGAGTGTAAAAGAGTTGAAAGAAAGTTATGAAAACATCTCTCAATCCTTTTAAATCCTTGAAAACGTTTAGATCTATGCGAAAACAGTGTCGAATCATGTTGAAATCCTTTAGATCTAAGTTGTTCTTGGTGGAATAAGGTCAAAACTTTAAGTTCATAAGAACCCCATGATGACATTATCCTAGAACACCTCAAATCGGGTGGTTTCATGGTTAAAAGTGAAGATTTGATGGTGAAAAAGATATTGAAGTGTGTGTAGATCATAGAAGTACAAGATTGGAGTTGGAAACTTACAAGAATCGCGAGAAATCAAAGGAGAAAGGCCTGAGAAGTTGAAGAGTCACACCAGAGCTGTCACATCAGTGTTTGTGAAGTGACAGGTGCTATTTATAGGATTCAAAAAAGGGAAAGTGACGCAGTGTAACGGATCGGATGGCAACCTGATCGGATGGTCATCCGTACGGATGACCATTCGATCGAAGGGTTGCCGCGAGTTGGTTTTTGTGTTTTCGTTCTGTGCATTGAGCGATGCGATGCGAGTAATTGATGCGATAGTATTTCACACTAATTACCCAAATAACCTAACTAACAGTCATAAACCTAAACATACCCATACTGCGTTTTGTGTTGCGATGAGATTGCGTTGTGATAGACTTGCGATTGCGTTTACGATTAACATCCCAAAACAACTATAAACATGCACAAGTAACACATAATAGCACACACACGTAAAGCAATATCCAGAACACATAATTCGTATTGCGATGCGAGATAGCGATGCGATCAGCGATAAGTTGATTAGCGATAAACTGCGATTATTAGCATTTACTCCACATAATACAACTAAAGTAAACAAAATTAAAGTATCGATTACGAGTCAAAGAGTACAATCAATAATTAAGCAAGGAGTGACATATCGCAATTAGAAATCTTTTTCCTCCTTTAACTTTGACTTTGACTTTGACTTGTACTTTGATTTCCAAAACGCGGGGTGTTACAGATAGCGTAAGTAGGGTATCGTATCGACGGGGAATTTGTGGTTAGTGTTTAACTAGAGAATTATTATATATTAAAGAAAAACAACTCCCACCCAGAATCCCGATTGCAAGTTTAACACAAAAACCCGTTTACATATTCATAACACCACATAGACATGGCCTTGGAATTAATGACTTTGATTAATTATTAGGGATAGTTTTTAAGATTCACCATACAACCTAATAACCCATTTAATTATACCAATTTACCAACCCGTTAACAACGCAAGTATGTTGCCAATACGCTTGATAAACGACAAACAATTCAAATATAATAAACGTTTCACAAAATCAACACAAGTGGTCAAGATTTACCTGTTAATAAGGATCAGAAAAACAAAGTTTAATGTGAAAATCTAGAAATCAATCATCCGGGAAAAGTCACATAAGATAAAGGTAAAGTCCTCCAAGTTTCAGATTCTAGGTTCACACCAAACTCAGTTTAATCATTAATTGGACAGCACATAGACATGGTTCTGAAAAGTCGGTTAATTTAAGTGGTAATCAAAAAGAGGTCTTTGTCATCAGATCTTTTACAGTTCAATTACCCTATTTACTAATGTGAGTCAACCTACTCTATGTCACCCAACAAACTACAACGTCTTGTCATCAATCGAGCAAGTTGTAAAGCAAGAACTCAAACACATGCAAATAGTATAAATAAACCAACTTATCAAATTGTTTATACGACGTCGTCAATGTCAAAAACAAATCCAAACATGAATAAACTAAGAAAAGTATTAAACCCTACGAATCGTACGCTTCAAGAAAGCCACCTAGTAAATCATCCCTTGAACCGTGTATAACCACCAAAAAGGCGGCTTCCTTCCGTGTGCGTCCCACTTCCCCCAAAACCGTCGTCTGCCAAAAACTTGCGAATTCCTCTAAAAGTTGTGTCCCCAAGAAAAAAGGGGGTTAGAACCCCGCCTTTAGGTGGTTTTGAAATTTATGAGTGAAATTAGGTAGTTTGTTAATCAAAACAACGAACTTTATATAACTTCTGCCAAAAGCTGCAGGCTTCTTACATGTCCCTGCAAAATGTCTAAAGTCCGCTGAATGAAATCACAAACATTAGAAGTTCGCTGTTTCCAAGTGCCACGTTATCTGAAGTCTGCTGTATAATATAACAAACATTGAAGTTCGCCGTTTCGAATTAAGAACATGCAGAAAGTCCATTGTTTGATAAATGAACCATAAGAAGTTCGCTGTTTAGAATATAGAACATAAGAAAGTCCACTACTTCATTAAACAAAACAAGCAAAATATAAATAAAATGGAAAATGAATAAAATGGAAATATGCATGTGAAGTGGGTTATCTTGGACGTGGATATGTGGTATACATCATTCCACCCCACTCGAATTAGACTTGTCCGCAAGGCGAAAATCTAGATACAACTTGGTGGAAACCAAGGCGGACGCCACTTGACTCGTACGGTAGCATCCAGTAGAGTGAGTGTAGTGGTAGACGGTGGTGGGTTTATGGCAATTGGTGGTGGTGAGCCGCCAACGAGTGACTGGGCTGGCGGTGGGATGATGGAAACCGGTGGCATGGCTGTTGGTGTGGGGGTGGAAATTGGTGATGGTAACCGAGGTCGGTTCTTGAGAATATCTATCATCCGAGCAATTCTTGACTCGACTCGATCGAACAACTCGTGTTTGGATAGAGTTTGAGCAGCCATAGGTCCAAAGGGGGATCACGACAGCTCTGATACCAATTGATATGAACAAATCGATCGATAGATAATCCGTTGAGTGGATCAAGCTCAAAAGAAATTAGAAAGAAGCAAGACCTGAGACAACTCTCTTTTTTTAATATTTTTCATTCATAGAACTCAATAAACTCCTGGTAATTATATATAGCCTTACATACGTAAGTACGAAATGCAAAATGGAAACTAAATGCTATGCACTACTACTTCCCACTACTTGCATGCATGATAAAAAACAGTCCACTACTTCATTAAAGAAAACAAGCAAAATATAAATAAAATGGAAAATGAATAAAATGGAAATATGCATGTGACGTGGGTTATCTTGGACGTGGAGAAAACATTGAACAAAGAATCTTGTAAGAATCACGTGAACAAACACATTAGTTACTTCTGATGGAGGTTTAAAAAACATATACTATACATGAAGGTCTGTTCATTTTTTAATGGCTTGGTCTATTCGCACACTCTCTTTGTCTTTTTGCACACCTAAAGCGCCCCGCTATGGCCAAAGAGGGGCGCTTTGGGCTTGGTCAACAGACAAGGACTGACAAAGTTATTATTAATAATTCTAATACACAAATAATATTAAATAAAAGATAATAAACAAATAATATTATTAAACAATTCAAATACACAAATAATATTAAATAAAAGATAATAAACAAATAATATTATTAAACAATTCAAATACACAAATAATATTAAATAAAAGATAATAAACAAATAATATTATTAAACAATTCAAACAATAAATAATAATAAATAAATAATAGAAAAAAAAATTAAACATGAACCAGCAACCGATCAAAACCCGCCCAATCAAACTAATCTCAAACATAACTATTTAACCAAAACGATAAAGGATGTTCGATCTTACCTTTTAAAAAAAAAATTAAACATGAACCAGCAACCGATCAAAACCCGCCCAATCAAACCAATCTCAAACATAACTATTTAACCAAAACGATAAAGGATGTTCGATCTTACCTTTTAGCGTTTGAAATCTTGAAAAAGAAGATCGTAGCCCAAGTGTGTGTAATCGCACCTTTGTGTGTGTGTTTGTGTTTGTTGATGAAATGGGGAAGAAGCTGCCCCGCTTCAGGTTAAACGAGGGAGCAAAGCGCCCCGCTTTGGCCATAGCGGGGTGCTTCAGTTCAAATTTCCGGGCAAAGCGCCCCTCTTAGGTCAAAGAGCGGCGCTTAGGGCCGTTTTTAAATTTTTTAAAATTGTTTTTAATTCACAAACGCGTCGATAATAGTCTAAATTTTACGCTTTTTCCATTACACATCATTTTTTAATATATATGGACTATACTGCAAGTTCTGGATCAAATCGGTTACGTGTGATGTCGTATTCCAATATATCGTATCATTTTGGTTTGAAAGCACAAGTACTCCTATGAGTAGTCTTATGTGTATCAGCCGCCTACCGTACATGTACATGACGTATTTTTTCATTAATTGTAGTATTATGATGTATATTGTCATTTTCGGTCGTACAAGTGCGTATTGAATCTGATTGGGTCGTGTCGGTGACATTCGGTTTTTAACGTGATGGAACGCATATATTGAACAAACACAAACGTACTCTTGGACTGTAAAAGAATTAACGTGATTATTATTAAACACATTTAACATACATCTTGAACATATGGGGTTACATTAAGGTCAGGGGGACAATACGTAAGCATTTCGTACGCGTTGATCTGATCCCTGTATAGTGTATGCCAGGCTGCTGAGCGCTCTGTTCTGTTCGCTGTCCAGAGTGGGTTTGGGGGAGGCATTGGATAACAACCTCCAAGCTCTACATGTATGAAATGCCCACCGTCGACGAACACAACCGCAACCACGAGGTGAGGTTGCTCAGCTTCGTTTGGCCCGCCCAGCAGAGGGAAAATTGTATCGTTCCCACGAATGTCGAAGGTGTGAACAATCACACCGTATCGTTGGGCAATAAGAAACCCCGTCTCAGGCATCGTCATGTAATTTTCGATAGCTGCTCGTCCCACCCCCTTGAAATCGATCCATCTAACCAGCGCATCATAATGTCCTATGTTTTCCGGATCGAAAACCTGCCTCCAAAGCGATTCGTTCATACGTAACTCCATTATAAGTTGTTTCCGGATCATCAAATACATATTTTGTTTCACTCCTAACCCAACAGCCACCGATCGAAACCCACAATGACCATCTGGTTTCACGTCCTTTATTCTCACGATGTATGGATGGATCACTTTGGGAATCTGAGATGCGTAGTTGCGGATCGCTATATCCGTCTTAGGACCGAGCTTGATCATCGGGAAATCAGGGTGTAGGTTGAGCGGTTTGGTATTCTTTTGTCTTCTAGAATCTTGGGATGATACGTACGAGCTGTGACGGGGAAGGTCGTCTGAGGCCTCGACCCAAGTTTCTTCCGACGGAATGTACGAGCTTTTTCTAGCGGCTTCAACCTTCCTTTGTTCCTGCGTTTTCAATGTTGGGCGACCACGAGTTTTCTTCAGAACAACAGGAGGTTTTTTGTTATTGTTCCCTGGATTGAGGATTTGCTGAAACTTTTCAAAGAAGCTCCTTTTCACTTGAGGGGGTGTTGGATCGATCTGTTGTTTCAATTTTTCAAATTCCGCGTCTACATCGATATCCTCTATCTTATTCCTTGAAGGCTTGAAGTCAAGCTTCTTCCAGAACACGTCTATCAAATTGATACGGATTTGCTGACCTGTGGACGAAAACAAATTAGGTGGCAAAATCATAACGAGAAAGGTCAAAAATATTAATTACCGTTATTTTCCAACTTTTCCAAACGACAGGCACGTGGCAAACCACAGCTGGTAAAAAGTTGGCAACCACAGCTTGCACCGTAGGCTCTCAACCCGTCTTCCTTACGTTTTAGTTCCATATTCAAAAGCTCAATCGCAAATATTGAAACCTTTCTGAGAATATATGCAAGCATGGGATGATCCTTGTGGTGCTTCATCACTTTTCGGAGGCTTGTTTCAAAGCTACTTCTAATCTCGGCGTATTGTCTATCAACAACATGATCAACATACAGTACAAGTTTATCCAGTGTGTTGTGATGACTTGGAAAGTGACTTTTTAGTGTTGCATGCATGCCCTCAACCCTGTTGGTCGTAGTTTGGTGAAAGTTAATAGTTTTGTCAATCCAGCAAGATACAAACTTTTCACGGTACGGATCCAACCAGGATTTCATCAAATAATCAAAAACCTCTGAAATTAAAAAAACGTAAAAAGTCAGTTTTTGTTATTATATAAAATTTGAACATAATTATGTAAGAAATACTCACGTTCACGGCCATCTTCTTTCAGCTGTGCTTCAAGGTTTTCCAAGTTATACCTGTATATTTCCTCGGTCGTAGACTCGCACAATGTCCAAAATGTACGTACGAATTCTTTCCACTGCTTGTCAGAGAATTTCCTCTTGCTGTTCTTATTAATATTTTGTTGAATATGGAACCGAAAAAGATACTTATGCGCTTTTGGAAAAACTTGTTCACACGCGTTAATTAGCGCAAATTCCCTGTCTGTTAAAATCACGCGTGGTTCCATACATCCTACCAGCATAGACTTGATCCTCTGCAACACCCATAGGTAGTTCTCTAACTTCTCAGCGGAAATTACCGCACAAGCAGCCGTAAACGATTTGTTTGTCGACGTCATGCCTACGACCTGAACAAATGGCAGGTTGTACATGTTCGTTTTGTAGGTGGCATCAATCATTAGCACATGTGGGAAGGCACACCACATAGTGAATGATTTTTTGTGAACAAAGAAGACATCTTCAACTGCGTTCGATATCTCATTTGTGCGCATGTAATAAGTGTAATCTTTTTCGAGAAGAATGTTTTCAAGTTTTTGCATCGGAGACTTACCGACATTTTTTCCGGCGTTGATCTTCTGAACAGCGTTGTGTATATCTTTCGGAATAAGCTTTCTAGCCGGATTGTTTTTCGTCAGCGTTCGCCAGATACTTTGGTTGGGAATATCTTGCTCTGCCAGCTCCTTAACCAGTTTTGTATCCTCCGAAGAAAGCCTTCTCGCATACGCGTGACCCTCTAAGTTTTCAATAGGAGTGTGGTTATGCTTCGCCTTCGTCGCCTCGATCCTCCAAACACTTCCGGATGATTCCGAAAACCCGATCATCTCGAACGGGCAGCCTATTTTCTTGCTACCCGTTTTCCTCTGTGTAGCTATACTCTTATGCTCCCCACCAAAAGTACATTGAAACCAAATCTTGTAATTCTCTCCTCTTTTATTCGACCTCTTAATCACAATGAGGTAACCATTGTCTTTTGCCGTGTCTTGTACCCAACGCACCAACTCTTTACGTGACGAAAAGGCCTGCGTTGTATCAAACGAAAATGTAACCGGGTAACAGCCTTCCTCGTCAACAGACACATCCTCCGGCTCACCATCGTCACCGAGGTCCGAATAGACTTGATGTTCAAAGCTCTGTTGACAACCGTAACTGTGGTTTGGATAACACTCCTGCTGTACAAAGCTGTGCTTGCCACCGTAACCGAAATTCGAATAACCTTGTTGTGCGTAAGGGTCCTCCACAGGGGTATTCAAATCCAGCTTCACCGTGTTATCACGATAACGAATGCCAGATACAACCTCTGCCTCCCTCAAGTTGGACGAGACCGGTTTCTCATACGAGTCAGAAATAGCGGTCCCCTCGTAAGAATCAGGAACAACTGACTCGTTAGAATATTGACCGAAAAGATAGTTGCTTAACCACGACATCGTTTTTTCAAGACACGTAACTAATACAGCAAAACCGCGCGTTATTTTGAAGAAACACAAGTAATTTAGAAATCGACAAACAACAAAACCCCCGTATGTTTGTAAACAACATATTGAGTGCTTTATGTCTCGAACGCTAAATGTTGTGTCTGAGCAGCTTTTAAAAGGAAAAATTTGGGGTCGAAGCGCCGCGCTATGGCCATAGCGCGGCGCTTAGGGTTCACGAGACGCTGAAACCTCGTTTCAGCTTTATGTCTTTCAAACAGCAACTTATGTCTCAAACGTCAATCAAATCACCTTTTGTCGTGCTAAGCGCCCCGCTATGGCCATAGCGCGGTGCTTTGAGGTGTGAAAATAATTTTCACCGTGTGTAAATAGCATGTCCCTTTTTAATAACATAACAATTCAAGAAGGTATTAGTTCGTTTAAGCGGACTTCCAGGAGAAGATATTGGTTCACTTCAGCGGACTTCCAGGAGATATTGGTTCACTTCAGCGGGCTTCTGGAAGGTGGTTATATCAAACAGCGGACTTCTGAAGGTGGTGATCCAAAACAGCGATCTTCTGTATGTTGTGCAGGAATATGTCATATGTTGCAGCTTTTTGCAGAATTTCAACACAAGTTCGCTGTATGGATAAGCATACTACCTAATTTCACTCATAAATTTGAAAGACAACTAATAGCACTCTTTTGGGGTTCAAACCCCTATTTCTGTAAAATTTTCAAAAAAACAATGCTGACGTCCAATATATATTATGTGATGTCCTCATTTTTCTAATGTTCCACCGACTTCTTATATTACATTATGGGCCAATATGGTGCTTCTCATTCTAAGCATAGTCCATCAAATTAATTACCAAAATTTTCAAATCATCACGTAAGCCTTTTTTCCAATGGTGGGTCCAAAGCCCATTTAACTTCTTAAAAATGGGTTTCCTGTATGCAATTTCACATCACAACATTTAATGTTTTAACATCTATATATGATAAAAAAGAAACAAAATGAACAGTGGATTTATTATTAAATTAATATTAGAATTAGATTAGAATTATTTAAAATTAGTAACATGATTAAGAGATGAGCAAATGGTATCGGGTATAGGTACCGGTCTCAAATTTACCAAACCGTTGTATTTTTGGTACCGGTTCCGCACAGGTATTCACCGGTTTTTACCCTCAAATACCGGTGCCGTACCAATACCGACCTGTACCAAACCGTGCCATACTAGGTATATTCGGTACCGGTACCCACTTTTGGGGATTTCGGTACCAGTATTTTCGGTACCGGTTGGTAACGAGCTCACCAAATCCTGTAGCAACGCAGCAATGCAAGTAATTGCACCGTTTAGATTACTTTTCATACACACAGTAAGTAAACTGTATTTCGTTTGAATGAGGTTTTATATACACAACAACTTATTTTGCTTTCTTTTTTGTCTTTTTCTGTAATGAATGAATTGTAGCATGTAAAATTAACTTGGATATTTAGAATATTGATGAGCAAATCGTATCAAATCCTGTAAACGAACCGGTATCGTATCGGTATCAAATTTACTATACCAAATCATTTTCGGTACCAATTTGGTACCCACCTTTTGGCATTTTCTGAATCGTTACTTTCGGTTCGACACCGGTCTAGCACCATACCTGTATTTATTGATTTTTACCTTCAAATATCATACCGTATTGTACCGAGCATTTTCGATGCCGGTAACTAATTTCGATGATTTTCTGGATCGGTACTTTCACTGTCGTTACCGGTACCGAGCTCATCCATATTTTAACGTGTTAGCACCGTAATAACTGAACTGAAAACAACCGAATTTCCAACGTGTAGGACGTGTGAGTCCTATTATTATATATTAGGTTATTTAAAATCGTTTTTTTATGACGGAGTGACTATCCTTACCATGTCATTTTATTTATGTTTTGATATTCGGTATCTATTTGCCGTTGCTGACACGCCTTTTGTAGTCATTGGGTCCCGCCGCAACGCGCGGGCGTAAAATAACTAGTTAAATTAAATTCAATTCAAGTCTTAACTCAAAATTCTAATTTGAGATTTCATTTAAACTTTTAATGTTATTTTATCATTTTAGGGTGTGGAGGGTATAGAGTGCGAGGACTTGAGCGGGGAGGTGGAGTCACCGATCGTTGACCACCCCCACATGTTTGAGTCACCGAAATTTTGACAATTTTCGGTGTATATTCACCGATTTGGGAAGAGGAGGGAAGGAGGAGAGAGGGAGGTTTAATGGTCGGTCCCAACCCCTTTCAACCAATCACAATTTTTTTATTTTTTAACCTACATAAACACCCTAGGGTGATTGACCATACCCCCTGATTGAGTGCAAAATGAGGAGTGGAATGGGGAGTTGACATGTCATAATATTATTGGGTAGGATTTCACTCAAACACCCTAGGGTGATTGACCATACCCTCCACCCTTACTATGTTTTATCTTGAAAGCACAAAACCCAAAATATAAGGATAGTAGTATCTTTTGTAACAATATCGATGCATTTTTATTATAATTTACATAAATAATAGTGTACTTAAAAAGCACCGATCAATTAACACAGAAGAATACAGAATCAACTTAACATTAATAGAAGCGTATGGCAGCATATATAGGCAGCCAAGTACAAAGCGACTCGAATACTAATCACTGACGAAAAATATTTAAACTGTAAATAAACTATGTCTATTCATATTTTGAAATTCAAATAATAATAAATACTAACTTTAAACTTCAAATACTAACTTTGAACTATAATATTGTTAAATCGAAGAAGCAATGTTGAATCAAGGGTGGTACGGTTTTGATCTCGAGGGGTGGAAGTTGGAGATCAATATAAGTTAGAGGGTTAAAATTAATTAGTGTTTAATTAGATTATTTTTATTATCCGTAAGTTTGGATACGTTTTGGACATTGGAATTGTTTTCAAATTGCTTTAACTAGGAGGTATGGCATGCGTGATAACATGCGTGATTATTTGTTTTAACATGTGTGATTAGGTTTTGTTGAGTTTATAACGTGCGTGATTTTCATAATAACGTGCGTAATTTGGTCGCGTACGTGATGTACGTTAAGCCGTAATGTATTTTATACTTTCTCTCTCTCTCTCTCTCTCTCTCTCTATATATATATACTAGGTTATAACCCGGAAATTTTCCGAGTAGTAAAATTTAATTTACAACAAATAAAAGTATAAAAATAACACTTTTAACCTCTAAAGTATCCTCTTTCCCCTTTCTCCACCATAAATTTTTAATTCAGTTTCTTAAACTTTTCTTGTTGTAAAGAGACATAAAAACATACAAAAGTAAGAATGTAAAGTACGCATGTATATTTAGTGCATTTACATTGGAGCCTCTATTCTATATTATACAGAGAAAATAATAGAGAAAACAACAAAAATACCATCACATTGGAATCTCTATAATAGAAAAAAAAAATTAAAGAAAATACATGAAAAATTTTTGGTCAATGCAATAGAATCACGCATTACATAAGGCTTCAAAGGAGCTTGGGCACTTGGGCCACAACCACTAAACTTATGGGTTGTCCAGTGGGCAAATGCCCACCCTCCTTTGTTAATGAATTATCCGCCAATGCCTCTTTGCTAATCTATGCATCAGTTACTTGAAAATTAATTAGTAAAAACATTATACACACCGAACAATAGGGCTGATTGGATTTTTTCTAAAACAGAGACAATGATTACACCATCAACGTCTAACCTTACCTGTTATGCCGCATTCACCGCATCCACATGTGTTAAGTCGAGCATATTTGCTGAAGTCACATAAGTGAAATGCAATATATCACCCGTATTAAGGTCATTCGCTTTCATGAAAAGCGGCCATCCTTCAATCGCATACCTAAAACCTTCTCCGTTTTTTCTAACGTTTAACATTCTTCACCATGGTTTTCCCCTTGATGTACGTTGATCTGATGCTCCATATTAATATAAAAGAATTTAAAACTAAAATAAACAAACCTTATACAAATGACTTTAAGTATAAATCGTAAACCAAATCGTCCAATACAGTTTGTAATTTCTGAAACCGAGCAACCAAAAGTCTAGGTTTTGTTGAGTTTATAACGTGCGTGATTTTCATAATAACGTGCGTAATTTGGTCGTGTACATGATGTATGTTAAGCCGTAATGTATTTTACACTTTCTCTCTCTCTCTCTCTCTCTATATATATATATATATATATATATATTCGATCTATTTGAATGTTGACTATGAAGATATAGGGGTAAGATCAAATAAAAAAGTTTATTTTACCTAAGTAGGATGAGAAGGAATCTTATCAATCCATTTTTCAAATCAATGGTTAAGATGCAAGTGTAAGAGAAAGGAGTAGTGGGATGGTATCTTGGGAAAATCCTATTTATGGACTTTCTCTCTCCACATGCAAGTCACATGCATATTTCACCCCCGTTTTTTAAACGTTCATAACTTTTTTATACGACATTATTTTTTTATAAAAATTTCACCGTAAAATCGAGCGTCTTTTTATCTTTAATTTGAGTACCATATTGCTATATAAAATATGAAGACTAAAAAAACCCACTAAAATGTGTTGTATTTCTATGTTGTATAACATTTTTTTGTGTTGAATTTTTGTACTATATTTTTGTGTTGAATTTTTTTGTCTTAATTTTTTTTCTCAATTTTTTGTGCTGGATTTTTTTGTACTACATTTTTTTGCTGAATTTTTTCGTGCTATATTTTTTTGTACTAAATTTTTTTGTGCTATATTTTTTTGTCCTAGATTTTTTTGTGCTACATTTTTTGTGTTATATTTTTTTGTACTAGATTTTTTGTGCTAGATTTTTTTGTACTAGATTTTTTTGTACTAAATTTTTTTGTTGTATTTTTAAAAAACAAAAGGGGTGCCACATGTCATTTTCATTTCTATTTATAAGGAACAAATGCCCTTCATTCTTATTTATTAGGAGTGTCACATGTCATCATCACAATCCTTCTTAGGCTACTTAGGCAAAATCCACTTTTAATGGATCCTTCCCCTGAGGATATATGGTACGCTAATGATGAGTAAATGTGACCTATGTATTAACTCATGTCAAAGATATTAATCTAACCGGAATATAATCAAAATCATGTATCCCATTATTTGGATGAGTCGATCAGGTTGGCATGGATTATAAACAACTTGGCTGGCTGTAATAAATCATAATCAATTGTAAATGGGCTAAACAAGACTAGGGTTGTCCAAACTGCTCGACGATCGAGGATCGTTCGACGATCGCTCGAAAAATGCTCGTTCGATTTTCGCTCAGTTTGTAAATGAGCCGCTCGAATCGGTTCGATTCAAATTCAATCCAAGCATGAACAAAGTTCCGCCCGCTCGTCGATCGCTCGGTTTCACTCGAATTATTTTTATTAATAATTAATATATATATTATAGATTGTAAAGATTAAAAGCCCAAAAAATATACAAGCCCAAATTAAAAGCCCCCAAAAAATATACTAGCTCAACTTAATAGTTAATATCAAAATCTAACCCTAAATCTCTAATTCCTAAAACAATCACATATTCATAAACTGATTGTTCGAAGATCTGCTTCTTGATATTGTTAAGAACATTTTTAGAATCATGATTTTAGTTATGTATTGTTTTTGTTAGAAAGGTGTCGGACATGTTTTAAATAAGTTAGGATTTGTTTTTGTTGAACGTAGCCTTATAATTCAATCGAGCGAAAACGATCCGCTTGATTTTAGTTAGGATTTGAGAAAACCGAGCCAAAACGATCCGCTCGATTCAAATTCAATCCGAGCATGAGCATCACTTTTGTGCTCGGTTTTGCAAATTCGATCCGATCCGATCGGATCGGTTGTAATTCAATCCGAGCATGAGCAGACCCTCGATCAGATCGGATCGGCACATGAACACCCCTAAACAAGACGCATAAGTTAAAACTGGGCTTAAGCGCTCACGCAAATATGTTTAATTGAACGAATTAAACGACCAAGATGGAGTTGTCAGAACTTCAGGGACAAAATTAACCAAACAAAATGAAGAACAAATTTATTCAACTTCTTTCTCAAATCAGTACAAGGAAATCAAACAGTCATCACAGATTGACTGGTGAACACAAATAACCAAAAGGTTAACAAAGAACAATCAAACAGCCTCACGAATGAACGTGTGAGGGAAAGAAGGCAGGAGCACAAAAGTATTCGAGAAGGAGCTATGAGAGGCGGTGCACATGATCCCGAGGCAGAGCTTTTCTTAAATAGCACAAAACCTTTTAAGCCCACAAGCATAAGCAGCCCAGCAAAGAGCTCCAAGCCCAAACGAACAAACCTCAAAATGAAATAAAGAAAACAACGGTTAGAATATATAAGAGGAAACAAATACATAACCAAAATAGAAACATTTAAACTGAATATATTATAATTTTAACATCCCCCCCCAGTTTAAATGTTTAAACAGATTTGTAAGCCCTAAGGACTTACACATTTCGTCATGATTTCTTGGCAACAACCCTTTTGTAAACACATCCGCGAGTTGAAACTCTGTTTTTATACCGGCTGTCTTGATAATACCAGCAGCTATTTTTTCTCTTAGAAAAAATAGGTCTACCTCAAAATGTTTCGTCTTATCATGAAATACAGGATTAGCAGCTATAGATAAAGCTGCAGTATTGTCACACCTGAGAATTACCTGAAGGTCAACCTTGATCTTTAATTCCCTTAAGATATTTATTAGCCACAGAATTTCACATGAAGCACTGCACATAGACCTGTACTCAGCTTCCGCCGAGGAACGAGAGACAACACTTTGTTTCCTGCTTTTCCAAGAAACCAACGAATTCCCAAGAAAAATACAGAAACCCTATGACAGATCTTCTACTGTCAATGCACTTAGCCCAGTCTGAATCAACATAGGCAGTTAAATTAAATGAATCACTTTGTTTAAACATGATTCCGCAACCAGGAGCATTTTTAGGTATCTCAGCAGCCTAAAGGCAATCTGAGAGTGAGATTCGGTTGGTTTATGCATGTATTGGGACAGATAATAAACAGCGTAGGAAATGTCAGGACGTGTGTGAGAAAGATAAATAAGTTTGCCTACAAGTTTTTGATATTCAGTGATACTAACTTCCTTTAATTCTTCATTTTTACTCATTTTCGTCAAAATATGATTTTGTTCTATGGGATAGTTAACCGGTTTACATCCGCTCATCCCATATTCATTTAAAAGATCCATACAGTGTTTTCTTTGGGTGAGACAAATACCATCATTGTTGTTAATGACTTCAATACCAAGAAAGTATTTCAAAAAACCAAGATCTTTGATTTGAAATTCCTTCTTTAAGAAGGATTTGACTTTGTTAATTTCATCAGAGTTGTTTCCTGTTAGCAAAATATCGTCCACATAGACTAATAAAACAGTAAACACAGAGTTATCAGACTTAACAAACATAGAATGATCACACTTAGACTGAACAAAGCCAATTTTAACAAGAACTTGAACAAGTTTTTCGGGTTCCACATGCGAGGAGCCTGTTTTAATCCATATAAGGACCGTTTTAATTTGCAGACCTTATTTTTGTTATTTATATTTAAACCATCAGGAGGGGTCATATAGACTTCTTCCTTTAGGTTACCATAAAGGAAGGCATTGTTGATGTAACAATCCCAAAATTTTTAATATATAAAAACTTATGTTATTAAAAGAATGCATAATGGGTAAGTTGACCAATGGAAATATGGAGTATTTTGGGTAAGCATAGGAACCATTTAATAATTAAAATGAAATTATGAATTCTTAGCGAGGTTCTGCTCCGTTGTAAGTATTATAACCCCAGTTTCGAAATAGATACGCTGCCCGATTGATTCAGGGTTCCGTAATAACTGTTGTGGTTCTGCCCGACGTAGTTATTGGAATACCGTCTCGGGGAGGGTATCATTAATATTCTCAAAGGGTTATGATACTAACCTATCTACATTTATGTAAATTATAGATTATTTCCAGGAAACTCTTACGCGAAGTCTAAGATAGCAATGTGAGTTTATCCTCTTTTTGTTAATGTTTTTGTAATATTTTACAAAACCTTAAATGTTTTACTATGAAATTAAGCGGTGATTGAGTCTTTGTAGTTCTTCAATTACTGCCGGTATTATGGGGTTTTGTATACAAAATTTACTACGAGTAGTAGTAAGTCTGAATGACAGTGCATTACCATTGGACGACGAGTTAGCCAATGAGTAATTTGACCATAGCCATAGATCCGGTCGAGTGGCAAATACTGAATGAGTAATTGTGTAGAAATAAACAATGTGATCGCTCTCAATACTGTCTTAATTGATAAAATGTTTCTTGATTAAACTAGGATTCACTCACCAGTATTTCCGACTGACAAATGTTTTTAAAACACGTTACAGGTAACACAATGTGAACAGCCGATTAGTTAAAAGCCAGCTGGAGAGCACTGAAGGTTTGGGAAAAATGTGGCTATAAAAGTTACCTAATAAACGATGTTTTAAATTCAATAAAATATGGTTTGTCCCTATAAATGTACTGTTACAAGAAACTTGGGTTTTTGCCCATGTGATTATTAATATCAAATATGGTGGTTTTACTCTGATAAAATATTTCCTAACTACGGTCCTGATGAAATTTCCGCTGCCAAATTAATAAATAATGATACCACCACCACTGAGTTCGCGGCCGCCCGTTCCCGGGACAGATAGGGGGCGGGGGTTGTGACAGTTGACGTCAATTTGATAACTGGGCCAGTCATTTTGCACAGAGAGACTGATAATACATCTGACCGTGACCATTTTGACAACAGGAGAAAAGGTCTCCTCAAAGTCTATGCCCTCAATTTGACTAAAGCCTTTGGCCACCAGTCTGGCTTTAAACCTATCTATTTCACCATTTGATTTGTATTTGACTTTGTAAACCCATTTACTCCCAATGGCTTTTTTCCCATTTGGAAGATCAACAACGTCCCAAGTATCATTTCTATATAAAACAGAAAGTTCATCATTCATTGCATCTATCCACCTTTTATCTTTACATGCTTCTTTATAGTTAATAGGTTCCGAGGTCTTATTTAAGTTGGCAGCAAAGCACATATTTTCACTAGATAGATTTGCATAGTTAACAACATTATTATAACTATATTTAGCATTTCTAACAATGAAGTCATTGAACCTTTCAGGGGCAGACACATGTCTAGTGGACTTTCTAAGGTTAGATTGGTTACCCTCAGGAAGGACTGATTTGTCATTTTTACCACTGGACTCAACCCTCACAAACTCACTTTGAGACTCACTATGATGCTAAACATTAGCCATGTGATCAGGGGTAAATGACTGTTGAGCGTCAGCAACATCAACTAGCTCATTCGAGCTACTGTGTTGCTGTGTCTCAGGTACAGAATCAGACAACTCCTTCTCTTCATCATTGGGATTTGTATCACTTGAAGACTCATAGATGTCAAAAAAGTTTGAATGATTTAAAAGGTTTGTTTTGTCAAGGTCAGTTTCAGAAAATAGTTTGGTTTTAAAAGGGAAAACGATTTCATAGAAACTGACATCTCGTGAGAAGGAGAATGTCCTTTGATCCAAACTCCAGAGTTTGTATCCCTTTTTTAGATTTGAGTAGCCCATAAAGACACATCGTTCAGCTCTCTCTTCAAGTTTATCGGTATTGGTTAAAACAGTAAAATAACATAGACATCCAAAGACTTTCAAGTGATCAAGAGAAGGTTTAAAACCATAAAGTAATTCATAAGGGGCTCTACCACCTAACACAGAGGAGGGAGTCCTGTTAATCAGATAAGCAGCAGTGAGAACACATTCAAACCAGAACCTTAAAGGAATAATAGATTGAAACAATAAAGCTCTTGTAACATTCAGAAGGTGCCTATGTTTTCTTTCAGCAATCCCATTTTGTTGGGGAGTGTAAGTACAAGAAGTTTGATGGATAATGCCATGAGTTTTAACAAAATTTTCCATTTGAGAGTTAATAAATTCAGACCCATTGTCACTTCTAAAAACTTTGATTTTTTTGTTTCAAATTGAGTTAGGATCAGATCATAGAAATTTTTAATGTTTTCGAACACTTCAGTTTTGGATTTCATTAGGTAAACCCAGACAGCTCTGGTGTAGTCATCTACAATAGTGAGAAAAAATTTATATCCATCAAGACTGGGTCGTTTGTATAGACCCCAAACATCAAGATGAACAAGGTCACCAACCCTTTTAGACTTATGGTCACTTAATGGAAAAGGAATTCTATGTTGTTTGGCCTTGTGACAAGTGTCACAAGGTTCAGCTTGACCTGATTCATTTTTAAGATTTAGAACATGTAAGACTTGGTCTGAGGGATGACCAAGCCTGGAATGCCAAAGCTTTATCGTTTCAGTCTTATTAAAGCAAGCAATAATAGGTATACTAGAGTTACCACAGAAATAGAGCCCATCAGTTTGCCTACCAATCACCAGGTTTTTCTTTAAGGATACATCCTGAACATAACAATTATGTTCGTCAAAAACATCTTTAAGTTTATTATCTTTAGCAAGTTTGTGAACAGAGATAAGATTCACACAATATTCAGGAACAACGAAAACATCTTTCAAAATCACATCTTCAGACAGTTTAAAGCATCCTATTTGTTTAACTTTAGCATCAGTTCCATTAGGTTGTTTAATAGTAATATCATACTCAGACACATCAACAAGATTAGACATGTTGTCATTGTTCATAACCATATGTTGATTAGCCCCCGAATCAACGATCCATTTTAGTTTATTTTGATGGAAAAACTGGAGTTAAAACAATAGGTGTTTTTATATGACCCTAGAGAAGTGAAAGCATTATAGCACTTACCACTAATATTAGATTTGTGAGAATCTTCCAGCTTATTTTCATTTAGAAGGCCTAGCAACTTAGAAAATTGATCAGTAGTTAAAGCATTCAAGGAGGAATTAGCAGGTTGATCATTCATAGTATTGGCAATAGAGTTATTAGCAGACAAGTTGGTTTTTGACCATTGAGAATTGTTTTGATTAGATTAGATTTATTTCTATAATTTGATGGATAGCCATGAAGTTCAAAACACTTTTCAATCACATGACCAACCGTATTGCAGTGTGTCCATTTTAAGTTGGGATTAGGACCTTTGTTAAAATGTTTTTTTGTTGTCATTATATTGTGTTGCCTTGGAAACAAAACCAACATTTGGAGTTTTTGAGGATTTATTTGAATCTCTGTGAGATTCTTCTCTAGAGATGATAGAAAAAACAGTTTTAACAGTAGGTAAGGGATCCCTGGTTAACAGGTTGATAAATGTCATCTAATCCCGTTAGGAACTGCATAAGTTTGATCTATTGACTGAACTCATTGTATTTAGATCAAGCATCACAAGTACAAGAAGGGAATTGAACCATGGCATCAAATTGTTTCCACATAGTGTTGAGTCTATGATAATATTCAGAGACACTAGTGCCATTTTGGCTAACATAATTAATCTTTTGGTATAACCCAAACACAACTGACCCATCAACCTTATCATAGGTGTTCTTTTAAGTCACTCCAGACTTCACTAGCAAGACTAGAGTAGACTTGACCAACATATAATTCTTCAGAGACAGAGTTGAGAATCCAAGTTAAGAAGACAGAATTACACCTATCCCAGTGACTTGCCAACACATCATCTTTAGTAGACTTGGTGCAAGTGCCATTTATAAACCCTAGCTTATTTTTAGCAGTTAAAGCAAGTTTCATAGCATTTGACCAAACCACATAATTCTCAGTTCCTTTAAGTTTAATATTGACAATAGAGAGACTACTAGAGTCACTAGCATGAAGATATAACGGATCACTTGCATCCAATTTACTAACCAAGGTGACAGAAGATTCACCTTGTTTTTCTGTATCAGGCATTATAGCACATAGTTACAAACAAGCAGATAAACACAGCAACAGCAAGGAACAGTATGGCAGATAATCACGCAGTCACAAGAGAACAGATAGTCACAGAAACACCACAGCAAAAACAACAGGAAAAATAGAAGGGGACAAACAGGTCAGGGACAAAGCGAAGCCTGAACAGAGGTCCGATCAGAGGTTCGTCACTCAAAAGGTGCCTTCGCAGACAATATTCAGAGAGCTTAATGACACGGACTAATGCAACAAATAAGCAGATAAGACTCGATCAAGTGCCGGCCCGACTAGTCCGGTAAACAGAGGATGCCTAGACACACTAACTCAGTGATGCAGGAAATAAAAAAAATAAAGAACAGAGATAGAACAATCTCACAGTGGGTGCTTGCAAAAAAATCCAAGAGATCAAGACTTGTAACCTTCACTTAGGGTTACAAGAAATTGATCAGAAGACAGACGACCAGATCTGTTGGTTTGCCCTAGAAGGGACCAATAAGAAATTCTTCAAACAACCAGATGAGAAAGCCCTAAAAAATTAGGGTTTCGTATTCCCAACAGCGGCGTAGCAACCACAATGAAATGGAACCAGGAAATAGATACGGCGGACCACAGGACCACCAAGAAACCACCACCACAAAACAACCTTCAATCGGAGTCCTTGGACCGATTCAACCGGAGAAGCAGGCAACAGCGAGTGCAGCGGAAGATTACCAGAGCACCAAATTAACCTTAGGGCTCTGATACCATGTCAGAACTTCAGGGACAAAATCAACCAAACAAAATGAAGAACAAATTTATTCAACTTCTTTCTCAAATCAGTACAAGGAAATCAACCAGTCATCACAGATTGACTGGTGAACACAAATAACCAAAAGGTTAACAAAGAACAATCAAACAGCCTCACGAATGAACGTGTGAGGGAAAGAAGGCAGGAGCACAAAAGTATTAGAGAAGGAGCTATGAGAGGCGGTGCACATGATCCCGAGGCAGAGCTCTCCTTAAATAGCACAAGACCTTTTAAGCCCACAAGCATAAGCAGCCCAGCAAAGAGCTCCAAGCCCAAACGAACAAACCTCAAAATGAAATAAAGAAAACAACGGTTAGAATATATAAGAGGAAACAAATACATAACCAAAATAGAAACATTTAAACTGAATATATTATAATTTTAACAGGAGCATGTTTGATAATAAAAAAAAAATTATAAATTCATACAGTTTAACCTGATTATGACATATTATTAAAGGAGTTAAACCTTATATTCTCCTATTGTATTTTCAGTTTTAATCTATATCTTATGTTTTTCTGAAAGCTGAAAATTTTGATTGATAATCGAGATTCTTTTGTGGAATGATTAATTTTAGCATTTTTTCCTTATAAAACACGTATTGTAGAATAGCTGACATAATAATTACTGATTTTGTCAACAATCATCTTAGGCTACCGGGTATGGGGGTCGTCCCCTCCCGTCTTTGCTCGTCAAAGTCCGTCGCACGCCGCCCCCTTGGGGCTCGGCACGTCACTGGCGTCTTCTCCAGGACGTCTGAGACGATTCAAAAGGTGGGGCCCCCCATTAATTTTGTGTATTGATTTGTGATAAAGTGGGTCCCTCAGCTAGTTGATGATCCATCCTCCACATCCTTGGGTAGTTCCCAAGAGGATGGTCCTCCTACCGTGATGATGTGGCGCCTACGTAGCGGGTGGTCTCCAAAGAGACTAACCAAACCATACCCAATGGTCTTATCGGAGGTCCACCAAAAAACACAATGCGGTCGCATGTCGAATAGTAAAATCATTTTGTAGCAAAATTATTTTTTAACAACTAATTACACAAAAAATTAGTTGATTCGACATTTATTCTACGTAAAGTAAGTGTACTCATAATAACCACACTTAGAGAGATAATAACAGCTTAAAAGTTCGTCCAATATGTCACATAAAAAAATATAAGTGTGTACATAATTCTTATAATTCTCTAGTTCGAACAAAGAACATAACTTTTATTAGAAAGCTTCCTATTGAAATTACAGTTTTTATAAAGTATAAACAAATATATTTTTAACTAAGTAGTCGTACAAAGTATATTAAACAGACTCTAATTGATCTATTCAAACGACATTTGAACCGTCTCATCTACGATGTGAGATTTTAGGGTTTTTTTAGATGTTTAGCTTGTAGATTTTACACTTTTTGGTTTACATCATTGTGTCTTTTATTTATCACTGTGTCTTTTCTATATTTGCGTTATTATTTCTTTTTTGTGATTCATTATGTTTTTTTAGATGTTTAACTAGTATTAAGCACCCCCGCGTTGCGGCGGGGGCGAACACCAATGTCACACTACTACTAGCGACCACCAACACTGAAGTTGCAGCGTGTTAATGCGAAAAAATTAAACCGAAACGTTAAACATATAAAAAATAAATAAGTCGATCTAGGACCCGAGCGTTACGATGAACCTGTGAAACGGAAAAAAATAGACGACGTAAAAACGTTTAACCACACACGCACGTTGCGCCGTATTAACTCGGAAAATTATTTATAGCTTTTAAATGGAATGCAAATTTGTCTTTAGTGGCACAACCCATTAAGCATTATGTTACAAACCATAATGCATAGATATGAATTTGTCTTTAGTGGTACAACCCACTAAGCATTATGTTACAAAACCATAATGCGTAGATATTTTGCAAATTAATATATACTAGGATTAAGACCCGCCCGCGTTGCGGCGCGGGTACATCGTAAACATTGAATGGATTAGTCCAAACGTTATATGATGCATTAACCATATGAAACCACGTATTTCGACGTACCCAGTTGAACTCAATGTAACTTGTATAAGCATTGTGATTGGATCAAACATAAAGTAAATCAAATTCATATAAAACAATCATAACGTATTATGTGTGACCCAACTCATACATAAAAAACGTAACAGGTATTAATTAGAGTTTTCGAATAAAAGGGAAAAAAAGAAACCATAATTTGACTCCACTCGGTTCGAAACAAACTTTACGAAACATACATAAGATAAACACATAAACATATTATATTTGACCTGAATCATTTCCCAGAAAAGTTTACGTCGAAACGTAGAACAACTTAAATTTATACCGAAACGTACATAAAAATATGCACGTAAAAATGGTTTCTTTAAACGAAAACATATTATATTTGACCTAGAGTTGTTTATAAAAAAAGTTTACTTCGAAATGTAGAACAAATCATATTTATACCTACCCGTACATAAAATATGCAGGTAAAAAATAATTTTTAAGTAAAGAAAGTATAAGGGTAAACTGAAACAAAATATTAGTAAAAAATTTAATAGGTTAAAAACGTTCGTAAAACCATGCCAAGTAGCACCAATGCCACACCGGCATCGACTCCCAACATCGGAAAAACTCGTAAAAATAAAATAGATAAAATGGAAAAAATTACACCGAACGAAAAACAGACTTAAAATCGTTGAACCACGCACACCCGTTACAGTGTGTTAATGCGAAGAAATTAAACAGAAACGTAAAACGTAGAAAATAATAACTTAGTCGATCAAGGACCCGCTTGTTGCGGCGAACTTGTCAAAAGGGGAAAAATGGACACGTTGCGACAGGCCTATCAAATTCGAAAAAATAGAGCAAAAAACGTTGAACCTCACATACACGCTACGACGTGTTAACTCGCAAAATTTAGAACGAAACGTAAAATGAAAAACTTGCGAAAGATAAAAAGTATGAGGGACCAAAGTTGTATATAATAAAGTGTTGGGTTAAATTATAAAAGATGAAAGCTTTGTGTTAAAAGTAAAAAAATTAAAAGGGTTAAAATACAAAATATCAAAATACTTGGGTTAAAAGTGAAAAACCAAAATTTTTTTTGAAACTCACCCTAAGTTATCCTAATGCACAAAATAGTTGGTAATTTATATTGTATAAATAGGACTAAATATGAAATTTTTGCAAACCATGGGACCAACAAATCATTTAACTCTACAAATTAACAAAAACCTAAAGCACATAATACTCAGACCGAACGTAGTGGGGCGTTTTTTGCCCCGAATCCCGCCCGATAACGCCGGCACCTCCGCCCCCGTGGGCGTGTTTGGCCAATTTTTTTGTCTGGCGTGTTTTAAATAACGCTATAGGTGCAAGGTTTTGACCAATCAGATTCATTTCCATTTTTGTAAAACCAATCAAATTTTTTTGATGTTTTTATTTTATTTAATCTATTTATTATAATAAAAGAAACCAAGTTTTGGACACGTGTCATTCATAGAAGGTATCCTCAAATCTATGCTTATCTTATATTAACTAAACAAATAAATAATAAATTAATATTAAATTTTATCATATTTTAATAAAATATTATCCTCAAATATAAATTGTTAATTTAAAATACTTTTAAAACAAGTATATCTCATTCCTACTCATCTTATATTAAATATATAATAATAAATTAATATTAAATGTTATCCTAATTTATTAAAAATATAATTTTTTTTATTAATTGGTATACAAAATTATATTTATTCAACTCGTGTAAAACGAGAGATTTTTAAAAATATAACTTTTTTCTATTATTTACTATACAAAGTTACATTTATATAACATGTGTAATACACGAAGTGTTTAAAGATATAACATTTTATCATCTGCTATGTAAAATTATATTTATTCAACACGTGTAATACACGGGGTTTTTAAGGATACAATTTTTTTTATTATCTGGTAGATTTTTCAACCCGACTATACACGGTTTTTTTAAAGATACGACGTTTTTAGTATTTAATATACAAAATTACAGTTATTTAATATGTGTAATACACATGGTTTTTAAAGATATAACTCTTTTTTAGATCTATTCAAAACGTATAACATACGAGGTTTTTAAGGATGTAATATTTTTATTATTTGGTAGATTTATTCAACCCGATTATACACGGGTTTTTTTAAAGATACGACGTTTTTAGTATTTAGTATACAAAATTACATTTATTTAATCTGTGTAATGCACATGGTTTTTAAAGATACAACTATTTTTATTATTTGATATATAAAATTATATTTATTTAACCCGTACAATATATGGGGTTCATAAAGATATAACTTTTTATTATTTAATATATAAAATTACATTTATTCAACCCGTGTAATACACGGGGTTCTAACCTAGTTTTATTATAAACATAATGCCCCACAATGTCCACATCCCCACTACACCCATTTTAAAAAACGCCCAATAATGCCCATTGCTGACTGAACTGACACATGGCGCAAAACACCCAAGGGTGAATCATGTCCACTACACATGGTCTCACAAAGCTCAAAGTACAACAATAGGAAGCATACTAATGTTACAAAATTAATAGTATATAAATTAGATTATTTAAATTCGTGTTTTCTTTCTCTTCAATTGTAATCTTTCGTGTCGAGCCAGTTAAGATACGGGATAGAGAAAAAGGCAGTGCATTGCATTTTCGTTTGATGTGATCCCAGAAGAAATGGTTGGAGATGTTGTGAACCAAGCACAAATCGGTGCTATGTATACGTTGTATGACAAAACTTCATGGTGGTCGACGGAGAAAGAGCTATTACCTTACACTAAAATTATTAAACAAAATTAAAAATTTCTAAAGTATTTCTAAGCATCAATAAAGAAGAAGATGAAACCGTTGAAATTGATGAAGGAGAGTCGGTCAAGTCACGAGTCTAAGACAGGAATCACAATCGAGACAACATCCATGGAATGTCAGTCAGTGTTCATGAACCCAATACAAGCGACTCATGATAGCAACCCTTTGACCAAGCCTAGACGATCTACATAGTAAAAAAACTAAACTCAAAGTATGTAGTGAATGCACGTGGCCATCACCGAAGCTATTGAAGTTGAACTATGAAATTCTATGTATGCGTGTAGTAAAGATGTGTGGATCAAAGCCATGCAAGAGGAAATAGACACAATGGATCAGACGAATCAGAGATGGATCAGACTCAAATGACAAAATGTGGGTGTTAGTGTCTTCAAAATAAAACGTAAGTCAATGGTCCAATTGACTGGTAAAAAGCTCGATTAATTACTACTGGTAGTCACGAATATTAATGTGTTATGTGAAGTCTACTCTTGGATCTAGTATTAAGTTTAATCGAGAAGAGAAGTTGGATTAAGTGGTGTTTTGTGATGCTGATTATGCTGGTGACTTAGATACACGACAACCAACGGCTTCACTATCGAGGAGGCCGAGTGTCGGCTGCTTCAACGTCATCCCAAGAAGTGGTGTGGTTGCGGCTACTACTTGATGAGTTGAACCAGGAAGTTAGGAAGGTGGTGAAAAGGTGAAGAAATCGTATTCAGTAATCAGAGGGAATTAAGAATCATTCAAGTGATGATTTTATTCATGATCAAGAAGCCAATTAAATACAAAAGGAAGTAAACAGAAAGACGAAGTCGTAGGCTAAAATAAGGAAAAACAGAAGGATAAACTTGCATGCATGGATAGGAATAAGCCTCTTGATCACGTCTGTACGAAACTACCGATCCTAAAGAGAAGGAATCAGATAAACTCCAATACTCCCTCTCAAGTTGGAGCGTGTAAACCTTTTATGCCCAACTTGACGAGCAGCCCCTTTAGATGTTGACGAGTAGCCGCTTGATTGTCGCAAAACAAAGTGGTTGGTACCTCCACCGGCTCCCCCAGTTCTCTAAGTAAAAACCGAACCCAAAGCACTTCACTAACTGTAGCAGCCATGGCCCTGTACTCGGCTTCTGCCGAGGATCTCGAAACAACGGATTGTTTCTTCGACTTCCATGAGATGGGCGCCCCACCAAGAAGTAACAAGTAACCGGTTCAGGATCGTCTTGTAGTTGGACAACCGAGCCAATCAGAGTCACAGTAGGAAACGAGTTGCGAACTGCCGCTTTTTGGCAACAAGATTCCTTGGCCCAGTGTTGTCTTCAAGTATCGTAAGACACGTATGGCAGCATTCATATGGCTTTGTCGTGGATCGGCAACAAATTGGCTAAGGACGTTTACAGCGTATGTGGCATCGGGGCGTGTGGCTTGCAAGTATAAGAGCTTGCCAATCAATCGCCGATAGGAACTCGGATCCATCTTTTCTCCTTCAACATCGGGTCCGATCTTCGCATTTTGTTCCATCGGAAATGAGCTCGGACGACAACCTTCTAACCCGCTTTCCTTCAAAATGTCAAGAGTGTATTTTCTTTGGCTCAATATGAGTCCATCTTTGGTACGTGCTACCTCAATCCCCAAAAAATACTTCAGATTGCCAAGATCCTTGATAGTGAATAATCGATGAAGATGTTGCTTTGTGTGATCAATCATGGAGCGACTATTTCCAGTAACAATCACGTCGTCCACATATATTAGGGCGGCAACGAACACGTTTTCTTGCTTGTAGATGAAAAGCGAATTATCCGCCTTTGACTGAGAAAAACCGAGTTGTAAAAAGGCATTGGTGAACTTGTAGTACCAATTCCGGGAGGCTTGCTTAAGGCCATACAGTGACTTCTTTAAACGACAGACCCTTGTTTCATTGGTTGTGGTGAACCCTTGGGGTAGTTTCATATACACCTCCTCGTCTAAATCACCATGTAAGAAAGCGTTATTGACATCGAGTTGGTGAATCAACCAATCCCTTTTTACCGCCAAACTAGGAAGAATTCTCATTGTTACGAGTTTTGCAACAGGGGCAAAGGTGTCGTGATAGTCAACTCCTTCCATTTGTGTATAACCCTTTGCCACGAGTCTCACTTTGTAACGTTCAATCTCCCCATTCGGCTTGTATTTAATTTTGTACACCCACTTCGAGTCAATGGATTTCTTGCCCTCAGGTAATTGTTCCAAGGTCCAAGTTCCATTTTCCTCAAGGGCTCTTATCTCCCGTTTCATAGCCTCTTTCCACTGTTCATCCTGTGACGCTTGATAAAAGTTCTTTGGCTCACCTTGTGACGAGATGGCCGCAAGAAACACTTTATGATTGTTAGAAAATTTATCATAAGAGACATAGTTTGCAAGAGGATGTACCATAGAAGGGACTTGAGCGGAGTCTGAGGCAGCTTGGGTGGAAGTCGGGAGTGCGTAGTTAATGGAGGGCGGAAGCTGTACTTCAAATTCTTTCAGCCAAGAAGACTGCATTCTACCGTTGTGGTCTTTGGCTTGTAGTTTGCAGATCAATTGTAGGCTCATGCACATTACCAACGTATTCAGGAGACTGGGGCGGATCTTCGTTGTTGGCTTCTTCGCTTACTTCAAAGTTTTGTCCTGGTAGGCCGCTTTGGTCTGCACTGTCTGGGCCTTGATGAATCACAGGGCCTTGGTGCTCCCCTTGATCCACCAAAACCTCATCATGAATAGAGATTGGCCCATCTAGTGCCGTTGGATCCAGCCCATGCCCTTTGGCCTGCTTATTCACAATAGAGCCATGCTTTAAGTAACTTTGGTAATCTGCCAAGATCTCTTCATCACCTTTGAAACTGTGAACCTTCCCGTTTGAATAAGGGAAAACGTGTTCTATGAATCGTACATCTCGGCTTGTCACCATTTTTCTACCCTCAATGTCATATACCTTGTAACCTTTCGTACCATAGGGCTAGCCCAAGAAAACGCCGGGTTTACCCCTAGGTGCGAATTTGTCTCCCTTGGTGTCGGCGTTCCAAAAATAGGCTAGACAACCCAAAACTCGCATGTGGTCATAGGAAGGACTTTTACCATGGACAACTTCATAAGGAGTCTTGTAGTTTATTATTTTTGAAGGCAAGTGGTTGATGATGTAAGCCGCGGTTAACACACATTCTCCCCAAAATCGTATCGGAAGACTTGCCTCGAATCGGACGGCACGGGCTATCTCCAAGAGATGCCTATGCTTGCGTTCCACGACCCCATTTTGTTGGCGTGTGTGTGGACATGTAGTTTCAAGCAGGATCCCGTGTTTATTGTAAAACGATTTCATCCGATTTGAGGTAAATTCTCCGCCGTTATCACATCTCACCCGTCTCACTTCCTTTTTTAACTGAGTTTTTACCATATTAATGAAGTTGATCAAGCAATCACTCGCCTCTCCCTTTTGCTTAAGCATAAACACCCAAACCGCCCTACTAAAATCATCAACGATGGTGAGAAAATAACTCCCATTCGTGAGCGAAAAAGTTCGATAGCCCCCCCAAATATCGCAATGTATCATATCAAAACATTCAACCGTTTTTATTGAACTTGATTGAAAAGGCAGTCTAGACATCTTTGCTTTAATGCAAGAATCACAAAAATCATTCTTTGAACCGGGAAGAACCATAAGAGAATGAACATGAGACAACTTAACACTTGATGGATGACCGAGTCGTTTATGCCATTGTTCAGCCGAAACCGCCACCATTGCTACTCTATTTTCTTGACCCATCTTCATCTTGTATAAACCACTATCGCACCTACCCGTTCCAATCAAGCTCCCCGTGCTCAAGCCCTGTATCACAAAAAAATTGGGGAAAAAGGTAACAGCACAATGCAAATCTCTCGTTAGTTGGCTTACGGAAATCAAATTGCATTTGAAATTAGGAATAAACAAAACCCCTTTTATTTTTATGCCTCCCCTGAAGGAGACATCTCCCTTTCCTTCAACTGAGATTCGGTCATAGTTTGGTATAGTGACGGGTGATTCATGGTCCTTTGTGGACAAGTTTTCGAGCACCTCCTTTAAATGGGTCATGTATTCGGTGGCACCCGTATCAATGACCCATTCACCCTTTTCGTTAACCATACCTGCCATGTTTGCGATCGGCACGTCGGTATCCCTCTTTTGATCGTTTTGTTTTCCGAACAGTTTCAGAAAAGCCTCATACTGATCATTTGTTAGCCCTGGTACGTGGTTGGTTTCCGCCATCGCTGCTCTCGGCTTTGAGGACTCGCGTTTTCCTTTACCGGGCCACCAATCGGGATACCCGATCTTCTTGAAACAACCTTCCGCAATATGCCCATCTTTCCCACAAAACGTGCAGTGAGCAGTTTTCTCCCCTGGTCTCTCTGTTTTCTACGCACTCGACTTTCGTTGAATCTGCGGCGTCCGAGTGGTCATGTGGGACGCTTGGAAAGTTGTCGTATCTGCCCCGTTTCCTTTTCTTGCCACAGCGATGTTCCGTTGCTGCTCGTCCTCGGCTATTAGATGATAAGCAGCCCCCATGGATGGTGTTGGTTTCATAGCCAAAATTTGCGTTTTAATGACCGAAAAACTGTCATCCAATCCCATCAAAAAGTGGTAGAGTCTTTCTTTGTCTTTTGCTTCAACAAGCCGTTTTCCAAGGTTACATACACATCCACTGCACTCACAACGTGAGTCGGGGAGCACGAAGTCGATCTCGTCCCACAACGCTCGTAAGTGCGTATAGTAAGCCGAGACTGACGATCCATCTTGTCGGGTTGTGACGATGGCCTGTTTCAACTCATACGTTCTCGGTGCACTTTCTTTGCCAAACCGCTCGTTGAGATCGTCCCAAATTTCTTTTACCGTGTTCGCGTATTTCACGCTTCCCCGGATATCTTTCTCCATTGCCGTAGTAAGCCATCCCTTGATCATTGCATCGCAACGCATCCAGGGCATGTAGTTCTTGTTTGTCTTCTCGGGTTTTGCCACAGTTCCGTCGATGAACCCGATCTTGTTCTTGGCGAACAAAAAGTTTGTCATCTCTTGAATCCAGTCGTTGAAATTGGTGTCATTCAAGATCTCATTGACCTGAAGTTGTTTTGGGTAGTCAGAAGGGTGAAGATAAAAGGGAGAATTTGAATCGATAGACCCGTCGCCGGATCCACCCTCTTCGCTCTTGTCACCCGCCATTGATTCGGTATAGTATATGATCTTAATTTTGAATGACCCGCTCTGATACCATGAAGAAATCGTATTCAGTAATCAGAGGGAATTAAGAATCATTCAAGTGATGATTTTATTCATGATCAAGAAGCCAATTAAATACAAAAGGAAGTAAACAGAAAGACGAAGTCGTAGGCTAAAATAAGGAAAAACAGAAGGATAAACTTGCACGCATGGATAGGAATAAGCCTCTTGATCACGTCTGTACGAAACTACCGATCCTAAAGAGAAGGAATCAGATAAACTCCAATAAAAGGTGGTAATTTATTGTGACAATTTGTCTCCAATCTATTTAGACAATTTGAGGGTCATTACTTCTTCATACAAAAGAAGGCTTTGGAAAGGAAAATTGATCTCAATTACATATATAGATAGATACTCATAAAGTAGCGGACGTGTGCACGAAGACTATGCCAAGTGTAAGCCCAAGGAAATCAAGAAACTTAACATTGAGACGGAGTACTAAAATCGAAGAAGCAATGTTGAATGTACGGTTTTGATCTCGGGGGTCGAAGGTGGAATATTATCCGTAAGTTGTTGGACATTTGAATTGTTTTCAAATTCCTTTAGAGAAGATGCTTGTAGGTTAAGTTAGTCAATCATTTAAAGTTCTACTTTCTTTGTTTTCAATTGTATTTTTCCGTTCAAGTACTGATTAGTAAAAATTGCCACTAAAGTTTAGCAAGTCTGTGGGTAAGAACTCCTTAGTTGAGATAATCACACCACGTTTGGTTATGACCGGTCCGGTCTCAAGTGATCTCCCCACACAGGTTGCGATCACGTTTCCTTAGCTAGAAGATTGTGATCTCCGAACAAGTTAGTTGCACGGATTGCAATCAAGATTGATGCTCCTCTCTAGTCTTTGATCTCGGCTAGTTCCTTGCAACACGGGTATTGATTCATGGAACGTTCAACATGTTGTTAGCAAAACAATTGGATAGTACACTTAGGATTTTTGTGATCAACTCGATCACGACTCTTTTGGGATGTATTAATAAAAAACGTTAAACAGATTACAAGCCTTAACCTTTATTTTTACACTACACAATTACTTTTGGAAGATAATAAACTAAATTAGACTCAAATACAAATTCGAAAAACTAGGAAATATTGCTATTATCAAGACGACTCCCTTTGTGATCGATAATTACCCAACAGATCCTTGGTCCTCTTCATGAATCCACTTGATAAAACTGCTAAGATTGTGGTGTGAGCGTCCGCCTTCCCGAACACTACTTGTAACCTTTTCTTTAATAACCAGGGCCTTGTCTCTGAATGTTTTGTCACCTAGTAGTTGTTCCACCTTATCTTTTATTTCCCCTCGAGTGATGATACCATTTTCATCTTTCTTAAACCCTAATCCAGCCTTCCATACGTCACAAATATAAGTCTCGTTATAGAACTGATCAGTAAAGTATGGCCAACACAAAAAAGGCAGTCCATTTGTCACACCCTCTAAAGTAGAGTTCCAACCACAGTGACTCATGAAACAAGCTACAGAAGGATGAGCTAAGACCTTCTGTTGAGGTGCCCAGCTCACAATTCTTCCACGAGACCCCATTCGGTCCATGAAACCATCTAGGAAAGCAGCTGTAGTACTTTCGTTGGTCAGACCAGGCCGCACAACCCATAGAAACGGCTGGTTGCTAAGTTCAAGACCTAGCGCCAGTTCTTTAAACTGGGTTTGGTTAAAAATAGTGAAACTCCCAAATGCAATATAAATGACGGACCGTTCTGGTTTTTGATCAAGCCATGCTAAGCAGGAGGGGTCTTCTTTCCAGAAGTGGCCTGCTTGGTATGCAAGCCGGTTGCTTGCCAAAAGAGGACCTATTGGCAACAACTGTGGGTACAGGCTAAATGCTTCAGGCTCCAACTCAGTAGTTGAGTTGCATAAAAACCATTCGGTCATTCTATAAGCTTCTTCAGCTCTTATTAGCAGTTTGAAGATGACTTCTATTGTTGCCACATCCTCGAAGCTCGTCCATCCGAGGTTCTCAGGTTTCATTGGTGGTAGGGTTTCTGAGAGTTGAATCATCTGTCCATTTAGAGGTATTCCTAGCAAACAAAGTTCAAGAAATATTTTTATGGATCATCTAGCAGCTTATTACCAAGGAGTTTTTTTATCTGTATGTAGTTTAGGAATAAGATTGTCGGCCTATAAACGAAATGAGCGTTTAGTGAACCTTTTGGTGAAGCATTCAATAGACAGCCCGTTTATCTTCATTTATTTAGTGAACTATCGAACACAAACAATATTTTTTGCTAATATACTAAAATGAACGAACATGAACACATGTCTCGATTGTTCATTTATGTTTGTAAAACGTTCATTTGAATTCGTTCATTTGGGTTTGTTTAAGTGTGCATATCTATTTAAACTTTTATATCCATTACAATTTAGTATTGTTTTATAAAATTAACATATCACCAATTACAATATAGCCGAGTTTTAATATTTTTAGGCACAATTTATTCGTGTCCACGTTTACTTTAATTGTTGTCCGCTCAATATATTCATCTTTGTTTATGTTTGTTTACATTCATGAACCGTTCGTTTAAACCGTTAACGAATGAGCATATACGAACATGAAACGTTTGTTTCCTTAATGAACGAACACAAATAAAAAACTTCGTCCATTTAATTACTCATGTTTGATATGCCCTTTCGTGTTCATTTGTTTCATTTACAGGCCTAGAGACCGGTATTTCTTGGTGCTTTTTGGAACTTCTTGTTCTTTAGGCATCGAGTTACCCATGTAACAAACTCAGGGATAAAGGGAACTCCATAGAGTTAATTTTTTGAATATTAAACTGCTTAAGTTTGGTGAAAAACAATGAGCTCGCTTGCCACGTGCCAAGTTCGCTTACAAGGGTAGCAAACTGCCTAGCAATACAAGAAGTTCCATAAAACACATGTAAGCACGAGTCTCGTTCCTAGACAACCTAATTCCACACACACAAAAAAAAAAAAAATCTACTAGTGAAGTATTATATAATCATACTCGTCTCACCATTCTCGTTTATAATTCTGTCGTCAATTAATTTCTGAAAGCAGAAAATGGAGGCCAATGTAGCAACTGAGGCAGACCAGAAGGCTGCACTTCTAATTCCCATCTTCTTTACCACTCCTACAGCCCATCCCATGCAGCCATCAGCAATAACACACGTAATTTTGTTGCTTTCTTCTTTGTTAATCATCTGTATGAGTTGTTCCAGCTTGCCGGGCATGGTTTGCAATATTGACCTTGTCAACTTACAAACATCATTCCTGTCTTCCCATGGTTCTAACCCGTCAGGGATCGAGACCATTTGCATTAGATCCCCTAATCCATCTTGGTCTAACCCGTTGCTTGTCACTAGCTTGTGAGTGACCTCTGTGGTTATGAATGTAACTTTGATTCCATGTTTAACTAAACATTGAGCAAGCTCCATTATAGGAATCACATGACCTTGTGCAGGATAAGGTATTATGAGAACATGAGATTTTGAAGTTGCCATCATTTAGAAACAGACGTTTTCTTTAGCAAGTATTGGCGGTTTCTACATTTGATTGTTAGGTCACTTTTATACACATCTAGGGCATGTTTGGCTAAGCTTATTAGGGGAGGAGGGGTGGTTCACTAGTGATAGAAACTATTACTCCCATTGTCCAATCACATCATGCCATGTCATCAACCAAATTTCTATCACTAGTGATAGAAATGTAGGCGGGGTGGTATCACTAGTGATGGAATTCTATCACTCCCAAATTTTTTTAATTTTCATTTTAAAATTAGAAATTTTATTTAAAAACAAAATTATAAATTAACAATAAAACACTAAAATTAAAAATTTCATTAAATTTAAAACATACTACTTCAATTTAACATACTAGAAACATACAATTTAAAAAAAAAAAAAAAACCTACTCCTCGTCCGAATCATCAAACACCAAACCTAGAGAACCTACTAGTTCGATTAAATCGAATCTTAACCGAAAGTGAGTTTCTTCGTTGCGCAATTGTAGATGGATATCTTGTGGAACTTGAACTTGTGTAGGAGGATCCGGCACCCAATCCGGGGATATTGCACGTCCGTCTTCTTTGATCAGCATATTGTGCAATATGATACATGCATACACTATGCTATGTATTGATTTCTTGCTCGTCGCACGAACCGGTCGGTGTAGTATACCCCATCTACCCTTTAAAACACCAAATGCCCTCTCAACATCTTTTCTTGCCGATTCTTGCAATTTTTTGAAAGCCTTTTCTTTAGCCTCGACAGGAAATGAGGGAGCTTTCACAAAAACAGACCAAGACGGGTAGATACCATCCACAAGATAAAAGCCTCGTCTGTAATGTCGACCGTTAACATAGAAAGGAGCGGCAGGTACGGTACCATCCGTTACGCTTTGGAACAACGGCGACGTGTGCAACACATTGATGTCGTTGTTTGAACCTGGAACACCGAAATACGAATGCCAAATCCATAAATCATTCGACGCCACCGCTTCTAGTATGATGGTTGGTCTTTTGATGTCTCCCCTAACATACGCCCCTCGCAACTCTCTTGGACAATTTTTCCACTCGATATGTGTACAATCGATGCTACCGAGCATCCCGGGAAAATGCCATCTAGCCTCGTGTGCGGCGTAAATACGTGAGATGTCGTGGCTCGTCGGTTTACGTAAAAACTCGTTAGCATACAACTTAATGACCGCGTTGCAAAAAAATTGCAAACATTCACGTGAAGTTCTTTCCGACATAGCTAGGTATTCATCATATTGATCGGGAGGGTTACCTGTCGCTAGTTGGCGAATGGCGGACGTGCATTTTTGTATCGGCGTGAAACTTGCTTTGCCCCTCGCATCGTAACCTTCTTGAAACCATTCCTCGCTTGCTTCGATGTCTCCAACAATCTTTAAAAATAATTTTTTGGGTAAACGAAACCGATCTCTAAACGTTTCGGCATTGTAGAGCGGATTTTCCACAAAATAATCGTTCATCAAAACTTCTTTGGCACGTATACGATCACGGTCGACCATCTTCTTCTTTGGGCGGGACGACTCGGCATCAAGCTCGTTATACACCGACACAAAATATTTTAGCGTCTCGTTGTCGGAAGACGACTCGGTATCACTATCGCTAGACATCGGAAACGTCGAGTCTGTAGGGAATTCCATTTGAGAAAGATATAAAAATTGTGAGAAATGGGTTTATGTTTTGTGTGTAAAAAATGGTTTAAAATGGATATATATATATAGGTTTAAAGGTTTTTTTTTATAAACTTAACCGTTGTATAACGGTCATATATGGCCAACGTTCAAATTCTTTCAAAACTCAACAAGTTAAACATTCCACGCGTTTAAAAAATAACGCGTTAAACAAGGGGCGGCGGCGGTGTAGCGTTATAAAATAACGCGTGATCGGGGTGGTATAACGGACCACCCCGTGTGCCCTTAGAGGTAAAAAAGACTTTTGGGAAAAGGACTTTTTGAAAATGAGTTTTTAAAAAAAAGTGTTTGGATTAGCTTATAGGGTGGGAAAAGTCAATAAGTCAATAAGTTGTTTTTGAAAAAGTGTTTGACTTAGCTTATTGATGTAAAATGACTAAAATGGGCATTCTTTTAGATATAAGGGGGTAAAGAAGGGGTATATTGGTAATTTGAAGTTTGAAAAGTTATAAACTGGCCAAGAAGTCACAATATACTAACTTCTCAAAAACTCATTTTCCCTCATCTCAAAAAGTCATTTTAAAAAGCACTTTTGCATTTACCAAACACTAAAATGACTTATTGGCTTTTTGATTAAGCCAATAAGTCAATAAGTTGGTTTGAAAAACTTAGCCAAACATGCCCCTAGTGCCACTTTTAATAAATGATTTTTTTAACGGCAAATTTGGATCACTGACGGACCACTGGAGTATCATCGTGCCACCAGCAGAACCACCCGATCATATCCATCTCAATTTGGATCACTGACGGACCACTGGAGTATCATCGTGCCACCAGCAGAACCACCCGATCATATCCATCTCCACTAGGCAATAATGCCTATACACCAATTCAGGAGGAAACCCAATAAATCTGGGAAAACCCCCTTTGTGGGAATCGAACCCATGACCTAATGGTCATAAGCCTTATCCCACCCCTAAGATACCACTAGGCTATAATGCCATGGGTTAATAATAAATAATTAATGTTGAAAAAACCAACGAGAGTTTGTTTAGAAAAATGTGTAACGATCAAATAAATACGTCTTAACATATAAAATGGCCTTAACACGATAAATGAAGTATGAATTTTATTTTATTTTTTTCTTGTCTTTTTATGTATGATGTTTAGTTACAAAATATAAAAAAAATTAAAAAAAGTTATGCATTTACTCTAGTAGACTAATGTTAAATTTACCCTACACTAGAGTAATTATAATTACTCTACTAATGTAATTTAAACAATTTTTTTTTAGATGTTAAGAGTAAAATACGTCCTTAATAAGTTGAGAAAAAAATTCAAAAAATAATATTTTTTTTCCTTCACTTCTTACGTTAAGTTACTTTATATATTAAGGACCTATTTGTACAGAAACTTAACTCTAGAAATATAGAGTTTTATTCATCCGGTGCTTTTTTCCCAAATATATTTAAAGCAAATTTATGTTGGTTATTTTTTCTTAATTTAGTTTTAGTTTAACATATATTTAATTATTTCCTTATATGGAATATTTAAATATTTTTAAAGTTTTTAAACACATAATATTTTCTTATTTTCTCTACAATTCAGTATAAAATTTTCCATTAGCAAATTGTATTTAAAACAAAGTATATTTAATATTAAGAGACGACGTTATCAAATAACTTACCATTGAAACGTAAAAACAAACTATAAATTTAGATTTTTTAAAATGTTTGATATTATTAAAAAAATTATGTTAAATAGAATTGAAAAAGAAAATGATCTCAATTAACGAATTGAATTACTTGATTGCCTACAAGTACCAAGAAACATAATTCGAAAGAAAGGAAAACACACAAAAATCATTTGTAACATACCAATTTTTATAAAAGCTTCAACCAACTTACAACGACCATCTATCATATGTTGTAATTTTCTTACCCTTTGTCCGTTTGGGTCGGGGGTGTTGTATTGTGTTTGGCCTTTTGCCCGTTTGGGTCGGAGGTTGTTTTAATGAAGTTTAATTTTCAAAAAAAATATATATATCATGACTATTTTATCGTTTAACTTACTTTTTAAAAGGTTGTATCCTTAAGTTTTGTAGCTTGATAATAAATATTAAAAAAGGTAAAGTGATTAGGTTTCTTAAAAAAATATTTCATTTGAGATAATATTAAGTTACAGTAAAATAAAATCGTACTTTTAACAATTGAAAAGGATAACACTATAACCAATGTAATGTTAGAAAGTTAATGAAGCAAGTGACACAGGTTGAGCGAAGCAACTGACGCACGTTGCGTTGTCAAGGCTCTGATGATTCTCTAGCTTGACCCAGGTTGAGTTGTCAAGGTTTTGTTAGTTCTCTAGCTCCAAAGTTTTAATTTCTTTTATGATTCTTGCCTTCCAGTCTTGACTACTTCAGAATGTTGGCCTATGTGTTAGACCATTGGGTGTACTTCAGTGGTCCTTGGGGTGGTCTTAAGAGCCCCCACAACGCTAACTAGTGGTCTATATCCAGACTAGTATACTCAGCATACCACATCATTTCGAATCTTCATTTCAAACCTTACTTTTTCCACAACACTAAACTATTCCAACCCACCACCTCGTTATTCAACTCATCAGCCCATGGTACTATATCTTAGTGGCATCTTAGAGGTGAGATAAAGCTTAGGGACCATTCTGGGTTTGATTCTCAATTTCCTCCTAAATTGGTATATAAGCATTATTGCCTAGTGGAGATAGATATATATCTCTAAAGTGGAAGGGCGTTATCTAAGGTACCATGGCCTCCTCCAAGATTGAAGTACCGATTCACTTTCCTCATTCACTACTCTAAAACATTTAATTTAGTGGCACTATTACTCTAAAACTTTTTTTATATTAAAAATAAACTAAACATTGGAGTAAACTTTCATTAAATTAAAAGATACATAAAATTCAACTAAAAACATAAAAAATATGAGGAAATAAAAAATAAAACGACCTATGATCAATCTTCATCGGTTTCCCAATAACCCTCCCAAATATCATATTCCACGGCTAATTCACGTTTTCGTTGTAGCATTACTTGCATCATTTTACCGCGGACTTTATTCGCAAAACCTCCAAAAAATGAGAAGTTGTTATGAATGTATCCATTATGTGGTGACTATCCACATCTATAACTCATATCTCTTTGGTGCATCCATTATGTAGTGACTATCCACATCTATAACTCCTATCTTTTTAGTTACTATTGTACTAATATAAGGGCCTATATATAATGGCATTTGTATATGATGTTGAAATCAATCAATAAGAAATCCATCTCTCATTCTCCCATTCTTTTCTTACATTGCTAATAGGTTCTAGTTATTACATAACACGTTATCAGCACGAGTTGTTTTTAAAGATGGATGACATTATCATAAGTGTCACACCCCCAAAATACCACATGCGGAAACCCCCGCGAGGCGTGTGACGTACCAGGATCTAGCCACCAATCACATTGAACTCATAGGTATATTTAAATAAAACTTTCATGTATTAACGTTAAGTGTTACAACATTACAAATAATTCACAGTGTACAGCGGAAGCATAATTCATTCGTTAAGTGTTTATAAACCACATGTAAAAACCATTAGTCTTGTTTTGCAATTCCATGTATCTCGACCCTTGATCACTCCAGCCTCCCAAACAGCAAGTTCCAACAATATGCACCTAAATCCACACGCGGAGTATCACCGATTGGAGGCTCTGATACCAATCTGTCACACCCCCAAAATCCACACGCGGAGTATCACCGCTTGGAGGCGTGACATGACCAGGATCCAGCCACCAATCATATTGAACAATGTATTTAAAATAGATAAAATCCAACCACACAATATAATTGGTGATCAAAAGCTAGTTAACCAAGTTCGAATTAAACAGCGGAAGCATTAGAGGTAAAACCCAAAACATAAGTAATAAGTTCATAAGTTTAAAAGTTTAACATGGGACTCGACAGTCCATATCCCACAACGATCTCCTCCTCGTGCAAGCTCCGTAAGCATCTAACGACCTGCAAGGCATGTAACAACGAGTCAACAACAAAGTTGAGTGAGTTCACAGTTGGGTGTTTGTTTTAAGTTGTTTTCGAAAACATGGTTTGTCTTTAGCTGGCTTACTTGCCGTAGGGGTTACCCCATAGTTGAAAATATGATTAATCAATTCCTTCTTTCCCAAACCATGACCCGTGGGGGCTTCCCCATGTGAACCACTAGATCGTTACCATATCGACAACTGACGAACAATAGTTGTGCCCTACGTCAATGTCTATCATCATTGATAGTTTGCCATAGTCCATTAGTACACGCCCGTCCGTCCGGCACGGTTTGAGGTTTGTTAAACCTAATAGCGCTGTTAACTAATGACCCGCTCGCAATTGGCCTCGGCGATTAAGTCGATATAAAATGAGGAACTTAATGATAGAGTTTTGTCTAGTAAGTTTTAAGGTTGTTGTCCTACCCAAGGAGGACGAACGTACGTATTCTACCCAAGGAGAATACGCAGGATTTATATTGGCATCCTACCTATGGAGGATGGCGGTACATATCCTACCCAAGGAGGATATGTAGGTTCTGTTTTTATTCATTAACCCATTCCCAACCACCGGGAATCCCATGCCTTAGAAAGTGTGTGAACTCACCTTCGGTTGCTCGGTTTGACTCTCAAAAATAGCTAACAGTCAAGGTCGGTCAATCACGTCCTAGTATGATTTCCACTTAGTTTATTAGTGACTTCAAATAAGCACGAAGTTCCTACACGCATCTACCACATAACATGCATCACTTTAACGGTTCATGCCCATATAAACTTTCCATCTATTCCCATTCATAAGCAAACATACGACATTGCACATAACACTTTCATTGACATATAACATGTTAGATCATTCTCAGATAACCTACCCGACATTTAGACACGCAAATTACTACTTATGTCGTTTCAGCTTTTACATTCAAAGCTGGGCTGTTTTCGGGAATTTTAATAAAATAGTTAACCAGTTCCAAAAATTCCCAAATTTTTACAGAAGGTCTTAAACGATTCAAATATTATTGTGAAAAAATCTTGGGATCCAATTTACTACCAATATTTTATAAAAAATCATTTACCGGACTGCAATCAGATTCATCACTTTCTGACTGCAGTCCACGGAATAATTCATTTAAAATTCATCGTACGTCCGATTTATGAAATTCCAGTTGGAGCATTACAACGACATAAGTGGTCATCTACAGTACAAATTTCATGAGCCAATTCTACACAGATTTCAAGTTATGACAAAAAAACATAACACACATTTTCAGTAGTAAAAACGCAGCTTTTGCTACTGTGAAAAACGACCCCTTTAAAAATAGCAAACGAAGTCCAAAAATTATGATTCCAGTGCCATTGGAACCGTATTTCTAAATAACACGTTATAGACTCAATAAAATCAGTTTTTCGTTAAATATCGACCTGTTTACAGCCAACTGAAATTGGCTGTAAATGCTTGGACAGAAGCTGTTTTCAGCTTATAGCGCTCTAACGCAAGTTCTATTTGTTCCGATAACATGTTTAGTGATCAACAACGACATTTAACATCACTTGCAGTAGGTTATCGTTTATTTAACTCAGATTCATCATGTCAAGTACCATTGTTCATATCAGATTTCTAGAGTACAAGTTTTCATCAAGTAACCATTATCAATATAAACAAAACAACATCATACTAGCATTACTTCATCATATTACATCTTTTAACTACTAAAAATAGGAAGTAACCAAGAGTTAACAAGAAGCTTACAACTAGCTTTAAGCTAGGGAAGATCACTAGAGAAAATGATGATGAAGAATGATGGATGAAAGCTAAGGATGAAGGTTCTTCAAGATCCTCAAACACCAAGCTCCATGTAACACCTCCTTGCACTTTGAAATGGGTTTAAAATGGGTGATTGATGGTTGTATGGTGGTGGTCGTGGCGGTTCTAAGTAGAGCCGAGAGAGTGAGAAAGATGGTGTGAAGATTGTGAAGTGTAAGGATGAAAGATATGAAGTGATCTAAAAAAATCTATGCCACCATACTTGTAGATTACTTACAATATCTTGGCCATATTCTCAAGCAACATATCTAAATAAAATAAAGAATTAAATATAGTAATTAGATCACGTGGGCCGATTTCTAGATATGGGGAGGGGGTCTAAGTGCAACATTGAACTAACTAGTACACTTCAAAATCTTAGCATATCCAAGAAGAATCCAAGAGAGATCTAAACAAGATGTCATGCAATCTAGGAGATTTAGTGAAGATTGAAGAAATCTTGAGGTGGGGCCATCCCCAAAATCGTAAGTATGGAGGGGGAGGGGGTCCATGTGTAACTTTTGATGGTAAGTGGGTAATTGGCTAGGGTGTTAAGTGTATGGTCTAGTATTTTATGTGTATCTTGCATTATGTAGTATGTTAGGGTGTTCGGGGACCATACTAGCCAAGAAATAATAAAATAATGTTTCTAGCAATATTTCAGTGTCCCGGGTAATGTCCGGTTGTTCGGTTAGATACCAGTTCGTTAAAGTGCTAAGTTGTTCCGTAAAGTGTCTTTTATGTAACTTTTTGTAATACTTTTAATTCTCAACACTTAGGAAAACATACAGGACCATCTATTCAATTTTCTGCACAATCAATAAGCACAATTTAATATTAATTAATCGTACGGATACATGTAGTTACGAGGGTTGTCACATTCTCCCCCTGTTAAGAAAATTTCGTCCCGAAATTTAGCACGTGGTTACTGAGGAAGCTAGTTAAGTTGCGTGGTTTACTGGTTTTTCCTGGGGTGTCACATCATCCCCCCGTTGGTTTGGAATTTCATCCCAAAATTCCACAGTAGCTTCAGCCTCAGTAGTGGTTGCACTTTTCTCAAACAACTGGGGATACTTGTGTTTCATTTGGTCTTCTCGTTCCCAGGTATACTCTGGGCCACGACGGGAGTTCCAACGAACTCGAACAAGGGGTATTCTGGTACGCTAGAGAATCTTAACGTCTCGGTCTGTGATTTCAACTGGTTCCTCGACGAATCACAACTGGTCGTCGATTGTGAGCTCCTTTAAGGGAACTATGAGGGTCTCATCTGACAGACACTTCTTCAGATTCGACACATGGAAAACATTGTGAACTCCGCTGAGTTCTTCAGTTAGATTCAACTTGTAAGCGACTTTGCCAATTTTCTCAATGATTTCGAAGGGTCCAACATATCGCGGGTTGAGTTTGCCTCGTTTTCCAAAACGAACTACACCTTTCCAAGGTGAGACTTTAAGTAGCACTCGATCCCCGACCTGGAACTCGAGTGGTTTCCTTCGCTTATCAGCATAGCTTTTCTGACGGTCACGAGCTGCCGCCATTCATTGTCGTATTTGAGCAATCTTCTCAGTCGTGTCTACCACAAGTTCTGGGCCAGTGATTTGACTGTCGCCAGCCTCTGCCCAACAAAGAGGTGATCGGCACTTCCGTCCGTACAATGCCTCGAACAGAGCGGCCTGGATACTGGTGTGGTAACTGTTGTTATACGAAAACTCCACTAACGGGAGGTGTTTTTCCCAGCCATTACCAAAGTCGATTACACATGCCCGAAGCATGTCTTCAAGGGTTTGGATGGTGCGTTCAGATTGCCCATCCGTCTGTGGATGATATGCTGTGCTCATGTCTAATCGAGAACCAAAGGACTTGTGCATAGCTTGCCACAATTCAGATGTAAAACGTGAGTCACGATCAGAAATGATGGAGGTTGGCACTCCGTGCCTTGATACTACTTCCTTTAGGTAGATGTCTGCTAGAGTAGAAAACTTGTCAGTTTCCTTGATAGCCAAGAAATGTGCAGACTTAGTCAATCGATCCACTATCACCCAAATAGTGTCATTTCCGCGTTGAGATCTAGGCAGGCCAGTAACGAAATCCATGGAAATTTGCTCCCATTTCCATGTCGGGATCTCTGGTTGTTGGAGTAGGCCTGATGGTTTCTGATATTAAATTTTGACTCCCGCACAAGTCAAACATTTACTGACGTAGGTTGCTATGTTGGCTTTCATGCTAGGCCACCAGTATGTAGTCTTTAAGTCGTGGTACATCTTATCCGAACCAGGATGTACTGAGTAACGAGACTTGTGCGCTTCATCCAAAATGAATCCCATCCTTGTTTACCTCGTGTCCTAGAAAGTGGACTTCACGAAGCCAGAAGTCACATTTCGAAAATTTGGCATACAACTGCTCTGTTCAAAGAAGTTCCAAAATAAGCCTCAGATGTTGCTCGTGTTCTTCCTGACTCTTCGAGTAGATCATGATATCGTCGATGAAAACTATGACAAACTTATCCAGGTAAGGCTTGCACACTCGGTTCATGAGATCCATGAAGACCGCAGGTGCATTCGTCAACCCGAAAGGCATGACCAGAAACTCGTAATGGCCGTAACGAGTTCTGAATGTTGTTTTGGAGACGTCCTCATCCTGGACTCTCAGTTGATGGTAGCCTGACCTCAGGTCAATCTTGGAATAGAAACTCGGCCCTTGCAACTGGTCGAATAAGTCATCAATGCGTGGAAGAGGATAACGATTCTTCACGGTCACCTTGTTGAGTTTGCGGTAGTGAATACACATTCTGAAGGTACCGTCTTTCTTCTTCACAGATAACACTGGAGCTCCCCAAGGCGAAGAGCTAGGGCGAATAAAACCCTTGTCCAAGAGCTCTTGTAGTTGCGAGGACAGTTCTTCAAGTGGGTTCGGATGTCGTCAAAGAAAACAAGGGACATATCTATCGTGTCTGAGGATCCATATCGGCCGTATCAAGATCAAGGAAAAGTACCTGGGGTATCAACATGTTCATGGCCCAATGCTCACTGAGTAATGTTCATAGAGCGTAACCTGTCCAAGCGAGTGTCCGCGGGGAACACTTTTAAGATCGTACGGTTCAAAAGTATAACGGGTATGGGTGGGGAAACATGAGAAAGGGTAGCCGCAATCGATGAATAAGCGTTTAATAATCCCTAGCAGGGGTTTACCTGATGTCGAAGGTACAGCTGGTTGTACGCAAGTTGGGTATAGTTAGGATAAAGTATGCTTTGATCGAATATAGCTGTCATGGGGTTAAATCAATCAGAACGAGAATTCAACATAGCAGCATGATTTTCGTACAATTGTGTAGTGTTAATATTCACTGAGACTTCCATCAAAAGTCGTCGGATTCGCCCACATGCGAAGGAGGAATAATTTACCTGAATCCATGAACTTAGGTGGGTTGGTGATTCATCAAGTAGGTAACCAAGTTAGGAGGAGTTCCTTGGGTTGTGCGAATGAATCCAAAATACGTCTGTGTAGTCGTGAGGTTCCAAAGGAAAGACGCGAAAACGTGTTCAAGAGAGTATGATCGTATCAATAATACATCACCACCCTCAAGGTTTCAAGGAGTGATCACTAATGATCGAAGGTCGAGCCTTCCAAATTCTTTAAGCGAGTGCGTGTTCGTTTCAGTATCTCAACATGGAGTAGCGAGAACGTAATGTCACTGTGGTAAGAGAGTGATGGTTTGATCTAAGCCAATGGTAGAAATTGGACGTATCATTAATCAATAATCATGTGTCGGTGCAAGAGCTAGTGCAAAGATCCCGCATATTTAAGAAAAACCATCATGAAATTAAAGTACGTCTCTTGTAGTGTAAGGTGGGTCAGGTAGACGAATAAATTATCGTGTTCGCCGGTGGGTTGAGTGATCCATATCTCCGTCCCCAAATGTCCTGAAGACTATTTCACCAGTAATGGTATTCATTCGCTGAGTTGGGTATACGAGAGAGCTAATAAACCATCCAACAGGGTGATAAGGTAGTCTTGTGATCGGTGAAACTCGTGGTATGGTTGTTGGCGTTTCGTTAAATCAGTTTCCAATCAAAGAAACAGGGAATTAATGAGGTTCATGCGAAGAATCGAGCGAAAACAGAGGTCCACCAATAACTGAAGAATTTAACCAAGTAATCTGTTGCTTAGAAGAAATTCTAGTAGTGAGGTGTGGCGGCACGACAGAAATAGGGAAGTTCGTTGCATCACGGTCACAGAAGTACATCACTTGTTCAAGACAGAATTTGGTTGATAGGGTTGCGAGTTACGAAACGACAAACGCGTGTAACTGTGGCTGCCTCGTTTCTGGTAACGACGACCGGTGGAGATGACGAGGTTCGTCAACAGGGATGTGTGGGTATAGTTCTCCTAACCCCGAGTTCATTTGTGCCAGGTCTGGTCTTCGTGAATGTTGACGTACAAACCGAATGTACGGAGGGTCAGATGGTGACGTCATGTCGAGTTAAGCATGTAAACAGATAGAATGCATAAACAGTTGCCGTAGCGGGGTGACGAGAAATCAGAAAAGAATTTGACCACCACTTGTCAAATTTCAAGTAAACAATTGCGTATCATAAAGAACGCTGTAGGGCTAATAGACAGTATGCTACTACCCTAAATAAACACACAATGAACACCACACCAGACAAAAGTAATCTAGCAAGTAAGAAATATAAGCTTAAATCATACCACCTAGTGTGTTGAGCCTTGCACGTGGAGCGAAGAGTCATTGTAGATCGTTGAGCACTGTACAGGTTATAGTCTGGTTTTATCAAAAAGCTTTTCCCCTTTTTAAAACCAAGTTCACTATAACCAATGGCTCTGATACCAATCTGTCACACCCCCAAAATCCACACGCGGAGTATCACCGCTTGGAGGCGTGACATGACCAGGATCTAGCCACCAATCATATTGAACAATGTATTTAAAATAGATAAAATCCAACCACACAATATAATTGGTGATCAAAAGCTAGTTAACCAAGTTCGAATTAAACAGCGGAAGCATTAGAGGTAAAACCCAAAACATAAGTAATAAGTTCATAAGTTTAAAAGTTTAACATGGGACTCGACAGTCCAAATCCCACAACGACCTCCTCCTCGTGCAAGCTCCATAAGCATCTAACGACCTGTAAGGCATGTAACAACGAGTCAACAACAAAGTTGAGTGAGTTCATAGTTGGGTGTTTGTTTTAAGTTGTTTTCGAAAACATGGTTTGTCTTTAGCTGGCTTACTTGCCGTGGGGGTTACCCCATAGTTGAAAATATGATTAACCAATTCCTTCTTTCCCAAACCATGACCCGTGGGGGCTTCCCCATGTGAACCACTAGACCGTTACCATATCGACAACTGACAAACAATAGTTGTGCCCTACGTCAATGTCTATCATCATTGATAGTTTGCCATAGTCCATTAGTACACGCCCGTCCGACCGGCACGGTGTGAGGTTTGTTAAACCTAATAGCGCTTTAACTAATGACCCGCTCGCCATTGGCCTCGGCGATTAAGTCGATATAAAATGAGGGACTTAATGATAGAGTTTTGTCTAGTATGTTTTAAGGATGTTGTCCTACCCAAGGAGGATGAACGTACGTATTCTACCCAAGGAGAATACGCAGGATTTATATTGGCATCCTACCTATGGAGGATGGCGGTACATATCCTACCCAATGAGGATATGTAGGTTCCGTTTTTATTCATTAACCCATTCCCAACCACCGGGAATCCCATGCCTTAGAAAGTGTGTGAACTCACCTTCGGTTGCTCGGTTTGACTCTCAAAAATAGCTAACAGTCAAGGTCGGTCAATCACGTCCTAGTATGATTTCCACTTAGTTTATTAGTGACTTCAAATAAGCACGAAGTTCCTACACGCATCTACCACATAACATGCATCACTTTAACGGTTTATGCCCATATAAACTTCCCATCTATTCCCGTTCATAAGCAAACATACGACATTGCACATAACACTTTCAATGACATATAACATGTTAGATCATTCTCAGATAACCTACCCGACATTTAGACACGCAAATTACTACTTATGTCGTTTCAGCTTTTACATTCAAAACTGGGCTGTTTTTGGGAATTTTAATAAAATAGTTAACCTGTTTCAAAAATTCTCAACTTTTTACAGAAGGTCTTAAACAATCTAAATATTATTGTGTAAAAATATTGGGATCCAATTTACTACCAATATTTTATAAAAAATCATTTACCGGACTGCAATCAGATTCATCACTTTCTGACTGCAGTCCACGGAATAATTTATTTAAAATTCATCGTAAGTCCAATTTATGAAATTCCAGTTGGAGCATTACAACGACATCAGTGGTCATCTACAGTACAAATTTCATGAGCCAATTCTACACAGATTTCAAGTTATAACGAAAAAAATAACACACATTTTCACCAGTAAAAACGCAGCTTTTGCTGCTGTGAAAAACGACCCCTTTAAAAATAGCAAACGAAGTCCAAAAATTATGATTCTAGTTCCATTAGAACCGTATTTCGAAAGAACACGTTATAGACTCAAGAAAATCAGTTTTTCGTTAAATATCGACTTGTTTACAGCCAACTGAAGTTGGCTGTAAATGCTTGGACAGAAGCTGTTTTCAGCTTATAGCGCTCTAACGCAAGTTCTATTTGTTCCGTTAACATGTTTAGTGATCAACAACGACATTTAACATCACTTGCAGCAGGTTATCGTTTATTTAACTCAGATTCATCATGTCAAGTACCATTGTTCATATCAGATTTCTAGAGTACAAGTTTTCATCAAGTAACCATTATCAATATAAACAAAACAACATCATACTAGCATTACTTCATCATATTACATCTTTTAACTACTAAAAATAGGAAGTAACCAAGAGTTAACAAGAAGCTTACAACTAGCTTTAAGCTAGGGAAGATCACTAGAGAAAATGATGATGAAGAATGATGGATGAAAGCTAAGGATGAAGGTTCTTCAAGATCCTCAAACACCAAGCTCCATGTAACACCTCCTTGCACTTTTAAATGGGTTTAAAATGGGTGATTGATGGTTGTATGGTGGTGGTGGTGGCGGTTCTAAGTAGAGTCGAGAGAGAGAGGTAGAGAGTGAGAACGATGGTGTGAAGATTGTGAAGTGTAAGGATGAAAGATATGAAGTGATCTAAAAAAATCTATGCCACCATACTTGTAGATTACTTACAATATCTTGGCCATATTCTCAAGCAACATATCTAAATAAAATAAAGAATCAAATCTAGTAATTAGATCATGTGGGCCGATTTCTAGATATGGGGAGGGGGTCTAAGTGTAACATTGAACTAACTAGTACACTACAAAATCTTAGCATATCCAAGAAGAATCCAAGAGAGATCTAAACAACATATCATGCAATCTAGTAGATTTAGTGAAGATTGAAGAAATCTTGAGGTGGGGCCATCCCCAAAATCGTAAGTATGGAGGGGTAGGGGGTCCATGTGTAACTTTTGATGGTAAGTGGGTAATTGGCTAGGGTGTTAAGTGTATGGTCTAGTATTTTATGTGTATCTTGCATTATGTAGTATGTTAGGGTGTTCGGGGACCATACTAGCCAATAAATAATAAAATAATGTTTCTAGCAATATTTCGGTGTTCCGGGTAATGTCCGGTTGTTCGGTTAGATACCAGTTGACTCGGTTGACCGAGTTGACTCGGTTGACCGAGTTGGACCGAGTTGAAACAAACCTTGACCTGAACCGTCTGACGTGACCCGAACCGTCTGACCCGAAACCGAACCCGCTCACCGAACCATCTGACCCGAAACGAATCATAACCCGAATCTGTTGGCCGAATCGAAATTGAGCCCCGAACCAAACCGAAACCTGAACCTGCTGACCCGAGATGAGACAAACCCGAACCAAGCATAATTATATCCTGTTGAACCAAGAAGCTTGAACCAAAAACAAAACCCGAACCGGCTAACATGAACACGAAACTGAAACAACGAGACCGAGCCACTTACCGGAGTCGTGAATAACCACCATCATCTTCACATCACCGGTGAAACTCGTCGGTACGAACCAAATCGAGCCGCCGCCGCCGCTAATGACGTTGCTGCCGTCTAACTCCGTCACTCTCTCTCTTTCTCTTCTCGGCTTCCTCTCTTTCTCTACTCCTGCTTCGTAACCGCCGCCATACGCCACCACCATCTGGTGGTGGCAGCCGTAAATCGGAAATCGGAGGGGGTGTCGCCGCTAGGGAGGAGCTCAGAGGTGTTGTGGGTTGGGTTATGTGATGAGAATAATTTCTCTGTGCTTTGTTTGTGAGGAATCGAGTGAGAGAGGGAGTAAAGAAGAGAGAGTATTTGTGAGCTTGTATGTATGTGGTTTATTTGTGTGTGTATATAATTGTCTGCACATTTAAGAGAATAAGGGCATGGCCCCTTTTATACACTTGTATAATGGGTTTTGTTTATTGGTTCATATAACAATTTATTAACCACAAGTCCTTATGTTCCAATCTTTAGGGACATAAATCTCTTGGAGAGATTTTTAGAGATTTTGGAGATCTTAAAGAGATTTTGCTAAGATTTGATAAGATTTGCATAAAAATCTTTTGTAGGGATTGTGTAAATCTTGTTTAGATTTTATAAATCTAGTATAGATTTTGCAAAGATTTTCAAATATTGTAGAGATTTGATAATATTTTGTTGAGATCTTACAAGATCTAATATATCATGTGCAGGTTTAGGCTTGTGGGTTTTGGGCTTGGGCCCAGGGCCCACAAGCCCATCTCATGTGTAAGTGGCCCGTAATTCCTGCGAGACACGTTTAAAACCGAAATCACCGTAAGTGTCGAAAGCATAAAAATTTTAAAATTAAAAAGGCGTATATTAGTGGTGTTGTCAGTGTTTTGTATGGTATCAGTTCGTTGGCGCGTAATATTCAGCAGATTTCCTGTAAATCACCACACGCGCACTGTATAGTCGAATAAACGTTCCTGGGCACTCCAAGGGCCTGGTTAAGTTATTTAGTGTCGTAAACACTATTTATTATCGCGCTAATCACCTGTTAATCACGTAATTAAGAGCCGTAAATCACCGGTTGTCACATTCTCCCCCTGTTAATAAAATTTCGTCCTCAAAATTTAGACTACGTTAACTCCTTAGAGTTACGTTATGCGTAAGTAAATACGAATAATGTCAAAGGAAACAAGATATACTGATACAGTCACCAATGTGACCAAGTTAACAGGGGTCCAATAAAAGAGGAATTTCGAGCATTAGAATTCCAAGTGGACGTTTACAATATGCAAATGAATTCTAGAAATGATAACATCCACTAAATGGAACTTAGAATCAACAAGTTCAATGAAATAGTTTTGCATGAAACGCTCGATCATGATCAGCCCAAGTTGCAAGTTCTACCGACGCCACAAGGTGTCGTAGTGAATGAAACAATTCAAATATAGCGGTGATCGAACAAGTATCACCTGTGTTTTGCATAAAATGCTCAATCGTGATTAGCCCAAGCTACAAGTTTGTACTGACACCACAAGGTGTCGTAGTGATTTAAATAATTCAATAATAGCGGTGATCAAACAAATTCACCGTGTTTGAAATCAAATGAAAGCGTAATAAAGTGAATCTGAAAGTTTGTTTCAAATGACATCATACAATTTTCAATTGGAAATGGAACATCAAAGAAATAATGTTTTCGATCGAAGATGAAGAAGCAATGGATATCGCAAAACTTTCGATCGATAATGAAAGAACCGTTAGTAGGTACACCGGAATATAAAATGAATTTGTGTACCATTGTCTTAAAACCCTATTGTAGTAAGACTTCTGTAATATGATAAATCAAAGCGAATTTAAAGCAAATCAATAAATAAATAATTTAAATCCGTGCATGAGATGTGTAAACGAGATTAGCGCAAGCTTCAATTAGTGAAAACACCATCACAAGGTGTCGAAATCAACAAACAACTTAATGGAGTCGTAGACCAAACAAGTCCACTACGACTCGGAACAAAGGAAACACTTATTTGAAACGAAACCACATGCGTAACAAACGATGCATGCGTAACACATGAATTCCTCAAGAAATGAAGCAATTGAATATTCGCTATACTGAAAGAAATGATCGTGATACAATGACCATCAAGAGGAGTAGGGATACGAAAATCTACTCAGTACATGTGAAAGTCGAAATTTCAATAAAAGAAATTTGAGGACTTTACCTGGGGTTTCATGTGATGACCGGTTATTAGGTGACATTACCATGGAATGTCGAACATAGCGTATTCATCGTTAATAAGATAGGGGGAATACGAAGGCATGCGTCTTCTCCTTAGCATGACTCGTGTCGTTTGCAGGACCGCGTGCCAAACCGCCGCTTCCTCGAATGTCGTATGTGACGTACTTCAACCTCCGTTGATGTACAGCTTAAGTTTCACGTATACCTGTGCACTAGCGTTTCGTTTCGCGTAGAATGCGATGTACTTTGATATCCGTTAACGTAAAATTTGAGTTCCATGTATTCTCGTGCACTAGCATTTTGTTATGCGTAGGCTGCCTGCTCGGGAAGTCAAAATGTCATAGACAGTATGGATAATAGTGTGTGCCCGAGTTAATATTCGCGGTTCCTACGTGATGACCTTTAATGAACTTCAACATGAGTTTCCAAAGGTTTTAAATGCATGTTTCCTAAAATCTCGGAGTTTTGTGTACTGTATGCGACTGTTTTGTGTACCGTGTGTAAAACACAACTTTAGAGTATGTTTGAAAACAAAATTTTGACTGTTTGTTTTTCGGCAACGGTTGGAGACCATATCGAGTACTATGCATTCTGTATCTATTCAGGTTTTAATATTCCAAGTTCCCAGAGGAAAGTGAGGTTAGAGTCTAGGTTTCTCTACAGAACCTAATTCGCTGTAACCTATAGCTCTGATACCAATCTGTCACACCCCGAAATTATCAGAGCTGGCGTGACTGGACCGGTATCTTCATTGCACAGCGGAAGCAAATAAGCTAAGTCTTTTAGAAAATGAACGCCACTAAGTACTCGACTCCACATGGTTCTCCTATTCCAACCGTGCCATAGTCTCTGAAAAGTAACCTGAGAAAGAAACATGCGAAAAATCAACATAAAGTTGAGCGAGTTCATAGTTTGTTTGTAAAAGATTTGAAATAAATCTTTTTGATAACCGGTTTGTGAAATATTATTGAGAAAATGAATTTAAAAATCATTTTCTTGTCAAGTTATATGAAAACTCTGTATTTGTAACGCATTATATTTGCAAAAACCTTGCATTTGTAAACTCTTGAGTTTGTAAAATTTGTGTACTGTCAATGTTCGCCCTGACATTGACATCAAGCCTGCATAATCCTATGCTTTGAATGTGTATAAAACATGATATGTAATTTGTAAAGACGTATCTAAAACTGAGTTCTGTGAATGTAAGGAATACGAGACCGCTAATGGTTCGCGAGGCCACTAACATATGTAACGACATAGGAAGCCACCAAACCTAGGCATTTTTGTCGAGTTTGACTGAGACACAAGCACTCATTGGTAGAAGTAGGCCAAGAGTGGGGTTGCCTGAAACCCATTAGATCTAACCCTTCTGTTCCGCGGTCTAAATGTATACGTTGATTAATGGTGCTTATGGTACCCTATTCGTCACGTGATCTATGTATCATTCCTTAGTTTGATGTACCTCTTTGTACTTGTATTTTTCCGAATTTTAGAAACTAGAATACATGTGTATGTACATTTCGAAAAATACTCTTGCTTGAAAAACCGGTATAGAACATAAGCTTTTTCGTAAACCATTTATGTCCGTTAAAACTTGTTTGTAAAATGGTTTTAAAATATGTAATTCATGTTTATTGAAAACCTTGTATGGTTTGCAAAATGTGCATGTCTTTCCACCCCGAAAACATTTAGAAAAATGTAAAACTGTAGAAAGGTGAGGTTATGAACTCACCTGGATTTCCATGTGCAAAGCTAGCTATTTATGATTCTGTAATGTCATTTCCAAGACGTGACTCGCTAGCGTGCATTCTACAATATTCTTAACACAGAATATCTTATAAGTTTCTAGATAAATGTGGTAACTATACTACGTGTCACCGAGCTCTACCGAATCGTTAACCGAACGATTCAACGGTAAGTTGTTAATTTAACGAAAAATGCCTAAGTTAAACTTTGTCGCCCTGAGAAGTCGTTTGTGTATATAGGAATATTCGTATGAAAGTAATATATAATAAACTTGTATTATATATCGCGTTTCGTATGATCTTTGTCAAAATATTCGTATATGCCGTTTAGGCGTATAAAATAAATATGAAAAGTTCTATTTATTTTATAAAAGAATCGTCGAGTTGTCGTGTTTGAAAATAAATATGACTATATTTATTTTAGAAAGAATTCGACTTGTTTGTGTCGGAAATAAATATATAGCTATATTTATTTTTAAAAGGATTCGTTTTGTACGATATTGAAAATAAATATATAAACTATATTTATTTTTATAAAACGAATGCGTGTTATCGGCTTTTGAAACAAGATAAGTAATTATATTGATTTAGTAAAAAAAATTGTCGAGTTTTCGAAGTTTAAAATAACTAGATTTATTGTTGTAAACGATTCCAAAATCGTCGTTTTCGTAAGTTGTAAAGTGTCGTTGTAAAACAAATATTCATTTGTATTTGTGTTTTTATTAAAGTTTCTCGGATTCTATAGGTTTCGTCAATTAATAAAACGCGTTGTATATTACGGTTTTTCTCGAAAAACGGGCAGAGTTTCCTCTGTTTTTGGACAGCCCCGACAACACCAGTTGTCGTTATTTCTCCAAATTCAACAATATACTCAATATATAAAATTTCATCAAATATGCAAAGTTTTAAAGTATACTTAAATAGATCGGTTTCGAGCTCGTTTTTCACGTATTTAATTAAACTATAAATATAACGAAATAGACGCATCGTTAATCTTTACCAAGTCTTCCGTCAAAATGTCGAGCCGCTTGACTGCGTTGACCGAGTTGACTCGGTTGACCAAGTTGGACCGAGTTGAATCAAACCTTGACCCGAACCGTCTGACATGATCCGAACCGTCTGACCCGAAACCGAACCCACTCACCGAACCATCTGACCCGAAACGAAACGAATCATAACCCGAATCTGTTGGCCGAATCAAAATTGAGCCCCGAACCAAACCGAAACCTGAACCTGCTGACCCGAGATGAGACAAACCCGAACCAAGCATAACTAGATCCTGTTGAACCAAGAAGCTTGAACCAAAAACAAAACCCGAACCGGCTAACATGAACACGAAACTGAAACAACGAGACCGAGCCACTTACCGGAGTCGTGAATAACCACCATCATCTTCACATCACCGGTGAAACTCGCCGGTCAGAACCAGATCGAGCCACCGCCGCTAACGACGGCGTTGCCGTCTAACTCCGTCACTCTCTCTCTTTCTCTTCTCGGCTTCCTCTCTCTCTACTCCTACTTCGTAACCACCGCCATACACCACCACCATCTGGTGGTGGCAGCCGTAAATCAGAAATCGGAGGGGGGTGTCGCCGCCGGGGAGGAGCTCAGAGGTGTTGTGGGTTGGGTTATATGATGAGAATAATTTCTTTGTGTTTTGTGAGGAATCGAGAGAGAGAGTGAGTAAAGAAGAGAGAGTATTTGTGAGCTTGTATGTGTGTGGTTTATTTGTGTGTGTATATAATTATCTGCACATTTAAGAGAACAAGGGCATGGCCCCTTTTATACACTTGTATAATGGGTTTTGTTTAGTGGTTCATATAACAATTTATTAACCACAAGTCCTTATGTTCCAATCTTTAGAGACATAAATCTCTTGGAGAGATTTATAGAGATTTTGGAGATCTTAAAGAGATTTTGCTAAGATTTGATAAGATTTGCATAAAAATCTTTTGTAGGGATTGTGTAAATCTTGTGTAGATTTTCTAAATCTAGTATAGATTTTGAAAAGATTTTCAAATCTTGTAGAGATTTGATAATATTTTGTAAAGATCTTATAAGATCTAATATATCATGTGCAGGTTTAGGCTTGTGGGTTTTGGGCTTGGGCCCAGGGTCCACAAGCCCATCTCATGGGTAAGTGGCCCGTAATTCCTGCGAGACACGTTTAAAACCGAAATCACCGTAAGTGTCGAAAGCATAAAAATTTTAAAATTAAAAAGGCGTATATTAGTCGTGTTGTCAGTGTTTTGTACGGTATCAGTTCGTTGTCGCGTAATATTCAGCAGATTTCCTGTAAATCACCACACGCGCACTGTATAGTCGAATAAACGTTCCTGGGCACTCCAAGGGTCTGGTTAAGTTAATTAGTGTCGTAAACACTATTTATTATCGCGTTAATCACCTGTTAATCACGTAATTAAGGGCCGTAGATCACCGGTTGTCACATCAGCTTTCCTGACAGTCACGCGTTGCCGCCAATCGACTCCCGATCCAAACAACCTTCCCAAGAGTTTAGAGTACTAGTCCTGGACCAGTAATTAAGTTGTAACCATCCCAGTCTGGCAAGAAGGTTGACATTATCGTCTATATATTGCCTCAATAGAGCTGTCTGGTTACCAGAATGATAGCTGCCGCCATTCGTTGTCGTATTTGAGCAATCTTCTATGTTGTGTCTACTACGAGTTCTGGGCCAGTTATTTGGCTGTCGCCATCCTCTGCCCAACAAAGAGGTGATCGGCATTTCTGTCCGTACAATGCCTCGAACGGAGCAGCCTGGATACTAGTGTGGTAACTATTGTTATACGAAAACTCCACCAAAGGTAGGTGTCTTTCCCAGTCGTTGCCAAGGTCGATTACACATGCTCGAAGCATGTCTTCAAGGGTTTGGATGGTGCGTTTAGTCTGCCCATCCGTCTATGGATGATATGCTGTGCTCGTGTCTAGACGTGAGCTAAAGGATTTGTGCATCGCTTGCCACAAATCAGATGCAAATCGTGGATCGCAATCAGAGATAATGGAGGTTGGCACCCCATGCCTAACAACCACTTCTTTCAGGTAGACGACTGCAAGTGTAGAAAATTTATCCGTTTCCTTGATGGCTAGAAAGTGTGCTGGTTACGTGAGACAATCAACGATCATCCAGGTGATATTGTTTCCGTTTCGAGTTGTAAGTAGACTAGCGACCAAATTCATGGCAGTCTGTTTTCGCTTTCCACATAGATGTTTCTGGTTGCTAACACTTCACCTTGACTTTCCTACAAGTCAAACATCATTCCCATACCCAGCTAGGTGGGCCTTCAGGTCCGATTACCAGTACAAGGTTTATATCCTAATGCCTCTCCTCAAAACCCAGACGGCTAGAATATCGAAAACGGGGTGCCTTGCTCAAAGCAAGTTCCCTATAGTTTCCGTATAATGAGACCCACATTCGTTCCATGAGGTAACAAGTATCGTCCGACCTGTCAAAGGTTGCCTCTCCATGCCCCGCATTGGTTCAACTTGAAAATCCTCTCCTTTCAGTTCTCCAGTTTGAACAGAGCGAGTCTGATCAGGTAAGTTAGAGTCGATAGTGAGCTGCAAAGCTCGTGCACGTTCAAGTTTCTTAGTTGTAATCATTCTAAAGTTCCCTCCAGCGATGCCATTAACTGATTTAGCTCTGTAGAAGCCAAGGTACACTAGAGGCCCTTGTGATCGGTCTAAATAACGCATCGGCTACCGTCCAAGTGATGCCTCCATCTAAAATCCCAAGACCACGGTGCAGTTCCTCTTTGTAACTCCATCACGTAACTCATCACTCTCTCGTGTTGCGTCGGTGTGTAACTGAGACTCTGATTCGGACCATCGTGGTATACCACTAAATCACCCACACCCTCGGGTAAAGGCGATGCTCAGTGCATTGCGGTGTTGGGATTCGAAAGCTTAAAAGATGTCCTCCTTTTTTGGTCTCCCACGAACACAGCACCCTGTTGTGCTTAGAGGAGTTAAGCTGCGCGATCTTCGAATATCCTGTGGGTAAGCTGCAATGGTATCTAGCGAAAACGAGTAATTGCTGCATCCCCGAAGGAATCTTTGGTGTCGATCAGTTTCTATCTCAGCGAGGTCCACGTATATTCCCACTCCATTGGTTACGTGATCAAAATGCATCTCTCGAATCTAGATGTGGCATTTAACAAGACTTCACACGTAATGGTTCCTCCCACAGAAGCGCTGTGATAGGATACATATGCCACCCAGGGTGTTCCTTTCTCCTGGTCATGATTCAGGACGTCGTCGACAAATGTGGTTGGTTCATGTGATCCCTGAAGCTGCTGGTGTGGTGATCAACTCAATAATCATGGTGTATAAAGTTGAAATGGCTGCATTGCGTTCGACATGATGTTCTAAGAGCATTCTCCTCTTGGACTTCCATCTGATGATAGTTCGTTCGCTAGCCAATCCCCGAATGGAAGCTTGTTCCTTGTAATTGGTCGACAGGTGGCCAATGCATGGTCGAGACAAGCGGTTCCTAACTGTCACATTGTTACGTTCTCGATAATCTATACACATACGAAAATGCTTATCTTTACTGGTATAACTGGGGCTCCACAAAGTGAAAAAGAATTAGGTGTGACAAACTTTTGTCCAACAGTTCTTGAAGCTGATTAGACAGTTCTTGCAACCTTCCTGGTGCAAGACAATAAGGAATACTAGTAACAAGGGATGCTTCTGTCATGATATCGATCTGATATTCCATCTGACTATGTGAAGGTAAACCTGATAGTTCTTCTGGTAGCACTTAGGAAGAAATCACGAACAATTGGAGGATCCTCGATCCTCCTTTCCTTAGCCTTGACATCAGTAACGAGTGATATCATGGCGGGGTAATCCTTCCGTGGGCACTTCTGGCCTTCACTGCTGAATTGATGCTAACCTCTGCTTCACTCAGATACTTTATGACAGGCGACAACCTTCCCCTCATAGGGTATAACTGCGCGATGTCTAGTTAGCCAACCCATACTGACTGCTGCATTAACACCATCGTGGGTAGTAGAAGGAATATCGATGTAGAAAACTTGTCCCACATGGTTGAATTTGCATCCCTACAAACATATGATGCCTCAATTGACGTGCCATCAGCCTTTCGAGAAGCATCGGAGTTAAACAGGACAGAGACGAAGCGATTAGCTACCCGTACAAGCTTCCAAGTTTCCACCATCCTGGCGTTGCCCACGTCAACCCTAAATGTCCTTCCATGAGCATCATTTCCAGTGTTGCTGTTTTCATTACAAGGATTTCATGTACTGTCGTTGTTCCTTTGGTCGTTGTCTTCTTAACTTAACCACGGCCAATCCATGTTGTAGGCACCTTTATTTCCATACTGTAAACTAGGATTACGAATACCTTGTTGTCACTGTGACTGCTGCTCCCAATGTCGTTGCTCGAAACGAAGCCCTACGATTCTTCACCATCCAAGTCCATCTTTTCACATTCTGAGCTACGTCCTAAAGCGTTACTCACTGTGCTGGCCGTTACACATTCCACGTTGTAGTCGATTGTCATTGCTTATGTCCCGATTGATTCGTAGGAGTTGACTCCCATGAGTCGTTGACAAGGGTTAAGGATTCGATTGAAGTCAATGCACTGGTGTTCGTTGCCGGTAATCAGGGACGTCAAAGTACTAAGGTCAGTAAAGTACTACGCTCAACCTCCTGTCCATCGATGTTGCAAGTTGTTCGAGTAACACACAGTATGTTGCGGGAGTGTTGCAGAAGTGATCACACTTCGGGATCTAAGACGTCAATACATGAGTTCCAGTAAACGAAGAGGGGTAAGAAAGGTATCGATCAATCATTCGACGCTGAGACATCCAACACATGGACATTCGTATAAGCACCTAACATTCTACACGGTTCACTAAGTGCTCAGATGGGTGTTCAGGTAATACTCGATAGCATCGAGATTCGAAAGGATCCAGTGAGGAATGAAAAGTTCACGTTAGAGTAGGGGACAATCACTGCTATGACCCCTATAGGTTTGTTATGTTTCACATCAATCAAATAACGGAACGGAACCCCTTTTTCACTTGTTAAGCCGCACTGGGACTCGCATGCAACCCACATTATTATTATGTGTGCACCCACAATAATATTGTGATTTGCATGCTCATCTCAGCTCCTCTTAACTCATGTCAAATGGTTCCTCAAACTCGAGGAGCAAACAAAGAGCATCACGAAGTGTAACTCATGAATGTTTAGGGAAATACCACCATATTAGTCACATAACACATGCAAGTAACACATTAATTCATACTGTTGTGCTAAACGTGCAATCACATTCAATATCATATGCAGGTATTCACTAGTTAAGCAGTACAATGAGTATACGAGAGACGAACCTTGCAATCTGGAGTTGAGTGTCATGGTCGTATTCACGTTTTCAGAACTGTTCGGTTATAGTCTGGTTTTACAAAAACGTTTTCCCCCTTTTTAAAACCAAGTTCACTATAACCAATGGCTCTGATACCAATCTGTGACACCCCCAAAATACCACATGCGGAAACCCCCGCGAGGCGTGTGACGTACCAGGATCTAGCCACCAATCACATTGAACTCATAGGTATGTTTAAATAAAACTTTCATGTATTAACGTTAAGTGTTACAACATTACAAATAATTCACCGTGTACAGCGGAAGCATAATTCATTCGTTAAGTGTTTATAAACCACATGTAAAAACCATTAGTCTTGTTTTGCAATTCCATGTATCTCGACCCATGACCACTCCAGCCTCCCAAACAGCAAGTTCCAACAATATGCACCTAAAGGCCTGCAAGGCATGTAACAACGAATCAACAACAAAGTTGAGCGAGTTCACAGTTGGGTGTTCGTTTTAAGTCGTTTCAAAAACATAGTTTTTCTTTAGCTGGCTTACTTGTCGTGGGGGTTACCCCATAGTTGAAAATATGATTAACCAATTCCTTCTTTCCCAAACCATAACCAGTGGGGGCTTCCCCATGTGAACCACTAGACCCGTTACCATATCGAACACTGACGGAAGTAAGTTGGTGCCCTAGCATCAATGCCTATCATCATTGACGTGCCCAGATCCATTATTTCACGCCCGTCCTCTGCGGCACGGTGTGAGGCTTGTCAAACCTAAATAGCGCTATCTAACTAATGACCCACTCGCCATTGGCCCGGCGATTAAGTCGATATAAAAGTGAGGGACTTCATGATAGAGTTTTTGGTCTAGCATCAGCGTTGTCACCCTTCAATTAAGAGGATGTGGTACGTGTCCCCAAACCAGGAGATCACGCAGTTTTCGATTTAATCCTTTATCCATTCCCAACCACCGGGAATCCCATGCCTTGTAGAAAGTGTGAACTCACCTTGGTTTGCTTGGTATGACTAGTTACCTTATTTAACAGTGATCGAGCACGTCCTAACATGTGTACAGATAACAATCAGTTTCATGTGCATACATAATACGTATCTCACATACGATTGATTCACATTTTACTCAATCACACAACACACATTTCTAATATTTAGGTAACGCCCATATAATTCAAGTCAAAGTAATTAACATACGAGCCTAACATCATCGAGTAGTCTTTTAGCATGCAATCAGTTCATAAGCCAATTCACCACATGAGTTCATATAAACAAATCACATAATAGTTACTGCTTTGCTACCCGAACAAGTGCAACAATCACTTTATTAATCCCCCTTGATTTATTAACATCAGGCCCAACCGAGTTGCATGTTACCAGTTTCTACATTAGGCCAAATGTGACATGTTTTCTAATATTTGTTTATGTATGTGTGGGTGATCCATCGAAGCCCAACCCACACTAATACAACTCCCACTTCGGCCCGATGATAAACACAATACACATGCTTGATCAGTTTCATTCTTGGTCCATGTATAACATTATATGCCATAGACACCCTAAATATTGTTCATTCAAATTCAACATATATTCATCATCGATTCATTATTAAAGTTCATTAACCAACCCTACATGCTTATGTAATTGTTCATGCCCCAGCAGATTTCATCAATCAAATTAATTAACAACAATTACTTCACATATAACGAATAGTATAATTGGTATAATTGCACTTCAACATAGTCGAGTATGTTATTTAAGGTTTCAAGAACTCTAAACATATTTTTTTTACAATTTCGAAACCAAGAACATTATACCAACAAATTATTACGCATAATCAACTCTAACATTCGGCTAATATCATCAGAATCTTGCATTCATCAAGTCTTATTATCATGTTAAAATCACTAACACACACAACCACAAGAACGAACCTAAGCAATTATTACAAGCATGTATTGATACACTAGACATGCATGACACAAGAATTTAATTCAAAACATAAAGATATCACACTAACCAATACTAGCAGATTACTTCGAAGGGGGAAGGGATCCACAGCCGCACGTAATCAGGGAATAGGTAGGGTTTGTTATGTTGTGATTGAGAAACATGAAAAGAGGTTACGTATATTAAGTTATAGTGCCAAATTAAAACAAGTGGGCCGATATCAAGGATCTTCACATGAGTTGGGCCGAGATGACATTTAACAAGTGGGCCGAGATCAAGATTAAAATGCATAAAATGTGAATTGGGCTGAGATCATGAAGTGTGAATATGTGGCCCTAATACGCGCGGCCCAACTCATTCGGTTTTCTAACTCAGACGAACGACACACAAAACGTTTAACAATTTCCTATATAGTTAATCAGTTAAACATACACAATCATAACGTGATGCACGAGATAGGCAGATAGCATAGAAATACACACTAAAAGTTGTGGGATTTCAGGCAATGTTAACCTTAATTATCCGGGTTGTCACATCATCCCCAACTTGAAAGAAATTTCGTCCTGAAATTTGACAAGTAAGCACAAAAGAGTGAAGCGATAGAAACTCTAATTAAACTATATGTAATACTACACAAATAATAATCACAAATAATAATCAAGCATTACACGCAATCACTAAGCATCCAGATAACTGCACAGACACCACGTAAACCAAATTGTAAAAACAGGATTGCGAGGTCAGTTGGGTGCCACAATAAGAGTTACACAATGCGGTGATTGTTGGGAACCCGGTGACTTAATAATCTGCTACTGTTCTACAGAAAAAAAAGGTAACAAAGAATCAAGATCTTGCTATTATATATGTCTTCTTATCATATTGTTTGATTTTTGCATACATTCCAATGAGTAACATAGCCTTTTATTAGTTGTTGTTTTCTACTTTTGTTTAAAACTCTGTCAACTATTTTCTAAACCAAAGCCCACTAACAATTTATACGAATGTGTTTTGAAATCAATGCAGAAATTTAGTAAATTAATAAATAGATTTATAAAATTTAAGATTTCCATCTATGATAATGTTCATCTGGGTTTTATATGGATTAACATAATTATTTTTGAAAACCAAATAGTAGAGTCGGGTATGTAACCAGTCACCTTTGGAGTTGCGTATGTGTGGATTCTTTTTGGTAGCCACTTTACTAAGTACATTTTGATTAATAGTCATGTTATAATTATTTTGTTAATATATTTTGTTATCTGCTACTTATTTCAAGATATGACGTACAAATGGTGAAAAGTATATTTTGTGTTGAAACAACATATAAACAATGTTATATTTCATGAAAAAAATTGACCAAGTTTAGTTTCATTTAAAAATTTATTAAATTTTAAACTTCTGAATGTTAAATAATCAAATAATTTGGTTATAAAGCATATAGACTTAAATTTATGCCTTTGTGTATCGTCTTTGGTACAGCTTCAGTACCATGCTAGTTGTTACTTACTATATTGCCTTGGATATTTACTATTTATTTTAACTAATTTGTTTTCGTCGGAGAATAGAATGGTCATTGAATCCCTTTTTAGTATGTTTTCTTTTGCTATTATAATTAAAAGATATACGTAAATAAGTTTATATTTATAGATATTTGTATCTATATTCTTGGGATCTCTATATTAATTAGGTTCCTCCTTTACTTGATGATGATTATCACTTTTATATATGAATTATATATACAAATTATATATGTGTGTAATTTGACAATGATATTTAGTACTAAAAAGAAACGTATTTCAAAATTATAAATGATCATATGTTGGGAAGTTGAGAGGGATATTTTTTTTATGTTTAAATGATTATATTTTTATTCCCCTGTTGTATGGAATAAAAATATCTAATATTTAACGAAAAAAATAGAGTAATAAATATTACAAAAGAAGCTTCAAGTTCTCACTATTCTTTTTATGAATTGCTTGAGTTGTTAATATAGATATTAAAATAGGTTTACATGTGCTATAATTGCTAATTTTGTTTTATTTATCCTAAATTTGTTAATAAATTAAAAATATATATTTCTTACGCTTTTATCTCATCAATAGTTGTCAAAGGAACTAATTAACATTAAACATACTTATTAAAATAACTTACGATTGTGATTGCTTACACTATAAAAAGCATATATGTTTTCTCATAAGTATTGGCAAAAAAAAATATTTTCTCATAAGTATTGAAAAATAATCTCACTTTTATGGTTTTACTATAATTTATTATATATAGTAACATATTATAACGTCATGTATCATATAACTTGACATTATGTATAAATTATATGTCACAGTCTATTATTCATTTATACATATGGTATTGAATAGAATAGAATAATTAAAGTTGTGTATAAGATCACACATTGTAAACATGATTAAATAGTGATCAAGATTAATTTATAATATGACATTCGAAGTTTCAAACTCACTAAAGCTTATTATAAATTTATTGATGCTTGTAAGATTTTGGACTGATAAATCTTAATGATTCGGTCGTATAATTGATGTTATATGGTGAAAAGATTAGTTATACATGTGGATAAAACAAGTTCAATTGTCAAACCTCAAATATGCTCTTGAAGAAGCAAGATTGTTAAAGAATATGTAAGGTTTGAAATGACCACCATGAAAGTTTTGTGATTCTAATCCATTCATGAAGTGAATGTGATGATATAATGACAAAGGTCACGATCATGTACATAATAACTAAGAAAATTGTAATGATGTCACAATGATCATTGTTTGGTTATAATTCATTCCTTGAACTGAATGTGATGATATAATAATTGGTGTAAAGTTCGTAATCATGGTAATTGAGAAAATTGTTATGACGCTCATGTAATGAGATCAACCATGTTAATAATGAGATGACTATACAATGATCGTTATAAAGGTCGTAAGATATAAGATTGATAAATTTTATACGACTTATCAAGTTCTCAATTGATGGTAAGCAAAGAGAACATTATTTACGAGGAAAAATCGATTAAATTCTTTTCATTTGTCACACTTGAGACATATGCTCCTAAAGTAGCAATATCATTATAAGAGTCATGAAAAAAAAATGATTTTATACTCATGTGACCGCGTAAATAATGAAAAACTATGAAGCTTGTTTTGGTTCTACTTCATTCCCAAAAGTGAATGTGATTATATATTAATCATTGTATAAGTAATGATGGACCTAATTGAGAAACTTGTAATGATGAGAATGACTACAAGAATTGTAATGATGGTCATTTTAATAATGAGATGGACCACCAAAAGTGGCAAACTAAGGAGTGATTGCATAACGAGATGGTTTTAACTTTGAAGTTATAGTATGTTCTCTCGTATCATACGTTTTGTATTACATACGAGCAAGTAATACACATACGATCATAAACCAGGAGTTTATGGATCATAATTATTTAATTAGTTGGCATGACCGGTTAGACCACACCGAGTCAATGATGATGTGAAACATAATGAAGAACTAGAAGATTCTTCAAGATAATAATTAGCATGTAATGTTTGCTTTCAATGGAAATTATATATTTTCAAAATAAACGAGGGTGTGTATACCTGAATATTCTGGAAGCGATTAAAGGATATGCATATCCCAACATGATATCATTTAGTTTTTTTTTAAATCGATGCATCGTCTAAATGGTTATCAAATCCACAACCTGAAGCTTGTGTGATTGTTGCTTAGCTAATGTGATAGCAAGCATATTAATCCAGATTAGTATATTTATTTGATGTAACAACCCGCACTTTTGTGCGTTGTTACTCCTCGTTATACTCGTTACGCCTAGCACCGGAGATTCGGATCATAATGTAACCATATCGTATATATATATCGCTATTCGAAGAATAATCGCATATTTACGAGATACAATATCACTATACTACACTATTATCACACTAACACTCGCGGAGGCATTGAGTGAGGACCTATTCTACCCTCCTCAGTGGCCGTGATGTGTCGAACGTAAACAATTAACGCTAACAAGGACCCTCGGGTGAGTGCTGTAGCTCCAGTCGCCATGACGATGACGACAATACGAGTAAACGGAACCCCGTCAGTCTTTGTGGCCCTACACGAAATAACGTTCACGATGACATCAAGAAAGGACCTATACTACCCTCATTGATGGTCGTGAAACGTCGCTAATAATCGCATACTCGAATCGGAAACCGATGGTTAATTATCGAAACTTTGGATTATGGATACGTAAATACGACCCCTAGTGATATATATATATATAATAATAACAATATATTGATAATATAAATTAATTATGAAAAGTACGCGCTTCGGAAACTATCAAAACGATCAAAACGGAGAAGTCCAACGCGTCAGGATAGCTATCCGGACGGATGGGCATGCGCACGGATGGGCCATCCGCACGCATGGGCCATCCGCACGCATGGGCTATCCGGGCCAGAACTCTTTTCTTCTCCTATGTTGTCTATAAATGCCATGTCACATCACTTGAACAGTGATGTGACAGCTCCTATTCAACCAAACACGCTCCAAGACCCTTTTCTCTCGATTCCTCGCGATTCCGGTAAGATTTCAACCTAAAACTTGTACTTCTACAATCTACACTCGATTCTACATAATTCTATCTTTCGAAACTCAAATTCTAACCGTGAAATCTGCGGATTTGAGGCGCTTTTGAGGTGATGTCACCAAGAGTTCTTATAAACTTCAAGTTGGGGTCTCATTTCACTATAAACGACTCAGATCCGGATGATTTCCACATTTTTTAATGACAAATCTCACCTAAATCTGTGCGATTTCGAGTTAACCATGAAGAACCATCACGAACGGCCAGATCTGATGGAACGGGGTGATTCCCGGCCGTTAGAACGAGTCGGAATTGACGGAACTTCAAGTGTTAGTGCAAAATTTCACTACCCTAGTAAAAACGAACGTATTCCTTCCGTTAAACACTCGAAAACAGTGTTCAGAGTGTGAAACAGACATGTCAGTCCGCACGGATGACCCTTGTCCGCACGGATGACCCTTGTCCGCACGGATGACATGTCAATCCGCACGCACACTCATCCGCACGCACAACATGCTGATCCGCACGTACGACTATCCGCACGTACGACTATCCGCACCACTATCCGCACGTATGACACATCATCCGCACGGATCACCTGTTATCCGGACGGATAACATATCAATCCGCATGGATGAGAACCTTTCAACCCAATGAGTAACTTTTCAAGGCTAATCTCGCTTAACCGTATATCGTTTAGTCTATTCCTCAAGGATCAGCACAGACATACTCGCAACCGACTCGAACAAGTTGTAATCCCGCTAAATACGCACTGTGAGTATACTTGAACCCCTTTTTAATCGAATTTTTGGGTGTAACATACGTTTCTAACAAATCGAATTTATCAAACGAATTATTCAATCAATCGAATTATCACTTGCGAATGACTGTTATGCATAGATATACGTGATGCTAGTTGCATATGTGCTAGGGCTTATACTCGCGACGTCCCACCACGACTAGTATAGTACTATTGCGCCCGACGGGGTCTAGTTATGCCATCGTACATTCGAGCATCGAGGACTTAGTTGGTAGTATCAGTTTTGTGAGTATATATGTCGTGTATTACGTTTATGCATGTGGAAATTCACAGCACTTTTAATCTATTGTGCTATACTTATCAAACCTGTATACTCGCCAATACTTTTGTATTGACAAATATTTTAACGTATGTTGCAGGTTAGATCGCAGACTATACCAAATCAAGCTAGGGAGTCTAGAAACTCAACTAAAATCTAGGTTGTTGGATTTGTATTGTTCGAGAGGACAAGAAATCTGTGATAACTTATGTGATTGTATTGTTTGTTAGTATGGGATAACGAATGTATTAAATATTATCGCAATATAGTTGTTATGGATTCTCTTGAGCAATCTGATTCGCCTAGTGCCGCGCCCCGATGATTCCGCCATCGGTTGGGGTGTGACAGATTGGTATCAGAGCCATAACTATAGGGAATTAGGTTAGACTCGACCTAGTCCGGGCCGACGTCTTAGAAATTGACCTAGTCTATAGTCTAAGTACCAACAGACCGACTCGTACGAACCCAGTAGGGTTTGTATCGGGCCTACTCGATACTCTCGATCGAAATTGCTAAAAGATACAACTTTGTGTGAACACCGCGTACTACAACTTCACACGAAGAAGCCTTCCCTAAGGCTAAAATACCACTTAGCCTTTCCTAAGGCCGACACAATACACATGTTTTCGAAAATACTCGTATAACGAAGCAGAGTGATCCAGTCGAGATCAGGTGTGAAAACCAAGAACTCTCGATAGGGTTGCTCACCCAGCGCATTTTTCTAGCACGAGAACCTTTCGTCGAGTTAGGAGTGACAGCCACATCTCGACGAAAGCCTCCATTTCGAAATCTAGTGGAACTCACGAAATTATTCGAAGAGCATAACCACAATTAGGAACGAAACTACTAAGTCAGGGGTGAAACCTGTACCTTAATAAGACGTTCCACTCTCTAAATTGGTTTTCAAAAGCTCTCACCAAGGACTCGACTATCATGATAACTCGAGCCACGTGATGACTAGGAAGACGAATGCCAGGAGCTACATCCCAGTGGAAGCATGGAGTCTTCTAGGTCAACGCGCGCGCACGAACTTGTTAGATATAGTTGGGTTACCTTGGGTAGTCGACGCCTAAACACCCAAGGCACTCTAACGTACGAACAATCAATTTTACAACTGGCTGGAACTTATTTACGTTTGAAACTTTACGCTTTGTCGATTTCTCGATTTAACGATTTTCACTCCCTACTTTATAAACACACAAATTGCACCGCCATCGAAATCTGAAACGAAACCCGAATGTTCGCAACAAAACTAAAGCATAATCTATCGTCTTCGCTCTCGTTATCTCACATCAGCGCAACCTCGCATATTCTAAACCGACCCGTATGTGTATGAATACAAATTTCAGTTATATAAATACCTATATATATACGTATAAACAACAAGTCATTGTGTGAGAACTAGGAAATTCGTGTCTCCTATGTGGCTCCTATGTGATTCGTATTACTACTATACTATCGCACCAAGTTTTGAACGCGCTTAGTCGCATCGCGAAACTCAAAAAGCATTATGATCGAATCTCATTCCAAGTCTCTTCCTGTCTAGATGCCTTCCAATAACTCTACCTCGAGACGAGTAGCCAGGAGAAGAGCCAAACGAAGTGCCGATAAGATGATTGCATCACTTGTGACTAAGGAAGTGAGTAAGCTTATTCCTCAAATTGCCGCTCGAGTGCACTCTCTCAGCCACTCTCGAGCTTCGGAAGACGTTAAGACAGGAGAGCCGCAATCTACTTTTCTCTACAAACACTTCAAAGCCTGTGACCCGATGGAGTTCACGGGTAAAGGAGGTGTATCTCAACTACTCCAGTGGTTCGATTCTATCGAAGTTACCCTTCGTCAAAGTGGGTGTCCCGATAGTTTCCGTACTACTTGCACTACCGGAGTATTTCAATCGCGAGCACTCGACTGGTCGACCGCCGAACGTAATAAGCGCGGAATCTCTGCAGCTTACGCTCTCTCTTGGGATGAGCTTAAAGAGCTCATGAAGAAAGAGTACTGTCCTCCTCACGAGATCCAGAAGCTAGAAAACGAGTTTTGGGAAATCAAGCAAGCAAAAGGTGACAATGCTAGCTACACCGCAAGGTTTAAACAGCTTAGCATAATCTGCCCAGGCCAGGTCAACACTTCGGAACGGGCCATCGCGAAGTACATTCGTGGCTTGCCTGAGTGTGTGGGTGATTTTGTCGAAGCTGCAAGACCTGCTACCATCGAAGAAGCCTATCGCTTAGCCGCAGAAATCAACAACAAACGACTCGTGGAAGGATTTTTCTCCAAGAATCCTGTTAAGCAAGCTCATCAAGCAATCACCAGTAACCCTTCAGGCGAACATGTTGACGAATCTTCTGATGAATCTACTGACGAATCTTCCGACAAATCTGCTGGCGATTCTTCTAATGGATCAGCTAACGATTCTCCTGACGAATCTGTTGACGATTCTTCGGACGAATCTGCTGCCGATTCTCCTGACAAATCTGCGAATGGATCTTCCAACAAATCAGCCAAAGACTCGGTAAGCGAGTCCTCAGACGAATCCTCCAACGACGACCTCTCTTCGCAAGACACCGACGAACCCAGCCGCAAACGAAAGACTTCAAGCCCGAGCTCATCAACAACCGAACTGTTGCAACCGGAACCTCTTCGAACGGTTCCGATGTTTCCAAAACGAGCCTACACTGGAGCTCATCCTCAGTGTTACTCATGTACCTATCATCATCTAGTTGGGGCTGACTGTCGCTATTGCAATAACTGCAACCGTTACGGTCACTTCACCCGCAACTGCCGCATCGAACCGTGAACTTGAGTACAACAACAACAGCTCCAGCAAAAGTCTTCAGCTTCAAGTATCTAGCAAGCGTAGGATAAAGTTGTATGATACGATTCTCGACGTTAATTTCTAAGTTTTGAACCTACTCTCTTATTCAAAGTTGCCACTATGTGTAACAACAACTCTCGTTCTCGTTTCCTCCATCCCACTTTAGTCGCCGCATTTGGACTAAATTCACACACATACTATATACTATGATACTATATCACGAAATAATGTGTTTTACCCTCACTACACTCTTAGAACGAGGTACGATAAACGTGCAAGGAATGAATAATCACGGGTGCACACGGGATTATTTGGGTCAGTGCACGGTGATCGTAGTGAATTCTAAGGGTGCCATAGCGTTTTGACAAAAGGTGACACCAAAACACGGGATGAAAGTAGGAGGGGTCGGGCAAGGTGTGCTTTATCATACTACCGAATTCCGTGAAGAAGGTGCCACGTGGAGTTGAACGTTACTAGACCTATTATACTATTGTGATTATTTTCAAACACACTACACTCAATCGCAAGGCGTAACAAACCGTATCATCGCGAGACTTGTCGTAAGTCTGCAAACGCAATGCAAACGCCTCATCGATGGACTCTGGAGAGTCTACCTCGCAGGACAATTGCATCAACGCAAGACTAGTCGTAAGTCTATAGCGATCAATCTTATCAAGCACATTAACGCTCACGATATTATCGGGTTAGGACCTATTCTACCCTCCTCGATAACCGTGATGCGTCGAAGCGTAACGTTAAGCTTATTCGAAACAAACCCGACTAGTTGAAGTCGCTTACCTTGTGTATCTCGCAATCTCTACCGCTTATTATGAGAATCTATATCGTTTGCTGTGTATCAATCTATCGCTATCGCCTACCGTTATCGGTGATATTCGTGTGAAGTTAGCACACATGACCTCGCTTCACGAGATGAAGCTCATATGGTTAAAGCAGGGTGTTTTAGTCATATCAGCGACCTTTCGTGGAAAAAGGCCATGTGGGGCCTAAAGTTAGTTAAACTCTGTGGTGTTAATCAATCCAAATCGAACCGCATACCTTCATCGCTTGCACGCAACAACTGCCGCTTATCGTAATTCGCCGTCGTTACTAGTGTTGTGTCATGTTATTCGCTTAATAACCTAATCGTTTATCGCTTGTCGTGTATAATCTACCGCTTATCGCTCGCTTGGTGTTCATTGCAGTCTATGTGGTATTAGTACACATGACACCGCTTCACGAGGCAAAACTAACCTGATTAAGCATGTTGTTTCGCCATGTTAGCAAACTCTCGTGGAAACGTGCCATGTGGGTTTAATGTGGAACCTAATCGAAAACGCGCTATTCGCTTCTCGCTTATCAACTCGCCGGATTAACCTATTTGATTCTATCTTATGCTTGGTCCGACTTACTATCGATTGGGCCAAGTAAACACAATTCTATCCGAGTCATATCGGCACACCTGACACTGCCTCACGAAACGGAAGTAATATGGGCAAAGCATGGTGGATACGCCGCTGGTACTTCTTATATATAAGCGTTTTAAACATATTAACGAACTTCCGTGGGAAGGTGCCAAGTGGGGCTTGATGCTAAATCCTCCTTTTCAAAAGGTTAAAAGCTGATTTTTATAAAACTTTTAATTAAAACCATGGAACAAGTGAAATTCCTCACAATGTGGAGGTAACATCGAATCAACTTAACTCCATGTTCAAAGGGAGCTTCATGAGTCCAATTTTTCCTTAAAACTTTTTCAAGATCAAAAACAAAATCCATCTTTAGACATTGGTTCGACATCGAATTCAGCTTGAACCCATGTCATAGGGGAGTTTTCGTAACCCTTGTTCTCATCTTCGAATTCCTTAAAATGTTTAGAAACTCAAAACTTCCTTGCAACACCGGTTAACATCAACTCCGTTGACCTCGCGTTAAAAGGAAAATTTTCAAAGATTTTCATCCTAAATTCTCTTTTTAATAACTAAAACGAACGCTTCTTGTAACGTTGGTTAACGATCGACTCAGTTAACTCTACGTCATGAGGAACCTTTCAAATTACAATCGCATCGAACTAACGAATTCTACACAAGACAAGGTACTTTGGAATGCCAACCCGTGGGATTAATACTTTCGTCTTTACGTCGCCTTCTCGCTATCGCAGTCGATTTCTCTTATTCGAAACATCCTCGCTGTCAACCTACGATCAAATCGCTCGCTGTATCGCTACTCATACGAGATCAACTCTTAGGAGACTACCTATCGGATTAATTTCGGGACGAAATTTCCTAAAGTAGGGGAGACTGTAACAACCCGCACTTTTGTGCGTTGTTACTCCTCGTTATACTCGTTATGCCTAGCACCGGAGATTCGGATCATAATGTAACCATATCGTATATATATATCGCTATTCGAAGAATAATCGCATATTTACGAGATACAATATCACTATACTACACTATTATCACACTAACACTCGCGGAGGCATTGAGTGAGGACCTATTCTACCCTCCTCAGTGGCCGTGATGTGTCGAACGTAAACAATTAACGCTAACAAGGACCCTCGGGTGAGTGCTGTAGCTCCAGTCGCCATGACGATGACGACAATACGAGTAAACGGAACCCCGTCAGTCTTTGTGGCCCTACACGAAATAACGTTCACGATTACATCAAGAAAGGACCTATACTACCCTCATTGATGGCCGTGAAACGTCGCTAATAATCGCATACTCGAATCGGAAACCGATGGTTAATTATCGAAACCTTGGATTATGGATACGTAAATACGACCCCTAGTGATATATATACATATAATAATAACAATATATTGATAATATAAATTAATTATGAAAAGTACGCGCTTCGGAAACTATCAAAACGATCAAAACGGAGAAGTCCAACGCGTCAGGATAGCTATCCGGACGGATGGGCATGCGCACGGATGGGCCATCCGCACGCATGGGCCATCCGCACGCATGGGCCATCCGCACGGATGGGCCATCCGCACGCATGGGCTATCCGAGCCAGAACTCTTTTCTTCTCCTCTGTTGTCTATAAATGCCATGTCACATCACTTGAACAGTGATGTGACAGCTCCTATTCAACCAAACACGCTCCAAGACCCTTTTCTCTCGATTCCTCACGATTCCGGTAAGATTTCAACCTAAAACTTGTACTTCTACAATCTACACTCGATTCTACATCATTCTATCTTTCGAAACTCAAATTCTAACAGTGAAATCTGCGGATTTGAGGCGCTTTTGAGGTGATGTCACCAAGAGTTCTTATGAACTTCAAGTTGGGGTCTCATTTCACTATAAACGACTCAGATCCGGGTGATTTCCACATGTTTTAATGACAAATCTCACCTAAATCTGTGCGATTTCTAGTTAACCATGAAGAACCATCACGAACGGCCAGATCTGATGGAACGGGGTGATTCCCGGCCGTTAAAACGAGTCGGAATTGACGGAACTTCAAGTGTTAGTGCAAAATTTCACTACCCTAGTAAAAACGAACGTATTCATTCCGTTAAACACTCGAAAACAGTGTTCAGAGTGTGAAACAGACATGTCAGTCCGCACGGATGACATGTCAGTCCGCACGGATGACATGTCAGTCCGCACGGATGACCCTTGTCCGCACGGATGACCCTTGTCCGCACGGATGACATGTCAGTCCGCACGGATGACATGTCAATCCGCACGCACACTCATCCGCACGCACAACATGCTGATCCGCACGTACGACTATCCACACGTACGACTGTCCGCACCACTATCCGCACGTATGACACATCATCCGCACGGATCACCTGTTATCCGGACGGATAACATGCCATCCGGACGGATGACTAGTCATCCGGACGGATAACATATCAATCCGCACGGATGAGAACCTTTCAACCCAATGAGTAACTTTTCAAGGCTAATCTCGCTTAACCGTATATCGTTTACTCTATTCCTCAAGGATCAGCACAGACATACTCGCAACCGACTCGAACAAGTTGTAATCCCGCTAAATACGCACTGTGAATATACTTGAACCCCTTTTTAATCGAATTTTTGGGTGTAACATACGTTTCTAACAAATCAAACTTATCAAACGAATTATTCAATCAATCGTATTATCACTTGCGAATGACTGTTATGCATAGATATACGTGATGCTAGTTGCATATGTGCTAGGGCTTATACTCGCGACGTCCCACCACGACTAGTATAGTACTATTGCGCCCGACGGGGTCTAGTTATGCCATCGTACATTCGAGCATCGAGGACTTAGTTGGTAGTATCAGTTTTGTGAGTATATATGTCGTGTATTACGTTTATGCATGTGGAAATTCGCAGCACTTTTAATCTATTATGCTATACTTATCAAACTTGTATACTCGCCAATACTTTTGTATTGACAAATATTTTAACGTATGTTGCAGGTTAGATCGCAGACTATACCAAATCAAGCTAGGGAGTCTAGAAACTCAACTAAAATCTAGGTTGTTGGATTTGTATTGTTCGAGAGGACAAGAAATCTGTGATAACTTATGTGATTGTATTGTTTGTTAGTATGGGATAACGAATGTATTAAATATTATCGCAATATAGTTGTTATGGATTCTCTTGAGCAATCTGATTCGCCTAGTGCCGCGACCCGATGATTCCGCCATCGGTTGGGGTGTGACATTTGATAATAGTGAATTTGATTCTCAAGTTATTAACGATCATTAGAATAAGTGTTATTGTTGAGATTATCACTAAACGTCTACTATTGGTTACAAATCCAATGATCATGAGAGGAGCAAAAGTTTATTTAGGTACATGTAATTTTATATATAGTACTATTAATTCACATCAAGCAAATAAGTTATAGTTCTCCCCGTACAGTTGGTTTTTGGTCAGAAACCAAATATGTCTCATCAACGATTTTGGTTGTGCGACATATATTGAAACTCATTACAAAGATGGGACTTCTAAAAAGTTTGAGAATATGTTGGGTATAAATAATCGTCTATGATTAAATACTTAAAGCCATTAGTGAGAAATTCGTTTATGGCTCATTGGTTTTCACTTTAATGAATGAGTGTTCCCAACATTAGGGGGAGATAACAAGCAGTTGGAAAGTGAAAAATGAAATGAATTATCATGTCATCTTGATCCTCAGACTATAAACTATGAACTATAAGTTTAAAGTATAATTCATTTACCAATATTAAAGAACAAATTACCCGACAAGTTCACTGACCTAAATAGAGTGACTAAGTAAGTCACATAATCAACTGCTTATGCTCCAGTTATATTTGTGTCCCAAGTGGACAACCACATATTTTTGTAAGGAGTCTATTGCATGCCTATAGCGTGGTAGACTAGTTGATTCCAACAATAAAATTCCTCGAAAATTGGAGCAAGTAATTAAGATGGTCAAGTCGAGGTTATAGTAATAAGATCCCCTGAAGGGACAATAGACATGATGGTTCAAGAAGAACCTTAGGTACCTGAAAATAAAGAGATCTCGCCAAGTTGTATCATGTCTAAGATATGTATGGAATCGAAATAAAAATCGACGTCGTTATACTTTTGTATATATTGTAGCGCTTAAAATGATTAAATGATGAGGATCAAGATTTAAGATATGCCTATGAATGAATATTAAGAAATGATTGGCCAAAATAGAAAGACGCAAATAAGGCAGAGTTTAGTTCTCTAATGAAATGGAAAGTTTCTGGATCAACTGTCCATACAACTGAAGTTGTAAAATATGTTGGATACAAAACTGTCTTTTACGCGAATCATGTGAAAATCAAATTAAGTGATATAAGTCAAAATTGATGGCACAAGAATTTTCACAAATACCTATGATTGATTATGAGAAAATGATTCTTCAGTGGTGGATGCATTGACTTTCCAATATCTTATTAGTCTGGTAATATATAAAAGAGAATTGACACGCGTCTTATGAAAGTTATGTATCACTTGATACTAAGTCATATAAAATAAGTTCTCGAGAATATTATGATTATTATATAAATTCAGATCTGAATACATATACATGTTGTATATGTTATTGAATTGAATATAATTGGAACTCCCCATGAGTATCCTAAAGCATTTGAGTGCTTAAGAGGTTAATTGAAACACCTTATGGATGTAATTATAGTGCACCGATACTCCAATAAACATACATAGAAAATGTGTACCTGGTTATTATGGCATCTCAATGTACACTGTGTACAAACATGGTACAATATGAATTTTGGAGATAAAAGCAAGTGTTCTTGATATTTTTGCATATGATATAGATATCTATGTGTTAAAAGGGCAAGTTTATATAGCAAAACTTCTAAGAGTGAAAGCACATGCATATTTGGATAAGATGAAAAGAATTCTCTCATGGATTGATAATGCTAGAAGCATTAATGATGTCAAAACCTCAAGAACGTACTATATCAAGTTCATAGAATATGTATGGACTAAAATAGTTAGATCGAGTGTTATACAACTCGAGATATTTGCATAAAGAGGGATATAAGTTTGATTAAATTAGCCATGTTTTATCGACGTTCTACTTTTAAAAGTTCACTATAATCGCAGTTTACAGTGATGATGTCTAGGCATCATCGAGAGAAATTGTCGAGCTTTTAGAGGGAGAATTTTTTAATGACATTGGCACGGTCTAATTATTACTCTAACTGCAGTTCGCATATATATATGTAATTATATTTTACCAATCCCCCAAGTACATCTAGAAGATGATGTTTGGATATTTAGTATGGACATAGTTGAACCTTAAAGTATTTTAAAGGTTGTTAAGTCATTTGTTATAAGAAATGCCTATTATCATCTCCTATCAAAGTAGAGATTCTCATTCTAGAAGTACCATCGTTAAATGCATAAGTGCATTAATATGTTTTGCTAGCTATGCACGGTTATAATATCTTTCACTTGAGATTATTGTCATGATATAACCTGTGTCAAGCGAAGAGACATTGGAATGAGTTTAAAGAAACATTTCAGGTATAAACGATATTTGATTATATTTTACTAACCCATCAAAACAAGTTTGGTTAGTCTTGTATATGCAGGAATGTAACGAAACACAGTCATGGACATATGATAATTTTTGGAAAGAGGCACCTAAAGTCTCGTTAGAAGATTATACAACATTTCTCAACATAAAGGATTGCACATTAAGGGATCAAGCAACAAATCATTCGCTAAAAAGGCTTTATTCGACTTTCAAGGAAGATGGACACACGTCACTTAAAGGATACATGTTAAAATGAGGGGGAGACTTATTCAAGTTGCACTCTTTTTCCCTTGACTAAGTTTTGTCCCATAGGGTTTTCTTAGTAAAGGTTTTTAATGAGGCAACATATCTTATCCAAAAGTATCAGGGGGAGAAAATGCGCGCTGCACTCTTTTTCCCTTAGCTGAGGTTTTGTCCCACTGGGTTTTCCTAGCAAGGTTTTTAACGGGGCAGCATCACCAAGCGTATTAAAGAATAGTATATCATGTGGATAGTCAAGGGGGAGTGTTATGAATGTATCCATTATGTGGTGACTATCCACATCTATAACTCCTATCTCTTTGGTGCATCCATTATGTAGTGACTATCCACATCTATAACTCTTATCTTTTTAGTTACTATTCTACTAATGTAAGGGCCTATATATAATGGCATTTGTATATGATGTTGAAATCAATCAATAAGAAATCCATCTCCTATTCTCTCATTCTTTTCTATACATTGCTAATAGGTTCTAGTTGTTACATAACAGAAGTTATTTTTTTACATGTTAAATTTATTTTTTTATGTGATGCATAACATATTAAATGTATGGTTCTCCGGTTTCTCACTTTTTTGAGGTTCCCCATTGAACCTCACACAACATATGTATTTATTAATATAAATAAGCAAAGGATTAAGAGTGTTTTATCATGCAAAGCTTAGAAGAATGAATATATGTGTTGGACCTACAAAAGATAGTGAATCTTGATAGTGAATCTTGATAGTGAATCATTCTCCTCTCAAAGTTAGTGAATCTTGAACATTAATCCGAACATCTATTGAAGACATTCAAATATCTTTATAAAACCTTGGAACCACTGTTGAAGAAGAAACCAATGTTCATGGCCAAAGCTCTGTTTAAGCAAAGCACTGATCATGAAAACCAAACATCTGTTGTGGTCAAACAGATGTTTGATACAAGCCAACTGCAGTTTGAAGAACAGAGATTTACTCGATATAACAGTATTTAGCTTAGAACATATGTTAATGTAATATATTAGATGCTAGATTCCCGCAAATGTTACTATCAAGGTGACGTCAGCTAATTACAAACAGAGCTTTCGTACTTGTATAAATAGATCTCATGTGTTAGAGATCCATTTGATCACAAACATTCCTTTTGTACGAACGACAAAGTGAGTGATCATCTGAGGGGGAGTTTGTATAATCACCATATTGTATTTGAAATCATTGAAGTTCAATATAAAATAGCTTTGATATAACTTCCTGCTTATGTGTTTATCTTATTTACACTGCAATTTTCAAATTGTTTGTTCCTTAATTGCTTAAACTCACAAGTATAACAAACTCAGATCCTATAATTGGTATCAGAGCTTGGTCACATTAAACTTGATTTCACAATCAGTTTAATATACAAAGATCAGCTCACAAAGAGATCCAATCTATTCGTTGTATCTGAATCCAGAGTTTAAAGTATAATATTAAAAAAGATCCTTATACGTACTCTGTTTTCACAAAAGATCAAAAGGAATGGCACAATACAATCATGATCCCTATAATACCAGTTTTAGCAATAAGGCTCCAATGCTTGCCAGATCTGAATATAATATCTAGCAACATCGGATGGTACACTTGCTAGCTCAAAAGAACAAAGGATGTTGGAAGTTTGTAATATTCGGACCACACATTCCAATGGTACTTAGTACCTAAAATCCAAATGTTCAAGAGCCAAAGAAACCGGAGAACTACTCAGAGCTAGATTTTCAAAAGTTTGAGATAGATGCCAAAGCACTCAATATTGTTGCAAATGCTCTACCAGACGAGATCTATGCTGAACTACAACATTGTGGTAGTACAAATGAGTTATGGGATGCATTAAAAGAAAATTTAGTAAATCAGAGAAAATTGTTGAAAACAACCAAGAAAAAGAATGCATTTAACATAGTACAAACAATAGTTTGTGAAAAGGTTGATGCATAATGATCCCTAAAATTCCACTGAGTGTGAATATGATTGTGATTATGCTTTGATGGCTACCAAAAATGGAGCCTCCACATGCCTAGATAGCTTATTCTATGTTGATAGTGGAGGATACAAACATATGACTGGATGCAAAACTCTGCTATCAAACTTCTCTGCACATCGAGGAAGTGATATATCATTTGGAAATGACTCAAAAGGTAAAGTGTTGGGTTCAGGAACTGTCCAAGTTGGTAAGCTAAAATTTGAGAATGTAAATCTTATTGATAATCTAAAATTCAATCTACTTAGTGTCTCACAAATGAGTGATAAAGGCTATGGCTTACGTTTTACCAAGAAACTTGTAAAATTGTTGGACTAGAAGTAGTGTAAAAGATTGACAAAATTATAGATGACGACACTACACAACTTGTTGCTCAAAGAAGTGGCAATGTTAATGTAGTGGACATGTTAAAAGATAAACCCATGACAAGTGTATGCCTATTTATGTTGCTCTAACAAAAGAAATAGAATTGTGGCATAGAAGGTTGGGACATGTTAATTTACAAACGATTAACATTCTGACAAAACAAAATCTGGTCAGAGGATTACCAATCAAACAATCTAAATGTCATGAACACTGTGTCTCATGCCTAAAAGGAAAACAACACAAAGTGTCATACAACTCCATAAATGAGTCCATAACAACCCATTGTTTACAAATGCTTCACATGGATTTGTTTGGCCCTGTAAAAATCATGAGCTTAAAGAAAAAGAGATATTGTCTTGTAATAGTTGATGATTTTTCAAGGTTTACATGTTGCATTCCAAACATGAAACTGCATATATTTTGAAGGAATTTGTTACCAAAGTTGAAAAACAATATGATCTGCCAATAAAAATCTTCAGAAGTGACAATGGGACAGAGTTCAGAAATTAAGAACTTGAGGAGTTCTGTACAATAAAAGGAATAGAGAGACAATTCAGTATTCCAAGAACACCAGAACAGAATGGGGTAGCTGAAAGAAAACACATAACCCTAACTGAGGCTGCAAGAACTATACTTGAAGATTCTGTCTTCCTTTGTCCTTTTGGGCTGAGGCTGTGAATATTGCATGCTATGTTCAAAACAAAGTCCTGATTAACCCTAGGCATCAAAAGATTGCCTATGAAATTTTGTTTAATATCAAACCACTAATCTCATCTTTCAAAAACTTTGGTTGCCCATGTTTCATTTTAAATCTTAAAAATTCAGTTTCAAAATTTGCAGCCAAGGTTGATTGTGGGTATTTCTTGGGATATTCTTCTACAACCAAGGCCTATAAAGTGTTTAACATGTTACACCCCGGCCCGCAGCGGAATGGTACAGGGCATGATGATTGTCCATAGCATATGACATTATTACAAGTTTAATATTTAAGGTCGCCAAATTAAATTTGTCACACATAACATAGAATTCAAATATTAATACTAAGTTACAAAATCAAATAACTAAAAACAACATATCATATCCGGTTTATTACTATGGTAATCCTACATGTCTTCAACTCAAAATCCGCCCACCCTTGTGTACCTGTATCACGCGTAAAAGAGTTTTGGGTCAACAAACATGTTGGTGAATAGATTCGGGTTTTTATTTAAAAACTTTTTTGTTTTATTAATTTTAGACAACCTTATTTTATAACATGCATTATCAAATGTGAAACTAGGTCTTTCAATATAACAATAATTCAACACATATCTCATAAATAACACAAACATAACAATATTAGTAACTATAGACATATAAATATTCAAGCCCCGAAAGGAGAATCTGTGAAACAACGATGACAATATCGAGTTCGACCCATGGCCGTGGGGAACCGGTCAGCCATGCAGATCCATGCGAAACCTGTGACACAAAGCGAATAATACATAGATGCACGTATAAAGAAACAATAGAAATACAAGTGACACATAGAAACACATCGAATAGCATGTTATCAACTTAAATAATAAATTTGAAATCAATCACGAGATACACCCCAAAAAGGGTTAATAGCAAAAAAGAGAAAAGAGTCGAATCTACTCACTGATTGCAAAGAAATGTTCCACGAGAATTACCGCACAAACTGGAATAGGTGGAATCTAAAATAATAATCGAAATCATTCTAATAAAATATCAATAAACAAGGTACCAAACGAGCGAAAAAACGAATACGAAGTTGTACGATCTCGACTAAAAGATATTATATGTATTTTTCTCTAGAAACAAATATATAACATCTTCAAGTTTGATATAATAAAATATATTACATTTGTTAACACACACACACACACACACACACACATATATATATATATATATATATATATATATATTTCAAGATTGATTTAGAATACCAACAAATAATGATTTAGTATAAATGTATATTTATGGATTTCGATCATGAATATAAGTCTAAAACGACTAAAGATATAGATTTATCGTTTTCATAATAACGAATTATGGCTACAAGCATAATATATATAATTTATCTATTTCGCGACAAAGTGTATATATATATATATATATAGTTCATGTAATGTGACCAAAATTCTTATTTTAATCAAATATATATTTTTAATGGACGAGACTTAAATTTAGTGACAAAAATATATAATAGTGCATAATATTGTCTAAGGCATAAATATATATACTTATATTCCAATTTAACCAAATATATACACATGTCCAATTTAACCATTTTAGTCAATTTGTTTATAGCCAAAAACAAATTTGATTAAAACTATAATCAAAACATCAAATCTAAATGGTATATACTTAAAGGCAAAATTTATAGGTTAATATGATATAGATTTCTAACGATTTATAGATTTTGCATAAAGTATAAATTAACATGATAAACTACAATTAAATTAGTAAAAATTATATCTAAGAATTTTCTAATTAATATTATGAAAATTCAATAATTCTACTAATCTAGCATTTTTAACAAGAATTAGTAGATGATAATCCTAGCATGCATATATACTAGATTATGACAATAATAAATTCTATAAAAATAAGTAATCATGATTAACATGAACACTATTGAAATTGCATCTTAACATTTGTCTAGAAACATTACAGAACAAATTAAATAATTCAATTTTATAAAATATAGAAATCCCTAAATGCTTATGAACACTAGAATTCATGAAATCTAATTGATCAACAATTATCTTCTATCAACAGAAACTGATAGAGGGTTTTTGTAGAGCTCGAAAAATAAAGCAAGATGGACACAAGAATCACCTGAAAAGGTTAAGTATTGAAGGAGAAATCGTAGAGAGAAATTCCAAGCTCTAAAATGAAGAATCTTGACTTGTAGAGAGTTTTAGTGAAATTGGTTGGTATGCAAAAGTAGATGAAGGTTTTCATTTAGTATCATAATTTATTCACCTTCAATATAATTCTTCTACTAAATTAATCATTCAATTTATGGTGGTTAGTTACATGGAGGGAAAACCCAAAAGCTCTTGAAGGTTCTCTTAATGTATTTAGTAATTTTAATCAAATCAATTTAAAACCAAATAACAATTTCATATTAAATTTTATTTACTTGACAAGAACATACAATTCAATGGCTGTTATTATATAATAATGTTACTTCTCATGAATCATTTAGCACAAAGACTTTTCTGATCCACAGAGTTCATCTGCTTAGAACAATAGTCAATCAACAACAACTGAAACCACTGGTAACCAAAGTCAACTTCAAACCATTGCTTTATCCTCTGCAACAAATTCTCCACTAGGGCCAATTCCACCACCTCCTTTCCAAACCACTATTGACCATAATACAATGGCAATAGAGGTTTCACCAGATAATTCTCAGTTATGCCCTTCACCACAAAATTCTATCGTTCCATACACTGGTAACCATCCCTTTCTCAGATCCCATCTACCAGATAAAAACATTGGAAATATCAATGATGGTGTGCTCACAAGAGGACAAACCTCTAACATATGTCTATTTTTTGGTTTCATATCATTAACTCAACATGTCAAGTACTAAGAGCCATTGAGAGACAACAGCTGGGTAGAAGTCATGTAGGAAGAACTTCAGTTTAAAAGACAACGATTGTGGGAACTTGTTCAATTACAAAAAGATACATGCCCAATTGGCACAAAATGGGTCTTCAAAAATAAAACAGATGAGAGGGGCATAGTTTTCAAAAACAAAGCCAAGTATGTGGTTCAAGTATATAGACAATAAGATGGGATAGATTATGATGAAACCTTTGCTCCTGTAGAAAGGTTAGAGGCTATAAGACCCTTCTTGAACTTTGTTGTCAACCACAACATTAAGGTGTATTACAAGGATATAAAATGTGCCTTTCTTTATGGAGAAATCCAAGAAGAAGTCTATGTGTGCCAACCACAAGGATTTGAAGACACGTTCCATCCTAATTATGTCTACAAGCTATACAAATCTTTGTTTGGACTGAAACAAGCGCCAAGAGCCTGGTATGATACTTTATCCACTTTTCTCTTATCACATGAATTCAAAAGAGATAGAATTGATAAAACTCTATTTCTAAAATGGAAAGGGAAGGATCTGTTGATAGTACAAATCTATGTGGATGCTATCATTTTTGGATCTACATATGATAAAATGTGTGAAGATTTCGGAAAATTGATGATAGCACAATTTGAAATGAGCACCATGGGTGAGTTGCAATGTTTTCTTAGACTACAACTAAAACAACTTGAAATGGAACTTTTATTCATCAAAATAAATATGTTAAAACACTTTTAAAAAATTGACATGAATGATTGCAAACCATATAGCACCCCAGATGCACAAGCAAACCATTCATTTCTAATGAAAAGGATGACTCAGTAGATCAGACACTTTATAGGTGCATGATTGGATCCTTGATGTACTTAACTACATCAAGGCCAGGCATCATGCTTGCAACCTGTGTCTATGCTAAATACCAAGCAGAACCTCAAAGGTGTGAAAAGGATATTCAGATACCTCTAAGTTGCACCCAAACTTGATATTTGGTATCCGACTAATGGTAATATTGAGCTTTCAGGTTATTCAGATAGTGATTTTGCTAGTTGTCACATCACAAGGAAGTCCACCTTAGGAGGATGCCAGTTCCTTGGAAATGCCTTGGTTTCTTGGCATAGCAAAAGCAAATAGCAGTCTTAAACTCTACAGCAAAAGCAACATATATTGTTGCTACAAATTGTACTGCTCAATTGTTGTGACTTCAAAACCTACTGCTTGATTTTGGGATCACTACTTTAAAACACCATTAAGATTGGATAGTGAAGCAACTGAAAACATCATCAAAAATCATGTGTCTCATTCCAAAACAAAGCACATTGACATCCGTAAAAGATTGTTACGAAAAAGGAGTAATATCAATTCACCATGTTCCCATTGCAAATCAGCTAACATATGTATTCACAAAAGCTTTGGATACTTCCACTTTTGAAAACCTAGTCTCCAGAATTGGGATGATAAACATGGATTGAAATAAAAGTTTTACAAACTTTCAATAAGAACATTAATATGTTGCTTTGAAAATCTCAAAATTCTATTTAAAATCATTAAAAGTCTGTTTGACCAAAGTAGTGAATCATTGTTTTGTAGTTCAAAAGTCTGTTTGACCAAATTCATAACCACTATTCTGCAGAAGTAACCATTGTTTTCTCTCTAAAACATTGTTTTCTCTCTAAAACATTGTTTTTAACCCAACAATAGTTTCATAGATCTGTTTCCATCCATCTGTTGACCATAGTCAACGGATGTACCAACCACTGTTTTATATCCTAACATTTTATTTAGCATGTGATTTTAATCAAAGTTGTTGACATTTAATTTTTATTTTGTTTTGTATTATGTAAACCATAACCAACCTATTCTCGACATCTTCTTGATTCGGCTAACAAGATCAGAGGTATGTGTTTGTGTTTGATGTTTATGTATTCTTCTTTGTTAATCAAAGTTAATAATGTTTTTTTTTTATATTGAAAGCCTAAATCGGATATAACAATTGATGGATATTCTTTAATCGAGCTAACATGTTGGTTGTATGTTCTTCATGTTTGTTGTTTATGTATTATCTTTATTATTTCAAGTTAATAATGTTTTTTTTTGTTTTGATTTGTATTCAAACCCTAATCGATGCCACTACTCACAAATACGGCTATTATTCAATCAGTTTAAAGGTGTGTTATTGTTTTTTTATTTATTTTGATTTTATGTTTGGCGTCCATGTTTCATGATCATATATTTTAGCATAACAAAAGGTTTTCTGATATGACTTGTTTAATTGTTTACATGTTTTCTATAGATGATGGTATCTGTTATCAATATTTGTTTTTTGTTCACCACTTTTTTAGTTTGGCAGACTCTAAAAGAAGTAAAAATCGGATCTTTTGCATTCATTCATGGTTTTTTTACTAATAATAACAATATTTATATCTTATATTGTTCAAATTTTCATCCATGTTTTTAAAGAATGTTGTATGTTTTAAATAAATTGTCTTTTTTGGAATGTATGTTTGTTATTTTTGGACAAATTTAAAAAATAATAACAACATTATTAGTTAGTTGTCTATAATTTTGAAATATGTCTATTCATGGCCGATTTCATTGATTGTAAGTCAGTTTCAATCATTCTTTTATATCTATTTATTATTTATTAACTTCTAACTTTAAGAAACTTACAACACTAACTTATATTTTTTTGACTAATTTTGAATCTATATAATCTAATTAAGGGGGTAATTTAATTAAAGAACTAATAAATACCAATCAAGTTATTATACTCATAATGATTTTCATTTATGTCGATTAAAATTTGTATTTAAAACTTAAATATAATCCTAAATAATTTATCCTTAGTCTTATTCCAGGTATTTATTTTTATTAACTAAGCCAAATTACCATTTAACAATATCATATTCAGTTATGTATATATTTTAAATTTTGAATTTTGAAATATGTTTATTTATAACCGATTTCAAAATCAATTTCAATCATTCTTTAATTTTTAATTATCATTTATTAACTTCATAATTTAACAGCCTTATAACCAAAACTCATTTTATATGTTTATTGTCGAATATAAAAGATATAATTATGGTGGTAATATAATTATGGAGTAAATTAAGAGAATCAAGTTATTATTATACTGACTTTTAATTTTAAAACATAAATGTTCACTTGGTACCGTCAACATTTACAAAGGTACCATATTTAAACGGGTTATGTTATTAATATTTATTGAAGTGTATTTTTTTATTGTTTGTTATATTAAATATTGATGATATTTATATATATTCCATTTAATGTCGGCAACGTGGTGTTTCTAAGACACTAGAAATTTATAGATTGTTCCTCAACTCTGACCTTGAAGAAATTAATTCATTTGAGACAATGTATATATTTTTTTCTTTTTTCTAATACTCTTTATTTATGATGTTTTTTAATTGGTAAATTTTGTTTGCTATGTTTTATTAGAAGAAGAAAGTCTTGGTTATTAAGACAAGTTCTGGCATTTTCACTTATAAGATATGGTATTATAATTGTTGCAACTATTGTAAATCACTTGTCGAGGAAGCATTTGAAACAATTGAAAATGAGGATGGTTCAGGTGATGCTTCGTTGATTTCAGAATATTTAGCAATTGTAGGATGCTTACGTTCACATTTCAAAATTGGTATTGTTATTTCACAAAACTTGAGTGTTCTTAGTTAATAAATATACAACATGATGATAATGCATTATATTGAGAATATTAAGGTGTTAGCTTTGACATATAACCATTTCCCTATATAGTTTTGATACGAAAGTTTGATTTCTAAAGTCAACTTACACACATTTTGAAAAGAAAAAAAATTGTTATTAAACTTTCAGTAATTAATATCTCTTTAACCAATAAATATATTTTTATCATCACATCATACCTTTTATGAAAAAAAAAATAGATTTGTTTTTTTCACAAAGTTTAAATAATGTAGCATGTGAAGTTCACGGATGATAACCTATTATTTACAAAGTACTCTTTTGATTAGTATTTTTTTTCTACTTTTAGTGTCTATGCATGGCATTTGAATAAAGGAATCAGAACAAACAGACATTGCAACCATACAAAAATAGAATTTGGACTTATGTAGCCATTTATAAAATTATATCGTTTTCGAATTGTATTTGTATATGTAGATTTGTAATTTTAACTGTATCGGTTATCATTTTCATTATTACATATAACGTATAATAATTTATTGTAAGAAGTATGTACAGATAATTTATTGCATCATTTTTAGTACCTAAATTTGTGTAATACACAACTGAATTACAAAAACAGATATTTGGTACGGTAAAATCCGTAGCAAATCCGTAGTTAACACCCATTTTGCTACGGATTTGCCACGGATTTGGTCCGTACCTACAAGTCTCGTCGCGAATTTATTTGCTATGAACTTTCGCTACGAAAATTATATTTGCGACAAGTTTAGCTACAAAAAGTGACGTCGCTATTTTAGCTACAGATTCGCTACGAAAAAGTTTGCTATGGTTTTTTGCTATGGTTTTTTGCTATGGTTTTTTAGCTACGGAACTTTGCTACCATTTTTTGCTACAGACTAGTAGCTACGGAGTCTTTTTGCTATGGATTTTAGCTACGGTTTTTTAGTTACGGAACTTTGCTACCATTTTTTTTGCTACGGATTATTAGCTACGGAGCTTTTTTTCGCTATGGATGCTAGCTACGCTTTGTCGATGACAATTTGCTACGACTTTGCTACCATTTTTGCCACGGATTTGTTGTGATTTGGCTATGAAATTTGCTACATATATGCTAGGGATTGGCTACGGAAATTTGCTATCTTTTGCTACATATATGCTAGGAATCACGTTATGCGGGTCAGCAATGGTGCCAATGCCATACAATCTACCCTTTTTATTTCCACCAACCGTTTGTGACCACAATTCCATCTCAAATTCAGGGTGTAAACTAGTATCCTCTCCATATTTATCAACAACATATTTATTATATGTGCTCTGCGATAAAAACATAGAACAATTACTACTTTAAATTTTATAATCCTATTAGTAAGTAATAAAAACATATATTTTCAAAACAATAAGACTTACATAAACTTCACTCGCCCCGGTGTCAACCCAAGTCACATTTTGCTGCTGAATGGTGTCTTCCACCTCATCGTCTTCTCCCGAACCATTCTCAACTGACCTGCTACTCCCAACCAATTTATCTAGGGGTCTCGACCCTTTCTTTGCATGTGTTAGCAACCAGCACTCACCAAATGTAGCACGCCGCTTCAATGTCTTCTCCTATACATCAATATAAGCATTTAATGAACAGAAATAATATGTCAACTGACTAATTCCTTTTTAACTGCAGCATTTATAGGACTAATGGCAACTGACTATATCACTAAAATATCAGCCTTTCAAAAAAATATAAATGTCAGTTCGTATTATTCACATCCAGGTTCAAATTCTGCAGTATTTATAGTGTTTTGTTCTCTGATTTAATTCTGCGTTCTGTAGTATTTTTTGTTCTCAGATTTGATTCTGCACTCTGAATTTTTTTGTTGTATAACAGGTCAAATGCCCAACCAGAAACTTTCTGTTCGGTTCAAAACAGCTGAATTCAAAACAGACGTCCAAATGACTTCAGCTGCTAAAAACATTGCGTCCAATATTTTAAACAGTTCTAATAAATAACTAGCAAGTTATATATGATTGCAAAAAGTAAATAACTAGAAAGTATGTTATACTTACATATAGAGAACATAAGAATGTAATTACACAATTGTCCTTAGTTTTAACTAGCTAACTATCTCATTATGTGTTATAAGTAAACAAAAGCATTGCGACATCAGTAATAAACAAAAGTATTTTCTTGGGTAGCTAGTAAAATAATGTTGAGTTGGTAAACATTTAGGACCAGTTTAAACTTTCAATAAACAGTTTCAGACTTTCAAGTTCAGTTATGGGTTTATGGTTTCGGTTGGTGACACGATAATACTTTAGTGTGTTCCGTTAGTGATCTAAATTTGTCTTTAAATTATTACATATTTTTTAAGACGATGCATCGAAATAATTATTTTTTTCATAAAGAAAAGTTCACTTATGGGTTAAATTATTACATATTTTTTAAGATGATGCATCGAAATATTTGTTATTTTCCATTACAAAATATATTTTTATTTTTTATTAAAGTGCGCTTTTATTTTCTAAGGCCCAAAGGCGGAGCCTTAGCGCCTTGAGTGGCTTCACGCCTTTGATAACTATGTGTTTGCTCGAGCTCAAAAAAGTAGGCTCGAACTGAGCCGAGCTCGAGCTTCATAAAACATAACGAACCGAGCTCGGCCCGGCTCGTTTACACCCCTAAATGTATGAATTTGCAGGAAATATGAATCTGCACAGTGTGTGTATGTTAAAGATGAAAAAAAAACATTTCTTACCATGTTTTTTCTAACCGTGACATAGCTCTTCGAGCCTAGTGTATGTCTACCGCCAACTGCTTTTCCCCTATTATCACTGTTTTGAGAAGACTTTCTCTTCCACGAATCAGTATTCCAAGCTGCAACTAGTGTCTCCCAAGACTCTTGATTGATCCAGAATGGCTTAAATGGAATAATGCGAGTCAGATCATCTCCAACTTCTATACCCTCTTCGCACGCAAGAGCCTTTGCTTTCTCCCGAGCTTTCTTCAACAAATCAGGAAACTTCCCTTTGATGCACTTCTCCCAGCAAGAGTGAATTTGGGATTTCCACTCGTCTTTCCATTGATAGTATTGCTACATAAGAACACTTATTAATAACGTGTATATTCTCTATTAAGCTATATGTGTTATCATATAAAAATGTGTCATAAGTATATGCCGGAAAACGCTCAAACAAGCGTTCACGATGATGAAAAGGAACATCTTTCCATCCTTGCCACGGACCTGACCACATAGCCTTCAAATTGGAACCAATGGTCCGGGAAACATCATCATGATTATTAAATCTACAAAATGAAAGCCATTCACCACAATTAACGTTAGTAATGATTAGATATTCACTAGTTTGATGTAGTTGTGACAATATGGGCAAGTTGTGTAACGGACCAAAACATGTACCCGCTTCACGGGTCAGTGGGTTGATCCGAAACACCTGTCCAAATTGTATACAACTAATTACCAGTTAGTGTGTTAACCATAGTTATCAAAAGAGCAAGCTTTTGGCGCCTAGGCATTTTTTGAGCGATGCATACTCATTGCGCTCCTACTTCCCAGGTAATTATAGCGCAACAATTAATACTAATTAATCTTCTTTTTTATTTCGTAAATTCCTCATATTTTGCAGGATTTATAGGGATCTCAGTAGTTCTGAAAGTAATCTGGATACTTCGATGATCTCTTATGGAATAAGAGTACAATATAATTACAGCCCTAACAAATCTCAGCTAAAGAATGAAAGGATAATTAGAAAAAATATATGAATAACTATACTGAAATACAATATATATTCTATACTAAAATATATTGGGTCATAAGTTTGAGTTCTTCACATCCAGGTTTTGAAAATTGATGAACGTTTCGTTAGGTTTTGAAAATTGATGAAGAACTTTTCATTTTCAAGTTCTACTATTTATTACTTTGTGAACTTTTTGTTTTCATGTATGAAACTATGAATATTTTGGTTTCGGAGAATTTTGGTACTTTATGTTGGTATTGGGTTAATTAAATATTTAGAGAAAGTGTTATTTTCTATTACATAATATATTTTCTAAACTCTTTTTTGTATAGTAAAAGTTTTCTGGTAGCTTATTCCCTTCGGGCATCAGTTCTTTAACCATAGAAATGATGTGGTCGTAACATGCGGTAGATACATTATAAAGTGATTTCCAATTTAGAAAACTTGTAACAGCTTGCAACTTTGAGTAATCGGTGGCCTTCTCCCCCTCCCACAAAGGCTCATCGGTAGCTTGTAACATGTTATAGAATCCCATTACTTCTAAATTCGGAACATCCCTTTCAAGAGTACTTGAATCTAGATTTGAGTTTATTGTCGAATTATCAGCTAACGAACACATACTATCCAACACCATGCGTCTACAACCATCATCGTCATCATCAACTTCCCTCGTAGTAGAAGATTGTCCTACCTCACGAGTGGAAGTTTCACCAAGTTCATACCATGTGTAGTAATCAAGCATGAAACCCTTTTTAAGCAAGTGTTTTTGAACAATTTCTCTGTCTAAGTAGATGGAATTTTGACATCTTAAACAAGGACATCTGATGTCATATACTATCTTACGACGCTTAGTCACCCTTGGATCCACAACTGAATCTTTAGAATAGACGAAGTCTAACCACTTTTTCAAGTTTTCACCGTATTCCGTATTAATAAATCCATCACTATTGGTCATTTTATACATCCATGCTCGATTAGTATACCACTCCATGACCGATAAAGTCAATGCATGTCCTGAAACATGAATAAAATTAGCTTAAAATAAATGTATGATGTTTAGAAATCAGATCAGTATGAAATCAAAAATTCATATAAATGGTACCTGGAATTAGAGTTTCCAGAATCAGAGAATCTGTAAAGTAGAAGTGTAGAACCGATTATGAAATCAAAAAATTAGTTAAGTAGAACCGTGTGTATCTGTGAAAAAATAACTTATAATTGATTAGGTTAATCTATGGATGCATATACTAAGCTCCATGTAAGTCATAAAAAATGATTACTTGAATACAAATCCACAAGGCAGAAATTTGAAATTAGTTACGTAAAATAATCCAATACCGAAACACAGTTCTTTTTGACTACTTCCAGGTTGTAATCACAACAAAAAATGTTAAAATTTTAAATCACTAAATACCACTACAACTAGGGGTGTAAATGAGCTGGGCTATGCCCAAGCTCGACTAGGCTCAGTTCGAGCCTACATATTTGAGCTTGAGCTCGGCTCGCTAGTAAAATCCTAAGCTCGAGCTCGGCTCGAGCTATTTTGAGAACAACCTCATACGAGCAAAAAGCTCGGCTTGAGCTCGCGTCAACATCGCTCAAATGATCAAAGCTCGGCTCGAGTTCAGCTTTCCAATGTTATCATCATTATTATTATATTATATATATAAAAATAAAATTTTGTTTGGGCTCGTTTAGGCTCGCGAGTCTAACCGAGCTTCGTATTTCAGGCTCGAGCTCGGGCTCGATAACTAAACGAGCTCTATTTCAAGCTCGAGCTCGGGCTCAGTAAGGCTCGACTCGTTCGAGCTTTTAACCGAGTCGATTACAGGTAGCTCTTGAGCTTCTGGGCTTGTTTACACCCTTAACTACAATAATAAATACTCTGTGAGTTAATTGACTATGTGCCTAGACAACACTGATGCATACTTTTTATGGCCACCTCTGAATAACTATAGAGAATGACTTTTTTACCCCTATGACAAACAAAGAAACGAAACACGGAAACAAACACGAAAAAAAAAGTTCAAATCTTTTAACTGTGAATTTGCAATTTATAACCAGAAACCTAGAAGGAATACATTAAATCGTTTAAATTTTCAACGCTACAATTAAACACAACCAAATTGATACATAAATGTTAATCCATCATCTTGCTGTCAAATGCAAATTAACAAATAAAACAAATTAAATTTAAAACCTAACAACATATTTTGCGATGAGCTCAAAAAAACCAATTTCCCCAATTCTATTGTCGTCACCAAAATTCCGTCAAGGAACAGCCTCTCATTCTCCCTTTATGTATGAAAACCTATCTTACTCTCCAAGTTCCTCCCTAAAAATTACCAACCTAACACAAATGACCGGCACAAATTTCGGATTCGAGTAAAAAGATTGATGATACCTGATGAAACAGCAACGGCGGCGAAGACGTTGGCCGATTGAGGTTGGCTGGAACGAGATATTGGTCGCCTACCGGAACTAGAACGTTGGCCGGCGGCCGGAACAAGAAGGTTGGTCGTCGGCGGGTTTAAGGGTGCGGCGTCTAGAGTGGAGAAGGTGCAGCGGCTGTCAGCTGTCGGCTGGAATATGATGAAGAAGGAGATGTGTGTTTTTTAGGATTGAGGGGTATACAAGTCACAATTGTCATTTAGTTACTAATTTTTAATCATTAAGTAATTACTATAAAACGGCATTAGACCAAAAAATAAATATTAGTTCAGGGAATTATCAATCTCACCTTCCCCAAATTCTTCCTTAAGAATCATTTTTATTATACTCGATAAGAAAATCAAAAGTTTTAGTTTGTGTTACGGTCAAATAAAATTACTAATTAATTTATGCTCAACTAGCTATTGATTAATAATTTGGATTCCTCCCACTAAAACTTTAAATTGTTTATTTTTAACTTTTATTGAATGACAATTATGTATTTAGTTAATTGGTAAGACTCATATACGTTGTCACAAAGCAAACTAGCAAGATGTAGAAGCAGGACACGAACTTAATACATTTTACTTTACAGTATAAACAAACTTAAAGTTACACCGTTGTCCCCAATCTAAAGTTTTAAGTTTGGATCTCTCAAAGAAATCTCATAATCCTGATCTCATCGATAAGCTTTGTGACCGAGACTTGTTTGTAAGAAAAAACAAAATCATTCCTGTCTTTTCATATGCACCACACCACACCACCAGCATGCTGGATTGCTGTTATCAACACCGCTTGTAATGTTCATTTCGCCACTTGGATGAGATTGATATGTTTGTGTATCTCCAAAAGGGGGTAAACCTATATTGAAATCTTAATGGTTCAAATCTGAATGGAACCATTCAGAGGTTGTGTCTAGCGAACCAAACACATCTACCTATGACCGATTCAGAGGTAGCCCCTTAATGGAACCATTAAGAGGTAAACAAACAGCCCCTAAGTGAATTGTGGGAGTCGGTTTGGGTTTTTACCCAAATACCCAACTACCCGATTTAAACAAGGATAGGAACCGAGTTTTAGAAGTGGGTATTTTTCGGGTAATGTATGTAGGTGAGGTCGGGTATCGCTTTGGGTCGGTTCTTGCTCGGGTCGGGTCGGGTTTTGACTTTTGCTCACCCCTAGAAGAAATAGATTGAAAGAAATTGGAAGTTTACCCGAGTCACAAGAAATTAGACCTTGAAAATTAAAGTTGAAGGTCGTGATTCCGGTGGAGTGGGCGGCGATGGTCGTGAACGGTGGTGGAGTGGGCGGCGATGGTCGTGAACGATGGTGGAGTGGCCGGCGATGGTCGTGAACGGTGGTGGAGTAACTGGTTGCATATGAGAAAACCCTATTTTGGGGTTTAAGCTTTATTTACATCTAACTTTCTACAAATTTTGCTACCAATTTTATTTAATTTTCAAACATTTATTTTTGCTACCGATTTTGCTATGTTATTTTCTTTTTATATTTATTTCCTCAGAATTGCTACGTATGTTGCTACAACTTTTTCTACGCTTGGTTTTAAATATTTTTTGATAAATTTTGCTATGAATTTTACTAGGCTTTTTATTTAATTATTTTTTTAAATACTTATATTCTCAACTTTGCTACAGATTTTGCTACTGATTTTATTTAACTGTTTTTTAGTTAATTTATAAGTATGTATTTTCTTGGTTTTGCTACGGGTTTTGCTACGGATTTTGCTACGCTATTTTTTTCTATATTTATTTTCTCAGTTTTGCTACGGATTTCATTTGCGAATATTCGTAGCAAAATGTGTCCGTAGCTAATTCGTAGCAAAATTTGCGACCGATTTTCCCCTCGTAGCAAAACTTTGATAGCAAATGCCTCTTTATGTAGTAGTGGAATGAATCATGTTCCATTAATAGTGAATATGTTTGATCTCTAACATAATAATAATAATAATAATAATAATAATAATAATAATAATAATAATAATAATAATAATAATAATGTAGTATTAACTTTCAATAATTACTATTTCTTTACTCTATAATATACTTATTTCCTCATACATCATACATTTTGAATAAATGTTACATTTGTTCGTGTTCATAATTTTTATTCTTTCAATAGTTGCAATGTTGATTATAAATAGCATGAAAACGACTTCAATTTTTATACAAGTCTTGGTGTCATTTTAGCTTTTGATAGCCCTCAAAATGCATTATCCACAAAGAATTATTATATTAAAAGGATACCATAAAAGTCACAAGCTACACTTTATTGCTGTGAATCCATATTATGTATTACGTGTTTCTAACTCAAATTGTAGCATTTTTCGTTGTCACATGGTAACTTTTTCTTAAAAGCTGTAGAATAAAAAAAAATCATCAATGTAGTTTCTACTAACTTGGTGGAGACTGTAAATATTGTTGTTTTTGTATTATGTTTGGGTGGCTATAGATATTATTTTTATTTTACATTTGTTGTATACATAAATTAAATGGACCATCCCTATCAAGAAATTATGTATCAGATGAGGGTGGGGTGAATCTAAACCATTCACAAGAATCCCGATCAAGGAACTAACAAGTAACGGCTAATTATCAAACTTATTATGACATTTTTAATCATCAAACTTATTATAATATACTGATTGTCAATCATTAAATAAAAGAACAAAAAACTTATCTAAAACATACATTGGTCTTTAATTAGAAGAATTCGGCGAAAAAAATGGTTCAACCATTTTCCTCTTGAGAAATCGCGGCATAACTTCCCTACTCATTGTTCCTTCCTAATCCTATCACATACAAAATAAACAAGGATCTTCAAGTGTTCAACAATAGCCCATGTTCCTTAATTTCAATTTAAAATTTTGAATTTCAAGCCCTAGTAATTGTTATTTACCAACCAACAATCATATAATCAACAAACCCACCCAACTAAAGACTAGAACAAGCCAAAAATACATAAAAACATATAAAAATTTAAACCTTTTTAACATATATATATATATATAGGATTAGGATCAATAGTGAACAACTTATTGAGAGTGAACTGAGTGAACTAATCTTGACCCTTGATCATTTTTTAGATTAAAAGGGTAAGATTGATATTAGCCAAATACTTTTAATTAAAATTCATTAATTTTCTCCTCTCTCTCTCTCTCTCTCTCTCTCACACACACATCTTTAATTATTTCTTCATTATTTTAATTATAAAATATTGAAGGGCTAATGTTTTTTTAAATAAACTCTTATGTTCCATTTAAAATTAAATATTAAACTTAATTAAATTATGTTTTTTTATCATATGTGTATACATGTCAGTATATACAAGACTTATACACTTGTGTATTATTACATCTTGTTTCCACAGGTCGATATAAACCAGATTTATACACTTGTGTATTATTTAAGTACATTTGTGAAATAGGTCAGTATATACCAGACTTATGCACCTGTGTATTATTCAAGTACATAGTGTATACATGTTGATATATACGAGACGTATACACTTGTGTATTGTTATATATTGTTTTCACTATGCATCTTTTCATCAAACATTGATCTAATACATATACGTATAGAGAATATAATTAAATATTTTTAATCGTGTTATAGATGGAACAATATTTGATAATGTTTGTATTTTTTTTAATTATCAAATATTAAGTTAGGTAATTTGTGAGAGAAAAAAAGTGTAGAGAAAGTAATTAAATATTCTTTTAATTGGAAAGAGAAATCAGGAAAGATAAAAAAAATCAATTAATTAAATTAAGAGAGAAAAATACAATTATACCCTTGTGTCTATTAAAATACATGTAAGTTACAAAAGATAATTACAATCTTGCCATTAAAGAAAAAATCTAGATCTACAAAATCAATGGTCAGGATAAGTTCGTATTGTTCACAAATACATTATTGTTCACTCATGAACCCTACCCTATATATATATATATATATATATATATAGGGGGAGGTTCATTTGAGAAGAATCTTCTTAAAAGAAGAAAAAATGAATTAATCTAAACCTTATATTTTTTTGATCAATGGTAGTGAATCAATATATCATTTTTGTCCACTTTTAATTAATGATTTAATTACTAAGGGTAGTATAGACATTTTGATGTAGAATATTAATAAATATTTTAAAGAGTTACTCAAATCTTATTAATGCAACCATAAATTCCTCCTTCACCATCTTTAATGTATTGGCTTCTACACAAATTTTATTAGAAGTGACAAAATTATTTAAAAATTTTGTGTCCTACACATATTTTATTATAAGTCGCAAAATTATTTAAAAGTGTTTGAGTCCTACACATTCTATATCCTACACCAAAATATTGTTTTAATGGTGTAGGAAACGTTGAAAATGTAAGATCATGTGCATGATTGTTTTTATTATGTAAGATGCACAACTATTTTATAAGATAGGCTCATTAAATGATTAGAGTTCATTAATTTGAATAACAAAAATAAATAATAGAATCATTAAATGATTTGTTCAAATTACATTTGTATCCTTTATTCTTTTTATTCTTAATTTTTAATTCTTCTCATTTGAACTCTCCACTATATATATATATATATATATATATATATATATATATATATATATATATATATATATATATGTTTTTATTGAAAAAAAAACCCAATAAAACATCAAAACAAATCGAATTACCTATTTAAGTTCAGTTTTTGAATTTCATCTTTTCAAACAATATACTAGAATCATATGATCAATAAGAGATTAAGAAACAACAAACCCATCCTATAAAGATTAGAACAACCCCAAATTAACTCAAAACACATAAAAGTTTAGACTTTTTTAACTCATCCTAAAATCCTATTATCTGATGACTCTTGAACAAAATCGCTTAAACATCAAAATAACAAAAAAAAACAAAAAAAAAACATGTACCTGTCAGGAGGCAACCTGAATTAACCAGTTTGCAGCCGGAATTTTGCAGTCGCATGCCGGAATTATGTTGTCGTTGGGCGCTGAAGTGAGGCAGAGGGAGGGCGGGAGTCGCTGGCAAGTGGCAATGATTTGGGTTTTTTTATTATGTGGACTGATTTTGTTTAACAAAACTAGTATTTGGGTTGGGCTTGAAGGTATTAAGTTATCAGGCTTGATGGATTGAATTTAAGTTTTATTAAAGGGGTTAGTGGGCTAACTTGTTTACATAATTTGATCGGGTTTCAATCTGTGTTCATAATTTTTTTTATACAAATTCCTAACATTTTTTTCTAAGTGATGCGGATGAAAATTTCCAAGGGGTGCGGTGGGGATTTTTCGCGAAAAATATCACTAATTTTTTTTTTCAAGGGGCCCATATGGTGGGTCCGCCCCTGCTGATTGATGGTTGTAACTATGGTTGTAAAACAAGGTCTCCAAGGCCAAGTACTCCCCGAGTAGTCGCTACAAGGTAGGCTGCCGATGCGACTTTCTTCAACTCCAACTAATTACTCGGAATCGATCAAATGCGGTCAACATCGGCCAAAATCGGATCTAGTAGGTAAACTCGGGCCGAGTTTGACTTAAACTAAAATAAACCATAATTTCTATGCCTATAATATTAAAGAATGAAATATCAATTTCACGTATTTTGTTATAAACATTAGTAAATTTATGTTATTTGATATATATTTAATTTCCAAAAACTAATTTCTTTATAATTTGGCATGTCCGAGTACTCCCCGTGTATTCTCCGCCTAGACCGAGTACTCTCAACTCCCCTATCGACCGACTAGGGAGCGCCTAACGACTTTTACAACCATGAATATAGATATTGTCATTCTGAAAAAACATTCAATAACACCACCTATGCAAAATAAGTTGTCATAAATCACAGTACAAAAGAAATTGTTGACTTTACATAGATGAAGATGATCCCTCGTAACATGGCAGCTTTCGAAATGCTAGGTTAAACGAATATTTCAGAAAATATTAAATGTTTTCAAAAACAAAATTACCTTCAATAAGAGTTATTAATTTATTTTATATGTAAAATTCTAACTGTTTCACATGGTTTTTATGGAAAAGAATGTTCATATATGATTCTAGTTCTATATATATAAGATATATAGAATCCGGTTCAAAAAAGAACCATATGTACTCCTACCCGCAACTGTGAGAAAGGCGACTCGCATCAACTAGGAAAGATGGAGAAAAACACAGCTGCAATCGATGAGGATGTTGCGATACCGCAGTGTTTTAGATAGAGGATGGTTACAAAAATATCAACGTATATACACACACAAACATATATACATGTGTGTGAATATATACACATAATTATGGCCTTAAAAAATATTAGACAAATAATAATAAAGCTGAAGGCAACTCTAGTTTCAAACAAAACCAAACATTAAAGTTAATGTAGACAAACAAGAAAACAAAACTAATGGCTCAGCCACAACATATTGACAAAGGCTAGTTTATTCAGCAGCAGATGGTCATACTGTCATAGTCCACACTCACTTGTTGGAAGTGTTGGCATAATCATTACCCTCAGAATCATCCCCGCCATCATTTTCTCCTGAACCATCGCTCAAATTGCCAACAACGTCGTCTTCATTACCACCACCAGATGACACCCCACTCCCACCACCTACACCACCGCCGAAGAGATCGTCACCACCACCAGCATTCTGATTTCTGCCGCCATACCCACCTAGATTGTTGCTTCTGTCACCATAACCACCACCACCACTATATCCACCAGCTCCTCCGTAGCCGCCACCGCCACTATAACCACCAGCGCCTCCATAGCCACTGCCACCAAAAGATGGGCGTGGTCTTTCTTGTGCAAAGCTGACTCTAATCCTTCGACCATGGAGGTCCTGAAAGTCGTAGCCGTCAAGAAAATCATTGTCTAGAAATTATAAACGTGTGATAACTCCATACTTAAAACACCAACGATTTGAAACTGGCGTTTCAAGTACCGAAAATTTTCTAAAACTTAAAGATGCACAATACCTTGCCGTCCATGTCCTGGAGAGCGGTATTAGCTGCATCAGCTGATGTATAACTAACAAAACCGAATCCTCGAGACCTACCAGAATCCCGATCAGTAATAACTTTGGCTGCAAAAATCAGTTCACTTGTAGTGAGTCTAAATCTAATGAAACCAGTAAAACTCAACATTCGAAACTTTATAAAAAATATAAATACCTTCAATCACTTCACCAAATTCCTGAAAAGCTTGTCTTAATCCCATTTCATCAGTTCCATATGAAAGTCCTGCAAAAATATTAATTTTTTTTTGTTATCGACATTGTGTGGTATTATTATATATGCACCGTACATAATATGACACAAAAAACAGGAAAATTCACCTCCAACAAAAAGCTTAGCAGATGACATGTTTCTGATTGCTTGAAAAAACGGTGAATTTGAAGACGACAATCCCATACTAGCATGTTTGCTTCCCGATTGTTTAAGCAGACTACCAACTTTGCTAACAAAAGCCATTTTAATAGAGACCTATAATGAAATGAAGAGAAAGACGTAAATATCAAAATATGGTTTACAGACAATAAGATTACAGATTACGCATCAATACTTTATAGACTTAACATAGTAAACGTTTTACAAAAACATAGAGTAAACAGTTACCATGGACACATGGAATGGCAAAACAAGAAAATTCACAAAAATCACCATTTTTGGTGTATTTAGCCTGGGGCGGTGAAGAATTAGCCCGTGATGATTGAATATAACGCGTGATGTTTTAGAAAACACCACCGCCACTCACAATTATAACGCGTTGAATATATCACTCGTGAAGAAAGTGAGGAAGTTGAGGGAAATTGTTGGGTTGTGAGGGTTTATTGTTGGGTGTTGTGAGTGATGGGCATTTCCACTAAAATCCATCACCAGTGATGGAATAAAGCTCGATGCCGTGGCAGAACTTGATTGGAAGTTGTGAGTGATGAGTGATGAGTGATGACCACCCCTACAACCTAACTATATAGCCATGAAAGACCTAAGTAGTTAATGCGGTAAAATATCGGATATCGAACAAGGACCGATATTTGAGAGATCGGTTATCGCGGTGAGATATCGGTAAATTTTATTATCATGCTAAATTTATATCATTATATATGTATATAGCAATTTTAATACTAACAATTCAGTAAACTATCCAACCACTAGGCACTAACAATTGTAGCAAGTAGCAACTGACTAAGACTTAAAAAACTACTAGCAACAATAAGAAGAAAAATGAATGGTAGAACTAAGAAGAAAGGTACTGATATTGGGAAAATCGATGATATATCGGTCAAATATTGGTCCAATATCGGTCAATATCGCCGATATTAATAGTTCCGATATTCTGACCGATATTTTGCACTGATATCTCGGCAGGGGACCGAATACTGATAACCGATATATCACTGATATATCGGTGATATATCGGGATATTTACTACATAGTGTAAGACAAGTCTATACCTCTAAAGACAAGACATGTGTCTACTTGCAAAGGTTTCAAATATTATACTTGCAAAGGTAATCTAACAACGCGAGAAATAAAATAGACACTCAAATTTGTAAGCACATTTGTGAGAGCAGCCCCTCTATCCCTTGCTTATGCTATGAGTGGGATTACACAGGGTACGTTTGTTTGTTTCGATGTAAAACTTGTCTAAAATGACCATAGAGGTATAAATATACTTTAATAAAATTGACTATTTTCATAATTTTCTCTAAAAACAGGGTACGTTTGTTTGTGCAGAAGAAAGGGCATGTTACCAAAAAACGGGTTTTGTGAGTGAGAAGATGTGCGTTTTTGGGCGATTACGTGGAACCGGTTTTGGAGCCTCCTATTGACAATGGTCTAATAATCTCAATGAAAATAAACTCTCTGATCAAACTGTTTCGCAGAAACAAGTGAGGTACAAACCAGGCCAACAAACCGACCATTCAGCGAACAGTTCCTGAACCATTCAGCGGAAATAAACAAACGAGCATTTTAATTATTTTCATTCATATAGTCAAACTAACGAACAAGAACACATGTCTCTCGTTCGTTCGTTCATTTACGTTCGTGAACGATTTTTCGACAAATTTAAGCGGAATCAGCATTGTCAACAACACAAAACAGATTTGCAAAATCCAATCAACAGTACTAATTACTAAACCCTAGCTAGCAGCACACTGTTAGCGGCGAATAACCGAAAACACGCATAAACAACCTCTACGCACAGGTCACGTATCAAGTTACAATCAACATACTTAGGACGATTTTAAGCAAACAAATTTCAAACTGAACTTCATACACAGATTTATTAAAAGAATGATTCTATTGTCATGATACTAAACACTAATTGAACAAAAATGACATGAAATTAATAATGAAATGCATATATGGAAGCAATGATATTTAGGGTTTATGGTGACGAACCTTGGAAGCGGTGTGGGGGGTCTTTGCCTCTTCTGAGTGTACACACCGTAATTATATGGAATTCGCGAAGTTGAGAGACTGTAGCACGTGTGCTGCACGTGGTATGTAAATACAAATATTGATATTTTTAATATTTTATTAGGCTGGACGGTATGGGGACCGTCCAGCACCGTCGCCGTGCCCCCTCTCCATTTCCTGCCCTTCGTCGCCGTGGTTGCTTCGTCCAGATCGTTGGAGGTGAGACGAATTGGACGGGCCTCTGTCACACCCCGACTTTCCACGTATCACCGGTGGGCCCGGTGGGGAGTATCGTGACGTGGTTGGTAACATAATAGTCAAACAACACAATATTTAAATGCACAGCGGAAGCAAAAGATAGATATATTTCAACTTTAATGAATTGTAATATCAAGTATCACAACAGTCGAAAGTTTATCCACAAGTGGATCAAAATAAAATGGAAACAGTAGTTCAACAGACTTTAGGCATCTTAAGCTTGCGAGACTCTTTATTGATGCTAGGAGTAGCCAGCCTAGTTCGCGTAGTACCTACACTTAACCTTTTTGGGAAAATACGTCAGTTTACACTGGTAAATACAATCAACTGACTCATTTTAAAAATGATTAAGAATTTATTTGGATGCACATGGCACAAACATTTTTATAACTTGGGATAATTATTTGAATATATAAACTTGTAAAAGAATTACATGTTTTTTATGCGTTCAGTAGCCCGGTTCGTGCCGGGTTAAAGATCAATAGACACACCACATTATTTATTTAGGCACTGACAAGTGTACGCCTACACCCCGCGCTTAGGTCGTGGCCATTTCGTAAAATGATGCCAAGGATATCCGGGACATGGTCATTAACCCCCCAAAGGCTTTAAGCAAACAAGACAATTTAAACGGTCATCTCGATAATACTTAACCATCAAACGATTAAGGTCGAATGCCGGACCAAGCGGTATTTTATATACCGTACCCCAAGCCCGTATAAGGGTAAATAAGTTTTTTTTTTTTTAAGATAATAGTTATTCTAATATTACGTCAAAATGCACTTTACATCAATATCGCAGGTAAGCGAGCAACAAGCTGCGCCGCTACCCCTTTCTGGATAACAAACCCTAGCCTATTAAAAACAAACCCCTACCCCCCTGTTGATGAGCCACTGCTGTGGACAACCTGTTGTACCCTAGTCAGCAAACGGATAGCTTCTGGAGCCAGGGATCCAAAGGTGTCGAAGGCGAAGGGGACAAATGCATGTTGGTTATCAGCACATGCTTTAGCGTGTTTGTCCACCTTTTTAGATTCTGCTTTCTTTACTGCTTGTCCTGCTACAAACCCATTTTCCCTTAACCCAGCTAAGGGAGAGACTCCTGTAAATAAGTTAAAAGTATTTACCTTTGCAAGTATCAATCACAAATAGCAAGTGCGTGTAGCTTTTACCGGGTCTCCTATTCTGGAACGAAGGTTTATAATAACCTATTAGAATCCTAAGGGGTCTTTAATTAAGCCTAAACTTAGACCGGTTAGTTTTAAAGAAAGATACGGTTCAAACGCACGATTAAGCGAAGACCGGAATAGAATGTGTTTTAGACCCGACAAGTTTGAAGACTTGTATAATATGGGTAATCTAAACACCTTCTGGATTTTGAGATAAAAATGATAAGGTTTGACCCGTTTCGGCTAATTTATGTAAACTAGTTACATAAACCAAACCGAACGCGCAAGAAGCGTAACGGGTAACCACAAGGGTCCTAAACAGGTTTCCTAATATGCCTTAAATATGTTGTGATATCATTAGGATACCTTCCATTATGCCCAAAATGAGTTTAATCTCAATATAAGCCCCGTAGGGGTATTTTGGTCATTTTAAAGATTATAAAAGAGATTAATTATACTTCTGTGATTCGGGTCTGAATTAATCACTAAAATAACTTATTTTAACAGGTTATATCAATTGGTGTTAAGTCTTAGGTGACAAAATGGTTTTAAACCTAAACCATGCGTTTAATACGCTTTAAAAGCCATTTTAAGCGATTTCCAGGTTATACCAGAAATCTGAGTTTTCTGATCAGGTTATAAAGTTCAACATACTACATTTATTATATAAAATCAGTAGCAATTGGATTGGTGTCAAAATATTATGTAGAACTCGTTTTATAAACAAAAAGGGTATAATCGGTATTTACCGAATCAACGCCATAACCTTAGGTTATGAGCAGGTTAAAAATAATTAAAAATCTTTAAAAATCCCAAAATATTATATTACATCAGTGGGTAAAAAGGTTTGGTGTCAAAATTGGGTTTAGATAGGCTTTATGCTAATCGCGCCGTTTAATTAACAAAAAGCTTTTTAAGTGCGCTATTGAGCATAACTCCTAATCTAGACCTCTAACTGATATGAAATTTTAGGGACATGTTTATAATTCAGCAATAAAGATTATTGTTCTTTTACATATCCAAAATTCTCGTTTTATGGTCAAAAGGGCATTATGGTCAACATTTAAGTAATTAACGGAAACATGTAAACGAAACGGACAATCAATGAACCAACCACAGAGGGTTATACTAACATGTAACCTAGTCCTAAGGAAGTCCTAAGGCATTTCTAAACTCTACTAAAACGGGTCAGAACTGAAGTCAAAGCAAAAGTCAAAGTTTTGCGACTTTCGGTTCCGAACCGGGTCTAAACAGAAAATTGTCGGATCAAACAAGCTTAGACCAGTTATTATACTTATTACCAAGTTATATGAGTGATAAAATAGATTACACGCCTTCTACATTGTTAATTATGCGTTAAATCGAAGATTATGATTCTGTTGACTTTTTCTAAACAACTTTGACCCGACATTTGATCTAGTTAGAGTGGGAATCAGAGGGTGCCCCTTTTAAGGGTTTAATGCCCACATAATTACCAACTTATAACTACCTTTGATTCGACTAAACAATGAACCATTAAGGATTAATTGCTAAGTCAAACGTTAATTACGACGGTTTGACTTTTAAGCTAAAACTAAGTAGAACTCAATTAGGAAAGGTCAAGCATACTTACAGAAGTCCTATGCACGATTAGGGATGACTTGGGTCTGCTTTGGAGCTCCAGAAGTCTTCAAGAATGCAGATGGAAGGTGTGGTTACAATGTTGCAACATAAAGGCCTTATATAGTGCTTTAATCTCATTAGATCATTGACAAACAAGCCTACCACTGATCATGGATCATCCACAACTGTCCCTAGGGTCTAAAAAGCATGTAGGGGTCACCCAAGGAAGTGGAAAATCGATTTTGAGTCGGTTATTGCGTGAAAACAGGCTGCTGTCCCAACTTTCTGCATCTGGGCGTCGCAGGCGGCCCGCGTAAGTGCCTTCCTGGGCTTACGCGGCCCGCTTGAGTCCTGTTGTCAGATTTCAAATCTTTCCATTATTGCATCTTGGCTCTTGGTTCTTCGAAAGGCCATCCAGCCTTATTTTCTTGCAATTTGAGCCCCTCAATTTTACGTATAAGGGCTTCAAGGCTTATACCCACTATGTTAAGTCCTTGGTCACTTTATGTTTACCCGAAAAATCATAATTTCCAACGTTGACGCTTTAACCCCTCGCATACGAATTTGATCATAACTTTCTCATACGATGACGAAACTTTATGAAATTTTTATCGTGCATTCTAGTGAGCATAATTTACCGTTACAAAGCTTTGGGTTTGCTAAAAGGTCACTCAGAGGTATACTTTAAACATGTTGACACATTTAACCCCTGTAGTTTGTAATCTCTCACTTTCTTTCACATTTAGCTTCGTATGATCCATGATTCATTCGTTTAAGGGTATGAGCAACATGTAGGGTTACTGTAAAGTATATTTATCCATTGTTGACAATTTGAACCCTTATATTTACATACTTTCCATGTTTGTCAACTTTAGTCTTTCTAAAGTATTCTTTCACACGTTCAAGCTTATGACACGTGTCAATACATTATAGGACGTGAATTTTTGAGGTGTTACAGCCTCCCCCTCTCACACACACATATACATAGATATACATATATATTTTAAGCCTATCCTCTATTTCCTTACCTTCATCCTCTTTGCCCCATCCTCACACCCGATCTACGTGGCGGATCATCCTCCAAGGATGGGCCTCTACCATACCACATAGCCTTAGAGTTGAGTCTATGTGGTTAATACCTCTAAGTCTACAGCATTGCACAGTTTCAACGATTGAGTCCCTGTAGATAGATTTTGTTACTACAACGTTATAATATGAGTAAAATGACTAAAATGTCCCGAGGGAACAAAAGTGTAAATTTCATATCTCGTATTCCTTATATCAGCGCAGCTGTGTTTATCCCCCAATTCCACAAGAGTGTATAGCAAATCGAATGTAGTATGCTCCTGTGGTGCTCCTACTTGCATTGCAAACCCATGTCGACAGTTCCTTTGTTGTGTAAGTATTGTATAGATTATTGTTTCTCGTGTATTTGATTAAAACTAGAGTTAAATGCTTGGTTGGTCTCTGTGGTTTTCAAAAGTTGCAGACTTGGTCCTAGTGGTTTACTAATTACACGCGTGGTCCCAGTGGTTTCAATTTTTAAACTCGGGTGGTCCTTGACATTAACATTTGTTAAATTTTACAGTTAAATCTTTGTGAAATGACTAAATTGTCCCTGATAATAAAAAACTTAAAAAAAAAACAAAAAAGCACCCCTCATCTTCTTCTCCCAAGTTCTCTCTCTAACCCACCACCTCCACCTTCCGCACCACCACACCTGCCACCACCATTAGCAGACAAAGAACACGACAACGTCCCCAAATCCGTACACCACTGCAACACCCCCAAATCTGTACGCCACTGCAACACCCCCAAATCCGCCGGTGACCCAAGTTTCACCAAAAACTCACAAATCACAACCCTAATTCAACAATTTCCAGAAATTATAAGCAAAAATGAAGAATAGAGCATATCTGAACAACCAGACCACCACATCCTAAAACCAACCGTCGCCGTCACCTGATGGCTTCACCACCATCCCATCACCCCTGAACCACCACCGTCATGACACCCCCGGAAAAACCCTAAACCGTCGCCGCTATTTGCCACAACCACCTCCACCGCTAACTGATCTGACTGTATTCGTGTATGGCTGCTCTGATGATGGTGGTGGTGTATGGTTGCAGGTGAGGAGGTGTTGTATAGTGGTGGTGGTAGTGGTGTATGATGGTTATGGTGATTCTTGGTGGTTGTTTTCTTTATAGAGAGATAGAGAGAAACTCAGAGTCTGTCTGAGTTTGTAAAAACTGGTGGTGTATGGTGGTGGTAGGTTGGAGAGAGAACCTGGGGGAGAAATAATGATGGTGATGAAGATGATGCAGATTATAAAGAGAGTTAATAAGCAAGGGTATTTTGGTCATTTATCATGGACTTAACTGAGAAATTTAACTGATGTTAGGGTTGGGGACCAACCGAGTTCATTTTTGACAAGTTTTGGGACCACGCGTGTAATTAGTAAACCACTAGGACCAAGTCTGCAATTTTTGAAAACCACAGGGACCAACCAAGCATTTAACTCTTAAAACTATTTTATGTTCTTACAAGTTTTATTTGAACATCAGAAGGCAAATTGTGGTTGGTTAAGGTGGATCAAAGGTCCAACTTGTCCCAAGTGTGAAAGACTTGTTTGTGATTTGTTGAGATCAATTAAAGAGAAAGATGAATGGGCTAGGAAAGGGTTGGAAATAAGTGTCCCTAGCCCTAGGTGTTTGAATATTTGTGTGTATTATGGAAGTATGGACACGTATAGTATTTTATGTAATATAAAGTATATACTTATGCACATATAATTCTCAAAGTTTTACCACGCTTAAACATATATGTTGTTTTTGTTTCCAGAATTATTTCTAGAATACATGTGTGTGTAACATGAATGCACACAAAATTACAATCAATAATTCTAAGGTTTTTACCAACTTGATTAAACTAATATATATTTGCAAAATATATAGGTACTCTAGTGAACGTAATATATATCCTTTTATCTTTAAGTTATATCGACCATTTTTATAGGTACTCTAGTAAACATTAGGATTTTAAGTTTATCGATCATTTTTATAAGATATATATGTATATAATAGTCAACTAGAAGGCCATAAAGTTTATATAATAAAATATTAGGATTTTAAGATCAAGTAACTAAATTTATCAACATTAAAATATACCTAGTCACAAAATAAATCCTAAGTTCATACATTACCAAAATATGTATGATCGCCATTTTAACGAAAATATCAAAATACTAATAAAAGTGTACAACGTCTAGACATTATATAATACTCATAAGAAGTTCCATATGATTCCATGATTTCTTGTTATACATGTTACACATACCCAAAGTTTGAAAATATATATAGTTGATTCTTTACCAACATATAGATATGACATTAATAAGCGGGATGATTCACCTCCAACATATAGCTTAGACTATGGGGTATGGGGCTTGGGTTGGGGCGTGGGTTGGCTGAAAACGCCCAAGCCACCACCCCGAGTGGGCTTTGGTTGGGGCGTGGCCCAAGGGGCGGGAGTTTGAAGCCGGGCGTGGGGCGGGCTAGCGATCCTATGTGGCGGGCTCCCATTCGCTTGGTGGCCATGTCATAGCGGGGTGTTTAAATTTTAAAATTTAAAATGTAACCGTTTGGCCAAGCCAAGCGGTCACCCCAACCCATCAACATCACTATAAATATAACCCAACCCCACCGGCTACCCCAACCCAAACAATCGCTGTCCAACGCTACCCCAACCAAACCCCACTTGATCGAACCCGCTACCCTAACCCACTTGACCGATGGCCTCTTGGACACACGAAGAAGAGCTAGCTCTCGTCACGAGCGTCGTTGACGCTATGAAGGGGCTGCCCGACAACCCGCTCAAACACGATATTGGCCGGAAGCCTTTGCAAGCTACCGACATAACGTCGGTCACAACCGGCACAACTTAAACGCGTGCCAACATAAATGGCGCGAGCTACGGCCGAAGCTTGATCGTTTCAAGGCCTACTACGAAGCCGTTCTGAGCGGTGAGTTAAGCCACGAGGACCGGGTGGCGGTGGCGAACATTGAGTTTCGCGGCAAGGAGCGAAGGCCGTTCGACAAGCTCGCGCTTTTTAAAATTTACCTAACGCTCTAGGTTTTTTTTTATTTTGTAATCGTTTTTAGGTTTTTTTGTAATTTTTAGGAATTATGTAATTTTTAAGAATTTAATAAAATTTTAGTCTTTGTTTTTTTAATGTTGTGTGTATTTTTTTTTTTTTTTAATAAACTGCCAAGCCACGCCTAGAGGTGTACAAAAAACCGGTTTTAGAACCGAAACCGGGAAAAAAACCGAAACCGGTTTTTTTATAACCGAACTGGTTTTATAACCGAACCGCCGGTTATAGACCGGTTAGGATTCTTGGTATGAAAAACTGGTTAATAACCGAAACCGGTTTTAAAAAAACCGGTTAAACTGGTTAAAAACCGGTTTTTTTTTGTTTTTTTGCAAAAACCGGTTAAAACCGACCCCAACCTGTTACACCGGTTATTGTTTTGGACTTGAAAAACCGGTTAGTAACCGAAACCGGTTATTAAAAAAACCGGTTTTCATTTTGGATGAAAAAAACCGGTTCGGTTAATAACCGAAACCGGTTTTTGAAAAAAACCAATTTGTACACCTCTAGCCACGCCCCAACCCAAGCCTCGCCATACACCACGGACACGTCACTCACCTGTGGGGGGGCTCGAACTCCACGTGTCAACTCATGCCCCCAACCCAAGCCCCACCATACCCCACGGTCTTAGCAGATGACATGCTTCCAGAGTGTTTAAGCAGACTACCAACTTTACTAACAAAAGCCATTTTGATAAGGACCTAAAAGGAAATGAAGAGGATGATGTAAATATCAAAGTATGGCGTACAGACAATAAGATTACAGAATATGCATCTATACTTATATCGAAACTTAACATATCAAAGCTTTTAGTTAAATGTAGAGCATATAGTTACCATGAACACATGAAATTGCCGATGCACGAAGAAAAAAGTTACGATATAGCCACAAAACAAGAAAAATCACGAAAATGACCATTTTTGGTGTTATTATAGCCAAGTCAAACAAGTTTATACCTCTAAAGACATGACACATATCTACTTCATTTCATGTGTAGTCATTAGGGTGGAGGGTATAGTAATTGGTGAGTGGGTGATTGAGTGGGAGTCACCGATCGGTGACCACCCCCACTTGATTGAGTTATGCGGTGAGTTGGAGAGAGAACAAAAATCGGTGATTGTTCACCGATGTGATTGAGAGGAGAGGAGAGAGGATCACTCAACCAAAAAAGTTTTTTTTTTTTAATTGAGGGGTGTTTGACCATACCTAGTGATTGAGTGTAAAATGAGGAGTTGACATGGCATAATATTATTGGGTAGGATTTCACTCAAACACCCTAGGGTGATTGACTATACCCTCCACCCTTACTCATTAATGTAATGTACAAACCTAACCTATTTTGTACAAATAAAACAGATAATAAAGGGGAAATTACCAAATTGTCATTTGACCAACCAACATTACCAAATTGTCACCCTCAAGCCCCCTTGGACGGACTCCTGCACCATGGGAGGAGTCCATTTGTCACTTGAAGAGTCCATGTATGAGGAGCTGACACGTGTCCGACATAAAGGTTGGCTGACTCCTCCCATTTTAGCTGACTCCTCCCATTTTGGCTGACATCAAGCAATGGGAGGAGTCAGCCAACATTTATGTCAGACTCGTGTCAGCTCCTCATATATGGACTCTTCAAGTGACAAACGGACTCCTCCCATGGTACAGGAGTCCGTCCAAGGGGGCTTGAGGGTGACAATTTGGTAATGTTGGTTGGTCAAATGACATTTTGGTAATTTTCCCGATAATAAACTGGATACATCATAAGTAGATACATGAAAGGTAGATACGCGAAAATATATAAATAAACAGCGGATCGAATGTTGTACTTTCGAAAAGAATCTAACCAGTGGTGAAATAAAGTAGATACTCAGAAATCTGTTAACATATTCCATGGTCAGAAGTAACACTTGTCTAACATGACTATAGATATATGAAGAACACTACGCACAGATCACGTATAAAATGTGTTTTGGTTTAATATAATGTCACGTTATTGCCACGTAGATGGTGGGTTTTAACTAACCCACTTTTTAACTACTGCAGTGTTATTTAACTAAAAAAATGTGATTGGTTAATTTTTGGTGCCCCCACTATTACAATGGCTAACGCTCGTTTGGGACATGGCGCCCCCTTGGTTAACTCCCCTCTTTAACTATCCTAGTGTGGTATTTGTGGCTTTAATAAGGTGACGTGGTTAGGAGCATTAAGATACAACGCCTGGTCTAAGAGTTAATGACGTGAATTGTCTTGTGGTTTGAAAAAGTTACACGTTTGCGGTTTGTGGTCTAACTTTTAAAAGTAGTAAATTTGGTGTTTGTGGTTAGCCAATTATTTTATTATCATGAAATAGAGATGCACAAAATATCCGATTCTGTACCTGACCCGCGGGTACATATCAGTTCCAGACCCAGGTGTAGAACCGGAACCACCGGACCTGGTTCCACCTCTACCTGGTCAAAACCTAGAACCGGCCCGACCAAAACCCGAAAAAAACCCGGTCAAATACCTGAACGTACCCGAAACCGTTCCTCCCTTACCCGGTTCTTGACTTTGTTGATCAAACCCGGACCAGGTTCCAGGGTATTAAAAACACGTTTTGTGCATCTCTGTCCTGAAAGATGCACATGGAAGCTGGAGCTCGATATTGGATTTAATTGGGCTTTATCATTTGGGCTCAATCTCAAAGACTGCCTAATGATAACAACTCAACACCTGGCTGAGCAATGACATTGCTTGTTGCTCTCGAGTCTTGACTTTAGTTTGCTAACCAAAAGTGACCACATTTGGAGACTTTAAGAGCTTAATTTCAAGTTCAATCATATAAAGGTCAAAAGTCAAACAGTAGTGGGATGCAGAATAAATAGAGAGAAGTAACTAAACTTTTCGGTTAGTAGATTTTTTATAACGACAACTTTCAATTTATGCAACGTTTGGTCGCATCCCCCGCATTTGAGAGACCCACCACCCTGCTATGGCCAGTTATGTTGTTTAACCAGGCCCACACTAGGATCTAAGTTTGACTGGGCGTTCAAAAGGAAACCACACAGATACTCGCGGAGTGGTTAACAGAAAGTTACCCCCACCTATGTGTAAAACTTTGTTGGCTTCAAGACTTGAACACTTGATCAAGGCCAGTTTCCCAGCCTTATCATTGCCTTGGTGTCCACTGGACCAATGGCCCGGGACTTTTTGGTTAGTAGATATAAATATCTTTTTGTTTTTTGGTTCAAATAAAAAACTAAAATAGATATATAAACTTTAAGAATGAGGTTTTAATGGTTTTCTTGACTTAACGAGTCAAAGAAGTATATAATCATGGCATGGTTGTAAAAATTCTGACTAGGCGCTGATTAATCCTCGATTAATTTCCGATTAATTACAATTAATCGCGATGATATCCGATTAATCCCCGGTTAATCCCGATTAATCGCTAGTTCCCACCCCACCGGCCGACTAGCGACTAGCGATTTCTACAACCATGAATCATGATGCTATGATTAAGTCTGAATCAAGAATCTGACATGTCGTTAATTCGGTTTTCATGTTAATACATGTTAATAACCTTTAATGGGGGAACCATCCATTTTTTTGGCATTTCTATAGAATGGATAAATAGTTGAGTCACACTAGACAAAACTCAAGAAACTTTTATGATGACTCGTAGAGTCGTAGTCTCGTATTAATGAGGAAATTAGGATGCAACAATTAGACACATTATACAGTAATTAACCATGGCGGAGCTTGAACAAAAACTCGGTGGAGGCCAGACTCTTTAAAATCCAAATCGATAGGGGTTGGACTTTTAAAAATTCAATATTTTACACTAGAAAAAAATCAAAAATTATGTAAAATTAATATTACGAACAAAAATCGGTGGAGGCCGAGACACCCTTATGGCATATTTACGACTTCAACCAATTTACATGGATTTATCCTTTATCACTTCACACTTAATCATTGCATATTTACGACTTCAACCAATTTACATGGATTTATCCTTTATCACTTCACACTTAATCATAAATAAATAAAAATTGGAAATTAGAAAAAAAAAAAAAGTGGGCTAAAGATTGCTAGCAACTTATTATCCTATTCATAACCCAAATAAAAATTAGTACCAAGCTTATGCCATTGCAACAATCCTCAATAATTTGATATGATCCCAACCTTTATTTTTCTCACTTGCATTCTTGGTTCTTGTCCAGATTATATTGTTCTACCTTTTGGTCTCTTTATTATCTTTTTTATTGTGAATTTCAAACACGATAAACTATCTCCGAAATCCATCCGTTGCATATTTCTTGAGTACGCTTCTAGCTATGAATGATACTTATGTTATGATCCTCACACCACATTGCATATACACTTCTTGTCTTGTCATATTTCATGGAATTTAGACTCAGTATAATGCTTACCCATTCAGACACAAATGTCTGAATCATTCAGACATCCTCTCGTGAAACAAACAGTCTAAACCATTGAGTGCTGAACCAGTAAGATTTCTGAATCATTAAAAGCTCCATTAAGAGCTAAACAAACAGCCCCTAAGTTGTTATTTGTAAACTTTTGAATATAAAGGTGACCAGTTTCTTAATTTTGTTTATAGATCTGAATTTTTAATGAGCTTGGGTTCTTTATTTTAACACTTTGTTGTTGATTCAAGGTTTTATAAAACATTTGTATACTTGCACTTTTTTAGCACATATCTACTCACTTAAACAAGTCAAATATCATTTTCTTAATGGAAACAATACTAACATGTGGTGGACAGATGTGATCACCCATATCTACCTATTTTTATTATCAAAAATCATATGATAAAATTTGAGCATCGTGGCATTGACTAGATGAGTCGTCTAATTCATGATGGCTAGTTTATCCCCATTCCCCACCATTGCCCTCAACTATCTTTGAGCATTTAAATGTCATCCCTACCCTTTGATATCCATCTCAAGTATGACATCATCCTCTTTTTTTTTTTTTTTACCATTGTTATTTATTTTAATATAACTATTATGCATATTTTTTGAACGGCTAAAGAATAAAAAGTTGGCTATCCGGGGGACGAAGGCTCACTACAGTATAACTCGGTTGGGATTTGATTCGAACTTAAGACATGTGGCCTTCAATCGTGAATCTGCACTTCCTCTCTAATGTCAGTTTAGCTACAACTCATTTGACAACTGTTATGTATATTACTTTTAGAGAAATTTATATTTATACGATTTTAAACTTTCTGTTTAAAAAAAATATTTCCTTTCCTTTTCATGATTATCTTTATAAAATACCATACAATGTCTTGTTTATAGAGTAACAAACGTCTATCATTCCAGGAGTAAAATGGTGACGAGTGAATAAACACCTAGAACCAAAGGAGTGATTTCTTAAAAGTTGAAATCAAATCTGAAATTTTGATTTAGCACAAGAACCATTTATATAATGTACTCTAAGAGTAAATTACAAAAATTGTCCTTTATGTTGACACCAGATTGCAAACTAAGTCATTTATCTTCAAAAAGTACAAAACACGTACTCGATGTTTGCAAACCCTTGCACATTATGTCCCTTAGCCTTAACTCAGTTAATTTTTATTGCTGAACGGTCAATGAATCCTCCAAATGGGCTACTTACGAAATTCACCACATCGGGATACACTCGCCTTCCTAACCGGGGAAAACCCTCACCTAGGGCCGAAGCCCGTGAACACTCGCCCGAAGGCACGATAGTGCGGTAAGGTGAAACCCGCTCAGTTCAAGGATCGAATTAGCGATCACCGCCTACTCGCCTAGCCCCCCATCACCACCAGGTGCCGCAGAAATTAAATGCTGGGGCAGCCGGGCAGGAATTGAACTTGTATCACTTGGAACAACAAGTCTCTCCCTTACCACTCAACCACTAGCTCATTGGCAATTACTCGTAATAGTAAATGATACTCTTAGTTTAACAAGAGATAATTGGTGATCAAGGAATTCCAAGATGGTATACTTTTGGTCCATTTGCAAACTTTGACTACTTTTCTTTCAACGTTGGAAAATATTCTGCTCACGCATGTGAAATTTATATTTGAATTCGAATTTGAATTAATTAAATAATGTTCAAAAACAATGGATTCATGCCTTAACTATGTTCAGAAAAGCAGAGTTGTTCGTGACCGTTTGAGATTGACCCGATAATAGATCAAATCAAACTCAAACTAAGCTCAAACTCGTCGAGTCTAAATTAGAGGTTATTTAATAAACGTGTATGAACTTGAATAAGCTCACGAACCTAGACGAGCTTATATAAAAATAATAACTTTTACTTTATATAATAGTTACAAGATTTAGGATTATGTGAGAATCACTAGAGTAATTGTTGAGATTAATTTTAGACCACTTACGAGGGTTGGGATTATGTGAGAATCACTAGGGTAATTGAGAATAATTTTGGACCACACATTTTTCTAAGCAAATATGAAATAAAAATGCAATTTTTTTGGCAAAACCGTAGCTTTTTCTGTCATGGTTTTTTTTAATATATAAGCATGTGTATATTGTCAATCTTTAACTTTAAAATTAAAACATAAGTATTGTACATATATGTTTGATAATGTACATATATATACAAATTCATATAAATGATTGTACACATATGTATATAAAGGAAGATTATGGTTCTGAACATGTTTTTTTTTCTAGTGTACATATGTATAAATGTGTGTTTAAAATTTAAAAATAAGTATCGTACATATATATGTTTCATAACATACACATATGTATAATTTAAAAATTGACAATATACATATGTATATAATTAAAAATTGACAATATATAAATATGTATATATCCAACAAAAGAAAAACCCTTAAAACGTGTGATTAGAAATAAAAAGAAAGTTTTTTTTTTTTTTTTTTTAGAAAATGCGTGGTTCAGAATGATTTTTACGGTTCTCAATTACTACGTGTTTCTCTTAAGATCCCACCCATAGTAATAATATACATAATAATTTATTTTTATAGATAATTGACAACACTGATATATATTTGTTATGTCCCGGAGAAAACGTCCTAAAGTGTGAAATGGTGAGAACAATTTTCGGCCATAAGATCTTTGTGATTTGTGACTGTGATTGATGTGGTGACGTTTTTGTTAATATTGGGAACTTTAGAACTATCAGGATGGGTAAATAAGGAAAATCCAAACAAGGGTGCACATGCTAATAACATGTCATTTCCTCATAATATTTAAACGTCCATAACTTTTTTATATATGATTATTTTTATAAAAAAAATTACACTATAAAATCCAACATTTTTTTTATCTTTCGGACGAGTATACTATTGATATACTTTTCGAAAAATGAACTGCGTTTTTATGACGTTTTCAACTTTGTTTTTTATGGCATTTTCTGGGTTTTCATGGTGTTTTTCTGAACTGAGTGTTTTATGGCGTTTTCAACTAGGTATTCATGGCGTTTTTTTTTATTCTCAACTAGTGTTTTGTGGCGTTTTAATTTGGACACCCAGTTAATGTCATTTTTTAAATTTCAAAAATATAGCAATAGTATACTCGTTGTAAAGATAAAAAAACACTCGATTTTATGGTGTATTTTTTTAAATAATCACATATAAAAAAGTTACGGGAGTTTAAAAAATATAGCGGAATATGCATGTGACTTGCATATGCATGGTCTTTAGCACATGAGAGGCATATGAATGGGGCTTTTTGACAATATTACCCTTAGTGTAAATTAGCACCAACGCTACATGTCAACACCAAAATCGTTCTCAGCGTTTTCCCACTTTTAGGCTTTTTCTACGGATCTTGTCCATATATATATATATATATATATATATAGGCCAGTTAACGTGCATTACGGCTTAACGTACGACCAGTACGTGACCAAATTACGCACGCTATTTTGAAAATCACGCACGTTATAAACTCAAAAACCCAAATCACGCATTTTAAAAACATTTATCAAGCATGTTGAAAACCATTAATCACGCAATTTATACACATAATCACGCACGTTGTCGTACGTGATGTACGTTAAGTCGTAATGTATTTTACACTTTATATATATATATATATATATATATATAGAGAGAGAGAGAGAGAGATGGGGAAAGGTGAGATACCATACAAATAAAATTAACCTAGTAAATATACAAATAACTAGAGTAATTCTCTACATTTTAACCAAAGGAATTACACTACAAAACAGTGAACTAGATCGAGTAATAACAATTAGAGGTTGGATCCTGTACAAGAGACAAACTTCGTACGAAGCATACACGATTAGAAGAGGAGGACAAGTGTCATTAGCTTAAGGGTTTTAGTCCTTTCTTACTTGAGCAAATTTCCCCCCTTAATTTTCAAACAGCTATAACTTTTTTCATACGTTAATATTTAAAAAAAACACAATTACACCGTATTAACGAGTGAAGGGGTATGGTCTCAAATCTTGCGCAGACATGCGCAACTACAAGTATGGGTCACGCGCAGAAGGCTATACCCAAGTGAAACGTATGTAACAGTTAGTCATTTTCAATAGATTCACACAAGCACTATGGTGACCCTTATTGGTGCGAGTCTGAGCATGCTAGTGAGGCATGGTACAACCAGTACAAGTGTCAGAGCATACGCCCAATAGGCGCACGACAGGCTGTCTCCAGTAGAGCCTCATGATGGACAATCATGCAGGAGACAAGAAGTACAAAAGAGCAGTGATGTGTCACCTGTCACCGTGCACCAATCACTGCTCCATGATCTCCATTAACCGTTGATGACATACCAGACAACAAGGACAACTACCATGCCACTAGGGCTGTTCAAAAAGCTCGCGGCTCGGAGCTCGCTCGGATTTAGCTCGGAAAAAGCTCGCTCGATTTGGCTCGGTTTAAAAGTGAGCCGAGCCGGCTCGGCTCGGTTAGAAAGTGAGCCTAGCTCGGCTCGGCTCGTAACGAGCCGAGCTGTCTCGGTTCGGCTCGCTTTGTAGCTCGGCTCGGTTTAGCTCGAATTATTTTACTTATAATAAGTTTTAATTTTATATACATTATAATATATTACAAAAAAACTGATTATTATTTACATGTATATAGGTTTGTAATTTGATATTTATGGCATATTTGAAGATTGATTACCATACTAATGAACTAATATTGTATTTTATTGAAATTAAAACTTATTTTGTGTTGTTAAACTTGATTTTGGTTTGAATTGTATTAGGTTGAACTTATTTTGAATATATTCTTTTAAATTATTGAATAATATTTTAGGCTATTAAATTTTAAGAGGTATATATTAGTTTTTTTTTATAAAATCGAGCCAAACCAAGCCGAGCCGAGCTAGCTCGGTTTAAAACCAAGCCGAGCCCGAGCTTAGATTTTCAGCTCGGTTTCAAATCTGAGCCGAGCCGAGCCAGCTCGGTTTATAATCGAGCCGAGCCCGAGCTTGGCCTGGCTCGGCTCGGCTCGGCTCATGAACAGCCCTACATGCCACGTGGATCCAATCAGCGTACGCCATCTTCCCATTTTCCTGCAGAAACTAACGGTTGTGTCCAAGGGGACAAATGGGATATTCCTTGATGTCGAAGTTGAGCCAAAGGCCCATCAGCCCATCTCCTTTGATATTATTTTCAGCTAGAAATAGAAGACTTTACCCCAGGTTTAAGGATCGCTCTCTTGCATTCTCACTTAATACACACACTTATCATCCTCAAGACAAGTTCTTATTCTCACGTCGGAGGGTTGTTACAAGGAGAACCCCCTAATCCTCCTCCTTGTAACGAGCTTCACGGTGTTGTGTCGTTTTGCAGGATCAAGCAGTAATCGGTTGAGGAAGAAAGAAGATTAACCTTATTTGCACGAGACTAATCCTACAAGTTAACCTATGGATTAACTTGGTGTTTCTACAACGAGCATTTCATTCTCTTTAATTCGAGTAACCTATTGCTATAGTTTTCCTTAAAAATTACAGAATTTTGAATACCCATTAGTCCATTACGTGATTACGTGATTTTGAATACCCAACACATGACTACATGATTTTGAATATCCATTACGTTATTACACATTCAACATAAACCATTACATGATCACACATTCAATATAAATCCATTACTTGATTACACATTACATGATCACACATTCAATATAAATCCATTACTTGATTACACATTCAGTATGATTTGTTACAATTGATGTTATTACAATTATGTTGATTTCGTGATTACACATTTATTAGAACTTGATTGTTTATGATTTATCATGTGGTTATTATAGGTTGATTTGGCTAATGTTTTGTATATAAGTTATCCTTAATACGTGATTAGACCTGAATATTAGGTATTCCATATGAAATATTATGTATTACATGTTTTTATATAATCACGTAATCACTCAGTGTGGTTTCACATAAAATACTATAATGAAATCACGTAATCACAAAATGGGTATTCAAAATCACATAGTCACGTGATAATACGTAGTCAACTATTGTTACGTAATTACGTAATCACTTACTATGGTTTCACATACTATAATGAAATCACGTAATGGGTATTCAAATCATGTAATTTTTATTTAAAGAAAACTATAGTAATATGCTGCTCGAATTAAAGAGAATGAAATGCTCGTTAATATGGTATAATTAATTTTTAAAAATATTAACGTATGAAAAAGTTATAGCCATTTGAAAATCAAGGGGGGGGGGGGGATGGGAGTTCAAGTGAGAAATAACCAGAATACCTTTTCTCTATTTCTTTCGAGATCAATGAATATACTTGTCACCTACCCTTCGTATGAATGACGTGATGGGAGTGTACGGACCTTTTTGATGTATTTTTAGTACCTTTTTACTCTTTTATCACGCTTTAAATTTATACAACACGATATGAAACTATCACTCTCTACAACATGTTAGGGCAAATGCACCCATTGTTGGCGTAGTGTAGTGATGGTAAGATACCGAGGTCATCCAAGGACGCAAGAGCTTTTAATACCGGTTTATCGTCAACGTCTAATCGACCCAAATTTTGAGAAAAGGTTTTTAAACATGTAAAGAAAGAAATTAAAGTAATGAAAGAAACAAATAAACAAGAAAGAATCACTTGGTTTCGACTCATCTTTTATGTATCCTTTGATGATTTCCGCATTTTGGGTTGTTTAAGAGATTATCTTAGTTACAGTGGCATGTCCCTCTTTTGGAGGCAACGCTACCCTCAACCATATTGGTCTGAGTCAGCAGAGACACAGTCCCGCAAGGCCGGATTATTGAAAGATAATTAAGTAAGTTATTAATACAAAATATGGCATGTCCCCCTTTTGGAGGCAACGCTACCCTCGGCCATATTGGTCTGAGTCAGCAGGGATACAGTCCCGCAATGCCGGTTTAAAGTTTTAATAGTAGTTTATTTATAAGGGATTACAAGCCGTTCTTACTTCCCCAGATTTGATGCTATCTGCTTCAAAGGAAGTCCTAATATGCTTGAATCTGGTCCTCGCAGGATCTATACACTGAACGATGCAATAACTTTACCCAAACCACCCTTCTAACCCCTTCCAGGCAGTTAATGTGCTTTATATAGACCGTAAAGACACGGATGAGTACATCAACAAAACATGAAGAATGATAGAATAAAATTCACCTTCAGTATAAAAAACTAGTTATTAAAGTCATTAATACATACCCACTAAAAAGTGACCAAAGGTTGGAAATCAAAAGTAATACACAAAAGGTTTTGTCTTCACCAAGTGATGTAAGAGATTAGCCAAGCATGGCCATAGTTTGACAAAAGCTCTTACTATCGATCTTGGATCCCGAGACTACACTAACTCTAACTAACGTGGTGGAAGATGATGGTATTGTGGTCATGGAAGTGAGAGAATTGGTTTGCCAATTGATGATTTACAAGTGAGCCAAGCACCTCTATTTATAGTTGGAAATAGGAGGTTCACACGGCCCCGTGTCCTTCATCTTCTCTGTCTTCATTTAATGCACTTGTCAGCTCTTCTACACACACGACCTCGTGTGTCAATGGCACGGCCCCGTGGCCCTTGTACTTGTTGTACGAACCCAAATTTGCAGATCTGAGAGTTGACCACGACCTGTGCTTAGGTGACACGGCCCCGTGTCCCTTGTTGTTTTCTGTTTGTCTTCATCTTAAAGGAATCTTGAGTGGGACACGGCCCCATGCCTGGCAGGCATGACCCCATATTGGGCCTCTGGTTTATTATCTTTATTCTTGGGGTGAAGCTTGGAGGGTCGGTATATTGTAGCAACTTTCCTTCTTCTGTTTTTATGCTGGTTTTCGTCGTTAAATTGTTCCTTTTGTCTGTTTAAGCTATTTTAATCCTGAAAATTAAAAGTAAACAAAGAAACACACTTTTTCCAACATTAGTACTGAAAAAAGTTGTTTTTATACTGTATTTGATATGATTTATATGTTGAATTTGGTGCACATCAAATACCCCCACACTTGAATCTTTGCTTGTCCTCAAGCAAAACTCTTTTATATTTGCTTACACTCCCAAATGGAAGGGGTAGAAGAGAAGTTTTTGGTCTTGTTTTTATAAGCAATAGATTTGCTTATTTATTTTGAGCACTAGAGATTTATACATTTTTTTTGAATAAAGTCACATGCTTTTGCGTTTTCCAAAAGAACCGATTTTTAGTAAAATAAAAGGTGTAAAAGTAAAAAGATGGTTTTTGGGCGATGGTGTGTTGTAGGGTTCGAAATGAAAATGTTTAGGCTCAAAGGGGTTTACTAAGGGGAATTTTGTGTTTTGGTGGGGAGATAAAAATAAAATTAAGGTTGAAATGGAAAATGGTTTAAAATCCTAATGCCTCAATCATATACTTACTTGAATTAATCGGTAAGGAACGTGAATGTATTGTCCTGTCAAGTTTTAGATTTGTAGGAACCGTACGGGCTATTCACACAAGAAATGAAGAATGAGCATTTAGTATAGATATGATATTGGATGCTCGTTAAAGGCTCAAAACTCACAATTTTATGGGAAAAGGGTAAAAAATGTGAAAGTATATATACAATCAAATTTTAAAAATTTGTCATGCCTTTTGTATGAATTTTTATTTATGTGGTTCTTTTTTTATCACGACGCTATCGGTTGTAAATTTTTATAAAAACTTGAACTTTTTTAGAACTTGATTTATTAACTTAAACTATAAACAAGACAATAAAATAAATAAAAAAAATTTGAAAAAAGATTTGGGGTGTTTTAGCAGTTCCAAGTAGAGTTTCGTGTAAGGCTCGTTTTTGGACAAACAATATTCAAGTTATTCAAGCCCCCCCCCCCCCCCATTAAATTACACATTGTCCACAATGTGTCCAAAATTGGTTAAATTGATTAAATGTGGTAAATTTGCGTTAAAAACAACAAATTTTTCGTAAAACAGGCACTGGGCACGGGGGTGTCTCAGGGACACGACCCCGTGTAAAAGTGCCAGTATCAGAAAACTTACAGAAGCTGGGCACGGGGGCGTGCCAAAGGGGCACGACCCCGTGTTGCAATTCCAGAAAGAAAAAGTTTCAGCGACAAGGAGGCACGGGGGCTTGTCTAAGAGACACGACCCCGTGTAAAGCTACTGTTTCTTTTTTAAAACAACTGTTAAGGTGTTGGGCCTCCTGTTTCGGGTTGGGGGAGCTATATGCTTGGTGGATCTAAGCATCCCAAGGTACCTGCTCACTTATTCACACCACAACAACAAAATCTAACAAGAAAACATAAAATTATAAGTTACAAAAGTTAAATGTTAAACATCCATCACCACAACCACATAAAAAGAAAAGTAAAGTATGAAAAAGTGAATTGTTCAACAAGTTAATTGTTTCAACGGGTCGGAGCACGCAAATCATCACCACCATCAGAAAGAGAGAAAAGATTTAACATGTATGTCGCCACCACACCAACTCCATTACCATCGCCCTCTAATCTGACTCCATATCCTCAGCTTCCTCCTCCTCGTCCCTGTAGGCCATATCTCTCGCATGTATGAAATGTCGGTGAGCATGGAGTTGATGTCTCTTTCCATGCTCCCGACCTGGGTGCTGGTGCTCTGGCCTAGACTGAAGGCATTCTGGGACAACTGGAGCGTTTTCTGCATTATATTATATAAATTGTGCATGTTAGGGAAATTGCTTCCTCCTTGAGAGAAGGATCCGGGGGCAAACCCGTAGAGGAACGCGGAGGACGGTTGGGGTTATCCTCAACGACGAGAACTTGGTCTGGGTCATTTGGGCTCCAAATCTTGCCCTTGTTATCTTTAAAGCATATGAGACCATTGTTGCAATCGGCAATGAGGCTAAGGCTGAGGCAGAGGCTGATATCGGTCTGGGTTGCTCCAACCCCCTTGGAAAAGTTGCGTGGGGTGCGTGAGGTGTAACGCCCAGTTTTTTTGTAACTTTCTGTTTTTAGAAATTTTATTTTGTATTTCTATTTTCGGAAGCTTATTTCTCTTGTAATCATATCTCATTTCGAATCGTTGTAAATCCAAGACTTTGATCGTAATAAAATTGATCATTTATGTGAAATGTACATTGTTTGTACGTGTTTATTCGTTGATACATACATTCGTTTGATACATAGTTCATGATTCTCCCTATACATAGGTTTAACTCGCAAACAACTATCGTGTATTCATGATTCTTAAACTTTCCATACATGCAAACACTTGGTTATTCAATCATAAGACTAAATTATATGTTCTCACTTGATTAGTACCTAAATATAAGTTATAGATACTTGATACACTTAATATGTTATCATACCCTAAATACCTTATGATATACCTATTTAATACCCAACCATAGGTTGTTACACTTGTTTAAATGGTTAGTTATATGTTGTAATTACTTAACATAACATAAATGTGCAATACCTAACTTAAGTTGAACAAAAAAAAAAGAACACAGCTTGCGGCCGTAAGCTGTCTGGTGGTTTTAATTCCTTTTTTTTTGTTTGATAAACTCCCAACTACTCATATTTATTACACAACTAACTAAACCCTAATGTCCCCAACTATAAATACACCAATTCCCCATTCATTTTTCACTTTCCGATCACTCCAAACACTCCAAAACAACCTCTAAACCTCTAAAATTTCCAGCAGAATTGAGCAGAAAGTTCCAGTGATTCTAAGTGAGTTCTAACTCACCTCTTCATCTATTTCCTTCTTGTTCATTCTTCCAAAACACTTGGATAACCTCTAGGATGGTTTTCACAAGTTTGCTTGGGAAAACTAAGGTGAAACCTCACCATTTTTTAGGTCCAAAGTGCAATTTACTTTCTGTTTTGTTTGTTGTTCTTATATCTTCATGTTCTTGATAAAAACTTGGTGGAATCTTGTACCCACCAAGCTCACAACTTAGTCTATGGTTGTGGGTTTGTGTTGAGGTTATTTCCATCAAAGTTTTGAGTTCAAAAGCTCTTTAAAATTCTGTTTCTACATGGCAAAATCGAATGAAGAAAGCAAGCACAAGTCGTCATCTTTCATATGATGAACTTGTGACTTGTGAAATGTGAACAAATGGAAGCTTTGGCTTTCCAAACTAAGTTCCACTCATTCATTTGAAGCTTGTGTATGAACACTCAAGTGACTTACTAGAATCAAAGTGCCTTAGCCCCGTCTTGCCTCCCTCACTTATTTAATTCTTTTCATGATGTGTTGGCACACAGGGGTTAGAGAGCACTTGGTCACTTGAGCTTATGTTAGATAGATTTATTTCTTATTATTCATGACCCTCCGAATCATCCTTGTGATGATTTGTGTAGTGGTGAATCATATAATGAGGTTTTAACCTCCATGCTTAACATACATGATATCCTTGATTAGACTTAGCTTAGGTTATTATTATTATAACTATATAAGTATATAAATCCACATTAAACAAGGCTACATTTATGATGATAACCAACTCATGATTATCCGTCACAAACTTAGAACCAAATATTATTTTCGTATACATACTTTTGCTACTTTAAATTCCAAGTCCGAAACTTCCATTATAAATCCATAAACTTACACACCTTCTTTTCCCCCATGTAGGGTGACTTTGGTGACTTCCATCCTCAACTTACACAACACTTCATGAGATTATCAACTTTGAAGCTTGCAAAACTGTGAGTACACTTGACCCATTTTCGTTTTACACATTTTTGGGTGCAATATGTTAATCTATTAAAATCACAAACACAACATACTTTATGCAATGCACAAAATAATCCAAATACGTGCATACTACTTATTATACTTGATTCATATTCTTGGGTGATTCTTATGTGATACACATGTCATTAACTTCGTACGAGCCTCCATTTAACATGTATAACGCTATAGGAGTAACGTACCACCCGTGAACGAGAGGTCATGTTAAATTTAATTCTTGTGGTAATCAGAGGGTTGACTTGAATATTGCATGCCAATAATATGTTAATCTTGATAAATTAGGTTGCCAAGTGGATTCGTTTTAAACATTTTTACACTTATGCTATATACTTAAACTTGTTTACTCGCCAATGCTTTTTGTGTTGAACTATACTTTTAACATGTTGCTGGTTGATGATGATGATTATGATGAAATCTTGTAGGGACGACACTAGAAACTCAAAATGAAATACTAGAATTGTTATCTTATTTTTGTTGAACTTGTTGTACTTTGTCTTTTCGATCTTGTAAGTTGACTTCATGTTGTACTTGACAATTATTAATATGATATGAAATCGGTTTTGAATTAAACCATTGTCACATAGTGTTATGAAGTCTTTGAACAATCTAATTTTCGTCTCACTCTGATGTTTTCGCCAACGGTTGGGGCGTGACAGATTGGTATCAGAGCCATAACTATAGGGAATTAGGTAGAATTGCCATGATTCGACCTAGTCTATAGTAGGTACCATACTTGACAATTCTTGCTACTTGTTTAAAATGCTTATTCTTCCTATTTGCTTCTTTCTATTTCTTTTGTATTAATACTTACAAAATGTATTTCCTAAGACATTTACACAATACACTTTTGAAGACTTGAAGACACTCGTAATACAAACGGGACGAATTTACCAAACTAGGCGTGAAACCCATAATTTGGTGAATGACTCTCACTCCGCTTATACTATTTTTTTTTTTTTTTTTTTTTTTGCACAAAATTACACCATCAGGTTAGGAGTGAAATCCACATCTTGATGGTAAATTTCCAATTCAAACTCTAGTGGACCCTCGTCAAAATGTCGAAATTAAATTTTAACCCGACGAGTATCAACCACACTTAGGGTACGATATAGTCAAGTTAGGGATGAAACCCGCATCTTGTCGATTATTCCCATTCCTCGATTTTCAATCCCACCAAAGTTTCGATTGTTTCAATCGATTAGGGACGTGTAGTAACTGGAAGGGTAAAATACCACTAATCGCTTCTCGACGAGAGTATTTTACCTATAGGCCAAAGCACGTTTCTCTAATTTGAAAGGACTTTCGATTCACTTTGGAATAGTCGACGTTTCTAAACCCGAAACAATCCAATGTTTTATTGAACCTCTCTTTTATGTTATCTCAATTTATATGTGAATTTATACTTGTTACCTCATTCATTTCAAAACCGACAGAGGATTCACACGTCTCTCGCAATCAAAAACAATAATAATCCTCGTGAACAAACAAAATATACTCTTTTACGCATTTATACGTGATTATACTTGTTGAATACATGCACTTTATGTGAACTATACATAATACATGATGCTTACACGCTTATACATGCAAAACTTTGTTTTAAATTATGATCAAGTCTCATCCTTTCTTCCTCTTTCGAATCTTTAGATGGCATCCCCAAGCTCGAACAAGAAGAAGTCACGCTCAGGTTCGAAGAAACACTCCAATGACACCGACTCCATCTCCAAGCAAGAACTTGTGGGTTTGATTGCCAAACAAATGGCCGACCAAATGGCCAGAGTCATACCCGATATAGTAAGCAAAATCCACCCCCCACTGAACATGGTTCCGTCGACTCAAAGGTGGAAACACCCAAGGCGACGTTCCTGTTTAAACAGTTTATGGCATGTAAACCCCTTGAGTTCATTGGCAAAGATGGTGCCACCGCCTTATTGACATGGTTCGATGCAATCGAACTAACTTTCCTCCAAAGCGGTTGCCCTGACAACCTACGAACCCTGAACGCTACAGGGTATTCCGTTCGAGAGCTCTCGAATGGTGGACCTCTAAGCGTAAATACGCGAGGAAACGACGCAGCCCACGCCTTGACCTGGGTTGAATTGAAGAAGCTTATGAGGGACGAGTTCTGCCCTCCCCACAAACTTAGGAAACTGGAACATGAGTTCTGGAATCTTAAGCAAGTTGGGGATGATAACGATGGTCTCACCGCTCGCTTCAAATGACTTAGTATCCTATGCCCTGGCCAAGTCGATTCTATCGACAAAGCCATTACCAAATACATCCACTGCCTTCCTACCTCCATCATGAACCTCGTGGAGTCTGCTTCACCAAAGACTCTCGAGGATACCTTTCGTTTGGCAGCCCACCTGAATAACAACTCCGTCATTCGTGGAGTTTCTGAAAAGGCTCCATCGAAAAGCGCGCACCAAACTACCACCGACATCATCACTGTTGAACCATCCTCCTCCCAATCAACCAAGAAAAACAAAGGCAAGAAGCGAAAGGCTTCAAGCCAAAACTGTGCGGTCATCACTCCGCCAAACCCTCAGCCCCTTCAAGCAGTTGCCGCCGCCACAACCAACGAACCACAAATACGAGCCTACACTAGGTCTCATCCCCAGTGTGGTACCTATTTTTATCATCACCCTAACAACACACTGTGCCGCTGATGTGCGACTTGCCACAGGTATGGGCATTTTATTGATCGATGCCGAAATGGTTCGCAACCACAAGGCAACCAAAACCAAGCTATCGTAGCCCAAAGCCCTGCCCCCAATCAAGCTCAACCACAAGTCAACAATGGTCGGGTGTATTATTGTGACAACCCTCACCAAACCAGGTATCCGTACGAATTAATTAATATTTAATTAATGCTTAATTACTGTGCTTGCTTACAACTGTGGTTAAACTGCTTCTTGATTTCTGATACATACATACTCATGCATCACATTTTTTACTGTCACTCTATTATTTACACACAAACATCAGTGACAACCTTGATGCACAAAAGCACAGTTAGCACACTAAACGGATAACCCAGTAAACATGCTGACATTACCAGCACCTAAACAGATATTGTCTCTAAGGCCAGTACGAGCCGGGAATAGATTACTACACTAGTAGGGAGTGTAGGGAGGTGAGGATTATAAAACTGCGTCACTAGGTGATAGTTATAGTGACTGGATGTGCCTAAAACACACTTTAATTACAAAATTCTGCATTTTATGCAAAAATTCAGCATTTAGCATAACTGGTAAAGTGCAAAAACTTGGTAAAATAATGTTAGACACTTTCCAAAGTGTCGGGGATTTATTGTGTCACTAAAAACACTATAAAAGACACTTTGAAGCTTTATTTGACACTTTAACGGATCAATATCCAACCGAACAACCGGACTTTGCCCGGAACATAAAAATTTTGCCAAAGACATTGTTTATACTTTTCTGAGCTAGTTAGGGTCCCCGAATACCCTAACACCCGTTATATTATTAAACACACATTATACACTAACTAATCTCATTTGAAACTAACTATACCATTGCAACCCAACCATAACCCCCCCCCCCCCCCTCTCCATGGGACGGTCACCATAGGGTGACCCACCCCTTGCCATATCTTGATTATTTTAATCATTCTTGTCTAATATCTAACCTACATATTACACAATGGATTTAGTGAGAAATGGATTATAAGTATGCTTAAGGGACAAGAACTTTCATTCACAAATCACACACCAAATTGCTCTCTTCTTTCCCCCTTCCTTTGTGTTCGGCCGAGATCACACACACATCCACCATCATCATCAAGTCTTGATCTAGCAATATTACATACATACAAAGGTGCAAGGTGACATACAAGGAGGCTCGGTGCTCTTGGAAACTCAAGGACCTCTAGATTTCTTTTATCCACCTTGTTTACGTCTTGTTTCTTCCCTAGCCTCGAGCTAGTAGTAAGTGCCTCTAAACACCATCTTGTTCTTGTTTAAAGTGGTTAATAAGTGATTTAACGGTTAAAAATCAAGAACACACAAGATCATAACTTAAAGTCTTGAAAGTAAGATGAATATGTTGGATAAAAAGAAACTAGTTGTGTAAATCTTGTGAAACTTGTCTAGTTATGATTATTTGATGTTGTTTGTTACTAAAAGTGGGATGGATCATCATCTAACCATACTAGATCATGTACAAGAACATGAACTAGTAGTGTGTTAGTGTAAAAGTTATAAAAGATGGTGAACCCTTCCACTCATGAAACATGAACTTGTGTAAATATAATTTTTCTTGTAAAATAAGATTCTAAACTAGTAGATCTAAAGATCTACAAGTGGTTTTTCGGAAAAACCAAGCGGAAAATGCTAGTTTTGTTAAAAACCCGGATCTTACATAAACTAAAAGCATTTTAGTGAATAAACTAGTGTGTAAACACTTGTGTGACAAGAAAGTTTGATAAAGAAATATTGTTGTAAAACTTGACTAGAAGTTGTAAAACTTCAAGTTCCTTAAAAATAAAGTTTTTAAGAAACTAATTTTTATTTTTAAAGATGACAAGATCCACTAAATATGCTAGAAGGTTACTACATATTTTTACACAACTTTCAAGTTCATGAGTTTGTGATTTAGACTTGATTTGTCAAGTTTGATGCTTAAATGTTGTATGTTGATGGTTGATAAATTGTTTGATTGAATTTTGAAAAGAAAACGATACGCTAGTAAGCGTGGCCACCTCCAGTTACAGAGGAAACTCTGGCGAAATTTTTCCAGAAATATAACACATAGAAATATTTTGTGACAAGTGTTTATAAATATATTTTTAACTTGTTTCTCCAAATAAACTTCGCCAAGATTTTTATTACAAAATAACCAAGTGTCGGAGGTGGATTTTCGTAAATAAAACTTGTTAAATATATATTTAGAATATATATTTCATAGTAAAACGCTTGTGTGATTTTATGATTATTTTGTGAACTAGATATGTTATTTTTAGAGTAAAAATAATATAACTTGAATACACTGAGAAGTATCGACTCCAAAATAATACCAACGCCCTCACAAATAAATATTTAAGTTACACCGGTATTGTTATTACCACACGAACTTTAAAAATGTAACTTATGTATTTTCGGAAAATACTCTTAAATATGTATTTTGATAAAGTATTATTTTGGAAATTGTATAAAGTAAAATATAATATTTTTGGGAAAAATATGTTTATTTTGGGAGACAGAATATTTTAGACAAAGTGATTTAAAATATATTTTCAAGTGAGACTTAAAAATATATTTTCGGAAATATAACGTTTACATGTATTAAAACCCCCATCCTTGGGAAGGAATATACTTGTTAAATAATTAAGAAGTGTGAACACGGAATAGTTACCTAACTATTTCTCCAACAAAACGTTAAACCCTAAGCCAAGGCACGGCCATCCGTCTAATAGAAGTTAGTACATGTAGGTCGTCACGCAGCAGGATTGATTTGGGATTGACTACTTCGAGACGCACTTCAGTGAGTTCATGTCCCCCTTTTTCTCTTAACTATTTTCAGTTTTTATACTTCGGGGGTGGAATACATGTTACAATGATTACGGATACTTTTATACATGGTATGGTTAGCTTAAGGAGGGTTACAACTTAGATCATGTGAGTGGGTAGGCGGAAACTAGAGGCCATTAATCCTCATTGTAGGACCGAGGGTCATTAACGGTAGATCTATCTGGGTGTAGCGAGCCCAACTCCAGGCCCAACTGTACGGACCTCGGGGTGACTTTGAGCCCGACGCAAAAATCTGCTAGGTTTGAGTCTTCCTACAGCACTTCACACATATCATTGGCTTTGCAACCCAATGGTGATCTCTTTTTCCTTATTTGCTACATACCAGGGATTTTCATACATACAAATGTATTACAAAGGTTTTACATACTCACTTTCACATGAACTCGCTCAACTTTTGTTGATTTTTCAACTTACATGTATTTCAGGGAATTAGAGATCTGGCGAGGTATACTATGTCTTCATGCTGCGTAGGAGAAGTGATGTCATCCGAGTTTAAGGGTTGTGACTTTTGCCTGGACGAGTCACAAGTCCTAAACTGTGTCTATTTCATGTTTTGTGGTTGTGTCTTATGAACAAGGTTTTTTTTTATTATGTTGTGTTGTAAACTCGTTGCATGTGTCAACTCTAAAATAATGTTGTCGTATTTTACTTTTAAAACTTGAAGTGATGGATGATCATCATGGTTTTACTTTCATATAGCTTTGTTGTGATTAAGCTATGGTATTAAGAAGTCACACCAAATAAACTCACGCTTCCGCAAAGCCAGGGTGTGACAATTATAAGTGTGGTGATCCGAATCACCTTGCTAATGCCTGCACTCAACACAACAACAACAACAACAACCAGCAGCAGCCACAACAACAACAGCAGCAGCAGCAGCAACAGCCTCAGCAGCAAGCTCGAGGCAAAGCTTTCATCATCACCGTCGCTCAGGCGCAGAATGCTAATAACGTCATAACTGGTACGTTTCTCGTCAACCGTGTCTATGCTTCTTGTCTATTTGATACTGGCGCAGATAAGAGTTTTGTATCTATTGAATTCGAACCTATTCTTAAGTGTAAACGCTCTAAGTTACCAAGATCATACACTGTCGAAGTCGCAAATGGTAAATCCGTCACTCTCGATTCCATCCTTTCTAAGTGTTCTTTGAAGCTCAAAGATCATACATTTCCGATTGACCTCATACCTATGCAAATGGGTAGCTTCGACATTATAGCAGGCATGGATTGGCTTAGGCGAGTTCATGCTGAAGTTGTTTGTTCCGATAAATTCATTCGACTTCCTCTTCCTAACGGTGATTCCTTACACGTCAATGGCAAGAAACCTTCTGAAGATCTCAAGCTTATGTCGTGTACTCGAGCGAACAAACACTTGCGTAAGGGTTCCTTAGCCTTTCTTGCCCACGTTGTGGAAAAGAAGGATAAGGGCTCGAGCATGAGTGATGTTCCTGTTGTTTGCGATTTTCCCGATGTTTTTCCTGACGATCTTCCTGGTCCGCCTCCTGCTTGCTTAGTTGACTTTCTCATCGATTTAGTGCCTGGCGCTACGCCTGTCGCTAAGTCTCCTTATCATCTAGCACCCTCGAAAATGCAAGAGCTATCGAGCCTACTTCAAGAGCTTCTTGATAAAGGCTTTATACTCCCTAGTACTTCTCCTTGGGGCGCTCCCGTTTTATTCGTCAAGAAGAAAGATGGATCTTTTCGGATGTGCATTAACTATCGTGAGCTCAACAAGCTTACAGTCAAAAACTGATATCCTCTTCCTCGTATCGACGATCTCTTCGATCAATTACAAAGCGCAACTTTCTTTTCCAAGATTGATCTTCATTCTGGTTATCAACTTCGAGTCCTTGAAGAAGATATACCCAAAACCGCTTTTCATACGCGTTATGGTCATTATGAGTTCGTGGTCATGCCCTTTGGTTTGACCAACGTACCTGCAGTTTTCTTGGATTTGATGAACCGCGTGTGCAAAGCTTATTTAGACCGTTTCGTGGTTGTCTTCATCGACGATATTCTCGTCTATTCCAAGACTCAAGAAGAGCACGAGCGAAACCTGCGTCTTATCCTTCAGCTTTTACGTGTTGAACGTCTTTACGCCAAATTCTCCAAGTGTGAATTTTGGTTAAAAGAAGTTCAATTCCTTGGTCATACCGTCAACAAACCTGGTATTCATGTTGACGATGCGAAGATTGAAGTTGTGAAGAACTGGATTGCACCTAAGTCTCCATCTGAAATTCATTTGTTCCTTGGTTTAGCTGGTTACTATCGTTGTTTCATTTCCAACTTCTCGAAAAACGTCATTCCTCTTACCTCCTTGACTCAAAAAGATAAACCTTTTTTTTGGGGTCCTGAACAAGAGGAGTCTTTCCAAACGTTCAAGGACATGCTTTGTAATGCTCCTATCCTTGCTCTTCCTAATGGTAACGATGACTTCGCCGTGTATTGCGATGCTTCAAACCTTGGTCTTGGTTGTGTCCTTATGCAACGAGACAAGGTTATCGCGTACACATCAAGGAAGCTCAAAATACATGAAAAGAACTACACTACACACGACCTTGAACTTGGTGAAGTTGTTTTTGCCTTGAAGATATGGCGACACTACCTTTATGGTATTAAGTGTGTGGTCTTCACCGACCATAAGAGCCTTCAGCACATCTTCAACCAAAAGGAACTAAACATGCATCAATGTCGTTGGGTAGAGTTGTTAAACGACTATGACTGCGAAATTCGCTACCATCCAGGTAAGGCGAATGTCGTGGCCGACGCACTTAGTCGTAAAACTCATGTCAAGGGTATTCTTTGCTTTGAACTCATCAACGGACTTCAAAACCGCATTCATGAAGCTCAATACGCATCTATTAATGAGGGTAACCTCTATAACGAGATGTAATGTGGTGCTGAAGAGAGCCTTGTAACCAAATCCGATGGTATTCTATATCATCTCGATCGTATCTGGATTCCTAATCGCGATAACCTTCGAGATTTCCTGATGAAGGAGGGACACAAGTCTAGGTATTCTATTTATCCTGGTGCTAATAAGATGTACCACGACATGCGTACATCCTATTGGTGGCCTGGGATGAAGAAAGATATCACCACCTTCATTTCGAAGTGTCTTACTTGTTCAAAGGTTAAAGCCGAACACCAACGTCCCTCTGGCTTGCTCGAACAACCAGAAATTCCTGTCTGGAAATGGGAGAGCATCGCGATGGACTTCATCACTAAACTTCCTCGTACTTCTTCTAGTCATGACAATATTTGGGTGATCATTGATCGATTAACCAAATCAGCTCACTTTCTTCCCATTCGTGAAGATTTCAAAGTAGAGAAATTGGCTCGTATCTACACGGATGAAATCATTTGTCGTCATGGTATCCCATTGATCTTATCTCTGATCGTGATGGTCGCTTTACGTTTCATCTTTGGCAAACATTTCAATCCACTATGGGTACTCTTCTTAACCTTTGCACCGCTTTTCATCCTCAGTCTGCCGGTCAAACCGAGCGTACTATCCAAACTCTAGAGGATATGCTTTATTCATGCGTAATCGATTTTGGTGCCAACTGGGATATGCACTTGCCTTTGATCGAATTCTCGTACAGCAACAGTTATCACGCTAGTATTCAAATGGCACGTTTCGAGGCATTATATGGTCGTAAGTGTCGTTCGCCTATTTGTTGGCACGAGATCGGAGAAGCTCAAATCACCGGTCCTGAGCTTATACAAGAGACGACGGACAAGATTTTACAAGTTTGAGATAACTTGCTGAAAGCCAGGAGCCGGCAAAAGAGTTACGCTAACAAGCGTCGCAAACCTTTAGAATTCGAAGTAGGTGACTTTGTACTTCTCAAGGTATCCCCTTGGAAGGGCGTAGTTCGTTTTGGTAAGAAAGGGAAACTCGTACCTCGCTACGTGGGTCCTTTCAAGATTCTCGAAAGGATTGGCAAAGTAGTGTATCGACTGGACCTACCTCAAGAACTCAACAATGTACATCCTACCTTTCACGTCTCAAACTTGAAGAAATGTCTAGCTGAAGAAGGACTTTAAGTTCCACTCGAAGATCTTCAAATCAATGAGACTTTCTTTGTGAAGAAACCCATCGAGATCATGGACCGAGGAGTCAAGCAATTAAGGCGCAGTCGAATTCCTATCGTTAAGGTTCGATGGGTAGGAAAACATGGCGCTGAGTTTACTTGGGAACTCGAAAGTGATATGAAGACTAAGTATCCACATTAGTTCGTTGCATCTTCCAAAATTTCGGGACGAAATATCCTAAAGGAGGGGAGACTCTAACGCCCCTTTTTTCGTAACTTTCCGTTTCGAATCGTTGTAAATCCGAGACTTTGATCATAATAAAATTGATCATTTATGTGAAATATACATTGTTTTTACGTGTTTATACATTGATACATACATTTGTTTGATACATAGTTCATGATTCTCGTAAACATAGGTTTAACTCACAAACAACTATCGTGTATTCGTAATTCTTAAACTTTCCATACATGCAAATGCTTGGTTACTCAATTAGAAGACTAATTATGTTCTCGCTTGATTAGTATCTAAATATAAGTTATACATACTTGATACACTTAATATGTTGTCATACCTTAAAATACCTTATGATATACCAATTTAATACCCAACCATAGGTTGTTACACTTGTTTAAATGGTTAGTTATATGTTGTAGTTACTTAACATAACATAAATGTGCAATATCTAACTTAAGTTGAACAAAAAAAAAAGAACACAGCTTGCGGCCGCAAGCACTCTTGTGGTTTTAATTCCTTTTTTTGTTTGATAAACTCCCAACTACTCATATTTATTACACAACTAACTAAACCCTAATGTCCGCAACTATAAATACACCACTTCCCCATTCATTTTTCACTTTCCAATTACTCTAAACACTCCAAAACACCCTCTAATCCTCTAAAATTTCCAGCAGAATTGAGCAGAAAGTTCCAGTGATTCAAAGTGAGTTCTAACTCACTTCCTCATCTATTTCCTTCTTGTTTATTCTTCTAAAACACTTGGATAACCTCTAGGAAGGTTTTCACAAGTTTGCTTGGACAAACTAAGGTGAAACCTCACCATTTTTGAGGTCCAAAGTGCACTTTACTTTCTGTTTTGTTTGTTGTTCTTAAATCTTCATTTTCTTGATAAAAACTTTGTGGAATCTTGTACCCACCAAGCTCACAACTTAGTCTATGGTTGTGGGTATAACAACCCTCAAAAACACCTTAATATACCTCGTATATACGTGAACTCGTACAACCCTAATTTTATTAAAAACAAATAAATCATTATTTTCTTTCGCTCGCGGGCCACGACAGGGAGACCCGGGTGTGTCGCCGGACGCGACAAGCCTTATCTTGCCGGACACCCCCTTGTGCCACGTGGCACCACATGCGTCGAAGCTAGACTCGTGACCAGGCGACCCTAGCCGTAGCTAGGGTGCCCTCGTGGGGCGCGAGAGGATCAGGGGAGGGGGTCGCGGGGAGCGAGAGAGACCAGAACCAACTATAAATTGAGCAGTCACGACACTTTTCAACCTGCTCATAATTCTCTTTCTCTCTATAACATTCTGCATGAAAATTTTAGCTATTATACCCCCTAAGACACGAAGCTCTGTCCCGTTGTAAGTATTTTAACCCCCAATCACTAATTCGTTACCCTACCTGATTGATTTAGGACCCACCAACGCATATCGAGGCTCTGCCTGACTAAGTTCGTTGGGGTTCTATCTCGTGTTATATGGCTAAAAGTGACTTGGGTTATTTTACTAACACGCGTGAATTGTATGTTTTTGTTAGAAACTCAAGAAAATAATCCAGAAATATTTCCAGGAAGCCCATAGAAATATCTAAGTCTACAAAGTGAGTTCATTCTCTTTTTCTCACAGTTTGTGAGCCCTTATCTCAAATATTTTGCAAAATCCTAAATTGTTTATCAGTTATAATTACAGTGATTAAGTTTTTGTATTCTACAATTGCTGCCAGTATTATGGGGTTTGTATACAGTACTTGATAACCTTCACAATTGGACACGGGTATCTAATGTGTGATATGAACATAGTCACAGATCCGTCGAGTGACAAGTACTGAACAAGTAATTGGGTAGATATAAACATTGTAATCGCTGTTAATACTGTAATGTTATAAACGCTTATTTCATGAAACTGTGATGCACTCGCCAGTATTTCTTGCTGATAAAATGTTTTTAAAACACGTTTCAGGTAACTTAATGTGAAGATATAAGAAGCCAGTTTTAGAGTACTGAAGGCTTAAAGAAAGTGGCTTTAAAGTTACCTAAATAAAAGTTTATGTTTTTCAGCAAACTAGGGTTTATCCCTATACGAATATTATAATTAAAATATGGGTTTTTATCCCATTTGTTTGATAAAAGTTTGGTGTTTGAAACTCTAAAATTTATTTTCTAACTACGATCCTGATATCTCATTTCCGCAGCCAAATTAATAAACACCGATACCACCAGCTGTTACTCGCGGCTCCCGCTCCCTGGGTGGGGTCGGGGGTTGCGATAGTGGGTTTGTGTTGAGGTGATTTCCATCAAAGTTTTGAGTCCAAAAGGTCTTTAAAATTTTGTTTATACGTGACAAAATCGAATGATGAAAGCAAGCACAAGTCATCATCTTTCATATGATGAACTTGTGACTTGTGAAGTGTGAATAAATGGAAGCTTTGGCTTTCCAAACTAAGTTCTACTCCTTCATTTGAAGCTTGTGTATGAACACTCAAGTGACTTACTAGAATCAAAGTGCCTTAGCCCCGTCTAGCCTCCCTCACTTAGTTAATCATTTTCATGATATGTTGGCACATCCTGGTTAGAGAGCACTTGGTCACTTGAGCTTATGTTAGATAGATTTATTTCTTGTTATTCATGACCCTACGAATCATCCTTGTGATGATTTGTGTAGTGGTGAATCAAATAATGAGGTTTTAACCGCCATGCTTGACATACATGATACTACATGATATCCTTGATTGGACTTAGCTTAGATTATTATTATTATAACTATATAAGTATATATATCCATATTAAACAAGGCTAAATTTGTGATGATAACCAACTCATGATTATTCGTCATAAACTTAGAACTAAATATTATTTTCGTATACATACTTTTGCTACTTTAAATTCCAAGTCCGAAACTTCCATTCTAAATCCATAAACTTACACACCTTCGTTTCCCCCATGTAGGGTAACTTTGGTGACTTCCATCCTCAACTTACACAACATTTCACAGGATTATCAAGTTTGAAGCTTGCAAAACCATGAGTACACTTGACCCATTTTCGTTTTACACATTTTTGGGTGCAATATGTTAATCTATTAAAATCACAAACACAACATACTTTATGCAATGCACGAAACAATCCAAATACATGCATACTACTAGTTATACTTGATTCATATTCTTGGGTGATTCTTATGTGATACACATGTCATTAACTTCGTACGAGCCTCCATTTAACATGTATAGCGCTATAGGAGTAACGCACCACCCATGAACGAGAGGTCATGTTAAGTGTAATTCTTGCGGTAAACAGAGGGTTGACTTGAATATTGCATGCCAATAATATGTTAATCTTGATAACATAGGTTGCCATGTGGATTCCTTTTAAACATTTTTATACTTATGCTATATACTTAAACTTGTGTACTCGCCAATGCTTTTTGTGTTGAACTATACTTTTAACATGTTGCAGGTTGATGATGATGATGATTATGATGAAATCTAGTAGGGACGACACTAGAAACTCATAATGAAATACTAGAATTGTTATCTTATTTTTGTTGAACTTGTTGTACTTTGTCTTTTCGATGTTGTAATTTGAATTCATGTTGTGCTTGACAATTATTAATATGATATGAAATCGATTTTGAATTCAATCATTGTGATAAAGTGTTATGAAGTCTTTGAAAATCTCGTTTTCATCTCACTCCTATGTTTCCGCCATCGGTTGGGGTGTGACATGAGGCGTAGGTCTTGTAGATCTGGGCGATCCAACCACCAAAGAATATGGGCATGGGATGTGTAGCTTTTGCATTGGTGGCCATATTCTTAAGGAGCATGTAGGCGACATTTAGGGGTTGTTGGTTCAGGATGCAGTATATGCAAGTTAGCTCCCAAAGGTTCACAACACCCCCACTATCTCTTCTTTGGCACAAGAAACCGCTCAAGACCCAATGAGTGTAGCAGATTAGTGGGTCCCTGATCTTGGTGCTCTTTATGGTGCTTGGGTTGTAAACCCATTCCCCGATTTTTGCCCAAAATGTATTCTGTGTGTTGTTAGGCATTTCTACAATACTGTCAGTGAAGACAGGTTCCCCAATTTCTTCCTCGGTGTAGATTCCCACATCCACAGCAAACTGAGCCACAGAGACTCCAAACCAGGTAGCACTACAACAAAAGGTCACCGCTTCGTTGTCAAACATGTCATCAATCTCTTTCTTGAGGGAAAAATTGCTTCGGAATTCGAGGTTGAATTCATAAACAGATTGTATGGGTGCCTCAAGAAAGATGCGCAATGGTCCTGTCACCAAGTTGTTGTACCGTTCTCTTTGCCCCACAGTTTCTTGCGTGTCGTAACACATTTGACGTGGTGGTTCCTCATTCCTTGCCTTTAGGATTTCTATGCGTTCCGCACAATTTGCATGCTCGGTGTTGAACCTCAACAATTTATGTGGTGCCACTGAACCTCAACAATTATGTGGCCCCATGTGTCAACGGCACGGCCCCGTGGCCCTTGTACTTGCTGTATGAACCCAGATTTGCAGATCTAAGAGTTGACCACGACCTGTGCTTAGGTGACACGGCCCCGTGTCCCTTGTCGTTTTCTGTTTGTCTTCGTCTTAAAGGAATCTTGAGTGGGGCACGACCCCGTGTTGGGCTTCTGGTTTGTTGTCTTTATTCTTGGGGTGAAGCTTGGAGGGTCGGTATATTGTAGCAACTTTCCTTCTTCTGTATTTATGCTGGTTTTCGTCGTTAAATTGTTCCTTTTGTCCGTTTAAGCTCTTTTAATCCTGAAAATCAAAAGTAAACAAAGAAACACACTTTTTCCAACATTAGTACTGAAAAGGGTTGTTTTTATACTGTATTTGATATAATTTATATGTTGAATTTAGTGCACATCAATGAATTATTTGTCTTGTACAAGATCCAGAATCATAATAATTACTCTTAAATAAAAAGTGTAATAACACTTACCCTTGTTTTAACATAATTACTTTAGTTATTTGTATGTTTAGCATATTAAACCTATCTAAATATATTTATATTGAGTAAACTGCCATTTTGGTCCATGAGTTTTGCTCACTTTTGCGATTGTAGTCCAAAACTCAAAACTTTTGCATCTGGGCCCCTGTGGTTTCAGTTTTATTGTCATTTTGGTCCAAAAGTGAAATCAGGTCATATTTGTCTTATAAAATCCTGCTATTTTGTCCTTTTCCTCAGGGGCAAAATGGTTATTTTAAGCATTAATTAATATATATATAAATAAAAAAAACCCTCAAAACTCGCATCTTCTTCAATCCGCAAAACACACCACCCTACCCTATCATCTTCCTCCTTCCAAACGACCACCATCTCCGGTGAATTCTGACAATTCTTCGGCCACCGCCTCCACCCTCCGTCGCCTCCAGCCACCGTCTCCACCTTCCACACAAGCACCTTCAAATCCACTATCCGCCATGAGGTGGCGGCCTAAATTCCCAAAACAAATCTGATGGATCATAACTTTCGAATCCTTTCAATTTTAACATGAATAGTTACTGCTAAACACAATTGTTTTGGGGCTAATGGTTGGTATATGCTAACAATTAAACGAAAAAATAACAGTATTGCCCGATTAAATCGATTCGCAGATGGCCGGTAAACTAAGGACGCCGACAAAGTTGCAGAGAAAACATGGAAGTCGCAGATGGTACTTGTGTGGAAGTTGCAGAGAAAACATGGAAGTCGCAGATGGCCAGAGAACTAAGGACGCCAGCGAAGTCGAAGATGGCATGTGCTTGTGTGGAAGGTGGGGACGGTGGCTGGAGGCGGCGGAGGGTGGAGCCAGTGGTTATGAGGTTTTTGTGAGGTTTTGAGTTTTGAGGTTTTTTGTTTTATATATATATATATATATATATATATATATATATATATATATATATATATATATATAGGGAGCCGCTAAAATAGAAACCACTCTCAGTTGTAAGAACCGCGAGAACCCCTCTCCACCAATCAGAATGTAGGGTATTTTGGTCATTTACCCAAAATGTCTAATCTATTCTCTACTTTAAACCATCCAACTCTCTCTCTCTCTCTCTCTGTCACTTCAATTAATTAAATACCTTCTCTCCACTCTCTTCAAAAATATACAAAATACCTTATCTCCTCTCTATTCAAAATCCAGAGAGCTTCAAACACCAAAATCACAGAGCTTCAAATCCTTGACTCTCTTCCTCACACTCATTAGCCACACCCTCCCTTCATCTCTCCCTCGATCTCTACTGCCAAAACACACAAACATGACAATAGAATCCTCACCACCTCTCCCTTTCGATGTTCGACAAGCACTACACCGGCCGGCTGCCGGCGCCGGTAATCCGACCGGCCACTCGCACCCACACACTCCCCTCCTACCTCTTTCCCACAAACCCACATTTAATTTCTCTTAAAAAATATACACCTACAAATCCTAGAGAGAGAGGACGGGAACAAGAAGAGAAGAGAGAGACGAAGATGAGAGAGGGATGGAGAAAATCTGCGACGGCAGCAGCAGCCGCTGACTTCGACAGTGACGGGCCGCCGTTGGCGGAGGAGCCACGGAGGCGGTGGTGAGCCTGAGCGATGGCATAGCCACACCCACACTCTCGTTCCCTCGATTTCAGCGACAAGACAGGAGAGAAGGAACAGCAACGACTGGTGACGGAAACAGAGCCGTCGCCGGCGGGGGTGCGGCCGGCCGGCGGCATCGTCGATGACGATTATGGATGGTGATGAAGTCCTGCTGTGAACAATGATGATGGTGGTGTTTTATGTCAGTCAGGTTTGTTTTGGTTCGAGTTTTGCTTCGGGTTTTCAGTTCGGGTCTTTCGGGTTCTACTCGGATCAACCACAGATTCAATTTTGGTTCAAACGACAAATTTGGTTCGGGTGAAGTCCATTCAAAACGGGTCAGATTCGGGTACGGTTCAACAGATTCAAGTTCGGCCAAACGGCTCGAGTCAACAATTTCGACTCGGTCAAACCTGGTCAACACAGTGAGTTGACTCGGTCAACTCAGTCAGCATGTGGTAAAGATTTTACGGCACGAATAATATCGTCGTTTATTAGTTTTAAATTATTACCGTGCAAAACGAGCTCGAACCGAATAATTTGACGAATTATTAGTTAAAATTTACTTGGATTTACTAATTATTTCATTTATATAAATTGATCATACGTACATATTGTTGAGTAATTGTTGAATTTTGAAAAATAACGACAACTTGTGTTGTCGGGCCGTATAAAAACAGAGGAAACTATGCCCATTTTTTTGTAACGTAAAACGTAATTTTTTTTAACGTAAAACGTAAACTTTTTAACGAAAACGTAAAACGTAAAATATTTAACGTAAAACGTAAACTTTTTAACGTAAAACGTAAACTTTTTAATGTAAAACGTAAACTTTTTAACGGAAAACGTAAAACGTAAACTTTTTAAACCTTTAACCTAAAACGTAAAATTAAAACGTAAAACGTAAACTTTTTAGCACAAAAATGTAAAACGTAGACTTCTATGTAAAAACATTTTAACGTAAAACGTAAAACGTAAAACGTAAAAGGTAAAAGGTAAAACGTAAACTTCTATGTAAAACGTAAAACCTTTTTATGTCAATTGTAAAACGTAAACTTTTTTAGGTAAATTGTAAAACGTAAAACCTTATTATGTAAAACGTAAAACATTGTGTTATGTAAATTGTAAAACGTAAAACGTCAAAAAAGTTTTCGTAAAAAAAATTTATGGTGCGTAAATAAGGGGCGTGAATACGTGGCGTAAAAACGGGACGTAAAAAACGGCGCGTAAAACCGGGCGTAAAAAACAGCGTGTAAAGACATGGTCGCAAAAACGGCGTAAAACGGGTCGTAAAAAAACGCACGTAAAAACGGGGGCGTAAAAAAACGGCGTGTAAAACGGGACGTAAAAACGGCGCGTAAAAACGGGACGTAAAAAACGGGGCAAAAAATGGCGCGAAAAAACGGGACGTAAAACACGGCACGCCAAAAAGCGGTGCGTAAAACCGGGAATAAAAAACCGCACGTAAAAAACCGGTCGCAAAAACGACGTGAAAAAAACGGGGCGTAAAAAAACGGCGCGTAAAACGGGCCGTATAAACGGCGCGTAAAAACGGGACATAAAAACGGGACGTAAAAACGGCTTGTAAAAACGTGACATAAAAACGGTGCGGCAAAAAACGGTGCGTAAAACCGGGCATAAAAAAACGGCACTTAAAAACCCGGTCGCAAAAATGGCGTGAAAAAACGGGGCGTAAAACGGGTCGTAAAAAAACGCGCGTAAAAACGGGGGCGTAAAAAAACGGCATGTAAAACGGGTCGTAAAAACGGCGCGTAAAAACGGGACGTAAAACACTGCGCGCTAAAAAACGGTGCGTAAAACCGGGAATAAAAAACCGCACTTAATAACCCGGTCGCAAAAACATCGTGAATAAAAAAACGGGGCGTAAAAAAACGGCGCGTAAAACGGGCCGTATAAACGGCGCGTAAAAACGGGACGCTAAAACGGTGTGTAAAAACGGGACGTAAAAAATGGGGCGTAAAAACGGCTTGTAAAAACGTGACGTAAAAAATGGTGCGTAAAACCGGGCATAAAAAACGGCACTTAAAAACCCGGTCGCAAAAACGGCGTGAAAAAACGAAGCGTAAAACGGGTCGTAAAAAAACGCGCGTAAAAAACGGGTGGTAAAAAAATGCGCGAATTTTTTTTTTTTTCAAAAAATCTGATTTCAAAATGTTGTTTAATAAAAAAAATCAATTTTAGAAAAAAAAAAACAACTAATGAAATAGGACAAAAATGTAATAAAATAAAATAAAATTAATAAGACAAAAAAAACAAAATTACTTAAATACCATTTTAGATTAAAATATTAAAGACATAATAAGACAAAAAGAATTAAATATTACTTTTAACTACTTTAAATCTCATCCATCCATTTTGAAGATCTAATGGCCAGAAAGTGGTTCCCGCGGTTCTTACAACTAGAGGTGGTTTTCATTTTAACGATCCCCTATATATATATATATATATATATATATATATATATATATATATATATATATATATATATATAGGGTAGGGATCCTAAGAGAAGTCCACCTTATTTGAGAAACTTGAGAAGCAATCTGGACCACACATTTTCCCTAAGCAAAAAATGCAAAAAAAAGTGAAAAAATGCAAATTTTTTTTTTTTTTTGGAAAAATCGCAGCTTTTTCTTTAAGGATTAAATTTTTTATTTATTTTTTTTTAATTTTTTTTTTTTGGATTTATACACATGTGTATATTGTTAATCTTTTAACTATACATATATGTATATTGTCAATTATACATATATATGTATATACATGTTTAAAATTGAAAAAATATGTGTTATAAATCCTAAACTTTATACCATAAACACTAAAGCTAAACCTTAATGCTAAACCCTAAACCCTAAAGCTAAACCCTAATTCTAAACCCTAATGCTAAACCCTAAAGCTAAATCCTAATTCTAAACCCTAATGCTAAACCCTAAACTAAAACTAAACCCTAAAGCTAAACCCTTAATGCTAAACCCTAAGACTGAAGGGAGTGGGGCGACTCCCACCCCCAAGTCGCCCAAGGTTGCCATGAACACCGCCCCCAGAGGCGTCCCCAAGGGCATCCCCCCTTTGCCCGTCCTCTTCTCGTCGCCCCTCCTCTCACACAATTCAACTTTTTGGCACAAAATTCCAAAAACTCCCCCCTCTCAACCAATAAAAAACCTTGCTTTTTCAAACAAGTTGCCCCAAGTTGCCATGAACACCACGCCCCCTTTTTTGAGGACGCCCCAAGCCGCCCCCAAACGCCACGTGTCGCAAGACGCCCTCTTTTGAGGACGCCCCACTCCCTTCAGTCTAATGCAAACCCTAAAGATAAAGCTAAACCCAAAAGTTAAAGCTAAACCCTAATGCTCAACCCAAAAGCTAAACCCTAAATACTATTACTAAACGCTAATGCTAAACCCTAATGCTAAACCCTAAAGCTAAACCCTAAACCATAAAGCTAAACCCTAAACCCTAATGCTAAACCCTAAATACTAATGCTAAACCCTAAATAACACTTATTTTTTAATTTTAAACATGTATATACATATATGTATAATTGACAATATACATATATGTATAGTTAGAAGATTAACAATATACACATATGTATAAATCCAAAAAAAAAAAAAAATTTTAAAAATAAAAATAAAAAATTAAATCCTTAAAGAAAAAGCTGCGATTTTTTCAAAAAAAAAAAAAATTGCATTTTTTTTACATTTTTTTGTATTTTTTTGCTTAGGGAAAATGTGTGGTCCAGAATGATTCTCAAGTTTCTCAAATAGCCTACTACTTCTCACATGATCCTTATCCTATATATATATATATTAATGCTTAAAATGACTATTTTGCCCTGAGGAAAAGGACAAAATAGCAGGATTTTATTTAACAAATATGATCTGATTTCACTTTTGGACCAAAATGGCAATAAAACTGAAACCACAGGGACACAGATGCAAAATGTTTGAGTTTTGGACTAAAGTGACAAAAGTAACCAACCTCAGAAACCAAAATGGCAATCTACTCATTTATATTTGATCCTAACGTTAAACATACAATAAATACAATAATCAATTCAATTATTATTATATCTATAATAAGTAAGCCTAATATCGAGATGAATTTGACAAGTAGAATAAGTCCTACAATACTGGTCTGGGAGTGTGCAATCTCAAAGCTCAAAACCTTGTAAGATTAAATATATTATGTAACAGTATTTAATCTATAGCCATCATAATCATTTACATAATATAGATCAAAATATATAATAACCTATTATATAATTAGTTGGTAATTGTTGATGGACCATATTACCCTTATTAACTAATTAGGTTTCCTCCTGGGTGCCTATATAAAGGAGTCTTATGTTGAGGTTGAGGGGTTACTCAGTTGCACACCCCATAAGCATAACATCAACACCGACCTCCTCTCCTAAGCCGATACCCTTTTCGGTTTCTTAGTCCCCATCATGAGTTTGCACCCTAAGGAGGAACCAGATCAAATTGACAATCATGTCAACCACTGCTGCTGGTCTATCTGATGCAATCAAAGGTACGTTTTCATGTTTTACATTATGTTCAAAAACAGAACTGAACCAACAAACCTAGCTTTACTCTCGAAATGGTGGTGGAAACTTCTGAATAAAGATGACACTCTTTGGGCTAAGACCATCCGGGCTATCCATAACATCAAGGTGCCGGGGCTGAGCAGAATGGCTAACAAATCGTCTTCTGGTCCGTGGCTCAATATTGCCAAAATTGATGAAGGTTTCCTGAATTTTGGTGTTACGGTTCAGGATTTATTCCACAAGAAGGTGGGCAGAGGCAATGATACTCTTTTTTGGATGGACGTGTGGTTTGGAAGATCTCCGCTTAAAGACTTATTCCCCAATCTCTACGTCCTGGACGCTCTCAAGACTTGTCGTGTGTCGGATAGGCTGAAGATTGTTGATGGTAAAATCATTGCTTTTTCGTGGAAATGGACACGGAAAAATATCGGTGAAGTGGCAAATTCGGAGCTAATGGATCTGAAGGAAATGATGAGTAACTATAGTTTTGGCGACGGGGAGGATCGATGGGGTTGGGGTTCGGATCTAAATGGCGAGTTCTCGGTGAGTTCTGCACGCAAAGAGCTGATGCAAAAGAAACCTTGTGTGGCTGAAACTAAGTTCTTTCGGTGGATTACCTGGATTCCCTCCAAAATTGCGTGCTTCAATTGGAGGTTGAAGTTAAACAAGATTCCGGTCCTCTCGAGCTTGGCGAGAAGAGGTGTCTATATCGCCGACGTGTTTTGCCCTCGTTGTAGACTGGAAGAGGAATCGGCCGAGCACGTTTTTATTAATTGCCCGTTTGCGGTTGAAGTGTGGAATCGGGTGTCATGGTGGAGCGGGGTGAACTGGTGCGTGGCCAGAAACGTGGAGGATCTCTTTAAGATCTCTGCTCAGCCAGAGGATTCTAAGACTATTTCTAATCTGCATACGTCTATTCTCTACTCTACGGTGTGGTTTTTATGGAAGGCGCGGAACTGTTATACTTTTCGGAACCAAAGATCATCCAGCGAATCGCTTGCCGAAGACTGTTGTGCTCAGCTCTTCACCTGGATTTCAAACAGATCTAAGCACACTTCTATGTGCTGGAGGAAATGGTGTTGGTCTCCTATGTCTTGTTTCTCTTAAATTTTTGCTTTGTTGTTTGTTGTGGTTCCTTTGTACCTCTTTCAGCTTTGCGCTGACTTGTTTAATGTTATTTTGCCTTCCAAAAAAAAAAAAAAAAAAAAAAAAAAAAAAAAAAAACTCAAGTAGGCAAAATAATAAGTCATTAAAGTTTCAAAAAAAGGATTTTTCTGGTAGTTACAGTTATAGTTGGTTACAAAATATTTTTGCACCTATCTATTGTCACATTAAACACTAAAAATCCAAGCTAGCAAGTTACTAGAAAGGGCATACAATACAATCACACATTATAGAACAAGTTTACATCGAATTTCATCCACCTATCTATTGTCATATTATTTCATCTCGCCTTATGTTTCATCCATAAAAAGTGGTTTGTTTAATCTCGTCCAGTTGCTTTGAAATTGGCACTTGTTTACCTTCGAATACCTTCTTATTTCTGCAGTCCCATATATACCACAACACCATCATGATGACCGCACAAACAACTTTTTTTCCTTTTGTATGAAGTCTTCAATTCATTCACCATGTGTACATCAAAATTCAGTTTTATTAAAACAATTTTTTTAACTTTTTAAATCAAAGTTATTTCATTTTTAAAAGACTATAAATTCAAAATCAATAATTTAATATGTGGGACAATATACATTAAAATCATAAAAGATAAGTGAGATAACGTGTCACAATAATGTTTACAACATATTAAAATCTTAAGCATTTAAGTCGGGTTAATAGGTTAGTTGTCGGGTTAGATTAATGAGCTTGAATATGACATACCTATTTATCCGTGTTAAATACATAAAAACTCATCTCAGATAGGGGTGAACAAGTTTACGTCCGGACAAAAAATAATCAAGAATCGAACCGAAAATATACCCAACCCGACCCAAACCTAAGCACCTAGGTATTTAGATCGGTTCCAGTTTTTCATATAAAATCGGGTCGGGTCGGTATCGGTTCTCTGTTCTTTTCATGGTGAAACCCGACTTGGACCTATGGACCGAACTAAAGTGCTACTTAAAAAAGACTGGGCCATAGCCGAGTAGCGATTGGGGCTTGAATCCCTAAAATATATAACATACAACGACTGCATGATGCTCCCACAAATACATTCGTATAGAGAAAGAAACCATCTGCATTGAATTTGCAGTCAACTTCTTGGCTGCTACTCTGATTCATTGACGAGGTACATGATCTAATACGTATCATTATTTTGTTATTCAGTGTCGTTTTATTGTTCTTTTCGGAGTCAAAGCGAATGCAAGAAGTTATAACATTCAAAGAGAATACAATAAGGTATAAGGCGAATAGTCGATTAAGCAATAAGAAAGCATAGAATTTATATTAATAAGTTTGACTTTCAGGAGTCAAAGCGAAAACAATAAATCATATAATATTAATTTTTATACACTTGATTAGCGATAAGTATCATAAGAATAACCAATTTTGATGATTTTGGAAAAGGTAAATTTGACATATATACTAATACTAAGTTTGCTGTTTATCAATAGCCTTCCAAAGTTCATAACAAAACATGTTAAAAAATGAAATATGTCGGGTCAGTTCTTATACTTAGTACCCGACAAACCCGATTAAATAAAACCCGGAATCGACCCAATATTTAGGATAGTGAATCGGTTATGTATTTTATGTTTGATCGGTTCTCGGGTCGGGTCAGGTAATTGTTGGGTTTGCCTTTTGCTCACCCCTAATCTCAGACACACTTTAAATCGTGTAACTAAAACTCGGTCCGTGTAAACCATTTATCCAAATGAGCTAAACGGGTTAATGAAATATGCGTTGATTGTAATCAATTTGTTAATGAGTTAACATGTTAAAAGTGTAAAAGATATGATTCGAAATTTTCAGTTCTTAATTAAAACGAAATCATGGATCAAAAAGTTATAAAAGTAAGTTAAACAAGTGAAATCAACCCAAACACAATCCATATGATTAAAACCAGTCACACTGATGTACATTTGGTTGGTTTATAAAGTTGTCCTTTAAAAAAACGAGTAAACTGCCATTTTGGTCCCCAAGGTTTGGTCACTTTTGCCACTTTAGTCCAAAACTCAAAATTTTTGAATCTGGGTCCTGTGGTTTCACTTTTATTGTCGTTTTGGTCCAAAAGTGAAATTAGCTCATATTTGTCTAATAAAATCCTGTTGTTTTGTCCTTTTCCTCAGGGGTAAAATGGTCATTATAATTTTATTATAACACATTATTAATTAAACTAATAAAATTAAATAACCCTTTGACCTTATAAAAGCACAGACTTATCATATTCATCTTCCCCCAAACCCAAACCCTAATCCATCATCTTCTCCAAACCCCATTCTCCTGCAACCATGCTGATCGACAATGGTGGTGCCCACGATAGATAATAGCCACTACCAAAATCCTTTCTCCTCCTCCTCCTCCTCACGGAAGATAGATAATGTGGGCGCCCCTCTTTCCCCAGATAAAATTCATCATCTCTTTCAAATCCTGCAAAAATATCACACCACAAAAATCTTCAACCAAATCTATCAGTTTCTCTGCAAACGCTAACTCTTTAGCGTAGCATCTACGCTCAAATCCTCCGATGAAGAAGGGAACCAAGCGAAAAGCTAACCGTAAGGACGATGGAACCTCCATCTCCACTGCCGCAACCGCCACCGTTGAACCGCCGCAGCAGAAGATTAAGGAAACTAACGAGGTTGAAAAGCCTGCACGGAAAACTAAGCGTGCTAAGGCTTCGAAGGAAGCGGTGCCGGAGTTATTTGATGAGCAACATGAATTGGTATATTTACGTTTAATTGAGTTTTGTGACGGTTAATTGTTTTTTTTTTTTTTTTTTTTTTTTTTGTGAAGGTTTGTTCGAAGGCTGAGTGTGTGCTTGGGACGTGTTTGTTGGTTGATTGATGTGTGAGATCTGTAATGTGTGGTTGATGTTGTGGTTATGTGTAACACCCCCTACTATTTAAAGCGGATTTTTGTCATAAATCACGAACATAATCATATAATTATAATTATAATTACAATTACATTGGAAAATACGGGTTAATTAAAACTTTTACAACTTTCAGGTATACTACTTAATGTGACTAAATTCGTCGTTTAAAATAACGATTAACAATGTGCGAAAGCTTGTATCTTGAACATGTAAAATGGATAAATAACGAGAAAGTTATGCACGTTTCGGAAAAAAATTAGCGTTGTTGAAAATATGAGTTTTACTACATGCACTCAAATTCCTTAGTTTATTGACTAGGGTTTGTTTCAAATCATGTATACATCCTATTTCCACCCAAATATCCATCATTCAAGATCAAATTTCGAATTCCTAGAGTTCATCAAGAATTTGAGATGGAACAAAATAGTGAAATTTGACATACCTTATGATCACTTCACTGAGGTGATCACCAATTCGCGCTTGGATTTCAATTTGGGTGTGATTTGCCCTTCCAATTTGCTTGAATTTATGCTAGTTAAGGGTTTGAACAAGGGAGTTATTTGGCTCCTGTTGAAAGTGTCGACCAGAACACACACTCAAGGTGTGTGTTTTGGTGTTTGATATTTTATTTATTACAAACTAGTTTCTAGTTTATCACTTTCGACCCCTCTATTTTCCTCAAGTTGCATATAGTGTGTTTTAACCAATTTCTTTATTACTACAAGACTTGTGACTAACTAGGTTATTTATTCCTAGTTATTTTATCTTGTTCATAACCCGTTTTATTTTAAGTCCCGTTAACTCGGGCCTTTTATATAATTTGTTTTCTCAAAGTATTTCTCATCCTTTTAATAAATATTAGATTTATTTATTTAAATCCTAATATTCATCGGGTTTACTTTACCACCTACGGTATTTTACCCGTTCATTATTATTAACATGGTTTAATTACCAATCCCGATTTCGGGGTGTTACAAGTCTACCCCCCTTAAAGAGGTTTCGTCCCCGAAAACTTCTTTATGTAGTTCGTTGATTAAACCAAACGAACTTAGCTTTGTTTTCAAGGTTTTCCTTCTCTTCGGTCTATGGTTATCATTGTATTGACGTATACGTCTTTCATGTGTTTGGCCTCATGGGCCGTAACTTTCATCTTATGTCCCTTATTTCTATTAATTACTTATCTTGGCGGTTAGACTAATTAGTCACCGGTTACCTTATACCCATTCGCTCGGGTGTATCCATTTTGCCTTCTCGAGGCTTACAATCATTTCATCGTTCATTCTATAACCTGGTTATGTTTCGTATTACTTTTCCTTGACCGTACCCTTTTTATTTATTCGACCCGTTTAGTTTTGCATCATACCTTCTTACTACTTACAATTTATGACTTCTAGACATACCTACCCATTCCCTGGGTTTGTGGTCTTTGGTGTATCATTACCATTCTATGGTTTTACGCCCTCATGATCCATAATCATCAAGTGACGTTCAAGTCACTTCTATATTACCAAGACAACCTTTGTTTGACCCCTTTGGTTGTCTAATGGTATCCACCATTTCAACGACAACCAAACATGCCTTAACGAATCTTTTGACCCGTTTTGATTATCTAGTGAACTTCGTCACTTCTACAACACACTACATTTTCTCTTAATACTATTTCGAGTTACTAATGTACATTCAATATCTAAGCGTAATGTAACAGAATCAAGTTACGTACTTACATAATTCATCAACATTGGTTTCAATCCATAATTACCCATTCACGGGCTTGTCAGTTTTAGCGTATCACTTCCATCTCATGTTTTACGCTTTTATAACTCAAGTTTAACGAGCGACTTTCATGTCACGTCATGTCTAAGTTTATATAACCTTTCATCATTGAGAATCTTCTTTTCGAACGTTTCGTTTTTACACCTATCAGTGTTAAGACCGAAATCCTTTAATATTAATCCTTTTCTAATTTCTCTCATAATACCCATATTTGTTAAAACGTTGTTTCTTACTAAAACCGAATTTTAGTTTAACGTTTCCTTTTCACCTTGTCTTACATCCTTTTTCTTATTTCTAGGAATTTTAAGTCTGATGATTTATTCCTTTCCGTCAATATTTAATGCGTGGAATTATAATTAGTTCCCACACTTAACCCAAATGACCCGTGGGTTCTATCACTTAGCCTCGTAGGCTATTTATCTAGATTTTATATATATATATATATATATATATATATATATATATTTACCTTTTTACCTTTCTAAAGCGAGACCCCAACAGTTCGTTTCTTTCTATCTGCGACCCAAAGGTCTTTTTGGTCTCGTAGACCTTATCATTACTTATAATTCCTGAAGATTGTGATGATCCCGTAGATTCATCTTTTACTCATGTCATGCTAAAATATACCTTCGGTGTCAAGGCACCCTTTTTAAGTTTAGAAATCATTCATTTTCGTTCTTGAATTCTATGGGCCTTGACCGTAGTCTAAGGCTACATTCGCTTCCATTTTAAACTAATCCTCTGACTCTATGACTGCTTACATCATTTACACGTCGGTCTATTTTCCGCTTATTGTTATCCGATTTATTCCCACATTTATTCACAACCCATTGCCCAGGTTCTTTTATCTTAATGTTTTTAACATTCTTGTTTTGTTAGTATGCGTTTTTTCCCTTTTCTACATTATCCCATAACCTTTTATACAGATTTGTTAATATCTCGCGCTTTTATTTATTCGGTTCGCGCTTACTTATGTTATCAAGCGTTATTCTTAATTTAACTCGTTTGACTTGTTCGTGTGAAATTTCATCACTTGTGAACGTCAAACTCCGTTCTTTATTCGACCCGTTCGACTTTAAAATAGTTGAACGTAATTATCAAAATTTCTGTTTGCATATTCTCATCGTCTTTTAGTCATGACTCATATTTCGAGTCTTTTGACTTTCTATTTCGCGTTCCCGTCTCTCGATTTACGCATTCACTAAAAATCATACCCATCAATCGGGTGTTTTACCGAAGTCGTTATCATTACAACCCTTCCGGTATGCATTAAGACTTCGGTTCGATTTATTTGGTCATCTTAGCGAAATCCATCGCTTTTATTCAACCATGTCTTTTATTCATTATGTGACCATCCTTGACGGCCTTATAGATTCTGAGTGACGATTATCATCGTCATCCTTGCTTTACTATGACTAAAGTTAACAACCTTGATTATCTTTTTCGTATGAGTAATACCTTCGTTTTTATGATCCAGCGGATCATCTATACTTTGGTTTTACTTGCCCATTTTGTCAACCATGGCTCTTTCGTCCAGAATGACTTATTTTCATGAATTTTCGTCAGGTTATTCATTTATACCATCATTTACATTGGTCTTTGTCCCTTCTCTCGGGCTCATTATTCTAATGTAATACGCTTCCGTCACTCGGCTGTGCGTTTACATTATTATCAAACATCTTATTTATTTGATTCATTTGGGTACCATTTAAGTTAGTCCCATTCACCTCGTCCTTACTACATCGGACGTAAATGTGTCCGCTGTAAGAAGTTCATGGTATCATATGCCGCTACTTACTTGGGCAGAGTAAGCGATCAACACATGATACACATGACCTTTTTATAGTTTTCACATCACGCCCTATGTAAGTAACGCCTCAATTTATTTCATATCTCTGATTTCATTTAGTAAAACTTTATTTAATTGCAAAACAACAATCATTAGTTTTACTAGTTTTACATTTGAACATATAAAATGTTTTTCTTTTCTACCGAACTATTATATAATCACATTCGTTAATGTGATTGCTACTTTTCTCAATAGCATTATATTGAGAGTTTTTCACTTGGATAATTACCCCCCGTCCAAGTTTCCATATGAACTAATCCTATTATTTCTTTGTTATTCGTCATGTGAGTAACACATGTTTCTATTAAACTTTTCTTGGAAACGTCATCCTGAATAGATATCCTATTCAGGTTTGATCAGATATATGCAACCGTCATTCCCTACGCGTTTGTTGCATATTACTACTTGTGCAATTAAATTTAAAAGCGTGCACCTGGTAATACTTGCCCTAACGGGCTTCTCTTGCAGTTAACTTTGTGCGCGATCATCACGTGATTTAGGTCCTTGATGAGTATGCTCTGCTTGTCATACCTCGGACCGTTCCACCGTCATGTCCACAATTCTTTCAACTCTCGTCATTTTCAGATGCGAGTATCCTTCAACTAAACATTTACAAAAGTTAGTAATTTCGACATTAATAAATGCCCGTATTGTAATACAAAGCTTTTTACTGCACGTGTCAACGCACGTGATTTTGTTAACTATACCAATCGTTTTCGTTGGGGTAACGTGTATTACACGATAACCCTATGTGTTGTTCACAACACTTTAATCATACTAAACCATTAATATACTTGTACTTACCGGATTTGCGATCAAGCCTCGAACCGAACACGCTTTACTTCTTTAATCATGAGCTCTGATTACCAACTTGTAACACCCTTACTATTTAAAGCGGATTTTTGTCATAAATCACGAACATAATCATATAATTATAATTACAATTACATTGGAAAATACGGGTAAGTTAAAACTTTTACAACTTTCAGGTATACCACTTAATGTGACTAAATTCGTCGTTTAAAATAACGATTAACAATGTGCGGAAGCTTGTATCTTGAACGTGTTCGGTTCTTTCGTTGAACTTGATCATCTCCGGTACTAGAATTTTACCTTCAACTCATAAAACATGAGTTAGATTAGTCATATGTAGCTTAAAACGTGTTTAAACGGGTTCGCAAAACAAAAATGATTAAATAAATAATTTTTAGCCAAAAAGGACACCGTCGCGTCGCGCGATGGCCACTGGCCTTTGTCGTCGCGTGGCGCGACTCTTTCTTTTTCCCAGAATGTTTGCAGCTGAAAGCTGCATATTTTCAACAACGCTAATTTTTGCCGAAACGTGTATAACTTTCTCGTTATTTATCCGTTTTACACAATTCTTTTTCCTACGCAATCGAAATTTGATTTTCCATCACATGGAGTTAAAATTCAACATTTAAACTAATAAAATTCTAGATTTTTAAGCCTTTGGCTTATTTTTCAATTTCAACATTTTGACCCGTTTGTATTTAAAACTACCAACTTGTTTCCTAAACAACCAAATACATACATCAATGTATTTAACTCAAGATCTCTATCTCGGGTTCATAATTATTATGAATTATGCAACTAGTATGCAAGCTATGCGCATAAATCCGTTTTGACCCGTTTAGGGGATTTAAGCAACCAAGTCTAAAACTACCTCATTTCTTTTCGCACTTCGCGATTCCATATCTGAAGTATCTACCTATATTTCATAATCACCATACAAGTTCCTAAATAACCCATATGGGTCATTTGCCTAATTTACCCGTCAAGGGCTTTTTGGTCAATTTTAGTCCTTCATTTACAACGAAGGACTTTCGCTAATATTTGACCAAAATATCGCTTTTAAGTATAATTCTAAATATGCGTACCTGGCTCGGGTCATAGCATCGACCCGTATACATACTTTTTGCTTCAATTTTTCTAGTTAAAGCATTTCACACACATGTTATTTCCCGTGATCACAAAAACTCAACAAGTAGTCGTCAGTTATTATTGTCAAATGATTTTACCAATGTCATTTGACCCGTTTAGTCCGAACGACCATTTTCTATTATGAAATGATATCTAGTTACCATCTCGCTCTTTTACCCATTCCGGTTTACACCATAACGAAATATTTCAAAATTCGTTATTTATTAGTCCTCACCCGACTAATTTACCATTTTACCCCTTTTTACTATAATTTATGGTTTTTTACCTTTTTACTTATTCCGACTTGCATTGTATCATGCCGGAACATCATATTTCAATTACTTAACATTATTCACAATCAATATTCACAAGTAAGTGTATTGTAAATAAAAAGGGGGTGTAAGCTTAACTTACCTTTTATCCGATTTCACTCTTTTTCCGTGCATTCAAGTCGTTTGACCCGCTTCTTTTCCCCAAGCCGCCACCTAGCTCGTTAAGCGTCAAACTATCGTCATCATTTACAAGGTGGTTAGGTTAGTCATTAACAAACACGACTATTCCACCTTACGTATTTTCTGTATCAAAACTACTATTCGACTTCATCATTGGTTAGTTTAACTTATCAAATGTCAACTACTTTTGATCACATGATTTACACAGTTAAGTCTAATTCAACATGATGTTTTGAACCCTTATCGCTTCATATTTCACATAATTTGTCATATTATTCAAATGCGCGTTTCATTCGAAATTTCAACATTTGGCTTTCTCTTAGGCATTATATCAAACACCTAGTGAGCATACTTTTATAAAATTAACAATCAAACTCCATGACTACATATCTTGCCAATTTCAACTTCTTTTACTAAATAATCATCTAGTTCATGGTTCAATGTCAAGATTAACTTCATAGAGTTCAAATAACACTAGTTTGATAATCATGATTCTAGTGTTCATCATATTTTTACAAAACCCATTAGACACCTAGTTAGTGATCATGAGTTTTACTACATGCACTCAAATTCCTTAGTTTATTAATTAACTAGGGTTTGTTTCAAATAGGAATGGCAATGGGCCGGGTTTGGGCCGGGTATTAGTAATCCCAAGCCCGTACCCGGTTGTAATTCTTTGGCCCGTACCCGGCCCGTTACCCGTCGGGTATTTGTCGGGTATTTACCCATCGGGTATCGGGTATACCCGCGGGTAACGGGTATACCCATTAATTTGTTAAAAATATCATTGAAACTCCCATGTGCATTTTTTACTCTAATGTTTATATAATTTGCTACTTTAATAACTACAACAAAGGAAAATATGACCAATAACATACAAACATATCATATTCAAATGCATATTTGAAACATATATCTGCATAATTAACTAATTAATGCATTGCTACTTTAGAACACATAATGTCAGTTTATATAATTTGCATTTAATTGAACACCAAACAAGAAAAATAGTAGCGTTAATCTGAACCCAAGTAATCTCCCTAACTACTTGAAATGTGTTTAGAAAATTCCAAAACTAACACATGTTTTTAATTTCCATAGAAACAACATAACTAAACATAAAACTTTGTGTTTGTATGTTAGAGTCTTGAAGACAAACAACAAAGCAAAATAATATGAATAAGTGTGTGTACTAAAATTTAGATAAATGGAAAATTAAATTTAAAATAATATGCTTATCGGGTATTATTCGGGTAAATGGGCCGGTTATCGGGCGGGTATCGCTAAATCCCATACCCGTACCCGAATATTTTTATATTTTTAATCCCATACCCGGCCCATACCCGTCGGCCGTCGGGTGTACCCGGCCCGTATGTTTCGGGTGTCGGGTATACCCGTCGGGCTTGGGCTTTTTTGCCATCCATAGTTTCAAATCATGTATACATCCTATTTCCACCCAAATATCCATCATTCAAGATCAAATTTCGAATTCCTAGAGTTCATCAAGAATTTGAGATGGAACAAAATAGTGAAATTTGACATACCTTATGATCACTTCACTGAGGTGATCACCAATTCGTGCTTGGATTTCAATTTGGGTGTGATTTGCCCTTCCAATCTACTTGAATTTATGCTAGTTAGGGTTTGAACAAGGGAGTTCTTTGGCTCCTGTTGAAAGTGTCGACCAGAACACACACTCAAGGTGTGTGTTTTGGTGTTTGATATTTTATTTATTACAAACTAGTTTCTAGTTTATCACTTTCGACCCCTCTATTTTCCCCAAGTTGCATATAGTGTGTTTTAACCAATTTCTTTATTACTACAAGACTTGTGACTAACTAGGTTATTTATTCCTAGTTATTTCATCTTGTTCATAACCCGTTTTATTTTAAGTCCCGTTAACTCGGGCCTTTTATATACTTTGTTTTCTCAAAGTATTTCTCATCCTTTTAATAAATATTAGATTTATTTATTTAAATCCTAATATTCACCGGGTTTACTTTACCACCTACGGTATTTTACCCGTTCATTATTATTAACATGGTTTAATTACCAATCCCGATTTCGGGGTGTTACATTATGAGGTTAGCTTGATTGATGTTGAAGTGAATTGATGGTTGATTGGTTGTTTTGTTAAGTTAGGGTTGGAAATTGGTTATGGAATTGGAAGTTAAAACTGTTAGTTTGATGAACTTAGTTTTAACGATTAAGTGGTTGATATGCAAGATCTGTAATGCGTGATTGCTGCTGTGATTATATGATTATCACCATTGTCAGTCAGCACAGTTGAAGGAGAATAGGGTTTGGAGAAGATGATGATTAGAGTTTGGGTTTGGGTCAAAGGGTTATTTAATTTTATTAATTTAATTAATAATGTGTTATAATAAAATTATAATGGCCATTTTGCCCCTGAGAAAAAAGGACAAATAATAGGATTTTATTAGACAAATATGAGCTGATTTCACTTTTGGACCAAAATGGCAATAAAGTGAAACTACAGGAATCCAGATTCAAAAAAATTGAGTTTTGGACTAAAGTGGCAAAACTAACAAAACCTTAGGGACCAAAATGACAGTTTACTAAAAAAAAAAATAATAATAATCTATACTATATAATAAAAGAAACCAACTTTGGGACACGTGTCACTCATTGAAGGCGTCTACATTTTAATTTCCTGCATTTTCATACTTATCTTATATCAATTAATTAAATAATAAATAATCAATTAATATTAAATCTTATCTTACTTTGAATGTCGGATAGAATCATTCTATTTAATCTAATAATATATTATCTTCAAATTTAAATTATAAATTAAAGATTTTTTAAATAATAGCACAAAACAATAATCTTAAACTTAAAAAAAACAATAATACGCTCATATAAAAAATTTAAAGTACAAACAAAATATACAAAATAACTTATTAGACATTAGATCAAACTTTAAAAAACACTAATTAGGAAGAGAAGCGTATAATATAACTTTGTTTTAGATTTTCCAAATTGGGGTTCTAATCAATTCGAATTAAACTTAACCAAGTTTATGACTTGATTCGAATTAAACCGAACCAAATTTATGCTTTTGTAAACGAATCCAATAACATATTATTTAGTATACAAAATTACATTTATTTAACCCGTGTAATACATGGTGTTTTTAAAGATATAACTTTTTTTTTTATTATTTAGTATATATTTGTCCCGCTTGCGGTATGCGCATATAATGTATATATGTGTGGACGCTCGGAGGGCAAAAGTGAAATTGCACTAATTTTAACATTAGTTTACTAAGTTCGTGAAAATAACGTTATAAGCGGGAGGACGGTTAATCATGCATCATCGTCATGTGGTGGCGTTGATAGTAAAAAGACAAAAGGGACCATGCACTAGTGGGTCTTTGTCCTGATTGTTGAGTGTTATGTGCCTTATATCCAAGGCTTGATGCAAAACTACTATCGAGCCGGGGCTCTCACTGAAAGCAGCCTCTCTATTCCTACGGGATAGAAGTAAGGCTGTCTACATCTTACAATCCTCAGACCCTACCTTAGCTTTGCTATTGGTGGGATTTACTGAGTATGATGATGATGATGATGATGATAATGATTTAGTATATATAATTGGATTTATTGAACCTGTATAATACATGGGGTTTATAAAGATATAACTTTTTTATTATTTAGTTTATAAAATTACATTTATCCAACCCGTGTAATATACAAGGTTACAAAAGTACATTTATTTAACACGTGTAATACACAATGTTTTTAAAAATATAACTTTTTTTATTATGTAATATATATAATTAGATTTATTCAATCCGTACAATACACGTTTTTTTATTATTTGGTATATAAAATTACATTTATTCAGTACAATACATGGGGTTCTTAGGGGAGGAGGGGTGGTCACTAGTGACCATTTTTCCATCACTCACAATATCCAATCATGTTCCGCCATGTCAGCAACCATTTTTCCATCACTCACAACCTTTTTTAGTGGGGGTGGTCATCACTCACCACCACACCCAACAATTTCCCCCCAACCAACAATTACCCTCACAAATAAAACCATCACGGCCGTGGGAAAAATAACGAAATCATGTTTTCGTTATACTATAACGCGTTATACTATTAAGTGGGGGTGGGAATATGGAAGTTCAACGCGTTATCGTTTGTATCACGGAAAAATAACGGGAGTGCCCCCTCCCCTTAGAGATATAATTTTTTTATTATTTAATATATAAAATTACATTTGTTCAACCCGTGTAATAAACAAGATTTTTAAAGAATAATTGTTTTAACTTAGTATATAAAATTGCATTTATTCAACCCGTGTAATACACGGGGCACTCAAACAACTCAACCCAAACATACATTCCAACCCAAAACATGATGAACTTTCTTGAGGGGCTAATATGTATAGAAACCAAAGTTAAACATCCAAATTTTGCACCATAGACTTTATGCACCTTGACTTCTTTTTCTTTTTTCTTTTTTCCAATATCACCTAAAAAACAAGAACCAAAAATGAATCAAAAGGCTGATACTCCATCTCTCTCACTATCTTTTCCAAAACACAAAATTAAGGTTTAAACTTTAACTTTAAACCTCATCACAAACCTTCAAACCCCTTCATCAAGATTCAATTTTTCCACAAATGGGTCGTCATCAAACCCCCATAAAACCCATATTCCTCCTCTGTTTCTTCTTCATCCACCATTACGACGTCGTTTCCACCACCAACTCAGACAAATCAGCCCTCCTAGAGTTCAAAAGATCCGTATTCGACCCGTACGGACTCTTAACAACCTGGAACGAATCCAACCCGGATCTTTGTTCCTGGGTCGGAGTCACTTGCGGGTCGGGTCACCGGGTCGTGGGTCTTAACATAACCGGTGGAGGTAATTTCGGATCTTTTACTTGTAATAAATATGATCAATTTCAGTTGTACGGATTTGGAATTAGAAAAAGTTGTGAAATTAATAATGGGAAATTGATGGGTAAGTTATCATATGCAATTTCAAAGCTTGACGAAATTAGGGTTTTATCTCTTCCGTTTAATGATTTAGAGGGTGAAATTGGAAGTGTAATTTGTGGGTTGAAGAAGCTAGAAGTTGTTGATCTTGAAGGGAATATGATTAGTGGGAATTTGAAGTTTAATTTTGGGGATTTAAAGAGGCTTAGTGTGATTAATCTCGGGTTTAATCGGATATCGGGTGAAATACCCGATTCGCTGTTGAATTTGAAGAGTTTAAAGATTCTGAATCTTGCTGGGAATCGGTTAAACGGGTCGATTCCGAGGTTTGTTAACGGTGAGTTACGCGGGTTGTACCTGTCGTTTAATCGGATTTCGGGGAGGATTCCGAGTGAGATTGGGTATGATTGTGGTGAGCTTGAGCGGTTAGAGCTTGCGGGTAATTTGTTACTTGGGGGGATTCCGTCTAGTTTGTCGAATTGTAGTAAGTTGCGATCGGTTTTACTGTATTCTAATATGCTCCAAGGTGAGATCCCGGGTGGGCTTGGTCGGCTTAAGATGCTAGAAGTTTTGGATGTTTCGAGAAATAGTCTTCGCGGGCAGATTCCGAAACAGCTTGGAAACTGTACAGAAATGTCGGTTCTTGTGTTGTCGAACTTGTTTGATTCTATCCCAGATGTCGGTTCTCGTGCTGTAGACGAGTATAATTATTTTCGAGGCGAGTTGCCTTTGGAAATTACGGTTTTGCCCAAGTTGAAGCTGCTATGGGCTCCAAGAACGACTTTGGAGGGCGGTTTTCCGAGCAACTGGGGTGGTTGTAAAAGTTTGGAGATGGTAAACTTGGCTCGGAACTTTTTCACAGGTGAAATCCCGAACGGGCTAACTCTATGCAAGAAGTTGCGGTTTCTTGATTTGAGCTCGAACAAGTTGACCGGCGAGTTAAGTGATGAACTTCCGGTTCCGTGTATGATTTTGTTCGATGTTAGTAAGAATCATCTTTCAGGGCCAATCCTGTCTTTTCGTTACACGACATGTGAACCGTTTGATGCATCGTCTGTGTACACACGATATTTTGCATTTCAAACCGCAAAGGATGGTGAAAAGGGAAGTCTTGCAAACACTACAAGAATTTTGCGATTCAACGTCTCGTATAATGACTTGTCGGGCCCGTTCCAAGAAAACTTGATGGCTACCACATCTTCAGTACGGCAGCTGACCGAATCCGGTCCAACAAACGGAGGCGATTTTGTAAATTACTCTGCTTCTTCAACCCCGGCCCCAAAAAGCAGGAACGGGAACTTTAATTCGATCGAGATTGCTTCGATAGTATCAGCTTCGGCCATTTTTTCGGTTCTTCTAGCGCTGATTGTTCTTTATTTCTGTACCCGAAGGCGGCCCAAGTCCGTGGCCAACGAGTCGACTCAAAAGGAAGTTACTCTTTTTGTCGATATCGGGCTCCGGTTGAATTTTGATAGTGTGATACAGGCGACTGGTCACTTCAATGCTAGCAATTGTATCGGAAGTGGTGGATTTGGGGCAACGTATAAAGCCGAGATCTCCCCGGGGTTCCTGGTGGCGATAAAACGATTGGCGGTAGGACGGTTTCAAGGTGTACAACAATTCGAAGCTGAGATCAGAACATTAGGGCGGCACCGCCACCGGAATCTTGTGACACTTATCGGATATCACGCGAGTGAAACCGAAATGTTCCTAATATATAACTACCTTCCCGGTGGAAACCTGGAAAGATTCATTCAAGAACGATCGATGAGAGCCGTTGATTGGCGGGTTCTTCACAAGATCGCATTGGATGTCGCGCGAGCACTCGCATATCTCCATGATCAATGCGTTCCGCGTGTTCTTCACCGTGATGTTAAACCTAGCAATATATTGCTAGACGACGATTTAAACGCTTATTTATCCGATTTCGGGTTGGCTCGGCTATTGGGTACATCAGAAACGCACGCCACCACCGGAGTTGCCGGAACTTTTGGTTACGTGGCACCAGAATATGCGATGACGTGCCGGGTATCGGATAAAGCTGACGTGTACAGTTATGGTGTAGTACTTCTCGAATTGTTATCTGATAAAAAGGCGTTAGACCCGTCTTTTTCATCTTATGGAAACGGGTTTAATATTGTTGCGTGGGCGTTAATGCTACTCCAGGAAGGACGCGCGAAGGAGTTTTTCACAGCCGGGTTGTGGGATGAAGGGCCGCATGATGATCTCGTGGAGGTGTTGCATCTGGCGGTGGTTTGCACGGTGGACTCGTTGTCTACGAGACCCACCATGAAGCAAGTCGTACGACGGTTGAAGCAACTTCAACCGCGGTCATGTTAACCACAATATAATAGTTATGATAATTAAATTCGTGTATATGTTTCTAGAAGACGATTGATTGTAGTTGTAACTTGTAAAATTATGTGTCATGTACCTAAGATTATACAAAAATATAATGACAAAAAGAAAACTTTATTAAATGTTTGATTTGGCACATAAAAGGGCCAAACCACCAGTTTCGGAGCAAGACAACGATTTTTGTCGTCCGTATCAGAGGGACGTCGCTGGCGGCATAACGACGATATGTCTGAGCGGGTGTTCGACATCGCCGCCGCCACCGTGTTTGACGAACTCCGCCGGTGTCAAAAAGCTACCATGACAAACGCACACTATTCTCAATTCTTCGCCTTTTCGGTATCTGTATAAAAACCCTTCAATCTTTTTGCCGTTAACACCATCGCCTTTGGTTGAAACGCAAGGCATGTCGGCGAACATCATCTTTAAGGTTTCGTCTTTCGACAGGTTTCTGTTGATGGTTTGAGACGATGTTGTTTGTGAAGCAATTGAGCTTGATCTGTAGAGGTTTGAACTTGAAGATGTGTGTGAAGCAATTGAGTTTGATCTGTAGATGTTTGAACTCGAGATCTGATGCGATACGGGTTGATGACTTGCAGTGCTTTTTAGTTCAGTGTCTTTGTTGGCTCCTGTTATTTAATAACAACTTTAAGAAAGAATGTATGATATAGTGTAAGGTTACATATTACAATATTATGAATCACCTATAATCATCTAATTAGGTAGTGAATTTCTAACACAACACAAACATAACAAGAAATTTGTGGGTTAATGTTTAGTCTAAATAAATTCTGGTCAGTTTCAGGTTGAACCCACAAACATGTTTAGCTATAGTCAACGGGTTCACCTGTTGACCCAGGGTGTAAATTTCTAACAGGACACAAACCTAACATAAAATTCCTGCAAGCATGTTTAGCTAAAGAGTTCGTGTCTAACTCAATTGGTTCACTAGTGGCCCTATTTAACCCATTTGTTTACTAGTAATAGGGTATTTTTTACGTACAAAAGCTTATAGGGTATTTTTTATGTACAAAAGCTTAAAACAAGTTGAAATAGCTTAAACATTGTATCTAGTAAAACAAATGGCGTGTTCTGATTCATGTGTGTTACACAATTTTCGAGCCCACCGACCCATGAACACCACCTGTTTATCTAAATGGATTTCGGTCAATTTAGTGTTGAATCCATAAACATGTTTAGCTAAAGAAGTAATGTTCATGTTAACTAAAATGTTCACAAATTGACCCATGGTAATTGGTATGAAATACTTAACACGACATAAACCAAATATAAAATTCACGGGTTTGGATTCAAGTCCAATGGGTTTCCAGCCAGTTTTGGGCTTAACCCACGGACATTTTAGTTAAACAGATTGTGTTCGTGTCAACTTAATATGTCGACACTTTTAAACAATGTAGCATCTTTTATGTTAAAAGCCTAAAACAAATTGGCATAGATTAAACATAATCTCTCCCTGTAAAATAGTAACAGTTTATAAATTAAGAATTTCAAAGTATTTATTATACGCCAAAAAAATTAATAACTTTTGTCCAGGTTAAACAGACCGTGTTTATATCAACATTTGTCGTGTTCTGCTTCACGTGTGTTACACAATTTCGAACCCACCAACCCATGAACATAACCCGTTTAACAACTCTAGAGTCTAGACTACTAATCTATGTATCATAGTGTTTGTTATATTTCAAATTTATATTTTAAAATAACATAGCATTTTTGTGACGTTATATATAACTATTAAAACTAAAACAGTATAATATATAAACTACTCAAACTAATTTTATATTTAACTACATTTAATCTAACCCAAAAAAAAAAAGTAACACACCTGAAAAAGGTTGACTTTCCAAATCAGAAACTCCAGAAGATCCACCACTCGCCGGAGATCCAACACTCACCTGTGACGGAAAACATGACGGACGTGGAAGCGGAGGCAACAATTCATTACCGTTCCCGTTCCCGTTAACCAAACTGCTCATTTTCCCTTCATAACTTTCCTCGACCCCCAATCCTTTCACCACGCGCCCATTCTTAGCCTTCTCCACGCGCCGCCGCTTCGCCTCCGACCGCCGCAACGACTGCAACTCCTTCCGCTTCTTCCACTCCACCTCCGTCTCAATCGGCAACGAACACGTCCTCGTTAACGGAAACAACGTCAACGACGTCGTTTCATCATTTCCCGACGATAATTTCTTAAAATCTAAAAAATCAACCGTCGAATTTGACCTAATTAAACGGTTATTCTCGCCGGAAACATCCTCCGCCGCCACGCGCCGTCTTTCAACGCCGAATCGGCCGTTCGACGACAATCCTAAACTCAGCTCCACGTTTTCCTCATCGTGTTTTTCGCCTTTCACCGATCCACCGTCGCCGAAACTCTTCAAAAAATCCATCGGAAAACTTTCCCGGCGAGTTCTATTTTTTTTAATTTCTGTTAAATTTTCAAAGCATGAAATCTGTTAATCATTTATTTACAAACATGTTAAAACAGCAGTTACGATGGATGACGTCATGATTTCGAAAAAAAAAACGGTTATTTTGTTTGAATTTTGTTGAATTTTTTTGAAATTATGAAAATGTTTTGGCCGGAAAAAGTCGCCGGTGCCGGACTTTGCTCCGCCGGCGGGGAGGGGGGATTGTTGCAGAGAGAAAGATATGTGCGAAAAAGAGGAGAAAGTGGGGAGATTTTTAATGTGGAGGGTAATGTGAAAAGACGAAAATGCCCTTGAAAGAAAGGGTTGGGATAGAGGAGGGGTGACACGTGGATATGTTTAGGAGAGGGGATATTGCCACGTAAGCGTTGGAAAGAGGAATGTGAACAAGTAGATGAAGGTTTTTTTTGTAGGTTGAAAGGGGGTTTGGTGGTGGACACGTGGAGGTTTAGAGGGTAGGGTTGTAATAACCACGTGTGTAGTAGGTTTTTTGCAGTAAGTTGTTCCTTGCCTCTGGGCCCACATTTTTGTTATTTTGAAAAATGAGTGTTACTTTTTTTAGTTTTATTGTTAAGTTTTTATAGAGTTTATTGTTAGGTGCAGATATAATAAAAGGAATTATAATCGTTGATTTTTATCATAAGAGATCTTGTTACGTATAACAGTTTTTATAAACTTATATAGTATAATAAAAAGAATTATAATCCTTGAATTTTATCATAAGAGATGTTGTTACACATGAAACATTTACAATTTATTAATTTTTATCATAAGAGAATGAAACATATAAATTTATTAATTTTATCATAAAAAATCTTGTTATACACATGAAACATATAATATTTAAAAAATATAATATACAATTCCTTACATCTATCTATCTATACTATATAATAAAAGAAAACTTATTTGGACACTTGTTATTCAATGAGGGCATCAATAATTTATAGAAAAATTTTAAATTTTAAATTAAAAAGATTTAAATATTATATTAAAATTTTATTTTGATTGTAAATCTAAAGTCTAAAATGTGTTTTAAATCTAATCTATAATTTATGTATTTAGTTTTGATTTGAAATTATTAAACAAAAACCATAAAATTAGTAACCATTTAATCAGTTTCATAAGTTTTACTTTCCCTTCTAGAATCAAATTAGATTTTTGTGATAATTAAAGTTTTGTCAAGAATATAAAAAATCATTATTTAATATTCAATATATTACATCAAATATTTAGAATTAAACTCCACTTCATTCTAAATACTAGGTATGTTTTTTTACTCTTAATATGCTATGCATATTATCTATGTCATATAGAAAAATCATGTTTTTTTAGATAAGTTTACCCTGTCAAATAAGTAATATGCATATTATCTATGTCACATATAAAACATCATGTATTTTTAGATAAGTTAGATATATGTGTTTTAAAACAAGGTAAACTCTTAACATACATATTTTTTCCTATTGTAACTAAGATGTAGAGGTCTGTGAAAGGTATCTTCACATTCGGAATGTCATAACTTTTTTTTTAATTTAGATTTACTTAGTTGTCGAATGGTGTCTCATGTCTTTATTTTTATTTTTTCACTTATATATATGTTTCATTGATTCAATTGTACATATAAAGTATTACACTATACATAGTATTTTCTCTACTATAATTAATTGGTTTTATTGATTCAATTTTTGTTTATTCATTTACATTACTTTTATCTGTCTATAAGTCCCTTTTCAGACCTTTCAAATGGTATGAGACATATTACATTATCAATAGTTTTTATTGGTTTCCTTACTAATTGTGATAAAAGTAATTATTTCGTACAATTCATATTGGTTTATAGCTTTGAATACGAGCATGCCTTATATTAATGTTAATGATAGCGAAAGTGAGGAAACTATATTTTGATGGTAGAAAATATAATATTATGCCAACATTAACCCGTCAGAATAATCTATTATCAGATAAAATCAGACACGTTACCTTTGAACAAGAAAATGTCACAATAAATATTAGTAGTGGTACAAAATTTTAAGTTCCTTTGACAAATTCTAAAACAAATAACAGATTATATTATTATGAATGGCTATACAAACTTCAATATTTATTTCGTATTTGGTCTGCATATTACTCTATATTATATATACTTAGATCATATTATGAACATTTTTTTATTTCATATTATAATTATGATTCACCCCGTGTATTACGCGGGGCAATAACCTAGCGAGTTTATAAATGATTAAGTCTTGTCAAATCTTCCTATACTAATAAATGAAAATCTTTTATAGACACATGTCACTTTCTGGTGCTTTCTCATCTTATTTTCCTATTTATTTCTTGTATTAAATAATAATAATAATAATAATAATAATAATAATTTTAGACATAAATATTTTACTATTTAAAAATACTAGAGTAAAATGCACGGATAGTCCCTGTGGTTTAGTGAAATTTCACCTTTAGTCCCCAACTTTTCAAAATTACACTCTTAGTCCCTGTGGTTTGACAAGTTGTTACTCGGATAGTCCCCAAAGCGGATGGAGGTTAGTTTTTCTAGTTAAGTGGGTGTGAGATGACAAGGACTATCCGAGTAACAACTTGTCAAACCACAAGGACTATCTGAGTAACCTTCATCAACTTTAGGGACTATCCGAGTAACAACTTGTCAAACCACAGGGACTAAGAGTGTAATTTTGAAAAGTTGGGGACTAAAGGTGAAATTTCACCAAACCACAGGGACTATCCATGCATTTTACTCAAAATACTATTTAACGGATATGTGATCACAAGTTTGAAAATAAGAAATTCAAAGAATTATTTCGTTTACTTTTTTTTAAGAGTAAACTATATTTTAATGGGTTCAAAATAAGTAACAATCTTTATATTATATGTTGAGTTAAATGCCATTTTAGTCTTTGTGATTTGAGTTATTTTCCCAGTTTAGTTCAAAGATTTCATTTTTTATTTGTGGGTCCAAAAAGGTTTCACCGTTGCTATTTTAATCCACTAGGTTAACTACATCCATTTTTTCTATTAACGAGAAGATATTTATACAGCTCGTGTAATACACGGGATTCAAACCTAGTATATTATATAGTAAACTACAATATGCGTCCCTGAGGAAAGAGATGTCTGTCAACTCGCGTCCTCAAAATAATAATTTTGTTTATTGCGTCCTCAGTCATGTAAAAGCGCTACACTTTGAGTCCCTTGAGACAACTTTGTTACGTTTTGTCACTGAAATGACTATAATACCCTTATATCTTATATGTTTGTGTCCCTATGATTTTTAACTCGTTCTCCTTTACCTCCCTAAGTTTAATTTTTAACTTTGAGTCCCATTTGTTTCATCCATTTTGTTTTACTTAGTTGTTTATGTTTATAATCATTCAATTCGCAACGTTTAAGTAAGCTATTATAAAGTTTCGCTTATATGTCATGTATGTAAGAGCGAAATATGTCAGCCTATATATAGGGGATGTATGAGCGAAACCACATAGAACAGTTGTGAAGGTCTTGTATGTAACGACAAAACTCTGCCGAATCATCTCCAGTGCTTGTAAACTGTCATCAGATCAATAAAAAAGACAATTAATAGTGAAATCAAGCTAAACAAAGACTGAATCAATGAATTCCGCCTCTGATTCAGTCTGAGCACTCTTCTGATCGACTAGTTAGGTCGTTTCTCGGTCCTACATCTACGCAAAAATTTAAGGTTCGATCCGGATGAAGTTCAAGAACCCTAGATTTTCCCCAAATTTTTTATGTTAAACTACATGCAAGTGCTTAATCTAACTACTAATGATGATAGAATCATACCTTAATGTTGTTAGAAGTAGGGGAGATGTCGAAATCTTGTAGAAAAATCGCCTGAACCAGAGAGTTTTTAGGGAAACGGGGCGTGTGGAATGAAGAAACTTGTTTGAAAAGGGGTTTTATCCCCGACAGTTGCGCGGACATGGCCCCGTGCTCACTGAGCACGGCCCCGTGTTCGGGCAAATTTAATTTTTTTAAGTGCTCGTGTGAGTGCCCTGTTTCCCAAAACTTGGTTGTAGAGATTCTTACCAATTCAGATGTTTTCCCGATTGTTCGTAACTTACTAGGTATGATGTTGATGCTTGAACCTTTTTATTCTTCGATCGTTTGAAGTGAGATTTCTTCCTCCTCATCCTCAATGAATCCTTGATAGAGCTTTAGCCGTTGGCCATTGACTTTGAATGGAATTCCATTTCGAGATTTAATTTCTACTGCACCGTGTGGGAAAATATGGGTGTTGGAAAAAGGTCCTGACCACCTAGACTTTAGTTTACCGGGAAATAATCAAAGTCATGAATTAAACAATAGAACTTGATCTCCTACTCGAAATTCATTAGGTTTAATGTGTTTATCATGCAAGTTTTTCATTCTTTCCTTATAAATTTCGGAGTTAGAGTATGCGTAACTCCTTAATTCGTCTAATTCATTTAATTGACAAAATTGATTTTTACCTGCAAATTCTAAATCCAAGTTTACATTTTTAATTGCCCAGTAGGCCTTGTGTGCAATTTCTACTGGCAAATGATAGCTTTTTCCGTAGACTAGCTTATATGGGGTTGTACCTATTGTTGTTTTATAAGCAGTTCGAAAAGCCCATAAAGCGTCATCTAATTTATCGATCCATTCTTTTTTATTTAACCCTACGGGGTTTTCAAGTATTCGTTTTAAACCTCTATTAGTCACTTCGGCTTGTCCGTTTGTTTGAGGGTGATATGCCGTTGAGACCCGGTGATAGACTCCATACCGTGTTAAAATTTTTTCGAGTTGATGGTTACAAAAATGGGTACCTCTATCACTTATTAATGCTTTAGGTGTTCCAAAACGAGAGAATAATTTTTTCAGAAATCTTACCACGACTCTTCCATCATTGGTTGGAAGTGCCTCGGCCCATTTAGACAAGTAATCTACCGCCGCAAGTATATATTTGTTTCCTTTTGACGGTGGGAAGGGTCCCATAAAGTCGAGTCCCCACACATCAAAAATTTCACAAACAAGAATGCCGTTTTGTGGCATTTCGTTTTTGGAAGAAATATTACCTAATCTTTGGCAAGCGTCGCATGTCTTGACAAGACTTTGGGCGTCTTTGTAAATGGTTGGCCAATAAAATCCTGAATCAAATACCTTTCGTGCGGTACTAGCGGCACCATGATGTCCTCCGTATGGACCTTCATGACAATGGCGGAGAATTCTCCTTTCTTCACTACCATGTACGCATCGGCGGATGAGTTGATCGGCACACATTTTGAAAAGATAAGGGTCTTCCCAAAAATAATGCCTCACATCGGCAAAGAATTTCTTTCTTTGATGATGTGGCCATCCTTTCGCGACTATACCGCTAGCTAGGTAGTTAGCATAGTCGGCGTACCATGGTTCTTCTCGGTATTCCACCATTTCCAGGGACTCCGTTGGGAATTTTTCGTTGATTTGTTCATCCCTGGTTGCCTCCAAAGATGGGTCTTCTAAGCGCGAAAGATGATCCGCTGCGGTGTTTTCTGCTCCTCTTTTGTCTTTGATTTCAATGTCAAATTCTTGGAGGAGTAGAATCCACATAATCAAACGTGGTTTAGCATCCTGTTTCTTGAAGAAATATCGAATGGCTGCATGATCTGTATAGACTATTGTTTTAGAAAGAACTAGATAAGAACGAAATTTATCAAAAGCAAATACCACAGCTAGTAACTCTTTTTCTGTTGTTGTGTAATTTTCTTGTGCATTGTTAAGTGTTTTACTAGCATAATCAATTGGGTGAAAATGCTTATCTTTTCTTTGTCCCAGGACGGCTCCAACTGCAAAGTCGCTTGCATCACACATGATTTCGAAAGGTAATTTCCAATCAGGCGCTATCATGATAGGTGCATTGACTAGCATTTCTTTTAGGGATAGAAATTCTTGATTGCAATCCTTGTCAAAGATGAAAGGGGCATCTTTTTCAAGTAATTTTGTTAGAGGCCTTGAGATTTTAGAAAAGTCCTTGATAAATCGTTTATAGAATCCGGCATGCCCTAGAAAACTTCTGATAGCTGTAACGGAGGATGGGGGTGGTAATCGAGAAATAGTGTCTATTTTTGCTCGATCAACCTCCATTCCTTCGCTTGAGATTTTGTGACCGAGTATTATTCCCTCCGTTACCATGAAATGGCATTTTTCCTAGTTAAGGGCGAGGTTAGTTTCCTCACATCGAGATAGCATTCATTCAAGGTTATCGAGGCATTGGTCGTATGAATCTCCAAAGATAGAAAAGTCGTCCATGAAGACTTCCATTGTCTTTTCTATCATATCATGGAAGATGGCCACCATGCAACGTTGAAAGGTTGCGGGGGCATTACATAGACCAAACGGCATGCGTCGATAAGCAAAAGTTCCGTAGGGACATGTGAATGTTGTCTTTTCTTGGTCTTCGGTTGCTATCGGGATTTGAAAGTAACCTGAGAAACCATCTAAGAAACAATAAAATTTGTGACCGGATAATCTTTCTAACATTTGATCAATAAGAGGTAATGGAAAGTGATCTTTCCTTGTTGCCTCATTTAATCGACGATAATCTATACATACCCTCTATCCTGTGACGGTTCTTGTTGGTATTAATTCATTTTTCTCATTAGTTATTACCGTCATACCTCCTTTCTTTGGAACTATTTGAACGGGACTTACCCAAGGACTATCGGAGATAGGATAAATAAGTCCGGCGTCAAGTAGTTTGATGACTTCATTTTTAACCACTTCTTGAACATTTGGATTTACTCTACGTTGTGGTTGTATTACCGATTTATAGCCATCGTTCATTAAAATTTTGTGCGTGCACATGGAAGGACTTATGCCTTTAATATCTACACGCTTCCAAGCGATCGCATTTTTGTGTTTTTTCAAAAGTGAAATTAATTTTTTCTTTTTCTAAACTAGTTAATTTTGACGAAATAATTACAGGTGATTTACCATCTTTGTCTAGAAAAGCATATTCCAAACCTTTTGGGAGTTCTTTGAGCTCAAGAGGTGGGTCTTTAGGAGACTCCTTATTTGGTTGCTCATTTTGATCAAGAACTTTAAAAGTTTGTTCTATGGCGACCTCTTCTTCGACAAAGTGGTCAATTTCTTCTCTTGTATCGGGTGGTTCATCTTCATCTTCAATTAGGGGGTCATTATTGCCGAATGGATATTTCATTGAACGCTTAAGATCGACACTTCTTTTAAATGCCCCTAATTGAATAGGTAGATTGTTGTACTTCCGGTTTTACAAGGCTTCGTGGGTTTTTACAAAAGGTCGTCCCAACACTAGAGGAGCGTCATCAAGGATAACAAAGTCGGTTGGGATTACCATTTGATTTGTTTGGACCAAGACATCCTCAACTACACTGATTGATTTTATTACTTTCCGATTGGATAGAGAAATGGGTATTTGAAGTGGAGAAAAATCACTAATACTTAACTTTTTGAAAATGTAGTTAGGCATTATATTAACGCAAAGATCTTTATCAATTGTGATATTACTAATAAAGGAGTTTTGAAAAAAACATGGAACCGGTGTAATGTTAATTTCAAATGGATCTTCTTTTATTAGCGAAGTTTGATCATTAGTTAACTTAACGCTTACCGTTTCATCAATTTTAGTGTTAGTGTTTAACTCTTTTAAAAACTTAGCATGAGTGGGTAGTAAACAATGATTTTCGAAAGAAGGTGACAAGAGATTATTTTTTTTCAAAATTAGACTCTTCTTGAATTTTAACGTTATCGGACTCACCCTTTTCGTTGTTTAACTCATGTGTCGGTTTTTCACTTATTTGTTCTTCCATTTTTACATTTTCATCTATCTCTTTTTTATTTAATTCTTCTCTTGCCCGGGACTCTTCTTCCCTTGCGCGAGATTCCAATATGCAACGTTCGATAGTTTAATTTTTTCTATTATCCTATCGGCTATGTCGGTGATAGAGTAAGGATCAGGATCCTCAAAGCTTGAATCCGGATGTTCGATCCTTTGTTCCTCATAATACTCATAGGAAGTAGATGGTTCACACCATTGTTCTTCATTGTAAGTATATGATGGATAAGGGTCATAATTTTGTTCTTCATAATACTCATATGAGGTGGGTTGTTCATGCCATGGTTCCTCATAGTAAGCATATGAAGGTGGAGGCTCATATCTTGGTTCCTCAAAGTATGAGTATGAAGGCTCATACCTTGGTTCATCAAAATATGAGTATGAGGGAGAAGGTTCATAACTTTGGTCTTCATAGGATGCGTATGAAGTTGATGGCTCGTACCTGGGCTCCTCATAGTAGGTGTATGAAGTGGACGGTTGAAATAAGTCACAATATTGTACCGAGTGCGTGTCACCACAAATGGTGCAATAGTCTTCCCTATAATCATCCTCCTCATAGGTGTAGATGTAGCCTCCTGAGTATTGATCCATAAGAATCATTCAGGAAACCACAACAGAGTCTCGAGACCAGAAAACAAAAATAAAAACGGAAACAAAGGCTGGATACGGCCCCGTGTTCAGTGAGCAAGGCCCGTGTTCAGAATCTGTATCTGGGTGTTTGAATTAAAGTGACTAGTTTTGTTGAGCACGGGGGCATGTTTAGTGAGCACGACCCAGTGTTCGGACTCTGTATCTGGGTGTTTATGAAAAAAAAATGCAGCACGGCCCCGTGTTCAGGCTACTGTAAATGCAAAAACTAACTAAAATGCAGAAAAATGCGCGCGGTTTTGAAAAACTGATTAGGCCGTCGATTTTATGCTTTCTTAAAATCCTTGTGTCCCCGGCAGCGGCGCCAAAAACTTGATGTGCGTGAGTGTCGTATAGTTTTTAATGTATATTTTAAGCCCTTTTTAACACTTTAGCCAAGTTTTAAATTTCTAAAACACGATATTTACTAACACTAAACACACATATGGGCAAGTGCACCCATCGTGAGCGTAGTATAGTGTTGGTAAGATACCGAGGTCGTCCAAGGACACAAGAGCTTTTAATACCAGTTTATCCTCAACGTCTAATCAAATCAAAAGTTTAGAAAAAGATTTTAAACTAGAAAGTAAAAACTAAAAATGCTGAAAAATAAAAATAAAAATAAAAACAGATAGACAAGAAGAATCACTTGGATCCGACTCGCCTTTAGTGTAACCTTTGATTATTTCCGCACTTTTGCACTTTTTAAGAGATTATCTTAGTTATAGTAGTAGGCCCCTCTTTTGAAGGTGACGTTACCCTCAACCCAGTAGTTTGAGTCAACAAGGAAACAATCCTAAAGGGTTGGATTATTGAAAGATAATTAATTAAGTTATTAATGCATATTATGGTAGGCCCCTCTTTTGAAGGTGACGTTACCCTCGGCTAAGTAGTTTGAGTCAGCAGGGATACAATCCTAAGTAGTCGGATTAAAGTTTTAATAGTAGTTTACATATGAGAGGATCAACGAGTTCGGACCCCCGCCATCCAATACCAGTGGGTATTGAAGGAGGTCCTACTAAAATTGACCCAGGTCCTTGCAGGATCTATACACTGAACAAGGCAAGACTCTTACCAAACCGTTCCCTTAACCCCCGACCAGGTAGCCAACATATCTCCATATAGACCGTGGAGATATGAATGGTGTAAATCTTTTATTTTATATAGACAGTAAAATAACGCCAAGACACCATGGACAAACGATAAGGAAGATTCACCTTCAACATAAGAAACTAGTTATTAAAGTCATTAATACATAACCAAATAAAAAGTGCGAAAAGATTAGAAATAAAAAGTATTACACTAAATGCTTGTCTTCACCAAGTGATGTAAGAGACTTAGGCAAACATGGCCTTTGATTGTCAAGAACTCTTACGATCAATCTTGGATCCCGAGACTACTACACACACTATATGATGGATGATGGATGATGGTGGTGGATGTGGGTTGTGATGGTGGTGGAGGGTGGGTGTAGTGTGAGAGAGGTGGTTTGCCAAGGGATGGTTTGCAAGTGAGCCAAGCACCCTTATTTATAGCCTGCACAAAAGCCCGGACACGGCCCTATATCCACCCATCTACTCTTTCTTCATTAATTACAGTTTATCTGCATTAGTTGACCACGCCCCCGTGTCCGCTGGGCACGACCCCGTGTGCAGAAGCGTATCTGTACTATCAATATTTGCCTAGATTCTGCGAATCTTTGCGTTGACCACGGCTCCATTTCCGCTGGGCACGCCCCCGAGGTGGGTGATAGAAGCTTCTACAACTTTGTCTTTTCTGCAGACACTTGGGCACGCCCCCGTGCTCACTGAGCACGGGGCATGTTCAGCCTTCCGTTCTCTTGTTTTTGCTTGGGGAGATGCTATCGAGGGGTCGGGCATGCCACATTTATTCCTTTTCTTGTATTATTGTTAGTTTTATGCCACATTTGATGTAATTTATATGTTGCATTTTGCACACATCACCACCCTACGACGTGAGAATAAGTATTGTGATCTCAATGAAGAAGATAAAAGTAAAGTGAGAGTAAGTGAAGATAAGATGTGAGATCATACCTGATATGTTATAACTGGATTTTTGGCGGGAAAATGATGTAACGGAGAGATTAACGGAAAGCACTTTTCCGTTGGTGGTTATTTTTCCTTCCGTTAATCTTTGCACACGGATCACAAATCTTGATCAACGGTTGGGGAGTGGCCACGTGGAGAGTGGTTTTGGGTAGACCCTTCTTCAAGTTAGTGCCATCGTCGTGATCTAGATGGGTGTTTAGGATTATGCCACGTCACCTTCAGTTGTAATCAAATGGCCATGCACGATGAGAATTTAGGACCTTCTAGAAGGTCTACAGCTGTTAGCCATGATGCTTTTGCCACGTGTCCATTCTGTTATAACAGAAAGATTCCTTTGTTCAAGTCTTGATTTCGGCACGCGGAGATGTTTAGGATTTTATCTTTAAGTCTCCTTATGCGAGCCCGCGCAAGGGTGTTGAATGAATGTTTGTTTTTCCTTTTCTCCGGCGCAAGGTTATCGAAAACTGCTTTTTCCAAAATCCTGTTTAGAACCACTGCGCGAACGCGCAGGGTCTTGTTCTGGATGTTCTAGGAGTAAGGTTATGGTGTGGTCTCATGTGTCTGCGCAAGGTTTTTGGGACCATACCCTTCAAGTCCCCCCAGTCCAGTGTTGCTTCTATGCAAGTAGGTGGAACACTGTACTATATAAATGAAGTGTGCACTTTTTGCTTTTGAGAAGTAGCAAGGTTGTTCGGCGCAAAGTATGAAGAATCTTCTAGTAGAAGATATTTTCTTGTTCTTTTAGGCTGAGGTTTTCATGATTTCAAATTTTGATAAATTTGACTCATGGCAGGATGCAGGTTTGTAAAAGGTACTATGCCGATTTTGACGTGTGACAGTTTAGGGGACAGCCTGTCACTTGTCAGACGTCCAACATTAAATGTGTGTCGTCAAACGTGGTTCACACGCACGCGTGAGGTTACTTCCCTGTATGCGCCAAAAGTTAGCTGGGAGACCGGTTGTCCTGTCTTTTGACGAGGATTATTACTAATGTTGTCGTAATTGTTGAGAGCAACCAATAATGTCCGCCGCCTGATGTGGCAGAGGCTTTTAGAAGATAATCTAAATTGGCATTAATTTCGAATTTGTTTTAGGATATTGAATCCATTTTTGTTTGGCCAAACGCGTTCTTGCGTAAGTAACTTATTTTATTGTGCTGCCGCATGAATAACTCTGTTATTGTGCTGCCGCGCAAGTATTAATGTGCTGCCACACAGGTAACTTTGTTGATGTACTGTCGCGCAAATATTAATGTGTCGTACGTTTTAGTTACAATGTTTGCATGAGTACAATTACTTTGTTTAGATAAGGCAAATAAATATGGTATTAAGTTCATGTGTGAACGTAGGACTGGACCTTGTGCAGTACCTATGACTGCGGACCGTTCATGAGACTTGTTCTATGTTACCGTAGTGTTTTTGTGCTTACCGAAATAAATTGCATGCATTTGTAATAAAGCATAAAGGTGTAATGTAAAACTTTGCATTGATTTGGATTTATCGACATGGGACGCCTCGCGACATCATCTCTGACCGTGATGCTCGGTTTACCTCGCGTCTATGGGAAATGTTTCAAACGGCTCTTGGTACTACGCTTAATCTAAGTACCGCTTTTCATCCCCAAACCGACGGTCAGACTGAGAGAACGATTCGTACCCTTGAAGACATGCTCCGTTCGTGTGTCATAGATTTCGGTGGTAATTGGGACGCATACTTACCTTTAGTCGAATTCTCGTACAATAACAGTTATCATTCCAGCATTCAAATGGCACCATTTGAGGCCTTGTATGGAAGAAGATGTCGATCGCCTATTGTATGGCATGAGATCGGGCACTCGCAATTAACCGGTCCTGAGCTATTGCAAGAGACGACAGACAAAATCCTCCAGATTCGAGACAATCTACTGAAAGCTCGGAGTCGTCAGAAAAGTTACGCCGATAGACGACGCAAGGTATCACCTTGGAAGGGTGTGGTCAGATTCGGCAAGAGAGGAAAGATCGCGCCTCGATACATTAGACCCTTTAAGATTCTAGAAAGGATCGGAAAAGTGACTTACAGACTCAAACTACCGGAGGAACTTAGCAACGTTCACCCGACTTTCCACGTTTCGAACCTTAGAAAGTGTCTGTCCGTGGATGATTTACATGTACCACTCGAGGATCTTCAAGTAAACAAAACACTACACTTCGTGGAGAAGCCTGTCGAAATCATGGATCGCCAAACCAAGCAGCTTAGACGCTCGTGCATTCCCGTTTTGAAGGTTCGATGGGAAGGCAAACGAGGCACAGAGTTCACTTGGGAACTCGAAAGCGACATGAAGGCGAAGTACCCACAGTTGTTTGTTACGGCTTCGACCTAATTTCGGGACGAAATTCCCTCAACTAGGGGAGGCTGTAACACCCCGTGTTTCGAAAGTCAAAGTCAAAGTCAAGATTTAAGTAAAAGGGAGAGAAGATTGCTAATTACGATCTGTCACTCCTTGCTCAATTCCTGTTTTGACTTCTTTGACTTGTAGAGAGTCTTTTTATGCATTTACGTTAGTTGTATTATGTGGAGTATTTGTTAATAACCGAGGTTTAATCGCTATTTATCGATGTTTATCGCATGTCTTATCGCTTTAACGCTTATCGCAATCGCACTCGCAACTTGAATTACGCGTCTGGTTATGATTCTTATATTTGTGTGCCCTTTATGTGTTACTTGTGCATGTTATTTATGTTTTATGTTGTGGTGATTAATCAAAGCGCAATCGCAACACAGTCCCAATCGAATCGCAAACGCTAAACGCAAGTTAAATAGGATGATTGTATGTTGATATAGCAGTTGGGATTAAAAGTAATTTGAATAAGAAACTCTATCGCATCGCAACGCTCAAAACTCGAATCGAAACTACAAAACTCATCGCGCCGAGCACTCCAATCGAGTGGTCAGTCGATCGAGCTGCCACCCGATCGAAGTGCCACTCGATCGAGCTGCCACCTGAACGGGCTGCCACTTGATCAACCAGCCACTTACTCCCCTTTCCATTTTTGGAAACCCTATAAATACCCTCATATGTCAACATCTCTTGATGTTGACAGCTCTCTCCCTCTCCACTCGCTCCAGCGCTATTTCTTCAGATTTCTCGCGATTCTTGTAAGTTTTCCACCTAAACCTTGTACTTTCTTAATCTACACGCAATCCTACACCTTTCTATCTTTTGAATCTTAACTTTTAACCGTTAAATCACTAGATTTGTGGTGTTCTAGGATGATGTCATCATGGTGTTCTTATGAACTTCGTGTTTTGGCTTCAATCCACCAAGAACAACTTAGATCTGAACGATTTCCACACAAATACGCAAAGATCTTTCATAGATCTAAACATACTCATGATGAAAAGGATTGAAAGATGGTTTTCCACCCTTCTTTCAACTCTTTTACACTTAATGCACTCAAAACCGATGGAATCGGAGCTTGTTCTAATCTTCTACTCTTTCTTGTGGATGTGTTGGTTCAAGATCTGGATTCTATCCACGAGGTTACTAATTTTGGGTTAAACATGAAACACCATCTTGAACAGTTAACTGGTCGGACTAGGGTGGTTCCTGTCCGATCGGGTCACCAAGTCTTGACGAGGTTTCTGTTGTTTAGCACGTTATCAAACAGTCTCGAGAAAACTTCAAACTGTCAAAACAACCAAGGAAGAAGACGATCAGGTCAACTGGGACAGATTGCCGTCCGATCGGATTGTTGTCCAATCGGATTGCCACCCGACCGGACTGCCACCCGATCGGATTGCACCTTGGGCCCCACACTTAACTCTTATTTCAACATTTGAGGTTTTGAACATTGAACGGATTGCCGTCCGATCGGATTGCTACCCGATCGGATTACCACCCGACCATGTGATGTTTGACTTCAAACACTTAATCATTTTTCAACATGTTCAGTACGTACGGATTACCATCCGATCGGATAGCCATCCGATCGGGTGACCGTCCTGATGTGAACTTGTTATCAATCTAAGAAGTCTCGCCAATCGGATTGTCACCCGATCGAACGGCCGTTCGGTCGACCGACCTGAAAGGTAGAGATACTTCTCAATTTTCAAAATGCTACAACGAAAACTTCAAAAGACAAGCCATCATACACAACACACATCCATGCTAAACGAGGTAACAATCCACTCGCACGGTCACCCGATCGGATGACCGTCTGAACGGATTGTCACCCGATCGACCAGCCACCCGATCGGATTGCCGCCCGATCGGATTACCGTCCGATCCATTGACACTTCACACCATTTTACGCATCGCTTATCGTTATTGCTATTGTTCTGATCAGGCTAATCTCACTCTAAGCGTTCCCTTCAATCCATCATCGCTGTGAGTATACTCGAACCCTTTTTGCTTTACGCACTTTTGGGTGTTACATACGTTACTTATACTAAATCACATCGAACACACTTCGCAATACTTTAACGCTAACCGTTACTTCATGTTATACGTGACTTAATGAATGCTTGTTTGTTATGTTTACACATGGAATGCTGTCTACCTGCCTTAGCAACGATAGTACTATAGTTTGGACTCAGCACCTGTTCACTCAGGGGTTGTTAAGGACAATTAATTACATGGCTCACAGTGGTGAGTGTGTATTACGAACTGCCTTGGGCAGTCAACTCGCAGTCATTGGTATCGATAGGTTCATGTCGATAACTAACGTGCTTCATTTCACACTGTGTACGTGCTGGTTATGCGTAAACGATTTCGAACTCTATTATATCTATCAAACTTTTATGCTCACCTTTACACTATGTGTATTGACTTTTACTTTAACGTATGTGGCAGGTGCTTAAGATGTTTATATGCTTGGCTTGCTGTGAAATCGAGGTTAGGAAAGGTCTAGAAACAAATAAACGAATTGTCTGTATTTGAAATATGAGTTGTCGGAGCAGAACAATTTGACTAGATTTTGTCTGTAATAATTATGTTACTTTTATGTCATGGTATGGGACGTGATGCTTTAAATAATTGGTAATTATAGTTGTTATGAAAACTTCTGGACAATCTGTTTAGCTCAGTGCCACGCCCCGATGTTTCCACCATCGGTTGGGGTGTGACAGATTGGTATCAGAGCCATAACTATAGGGAATTAGGCAAGACTCGACCTAGTCCAGATCGATGTCTTAGAAACGACCTAGTCTATAGTTAGGTACCAACAGACCGACTTATGCATACCCTGTAGGGGTTATGTACGAGCTTACTTACAATTTCTCGCTATTCTCGCCTACGCTACACCATCATTGCACTCTAGTTTTCAAAAAAATGAACGAGCAATTAGGTCAAGATTAGGTGTGAAAACCGCAAACTCTCGACTGGATTGCTCGCTTAACCCGCATTTTTTCTCTATAAACAGGGGAATTTGCGTTGAATCAGGAGTGAAATCCATACTTTGACGCATGATTCTTCCTTATTTTTATCAAAACAGGAACGAGGCTATTAAGTCAGGGGTAAAACCCGAACCTTGATGACTTGTTCCGATCTCTATATTTGTTTTACAAAACTCTCACCAAAGTCTCGACGCACTCCAACGACTTGAAGTCACGATATGACTGAAAGGATGCGTGCCGATCGCCCAAAATTGAGGCGAGAGCACAGTCCTGAAGGTCAAAGTGTGCACTGACAGTCCTTGTGAATAGTCGAACCACTTCGGGTAGTCGATGTCTATCAGCCTAAGACAATCTATTTTCGATTTCAAGCTCGCAATCGCCAATTTTATGTGTTTTTAATTTTGGAACGACAAATATCAAAGTCGCTTTTGTCATTTTCATGTGGATTTTATGTGCTTTATGAGATTTTATCTGTTTATGTGTTACGATTTTTGGTGATTTATTCGCTTATCGCTTTTCGCTTTGATCGACACACACGACTCGCACTGCACTTCTACCTCAAACCGCTAACAAATCGCTACTACATGAGGAACGACTTTACGCCATGTTGCTTGCTATATTATTCGCTTATGATATACTACCCCTCACTATGCTATTCGCGATCGCTATTCTCGAACGCTCGAGGACTTTGAATGATAGGTTTCTGTATTCTGACTGCCTCTTGTGCTTATGCGCTTCTGTGATTCTGTGCCTTATGTGCTTCTGCGCATATGTGAATCTATGATTATGTGCCTATGTGTTTACGTGATCGTATTCCTGAGCTTTAGTAGTACAAGATGTGTGAGGTGAGATTCGATTATGTTGTGTTTGACCCCTAAGGAGACGTCTGTTGCAGACAATGTCCCCATCTGGACCCTCATCTGGACCCCGTCACCCATGAGTTACTCGTCAAGAACAGTGAGACAAACGCCTTGCTGCTCTCGTCGCTAAGCAAGTAGCAAAGGTGGTTCCTCAGATCGTGAGTGAACTATACGAGAATGTGAGAAAATCGTCTGAAGAGTCCAGGACCGAAGCTCCCAAAGCTACCCCTAAAGCAGCTTTTATCTTCAAACAGTTCAAGGCTTGCAGACCGAAAGAGTTCACTGGCGAAGAAGGCCCTACGGCCTTGTTTCAATGGTTCGACTCAATCGAGGTCACCCTGCGTCAGAGTGGATGTCCTGACAATCTCCGCACTCTGAATGCTACCGGCGTCTTCCAGTCCCGCGCCTTAGGCTGGTGGACGGCCGAGAGGAACAAACGCGGAAATGATGCAGCTTATGGTCTATCATGGGATGAGTTGAAGAACGTTATGCTAGAAGAGTTCTACCCTCCCCATGAGCGCCAAATGTTGGAGGACGAATTCTGGCATCTGAAGCAGAAGGATGGTGACAACGCTGCTTTAATTGCTCGCTTCAAGCAGCTCAGTATTATCTATCCTAATTAAGTGAAGACTGCTGACATGACAATCAAGAAGTACATCTGAGCTATGCCGCATTGCGTTGCAGATTTTATGCATGCTTCAAAGCCAGCAACAATCGAAGAAACCTACCTGCTTGCTGCTGAAATCAATGACAAGCGGGTCAAAGCTGGATTTTGGGATAAAGCTACCAAGAACCGGCACCAAGCCAGCGCCGCACCAACCGCTGAAACCGCCGCCGCTTCTCAATCATCAAAGTCCTCTTGTCGCAAGAGGAAGAACAACAACAGCAACTCCAGCAATAAGAACTGTGCTGTCACTACTACTGCTGCTCTGCTTCAAGCCGTACCGGCTCAGCAGCAATCTCAGCACCGATCAGCTCCAGCACCAGTTACCTATGCACCGTCCGCAAAGCGTGCATACACTGGCCCTCACCCTACTTGCTCGATATGTACTTATCATCATCCGGTGGGTATTGCCTGTAGATTTTGTGTGCACTTAAACATGTACAGCCACTTCACCGCCAACTGTCGTACAGGTCCTCAACAAGCACCAGCTCAAGCTACTGCTCATCAAGCTCTACTTCCAGCTCCTCAAGGCCAACAAGCGGCTCAGGCACCAGCGATCAACGCAAGAGTCTGCTTCGCGTGTGGTGATCCCAACCACTTCGCGTACATGTGCCCGAACAGGGTTGTGAAACAAGAGCCCCAGCAGTAGCAGCCTCAGCAACAGCAGCAGCAACAGCCTCAGCAGCAACAGCAACAAGCCGCCCGCGCCAGAACTTTCAAGATCAATAAGCGCTAAGCCCAGGCTGACAACAATATGGTTAATGGTACGTTTCTCGTGAATGGTTTTTATGCTTCGTGTTTATTTGATACTGGAGCCGATAACTGTTCTGTGTCGTTTGAATTCGAGAAGCTCCCTAATCGTTAGCGCTCCCATCTCCCCTCGACGTCCGATGTTGAGGTTGCCACCAGAAGAACCGTCGCTGTCAATTACGTACTCCGTGATTGTACTCTTGAACTCAACAATCACATCTTTCCAATCGACCTTATTCCGATGCAACTCGGAAGTTTTGACAACATAGTAGGCATGGACTTTCTTCGTGAAAACCATGCTGAAGTTGTATGCTTTGATAAGATGATTCGATTCTTGCTCGCGAATGGTGATTTGTTATGTGTCTATGGTGAAACTGCTTCGAAGGGTCTTAAACTCATGTCATGTGTCCAAGCTAGCAAGTATCTCCGCAAGGAATACAGAGCTTTCTTGGCTAACATCGTAGTAGCGGAGGAGGTAAAGAAAGGAAAGACAGGAGTGAAAGACATTCCTGTGGTTCGTGAATTTCCTAATGTGTTTCCTGATGACCTTCCCGGTCTACCGCCAAGTTGTGATATCGACTTTCGTATCGACCTCATTCCTGGAGCAAACCCCATTGCTAGAGCTCCGTATCGACTCGCTCCGTCTGAAATGCGTGAACTCTCGAGTCAACTCCAGGAATTGCTTGATAAAGGCTTCATTCGCCCGAGCACCTCTCCATGGGGCGCACCAGTCCTTTTCATCAAAAAGAAGGATGGGTCGTTCAGGATGTGCATCGACTATCGGGAATTGATTAAGTTGACAATCAAGAATCACTATCCCCTGCCTCCCATCGATGATTTGTTTGATCAGCTACAAGGTGCTACGTGTTTCTCGAAGATCTATCTACGCTCAGGTTATCACCAACTACGCATCCAAGAGGAGGATATACCCAAAACTGCTTTTCGCACTCGATACGGCCATTATGAGTTCGTTGTTATGCCTTTCGGTTTAACCAACGGACCTGCGGTTTTCATGGACCTGATGAATCGGGTGTGCAAACCATTTCTTGACCGCTTCGTCATCGTGTTCATCGATGATATCCTGATCTATTCGAAATCGAAAGCCGAACACGTGCAACATCTACGTTTGGTTCTCGAGCTACTCCAAGGGAATCGACTCTATGCCAAGTTCTGCAAGTGCGAATTTTGGCTGGAGGAGGTTCAATTCCTCGGTCACATTGTCAATAGTCAAGGTATTCACGTCGATCCAGCAAAGATTGAAGCAGTTAAGAGTTGGGTTACACCTAAGAACCCGTCTGAAGTCCGTTCTTTTCTCGGACTAGCGGACTATTATCGTCGATTTATCGAAGGGTTCTCTAAAATCGCTGTGCCGCTTACCGCTCTCACGCATAAAGATTAACCTTTTGTTTGGGGAACTAAACAAGAGTCTGCTTTCCAAACCCTCAAGTATATGCTTTGCAATGCTCCTGTCCTCACTTTACCTGACAGAAACGATGACTTTATTGTCTATTGCGATGCCTCAAACCTTGGTCTTGGTTGTGTTCTCACGCAACGAGACAGGGTTACCGCTTACGCATCTCGTCAGCTCAAGATCCACGAGAAGAACTATACAACCCACAACCTCGAGCAAGGCGCAGTTGTTTTTGTGTTAAAGATTTGGCGACACTACCTGTATGGTACCAAGTGTACGATCTTCACCGATCATAGGAGCCTACAACATATCTTTGACCAGAATGAACTTAATATGCGTCAACGACGATGGGTAGAACTTCTTAACGATTATGACTGTGAGATTCGTTATCATCCTGGCAAAGCAAATGTCATTGCCGACGCTCTAAGCCGACGAAGCTATCTGCATAGCGCTCGTAATGTTCCAGCCCAACATTATCTCGAAACCCTTATTCGCGAAGCCCAACATGCCTGTTTTAACGAACGCACATTGAAGGAGGAAATGATCTATCACGATGGAGCCCAGCTTGTGAATAAGTCGAATAGGATATTCCACTATCTGGACCGAATTTGGATCCCTAAGCGGACCGATTTATGACAGATTTTGATGGACGAAGCCCACAAGTCTCGATATTCTATTCATCCCGGTGCCGATAAAATGTACCAGGACCTTCGCTACAAGTACTGGTGGTCGGGCATGAAGAGAGATATCGCCCGCTATGTTGGAAAGTGCCTGACTTGCTCGAAAGTCAAGGCTGAACACCAAAGACCCTCTGGCTTACTTGAACAACCCCGATCCCTATGTGGGAGTGGGAAAGTATAGCTATGGATTTCATAACGAAACTTCCGCGTACGCCATCAAGTCACGAAAACATCTGGGTTGTCGTCGACCGTTTGACCAAATCTGCTCATTTTCTGCTGATACGAGAAGACTACAAGGTAGAAAGATTAGCCCGAATCTACACCTATGAGATCATTTGTCAACATGGGACGCCTCGCGACATCATCTCTGACCGTGATGCTCGGTTTACCTCACGTCTATAGGAAACGTTTCAAATGGCTCTCGGTACTATGCTTAATCTAAGTACGGCTTTTCATCCCCAAACCGACGGCCAGACTGAGAGAACGATTCGTACCCTTGAAGACATGCTCCATTCGTGTGTCATATATTTCGGTGGTAATTGGGACGCATACTTGCCTTTAGTTGAATTCTCGTACAATAATAGTTATCATTCCAGCATTCAAATGGCACCATTTGAGGCCTTGTATGGAAGAAGATGTCGATCGCCTATTGTATGGGACGTGATGCTTTAAATAATTGGTAATTATAGTTGTTATGGAAACTTCTGGACAATCTGTTTCGCTCAGTGCCACACCCCGATGTTTCCACCATCGGTTGGGGTGTGACACCCAACCTTGCCTTAATGCCCTCTACGATCTGTTTATTAAAGCTTTTGACTTGACCGTTTGCCTGTGGATGCGCCACGGAGGCAAAACGATGTTTGATGTGCAATTCTTTCAACCATTTTTGTACATCGTCAGACGCAAAATTTGTACCGTTGTCTGTGATAATGCGTAGTGGCAACCCGAACTGGCATATGATGCATTCCCAGATGAATTTTCTTATTATCATTGCGGTGGTTGATGCTAGCGCTTTGGCTTCTACCCACTTGGTGAAGTAATCCACAGCAACTATAATAAATTTCACTACGCTAGGTACATCGGAAAGGGACCTACCAGATCAATTCCCTATTGCTGGAAAGGCCATGTTGTGGTCACCGGGACCAAGGGGTTCTTTGAACGAAGCGTCTTTGGAGTGTGCTGCTGGCACAAGGTGCACTTGCGCAATATTTTGACGGCGTCCAGATGCATGTCGGGCCAGTAATAGCCTGAACTCATGATTTTTGCTACTATCATGCGAGGACCAGCGTGGATTCCCCATAGTCCTTCATGGATTTCTCGGACTAAATACTGTGCGTCATGTTTGTCCATGCATCTTAGAAGAGGACCCATATAAGATTTGCGATATAGAATTCCATCCGCCATCTCATAATTTAGCGTTTTGTGTTGAATTTTTCTTGCTTCCGCCTTTTCTTCTTGAGGAGTTCCATGTTCCAAGTACATAATGATTGGGGACATCCAAGATGGACTCCCAATTTCTATCATATTCACATGCCTCAGAGGGACGAATGGGTTTGAGAGAACTTCAATACGGACCTCTTTTTCCAGGTGTTTGAAGGTTGTGGCGGCTAACTTGCTTAGCGCGTCTGCGTGCTTGTTCTCACTTTTGTTAATATGGATGATTTTGAAAGTCTGAAGTTGATTGATTAATGTTCGTGCTTGCTCGAGATATAAGGCCATTGTTTCACCTTTTGTGTCGTAGCGACTGTTGTTTGCTCAGCCACCAACAGGGAATCGACATGTGCTTCTACAATTTTTGCCCCCATTTTAATAGCTAGGCGAAGACCTGCGAGGAATGCCTCATATTCTGCTTCATTGTTGGTGCTTTTAAAATCTAGTCGTATGGCATAGGTAAGTTCGTGGTTGTCGGGGCTGATTAGGCGAAGACCAGCCCCTGCGCCGTCATCGTTGGAAGCGTCGTCTGTGTATAAGATCCAGACCATGTCGTCGAAGACTGGGGTAGGATTCTGTATGGCTTCGCATTCTTGGATTTTATCGACAGGGACTTCAGTAACAAAATCTGCTAGAACTTGGCTCTTGATTGCTGGGCACGACTTATACAGGATGTTATATCCACCCAGTTCAATGGCCCAGTTTGCTAATCGACCCGCGACATCCGGTTTGGATAAGATTTGTCCCAAATGATAATCTGTAAGAACAGTTATAACATGACCGGAAAAGTACCTTCGTAATCTACGCGAAGCGTGAACTAACGCGAGGACAAGTTTTTCCATGATTGAATATCGAGTTTTAGGTCCAGTCAACATCTTGCTGATGTAAAAAATTGGAGTTTGGACTTCGTCTCTTTCAACCAGCAATATCGCACCTACAGCTACCTCTGATGCGGTGAGGTATAAGATTAGTGGTTCTTCTTTTCGCGGAGCTGTTAAGGTAGGTAATTGAATTAAGCATTCCTTCATTTCTTGAAAAGCTTGTTCTGCTTCCGAAGTCCATTGAAACTGGCTCTTTTTTATGCAGCTGCGTAATGTGCTGATGAACGGATATGATTTGGCAGCATGGTTTGCTAAAAATCGGTTGAGCGCAGCTAGTCGATCGGCGAGACGTTGCATCTCTTTGATAGATGTTGGTGACGGCATGAGCTGAATGGCCTCAACCTTCTCTGGATTGACTCTGAAACCGTCTTTGGTTACGATAAATCCGAAGAATTTGCCATTCTCCATTCTGGACTAGCACTTTATTGGATTTAGTTTTAGGTTAACTCTGCATAGAGAGTCGAAGGTGCGCTGGATGTTTGTGAGCATTAATTCTTCCTCGGGACTCATGATAACAAGGTCGTCCATATAGACTTCTATTGTTACGCCGATGTCCTCCCCGAAGACTCTATCCATTAGGCGTTGGTAAGTAGCTCCCTCGTTGCGGAGACCGAAATGCATTTTTGTATAACAAAATATACCTTTGTCTGTGCGAAAAGCTGTCTTGTCTTCGTCCTCTTCCTTCATTTGTACTTGGTGATAACCCTTGTAGCAATCTAGGAAGCATTTCCAACGGAAGGATGCCAAGGAATCCGCCTTTTTGTCTATTTCTGGGAGAGCGTAACAGTCTTTTGGGCAGGCTTTGTTTAGGTCCTTGAAATCAACGCACATGCGCCATCCACCATTATGCTTTTGCACCATTACTGGGTTAGCCACCCAGGTTTGATATCGAACTTCGCACAGTATGCCGGCTTTAAGTAATTCAGCCACTTGCTTGTTCAGGGCGCGAGCCTTTTCCGGGACAAGGCTGCGCTTTCCTTGTACTACTGGTTCTTCTAAAGGCTGAACATTCAAGCAATGTTCCGTCACCTCTCTTGGTAAGCCGGTCATGTCCGCTAGGGACCATGCGAAAATATCCATATTCTCGAACAGAAACTTTTTTTCAATCCTGCGTGGATTGTTGGTGAAATGGCGTGTCCTAGCAAAATTGTCTGCTCAGGGTATTCATTGTTGAGCACCCATTTTTCTGGTTCGTTAGATGGAGATGGCTTCACGACCTTTACTGGCGGGTCATCGTCGACAGACATCACTTCTTCGCTTGAATATAGAATTGCCACTCCGGTTTCTGTCGAAAAACCGCAAGAGGCGTGTGGTATAGATGCAATCATGCTGAACTCCCTTTGTGAACGTCTTCCTAATAGTACATCATGACGGGATGTAGCTGGTGTAACCATGAAATTGACCGTAACGGTGCACGAGTGCTCACCATCAAAGAGTGTTACGGGGAAGGAGATCTGTCCCAGTGGAAAAACGGCTTCGTTGCAGAAACCAGTTAAAGGAAAATCGACTAGTTTTAAGCACGCCTTGTCCTCTGGGTCTAATTGCTTAAAACACTGTTCATAAATTATATCCATAGAACTACCCGGATCATTGAACATGTAATCAGTACGATAATGACTGAAAATACCAGTTATGATGACTAGTCGTTCTTCCTGAGAACCTCCTGGTACGACAGGGAAAATTACTTATTGTCATGCCAGTGTTGATTATAGTGTCATTTGTTGTTATGCTTAAGCGACAGTCCGCCTTGTACCATGTATGTTTGTTCTGTGTTGCTGTGGACGTCTCCCATGTTTTGCATCTTGTGACTGAATGTTTTTAGGTGTTTTTCGTCGCTGAGTTGGGTGTCCAACTGCTGTAATGTATATGGGCCCAGCTCTGTATAATCGAATTGCTTCCAAGAATTTTGCTCCATACAAGATTCCTGACATCCAGATCTGAGATGTGTGAACTCGTATTTGGTGCTAGACCGAGAGTATACTTTGATTGACGATATATCGTAACAGGACACTCGAGATGCAATTGTGGTTTGCATTTGAGTTACTGATTTACAAGGATGTGTAAAAATTTCGTTCAATGCATTTTGAAATTTTACAAACCAATAAGTTGGAGTTTCCTCCGGAAGTAGATATGGACTACTCTGAGTTATGAGTTCCGAGGTAACAGGGTTGTACACCTCATGATGGACATCATCGTTACTAAACGGTTTCCCCACGATTCCGTCGAGATGAGAAGCATGAAACAGAGCATCTCTGTTCTCAGATCGAGGACTTAGAAGTAATTTGTTGGACCTTCTGCCATTAAAAACAGAAGAGGAAATGAATATGAGAAGATGAGTATGAAAATAGAACAATCGGTGGGCGCCAATGAAGAAATAGTGATCAGAATTGACCGGAGTCGACCAGATCAGGGGTTTTGTTTCTGCATAAAAAGGGTTAATCCTCTCGTCGATTTAGGGACCCGATTCAAGGCCATTTCGTAAGTATTTCTCCTCAAATCTTGTACTTTCATCATCACTACACACTTCTTCACCATCTTCTCCATCAAAATCACTGGTTTTCACCTTGAAATCACTTGGTTTGGACCCCTTGAAGGTGAGATAATCACAGTTGCGTATGCAAATTGTTGTGTGACATCATCTCGTCAAGAATCGTTCAGATCTAAAGGATTTCCACACTATTTAACACAAATCTTAACAGGATCTCAACATTTTTCAACTATTTTTTACTTTCTTCGACATTCTACTCAAAACCGATGGAATCTAGACTCATTCAGGCTCTCTACCCATTCTCTAATGGAGAAACGGCTTGAAGATGAATTTCCACTGGAGAGGTGACCGATTCACGGGTTTAACATGAAATCCCAACAAGGACAGTTAGTCTGATCAGATGGGGTTATTCCCATCCGATCGGATGAGCTGGACTTGGTGTGGTTTCTTTTGTTCGACACGTCATCACGCTGTCTCCGTTAAACCTCAAACTTTTCAAACTTAGAAAATTTTACAAGTTTCCAAATACCAGCTCGCCCCCTCGAAAGGCCATCCGATCAGATAACCATCCGATCAGATGACCATTCAACCAGGTGACCTGTCCCTTATCATTTCCAATACTTAACAATTTTCTAATCACACACTCATCCGAATAGCCATCCGTCCGGATGACCATCCAACCGGATGACTTGGTTTTTATACTTTACTTTTGTTTAAATGCTACAACGAAAACTTCATAGTTTCAAAATGATTTACAAACACCCACAACTCATTCGAATGGCCATCTGTCCGAATGGTCATCCGTCCGGGTGACCATCCGTTCGGATGACCATCTGATCGAATGGGTTATCCTCACTCAACACCCAACACTCTGTTACGCACCGTTCAATGCTTACGCTACTGTTCTATGCTCAGGCTAACATCCACGCGCTATGCTCAGGCTAACTTCCACGTGCTCCCTTTAATCCAATCAAGGATGTGTTTATTTGTTAAACACGTACTGTGAGTATACTCGAACCCTTTTTCGCTTAACACACTTTTGGGTGTTACATACATTCTATATCAACACACAATGCACACATCACTCAAACTCTTTTATAAACGCTAACCGCTCTCGCATGCTATACGTGATTTGATGAATACTTGTATGTTATGTTTACACAGTGACTGTTTGCCTGACACCTTAGCAATGATAATACTATAGTTTGGACTCAGCACCTGTTTATTCAGGGGTTGTTAAGGGCCTTACTTCACATGGTCACAGTGTTGATAATGTGTTGCGCATTCTACAACTCGCAGTCATGTCAGTTGCATGCGTCATTGTCGATAGCTTGATTAACATTTCGACGTGTTACATGCTGGTTATGCTAAAACGCTTTCGCTATACTATATGTTGTGCAAACTTGTGTACTCACCTTTACATTTTATGTATTGACTTTATTTTAACGTATGTGACAAGTTGATAGGATGCTATGTTCTACTGAGATGAAACGAGTAGGAAGTCTAGAAACCCACAATAAAATCTGAGTTGTCGGAACAGTTGTCACACCCCAAATTTCCACGTGTCAACCGGTGGGCCCGGTGTGGGAGTATCGTGACGTAGTTGATATCATCATAGTCAAACACACAATATATAAATGCACAGCGGAAGCAAAAGATGAATATATTACAATCCGAATATAAAGTAATATCAAGTATTACAACGGAAAGTAAAGGATCCACAGGCGGATCTTAAAACATAAATATTGTTCAACAGACTTTTGACGCCTAGAACTTGCAAGATTCCTTATTAACGTCCTGAGCAGCTTCCAGCCTATTACGTACTTGTATCTATCACTTAGACTTTTGAAAATACGTCAGTTTTCACTGGTAAATACACTCAACCGACTCATTTGAAAATGTCTGTGAAAATTGGTTTAGGTGCTCAAGGCACGAAGATGTTTTGACACTTTGATTAAAATGCACAAGGCAAAATTAATCTTTTATACTTGAGACAAACTATATTTCATGTTATCAGTTTTACATAACTTGTCCTACATACGGGGCCCGGTTCTATGCCGGTTCATGATTAACCGACACACCACTATTCCCTTATTGGGAATCCCTTATTGGGTATAATTAATTAATAAACATATGGCATCTGTCAGGTGTATGCCTACACCCCGTGCTTAGGTCGTGGCCATTGCATTTAATGAGTCAAGGATATCTAGGACACGGTCGCATTAATCCCCAATGTTTCAGTCAAGCAATACGAATTAAAACAGGTTATTTGGATTTCCCGACTTATTGGTCTTTGAATCCCATACCTGACCATGCGGTATTTATATTACCGTATCCCAAGCCCGTAATAGGGAAAATAAGTTAAGAGTATTTACCTGAGCTAGCTCCTGACTTAAATAGCAAGAATTATAATAACTCAGCCGTATTCACTTAAGTAAGCGTAGGTACAATTTACCGGAAGGCTCTAGTCTGGAATGATGGTATAAATAACCAATTAGAATGCTAACGGGTCTTTAATTAAGCCTAAGCTTAGACCGGTTAATTATACGGTTCAAACGCACGATTAGGCGAAGACCGGAATAGAATGTGATTTAGACCCAACAAGTTCGGAGACTTGCTTAATATGGGTATTTCATACACATTCTGGATTTTGAGATAAAACCGATAAGGTTTGACCCGTTTCGGCTAATTTATGCAAACTAGTTACATAAACCGAACCGAACGCGTAATAAGCGTAACGGGTATTCATAAGAGCCATATACAGGTTTCCTAAGTTAATAAGCTTCAAATATGTTGTGACATCAGTAAGATGTCTTTTATTATGCCCGAAATGAATTTAAACACAAACTATGCCTCGTAGGGGTAGTTTGGTCATTTTCAAGGTTATAAAAGAGTTTAAGTATTTACCTGAATTACAGGTCTGATATAATCAGCAAAAATACTTATTTTACTAAGTTATAACAGTAGGGTAAAATATATATGTGAAATTTATCAATTATAACCAAACTATGCACCGTAGGGGCATTTTGGTAATTTCACATAAGCCGTAAAGCTCAAAACTGAAGTCTGAGTTAAACAACTTTTGCTTACTGTTAAAATATTATAATTTACCTCAAATATCAGTGGGTATCAACCCTGGTATGTTTAAAATGATTCTATTACATACTATGCGTTAGAAACGCTTAAAAAGGCGATTAGAAGCCATTTCCGGGTTCTATACCTAAAGCTGATATTTTTATTATTCTAGAAGGCTTAAAATAATTTATTTACTGTATGTAATCAGTAGCAAAAGGTTTGGAGTCGATTAGATATGTAAAACTCATTTTATAGCCCGTAAGGGCAAAACCGACAATTACCGGATTAAGCTTACGGCTCTGAGTTATGCTTAGCCTAAAATTAATTAAAAATCTTCAAAAATCCCAAAATAATATATTACATCAGTGGGTAAAGAGTTTGATATCAAAAGTATGTTTAAATAGGCTATACGCTAAATACGCCGTTTAATTGCTAATAAGCTTTTGAATTACGCTAACGAGCATAACTCTTAATCTACACCACAAACTGATGTCAAACTTTGGGTGCAAGTTTATATATTAGTAATTAAAGTTTCTACTCTTTTACATTTTCAAAAATCACATTTTAAGGTGAAAAGGGCATAATGGTCAACATATGAGCAATTAACGGAATCATGCATATTAATTGGTTAACTAATGAACCAAGGTGTATAATCACAGAGGGTCATACTAGCATGTAACCTGGTCCAAATAGAGCTCTTAGGCATTTCTAAAACATACCCAGACGGGTCAGAACTGAAGTCAAAGCATAAGTCAAAGCTTTGCGACTTTCGGTTCCGAACCGGGTCTAAACATAAAATTGTCGGGTTGAACATGTTTAGACATGTTCTTACACTAATTACCAAGTTATATTAATGATCAAACAGGTTGTATGTGTTCTACATTGCTAATTATGTATTAACTTGAAATTTAGCATCCTGTTGACTTTTTAATAACAAGTTTGACCCGACATTAGACCTAGTTAGAGTGGGAATCAGGGGGAACCCTTTTAAGGGTTTATTACCCACATAATTACCAACTTATAACTACTTTCAATTCGACTAATCACTGGACCATTAGTGATTAATCGTTAAGTCAACCGCTAATTACGACGGTTTGACTTTTAAGCTAAAACTAAGCAAAACTTAACTAAGAGAGGTTAAGCAAACTTACCAAGGTCCTATGCACGATTAGTGATCACTTGAGAGAAGTCTTGAGCTCCAGAAATGATCAGGAATGCAAGAGAAGGTGTGAAGAACTTGTTGCAACTTAGTGGCTTTATATAGTGATCAAGAACCCACTAGATTGTTGACATGCAAGTCTACAACTGACCACAATTCATCCACAAGTGTCCCTAAGTGTCTAGGGGTGGTTTAGGGGTCAAGCAAGATGAGGAAAATCGGATAAAAGTCAATTACAAGGGCCATGGCAGACAAGAAACCAAGAAATTTGGATCAGATAGCCCTAGGTGTGATGCGAAGCCCCCCCTCCCCCCCTGGGGCTTCGCGTGGCGCGAGGCCCTTCTGATCAAATCTCCAAATTTTAGATTTTTATGCAATGGTCCTTGGCTCTTCAAACTTTGTTTAGACTTCATTTTCTTGCATATTGAGCCCTCCAAATTGATGTTTAGGGGCTTCAAGACATATACCCATTTTGTTAAGTCCCCGGTTAACTTATTGTTACCCGAAAAGTCCTAACTTTCAACGTTGACGCTTTAACCCCTCGCATACGAATTTGATCATAACTTTCTCATACGATAACGAAACTTTATGAAATTTTTATCGTGCATTCTAGTGAGCTTAATTAATTGTTACAAAGCTTTGGGTTTGTCAAAAGGTCACTCAGAGGTATAACTTAAACATGTTGACATATTTAACCCCTGTAGTTTGTAATCTCTCACTTTCTTTCATATTTAGCTTCGTATGATCCATGATTTATTCATTTGAAGGTATGAGCATCAAGTAGGGTTAATGTACAATATATTTATTCACTGTTGACATTTAGAACTCGTATATTTACATACTTTCCATGATTGTCAACTTTAGTCCTTTCAGAACATTCTTTCACACGCTCAAACTTATGACACGTGTCAACACATTATAGGACGTGAATTTTCGAGGTGTTACATCCTCACCCCCTTAAAAGAAATCTCGACCTCGAGATTTGCTTAAAGTAAAGGAAGTTTTTTCTACCTTATATTGGGCTTAATCTTCCCCAGTACCTTTGAGCCTCTAAGGCACTCCAATTGACCTTTATAATAGGTACATGTATCTTTTTGGAGCTTATAATCCTGTCGATCCTTAATCGACATAGATTGCTCATCATATCATAGATCTGTATATCATTATGTGATAGTGCTTCTTGACTTATTGGCGAAACACGTCCTTAAATCATTAGTGTGGGGTACATTGCGCGTTCCACCAAGCCCCTTAATTTGGTCTTAGCTCGTAAGCTATTTGATCTTGATACTTTCGATTTCTTTCGAATGATTCTATATACTCGGAGCTTAACTAGCCTGATAATTTAACAAATTTAGCACACCCTTCCTGGGTGATATCTATTGTTGAACCTTATTCCTTAACGAGAATTTAGGAGGTTTGCTATTTTCATTAATCCTTGCTTTTCTGCCGAAATAACGGCAACTTACAGGTAATTAGGGATTTGTATGATCTTATTCGTTGTTTCCAATGCAACTTTCAGATCCTGATAAGTGGACTTACTAATCTATTGTCCCATCAATAGATGTTTAACATTCCATCTATACAAGGTCTCCAGGGGAGCAGCCTTGATGCTTACATAACAACTATTATAGAAAAGCTTATCTTAAGGTGAGATGGTTATTACATCCATTGCTCAAAATTAATCTTAAGGAATAGCTAATCCTTACAGTTAGTCGAACAAATCGACGATCCTGGGCAGGTAATAGCGATTCTTAATCGTTGCTTAAATAGGGTTGCGGTAATCAATGCATAAGCAAGATGATCCGTCTTTCTTATTTATATAAATCGGAGTTCTTAGAACTTTGAATTTTGGCTTTATGAACCCTTCTTTAAAAACTTATCGATTTGGCTCTTAGTTCTTCCTATTCCGTTGGTACTAACAGATATAAGGCTCTTACAATAACTGCAGCCCTAAGCGGGATGTTTGTCCTAACATCCTCTTGCCTCTCAGGAGGTAAACATGGTAATTCTTATAAAGAAGCTAATTATGACACACAGAGATGTCAGAGATTTCCGCATTCTCAGGCTTTGGCTCATCTATCGATGTTGGTGTCATATAAATGACACATTCTCTTTACAATTGCAAAGATGCCCTAAGTAGAGATACTTATAAGGATATTTTTATATTGGATATCTTCTTCGAATACTACTAGTCGACCTTAGTACAATATGACCATTGGGATATCTCAGGGTTCCATGCATTAAACCTCCATACTGATCAGGCATGGAAGCAATCTATGGGACACACTAAGATACGCCAAATCCTCATATGGCACTGTTATCAAACATAGCTTGGCATTCGCAGGCGATAGAAAACAATGAGAAAAATAAAATAAAGAAAATAAAGTAATATAAAATGTCGTACTCTTTTTGGGGAAAAGTACTCCAGATTCTTATGAAAGGATTATCTCCGAGGATGGGAGAGAGGGTTATTATAGATTCCATTGGTAAGTTATACCTTATATTTAATATCTGGAGTCCTTATGAATGTAATCAAAAGTTTGCTAAGCTTGTTGTTTATTAAAGGTTTATTATCCCTTGCATTAACGTAAGATACTTAGCAGAAACTATCAATGCTAAATGGTACGGGACGTACCTGATGCTATTATTGATATGCACTGTCTCAGGTATTCAACCGGTAGTTTAGGCGTTTCCTTTCTTATCCATCCCAGACTTAGTTGCTCCTTCCTTGGCAGCCTCAGGGCAATTAGTACTGATGTGGCCCTTTTCGCCACAGCTGAAGCAGCTTGCATTCTTTATGTCCCTACATTCGTGGGACTGGTGGCCAGTTCTCTTACAGATACCACATTGCTTTATCTTTTGGTTTGATCGACACTGTCCCCAGTGTCTTTTCTTGCAGGTTTTGCATGTAGGCTTCTTGTTGGAATCCTGTTGGTTATTGTTGAACTCGGATTTGCTCTTCTTAGGATTCTAGGAGTCATCCACCTCCCTTTTACACTTCCCTTCTTCAGAGGCCTTGGGAGCCTTGTTTCTAACCACATCGAGTGTGAGAGATAGCGACAGATCTACCGCTGACCTGAATGTAGTAGGTCTCGATGCTTTCACACTTGCCTTTATTTCTGGGGCTAGACCCCCAATAAAGCGAGCTATTCGCTTTGGTTCCGGAGTGATCAAATAAGGAACCAATCGAGATTTGGTATTGAAACTTGTAAGGTATGCTTGACAATCTAAGTTCTCCATGACTAATGTCAAGAATTCAGTCTCGATCTTCTCAACTTCATGTTGAGGACAGTAATTTTCTTTGATAAGAGCAACGAACTGATCCCAAGTCATGTTGTACAAAGGGATCTTCCCGGTGGCTTGAATCAACGATCTCCACCAAGCTAAGGCCTCACCCTTAAATGATTGCGACACAAACTTGACCACATCCTTCTCAGCACATCCGCTGATATCCACAACTGTATCCATCTCATCTAACCATGTCATACAATCTACAGCTCCTTCTTCCCCAGTGAAATCCCGGGGTTTACACGAAACAAAGTACTTGTAGGAGCAACCCTTATCACGGGGTCCTTGATTCAGTATGATCTGTTGAGACGGATCACTGTGATGATTAGAAGAGTGACGCTCGTTGTTATGGGCAAAATTCTGAGCCCATATCCTGAGAAATATCTTGGATTATATATTGGTTATATGATATCTGTTCATATCCGGGATGCTGATTCAGGATATTGGTAACATCCTGAATGGTATCCTCAGGATCACTAACGGATTATGTGCAGGTACGTGGGTTGGAAGCTAGCAACGATCACAAAGAATTATTTCGCTGAAGACTCGGTCCAAGTCGTTCAAATAGGGACGTTGAAGCCGCATTACTCGGTCCACAACGTTAACTATGGAATATTCGGAGTATCCCATATTTATAGGAATTATCGTTTGTAATTTGTTACTATAAATAGGTGGGTATACCAGATCGAATAGGACATCACAAAAACACTCGCTACACTTTTACACTTGCTCTCTAGCAATTTTCACTTTCGCACAAAAGCATTGTAACACTTAGCGATCTGGTCTATATCCTGCACTGTATCCTGAAGTTTAAAGCAATAAGAAGAACAAGGCAGCTGCGATTGTCAGCTCCCGAGGTTTTATGCCGGCGATCTAGATTGATCAAGGGCTTTCCTCGTACATCTCGTGTCATCCCCTTTTACTTTTTGTTCATTGTTTGATCGTAGATACAGCTCAATATCCTGAGCCGTATCCTGAATACTATTTTTCAAAACAACTTAACCAGCATATTTTCAAATTCACTTTTTAGCACACTACCTCCCTTAACTAATTTGATCACTTAATTACTTCGGTAATTTTTGACCAAAACAATTTGGCGCCCACCGTGGGGCGAGTGGTGCTACTTTTACTAAAAATCTTTGTGAAATCGCTAATCGGTTTTCTATTTTCAAAACTTTTTGCCACATTGTCTACAATGGCCTCAAGATCAAACATGAGCTCCTCCACTATGTCTGCTACGACTTCTGCTACTACCGGTTCGGTGCTTCCACCACCTCCTCCAAGGATGCCAACCTCTTCACAACCTCAGGATATTATCCCTACTCGGAGTGTTCAGGGATCTGCTCCCATTTTAGCTTCTAATGATGAAATTCTAACCTTGTTTGGAAGTGTGCAGGAACAAATGAGGCAGCAACAGGAGACAAACCAAATGTTGTTGAGGGAAATACAACTCCTGAAGTCTTGCTCGAGCAGATCTGCTGAGGATATCGTCACTCCGCTACAACCCAGAACTCTAAACTTCAATTCGGCCATGTACACTGAGGATAATAGGGGGAATATTGTGCCTAGCCTTCCTCAGAACCATACTCCTAAAATACCCTCCTCGATCAGGATGTCAACTGTTTTGGTCAAAAAATCTGTTGAGGATATTGCAACCAAACTCTATGTTACGGGGAATGATGCTTAAAATGTGTAATAGCGATGAGGATCACTTCAATGTAAATTGCACAAACAACACAAGGATTTATATGGGGAAAAAGCCCTTGATCAAGAGTTGATCTCCGGCACAAAAAACCCCGGGTGATGGAAACTACCGATCACCAAGCTCAAATAAATAAATAAATGTTTACAACTTCGGATAGTAACGAGCTAGGTACAAGGATCACTATCGTGAAATGTGTAAAAGTGAGTGAAAACGAATGAATGTTCGTCGAGAGCTACAAGTGTGCGAGTATACGAGTGTGTGTAGCTGTAAAATGACTAAGTGTTTTTCTACTAGCTCGTTACCCCTTTTTAAAATAGAAATGTAACTACCAAACTAACTATCCGACTTTTGTGCCAAGCTCCCACGTTCTCCACAACGTCCATTTTTGGCCAAGCACGTGCGGGATAGTCTGGGAATATTCTCTAGGAATGTCGCCAAGACTAAGTCCGAGTTGAACTTCCTGCAAAACATTCACGAATTCAAAGTAGACAATCGTTAGTACTGGGATCCTTATAGTGATCCATGATCCTGATCCTACAACACTTCTGAGGATCACTACTTCAGACAGAGTTGAGGATCACTAAATCCAACAGCAAATAAGGATCACTGGTTATTTAGAAATCCACCCCTAACAATTGCCCCCAAAATATAAGGAGTAAATATGTAAATAAATGAGTTATATTTTGTCGATCTTATCCGCATTTAACCAACGGATAACTAGCCGTTATAAGCGGACTAGCCGTTGCGATCATAACGTCACAGAAGTGACAACCCTGCACGATCATGATTATAAATAGGGGATAGAGATAGGATCAAATGCATTTAAATTCGAAAGAAACTCCCTTTATATTCTCAGTCGAAGACCAATCAGGTATCTCTTTCTTCATCTTCTTCCTTCTCTTACTCTGTTTTTCTTTCTTTATCACCATCACTTTGAGAATGATGCTCCGGTCCTCCCCCGCCAAGGATCACCAGAAGGATAGTCCCTTGAAAAGTCAGAAGATCATCAAAGACTCCTCAAATGAGAGGTGTTGCTTTAATGATGCTCAAATAGACAAGATTCGTCATTGCTTTCCGGCGAATGCTTTTTTCAAACCCTTCGATCCTATTATTCTGAGCGACTATGTTTCAGAAACGTGGGTTGCCTTTCCAGTTACTCCCTTTGCCATAGGATACACCTATCCTTTCCCAGAATTTACACAATCCTTCTTTTCCCTTACCGGCATTTCTTACATTCAAGCCATGTCGATGATTTGGAGGGTTTTGTATACCCTGGAGAGGATCATCGAGCAGGAGGGCATTAATTTAGGCATGTCAGAGCTGACACAATTGTATGATCTTACTACCTTTGGATCCCATCGTTATCTGTTCAAACGAAAACCCGGTGGAGAACATCCTCTTCTTAAAGTTACCAAGAATGACACAAATTGGAAACGTCGCTTCTTCTTTGTCAGGAGGGATACCATTCCAAACGGAAAGCATCTACCAAGAACATGGTCCACCCATGGTAGGCCGGAGGATCCTGAGAAGGATCACCAGGAAGTCTTGTTTTTGTATAAGGATTACTGACCCCCTTTTTGTCTTGTGTTATGCAGCTATTGCTGTCACACACATCATCACATCACCCGAAACCAAGGATAGGCTTGCTGCTTTTTGGAAGCTTGATCCTGAAACAAGGACATTCAAGATAGACACCCAAGACTCACAAGAAGTATCCTCAGGTTCCATTACCATGTCAAGTAAGTATCCTGCCTTTTACATAGTTTGAAAATAAATAAATAAATAAATTGAAATAGGATAAGGATACTCATCTTGCTTTGAATGTGTAGGCGCTGGAAAATCTGCCAAGCCTGTATCCCAGTTCAACACAGCTGATCTTGATCTTGTTCGATCCAGGAAGAAGAGGTCCACTACCAGTCCTAGCATCTCCATTCCCAAAGAACCCACTAAAGGAAAGGGTGGCAAGAAGAGGAAAACTTCTGACACTGAGGACCTTCAAGGCCTATCACTGATCCGCCACCAGTTCCTTGAATACTTCAATGATGTAAGGATCCTTAATTCTGCCTAGGTATCCTACTCGTATGAGGATCACCTGATCTTGAACTGCTTTATCCTTTTCTTTGCAGAAATTTGCTGAGATTGAAGATTACGTGGGGAATGTTGAGGAGCAGGACAAGAAGATTGCTGACCTCCAACAGGTTGCCGTGCTTAAGGACCTTGCCATTGCTGATCTTCAGAAGGAACTCCAAGATGCCAAGACCAAGACGGCTAAGCTTCTGGTTGACCTTGACTATGAGAAGCATGATCTCATAGAAAATGCTAAGGTCTCTGCTGCCATCACGATGTATCAGACAAAATTGAAGATGGCCCAGGAAGCTCAAGATCCTAACTTTGATAAAAGCAGTTGGGATGTTGAGGGCTGGAAGGCAAGATTGGCTGATCTTGAGGATGATGAGGAGGAGGCTACTGAGGTCTTGGCGATTGAGGCAAGTGGCAGTGGAAAGGATCTGATGAAGGATACCGCAGCTGGAGGGGAAGAGGATGCAGCGGAGGCATAGGCTGCATGAATGGGCGATGAAGGACATTTCTAGACGTAGCCGGAGCCCATTTTTTAAGTTTGATAGTTTGTTAGTTTGTTTTGGTTATGGTGTTCTTGTTGAACAATGATGGGTTGTACTTAAACAATAGGTTTTAGGATTAAGGATCATGTATGATCCTTTGGACAATTGGCAGGATTGCAATCGGTGGAGGGATCCTCTGTTTTGGGGATAAAGCCATTGTGATCCTGCCGCCTTTATATTCCTGCACTACTCTCGAACTTATTATCATGGACACCCTTTACCTACCCCAGCGGACGGGCCACGTTTTGCTGGTAGATGCTCGGGGTAGGTAATTTTGACAACCTCTTATGGGTTACTACTTTGTTAATAAATAAAATCTTAACCTTTTGTCGCTTATCTTGTGTTGTTATCCTTGTGTTTCTTTGATTTTCATTTGTTTTGATACATATTCATTGAATAAATAATTTTGAATAAGTCAGACTGAAAATATTTAGGATATGATCCACGATCAAATATACTTTAATTAAAGAATCTCAAAAAGCAATATGTTTTAAGGATCACAAGTCTAGTTGTCAAACTTTAAGGGTTATTCAAATAAATAATGAATAGAATAAAAAATAGTTAAGGATCATACCTGAGGGTCCAAGTTAGGATCCTAACCATAATAAGGATAACTATAAGATAAACCTTAGAATAAAGTAAGGATCAAGGATCCCTAGTTGCCTATCTTCAAGAACCTGAAATAGAGCATAACTTGGGACTAAGCCATCATAAGAAAAGAGTTAGCAACTGGGGACAAGCCCAAGGATAACTGGGGACAAGCCCAAGGATAACTGGGGACAAGCCCAAGGATCGTATGCAAACTGGAGTATGGCCCTAACTGGCGACTATCCAAACTTGGTGACATGAAAATGCCAAAACCTTAGCTAACGTGAAAACGTTAGAAACCTTAGCTAACGTGAAAACTTTAGAAACCTTAGGAACGGATGTATGGTACGTCTACCATTATACGTAGGATCCTAAGCATAGCCAGTACAATGGAATTATCAGCCCCTAAAACGAGTACTGGTCCCAATGCCTTGAACTATACTAGGATCATCGTGCGCTACAGGCGGAACTGGGGTCAATCCCAAATGACTGGGGTTAAACCCAAGGAACGGATTGCTTCAGCAGATAACCAACGTTGTGCTAAGGATACCTGAACTTTCAAAACTTAAACTCACGTGAGAGATGGATAAAGGATACATGATCCTTATCCTTATATGAGAAAATAAAGAAATGAAACAGTTCAAGTTTAGGATATTACCTAAGCAAGGATTACCGATACTTTGAGGATCCTTTAAGGATACCCCTATCGTGAGGATCATCTGTACCACTAGGATCCTGCTCACATGAAATATTTCTTCAAGTGGACAGCATTCCAAGCTCTTGGTAGCAAATCACCTTCCATGGTTAGCAATCTATATGCCCCCTTTCCTGCTTCAGCTTCAATTAAATAAGGGCCTTCCCATTTTGGAGCCAATTTTCCATCAGCAAGATTGGTGGTATTCTGAAATGCTTTCCTTAATACCATATCTCCAACTTGAAATCTCCTGATCCTGACATTTTTGTTGTAAGCACCAGCCATTCTTTGCTGATAACTGGCTATCCTTATCCTAGCCATATCCCTGATTTCTTCAATAGTATCCAGGTCTTGAGTCAAGTTCTCATCATTCTTCTCAGGATCACGGGTACTTGTTCTTGCAGTTGGAACCACCATTTCTGTTGGGATCACTGATTCTGCCCCAAATACCAAAGAGAATGGTGTTTGACCAGTAGCATTCTTGGGGGTTGTCCTATCAGCCCAAAGCACATAGGGTAGTTCTTCTGCCCATTTCCCTTTCTTGGATCCAAGCTTCTTCTTCAAATTGTTGATGATGATCTTGTTGGATGATTCTGCTTGACCATTAGCTTGTGGGTGGACTGGTGTTGATGTTATCATCTTAATCCCCCAGCTGTCACAAAAGTTAGTGGTTCTGCCCCCAATAAATTGGGAACCATTATCACATATAATCTCAGAAGGAATTCCTTTTCTCTGACTTGGGCAAAATGAATACTTTTCCACCAGGTGCCTTAGGGAGCTTACCAACTATATCCATACCCCATCTCATAAATGGCCAAGAGGATGATATAGGATGCAACAATTCAGCTGGTTGATGAAGGATATTCTTGTGTCTCTGACAAGGATCACATCTTCTAGCATACTCCACAGCATCTCTCTTCATGGTTGGCCAGTAGTATCCTGTCCTCAGGATCCTTGAGAATAACGCCCTGCCCCCAGTGTGGTTTCCACAATCTCCTTCATGGAAGTCTTTTAAAACTTCTTGGATTTCAGGATCCTCAATGCATCTCAAGTATGGTCCTGCAAGAGATCGTCTGTACAACATATTATTTAAAATTGTGAATTGAGATACCTTAGATTTGAAAGCCCTAGGGTTTTCTCCTGTAGGAATCTCTCCATGTTGTAAGTATCTCATAATTGGTGAGATCCATAATCCTGATCCTGAATGGGATTGAGTATCCTCACTGGGGATCATTGCAGAATCATTTCCTATCTCCATAGCCACATGATCCTCAATGGCTGGGGTTAGGATATGGATAATAGGGATCTTGATATCCTCCGGGATCTTCAAGGATGATCCTAAGTTAGCCAATGCATCAGCCTCAGTATTTTCTTCCCTTGGTACCTGTGTCAAACTAAAGGAAACAAAAGAGAGTACCAAACTTTTGACTATCTCTAAATATTTGGTTAGTTTTTCACCTTTAACAACGTAGGATCCATTAAAGTGGTTTGTAATTAACAACGAATCTACATGTACCTCAAGATACCTGATCCCCATATGCTTTGCAATTTGCAAACCAGCAATTAAGGCTTCATATTCAGCCTCATTGTTAGTGGTTTGGAACTCACAAGCTATAGAGTGGGGTATTATGTCCCCCTGTGGCGATTTTAGTAGTATTCCAAGCCCTGTGCCTTTGATATTTGAGGATCCATCAGTATAGAGTATCCAAGGATCCTTGGTTTCTTCTAGCTGCTGGACTTCTAACTCAGCTTCTTCTTGTAAATCACTACTGAAATCAGCCACAAAGTCAGCTAATGCTTGGGATTTGATGGCTGTCCAAGGCTCATATCTTATATCATATGCACTTAGCTTCACTGCCCACTTAGCCATCCTTCCTGACATCTCTGGTTTCCTGAGGACATTCTTAATTGGAAAATTAGTTCTAACAATGATAACATGAGTTTCAAAATAATGTCTTAACTTAGTAGATGCCATGATTAATGCAAGAATAAGCTTTTCAAGGTGTGAATACCTGGATTCGGCATCAAGTAAACTTTTACTTACATAATAGACAGGATGTTGTGTACCTTCATGATCCTTAACAAGGACCGCACTTACTGCTTTTGAGGATACTGCAAGATACAAGGATAGCACATCACCTTTTTCTGGTTTCATCAAAGCCGGGGCTGAGGATAGGTAATCTTTGAGGGCTCTTAAAGCATTTTCATGCTTCTCGGTCCACTCAAATTTCTTGTTCTTCCTTAGGATATCATAGAATTCTTTGCACTTCTCTGAAGATTTGGATATAAATCTGTTCAAAGCTGCGATCCTGCCTGTTAGCCTTTGAACATCCTTAGAATTGGCCGGAGATTTGATGTTCACTATTGCTTTGATTTGTTCCGGGCTAGCTTCAATGCCTCTCTTTGTCACCATATATCCTAAGAATTTACCTGCTTTAACACCAAAGTGACATTTTGAAGGATTAAGTTTCATGTTATATTTGTCAAGGATATCGAATGCTTCCTCCAAGTCTCTTAGGTGATCCTCAGCTTTTAAGGATTTTACCACCATATCATCTATGTACACCTCCATAGTTTGTCCAATCTGATCCTTGAACATCATATTCACCAGCCTTTGATATGTTGCACCTGCATTTCTTAATCCGAACGGCATAGCAATATAGCAGTATATACCAGTTGGAGTCATGAAGGCTGTATCCTCTTGGTCGGATGGTTCCATTTGGATTTGTTGGAATCCAGATGAAGCATCCATAAAAGTTAACAGTTCATGACCCGCAGTTGCATCCACCATGGAGTCAATGTGGGGTAATGGAAAAGGATCCTTGGGACATGCCTTATTTAAATCGGTAAAATCGACACATACCCTCCACTTTCCGTTTTTCTTTTGAACAACAACCACATTGGCCAACCATCTTGGATACTTGACCTCCCTAATCATACCTGCCCGGAGCAATTTCTCTACCTCTTCCTGGATAATGGCATTTCTTTCCGGTGCAAACTTTCTTCTCCTTTGATGGATTGGTTTGAAGGATCTGTCAATCCCGAGTTTGTGAGTGATTACATCTTTGGATATACCAGTCATATCTTCGTGTTTCCATGCAAAGGTAGAGAAATAACTAAACCATCGTGATGAGGATCCTGGATATCAACACGATCATCCTCATCAAAGGTTATGACTTTTCCTTCGGAGACACTTGATGTTCGAACAGGTCTTTCTCCATTATCCATCTTAGTTTCCTTTGCATGCCTTTTAGCTGCTGAGAAGGATGTGCCGCAAATGTCAGATCCTCCAGAAATAAAATTTATCACTTGTGCATTTGCTGGAGGGGCTGGAGCCTTCTCAGGGATCCTTTCAGGATCCTGAGTCCTTGACTTTTTTCTTCCCAACAATTCTTTTAGATGCCCCTTGCTCAACAAGTATCCAATTTCCTTTCTTAATGCAATGCATTCTTCTGTGAGATGCCCAAAATCTTCATGGTATTCACACCACTTTGATTTATCCTTAGTCGCAGCTGACCTATCATTTTTTCTCGGCCATCTAGCTTTATCACCTAGGTTCTGCATAGCAAGGATTAGTTCATTGTTATCAACACAAAAACAATATTCAGAAATTGGAGGATAATCCTCATCATCCTCTTCTTGATCAACAGAATGCACGTTCTGGTTATCAGATCTATTGTAGGATCTGAACTTGTTGTTCCTGAATGAGGATCCTTGCTTATCCTGCTTTGAGGATCCTGCTAATCTCTCCTGGATCCTCTTGTCGTCCTCTAGCCGAATGAACCTAAGTGCTCGTGTTCTCACCTCATCTAAGTTCCTGCATGGTGTCATAACAAGATCATCATAGAACGACGAATCCCTAAGCAATCCCATTTTAAAGGCCTCAACAGCCGTAGCTATATCTAAGTTGGGAATGTCTAAGGATTCTTTACTGAATTTGGTAATGTAATCCCTTAATGATTCATTATGACCCTGGGTTATCCTATATAAATCACTAGTTAATCGTTCAAATTTTCTACTACAAGAAAACTGATTATTAAACAAGTTAACTAGGTTAGCAAATGAGGTAATAGAATAGGGAGGAAGACTTAGCAGCCATTTGAGAGCTGATCTAGTAAGAGTGGATCCGAATCCCTTGCACAGGCATGCTTCCTTTAACCTTTCTGGAATTGGATTGATCTCCATCCTCTCCCTGTATTGTGCTATGTGTTCCTCAGGATCTGTCGAACCATCATACAGCTTCATTGTTGGCACATGGAACCTCTTGGGTATCTCAGCGTCACAGATTGGTGGTGCAAAACGAGATATCTTGTGGCTCCCATCTGCAATCTCTGGAATAGGTTTGACCACTCCTGGAACACTTGATATCATATCCTTTAACTTTTGCAATTCCCTGGCCATGGCATGGTTGATACCTGGATCCTGTATAAGACCATGGTTAGTAGTATAAGAATTATTAAAAGTGTTACCTCCCATCGGATTCAAGTTAGGAAGAAGGGATGTTAATCCATATTGTTGGGGCTCTGGAATGATCGAGGGACCAGTAGAAGCATTGGAATAAAATCTCCCTGATGGACATCTGAACTTCCTGTTTGCAAACTCCTCAAGGATCCTGGCATCTGGAAGGATCCCTGAAATTGGGACGATCCTGGAACAAAGGAGGATCCTTGAACCTGGGATGATCCTGGGAGGAAGGAGGATCCTTGAACCTGGGATGATCCTGGAACAAAGGAGGATCCTTGAACCTGGGATGATCCTGGAACAAAGGAGGATCCTTGGACCTGGGATGATCCTGGAACAAAGGAGGATCCTTGGACCTGGGATGATCCTGGAACAAAGGAGGATCCTTGAACCTGGGATGATCCTGGAACAACTTGCTGCACTCCTGAATATCCTCCTGAATTCGTGAAGGATCCCATATGCTGAGGATAGGATCCTGCTGGCTGGAAATATGAACCTGATGCCTGGGTCACTGTTGTTGTTCCGTAGTGCACTCCTTTCGGTCCACCCACATATTGAACATCTGGAACCACTGATGGCTGAGAAGTAATCACCGGAGTATCAAAATTCAAAGATTTGGGCACCAGTGGGGAATGATCCTCTGCCGTTTTCTTTTGTTTCTTGATGTCTCCAATTTCTCTAAGGATCTTTTCATTGGTCTTGTCCTGCTGCTGGATGTGCTCCTTCATCTGCAAGATCAGAGTAAACAAGTCACTAGTAGTAGGAGTATAAGAAGCAGAAGAAGTTGGTGGTTTTGAGAAAATGGGGGTTGGTTTCTTCGCGGCATTCTCAGCATTCTTCTGGGACCCAGAAGGTGGTGGAGGCAAAGGAGGAACGCCTTGTGAAGAGCTGAATGACGGCATCAAGTTTGAAGTATTTTTCGCCGAGGAAGCCATTTGCTCGTATGCAATGAACCGGAATGATCACCAACAGAAAAACTTCTTAGGAATGAAGCACCAATTGCCCCACGGTGGGCGCCAAACTGTTTTGGTCAAAAAATCTGTTAAGGATATTGCAACCAAACTCTATGTTACGGGGAATGATGCTTAAAATGTGTAATAGCGATGAGGATCACTTCAATGTAAATTTCACAAACAACACAAGGATTTATACGGGGAAAAAGCCCTTGATCAAGAGTTGATCTCCTGCACAAAAAACCCCGGGTGATGGAAACTACCGATCACCAAGCTCAAATAAATGAATAAATGTTTACAACTTCGGATAGTAACGAGCTAGGTACAAGGATCACTATCGTGAAATGTGTAAAAGTGAGTGAAAACGAATGAATGTTCGTCGAGAGCTACAAGTGTGCGAGTATACGAGTGTGTGTAGCTGTAAAATGACTAAGTGTTTTTCTACTAGCTCGTTACCCCTTTTTAAAATAGAAATGTAACTACCAAACTAACTATCCGACTTTTGTGCCAAGCTCCCACGTTCTCCACAACGTCCATTTTTGGCCAAGCACGTGCGGGATAGTCTGGGAATATTCTCCAGGAATGTCGCCAAGACTAAGTCCGAGTTGAACTTCCTGCAAAACATTCACGAATTCAAAGTAGACAACCGTTAGTACTGGGATCCTTATAGTGATCCATGATCCTGATCCTACAACACTTCTGAGGATCACTACTTCAGACAGAGTTGAGGATCACTAAATCCAACAGTAAATAAGGATCACTGGTTATTTAGAAATCCACCCCTAACATCAACCATGAGGAGTTCAGGATATGCTTCAGGATATGTGCAAAATCCTCCGACGGGTAACGTGTTAAATAATACTAATATTCATGCTACTAACAATAGTGGATCTTTGCAGGATACAGGTGTAACTTCAGCATTTACTAGGGAGCTTCAGAAGTTGAAGGACATGATATCCAGCGTACCTGGAGTGGTCCAGCCAATCCCGGAAGTGTCCCAAGACAGCCACAGGATATCTCGCTTTGCATATCCTATCTGTGATGCTGAAATCCCAAAGAGATTTCAAACCCCCAACATGAAGCTCTATGATGGAACTACGGATCCTGAGGAGCATATTGCCCAGTATAGGGAGAGGATGGAGATTAACCCTATCCCTCCAGAGCTCAAGGAAGCATGCTTGTGCAAGGGTTTTGGCTCTACCTTAACAGGATCAGCCTTGAAATGGCTCCTAAACGTTCCTCCTCACTCGATTACATCATTTGCTCACCTAGTGAATTTATTTAATAGTCAGTTTTCTTGTAGCAGAAGCTTTGAAAAACTAACAAGTGACCTCTACAGGATAACGCAGGGGCCTCAAGAATCCCTAAGGGATTATGTGAACAAGTTCAGCCGGGAATCCTTAGACATACCGCATCTTGATGTTGCAACAGCTGTGCAAGCTTTCAAGATGGGGCTGCAAAAAGATTCTCAATTTTACCAGGACCTTGTAATGAACCCATGCAGGAACTTGGATGAAGCTCGAAACAGGGCCCTAAGATATATTCGATTGGAGGATGACAGAAAGATGCAAGAAAGGATGAACTCATCCAACACCTATGAGACAACTAATAGGAAGTCGGAATCCTCATTTAAGCCATATCGCCCTAAGCCATATGGTAGAAATGAAAATAAGAAAGTGAATGCTGTCGAATATGAGGATCCTGAAGAGTATCCTGAATTATCTGAATATTGCTTTTCTGTTAACATTCCTGAATTGATGTATGCCATGCAGGGTTTAGGAGACAAGGCTAGGTGGCCTCGAAAGAATCAACAAAAAGCTGATTGGAAAGATAAGTCAAAATGGTGTGCCTTCCACGAAGATTTCGGACATGTGACTGAGGATTGCATTGCCCTAAGGAAAGAAATAAGCTATCTTCTGAGCAAGGGGTATTTGAAAGATCTCTTAGGAAGAAAGAAGAACAAGGGTCAGGATACTGAGAAGGATCCTGAACGAGCAGCCTCACCTCCAGCGGATGCTAAGATAATCAACTTCATTTCAGGAGGATCCGATATTTGTGGGACTTCATATTCGGCAGCGAAGAGACATGCAAAGGAAGCTAAAGCTGAAAGAGGAGACAAACCTGTCAGGATGACTACCCTCACAACTGACAAAGTGATCACATTTGATGCTGATGACAGGGATACTGTTCAGGATCCTCATCATGATGCTCTGGTAATAACGTTATATGTGGCTAACCATTTTGTACGCAGGATATTGGTTGATAATGGCAGTTCCGTCAATATAATCCAACTAGAGACTCTGAAGAGAATGAATGTATCTCCAATGGATATCACTTCAAAGTCCACCGTGCTTGTTGGGTTCAGTGGAGAGGCTAGGAACACAGTGGGAGAGATAAAATTACCAGTATATGTTGAAGGAGTCAACTCGATACAACGTTTCTGTGTGATGGATTCTCTATCCTGCTATAACATCATACTGGGAAGACCACGGATTCACGATATGAAGGCTGTGCCATCAACATATCACCAATGCATCAAGATCCCTACCCCTTGGGGAGTCGTCAAAGTTGAAAGTGATCAACAGGAGGCGAAAGAATGTTACTCATCTTCGATGAAATCCTCAACCAAGCCTAGTGCAGCATAGCAATTAAAGATGCGGGCCCAGGATATCATGGAGGATCCGGAGCAAGATGTGAAGAAAATTATCCTGGACCAGGATAATCCTGATATCTCGGTGCTCGCAGGAACCAATATCCCTCAGGATATTGAAGAACAGTTAATTAACTTTTTGAAATGCAGGATGTCAACGTTTGCATGGAAGCATGAGGATATGACAGGCATATCCAAAGACATTATCACTCACAAGCTTGGAATTGATAAATCATTCAAGCCTGTTCAGCAAAAAAGAAGGAAATTTGCTCCTGAGCGGAATACGATTATCCAAGAGGAAGTTGAGAGATTGTTGAAGTCCAGGATGATCAGAGAAGTTAAGTTTCCAAGGTGGCTAGCAAACGTAGTTGTGGTACAGAAGAAATATGGGAAATGGAGAGTCTGTGTAGACTACACAGATTTGAACAAGGCTTGTCCTAAAGACCCATTTCCTCTTCCTCACATTGATGCAATGGTGGATGCTACTGCCGGGCATGAAATGTTGACCTTCATGGATGCATCCTCAGGATTTCAACAGATTCAAATGGAACCCTCTGACCAGGAGGATACTGCCTTCATGACACCAACAGGTATTTATTGTTATACGACTATGCCTTTTGGTTTGAAAAATGCAGGTGCAACATATCAGAGATTGGTAAATATGATGTTCAAAGACAAGCTGGGGGACACCATGGAGGTATACATTGACGACATGGTGGTAAAATCAAAGAAAGCCCAGGATCACCTCCAGGATATTAGAGGAGCGTTCGATATCCTGGACCAATATAATATGAAGCTAAATCCTGCTAAGTGTCATTTCGGAGTGGGGGCAGGAAAATTTCTTGGATATATGGTGACCAAAAGAGGAATAGAGACGAGCCCGAAATAGATTAAAGCCATCTTGGATATTAAGTCACCCTCAAATATGAAAGATGTTCAACGATTAACAGGGAGAGTGGCAGCATTAAACAGATTTATTTCAAGGTCTTCAGAGAAATGCAAAGAGTTTTATGATATCCTGAAGAAGAATAAGAAATTTGAATGGGGTGAGAAGCATGAAGCAGCCCTGCAGGATTTGAAGCAATATCTTACAACTGCACCTCTGCTAATGAAGCCTGAAAATGGTGAACCACTATCCCTATACCTCGCAGTATCAGGAAATGCTGTAAGTGCCGTCCTTGTAAAGGATCATGAAGGTCAGCAATATCCTGTTTATTATGTTAGTAAAAGTTTGTTAAATGCAGAAACTAGGTATTCTCATTTAGAAAAATTGATACTAGCATTAGTTATGGCATCTATAAAGCTTAGACATTACTTTGAGACACATAGGATTCATGTTAAAACAAATTATCCTGTCAAAAATGTGCTTAGGAAAACAGAGATGTCAGGCAGGATGGCCAAGTGGTCAGTAAAATTGAGTGCCTATGATTTAGTATATGAACCTAGAAATGCTATAAAGTCTCAGGCTTTAGCTGACTTTGTGGCTGATTTCAGTAGTGACATTCAGGATGAGGTAGACCTAGAAGTCCAACAGTTAGGAGAATCCTCAGGATCCTGGACATTATATACTGATGGTGCATCTAATGTACGAGGAGAAGGATTGGGAATACTACTAAAATCGCCACAGGGGGACATATTACCCCAGGCTATTAGATGTGAATTTTCTGCTACTAATAATTGTTAGGGGTGGATTTCTAAATAACCAGTGATCCTTATTTGCTGTTGGATTTAGTGATCCTCAACTCTGTCTGAAGTAGTGATCCTCAGAAGTGTTGTAGGATCAGGATCATGGATCACTATAAGGATCCCAGTACTAACGGTTGTCTACTTTGAATTCGTGAATGTTTTGCAGGAAGTTCAACTCGGACTTAGTCTTGGCGACATTCCTGGAGAATATTCCCAGACTATCCCGCACGTGCTTGGCCAAAAATGGACGTTGTGGAGAACGTGGGAGCTTGGCACAAAAGTCGGATAGTTAGTTTGGTAGTTACATTTCTATTTTAAAAAGGGGTAACGAGCTAGTAGAAAAACACTTAGTCATTTTACAGCTACACACACTCGTATACTCGCACACTTGTAGCTCTCGACGAACATTCATTCGTTTTCACTCACTTTTACACATTTCACGATAGTGATCCTTGTACCTAGCTCGTTACTATCCGAAGTTGTAAACATTTATTCATTTATTTGAGCTTGGTGATCGGTAGTTTCCATCAACCGGGGTTTTTTGTGCCGGAGATCAACTCTTGATCAAGGGCTTTTTCCCCGTATAAATCCTTGTGTTGTTTGTGCAATTTACATTGAAGTGATCCTCATCGCTATTACACATTTTAAGCATCATTCCCCGTAACATAGAGTTTGGTTGCAATATCCTTAACAGATTTTTTGACCAAAACAGTTTGGCGCCCACCGTGGGGCAATTGGTGCTTCATTCCTAAGAAGTTTTTCTGTTGGTGATCATTCCGGTTCATTGCATACGAGCAAATGGCTTCCTCGACGAAAAATACTTCAAACTTGATGCCGTCATTCAGCTCTTCACAAGGCGTTCCTCCTTTGCCTCCACCACCTTCTGGGTCCCAGAAGAATGCTGAGAATGCCGCGAAGAAACCAACCCCCATTTTCTCAAAACCACCAACTTCTTCTGCTTCTTATACTCCTACTACTAGTGACTTGTTTACTCTGATCTTGCAGATGAAGGAGCACATCCAGCAGCAGGACAAGACCAATGAAAAGATCCTTAGAGAAATTGGAGACATCAAGAAACAAAAGAAAACGGCAGAGGATCATTCCCCACTGGTGCCCAAATCTTTGAATTTTGATACTCCGGTGATTACTTCTCAGCCATCAGTGGTTCCAGATGTTCAATATGTGGGTGGACCGAAAGGAGTGCACTACGGAACAACAACATTGACCCAGGCATCAGGTTCATATTTCCAGCCAGCAGGATCCTATCCTCAGCATATGGGATCCTTCACGAATTCAGGAGAATATTCAGGAGTGCAGCAAGTTGTTCCAGGATCATCCCAGGTTCAAGGATCCTCCTTTGTTCCAGGATCATCCCAGGTCCAAGGATCCTCCTTTGTTCCAGGATCATCCCAGGTTCAAGGATCCTCCTTTGTTCCAGGATCATCCCAGGTTCAAGGATCCTCCTTTGTTCCAGGATCATCCCAGGTTCAAGGATCCTCCTTCCTCCCAGGATCATCCCAGGTTCAAGGATCCTCCTTTGTTCCAGGATCGTCCCAATTTCAGGGATCCTTCCAGATGCCAGGATCCTTGAGGAGTTTGCAAACAGGAAGTTCAGATGTCCATCAGGGAGATTTTATTCCAATGCAGACCAATGCTTCTACTGGTCCCTCGATCATTCCAGAGCCCCAACAATATGGATTAACATCCCTTCTTCCTAACTATCCGATGGGAGGTAACACTTTTAATAATTCTTATACTACTAACCATGGTATTATGCAGGATCCAGGTATCAACCATGCCAAGGCCAGGGAATTGCAAAAGTTAAAGGATATGATATCAAGTGTTCCAGGAGTGGTCAAACCTATTCCAGAGATTGCAGATGGGAGCCACAAGATATCTCATTTTGCACCACCAATCTGTGACGCTGAGATACCCAAGAGGTTCCATGTGCCAACAATGAAGCTGTATGATGGTTCGACAGATCCTGAGGAACACATAGCACAATACAGGGAGAGGATGGAGATCAATCCAATTCCAGAAAGGTTAAAGGAAGCATGCCTGTGCAAGGGATTCGGATCCACTCTTACTGGATCAGCTCTCAAATGGCTGCTAAGTCTTCCTCCCTATTCTATTACCTCATTTGCTAACCTAGTTAACTTGTTTAATAATCAGTTTTCTTGTAGTAGAAAATTTGAACGATTAACTAGTGATTTATATAGGATAACCCAGGGTCATAATGAATCATTAAGGGATTACATTACCAAATTCAGTAAAGAATCCTTAGACATTCCCAACTTAGATATAGCTACGGCTGTTGAGGCCTTTAAAATGGGATTGCTTAGGGATTCGTCGTTCTATGATGATCTTGTTATGACACCATGCAGGAACTTAGATGAGGTGAGAACACGAGCACTTAGGTTCATTCGGCTAGAGGACGACAAGAGGATCCAGGAGAGATTAGCAGGATCCTCAAAGCAGGATAAGCAAGGATCCTCATTCAGGGACAACAAGTTCAGATCCTACAATAGATCTGATAACCAGAACGTGCATTCTGTTGATCAAGAAGAGGATGATGAGGATTATCCTCCAATTTCTGAATATTGTTTTTGTGTTGATAACAATGAACTAATCCTTGCTATGCAGAACCTAGGTGATAAAGCTAGATGGCCGAGAAAAAATGATAGGCCAGCTGCGACTAAGGATAAATCAAAGTGGTGTGCATACCATGAAGATTTTGGGCATCTCACAGAAGAATGCATTGCATTAAGAAAGGAAATTGGATACTTGTTGAGCAAGGGGCATCTAAAAGAATTGTTGGGAAGAAAAAAGTCAAGGACTCAGGATCCTGAAAGGATCCCTGAGAAGGCTCCAGCCCCTCCAGCAAATGCACAAGTGATAAATTTTATTTCTGGAGGATCTGACATTTGCGGCACATCCTTCTCAGCAGCTAAAAGGCATGCAAAGGAAACTAAGATGGATAATGGAGAAAGACCTGTTCGAACATCAAGTGTCTCCGAAGGAAAAGTCATAACCTTTGATGAGGATGATCGTGTTGATATCCAGGATCCTCATCACGATGGTTTAGTTATTACTCTTTTCATTTCTAACCATTTTGTTCGCAGGATCCTTATAGACGGAGGGAGTTCAGTGAACATTATCCAGCTTGATGTTCTAAAGAAGATGGGTATCCTCGAATCAGATATCATACCAAGATCCTCCGTGCTCGTGGGATTTAGTGGCGAAACTAAGAATACCCTGGGGGACATTAAACTCCCAATATACATTGAAGGCCTACACTCTTATCAAAAATTTTGTGTTATTGACTGTTTATCTTGTTGTAATGTTATCCTTGGCAGGCCTTGGATACACGATATGAAAGCAGTCCCATCTACCTACCATCAATGTGTGAAGCTCCCTAGTCCTTGGGGAATAGTGAAGATTGATAGTGATCAGCAGGAGGCTAAGAATTGCTACACTTCATCGATGAAACCAGCCTCGAAGTCAAGGGAGCAATAGCAATCAAAGTATCCTCCAAGGGATGTCTTGGAGGCAAGAGAGCAGGATGTGATAGAAATCCTCATGGACCCCGATGATCCTGAATCCAAAATCTACATCGGATCAGGGATCCTTGGCGAAATGAAAGAAGACCTCGTATCCTTCCTCAAAAGGAGAAAGACTACCTTTGCATGGAAACACGAAGACATGACTGGTATATCCAAAGATGTAATCACTCACAAACTCGGGATTGACAGATCCTTCAAACCAATCCATCAAAGGAGAAGAAAGTTTGCACCGGAAAGAAATGCCATTATCCAGGAAGAGGTAGAGAAATTGCTCCGGGCAGGTATGATTAGGGAGGTCAAGTATCCAAGATGGTTGGCCAATGTGGTTGTTGTTCAAAAGAAAAACGGAAAGTGGAGGGTATGTGTCGATTTTATCGATTTAAATAAGGCATGTCCCAAGGATCCTTTCCCATTACCCCACATTGACTCCATGGTGGATGCAACTGCGGGTCATGAACTGTTGACTTTTATGGATGCTTCATCTGGATTCCAACAAATCCAAATGGAACCATCCGACCAAGAGGATACAGCCTTCATGACTCCAACTGGTATATACTGCTATATTGCTATGCCGTTCGGATTAAGAAATGCAGGTGCAACATATCAAAGGATGGTGAATATGATGTTCAAGGATCAGATTGGACAAACTATGGAGGTGTACATAGATGATATGGTGGTAAAATCCTTAAAAGCTGAGGATCACCTAAGAGACTTGGAGGAAGCATTCGATATCCTTGACAAATATAACATGAAACTTAATCCTTCAAAATGTCACTTTGGTGTTAAAGCAGGTAAATTCTTAGGATATATGGTGACAAAGAGAGGCATTGAAGCTAGCCCGGAACAAATCAAAGCAATAGTGAACATCAAATCTCCGACCAATTCTAAGGATGTTCAAAGGCTAACAGGCAGGATCGCAGCTTTGAACAGATTTATATCCAAATCTTCAGAGAAGTGCAAAGAATTCTATGATATCCTAAGGAAGAACAAGAAATTTGAGTGGACCGAGAAGCATGAAAATGCTTTAAGAGCCCTCAAAGATTACCTATCCTCAGCCCCGGCTTTGATGAAACCAGAAAAAGGTGATGTGCTATCCTTGTATCTTGCAGTATCCTCAAAAGCAGTAAGTGCGGTCCTTGTTAAGGATCACGAAGGTACACAACATCCTGTCTATTATGTAAGTAAAAGTCTACTTGATGCCGAATCCAGGTATTCACACCTTGAAAAGCTTATTCTTGCATTAATCATGGCATCTACTAAGTTAAGACATTATTTTGAAACTCATGTTATCATTGTTAGAACTAATTTTCCAATTAAGAATGTCCTCAGGAAACCAGAGATGTCAGGAAGGATGGCTAAGTGGGCAGTGAAGCTAAGTGCATATGATATAAGATATGAGCCTTGGACAGCCATCAAATCCCAAGCATTAGCTGACTTTGTGGCTGATTTCAGTAGTGATTTACAAGAAGAAGCTGAGTTAGAAGTCCAGCAGCTAGAAGAAACCAAGGATCCTTGGATACTCTATACTGATGGATCCTCAAATATCAAAGGCACAGGGCTTGGAATACTACTAAAATCACCACAGGGGGACATAATACCCCACTCTATAGCTTGTGAGTTCCAAACCACTAACAATGAGGCTGAATATGAAGCCTTAATTGCTGGTTTGCAAATTGCAAAGCATATGGGGATCAGGTATCTTGAGGTACATGTAGATTCGTTGTTAATTACAAACCACTTTAATGGATCCTACGCTGTTAAAGGTGAAAAACTAACCAAATATTTAGAGATAGTCAAAAGTTTGGCACTCTCTTTTGTTTCCTTTAGTTTGACGCAGGTACCAAGGGAAGAAAATACTGAGGCTAATGCATTGGCTAACTTAGGATCATCCTTGAAGATCCCGGAGGATATCAAGATCCCTATTATCCATATCCTAACCCCAGCCATTGAGGATCATGTGGCTATGGAGATAGGAAATGATTCTGCAATGATCCCCAGTGAGGATACTCAATCCCATTCAGGATCAGGATCATGGATCTCACCAATTATGAGATACTTACAACATGGAGAGATTCCTACAGGAGAAAACCCTAGGGCTTTCAAATCTAAGGTATCTCAATTCACAATTTTAAATAATATGCTGTACAGACGATCTCTTGCAGGACCATACTTGAGATGCATTGAGGATCCTGAAATCCAAGAAGTTTTAAAAGACTTCCATGAAGGAGATTGTGGAAACCACACTGGGGGCAGGGCGTTATTCTCAAGGATCCTGAGGACAGGATACTACTGGCCAACCATGAAGAGAGATGCTGTGGAGTATGCTAGAAGATGTGATCCTTGTCAGAGACACAAGAATATCCTTCATCAACCAGCTGAATTGTTGCATCCTATATCATCCTCTTGGCCATTTATGAGATGGGGTATGGATATAGTTGGTAAGCTCCCTAAGGCACCTGGTGGAAAAGTATTCATTTTGCCCAAGTCAGAGAAAAGGAATTCCTTCTGAGATTATATGTGATAATGGTTCCCAATTTATTGGGGGCAGAACCACTAACTTTTGTGACAGCTGGGGGATTAAGATGATAACATCAACACCAGTCCACCCACAAGCTAATGGTCAAGCAGAATCATCCAACAAGATCATCATCAACAATTTGAAGAAGAAGCTTGGATCCAAGAAAGGGAAATGGGCAGAAGAACTACCCTATGTGCTTTGGGCTGATAGGACAACCCCCAAGAATGCTACTGGTCAAACACCATTCTCTTTGGTATTTGGGGCAGAATCAGTGATCCCAACAGAAATGGTGGTTCCAACTGCAAGAACAAGTACCCGTGATCCTGAGAAGAATGATGAGAACTTGACTCAAGACCTGGATACTATTGAAGAAATCAGGGATATGGCTAGGATAAGGATAGCCAGTTATCAGCAAAGAATGGCTGGTGCTTACAACAAAAATGTCAGGATCAGGAGGTTTCAAGTTGGAGATATGGTATTAAGGAAAGCATTTCAGAATACCACCAATTCTGCTGATGGAAAATTGGCTCCAAAATGGGAAGGCCCTTATTTAATTGAAGCTGAAGCAGGAAAGGGGGCATATAGATTGCTAACCATGGAAGGTGATTTGCTACCAAGAGCTTGGAATGCTGTCCACTTGAAGAAATATTTCATGTGAGCAGGATCCTAGTGGTACAGATGATCCTCACGATAGGGGTATCCTTAAAGGATCCTCAGCATATGGGATCCTTCACGAATTCAGGTGGAAAAGTATTCATGTTAGCTATGACTGATTACTTCTCCAGGCATCAGGTTCATATTTCCAGCCAGCAGGATCCTATCCTCAGCATATGGGATCCTTCACGAATTCAGGAGGATATTCAGGAGTGCAGCAAGTTGTTCCAGGATCATCCCAGGTTCAAGGATCCTCCTTTGTTCCAGGATCATCCCAGGTCCAAGGATCCTCCTTTGTTCCAGGATCATCCCAGGTTCAAGGATCCTCCTTTGTTCCAGGATCATCCCAGGTTCAAGGATCCTCCTTTGTTCCAGGATCATCCCAGGTTCAAGGATCCTCCTTCCTCCCAGGATCATCCCAGGTTCAAGGATCCTCCTTTGTTCCAGGATCGTCCCAATTTCAGGGATCCTTCCAGATGCCAGGATCCTTGAGGAGTTTGCAAACAGGAAGTTCAGATGTCCATCAGGGAGATTTTATTCCAATGCAGACCAATGCTTCTACTGGTCCCTCGATCATTCCAGAGCCCCAACAATATGGATTAACATCCCTTTTTCCTAACTATCCGATGGGAGGTAACACTTTTAATAATTCTTATACTACTAACCATGGTATTATGCAGGATCCAGGTATCAACCATGCCAAGGCCAGGGAATTGCAAAAGTTAAAGGATATGATATCAAGTGTTCCAGGAGTGGTCAAACCTATTCCAGAGATTGCAGATGGGAGCCACAAGATATCTCATTTTGCACCACCAATCTGTGACGCTGAGATACCCAAGAGGTTCCATGTGCCAACAATGAAGCTGTATGATGGTTCGACAGATCCTGAGGAACACATAGCACAATACAGGGAGAGGATGGAGATCAATCCAATTCCAGAAAGGTTAAAGGAAGCATGCCTGTGCAAGGGATTCGGATCCACTCTTACTGGATCAGCTCTCAAATGGCTGCTAAGTCTTCCTCCCTATTCTATTACCTCATTTGCTAACCTAGTTAACTTGTTTAATAATCAGTTTTCTTGTAGTAGAAAATTTGAACGATTAACTAGTGATTTATATAGGATAACCCAGGGTCATAATGAATCATTAAGGGATTACATTACCAAATTCAGTAAAGAATCCTTAGACATTCCCAACTTAGATATAGCTACGGCTGTTGAGGCCTTTAAAATGGGATTGCTTAGGGATTCGTCGTTCTATGATGATCTTGTTATGACACCATGCAGGAACTTAGATGAGGTGAGAACACGAGCACTTAGGTTCATTCGGCTAGAGGACGACAAGAGGATCCAGGAGAGATTAGCAGGATCCTCAAAGCAGGATAAGCAAGGATCCTCATTCAGGAACAACAAGTTCAGATCCTACAATAGATCTGATAACCAGAACGTGCATTCTGTTGATCAAGAAGAGGATGATGAGGATTATCCTCCAATTTATGAATATTGTTTTTGTGTTGATAACAATGAACTAATCCTTGCTATGCAGAACCTAGGTGATAAAGCTAGATGGCCGAGAAAAAATGATAGGCCAGCTGCGACTAAGGATAAATCAAAGTGGTGTGCATACCATGAAGATTTTGGGCATCTCACAGAAGAATGCATTGCATTAAGAAAGGAAATTGGATACTTGTTGAGCAAGGGGCATCTAAAAGAATTGTTGGGAAGAAAAAAGTCAAGGACTCAGGATCCTGAAAGGATCCCTGAGAAGGCTCCAGCCCCTCCAGCAAATGCACAAGTGATAAATTTTATTTCTGGAGGATCTGACATTTGCGGCACATCCTTCTCAGCAGCTAAAAGGCATGCAAAGGAAACTAAGATGGATAATGGAGAAAGACCTGTTCGAACATCAAGTGTCTCCGAAGGAAAAGTCATAACCTTTGATGAGGATGATCGTGTTGATATCCAGGATCCTCATCACGATGGTTTAGTTATTACTCTTTTCATTTCTAACCATTTTGTTCGCAGGATCCTTATAGACGGAGGGAGTTCAGTGAACATTATCCAGCTTGATGTTCTAAAGAAGATGGGTATCCTCGAATCAGATATCATACCAAGATCCTCCGTGCTCGTGGGATTTAGTGGCGAAACTAAGAATACCCTGGGGGACATTAAACTCCCAATATACATTGAAGGCCTACACTCTTATCAAAAATTTTGTGTTATTGACTGTTTATCTTGTTGTAATGTTATCCTTGGCAGGCCTTGGATACACGATATGAAAGCAGTCCCATCTACCTACCATCAATGTGTGAAGCTCCCTAGTCCTTGGGGAATAGTGAAGATTGATAGTGATCAGCAGGAGGCTAAGAATTGCTACACTTCATCGATGAAACCAGCCTCGAAGTCAAGGGAGCAATAGCAATCAAAGTATCCTCCAAGGGATGTCTTGGAGGCAAGAGAGCAGGATGTGATAGAAATCCTCATGGACCCCGATGATCCTGAATCCAAAATCTACATCGGATCAGGGATCCTTGGCGAAATGAAAGAAGACCTCGTATCCTTCCTCAAAAGGAGAAAGACTACCTTTGCATGGAAACACGAAGACATGACTGGTATATCCAAAGATGTAATCACTCACAAACTCGGGATTGACAGATCCTTCAAACCAATCCATCAAAGGAGAAGAAAGTTTGCACCGGAAAGAAATGCCATTATCCAGGAAGAGGTAGAGAAATTGCTCCGGGCAGGTATGATTAGGGAGGTCAAGTATCCAAGATGGTTGGCCAATGTGGTTGTTGTTCAAAAGAAAAACAGAAAGTGGAGGGTATGTGTCGATTTTATCGATTTAAATAAGGCATGTCCCAAGGATCCTTTCCCATTACCCCACATTGACTCCATGGTGGATGCAACTGCGGGTCATGAACTGTTGACTTTTATGGATGCTTCATCTGGATTCCAACAAATCCAAATGGAACCATCCGACCAAGAGGATACAGCCTTCATGACTCCAACTGGTATATACTGCTATATTGCTATGCCGTTCGGATTAAGAAATGCAGGTGCAACATATCAAAGGCTGGTGAATATGATGTTCAAGGATCAGATTGGACAAACTATGGAGGTGTACATAGATGATATGGTGGTAAAATCCTTAAAAGCTGAGGATCACCTAAGAGACTTGGAGGAAGCATTCGATATCCTTGACAAATATAACATGAAACTTAATCCTTCAAAATGTCACTTTGGTGTTAAAGCAGGTAAATTCTTAGGATATATGGTGACAAAGAGAGGCATTGAAGCTAGCCCGGAACAAATCAAAGCAATAGTGAACATCAAATCTCCGACCAATTCTAAGGATGTTCAAAGGCTAACAGGCAGGATCGCAGCTTTGAACAGATTTATATCCAAATCTTCAGAGAAGTGCAAAGAATTCTATGATATCCTAAGGAAGAACAAGAAATTTGAGTGGACCGAGAAGCATGAAAATGCTTTAAGAGCCCTCAAAGATTACCTATCCTCAGCCCCGGCTTTGATGAAACCAGAAAAAGGTGATGTGCTATCCTTGTATCTTGCAGTATCCTCAAAAGCAGTAAGTGCGGTCCTTGTTAAGGATCACGAAGGTACACAACATCCTGTCTATTATGTAAGTAAAAGTCTACTTGATGCCGAATCCAGGTATTCACACCTTGAAAAGCTTATTCTTGCATTAATCATGGCATCTACTAAGTTAAGACATTATTTTGAAACTCATGTTATCATTGTTAGAACTAATTTTCCAATTAAGAATGTCCTCAGGAAACCAGAGATGTCAGGAAGGATGGCTAAGTGGGCAGTGAAGCTAAGTGCATATGATATAAGATATGAGCCTTGGACAGCCATCAAATCCCAAGCATTAGCTGACTTTGTGGCTGATTTCAGTAGTGATTTACAAGAAGAAGCTGAGTTAGAAGTCCAGCAGCTAGAAGAAACCAAGGATCCTTGGATACTCTATACTGATGGATCCTCAAATATCAAAGGCACAGGGCTTGGAATACTACTAAAATCACCACAGGGGGACATAATACCCCACTCTATAGCTTGTGATTTCCAAACCACTAACAATGAGGCTGAATATGAAGCCTTAATTGCTGGTTTGCAAATTGCAAAGCATATGGGGATCAGGTATCTTGAGGTACATGTAGATTCGTTGTTAATTACAAACCACTTTAATGGATCCTACGCTGTTAAAGGTGAAAAACTAACCAAATATTTAGAGATAGTCAAAAGTTTGGCACTCTCTTTTGTTTCCTTTAGTTTGACGCAGGTACCAAGGGAAGAAAATACTGAGGCTAATGCATTGGCTAACTTAGAATCATCCTTGAAGATCCCGGAGGATATCAAGATCCCTATTATCCATATCCTAACCCCAGCCATTGAGGATCATGTGGCTATGGAGATAGGAAATGATTCTGCAATGATCCCCAGTGAGGATACTCAATCCCATTCAGGATCAGGATCATGGATCTCACCAATTATGAGATACTTACAACATGGAGAGATTCCTACAGGAGAAAACCCTAGGGCTTTCAAATCTAAGGTATCTCAATTCACAATTTTAAATAATATGCTGTACAGACGATCTCTTGCAGGACCATACTTGAGATGCATTGAGGATCCTGAAATCCAAGAAGTTTTAAAAGACTTCCATGAAGGAGATTATGGAAACCACACTGGGGGCAGGGCGTTATTCTCAAGGATCCTGAGGACAGGATACTACTGGCCAACCATGAAGAGAGATGCTGTGGAGTATGCTAGAAGATGTGATCCTTGTCAGAGACACAAGAATATCCTTCATCAACCAGCTGAATTGTTGCATCCTATTTCCTCCTCTTGGCCATTTATGAGATGGGGTATGGATATAGTTGGTAAGCTCCCTAAGGCACCTGGTGGAAAAGTATTCATGTTAGCTATGACTGATTACTTCTCCAAGTGGAATTCCTTCTGAGATTATATGTGATAATGGTTCCCAATTTATTGGGGGCAGAACCACTAACTTTTGTGACAGCTGGGGGATTAAGATGATAACATCAACACCAGTCCACCCACAAGCTAATGGTCAAGCAGAATCATCCAACAAGATCATCATCAATAATTTGAAGAAGAAGCTTGGATCCAAGAAAGGGAAATGGGCAGAAGAACTACCCTATGTGCTTTGGGCTGATAGGACAACCCCCAAGAATGCTACTGGTCAAACACCATTCTCTTTGGTATTTGGGGCAGAATCAGTGATCCCAACAGAAATGGTGGTTCCAACTGCAAGAACAAGTACCCGTGATCCTGAGAAGAATGATGAGAACTTGACTCAAGACCTGGATACTATTGAAGAAATCAGGGATATGGCTAGGATAAGGATAACCAGTTATCAGCAAAGAATGGCTGGTGCTTACAACAAAAATGTCAGGATCAGGAGGTTTCAAGTTGGAGATATGGTATTAAGGAAAGCATTTCAGAATACCACCAATCCTGCTGATGGAAAATTGGCTCCAAAATGGGAAGGCCCTTATTTAATTGAAGCTGAAGCAGGAAAGGGGGCATATAGATTGCTAACCATGGAAGGTGATTTGCTACCAAGAGCTTGGAATGCTGTCCACTTGAAGAAATATTTCATGTGAGCAGGATCCTAGTGGTACAGATGATCCTCACGATAGGGGTATCCTTAAAAGATCCTCAAAGTATCGGTAATCCTTGCTTAGGTAATATCTTAAACTTGAATTGTTTCATTTCTTTATTTTCTCATATAAGGATAAGGATCATGTATCCTTTATCCATCTCTCACGTGAGTTTAAGTTTTGAAAGTTCAGGTATCCTTAGCACAACGTTGGTTATCTGCTGAAGCAATCAGTTCCTTGGGTTTAACCCCAGTCATTTGGGATTGACCCCAGTTCCGCCTCTAGCGCACGATGATCCTAGTATAGTTCAAGGCATTGGGACCAGTACTCGTTTTAGGGGCTGATAATTCCATTGTACTGGCTATGCTTAGGATCCTACGTATAATGGTAGACGTACCATACATCCGTTCCTAAGGTTTCTAAAGTTTTCACGTTAGCTAAGGTTTCTAACGTTTTCACGTTAGCTAAGGTTTTGGCATTTTCATGTCACCAAGTTTGGATAGTCGCCAGTTAGGGCCATACTCCAGTTTGCATACGATCCTTGGGCTTGTCCCCAGTTATCCTTGGGCTTGTCCCCAGTTATCCTTGGGCTTGTCCCCAGTTATCCTTGGGCTTGTCCCCAGTTGCTAACTCTTTTCTTATGATGGCTTAGTCCCAAGTTATGCTCTATTTCAGGTTCTTGAAGATAGGCAACTAGGGATCCTTGATCCTTACTTTATTCTAAGGTTTATCTTATAGTTATCCTTATTATGGTTAGGATCCTAACTTGGACCCTCAGGTATGATCCTTAACTATTTTTTATTCTATTCATTATTTATTTGAATAACCCTTAAAGTTTGACAACTAGACTTGTGATCCTTAAAACATATTGCTTTTTGAGATTCTTTAATTAAAGTATATTTGATCGTGGATCATATCCTAAATATTTTCAGTCTGACTTATTCAAAATTATTTATTCAATGAATATGTATCAAAACAAAGGAAAATCAAAGAAACACAAGGATAACAACACAAGATAAGCGACAAAAGGTTAAGATTTTATTTATTAACAAAGTAGTAACCCTTAAGAGGTTGTAAAAATTACCTACCCCGAGCATCTACCAGCAAAACGTGGCCCGTCCGCTGGGGTAGGTAAAGGGTGTCCATGATAATAAGTTCGAGAGTAGTGCAGGAATATAAAGGCGGCAGGATCACAATGGCTTTATCCCCAAAACAGAGGATCCCTCCACCGATTGCAATCCTGCCAATTGTCCAAAGGATCATACATGATCCTTAATCCTAAAACCTATTGTTTAAGTACAACCCATCATTGTTCAACAAAAACACCATAACCAAAACAAACTATCAAACTTAAAAAATGGGCTCCGGCTACGTCTAGAAATGTCCTTCATCGCCCATTCATGCAGCCTATGCCTTCGCTGCATCCTCTTCCCCTCCAGCTGCGGTATCCTTCATCAGATCCTTTCCACTGCCACTTGCCTCAATCGCCAAGACCTCAGTAGCCTCCTCCTCATCATCCTCAAGATCAGCCAATCTTGCCTTCCAGCCCTCAACATCCCAACTGCTTTTATCAAAGTTAGGATCTTGAGCTTCCTGGGCCATCTTCAATTTTGTCTGATACATCGTGATGGCAGCAGAGACCTTAGCATTTTCTATGAGATCATGCTTCTCATAGTCAAGGTCAACCAGAAGCTTAGCCGTCTTGGTCTTGGCATCTTGGAGTTCCTTCTGAAGATCAGCAATGGCAAGGTCCTTAAGCACGGCAACCTGTTGGAGGTCAGCAATCTTCTTGTCCTGCTCCTCAACATTCCCCACGTAATCTTCAATCTCAGCAAATTTCTGCAAAGAAAAGGATAAAGCAGTTCAAGATCAGGTGATCCTCATACGAGTAGGATACCTAGGCAGAATTAAGGATCCTTACATCATTGAAGTATTCAAGGAACTGGTGGCGGATCAGTGATAGGCCTTGAAGGTCCTCAGTGTCAGAAGTTTTCCTCTTCTTGCCACCCTTTCCTTTAGTGGGTGCTTTGGGAATGGAGATGCTAGGACTGGTAGTGGACCTCTTCTTCCTGGATCGAACAAGATCAAGATCAGCTGTGTTGAACTGGGATACAGGCTTGGCAGATTTTCCAGCGCCTGCACATTCAAAGCAAGATGAGTATCCTTATCCTATTTCAATTTATTTATTTATTTATTTTCAAACTATGTAAAAGGCAGGATACTTACTTGACATGGTAATGGAACCTAAGGATACTTCTTGTGAGTCTTGGGTGTCTATCTTGAATGTCCTTGTTTCAGGATCAAGCTTCCAAAAAGCAGCAAGCCTATCCTTGGTTTCGGGTTATGTGATGATGTGTGTGACAGCAATAGCTGCATAACACAAGACAAAAAGGGGGTCAGTAATCCTTATACAAAAACAAGACTTCCTGGTGATCCTTCTCAGGATCCTCCGGCCTACCATGGGTGGACCATGTTCTTGGTAGATGCTTTCCGTTTGGAATGGTATCCCTCCTGACAAAGAAGAAGCGACGTTTCCAATTTGTGTCATTCTTGGTAACTTTAAGAAGAGGATGTTCTCCACCGGGTTTTCGTTTGAACAGATAACGATGGGATCCAAAGGTAGTAAGATCATACAATTGTGTCAGCTCTGACATGCCTAAATCAATGCCCTCCAGCTCGATGATCCTCTCCGGGGTATACAAAACCCTCCAAATCATCGGCATGGCTTGAATGTAAGAAATGCCGGTAAGGGAAAAGAAGGATTGTGTAAATTCTGGGAAAGGATAGGTGTATCCTATGGCAAAGGGAGTAACTGGAAAGGCAACCCACGTTTCTGAAACATAGTCGCTCAGAATAATAGGATCGAAGGGTTTGAAAAAAGCATTCGCCGGAAAGCAATGACGAATCTTGTCTATTTGAGCATCATTAAAGCAACACCTCTCATTTGAGGAGTCTTTGATGATCTTCTGACTTTTCAAGGGACTATCCTTCTGGTGATCCTTGGCGGGGGAGGACCGGAGCATCATTCTCAAAGTGATGGTGATAAAGAAAGAAAAACAGAGTAAGAGAAGGAAGAAGATGAAGAAAGAGATACCTGATTGGTCTTCGACTGAGAATATAAAGGGAGTTTCTTTCGAATTTAAATGCATTTGATCCTATCTCTATCCCCTATTTATAATCATGATCGTGCAGGGTTGTCACTTCTGTGACGTCATGATCGCAACGGCTAGTCCGCTTATAACGGCTAGTTATCCGTTGGTTAAATACGGATAAGATCGACAAAATATAACTCATTTATTTACATATTTACTCCTTATATTTTGGGGTCAATTGTTAGGGGTGGATTTCTAAATAACCAGTGATCCTTATTTGCTATTGGATTTAGTGATCCTCAACTCTGTCTGAAGTAGTGATCCTCAGAAGTGTTGTAGGATCAGGATCATGGATCACTATAAGGATCCCAGTACTAACGGTTGTCTAATTTGAATTCGTGAATGTTTTGCAGGAAGTTCAACTCGGACTTAGTCTTGGCGACATTCCTGGAGAATATTCCCAGACTATCCCGCACGTGCTTGGCCAAAAATGGACGTTGTGGAGAACGTGGGGGCTTGGCACAAAAGTCGGATAGTTAGTTTGGTAGTTACATTTCTATTTTAAAAAGGGGTAACGAGCTAGTAGAAAAACACTTAGTCATTTTACAGCTACACACACTCGTATACTCGCACACTTGTAGCTCTCGACGAACATTCATTCGTTTTCACTCACTTTTACACATTTCACGATAGTGATCCTTGTACCTAGCTCGTTACTATCCGAAGTTGTAAACATTTATTCATTTATTTGAGCTTGGTGATCGGTAGTTTCCATCACCCGGGGTTTTTTGTGCCGGAGATCAACTCTTGATCAAGGGCTTTTCCCCCGTATAAATCCTTGTGTTGTTTGTGCAATTTACATTGAAGTGATCCTCATCGCTATTACACATTTTAAGCATCATTCCCCGTAACATAGAGTTTGGTTGCAATATCCTCAACAGATTTTTTGACCAAAACAATAATGAAGCAGAATATGAGGCTTTAATTGCAGGATTAGAGCTAGCTAAGAATATGAGTATCAAGAATTTGCAAGTATATGTTGACTCCTTGTTAATTACTAACCATTTTAATGGATCCTATGCAGTTAAGGGTGAGAAATTGATCGAATACCTCAATATTCTCAAAAAATTAGCAGGATATTTCGATGTTTTTACACTTGAACAGGTACCAAGGGAGGATAATGCTGAAGCAGATGCCTTAGCAAATCTGGGATCATCGATCAGGATACCAGATGGGACCCAAATACCAATATTACATATCTTGTATCCTGCGACGAATCCTCAGGATAAAGAAGTAGCGGGTATTCAGGATCCTGGAGCAGAGTATCCTGAAAAGGATCCTAAATCCTGGACGGCTCCAATTATGAGATATCTCAAGGAAGGACACATCCCCGGAGATGAAAATCCTAAGGCCTTTAGGATGAAGGTATCACGATTCACTATTATAAATAATGTTTTATCCAAGAAATCTCTTGCAGGACCGTATTTGAGGTGCTTGGAGGATCCTGAAGCCAAAGAAGTACTTCAGGATATACATGAAGGGGATTGTGGTAACCACACTGGGGGCAGATCATTGTTCTCGAAAGTATTAAGGACAGGATATTATTGGCCAACGATGAGGAAAGATGCTGCAGAATATGCTCAAAGGTGTGATGCATGTCAAAGGCATAGTAACATACTACATCAACCAGCTGAACCACTATATCATGTAGCTTCCCCTTGGCCATTCATGAAATGGGGGATGGATATAGTAGGGAAGTTACCAAAAGCTCCGGGAGGAAAAGTATTTATGCTAGCAATGACGGATTATTTCTCTAAGTGGGTTGAAGCTGAAGCATTTGTTCAAGTTAGAGACCAAGAAGTAGTATCCTTCATAAAGAGAAATATCCTGACCAGGTTTGGGGTACCAGCTGAAATCATTTGTGATAATGGGTCCCAGTTTATAAGCAAGAGGACTACTGACTTTTGCAAGAGTTGGGGAATCAAAATGATCACGTCTACTCCGGTACATCCTCAAGCGAATGGACAAGCTGAATCCTCGAACAAGATAATTGTCAATAACTTAAAGAAGAGGCTTGGAGCCAAAAAAGGAAGATGGGCAGAAGAATTACCCTTTGTTTTGTGGGCTGATAGGACAACGATAAAGAATGCAACCGGCCAAACCCCATTTTCCTTGGTATTTGGAGCAGAAGCAGTGATTCCAACGGAAATGGCAATACCTACTGCAAGATCTATCCTACAGGATCCTGAACAGAATCCTGAAACCTTATGTCGAGATTTGGATACTATAGATGAAAAAAGAGATGCAGCAAGGCTAAGGATGGCAGCATATCAACAAAGAATATCCAGAGCATATAACAAGAATATAAGGACTAGGAGATTTCGAGTTGGTGATTGGGTGCTAAGAAAGGCTTTTCAAAATACCACTAATCCTGCCGATGGCAAGCTAGCTCCAAAATGGGAAGGACCATATGAAGTTGAGTCAGAAGCAGGGAAAGGAGCATATCGACTCAAGAATATGGAAGGGGATATGCTACCGAGATCCTGGAATGCAATACACTTAAATCTCTATTTCAAGTAAGAATAGAATTTAATTTCTATCTCAGAATGGTATGTATTCTATCTCTTTTAAATATATTTGTTTATTATCTTGAACCCAATACTGACTTAAGCATCGGAGGGGTGTTAGCCAAGCTAACACCCACCTTAGTTTACAGTTGTTTTGCAGTATATGCTTCAGGATATAGCTCCAGGATATACGCTCAGGATAACTCGAAAGATTAGAGGATTGGCCCCCTCTCTCACGTATAAGGGATCCTGATCCCTTCAAAGGTTTAAAGGTATTCACCTTTCTTTCGAATTAGGTTTAAACACCTCGCCTGGAGCGCAAGTTATCTAGGTATAGTTCAAGGTAGCGGGACCAGTTCATGTAAAAGTGGCTGACAATTTTGTTACTGTTGGCTATATCCTGGATCCTGAAGGTATATGAGGATTGATCACCCTCTCTCACGAAAGAGTATTTTCATACTCTCTAAGTTTTAAAGGTTTTCACCTTTCTAAGATTTGGAGTTTATACACTCTCGCCTGTAGCGCATGAAAATCAGGGTTTATCCCCAGGATATTAAGGGTTTATCCCCGGTATGCTAAGGATTCATTTCAGGATATCAAAAGTTTTGCCTCGGGGTGTTCGAAATTTATTCGAGCCAAAGTGTGAATACATTTGCGTTTCTATGTTGTACACAGGGGACATATATTATACTATTCGAAGGATGGATCCAAGTTTATAAGTCTGCACTGGGGACATTCCCAAGATGGAAGATTGGAATTGACTCTCTAAGAGTCTTTGGTATGGTCTCTCCTTTTTTCAAATGATTTAAGTCTTCTAAGTTGTATGACGATATCCTGACCAGGATATCTATAAGAATACTTGTCAGGATATTTTCAGAATGCGTTCCCATAATATTCTTGAAAATATTCAAACATAACGATTTTCATAAGTAAAATTTGCACACCAATAACCACAATAATAAAGTCAAAAGAGAAGTTATATTATTAACATACCAAAAGATGTGCTCATAGTTTCACCTCAAAACAAGGCCCATCCACTAAGAGCACTAGTAGTTACTTACCATATTTACCCAACAGTTGAAGGTTTCGTCTCAAACCGAGACCCATCCACCTCCAACTATTGTATTGTTCAAAAAGCATGCAGGAAATGTAAATTGTTCAAGTGCAGAAAAGTAAAGTGCAAAAAAGTAAATTGTTTAAGGGATTACAGACCAACATTCAAATGTAAAAAGGTGGGCTCTGGCCTTGGCACGTATATCCATCATCGCCCACCTGAATGCCCTCACACAGCGGCGTCTTCTCCAACCTTCTCCGGCTTCTCAGCACCAGCATCCTGAGCAGCATCCTCACCAGCATCCGTCCCAGCATCTGCTCCAGCGTCCTTCTTGTCTCCAGCCTGGTTCACCACCTCTGCTGACTTGGAAGATTCACCGGCTTCGGTAGGAAGTGGCACAGCTTTACCCCCAAGCTCTTTCAGCTTGGCCACCCAGGATTCCACCGGCCAGGATGGGCATACAAGGCCTGTCTCCCTGGCCTCGTAGGCCATCTTGATGCGAGCTTGTAGCAGGGAGACGATAGCAGAAGCTTTGATTCCTTCCCGGAAAGAAACCATGGCCTGCTCGTGATCCATTTGGGTAGTGGCAAGTTTGAGCTCAGCATCTTGGGTGACCTTCTTCAGCATGCCCTTGTAGTGCCGGGTCTTTGCTTCAGCAATGGCACCTTGGTCAGCAACGGTGCTTTCAAGCTGTATGATCCTGGCCTCGTGGAGTACAACAGTACCGCAGGCATCATTGTATAGGTGGAGCAAATGCTGGAGGCCCTGCACATCAATTTCAGGTATGAGCCAGAATATATTAACCAGGATATCCTGTCTGGATATCCTATCAGGATATATGTGCAGGATATATGTAAGGATATTACCTTGTTGAGGAAGGATGTCATTGGCTCTAAGGAGTCAGAGAAGCTGAGTTCATCGTAGGAGAACCCCTCTAGGCTTGGAGCACTGACTTCAGGACCTTTCCTTTTTTTTGCTGTGGAAGCACGAGTCCTTGGATTGGCCTTGGGAGCCGGGAGAGGCTTGGAGCTGGTGGCGACAGGGGTCTCTTTCTTGACCACGACTGGAGTAGGGTAGCTGTCAAGTTCGTTAAGGTCTAGGTAGATTGGAACCTTGCTGGAGTCTGCACACAGGGAGTAAAATTCTAAATTTCTCCTAAGAATATCAAGTGAAAACATGTATATACAGGATATCTTGCAGGATCCTTACCAGACATGTTTGCACTTGAAAGAGGACTTGGAGTTGGTGGAGATGGGTTGAAACTTCTTTCAGCCTCTGGAAGGAGTCTGATGGCGTCTATCCTTTTTTGAGAATCAGCAAGAGGAGGAGCAATCTTCCTGAAATCAGCTGCATGCACAACATGAAAAAGAAAATCAATTAGTTCAGGATATGAAACAGGATAAGATACAGGATCGTTCTTAAACCCTAAATCCTACCCTTTTTCAACTATTGTACCGGATATTCCGTTCCACCAGGGATTGAGTCTCTTTTTACAAAGAAAAACTTGGATTGCCAGTTATCCTCGTTCCTGGTGGCACGAAGTATCAGTGGGTCACCGGAGGTGGAATAAAATAGAAATCTACATGACCCATGGCATCTAAGCTTGTAGGCTAGGGGGAGATCATGGACAGAAATATCAGGGATGTGATTTCTCTTGATCTGGTCAAGAACAGATAAAACACGCCAAAGCATTGGCATTGTTTGGCTAAAGGAGATTTTTGTGATATTGAAGAATTCGGTGATGAAGTCCGGAAAGGGGAATTGTAGCCCTAGGGTGAAAGGGAAGGCACTGAAACATATCCACTCGTTGGAGACCATATCCGACCGGATTTCCCGGTCAAACGGTCTAAATACAGTTCCTTCCGGGAAGATGCCGGGGGATTTCAAGGCCGACAGGTGGGCACTATCAAAGGTACATATTTCCTTCTCCGGTTCTTGGAGAAGGTTCTGTTGGATGAATGTGGGAGCCGAATCACCTGAACTGGATCTTGTTTGTCTCGGCATTTGGTCACCTGAGTTTTTCGCCGGAGAAAGAGAATGAAGATAAATATGAAGATTAGAGAGAGAATGTTACCTTTTCCTTATCGATTATGATTAAAAAAGAGATGAGGATGAGAAGATATAGGGTATAATGAGTAAATATAGGCTGAGTAGTTGCAAACGGTCACATCATTGGTCTTATCTCTTAATTACCTCGATCTTCATGAAAAATGTAACCGTTAGTGATGAGGATACTAAACGGTAATATTTTTGGGGACAATTGTTATGGGCAAAATTCTGAGCCCATATCCTGAGAAATATCTTGGATTATATATTGGTTATATGATATCTGTTCATATCCGGGATGCTGATTCAGGATATTGGTAACATCCTGAATGGTATCCTCAGGATCACTAACGGATTATGTCCAGGTACGTGGGTTGGAAGCTAGCAACGTTCACAAAGAATTATTTCGCTGAAGACTCGGTCCAAATCGTTCAAATAGGGACGTTGAAGCCGCATTACTCGGTCCACAACGTTAACTATGGAATATTCGGAGTATCCCATATTTATAGGAATTATCATTTGTAATTTGTTACTATAAATAGGTGGGTATACCAGATCGAATAGGACATCACAAAAACACTCGCTACACTTTTACACTTGCTCTCTAGTGTCACACCCCGAAATTATCAGAGCATTGGCGTGACTGGACTGGTATCTTCATTGCACAGCGGAAGCAAATAAGCTAAGTCTTTTAGAAAATGAACGCCCACTAAGTACTCGACTCCACATGGCTCTCCTATTCCAACCGTGCCTTTACTTCGAAATGCAACCTGAGAAAGAAACATGCGAAAAAGTCAACATAAAGTTGAGCGAGTTCATAGTTTGTTTGTAAAAGATTTGAAATAAATCTTTTGAGTTATGAAAGATTTGAAATAAATCTTTTGAGTTGTGAAAGATTTGAAATAAATCTTTGGAATAACCGGTTTTTGAAATTGTATTGAGAAAACGAATCAAAAGTCATTTTCTTGCCAAGTTATATGGAAACGTTGTGTTTGTAACAAAGTATGTTCATAAAAACCATGTATTTGTAAAGTCTTGTATTTGTAATGTTCGTATACCCGTCAATGCCCACCCTGACTTTGACTCCATACCCGCATAATCCTGTGCTTTGAATTTTGTATAAAACATGGTATTTAATTTGTATGAACAAGTAGTTTCGTAAGTATATATGTCCCTGGTATGTAGCAAATAAGGAAATAAAGAGATCACCAATGGTTTGCAAGGCCATTGATATGTGTGAAGTGCAAGTAGGAAGACTCAAACCTAGCGGATTTGTGCGTCGGGTACATAGTCACCCCGAGGTCCGTTCTGTTGGGCCTGGGGCTGGGCTCGCTACACCCAGATAGATCTACCGCATTGTGCCCCTCGGTCCTACAATGAGGATTAATGGCCTCCAGTTCCCGCCTACCCACTCACATGATCTAAGTAGTAAACCCTCCTTAAGCTAACCATACCATGTATAAAAATGTCTGTAAGTGTCTGTAATCATTGTACATGTATTTTACCCCAGTCTCTAAGACTGATCCTCCCTCAGTCTCTAAGACTGATCCTTCCTCAAAACACATCATACTTGGTACTCGTTCTCACCAAGAGTACTTCTTGTATTTACCCGTAGTTTAGAAAACTAGAATTCGTGGGTATGCATATTCCGAAAGATACGTTTGTTTGAAAACCGGTATGTTTAGTATAAACCTTTCGTAAATCATTTGAGTTTCTCGAAATCCCTTCGTAATATGATTTAGAAATACGAGTTTTGCGTTTGTTCAAAACTATGTATGCTTTTGCAAAACGTGCATGTCTTTCCACCCCGAAAACATTTACAAAAATGTAAAACAGTAAAAAGTTGGGGTTATGAACTCGCCTGAATTTCCATGTGCAAAGCTAGCTAATTACGACTCCGTGATTTCGTTTCCAAAATGAGACTCGCTAGCGTGCATTCTACAATATTCCTAACACGGAATATCTAATAAGTTTCTAAATAAAAGCGGTAACTAGTCTACGTGTCACCGAGCTCTACCGAATCGTTAGCCGAACGATTCGACAGTAAGTTGTTAACTTGAAAAAAAACGAAGAAGTTATGCTTGCGTAATTCGTTTATTCGTCGGTATTTAAGAAGTCTTGAAAAGACTTAGTTCTCGTGAGGTTTAAAATATATGAATATTTATATAAAAGTATATAAATATATTGATATAATCGCGTTAGTTGTCTCGAGAAATCGTACGTGTATGTTCAAAAGTTTGTATGAAAATGCCGTATAACCAATTCGTATCATATATACGTCTCGTATGATATTTATCAAAGTGTATGTCTATGCCATTTAGGCGTTTGACGTGAATATACAAAGTCATATTCATGAAAGAATCGTCGGATTGTCGTGTTTGAAAATAAATATGTAACTATATATATATATTTTTTTATAAACGAATGTGTGTTCGGCGTTTGAAACAATATAAATAATTATATTGACTTTAGAAAGGAGTTGTCGAAATTCCGTAGTTTATAATAAATATAATAATTATATTTATTTGTTGTAAATAAATTTCCGACTCGTCATTTATTGTAAGTTGTAAAGTGTTATCGAAAGAAACTATATGCTTGTATTCGTCTTCCCAAAATATCATTTGAATCCGATGTTTGTTTTATAATAAAACGCGTTCCTTTTTACGGATTTTCTCGAAAAACGGGCAGAGTTTCCTCTGTTTTTGGACGCCCCGACAACACAAGTTGTCGCTATTTTTATCAAAATTCAATCAATTCACGCAATATATATAGCTTTTTATCAAATATGCCAAATTAAAGTGTAAATAGTCGCTAAAAGTATCGGTCGAGCTCGTTCACGAAATAAATAAAATTATAAGAATAATGAAATGTATTGCGCCGTAAAATCTTTACCATCTTCTCGTGTCGAAAACCGAGCTGACCGAGTCAACTCACTGAGTTGACTGAGTTTGACCGAGTTTGACCGGGTCAACTGAACCGCTTCCTAATCTGACCCGAACCAACCAAACCGAGTGGACTTGTCTTGTCCCGAGTCGACTCGCTGACTGAGTTAACCGAACCGCCTGCCCGAGCCGCCTGACCGAACCGAATCTATCCCGAACATCTCTGTTGACTGAGTTGACTCGGTTGACCGAGTCAAACCGAGTTGAGCTAAACACTAAACTGAACTCCGAATCTGTTTACTTGTTGACCGACCGAACCTGACCCAAAGCCATCTATGACCCGGAACCCCGAAATGTCCCTAAATGTGAACCGAACATCATCAGCATAATCATCTTCAAGTTTTTGCAAGAATTAATGAGAAACGGGGGGTGTTTTACCGGAAAGCATGTCGAACCAGAACCACCACCGTCACCGCAGTGGCGGCGCTGCCGTCGCCGCCTTTCTTCTCTCCGGCTTCTCTCTCTTCTCGGGTTGCTCTCTCTCTCTCTCTCTCTCTCTCGCCGCCTCTCTCTCTCACCGCCTCTGTTTTTGCCGCCGCACCACCACCGTACGGTGGTGGTGGTCTTCCGTTTGTCGATCGAAAGGGGGGGGGGGGTTAACAAGCAGGCAGGTTGTGGGTGGTGTGACCGGTGAACACCAGCTCCGGCAGCCGATCGATTTGACTGCCGAACAGGAGACGAGTGAGAGAAAGGGGTAGCAGGGGATCTCTTGTGTGTATGGAGAAGATGAGTTCTTGTGTTTGATTTATTTGAAGAAGAGGAAGTCTAGGTCATTTATGTGTGTGTGTATATAAAATGTCTGTATATTTGAGGAACAAGAGAGGTGATAAGGGTCTTATATAGATCTTATTGAGATCTAGTGAGGATTTTGCAAATCTTGCCAAGATTTTATTGGGATTTTATAGGATCTTCTATAGATCTTGTGTAGATTTATAATCCTTTAGTAGATCTTGTAGAGATCTCAATATATCTAATATATTATGTGCGGGTTTAGGCTTGTGGGTTTTGGGCTTGGGCCCAGGGCCCACAAGCCCATCTCGTGTGTAAGTGACCCGTAATTCCTAAGAGACCCGTTGTCAAAACCAGAACTCCGTTTAACGTCAAAAATTAAAATACACAAAAATACGGTCGGTAGTCGTTGTTTGCATGCCCGTTCGCCGATTACGGTAATAATCGCGAAAATTTGTATCGTTGCCGTCTTTAATCCGTTTTTTTTCGATCCGGTTCCGACTGTAGTCACTAAAATTTAATTACGAAGCTAAAACATATCGTAAAAATTTAATATTTGTCGGCGTTGTCAGTATTTTGTACGGCATCAGTTCGTTGTCGCTTAATATTCAGCAGATTTCCAGCAGATCACCATACGCGTACTGTAAAGTCGGATAAACGTTCCTAGGCACTCCAAAGGCCTAATTAAGTTAATATGCGCAGTAAACACTATTTATTGTCGTGTTAAACACCTGTTAATTACGTAATTATGGGCCGTAAATTACCGGTTGTCACATCTAGCAATTTTCACTTTCGCACAAAAGCATTGTAACAATTAGCGATCTGGTCTATATCCTGCACTGTATCCTGAAGTTTAAAGCAATAAGAAGAACAAGGCAGCTGCGATTGTCAGCTCCCGAGGTTTTATGCCGGCGATCTAGATAGATCAAGGGCTTTCCTCGTACATCTCGTGTCATCCCCTTTTACTTTTTGTTCATTGTTTGATCGTAGATGCAGCTCAATATCCTGAGCCGTATCCTGAATACTGTTTTTCAAAACAACTTAACCAGCATATTTTCAAACACACTTTTTAGCACACTACTTCACTTAACTAATTTGATCACTTAATTGCTTCGGTAATTTTTTACCAAAACACTCGTCATCTTCCTTCTTGGGTTCATCCTTCTTGGAAGGAGGCTTCGAATGCGGTGTAGATAGGGTCCTACTCCGAGTCCCACTATACTCTTCGTACTGCCGCTCTAAGGCCTTTGTAACTGCGTCGTCTACTAACGCTTTTAGTTCAGCACCCGTTAAATTAATTCGGGCGTTATCATTGTTCTCCACTGGGTGGCTATTAATTTCATCTGAGCCAGCCATTTAATTGAACTGTTACATAAAACAAGGACAATAGTTTACTTGGGAGTTTATTATGGAATTGTCTTTTATGGCAATTCATTAACCATGGTAACGGAGACCATATTTGGTTAATTTATTAATCACATTTATTTAGGATTTATATTATAACTTATCCTAATTATAAAAACAATAACAGTTTTACTAGTGGCACGAAAGGCCTAGTCACATGGACAAGTTTAATTTATAAGCCATGATTTCAGAGGATCGAGGCAAATTTAGTAATAGCAAAAAAAACCTAGTCACGTGGACAAGTTTAATTTATAAGCCATGATTTCAGAAAATCGAGGCATTAAGGTTTGAATCAAAGTTCATTACCTTTTCTTGACAGGGAGTTGTAGGCTACCACTGTCTTTAGTCTTATATGACAATGGATATGACTCGTAAGTATTATATCCCCAATTATAATTTAATAATAGCTCAACAGCCTAGTCACATGGACAGATTTTATTTATAAACCAGGATTTTATAGAATCGAGGTATTAAGGCTTGAATCAAAGTTCATTGCTCTTTTTAACAGGGGGTTGTAGACCACTACTGTCTTTAGCCTCAAAGGACGTTAATTATAGCCCGTAGGCATTTCCCTTCTAAGGGATGTTTATGGTATGATCATCTTTTCAGATGTTATTAGTCGAGATCGTATGGATCCTACCGACTATTATGTTTGGATGTATTCCAATATCTTTAGACAGGGGTCAAAGACCACCACTGTCGTTGTCTTATCGGACAACAAGTTTAGCCCGTAGGCACTTCATCACTAATGGATGTTTATAATATGATCATCGTATTAGATGATATTAGTCATGATCACATTGATCATATAGACTAATAGGCTTGAGCATAGCTCACCACCATAGACAAGGAGTCATAAAGCTCAAATGTTAATGTCTCAAATGGACAGTACATTATAACCCGTAGGCAAAACATCACTAGGATGTTATATGATATTAGTCATGATCACATTGATCGTATAGACTATTAGGCTTGAGCATAGCTCACCACCTTAGACAAGGAATCATAAAGATCACAATGTCAGTGTCTCAGATGGACAATACGTTATAGCCCGTAGGCACTTCCCTTCTAAGGGATGGTTATAATATGATCATCTTATAGGATGATACAAGTCATGATTTCTAGATCATAAGGAAAATTAGGAAATTTTAAAAATTTCCAGTATAGGGATGACTATTGTGATTTTCTCGAATCACATTTGTCAAGAGTGCTAACACGTTCTTAGGTGTTAACAAGGATTTGAATCTTTTGAATAGGTCCTACCATCTTGGCCTCGTCATATAGGCTAGGTTTACCTTTAAGATTCATTTTTAATAATTAACGCAGAACAATCCTAACTCGGGATGTTAATAAGGATCTGAACCTAAATTGAGGAACTGCCATCTTGGCCGGGTCTTAATAATGACACGCGGCTAGGTCTTGTCCTTTTTAGATTTTGCCATTTTATTATAATGGTAGATCTTATAAAAAGAATGTTATTTTTCATTTATTTCTTATTTCATGTTTAGAATGAAAGTTTAAATTTAATCATTCCACTATATAAAAATAAAAGTATAAAGTTGCCCTAAGCGAGACTTGAAAGGAATAATGTTGTCCTCGAAGGGACTAAAAGATAAATATGTCCTTATAAGGACTTATTAAGGAAACGATCTTCAGCAAGAGGAGTTTCTTCTTCATTTTATTTCTGAACGTTCTCTCCTTGGATGCTCGTTTCATTCTAGCCGCGGTACGAAGCTCAGCATTTCAGGGCTCCAGATGTGGAGAATTTCTATCACAGCTTCTTCGCTTGGCGACGTATTCAAAAATTTGGAAGCAAAAATTTACAGATTAGGATTGAGAATATTCCTATGTTAAGTCTAGACTCAGAAGGTCAAGAAATGTGCTAATGTGTCATTGAGATTAAACACAAAAAGCTAGTGTTTAATTCACTCAATGTTGGCTCTGATACCAACCTGTCACACCCCGAATTTCCACGTGTCAACCGGTGGGCCCGGTGTGGGAGTATCGTAACGTAGTTGATATCATCGTAGTCAAACACACAATATATAAATGCACAGCGGAAGCAAAAGATGAATATATTACAATCCGAATATAAAGTAATATCAAGTATTACAACGGAAAGTAAAGGATCCACAGGCGGATCTTAAAACATAAATATTGTTCAACAGACTTTAGACGCCTAGAACTTGCAAGATTCCTTATTAACGTCCTGAGCAGCTTCCAGCCTATTACGTACTTGTACCTGTCACTTAGACTTTTGAAAATACGTCAGCTTTAACTGGTAAATACACTCAACCGACTCATTTGAAAATGTCTGTGAAAATTGGTTTAGGTGCTCAAGGCACGAAGATGTTTTGACACTTTGATTAAAATGCACAAGGCAAAATTAATCTTTTATACTTGAGACAAACTATATTTCATGTTATCAGTTTTACATAACTTGTCCTACATACGGGGCCCGGTTCTATGCCGGTTCATGATTAACCGACACACCACTATTCCCTTATTGGGAATCCCTTATTGGGTATAATTAATTAATAAACATATGGCATCTGTCAGGTGTATGCCTACACCCCATGCTTAGGACGTGGCCATTGCATTTAATGAGTCAAGGATATCCAGGACACGGTCGCATTAATCCCCAATGTTTCAGTCAAGCAATACGAATTAAAACAGGTTATTTGGATTTCCCGACTTATTGGTCTTTGAATCCCATACCTGACCATGCGGTATTTATATTATCGTATCCCAAGCCCGTAATAGGGAAAATAAGTTAAGAGTATTTACCTGAGCTAGCTCCTGACTTAAATAGCAAGAATTATAATAACTCAGCCGTATTCACTTAAGTAAGCGTAGGTACAATTTACCGAAAGGCTCTAGTCTGGAATGATGGTATAAATAACCAATTAGAATGCTAACGGGTCTTTAATTAAGCCTAAGCTTAGACCGGTTAATTATACGGTTCAAACGCACGATTAGGCGAAGACCGGAATAGAATGTGATTTAGACCCAACAAGTTCGGAGACTTGCTTAATATGGGTATTTCATACACATTCTGGATTTTGAGATAAAACCGATAAGGTTTGACCCGTTTCGGCTAATTTATGCAAACTAGTTACATAAACCGAACCGAACGCGTAATAAGCGTAACAGGTATTCATAAAAGCCATATACAGGTTTCCTAAGTTAATATGCTTCAAATATGTTGTGACATCAGTAAGATGTCTTTTATTATGCCCGAAATGAATTTAAACACAAACTATGCCTCGTAGGGGTAGTTTGATCATTTTCAAGGTTATAAAAGAGTTTAAGTATTTACCTGAGTTACAGGTCTGATATAATCAGCAAAAATACTTATTTTACTAAGTTATAATAGTAGGGTAAAATATATATGTGAAATTTATCAATTATAACCAAACTATGCACCGTAGGGGCATTTTGGTAATTTCACATAAGCCGTAAAGCTCAAAACTGAAGTCTGAGTTAAACAACTTTTGCTTACTGTTAAAATATTATAATTTACCTCAAATATCAGTGGGTATCAACCCTGGTATGTTTAAAATGATTCTATTACATACTATGCGTTAGAAACGCTTAAAAAGGCGATTAGAAGTCATTTCCGGGTTCTATACCTAAAGCTGATATTTTTATTATTCTAGAAGGCTTAAAATAATTTATTTACTATATGTAATCAGTAGCAAAAGGTTTGGAGTCGATTAGATATGTAAAACTCATTTTATAGCCCGTAAGGGCAAAACCGACAATTACCGGATTAAGCCTACGACTCTGAGTTATGCTCAGCCTAAAATTAATTAAAAATCTTCAAAAATCCCAAAATAATATATTACATCAGTGGGTAAAGAGTTTGATATCAAAAGTATGTTTAAATAGGCTATACGCTAAATACACCGTTTAATTGCTAATAAGCTTTTGAATTACGCTAACGAGCATAACTCTTAATCTACACCACAAACTGATGTCAAACTTTGGGTGCAAGTTTATATATCAGTAATTAAAGTTTCTACTCTTTTACATTTTCAAAAATCACGTTTTAAGGTGAAAAGGGCATAATGGTCAACATATGAGCAATTAACGGAATCATGCATATTAATTGGTTAACTAATGAACCAAGGTGTATAATCACAGAGGGTCATACTAGCGTGTAACCTGGTCCAAATAGAGCTCTTAGGCATTTCTAAAACATACCCAGACGGGTCAGAACTGAAGTCAAAGCATAAGTCAAAGCTTTGCGACTTTCGGTTCCGAACCGGGTCTAAACATAAAATTGTCGGGTTGAACATGTTTAGACATGTTCTTACACTAATTACCAAGTTATATTAATGATCAAACAGGTTGTATGTGTTCTACATTGCTAATTATGTATTAACTTGAAATTTAGCATCCTGTTGACTTTTTAATAACAAGTTTGACCCGACATTAGACCTAGTTAGAGTGGGAATCAGGGGGAACCCTTTTAAGGGTTTATTACCCACATAATTACCAACTTATAACTACTTTCAATTCGACTAATCACTGGACCATTAGTGATTAATTGTTAAGTCAACCGCTAATTACGACGGTTTGACTTTTAAGCTAAAACTAAGCAAAACTTAACTAAGAGAGGTTAAGCAAACTTACCATGGTCCTATGCACGATTAGTGATCACTTGAGAGAAGTCTTGAGCTCCAGAAATGATCAGGAATGCAAGAGAAGGTGTGAAGAACTTGTTGCAACTTAGTGGCTTTATATAGTGATCAAGAACCCACTAGATTGTTGACATGCAAGTCTACAACTGACCACAATTCATCTACAAGTGTCCCTAAGTGTCTAGGGGTGGTTTAGGGGTCAAGCAAGATGAGGAAAATCGGATAAAAGTCGATTACAAGGGCCATGGCAGACAAGAAACCAAGAAATTCGGATCAGATAGCCCTAGGCGTGACGCGAAGCCCCCCCCCCCTGGGGCTTCGCGTGGCGCGAGGCCCTTCTGATCAAATCACCAAATTTTAGATTTTTATGCAATGGTCCTTGGCTCTTCAAACTTTGTTTAGACTTCATTTTCTTGCATATTGAGCCCTCCAAATTGATGTTTAGGGGCTTCAAGACATATACCCATTTTCTTAAGTCCCCGGTTAACTTATTGTTACCCGAAAAGTCCTAACTTTCAACGTTGATGCTTTAACCCCTCGCATACGAATTTGATCATAACTTTCTCATACAATAATGAAACTTTATGAAATTTTTATCGTGCATTCTAGTGAGCTTAATTAATCATTACAAAGCTTCGGGTTTGTCAAAAGGTTACTCAGAGGTATAACTTAAACATGTTGACACATTTAACCACTGTAGTTTGTAATCTCTCACTTTCTTTCATATTTAGCTTCGTATGATCCATGATTTATTCATTTGAAGGTACGAGCATCAAGAATGTACAATATATTTATTCACCGTTGACATTTAGAACTCGTACATTTACATACTTTCCATGATTGTCAACTTTAGTCCTTTCAGAACATTCTTTCACACGCTCAAACTTATGACACGTGTCAACACATTATAGGACGTGAATTTTCGAGGTGTTACAACAGTGTTCTGTTTTTTAGACTTATATCTGTGATGACTGTTTTTGATTTATATGTTAATGGTATGGGACATTAATGTTAAATATATTTCCATTAATAGTTGTTATGGATTTTCTTGGACAATCTGTTTCGCTCAGTGCCACGCCCTGATGTTTCCGCCATCGGTTGGGGTGTGACACATCGGTGCGAGAAGAGGACGAGATTGATCGAGACTTCATAACGCTATTTGCGACAATATTTAATCAAAACCGGTTTCATTTCATTGATAATAATTCACGTACAACATTTGGAATTCAAAGTACATCAAGTTCTCAAAACAATACAACAAGTTACAATAAACAAAATACAACAACAAGTCTAGTATTCTAAGCATGTCTCTAAGTCATCCCTACTAGATTCCATGATCATCAATGTCATCAACCTGCAACATGTTTAAAGTATAGTTCAATACAAAGATGTATTGGTGAGCATACAAGTTTAATAAATAGCATAGGTATAAAAATGATTAAACGAGTCCACATGGCAAAACTTGTTATCTAGATTAACGTAAAAACTGTATGCAATTAAAATGTCAACCCAAAGATTACCGCTATCGTAATCCTATCGTAGCAACGATAGGACCGTTCTGTTTTAACTTAACATGACCACAAGACTACGGGTGGTGCGTTACTCCTATAGCGTTATACATGTTAAGGGGAGGCTCGTTCGAAGTTAATGACAAGTTTATCACATAAGAATGTTCCAGTAACAAGAGACAAGTATAATGTATTAAGCATACATGATTGGATTGTTTGTTTGTGATTGCATAAAGTATGTGTGATTGTGTAAGTTGATATAGTAAACACGTTGCACCCAAAAGTGTAAAACCTAAAAAGGGCGTTTGAGTATACTCACGGTTTTGCAAATCTTCATTTGTTAATCCGCGAGTTGAGAAGTTGACGAGGGCGCTGGAACACCGAGGTTACCCTACATGGGGTGAACGAAAGTGTGAGTCATTGGAGTTGATTGAAAGATTCAGATTAGGATTAAAGTATAAAAGTATAAGTATAAAACACGAAAATATATCCCGTTTGAACACTCGTTATAACACTAAGTTGCTGTGATTTCATGGGTCCTGATTTGCCCAATCCAATCACAACGAGGAATCCAGAACTGAGATTAACGGAAAACCAAAACATCACAACACTGTTTCGTGCGAATGGAAGTCTCTTAGCGCGAATGGAAGGTTTCCTTCACGCGAGTGGGCATTATTCGTGAGAACAGAAAGTTCGTTTGAACTTTTTAACCATTAACCGGTTACGTTGTGAGTGAAGTTATGTTATATATTATGTTATGTTATGTTATGTTATGTTATGTTATGTTATGTTATGTTATGTTATGTTATGTTATGTTATGTTATGTTATGTTATGTTATGTTATGTTATGTTATGTTATGTTATGTTATGTTATGTTATGTTATGTTATGTTATGTTATGTTATGTTATGTTATGTTATGTTATGTTATGTTATGTTATTTTATGTTATGTTATGTTATGTTATGTTATGTTATGTTATGTTATGTAGTTATAATAATAGTCCAGTAAGTCAGAGAGTTAATAGAAGTCATGCATGGAGATATAACATCTCGTTAAGTTTTACGAAAGACAACTTTATTAACATCGTTAACAAATCGGTTGGTCTTGAATGAACAGAAAGTAAATAATACAGTAAGTAAATACCAAAACAGCCGAACAACGACAACCCAGGCATGTCATTCCCAACATCGCGAGTGTTGGAGGCGAGGCGGGGTTAACTCATTTTGAGTCTAGAAGACTGTTTGGGTGTTCCTTAGCAAATTTAAGTGAGGCGGTGGAACTAAATTGAAAGCCCAAGCTTCCACGGTTCACACTCTGTTAAACACAGATTTGTCCATATTGAAAATGGGAATTTGAAATAACATTCAACGCTTGGAATGTTGCAGAAACGAGAGAAACAGAAGCCTTCGTGCGAATGGACAACTCAGTCGCGCGAGTGGGCCAACTCCCTTCGTGTGAGTGGCTCTTGTTAGTTGTTTGGAGTGAGTTAACACTAACCCACAACAATAGACTCAGCTTGTGAGCTCGGTGGGTTCTAGATTCTGCCAAGTTTTAACATCATAAAGTATTAAATAACAGTTTGAAAGAAAATAAAGTTTAAATCCTTAAATTAAACCTTAATCGCTTCTCGACGAGAGTATCTTACCTATAGGACAAAGCACGTTTCTCTAATTTGAAAGGACTTTCGATTCACTTTGGAATAGTCAACGTTTCTAAACCCGAAACAATCCTATGTTTAATGAGCCTTTCTTTTGTGTGATTCAATTTATATGTGATTTTATACTTGTTACCTCGTTCGTTTCAAACCGTTACACAATTCGCACGTCTCACGCAATAAATAACGATAATAATTCTCGTGAACAAACAAAATTTGTACTCATTTTTACGCATTCTTACGTGATTATACTTGTAATTACATGTTGCAACCTTATGCTTATGTAAATTATACGTGACACTTGGACACTTACATGCTTTTACATGCAAAAACTTTGTTTTAAAATTTATGATCAAGTCTCATCCTTTTCTTTTCTTTCAAACTTCTAGATGCCTTCTTCAAGCTCGCCAGAAAAGCCCAAGTCCACGAAGGGTTCTCGCTCAAGTTCTATCTCCAAAAAGGAACTCGTAGGCCTCATTGCTGAACAAATGGCCGATCAAATGGCTCGAGTTATACCCGACATCGTTAGATGCATTCAAACCAACCCTGATTCACCTCATTGCTCTGTGGACTCCAAGGTGGAGAAACCAAGGACACCTTTTCTCTTCAAGCAATTCAGGGCTTCCAAACCACTGGAATTCACTGGAAAGGATGGCGCTACCGCACTACTCACTTGGTGCGACGCCATGGAGATCACTTTTCATCAGGGTGGTTATCCTGATGAATTGCGCACCCAAAATGCTACAGGGGTGTTTCGATCAAGAGCTCTTGATTGGTGGACCTCTGAACACAGCACAAGAGGTGAGGATGTCGCCCACGCTTTGCCATGGGCTGAATTGAAGAAGATTATGAAGGAGGAATTTTGTCCGCCACACGAGTTGAGAAAACTGGAAAGTGAATTTTGGCACCTTAGGCAAGTGGATGACGACAATGATGGTTTAACCCTCCATTTCAAACAACTTTGCATCCTGTGTCCTAGCCAAGTTGATACACCTGAAAAAGCCATCAACAAATATATCCATTGTTTACCTGATTCATTCATGAACCTCGTGGAGACTGCTTGCCCAACAACTATTGAGGAAACCTTTCGCTTGGCCGCCCGTTTGAATAGCAACCACGTCATGCGTAGAAAAGCCGCAAAAGCCCCGCTGAAAACGCCCCATCAAGCCACCGTTGAACCTGCTGTTGAACCCTCCTCATCCACCAAGAAAAACCGAGGCAAGAAGCGGAAGGCTTCGAGCCAGAATTGCGCGGTTGTCACTCTGCCAAACCCTCAACCCCTGCAATCTATGCCTGCTGTTCCTAACATTGACCCTACACGCAAGGGCTACACTGGGACACAACCCAAGTGTGGCCAATGCCAATACCATCACCCTCCCAACGTTCTGTGCCGCAAGTGCACCAACTGTAATCTATATTGGCACTTTTCTCAAAACTACCACATATCGCCTATGGCAAATCAAAACCAAGATGTGGTAGCTCATAACCCTGTCCCCAATCAAGCTCAGAACCAAGTCGCTCATGTGTGAGCGTGTTTTAAGTGTGGTGATCTCAACCGTATGGCTAACGTCTATCCCCAACGAAACCAGCCTCAACAGCAACAGCCACCGCAGCAACAACAGCAGCAACAGGCTCAACAACCCGCTCGAGGCAGAGCCTTTTTTCTTACTACTGCTCAGGCTTAAAACGCGAAAGATGTCATTACTGGTACATTTCTTGTGAACCATGTTTATGCTTCTTGTCTGTTTGATACTGGCGCTGATAAGAGTTTTGTGTTGTCAGAATTTGAATCTTTGCTTAAGTGTAAACGCTCTAAGTTGCCAAGATCTTTCGCTGTCGAAGTCGCTGATGGTAAAACCGTCACTGTCAATTCTGTTCTTTCCAATTGTTCTTTCATACTTAACGATCATACATTCTCAATCAATCTGATACCTATGCAAATGGGTAGTTTCGACATCATAGTAGGTATGGACTGGCTTAGGTGAGTTCATGTTGAAGTTGTCTATTCTAAGAAGTTTATTCGTCTTCCTCTTCCAAACGGTGATTCCCTACACGTCTATGGTGAAAAACCTTTTCAAGGTCTTAAGCTTATGTCGTGTATCCAAGCGAACAAATGCTTGCGCAAGGGTACCTTCGCCTTTCTCGCCCACATTGTGGAAAAGAATAACAAAGGCCCAAGCATAAGCGACGTTCCCGTCGTACGTGATTTCCCTGATGTGTTTCCCGACGATCTTCCTGGTCCACCTCCTGCTCGTTCTGTCGATTTTCGCATCGATTTAGTGCCTGGCGCTACGCCTGTCGCTAAGTCTCCTTACCGTTTAGCACCCTCTGAGATGCAAGAGCTCTCGAATCAAATTCAAGAGCTTCTTGATAAAGGCTTTATACGACCTAGTACTTCTCCTTGGGGCGCTCCTGTTTTGTTCGTTAAAAAGAAAGACGGGTCATTCCGAATGTGTATTGACTATCGTGAGCTCAACAAGGTTACTTTCAAGAACCGATACCCTCTTCCCCTCATCGATGACCTCTTCGATCAATTGCAAGGCGCGACCTGGTTTTCAAAGATCGGTCTTCGTTCTGGGTACCATCAACTTCAAGAGTATCTTACCTATAGGCCAAAGCATGTTTCTCTAATTTGAAAGGACTTTCGATTCACCTTGGAATACTCGACGTTTCTAAACCCGAAACAATCCTATGTTTTATGAGCCTCTCTTTTATGTGATTCTATTTATATGTGATTTTATACGTGTTACCTTGTTTGTTTCAAACCGTTACACAATTCGCACGTCTCGCGCAATAAAAAACGATAATAATTCTCGTAAACAAACTAAATTTATACTCCTTTTTACGCATTCTTACATGATTATACTTGTGATTACATGTTGCAACCTTATACTTATGTGAATTATACGTGACACTTGAACACTTACATGCTTTTACATGCAAAAACTTTGTTTTAAAATTTATGATCAAGTCTCATCCTTTTCTTTTCTTTCAAACTTCTAGATGCCTTCTTCAAGCTCGTCCAAAAAGCCCAAGTCCAAGAAGGTTTCTCTCTCAGGTTCCATCTCCAAAAAGAAACTCGTAGGCCTCATTGCTGAACAAATGGCCGATCAAATGGCTCGAGTTATACCCGACATCGTTAGCCGCATTCAAACAAACCTCGATTCACCTCATGGCTCTGTGGACTCCAAGGTGGAGAAACCAAGGACACCTTTTCTCTTCAAGCAATTCATGGCTTGCAAACCATTGGAATTCACTTGAAAGGATGGTGCTACCTCACTTGGTTCGACGCCATGGAGATCACTTTTCGTCAGAGTGGTTGTCCTGATGAATTGCGCACCCAAAATGCTACAGGGGTGTTCCGATCAAGAGCTCTTGATTGGTGGACCTATGAACGTAGCACAAGAGGTGAGGACACCGCCCACGCTTTGCCATGAGCTGAACTGAAGAAGATTATTGTAGGATCGTTTGCACGACCAAAACGAGTCATTCAGAAGAGTTATTGTCAATACGAGAGGCGGAAACTAACGTATCGAATGAGAAACAGCTTGAGATACATTCTAATTGTCTTTTTGATTGATATAACAACGTTTTACAGCGAGTAGACACTTCAGCAGCACTTCGGCTCTGGAATAGGAAAGTTACAAATGAAATGACACGACCTAGTATTTATAGGCATAGCTATTTCATACGAAAAAAACTCATACGAAATGTCATTTCGTGCGAAATGACTAAGACTTATTTCGTACGAGATGAACTCTTCATTTCGTGCGAAATGGTCTTTGCTCCATTTCATGCGAAATGGCCTATTTAACATGTTTTTCGTTTTTCGTGCCCTAGTCTATCTTAATCTAATACAAGACTCGATATAAGACGAAGTCGACAGACATATGCACCAACAGACTCCCCCTTGGATGTCGACGAGTCTTCAGTACTAGTCTTCAACTTCTTCAATCTTTATCAGTCTTCACGTGCTCTCCAAAGTATCTGACAGTGTAAGCGTCCTCAATCTCTATCTCTATCTTCAACTATTCTCCCCCTTGAATGTCGATCTAATCTTCAATTCCAGAATCTCAATCTGGCTCTCAAGCTTTCTAATTCTCTTGATCAGATCTCTTGATTCCTTAAATTCTTCAGAATCAACATCTTGCAAGAACTTTAGGATCGAACTTGACTCTTGTATCTACAGACTCCCTCTTGGATCAACCCGGCTTTAATATCTTCAGACTCCCCCTTTCGATAAGCTGGGATCATAGTCTGAAATAGTTCTTGTTCCAAGATCATAACCTGGTTATCATTCAACTCAGGTATCAGAACCTAGCTAACCTGCACATTCTCTACCCAACAAAAAATTTCACAAATTTAAAATTTTACAAATTTAATCTCTACTTACCGCATGTAGAATTAATTTCAAACCATTACTTGAAAATTTATTCAGAAAGATTTAACATTAATAATCTTGAATGACCACTTGTAAGAAAATCTTTTCAAACACACTTTCCCAAACCTGTTCATCATGTTTAGCACTCGGAATTTTGACAATCAGCTCTCCAACATCAGTTGTCAAAAATCTTTTTGTATTTTCAAAATTTATGCTAAAACACACTGAAAATCTTTTTGGATTTTGGAATTAAAGAATTACAATAAAGAAATATTTACAACCAATATTTTTGTGAGTTTGTGTAATAGGATCATATCAGTTTATGAGACAAATCACCAACACCGTTAAGCTTTAAACATTTTAAGTTCTAAACGATTCACCTAGATTGTCAGTATACTGATCCACTTAAATTTTCACACAAAGTTCAACTCTTTCGAGATATGAGATTAGTGTTTTAGAGACTTAAACTTATTCGCGTGTCCCACCTCAGAATATACTCATGTATCCAGATCCCAATATTCAGTCTTACAGGTGAGTATACCTAGATGATATCTGTAAGGGGTTAAATGCGAGACCATGAAAGCTCAGGCTATTGCTTCCGCAAAATCAGAGAGATGATGGTTTCGACTTTCGGTGTGTTCCTTTTAGAGAATCTTTTCTTCAACAGCACATGATTAGCATTTTTCAATGTTTCATCATTTTTTATGCTGAGGATGGGCTTTTATTTCAAGTAAGCAAAAAGTATTATACGGGGACTAGGCCATTGCTTCCGCAAAATCAGAAGTCCCGGGATAATACCCCAGATATCACTAAGCATAAAGACCTAGTATCTCAGAAAGAGGGGTCCTTCAAACAAGATTTCGGGGGTTACCCATATATCTGAGAGATGTTCCCCACGAGATAAGTAAGTTTGATATTTAGGTTTATATCTCGACACAATCTACTAAATGTGCAAAAACCTACTGGCACATCATCAGTGAGACCGTTTATCACTTTCCTCTTTTTCACAACAAAAACTCATTTTTAAATTTTCAAAGTTTTTGCCTTTTTAAATTTTCAAATGTTTTTGGATTTTCTGAAAATTTTTACTCCCCCTAAAATGCAAAAGCATTTAAAAGGAATTTGAAAACAATCTGTACACATAAAATGACAACTGTTGTGAATTGCTTCAAATCGCCATCCACTTGGCATAAACAATCAGAACTCCCCCAGACAACAAACTATTTTCCCATTATGATTTCAAAACATTTAAGTTTGTTTTAATCAAAATGGTTTTTCCGGAAAATTAGTTTTGCTGATTTTACAAACCACTTGTAGTTTAAGGGTTTCATCGCATTGTTTTTTCAACCACTTGAATGAGAGTTAAATCAAGTTCAACTTAATGACCTTGATTAACCACTTGTAGGTGAAAACCTTCTTCAACCACTTGTAGGTTCTCATCACCAATATCACTTGTAACACAAAATATAACAATTTTCAAGAATGAAAATACCACATGTAAGTCGAAATATCACAAATGTGAATTTCTCAAGAAAGATGCCGATTCCTGCTCCTCGATTACCAACTTGGGAGCTCCGGCAAGTTAGGATTTTTACATATGAAATACAGACACCCAAGACTGACTATCCTTGGGTGTGACCTTTTCAGGTTCACTTGGGGTTTCAATATTTCTTTTTGATTCATAAAAATCTTTTACCCCTTTTACCTTCCCCTCGACCATTTTCCCAAAAATATGTTTTACTTTTCCATTAAAAGCTTTTTCGACATCAAATTCTTTCTTTTCAGAATAGAATTGATTCGAGATCTCCACTTTGCCAACTTTTTGTTTTAAATTTTCAGTTCACAATGGTGGAAAGTTGACATCATCCACTGGCGGTACTGAATTATCACTTTTAACCTCAACCTGTGGCTCCTCTGACTTTGACGAGTCAGATTCATCGCTGGATTTCACATCAGATTTCTTAACAACCCACATTTGGTTGTCAAGATTTACCCTTCTTTTGTAAAACCTTTTTGAACATTCACCAACTTCATATGTTGAATTTTTAAACATTTTGAATTTTTCAGTTGCTCGTTCGGTTTTATCAACAATCTTTTCTTTGAGTTTAGAAAGAACTTCTTGTTTTGTGTTGGTAGCCATTGGATAGTTCCAGGCGATGTGACCAACTTCTTGACATCTATAACAGGTTCTTATCTCTTTTCTCTGATAAACTCCATTCTTCTCAAACTTTTGTTTTTCTGCAAAGAACTCTTTGTTTGATTGCTTCCAGAATGGGCTCTTTTCTTCTTCTTTAGAACTTGCTCCTGAAACAAATACAGTTTTTGGTTTATAAGTTTTTTCATTTTTATGAATTTCTGGTGGAATAAAACCTAAGCCTTTCTTTTTGAAATTACTGTTATGGTTAGGTTTCTTTTGATAACCCGAACCAGAACTGTAACCTTTTTTCTTGTTCAATCTTTGTTGAACTCTTGAAGTGTATCTTTTAGATTTTCCAATAAGATTTACATCTTTTATTTCAGAAATATTAATTTCTGTTAATTTGAAAACCTTTCTAATCATTTCAGATTTAACACCTCTTATTGGAAATTTCTCATCAGAATATAATTTGTCTGAATCATTCAAAGTATATGCCACTTTGATTAGTTCATCATTCAAATTAGATTTTGATAACAGGAATTCTTTATTGTAAACCCTTTTGACCGACGACTTTGAATTGTCAACTGATGAACTCGAACCCTCGGATTCGGACTTTGACTCTGACTCCTCATCTTTTTCCAACACCTGATCGACCACTTTCTTTATTAACTCAGACTCGTGATCAGTGTCAGACGATGTGAACGTGACGTCAATGTTTTCGGGTAAATCATCAGTTGTTTCAGACTTTAACTTTATATTGACAGCCTTTTTGACTTGCTCCTCATTTGGTTTTCTGGGAGAATAACCTTCCCAGATCGGAGGCGGACACTTGTTATAATTTGCACTTTGTTTCTTACCAGTTTCCTTCTCTTCCGTCTTCTTGTTCTGAAAAGCTTCAAAACCTGCAAGAGTTGGATAAATTCTATCAATCAGATAATCAGAACTTGAATAACTTTGCAGTAATCGTCTGATTCTTTCATTTTCTATCTTTTCAGTCTCCAACTCTTGCTTCAACTTTGCACATTCTTCAATATAGTGATTGATAGCCTTTTGCTTTGACATCATCACTGCATTCATCATGGTTAAAGCATCTTCTCTTTCAGAATTTGTCTTTTGCAGACTATTCACCGTTATGTTGAAAACATCATACGATTCTTTCACATAATTGACATCGAACAATAACTTTTCTTTCAACTTGTCAAGTTCACTATACTTCTTGTCTTTTTCTTCACAATGTTTGCACGGTTCCAAACATTTAAGACAAGGTTTTGTGACTTCAACAATCTTTTCAACTTCGATAATCTTTTCAACTTCGACTATCTTCTCAACTTCAACCATCTTCTCAGCTTCAATCATCTTCTCAGCAACTTTAACTTCTTCACTTTGTTCAGACTTCTCTTCCTGAGCAACATTCTTGCATTTTTTTCTTTTTCTGTTCTTTTGCTGCTCTCTTCTCCTTTAGTTTTTCCACTCTATTTGCAAAATAAAATTTGAAACTTTCAGGAGATAATTGGGTTTTTCCAATGTTTATTAGTGTTTCTTCTTCATCATCACTGCTATCAGATGGCGATTGATCAAAGACTATTATCTTTTCTGAGCTTTCTTCTGACGAAACAGATTCTCCATCTTGGCTTTTCTCACTGTTATTAAACACACTCATCCATTCTTTCATCAAATCTGGTTCTTGAACTATTTGTGCAATGAATGCTCCAAGCTTTGTATCAGGTGGAACGTATTTATCCCAGCTAAAACCTTCTGCCACCTTTTCATCATCTTGATCTATTATACCATAATAAGCTCTCTTTGTTGACTCTTCAATCGCTTTCTTCTTTCCATCTTCAATTGCTTTTGATGATGATGGTGATTGAGCAACTTGTTGATATATAGCTTTCTGATAATATTCATTATTTTCGAATGGATTCTGAGCTCCTCCTGCTTCTCGATTAGTACATTCCCTCTTGAAATGTCCTTTTTCCCTGCATCGAAAACAAGTAACTTTAGATTTATCAAAACCTAGAGTAGAAACATTAGCATCAAGGAAATCATCTCTTCCTGTAATCATCTTAAATTTTTCAGCTCTTCTTAAAACACTCGCTAAACACCACTTAATATCCATAAGTTCCATTTCTTATGCATCGATCTGATCGTAATCCTCTTTTGTCAGCATAGGATTTCCGATTCTTCCAGCAACCAAACCCTCATATGATTCTAACACTGTAGCTAGTAATGCTATATGACCTTTAACGACCTCTTCAGAGAAACTTTGACCATTCTGAAGATGCAATGCGATGTTGCAGAGCAACACATGACCATTACTGCTATTTGAGCTTTGGAACTGATGGCTTGAGGTTGAAACATTTGGACTAACACTTGAATATGAAGAAAATCCACTGTTGCTGATTGGACTTTGATTAACTGATCCGGATGAGTTTTCTGCACTGAAAGCGGTTGGATCTTCGGACTTGCTTCAATATCCTGAACATTCCCTTTATAATACATCTTGATATCCTGTTGACCACTTGGACTGTTCATTCTAGCAATCTTCTGCTGTTCAAGATCCTGACCTTCAATCTTTTCAATAAACTGAGAAATTGTCAACTTATCATATTCTCCAGTGTTTTTTAAGATCATCAAATATGTACCCCATTCTTTCTGAGGTAAAGCATCAGCTAATTTGTCAACCCATTCTTCTCGATCTTTGTTAATATCCAACAATGACATTGATCGCACTAAATGAAAATATCTTTTGATCAGTTTCTTTGAAGTTTCACCCGACAAACTCATAAACAAATCAAATTCTTTCTTTAACAATGATTTCTTACTCCTGATCATCTTTTCACTTCCCTCAAACTTAATTCGAAGTGCTTCCCAAATCGAACGTGAAGTATTATCATGTTGAACTAATATGAAGATGTCTTCTTTCACAGCTTGCTGGAGTAGACTAATCATCATCTTTTCTGCTTTGTACATGTCTTTCTCTTTATCCGACAGTTCAGAAATAGTTTTTACAACTCCCATATCTGTATGAGGTTTAACATACTTTTTCTCAATACATTCCCAAGACCTCAAATGATTAGCTTGAACCCAATTTTCGAACCGGTCTTTCCAACCATAATATTATTCAATGCTCATTAGCTTCAGGGGTTTTTGCAAAGTTCCTGTTTCATTTTCCATGTTCATGCTCTGAGCAACGGTAACATGTGTACTCGGGGCAGTAGTAAACGCGTTGTAAAACTCTTCTTCCTTGATTCGGTAAAATGTTTTACAAAAACGGTTTTCAAACGAAATGCCTTCAAATGAAATAACCCTTTTCGAACGGAATGAACTCTTCACACGAAATGACCTTTACAAACGAAATGAACTCTTTGGTACGAAATGAGTGATTTCGTACGAAATGAAAAACTTCTTCAAGCGAAATACCATGTTCAAACGAAATGACCTGCAAGATGACTTCGTACGAAATGATTCACACGAAACGAACGATTTCGTGCTAAATGAACCTATACTTCAAATGAAATGATGATTTCGTACGAAATGAAACCTCAATTCGTGCGAAATGCTGCTGACATCATCCTCTCGAGCATGTTTTCAAGCGAAATGAAATGTTTGAACAAGTTTTAGGTCAATTTTAGGTCCAATTCTTTCAAGGATTAGCTAAAACAGTATTACGCGTATTATGAGTGAAATTCAATCCATTTTACCCGTGAAAACTTGTTAATTTTGAAAAAGAAGGTGTAGAAGACAGAATTTTTAAGAAAACAAGTTGAATTCGGTAAAAACTCTTCCTCCTGAGCTCTGATACCACTTATAGGATCGTTTGCACGACCAAAACGAGTCGTTCAGAAGAGTTCTTGTCAATACGAGAGGCGGAAACTAACGTATCGAATGAGAACAGCTTGAGATACATTCTAATTGTCTTTTTGATTGATATAACAACGTTTTACAGCGAGTAGACACTTCAGCAGCACTTCGGCTCTGGAATCGGAAAGTTACAAATGAAATGACACGACCTAGTATTTATAGGCATAGCTATTTCGTACGAAAACAACTCATACGAAATGTCATTTCGTGCGAAATGACTAAGACTTATTTCGTACGAAATGAACTCTTCATTTCATGCGAAATGGTCTTTGCTCCATTTCGTGCGAAATGGACTATTTAACATGTTTTTTGTTTTTCGTGCCCTGATCTATCTTAATCTAATACAAGACTCGATATAAGACGAAGTCGACAGACATATGCACCAACAATTATGAAGGAGGAATTTTGTCCGCCGCACGAGCTGAGGAAATTAGAAAGTGAATTTTGGCACCTTAAGCAAGTGGATGACGACAATGATGTTTTAACACTCCGTTTCAAAGAACTTAGCATCCTGTGTCCTAGCCAAGGTGATACACCTAAAAAAGCCATCAACAAATACATCCATTGTTTACCCGATTCATTCATGAACCTCGTGGAGGCTGCTTGCCCAGCAACTATTGAGGAAACCTTTCGCTTGGACGCCCGTTTGAATAGCAACCACATCATGCATAGAAATGCCACAAAAGCCCCGCTGAAAACCGCCCATCAAGCCACCGTTGAACCCGCTGTTGAACCCTCCTCATCCACCAAGAAAAACCGAGGCAAGAAGTGGAAGGCTTCGAGCCAGAATTACGCGGTTATCACTCCGCCAAACCCTCAACCCCTGCAATCTATGCCTTTTGTTCCTAATATTAACCCTACAAGCAAGGGTTACACTGGGACACAACCCAAGTGTGGCCAATACCAATACCATCACCCTCCCAACGTTCTGTGCCGCAAGTGCACCAACAGTAATCGATATGGGCACTTTTTCAAAACTGCCGCATATCGCCTATGGCAAATCAAAACAAAGCTGTGGTAGCTAAGAACCCTGTCCCCAATCAAGCTCATAACCAAGTCGCTCCTATGCGAGCGTGTTTTAAGCGTGGTGATCTCAACCATATGGCTAACGTCTGTCCCCAACGAAACCAGCCTCAACAGCAACAGCCACCGCAGCAACAGGCTCAACAACCCGCTCGAGGCAGAGCCTTTCTTCTTACTACTGCTCAGGCTCAAAACGCGAACGACGTTATTACTGGTACATTTCTTGTGAACCATGTTTATGCTTCTTGTCTATTTGATACTGGCACCGATAATAGTTTTGTGTTGTTAGAATTCGAATCTTTGCTTAAGTGTAAACGCTCTAAGTTGCCAAGATCTTTCGTTGTCGAAGTCGTTGATGGTAAAACCGTCGCTGTCGATTCCGTTCTTTCCCATTGTTCTTTGATCCTTAACGATCATACGTTCTCAATCATTCTTATACCTATGCAAATGGGTAGTTTCGACGTCATAGTAGGTATGGACTGGCTTAGGCGAGTTCGTGCTGAAGTTGTCTGTTCTGAGAAGTTTATTTGTCTTCCTCCTCCAAACGGTGATTCCCTACACGTCTATGGGGAAAAACCTTCTCAAGGTCTTAGGCTTATGTCGTGTATCCAAGCGAACAAATGCTTGCGCAAGGGTACCTTCGCCTTTCTCGCCCACATTGTGGAAAAGAAGGACAAAGGCCCAAGCATTAGCGACGTTTCCGTAGTACGTGATTTCCCTGATGTGTTTCCCGACGATCTTCCTGGTCCGACACCTACTCGTTCTATCGATTTTCGCATCGATTTAGTGCCTGGCGCTATGCCTATCACTAAGTCTCCTTACCGTTTAGCACCCTCTGAGATGCAAGAGCTCTCGAGTCAACTTCAAGAGCTTCTTGATAAAGGCTTTATATGCCCTAGTACTTCTCCTTGGGGCGCTCCTGTTTTGTTTGTTAAAAAGAAAGATGGCTCATTCTGAATGTGTATTGACTATCGTGAGCTCAACAAGCTTACTGTCAAGAACCGATACCTTCTTCCGCGCATCAATGACCTCTTCGATCAATTGCAATGCGCGACCTGCTTTTCAAAGATCGATCTTCATTTTGGGTACCATTAACTTCGAGTCCTCGAAGAAGATGTACCTAAAACCGCTTTTCGTACGCGTTATGGTCATTACGAGTTCGTGGTCATGCCCTTTGGTTTGACCAACGCACCTGCTGTTTTCATGGATTTGATAAACCGCGTGTGCAAAGCGTACTTGGACCATTTCGTGATCATCTTCATCGATGATATCCTTATCTATTCCAAGACACAAGAAGAGCATGAGCGACACTTGCATCTTATCCTTCAACTTCTTCGTACTGAACGTCTATACGCCAAATTCTTCAAGTGCGAATTTTGGTTAAAAGAGGTTCAATTCCTTGGTCATACTGTCAACGAACTTGGTATTCATGTTGACCCTGCTAAAATCAAAGCTGTGAAGAACTGGATCGTACCTAAATCTCTGTCTGAAATTCATTCCTTCCTTGGTCTTGCTGGTTATTATCGTCGCTTTATCTCTAACTTCTCAAAGATCACTGTTCCTTTGACCTCTTTAACTAAAAAAGAGAAACCTTTTGTTTGGGGTCCCGAACAAGAGGAATCTTTTCAAACACTCAAGGAGATGCTTTGTAATGCTCCTATTCTCACGGTTCCTGATGGTAACGACGACTTCATCGTATATTGCAATGCTTCAAACCTTGGACTTGGTTGTGTGCTTATGCAACGAGACAAGGTCATCGCTTATGCGTCGAGGCAACTCAAAATACATGAGAAAAACTATACTACTCATGACCTTGAACTTGGCGTAGTTGTTTTTGCGTTGAAGATTTGGCGACACTACCTTTATGGTACTAAGTGTGTGGTCTTCACCGACCATAAGAGCCTTCAACATATCTTCAACCAAAAAGAACTGAACATGCGTCAACGTTGTTGGGTGGAATTATTAAACGACTACGACTGTGAAATTCGCTACCATCCTGGTAAGGCGAATATAGTGGCCGACGTTCTTAGTTGTAAAACTTATGTGAAGGGTATTCGTGGTCTCTAACTCATTAATGACCTTCAGAACCGTATTCATGGAGCCCAATATGCCTCTGTTAATGAAGGCAATCTCACTGTCGAGATACGAGGCACTATGGAGCAAGATCTCGTGTCTAAAGCTGATGGTATTCTATACTATCACAATCGTATCTGGATTGCTAATCACGAAAACCTTCAAGACTTTTTGATGAAGGAAGCACACAAATCGAAGTATTCCGTTCATCATGGCACTGACAAGATGTACTAAGATATGCGTACGTCTTACTGGTGGCCTGGAATGAAGAGGGATATCGCCTCTTACATTGCGAAATGTCTCACTTATTCAAAGGTAAAAGCTGAACATCAATGTCCCTCGGGTTTGCTCGAACATCCAGAAATTCCCGTCTGGAAATGGGAGATCGCCATGGATTTTATCACTAAGCTCCCTCGTACTTCTTCTGGTCATGGCAGTATTTGGGTGATCGTTGATCGATTGACCAAATTAGCTCATTTTCTTCCCATTCGTGAAGATTTTAAAGTCGAGAAATTGGCTAGAATCTACACTGATGAGATCATCTGTCGTCATGGTATCCCCATTGACATCATTTCTGATCGTGAAGAAACACTTGTTCGAATGACCAGAATCAGTCAGACCAGGGGTTTAGTTCTGCATAAAAGGGGTAAGTCTTCTCGTTTGATTCAGGGTTTGGTTCAGCTCCTTCTTCTAACAATAACTGCAAAACAAACAGCCGTTAGACTCACCACGGGGAGAATGGGGGTTCTCTCCGTGACCACCCTCCGGCGTGAGAATAAGTACATGTTCTTAATGAAGAAGAAGAAGTATTGAAAATGAAGTGAATGTAACTTGAGAAATGATACCTGGGTTGTCTTGTTTATAACCGAATTTGAGCAGGAGAGTTTGTTGACTAAGGAAGTAATGGAAAACATTTTCCGTAAGCGGTTATTTCCTTCACCATTAATCACTAACGAGGTGTATATGCACACGGATCACAGGCATGATCAACGGCTGGGGAGATGCCACATGGAAAGTGGGCAAGTGTGGATCCTTCTCCAATTTAGTGCCATCATTGTGGCCTTGATAGGGGTTCGAGATGATGCCACGTGGCCATTAGGTTATAACCGAATGGTTGTGCACGATGGAGCCTTCTAGAAGGTTTACAGCTGTAATCTTCTATGTCTCAGTCCTCATGTTAAATTCTGTTGTAACAGAAAGGTCACTTTCTGTTCAAATCTGGGTGATATTTGTGCCGAGGCGTTGTTGACTGTCCTGTTATATGAATTTGCGCAAGGATGTGTCAGTTTCATCTTGGTGTGCGGATGTTGAAGACTGTTTTCTACTAAATTCTCCTTTAAAACCGGTGCGCAGCCGCGCAGGGTTTTCTTAAAGAGAGTTTATTGTGGTAAAGTTGTGGTATGGTCCAATATGCCTGCGCGAGGTTTTAGGACCATACCCCTTCAAGTCCCCCCACTCCAGTGTTGCTCTTATGCAAATAAGTGGAGTACTGGACTATATAAGAGATGGGTGGTTTTTGCTATGTGGGGTTTTGGTGCGAAATATGGGAGAATCTTCTTGAAGAAGATTTTAATTGCTCATGATTTCAAATTTTGAAAAATTTGACCCTTGGCAGGTGAAAGGTACAGTGATGACTGTTGACGCATGACAGTTTTTGAGTGACAGGCTGTCACTTGTCAGTTGCACGTCGGTCAATCGTGGTTTACACGCGCGTGTGGACTCGCGTCATGGTGTTTCCCACTCGCCCCTGACGCTTAGATAACTGTGTTTTCCTGAAAAAGGTGCTATTACAGTTTTCTAGGGCATTGATGGTGGTGGGTATATAAACCCTTTCATTGCCTTCTTTTGTTAATATTTCCATTTGAAACCTATTCTTCTTCTTCGATATCTTCTTAAAAACTGTAAATTACTTGCCCTATGTCTACCAGAGAACGACACGAAGATTCATCCGAAGATATGTCTGCCGGTCTTCCACCATTGAAGTGGCCTAAAGAAACATTTGACAGCATGGTTCGGAATTTTAAGTTCCCTGCTAGTTGGGATGCTCGATATCCTGATGAGGGATGCTCCAGCCGGATACATTACCCTTTTTTGGGATTATTTTGCTGCAGGTAACTTTCGATTGCCTGTAACGAATTTTTTCCTTGAAATCCTTTCGTACTATAAATTTCATATTTCTCAAATTCATCCTATCGGAATGGTTCGGGTCCGCCATTTCGAATTTGTTTGTCGGTCTATGCATATCGAGCCAACGGTTAACCGCTTCTGAGTGTTCCACCAAATGCATTGTTCACAGGGTTTTTACTCCTTTATCCAACGTGCTTCGGCAAAGAAGATTTTGTTGCATCCCCTGAAATCTTTTCATGACTGGAAAACTAAATTCTTCTTTATTAAGGCCGGTGTGATTTTGATTAAGATGACCCTCAGGGGTAAAGAAGATGTTGCAACAGAGACCATACAGACTCCTTTTTCAGAGACTTGGTACCAGGATTTGAAGGACGTTCTTTCGATTGAGCTTCCGGAGAAAGCCCTAGTTGGTGCTTGCTTGAGTCACTTCTGGAAAATGGATCGGGAAGATAAGCCAGTGTACATGGAAGATGGTAAAGGTAAGATTTGGGGTTTTTTTGACCTTGCTCCTATTTCTTGTTTTGTAGTCGTCTCTCTATATGTTGTAGCGTATGAGAGAGAGGGTGGAAAGATGGCCACCATTTTGAAAAAGGCTAATGGGGAGCTTTGGTATCTACGAATTGTCAAGAATTTTGTTCTTCCACGAGATGAAGATCTGGCCGCGCAACCCCCAGCTGGTGCTGGTAAGTTTATTTTGAGTTTTGGCTGCTATTGTAATATTACTCTTTGTTGTCTTTTGCGCGTGGGGTAATATTGCAATATTTCCTTCTTTTAGTAGGTGAGCTGACTAATTTGGGCATAGGCCCTGAGAAGAAGAAGCGCGCGCCTGTTGCTAATATTGCGCTAAAAAAGACTGACACGGCGAAAGGCCAATCATCAAAAGTAAAAAATGTCAAAGGAGAGAAGAAAGGTACGCGCTATTCCTCTGACTCCTGGTGTGACTATGTAGTGGTGTCTGATTCGTTGGAAGGTCTTGCGCCTGTAGTTGTGAAGGAACCAAAGGCGGAGCCTCGGGATACTGCTGACATCCTTGCCTCAAATCCTGATGACCCAATTGACTTAGAGTCGAGTCCAGAACTTTTGGTGAAGACGAAGACGGGGAAAAGAAAACAGACTGAAGTTGAGGATGAGGCGTAGCCTGCCAAGAAGGTTTAGAGAAGAAAGATTAGCAGAAGGGGCAATCTTGATGCCTTTATTGCGAAACCTCCTCCTAGTGAGTATCTTCTTTGTTTGCTTTTTATGTGTGCTATATGTTTGTAATGTGGAGCTTTGTTTTTGCAGAAAAACCAGTTTCTCCTGCTCATGTGGAGCCATCTTCCTCAGTTAATGCTGACCTTCCGCCTTCACTTCCTCATGCAACGATCAGTAAACAGTTAGAAAGTACTAAAGCCGTTGAAAATGAGACGGAGAAAATTATTGAGGCGGAGAATCCTGAAGTGGGGAAGCCTGTTGAGGTATAGTCTAAGAAGGTTGAGAACCCGGAGATTGCGGATGTTGATGCTACACGCCCCAAGTCTCCTGTGGTTGTGGTGTGTGATTCAGGGAAAGGAGGGTCTATAAATGAAGACCCTGTGATACCAACCCCTGCGCCTGCTTCCACTTCTGCGCCTGTGAATATTGAAAGGAGCCCCGTTGGTGATCATGGCTCCTTTTCTTATGATGCTGAGAATTCTCCCATCCGCTCGGAGGAAACTCAGGGGGATTATTACTATAGAACTTATTCGGAGGAGAAAGCGTCTGAAATTCATGCTCCGGTGTGGAATCTGAAAAAAGGCGACACTTTCTCAGATTGGCGCGTGTGCCGTGACTGGTTGCAGGGAACTTTTCCTCCTGGAGAGATTAAGTTTCAAGAGGGACGTCCTCATGAGCAGACTTATCATGCTTACCTTGAAGAGGCTGCTACCTATGCGTCCACTACGCATCGTATAGTGCGTGAGTGGCGTAGCATGCACAAGGAATGGGCTGCTTTTGAGGTGTCCAAGAAGAAAGCTGCTGAGGATGAGGCCCGAGCTGCCCTGTTGAGGGCTAAATTGGAAGCTGATCGGTTCAAGTTTGAAAATGACCAAAAAACTGAAGAATGGTCTGTTGCTGGTTGGAAATGAAAAGCAGAGGCTGAAGCTGCTCTCCTTTCCAAGGAGCGCAAAAATTGGAGGGAGATTTGTGAGAAAGATAATAACGAAAAAATAGGTCTCCGCAATATCATTAATAATCTCAATGCTGAAGTTGAGAGATTGAAAAAACAAGATGCGGATATTGAGAAGTTGAAACAAGAAAAAGTTGAGGCTGAAGCAGCGCGCGATGAAGCACATTCTCATTGGGAAAGAAGTGAACAGAGAGAGGTACGAACTTGCGCCACCTTTGCTCTTAAGGAAAAAGAGATAGACGAACTTACCTCTTTATTATCTGAGCAGGAACAACTTAAGGCGGAGGTTGAATCTGCCAAAAAAGATTTGGAGCTTGAACGGGTTGAAAAAGCTAAGACTTCTCGCCATCTTGTTGAAACTGAAGAAAAGTTAGAAAATTCTGAGACTGCCCGGGTGACGACTGAGAGTCAGATTGAACCATTGAAGAATGATATGCTGTGGTTGAAAGATCGCAGAATCATAAGCGTAAGTGCAACTACTTTTGATAATGTCTGGGGATGATTACGCGCCTTCTTACTTGTTTTATTATGCAGATTGCCAATTATGTTCTTAACGTCGATGAATTAGATCAGACGGTTGCGCACCTGTAGGTTGCTGTGCGCAATGATGGGTATGCCCAAGGGTACTCAGAATGTTCCCATCATGTTGTTAATGCTTTAAAAGTTAACTGGGATACCAGTAGGTCTGCTATGCACGGTGCGGATACTGAAGCTGCGAAGACTCAATTCAACACTTTGCAGCTTCCTGTTATGGACCTTATTACTATTGCGCTGCAGTCTGAAGATTTTGTGACGCAACTGAGAGAAGTCTTCCCAGATAGAGAGGATGATGACGATGAAGACCTAGCTTAGCTTTTCTTTGTTTCGAGGTTGTATGGACAATTGGTAGTATACATAGGTTTGGGATGTAGATCCCTGTTTGTTAATGCTATATGGCGCAAGTAACTTTTTTGATGCACTATCGTGCATGTGAATGGTTTCTTGTTAAGGCACGCGGTGTGCCAGTAACTGTTATAATACATGTTTGAATTACAATAGTCTGCATGAGTACAATTTCTTTGATTAGGTAAGGCGAATAAAGGTGGTATAAAGCTCATGTGTGAATGTAAGGCTGGGCCGTGCGTGATACGTGTGATCGCAGACCGTTCATGAGACTTGTGTTAAGGTTACCATAGTGTTTTTGCGCTTACCAAAAGGAATTGCATGCACTTTGTAATAAACACAGAAATGATATAACAAGCTTTGCATTGATTTAAGATAGGGCGTAGAGGCCATGGTTACAAAGTTGTTTCTTAGGATAATTAATTGAAACTTAATTTACTCATACTAATAGTCCTGTGTCATGGATTGGTAAGTTGAAGAACCTAACCAATATGAAAGGAAGCTATTGTATGTTTGTTGCTCTTGCGCGACTAAAGTTTTAGTTTTCTTACTCAGCCCTTCATCCCCACGAGTAATCTGTTTGATATCCTTTCGCACATTTTGAAGTAAGTGGTTGAGTTTGCCACTTTTTAGTGCCTTCTTAATTTCAGTGCGGAGGCTTATACAATTATTTTTGGTGTGACCGTTAGCCTTATGGTACTCGCAATACTGATTTGGATCCTGACCCCTCTTGTTTTTCATTGGCGGAGGAGTTTTAAATTAATAATCCTCTGTGCTTAGTACCTCCGCCGGTTTTTTTGTGAGGGGAGTCCACTGCCGCTCACAATTCTCCTGCTTTGCTTCTTTCTGCGCTGCTAGTTTGTTTATTGTTGCACGAGCGTCGTCGGACGAGTATGTTCCAGTGGCTGAGTCCCGCCAGTTCTTCTTAAATTTCTTTCCACTGCTCCCACTCATGTCCTGCGGACGGTTGTGTGGTGGCGGCGGTCTGTTGGAGCTGAGATTCCACTCTGTCTGGGCGTAAACTTTGGCAGCAGCCATCAGTTTTTCCCAACTCTTGGGTAGACCCTCTGTTCCTGACAGAACTTTAATCATGTCGTCACAGCGCACAGCGTATTTGAATTGTGCTTGTATCAGATGCTCATGTACATCTCCTTTTTCTAGCACCTCCTTGTTGTATCTCGTTATGAAGTCTTCCAGACTTTCATCATCCCGCCTCCAGATATTCATTACATCAGTGGTATCTCTGATAGATCTTCGTTGTTGGCTAAAGTGGACCAGGAACTTTTCTTTTAAATCCACCCATGACGTCATCTTCCCTACCGGTAAATTATCGAACCACAACCGTGCTACACCTGTCAAGGTTTGGACGAATAGGTGACACCACATAGGTAATGTCCAACCCCCTACCAGGCCTGCGCTGGTAAATACACCGAGATGATCGTCTGGATCTGACATCCCATTGAATTTTCCGATGTTTGATGGTAGGTTCGCCCTTTGGAGGGGGGCTAGGGCGATTTCACTGACAAATTTTGAATTCTCCACTGCTTCTGCCGGTCGGTAGATTAGGTTGTAATCATGCTCTGCATCCAGGTTATAAACCACGCGGGGTTTATAATTTTTATGGTCCCGCTGCAGTCAGCTGAACACACTTGTGTTATCACCTTCCTGATATGTTCTGTCGTATTCGTCGGTTTGGATGTCCCGCGTTTGGTAAGAACGCGGGCCCAACCGAGAATGAAGTGACTGCCTTCTATGAGAATATGGCTCATCACGGTAATCGCTTCGTCGAGTCTCGGAGTGAGTAGATTCATACCTGGTAGGAGATCTGGAGTAGACTTCTGTGTCGTCCACATGTATTCGTGATGCTGCGTCATAGTTTGATGTATGTGGTGCAGGTGGTGCCCGTACATGGGATGCGGATCTCCGTGATTGAGTCATAGGAGGAGCAGTCTGTGCACAAAGCTGTGCATATACTGTGTTTAAAGCACCCTGAGATTTGACGTACCACGAAATGGGAGTTTCACCGGGAGGTAGAATTGAACTTATTCGGATCTCAGGTTGTACTCCTGGAGTAACAGGATCATCCGGATGATTAACGTTGTATTGAACCTCGTTATCATCGAAAGCTTCTTCCACAATTCCTTCGACCTGAGGATTATCTGTGAAATTCGTTGGCCGAGGGCCTGATGGACGATTTGACGGAGTCTCTGCCATGAAAACAGAGATCAAGAAGAAATGAATCACAACGAGAAGATGAGAATGAGAATTGGGAAATCGGTGGGCGCTAATGAAGAAACACTGGTTCGAATGACCGGAATCAGTCGGACCAGGGGTTTAGTTCTGCATAAAAGGGGTAAGTCCTCTTGTTTGATTCAGGGTTTGGTTCAGCTCCTTCTTCTAACAATAACTGCAAAATAAACTACCGTTAGACTCGCCACGGGGAGAATGGGGGTTCTCTCCGTGACCACCCTCCAACATGAGAATAAGTACAGGTTCTTAATGAAGAAGAAGAAGTAGTGAAAGTGAAGTGAATGTAACTTGAGAAATGATACCTGAGTTGTCTTATTTATAACCAAATTTGGGCGGGAAAGTTTGTTGACGGAGGAAGTAACGAAAAGCATTTTCCGTAAGTGGTTATTTCCTTCACCGTTAATCACTAACAAGGTGTATATGCACACGGATCGCAGGCATGATCAACGGTTGGGGAGATGCCGCGTGGAAAGTGAGCAAGTGTGGATCCTTCTCCAATTTAGTGCCATCATTGCGGCCTTGATGGGGGTTCGAGATGATGCCACATGGCCATCTGGTTATAACCGAATGGTTGTGCATGATGGAGCCTTCTAGAAGGTTTACAACTGTAATCTTCTATGTCTCGGTCCTCATGTTAAATTCTGTTGTAACAGAAAGGTCACTTTCTGTTCAAGTCTGGGTGATATTTGCGCCGAGACGTTGTTGACTGTCCTGTTATATGAATTTGCGCAAGGATGTGTCAGTTTCATCTTGGTGTGCAGATGTTGAAGACTGTTTTCTATTAAATTCTCCTTTAAACCGGTGCGCAGCCGCGAAGAGTTTTTTTAAAGAGAGTTTATTGTGGTGAAGTTGTGGTATGGTCCAATATGCCTACGCAAGGTTTTTGGGACCATACTCCTTCAGATCGTGATGCTCGTTTTACGTCTCGTCTTTGGCAAACCTTTCAAAATGCTTTGGGTACTGTTCTTAACCTTAGCACTGCTTTTCATCCTCAGTCTGATGGTCAAACTGAGCGCACTATCCAAACATTAGAGGATATGCTTCGTTCTTGCGTAATAGATTTTGGTGGCAACTAGGATTCACACTTACCTTTGGTCGAATTCTCGTACAATAACAGTTATCATGCGAGTATTCAAATGGCACCTTTCGAAGCATTGTATGGTCACAAATGCCCTTCGCCTATTTGTTGGCACGAGATTGGTGAATCTTAATTAACTGGTCCTGAGCTTATATAAGAAGCGACGGACAAGATTTTACAGGTTCGAGATAACTTACTGAAAGCCAGAAGCCGACAAAAGAGTTACGCCGACAAGCGTCGCAAATCCTTGGAATTCGAGACAGGTGACTTCGTACTTCTCAAAGTATCCCCTTGGAAAGGCGTGGTTCGATTTGGCAAGAAAGGGAAACTCGCACCTCGCTACGTTGGTCATTTCAAGATCCTCGAAAGGATTGGCAAGGTTGCGTATAGACTGGACCTGCCTGAAGAACTCAACAATGTGAACCCTGTCTTTCACGTATCCAATCTAAAGAAGTGTCTAGCTGATGAAGGACTTCAAGTTCCACTTGAGGACCTCCAAGTCAACGAGACCTTGCATTTTGTGGAAAAACGCGTCGAAATCATGGATCAAGGAGTCAAGTTATTGAGGTGCAGTAAAATTCCTATCGTTAAGGTTCGATGGGAAGAAAAAAGTGGCGCTGAATTTACTTGGGAACTCAAGAGTGAAATGAAGACGAAGTATCCATATCTTTTCGCTACTTCTTCCTAAATTTCGGGACGAAATTCCCTAAAGGAGGGGAGACTGTAACGCCCTGCTACTTCATACTTTCCATAAATAGAAAGTCTTGTTTGTATTTCTATTTTTGGAAGTCTTGTGTTCTTGTAATCGTTCTTTCTTTGTAATCTTTGTAAAATCCGAGAATTGAATCATAAATAAAACTTGTATTTCTTTAATTTCATGTTGTACATACTTTATACATGCTCATACATTCAATTTCGTGAAACAATTGATACATATTCAAAGTTCTTGGAAATTATGTGCCAAACTTGCAAATACGTGAAACATGCTATTAATACATCTTTTTTATGTATACGATACTTAAATACAACATTCATACGCTTAATTATACTTGGTTATGTTCCTCATACTTTATTTGTCCTTAGACTTTGCTTAAATGACGGAAACAACCCCTAAATGACCTCAAAACCCTAACTAATGAACTTCAGGGGCCATATTGTAATTAATCAAAACTTAGTCACCAGCCCTTGTCACACGCCGCGAAGGGTATAGCCCTATGTCTTTGCACCCCGCGACCCACTCCCAGATCAGTTTGTGTTAATCAGCTCGTGAATTTGAGCGGGATTTGGGTTTGTTTGAGGTTTAAACTCGTTTTTAACAATAAATACTCAACTACCACCCACCCTAATCCTTCCCTATAAATACCAAGCCATTCCCAAGCTAATTTCACTTTACAAACTCATCCAAATCACTCTCAAATCATCTAAATCGCACCTGAATTCTGAAGTTCGGACAGAAGCATACATCTTCACAAAAGTGAGCATAACTCACTCGTTTCTTGTCCGTTTTACCTCATTCTTTTTCCTATGTGCTTGGATTGACATTAGCTTCAATTCCATGGGTGTTTCACAGAAAACCAGTCCTTGGAACATTGCCAAAAAGGCTCTAAAGTTCACTGATTGTTTCTGTTTTGATTAAACTTTTACTAAAGTTGTTCAACTTGAGTCTAACTCATCTCAAACCTATGTCCTTATGCTTATAACCACTTCTATGGTTAGTTAGGCTTAAAAACAAGGTTGAGACATTCAAAGTCAGAGGATTAATCCTCACAAACTTCCTGTTTTGTTAAAGGGTTGAACCCACAAGTGATGTTCAAGTCCAAGACTTGATGTATGTGTGATTAGGGATTAACTTGGGTTGTCCTACATAAAATCCACACATTGCTTGATGATTTCTTATAGATTAGTGTTTAATATTCTTGTATTACTTGTAGTTCATAACCCTCCTTGAATGTTTTTACATCAAGTGTAGTGGTGAACACTTAGAGGTGCCTAAATGGAAGACTTGTTCTTCCTACCTCCTACATGATTTCTATGACATTTAGAGGTACCTAAATGAAGATTTTAATCTTCTACCTCATGCTTGAACTATTAAAATATTGGACATATTAATATAACCTATGTAATACATAAAAATATTATCCGAATAATCGAATCTTTGATGATGAACTAGTGTTCATATGTCAAGGTACTAGATTATATCAACCTAGACTTTGATAACTTGTCACGATTCTAATGGAACCTTGTTCCATGAAAACATTTAAACTCCTTAGAGTTCCCTAGTGTCAAAGACAAGTATCATATGTACTAGGTTATTATTTTCATATGTTATTTTCATGGTCTTTAAATTCCGAATCTATAATCTTCTGTTAACTCCCAAAACTCACACACCTACGTTTCTTCGTGTAGAAGGACAAGGTGCTCCAACTAATCAACCAAAAAACTCTCGTGGGATTAACAAGTAGGAAAGCTTGCAAAACCGTGAGTATACTCGAATTCCCCTCTTTATGTTTACCACTTTTTGGGGTGTAACATGTTTACTTACCAAAGATTACACATGAACATTTTACTTAAATGCACAAACATTCCTATAACATGCTTGTATACATGATTGCTTGATACTTTAAACTTGGGTTAATTACATCTTGTGTTAGACTTATCATTAACTTCGTACGAGCCTATCCGTGACATATATAGCGCTATAGGATTAACGCACCGCCCGTAGACTTGTGGTTATGTCATGAGCATATTGTGTTTCATCATTGGTTTGATATGTTAGACACATGTTGAATTTAATGTTTATCTTGTAACACATGCTTGCTATGAGGAATTGTTTAATCATCTTTTTATGCTATGTACATATCAAACTTGTATACTCGCCTTTGCTTTTGCATTGAACTTTATTTTAAACATGTTACAGGTTGAGGATGACGATGCTATGAAATGAAGTAGCGTTGATGCCTAGATACACATATAGACGTTTAGGTTTAATATGTTGTATCAATTTTGTTTATGTTGTTATGTATTTCATTTGAACTTGCTGTTATTTGAACTCCTTGTAACGTTTGAAAATTTTACTTTATGAAATGCAATCGGTTTATTTAATTATTGTCACAAATAGTGTTATGAAGTCTCTTGCAATCCCGAACAAGTCCCGCTCCAATGATTCCGCCATTGGTTGGGGTGTGACAGCTCAGGCTAACTTCCACGCACTATGCTCAGGCTAACTTCCACGCGCTCCCTTCAATCCAATCAAGGTTGTGTTTATTTGTTAAACACATACTGTGAGTATACTCGAACCCTTTTTCGCTTAACATACTTTTGGGTGTTACATACGTTCTATATCAACACACAATGCACACAACACTCAAACTCTTTTATAAACGCTAACCGCTCTCGCATGCTATACGTGATTTGATGAATGTTTGTATGTTAAGTTTACACAGTGATTGTTTGCCTGACACCTTAGCAACAATAGTACTACAGTTTGGACTCAGCACCTGTTTATTCAGGGGTTGTTAAGGGCCTTACTTCACATGGTCATAGTGGTGATAATGTGTTGCACATTCTACAACTCGCAGTCATGTCGGTTGCATGCGTCATTGTCGATAGCTTACTTGATTAACATTTCTACGTGTTACATGTTGGTTATGCTTAAACGCTTTCGCTATACTATATGTTGTGCAAACTTGTGTACTCACATTTACATTTTATGTATTGACTTTATTTTAACGTATGTGACAGGTTGATAGGATGCTATGTTCTACTGAGATGAAACGAGTAGTAAGTCTAGAAACCCACAATAAAATTTGAGTTGTCGGAACAGTGCTTTGTTTTTTAGACTTATATCTGTGATGACTGTTTTTGCTTTATATGTTAATGGTATGGGACACTAATGTTAAATATATTGCCATTAATAGTTGTTATGGATTCTCTTGGACAATCTGTTTCGCTCAGTGCCATGCCCCGATGTTTCCGCCATCGGTTGGGGTGTGACACATCAGGGCGGGACAAGGACGAGATTGCTCGAGACTTCATAACGCTATTTGCGACAATATTTAATCAAAACCGATTTCATTTCATTGATAATAATTCACGTACAACATTTGGAATTCAAAGTACAGCAAGTTCTCAAAACAATAAAACAAGTTACAATAAACAAAATACAACAACAAGTCTAGTATTCTAAGCGTGTCTCTAAGTCATCCCTACTAGATTCCATGATCATCAATGTCATCAACCTGCAACATGTTTAAAGTATAGTTCAATACAAAGATGTATTGGCGAGCATACAAGTTTAATAAATAGCATAGGTATAAAAATGATTAAAAGAATCCACATGGCAAAACTTGCTATCTAGATTAACGTAAAAACTGTATGCGATTAAAGTGTCAACCCAAAGATTACCGCTATCGTAATCCTATCGTAGCAACGATAGGACCGTTCTGTTTTAACTTAACATGACCACAAGACTATGGGTGGTGTGTTACTCATATAGCGCTATACAATTTAAGGGGAGGCTCGTATGAAGTTAATGACAAGTTTATCACATAAGAATGTTCCAGTAACAAGAGACAAGTATAATGTATTAAGCATGCATGATTGGATTGTTTGTTTGTGATTGCATAAAGTATGTGTGATTGTGTAAGGTTATATAGTAAACATGTTGCACCCAAAAGTGTAAAACGTAAAAAGGGCGTTCGAGTATACTCACGGTTTTGCAAATCTTCGTTTGTTAATCCGTGAGTTGAGAAGTTGACGAGGGCGTTGGAACACTGAGGTTACCCTACATGGGGTGAACGAAAGTGTGAGTCATTGGAGTTGATTGAAAGATTCAGATTAGGATTAAAGTATAAAAGTATAAGTATAAAACACGAAAATATATCCCGTTTGAACACTCGTTATAACACTAAGTTGTTGTGATTTAATGGGTCTTTATTTGCCCAATGGAATCACAACGAGGAATCCAGAACTGAGATTAACGAAAAACCGAAACATCACAACACTGTTTCGTGCGAATGGAAGTCTCTTAGCACGAATGGAAGGTTTCCTTCACGCGAGTGGGCATTATTCGTGCGAACAGAAAGTTCTTTTGAACTTTTTAACCATTAACCGGTTACGTTGTGAGTTCAGATATGTTATATATTATATTATATTATATTATATTATATTATATTATATTATATTATATTATATCATATCATATTATATTATATTATATTATATTATATAGTTATAATAATAGTCCAGTAAGTCAGGGAGTTAATAGAAGTCATGCATGGAGATATAACATCTCGTTATAAGTTTTCACCAAAGACAAGTTTATTAACATTGTTAACAAATCGGTTGGTCTTGAATGAACAGAAAATAAATAATACAGTAAGTAAATACCAAAACAGCCGAACAACAACAACCCAGGCGTGTCATTCCCAACATCCCGAGTGTTGGAGGCGAGGCGGGGTTAACTCATTCAGAGTCTAGAAGACTGTTTGGGTGTTCCTTAGCAAATTGGAGTGAGGCGGTGGAACTAAATTGAAAGCCCAAGCTTTCACGGTTCACACTCTGTTAAACACAGAGTTGTCCATATTGAAAATGGGAATCTGAGATAACATTCAACACTTGGAATGTTGTAGAAACGAGAGAAACAAAGGCCTTCGTGCGAATGGACAGCTCAGTCGGGCGAGTGGGCCAAGTCCCTTCGTGTGAGTGGCTCTTGTTAGTTGTTTGGAGTGAGTTGGTTCGGTTTTGTTTGAATTAGACACGGTTCTTGGCTGGAGTCAACCTCAACACTAACCCACAACAATAGACTCAGCTTGTGAGCTCGGTGGGTTCTAGATTCTGCCAAGTTTTAACATCATAAAGTATTAAATAACAGTTTGAAAGAAAATAAAGTTTAAATCCATAAACTTAAACCTTAATGTGGTAAGCTTCAACATCAGACTACCAAAGCAAGTCTGTGTAGCATCCTAGAGGATAACCAAGTTTCTAGGATTTAAAGAATATTAGAAAAAGTAGAAGAACAAAATTGAAACTTAAAGCTAAGTGAGCTAAGACTCACTTAGAAGCTTCTGGAAATGCCTTGTCCGAAAGCATGTTGTTTAGAAATAACCGAGTATAAAATAATGTAAAACAAACGTGATTTGAAAATAAAGCATGTTGTTTAGAAAGCTAAACCATTAGAACGATTTAGTTTATCATCGCACCATTTTATAATACCAAATAAATACTTTATTTTGAGTACAACTTTGTTTCTAACAAAACTTATAATAGAATATCAGGGAAAAAATTAAGCACAACTACGTACTTAAGTTATTAGAAAAAAGTTATAATGTAAATTATTAAAGAAGTATCAAATTAATCGATAAATTAATATATGTTTTAAAAAAAGAAAAAATAATTATTAAAATGGTAAAGGAAAAATATATTTTTTTAAAAGGGAAAAAATTAAAAATATGTTATTAAAAGTAAATATAATAAAAACTATTATAATATATTAAATAATAAAATAATAAAAAACTATACATTATTATAAAAATAAAGTTACTATTCATTAACCCTCGTCAACAATATATAATATATAATATGTAATGGGTTTCTAATCAATGAAGTAATATTGAAATTTAATTAAGTTGAGTTATCATTTATATTAGGATACTAGTTTATAGTCTCGTGTGTTACACGGGTTGACTGATAAGATTGGTTGTATTCGAAGAAAAGAATAATTACAAAATTCGAATTATTCTTGATGTTGCATATGTTAAATATAAATTTTGTATAAAAACATATTACCCTAACATGAACTATCCATACCAAGTTAAAGAGAATATAATATTTATTTGTTACTTTAGTAATAATAATTAGATATACATAATATATATATATATATATATATATATAATTAAATTTATATATTATGTTATGATATGTAAAGAATGTGAAGTAAGTTTATCCATTTAGTTGAAATAATCACTCCACTTCACTATTTTTAGTATATAAACTCAAATCTGAGTGTTATTATTTTACATATTTTTTGTGGTGTTAATATGAAATATTAATGCATATAATTAAAAAAATAACATTTTTAATAACGTAACACCATGTTTCTTGAATAATAACAATTTTTTCTTTCAAAAGGTAAACAAATCATTTGGTTATATTTATACTTGATTTACGCAGAAGAGATAAAGTAAATCAAACCATATGCTTATCCATTTTAAGAAATAATAAAATCATAGATAATTTATATATTATTTAATCACAAATTAGGATTAGATATTAGTGAATTAATAATATCATTAATGAATTTAAGGAGAGAATATCATGTGGTATTATTTGAAGCATTTTATTAGAATTAGATATTTCTATTTATTTGTTATTATATGTTTAGAAATATTAGATTATTAGATATTTATTAATAGTATTATTAAATTGATGGAGAAAATGTCATGTGGCATTAGATGAACTCTTTATCATAATTAGATGACATGTGACGTTAGAAGGACTCTTTTATTATTATTATATTAACTTAATGAGTAATAATAAATTATGTGTTTAATTTACAAACTGAATATCTTGAATTCTAAAAAGATAGAATGGTTAAATGCTTACATGAAAAATATTACGGGGAGAGAAAATGAAATCAAAATTAAAACATCATTTCCTTTTTCTTTCCTAAAACGTTTGACCCGGCAAAGCTTTTCAATCTGATAAAATATAACCGGTACCATTTAAAATCGTTTTCATTGCCTATCATGTCACACCCCAACCGATGGCGGAAACATTGGAGTGAGACGAAATAGATTGCTCGAGACATCATAATTGTGACTAGTATTTAAATAATAAATTTCATTTCATTTCTAAAGAATCAATTGCAAGGATTTGAAGCAAATACAACAACATGAATAATGGAATACAACACAATAGGAGTACAAAATTTAAAGTGTGTATCTAAGCGTCCTACTAGATTCCATGCATCACCAACATCATCGTTAAACCTGCAACATGTTTTAAAAGCATAGTTCAATACAAAGGTATTGGCGAGTACACTAGTTTTAGACTCGTGACATATGTATGAAAAGTATTTTCAATCTAACATAGCAATTTGATATACAAGGTCAAACTATCATGCATAACTAAAAGTCAAACCCAAGTGTCCACAAGAATAATAGCATCCCTCAATATAACAATATCGAGACTGTAAAGTATGAATAATAGCATCCATCGATATAACAATATCGAGACCGTAAAGAATATAACTTAACAAAAACCCCGTCGGGTGGTATGTTACTCCTATAACGCTATAATTGTTAAGGCGGATTAACAAGTAGTATGAATTCTAGCATGAACTTAAGCATAACAAAGCATGTATAAGGATTGATTGAATATGGCATATTTGTGAATCGTGCATTTTAACAAGTAAAACATGTTACACCCAAATAGTATTAAAAGGAAAATGGGTCAAGTGTACTCACAAAATTGCATATTCTTTCCGATTATCCAATGCGACAAAGTTGTTGAGTCTAGAAGATTGGTTGTGTTCGATTTGGAGTTTTAAGGGATGTTTACATTAGGATTTATGGATTTGAAGTCCAAGGACATGAAAATAGACATACGAGAAAAATAATCATCTAGCATACATGATACTTGTTCTTGACACTATGAAACTCGAAAGAGCTTAAATGTTTTCATGGGCCAAAATCCCATTAGAATCGTGACAAGTTATCAAGTGCAAGATGATGTAACCTACTATCTTGACAACGACCATTTGTTCATCATCAAGAGTTTGGTTACTCGAATAGTATTAGTATTATATATTGTACATTACGTCATATAGGTCAAGCATGAGGTAGGAGGATGAATCCCCATTTAGGTACCTCTTTGTTTATCATAGAAGTCATGTAGGAGGTAGAAAGAACAAGTCTTCCATTTAGGTACCTCTAGGTGTTCACCACTACACTTGATGTTATGAACATTAAAGGAGGGTCATGAACATACAATAAGAAAGTAAATAAGAACAACTAATCTATGGAAAAACATCAAGCAATGTGTGGATTCTCTAGTAGGATAGCCCAAGCTAATCCTAAATCACACAATCATCAAACTTTAGGCATGAACATCACTTGTGGGTTAAACCCTTGAATAAAACTGAAAGTTTGTGAGGTTTACACCTCTGATTTTACCTGTCTCAACCTTGTTTTTAAGCCTAACTAACCATAGATGTGGTTATGAGCATAAGGACATAGGTTTGAGATGAGATAACTCAAGTTTAATCAAGTTTAACAAAGATTGAATCAAAAACAGAAATATCAGTCAACTTTGGAGCCTTTTTGGTAACATTCCAGACCTTGGTTTTCCATGGTAAACCTGTGGAAATGCTCCTAAGGTCAATCCAAGAAAGTAGGAAAAAGAATCAAAGCAAATGGTTAATAAATGAGTGAGTTATGCTTGTTTTTGTAACTTGTAACAATTCTGATCTAGCCCTGATTAACAGCCAAATTGAGAGTGTTTTGGGAGTGAATTTGTGAGTTTGTAAAGTGTTTAAAGTGTGGAAAGTGCTAGGGTTTTATAGGGGAGTGATTAGGGTAGTTGGTTGTGTGTATTTATAACAAGAAACACACTTAACAATAAGAAAACACAACAAAAATGGGCCAATCCGTGACCAGATCATGACTGATCTGTGGATCCACTTTGTCGCGGGCCACGAAGAAGAACAAGGCCAGGGTCGCGGGCCACGACCCGGGGTGGATTTTGGGCACAAGTTTTGTATAATGACAGTTTAGTCCCTTATGTTTGTTATTTAGGGTTTTAAGGTTTTTCAAGGGTTATTTGTGGCATGAAGGCATAATGTAAGGGTAAAACAAGTATGATTAACATAAACCAATTATGATGAAGTATAATTTAGTGTATGATTGTCGTAAATAGGTATCGAATGTATACGAATTGAATGTGTAAGACAAGTATCGGTATATTTATCATATGTTTACAAGAATCACGGAGAATGAATCAAAGTATAATGAATCAAAATTTCATAAGTATGGATGAATTAATAGGGCATAATTTGAGATAAAACGACGGATTTTACTACGATTTAAGCCTTGGATTTACGATGATATGACAAAATACGATTATGAGAGGAATAGGTTTCCAAGAATAGATTTACAAGATACGTTTTCTAATTTTGGAAGGTTATGAAAAAGCGGAGCGTTACATATCATGAGTTAACTGTAGAAACTGACAATGAGGCTAGGCAGTGTGGGGGTCAGCTTGGGCTCGGCCTGCCCCGTCGCTGCCCCAAACACCATCCCCCCCCCCCCCCTCGTCGTCCTGTCTGTCTCCCCTAGGACGATTGATACGCCCACAAGAAGACAAAAAATATATACGTTGGGCTGTGTGGACCGTTGCAAAAAAAAAATTAAATTCAAAAAATTAAAACCAACGGCTATTTATTCAAAAAATCGTAAAAACCAATAAAATTTTTATATAAATACAACCCAATCACCCCATTTTTTACCCACTTCAACCCCATATCTCTCTCTCTCTCTCTCTCTCTCTCACAACTTTTATAAACCATCATACTTTTATAAAAAAAAAAAAAATAGGCATGTCTTCATCTTCTTCTTCAACGTGGTATTCGTCATATTCGGGTGAGAGCGAAGCATTTTTTGCAAACGTCATTATGTACACAGCTCAGATGTTCATGGAGGAGGAATAAGAGGCTGAAACCTCGTCACAACGGCAAACTAGGAGAGCCGCCTTAAACCGAGACCGAGAAGGTATTTTAAATTTTTAGAGTATCTTTATTTAAATTTATTAATGAATTTAATTTATTTTTCATTTTTAATATATAGTCAGCCATGATAATTTAGTGGCCAATTATTTTTCCGACATACTTGTGTACACGGACGAGATGTTTTGACGTTAGTTCCGAATGAGTCGTCGACTGTTCTTACGTATCGCAGATGACTTGGCCCAGTTTGATCCGTTTTTCACACTGCGATACGACGCTAAGGGCCAAAGGGATTTACTACTTTACAAAAATAAATGTCGGCCATTCGCCAACTGGCATACGGGTACGCACCCGGTTCGTTGGACGAGTATTTAAGGATGTCCGAAAGAACCACACGTGAATGTTTGCACAGGTTTTGCGAATGGATTGTGAAATTATATAGCAAGAAATACCTGCAGAAACCAAATGCAAACGACGTTCAAAAATTATATCAAGCACAGGAACAAAGACATGGTTTTCCAGGAATGCTCGGGAGCATTGATTGCATGCACTGGCCGTGGCAGAACTGTCCTACTGCCTGGAAAGGTCAATATACTTGGGGAGATCATGGTCATCCAACTATAGTTCTAGAGGCTGTTGCGTCACAGGATCTCTGGATCTGGCATGCTTTTTCTGATCTACCTGGTTCACTTAATGACCTTAACACCATCTACCAGTCACAGATATTTGACGATGTAGTGGCAGGAACAGTTCCAGACACCAGTTTTACGGTTTCGGGGGTGGAATACAGGCGGGGTTACTACCTTGCGGATGGAATATACCCAACGTACTCTACAATCGTTAAAACTATTCCGCACCCGACAAACGATAAAAGAAAGAAACTTGGGAAGTTTCAAGAGGGTGCGAGAAAAGATATTGAACGGTGTTTTGGGGTTCTACAAAAAAATGGCATATCATTGAACATCTAGCACGTTCTGCTACACCAAAGAGGTTGCGATATATTATGTACGATTGTATCTTGCTGCATAACATGATCATCGAAGACGAAGGTAGAGCGATTTGTGAGTACGACAAAAACGCATCTAACGGGAATTCTGTTCCAGTTAGTTTGGAACAACAAGATTTAGACGGATTCTCTCTACGTAATGAGTAAACACATCAAAACCTATAAGCGGACTTGGTGGAGTACGTTTGGAACAACGCACAAAACGAACCTAACGACCACATGCCGGATGAAGACTAGTAGTTTTTAATAAAAAAATTTAAGAATATGTTGGTTTTTATTAATTTTAGTTTTATGTAATGTTTGGTTTGTAATATTATGCAATGTTTGGTTTTTAATATTTATGATTTTATTTTTACATCTTATTTAATAAATGTTAAAAAAGTAGATAAATTAAAAAAAAAATAAAGTAAGTTGGTGGGGGTAGGCTCATCCTCCATTTCCAGTGTTTCTACCTTAGAGGGGCATCCTCCAAGGACTATGATGTGACTCCTACGTGGCGGATCATCCTCCAAGGATGACCCTCTACCATACCGCATAGCCTGATAATTACAAGATTAATTGCCATACATATAATGATATTTGATTAGCTCATTCAAATATAATATTTTGTATAATCAAATGTAATAAAATGTGATTGAGGAGATGGTGTTTGGATGTGTCTTTGTTTCACAACCCTTACAAAAATGCACGACTCGCCATAACGCGTAGGTTACCTTCTTTCTAGCATGGTAAATGAACATTAGATCAGGGTGTAAAAAATGGTACTTAGAAAACACAATCTTAAACATGAAAAGGGTGTGGTAACCAATAACTCACCCAGTGTGCTAATATTCTCTGTTGGGAGCGTACAAGGTACATCGTGGCCACTAAAGCTATAGGGTGTGGTCATGACACTCATGATCTCATGATTCTCCATGTCATCGTCATGTCACCCACCTTTAATCGACCATCCAAAACCACTACCCTAAGGGTGTGATCATGACCCAAACCACTAACCCCTTATTTAATTTAATTAATTTTTGTCTAAGGAAAAAGGAAATGAAATCTTGGAAAATAAAAAAAAGACCATGGTTTCCATGGTTTAATTCATGCAAACCATGGTGGATCAGGCAAGGGAGTGTTGTAGCTTTGTGTTCATGTTCATACGTGGCGAATCATGTCCCAACCATGACTCTCACACCCTTCGGCCTAAGTGTGCTAATCAGATGGTTGGTCATTTGATTTTGATCATTTAACTTGAAAATTTATTGATATTGTTCCTAAATGCCATAAGATATTTATGGGGTGTATTATGAGGGTAAGCTATGTTAGATCATGAAAACATGCATAATACAAGTACCTTATAAGGGTTTGAGTTAGAATTAAAAACAAATATTGTTAACTTGTGTGTATGTGATAACAAGGTGATGCCTATAACACATTACAAGAAGTCCTAATTGGTGATCCTATGAAGTTACAATGTGGGTACACATGTCAAGATATGTTTTTTAAAGTTTCTTTACGAACAATATTAATGATAAGTTCGAATGAGTGCTATGAATTAATCGTGTGCTTAGAAAACTTAAGTGTTAGTCTCATTCTATTGTTAGAAATAAGTGAGGAGAGACGTGTTCTACGTACCTAAAGTGCTACATAAGAAAACGCATACTTGTTTGTCTATGATATAGAAGTCTCGGTTATGCTAAGTTTTAAGTACACTTACCTCATAGAAGGCCAGTGGATGTTTGTGTTTGTTAGTGCCCCAACATAGTTACCTAAGTATATATATCTTAAAGAACTGTAGAATAAGGTTAATCCAAGAAAGATAAGGAGGGATGTTGAAGATAAGGAGGGATGATGAAGATAAGGAAAATCAAATCAAGAGTTAATCTTGCAAAAGATAATAAATCAAATCAAGAATTAATCTCACAAAAAGATAACTTCGTTTTCTTATTACAAGAAAACAATTGAGATTTTCCATATCTCAAACACATGTCGTTTGAATAATGTTCCCGATAAAAGAGACCTTTCTTTTATACCAAAGTGCATTTGTATCATCATAACATATGGTACATAGTGCAAGAGAGATTAGTTCTTAAAAATCATGGTACATGTTGTTTTAGTCTACAACATAGTTCATTTGTTATTCCTTGTTAATTGTTAATAATGGTAAGATTCATAATCAATGTAATCTATCAAAAGTAACTTGTGTGTTTAATAATGGGGTGACTCAACCAACCCTTAGGGCCGTCAATTTCTAACATCTTTAAGACACGATGGAACATGTTTAAGAAAAAACAATACACAATGTAATTTGATATTTTTTTATAAAATAATTAAAATTAGGAGGTCACGCTTCATCATTTCTCCTTCTTGGTACATAAACATATAATTGCATTATAGACATGAGGTATAAAAAGGTTAAACGAGTCGTATTCATGTTTGATAGTTATGTTAATCTCATCGTCTCTGACAGGTTAAACACGATAAACCATGTCTTGCTAGCCCTATATACCCCCCCCCCCCCCTCATGTGAAAGGGGTGTTATTTTTAATAGGGGAGGGGATCACCAAGTGTGTGTGAGGAGGGGGTATGTTTAGCATCACCTTAATAATATACATGGTCTATGCCAATGTGAGGCTAGCCCACTTATTAGAGAAATATTCTTTAGGAGGAGAGGTCCTAGGATCAAACCTCGACATAAAGAGTATTTTGAATTGTTTAGTGTAAAGTTAAGCAGAGTAAGATTTGTTTGTTAAAAAAATATGTATACATGTTCTGTTTACCCTCCCTACACTCGAGAAAGCACATAACAATTAAGCGTGATATTATTTTGCTTAGGGACAATTTGTGCAACCCAAATATGTGAGATTAGTTAAAGGAAAAGAACAAATAATAAATGGTAAGTTAATTTAAGAAAATATGGAAGTAAGATAATTGCACTCGAAAATGGTCGTATTTAAATGTGATAAGTAGCATGGATCTATAACCAGAAAGATATACGCGGTTTAATACCAACATGTAGGGATGAGTTTAGTACCATCTGGTATTGAATTGGTATCGAAAATTCTAAAAAATGAGTAGTGGTACTAATATGCACCAAATGCAACATATAAATTATTTCAAATAAGGTATAAAATCAACCATTTTTAAGTACTAATGTTGGAAAGGTATGTTTCTTTGTATACTTTTGATTTTCAGGATTAAAAAAGCTTAAGTGTACAAAAGGAACAAATTAACAGTAAAAACCGACATAAATACAAAAGAAGAGAAGTTGATACATCATATCGACCTTCCGAGCTTCACCCCAAGACCAAAAACAACAAATCAGAACATAAGCACGGTGTCGTGCCACCAAGGCATGGGATCGTGCCCCACTCAAGATTCCATGAAGAAAAAGATAAACAGAAGCAGACAAGAGAGACGGGGCCGTGTCCCATGGACACGGCTCATGGTCAACTCCTAGAAATGCAAAATCTTGGATAGTACAGTAAGTACAAGGACCACAGGGCTGTGCCGTTGACACACGGGGCCGTGTGAGAATACAAATTGACACAACTCATTAAATGAAGACGGTGAAGAAAGAGGCACGGGGCCATGTAAACAGTCTGTTTCCAGCTATAAATAGGGGTGCTTGGTTCAATTGTAATACATCAATTGACAAACCACTTCTCTCACACATGCCACCACTCCACCACCAAAATACCATCACATTCCTCCGTCATCCACCTTTAGAGTGTGTGTAGTAGTCTCGGGATCCAAGATTGATCGTAAGAGTTTTTTTGTCAAACAAAGGTCATGCTTGGCTAATCTCTTACATCACTTGGTAACGACAAGTCTTTTATATATTACTTTTGATTTCCAAGCTTTGGTTAACTTTTTAATTGGGTATGTATTAATGACTTTAATAACTAGTTTGTTATATTGAAAGCGAACTTTATTCAATCATCTCTTCATGTTTTATTGATTCACTCATTCGTGTCTTTACGGTATATATAAAGCATGTTAACTGCCTGGAAGGGGGTTAGAAGGGTGGTTTGGGTAAAGTTCTTGCCTCGTTCAGTGTATAGATCCTGCGAGGACTTGACTCAAGCTTCTTAGAACTTCCTTTGAGGGGAAGTAAGAACGGCTTGAATCCCTTATAAATAAACTACTATTATAACTTTATACCGGCCTTGTGAGACTGTATCTCTGTTGACTCAGACCAATATGGCCGAGGGTAGCGTTGCCTCCAAAAGAGGGACATGTCACATTTTACATTAATAACTTACTTAATTATCTTTTAATATTCCGGCCTTGCGGGACTGTATCCCTCTTGACTCAGACCAATATGGTCGAGGGTAGTGTTGCCTCCAAAAGAGGGACATGCCGTTATAACTAAGACAATCTCTTAAAAAACACAAAGTACGGAAATCATCAAAGGATACATAAAAGACAAGTCAGAACCAAGTGATTCTATCTTGTCTATTTGTTTCTTTTATCATTTTAGTTTCTTTCTTTATTTTAACTATTAAAAATCTTTTCTCAAAATTAGGTTAGATTAGACGTTGACGATAATCCAATATTAAAAGCTCTTGTGTCCTTGGACGACCTCGGTATCTTACCATCACTATACTACGCCAACGATAGGTGCACTTGCCCTAGCGTGTTATAGAGAGTGATAGTGTTATATCGTGTTTTATAAATTTAAAGCTTGATAAATGAGTAAAAGTGCTTAAAAATATATTAAAAATCGTACACCCTCACTCCACGTCAGGTACCGAAAATACCCGGTATGGTATGGTTCAATACCAGTACGGGCTGGTATTTGAAGGTAAAAACCAGAATACCGATACCGGTTCGGTACCGTCTTATACCAGTACCATAACGCCAAATGTCGGTACCGAATCGGTACAGGTTCCAAGCCGGCACCTGGTACCATTTGTTCATCCTAGAAGATGTGTATGTGGGCTATTGCCCAATGTGATATGTGGATGTGGAGTTCATACCCATCGAAATTCCTTTGTAAGAGAAAGATCAAATCATGTCAAAATAAGGGTTTTTTTTCGAAAAGAAGACATATCATTTTAACTGGAATTTCTTTTACAAGTTACTTATTCTTGTTTATATATTGCTTAGCTTTACATCTTACCCCATTTATGACATGTCCCCATGCATGAAGACTACATGATTAAGTATTGAAGATGTGGATAACATGTAGAAGGCATGAAGAAAGAAGGTAGAAGTCTTGAAGAAGTAATGGTTTTATGCCTTAAAGGTATACCAAGTTAAGTAAACATCTCAATGTTTGAAGGAAAATGAATGATGATAAATATTTTCGCAATCTTATATTTTTGTAAACGGTTTCGATATTAAATTTTAAAAGTAGTGTTACTAAGTTGGTAGGGAAGCCTTGGTTTAAGAGATTTGGTGTCCAATATAGGGTATCTAGAATTCAATCATCAAAAAGCTTATAGCCTAGCAGTATCAAGGTGTGATAGAATTGTGTCACTCTTTATGTGGTTGAGGGTTCTATTCCCATAGTGAATAAGCAAGGTGTAAATTTAGGAGTATGATTAATGGTGTGTGAGTTAGTCGATCTAAAAATAGAATATTCCAGATTCCAACCACATGGATAAGATAAAAATTATAATAAATAAAAGCTTTTGGAAGAGATTTACAAGAATTGATCATAGTGAAGGGTCTGTAAACACTTGGTTGACTAATTTGGTGTGGTAGCAAGAACATTCATGTAAAGTATATTTAGATGCACCTCATGAATAGAGTTTCTAATAAAGTGAACATGTTACTATTGGATTTATTATATCTGAATACATATTGGTATTGGGTTGTGCCGCATTTTCTTTCCATGCGACATGTAATTCAGATGCATGAAAGTAATTAAAAGTTATAAGAGAAAATTTAAAGTATCATAGTCGAGCTATTTTGTAGCGATTAGGCTTACTATTAAGCCAATCATGTAACTAGCCCACGTACTTTATAATTCATTTATTCTTGACGTACCTAATTGTAACTTATTATTTTATATATCATTGGGCTCCCTTACCGTTGGGATGTGCAGTATCAATATTAACATGGTATCAACCTCTTAGTCATAACCATTTCCCTCCCTTCAATCGATCCCTCTCTCTGCCATAACCCATTATCTCCCTCCCTCATCCAATCATCTTCTTCCTGCTTCCATTGCCTCCTCTAGTGTCGCAACCCCCGACCCCTCCCCCGGTAGTGGGAGCCGCAAGACTGCAGCTGGTGGTATCGGTGTTTATTAATTTGGCAGCGGAAATGAGAATATCAGGATCGTAGTTAGGAAATAAATTTCAAAGTTTCAAAACACCAACTTTTATAATAAACAAATGGGACAAAGCCCATATTTCATTCACAATATTGTCATAGGGATAAACCCTAATTATTAAAAATATAAACTCTTTTTTATTTATATAACTTTTATAGCCACTTTCTTTAAGCCTTCAGTGCTCCATAGCTGGCTTCTAATAGCTTTCACATCAAGTTACCTGAAACGCGTTTTAAAAACATTTTATCAGCAAGAAATACTGGCGAATGCATCCAAGTTTAATCAAAATAAGCTTTTATAACTTTTACAGTATTGAGAGCAATTACAATGTTTATTTCTATCCAATTACTCATTCAGTATTTGTCATGTTGGTATTTCCATGACTGTGGTCATATTACTATTGGCTAACCCTTTATCCAATAGTAACGCTTGACTAGTAGTGTATACAAAACCCCATATACCGGCAGCAATTGTAGAATACAAAGACTCAATCACTGTAAGTATAATTGAAAATATTTGAGATTTTGTAACACACTTTGGTAGAAAAAGAGAATGACTCACATTGTAGACCTATGTATTTTTATAGCTTCCTGTTGAGTTTCCTGATTATTTATATTAAAAACGTATAATGCACACATGTTAGTATGATAACCTAAATCACATTAGCCATACAACACGAGAGAGAACCCCAACAAACTTAGTCAGGCAGAGCCTCGACATGCGTTACGGGGCCCTACATCAATCAGGTAGGGTAACGAATTAGTGATCGGGGTTAAAATACTTAAAACGGGGCAGAGCTTCATGTTTTTGGGGTATAATACCGAGCTATCTTTGGCTATAATAGAGACTGAGAGAAAGAAAAGTTTTGAACGATTTGAACTGATGCTGGGAGGCTCCTTATATACACTTTTCTGGGGGTCTCTCGCGCCCCGCGACACGTTTCCCTGGTTCTCTAGCGCCTCGCGAGGGCACCCTAGCTATGGCTAGGGTTGCCTCCTCACAACCTAGGACCCGACAGGTGTGGTGACACGTGGCGGCACAGGTGACCGGCAAGCAACGGCCTGTCGTGCCCCGCGACAGACCTTCCTGATCTTGTCGCGGCCCGTGAGAACCATAAATCATTATTTAATTTGTTTTTAATAAAACTAAGGTTATACGGGTCCGATTATAGGCATACGGGTTAACTTAAGGTGTTTTCGAGGGTTGTTATATCCTCCCCACCTTGTTTTAAATCTCGTCCTCGAGATTCACTGGAATAGGTGTGGATACTTCCGTTGCATTTCTTATTCGAGTTCCCATGTGTATTATGGTCCTCTCTTTGAATCCCATTTCACTTTGACCAGAACTAATCACTTGTGTTTGAGATTCTTGATTTTTCTATCTTTAATCTGAAGTGGTTTCTCTACAAGCTTAAGCTTTTCATTTACCTCTATGTCCTGAAGAGGTAATACTAATGATTCATCTGCTAAACATTTCTTGAGATTACATATATGGAATACATCATGTATTCCTGCCATTTCTTCTGGAAATTGTAGCTGATAAGCTACTTGCCCTATTCTTTTGATAAATCTCAAATGGTCCAACATACCTTGGGCTTAGCTTTCCTCTTTTAATGAATCTGACAACTCCTAGGAGAAACTTTTAATAATACCTTGTCCCCAACTTGATTTCCAATGGTTTTCGTCTGTTATCTACATAACTATTTTGACTATCTCGTGCTGCTTTTAGTCTTTCCTTGACTTGAATAATTTTGTCCATTGTTTCTTGTACTATCTCAGGTCTAGACAGTTGCTTTTCTCCAATCTCTACCCAATAAACTGGAGTTCGGCATTTTCGTCCATAGAGTGCTTCAAATGGTGCAACATTGATGCTGGTGTGATAGTTGTTGTTGTAAGAAAATTCTATGAGAGGTAAATGATCATCCCAATTTCCTCCAAAATCAATTACACAACCTCTAAGCATATCTTCCATTGTCTGAATTGTCCTTTCGCTTTGTCTGTCCGTTTGAGGATGATAAGTTGTGATTAGATTTAATCTGGTTCCCATTGCTTTTTGGAAACTTCTCCATAAATGAGAAGTAAAACGGTTGTCACTGTCAGACACAATAGATAAAGGAATTCCTTGTAATGAAACTATTTCATTTACATATAACTTAGCTAACTGTTCCATACTGAATGTTTCCTTTATAGGTAAGAAATGAGCAGATTTGGTCAACCTGTCTACAATCACCCAGATTGTATCATTACCTTTTCGTGTCTTGGGTAATTTGGTAACAAAGTCCATTGTTATCAATTTTCATTTCCAAATTGGCATTTCCAAATGTTGCAATAATCCTGAAGGTTTCTGGTGTTCAGCTTTAACCTGTGAACAGTTAAACATTTAGCTACGTAATTTGCTATATCCTTTTTCATTCTTATCCACCAGAAATTCTTCCTTAAGTCTTGATACATCTTTTCACTTCCAGGATGCATCGTATACTTAGACTTATGGGCTTCTTCTAGAATTCGCTTCCTTAGGTTTCCTTGAATAGGTATCCAGATCCTTTTCTTATGGAATCTCCAAATCCCATCTACTCCTTTTTTCTAATTCCTTAATCATTCCTTTTAAACCTTCAGCATCGTCCTTGATTGCTGTCTCCTGTATTTTTCTAATTTGCTCATTTAAATCTATCTGCAGATTTAGTCTGAGAGAGCATACTCGTTTTGGCATTTCATGATATTTTCGACTTAAAGCATCAGCTACTACATTAGCTTTTCTTGCATGATACTGGATATCACAATCATAATCACTAAGAATTTCCATCCAACGTCTTTGCCTCATGTTTAATTCCTTTTGTCCGAAGGCATATCTTAAACTCTTATGATCTGTAAATACAACAAACTTACTACCATAGAGATAGTGTCTCCAAATCTTAAGGGTAAAAGTTATTGCTCCTAATTCTAAATCATTGGTTGTATAATTCTCTTCATGTTTCTTAAGCTGTTTAGAGGCATAAGCTATTGTCTTTTGATATTGCATCAACACACATCCAAATCCTAACTTAGACGCGTCACAATAAACTACAAAGTCTTCAGTTCCTTCAGGCAATGCGAGTATGGGTGCGTTGGTTAATCTTTGTTTCAAAATACTAAATGCCTTCTCTTGTCTTGGTCCTCATTCAAACTTAACTGATTTGCAAGTCAGTTTGGTTAATGAAATGGCTATTCTAGAGAAATCCTGAATAAAACGTCTATAATATCCTGCAAGTCCAAGAAAACTTCTTATTTCTGTAGGTGACTCATGGACTTTTCATTTGGTAATCGCCTCGATTTTTGTGGTATCCACATGAATTCCTTCATGATTAACCAGATGTCCAAGGAATTGCACTTCTTGCAACCAGAATTCACATTTTGAGAATTTAGCATAAAGTTTTTCTTTTCTCACAATGTCAGAAGTATATGCAAATGTTCTGCATGATCCTCTTTACTCTTAGAGTAAATTAGAATATCATCTATAAAGACAATTATGAATTTTCCAGGTATGGTTTGCATATCCTGTTCATCATGTCCATAAATGTGGCTGGGGCATTGGTTAAACCAAATGGCATGACTGTAAATTCATAATGATCATACCTTGTTCTGAAAGCAGTTTTAGAAATGTCATCTTCCTGTACCTTCAATTGATGATACCCTGAGCGTAAATCGATCTTAGAAAAGAATCGAGCTCCTTGAAGTTGATCGAACAGATCAACGATTCTCGGTAGTAGGTACCAATTTTTAATCGTAACCTTATTTAATTCCTGATAATCAATACACATGCGCATCGATCCGTCCTTCTTTTTGACAAAGAACACCGGTGCTCCCCTTGGCGATGAACTAGGCTGTATAAAACCTTTCTCTAATAATTCGTCAAGTTGTTTCTTCAATTCCTGCATCTCCGTTGGTGCTAGTCGATAAGGTGCTTTGGCAATCGGTGTCGTTCCTGATATTAGGTGAATTCTAAATTCAACCTCACAATCTGGCGGTAATCCAGGTAATTTTTCTAGAAAAACGTCTGAGAACTTAGATACTACGGGAATATCTTTTAATTATTTTCCCTTAGTGTTAATGATTACTGAAATCATATACACCATTCCTCATTTTCGTGCATAACTTGCAGCTTTCATCACATAGATGAACTTTGTTGACCTTGTTGTCTTGTCTACTTTAATTGTGATCTTTTCACCATTTGGTGTACTTACTTGTACAGACTTTTGATCACATAAAATACTGGCATGATTGGCTACCAACCAATCCATTCCTAACACGACATCGAATCCGGCTAGATTCATTGGAAAAATATTAGCAGTAAAGTTATGGTTTAAAATTTCTATCCATGTTTCCTGCAGGATTTTGCTTATCTTGATGGAATCTCCATTTGCCGTCTCCACCAGACAGTTTTGGTGAAGTTTAGTTGATGGTTGATTGGAAAGTTTGCAGAAAGAAGTATTGATAAAACTTTGGTTTGCACCAGAGTCAAATAATACTTTAGCATAAACATCATTAACTAAAAACGTACTGGCAATCACATCCGGAATCATCTTGGCTTCTTTAGCTGTCAGAACGAATGCTCTGCCTTTCATCTTGGGTCCTTCAGTTGCCTTAGCCTTGTTGGTTGCTGCTAGAGCTAGTTTCAGACAGTTCGGTTTAATATGACCAGCTTCTCCACAATTGTAGCATATTCTATTGCTAGTTTTCTTCCTACAGTCTTCTTCCTTATGTCCAGATATTTTTCAGAAGTTGCAGTATATCGAGCATTTCCCTGAGTGCTTTCTTTTGCAATACTTGCAGTTGGGTGAAGAGGAAGAACCTGATCCTTTTCCACGGTAGGAGTTACCATATCGTAATTCTTGGGTAATGTTTTGAGCTAGGTTCTTTTTCTGATTTTCCTCTTGTGTACATCGGTCAGAGTGTTAGCCAATTCTACTACTTCTTCTATGGTTTGTGGTCTAGCTTCCTTGACTACATGTCTGATCTCACTGATTAATCCCCAGATGTAACGGGAGATTAATACTGGTTCTGGTGAAGCTAAGGTTGGTACTATCCTTGCATATTCGAAGAATATGGTAGTAACCCTTGCAATCTATTCCAGTCATTTTAAGATTTAAGAACTTATTGGCAATTTGTTCCTTTTCATGAGGAGGACAGAATTTCCTTTCAACTATCTCCTTAAAGTTGTTCCATTATATGTTATAAATTCTGTCACTTCCTCTAGACTGGAGAATGGTATTCCACCACTTTAAGGCTGCATTCTTAAAAAGATTAGAAGTAAACATGATCTTATCATCATCTGCACATTTACTTATTTTTAAGACTGCTTCTGTCTTTTCTATCCAACGCAAGGCTGAAATGGCTCCTTCATTGCCTAAGAATTCTATTGGTTTACAGGCCAAGAATTCTTTATAAGAACAACCATATGAGATGGTCCTTCGTCTTTTTGGAATTGGAGCTTTGATAGGTGGTCCGTGATTTTCATTCACGCTATGACTTGGTTCAGTGGGTGCACGTTTACTTCCGATTACAGAATTATTATTTTCTACCTCTTTAATAGTCTTGATAATATATGGCTTAGCATCTATGATTCCTTGGGCTACTATGTGTTCAATGGCACTTTTATCCACTTGGTTCTCGTTATATTGTTATTCTGGATTACCTGATTTACTTCATTTGCCATCTGATTGTAAACATTTATCAGGTATTAATATCCCAGAATAAGATTAATACAAACAAACACTCAAGCAGATTGAACCAAAAACGTCGATTATTGCAACTTACTCTTTTCATATTCTATATATGCATCTATTACAAATTACAACTGGAAATTTAAACACTAGTAACTATGCATCGATATATATATATATATATATATATATAGGTGATATATATTAATTTATATCTATTTTAGGGGATTATATTTTTTTAAAGTATCAAAATGCATACATATATGTATATATATTTTGGCTTTCTAGAACTGCATTTCACGCTCGTCATATTTCCAGACAAGTTTTTCTCCTATTTGGCGAATCTGATTTCCCTCCTCAACTAACTCCTCACCATACTGGCGAAGTTCTTCCACATTCTTAATTCATTGGCGGTAGTGGGGCTGGCACTGGTTCAGGGTAACGTGGTATTGCTTCTCCGTAAGGGTATGGGTTATTCAATATTTTCTGAATTGACCGGTTTTCATCCCACCATACATCATAGTCTAAATAGTTTGGTGCGGGAATTCTAGGTATCTCATTTGGATCAAATGCAGGGATCGGGAGCTGGTTTTCCTGGTTCTGTTCTAGTTCCATGGGTTGGTTAGGGAATAAGGGTAGAAGCTGTGGGTCTGCTACTTGGTTGATATCAATTCCTCCTTCAACATTTCCAAACTCTACATTTCCAAACATGTGAAAGTCAGGTAGTTGCCTATCCAACTCTTCTTCCCATAAAGGTCTAGCCTCCTGATTCTGGGTATTTCTCTCTCTATTTGCTATTGCTCGTTGTTGGGCTTTTCTCATTCTTTTCCTTCTTTCTATTTTGGCTTTATTAAACCACCCTCGTTTCTTAGGAGGAAAAGGTTCTTCGGATTTGGCTTTGAAAACAAAGACATCCTCATAATCAGCGGTGTATCCTGGGGTTGGCTGGGATGTTCCTTCATCCTTTAGAGAATGAGGTAATTAACGGTAGGCGTCAGAAGTACCCTGATCACTCATACTGTAAACTAGAAAATTGTCAAAATAACAATAAAGTAATAGTATGTATATTTACACAGAATAACACATAAGTTATTTCCTAACACATTTGGTTAAAATTTAGGTATTAAAAGAACACCTAAATGGCTTAAACCAGTGGCTCTGATACCACCTTCTGTTGCAACCCCCGACCCCTACCCCGGGAGTGAGAGCCGCAAGATAGCAGCTGGTGGTATCGGTGTTTATTAATTTCGCAGCGGAAATGAGAACATCAGGATCGTAGTTAGGAAATAAATTTCAGAGTTTCAAAACACCAACTTTTATAATAAACAAATAGGACAAAGCCCATATTTCATTCACAATATTGTCTTAGGGATAAACCCTAATTATTGAAAACTTAAACTCCTTTTTATTTATGTAACTTTTATAGCCACTTTCTTTAAGCATTCAGTGCTCCATAGCTGGCTTCTAATAGCTTTCACATCAAGTTACCTGAAACGTATTTTAAAAACATTTTATCAGCAAGAAATACTGGCGAGTGCATCCCAGTTTAATCAAAATAAGCTTTTATAACTTTTACAGTATTGAGAGCAATTACAATGTTTATATCTACCCAATTACTCATTCAGTATTTGTCATGTTGGTAGTTCCATGACTGTGGTCATATTACTATTGGCTAACCCTTTGTCCAATTGTAACGCTTGACTAGTAGTGTATACAAAACCCCACATACCGGCAGCAATTGTAGAATACAAAGACTCAATCACTGTAAGTATAATTGAAAATATTTGAGATTTTGTAACACAGTTTGGTAGAAAAAGCGAATGACTAACATTGTAGACTTATGTATTTCTATAGCTTCCTGTTGACTTTCCTAATTATTTCTATTAAAAACATACAATGCACACGTGTTAGTAAGATAACTCAAATCACATTAGCCATACAACACGAGACAGAACCCCAACGAACTTAGTCAGGCAGAGCCTCGACATGCGTTACGTGGCCCTAGATCAATTGGGTAGGGTAACGAATTAGTGATCAGGGTTAAAATACTTACAACGGGGCAGAGCTTCGTGTTTTAGGGGTTTAATACCGAGCTATCTTTAGCTATAATAGAGACTGAGAGAAAGAAAAGTTTTGAACGATTTGAACTGATGTTGAAAGGCTCCTTATATACACTTTTCTGGGGGTCTCTCACGCCCCGCGACCCGTTTCCCTGGTTCTCTCGCGCCCTGTGAGGGCACCCTAGCTACGGCTAGGGTTGCCTCCTCACAACCCTAGACTCGACAGGTGTGGTGACACGTGGCGGCACAGGTGACCGGCAAGCAACGGCCTGTCGCGCCCCGCGACAGATCTCCCTGATCTTGTCGTGGCCCGCGAGAACCATAAAATCATTATTTAATTTGTTTTTAATAAAAACTAAGGTTATACGGGTCCAATTACAGGCACACGAGTTAACTTAAGGTGTTTTCAAGGGTTGTTATATCTAGTACCGATGGACCCCTTTCACCCAACATTGCTCCTCATATGTTATCCTTTAAGCCTCCTACTTCTAATTGCCTTGCTTGGAGAAATCAAATCCTTCTGAATTTTATCAATTTTTAGGCCTAATTGCCCATTGATGGCTCCTCTCCTAGGTCACCATGGAAGTTATTCAGGGAGACAAAGCTATACCCCAACCCTCTATTTTCGCCTTGGCTAACTATTGATCAGTAAACTGTTGTTATCATCCATGCCTCGCTCTTGGAAGAAGTTGTTGCGAAAGTTATTCGTTTGCAAACTGCCCGTTAGATTTGTTTGGCTCTTGAGTTGGCATACACTGACACACCTATTAAGCATGTTCAAAACCTTCAGTTGGAAATCAGCCTTCGTTAATGAACAAGAAACACAAGATTTAACGAACTCGTTCGACTCTTTTTATTATTAGAAAATAAAGAACACGAATACAATAACCCTAACCCTATATTTATACTAAAACTCATTCTAGTGCTAACCCTACTCAGACTCTATTAAATAAATAAATAGACTCCTAGATAAACCTATCTAATTCAAACTAACAAATATCCATATAAAGTTTCAATAAATAATTCAACAAAAATTTTCTATAACCCGTTATGATCCTTAACTCCTCAACTCTTCATTCTCCTCTTTAATCTTGAATTGGACCTATTTCTTCACATCCGGACCATTATCGACAACTTTAATTCCTTAACCAAGTTTGACATCCCTCTTCCGGGTCACTAGAACAACCCCGGGGCTTGACCATCGACCAAAGAAAAAAAAAACAAGCTCCTCGCTTCTTTCGTTTTCTTCTTTCTTTGCTAAACGTGACAAGATTCAAAACCTCTTGCCTTGATGAATCTTCTTCCGTCCGGTTGATAATTCTCGTTAAATTATTTATTGAGACTTTATAAGGATAATTGTTAGTTTGAATTAGATAGGTTTATCTAGGAGTCTATTTATTTATTTAACAGAGTTTGAGTCAGGTTAGAACTAGAATGAGTTTTAGTATAAATAGAGGGTTAGGGTTATTGTATTTTTGTGCTTTATTTTCTTATAATAAAAAGAGTCGAACGAGTTCGTTCAGTCTTGTTTTCTTGTTCGTTAACGGGGCCTAATTTCCAACACCTTCACGACGAGCTTCACATGACATCAAATGGTAATGTTTATGTCATAGAGTTTGGAAGGTAATTTAAGGCCCTTTGTGATCAGTTAGCGGCTATAGGGCAACCAGTTGAAGAGATTAACAAACTTCAACGGTTCTTTGTGGCCTCGAGGTTTCATTTGAGACTTTCTGTAACAACCCGCGTTTTTGAAGTCAAAGTACAAGTCAAAGTTAAAGGAAGAAAAGATTGCTAATTGCGATCTGTCACTCCTTGCTTAATTATTGATTGTACTCCTTGACTTGTTATCAATACTTTAATTTTAAGTTACTTTAGTTGTATTATGTGGAGTATATGCTAATAAATCGCAGTTTTATCGCTAAATCGACTTATCACTAATCGCATCGCTATCACATCGCAACCCAAATTATAGGTTATGGATATTGTTTTACGTGTGTGTGCTATTATGTGTTACTTGTACATGCTATGTTTATGTTGAGGTGATTAATCTCAAACGCAATCGCAACTCTATCACACCGTAATCTCATCGCAAACTCGAGATTCAAAGATTATATTTATGTATTTAGTAGTTAGGTTATTTGTGTAACTAATGGGTAATACTATCGCACCGCTCACTCGCAACGCATCGCAACGCTCAACGCACGAAACGAAACATCGAAAACTAACTCGCCAAACCCATCCGATCGAATGACCATTTGATCGAATGGTCACCCGTCCGGATGACCATCCGATCGGATGGCCATCCGATCGAACCACCGTTCGATCCATCGCTGCACATCACCTCCTCTCCTCTATTGCCTATAAATAGCACATGTCACATCACTGTTCATGTGATGTGACAGCTCCTCCTCCGACCAGCATGTTCCAGCCCTCTTTTCTCTCGATTTCTCGCGATTCTTGTAAGTTTCTACCTCAAATCTTGTACTTCTATGATCTACACACACTTCTTCATCATTTTCACCCTCAAATCTTAACTTTTCACCATGAAATCGACTGATTTGGGCTGTTCTAGGGTGATGTCATCAAGAGTTCTTATGAACTTCAAAGTGTGACCTCATTCCACCAAGAACAACTCAGATCTAAGGGATTTCAATATGTTTAAACATTGATTTCACCTAAATCTAAAACATTTTCAAATGTAAAAGAGTTGAAAGAATGTCTTTCCTAACTTTTTCTCACATCTTTTGCACTCATGTACTCAGAACCGATAGAATCCAAGCTCGTTCAGACCTTCTACCCGTGCTCTGGTGAAGTGTCGGTCCAAGAACGGATTACTATCAAATGAGACAACTGATTTACGGGTTGAGCATGAATAACCGTCAAGAACAGTTCACTGATCGGACCGGGTGATTCACATCCGATCGGATGACTTGGACTTGATGGGGTTTCGTTGTTTGACACGCTGTCATATCGTCTCAGTTCGAAACACAAAACTTACCAAACTTAGCAAATTCTTACGATTCTCAAACGAACAGGTTACTGAACGGATCATCGTCCGATCGGATAGCCATCCGATCGAACAGCAATCCGATCGGTTGACCAATGGTGTTCAACACTTAGCAATTTCAAAACCAAACTCAAACATAACCCTCCACTTGGATCACCATCCAAGCGAACGGCCATCCGTCCTGATGACCATCCGACCGGGCGACCTGAATGGTAGGAATACTTCTGGTTTTATAAAATGCTACAACGAAAACTTCAAAGTCACATCATACACAAACACATCCATCCCAAACGAATGGCAAACCGACCGAATGGCCATCCGACCGGATGACCATCCGTCCGGATTGCCATCCGTTCGGATGACCCTTCGTCACTCAGTCACTCGCATCATTTAACGCACCGCTCACCGCTTATGCTATCGTTCTGTAATCAGGCTTACTCTAGCGCTCCCTTCAATCCAATCACAGATTGTGTTTAGTCGCTACCATCTCAGTGAGTATACTCGATCCCTTTTTGCTTTAAGCACTTTTGGGTGTTACATAAGTTACTTATATCAAATCACAACGATCACACAACGCAACCACTTTTATACGCTAACCGTTACTGCATGTTATACGTGTTACTCGATGAATGCTTGTATGTTATGTTTACACAGTGATTGTTGCCTGACACCTTAGCAACGATAGTACTATAGTTTGGACTCAGCACCTGTCGTGGACAGGGGTTGTTAAGGGCTTTTCTTCACATGTCACAGTGGTGATATGTGTTGCGCATTCTACAACTCGCAGTCACGTCTGTGCATATTTCATTGTCGATAACCTACTTGCTTCGCATTATACATGTTACATGCTGGTTATGCGTAAACCCGCCTTCGCTATCTATTATACTACTAAACTTGTATGCTCACCTTTACACTATGTGTATTGACTGTATTTTAACGTATATGACAGGTGTTTAGGATGCTTGCTAGGACCTGCTTTTGTGGAATCAAGTAGGGGAGTCTAGAAACAAACAATTTAAATTCTGAGTTGTCGAAACAATTAAATTTGTCTTTGAGATGCCTTGTCTGTAATAACTGTTTATTTGGATATGTTATGGTATGGGACATAATATTAAATATCTGGTAATGGTAGTTGTTATGGATTTCTCTTGGATAATCTGTTTCGCTCAGTGACGCGCCCCGATGTTTCCGCCATTGGTTGGGGTGTGACACTTTCTCTACTGCTTTCCGAACATCTAAGCCTACTTTGTTGTTCTGTGATCTCCTCGTTCGCACTGAGAATCATGAACTCTTTATCAGGTCTTTACATGGTTTGGTAACGTCGACAGTTGCCTTTACAACTTAGAAGAATCGGACTCTGCTGTCCCAAGGTCGCATTAGTGGGTATTATACAATTGGCTTAACAATAAGCCTAATCACTACAAGATAGCTTAACTGTTGGTGCACACATCTGTCGTCTTCGTCTTGTATCGAGTCTCGGGTTCGGTGCAGATCTTATCAAGCATGATGTCATCATCTTGATGATGACATCACACTTATGACATCATTGATTGCATCACCCTAGTGACATCATCTCACATGAAGACAAAGCAAATTGATCAAAGTATTACATTTCGCTTCAAGACAAAAATTGTAACATGTCAGGTTCGCTTGAAGTCATCAGGATCGCTTGAAGTCATCATGTGAGGTTCGCTTGAAGTGTTTCAAGCGAAACCTAGAGTTCTATAAATAGGTTGTCATACATTTCAGTTGTAAGATTGGTCTCAGAGTTATACCGAGGTGCTGCCGGTTTTTCTTCTGAATGTAAAGGTTGTCAAATTAATATAAAAGAAGATTAAAGTGTGAAACAAGCTGTTTACTGATCCGTTTCTTAGTTTCCGCCTCTGAAACGGACTAGAACTCTTCCAAACGACTCGTTTAGGTCGAAATCCGATCCTACAATTGGTATCAGAGCTCAGGACGAGGAGTTCTTGCCAAAAACAGCCGGTTTTCACCACGATTTCTGTTTCTACATCATTCTTTTTCAAAATTTCAAACTTTTTACGGATAAAATCGACTAAAATTCTCACATATCACGCATAATCATGTTTTAATAGTTCCTGGAAAGTTTCAGTATCAAAATCAGCCTAAAACTTGTAATTCTGTGTGATTTCGCTTCAAGTGTTCGACATTTGCTGACATCATCTAGGCCTTCGCTTGAGTTTACATATTATAACACCCTCTCGCTTGAAATTTGGTGTTTGTTTGAAGCGAAACTCTGGCTCTCGCTTGAAAATACTTTGACATCTGATTGAAACCTGCAGTGCTGTCTTAACTGAATTTTGCTGATCATTGAATTCTGATGTTAATTGAAAACACGTATTGTTTGTTGATTTAAAGTACACCGAGTTATGGGGTCATGTGATTGCATGTGAATATGATTAAGGAAGTTGTCGGTTTGCATGATTGAACTCATATGATTTTCGTATATCATCATGTAGTATGTGTCAGTTAGCATGTATTGAAGTGTGTGAATGTATTAAAATTGGAGTTTGTTTAGATAAAGGGTGTCAGGTTGCATGTGATTCATATTCGATATATGTGTTAATTGCATAAGTAATCATCACTGATCTATGTGAAGTCAAATCATATTATGTTGTTAAAAGTGTTGTCAGCCATATTCTGAATACATGTGCTTGTTGTCGAGAATTTAAATGCAATGCATGTAATTGTTTTGAAGGTTTAATCACGTGAATATGTTCATTTAAGTCATCGGATTTTGTGAAGTTTTATCCTATCGAAGTTGTTGACCATGTGTTATACATATTATATCAAGGTGTTTTGTCGATATATGTGATGGCTTGTGAAGATTGGTTGTGATATGATTTCTTTAACTGTGTTTAGTTCTTAAACTGTATATGATACTGATTTTATTGAAAATATGAATGTGACTAGAAAGCCCATCTAATGTGTTAGGTGGTGATTGTTGAAGCCCATATATTGTGATTAGTTTGTCATCGGCCCATGTGTTTGAATTTTAATTACTTTACCGAGTTTAATAGTCAGGTCACAAGGTTTGGAGTTTGTGTCGATTAGCACAGTTCGATCAGTACGTTTGTCAGTCAAGTTGCACAGTGTGTACTCAAGTTGCGTGGTTTGAGTCGTGGTTTCTGTCAGTCCGTACGGTTTGGAGTTCAAAAGTTTCAAAGGGTCAAGTCACTTGATTTCGATTCGGGTCCTAGAAGTCCGCACAGTTGGTCAACGTTCAGTCCGCACAAAAAATCATCAGTTCGAGTACCAGTTTGTTTCAGTTAATTGATAAATCTTTAAACTGATTGTGTTTTGCTTGTTTGTTTGTCAGGTTCTACAGGTGTTTCATGAGGTGAATCATTTCGTTTGAAAGGGGATTTAATTTCATTTTAAGTGTTTTCGAATCATGGACTTAAATTTCTTTAGTATGACTAGTGAAACAATTAATAGAATAAATGTATTAAAGAAAGAATTTGACTCGTTTTCAAGCATGCCAGGTGAATCTACAAAGACTCTTATTGAAAGATATTGTCATCTTGTACGCACCATGTCACAGTTGAAGATAACAAAAACTCCAGCAGAATGGGTTGAAAAGCTTGCTGACACGTTACCGCAAAAGGAATGGGGTACATATCTGATGATATTGAAGAATTCCGGACAGTTTAGAAGGTTATCGATTGCACAGTTTATAGAGAAGTTGGAGGCACAAGATCTGGAGCAGCAGAAGATTGCTAGAATGAACAGTTCTACTCATCAACAAGATGACGAGAAAGTGATTGAAAGTTTTAGCTGGGACAAGTACATTCCAGCTGATCCAAATGTTAAAGCGTTTATTGCTCATATTATTCGGAAGCCGGAAATGCTGAAGGAATGGATGGAAGTGTTATCTGATGAAGAGAAAAGTGAAGATGAAGGATCTGTTTCATCTGAAAACAGTTCGTCAGAGACAAGTGATAGTGATGAAGAAATTGAACAGATTAATATTGGAAAAACTCACTTATCTTCTGATAGTTTTGAATTTTATTTTGCAGAAAAATTGAAGAAACTGAAAGAGGAGAAAGCTGCAAAAGATTTGAAAAAGGTCAAAGTGGTTGAGAAGATTGTGGAAGTTGAAAAGATAGTTGAAGTTGAGAAGATCATTGAAATCACAAAACCTTGTCTTAAATGTTTAGAGTCTTGTAAACAATGTATAGAGAAAGATGAGAGGTTTAGTGATTCAGAGAAGATGAAAGAAAAGTTGTTGTTTGATTTAAAGAATGTGAAAGAATCATACGATGTATTAAATAGAACAGTGAATAGTTTGCAGAAAACTAATTCAGAAAGAGAAGCTGCTTTGAAGATGTTGAATGCAACAATGATGTCGAAGCAAAAAGAGATAAATTTTTACATCGAAGAATGTGCTAAATGGAAGCAAGAGTTGGATGGTGAAAAAGTTGAAAACGAAAGAATCAGAAGATTGCTGCGAAGTTATACAAGTTGTGATTACATAATTGATAGAATTTACCCTACTGTTGCAGGTTTCGAGGCGTTTAAAGATGAAGAAAAAGACAAGAAATCAAAGAAGAAACCGGATACTGGTAAGAAACAGAACGTCTGTTATAACAAGTGTCCGCCTCCAATTTGGGAAGGGTATTCGCCTAGAAAACCGAATGAGGAACAAGTCCAAAAGGCAGTCAATCTAAAGTTAGAGTCCGAGTTAACCGATGTGTTACCAGACAATATTGATGTCACGTTCACAGCGTCCGACACAGATCATGAGTCCGAACTGATAAAACGAGTGGTCGATCAGGTGTTGGATAAGGATGAGGAGTCAGAGTCAAAGTCCGAGTCAGAAAGTTCATGTCAGTCAGTCGGGAGTTCGAGTTCGTCCGAAAAGAGTTCAAAGTCGTCGGGAAAACGGGTTTATAGTAAAGAATTTTTGTTGTCAAAATCTAATTTGAATGACGAAACATTTGAAGTTGCATATACTTTGAATGATTCTGACAAATTATATTTTGTAAAGAGTTTCCAATAAGAGGTGTCAAAACTGATTTGATAAAAAAGGTTTTCAAACTAACAGAAATTAATATTTCTGAAATAAAAGATGAAAATCTTAATGTAAAACCTAAACCTTACACCTCAAGAGTACAACAACGTTTGAACAAGAAAAAGGGTTACAATTTTGGTTCAGGTTTTCAAAAGAAACCAAACCACAATCGTAGCTACAAAAAGAAAGGACTTGGTTTTATTCCACCTGAAAACTATAAAAATGAAAAATATGTTCGAGATTTTAAATCAAAAATGACATATGTTGCAGGAACTAGTCATGAAGAAGAAGCAAAGAGCTCATTCTGGAAACAGTCAAACAAGGAGTTTCTTGCTGAAAAGATGAAGAATGGAGCTTATCAATGGAAAGAAACAAGAACCTGTTACAGATGTAATGAAGTTGGTCACATTGCATGGAATTGTCCTAAGGCAACCAACACAAAACAGGGAGTTTCAGAAAAACTCAAAGAAGTAGTTGTTGATAAAACCGAACCACCAACTGAACGATTTAAAGTGTTTAAAAACTCTACATATGAAGTTGGTGAGTGTTCGAAAAGATTTTACAAGAAAAGGGGAAATCTTGACAATCAAGCTTGGGTTGTTAAGAAATCAGAGGTAAAATCTGGCGATGAATCTGATTCCACAAAGTCAGAGGAGCCACAGTTTGATGAGAGTGTTGAAAAATCAGTTCTTTCAATGGATGATGAGAACTTTCCACCATTGAGTACTGAAAATTTTAAATCAAAAGTCGGAAAAGTTGAGATCTCTAATCAATTTTATTCTGATCAGAATGAATTTGATGTTGAGAAAGCGTTTAATGGGAATGTAAAGAAAATTTTCGGAAAGATGGTCGATGGGAAGGTTAAAGGGGTAAAAGAGTTTTATGCTAAGAAGAAAGCAACTTACACCCCAACTGCTTCTGAATTGAAAACACCCAAGGCTGGTCAGGCTTGGGTGGATATTTTCTTTCATTGAAAAACCTGACTTGCCGGAGTTCCCAGGTTGGTAAGCGTGGAACATGAATCGGCACATTTCTTGAGAAATTCACAAAAGTGATATTTCGTCTTACAAGTGGTAAATCAGGGACATTAAGTTGTACTTGATTTTCTACAAGTGATGTTTGTGGATTGATCTTATAAATGTTAAATTTTACAAGTGATTGAAGAAAACAAAGTGATGAAAGATCCCCATGTTTGTGAAACGTCACACAAAACTAATTTTCCGGAAAAACCATTTTGATTAAAACAAACTTAAGTGTTTTGAAATCAATGGGAAAATGTTTTGTTGTGAGGGGGAGTTCTGATTGTTTATGCCAAGTGGATGGCGAATTGAAGTGATTCGATATCAGTTGTCATTTTATTGTACAGTTAGTTTTCAAATTTCCTAAAATGTGTTTGCATTTTAGGGGGAGTAAAAATTTTCAGAAAATCCAAAAACATTTGAAAATTTGAAATTGTCAAAAACATGATAAAAAGAAAAAATGAGTTTTGTTGTGAAAAAAGAGGAAATGATAGTAAATCAGTGAACTATCACAGCATGCTAAAGATATGAAATGTATAAATGAGTTAAACGGTCTCACTAATGATGTGTCGATAGGTTTTCGCACATTTAGTAGATTTATTCGGGATATAAACCTAAAATTCAAACTTGTGAATTCGTGGGGAACACTACTTGGATATATAGGTAACCCCTGAAATCTCGTTTGAAAGGTCTCTTAATCTGATATACTAGGTCTTTATACTCAATGATGTCTGGGGTATTATTCCGGGACTTCTGCTGAACGGTGGTTCTGACCTAGTCCCTGGCTAATACTTGCTGCAATGCTTGAAACACAGCATTAAACCCTCAGCATGCTGAAACAATAAAATTGATAAATGCTGCTGTTGTAAGCAAAAAGATCCTCTAAAGGGGACACACCGAAAAGTCGAAGCTGATATCTCTCTGCGCATACGAAAGTATCGACCTGAGATCCCTCGGCCCTCGCATACCTAAATTATATACAGATATCATTGTAGTATTCTCACCTGTAAGACTGATTATTGAGATTCTGGATACGGGAGTATATTCAAGAGGTGGGACACATGAATGAGCTAAGTTCTTAATTCATCTAAATCATATCCTGAGTAAATTGAAATGTGTGTGGGAATTTAAGATGGATCAGTATATCGACAATCGAGGTGAATTGTTTAAGTCTGAGTATGAAATGAAGCTTAACGGTGCTAGTGATTTGTTTCATAAACTGATATGATCCTCTTACACAAACTCACAAAAATAGTGTCTGTAAATATTTCTTTACTGCATTTCTTTACATTCAAAAATCCAAAAAGATTTTCAGTGTGTTTTAGCATAAATTTTGAAAAATTCAAAAAGATTTTCGACAACTGATGTTAAAGAGCTGAATTTCAAAATTTCAAGTGCTGAACATGACGAACAGGTTTGGAGAATTTGATTGAAAAGTTTTTCAGAGATAAAAATTCGTTAAAAGATCATTGTTAATGATTGATTGTATATTGATTGGAGAAGGATCTGTGTTGGTGCATGAAATTTGATAAATTGTTAAATATTTTATTCTTTTGAATCTTATTTTTGGGTAGAGGATGTGCAGGATAGCAGATAGAGTGCCAGGTTCCGATACCTGAGGATTTTGAAATTCTGTAAAAGTCAGACTACGATCCCAGCATGTTTTGAGGGGGAGTCTGTTAGAGAGAGAGAGAATTGGAGATAGAATATAGTCAGGTAGAGATCCTGAATGAAGATCAAAGACTGATAAAGACTGAAGATTGAGAAGACTCGACACTTAAGACTCGTCAACATCTGAGGGGGAGTCTGTTGGTGCACACATCTGTCGTCTTCGTCTTGTATCGAGTCTCGGGTTCGGTGCAGATCTTATCAAGCATGATGTCATCATCTTGATGATGACATCACACTTATGACATCATTGATTGCATCACCCTAGTGACATCATCTCACATGAAGACAAAGCAAATTGATCAAAGTATTACATTTCGCTTCAAGACAAAAATTGTAACATGTCAGGTTCGCTTGAAGTCATCAGGATCGCTTGAAGTCATCATGTGAGGTTCGCTTGAAGTGTTTCAAGCGAAACCTAGAGTTCTATAAATAGGTTGTCATACATTTCAGTTGTAAGATTGGTCTCAGAGTTATACCGAGGTGCTGCCGGTTTTTCTTCTGAATGTAAAGGTTGTCAAATTAATATAAAAGAAGATTAAAGTGTGAAACAAGCTGTTTACTGATCCGTTTCTTAGTTTCCGCCTCTGAAACGGACTAGAACTCTTCCAAACGACTCGTTTAGGTCGAAATCCGATCCTACATTAACAATGAGCCTAATCGCTCTTATAAACATTTCCTTACCCAGTACATATGTTGAACATTATAATACCTACTAACACAACACTTATCTTCAACAAATCATCTTCTAGCAAAACAAGATATTTTGGGTGATCTGGATTTACTTGTAGACCAAATGCGAAATCATAATAAATATTGATTCGGATCTAGAGGTGTAGAGTACACACTTAGTTAATATTATTATGACTTTGGTACTAGAGAAGGTTGTAAGGGGCGAAGCCCTAAAGCATGGGGATCCAGGGGCACCACCTAATGGGGTCCAAGGGGCAACAACCCTGGTTGGGGTTGCGCTTGATGGCCGAAAGTTAGAAAGTCATCAGATCAACATAGATAGCCAAAAGTTGCATAAGGAAATGGTCTTCAGAAGTGGTGGAAATCAGTAGCAAAGTTGCTACTACTCGGTAGGAACTAAGTTACTGAAGTTCGATAGCGACTCGGTCACAAAAAGGTTGGTAGTAACTAAGTTACTAATGCTCGGTAGCAACAAGGTTGTTACTGTTCGTATTTTGAAGTAATCGTCCTAAGTGCAAGCAATTATAACCCTTACTTCTATAACCACCAAGTGAAGTGTTGTGATGGTTCAACCCCATATATATAGTATTCATATGGTCTAATTTTGTCATCAATTTAATACTTCAATTTACACAAATAACAAGTTCTCGTTCTTGGAAATTCACTTCCTATCTTATCCGATTGTTGATTTCGTATACTGACGAAATAATTCAATCTAAAAGTGATTACACAATTCAGAAAGTATCCATGTTAGACCAAAATCTCAAATCCTACACCAATTTAACGACTTCTATAGAAAGTATTTACTAATACTTTGGTTATGGATGGCGTATTGACACTACTTCCAAAATGGTTGAACGTAGGGGCGTAGCTTTTAAGGGACGGGGGTTGCACCCGCCCTTGCCAATATTTCGGTTAGAAGTGTAGTATTTCTGATTTTTCGTCCGAAAAAATTAAAATTATATAGGTCCGCCCGTGCCAATTATTTTGCCTAAAAATTCCCTGCCCCTACCAAGTTGATTGTCCATAATATTTATACATACTTTCATATTGAGTTAAAAAAATATGAAAAACGGGTTATTAGTAAGTTTTTATAATTGTTTATAAACTTTAAGTAAAGTTTGTTACTACTTTATATATATATATATATATATATATATATATATGAGAGCCGCTAAAATGAAAACCACCCTCAATTGTAAGAACCATGAGAACCACTCTCAACCAATCAGATTATGCCAACCTAAAGGGTGTTTTGGTCATTTACCCGAAATGTCAAATCTATCTCTCTCTCTCTCTCTTCATTTAAAGTCACAGACTTTTTATATATATTTCATCTCTCATCTCTCTTTTAAAAGCACTGGTCTCTCTCTCTTCATATCCATATTCAAAATCACAATCTCATCTCATTCTTGTTCATCAAACATCCCCCTTTTTTCTTCAATTAACTTCAGGTTTTAGAAAAACCCAGAACAAAGCTTTCATCTTTATTGAATTTTGTTGGTGGGGTGAAGTGGGTTTGGTGTATAAAAACCCAGAACAAAGCTTTCATCTTTATTATTTGACCACCATACGCGACGGTGTGTGTGGACGACGGCGGCAGCGGCTCTTCGGTGGTGGTTGAGGTTCAAGATTGGAGTTGCGGAGTAATGGTGATATCGGGTTAGTGGTGGTGGTGTTCGCCGTCTGATGATGGCGGTGGTGTTTTGTTAGTGACGGAGTGGTGGAGATGTACACCAGAAGTGGTGGAGTGGTGGTGTTTTGTTAGCGACGATGAATGGTGGTTGGTGGCGGGGGTGACGGTGTTGGTTGTTTATAACGTTGGGGTTGGTGGCGGCGGTATCTCCGGCGGCTCTCCGGCAACATCTTCGGCATCCCTTTCCTCTCCGCCGGCCCTTTTTGCGACCGGTGTTTGGTGGTGGTTGCGTTGGGTTTGGTGGCGGACCCCTAGGCGGTGGTGGTGGGGGAAGAGGTGGGTGATGCCGACGGCTCCGACACCACTGTAAGCTGCCGTCAGGGTCGGCCTTGCCGGAAAAGTACGGTGGTCCCGGTGGTTTGGTAGGCTTTTGGATTTTTTTTTTATGTGCTTCTTTTGATTTTGGGTATGCTGGGTTTCTTTTGATTTTGGGTATGCTTTGATTATGTGGGTATTTGATTCTATTGGTATTTTGGTATGTTGGGGGTTGATTGGGGTTCTTTGATTCTGTTGGTATGTGGGTATTTTATGTTTGGTATAGATTTGATGACGATGAATGGTTATGTGGGTATTTTATGTTTGGTATGGTTTTGTGATTTGGTGAGATTTTGATACGGATTTGCTGACGATGAATGGTTATGTGGGTATTTGCTGATTTGTGATTTGGTGAGATTTTGATATGGATTGGATTCTGTTGGTATGCAGGTATTTTATGTTTGGTATGGTTTTGTGATTTGGTGAGATTTTGATATGGTATTCTGGTATGTTGGGGGTTGATTGGGGCGGCGATGATGAAAAAAAAACGTTTATTTTGATGACGATGGCGCGGCACGGTTGGTGGATGGTAGATTTTGAACCTGCAACCCCACTTTGCAGCCTCTGATTATCGGAAAAAATCTGAGCCAAACCCCATTTTTTCAAGAATCCAAACATTGTTTTGTGATTTTTGTTCTTGATTTTTTATTTTTTTTCCAGTCGATGATGATAACAATCTATCTGAGACACTTACCGAGTTGCGATTTCTGGGTGTGTTCATTTTTGTGTAAAAAAAGTTTTTGAAAAAAAGCTAAAACCGTAAACTTTTTACGTAAAACGTAATTTTTTTGACGTAAAACGTAAAACGTAAAAAGTTTAACATAAAACGTAAAACGTAAAAAGTTTAATGTAAAACGTAAGACGTAAAAGTTTTACGTAAGACGTAAACGTTTTACGTAAGACGTAAAACGTTTTACGTAAAACGTAAAAAATTTAACGTAAAACGTAAAACGAAAAAAGTTTTACATAAATCGTAAAACGAAAAAAGTTTAACGTAAAACGTAAAAAGTTTTACATAAATCGTAATACGTAAAAAGTTAAACGTAAAAAGTTTAACGCATAACGTAAAAATTTTAAAGTAAAACGTAAAAAGCGGGACGTAAAAAACGCATAAAAACGCATAAAAAACGCAAAAAAACGGGACGTAAAAAACGCATAAAAACGTAAAACGTAAAAAGAGGGACGTAAAAAACGCATAAAAACTCCGCGAAAAAAAAAACGGGACGTAAAAAACGCTGCGTTAAAACGGGACGTAAAAAACGTCGCGTTAAAAAAACGACGCTTGAAAAAGCCGAGCGAAAAAAACGGCGTGAAAAAACGACCCGTTAAAAAACGATGCGTGAAAAGGCCGGGAATAAAAACGGCGTGCAAAAACCGCCGCGCAAAAATAATTGTCTTTGTTAAAAAAAATTGAATTCAAAAATGCCTTTAATAAAAAAAATCTTTTTTAAAAAATAAAAAGTAATATAATAAAACAAAAAAGTAATAAAAAATAATAAAGAAAAAGAGACAAAAAAGAGTAATTTGACTATACTACCCTTTTGGATTAAAATATTAAAGAAATAATAAGACGAAATGTATTTAATATTAATTTTAGTTAATTTTAATCTCATCCATCCATCTTCTTGATCTAGTGGTTAGGAACTGATTCTATCGGTTCTTACAACTGGAGGTGGTTTTCATTTTAGCGGTCCCCTATATATATATATATATCAAAGTTGAGGGTTTTTTTTTTATCTTAAAGGTACTCGCCATTTATCTTAAAGGTCGTCGGGCTGAGTTGTAATTCTTCGTCCAGGTACCATTTATCTTGCATCATTATAAATATTTGGTCTTTATTTTTGTAAAACAATATTTAGCGTTTTTTATGTGTAAGAACGCGTCATTTAAATGAATGAAGATTATGTAGTTTTATTTGGAGTTATTATTGTTTGACCCGAATTGAATATCCGACCCGAACATATAACCGAAACATAACGATAGGAAAAAAAAAAAAAGGGTCCTGTGACTTCACCCCCCCACCCCCTCCACCCCCACCCCTCTCCGGCCGAATTTTTAGTTAAACTCCACCACTAGTTGAACGTTTGATCAAAGTGTTGAGTGTTTATATATATACAAGATATATAAACATTTTGAAGTACTTTTTGTTAATTTTTCTTCTATCCTGTAATTTTTATACATGTAAGTTCTATAAAAAGAGTTGAATAAATTCAATACTTTTATTTTGTTTGATAAAATCTTTAAAGGATATAATTTATCGTGTATAAAGTCCAATTTATGATGGTTCTCTTGGTACTCATTTGTTGAGTATTAAGTATGTTCTGTCATATTTAGTTATTTTATTAACATAACCATCGACCACATTCCTTTGTTTAGTTTAAAGGTAGAAGATCAAAATGATAAATGGTTAAACAACCATGTCATATGGAACATGTATGACTACGTTAGAAATATTAGAAAATAATATTTTTGTATAATAAAATTAAAATGATAACAACCTAGATTAAAGTTTAACATAGAATTAATCTTTGAGCACTACATATAAGTATATTTTACTATTCTACTTACATTTGTTTATGTGTTTACAAGTTTTCATTTATTAAACTTTAATCGACGTTATCTTTAAAATTTTTAAGAGTTAACTGTCATTTTCGTCCTTGTGGTTTTGTGGAAAATGTCACTTCAGTCAAAAAAAATTTGTGCCAGTTCCGTCCTCAACATTTTTGAAACGTGCCACTTCAGTTCAAAAAGATAACGCGCCGTTAAAAACGTTGAGGACGGAACTGGCGCAAGGCGTTATCTTTTTGAACTGAATTGACACGTTTCAAAAATGTTGAGGACGGAATGGGCGCAAATTTTTTTTAGACTGAAGTGACATTTTTCACCAAACCACAGAGACCGAAATAACAGTTAGTAACCTCTTTTTAATTTTTAATCTAGTATTCAAAAAAATTTCTTGGAAGAAATATATACAAACATAATATATTTTTTTACAGTATTTCTTCCTTTTTTGTGTACTAAAATTTTTTATTATTATAATTTATGCACATGCGTTTATTAAGTGTAAAATAAATTGGACTCAATAATTCGTCAAGTGGGGATTGATTTAATACTAGTTATTATTTATCAGGGCCAACAAAATATGATAAGATTAAATCAACTTGATATTAAGAAAAATGTTCGATAGAAATATTTTATTTTACAACACACCAAGTTGGTTATCAAGTTGTAGTAATTATGATTATTATAAATACGTGATATTGTTAAGTACTACTTTTAAATAAAATACGAATATGGGGTTATCATCAATTCTTGTGTGGTTTAAAACAAGTTTTGATAACTTATGATCAATTGATTATATGTGGTTCAGGATTTCATGACACACACATCGGAATTCCATTAGTATTTTTTCTTTATAATTTTAAATGGAAATGGATTTGATGATCTAGTATTGTAGCACTTTTTTTTTGAACGGCGTACGGTTAGGATATCTCGCTAACCGGGTTATTAGTTAGTATTAAAACCCAATTGTCTGAACTTGAACCCAGGACTTCTAAGAGAAACAAAGATCCCCCCCCCCCCCCCCCCCCCACACACACACACTCTTTAACCACTAGTTCAAGAGATCATTAGTGTATTGTAACACTTAACATTCAAAAATAGCAACTAGAAATATACGACTATAGTACCTCAATTCAGATAAAGGATTGTACTGTATTCCTACATGGATTTTGTGTCATAAAGGTTTAGAGGAAAGTTTATTTTGAGTCACAATATGAAATTAAATAATGCATTGTATTATGATGTTGTATTGATGAGTTGATTTTGAGTATTCAAGTTCGAGACACTGACAAGGGATACATACATCTCTAAACTAACAATCACAAGAGGTGAATCCCACATTTTGTAAACCAAAGCACATATAAAAACCATGTCACCGTATGTATGACAACTATAGATACTTAAATATGTATTAATCAAGTTGTGTTTGCTTTTTTGTTTGAGCACATCATTGCTTATATATATGGAGTTGGCATAACTTGAGAGAAGGTAGGTGTGTTTGAATGATGTTACACATTATTGCTATTTGAACACGCCATTGCTTATATATACTATTTGTGTATGATTAAGTTATTGAAAGACATCCTATAATATGTGTATGTAAGCCTCTCTACTCATTGAACAATAGAAGCATATGTGAGTTCCCATCCACTAGACTAGTTATGTGTATGTGTTCAATCCACCACCAGGAAATATGTTGATATTAAGAAGTATATGGGTGCTTTATTGCAAGTATGAAGAATTGTAGTGTGTATGGATGTTTGAAAATGTGTTGCTGAGAAAATAACTTTTTTCACTTGTTTTTTAAACTATCCCAACTTTGTTTACTAACATTTGACATGTTAGTGGTAAACCCCATATACTAGTAATGTTTTATAGTTAATCATGTATGTGAGCTATACGTCACCAAGGAGACTTTAATTGCTCAATTGTTAAAGCAAGGGTAATACCTAAATTAGAGGATGAATTGATGAAGTTATTTCTATGCTTGGATATTGGAAACGTCTTGAAGAGTCATACTAAGGTAGTTACCTCGGATTTTGTAGCAAGGTTATTGCCAGAAAGAAGCTATATGCACACCATTGACCCTTTATTGACACACAAATATGAGGTTATACGGCATGCATGATATTTTCCTAGTATCATACAACCTATATAACCTTATACATCTTGTATGATGTGGGGGGAAATGTTATACGGACCCGTATAAAAAAAAAGACTTTTATAGTTGCCAATATGATATGTGGAAAATGTTATACATGTATACGATAATGCTTTATTGCGTAAAATTATACATGTATAACCTCATATGACTTGTATAATACATATAGTGGTGTGTCTATGGTTACACCTATTCCCCATATGTATACTATGTTATGCAAATATAGACATATTGGTTAAGTTGTCATGTTGATTGACTTGTGAGTTATTATAAATAAAAGCGTTTGGTACTTTAGTTGAAACATAGATGTAACAACAAAACATTTAAACAAGAAGTTTGTTACATTAAATAACAAAAAAATATATATGTTGGTTATTTATTCATTCATAAAGAAATTCAGTATTGTTTTCAGGTCACGTAAAAATTAACTGTGTTATCTAAACTCGGTTATCTTAAAGAGTTGTAATTTTAATCACAAAAGAAATTCAAAATCATAACTAGTTTTGTTAAATGTTTTATACTTCGATTACATGCTCCATGTCAAATAATTCGTCGACAAGTATATACATACAATTCTAACAATATCTTCAGTCAGTTTTCCTAGGTTTATGGATGTCGAGATGGTAGACATAGAAGAGAGGACAAATAGAGAGAAGACCACAATCCGTAAACACAGACGATCCGTAAGGGGAGGATACAGAAACGCGAGAAGGTCTGTAGAAACAATCGTTAAACAAGGTGACGTGGAGGCGTTCTTGACCTGCTCTATTGTTGATGCTATAATATAATAACAATTATTTAAATATAATAAAATAAAATAAAATATTATAATGATTTGAAATAAAGACTAGTTTAGAAAAAAGGTAGTCAAGTAGGGAGAATAATATAAATGTAAAGTAAAGAAATCAAGAAAGTAGATATGGAGGGCCCACAAAGAGTCCAACTTGTAGATTGTTTATACACGTGTCAGTTTATGAATAGCCAGACAGCTAAGGACCAATCAACGTCACCATGCAACTTGCAACAGCGAGAAGTAGCCACAACGTTAATTGTTTCTGGTCTCACATTATATTGTCGGGGTAGCTATCATGTGCACCACACGACCACCATAAATTACCTTTTCTTTATATGCAAATAATTTAATTATTAAGTTTTATCGTTGAAATTGTTTCATTTTGAAGTAAAAATATCCAAATGTTATAATTGTTTTAGATATCAATTTTTTATGTATTAATTTATATATTATTTAAATATATAGTCTTATAAAAATAAAAAGATCGTACAAAGGGTATCAACGGGACTCCATTTGACCTCGTTCAGACGGCATTGAAACCGTCTCATCGAACTCTATGATGTAAGAATTTAGGTTTTCACTTTTAGATTTATAGGTTGCAGATTTTACAACTTTTTGTTTATTATCATTGTGTTTTTTCTATATTTGTTCTTTTTTTACGACTCATTGTGTCTTTTTTCCTCGACATTGTGTTATATTTTGCTCGACATTATGCCAACTTGCGCAATCCATTGTGTCTTTGTACTTTTATTTTTAGAGTCTTTATAGAATAACTTACATTGCAAAAAGAGAGGATTTAGATCCGAGGGACTCAGTGGTAACAACCCCTTTGTTACTTAGGATGATAAAAGAAATGTATGTCCTCTTTCCATTTTTTCCAAACTTGCTAATGGTTTTTGCTATGAATGAGATTTTACTTGGTATATTTGTTTGTTAGTTAAGGCAGTCTTAAATTAATAAGAAACAATTCTTAAGTTAAGGTAGTCTTAAATTAATAAGAAACAATTCTAAAGTTAAGGTAGTCTTAAATGAATTTAAGAAACAATTCTAAAGTTACTAGATTTTATTATACACTGTATCATTTTTATTTGGAGGGTTTTATACAAGGTTGTTGTGACACCTGTGTCACTACAACCATCATACGAATACCAAACCAATGAAATATCGTATTTCATACTTGGGATTTGTATAAATATGTGTATCATTTGCACATATCAATTCTTGTTCGATTTCGAGCTCTAAATCGCTTTCTAGAAAGTTATACGCGAACTGGTGTGTAAACGCAGTCAGTTTAACGCAACAAACACTCCGGAATAGTGACATAGGCTTAACATACCTTAAATAACCTTTACATAACTTAGAAATAAGTTTTGGAGGGTTTGTTGCGTCGAAATCAAGTTTGTTCGATCGCATGGACTATTTGCGTCAAACTGCGAAACTATACCGATTTGTATAGTAACGAACATTCCGGAACTTGATCATAAGTTAAACATACCATAAATATCCTTTACATAGCTTGGAAATAGGCTTTGAGGTGTTCGGTATGCTAAAATAAACTTCATTGATCAATAGGGACTAAAAGCATCAAAAAGATGCATAAGTTTGCATTTTCACGCATATCTTACGTTCTGAATATATCTGAACATCCAAAAATTTATGTAATCATTAAAATATTTTATTTTAGTGATTGGCATGATAAAATCCCATTCGTCGCGTAATTTGGATCGTTTTTGCGTTCGTTACGACTTCCGTCGTAATTAACCGAACAACGCAACCGTACGGCCAAACAAACCGACATCTGAGATGTTTTTGAGCATGTTTCATGTTCCCTATACTTTAACTTCATTTTAGAGCCTTAAATGAGGTTAACGGTGCTTAAACATGTCAAAAATGCATCAAATACCAAGTTTTAGGCCTGCAGGGACTAAAATTGTAATTCTGCCAAACTTCTTAGGCCTGGGGCGTAAGCCTAAGCCTATTCTTACGCAGCCCGCGAGAGCTGCCCAGATCAGAAACATTGAATTTGGACTTCCAGCTTGTTTTTGATGGATTTAACCCAAGGTTTTGCATACTTTGGGCTAGATTTGATGGTTTTTAGTATGCCCCTTATATTACAATACCATGTGCCCACATGGAGGGTCAAGATCGTAGCACGTTTTGCGAGGAACGATCCTAACGGTTGTGGGTTTTCTATAAATACCCAACTCTTTCATTCTCATTCCTCACAAATCTGATTCAATTGCTCTAAGTTGAGGTTTAACACCTCATACCTGAGCAATTTGGATCAAGATCTTCCTAGCTTGGACCATTTGTAAGTATTCTTTGGTGCTTTTATGCATTTTTAAGCACGAAAGTCAAACATTGTTTGACTTTCTGCTTTGACCAGTCTTTCGTCAACACGAAGTTTGTTTGAACTTCGCAACGTGAGTGTAATCACGATGGTCATAGTCCTTTGTGACTATACCTACTGATTACCACGTTATTTAGGCTTAGTGACGAGTCATAGTTTCGGTCAAAATACGCGTTTATGCGTATTTTGCAACCAAACTATACTTAGGTATCAAGACTCTTTGTTTTGATATCAAACTTATTTTCTAAATTCGTTAAACATGTTTTAACATGTTTAACTCGTCACTTTTAGATTTGTGCTTATATAGGGTCGTAAGATAAGCGGTCTAAACAAACCGCTTAGACTTTCGAACCCGACCCGTTTGGTCGATCACTAGGATCCGACCAAGCATATTTAGTGACCATAGTTACATAGGGAATAACCTTCCGAGGTTATACCTTATGGTCACTTAGTTTAATTAGTTGTATGATAGGTTGTTTATATGCCTTAGGCAAAATGACCAAAATGCCCTTTTCATGCATAATTGGTAATTAAGCATATGTAACCCAAACTTTTGTCACTTAACTGATTATGCAACATATTTAAACATGTTTAGGCATATAATACTTGTCATAGGACTAGTTAGGCGGTCCGAACGCGTTTTACGCGAACGACGCGTTAAAGTAGCGTAAGCTACCTAAACGGGTCGTATTGGGTAGTAAGCACTTAGGTTAGGTTTCGATTTAGTATGTAGGCTTTGTTAAACCATATTACATGAGTTCCCATACTCATTTGGTTTACGAAACCTCATTCTATCCGATCTTCCGATTTAGGTCCGGTTTATTTACATAGTTACCTATATTAGGTGCCGTTTGATTCCGTGATCCTTCTAGCTTTACTTGGTTGTTATTCAAGACTTCTAAGCAATCTCAAGTGAGTACATAGTCCCCTCTTTTACTGTTTTCAATGTTTTGGGGGTGAAACATGTGTACCTATTTGTTATGTTCATGATTTCAAAGTATAAATTAATTATACATGTTAGTACTTATATTTTGACAAACTAAATGATTATTTATGGTTTAAACACTAATTTTTCAAAGATCATAAAATTAATTGTTGGATCGTACTTATTTTATACATTCACCAAACCGATTGGTAGTATGATATAGCGCTATAGGATTAGACACCCCATTCCTGTTGTATGGAATGTCATAAACCAATTTTTATCCAAATAGAGATTGCCTTTGTGGTATTTCTATAGTCTCTAAGGTGTAGTTTGATACACTAAGGTTTGAATGAATTCTAAATCACATTTTTTTTGTATATTTTGTTATACTCCTAAGGTATAGTTTGATATGCTCTCATATGTGATATTGTTTACCAAGGTAGATTTGGATATACTATGTACAAAACCAACACATATTTTGTTAATTACTAAAGCATAGTTTGATATGTTATTTACAAAACCAAAGCATAGTTTAATATGTTATTTGTAAAATCAAAGTATGTTTGATATACTATCTGTTTATCTATTTTGGAACTAAAATATATTTTAATATATTACTTAACCGATTTTCTTAAAACCAAGGTATATTTTTATATGTACTACAAACCTTTTTATAAAAACATTGTTTTGCAAACAACACATTTTATACAAACTCATTTTACTTGGTTATTGTCACAACCCCCGATCCCTTATACAAACACAGGAACGGGCAGCCGCGAGCCAGTTTCGGTGGTATCGCGTATTGTCTAATTTGGCAGCGGAATTTTCGTCAGGACCGTAGTTAGGAAATATTTTATCAGAGTAAACCACCATATTTTATAAATACAAATACATGGGAAAAACCCAAGTTTGCAGTACACATATTTTCATAGGAATAAATCCTATTTTATTTAATAAAAACATCTATTTTATTTTAGGTAACTTTATTGCCACTTTTCCAAGCATTCAGTGCTCTCCAGCTGGCTTTTATTGGCTTCACACTAAGTTACCTGAAACACGTGTTTAAAACATTTTATCAGCAAGAAATACTGGTGAGTGAATCCCAGTTTAATCAAGTTTAAATAAAAAGTCACAGTGAACAGTATTGAGAGCGATCACATTGTTTATGTCTACACAATTACTCCATTTGGTACTATCAATCCAGACTTGTGGGTCATATTACCCATTGGCTAACTCATTGTCCAATGGTAACGTACTGTCATACTCGACTTACTACTCGCAGGTAGTACAAATTTTGTATACAAAACCCCAACATACCGGCAGTAATTGAAGAACTACAAAGACTCAATCACTGCTAAATTTCATAGTAAAACATTTAAGGTTTGGTAAAACATTACCAAAAAGATTATCAAAAAGAGGATAAACTCACATTGCTATCTTAGACTTTGCGTAATGGTTTCTTGGGAATAATCTATAATTTACACAAATGTATATAGGTTAGTATCATAACCCTTTGAAAATATTAATGATACCCTCCCCGAGACGGTATTCCAACAACTACGTCAGGCAGAACCTCGACAGTTGTTACGGAACCCTAAATCAATCGGGCAGCGTATCTAATACGAAACTGGGGTTATAATACTTACAATGGAACAGAACCTCGCTAATTAGGGGGTATAATACCCGAGTATTATTTCTACTATTCAGAAATTGTGATTGAGAAGTGAAAATGGGACGAACAGACTGAAGATCCGAGGCCATCTATTTATAGTTGCTGAATCTCGTTTCCTCGCGGCCCGCGTAGAGGTAGACCAAGGTCTACGCGGCCCGCGTTGACCCCAGGTCAAATGTAGCTGGGCTGAGTCATCGAGTAGGCCTGCTGGGTGTTGGGCCACGTGGCCGCACTGGGCTGCGCCACCTTTTTAGTCCCTCGCGGCCCGCGTAAACTAATAGGGATCTTTACGCGGCCCGCCTGAACTTAAAAAATCAGCGAATTCAGATCTACACCTTCATACCGCCCACGTAAGGTTGGGGTGGGTCCTACGCGGCCCGCCTCAACTTATTATTTCTAGATTTTAATTTATTTTTAATGCTATATTGTATTTCGGGCTCGGTTTTCACATACGGGGTGTATTTTAGATAGTGTAGGGTGTCAAGGGTGTTTTAGGAGGGTGGTTATATTTTGGATATCACTCCTGGGTTATTTAATAAAATATATAGTGTACTCATATTAAGTATAGTAACCCAATTTCACTTTATCCCTACGTCACTAGACAGAACCCCAACGAATTTAGGCATAGCCTTGACATACGTTACGGGGCCCTACGTCACTTGGACAGGGTATCAGTGATTAGTGGCTACAATACTTAAAACAGGGTAGGGCTTTATTATTATTATAGGTAAAAATAGATTTCGAGAGTGAGAGAGAGGAGGTCGAGACTGAATGTGCACATATTATGTTGATTGGAATCTATATTTATACTGTCAAAAAGACTTGGAGTGCACGTTGCCAAGTCCATGTATTCCTCTACGTGGTCATTTTTCATTTAATGCAATTTTATTATTTTATGTTTTAACAATTAAACCTTTTAGAAAATTGTAAATTATTTAATGATTTAAACATACTATACATTCTAGAACGATGTCAAATATTTGTTAGTTTCCATGTCAAAATTAGTTTATTTTGTTAAAAGAAACCAATAAATATTACAATATACTACAAACTAGTATATTGAGATATGATTAGTATTATTATTGTAATTAATTTAATTGCTTCATTTATTTGGCGCTTATAACTTCTAAAATATGACATTTTATAAAATAATAAATATGCCACTAAAACAAAAAATATTTTTATCTACATTTTGAACCAAGTTTCATTAAAAACAGAGCAGGTTCAAATATAATGTATTTTTATAAATTAGTTATTAAACGGTTCATACGCTTGCCCAAAATACCTCATATTTCCATTGGTCAATTTACCCATGATGCATCCTTTTAATAACATAAGTTTTTATATATATTTTAAATAAAAATTTTGGGACTGTTACATTCTCCCCACCTTGTTTTAAATCTCGTCATCGAGATTCCCTGAAATATGGATGAATATTTTTAGTGAGTTTAGTTTCTAGGTATATTATGCCCTTTGTTTTGAATTTCACTTTACTTTGACCAGAACTATTCTCTGAGATTCTTATTCTTGACTGAAATATGTTTTGTATTTTTAACACCTCTTTTAGTTACAGGTTTCCTAATGCGTTAAAAATTGCAAGGGAAATTCTTATACTTTCGATGGCATTTCAAACTTATAGAGTTTCTGTTGTTCATCTTATCGCACGAATTTCAAGACGGATGATAAACAAAATAGTGTTTGATATTGGAATTATAGACGTATACGAGGGATTCCTGATAAATAAATCTAAAATTATCATTGACACACTTGTTCATTATTTATTCCTAATTGTCAATCAATATAGTCTTTGGATTTCCTCATAGACATACATGTCTATATAATATTTCATATACTGTAGTATGCACATTATCCATAATGTAAACAGACTCACAAGTCAGACATCAGGTCATGGTACTATTTAGGGAATTCCATTATCATAACATATACCCTATCTCACCCGGTCTTGCCGGAGAGGTAACCCCATCTCACCCGGTTTCGCCGGAGAGGTAACCCCATCTCACCCGGACAATCTGGAGAGTCTACCGCACCATGCTCAGTTTTACCGGAGAGGTAATTATCATGATATTTCCCATAAATAGACTTCTCTCAAATCAGAATTTTGAAAGTGCATCGTTTATTATGGTTTGCATCAAGAAACAAGGAAATCAGTATTCTCATGATGGATCATATTCTAGAACCGAGTAGTATTAATAAACAAGAAATAACAGTGGCCAGTTGTTATCGCTTATTTATCATAAAGGCACTGTTCTAGTCATCATCCTCATGGGATACTAATAACCATCACACTTTATCTATGCAAGTAATTGGCTTATCTCAAAGCTTTACACTAAGGCATTCTTCTTAGGTTCAAGTCTAAATAATGTCCTGGTTGTTACCAGTGAATATCAATATCCCAACTTTTTCATTTAAGCATAGATATTATTATGGTTGTGATTTTCTTTTGGTTGGAGAATGGAGTTTCAAATATATCATTGTCTCCATTGACACTATAGCTAGTTTCGATGTAATGAGTATACTTACAGCTAAATCTATTTATGCATATATAATACTAGGTTCCGTTACAAGGAATATTTCTTTGAGACAAATGGCATTTTTAAAACATAGTAGGTTTCATGGTTTATTCTTATAATAACTTCATATTTTCATATGAATTACCAATGATATTTTCTCTTATGTTTATCTTACAGAAGAGATTATATTGGGTATACCATTAATAATTTTTATCAAGTATATGCATATGTGTGTATAGAATTTTAAAATTTCTAGTTAATATTAAACTTACGTAATATTTACACACATATATATAATACTAAATTATTTTATAAAAATAATACTATGCATCCGATGTTACCCATTATCAAGCTTATTTCCATGACTTTATTTTATCCTTTGATAAAAGTAGTATATTGAAATAAACTTCTGTTTAAATTTATTGAACATAATATTTTGGAGTTTTAAGGATGGATCAATAGAAGATTTAAAGAAATGAATTACTCAAAATATGAACTTTCTGGACTCATGGGAATAAATTTATTTTTAACTAATGGGTTGAACCATAAAGTATCAAAACTTAACTATCAATTTATTGTATATTATATTAATTATTCAAAGAAGTACTTATGGTAAGTAATACAGAGTTTGACGTTTCTAAAATTGATTCTAACTATATTTGAGTAATACACATGTATTGAAATATGCATGTATATCCCATACAATAATAATTTATTTAAAGATATTACAATATTAAAATTGTAATCTGATTTTTAAATAAAGTTTTATAAAGTACAAACGTACTAAACACATATTTGATTCAACTATTCTTATGTGGGGCATCCATTTTTAATTCTAGTGTGAGAAAAATGAATGTTTAGGAATATTTTAACGTGTCAGGTAAAATAAATAAATAGATACTAAATTTTAAGTAGGATAAGAAAAGATGTTTTCACTGTTGCAATATCCTTACTTTTAATTATCTAATCTTTTACCATAAGTAAATGTGCAAGGATCAAAATATACAGCATATTATTTTCGTATAGTATAATATACTTATACTTATGAGAAAATAGGATTTGTATACATATTCTAGTAAAAAGATCTAATAGCCTTGTTACATTTTAATAAACCCACGACGGACTTATAACATAAGTGCATATACTATTCTATATACTATATTACACTTATTAGAATTTATTACACCATGATATTTTATTAAAATTTTAGATATAAAATATATCTTTTACTTACTGTACTATCTTATAGTAAAATATACTATTCATATATCATTGTAAAATGTTTTATCATTATACTAATAATATAAAAGGTACGGATGAACTCAAATATTATGAGTTATAAAAAATTGTATTTGACTTACAGTACGAGTCGAATATTGAAAAATTTATATTAGATTTGAGATATCAAATTATTTTTTCAACCGAAAACCGTGTAGGATAGATACCCATATGTACTAGTGGATTTCTATTTTTGGTCAAACTTTAACACCTGTTTGAAAAATGAATATTTTCCTCAAGTATTTTGTTAAAGATACTCCAAAGATGTACTACAAAATAAATTTAAGTTTAAACTAATAAATTATTTTGAGAAAGAACATCTTAATAAAAATAATTAATTTATGGTTTTAGGCAAACCAACAAACCATGTGTTAGTATACAAACCAAAATTAAAAACTTCGCAACTACTTAGGGTAAGTTTAGCATCCAATTTATCAACTCAACTCATTTACTAATATTGTATTATTTAACTATTATACATCAGCCAGCCGACTCGAATATTTTTCTTTATAATTTAGGATACACAATCCTATAACTAATATGGCTGGTTAATCTTATAATCTTATATTAATTATTTCCGGGCATAAGACCTATCTTGGACATACCTTAAAGATTTGTAGAAATGTTTTTAATGTTTAGTTAGGCCTTTTTACATAGTCCAATCAACCCAAATCTCTTAAAAACTTTAAATGATTTTATTAAATCATGAATACCCATCATATTCATTTAACCATCTATTTTATTACTAAGTATTTCAATAGAAACTTTTACAAGTAATCTCAAAATCAATTATTTCATAAAACTATGAAAGTATGAAGTCTTATGGTCAACTAGTTATAAACCAGAAATGATAAAATATAATGAGAAATTGGTACATCCGGGTTTCAAAACTTGCTTTGGCTAGATCCACTAAAGTAATCTTTTAAAGATTTTATTACTTCTTAAAATCCTTTCGATTAATTTAATAGCTTCAGTTTTATTTATTTAAATATAATTTATTTTGAAACAATATTATTAAAACTACAAAGTTTTAAAACTTTATACCATATATTTCAATATGTATTTTAAACCAAAGTAAATGATTGGTTCCAAAAGAGAATCATAAACATGACTGCTTTGTTAATAATCAACTTAGTTTAATGTATATTATGATATTATTTGAGTAGGTGGTATTAACAGACAAATTTCTAGTACAACCATTTGGGTACAATCATAAAATAGATTGATTAAAAACGGCGAACATTGCGACTCATATATATGTATTAATTACAAACTACAACTGGAATTCAAAATAAACTAGGGATTATGCATCCGTAACTTATTTTAGTCTATCTATGTAATAGGAGTATTATGCTCAATATGCCTTTATGTAAAGTTTATTCTATCTCCTGTCTCTACTAAGTTGTTATCTAATAGGCAAAGTTCTTTTTAAAGTTTCTAGCTCATAGGCGGCATGGGTACTGGTACTGGTTTGGCCGTTCGACTATTTAATATAAGTTAGCGTTTACTGTTGTAGTGGCTAACATATGGAGATTTACCCATTGTTCATCTAATTCATCTTTCCGTAGTAGGTTATTGCCTGTTTCCTGAGTTTGTGCATTTATTTCCTGATTGATTATCGCTCCCTTCGGTTGTGACTTCTTTATTTTCTCTCGACTTTTGCTAATAATCCAATTTCTTTTCTTAGTGGTAAATGGTTTCTTAGACTGTGCTTTACGAATAAATATTCCTTCCTCAATATCTGCTGAGTATCCTGAGGGATTTGGTTGAAATGAGGTTCCCTTATCTTTTGGTGAACTATCTAGTTGACGATAGATGTGCGAAATTCTTTGCTTACCCATACTGTAGACTAATAAATAGTCAAATAATATAAAACACATAATCACATAAGTTATTTCCTAACACAGAATTAAAATTTAAGTGTCAGCAGAACACTTCTTTGGCTTGAACCAGTGGTTAGGCTCTGATACCACCTTTTGTCACAACCCCCGATCCCTTATACAAACACGGGAACGGGCGGCCGCGAGCCAGTTTCGGTGGTATCGCGTATTGTCTAATTTGGTAGCGGAATTTTCATCAGGACCGTAGTTAGGAAATATTTTATCAGAGTAAACCACCATATTTAATAAATACAAATACAAGGGAAAAACCCAAGTTTGCAGTACACATATTTTCATAGGAATAAAACCTATTTTATTTAATAAAAAAATCTATTTTATTTTAGGTAACTTTATTGCCACTTTTCCAAGCCTTCAGTGCTCTCCAGCTGGCTTTTATTGGCTTCACACTAAGTTACCTGAAACACGTGTTTAAAACATTTTATCAGCAAGAAATACTGGTGAGTAAATCCCAGTTTAATCAAGTTTAAATAAAAAGTCACAGTGAACAGTATTGAGAGCGATCACATTGTTTATGTCTACACAATTACTCCATTTGGTACTATCAATCCTGACTTGTGGTTCATATTACCCATTGGCTAACTCGTTGTCCAATGGTAACGTACTGTCATACTCGACTTACTACTCGCAGGTAGTACAAATTTTGTATACAAAACCCCAACATACCGGCAGTAATTGGAGAACTACAAAGACTCAATCACTGCTAAATTTCATAGTAAAACATTTAAGGTTTGGTAAAACATTACCAAAAAGATTATCAAAAAGAGGATAAACTCACATTGCTATCTTAGACTTGGCTTAATGGTTTCCTGGGAATAATCTATAATTTACACAAATGTATATAGGTTAGTATCATAACCCTTTGAAAATATTAATGATACCCTCCCCGAGACGGTATTCCAACAACTACGTCGGGCAGAACCTCGACAGTTGTTACGGAACCCTAAATCAATTGGGCAGCGTATCTAATACGAAACTGGGGTTATAATACTTACAATGGAGCAGAACCTCGCTATTTAGGGGGTATAATACCCGAGTATTATTTCTACTATTCAGAAATTGTGATTGAGAAGTGAAAATGGGACGAACAGACTGAAGATCCGAGGCCATCTATTTATAGTTGCTGAATCTCGTTTCCTCGCGGCCCGTGTAAAGGTAGACCAAGGTCTACGCGGCCCGCGTTGACCCCAGGTCAAACGTAGCTGGGCTGAGTCATCGAGTAGGCCTGCTGGGTGTTGGGCCACATGGCCGCACTGGGCTGCGCCACCTTTTTAGTCCCTCGCGGCCCGCGTAAACTAATAGGGATCTTTACACGGCCCGCCTGAACTTAAAGAATCAGCGAATTCAGATCTACTCCTTCATACCGCCCGCGTAAGGTTGGGGTGGGTCCTACGCGGCCCGCCTCAACTTATTATTTCTAGATTTTAATTTATTTTTAATGCTATATTGTATTTCGGACTCGGTTTTCACATACGGGGTGTATTTTAGAAAGTGTAGGGTGTCAAGGGTGTTTTAGGAGGTGGTTATATTTTGGGTATCACTCCTGGGTTATTTAATAAAGAGTAAACTACAATTTTACCCCCTGAGGTTAGGGGTCATTAGCACTCTTACCCCCCCTAAGGAAATAATTGCAATTTTACCCCCCACTGTTCACTGTTATGTCGCAACCTTACCCCCTAACCACAGTCAACGGTAGTTTGACCATTATATGTAAGGGTATTTTGGTAATCTTACCCAATATTTATTTTTATTATTATTTTTATTATATATAGAGTAAACTGCAATTATTATTGTTATATCTAGATCTGAACCTCCATCGTCATCATCTTCAACCATCACCATCGCCATCTGAACCGCCATAACCACCACTGCCGCCACAACCATCACCACCCCACCACAAACCTCCATCATCATCTTCAACTATCACCGTCGCCATCTGAACCGCCACAACCACCACTGCCGCCACAACCATCACCGTCGCCATCATCACCACCCCCGCCACAACCAGTCTTGTCTTCTTCATTATTGATAAGTCTAGATCTGAACCTCCATCATCATCATCTTCAACCATCACCGTCGCTATCTGAACCGCCACAACCACCACTGCCGCCACAACCATCACCGTCGCCATCATCACCACCCCCGCCACAACCAGTCTTGTCTTCTTCGTTATTGATAAGTCCAAAACCCTAATTTTAAAAATACAGCCGCCACCACAATCTTAAGAACGATGACGATGAAGACAAGAGATTGGAGAACGGTGAAGATGACCGGATATCGATGTGGTTGTTTGGTGGTGGTGATGGAATGGTGACGGTGCACGGAGGTGATGACCAGAGATTTGATGATGATGTGTTAGATATAGTTTGTAATAAGAAGGGTTAGATTGTAATAATGTGATACTTGTGTGGAGTTTGTTGCTCCAGCTGAATACATGGCCCGGCCACCAATGCCACCTTTATACTTTTTCCTGATCGATGTATCAATAAATTCTGTTAGAAGTGGAATGCTTGAGGTGATTGCACAAACTATCAAATCTTGTTTGGATAACCTGCAACCAGTGATTCATCTCAATTTCTAGTAGAAATTACAAAATTAGATTTATTTCATTTAAAATTCAAGTTGGCTGATTTGATTTGATGGTTTAATTCATAGATCTGGTGATTTAAATTAAATCTTTTTGCACAAATTTAAAGAAAGCAAGAGGTCTTTTTAATTTGGTGCAAATCGTCAATGTGATTCTGAATCAGATTGGTGTTTGCAGAGATGGATGTTGTTGCAGCGGAGGTGGTTGTTGTCTTACAGTGGTGATTATGAATGGTTTGGTTATATGTATGTGTATGATTGGTGGCTGGGGTGTGGAGATGACGGTGGTGATCTATATTTATACTGTCAAAAATAGATTTCTAGAGTGAGAGAGAGGAGGTCGAGACTGAATGTGCACATATTATGTTGATTGGAATCTATATTTATACTGTCAAAAAGACTTGGAGTGCACGTTGCCAAGTCCATGTATTCCTCTACGTGGTCATTTTTCATTTAATGCAATTTTATTATTTTATGTTTTAACAATTAAACCTTTTAGAAAATTGTAAATTATTTAATGATTTAAACATACTATACATTCTAGAACGATGTCAAATATTTGTTAGTTTCCATGTCAAAATTAGTTTATTTTGTTAAAAGAAACCAATAAATATTACAATATACTACAAACTAGTATATTGAGATATGATTAGTATTATTATTGTAATTAATTTAATTGCTTCATTTATTTGGCGCTTATAACTTCTAAAATATGACATTTTATAAAATAATAAATATGCCATTAAAACGAGAATATTTTTATCTACATTTTGAACCAAGTTTCATTAAAAATAGAGCAGGTTCAAATATAATGTATTTTTATAAATTAGTTATTAAACGGTTTATACGCTTGCCCAAAATACCTTGTATTTCCATTGGTCAATTTACCCATGATGCATCCTTTTAATAACATAAGTTTTTATATATATTTTAAATAAAAATTTTGGGACTGTTACAGTTATTTATTTGTCTATGCATCATTCTGTCATATCATCTGATTTCTTATCAATTTTAGTATGATTTATAAAAGAAAATATTTTAAGGTTCATGACTATTTTTGATTAAACATTTTTCTCTAAACTTACAAGTCATGAATCCTATTCAAATAAAACATATGTATCTCACAGGCATTTTTATGCGGACGTACCTATTTTTACATATGTTTCAGGTGCTGTTATGTGATGAATGTCAATGCATGCTACACATAGGATGGACTTGTGCCTTAGCGACTTTAAAACTTGAAAGACAATATTTGTATTTATCTGATTTGTAATAAAACAATGAGTTTAACAATTCAATAAAACAAAATTATTTAATCCATGGTTGTGATACAATGATTCTGTTACGACACTCCCCGACGTTTCCGCCATGATTTGTTGTTTTAGTGGTCGGGGTGCGACAGAAAAGTTGGTATCAGAGCCAATGTGATGCGTGTGAAGTGTGTATATAAGTTTAAGTAAATTTTAAGCCCTTTTACACTTTCTTTAGCCAAGTTTTAAATTTATAAAACACGATATTTACTAACACTAAACACACATATGGGCAAGTGCACCCATCGTGAGCGTAGTATAATGTTGGTAAGATACCGAGGTCGTCCAAGGACACAAGAGCTTTTAGTACCGGTTTATCCTCAACGTCTAATCAAATCAAAAAGTTTAGAAAAATGGTTTTTAAACTAAGAAAAATAAAAACTAACTAAGATGCTGAAAAATAAAAATAAAAATAAAAGAAGAACAGATAGACAAGATGAATCACTTGGTTCCGACTCGTGTATAGTGTAACCTTTGATTATTTCCGCACTTTTGCACTTGTTTAAGAGATTATCTTAGTTATTGTAGTAGGCCCCTCTTTTGGAGGTGACGTTACCCTCAACCAGTAGTTTGAGTTAGCAATGATACAATCCTAAAGGGTCGGATTATTGAAAGATAATTAATTAAGTTATTAATGCAAATTATGGTAGGCCCCTCTTTTGGAGGTGACGTTACCCTCGACTAAGTAGTCCGAGTCAGCAGGGATACAGTCCTAAATAGCCGGGTTATAGTATTAATAGTAGTTAACTTATGAGGGGATCAAAGAGTTTGGACCCCCGCCATCCAATACCGTTAAGTATTGAAGGAGGTCCTACTAAATTTGACCCAGGTCCATTGCAGGACCTCTAAACGCTGAACAATGGCAAGACTCTTACCAAACCGTTCCCTTAACCCCCGACCAGGTAGCCAACATACCTCCATATAGACCGTGGAGATATGAATGGTGAAAATCTTTTATTTTATATAGACAGTAAAATAATGTCAAGACACCACGGACAAACGATAAGGAAGAATCACCTTCAACATAAGAAACTAGTTATTAAAGTCATTAATACAAAACCAAGTAAAAAGTGCGAAAAGATTAGAAATAAAAAGTATTACACCAGACACTTGTCTTCACCAAGTGATGTAAGAGACTTAGGCAAACATGGCCTTGATTGTCAAGAACTCTTACGATCAATCTTGGATCCCGAGATGACTCACACACTCTATGATGGACAATGGATGATGGTGGTGGATGATGGTGTTATGGTGGTGGTGGGTGGTGGGTGAAGTGTGAGAGAGGTGGTGTGCCAAGGGATGGTTTGAGCTTGAGCCAATCACTCCTATTTATAGGCTGAACAGAAGCTCGGGCACGGCCCCGTGTCCACATCCTCTCTTTCTTCATTTAATGCAGCTTGTCTTTATTAGTTGACCACGCCCCCGTGTCCGGTGAGCACGACCCCGTGTGCAGAAGAATCTTTGTACTATGAAGATTTGCCTAGATTGTGCGAATCTTATAGTTGACCACGGCCCCGTGTCCGCTGAGCACGGCCCCGTGGTGGGCAATAGAAGCTTCTACCACTTTGTCTTTTCTGCTGACACTTGGGCACGCCCCCGTGCTGGCTGAGCACGGGGCGTGTTCAGTCTTCTGTCTTCTTGTTTTGCTTGGGAAGATGTTGTCGTGGGGTCGGGCATGTCACGTTCATTCCTTTTCTTGTGTTTATGTTAGATTTTGCAGTCTTTTTGCTTCTTTTGTTAATTTGAGCTCATTTAATCCTGAAAATACAAAAGGAAGACAAAAGCACACTTTTTCCAACATTAGTACTAAAAAAGGGTTAGTTTTATGCCACAATTGATGTAATTTATATGTTGCTTTTTGCACACATCAAATACCCCCACACTTGAATCTTTGCTTGTCCTCAAGCAAAACTCTTTATAATGTGGCTTTACACACCCAAATGGAATGGGTAGAGAAGAAGGTTTTTGGGCTTGTCATAGAGTGTTGGGATTTCCAAGATTCTTTATTTAGTTTTATTTTTATTTATTTACAATCCTATTCGTCATGATTTATTTAAAACTTTTCATAAGATAAATTACTTATTAGGGCATAGCATACTTCTTTAAAATTCCATTTATATACAAGTTCACATACCTCACGGGGATCACTCAACACTCGGCTGAAAATGTATTTTTGTGGATCACTCGAGAGCGGCATGGAACTTACTCCTACCATAGACTTGCCAAGCAATCAATCCTCCTTCTTTTTAACTATGTACCTTTGTAAATATCAAGATGACTTTTTGGGTGAAGGGTTAGGCTTGGGTTAAAGGTAGGTGGTTGGGTTAGTAGTTAGAGGTTAGTAGAAAAAAAGGGCGAAAAGCGTAACAAGCATCGGTTTTCGTAAGACTTTTTTGTAACTTTTATTTTGATGAAGCTATTTTTCAAACAAAGTTATTTTTTTGTGAACTTGTTTGTTTATTTGTTTTTGCTTCTTCTTTTTTTTTTTTTTTTTTTTTGGAAAAGTCGTACGAAAAACCGAGCTAGTTACTAAAACAAAGGGTTAAAAATAAAAAGGTTTTGGTGGGTGAAAGGGTGTTTGGTTTGGGTTATGAAATGAAAAGGTTTAGGCTCAAAGGGGTTAACTAGGGGGATTTTTGGGTAGGTGATAAAAAAGAAAAAATAATGGTGTAGAAATAAAAAGGGTTAGTCCTAATGCCTCCATCATTTACTTACTCGGGTTTAAGTTGGTAAGGACCGGGAATGTATCGTCGTGGCAAGTTCTAGAGTCGTAAGAACCAAGCGGCTATTCACACAAGAAACGAAAAATGAGCATTTTAGTTTAATGATATGTATTTGTATGCTCAATAAAGTCTCAAAACTCACTTTTGTGGGAATGGGTTTTTATGTGATCAAGTATATATAATCAAATTTTAACTAAGCTTGTCATGCCTTTTCATAATTTTCTCATGTTGGTTCTTTTTTTATCACGACGCTATCGGTTGTAAATTCGTAAAAATATAACCTTTTTAGAACTTGAAATTCCCAAGTTAAACCTAGACAAGTAAAAAAAACTGATTTTTTTTTTTTGAAAAAAATTTGGGGTGATTAGCGGTTCCAATAGAGTTTTGTGTAAGGCTTGTATTTAGGACTTGCAAGATTCAAGGTTTTAGCATCCCCCCCACACTTAAATTACACATTGTCCTCAATGTGTCCCAAAAATAAGTTTTTAGGTTGATTGGATGTGTAAAAAGGTGTAAAAGCAAAAAAAATTATGTGCTACTGGCCACTGGACACGGCCCCGTGCCTGGTGGGCACGAGCCCGTGTTCAGGTGCCAGTAACGAAAACTTACAGAAGGTGGACACGGGGGCGTGTTGGCTGGACACGACCCCGTGTTTGTCAAGGTCTGCAGAAATAAAATAAGCAGCAGGTCTGGGGAGTGGGCACGGGGGCGTGTCGGCTGGACACGTCCCCGTGTGGACAATCTGCAAGGTCGAAATACAGGTTTCTTTCTTCGGTTTTCCCATCCCGGCTTTAGTAGCACTAATTCTTAGTATTCTAAGCCTCGTATGTACCTGCTTAATCAACAAACACCATACCACACCATAGCAAACATCCTAATTTTACCAAGTTCAACATCCATGTCAACAAAGTTAAAAGAAAATAAATGCAGACAATAAAAGAAGTTAGGGAAAGTAAATTGTTCAACACTTGGCACGCATGCCTTAAATTGTTCAAGATTAGAAAAGGTTAACCTGGGGAATCACCTCCCAACCGCTTCTTCCTCCGCTCATCCCGCCTAATCCATGTCCTCGTCTTCATCATCATCATCCCCACCATGGCCAGCCATGTACTCCCGGATATTTCCAATATCATCTTGGATATCGGATATGTTTCTCTCGATCGCCCCAACCCGGTGGTACGTGTTGCTTGCCATATTGTAGGTGTTCCTGGTGCACATGAGGTTTTCCTGCAACAAATCATGCAAACTTTGAAAGTTAGGAAAACCGCCTCCTGAGGAGGAGGATTGGCCCGGATCACCATGGGGCTGGTATTGGTACTGATGATGTTGTGGAGCGTGGAGGACAAGTGCTTCTTGCGGGTTCCATGCATGACCCTGCATCCTTTGAAAGCTTACCGTCCCGTCTTCAGCCTCATAAATTAGGTTCATTGATCGGCAAATGTGTATATCCACCCTACCCGACCATGGGCTCCTTTCGAATGACCTAGGTATGTGGGTGAAGTGCCTGAAGAGACGGTACACCCATCCCCCAAAGAAGATAGGGGTTGGTGTAGTAGCAAGGCGGTTATGATGCATGTTTCGGAGCATGAGGAATGGAACATCAAGGGGCCTATGGTTATGGATGCAGTGTAGGACAACCAAATCTCTTAACCCAACGACACCACCGCTATCGTGTCTCTGACTAAGAGAGTATCCGAGGAGCCTATGGATGTATCTATAGAGCGGATCCCTCAGCTTCGTGCTCTTAGTGCTACTCGGATTGTAGTACCCTTCACCAATCTGAGCCTACGCGGCTTGGCGGTCGTTTTCGTCTATCTCTCGCATCCCTCCGATATTTTCCTCGTTTCCCGCATCCTCTTCCTCATACAACCCGACAATCGATCCAAATTGTGCCATAGAGATCGAATACCTAGTTCCGCCACATCGGAATGCTACCCCATTATTGTCGAATGGGTCGCACCTTGCGTTGAATGTGAAGGTGCTATAGAATTCCAAAGTGCATTCGTGGACGGAACGGAGTCGAGTTGTTAGAGCGACCCTTAGTGGTCCCGTGACAAGGTTGTTGAAGCGGTCGAGTTGGTTCACCATTGTTAACAAATCCGTACATGCTTGCCTTGGGTATTCCTCCGGCCTTGTTTGAAGTACTTCGTATCTAGCCCTTGCATCGAGCTCATTTGCGTTAAACCTTGTAAACTTCCTTGCCATCTGAAAGAATACACCAAAAGTTAGCACGAAACATTAGGATTTTTGGACAAAACTTCAAACAGTAGGCTGGACACGACCCCGTGTTCAGCGGACACGGCCCCGTGTCCAGGCGTCTGTTACACAAAAATTCCATTTTTCGACCCGGTTTCGAAAACTTGAAAATTTTTTGTCCAATAGGTGCGGTTTTCCCCGAAAATGAAACCCCAAGTGCCGTTTTTCCCAAAACAACCCGTTTACCCTATTAATTTTATCTTTTTCGGTTCAAAAACAAGGGTTTGTGGTTTTTGTGAGAAATCGGGCGAATCTATGAACAATACAAGTGGATTTACTTACCATAACACTAATCTAACTTAATGCTAACAGATTTAAACAAAAATTTGAGGTTCGATCCGGATGAACTTCAAGAACCCTAGATTTTTCCCTAAATTTTTGGTGTTTTAACTACATGCAAGTAACTAATCTAACTAAGAATAGTGATAGAATCATACCTTGATGTTCTTAAAATGATAGGAGACGTTGAAAATCTGCAGAAAATCGTCAGGAAGCAGAGTGTTTTCGGGGAAACGGGGCGTGTGGAATGAAGTAACTGTTATGAAAAAGAGTTTTTATCCCGTCTGCAGCGCGGACACGGCCTCGTGCCGAGCGAATTTTTTTTATTTTTTTATTTTTTTTAAGAAGTGCATCGTGTGAGTGCCCCTGTTTCCCATAAACTTTGGTTAGAAAACTTACCGCTTCAGATGTCGTCTCAATCGTTGTAACTTACCAGGTATGATGTTGATGCTTTCATTCTTCGATCGTTTGAAGTGAGATCTCCTCATCTTCGTCCTCAATGAATCCTTGATAGAGTTTCAGCCGTTGGCCATTGACTTTGAATGGAGGTCCATTCCGATATTTAATTTCTACTGCACCGTGTGGGAAAATATGGGTGATAGACAAAGGTCCTGACCACCTAGACTTTAGTTTACCAGGAAATAATCGAAGACGTGAATTAAACAAAAGAACTAGATCTCCTACTCGAAATTCATTAGGTTTAATATGTTTGTCATGCAAATTTTTCATTCTTTCCTTATAAATTTCGGAGTTTGAGTATGCATAATTCCTAAGCTCGTCTAATTCATTTAATTGACAAAATCGATTTTTACCAGCAAATTCTAGATCTAGGTTTACATTTTTAATTGCCCAGTAGGCTTTGTGTGCAATTTCTACTGGCAAGTGACAACTTTTTCCATAGACTAGCTTATATGGGGTTGTACCTATTGTTGTTTTATAAGCAGTTCGAAAACCCCATAAAGCATCATCTAATTTATCTGCCCATTCCTTTTTATTTAACCCTACGGTTTTTTCAAGTATTCGTTTTAAACCTCTATTAGTCACTTCGGCTTGTCCGTTTGTTTGAGGGTGGTATGCTGTCGAGACCCGGTGATAGACCCCATATCTTGTTAAAAAAATTTCAAGTTGATGGTTGCAAAACTGGGTACCTCTATCACTTATTAATGCTTTAGGTGTGCCAAAACGAGAAAATAATTTTTTCAGAAATCTTACTACGACTTTTCCATCATTCGTTGGAAGTGCCTCGGCCTCGGCCCATTTAGACAAGTAGTCTACTGCCACAAGTATATATTTGTTTCCTTTCGACGGTGGGAAAGGTCCCATAAAGTCGAGTCCCCACACATCGAAAATTTCACAAACAAGAATGCCATTTTGTGGCATTGTTGATGCAGATTTTGTGTCCGATGCTTGTCGAATAGATTAGTTTTATTTTACGCTGAATTTGTAATAGTTAGTGAAACGGTCTATCGAACGTGTATAGACCCGCTCGTTTGAAGTGGTCAAACGAGAGGGTTATTCGGTTGACCGTGTGTGTTTGCAAGACAAGGGGTGTGACTATAAATAGAAAACCCTTGCCATTTCAAACATTTGGAAGTTTTAGGAGGTTTGAGACCTCACCGGGAGAGATCACCACTTGGTCTCTCCCCGGATGTGTACTCCTTTGGTATGGTTCGGTTAGCTTGTTAATCGGGCCGGCTTGCTTTGTTATGTTACAAATCTATACAAGTAAGTACTTTTATCCGTTTCTAATCTTCCCGTCTATGAACATAATCATGATAATCACGGTTTCGGTCACGAAACTCGGTCCTACAATTGGTATCAGAGCCATGGTGCCTGATTTAGTAAATCTAACAGTTTGCTAAGTCACATGTGCTCTAGATCTATGATTTTCGTGATTTTTGTTCAAGATCTAAAAATGGCGAAATGAAGAAAAACCCAGATTCGAGATCGAATATACGGATCTGAGCTGAGTCGGACCGTACAAAGTGTTGGGTTTTATGTTTCACACCAAAATCAACAAGTTTTCATCATCAAATATCATGTTTTTTTAAGGATTTTCGTCAAATCTGCAGTATAAACAGTGGCTGTGTTCTTGAGATGTTCTTGGCGGCTGGTTAAAGAACTAGGGTTTCTTCATACCCACTCCCGACGAAACTGACCCCATGACGAAACACCACCTCCACTTTCGTCGTCGATCAATAAACAACCTGTTTCGTCGATAAACAAAACAAACCTGTTTCGTCGTTCAACCTAACAAATCTGTTTCGTCGCAGCACCTTTTACATCAGTTTCGTCGACATCTAAATCAGAATCCTGTTTCGTCGATCTATTCTGAAACAGGGGTTTCTGATTGTTGGATGTCTGGTTGAACGCAGAGAAATTACAAGAAGAGGTATCGCTGCTGTTTGTTCATCGATTGGGTTTTGATGTTTGTTAATCGAAGAGAGAAAAAAGGGTTATGGTTATGTATCGATAATGAAGATGTTTGCTGTTAATTTAGATTTTAATGGATTCTGTTTTTAATTTGTTGGATTCTGGTGGTGGGTATCGCAGATTGAAGGATGATGTTGTACGATAATACTAATTGAAAATGAGAATTTGGGAAAGTGAGATTGAAAATGAGAATGGTCTGCGGCTGTACAATGAGGGTAGGTTTCAAAGATGTTGGACTTGGTCTTTGGTAAAGTGTTATGGGCCTCTAGTGAAAAACATTATAATGGGCCATGATGTTTTGGATAATTTGCATTACTTGGAAGTGGGTTTGTACCCTTGGCTGCTAAATATTTTTTTTTTGGGCCCACTCATATAATGATGTTTACTTGTTCACAAGATTGGGCCAGATAGGAGCAGTTCTATGTGTCAACAACATAGAATCAATCCAACCATTCTGCATGTATACTTAGCGATTTTACATGGTTTGCAAAGGGAGTCGGGTCGGGTGTTCACGAAGATTATTTGAACCGGGCTTCCAAATCTCAACATCAAATTCGTACGAATTTGGGAGCGCGCGGGATGATGCGGCATGATGAAAACAAGAGATGATGAAAACTTGATTTTTGAAAAATGTGGGGTAGTCACGTTACCGATGCAAACGTCAAATTTTGGTGACTTGACTACTATGGGCCAAAAACAAAACGGTGTGTTCACTTCCGCACGTCAATGTTTATGATTGTTATCGGTTATTCGCAAATGTTCGAAAGCATTTTGTTTATTGTCATATTCTCGCATTTGAAAACGAACGTATGAACCTGGAATGTCAATACCGGTCCTAACGAGTTCACAAAGTCTTTGGAGGGATACAAGTCGGATCCTACGGGGTACTAGGTGAAATTTCTTTATCAACTAGAATATGCAACGAAGAAATCTTTTTGTTTATTGTCATATTCTCGCATTTGGTAACGAATGAATGAACCTAGAATGTCAATACCGGTCCTAACGAGTTCACAAAGTCTTTGGAGGGATACAAGTCGGATCCTACGGGGTACTAGGGGACGTTCTTATTCAACTAGAATATGCAAAGAAGAAAGTCGTTTTCGTGATTTTTCGGAACCGAGAACATTCAGTGAAGATTAACGACAGTTCCGCTCAGTGGAGGGAATTGGTGAACATTTGACGACAGTTTCTTTGAAGTGGAGAGAATCTGTTAAGTTTTAGAGATTTTACCAAAGAAATGGGGGGATAAAAATTTTTCAAATGTTGAATTTCTTCGGTAAATTTCTAAACGCAATCACAGGTGGTAGAGTTTGTGATTTTCTGGTGATACAAATGGTTATGCGTGGAATGTTTTGCACAGACACATATTTGAGGATTTTAATTAATTCTCCAGCCAGCGTGAAGGGTTTTGCACGGAAACATATAGGTATCTAAAGTCGACAGTAGTTTCAAGGCGCTGTTTACTGAAGACCTGGGGGAATCTTTATGAAAGCTGATAGTTCAAGGCTGAAGACCTGCAGGATTCGGTTTTGGGTTTGATGTTTCTTTGGGATTTTACAGGGATCTGGGGGTAACTCAATTCGTTGAGTTTGCAAACGATGTACTTGGTCAAGCTGACTTCCTGAGTACTGATGCTGGAGATCCGTAGTGCATTACGTGGTCAACTTCACAAAGGCGAGACAATGGGATCTGGATGTAGTTCAACTAAGCCTGCCGTTTGGTTGAGCTTGCAAGGGATACACTTGGTCTAGCTGACTTTCCTGATTGTTGATGCTGAAGATTAAAGTGCATTACTTGGTCGATTCCACAAAGACGGTTTAGAGAAGACAGTTCACCAGAAATCTCTATCAATGTAGTATGCTTGTATGAAATAGAGTTCTTATGACAAGATCAAGACTTGATGCAGTTCTTAAAGATTGGAACCCTTATCAAATGCCGGTTGGAGTATTGGAAGATCAGCGGAAGATCGGTCAATTGAGGAAATTGCACAACACCCAACACGGATACGCGTACTTTAAGGGGGAAATATTATACAAGGAGCGTCAAGATACTACTTACCTGGATCATCGGTCAAGGGGGTATTTGTTAACACAGAGAAGATGAATACTTGACTGAAGATCGATTGCAGTTGCATTTTCGGCATTCGACAGCAACGGACAAGGGGGAATTTGTTGATGCAGATTTTGTGTCCGATGCTTGTCGAATAGATTAGATTTATTTTATGCTGAATTTGTAATAGTTAGTGAAACGGTCTAACGAACTTGTATAGACCCACTCGTTTGAAGTGGTCAAACGAGAGGGTTATTTGTTTGACCGTGTGTGTTTGAAAGACAAAGGGGTGTAGTTATAAAAAGCAACCCTTTGTCATTTCAAACACGTGAGAGTGAGAGAGAAGGGGAGCTCATTTGAGAGTTCCCTGTGAGCTTCATTGTGTAGGGGAGAGATCACCACTTGGTCTCTCCCTGGATGTATACTTCTTTGGTATTAGTTCGGTTATCATGTAATCGGGCCGATTTGTAATGTTTTACTACCGGATTAATACAAAGTTGTTCGTTTATCATCTCTAATCTCTCCCGTCTTGAACCGATCTCACACGAATCACGGTTTCGGTCACGAAACACGGTCCTACAGGCATTTCGTTTTTGGAAGAAATATTACCTGTTCTTTGGCAAGCATCACATGTTTTGACAAGACTTTGGGCGTCTTTGTAAATGGTTGGCCAATAAAATCCTGAATCAAATACCTTTCGTGCGGTACTAGCGGCACCATGATGCCCTCCGTATGGACCTTCATGAAAATGGCGGAGAATTCTTCGTGCTTCGCTACCATGCACGCATCATCGGATGAGTTGGTCGGCACACATTTTGAAAAGATATGGATCTTCCCAAAAAATAGTGTTTCACATTGGCAAAGAATTTTTTTCTTTGATGGTGTGGCCAACCTTTTGCGACTATACCGCTAGCTAGGTAGTTAGCATAGTCGGCGTACCATGGTTCTTCTTTATATTCCACCATTTCTAGGGACTCAGTCGGGAATTTTTCGTTGATTTGCTCGTCCCTGGTTGCCTCCAAAGCTGGGTCTTCTAAGCGCGAAAGATGATCTGCTGCGGTATTTTTTGCTCCTCTTTTGTCTTTGATTTCAATATCAAATTCTTGAAGGAGTAGAATCCACCGAATCAAACGTGGTTTTGCATCCTGCTTCTTGAAGAGATATCGAATGGCTGCATGATCTGTATAGACTATAGTTTTAGAAAGAACAAGATAAGAATGAAATTTATCAAAAGCAAATACCACAGCTAGTAATTCTTTTTCAGTTGTTGTGTAATTTTCTTGTGCATCATTAAGTGTTTTACTAGCATAATAAATGGGGTGGAAATGCTTTTCTTTTCTTTGTCCCAAGATAGCTCCAACTGCAAAGTCACTAGCATCACACATGATTTCGAAAGGAAATTTCCAATCAGGTGCTATCATGATAGGTGCATTGACTAACATTTCCTTTAGGGTTAGAAATGCTTGATTGCAATCCTTGTCAAAGATGAAAGGGGCATCTTTTTCAAGTAATTTTGTTAGAGGCCTTGAGATTTTAGAAAAGTCTTTGATAAACCGCCTATAGAATCCGGCATGCCCTAGGAAACTTCGGATAGCTCTTACGGAGGATGGGGGTGGTAGTCTAGAAATGGTATCTATTTTGGCTCGATCCACCTCCATTCCTTCGCTTGAGATTTTGTGACCGAGTACTATTCCCTCCGTTACCATGAAATGGCATTTTTCCCAATTAAAGGCGAGGTTAGTTTCCTCACATCGGGATAGCATTCGTTCAAGGTTATCGAGGCATTGGTCGTATGAATCCCCAAAGATAGAAAAGTCGTCCATGAAGACTTCCATTGTCTTTTCTATCATGTCATGGAAAATGGCTACCATGCAACGTTGGAATGTTGCGGGGGCATTACATAGACCAAATGGCATGCGTCGATAAGCAAAAGTTCCATAGGGACATGTGAAAGTTGTCTTTTCTTGGTCTTCGGGTGCTATCGGGATTTGAAAGTAACCTGAAAAACCATCCAAGAAACAATAAAATTTATGACCGGATAATCTTTCTAACATTTGATCAATGAAGGGTAAATGAAAGTGATCTTTTCTTGTTGCTTCATTTAATCGTCTATAATCTATACATACTCTCCATCCTGTGACGGTTCTTGTTGGTATTAATTCATTTTTTTCATTAGTTATTACCGTCATACCTCCTTTCTTTGGAACTACTTGGACGGGACTTACCCAAGGGCTATCGGAGATAGGATAGATAAGTCCGGCGTCAAGTAATTTGATGACCTCATTTTTAACCACTTCTTGAACATTTGGATTTACTCAACGTTGTGGTTGTATTACAGATTTGTAGTCATCATTCTTTAAAATTTTGTGCGTACACATGGAAGGACTTATTCCTTTTATGTCTATAAGTTTCCAAGTAATCGCGTTTTTATGTTTTTTCAAAAGACTAATTAATTTCTCTTTTTCTAAGCTATCTAATTTAGACGAAATAATTACAGGTAAATTACCATCTTTGTCTAGAAAAGCATATTCCAAACCTTTTGGAAGTTCTTTGAGCTCAAGTGGTGGGTCTTTAGGAGACTCCTTATTTGGTTGCTCATTTCGATCAAGAACTTTAAAAGTTTGTTCTATGGCGACCTCTTCTTCGACAAAGTGGTCAATCTTTTCACTTGTATCGGGTGGTTCATCTTCATCTTCAATTAGGGGGTCATTATTGCCGAATGGATATTTCATTGACTGCTCAAGATTGACACTTCTTTTAAATGCCCCTAATTGAAGAGGTAGATTGTTGAACTTCTGGTTTTTCAAAGCTTCGTGAGTTTTTACAAATGGTCGTCCCAACACTAGAGGAGCGTCATCGAGGATGACAAAGTCGGTTGGAACTATTATTTGATTTGTTTGAACCAAGACATCCTCAACTACACCGATTGATTTTATTACTTTCCGATTGGATAGAAAAATTGGTATTTGAAGTGGAGAAAAATCACTAATACTTAACTTTTCGAAAATGTAGTTAGGCATTATGTTAACACAAAGATCTTTATCAATTGTGACATTACTAATAAACGAATTTTGAAAGAAACATGGAACCGGTGTAATGTTAATTTCAAATGGGTCTTCTTTTATTAGCGAGGTTTGATCATTAGTTAACTTAACACTTACCGTTTCGTCAATTTTAGTGTTAGTGTTTAACTCTTTTAAAAACTTAGCATGAGTGGGTACTAAACAATGATTTTCGAAAGAAGGTGACAAGAGATTAATTTCTTCAAAATTAGACTCTTCTTGAATTTTAACGTTGTCGGACTCACCTTTTTCGTTGTTTAACTCATGTGTCGGCTTTTCACTTATTTGTTCTTCCATTTTTACACTTTCAGTTATCTCTTCTTTATTTAATTGTTCTCTTGCGCGGGGCTCCTCTTCCCTTGCGCGAGATTCTTTTATACAGCGATCGATAACTCTAATGTGTTCTAATATCCTATCGGTTACTTCGGTTATAGAAAAGGAATCGGGATCTTCAAAGCTTGAATCCGGTTGTTCGATCCTTTGTTCCTCATAATACCCATATGAAGTAGATGGTTCACACCATTGTTCTTCATTGTAAGCATATGATGGATAAGGGTCGTTATTTTGTTCTTCATAATACTCATATGAGGTGGGTTGTTCACACCATGGTTCCTCATAATAAGCATACGAAGGTGGTGGCTCATATCTTGGTTCCTCAAAGTATGAGTATGGAGGCTCATACCTTGGTTCATCAAAATATGAGTATGAGGGAGGAGGTTCATACCTTTGGTCTTCATAGGATATGTATGAAGTTGATGGCTCGTACCTAGGTTCCTCATAGTAGGTGTATGAATTGGATGGTTGATATGAGTGATTATATTGAACCGAGTGCGGATTACTACAATTAGTGCAATAATTACTCCTATAATCATCCTCCTCATAGGTGTAGTTGTAACCTCCTGAGTATTGATCCATAAGAATCACTCAGCAGACCACAACCAAGTCTCGAGATCAGAAAACAAAAATAAAAACGGAAACAGAGGCTGGACACGGCCCCGTGTTCAATGGACATGGCCCCGTGTACAGAATCTGTATCTGGGCATTTTGATTAAATTTACTGATTTCGTTGAGTACGGGGCGTGTTTAGTGAGCACGGCCCTGGTTCAAGCTACTGTTACTGGGTGTTTTTATGAAAATGTGCAGCACGGCCCCGTGTTCAATGAACACGGCCCGTGTTCAGCTTACTGTAAATGCAAATCTAAACTAAAATGCAGAAAAATATGCGCGCGTTTTAAAAAGGTTTTGAAAAACTGATTAGGCCGTCGATTTTAACCTTTCTTAAAATCCTTGTGTCCCCGGCAGCGGCGCCAAAAACTTGATGCGTGTGAAGTGTGTATATAAGTTTAAGTAAATTTTAAGCCCTTTTACACTTTCTTTAGCCAAGTTTTAAATTTATAAAACACGATATTTACTAACACTAAACACACATATGGGCAAGTGCACCCATCGTGAGCATAGTATAGTGTTGGTAAGATACCGAGGTCGTCCAAGGACACAAGAGCTTTTAGTACCGGTTTATCCTCAACGTCTAATCAAATCAAAAAGTTTAGAAAAATGGTTTTTAAACTAAGAAAAATAAAAACTAACTAAGATGCTGAAAAATAAAAATAAAAGAAGAACAGATAGACAAGATGAATCACTTGGTTCTGACTCGTGTATAGTGTAACCTTTGATTATTTCCGCACTTTTGCACTTGTTTAAGAGATTATCTTAGTTATTGTAGTAGGCCCCTCTTTTGGAGGTGACGTTACCCTCAACCCAGTAGTTTGAATCAGCAAGGATACAATCCTAAAGGGTCGGATTATTGAAAGATAATTAATTAAGTTATTAATGCAAATTATGGGAGGCCCCTCTTTTGGAGGTGACGTTACCCTCGACTAAGTAGTCTGAGTCAGCAGGGATACAGTCCTAAATAGTCGGGTTATAGTATTAATAGTAGTTAACTTATGAGGGGATCAAAGAGTTTGGACCCCCGCCATCCAATACCATTAAGTATTGAAGGAGGTCCTACTAAATTTGACCCAGGTCCATTGCAGGACCTCTAAACGCTGAACAATGGCAAGACTCTTACCAAACCGTTCCCTTAACCCCCGACCAGGTAGCCAACATACCTCCATATAGACCATGGAGATATGAATGGTGAAAATCTTTTATTTTATATAGACAGTAAAATAATGTCAAGACACCACGGACAAATGATAAGGAAGAATCACCTTCAACATAAGAAACTAGTTATTAAAGTCATTAATACAAAGCCAAGTAAAAAGTGCGAAAAGATTAGAAATAAAAAGTATTACACTAGACACTTGTCTTCACCAAGTGATGTAAGAGACTTAGGCAAACATGGCCTTGATTGTCAGAAACTCTTACGATCAATCTTGGATCCCGAGACGACTCACACACTCTATGATAGACAATGGATGATGGTGGTGGATGATGGTGTTATGGTGGTGGTGGGTGGTGGGTGAAGTGTGAGAGAGGTGGTGTGCCAAGGGAGGGTTTGAGCTTGAGCCAAGCACTCCTATTTATAGGCTAAACAGAAGCTCGGGCACGGCCCCGTGTCCAGTGGGCACGGCCCCGTGTCCACATCCTCTCTTTCTTCATTTAATGCAGCTTGTCTTTATTAGCTGACCACGCCCCCGTGTCCGCTGAGCACGACCCCGTGTGCAGAAGAATCTCTGTACTATGAAGATTTGCCTAGATTGTGCGAATCTTATAGTTGACCACGGCCCCGTGTCCGCTGAGCACGGCCCCGTGGTGGGCAATAGAAGCTTCTACCACTTTGTCTTTTCTGCTGATACTTGGGCACGCCCCCATGCTGGCTGAGCACGGGGCGTGTTCAGTCTTCTGTCTTCTTGTTTTGCTTGGGAAGATGCTGTCGTGGGGTCGGGCATCTCACGTTCATTCCTTTTCTTGTGTTTATGTTAGATTTTGCAGTCTTTTTGCTTCTTTTATTAATTTGAGCTCATTTAATCCTGAAAATACAAAAGGAAGACAAAAGCACACTTTTTCCAACATTAGTACTAAAAAAGGGTTAGTTTTATGCCACAATTGATGTAATTTATATGTTGCTTTTTGCACACATCACAATGGTTATAGGGAATTAGGTTATTAGTAATACTTTGACCTAGACTATAACCTTCCTAGGACCCTAACACAAGTTATCTTGTGTTTAGTTTTAAAAACAATGTCGTCACCTATCTTTAGGTGACAGCCACAACAAGAACACAAATTCCGAATCCGCTTTGAAAACCAATCATCTGTTCTAGGATGATTGATTACTAGGTTTTGAACCCTCTAAGTTTTCAAAATCTCGTCAAAGTTTGGGCCTTATAGTGTGAACACGTGCAATCTGGAAGGGTGGATGCCTGGATCCTGAGTCTTCTGTCTAAGGCTAGCGTGTTCATACAAATCCACATAATCGGACCAGTCACTCTTACCTGGGAATTCTTGGGATGAGTGTCCACTTATAGGCTAAAGCATGTCTTCGCGATACATTATAAGGACCTATTTACTTTGATTCAGCTTTTGTGCGCCGTTTGTTTGCTTCATGGTTCGAACAAATGACCTTCATCCATGCCTTTTTGGTCGGTAATTGTAACATTCTATTCTTACCCAATGCCATTTCACTTGTTTTCTCTCATGATTCCTTGTCCTTTTTAGACAATGCCTCCTCGATGAGATGCACAACCTCTAACCAACGAAGAAGTCGCAGCCCTTGTCTCTCAGCAAATGGCTGCTGTGCTTCCGGGCATAGTAACCCAGATCCATCAGTTATACAACAACAATAACAACAACAATTCTCAGTGTAGTTTCAAGACCTTCAATTCTGCTAAGCCTTTGAAGTTTTCTGGGTCTCAAGGAGCAACCGCGCTCCTACAATGGTTCGAAAGTTTGGAGAGCACATTCAGACATGTGCAATGTCCGAATGAGCGTAAGGTTGAGTTTGCATCCAGTGCATTCGAGAAGCGTGCTCTTACATGGTGGAACGGTGTGATGCGTGATAGGGGTGCCGATGTGGCACTAGCTCAAACTTGGGAAGAGCTTCGAGCTCTAATGATGAAGGAGTTCTGTCCTCGTCATGAGCTTAGAGCGTTGGAACGGGAATTTGACTATTTAAAGCAAGACAGTGGTGAACATCGAGCCTATACTGACCGTTATGAGGAACTGAGCCTGTTATGTCCTGCTATGGTTACACCTGTGGAGAAGGCGATTGAAAAGTACATTGATGGCCTTCCTGACTTAGTTCAGGATATCGTTACTGGTAGCAACCCTACTACCGTCAGACAGGCCATTGAATTGTCTGCTACCCTGACTGAATCCCAGATCAGGAAGGGTAAGCTTTTCCAAAAGGGCGAACCGAGACCATCTGACATGTCTACGCAAGAAGAACCGAAGGATAAACCGACCAAGACATCCAAGAAAAAGAAGCACAAGGCTTCACAAAACTACGCAATACTGCTCAGAACAACCAGGTTGCACCAAACCAGCCAGCACAACCTCGTGCAAGGAAAAATTATGTTGGTACCGCACCTTTGTGCAACAAATGCAACCGTCATCATCTGGAGCAGGTGCAGTGTCACAAATGTACCCACTGCGGGCGATTGGGACATCTGGTCAATACCTGCCGTTATGCTAATCAAGCTGCTGCAAATCTTGTAGCTGCGCAAGCACAGTTTCCTCCAGGGTTGTCTTATAACTGTGGTGACCTTACTCACTACCGAAACAATTGCCCAAGACTTGTTAATGCAAATCCAGCGCGTGGGCGAGTGTTTAACATAAATGAGGCAAACGCGAACGACAATGAAGCAGTGAACAATTAGTCTTTTGTAATTCCTTGGTTGTTATCTTTTGATGTTTGAATCGACTCAGTTGTTATATAAATAAAATTTGTTGTTTCAAATTTTATTTTGTGAAACTGATGCGATTGTGTGAATGTTTGATACAACCCTTCGATGCGGACACCAAGACAAACTACTCGTGTGGTTCTGTCATTTTTATGATCACTTGTGATCTCTCCAAAAATCCTAAATACTCGTTTCTTTTAAGAAACAAAGCCGAATTCCTATTAAGATCTTCCTATCTCCATAGTAAGATTCTTGAGGATGTTTAAAGTGCCAAATGGAATTCACGGATTGGATTACTGGTGTGCTTTAAATACTCGTGTGCACAATTAACAAGAAAATTAACAAAATAATAACAAATTGTAAACCAAGATAAACAATTATGTGATTATGTGCTTATGTGATTTCTTTATGTCTTGTGTTTTTGTGTAATCCGAATATTCATTATCCAGATCCTCATAGAATCTTCCATATCTCCATATGAAAGATTCATAGTAGGATATCCAAAGGTACTACCTTAAATCCTTAATGGGCTTCTACGAAATAGTTAAGACCCTTGGATTATAAAGTACTATTCTATAATTGGACCCCTTGAGTGGTCTAGTTAAAAAGATTGATTCAAAATCTGGTTAGGAATATCATGTGATGATATAGCTGAAAAGATCCCTTAAGTGGTCTTTTTAAGGAGATCATACGACGGTCTAGTTAAGGAAATCATGTGTTGATCTAGTTAAAAAGATCGTTCGTTGATCTAGTTAAAAAAAGATCCTTTGGTGGTCTAGTCTAGGTAAGTCACTTCATGTTTATTCGATTGATTTTCCCCTACGCATTATGAAATGAACTGTGCGGACTGTGCAAGGAATTACGTAATTATGGATGCATACATAATTATGGAATTCAGTGCACAGAAACCACAACAAGTTTTGTTATGTGTTAAGACCTTTAGTGATGAGAATAACGAAACGGGAACAATATAGAAAGGGGCATGGTGGATACGCCGCTGGTACTTCCTATATATAAGTGTTCCTTATTACATTGCGAACGTAGCGTTATTTAAGTTACTAGAAGTCCTGGACCTTGACCAATGTCGTTTTATCCCCAATCTCTGACTCCAATTTCGAGCACACACAAGTTTCCTAATTTAGTCTTCAAAGGAAACATTCTTCTATCCGTTGTTCAAAACTCCATGTTTTGTTACTACAAGGATATCACTTTGACGGTTGACAAATTAGAATCCAAACATGGCTCAGAGTTTTACTTAGGGTTGGAAGGATTCTTTCAAAAGCGAAACAATCACAGTTGTCTTCACAGGTTTCCTCTAAAATTAAATTTCGGGACGAAATTTCCTAAAGTAGGGGAGACTGTGACACCTGTGTCACTACAACCATCATACGAATACCAAACCAATGAAATATTGTATTTCATACTTGGGATTTGTATAAATATGTGTATCATTTGCACATATCAATTCTTGTTCGATTTCGAGCTCTAAATCGCTTTCTAGAAAGTTATACGCGAACTGGTGCGCAAACGCAGTCAGTTTAATGCAACAAACACTCTGGAATAGTGACATACGCTTACCATACCTTAAATAACCTTTGCATAACTTAGAAATAAGTTTTGGAGGGTTTGGTGCGCCGAAATCAAGTTTGTTCGATCGCAGGGACTATTTACGTCAAACTGCGAAACTATACCGATTTGTATAGTAACAAACATTCCGGAACTTGATCATAAGTTAAACATACCATAAATATCCTTTACATAGCTTGGAAATAGGTTTTGAGGTGTTCGGTATGCTAAAATAAACTTCATTGATCAATAGAGACTAAAAGCGTCAAAAAGTGCATAAGTTTGCATTTTCACGCATATCTTACGTTCTGAATATATCTAGAAAACATCCAAAAATTTATGTAATCATTAAAATATTTAATTTTAGTGATTGGAATGATAAAATCCCATTCGTCGCGTAATTTGGATCGTTTTTGCGTTCTTTACGACTTCCGTCGTAATTAACCGAACAACGCAACCGTACGGTCAAACGAACCGACATCTAAGATGTTTTTGAGCATGTTTCATGTTCCCTATACTTTAACTTCATTTTAGAGCCTTGAAATGAGGTTAACGGGGCTTAAATGTGTCAAAAATGTATCAAATACCAAGTTTTAGGCCTACAGGGACTAAAATTGTAATTCTGCCAAACTTCTTAGGCCTGGGGCGTAAGCCTAAGCCTATTCTTACGCGGCCCGTGAGAGCTGCCCAGATCAGAAACATTGAATTTGGACTTCCAGCTTGTTTTTGATGGTTTTAACCCAAGGTTTTGCATACTTTGGGCTAGATTTGATGGTTTTTAGTATGCCCCTTGTATTACATACCATGTGCCCACATGGAGGGTCAAGATCGAAGCACGTTTTGCGAGGAACGATCCTAACGGTTGTGGGTTTTCTATAAATACCCAACTCTTTCATTCTCATTCCTCACAAATCTGATTCAATTGCTCTAAGTTGAGGTTTAACACCTCATACCTGAGCAATTTGGGTCAAGATCTTCCTAGCTTGGACCCTTTGTAAGTATTCTTTCGTGCTTTTATGCATTTTTAAGTACGAAAGTCAAACTGTGCTTGACTTTCTGCTTTGACCAGTCTTTCGTCAACACGAAGTTCGTTTGAACTTCGCAACGTGAGTGTAATCACGATGGTCATAGTCCTTTGTGACTATACCTACTGATTACCACGTTATTTAGGCTTAGTGACGAGTCATAGTTTCGGTCAAAATACGCGTTTATGCGTATTTTGCAACCAAACTATTCTTAGGTATCAAGACCCTTTGTTTTGATATCAAACTTGTTTTCTAAATTCGTTAAACATGTTTTAACATGTTTAACTCGTCACTTTTAGATTTGTGCTTATATAGGGTCGTAAGATAAGCGGTCTAAACAAACCGCTTAGACTTTCGAACCCGAACTGTTTGGTCGATCACTAGGATCCGACCAAGCATATTTAGTGACCATAGTTACATAGGGAATAACCTTCCGAGGTTATACCTTATGGTCACTTAGTTTAATTAGTTGTATGATAGGTTGTTTATATGCCTTAGGTAAAATGACCAAAATGCCCTTTTCATGCATAATTGGTAATTAAGCATATGTAACCCAAACTTTTGTCACTTAACTGATTATGCAACATATTTAAACATGTTTAGGCATATAATACTTGTCATAGGACTATTAGGCGGTCCGAACGCGTTTTACGCGAACGACGCATTAAAGTAGCGTAAGCTACCTAAACGGGTCATATTGGGTCGTAAGCACTTAGGTTAGGTTTCGATTTAGTATGTAGGCTTTGTTAAACCATATTACTTGAGTTCCCATACTCATTTGGTTTACGAAACCTCATTCTATCCGATCTTCCGATTTAGGTCCGGTTTATTTACATAGTTACCTATATTTGGTGCCGTTTGATTTCGTGATCCTTCTAGCTTTGCTTGGTTGTTATTCAAGACTTCTAAGCAATCTCAAGTGAGTACATAGTCCCCTCTTTTACTGTTTTCAATGTTTTGGGGTGAAACATGTGTACCTATTTGTTATGTTCATGATTTCAAAGTATAAATTAATTATACATGTTAGTACTTATCTTTTGACAAACTGAATGATTATTTATGGTTTAAACACTAATTTTTCAAAGATCATAAAATTAATTGTTGGATTGTACTTATTTTATACATTCACCAGACCGATTGGTAGTATGATATAGCGCTATATGATTAGACACCCCATTCCTGTTGTATGGAATGTCAGAAACCAATTTTTATCCAAATTGAGATTGCATTTGTGGTATTTCTATAGTCTCTAAGGTGTAGTTTGATACACTAAGGTTTGAATGAATTCTAAATCACATTTTTTTTTTGTATATTTTGTTATACTCCTAAGGTATAATTTGATATGCTCTCATATGTGATATTGTTTACCAAGGTATATTTGGATATACTATGTACAAAACCAACATATATTTTGTTAATTACTAAAACATAGTTTGATATGTTATTTACAAAACCAAAGCATAGTTAATATGTTATTTATAAAACCAAAGTATGTTTGATATACTATCTGTTTATCTATTTTGGAACTAAAATATATTTTAATATATTACTTAACCGATTTTCTTAAAACCAATGTATATTTTTATATGTACTACAAACCTTTTTATAAAAACATTGTTTTGGAAACAACACATTTTATACAAACTCATTTTACTTGGTTATTTATTTGTCTATGCATCATTCTGTCATATTATCAGATTTCTTATCAATTTTAGTATGATTTATAAAACAAAATATTTTAATGTTCATGACTATTTTTTATTAAACATTTTTCTCTAAACTTACCAGTCATAAATCCTATTCAAATAAAACCTATGTATCTCACAAGCATTTTTATGCTGACGTACCTATTTTTACCTATGATTCAGGTGCTGCTATGTGATGAATGTTGATGCATGCTACACATAGGATGGACTTGTGCCTTAGCGACTTTAAAACTTGAAAGACAATATTTGTATTTATCTGATTTGTAATAAAACAATGAGTTCAATAATTCAATAAAACAAAATTATTTAATCCATGGTTGTGAAACAATGATTCTGTTACGACACTCCCCGACGTTTCCGCCGCGATTTGTTGTTTTACGTGGTCGGGGTGTGATAGTTGTTAAGACTTCGATCTTATATTTTTCTAATTTACTGTTAGGAATATGCTGATCCGACATAGGCTCGCTGCAAGCATGAGATCTCACATAGAATCACAACCTATAAGATCTTGATCGTGTTTGATTGTAAGGCTACACGGTATGGTGATGGTACTTCTTTGGAGGATGGTCCGCCAGGTAAGCGCCACGTACGATGGGCATGAGGATGGAGGTATGGAAATGGAGGGATGGACCTAAAAAGTATATGTATATATTGTATGTATAGGTGTGTGAGAGAGGGGGGGGGATAGTTTTTGTCCTTTTGTGGATCGTCGCAAACGTCTGGCAGAGGACGGGGAGGACGAAGCTGGGAGGGGGCGGCGTGGTGTTTGGCCCGGCGCCGAACCTGGACGAACCGGGGATTAACCCCATACCGTCCAGCCTAAGTTAACGTATAAATCAGCTATAATTATTAGGGTTATTGGATTTTAATAATCCTAAGTATCATCTGTTGGCAGATAATAATCTCAACTCTAAAATTTACCTCCAACAATCTCAACTTGTAAGAATTTGGCCTCCATTGATCCTTTTCAAACTGTATATGCACTTAATTCAATTAAGGAGGCTGCATGTGCACTTGAATCTTTTGAGAAGACCAAATTCTTATATATTATAAAAGGGTCAATGGGGGCCAAATTATTACAAGTTGGGATCTTTTGGAGGAAATTTTTAAAATTGGGATTGTCATCGGCCAACAGATGAAACTTTGAATTATTAAAATCCAATGACCTTTATTATTAAAATAAAACGTAAATAATTTAGGACACATAGGAATTCAAAATTCTGAGATTTAGAATCTTTGCTTAATTTAGCAATCCAAATCTACATGACTTGTATTTCAATATTGCCATTACGTTTAAACTTTAAAAAACTATTTGGTAAGCTATCGTCATTAGTCTCACATCCAACATAAAAGATGTAAATCATGTAAAGCACGGACAAAACACTAAAACCCAAAATTTGCATGTCTTTTTTAACAAAACAATAATCACATGAGAATAAACAATCAATTAGGTAAAAACTTTCTGTAATCTATGATCTAACTAATTCTCAAGGGAGCTACCACACTCATACGTGATCAATATGTTCGCTCATACGAATGCTTTATCCATCTATCAAAGATTTTAGAGTAAACTGCAAAAATGGTCCCTAAGGTTTGGTCACTTTTACCACTTTAGTCTAAAACTCAAACCTTTTGAATCTAGGTCCCTATAGTTTCAATTTTATTGTCATTTTTATCCAAAAGCAAAATCTTGTCAGATTTTTTTTAACATCCAGCTTTTTTATCTTTTTCCTCTCTTTTAATGAAGGACAAAATTGTTAGATTTTTTAATTTGTTATAATAAAACGTTAAAAGACCATTTTGCCCTTAATTAAGAGGGAGGAAAAGACAAAAAAAAACTGAATGCTAACTGAAAATTTTGACCAGATTTTGATTTTGGATGAAAATAGTAACAAATTGAAACCACAGGGACCCATATTCAAAAGTTTTGAGTTTTGACCTAAAGTGGCAAAAGTGACCAAACCTCAAAAGACCATTTTTGACAGTTTACTCAAGATTTTATTTGATGGATATCCAACAAGCCAGTGCATTTAGTTTATTCATATCCACTGAAAATATACAAGGTCGAGTAATTTGAACTTGGATTATTCCAAAAACTCGTGGCTCGCTTGAAATATCTCATTGAGTCGTTTCTTTCAATCGATATCGAAAAAAGAGAATACTTGGTTCAGTTCTCTACCTTAACGATAGAAAAAAAGGATTGATCAAATTTTATCAAAGAATGACTCTGATTATCAAATGATTAAACCACCTGGATCAATTTACATACGAGACTTGATATTTATAAAATGTATCTAATGAATTATGAGTTCAATACATCCTTTTAGCAGAAAGATAGACATTCCTTACTCATTATCAGACAATTACTTATTCACAAACTTCGTGTGGGGCTAATAGTTTTCATTTCGTATCCAAGGCAGACTCTGCTTGTTGGTTCGCTCGTTACGCTCATTTAGCTTACTCGCCTTTTATTAGTATAAATTATTGCCTATAAGTATAGCACAAATTTTAATATATATAAAAATTATAAATTATTTTGCTCATAAATCATGCATTGCTCATAATTTAATTTTCATAAATATAATTAATGTTATATATGTAACTTGTCATCACGTGACATAACAAACGAGTTCATATTTTTTTCCCACCCGGGCCCTAAGCATGAAATCAGAAATAATTCATTTACCGTCAAAATTGGGCTTTGTGGGCTGATGAAGATAAAGACATGAGTCCAAAACTCCAATAACAGATTTAAGGCCCAATAACAAGTTACGTTAGAAAGAATAACTGGAACTAACAGAAGATGAACAAATTGTTTTGGTCATAAAACTAGTGTCACTAAAAGTTACTAACCTTCTACCGTGTGGCAATGAAACAAATAGTCAGAAAAAGAGCTAAAATCAGGCGGAGGAGGTTGCCGTTATGTAATGGGTGGAGCCGCCTCTTCTGCCGCCGCCTCTTCCTCTTCCTTGGTGATAAGAGTCGCCGCCATGTCCACCTGGACCTCTTCCTCGACCTGAAAAATCACCACGCCCACCACCGTAGTCAGTTCTCCCATAGCCGCGCCCACCACCGCTGTTGGAGCTGCCACCACGTGCCCTGAAACTGTCACTTCTGAAACCACCGCGCCCTGAAGAGAAACGGCCGCGTCCAATCCCAACTGCAAGAATTATAGTATAATCGTTTAGCATTAGATGCATAAGAAAACATCTTTTTTTTCTAAAAAATAACTTTTAATAATAATGTATACAAAAATGGTCCCTATGGTTTGCCAAAATTTTGGATTTGGTCCTTAGCTTTTCAAAAGTATACATATGGTCCTTGTGATTTGCCCTTTGTAATGCATTTAGTCCCTAGCTTTTTCCAAAATTACATGGATGGTCCCTCTGGTTTGAACTTTGTAATGCATTTAGTTCCTAATTTGGACATGCTAAAACTTTTAGATTTATTGGCTGGGGACTAAATGCGTAACAAAGTGCAAACCACAGAGACCGTCCGGGTACTTTTGAAAAGATAGGGACCACATCCAAAATTTTGGTAAACCACAGGGACCATCAGTGTACTTTCTTCTAATAATAATTAGCTACTCAATTTGACTTGAAAACTTGCTTTTTTTCACCCATCTGAGCTGTTAAGAGATGGAAGATAATCCAAACATTCATAAATAAACGGGGCGAAATTAAGTAGAAAAATAAACATACATGCGTTTAGTTAAAATAAACGATACTTTTTATAAGTTTTGTGTTAAAATATAAAGGGGGCTTATCTTGAAACGAGCATAGAAAATAGTATTAAAGCGTAACAAAAAAATAACGAAGCGTACAAACCTCTAGTTGTAGTTCTCTTTATCTCCACCACGACTTCTTTACCACCAATAAGCACGGGAGAACTCTGGATGAAGAAGATTTAATTAGTACTACATACATCAAAATTGGTAGTTTGAAATGATGTTTATTGTTTTCAAAATTGTTAGTGTTTATTAGAAGTTTTAAAACGATCATGGTTCATAAATATAACACAATTGCATGTTCCAAAAATGAATAATAAAAAAAAGATTAAAACTAAAATCAAAACTTAGTCGAACCTGAATTGCATTCTGCATTGAAGTGGCATCTTGAAATTCAACAAAGCCAAAACAGAATCCATACTGCTGGTCAAATGACAAATGAACATATTATTTTAATGTACATTAAAGCAAATATCACAATAATGTGTCAAGTAGATGAACAACCTTATGGCTTCTGACTTGGATACCTCCTTGCTTAATAGGTCCAAATTTCTTAAACTCCGTCTCAAGCTGTGGTACTGTCGCATTATGAGGCAGATTCCGGATATAAACGGAATAACCATCACCTACATGGAGTAAACCATAGCTGAGAAACATGAGGGTTCAAAAATTGTTGAAACCAACCGAACCATCCACACCAAAGAAAGTCAACCAATTTGACCGGTTTGAGATCCAAACTGTTTGGCATTCGGTTTTCACACTTTGGCCCGGTTTAAAACGTGGAACTGGACGTATAAACCTAACCTTATTTTATATTTTTGATATATGTAGTTATGTAGATTTATTAATTTACGAATCATCTTTATCATTTTATAATTTAAAAAAAAAAAAAGAAGATTATAAAATTAGTTCAAACAGTCAAAACTAAACCGTTAAACCGTCAAAAACTGGTAAAATCAGCGAGTCCGTCACACATGTCTTTCACCGAAACTGTAGTTAGCAGTTCGGTCCAGAAACTTTTTGTCAAACCGCCCAAACGGGAACAGAAATGTGGGTATAAATAACTTTTTGAGTAAAGTACACGAACAGTCCCTGTAGTGTTCTGGATTTGGTCCCTAGCTTTCCGAAAGTACACGGATAGTCCCTGTGGTTTGCACTTTTTAACGCATTTAGTCCCCAACCAACAAATCTAAGTTAGGAACTAAATGTGTTATACAAAACATACCAAACCACAGGGACCATCCATGTACTTTTGGAAAAAGATGGGGACTAAAAGCAATACAAGGTGCAAACCACAAGACCATCCGTGTACTTTTAACTTTTTTGACAAAAAAAGATTTTTTATGACAACCCCTATAACATTTTACCTTCATCATGAGCATTGATGCTATTAGGAGAACTAACGCTACTCGAGGCAATAGGTGCAGGTGCTTCTGGCGGTGGACCTTGTGCACCCGTAACAACTGTTTTGTTTTCAGTTTTAGCCGGTGTCGCCTTTACCGTTTTAGCAGGAACATAAACTTTATTTGGCCCGGGACCCCCTTTTTTAATTTGAGAATTTAAAATTGACGCGTACGACAATTTCGGAGCATCTTCCACAGGATTAGAAAAAACCGATTCTTCAACTATTGGTACTACGCTCTCAGTTGAACGGGGATCAGGTTGCACTGAATCACTTTCATTTGCCGGCGTCCCCTCGGTTTCCGAAACGTCTACGGATTCTTCCTCAATAGGTGGAGCTTCTTCTTTATGAACACCAGCAGGGTCTGGTAATGGACAATCAACTGTCAAACAAATGTATCAGAAAAAGTAATGGTCAAGATTAGGGCTGTAAACGAACCGAACAAACACAAACAAAGCCTTGATCGTGTTCGTTTATTTGGGAATGAACATGTTCATGAATGCTTGCCAAATAAAATTTCTTGTTCATGTTCGTTCATTAAGGAAATGATCATGTTCATGAATTGTTCATGAACACATACCGATCGTAAACGAATACAAACGAATGTTCATGAACATAAATGAACACAAACGAACATTATATATTCATTTTAAAATAAAATCTGCAATTTTCATCAGAAAAATTACGAAGAATCTACCAACAATAAATGAGTACTTAACATCTAACATAGTTGACAAAATTTTATTAAACATAATTAACACAAAAATTAAGAAGTTTGTGAAGCTTTAACACAAATTGGAATTGAGATGATCAAACGAGGTACGTTGGCGGAAGCATATAATTATGGTTTCAAATTTCAAAAGCTAAAACCAATATAATAAAAATATAACATAAAAAACCCCAAAATGAACGAACATAAGTGAACACATTACCGAACGTTCATGAACATAAACGAACAAACGCAACCTCCGTTCATGTTCGTTTGTTTAAGTTATTGAACAAAATTTCTTGTTCGTGTTTGTTGACTTTGTTTGTTTATTGAACAAACGAACATAAAGGAATTTCCCGCCGAACGGTTCACAAACTGTTCGCTGAACGTTCGATTGATCGATAAAAGTCAAAACATAAATATAAACGCACCTGGGATTAACGATGGTGTTTGGTTATCGTTTATCTCTTCGGCAATCACATGGTTGTCCTCCATCGGCTTACTTTCATCCACGTACCGGAAAACATCATTAAGCACAAAGTAACCCTTGTCTTGCGGCGCAAGAAAAAAACTTTGTATAAACTTCTTTCGTTGGTTATCCTCTTTCCGGGTTAAAAAACCGGTTACCAAAACGATAACCCCGTCTTTGTATGATTCTTGAGCGTCGGCCGTCTTTATCTCAGCTTTGTAAGCGGTGTAATCCAATGAACATATTTTGTCATTGATACCCTGCTCCACGAAGAAAAATATTCGTATAGAATATAATCATATATAATCTTGATACCTTACATCAAAAGGACTTACTTTCATGGTAGTCACGGTTATCATTGCACCATCTTCATCGGGTCTGCTTATGAAACTCAAGTCTTGATAAAACTTGTGAACCATATCTGGGGAGTGATGGAGTATATGGTAATATTGTTCGACAAACGCATTGCCAACCACTTGTACACTAGGAGTGGTTGATTCGGTTTGTTCTGCCATTCTGGTTAAATATAACACCGTGAAATATGTTAGTGATACCGTGGTAAGAAAGATGAATGTTAGGTGTTTCACAGAACTGATGTAAGAAGCAGTCATTGTGCATATGTATGTTACAAACGTAAAGTTAAACATGAAAGATTGTGCAATAACTATGTACAAACATGAAAATAAATGTAGATTACAATATTGTGTACCAATTACAATCGTTAAAACGATAAGCACACAGATATTGCCTGAAATGAGATCAAAGCTTATCCTAGACATGAAATACAGTTAGTTAGTTAGTTAGTTCGTATGCAGTTTTAATTTCTATATAAGCTATGTAATCAGATTTTAACAATTTCGAGCCGGGGGTCTCACCAGAAGCAGCCTTTCTATTACTACGGGGTAGAGGTAAGGCTGTCTACATCTTACCCTCCTCAGACCCTACCTTAGCTTTGCTATTGGTGGGATTTACTGAGTATGATGATGATCATCATCATAGTTGTCAATAGCGGCTATAGCGACCGCTATAGCGCGCTATGTAGCGAGGTGACCAGGTGTCGCTATCTGGGTCATAGCGACCAATAGCGTGATTGCGTGAATAGCGACAGGGTTTTTTTTATGTAAATAACAATTAGATATAGCTATAAAATAGCTGGATTTATAGGTTTTTGTTAAATATACATGTAAAATAGCATATATACCAAGGTATTTTGATATAATATACATATAAAAATTTTCAAAATTCTTTTTCTAGTGTATCGCTATTTATAAAATAGCGGTCGCTATTTGTTGCTATTCGCTATGTAGCATATAGATCCCTTGTCGCTATTCGCTATTAACAACTATGATGATGATGATGAATCAGATTTTAGCAATTGAGATAGAATCACAATTTCATATCTGTGTGCTTTCTCTAGTAGTTTAGATTTAGTTTTTGTTTTCTTTATGGTATCAGAGCTACACAGATAAACCTGCAGCTTGATCCAAAGTACAGATCCGACCCTGGTCCTTATTTAAAAATTATAACGAAACAAAAAAAAATTCAGCTATGATCTGCAAGAAAATACAGCAGCTAAGAATCATGCACCTGAAACTAAAAGCCGGAGCAAAACTGGTGTAAAGATATGATATGAAGATTATGTAGAAGCTAACTGTTTTGTTTTTAATTGATTATATTGAAGAATTGTGTATGCTAGATTTTGTGAATTGAAGAATTTTCCTGTGACCATGCTTCAAACATCAGCCCCATCTTGATAGAAAAAATGTTTTTGAAAAGGTAACAAAAGAAATGGAAACTGTTAAAATTGGGAACACATGATGAAAACCTTCTGGGATGGTAACAAATTACAGACTGTGGTGAAATTTCAGAAGATGAAAGAACAACAGAATGGAGTCTGATAAAGGTAAAAAAAATTGTGTGCAAGGCACACAGAAGAAGACACCGCTCTTGGGCTTCAGCAAAATGCTTTTAGAAATCAATTTTCGTATTTATATTTTGTTGGTCTGTTTCAAGCTAAACGTCACTACACATTGCCAACATTAAGCTTGAGGAGGCTTGTTATTTTGTTAAGACAAGTTTAGAGTAATTTCTATTAAGTTAGTATCAGTGGGTAGTTACTAGCTACTTAGTTAGTTGTTATGTAGTTTTGTTTTCTATATAAACTATTTAACCAGATTTGAGGAATCACAATTTTATATCTTTATACGTTCACGGTAGTTAGACTTTAGACTAAGATAGTTTTTTTGCTTTCGTTAAACTACATTTCAATATAGCACTATGCTTATGAAGTTACAGGTGTAGGAATGTAGGATCATAATTCATGCCTTTCACATTTTACAGCAGTCGTTCCTTATTATCTCTTTGTCTACCTCTATCTATATCCTATTATCACTTATCAGAATCAGTTATAGGACAATGAATACAAAAAATCCAGAATTCCAGACATTTTTTAGTAATACCTCGGTTGTCAAGGCTCACGCGCGCCTAGGCCCACTTTTCAGGCCCAAAACAGCCTGTTCACTTCGCTTCAAAAACCCCACTTTCAGACCCTCGGGCACAATTTTCAGGCCAAGTTCCGCCAAAATCGTATGGACAGGTCTGAAACATTTATACCAACCCTAAACAAGCCAGAAATCAACCTAAAAACAAGCTAAACTAGCCCTAAAGAATCCTAACACATGTCTAAATGACTAAAACCCGTAAAAATCGTATTTTTCTACTATACGCCTCGCCTTAAAAAGCCCTCGCTTTTTAAGCGCCTTGCGCTGAGGCCCAAGGCTCACCCTTTGCGCTCTAAGTGCTCCTTGCACCTTCGACAACTACGAGTAATACTACTACAACATTTTCATTTATCTACATTTCACATATCAATCACTTCTCCTCTAACAGTTTTCCCACAATAACTTCCATCGAAATCACCTATTCCACTCTTCTTTTGTAGTTTCTATATCATTTGCCAGCTTCAACTCAACATTATCCATATTCATCACTCATTAAACAAACTAACTCACAAAACAAGACACATATACAGTTAACAATCCCTATGCATAAACTTCACACTAGATCCAGCAATCACTAAAATCTCAAATCACAAAACAACAATGCTGACAACACAAATAACCTAACAAAAACAACAAATCCACGACAATATAAGATAAACGATACGAAAACAACAGCTCGTCTGGTGAAATCAAAACCCTAATTCGTACAATTTGCAGTTCAATGTGACGGATAAAAGAGATATTGAAATGGCGGATTGAAGTTACCTGTTCGTTAACGGAATCTGTAGGGTGAAGATCAAGAGATTGTGATCGATTTGATGATGAAATTTGAGAGATTTGTGCGTCAACAAGACGAGTGAGTGCAGATGCTTTTGTTGCAGCTGTGAAGTATTTTAGGTTTTGGTGTTTGATGTATAGATTGTAGATGATATTGCAAGGTAGGCTTATGGATTGGAGAAAGTGCAGTTATGGTCCCTTGAATGTTTAGATTTGGATAATAAAGTGACTTCATGTTGTTGTTAGGGGAGGAGGGGCGGTGCGTTATAGCACCGTGATAAACAAAAATAACGCTTTGAAATACCATGAACACCGCCGCCACCTCCATTATCACGAGTGATAGTTTTGACGCGTTGATATTATCACGCGTTGAACATTGATGAATGTATGTGTATGACTTGTACATTGTGTATTAATATTTGTACATTTGAATCCCATCACTAGTGATGACCACCCCCACTAAAGAATGCTTGTGAGTGATAGAATAGTGGTTGCTTACATGGCGGAACATGATTGGATGTTTATGAGTGATAAAATTTCATCACTAGTGACCACCCCTCCTCCCCTTAGACAATTGCTTTGTTATAAATATATTAAGGAGTAAATTACAAGTTTTGTCCTTTATCTTTACATCAAATTTCAGGCGCTGTCCTTTAGCCAAAAAGTTGACAGGCGGTGTCCTTTATGTTGCCAAATCTTGCAAGTTTTGTCCTTTTAGCCAAACCTAGTTAGATTTTTTGGTTAAATCTGGTCATGTGCCTTGCACATGAGGCTATTATTGTCATTTCACCTCTTTAGGGACTGTTTTGTAAAACAACTTGTGTTTAGGGACTAGGTTGCAATGAAATGAAAAATAAAATAAATATAATCTCTCCCTCTGTCCTTCTCTCTCTCTAAAGTTATTACGGTTCCTCTCTCTCTCTCTCTTCTCTCTCTCTCTAACAATATCTGAAGTGGTGAGGACAGTGAAGGTCCCTCTCTCTCTTCTCTCTCTCTCTCTCTCTCTCTCTCTCTCTAAAACAATCTGAATGGATGACGGGCGTGAAGGGTGATTTGGTGGTGGTTGAAGGTGAAGGGTGATTTGGTGGTGGGTGAAGGTGATTTGGCGGCGGTGGGTGATTTGGTGGTGGGTGAAGGTGAGGGGGTGGTTGTGGTGGTGGTTCCGGCGGCCACGATTGTTTGGTGCTTCGAGATCTAAAGCTTCTTTCTCTCTCTCCCTGATCCACTTTCGTTATAAATGTTTGATATTTATAAATGTTTGATACTGATTGGTGGTGGTATCACAGTGGCCGGAATCATTTTTTTGTTGAGTTGGTTTTTTGGGGTTTTTTTATTTTGGGGGTGTTTGAGTTGATTTGGAGATTGTGGTAAAGGGTGGTGGTTGTAGATGATTAAGGGTGGCGGTGGGTGATTTGGTTGTTGATTTAGAGATGATGGTTTTGGTGGCTGTGGTTGTTGATTTGGTGATTTCAGTCTACGTGGCAGAGACTTTCGATGGAGGTGTCTTGGGGTGGTGGTGGTGGTGGTTGTGGGGGTTGAAAGGATGATTAAATTTGAGCGGCGATGGGGGTTTGGGTGGTGTCTAACAGGTGGTGGTGGGTGTTTCTGGTGGCGGATAGTGGTGGTTAGGGGTTTTCAGAGTTGGGGTTCAGTTTTGTGAGGTGGTGGTGATGGCGGAAGATGATGGTGGTGGAACTAGGACAGGTAAAGAGAGATGGTAGAGATGGAGTAGAGAGGGAAAATGGAGCTTTTTAGAGAGAGAGAAAGACATGGACTGAGTTATATATATATATATATATTATTTTCAGATGTTTTTTTAAATAATAGAGATAAAAAGACTATTATACCCTCATGTGCCTTGCATATGACCAGATTTAACCAAAAAATCTAACTGGGTTTGGCTAAAAGGACAAAACTTGCAAGATTTGGCAACATAAAGGACACCGCCTGTCAACTTTTTGGCTAAAGGACAGCGCCTGAAATTTGATGTAAAGATAAAGGACAAAACTTGTAATTTACTCTATATTAAGAGTTAAATGCCTGGTTGGTCCCTATAGTTTGTGAAAATTGCAGACTTGGTCCTAAGGGTTTATTAATTACACACTTGGTCCCAGTGGTTACAATTTTTAAACACGGGTGGTCCCTAACACTAATCTATGTTAAATTTTTCAGTTAAATATGTGTGAAATTACTAGATTGCCCCTGCACACTTAAAAAAAGAAATGGATCCACCCCTGATCTTCTTCTTCCTCTCCTCTTTCTCTCTCTCTCTAAGACCCACCACCACCACCTACACCGTCAACCCACCACCTTCACCTCCACTGTCACCCTCAACCCACCACCACCACCTACACCCCCACCGTCAACCGACCACCTCAACCTCTATCGCCACCTTAAACCTATCACCACACCTCTGCCGACACCTTCAACCCATCACCACCACCACCACCATCAATCGACCACCACTACCTCCACCGTCACAGTCACCTTCAACCGACCACCACCACATCCACCACAACACCACCTAAACAATTTCAAAATCAATTTAGCAACATTCAGTTTATTCTTAAAGCTTACGAAAAATCATCAAATCAATTAAGAAACTACCTATACAAAATAAAAAATAAAAACCCACACAATTTCAAAATCAATTAGCAGATCAATACAACTATTAATAAAGACTGACACACAAAATTAAACACATTGAAACAAAATAATCAACAATCAAACAACAATTACCTGAAACATAGTGTGTAGGATTTTGGGGGAAATCAAACACAAAATGATCGAAATTTGGGGGAAACTGTTGGGTTTTAGGGGACCAAATGCATGAAGTATGATGGGTTTGAGTTTATGAAGAAATTTGTGAATGAATTAAGGGTTTTTGGTGGTGGAATAAAATAGAGCATGCGGGTTTAGAGTAATGAAGAAGAAGAAGAGAAAGTACACACAGTAATACACACTCTGTCACACCCCGGTATTTCCACGTATTACCGGTGGGCCCGGTGGGGAGTATCGTGACGTAGTTGATATCATCATAGACAAATAATCACAGTTTAATGCACAGCGGAAGTCTAAGGTAAAAATATTACAAACCGAATGAAAGTGACATAAAGTATTACAACGGAATGTAAAGAGATCCACAGGCGGACCAAAAGATAAACAGAATTATTGTTCAACAGATTTTTAAACATCTAAAGCTTGCAAGACTCTTTATTCGATGCTAGGAGTAGCCAGCCCATTTCACGTAGTACCTGCACTTAGCCTTTTTGAAAATACGTCAGTTTACACTGGTAAATACAATTAACCGACTCTTTTTGGAAAGGTGTTTATAAAACTGATTTAAATGCACAAGGCACAACTATTCTTTTATAACTTGGGATAATTATTTAAAAATAATATTGTAAAAGAATTATATGTTTGTTATACGTTCAGTAGCCCGGGTTGAATACCGGGTTAAAGATTAATAGACACACCACATAATATCACCTACGGCGAGTTATTCTCGAACAGGTAGGTATATCATTTTACATACGCACTGGCAGGTGTATGCCTACACCCCGTGCTTAAGTCGTGGCCATTTCAATGAATGAGCCGAGGATATCAATGACATGGTCATTAACCCCCCAAAGGCTTTATGCAAACAAAACAGATTAAACGGGTTATCTCAATAATTTAACCTTCATATGATTAAAGATTCAATACCCGACCAAGCGGTATTTTATATACCGTACCCCAAGCCCGTATAAGGGAAAATAAGTTAAAAGTATTTACCTGAGCAAAATATACAAATTTATCTCAGCCGTATACAATCAGCAAGTGCAAATATCTTTTGCTGGGCTCCTAAATCTGGAACGAAGGTTTTAATAACCAATTAGATTCCTAACGGGTCTTACTTAAGTTTAAATTTAGACCGGTTAGTTTTAAAGAAAGGTTTACGGTTCAAAACGCAAGACTAAGCGAAGACCGGATTAGAATGTGATTTAGACCCGACAAGTATGAAGACTTGTATAATATGGGTAAACTAAACACATTCTGGATTTTGAGGTAAAAATGATAAGGTTTGACCCGTTCCGGTCAATTTATGCAAACTAGTCACATAAACCGCACCGAACGCGTAAATTGCATAACGGGTAGCCAAAAGAGTCATGAACAGGTTCCCTAAGTTAATATTCTTAAAATGTGTTATGATATCAGTAGGATACTTTCCATTATGCCCAAAACGGATTTAAAATCAATTTAAGCCCCGTAGGGGTATTTTGACCATTTTAAAGATTATAAAAGAGATTAAGTATTAATCTGAGGTTCTGATCTAAAATGATCAGTAAAAATATTTATTTTTGCAAGTCATATCAGTAGGGTATTGCATATATGTGAAATTTATCATTTATAACCAAACTATGTGTCGTAGGGGCATTTTGGTCATTTCACATAAGCTTTAAAGGTCAAATTTGGAAATCTGAGTTCAAAACTTTTACTTACTGTTAAAGTATAGCAATTTACTTAAAACATCAGTAGGTATTAGGTCTTATGTGTCAAAAATAGTTTTAACCCATACTATGCGTTTAAAACGCGTAAAAAGTCGGTTTTAGGCGATTTTCAGGTTTTTTAAGGATATCTGAGTTTTTGATCAGTTTATAAAGTTTAAAATATTTTATTTATCATATAAAATCAGTGGCAAAATATTTGGTATCAAAATGTTATGTAAAACTCATTTTATTAGCAAAAAGGGTAAAACCGTCAATTACCGAATCAAAGCAAGAACCCTACATTATGATCAGTTTAAAAATAATTAAAAATCTTCAAAAATCCCAAAAATATTATATTACATCAATGGGTAAAAATTTTGGTGTCGAAATTTGGGTTTAAATAGGCTTTATGCTAATAATGCCTTTTAATTAGTAAAAAGCTTTCAAATTACGATATTAAGCATAACTCCTAATTTAGACCTCAAACTGATGTCAAATTTTTAGGACATGTTTATAAATCAGTAATAAAGGTTTTTTTCCTCTCACATTTTCAAAAATCTCGTTTTAATATCAAAAGGGCATAATGGTCAACAATTAAGCATTTAACGGAAACATGCAAATGATTCGGATTACAAAGGAACCACATTGTATAATCTCAGAGGGTTATACTTACATGTAATATTGTCCTAATGGAGCCCTAAGGCATATCTAAACTAAGCTAAATCGGGTCAGAACTGAAAGTCAAAGCAAAAGTCTTCTTTTGCTACTTTCGGTTTCGAACCGAGCCTAAACTCAGAATTGTCGGGTTGAACATTCCTAGACATGTTCTTACATTAATTACCAAGTTATATTAGTGTTAAAATAGGTGCCATAACTGTCACACCCCCCAAAATCCACCATGCGGAGTACCACCGCTTGGAGGCGTGACGTGACTAGGATCGAGCCACCAATCATATTGAACAACGTAATCTTAGTAAGTAAAACCAATCACAATACAATTGGTGACCATAAGACAGTAACCAGTTTTAAGTTAACAGCGGAAGCATAAAACGGAAGTTCAAAACATAAGTTCATAGTTCGTAAGTTTAATGTCCAAAACATAGTTTATAAAGTTCAATTATTAAGTACGAGACATAACAGTTCGCATCCCACAACAACTGTCACGGCCCCCGACCCCCCTGGACGGAATCAGGAGCCGTGAACAGCCCAGTGGTACCGGTGATTATTTTGAAAAATATTGCAGCGGAAATTTCATCAGGACCGTGAGTTAGGAAAAATATCAGAGTTTTGGTAAACACCGGATTTTATTTAAATAGATGGGATAAACTCATATTTTACAATGGTAGCTTTAATAAATTTGATTACATAAAATAATATTTCTCAATTTTATTTAATTAAAATAAGCCACTTCTTGAAGCCTGTCGGTGTCGTATCCATCTCTTACTCCAATCTACTGTAATTACCTGAAACGCGTTTTAAAAAGGTTTTGTCAGCGGGAAATACTGAGTGAATCATTCTATTGACATAAAATGATGCATAGTTATTAATTACAGCATAAGAACGATTACAATGGCTTCTATCTTATTTTTATCTGGCGTTGTGTCACAATGGTGACGATGGTCATACCACTATTAGGTCAATGAACCTAACTGGGAGAAAATAAGTAATGTGCACAATACCCCACTAGCCAGTGATTTAAGATATCCACGACTTAGTCCCTGTAATTTATAACTTTTGAAAATAATTTGAGGTATTGTAAAATAGTTGATAAAAAGAGAATGACTCACATTATAAACATGCAGATTTATACGGGCAAAGTTTAGTCTACAGATAAGCCTTGATATATTGCAGATTTATACAGGCAGAGCTTAGCCTATTGATTTAGCCTTGTAACCTAGTGCACACGAACTAGGTAATTAACTAATACATCATTTACGATAACTCACGAGATTAAAACCTTCACAACGAATGACAAAGTGCAATCACTTAAACATCCATCGGATTCACAACGAATGACAGAGTATTCCACGAGTTCGGGTGGTACTCAAATATCCTGTCGGAATCACGACTAATGACAAAGGATAGCGCTTAAACATTCAGTCGGATAGTTTAAATCGACCGGACATTGAATCGTAGCAGCGATCGAGTTAATACCCTGTATCGTAGCAGCACCCCGCTATACTAATTAGTGATTTTGAGACTATTTTGACAATATCTCTGCATACAATTTGAATTTGATTGTCGAACGAACGCCAGGAATCAAGTGCCAATGCCTGCTATTTATACACCAATTTGACATGGCTTACGGACCGTAAGACTAATCCCTTACGGTCCGTAAGGGACACATTTTCACTATAGGTTTGCCACGTGTGGGTGTAGGCTAGCTGAGTCGACGAAATGATTAAATTCGATTTTTATAGCAACTTATAAGGATAATCGTCGAGTAGGGAATACCCCCCTGAGTTTTAGGGGCCCTGATCCTGATTCTGATTATTATGAAAATTTTAGGGTTTATGTAGAATTACTTGGGTGTCTCAATTAGGGTTTCTTTTTAGACAAAATATAAATAATAATAATAATGATAATAATAATAAAAATATAATAGTTTTGGTGAGAGTTGTTATGGTTTGGGACAAAAAGGGAATAAAACGGTGAGAAAAGAGAATGGACCCACTTTGTTACTTTAGGGTTCAACTAGAAAACCTCCTGGTAGAAATTTGGGTATTATTTCTGAGCTATATAAAAATATATATATATTAAGTATAGTACCCCTAAATCAACCTTGTCCCGAGATCGAATCCCAACAACTTAGTCGGGCAGAGCCCTGACATATGTTATGAGGCTCAGATCAATCGGAAAGGGTAGCGGCGATCGAGAGTTAAAACACTTAAAACATGGCATGGCTTTGGATGAATTACTAAAGATGTCGAAGACAAAAGAAAGAAAAGAAAAGGACACTAACTATTGTAGTTCAAGAGGTATTTATACTATTTCACAATTGTTGGAGTGCACCAAAGTATTACACGTACACACCTTATGGATACACATAACCATGTTGCCTTAAATTATCTTCCACGTAGCCTTTCATGCATTCCTTTCAATTTTGTTATATTATAGTTTTATATTTCATTTTATAATATACTTACACGTATATATTACAAATTTAATTTAAATGGAATGAATTATCTTTTATTTATATTATTATTTTATATATTATAATTAATTCAACTGCTTCACTTATTTTGGCGCGTATAACTTCTAAAATATGACGTTCTAGAAAATAATAAATATGTCTTTAGAACGAGTATATTTTTGTCTACAGTTGGGTCTAAGTTTCATTAAAAATAGAGTAGGTTCAAAGTACAATGTATTTTTATATTTAATTATTATATGGTTCCTAGGCCCGTCTAGGAACTTTATATTTCTAATATTTAACTTACCCGTAATCTACCCATCTAATAATACAAGTTTTTAGATACTTTTATTTTATTTAGAAAACCTAATAGCGCTATTAACTAATGACCCGCTCGCCATAGGCCTCGGCGATTAAGTCGATAAATGAGGGACTTCAATTGATAGAGTTGATGGTCTTATGATCGTGTACGTAGGCTTTACGTACGTGCCCTTCAATCCGAGGACAGTAGTAAGTAGTTTAATAGTAATGATAGTTCGAGTAGTCATTCAATCCCATTCCCAACCCACCGGGAATCCCATGCCTTAGAAAGAGTGTGAACTCACCTCGGTTGCTCGGTTTGACTCTCAAATATAGCTAATAGTCAAGGTCGGTCAATCACGCCCTAGTATGATTACCACTTAGTTTATTAGTGATTTCAAATAGAACACAAAGTTCCTACACGTATCTATCACGTAACATGCATCACTTTAACGGTTCATGCCCATATAACCTTCCCATCTATTCCCCACTCATAGACAAACATACAACATTGCACATAACACTTTTATTGACATATAACATGTTATATTATTCTTGGATAACCTACCCGACATTTAGACACGCAAATCACTACTTATGTCATTTCAGCTTTTATATTCCAAAATTGGGCTGTTTTTGGGGATTTTAATAAAATAGTTAACTTGTTTCAAAAATTCCCAAATTTTTACAGAAGGTCTTGAACGATCCAAATATTATTGTGTAAAAATCTCGGGATCCAATTCATCACCAATATTTTATAAAAATTCATTTTCCGGACTGAACTCAGATTTATCTTTTTCTGACTGCAGTCCACGGAATAATTTATTTAAAATTCATCGAGAGTCCGATTTACGAAATTCCAGTGGGGTAATTACAAATACATCATTTGTCATCTTCTGTACAAATTTCATGAGCTAGTTCTAATCAAGTTTTAAGTTATGATGAAACACATAACACATATTTTCTGCAGAAAAATGCAGCTTGAGCTGCTGTCCAAAAACTGTGACACCTGTGTCACTTCAACCATTAAACAAATACCAAACCAATGAAATATTGTATTTCATACTTGGGATTTGCATAAATATGTGTATCATTTGCACATATCAATTCTTGTTCGATTTCGGGCTTTAAATCGCTTTTTGGAAGGTTATACGCGCACTGATGCGTAAATATAACCAGTTTAATGCAACAAACACTTCGGAATAGTGACATAGGCTCAACATACCTTAAATAACCTATACATAACTTAGAAATAAGTTTTGGAAGGTTTGGTGTGCCGAAATCAAGTTTAATCGCTTACAGGGACAAAAATTGACAAACTGTGAAAGTATGCCAATTTGAACTGTAACGAACATTCCGGAACATGGCCATAAGTTAAACACACCCTAAATATCCTTTACATATCTTAGAAATAGGCTTTGAGGGGTTGGTGTGCTAAAATAAACTTTATGCTCATTCAGGAACTAAAAGCGTCAAAAAGTGCATAAGTTTGCATTTTCGCGCATAACTTACATTCTGAATACATCCGGACATCCAAAAATTTATGTAATCATTAAAATATTTTGTTTTAGTGATTGGCTTGTCAAAAATCCATTCGTCGCGCAATTTGGATCATACACGCGTCCGTTACGACTTCCGTCGTAATTAACCGAACAACGCAACCGTACGGCCAAACGAACTGACACCCGGCATATTTTTGAACACATTTTAAGTCCCCTATACTTTAGCTTCATTTTAGAGCTTTAAAATGTGGTTAACAGGGCTTACACGTGTCAAAACGCATCAAAAATCAAGTTCGGAGTCACAGGGGCCTGTTCTGCCATTTTTGAAACATATCTGGTTTGCAAGGTCCTTGCGCACCTCAAGGATATTAGGGTTACAGTGCGCAAGCCATCACCAGCACAGCATAATGTTGCAAACAGCCTGTTTTTCAGTTGTTATACACTCTTTTCTCTCTTGCAACTGGTTTCTAGCAATCCTATGGGCTCCCATGGGTTTTTAAATCAGTGGGTATGTGTTGTACGGATGAGATTAACGCTTGGGAAACAAGAAACGATCTTAACGGCTCTACAATTCCTATAAATACCCCCCCATGTCTTGCTCATTTCCTTCACATTTGAAATCTGATTCAAAGCTCTCTAAGTGGAAGTTTATATGCTTCCTACCTGAGAGTGAATCGGGTTCGAATCTTGCGGGGACCTTCTGTAAGTATTCTTTCGTTCTTTTCATTCGTTATTAGCGTTAAAGTCAAACTGCGTTTGACTTTCTGCATTGACCAGTTTATGGTCAATGCGAAGTTCGTTTGAACTTCATAACGTGAGCGTAATCACGATGGTTATAATTCCTAGTGACTATACCTACTGATTACCACGTTATCTAGGCTCAGTGACGAGTCGTAGTTTCGTCCAAAATGCGTGTCCTCGCGTATTTTGTAACCAAACTACTCTAGGGTATCAAAACCGTTTGTTTTGATACCAAACCTGTTTTTAAACCTTGCTAAACATGTTCTAGCATGTTTAGTTCGTCACTTTTAGATTTGTGCTTGTTTAGGGTCGTAAGGGTAAGCGATCTAATCAATCGCTTATGCTTTCGAACCCGACCCATTTGGTCGATCATTAGGATCCAACCAAACACTTTAGGTGACCATAGTAGTTTAGGGAATAACCTTCCGAGGTTATACCTTATGGTCACGTCGTTTAAGTAGTTGTGTGATAAGTAGTTCTTATGCCTTAAGTAAATTACCAAAATGCCCTTTTTAAGTCATAATTCATTTTAAGCCTATGTAACATAAATTTTGGTATCTAAACTAATTTAGTAACAATATTAGACATGTCAAGGCATATCTTACTTGTCATAGGGCTAGTTAGGCATTCCGAACGCGTTCTACGCGAATGACGCGTTAAAGTAGCATAAGCTACCTAAACGGGTCGTAACGGGTCAAAAGCACTTAGGATAAGTTTCATTTTAGTATGTAGGCTTTGTTAAACCATATTATATGAGTTCCTACACTCATTTGGTTTACGAACCCTCATACTACCCGATCTCCCGATTTAGGTCCGGTTATTTATGTAGTTATTTATATAGGGTGCCGTTTGATTCTGTGATCCCTCTAGCTTTGCTTGGTTGTTGTTCAAGACTTCTAAGCACCCTCAAGTGAGTACATAGACCCCTCTTTTACTGTTTTCAAACTTTTTTGGGGTGAAACACATGTGCCTACTTGTTATTTTCATACTTTCCATGTTTTCATATCATATGCTTGCTATGTTCATTAGTACATTATTAGTACATGATTTCATTGTGTTTTTGCTATGTACGTCCTTTGTAGCATACTTAGTACATCGTTTTACATGACATTTTATGCTATGTATGTTCATTTAGTTCATACTTAGTACATTGTTTTACATTTCATTTCATGCTATGTATGTCCATTTAGTGCATACTTAGTACATTGTTTTACATTTCATTTCATGCTATGTATGTCCATTTAGTGCATACTTAGTACATTGTTTTACCTTTTCATGCTATGTATGTTCATCATACTTAGTACATTTGTTTTACATTGCATCTCTGTTGCATATGTTCTCGTAACATATGGACACATTGTTTTACATCTCTACCTTGTATGTTTACTTAGCATACTAGGTACATTATTTTCATCACATGCTTACATTTTGATATGACATTTAGTTTGTTTAAATGGGACCATATACATTCATTAACATTAGCTACGCCGCTCGTTAGTAGGTAATGGTACCATAGGAATTGACAACTCCCGTTCCTAAAGTCCTAGGTTTGTTTGGATGGATGGAATGACCGAATTCGATTTAAACATAAGACAGATAGTCCTTTCATTTGTTTAAGGGTTTATCACCACAGTCACAAGGCTTGAATGTATGCATTTTCACAATACCGCATAAATGTTTGTATTCAGTATAGCATGCATTTTCCACAAAACATAACGTTGATTTAAACCTCGTTTTACTTCAATACATTGTTTTGTGCATTTTTACCTATGACTCGGTGGATATATCTATATATATATATATATATTTATATATTTCATTTGCCATACATGACATTTTGTTTACACATTGACATTTGACATAGACATTTTGATATTGATATACATATTTCATAGACTGTATTTTGACAAAGACATTTTGACATGGTTTACACAAAGACATTTGACAAATGGTTTTGACATGGGCAATTTACATTGGTGGTTTGTTTGGGTAAAGTGATTTAAGTAACGAGGCGTGTGTAATATGATACAAGCATGGTGGATACGCCGCTGGTACTTCCTATATATAAGTGCTTGTATGGTATTGCATATCGTAGCGTTATTTAAATCATTTCAGTTTAGACATATAACATTTTTATACAAATAACATATTTTTCACAAACATTGTTTTACAAACAACTTATCTTATACAAACTCATTTTACTTGGCTATTCATTTAATCTTACATTATTCTTTTACATATCATCTACTTTATCATCGTTTTTCAAATGATTTATAAAACAAAACATTTTACAAGGTTCATGACTAACTTTTGTTAAACAACCTTTTTCTAAACTTATAAGTCATGAATCCTATTTTCACAAAACCTATGTACTCGCCGGCATTTTTATGCTGACGTACCTATTTTCACATGTGTTTCAGGAAATGATGCATAGGATTGATCAAGATACACTTAGGCGGACTTGGACCTTAGTGACAATAAAAGATGGAAGACTAGTTAATTTTGTTATACTTCTTTGTTTGTTAAGACATTATAACTCTTTTAATCAATAAAACAATATTTCAATTTTCCATGTGTTATGAAACAATGATTCTGTTACAACACTCCCCGACGATTCCGCCACGTTTTATTGTTTTACGTGGTCGGGGTGTGACAGAAAAGTTGGTATCAGAGCTCATGGTTATAGGGAATTAGGTTATTAGTAATGCTTTGACCTAGTCTATAACCTTCCTAGGACCCTAACGCGAGTTTACTTGCGTTTAGTCATAAAACAATACCGTCACCTATCCTTAGGCGACAACCACAACAGGAACACAAATTTCAAAACCATTTTGAAAAGCAATCATCTGTTCTAGGATGATTAATTACAAGGTTTTGAACCCTCTAAGTTTTCAAATCTCGTCAAAGTTTGGGTCTTTTGATGTGAACACGTGCAAACTGGAAGGGTGAATGCCTGTACTCTGAGTTTTCTGTCTAAGGCTAGAGTGTTCGTACAAATCCGCAGAATCGGACCAGTCACTCTTACCTGGGAACTCTTGGGGTGAGTGTTCACTTATAGGCGAGCATGTCTTCAGTAATACATTAATATGACCCGTTTACTTTGATTAGTCACCGTCTCCTTTGTTTGCCTTAGGTAACAAACAAATGATCGCAAATTCTATGCGTTGTCATTTTGTTTTGATTTTCCGATAACATTTCACTTGTTTCTTCCTATGTCTTTCATTTTCTTCTAGAATGTCTCTTCATCGCGATGACGCCCAGATGTCCGAGCAAACAGCCAAATTTGCCCAGCAAATAGGCGAAGTGATTCTGAAGACTGTGGATTTAGGCATTGCCATGTCTCGTCTCAACAATGAAGCCACTCAAGAGTCACTGAAGGAAGCAGAAGCCAAGCCTGCACCAAAATCAAGGAAGCATAAGGCTTCAAGGAAACCCGCAGCAGTTACACCTAATCAAGCGGGACCTAGCCAAGTGGCAAGGCCACCAGCTAGGAAGCCATACATAGGAGCTGTCCCATGGTGCAGACGATGCAACCGTCATCATTTAAACCTCATACCCTGCTTCAAATGTACCTACTGTGGACGATGGGGACATTTGGTTGATGTATGCCGCTTTGCTATCCAAAACAAAGCTGCTATAAGCCTTGCTGCTGCTCAACCTCCTGCCAGGAAACCTTATGACCGTACTGCACTGATGTGCAACAAGTGTTATGCACCTCAACGAGCTTACCTGCAGTGTCGTCTGTGTGCATCATATGGACGACTCGGTCACCTGGAAAATGCTTGTCAATTCAACCCAATCCATGGTGGTCCAAACCAACCCCAAGTCAACCCTGCTCAAGCTCGTTTACCGTCTGGTACTTGGTACAACTACGGTGTGACGAGCTATTTCAGGAACAAGTGATCAAAGATTGACAATGCAAATCTGACCCACAGATGAGCATTTGGCTGAGTATAAGATGTTGCTGTTTTAATCTTATGCTTTTGTTTCTTTGTTTTTCTTGTAATGTGAAACAATCTGCTTTGTTTATAAATAAATTGTTGTTCACAATTCTGATATACAAGTGTAGTTACATGTGTGTATGGCATTTCCCTATGATACCTACATCAAAGAACTATGTTCTTTACAAACTACTCTTGTGATTCTCCCTTTCAAGTGATCGCTCATGATTTCCTCGAAACATTTTAAGTACTCGTTTCATTCTAGGAGACGAAGTACAAGAAATGAAGTGACATTATGAGTAATCGTGCTTTTGCACATCTGTACCTTAGAATCCTTGGTTAGAAAACTAAGGTATTTTTCAATCTCATACCCATTTACGTTTTGTTTTCTTTCAACATGCATAGCATAAGTTTTCAAAAACAACCTCCATGATTTCAAAAGCATTTTCTAAGTTTTCAAAACAACCTGCATGATTTCAAAAACATTGTCTATGTTTCCAAAAACAACCTTCATGATTTCAAAATGTTATTAATACAGTATAATTACTTATATCAAGTGCATGATTTCAAAAGAACCTGCATGATTTCAAAAACATTGTCTATGTTTCCAAAAACAACCTTCATGATTTCAAAAGCATCATTCATGTTTTCAAAAACCTTATACATAATTTCAAAATTCATCTCGCATGATTTTAAAACATTTTTATAAATATACCTACCTAATACACCTACTTTATGATTTCAAAAGTATTATATATAAGGTTTCAAAAACATTAAACACATTTTTTTTAAAAAGAAACCCCATGCATAGTTTTCAAAAACATTTTTCTTCATACATTGACTTAACCTTCAAAATCCGCTTCATATGTCGCCTTGACATATCCAGCATCTCAACTTCATAAGCATTTTTACTTCATGTTTTGACTTAAGCACATCCAGTGCAAGGTTTCAAAACATCTTCAACTTCTAAAATCCATATGGGATCTTTTTATCTTCACATTAGACCCTTGGGGATGATTATCTTTAAAATCAGAGTCCTTAATTGGATTCCTTGTGTACCTTAATTCGAACATTTCGGTTCCTTATAATCGAAATCGAATTTTCTCTTTAAGATCTTTCTATCTTCATAGTTAGATTCTTGGAAATATTTAAAGCACCAATCAAAATCCACTGATTGGATACCTGGTGTGCTTTAAATACATGTGCACAGTTAACAAAACAAATTAACAAATTAAAGATCTAAGTAAACAATTTTGTGGTTATGTGACTATGTGTTTATGCATCTTGTGTTTTCTTTTATGCATTTTGTGTTTTTTGTATACTCTGGATATTCATTATCCAAATCCTCGTAGAATCTTTCATATCTTCATATGAGGGATTCGTGGTAGGATATTCAAAAAGGTACTACCTTAAATCCTTATTGGGCTTCTACATGATCGTTAAGACCCTTGGATTATATAGTACCATTCCATGATTCATAAGAGACCCTTTTTAGTGGTCTAGTAAAAAAGATTGATTCAGAATCTGGTTAAGAATGACATGTGGTGATATAGCTGAACAGACTCCTTGGTAGTCTATTTAAATCATTTATTGATTTAATAAAAGGACCCTATGGTGGTCTAGTCACACTCATCGCAGGTTTGTGCATTTGGTTTTTCCCTACACATTATAAGATGCACTACGTGACTATGCAAGGAATTACGTAATTATGGATGCATACATAATTACGAAGTTCAGTGCATGGAAACCTCAGTAAGACTTATCATGTGTAAGAACCTATGGTGGCAACAATAACGAAATGCGAACAATGTAACGAAGGTACGGTGGACGCACCAATAACACTTTATATACTTATATATAAGTGTCCCTCTTACATTGCAAGCAAGATGTTATTAAAGTTACCAGAAGTTCAGGACCTTAACCAGTGTTGTTTTATCTTTTCAACTTCATGTTTCAAGATCTCACAAGTTTCCTCTAAATAAATTTCGGGATGAAATTTCCTGAAGTAGGGGAGACTGTGACACCTGTGTCACTTCAACCATTAAACAAATACCAAACCAATGAAATATTGTATTTCATACTTGGGATTTGCATAAATATGTGTATCATTTGCACATATCAATTCTTGTTCGATTTCGGGCTTTAAATCGCTTTCTGGAAGGTTATACGCGCACTGATGCGTAAATATAACCAGTTTAATGCAACAAACACTTCGGAATAGTGACATAGGCTCAACATACCTTAAATAACCTATACATAACTTAGAAATAAGTTTTGGAAGGTTTGGTGTGCCGAAATCAAGTTTAATCGCTTACAGGGACAAAAATTGACAAACTGCGAAAGTATGCCAATTTGAACTGTAACGAACATTCCGGAACATGGCCATAAGTTAAACACACCCTAAATATCCTTTACATAGCTTAGAAATAGGCTTTGAGGGGTTCGGTGTGCTAAAATAAACTTTATGCTCATTCAGGAACTAAAAGCGTCAAAAAGTGCATAAGTTTGCATTTTCGCGAATAACTTACGTTCTGAATACATCCGGACATCCAAAAATTTATGTAATCATTAAAATATTTTGTTTTAGTGATTGGCTTGTCAAAAATCCATTCATCGCGCAATTTGGATCATACACGCGTCCGTTACGACTTCCGTCGTAATTAACCGAACAACGCAACCGTACGGCCAAACGAACCGACACCCGGCATATTTTTGAACACATTTTAAGTCCCCTATACTTTAGCTTCATTTTAGAGCTTTAAAATGTGGTTAACAGGGCTTACACGTGTCAAAACGCATCAAAAATCAAGTTCGGAGTCACAGGGGCCTGTTCTGCCATTTTTGAAACATATCTGGTTTGCAAGGTCCTTGCGCACCTCAAGGATATTAGGGTTACGGTGCGCAAGCCATCACCAGCACAGCAGAATGTTGCAAACAGCCTGTTTTTCAGTTGTTATACACTCTTTTCTCTCTTGCAACTGGTTTCTAGCAATCCTATGGGCTCCCATGGGTTTTTAAATCAGTGGGTATGTGTTGTACGGATGAGATTAACGCTTGGGAAACAAGAAACGATCTTAACGGCTCTACAATTCCTATAAATACCCCCCCATGTCTTGCTCATTTCCCTCACATTTGAAATCTGATTCAAAGCTCTCTAAGTGGAAGTTTATATGCTTCCTACCTGAGAGTGAATCGGGTTCGAATCTTGCGGGGACCTTCTGTAAGTATTCTTTCGTTCTTTTCATTCGTTATTAGCGTTAAAGTCAAACTGCGTTTGACTTTCTGCATTGACCAGTTTATGGTCAATGCGAAGTTCGTTTGAACTTCATAACGTGAGCGTAATCACGATGGTTATAATTCCTAGTGACTATACCTACTGATTACCACGTTATCTAGGCTCAGTGACGAGTCGTAGTTTCGTCCAAAATGCGTGTCCTCGCGTATTTTGTAACCAAACTACTCTAGGGTATCAAAACCGTTTGTTTTGATACCAAACCTGTTTTTAAACCTTGCTAAACATGTTCTAGCATGTTTAGTTCGTCACTTTTAGATTTGTGCTTGTTTAGGGTCGTAAGGGTAAGCGATCTAATCAATCGCTTATGCTTTCGAACCCGACCCATTTGGTCGATCATTAGGATCCAACCAAACACTTTAGGTGACCATAGTAGTTTAGGGAATAACCTTCCGAGGTTATACCTTATGGTCACGTCGTTTAAGTAGTTGTGTGATAAGTAGTTCTTATGCCTTAAGTAAATTACCAAAATGCCCTTTTTAAGTCATAATTCATTTTAAGCCTATGTAACATAACTTTTGGTATCTAAACTAATTTAGTAACAATATTAGACATGTCAAGGCATATCTTACTTGTCATAGGGCTAGTTAGGCATTCCGAACGCGTTCTACGCGAATGACGCGTTAAAGTAGCATAAGCTACCTAAACGGGTCGTAACGGGTCAAAAGCACTTAGGATAAGTTTCATTTTAGTATGTAGGCTTTGTTAAACCATATTATATGAGTTCCTACACTCATTTGGTTTACGAACCCTCATACTACCCGATCTCCCGATTTAGGTCCGGTTATTTATGTAGTTATTTATATAGGGTGCCGTTTGATTCTGTGATCCCTCTAGCTTTGCTTGGTAGTTGTTCAAGACTTCTAAGCACCCTCAAGTGAGTACATAGACCCCTCTTTTACTGTTTTCAAACTTTGTTGGGGTGAAACACATGTGCCTACTTGTTATTTTCATACTTTCCATGTTTTCATATCATATGCTTGCTATGTTCATTAGTACATTATTAGTACATGATTTCATTGTGTTTTTGCTATGTACGTCCTTTGTAGCATACTTAGTACATCGTTTTACATGACATTTTATGCTATGTATGTTCATTTAGTTCATACTTAGTACATTGTTTTACATTTCATTTCATGCTATGTATGTCCATTTAGTGCATACTTAGTACATTGTTTTACATTTCATTTCATGCTATGTATGTCCATTTAGTGCATACTTAGTACATTGTTTTACCTTTTCATGCTATGTATGTTCATCATACTTAGTACATTTGTTTTACATTGCATCTCTGTTGCATATGTTCTCGTAACATATGGACACATTGTTTTACATCTCTACCTTGTATGTTTACTTAGCATACTAGGTACATTATTTTCATCACATGCTTACATTTTGATATGACATTTAGTTTGTTTAAATGGGACCATATACATTCATTAACATTAGCTACGCCGCTCGTTAGTAGGTAATGGTACCATAGGAATTGACAACTCCCGTTCCTAAAGTCCTAGGTTTGTTTGGATGGATGGAATGACCGAATTCGATTTAAACATAAGACAGATAGTCCTTTCATTTGTTTAAGGGTTTATCACCACAGTCACAAGGCTTGAATGTATGCATTTTCACAATACCGCATAAATGTTTGTATTCAGTATAGCATGCATTTTCCACAAAACATAACGTTGATTTAAACCTCGTTTTACTTCAATACATTGTTTTGTGCATTTTTACCTATGACTCGGTGGATATATCTATATATATATATATATATTTATATATTTCATTTGCCATACATGACATTTTGTTTACACATTGACATTTGACATAGACATTTTGATATTGATATACATATTTCATAGACTGTATTTTGACAAAGACATTTTGACATGGTTTACACAAAGACATTTGACAAATGGTTTTGACATGGGCAATTTACATTGGTGGTTTGTTTGGGTAAAGTGATTTAAGTAACGAGGCGTGTGTAATATGATACAAGCATGGTGGATACGCCGCTGGTACTTCCTATATATAAGTGCTTGTATGGTATTGCATATCGTAGCGTTATTTAAATCATTTCAGTTTAGACATATAACATTTTTATACAAATAACATATTTTTCACAAACATTGTTTTACAAACAACTTATCTTATACAAACTCATTTTACTTGGCTATTCATTTAATCTTACATTATTCTTTTACATATCATCTACTTTATCATCGTTTTTCAAATGATTTATAAAACAAAACATTTTACAAGGTTCATGACTAACTTTTGTTAAACAACCTTTTTCTAAACTTATAAGTCATGAATCCTATTTTCACAAAACCTATGTACTCGCCGGCATTTTTATGCTGACGTACCTATTTTCACATGTGTTTCAGGAAATGATGCATAGGATTGATCAAGATACACTTAGGCGGACTTGGACCTTAGTGACAATAAAAGATGGAAGACTAGTTAATTTTGTTATACTTCTTTGTTTGTTAAGACATTATAACTCTTTTAATCAATAAAACAATATTTCAATTTTCCATGTGTTATGAAACAATGATTCTGTTACAACACTCCCCGACGATTCCGCCACGTTTTATTGTTTTACGTGGTCGGGGTGTGACAGAAAAGTTGGTATCAGAGCTCATGGTTATAGGGAATTAGGTTATTAGTAATGCTTTGACCTAGTCTATAACCTTCCTAGGACCCTAACGCGAGTTTACTTGCGTTTAGTCATAAAACAATACCGTCACCTATCCTTAGGCGACAACCACAACAGGAACACAAATTTCAAAACCATTTTGAAAAGCAATCATCTGTTCTAGGATGATTAATTACAAGGTTTTGAACCCTCTAAGTTTTCAAATCTCGTCAAAGTTTGGGTCTTTTGATGTGAACACGTGCAAACTGGAAGGGTGAATGCCTGTACTCTGAGTTTTCTGTCTAAGGCTAGAGTGTTCGTACAAATCCGCAGAATCGGACCAGTCACTCTTACCTGGGAACTCTTGGGGTGAGTGTTCACTTATAGGCGAGCATGTCTTCAGTAATACATTAATATGACCCGTTTACTTTGATTAGTCACCGTCTCCTTTGTTTGCCTTAGGTAACAAACAAATGATCGCAAATTCTATGCGTTGTCATTTTGTTTTGATTTTCCGATAACATTTCACTTGTTTCTTCCTATGTCTTTCATTTTCTTCTAGAATGTCTCTTCATCGCGATGACGCCCAGATGTCCGAGCAAACAGCCAAATTTGCCCAGCAAATAGGCGAAGTGATTCTGAAGACTGTGGATTTAGGCATTGCCATGTCTCGTCTCAACAATGAAGCCACTCAAGAGTCACTGAAGGAAGCAGAAGCCAAGCCTGCACCAAAATCAAGGAAGCATAAGGCTTCAAGGAAACCCGCAGCAGTTACACCTAATCAAGCGGGACCTAGCCAAGTGGCAAGGCCACCAGCTAGGAAGCCATACATAGGAGCTGTCCCATGGTGCAGACGATGCAACCGTCATCATTTAAACCTCATACCCTGCTTTAAATGTACCTACTGTGGACGATGGGGACATTTGGTTGATGTATGCCGCTTTGCTATCCAAAACAAAGCTGCTATAAGCCTTGCTGCTGCTCAACCTCCTGCCAGGAAACCTTATGACCGTACTGCACTGATGTGCAACAAGTGTTATGCACCTCAACGAGCTTACCTGCAGTGTCGTCTGTGTGCATCATATGGACGACTCGGTCACCTGGAAAATGCTTGTCAATTCAACCCAATCCATGGTGGTCCAAACCAACCCCAAGTCAACCCTGCTCAAGCTCGTTTACCGTCTGGTACTTGGTACAACTACGGTGTGACGAGCTATTTCAGGAACAAGTGATCAAAGATTGACAATGCAAATCTGACCCACAGATGAGCATTTGGCTGAGTATAAGATGTTGCTGTTTTAATCTTATGCTTTTGTTTCTTTGTTTTTCTTGTAATGTGAAACAATCTGCTTTGTTTATAAATAAATTGTTGTTCACAATTCTGATATACAAGTGTAGTTACATGTGTGTATGGCATTTCCCTATGATACCTACATCAAAGAACTATGTTCTTTACAAACTACTCTTGTGATTCTCCCTTTCAAGTGATCGCTCATGATTTCCTCGAAACATTTTAAGTACTCGTTTCATTCTAGGAGACGAAGTACAAGAAATGAAGTGACATTATGAGTAATCGTGCTTTTGCACATCTGTACCTTAGAATCCTTGGTTAGAAAACTAAGGTATTTTTCAATCTCATACCCATTTACGTTTTGTTTTCTTTCAACATGCATAGCATAAGTTTTCAAAAACAACCTCCATGATTTCAAAAGCATTTTCTAAGTTTTCAAAACAACCTGCATGATTTCAAAAACATTGTCTATGTTTCCAAAAACAACCTTCATGATTTCAAAATGTTATTAATACAGTATAATTACTTATATCAAGTGCATGATTTCAAAAGAACCTGCATGATTTCAAAAACATTGTCTATGTTTCCAAAAACAACCTTCATGATTTCAAAAGCATCATTCATGTTTTCAAAAACCTTATACATAATTTCAAAATTCATCTCGCATGATTTTAAAACATTTTTATAAATATACCTACCTAATACACCTACTTTATGATTTCAAAAGTATTATATATAAGGTTTCAAAAACATTAAACACATTTTTTTTAAAAAGAAACCCCATGCATAGTTTTCAAAAACATTTTTCTTCATACATTGACTTAACCTTCAAAATCCGCTTCATATGTCGCCTTGACATATCCAGCATCTCAACTTCATAAGCATTTTTACTTCATGTTTTGACTTAAGCACATCCAGTGCAAGGTTTCAAAACATCTTCAACTTCTAAAATCCATATGGGATCTTTTTATCTTCACATTAGACCCTTGGGGATGATTATCTTTAAAATCAGAGTCCTTAATTGGATTCCTTGTGTACCTTAATTCGAACATTTCGGTTCCTTATAATCGAAATCGAATTTTCTCTTTAAGATCTTTCTATCTTCATAGTTAGATTCTTGGAAATATTTAAAGCACCAATCAAAATCCACTGATTGGATACCTGGTGTGCTTTAAATACATGTGCACAGTTAACAAAACAAATTAACAAATTAAAGATCTAAGTAAACAATTTTGTGGTTATGTGACTATGTGTTTATGCATCTTGTGTTTTCTTTTATGCATTTTGTGTTTTTTGTATACTCTGGATATTCATTATCCAAATCCTCGTAGAATCTTTCATATCTTCATATGAGGGATTCGTGGTAGGATATTCAAAAAGGTACTACCTTAAATCCTTATTGGGCTTCTACATGATCGTTAAGACCCTTGGATTATATAGTACCATTCCATGATTCATAAGAGACCCTTTTTAGTGGTCTAGTAAAAAAGATTGATTCAGAATCTGGTTAAGAATGACATGTGGTGATATAGCTGAACAGACTCCTTGGTAGTCTATTTAAATCATTTATTGATTTAATAAAAGGACCCTATGGTGGTCTAGTCACACTCATCGCAGGTTTGTGCATTTGGTTTTTCCCTACACATTATAAGATGCACTACGTGACTATGCAAGGAATTACGTAATTATGGATGCATACATAATTACGAAGTTCAGTGCATGGAAACCTCAGTAAGACTTATCATGTGTAAGAACCTATGGTGGCAACAATAACGAAATGCGAACAATGTAACGAAGGTACGGTGGACGCACCAATAACACTTTATATACTTATATATAAGTGTCCCTCTTACATTGCAAGCAAGATGTTATTAAAGTTACCAGAAGTTCAGGACCTTAACCAGTGTTGTTTTATCTTTTCAACTTCATGTTTCAAGATCTCACAAGTTTCCTCTAAATAAATTTCGGGATGAAATTTCCTGAAGTAGGGGAGACTGTGACACCTGTGTCACTTCAACCATTAAACAAATACCAAACCAATGAAATATTGTATTTCATACTTGGGATTTGCATAAATATGTGTATCATTTGCACATATCAATTCTTGTTCGATTTCGGGCTTTAAATCGCTTTCTGGAAGGTTATACGCGCACTGATGCGTAAATATAACCAGTTTAATGCAACAAACACTTCGGAATAGTGACATAGGCTCAACATACCTTAAATAACCTATACATAACTTAGAAATAAGTTTTGGAAGGTTTGGTGTGCCGAAATCAAGTTTAATCGCTTACAGGGACAAAAATTGACAAACTGCGAAAGTATGCCAATTTGAACTGTAACGAACATTCCGGAACATGGCCATAAGTTAAACACACCCTAAATATCCTTTACATAGCTTAGAAATAGGCTTTGAGGGGTTCGGTGTGCTAAAATAAACTTTATGCTCATTCAGGAACTAAAAGCGTCAAAAAGTGCATAAGTTTGCATTTTCGCGAATAACTTACGTTCTGAATACATCCGGACATCCAAAAATTTATGTAATCATTAAAATATTTTGTTTTAGTGATTGGCTTGTCAAAAATCCATTCATCGCGCAATTTGGATCATACACGCGTCCGTTACGACTTCCGTCGTAATTAACCGAACAACGCAACCGTACGGCCAAACGAACCGACACCCGGCATATTTTTGAACACATTTTAAGTCCCCTATACTTTAGCTTCATTTTAGAGCTTTAAAATGTGGTTAACAGGGCTTACACGTGTCAAAACGCATCAAAAATCAAGTTCGGAGTCACAGGGGCCTGTTCTGCCATTTTTGAAACATATCTGGTTTGCAAGGTCCTTGCGCACCTCAAGGATATTAGGGTTACGGTGCGCAAGCCATCACCAGCACAGCAGAATGTTGCAAACAGCCTGTTTTTCAGTTGTTATACACTCTTTTCTCTCTTGCAACTGGTTTCTAGCAATCCTATGGGCTCCCATGGGTTTTTAAATCAGTGGGTATGTGTTGTACGGATGAGATTAACGCTTGGGAAACAAGAAACGATCTTAACGGCTCTACAATTCCTATAAATACCCCCCCATGTCTTGCTCATTTCCCTCATATTTGAAATCTGATTCAAAGCTCTCTAAGTGGAAGTTTATATGCTTCCTACCTGAGAGTGAATCGGGTTCGAATCTTGCGGGGACCTTCTGTAAGTATTCTTTCGTTCTTTTCATTCGTTATTAGCGTTAAAGTCAAACTGCGTTTGACTTTCTGCATTGACCAGTTTATGGTCAATGCGAAGTTCGTTTGAACTTCATAACGTGAGCGTAATCACGATGGTTATAATTCCTAGTGACTATACCTACTGATTACCACGTTATCTAGGCTCAGTGACGAGTCGTAGTTTCGTCCAAAATGCGTGTCCTCGCGTATTTTGTAACCAAACTACTCTAGGGTATCAAAACCGTTTGTTTTGATACCAAACCTGTTTTTAAACCTTGCTAAACATGTTCTAGCATGTTTAGTTCGTCACTTTTAGATTTGTGCTTGTTTAGGGTCGTAAGGGTAAGCGATCTAATCAATCGCTTATGCTTTCGAACCCGACCCATTTGGTCGATCATTAGGATCCAACCAAACACTTTAGGTGACCATAGTAGTTTAGGGAATAACCTTCCGAGGTTATACCTTATGGTCACGTCGTTTAAGTAGTTGTGTGATAAGTAGTTCTTATGCCTTAAGTAAATTACCAAAATGCCCTTTTTAAGTCATAATTCATTTTAAGCCTATGTAACATAACTTTTGGTATCTAAACTAATTTAGTAACAATATTAGACATGTCAAGGCATATCTTACTTGTCATAGGGCTAGTTAGGCATTCCGAACGCGTTCTACGCGAATGACGCGTTAAAGTAGCATAAGCTACCTAAACGGGTCGTAACGGGTCAAAAGCACTTAGGATAAGTTTCATTTTAGTATGTAGGCTTTGTTAAACCATATTATATGAGTTCCTACACTCATTTGGTTTACGAACCCTCATACTACCCGATCTCCCGATTTAGGTCCGGTTATTTATGTAGTTATTTATATAGGGTGCCGTTTGATTCTGTGATCCCTCTAGCTTTGCTTGGTAGTTGTTCAAGACTTCTAAGCACCCTCAAGTGAGTACATAGACCCCTCTTTTACTGTTTTCAAACTTTGTTGGGGTGAAACACATGTGCCTACTTGTTATTTTCATACTTTCCATGTTTTCATATCATATGCTTGCTATGTTCATTAGTACATTATTAGTACATGATTTCATTGTGTTTTTGCTATGTACGTCCTTTGTAGCATACTTAGTACATCGTTTTACATGACATTTTATGCTATGTATGTTCATTTAGTTCATACTTAGTACATTGTTTTACATTTCATTTCATGCTATGTATGTCCATTTAGTGCATACTTAGTACATTGTTTTACATTTCATTTCATGCTATGTATGTCCATTTAGTGCATACTTAGTACATTGTTTTACCTTTTCATGCTATGTATGTTCATCATACTTAGTACATTTGTTTTACATTGCATCTCTGTTGCATATGTTCTCGTAACATATGGACACATTGTTTTACATCTCTACCTTGTATGTTTACTTAGCATACTAGGTACATTATTTTCATCACATGCTTACATTTTGATATGACATTTAGTTTGTTTAAATGGGACCATATACATTCATTAACATTAGCTACGCCGCTCGTTAGTAGGTAATGGTACCATAGGAATTGACAACTCCCGTTCCTAAAGTCCTAGGTTTGTTTGGATGGATGGAATGACCGAATTCGATTTAAACATAAGACAGATAGTCCTTTCATTTGTTTAAGGGTTTATCACCACAGTCACAAGGCTTGAATGTATGCATTTTCACAATACCGCATAAATGTTTGTATTCAGTATAGCATGCATTTTCCACAAAACATAACGTTGATTTAAACCTCGTTTTACTTCAATACATTGTTTTGTGCATTTTTACCTATGACTCGGTGGATATATCTATATATATATATATATATTTATATATTTCATTTGCCATACATGACATTTTGTTTACACATTGACATTTGACATAGACATTTTGATATTGATATACATATTTCATAGACTGTATTTTGACAAAGACATTTTGACATGGTTTACACAAAGACATTTGACAAATGGTTTTGACATGGGCAATTTACATTGGTGGTTTGTTTGGGTAAAGTGATTTAAGTAACGAGGCGTGTGTAATATGATACAAGCATGGTGGATACGCCGCTGGTACTTCCTATATATAAGTGCTTGTATGGTATTGCATATCGTAGCGTTATTTAAATCATTTCAGTTTAGACATATAACATTTTTATACAAATAACATATTTTTCACAAACATTGTTTTACAAACAACTTATCTTATACAAACTCATTTTACTTGGCTATTCATTTAATCTTACATTATTCTTTTACATATCATCTACTTTATCATCGTTTTTCAAATGATTTATAAAACAAAACATTTTACAAGGTTCATGACTAACTTTTGTTAAACAACCTTTTTCTAAACTTATAAGTCATGAATCCTATTTTCACAAAACCTATGTACTCGCCGGCATTTTTATGCTGACGTACCTATTTTCACATGTGTTTCAGGAAATGATGCATAGGATTGATCAAGATACACTTAGGCGGACTTGGACCTTAGTGACAATAAAAGATGGAAGACTAGTTAATTTTGTTATACTTCTTTGTTTGTTAAGACATTATAACTCTTTTAATCAATAAAACAATATTTCAATTTTCCATGTGTTATGAAACAATGATTCTGTTACAACACTCCCCGACGATTCCGCCACGTTTTATTGTTTTACGTGGTCGGGGTGTGACAGAAAAGTTGGTATCAGAGCTCATGGTTATAGGGAATTAGGTTATTAGTAATGCTTTGACCTAGTCTATAACCTTCCTAGGACCCTAACGCGAGTTTACTTGCGTTTAGTCATAAAACAATACCGTCACCTATCCTTAGGCGACAACCACAACAGGAACACAAATTTCAAAACCATTTTGAAAAGCAATCATCTGTTCTAGGATGATTAATTACAAGGTTTTGAACCCTCTAAGTTTTCAAATCTCGTCAAAGTTTGGGTCTTTTGATGTGAACACGTGCAAACTGGAAGGGTGAATGCCTGTACTCTGAGTTTTCTGTCTAAGGCTAGAGTGTTCGTACAAATCCGCAGAATCGGACCAGTCACTCTTACCTGGGAACTCTTGGGGTGAGTGTTCACTTATAGGCGAGCATGTCTTCAGTAATACATTAATATGACCCGTTTACTTTGATTAGTCACCGTCTCCTTTGTTTGCCTTAGGTAACAAACAAATGATCGCAAATTCTATGCGTTGTCATTTTGTTTTGATTTTCCGATAACATTTCACTTGTTTCTTCCTATGTCTTTCATTTTCTTCTAGAATGTCTCTTCATCGCGATGACGCCCAGATGTCCGAGCAAACAGCCAAATTTGCCCAGCAAATAGGCGAAGTGATTCTGAAGACTGTGGATTTAGGCATTGCCATGTCTCGTCTCAACAATGAAGCCACTCAAGAGTCACTGAAGGAAGCAGAAGCCAAGCCTGCACCAAAATCAAGGAAGCATAAGGCTTCAAGGAAACCCGCAGCAGTTACACCTAATCAAGCGGGACCTAGCCAAGTGGCAAGGCCACCAGCTAGGAAGCCATACATAGGAGCTGTCCCATGGTGCAGACGATGCAACCGTCATCATTTAAACCTCATACCCTGCTTTAAATGTACCTACTGTGGACGATGGGGACATTTGGTTGATGTATGCCGCTTTGCTATCCAAAACAAAGCTGCTATAAGCCTTGCTGCTGCTCAACCTCCTGCCAGGAAACCTTATGACCGTACTGCACTGATGTGCAACAAGTGTTATGCACCTCAACGAGCTTACCTGCAGTGTCGTCTGTGTGCATCATATGGACGACTCGGTCACCTGGAAAATGCTTGTCAATTCAACCCAATCCATGGTGGTCCAAACCAACCCCAAGTCAACCCTGCTCAAGCTCGTTTACCGTCTGGTACTTGGTACAACTACGGTGTGACGAGCTATTTCAGGAACAAGTGATCAAAGATTGACAATGCAAATCTGACCCACAGATGAGCATTTGGCTGAGTATAAGATGTTGCTGTTTTAATCTTATGCTTTTGTTTCTTTGTTTTTCTTGTAATGTGAAACAATCTGCTTTGTTTATAAATAAATTGTTGTTCACAATTCTGATATACAAGTGTAGTTACATGTGTGTATGGCATTTCCCTATGATACCTACATCAAAGAACTATGTTCTTTACAAACTACTCTTGTGATTCTCCCTTTCAAGTGATCGCTCATGATTTCCTCGAAACATTTTAAGTACTCGTTTCATTCTAGGAGACGAAGTACAAGAAATGAAGTGACATTATGAGTAATCGTGCTTTTGCACATCTGTACCTTAGAATCCTTGGTTAGAAAACTAAGGTATTTTTCAATCTCATACCCATTTACGTTTTGTTTTCTTTCAACATGCATAGCATAAGTTTTCAAAAACAACCTCCATGATTTCAAAAGCATTTTCTAAGTTTTCAAAACAACCTGCATGATTTCAAAAACATTGTCTATGTTTCCAAAAACAACCTTCATGATTTCAAAATGTTATTAATACAGTATAATTACTTATATCAAGTGCATGATTTCAAAAGAACCTGCATGATTTCAAAAACATTGTCTATGTTTCCAAAAACAACCTTCATGATTTCAAAAGCATCATTCATGTTTTCAAAAACCTTATACATAATTTCAAAATTCATCTCGCATGATTTTAAAACATTTTTATAAATATACCTACCTAATACACCTACTTTATGATTTCAAAAGTATTATATATAAGGTTTCAAAAACATTAAACACATTTTTTTTAAAAAGAAACCCCATGCATAGTTTTCAAAAACATTTTTCTTCATACATTGACTTAACCTTCAAAATCCGCTTCATATGTCGCCTTGACATATCCAGCATCTCAACTTCATAAGCATTTTTACTTCATGTTTTGACTTAAGCACATCCAGTGCAAGGTTTCAAAACATCTTCAACTTCTAAAATCCATATGGGATCTTTTTATCTTCACATTAGACCCTTGGGGATGATTATCTTTAAAATCAGAGTCCTTAATTGGATTCCTTGTGTACCTTAATTCGAACATTTCGGTTCCTTATAATCGAAATCGAATTTTCTCTTTAAGATCTTTCTATCTTCATAGTTAGATTCTTGGAAATATTTAAAGCACCAATCAAAATCCACTGATTGGATACCTGGTGTGCTTTAAATACATGTGCACAGTTAACAAAACAAATTAACAAATTAAAGATCTAAGTAAACAATTTTGTGGTTATGTGACTATGTGTTTATGCATCTTGTGTTTTCTTTTATGCATTTTGTGTTTTTTGTATACTCTGGATATTCATTATCCAAATCCTCGTAGAATCTTTCATATCTTCATATGAGGGATTCGTGGTAGGATATTCAAAAAGGTACTACCTTAAATCCTTATTGGGCTTCTACATGATCGTTAAGACCCTTGGATTATATAGTACCATTCCATGATTCATAAGAGACCCTTTTTAGTGGTCTAGTAAAAAAGATTGATTCAGAATCTGGTTAAGAATGACATGTGGTGATATAGCTGAACAGACTCCTTGGTAGTCTATTTAAATCATTTATTGATTTAATAAAAGGACCCTATGGTGGTCTAGTCACACTCATCGCAGGTTTGTGTATTTGGTTTTTCCCTACACATTATAAGATGCACTACGTGACTATGCAAGGAATTACGTAATTATGGATGCATACATAATTACGAAGTTCAGTGCATGGAAACCTCAGTAAGACTTATCATGTGTAAGAACCTATGGTGGCAACAATAACGAAATGCGAACAATGTAACGAAGGTACGGTGGACGCACCAATAACACTTTATATACTTATATATAAGTGTCCCTCTTACATTGCAAGCAAGATGTTATTAAAGTTACCAGAAGTTCAGGACCTTAACCAGTGTTGTTTTATCTTTTCAACTTCATGTTTCAAGATCTCACAAGTTTCCTCTAAATAAATTTCGGGATGAAATTTCCTGAAGTAGGGGAGACTGTGACACCTGTGTCACTTCAACCATTAAACAAATACCAAACCAATGAAATATTGTATTTCATACTTGGGATTTGCATAAATATGTGTATCATTTGCACATATCAATTCTTGTTCGATTTCGGGCTTTAAATCGCTTTCTGGAAGGTTATACGCGCACTGATGCGTAAATATAACCAGTTTAATGCAACAAACACTTCGGAATAGTGACATAGGCTCAACATACCTTAAATAACCTATACATAACTTAGAAATAAGTTTTGGAAGGTTTGGTGTGCCGAAATCAAGTTTAATCGCTTACAGGGACAAAAATTGACAAACTGCGAAAGTATGCCAATTTGAACTGTAACGAACATTCCGGAACATGGCCATAAGTTTAACACACCCTAAATATCCTTTACATAGCTTAGAAATAGGCTTTGAGGGGTTCGGTGTGCTAAAATAAACTTTATGCTCATTCAGGAACTAAAAGCGTCAAAAAGTGCATAAGTTTGCATTTTCGCGAATAACTTACGTTCTGAATACATCCGGACATCCAAAAATTTATGTAATCATTAAAATATTTTGTTTTAGTGATTGGCTTGTCAAAAATCCATTCATCGCGCAATTTGGATCATACACGCGTCCGTTACGACTTCCGTCGTAATTAACCGAACAACGCAACCGTACGGCCAAACGAACCGACACCCGGCATATTTTTGAACACATTTTAAGTCCCCTATACTTTAGCTTCATTTTAGAGCTTTAAAATGTGGTTAACAGGGCTTACACGTGTCAAAACGCATCAAAAATCAAGTTCGGAGTCACAGGGGCCTGTTCTGCCATTTTTGAAACATATCTGGTTTGCAAGGTCCTTGCGCACCTCAAGGATATTAGGGTTACGGTGCGCAAGCCATCACCAGCACAGCAGAATGTTGCAAACAGCCTGTTTTTCAGTTGTTATACACTCTTTTCTCTCTTGCAACTGGTTTCTAGCAATCCTATGGGCTCCCATGGGTTTTTAAATCAGTGGGTATGTGTTGTACGGATGAGATTAACGCTTGGGAAACAAGAAACGATCTTAACGGCTCTACAATTCCTATAAATACCCCCCCATGTCTTGCTCATTTCCCTCACATTTGAAATCTGATTCAAAGCTCTCTAAGTGGAAGTTTATATGCTTCCTACCTGAGAGTGAATCGGGTTCGAATCTTGCGGGGACCTTCTGTAAGTATTCTTTCGTTCTTTTCATTCGTTATTAGCGTTAAAGTCAAACTGCGTTTGACTTTCTGCATTGACCAGTTTATGGTCAATGCGAAGTTCGTTTGAACTTCATAACGTGAGCGTAATCACGATGGTTATAATTCCTAGTGACTATACCTACTGATTACCACGTTATCTAGGCTCAGTGACGAGTCGTAGTTTCGTCCAAAATGCGTGTCCTCGCGTATTTTGTAACCAAACTACTCTAGGGTATCAAAACCGTTTGTTTTGATACCAAACCTGTTTTTAAACCTTGCTAAACATGTTCTAGCATGTTTAGTTCGTCACTTTTAGATTTGTGCTTGTTTAGGGTCGTAAGGGTAAGCGATCTAATCAATCGCTTATGCTTTCGAACCCGACCCATTTGGTCGATCATTAGGATCCAACCAAACACTTTAGGTGACCATAGTAGTTTAGGGAATAACCTTCCGAGGTTATACCTTATGGTCACGTCGTTTAAGTAGTTGTGTGATAAGTAGTTCTTATGCCTTAAGTAAATTACCAAAATGCCCTTTTTAAGTCATAATTCATTTTAAGCCTATGTAACATAACTTTTGGTATCTAAACTAATTTAGTAACAATATTAGACATGTCAAGGCATATCTTACTTGTCATAGGGCTAGTTAGGCATTCCGAACGCGTTCTACGCGAATGACGCGTTAAAGTAGCATAAGCTACCTAAACGGGTCGTAACGGGTCAAAAGCACTTAGGATAAGTTTCATTTTAGTATGTAGGCTTTGTTAAACCATATTATATGAGTTCCTACACTCATTTGGTTTACGAACCCTCATACTACCCGATCTCCCGATTTAGGTCCGGTTATTTATGTAGTTATTTATATAGGGTGCCGTTTGATTCTGTGATCCCTCTAGCTTTGCTTGGTTGTTGTTCAAGACTTCTAAGCACCCTCAAGTGAGTACATAGACCCCTCTTTTACTGTTTTCAAACTTTTTTGGGGTGAAACACATGTGCCTACTTGTTATTTTCATACTTTCCATGTTTTCATATCATATGCTTGCTATGTTCATTAGTACATTATTAGTACATGATTTCATTGTGTTTTTGCTATGTACGTCCTTTGTAGCATACTTAGTACATCGTTTTACATGACATTTTATGCTATGTATGTTCATTTAGTTCATACTTAGTACATTGTTTTACATTTCATTTCATGCTATGTATGTCCATTTAGTGCATACTTAGTACATTGTTTTACATTTCATTTCATGCTATGTATGTCCATTTAGTGCATACTTAGTACATTGTTTTACCTTTTCATGCTATGTATGTTCATCATACTTAGTACATTTGTTTTACATTGCATCTCTGTTGCATATGTTCTCGTAACATATGGACACATTGTTTTACATCTCTACCTTGTATGTTTACTTAGCATACTAGGTACATTATTTTCATCACATGCTTACATTTTGATATGACATTTAGTTTGTTTAAATGGGACCATATACATTCATTAACATTAGCTACGCCGCTCGTTAGTAGGTAATGGTACCATAGGAATTGACAACTCCCGTTCCTAAAGTCCTAGGTTTGTTTGGATGGATGGAATGACCGAATTCGATTTAAACATAAGACAGATAGTCCTTTCATTTGTTTAAGGGTTTATCACCACAGTCACAAGGCTTGAATGTATGCATTTTCACAATACCGCATAAATGTTTGTATTCAGTATAGCATGCATTTTCCACAAAACATAACGTTGATTTAAACCTCGTTTTACTTCAATACATTGTTTTGTGCATTTTTACCTATGACTCGGTGGATATATCTATATATATATATATATATTTATATATTTCATTTGCCATACATGACATTTTGTTTACACATTGACATTTGACATAGACATTTTGATATTGATATACATATTTCATAGACTGTATTTTGACAAAGACATTTTGACATGGTTTACACAAAGACATTTGACAAATGGTTTTGACATGGGCAATTTACATTGGTGGTTTGTTTGGGTAAAGTGATTTAAGTAACGAGGCGTGTGTAATATGATACAAGCATGGTGGATACGCCGCTGGTACTTCCTATATATAAGTGCTTGTATGGTATTGCATATCGTAGCGTTATTTAAATCATTTCAGTTTAGACATATAACATTTTTATACAAATAACATATTTTTCACAAACATTGTTTTACAAACAACTTATCTTATACAAACTCATTTTACTTGGCTATTCATTTAATCTTACATTATTCTTTTACATATCATCTACTTTATCATCGTTTTTCAAATGATTTATAAAACAAAACATTTTACAAGGTTCATGACTAACTTTTGTTAAACAACCTTTTTCTAAACTTATAAGTCATGAATCCTATTTTCACAAAACCTATGTACTCGCCGGCATTTTTATGCTGACGTACCTATTTTCACATGTGTTTCAGGAAATGATGCATAGGATTGATCAAGATACACTTAGGCGGACTTGGACCTTAGTGACAATAAAAGATGGAAGACTAGTTAATTTTGTTATACTTCTTTGTTTGTTAAGACATTATAACTCTTTTAATCAATAAAACAATATTTCAATTTTCCATGTGTTATGAAACAATGATTCTGTTACAACACTCCCCGACGATTCCGCCACGTTTTATTGTTTTACGTGGTCGGGGTGTGACAGAAAAGTTGGTATCAGAGCTCATGGTTATAGGGAATTAGGTTATTAGTAATGCTTTGACCTAGTCTATAACCTTCCTAGGACCCTAACGCGAGTTTACTTGCGTTTAGTCATAAAACAATACCGTCACCTATCCTTAGGCGACAACCACAACAGGAACACAAATTTCAAAACCATTTTGAAAAGCAATCATCTGTTGTTTTACGTGATCGGGGTGTGACAGGGGTGTGACAAAAACAGACCTTTAAAAATAGTAAACGGCCTCGAAAAATTACGATTCCAGTGCCATTGGATCTGTTTTTCGAAAATACATAATTTAGGCTTCAGAAAATCAGTTTTTTGATTTATAATGACCCAGTTACAGCCTGTTTAAGTTGGCTGAAAATATCAATCAGCATGCTTTTTACCATGTAAATGTTACTAGAAACGCATCACCAAGTGTCCTAACAACGGTTTATCAATAATTTAATGATCAAACATCATGCATGTTTTATTCAACCCTAAATCCACCCGATTTCATCTTCATGCAAACTTTTTATGTATGATTTATATGTAAGGTTCCATGTTTATCTTTTTAGTATTTTAGTTTTTGTGTAATTTAAGCATTATCATCCTACTACATAACATGACCAAGAATGAGATGGAACAAGGTGTAGAGGCTTACCACTAGCTTCAAGCTAGGGAAGAAATCTAGTGCAAAGATGAAGAGAAAATATGGTGATAAAGACTTGGACAAAGCTTTCTTGAGAGCCCTTCAACTTGCAACTTCTATGAATGAACTTCAAGGCTTGGAATGGGACTTGTTAGTGAAGAAGATGAAGATGTTGAGGGGATGGTGGTGGGTTCGGTTATAGGGAGCCGAAATAGGGAGAGAGAGAGAGAGAGAGCAAGTGAGAGAGTGTAGGATTTGTAATGATGAGAGATCTTAAGTGGCCAATACATATATAGATGCTCTTACACATCTTGGTTATCTCAACAAGCAATATCTAATTACACTTGATTATAATCTAGGAGGAGATTAGGAGTAATGATGAAAATGTTGAGGTGGGTCCACATGGGACCGAAAATCGGGTGGGGGGGGGGTCTTGATGTAAAATTTTCACTAAATGGTAAATAGGTAGTTAAATTGTAAGTAATGTGGTGATATGTTGTTAGTTATAAGGTTTCTAGTGGTTGTTATGGCAAACGGGGATCATGGCTAGCCAAAAATAGTAAAACAATGTGTTTGACAAATATTTGGTGTCTCGGGTAATGTCCGGTTGTTCGGTCGGATACTGTTCCGTTAAAGTGTTTAATTATTCCGTAAAGTGTCTTATATATATATTTTTGTAACACTTTTAATTCCTAACACTTGGGAAAACATTCCGGACCATTTAGTAACTTTTCTGTATACTACTAGTATGCTAACACGGACATGTAAGTATAACACAGTAATCAGAGAGCAGTTAAATGATTCAGCACAGTCATCAAGTACTTTTATTATCATTAATAAACTGTACGGTTACATGTAAATTTGAGGGTTGTCACATTCTCCCCTTGTTAAGAGAATTTCGTCCCAAAATTTAGTGCGTAGTTACTGAGGAAGCTAGTTAAGTTGCGGTGTTTATTGGTTTTTCCTGGGGTGTCACATCATTCCCCCGTTGATTTGGAATTTCGTCCCGAAATTTTGCAGTAGCTTCAGCCTCAGTAGTGGTTGCACTGTTTTCAAACAACTGGGGATATTTGAGTTTCATCTGATCTTCTCGTTCCCAGGTAAACTCTGGGCCGCGACGGGAGTTCCAACGAACTCGAACAAGAGGTATTCTGGTGCGCTTGAGGACCTTAACGTCTCGGTCCGTGATTTCAACTGGTTCCTCGACGAATCGCAACTGGTCGTCGATAGTGAGCTCCTTCAAAGGAACTATGAGGGTCTCATCTGACAGACACTTCTTCAGATTTGACACATGAAAAACGTTGTGAACTGCACTGAGTTCTGCTGGTAGATCCAGTTTGTAGGCCACTTTGCCTATTTTCTCTATGATTTCGAATGGTCCGACATATCGCGGATTGAGTTTGCCCCTTTTGCCAAAACGGACTACACCTTTGCAAGGTGAGACTTTGAGTAGCACTCGATCCCCAACCTGGAACTCGAGTGGCTTTCTTCCCTTATCAGCATAGCTTTTCTGACGGTCACGCGCTGCCGCCATTCGCTGTCGTATCTGAGCAATTCTCTCGGTTGTATCTACTACAAGTTCTGGGCCAGTGATTTGACTGTCACCCACCTCTGCCCAACAAAGAGGTGATCGGCATTTACGCCCGTACAATGCCTTAAATGGAGCGGCTTGGATGCTGGTGTGGTAGCTGTTGTTATATGAAAACTCCACTAACGGGAGATGCTTTTCCCAGCCATTTCCAAAGTCGATTACGCATGCCCTAAGCATGTCTTCAAGGGTTTGGATGGGGCATTCAGATTGCCCATCCGTCTGTGGGTGATAAGCAGTGCTCATATCTAATCATGAGCCAAAAGAATTGTGCATTGCTTGCCGCAGTTCTGAAGTAAAACGTGCGTCACGATCAGAAATGATGGAGGTTGGCACTCCGTGCCTTGATACCACTTCCTTTAGGTAAATGTCTGCAAGAGTAGAAAACTTATCCGTTTCTTTGATAGCCAGAAAATGTGCAGACTTGGTCAGTCGATCTACGATCACCCAAATGGTATCATTTCCGCGTTGAGATCTAGGCAGGCTAGTAACGAAATCCATGGAAATTTGCTCCCATTTCCATTTAGGTATCTCTGGTTGTTGAAGTAGGCCTGATGGTTTCTGATATTCAGTCTTGACTCTCGCACAAGTCAAGCACTTACTGACGTAGGTTGCTATGTGGGCTTTCATGCCAGGCCACCAATACGTAGTCTTGAGGTCGTGGTACATTTTATCTGAACCAGGATGTACCGAATAACGAGACTTGTGTGCTTCATCCATCACAAGCTCACGTAGGTCTCCATACAGTGGAATCCAGATGCGTCCGTTAACATAGTAGGCGTCATCTTCCTTTCGTTCTAGGCGCTGCCTCGATCCTCGTAAGGATTCAGCCCTGATGTTTTCTGCTTTCAATGCTTCAACCTGAGCATCTCGAATCTGAGCGGGAAGGTTGGATTGGATGGTAAGCTGTAACACACGTACACGCTTAGGTATAGTAACCTTTCGACTGAGGGCGTCGGCCACAACATTGGCCTTGCCTGGATGGTATTTGATAGCGCATTCATAATCATTCAAGAGCTCGACCCACCGGCGTTCTCACATGTTTAATTCCTCTTGCTTGAAGATATGCTCGAGACTCCTGTGATTGGTGTAAATGGTGCACTTGGTACCGTACAGGTAATGTCTCCATATCTTAAGTGCGAAAACGACTGCTCCCAATTCCAAGTCGTGCGTAGTGTAGTTTCTTTCGTGAACCGTAAGTTGGCGTGATGCGTAGGCAATGACCTTGTCACGTTGCATCAAAACGCAACCAAGTCCTTGGATGGAAGCGTCGCAATAAACCACAAAATCATCTGTGCCTTCAGGCAATGAGAGGATAGGCGCGCTACAAAGTCTATCTTTCAAGTGCTGAAATGCGGACTCCTGTGCATCACCCCAACGATAGGTGACACCCTTCTGAGTCAGTGAAGTGAGGGGTTGCGCAATCTTGGAGAAATCTTTGATAAACCTTCTGTAGTATCCTTCCAAACCCAAGAATTGGCGGATTTCTGTTGGTGTACGAGGTGCAGGCCAGTTCCTGATCGAATCAACCTTGGATGGATCTACATGAATCCCATCCTTGTTTACCACATGGCCTAGAAAGTGGACTTCACGAAGCCAGAAGTCACATTTCGAAAACTTGGCATACAACTGCTCTTTTCGAAGAAGTTCCAGCATAAGTCGTAGATGCTGCTCATGTTCCTTCTGACTCTTAGAATAGATCAGGATGTCGTCGATGAAGACTATGACAAATTTATCCAGGTAAGGCTTGCACACTCGGTTCATGAGATCCATGAAAACCGCAGGTGCATTCGTCAATCCGAAAGGCATAACTAGAAATTCGTAATGGCCGTAGCGAGTTCTGAATGCTGTTTTGGAGACGTCCTCCTCTCGGACTCTCAGCTGATGGTACCCTGATCTCAAATCAATCTTAGAATAATAGCTCGACCCTTGCAGCTGGTCGAATAGGTCATCAATACGTGGGAGAGGATAGCGATTCTTCACGGTCACCTTGTTGAGTTCGTGGTAATCTATGCACATACGGAAGGTACCGTCCTTCTTCTTCACGAATAGTACTGGAGCTCCCCAGGGCGAAGAGCTAGGACGAATAAAACCTTTTTCCAGAAGTTCTTGTAATTGCTTGGACAGTTCTTCCAGTTCGGTTGGGGCTAAGCGATAAGGTGCTCGAGCTATGGGCGCTGCTCCAGGGGCTAGCTCGATTTGAAATTCAACTTGGCAATGAGGCGGAAGACCAGGTAATTCCTCAGGGAATACCTCGGGAAAATCACGCATAATAGGAATGTCTTCAATTCTCTTCTCTTCCGTTGACGTGTTAGTAACGAGTGCTAAAATGGCAGTGTGGCCCTTTCGCAAACACTTCTGGGCCTTTAGGAAAGAGATGATGCCTACGACTGCACCACTCTGTCGCCTTGAATCATGAGGGGTTCTTTACCAGAACGAGGAATGCGGACGATTTTCTCTTTGCAAAGAATTTCCGCTTGTTGATGTGATAACCAATCCATCCCAATAACAACGTCAAAACTACCTAGAACGATAGGAATAAGATCGATAGAGAAGGTCTGACCAACTAAGACAAGGTCACAACCCTTAACTATGTGCGTGGCCTCGAGACTTTTACCGTTTGCTAGCTCTACCGTGTGTTTGGTGTTCAAAAGTGTTGGAGTGCGCTTAAGCATTTGGTTAACTTTTAAGGACACATAACTAGTATCGGCACCCGAATCGAATAAAACAGTAACATAAAAGTCGTCGAGAAGGAACTTACCCATCACTACGTTAGGATCATTCCTTGCTTCACCCTGACCAATCACGAACACTCGACCCCTAGTACCGTTGCCATCATTGTTTCCTCCATTGTTGCCCCCATTATTGTTCCTGTTTCCCTGGTTGTTGTTGTTGTTCTGATTCTGGTTAAGCTGGGGACAGTTCTTCTTAAAGTGGCCTTCAGCGCCACACTGAAAGCATCCCCTGTTGCTGATTCTGCGGTGCTTGCTGTTGCTGCTGACGATTCTGATTTGCAGGCCGTGAGCTCCTGCAATCCTTGGCTTCATGACCCATCTTGAGACACCTCTGACAACGTCCCTTGTTGCACTGACCACTATGGTGTCTGTTGCATTTGTTGCACTTTGGGTGGTTTCCTCGATATCCACCCTGTCCTTGATTACCGGAAGATTGCTGACCAGGACTCTGGTAGTCACCAGTCTTTCGCTGCTGAGACTGAACCGAAGCAGAACCCTTACTGGAGTTCCCATCCCATTTTCGCTTGTTGTCGGTAGGTGCATCAGAAGTAGCTGTGGCACTGATTCGTTTGGGCAGCCTGTTTTGCTCCACCGCCTGGTCAGTGAGTCGATGGGCCAACTTGATGATTTGCTGTATGGTACCCAGGTTGGCTGAAGTCACGTGACTTTGAATCTCTGGTACAAGGCCCTTGAGATACAGCTCAATACGTTTGATGGGAGGGTCCACCATGGTAGGGCACAGGATGGCCAGCTCATTTGACCTTTTCGTATACGCCTCAATCTCAGACCCCGTCATCTTCAGATTGTAAAATTCCACCTCTAGCTTGTGAATGTTGTCTCGACTGCAGTACTCTTCTTTGATCAGTTCCTTGAAACCATTCCAGGGTGTGGCATTAGCAACTGCCAGTCCTTGTAGTTGAACCTGTGCCTTCCACCAGGTTAACGCAGCTCCTTCAAGTGTTCCGGTAGCATATTTCACCTTACGGTCTTCGGGGCATTCGCACATCTCGAAAACTGACTCAAGCTTTTCAAACCAGTGAAGAAGGCCCACTGCTCCTTCGATACCACCGAAAGAAGTATGTCGGCAGTCCATGAACGTTTTGAATGTGCACACAGGAGTTTGAGCATGTTGACCTCCTGCTGGATTTGCTGCGAGTGCCTCAGCAACTCGTTCATTGATCAAAGCCGTCAACTAGGCTTGGGTGAGGTTGATACGTCCTCTGCGTCTGCTCATGATCTTCATAATGAAGCAACGTAAGTGAGAAAGGTGTCGCGAAAGTGCGTAAGTGTGGGACGACAATAGGGAGTAAGCACACAAGGTTCAAATAGCAATTATCACATTATCTAATGCACAGTGAGAACTATCTAACCGACAATATAACATAAATCATACCACTTATGGTGTCGAGTCTTGCACGTGGAGCGAAGCGTCGTTGTGGATCGTTGAACACTGTACATGTTATAGTCTGGTTTTATCAAAAAGCTTTTCCCTTTTTTTTTAAAACCAAGTTCACTATAACCAATGGCTCTGATACCAATCTGTCACACCCCCAAAATCCACCATGAGGAGTACCACCGCTTGGAGGCGTGACGTGACCAGGATCGAGCCACCAATCATATTGAACAACGTAATCTTAGTAAGTAAAACCAATCACAATACAATTGGTGACCATAAGACAGTAACCAGTTTTAAGTTAACAGCGGAAGCATAAAACGGAAGTTCAAAACATAAGTTCATAGTTCGTAAGTTTAATGTCCAAAACATAGTTTATAAAGTTCAATTATTAAGTACGAGACATAACAGTTCGCATCCCACAACAACCTCTTCCTCGTGCAAGCTCCATATGCATCTAGCAACCTGTAAGGCATGTAACAACGAGTCAACAACAAAGTTGAGTGAATTCACAGTTGGTTGTTTAGTTATAGCATTCGTTTCGTAAATCATCTGTTCGTTTTGTAAACCATGTATCGTATAAATTCGTATCGCGGTCTTCCTGACATGTTTGCGAAGATTAGTGGGGGCTTCCCATGTGTTACTAGACCACGCGTATCGACTGCTACGAAAATGTAAGAGGTGCCCTAAGTCAATGTCTATCAGCATTGACCCTTTGCCCATAGTCCATTAGTACACGCCCGTCCGACTGGCACGGTGTGAGGTTTGTTAAACCTAATAGCGCTATTAACTAATGACCCGCTCGCCATAGGCCTCGGCGATTAAGTCGATAAATGAGGGACTTCAATTGATAGAGTTGATGGTCTTATGGTCGTGTACGTAGGCTTTACGTACGTGCCCTTCAATCCGAGGACAGTAGTAAGTAGTTTAATAGTAATGATAGTTCGAGTAGTCATTCAATCCCATTCCCAACCCACCGGGAATCCCATGCCTTGGAAAGAGTGTGAACTCACCTCGGTTGCTCGGTTTGACTCTCAAATATAGCTAATAGTCAAGGTCGGTCAATCACGCCCTAGTATGATTACCACTTAGTTTATTAGTGATTTCAAATAGAACACAAAGTTCCTACACGTATCTATCACGTAACATGCATCACTTTAACGGTTCATGCCCATATAACCTTCCCATCTATTCCCCACTCATAGACAAACATACAACATTTCACGTAACACTTTTATTGACATATAACATGTTATATTATTCTCGGATAACCTACCCGACATTTAGACACGCAAATCACTACTTATGTCGTTTCAGCTTTTATATTCCAAAACTGGGCTGTTTTCGGGGATTTTAATAAAATAGTTAACTTGTTTCAAAAATTCCCAAATTTTTACAGAAGGTCTTGAACGATCCAAATATTATTGTGTAAAAATCTCGGGATCCAATTCATCACCAATATTTTATAAAAATTCATTTTCCGGACTGAACTCAGATTTATCTTTTTCTCACTGCAGTCCACGGAATAATTTATTTAAAATTCATCGAGAGTCCGATTTACGAAATTCCAGTGAGGTAATTACAAATACATCAGTTTTCATCTTCTGTACAAATTTCATGAGCTAGTTCTAATCAGGTTTTAAGTTATGATGAAACACATAACACATATTTTCTGCAGAAAAATGCAGCTTGAGCTGCTGTCCAAAAACAGACCTTTAAAAATAGTAAACGGCCTCGAAAAATTACGATTCCAGTGCCATTGGATCTGTTTTTCGAAAATACATAATTTAGGCTTCAGAAAATCAGTTTTTCAATTTATAATGACCTAGTTACAGCCTGTTTAAGTTGGCTGAAAATATCAATCAACATGCTTTTTACCATGTAAATGTTACTAGAAACGCATCACCAAGTGTCCTAACAACGGTTTATCAATAATTTAATGATCAAACATCATGCATGTTTTATTCAACCCTAAATCCACCCGATTTCATCTTCATGCAAACTTTTTATGTATAATTTATAGGTAAGGTTCCATGTTCATCTTTTTAGTGTTTTAGTTTTTGTGTAATTTAAGCATTATCATCCTACTACATAACATGACCAAGAATAAGATGGAACAAGGTGTAGAGGCTTACCACTAGCTTCAAGCTAGGGAAGAAATCTAGTGCAAAGATGAAGAGAAAAGATGGTGATAAAGACTTGGACAAAGCTTTCTTGAGAGCCGATGTGTTAAAAATGCAACATATAAATTTCATCAAATGAGGCATAAAACTAACCCTTTTTTAGTACTAATGTTGGAAAAAGTGTGCTTTTGTCTTCCTTTTGTATTTTCAGGATTAAATGAGCTCAAATTAACAAAAGAAGCAAAAAGACATCAAAATCTAACATAAATACAAGAAAAGGAACAAGATGTGACATGCCCGACCCCACGACAACATCTTCCCAAGCAAAACAAGACATCAGAAGCCTGAACACGCCCCGTGCTCAGCCAGCACGGGGGCGTGCCCAAGTGTCAGCAGAAAAGACAAAGTGGTAGAAGCTTCTATTGCCCACCACGGGGCCGTGCTCAGCGGACACGGGGCCGTGGTCAACTATAAGATTCGCACAATCCAGCAAATCTGCATAGTACAAAGATTCTTCTGCACCACGGGGTCGTGCTCAGCGGACACGGGGGCGTGGTCAACTAAAAAGACAAAACTGCATTAAATGAAGAAAGAGAAGGACGTGGACACGGGGCCGTGCCCTAGTTTCTGTTCAGCCTATAAATAGAAGTGCTTGGCTCAAGCTCAAACCATCCCTTGGCACACCACCTCTCTCACACTTCACCCACCACCCACCACCACCATAACACCATCATCCACCACCATCATCCATTGTCCATCGTAGAGTGTGTGAGTCGTCTCGGGATCCAAGATTGATCGTAAGAGTTCTTGACAATCAAGGCCATGTTTGCCTAAGTCTCTTACATCACTTGGTGAAGACAAAGTGTCTAGTGTAATACTTTTTATTTCTAATCTTTTGCACTTTTTACTTGGTTTTGTATTAATGACTTTAATAACTAGTTTCTTATGTTGAAGGTGATCTTTCCTTATCGTTTGTCCGTGGTGTCTTGGCATTATTTTACTGTCTATATAAAATAAAAGATTTTCACCATTCATATCTCCACGGTCTATATGGAGGTATGTTGGCTACCTGGTCGGGGGTTAAGGGAACGGTTTGGTAAAGGTCTTGCCATTGTTCAGCGTTTAGAGGTCCTGCAATGGACCTGGGTCAAATTTAGTAGGACCTCCTTCAATAGTTCACGGTATTGGATGGCGGGGGTCCAAACTCTTTGATCCCCTCATAAGTTAACTACTATTAATACTATAACCCGACTATTTAGGACTGTATCCCTGCTGACTCAGACTACTTAGTCGAGGGTAACGTCACCTCCAAAAGAGGGGCCTACCATAATTTGCATTAATAACTTAATTAATTATCTTCCAATAATCCACCCTTTTAGGATTGTATCCTTGCTGACTCAAACTACTGGGGTGAGGGTAACGTCACCTTCAAAAGAGGGGCCTACTACAATAACTAAGATAATCTCTTAAAATAGTGCAAAAGTGCGGAAATAATCAAAGGTTACACTAGATACGAGTCGGAACCAAGTGATTCATCTTGTCTATCTGTTTTTTCTTTTTATTTTTATTTTCAACATTTTAGTTAGTTTTTATTTTTCTTAGTTTAAAAACATTTTTTCCAAACTTTTTGATTTGATTAGACGTTGAGGATAAACCGCTATTAAATGCTCTTGTGTCCTTGGACGACCTCGGTATCTTACCAACACTATACTACGCTCACGATGGGTGCACTTGCCCATATGTGTGTCTAGTGTTAGTAAATATCGTGTTTTATAAATTTAAAACTTGACTAAAAAGTGTTAAAGGGGCTTAAAATATATACCTAAAATATATAACACTTCACACGCATCAAGTTTTTGGCGCCGCTGCCGGGGACACAAGGATTTTAAGAAAGTTAGGAATCAACGGCCTAATCGTTTTTCTTAATTTTCATTTTTTTAGGATTTTTTTTTAGTTTTTCTGTTTCTGCAGAGCTCAGCACGGGCCGTGCCTGGTCGGACACGGGCCGTGCCCAGCATCATCACTGGCAGTTTTTATTTTCTGAGTTACAGAGAGCTGAACATGGGGCCGTGTCGGTGCAACACGGGGTTGTGCCCAACTCCCAGTAACAGGGATCCGGAAAACAATTACAGTATCTCTGACCACGGGTCGTGTTCACTGAGCACGGGGCCGTGGTGAACCTTCTGACCAACGTTCTTTTCTGTTTTTATTGCAGGACTTGGAACCCAGGTGCCACATTTGAACCTCTTACGTAGTGCATGAGCTCCAGTTCTAGTAGAGACATAAAAGAACCTCTAGAAGAACCCGAACATTTTCTCAGAAAAAGACTTAAAGCTAAAAATCAAGGGAAAGTTTCGGGGGACTCACTTCCAATGGCGGACCAACGTATTCTCATGGATTACCTACGGCCCACCGTAGGTAATCTCGGCGCCGCTATCAATGCACCGAATGTCGAAGCCAATAACTTCGAACTTCGGCCACATTTGATACAGATGCTTCAAAACTCCGCAACCTTCCATGGGCTTGCGGACGAGGATCCCCATCTACATATTACTAATTTCTTAGAAATATGTGATACCTTTCGGATCAATGGAGCATCAAATGACGCCATCCGCCTTCGAATGTTTCCATTTTCACTAAAAGACCGAGCTAAGGCTTGGCTTAACACCCTCCCAGTTGGCTCGGTAAACACCTGGGATGAACTAGCCCAAAAGTTTCTATATAAGTATTTCCCTCCTGCTAAAACGGCTAAATTAATGACTGAAATTAATACATACTCGCAAGAGGATGGGGAATCCTTATATGAAACTTGGGAAAGGTTCAAGGAGCTACTAAGAAAGTGTCCTCATCACGGTCTAGCGGTGTGGCAACAAGTATCCACTTTCTACAATGGGTTGTTGCCACACACAAGACAAACACTCGATTCTAGCTCCGGGGGACTTTTAAGTAATCGTCGCCCAAATGAAATATATAATCAAATTGAGGAAATTGCTCAAACCAATTTTCAATGGCACACTCCCCGAGGTAATAAATCTATTGCCCTGGGCGCCCATAAGGTTGATGAAAGCACCTCTTTACAAGCCCAAATCGAGGCCCTCTCTTCGAAAATCAAAAAGCTAGAAATGACAAAAACGGCCTCGGTTATGGCTTGTGAAGGGTGTGGTGGGTCACATGAAAATTGGAGTTGTATGAAAGAATTAGATGAACAAGCAGAAACGGTAAACTACATTGATAATAGACCTAGGCCGTCAGGTCCCCCAACGGGTACCTACAACCAAGGATGGCGTAACCACCCAAATCTTGGTTGGAGAGATCCCGACAATAGTAGTAACCAACAAAACCAACGAACTAATTTTCAACAACCACAAAATTTCTCTCAACAACAAGGTGGAAGAGAAAGGCTTGAAGATACCGTATCTCGCCTCATCTCCGACACCGAAAAGAAAAACTCGGATCGATTTCAACAATTGGAATCAAATTTTATAAATCAACAAGCTAGCATTCAAAACGTTGAAAAACAATTAAATCAACTAGCTCAAAATTTCTCCGAGAGACCACAAGGCGCGTTACCAAGTAATACCGAAACCAACCCAAAGGCGCAAGTACACCTCATCACATTGAGAAACTGAACCGTGGGTCCCGAAGATGCCCCGCTACCACCGGTTGAAGGAAGTCGACTCAGCCAAAGCACGACTTCACCCACACTTCAACCAGAAAAGGCTTCTCCACCAAATCAAGAGCCCACCAAAACTCCTCCAATTCCGTACCCCGGTAGGTTAAATCGCCAAAAGACCGAGGAGCAATTCGCAAAGTTCGAAAATTTACTAAAACAATTGCATGTTAATATTCCTTTTATTGAGGTCCTAACCTAAATGCCTAAATATGCAAAATTCATGAGGGATTTCCTCACTCACAAAAGGAAAATTGAATCATTGCAATTAGTTAACTTAGGCGAAGAATGTTCCGCTTTAGTACTCAACAAACTTCCACAAAAGAAAATCGATCCCGGGAGCTTCACAATTCCTTGCTCGATTGGGAAGTCCCCCGTTCGTAATGCATTAGCCGATCTTGGGGCTAGCATTAACCTCATGCCCATGTCAATGTTCTAACGACTCGGCCTAGGAACAACAAGCCCTACAAAGATGAGCATACAACTCGCTGACAGGTCCGTCAAATTTCCACAAGGTGTCGCTGAAAATCTGCTGGTCAAGGTTGACAAATTCGTTTTTCCAACCGACTTTGTCATCCTAGACATGGAAGAAGACACCGATGTCCCTCTCATCCTCGGGAGGCCATTTCTAGCCACCGCCCAAGCAGTGGTGGACATGAATGACGGAACGTTAACATTGAAGTTTGGGGATGAGGAAGTAAAGTTTGAATGTGGAAAGAAAGTAGAGGAAGAAGACCCGGTCAACTACATGAAGGTCATAGACTCAAGTTTGGATGACGCTCTCCGACGGTGTAACATTTGATGCAATCCATCCCACTTGGGTAACATATGACCAGGCTTTGGGTCTAGCCAAGGACCCTTATAAACGTGGCGCACCACGGAGGCATTCCGCGGAACTATCCTTAGTTTAGTTTAGATTAATTTTCTTGTTTTCTAGTTAGTTTTAATTTTCAGGAATAAAACACACTTGAGATGGCAAAGGATGCAAGGGAAACTTGAACCGGCACTCCGTGCAGGAAAACAGAACCGTCCGACAAATTTCTTCGTTTACAGTAAGCTCGGCACGGGCCGTGTCCACCCAACACGGCCCCGTGCTGCACAGTCTGCAGAAAAAGACCCAGTTCAGGTAACTGGACACGGGCCGTGTTCACCCAACACGCCCCCGTGTCCAGGCTTCTGTTTCTCTTGTTTTAATTTTGTTACTGGCACTTGAACACGGGGCCGTGTTCAGCGCCCAGTAACACAAAATTTTTGCTTTTTCACACCTTTCACACATTCAATCAACCTAAAAACTTATTTTTGGGACACATTGAGGACAATGTGTAATTTAAGTGTGGGGGGGATGCTAAAACCTTGAATCTTGCAAGTCCTAAATACAAGCCTTACACAAAACTCTATTGGAACCGCTAGTCACCCCAAATTTTTTTTCAAAAATTTTCAATTTTTTTTACTTGTCTAGGTTTAACTCGGGAAATTCAAGTTCTCAAAAAGGTTATATTTTTATGAATTTACAACCGATAGCGTCGTGATAAAAAGAACCAACATAAGAAAATTATGAAAAGGCATGACAAGCTTAGTTAAAATTTGATTATATATACTTGATCACATAAAAACCCATTCCCACAAAAGTGAGTTTTGAGCCTTTATTGAGCAAACACTTACATATCATTTGACTAAATGCTCATTTTTCGTTTCTTGTGTGAATAGCCGCTTGGTTCTTACGACTCTAGAACTTGCCATGACGATACATTCCCGGTCCTTACCAACTTAAACCCGAGTAAGTAAATGATGGAGGCATTAGGACTAACCCTTTTTATTTCTACACCATTGTTTTTCTTTTTTTTACCACCTACCCAAAATCCCCCTAGTTAGCCCCTTTGAGCCTAAACCTTTTCATTTCATAACCCAAACCAAACACCCTTTTTACCCACCAAAACCTTTTTTCATTTTTACCCCTTTGTTTTAGTAACAAGTTCGGTTCTTCATATGACTATTGAAAAAAAAAAATTGTGTTGATGATGAAGCAAAAGAAAATAAACAAACAAGTTCATCAAAAATAACTTTGTTTGAATAAATAGCTTCATCAAAATAAAAGTTGCAAAAATAGAAAGTCATACGAAAACCGACACTTGTTACGCTTTTCGCCTTTTTATACTAACCACCAACCCAACCACCTACCTTTAACCCAAGCCTAACCCTTCACCCACAAAGTCCTCTTGATATTTTCAAAGATATATAAGTTAAAAAGGAGGAGGATTGATTGCTTGGCAAGCCTATGGTAGGAGTAAGTTCCATGCCGCTCTCGAGTGATCCACAAAAATACATTTTCGGCCGAGTGTTGAGTGATCCCCGTGAGGTATGTGAAGTTGTATATAAATAGAATTTTAAAGAGGCATGTTATGCCCTAATAAGTAATTTATCTTATGAAAAGTTTTAAATAAATCATGACGAATAGGATTGTAAATAAATAAAAATAAAATTAAATAAAGAATCTTGGAAATCCCGACACTCTACGACAAGCCCAAAAACCTTCTTCTCTACCCATTCCATTTGGGAGTGCAATAGCCACATATTAAAGAGTTTTGCTTGAGGACAAGCAAAGATTCAAGTGTGGGGGTATTTGATGTGTTAAAAATGCAACATATAAATTTCATCAAATGAGGCATAAAACTAACCCTTTTTTAGTACTAATGTTGGAAAAAGTGTGCTTTTGTCTTCCTTTTGTATTTTCAGGATTAAATGAGCTCAAATTAACAAAAGAAGCAAAAAGACATCAAAATCTAACATAAATACAAGAAAAGGAACAAGATGTGACATGCCCGACCCCACGACAGCATCTTCCCAAGCAAAACAAGACATCAGAAGCCTGAACACGCCCCGTGCTCAGCCAGCACGGGGGCGTGCCCAAGTGTCAGCAGAAAAGACAAAGTGGTAGAAGCTTCTATTGCCCACCACGGGGCCGTGCTCAGCGGACACGGGGCCGTGGTCAACTATAAGATTCGCACAATCCAGCAAATCTGCATAGTACAAAGATTCTTTTGCACCACGGGGTCGTGCTCAGCGGACACGGGGGCGTGGTCAACTAAAAAGACAAAACTGCATTAAATGAAGAAAGAGAAGGATGTGGACACGGGGCCGTGCCCACTGGACACGGGGCCGTGCCCTAGCTTCTGTTCAGCCTATAAATAGAAGTGCTTGGCTCAAGCTCAAACCATCCCTTGGCACACCACCTCTCTCACACTTCACCCACCACCCACCACCACCATAACACCATCATCCACCACCATCATCCATTGTCCATCGTAGAGTGTGTGAGTCGTCTCGGGATCCAAGATTGATCGTAAGAGTTCTTGACAATCAAGGCCATGTTTGCCTAAGTCTCTTACATCACTTGGTGAAGACAAAGTGTCTAGTGTAATACTTTTTATTTCTAATCTTTTGCACTTTTTACTTGGTTTTGTATTAATGACTTTAATAACTGGTTTCTTATGTTGAATGTTATCTTTCCTTATCGTTTGTCCGTGGTGTCTTGGCATTATTTTACTGTCTATATAAAATAAAATATTTTCACCATTCATATCTCCACGGTCTATATGGAGGTATGTTGGCTACCTGGTCGGGGGTTAAGGGAACGGTTTGGTAAGAGTATTGCCATTGTTCAGTGTTTAGAGGTCCTGCAATGGACCTGGGTCAAATTTAGTAGGACCTCCTTCAATACTTAACGGTATTGGATGGTGGGGGTCCAAACTCTTTGATCCCCTCATAAGTTAAACTACAATTAATACTATAACCCGGCTATTTAGGACTGTATCCCTGCTGACTCAGACTACTTAGTCGAGGGTAACGTCACCTCCAAAAGAGGGGCCTACCATAATTTGCATTAATAACTTAATTAATTATCTTCCAATAATCCACCCTTTTAGGATTGTATCCTTGCTGACTCAAACTACTGGGGTGAGGGTAACGTCACCTTCAAAAGAGGGGCCTACTACAATAACTAAGATAATCTTTTAAAATAGTGCAAAAGTGCGGAAATAATCAAAGGTTACACTAGATACGAGTCGGAACCAAGTGATTCATCTTGTCTATCTGTTTTTTCTTTTTATTTTTATTTTCAGCATTTTAGTTAGTTTTTATTTTTCTTAGTTTAAAAACATTTTTTCCAAACTTTTTGATTTGATTAGACGTTGAGGATAAACCGGTATTAAAAGCTCTTGTGTCCTTGGACGACCTCGGTATCTTACCAACACTATACTACGCTCACGATGGGTGCACTTGCCCATATGTGTGTCTAGTGTTAGTAAATATCGTGTTTTATAAATTTAAAACTTGACTAAAAAGTGTTAAAGGGGCTTAAAATATATACGTAAAATATATAACATTTCACACGCATCAAGAGCCCTTCAACTTGCAACTTCTATGAATGAACTTCATGGCTTGGAATGGGACTTGTTAGTGAAGAAGATGAAGATGTTGAGGGGATGGCGGTGGGTTCGGTTATAGGGAGCCGAAATAGGGAGAGAGAGAGAGCAAGTGAGAGAGTGTAGGATTTGTAATGATGAGAGATCTTAAGTGGCCAATACATATATAGATGCTCTTACACATCTTGGTTATCTCAACAAGCAATATCTAATTACACTTGATTATAATCTAGGAGGAGATTAGGAGTAATGATGAAAATGTTGAGGTGGGTCCACATGGGGCCGAAAATCGGTTGGGGGGGGGGGTCTTGATGTAAAATTTTCACTAAATGGTAAATAGGTAGTTAAATTGTAAGTAATGTGGTGATATGTTGTTAGTTATAAGGTTTCTAGTGGTTGTTATGGCAAACGGGGATCATGGCTAGCCAAAAATAGTAAAACAATGTGTTTGACAAATATTTGGTGTCTCGGGTAATGTCAGGTTGTTCGGTCGGATACTGTTCCGTTAAAGTGTTTAATTATTCCGTAAAGTGTCTTATATATATATATATATTTTTGTAACACTTTTAATTCCTAACACTTGGGAAAACATTCCGGACCATTTAGTAACTTTTCTGTATACTACTAGTATGCTAACACGCACATGTAAGTATAACACAGTAATCAGAGAGCAGTTAAATGATTCAGCACAGTCATCAAGTACTTTTATTATCATTAATAAACTGTACGGTTACATGTAAATTTGAGGGTTGTCAAAATAACCTCTGCATTGTTAGTTATGAGTTTATTTACAAAATAGCTTTCTGTTGACTTTTTAATATTATGTTTGACCCTACAATTGACCAAGTTAGAGTGGAAATCAGAGGGTGCCCTTTTAAGGGTTTAATACCCACATAATTACCAACTCATAGCCACTTTCAATTCGAAAAATGACTGGACCATTGGTGATTAATCACTAAGTCAAAGCTTAATTCCGACGACTTTGACTTTTGGTCATTAGACTAATAAAACTTGAACTAGGAAGGCTAAGAATGCTTACAAAGGCTCTTAGCATGAATTTGGAACTTGAGAAAACTTGATTGAAGTCAAGAGAGCTCCAGAGAGTGAGTTTTGAAATGATTTTGAAATGCACAAGTGAACTAGCAAACATGAAGTTTTTATATAGGACTTTAAACATCACAAGATCATTCCACACAAGCCTACAAATGTTTCCTGATCGTCCCAGGTGTCCCCTATGCATGAAATACCATTGGTTCAGTCCCTGAGTTCGAAAACCAGCTTTCTAAGGCGGTGGAACAGGCCAAACCCGCATCTGTCCACACTTGGTTGTATCTGGGCATTCTACGCGGCCCGCGTAAGACATAAGGAAGTCTTACGCGGCCCGCGACAACCTCCAAAACCGGGAAAAAGTTTTTAAACTTTGCACTTTCAGCCCCTGATCCATTTTAACTTTATTTAACTTCCATTTATTGCATTTTGGACCCCCATAGTTAACTTTTAAGGACCTTAGGTCATTTTCTAACTCCGTTAAGCTCCCGGTTAGTTGTACGATCACCCGAAAAGTCTTGTTTTCTCCAAAATTCCACAAAATTACTATCTAATATTCTTGTGAATGAAATATTAATTTATTTACAATGTTTTTGGGTTCGTTAAAGGTCACTCAAAGGTAACTTTAACATGTTGATACTTTTAACCCCTATGCTTTGCAAGATCCTTATTTATAACAAAAACGACTTCCAATGTTCGATAAATTATTCGTTAAAGAATACGAACGTCGTGTGAGGTCAATCAGAGGCATAAGAATGGCATGTTGACACTTTGGATCCCTTTATTCACATATTTACATTGTTTGACAATTTCAGTCCCTTTATATCAATTCATTACACGTTTAAAGTCCATGGCACGTGTCTTCATTATATTGGCCGAGTTTTTTACGAGGTGTTACACACACACACACACACACTAAATGTTTACCAACTGCCATTGGAATGACCTGCAAATGAATAAGACAGTGTGTACGGCTTATTGTTTTTCTTTCTTTTCACTGGTTGTTTACTGGCTGTTTTCGGTTGCTGCTTGAGCCGGTTTTCATCTTGGCTCGGCTTATATATTGTTACATGTTGATTGAATTTTGGGTTAAATGCCTCGTCGATCCCTATGGGTTGAAGGTGTAGGTGGAGGAGGTGGTAGTGATGGTGGGTTGAAGGTGGAGGTGGGTTAGAGAGAGAGAGAGATGGAGGACAGAAGAAGATGAGGGGTGAGCCTATCTTTTTTTAGTTTTTCAGGGGTAATCTAGTAATTTCACACATATTTAACTGAAAAACTTAACATATGTTAGTGTTAAGGACCACCCGTGTTTAAAAATTACAACCACTGGGACCAATTGTGTAATTAGTAAACCCTTAGGACCAAATCTGCAATTTTCGCAAACCACAGGGACCAACCAAGCATTTAACTCATATATTAATAACTAAACTATTAAGAAACATTAAGGAATCTTAAAATGAACTTGTGAATTGTTTCTTTTGATATCTTAATGGCATATTAGCATATCTGTAATCTTTATTTTGTTAAAGGTGTACTAGATGTATATACAAGGCAATACGAGATCTAGGCAACTTAATCATGTATGATGTGAGCGGCTTAATAAAGCACATTTGAGATGAGTGTATTGGTCTAGGTACATATGAGGCGAGACGAAACGTTACCGTTTAGCCCTTTGTCGATTCAGGTCTACTTGAAAATAGACAGAATATAGCATTTTACGGGGACGCAGGAACTTTTCGATGAAAGCTACTTACCTAGGCAAGAAATATCTATGTGATAAAATATGTATTACTAAGGGTTGTAGCATAGTTGGTAGAGTACCTCGTTAACACTATTGCCAATGTTTTTCAGTGAGGTGCATCGTACAATTAAAATATTGATCTTATTGAGAAATCGATGTCGTACTTCATTGCTAACTAAAGAGGACTTCCATCTCCAAGTTTATCTTAAACCAAAATACTCAACAAGCATTTGCTCTCCCTGATAGGGAGGTGATCCAGACACCTTCTAATACAACACATCCAGGTTGTTCAATCATTTGATAACCAAAGTTATTCTTTGATAACTGATCAATATGAACATTTTCTATACTTATCCTTTCTAATCGAGCTTCTGTAACACCTCGTAAATTCGTGTCTGGTAATGTACTGATACGTGTCCATACTCCCAAATGTGCCTAATGTTGGCCGGGAGGGACTATTTTTGTCATTTATTGAAAATATGAATGTAGAGGGACTAAAAGTGTCAACATGCAATTTTTATTGCCTCTGAGTGACCTTTGCGGACCGTATAGCCTCATGGCTTACGGACCGCAAACAATGATTTTTTTAGTTTTGAGGTTCGGTTACGGACCGCAAAGCCTTATGGCTTAGTCCGTAAGCCAGCTAGAAACCTGGTACGCGCAAGGTACTTATGGACCGCAAGGGGTTACCCCTTACGGTCCGTAAAGAGGTGCCAGTGTCAGAATTTTGTTTGGGCTCCAAGTATACCACTTATACGAAAGCATGAGCTCCTTGGCTGCTCATGCCACATTTTAAGACACTTGTAATGATCCAAAATGAGCTCCAACACCTGGCAACATCTCAAATCTTGTTCCAACACTATAAATAGAGGATGAATGCAACTCATTTCTTTGCACCTCTTCTTTTATATCATTCTCTCTTCTCCTCTGGAAGTTCCTGGTCTATAGGAGCATCCAATTCAGTTCAAGTTCATCCAAGGATCACTTGTAAGTGTTCCTATCCTGAGCTTTTTCATTTTATAGGCTTTAATAGCCAAAAGTCAAGCAAAAATCGATTTTTGCTTTAACTTTCAGTTTAGACCATTATGGTCCATCCATTGTTCGAGTCGAACATGGCTACGTGATCGTAAATTGGTAGGTTTTAATCCCTCAAAAGGGCACCTCTTGAAAATCACGTTAACTAGGTCAAATGACGGGTCAAAGTTATCGTAATTAAAAAGTCAAAAGTCAGTTTTTCGTAAACTTTATAAACTGATTATATGAATGTTATAAATCATGTTTTGACACTTAAATAAGTTGGTAATTAATAGTAGAACATGTATGAACATGTTCAGCCCGTCATTTCCAGTTTTAGGGTCGGGTCGCAACCGAAAGTCGAATAGTTTGACTTCTGCTTTGACTTTCGATTCTGACCCGATTTTGCTAAGTTGGCTACTAAATTTAAGTTGTATTATGATCGTATTATAATGTAGGATAACCCTCTGAGGTTATACTACATGATCATAATCATATTCTGAGTTTTTATACAAGTTTCTATATTATGCCTAACTTTGACCCAAATGCCCTTTTTGCATAAAACATGGTTTTAATCAAAGATGAACTTGCAAAATGAATACCTACTGATATGTTACTATTATTAACATATTTGGTATTATAATTTTGTTCATAACCTGAGTTTTGATACAAGATCGTAAATTATGTTATTTAATGATCAAAACGCCCTTTTGGTGCATAGTATGGTTTTAAACCATAACTATCATACAAAATCTAATACCTACTGATATTATAACATAATTAAAGTGTTTTCACAGTAGGTACTTGATCATAACTCAGATTTATATGCAAGTTCTTAAACTATGTCGCATAATGAGTAAAATGCCCTTATGGTGCATATTTTGATTTTAAAACCTCCATGGTCATATAAGTTGATAACCTACTGATGTTATAACTTATTTAATGTATATTGGCATATAGAACTTGTTTATGACTCATCCGGTTACCCGATATCGCTTATATGCGTACGGTTAAGCTTATGTAACTAGTTTACGTAAGTTTACCGAAACGGGTCAAATCTTATCGTTTTTACTTCAAATTCCAGAATGTATATTGTTTACCCATATTATACAAGTCATATTACTCGTTGGTTTTAAACTACATTCTATTTTGATCATCGCTTAATCAAGTGTATCGTACCATTTTCGATAATTTAAGTTAACCTGTCCAAGTCTACGACTTGAATAAGAGCCGTTAACATTCTAATTGGTTATTTATACCATTCATTCCAGACTAGGGCCTTCCGGTAAATTGCAACCAACCTAGTTAATTGATTACGGCTGAGTTATTTATAATTCTTGCATATTAAGACGAGTTTTAGCCAGGTAAGTACTCTTAACCTATTTTCCCTATACGGGCTTGGGATACGGTAAATTATTACCGCTTGGTTGGGTATGGGATCATATGTCAGATTGTGACTACAAAATCCTCATAACCCGTTTTAATCTGTTTTGTCTGATAACTTAAACATTGGGGGTTAACGCGACCGTGTCCTGGATATCCTCGGCTCATTTAAGTTACTAATGGCCACGACCGAGCACGGGGTGTAGGCATACACCTGACAGATGCTAATGCTATCATAAAGTGTATTTCTTACCCATATTGAGATACCCCTTTGTGGGTTAAAGTGGCATGTCGGTTAATCATGTTATCGGTGTTTAGTACCGGGCCCCATATGTATTGACAGGCATGTAAAACTGTATACAAGATCATTTTGAATTGTCCCAAGCTATTTATAAAAATCATGTGCCTTGTTCACTTAAAACAATTTTGAAATATTTTCAAAATGTGTCGGTTATTTGTATTTACCAGTGTAAACTGACGTATTTTCAAAAGACTAAGTTACAGGTTGCAAGGGCACGTAAATAGGCTGGAAGTTGCGTGGTAATGCTAGAAGAGGAATTTGCAACTCCTTTGCATATATCCGAGTAGTATCTTGATCTCATTTTTGTACATTTTAGATCCGCCTGTGGATCCTTATTACAAACAGTCTGTAATTATTATTTTGAACTTTCAGACATTTACGTTTGTAATAATATTGTAAATCCAAGACTTCCGCTGTGCTATCTGTGTGTTTGCTTATCTTGATATCAATCTACGTCACGATATTCCCCACCTGGGCCCACCGGGCGAATGTGGTAAATATCGGGGTGTGACAGCTTCTTGGTATATCATTATGCCCCAAGCAGTGTTGCAAAAATCACGCCTAGGGGTGATTAATCGGTCATCGAAGGTGTGCCGCCTGGATTTTGGCAAATCAGCCAAACTGGGCAGCAGTGGTCATAATTGGTCAAAGTCGGAGAAATCAGTCAGAAATCGCCCAAATTTCGACCTAATCGGTCAAAATTGGACCAAACGGTATAGTGGAATGAGTTCTTACCTCGAAGTGTGTGATAACCTGCAATTTCAGGTTAATACTTTAACCTAACCACAATTAACTTACACATACATTCATAGCACTGCATTTAACTAGGGTTAGTTAAATGAGTCTACTTTGGCAATTCAGGGAATTACCGGAACACACACAAGTTAATTCTCGAACGTTGGTGACCAACTCGAATAATAATTATAAACGGACTGTTTACACGAAACTTATGCATTGCATGACAAATAAGTGAATTATATGCTATAAGTGTAAATTACAAGATGTTATGTGCTTTATGTGAAAGTTAAGTAGTTTGGGGTGTTTAGAGTTAGTATTGAAACTCTAATAAACTACTACATAACCCTAAACATTCCTCACAATTCATTGCATGACAGTTCTCTAATCATTCTCTAATCATTTGGCTACACAGCACAAATCTCAAATCATCAATCTTTGATCTTTCAATTCTTCAAAAACAAACCCTATACCGAATCTAAGGTAATGTTTATATTACACGTTGTTATTTTTGTTCCTTTGATTCATGCAAACCCTAGACATCTAAACAATCATCTATGATTAATTGATTATGCCTGATTAATGTGTGATTGTTTATATGTGAATGTGTAAAATGTTTATCAGAGATTAGTGATGCTATTGATATGCTAGAACTGTTAATCTGTGAATTAATTCGTAATATTGTAGAGTTTAGGGTGTGATTGCAGAACTGCAATGCAACTATTACATTGATATTGGTTTATCGTGTGTTTCTGTGCGATTACGGTTTTGGTCCGACTTTGTGAAGTCACAAATCTGGAGTATTGAGAATCTCATGTTCCGAGTTATTGTTAAAACAAGTTGATCGAGTTTATTACGTAATTCCGAGTTTGCTCATATAAAATAAAGGTTTCAAATTTATGTTGACTTTATGTCCGAGTTTACTGATTTAATGTTATCTGAATTTAAGTAAGAAACAAGGGGTCCGGGCTATTTAAAAGTTCTGAGTTTATGTATATCAAACCAGGTTGTACGGATTTAAAATATAATGAAGTTTTCGAGTTTACTTATATGACCATAATGTTTCTGAGTTTTATAATGTCTTCCGAACCTGTGTGGGGGATCCGGGTTTTTGCGCAATGTACGAGTTTGTTGTTTTGGGAAATAGTCCAAGTTTAAGTATGGGGGGTATTATAAGGTCCGGTTTTAAATTTATATTCCGAGTATAATTATAAAGTTAATGTTGTCCGAGGTTGTAGGAGTCCAAGGGGAGTCCGAGTTTGGTAATAGATAATGAGTCTGATTTGTTGAAGTATCTCCGAATTTATTGAATAAATAAATACAAGGTCCGAGTTTCTTAATGTGTAGACAAAGTCCGAGTTTAAGAGAGGAACCAGGATGGTTCCAAAATTGTTAAATGATTGTCTGAGTTTTATAGATAAACACATGATAAACATAGCATTTTACGGGGACGCAGGAATTTTTCGATTAAAGCTACTTACCTAGGCAAGAAATATCTATGTGATAAAATATGTATTACTAAGGGTTGTAGCTCAGTTGGTAGAGCACCTCGTTAACACTAGTGCCAATGTTTTTCAGGGAGGTGCATCGTGCAATTAAAATATTGATCTTATTGAGAAATCGATGCCTTACTTCATTGCTAACTAAAGAGGACTTCCATCTCTAAGTTTATCTTAAACCAAAAATACTCAACAAGCATTTGCTCTCCCTGATAGGGATGTGATCCAGACACCTTCTAATACAATACGTCCAGGTTGTTTAAACAATTTATAACCAAAGTCATTCTTTGATAAATGATCGATATGAAAATCTTCTATACTTATCCTTTCTAATCGAGCTTCTTGGTATATCATTATGCCCTAAGAAGTGTTGCAAAACCCACGCCTAGGGGTGATTAACCGGTCATCGGAGGTGTGTCGCCTGGATTTTGGCAAATCGGCCAAACTAGGCGGCAGTGGTCATAATTGGTCAAAGTCGGAGAAATCAGTCAGAAATCGCCCAAATTTCGACCTAATCGGTCAAAATTGGACCAAACGATATAGTGGAATGAGTTCTTACCTCGAAGTGAACCAAAATTGTGGCTATGGGCTTTTTTCTTCGTCATGTCTGATGAACAAGAGAGAAGGGGAAGAAGCAGCGTGCGTAATGAATGAGATGATGGGCTTAGGTTTAATTAAGTTTGAGTATTTTAACATTTAAGTCCTTGTATCTTTCACTAGTTTACATATTGTTCCCAAACTTTTAAATTTATATATAGAAAGTATAAAGAGTAAATTACGATTTTGGCCCCTGTGGTTATATCACTTTTACCCTTTTAGCCCAAAAAAGTATTTTTTAACATCTGAGCCCCTAACGTCATTTTTTCTAACCCTTTTGGCCCCTAACGCCTTTTTTCTAACCCTTTTGGCCCCTAACATTTAATGGATGAGGTTAGTGTTAGGGGCCAAAAGGGTTAGAAAAAAAGACGTTGGGGGCTCAGATGTTAAAAAAATTCTTTTTTGGGCTAAAAGGGTAAAAGTGATATAACCACAGAGGCCAAAATCGTAATTTACTCAAGTATAAAATTAACTATATATTTATATAAATTTGTAAACTTGTACATAAAAAGTCTAATCCGATTAATCCCTATTAATCTCGATTAATCCCTAGGTGGTACCTGTCACACCCCGATTTTCGGTGTGCCCGGTTGGTGGGTTTATGCGTGACGATTGATGACAATTTCACAAATATGCAACGGAAGATAGGATTAAAAGTAATAATATAAATGTTCAAATTTATTAAATAAAATTCATAAGTGTTTGATACAATGTTCCACAAGTAGGATCCGAAATAAAAGCGAGCATAAGGACAACATAGACCTTTAAGCATAGGAATTGCAAATTCCTAAGCTTTCCGTTGACCAAGCCATTCCACCCTATATTCGGGGTTCGTTACATGCGGTTTAATCTTTTTGAAAATACGCCAACTTTCTCCGCTAAATACAATTAACCGACTCTCTTTAAAAAAATAATTTTCATAAATTGTTTGATACATATTATGATAACCCATGAGTTAATCATTTAGTATTCTTTTGGGATAGATTTCTTATCACCAGTTTTACATGCTTTTCAATACAGCTGGGTACCAGAAATCTATGTTGGTATGTGATGATGGTACATACCACCTTTAATACAACGTCTTCTGGGAGTATCCTTACTACCCTGCGTGTATTTTATATGGTCATTCCTAGTTGATGAGTCGGGATGCCGGGACACAGTACCATTACCCCCAGTGTTTAATGTTATTCAAGCAATACAGATTAATCTGGATTCTTATATTTACGAAAGCATTTGCCCATTTATATAATACCCGCTCCAAGCAGCTAATGCCGTATCCTAAGTTTTTAAACAAAACTAGGCTAAAAGTATTTACCTTTGCTTAACAAATATTCCGTTTAAATAAGTTCTTTGAAGCAAAGCCATATTTCTAGTTGTATATCCTACGCTATCTGGAATGCTCTATAGTCCAGAATGAAACAGATATAAATATCCGTTAGAATGTTCACGAGTCTTTTTGTAAGTTATGTTACTTGACTCGTTTCTTAGAATGTTGTTCGATTTCACTAGATTAAGCGTTGACCGGGTAGAATGCGGTTTATACCCTTCCGAGTGCGAAGCCTCATCAGATATGGGTTATTTAACGAAACAATCTGATTTGGAGTGATTTTAAAAGGTGTAAACCCAATTCGACGAGTTTATATATTTTATATATATTAGACTAGTCTTTTGCATAATCGCGGCATCGGATGGTCGAAAGGGTCTATGACACATCCATTATGTCAAAATATATTTTCAGATGTTATATAATCAATTTGGAGGTCAAGTTATGTCACGACCCCCGACCCCACCCTGGACGGATTCGGGAGCCGCGAACCAGTTCAGTGGTACCGGTGGTTATTTAGAAAAGTAGTGCAGCGGAAATTTCATCAGGACCGTGAGTTAGGAAAAATTATCAGAGTTTAGAAAACACCGGATTTTATTTATTAAATAGATGGGATAAAACCATGTTTTGAAAGGTAGCTTTAATATGGGATAAACCCGAATATATAAAACAACTTTTCTTAATTTAATTTAACTGATAAATTAAGCCACTTCTGTAAGCCTTTTTGGTGCCGTATCATCACTCTTATTCCAATCTACTGTAATTACCTGAAACGCGTTTTAAAAAGATTTGGTCAGCCGGAAATACTGGTGAGTTCATTCAGTTTGTACAAAAATGACACATAGTTATAAATTACAGCATAAGAGCGATTACAATGGCTTCTATCTTATTTTTATCTGGCGCCGTGTCACCTCCTGGTGACGATGGTCATACCACTATTGGGTCCTTTCACCCAAGTAGTGACGATTATCACTGTTAGGATTTATTAGCCTAACCGTGAGAAATTAGTAATGTGCACAATACCCCACTAGCCAGTGATTCAATATAACCACGACTTAATCCCTGTAATTATAACTTTTGAAAATGATTGGAGTATTGTAAAACATTGTTGATAAAAAGAGAATGACTCACCTTATATGTAACACCCCTCGGTAAAACCAACACTCTCATAATATTTTCGACTCCCTATATTATATGTTAAAATACCTAATATGTCTTATAATACACCCCGTATGTGAAAACCGAGCCCGAAATATGTTATAGTTTATAAAATAAATTAAAAACATGAAATATTAAGCTGAGGCGGGCCGCGTAGACCCACCCCAACAGTTCACGCGGGCGGTATCAAGTCTGGAACCTGACTCCGCTGATTTCTTTAGTTAAAGCGGGCCGCGTAAGAGTCTTTGTTAGTTAACGCGGGCCGCGAGAGATCAACGATGCGGAGACACCCTGATCTAACACGTGTGGACATCATGGCAGGTCTACTTGGTGACCGGGACAAGCTATATGTTGACCATATGTTGACGCGGGCCGCGTAAGGCTTAGCCTTACCTTACGCGGGCCGCCTGAAAGTCGTATATCAGCACTATAAATAGAACGTATCAGTTTTCGTTTTCCGTCGCTCACAATTCATTCTCAATCTCGAAATTCTGGAATATTAGGCATAATATTTGGGTAGTATACCCCTAATTAGCGAGGTTCTGCTCCGTTGTAAGTATTATAACCCCAGTTTCGAAATAGTTACGCTGCCCGATTGATTTAGGATTCCGTAACAACTGTCGTGGTTCTGCCCGACGTAGTTGTTGGAATGCCGTCTCGGGGAGGGTATCATTAATATTTTCAAAGGGTTATGGTACTAACCAATGTACATTTGTATAAATTATAGATTATATCCAGGAAACCCTTACGCGAAGTCTAAGATAGCAATGTGAGTTTATCCTCTTTTTGTTAACCTTTTTGGAATACTTTACAAAACCTTAAATGTTTTACAATGCAATTAAGCGGTGATTGAGTCTTTGTAGTTCTTCAATTACTGTCGGTATGTTGGGGTTTTGTATACAAAATTTACTACACTGTAAAGTAGTAAGTCGGGGATGACAGGACGTTACCATTCGACAAAGAGTTAGCCAATGAGTAATATGACCCACAAGTCAGGATTGACAGTACTGAATGGGTAATTGTGTAGAAATAAACAATGTGATCGCTCTCAATACTGTTTTAATTGATAAAATGTTTCTTGATTAAACTGGGATTCACTCACCAGTATTTCCTGCTGACAAATGTTTTTAAAACATGTTTCAGGTAACAAAATGTGACAACCAATTAGTAAAAAGCCAGCTGGAGAGCACTGAAGGCTTGGGAAAAATGTGGCTATAACAGTTACCTAAAAGATGATGTTTTAAATTCAATAAAATAGGGTTTATCCCTATAAATGTATTGTAATTAGAAACTTGGGTTTTACCCATGTGATTATTAATATTAAATAAGGTGGTTTTACTCTGATAAACATTTCCTAACTACGGTCCTGATGTAAATTCCGCTGCAAGATTAAATAACTGATACCACCGAAACTCTGAGATCGTGTCCGCCCGTTCCCGGGAATCAGGGATCGGGGATTGCGACAGAAGGTGGTATCAGAGCCTAGCCACTGGTCTGAGCCAAAGAAGTGTTCTGCTGACACTTAGATTCTAAATTTTGTGTTAGGAAATAAATTATGGAAATAAGTGCATAACTGTAATTATGTGTTATGTGTTATTTGACTATTTGTTAGTTTACAGTATGAGTGATCAAGGACCCTCAGACGTGAATCGTCAGTTATCTGATTCACCTAGGAGTGAAGGTACATCATCACAGCCTGCCCTTTCGGGGTATTCTGCTGATCAGGAGGAAGGAATATTTGCCTTTAGAGCTCAATCTGAAGAGCCATTTCCTAATACGAAACGAGGATGGTTCAGTAAAGAAGCTTTTGCTCATAGGAAAAGAATGCGAAAATTGCAACAGCAAAGGGCTTTAGTAGCTATTAAGCGAGAGACAGATGCTCATACACAGGATATGCTTAATAGAAGCCTAGCTAATTTCCATATCCTAGCTACAACTGCTGCTGACCGGAGTCTGGAACAACTAGTAGCCCCACAACCACAAAACCCAGAACAACCCATGGAGATAGAAAATCCTGACAACCAAGTGGAGATGCACGACTTTAACCCAGAAGAAATCCCTAGGGTACCTGCACCAAACCCCCTAGACCCAAATTACGACCCCTGGTGGGACGATAATAGGGACTTTGTGCAACGCTACCCTATCCAGGAATATCCACCCATACAGAACATAGAAGCCTACCCAGGTATGGACCCTTTAGATCCCTATTACCAAGATGATTATATTAGGGAGATATTAGAGGATCCTTACCAATTTCATGAACTTTCACCCCCATATCAGGAACCCGCACCCCAGATTCCAAACCCAGTCCGAGAACCTGCACCCCCAATGAGTGCAGAAAACGTCCAAGAACTTAGGACTTTTGGGGAGGAAATTTTAGAGAGCAGTGAGAGAATGCGTCAGGTGGGAGAGCGTCTCGTATGGAAATACGATGAACGTAATATGGTTTTTTGGATAAATCCATATCCGTGAATGTGAGAATGGAGGAAACGGTAGTAGTAATAATAAAATATAATAAAATAAAATATGTGTGTACGGATGCATAGTACTATTAGTGTAATTTTCTTTCTGTTGGTATTGTAATCTTTATTTCAGTACTAGTATGTAAGAGACGCATAGTATATGAAAATATAGTACAAGTCGCAATGATCGACATTTTTGGCTAGATTGCGTGTCATGAAATTTACTATATTACTTATTATCTTGTGATATTAATACAGAGTAAATGTTTAAAATTCAGATGGCCGACGAAGGAAATCAAGGAAATCTGAATAACGATGATCAGAGTAACATTAACGTGGTTAATGAGAATCTAAGTATCAATAACAATGGAAACCAAATGGACAATAGTGCTATCCAACATATAGTGGCACAAGGAATTATAGATGCAATGCCATTTATTCTTCAAACGGTTCAAGAAGCGAATAATAAAAGTAAACATAGCAGTAAGCGACCAATTGAACCAGAAAACAGCGTGAACAATGGACCAGTACTTCAAATGCCTATTCCCAAAAGAAGAAGAACCATGTCTTATGGTTGTTCTTATAAAGAATTCTGGTCTTGTAAACCAATGGAATTCTCGGGCAACGAAGGGGCCATTGCAACCTTACGCTGGATAGAAAAGACTGAGGCAGTCTTAAGAATAAGCAAATGTGCTGAAGAAGATAAAATATTGTTTGCTTCTAATCTGTTTAAGAATGCAGCACTAGAATGGTGGAACACTATCCTCCAATCAAGAGGAAGTGATAGAACCTACAATATGGAATGGGAAGAATTTAAGAACAAAGTAGAAAGGAAATTCTGCCCACCCAATGAAAAAGAACAGATAGCAAACAAATTCCTAAACCTTAGGATGACTGGTGTGGATAGTAAGGGATACACTAAAATATTCTTTGAATATGCCAGAATAGTGCCAACCCTTGCTTCACCAGAACCAGTGTTAATCTCCCGTTATATCTGGGGATTAATCGGAGAGATTAGACATGTAGTCAAGGCAGCTAGACCTCAAACTATAGAAGAAGCTGTAGAACTAGCCAATACCTTGACTGATGAGTTAGTCCGTACCCGAGAAGAGGACCAAAGGAGGAACTTAACCCAGAAATTGACTCAAGAATTTCGTTCCAGAAATTCTAACCGTGGGAGAAATGTAGGTTCTACCTCTGCACCCTACTGTAGGCATTGCAAAAGAAAGCATTCAGGAAGATGCTCCATATACTGTAACTTTTGCAAAATATCAGGACACAAGGAAGAAGACTGCAGGAAGAAAGCTAACAACAAGATATGTTACAATTGCGGAGAACAAGGCCATATCAAGCTTAATTGCCCAAAATTAGCTCCAGCCACAGACAACAAGAATACAAAAAATGCTAGAGCATTTGTTCTGACTGCAGATGAAGCCAAGATGATTCCAGATGTCATAGCTGGTACATTTTTAGTTAATGATGTCTTTGCTAAAGTATTATTTGACTCTGGTGCAAACCAAAGTTTTATCAATACATCATTTTGCAAATTTCTAAATCAGTCATTAACTAAACTACCACAAGAATGTCTAGTAGAAACAACTAATGGAGAAACTATTAGGATTTCTGAAATCTTGCAGGGAGCAAGAATATAAATTTTTAACCAAATGTTTATAGCAAACCTATATCCCATGAATCTGGCAGGATTCGATATTGTCTTAGGAATGGATTGGTTAATAGCCAATAAAGCCAATATTTTATGTGATCAAAAGTCAATTCAAGTAAACTCACCAAAAGGTAAAACGATCACAATTAAAGGAGATAAGCCCTCTAGATCCACAAAATTTATATCTGTGATGAAAACTGCAAGCTATATAAGAAAAGGTTCTATAGTGTATTTGATTTCCATAATCACTAACACTAAAGGAAAAGAACTAAAAGACATTCCAGTAGTATCTCAGTTTTCAGATGTCTTTCCAGAAGAATTACCAGGACTACCACCCGATAGAGAAGTTGAATTCAGAATTCACCTGCTACCAGGAACATCACCGATTGCCAAAGCACCTTATCGTTTGGCACCCGCCGAAATGCAGGAACTGAAGAAACAATTAGATGAATTGTTAGAAAAAGGATTTATACAGCCAAGCTCATCACCATGGGGAGCGCCGATACTGTTCGTTAAAAAGAAAGACGGATCAATGTGTATGTGCATTGACTACCGTGAATTAAACAAGGTCACGATTAAGAATCAGTACCCATTACCGAGAATCGATGATCTATTTGATCAACTGCAAGGAGCTCGATTTTTCTCAAAAATCGATTTAAGGTCAGGATATCATCAGTTAAAGGTACAGGAAGAGGACATTCCTAAAACTGCTTTCAGAACAAGGTATGGACATTATGAATTTACTGTCATGCCATTTGGTTTAACCAATGCCCCAGCTGCATTTATGGACATGATGAACCGAATATGTAAGCCGTATTTGGATAAATTCATAATTGTTTTTATAGATGATATTCTAATTTACTCTAAGAATAAGGAAGATCATGTCAAGCATTTGCACGCACTTTTAAGTCTGTTAAGAAAGGAAAAGCTTTATGCTAAATTCTCTAAGTGCGAATTTTGGTTAGAACAGGTACAATTCCTTGGACATTTAGTAAACTATGAAGGAATTCATGTGGATCCCACAAAGATCGAGGCAATTACCAAATGGAAAACCCCTGAATCACCAACCGAGGTTAGAAGTTTCTTAGGATTGGCCGGTTATTATAGAAGATTTATTAAAGATTTCTCTAGAATAGCCATTCCTTTAACTAAATTAACCTGTAAATCTGTTAAGTTTGAATGGGGATTAAACAAGAAGAAGCATTTAGAATCCTTAAGCAAAGATTAACCCATACACCCATACTAGCATTACCAGAAGGAGCTGAAGACTTTGTAGTCTATTGTGATGCTTCTAAGTTAGGTTATGGATGTGTATTAATGCAACGTCAAAAGGTTATAGCTTACGCATCTAGACAACTTAAGAATCATGAAGAGAATTATTCAACTCATGATTTAGAATTAGGAGCTATAATTTTTGCCCTTAAGATTTGGAGACATTACCTTTATGGTAGTAAGTTTACCATATTCACTGATCATAAGAGTTTAAGGTATATCTTCAAGCAAAAGGAGTTGAATATGAGACAAAGACGCTGGATGGAGATGCTTAGTGACTATGATTGTGATATCCAGTATCATGAAGGAAGAACAAATGTAGTAGCAGACGCTTTAAGCCGAAAGTATCATGAAAAACCAAAAAGGATACGTTCTCTTAAGTTAAATCTGCAAGTAGATTTAAATGATCAGATAAGAGAAACACAAGAATCAGTAATCAAGGAGGATGCTGAAAAATTAAAGGGTATGTTAAAAGAATTAAAACAAGGAACAGATGGAATTTGGAGATTCCATGAAAAGAGAATGTGGATACCTAAATTAGGAAATCTACGTCATCGTATACTAGAAGAAGCCCATAAATCTAAGTATACAATGCATCCAGGAAGTGATAAAATGTACCAGGATTTAAGAAAAAATTTCTGGTGGATAGGAATGAAGAAGGACAGAGCAGCCTATGTTTCTAAATGTTTAATTTGTTCACAAGTTAAAGCTGAACACCAGAAACCCTCAGGTTTGTTACAGCAATTAGAAATGCCAGTTTGGAAATAGGAATTGATAACAATGGATTTTGTTACTAAATTACCCAAAACCAAGAAAGGAAATGATACAATCTGGATGATTGTAGATAGGCTAACCAAGTCAGCTCATTTCTTACCAATGAAAGAAACTTTTAGTATGGAACAATTAGCTAAATTGTATGTAAATGAAATTGTTTCTTTACATGGTATTCCTTTATCAATTGTTTCTGATAGGGATAGCCGATTTACCTCACATTTTTGGTCAAGTTTCCAAAAGGCAATGGGAACTAAGTTAAAACTAAGCACAACTTATCATCCTCAAACCGATGGACAAAGCGAAAGAACAATTCAAACAATGGAGGACATGCTTAGAGCTTGTGTAATTGACTTCGGAGGTAACTGGGACGATCACTTACCTTTAATAGAATTTTCTTATAATAATAGTTATCACACAAGTATCAATGCTGCACCATTCGAAGCACTTTATGGACGTAAGTGCCGAACCCCAGTCTGTTGGGCAGAAATTGGGGAAAAGCAACTATCTGTACCTGAGATAGTGCAAGAAAGAACTGATAAAATCATTCAAGTCAAGGAACGACTGAAAGCCGCACGTGATCGACAGAAGAGCTATGCCGATAACCGGCACAAGCCATTGGAATTTCAAATAGGAGATAAAGTATTGTTGAAAGTCTCTCCTTGGAAAGGAGTAGTAAGATTCATCAAACGAGGAAAGCTAAGTCCCAGGTATATTGGACCTTTTGAGATTATTAGAAGAATAGGACCTGTAGCCTATCAGCTACAACTGCCAGAGGAAATGGCAGGAATACATGATGTATTTCATGTATCTAATCTTAAAAAGTGTTTAGCTGATGAATCCCTAATAGTACCTCTTAAGGATATAGAGGTAAATGAACAACTCAAGTTTGTAGAAAGGCCTCTACATATTGAAGACAGGAAAGTCAAAAATCTCAAGCATAAAAGACTAGTTCTAGTCAAAGTAAAGTGGGACTCCAAAAGAGGACCAGAGTAAACATAGGAGCTTGAATCAGAAATGCAAAAGAAATATCCGCATTTGTTCCAGTAGATCTCGAGGACGAGCTCTAAAATAAGGTGGGGGAGAATGTAACACCCCTCGGTAAAACCCACACTCTCATAATATTTTCGACACCCTATATTATATGTTAAAATACCTAATATGACTTATAATACACCCCGTATGTGAAAACCGAGCCCGAAATATGTTATAGTTTATAAAATAAATTAAAAACATGAAATATTAAGCTGAGGCGGGCCGCGTAGACCCACCCCAACAGTTCACGCGGGCGGTATCAAGTCTGGAACCTGACTCCGCTGATTTCTTTAGTTAAAGCGGGCCGTGTAAGAGTCTTTGTTAGTTAACACGGGCCGCGAGAGATCAACGATGCGGAGACACCCTGAGCTGACACGTGTCGACATCGTGGCGGGTCTACTTGGTGACCGGGACAAGCTATATGTTGACCATATGTTGACGCGGGCCGCGTAAGGCTTAGCCTTACCTTACGCGGGCCGCCTGAAAGTCGTATATCAACACTATAAATAGAACGTATCAGTTTTCGTTTTCCGTCGCTCACAATTCATTCTCAATCTCGAAATTCTGAAGTATTAGGCATAATATTTGGGTAGTATACCCCTAATTAGCGAGGTTCTGCTCCGTTGTAAGTATTATAACCCCAGTTTCAAAATAGTTACGCTGCCCGATTGATTTAGGGTTCCGTAACAACTGTCGTGGTTCTGCCCGACGTAGTTGTTGGAATGCCGTCTCGGGGAGGGTATCATTAATATTTTCAAAGGGTTATGGTACTAACCAATGTACATTTGTATAAATTATAGATTATATCCAGGAAACCCTTACGCGAAGTCTAAGATAGTAATGTGAGTTTATCCTCTTTTTGTTAACCTTTTTGGAATACTTTATAAAACCTTAAATGTTTTACAATGCGATTAAGCGGTGATTGAGTCTTTGTAGTTCTTCAATTACTGCCGGTATGTTGGGGTTTTGTATACAAAATTTACTACTCTGTAAAGTAGTAAGTCGGGGATGACAGGACGTTACCATTCGACAAAGAGTTAGCCAATGAGTAATATGACCCACAAGTCAGGATTGACAGTACTGAATGAGTAATTGTGTAGAAATAAACAATGTGATCACTCTCAATACTGTTTTAATTGATAAAATGTTTCTTGATTAAACTGGGATTCACTCACCAGTATTTCCCGCTGACAAATGTTTTTAAAACATGTTTCAGGTAACAAAATGTGACAGCCAATTAGTAAAAAGCCAGCTGGAGAGCACTGAAGGCTTGGGAAAAATGTGGCTATAAAAGTTACCTAAAAGATGATGTTTTAAATTCAATAAAATAGGGTTTGTCCCTATAAATGTATTGTAATAAGAAACTTGGGTTTTACCCATGTGATTATTAATATTAAATAAGGTGGTTTTACTCTGATAAACATTTCCTAACTACGGTCCTGATGTAAATTCCGCTGCAAGATTAAATAACTGATACCACCAAAACTCTGAGATCGTGTCCGCCCATTCCCGGGAATCAGGGATCGGGGGTTGCGACATTATAAGCATGCAGTATTGATTTAACAAGCTTCTTGATTCTACTCCTTCTGATAATTAAGTATATACTTTATTGTTTTGAACCTTCTAATGATTAAGCATCCATTTTGATTGTAAGTGTATGGTGTAGAGTTAAACATTTAGTTTAACAGAATGGAATACGTTTTAGTGTTAAACCAAATCAAACCTAACGATGGTCACGAGATCAGAACCTTAATGAAATTCACAAAGTATAGTCTTATTCAGATAGTACTTTGGCATCTGTTTAACGAAATTCACAAAGTATAGTCTTATTCAGACAGTACTTTGGCATCCGTTTAACGAAATTCACAAAGTACAGCACTTTGGCATTCGTTAGTTGGTTCCCGAATCGATCGGACAGAACATCGCTTTGGTGATTATTGGTTAGAACACCAACGTATAGAGAGAAGAATAGAAGAAATGAGCAAAGGAAATGAATTCCTAGGCTTCCTATTTATAGGTAAGAAGTATGAAATTTCTAGGAAGTTTCCTATTGCTTTTCTAGGAAGTTACCTATACATTTTCTAGGAAGCTTCCTACCCACATATATATCTTCTTACACCTTCCTAGCACCTTCCTTTGATATTATCTATTTCATATATATACATATATATATTTATTTTCATGTATATCTATTTAGGTGTTTAATTTACTTACTTAATTAATCTTACTTAGCTTAATTAACCTTGCTTAGCTTAATTAATCTCGCTTAGTTTAATTAATCTTGCTTAACTGATTAATTAATCATACTTAACTTAATTAATCATACTTAACTGATTAATCTTACTTAGCTGATTAAGTTTAACTTATCTATTAAGGTTTCTTAACCGTTAAGTTTTACTGACTAATAAGTTTACTTAATTACTAATTATTCTATTTGAGCATCTCCCTGGTTACGAGTTCTAATTTCTAGCTACAATGGAACTCATATTAGTGAATTACTCAATTCAACTTTAACGATAATCACGAGATCAAAACTCACAACTAATGACAAAGTATAGCCAAATATTGGCATCACTTAAACATCAATTGGATTGGTTTTAATCGATCGGATAAAGTATCGTACCAGTGATTAGAGTTATTACCCTAATACGGGCAGAGTTTCAGGATTTAGAAGGTATAATCCCGAGCTACTATTTACTATAATAAAAGCTGAAGGAAAGAAAAGAATTGAGCAGTTTGAAACGTAGCAGTGATCGAGTTAATACCCTGGATTTGTAGCAGCGTCTTAATACCTTAAAACTTCGAATTTAGGCAGTATACTTCGTTTTTGACTGAAATTTCCGACACAGATGAACTGCTCATGCACCAGCAATTTATAGCAAACTTTTGGGTTTTACGCGGCCCGTGTAAACCCACACCTGATTCTTACGCGGCCCGCGAGAGCCCGCTAGGTTTGGTGTGTCACGAGTAGGGTCGCCATGTGTGCGACACGTGGCCTGGAAAGCTTATCCGGTCAACTTTAAGTTGACGCGGCCCGCGTAAACTCCTCTTATGGTTTACGCGGCCCGCCTGAAACCTAATTTTCTTGATTTCTTGGTTTTTCATGCACATTAGGGTTTCAGGGGTCCGGGTTTTTACTTACGGGTCGATTTGGGACATTTTCGCAGGTCCTTACATCCTCCCCACCTTGTTTTAAATCTCGTCCTCGAGATTTGGGCTACGATATCTCTTTTAGAGTTATGTCATGTTTTAGTCAATAAGAACAGTTTTAAGATGAATACGTGTTTTACAATAATTAGGGCTCAATGGTTCAACTGAATTAGTTCAAGAAGTTGATGTCAAATGAATGAGATGAAATGATATAGTTTCTAAGGTGATTAGGTTCAAGTGAATGTTTACAAGTTGTGAATGATTTTTAGAAACAATAGAATTCACTGTCAATAGAAAATTTACTTTGATTGTCAACTGAGGAAGACTCAGAATCAACAAGCTTGAATGAAATAGAAGTATGAAAATGATTGGTCAACTGAGAAAAATCAATGGGTTGACATTTATCGAATTACAAGGATACACCGATATACAACAGAGTTTAGTGTATCATTGTCTTAACACATAGTTGTATTAAGATCATTTTCAAGGATGCGTCAAGCGAAAGGTATATATAGATTAGCTCAAGCTACAAGTCTATACCGACGCTACAAGGTGTCGTAGTGATCGAAATAATAAATAGTGGTGACTGGACGAGTTCACCGTGTTTGAAACCAAATGAAAGTTCAACGAAGTAAATCCGAATGTTTGTTTCAAATAAATCTAGTAGGATTTTCGTTTGAAATTGAAACAATTGAATAATGTTTTTCGATTGAAGATAATAAAGCAATAATTATCACGAAAGGCTCGATTGATGCTGTAAGAACCATTAAGAGATACACTGAAATATGACATGAATTTGTGTATCATTATCTTAGCACACGATTGTGTTAAGATTGCTTTTATAGGATAACCCAACAAAGCGGATTCAATATAAATAAATAAATAATTAAATCCGTATATGATGTGTGCAAACGAGATTAGCGCAAGCTTCAAATTTGTGAAAACGTCACCACAAGGTGATCGTGATCAAAGAAACGATTTAATGAAATCGAAGACCAAACAAGCCTGTTATGGTTCAAAGCAATTGAAGTGCTTGTTGGGACTATTTCGAAGATGATGGCTTCAATTCATCATATGGGACTTTGAATTGAATACGTAATGCGAGCAAGTTCAAACAATTGAACTTGGTTTAAACAAAACGAGTTCATGTATCAATAAGAAAGTTCTGACATGGTCACAACAAAAACCATGTATACCATTCAAAAGAAAATCGAGTTTTTTCAAGAATTCATCGATTCGATATCAAAGAGTCATCGTTTTGAAAAAAACGCGGTTTACAATGCAAAGATCAAGTATAGCGAAACGATATGTGAGTTTTAATAAAACAACAAATTGGAATAAAGCCCTCCTATGGTCTTCATAATTCAAACTAACCACATGCGCAACAAACAGTGCATGTGTAACGTGTGGATTTACCAAGAAATGAAACAACCAAATATTCGCGATTATGAAAGAAATCCTCATGATGACCATTAGGAGAGTAGAAATGCAAAAGTCTATTTACTATGTGCAGAGGTCTGAATTTTAACAAAAGGAATTTAAGAATTTTATCAGGAATTTTGTGTGATAACCGTTGTTAAGTGACATTACTAGGGAATGTCGAATAAAATGAAATAGGGGGATTGTAAAGGTATGTGACTTCTTTTGCAGTGTCAAGAATTGGATTAGACTATGCACCGATTGTTGTGAAATCTTGTTCTATCGTATCTCAGCAAGCTTCATGTCGTTTGTAGGATCACGTGGCCAAGTGCTGCTTTTTGATTAGTAGTTCTTCCACTGACGGGATTCGCATTGGTGTCGTCATGCCCAATTATATTTTCCAAAGGTCTTGCCTTGAAAGTCATGTGTGATATACTTCGACGTCTGTGGACGTATAATTTAAGTTTCATGTGTTTTCTTGTGCACTAGCACAACTTTACATGCTTCTTACTTGCGTTAATAGTTTATGGTAACGCATTGGAAATTGATGCGTGTGAAGTGTCGTTAGTTTTTAATGTATCTATTAAGCCCTTTTTAACACTTTTTTTTAGCCAAGTTTTAAATTTATAAAACACGATATTTACTAACACTAAACACACATATGGGCAAATGCACCCATCGTGAGCGTAGTATAGTGTTGGTAAGATACCGAGGTCGTCCAAGGACACAAGAGCTTTTAGTACCGGTTTATCCTCAACGTCTAATCAAATCAAAAAGTTTAGAAAAATGTTTTAAGCTAAGAAAAATAAAAACTAACTAAAATGCTGAAAAATAAAAATAAAAATAAAAACAGATAGACAAGATGAATCACTTGGTTCCGACTCGTGTATAGTGTAACCTTTGATTATTTCCGCACTTTTGCACTTGTTTAAGAGATTATCTTAGTTATTGTAGTAGGCCCCTCTTTTGGAGGTGACGTTACCCTCAACCCAGTAGTTTGAGTCAGCAAGGATACAATCCTAAAGGGTCGGATTATTGAAAGGTAATTAATTAAGTTATTAATGCAAATTATGGTAGGCCCCTCTTTTGGAGGTGACGTTACCCTCGACTAAGTAGTCTGAGTCAGCAGGGATACAGTCCTAAATAGCCGGGTTATAGTATTAATTGTAGTTTAACTTATGAGGGGATCAAAGAGTTTGGACCCCCGCCATCCAATACCGTTAAGTATTGAAGGAGGTCCTACTAAATTTGACCCAGGTCCATTGCAGGACCTCTAAACGCTGAACAATGGCAATACTCTTACCAAACCGTTCCCTTAACCCCCGACCAGGTAGCCAACATACCTCCATATAGACCGTGGAGATATGAATGGTGAAAATCTTTTATTTTATATAGACAGTAAAATAATGTCAAGACACCACGGACAAACGATAAGGAAGAATCACCTTCAACATAAGAAACTAGTTATTAAAGTCATTAATACAAAACCAAGTAAAAAGTGCGAAAAGATTGAAAATAAAAAGTATTACACTAGACACTTGTCTTCACCAAGTGATGTAAGAGACTTAGGCAAACATGGCCTTGATTGTCAAGAACTCTTACGATCAATCTTGGATCCCGAGATGACTCACACACTCTACGATGGACAATGGATGATGGTGGTGGATGATGGTGTTATGGTGGTGGTGGGTGATGGGTGAAGTATGAGAGAGGTGGTGTGCCAAGGGATGGTTTGAGCTTGAGCCAAGCACTCCTATTTATAGGCTGAACAGAAGCTCGGGCACGGCCCCGTGTCCAGTGGGCACGGCCCCGTGTCCACATCCTCTCTTTCTTCATTTAATGCAGCTTGTCTTTATTAGTTGACCACGCCCCCGTGTCCGCTGAGCACGACCCCGTGTGCAGAAGAATCTTTGTACTATGAAGATTTGCCTGGATTGTGCGAATCTTATAGTTGAACACGGCCCCGTGTCCGCTGAGCACGGCCCCGTGGTGGGCAATAGAAGCTTCTACCACTTTGTCTTTTCTGCTGACACTTGGGGACGCCCCCGTGCTGGCTGAGCACGGGGCGTGTTCAGTCTTCTGTCTTCTTGTTTTGCTTGGGAAGATGCTGTCGTGGGGTCGAGCATGTCACGTTTGTTCCTTTTCTTGTATTTATGTTAGATTTTGCTGTCTTTTTGCTTCTTTTGTTAATTTGAGCTAATTTAATCCTGAAAATACAAAAGGAAGACAAAAGCACATTTTTTTCCAACATTAGTACTAAAAAATGGTTAGTTTTATGCCACAATTGATATAATTTATATGTTGCATTTTGCACACATCAAATACCCCCACACTTGAATCTTTGCTTGTCCTCAAGCAAAACTCTTTATAATGTGGCTTTACACTCCCAAATGGAATGGGTAGAGAAGAAGGTTTTTGGGCTTGTCATAGAGTGTCGGGATTTCCAAGATTCTTTATTTAGTTTTATTTTTATTTATTTACAATCCTATTCGTCATAATTTATTTAAAACTTTTCATAAGATAAATTACTTATTAGGGCATAACATGCCTCTTTAAAATTCTATTTATATACAAGTTCACATACCTCACGGGGATCACTCAACACTCGGCCGAAAATGTATTTTAGTGGATCACTCGAGAGCGGCATGGAACTTACTCCTACCATAGGCTTGCCAAGCAATCAATCCTCCTCCTTTTTAACTATGTACCTTTGTAAATATCAAGAGGACTTTTTGGGTGAAGGGTTAGGCTTGGGTTAAAGGTAGGTGGTTGGGTTAGTGGTTAGTAGAAATGGTGAAAAAGCGTAAAAAGCGTCTGTTTTCGTAAGACTTTTTATTTTTGTAACTTTTATTTTGATGAAGCTATTATTCAAACAAAGTTATCTTTGATGAACTTGTTTGTTTATTTTCTTTTGCTTCATCCTCAACACATTTTTTTTTGAAAAATCATACGAAAAACCGAGCTAGTTACTAAAACAAAGGGTTAAAAATGAAAAAGGTTTTGGTGGGTGAAAGGGTGTTTGGTTTGGGTTATGAAATGAAAAGGTTTAGGCTCAAAGGGGCTAACTAGGGGGATTTTGGGTAGGTGGTAAAAAAAAAGAAAATAATGGTGTAGAAATAAAAAGGGTTAGTCCTAATGCCTCCATCATTTACTTACCCGGGTTTAAGTTGGTAAGGACCGGGAATGTATCGTCGTGGCAAGTTCTAGAGTCGTAAGAACCAAGCGGCTATTCACACAAGAAACGAAAAATGAGCATTTAATTTAAAGATATATATTTATATGCTCAATAAAGGCTCAAAACTCACTTTTGTGGGAAAGGGTTTTTATGTGATCAAGTATATATAATTAAATTTTAACTAAGCTTGCCATGCCTTTTCATAATTTTCTTATGTTGGTTCTTTTTATCACGACGCTATCGGTTGTAAATTCGTAAAAATATAACCTTTTAAGAACTTGAAATTCCCGAATTAAACCTAGACAAGTAAAAAAATGAAATTTTTTTTTGAAAAAATTTGGGGTGATTAGCGGTTCCAATAGAGTTTTGTGTAAGGCTTGTATTTAGGACTTGCAAGATTCAAGGTTTTAGCATCCCCCCACACTTAAATTACACATTGTCCTCAATGTGTCCCAAAAATAAGTTTTTAGGTTGATTGAATGTGTAAAAATGTGTAAAAAGCAAAAATTTTGTGTTACTGGGCGCTGAACACGGCCCCGTTTTATCCGGGCACGACCCCGTGTTCAAGTGCCAGTAACAAAAATTAAACAAAAGAAACAGAAGCCTGGATACGGGGGCGTGTTGGGTGAACACGGCCCGTGTCCGGTTTACCTGAACTGGGTATTTCTACAGACTGTGCAGCACGGGGCCGTGTTGGGCGGACACGGCCCGTGCCGAACTTACTGTAAACGAAGAAATTTTGTCGGATGGTCCTGTCTTCCTGTATGGGGTACTGGTTCAAGCTTCCCTTGTATCCTTTGCCATCTCAAGTGTGTTTTATTCCTGAAAATTAAAACTAGCTAGAAAACATAAAAATTAATCTAAACTAAACTAAGGATAGTTCCGCGGAATGTCTCCGTTGTGCGCCACGTTTATAAGGGTCCTTGGCTAGATCCAAAGCCTGGTCATATGTCACTCAAGTGGGATGTTTCGCATCCCATGTTGCACCGTCGGAGAGCGTCATCCAAGCTTGAGTCTATGACCTTCGTGTAGTCGACCGGGTTTTCGTCTTCTACTCTCTTTCCAACTCCAAACTTTACTTCCTCGTCCCCAAACTTCAATGTTAATGTTCCGTCATTCATGTCAACCACTGCTTGGGCGGTGGCTAGAAATGGCCTCCCGAGGATGAGAGGAACATCGGCGTCTTCTTCCATGTCTAGGATGACAAAGTCGGTTGGGAAAACGAAATTGTCAACTTTAACCAATAGGTTTTCAGCGACACCTTGTGGAATTTTGACGGATCTGTCGGCGAGTTGTATGCTCATCTTTGTAGGACTCGTTGTTCCTAGGCCGAGTCGTTTGAACATCGATGTGGGCATGAGGTTAATGCTAGCCCCAAGATCGGCTAATGCATTACGAACGGGGGATTCCCCAATCGAGCAAGGAATTGTGAAGCTTCCGGGATCGATTTTCTTTTGTGGAAGTTTGTTGAGTACTAAGGCGGAGCATTCTTCGCCTAAGTTAACTAATTGCAATGATTCAATTTTCCTTTTATGAGTGAGGAAGTCCCTCATAAATTTTGCATATTTAGGCATTTGGGTAAGTACCTCGATAAAAGGAATATTAACATGCAATTGTTTTAGTAAATTTTTGAACTTTGCGAATTGCTCATCGGTCTTTTGACGATTTAACCTACTGGGGTACGGAATCGGAGGAGTCTTGGTGGGCTCTTGATTCGGTAAAGAAGCCTTTTTTGGTTGGGGTGCGGGTGGAGTCGTGGTTTGGCTGGACTGGCTTCTTTCATCTGACGGTAATGGAGCCTCCTCGGGACCCACGGTTCGATTTCTCAACGTGATGAGATGTACTTGTACTTTGGGTTGGTTTCGGTATTGCTAGGTAACGCGCCTTGTGGTCTCTCGGAGAAATTTTGAGCTACTTGATTTAATTGTTTTTCAATGTTTTGAATGCTAGCTTGTTGATTTCTAAAATTCGATTCTAATTGCTGAAATCGATCCGAGTTTTTCTTTTCGGTGTCGGAGATGAGGCGAGATACAGTATCTTCAAGCCTTTCTCTTCCACCTTGTTGTTGAGAAAAATTTTGTGGTTGTTGAAAGTTAATTCGTTGGTTTTGTTGGTTACTACTATTGCCGGGATCTCTCCAACCAAGGTTTGGGTGGTTACGCCATCCTTGGTTGTAGGTACCCGTTGGAGGACCCGATGGCCTAGGTCTGTTATCAATGTAGTTTACCGTTTCTGTTTGTTCATCTAATTCTTTCATACAACTCCAATTTTCATGTGGCCCACCACACCATTCACAAGCCATAACCGAGGCCGTTTTTATCATTTCTAGCTTTTTGATTTTCGAAGAGAGGGCCTCGATTTGGGCTTGTAAAGAAGTGCTTTCATCAACCTTATGGGCGCCCGAGGCAATAGATTTATTACCTCGGGGAGTGTGCCATTGAAAAATGGTTTGAGCAATTTCCTCAATTTGATTATATATTTCATTTGGGCGACGATTACCTAAAAGTCCCCCAGAGCTAAAATCAAGTGTTTGTCTTGTGTGTGGCAACAACCCATTGTAGAAAGTGGATACTTGTTGCCATACCGCAAGACCGTGATGAGGACACTTTCTTAGTAGCTCCTTGAACCTTTCCCAAGTTTCATATAAGGATTCCCCATCCTCTTGTGAATATGTATTAATTTCAGTCATTAATTTAGCCGTTTTAGCAGGAGGGAAATACTTATATAGAAACTTTTGGGCTAGTTCATCCCAGGTGTTTACCGAGCCAACTGGGAGGGTGTTAAGCCAAGCCTTAGCTCGGTCTTTTAGTGAAAATGGAAACATTCGAAGGCGGATGGCGCCATTCGATGCTCCATTGATCCGAAAGGTATCACATATTTCTAAGAAATTAGTAATGTGTAGATGGGGATCCTCGTCCGCAAGTCCATGAAAAGTAACGGAGTTTTGAAGCATTTGTATCAAAGGCGGTCGAAGTTCGAAGTTATTGGCTTCGACATTCGATGCATTGATAGCGGCGCCGAGATTACCTACGGTGGGCCGTAGGTAATCCATGAGGGTACGTTGGTCCGCCATTGGAAGTGGGTCCCCCGAAACTTTCTCTTGATTTTTAGCCTTAAGTCTTTTTCTGAGAAAGCGTTCGGGTTCTTCTAGAGGTTCTTTTATGTCTCTACTAGAACTGGAGCTCATGCACTACGTAGGAAGTTCAAATGTGGCGCCTGGGTCCCTAATCCTGCAATAAAAACAGAAAAGAACGTTGGTCAGAAGGTTCACCACGGCCCCGTGCTCAGTGAACACGACCCGTGGTCGGAGATACAGTGTTTGTTTCCCGGATCCCTGTTACTGGGAGTTGGACACGGCCCCGTGTTGCACCGACACGGCCCCGTGCTCAGCTCTCTGTAACTCGGAAAATAAAAACTGCCAGCGATAGTGCTAGGCACGGCCCGTGTCCGACCAGGCACGGCCCGTGCTGAGCTCTGCAGAAACAGAAAAACTAAGAAAAATCCTAAAAAAATGAAAAATAAGAAAAAAAAATGATTAGGCCATTGATTCCTAACTTTCTTAAAATCCTTGTGTCCCCGGCAGCGGTGCCAAAAACTTGATGCGTGTGAAGTGTCGTTAGTTTTTAATGTATCTATTAAGCCCTTTTTAACACTTTTTTTAGCCAAGTTTTAAATTTATAAAACACGATATTTACTAACACTAAACACACATATGGGCAAGTGCACCCATCGTGAGCGTAGTATAGTGTTGGTAAGATACCGAGGTCGTCCAAGGACACAAGAGCTTTTAGTACCGGTTTATCCTCAACGTCTAATCAAATCAAAAAGTTTAGAAAAATGTTTTAAGCTAAGAAAAATAAAAACTAACTAAAATGCTGAAAAATAAAAATAAAAACAGATAGGCAAGATGAATCACTTGGTTCCGACTCGTGTATAGTGTAACCTTTGATTATTTCCTCACTTTTGCACTTGTTTAAGAGATTATCTTAGTTATTGTAGTAGGCCCTTCTTTTGGAGGTGACGTTACCCTCAACCCAGTAGTTTGAGTCAGCAAGGATACAATCCTAAAGGGTCGGATTATTGAAAGGTAATTAATTAAGTTATTAATGCAAATTATGGTAGGCCCCTCTTTTGGAGGTGACGTTACCCTCGACTAAGTAGTCTGAGTCAGCAGGGATACAGTCCTAAATAGCCGGGTTATAGTATTAATAGTAGTTTAACTTATGAGGGGATCAAAGAGTTTGGACCCCCGCCATCCAATACCGTTAAGTATTGAAGGAGGTCCTACTAAATTTGACCCAGGTCCATTGCAGGACCTCTAAACGCTGAACAATGGCAAGACTCTTACCAAACCGTTCCCTTAACCCCCGACCAGGTAGCCAACATACCTCCATATAGACCGTGGAGATATGAATGGTGAAAATCTTTTATTTTATATAGACAGTAAAATAATGTCAAGACACCACGGACAAACGATAAGGGAGAATCACCTTCAACATAAGAAACTAGTTATTAAAGTCATTAATACAAAACCAAGTAAAAAGTGCGAAAAGATTGAAAATAAAAAGTATTACACTAGACACTTGTCTTCACCAAGTGATGTAAGAGACTTAGGCAAACATGGCCTTGATTGTCAAGAACTCTTACGATCAATCTTGGATCCCGAGACGACTCACACACTCTACGATGGACAATGGATGATGGTGGTGGATGATGGTGTTATGATGGTGGTGGGTGGTGGGTGAAGTGTGAGAGAGGTGGTGTGCCAAGGGATGGTTTTAGCTTGAGCCAAGCACTCCTATTTATAGGCTAAACAGAAGCTCGGGCACGGCCCCGTGTCCAGTGGGCACGGCCCCGTGTCCACATCCTCTCTTTCTTCATTTAATGCAGCTTGTCTTTATTAGTTGACCACGCCCCCGTGTCCGCTGAGCACGACCCCGTGTGCAGAAGAATCTTTGTACTATGAAGATTTGCCTGGATTGTGCGAACCTTATAGTTGACCACGGCCCCGTGTCCGCTGAGCACGGCCCCGTGGTGGGCAATAGAAGCTTCTACCACTTTGTCTTTTCTGCTGACACTTGGGCACGCCCCCGTGCTGGCTGAGCACGGGGCGTGTTCAGTCTTCTGTCTTCTTGTTTTGCTTGGGAAGATGCTGTCATGGGGTCGGGCATGTCACGTTTGTTCCTTTTCTTGTATTTATGTTAGATTTTGCTGTCTTTTTGCTTCTTTTGTTAATTTGAGCTCATTTAATCCTGAAAATACAAAAGGAAGACAAAAGCACACTTTTTCCAACATTAGTACTAAAAAAGGGTTAGTTTTATGCCACAATTGATGTAATTTATACGTTGCATTTTGCACACATCAGAAATTCTTATATTTTTGATGGTGTCCCAACTTAAAGGGTTCCTTTATTTTTTTTCTTTTTTTTGTCGTACGAGTTACGAGACAGATGATCAAACGAAATAATGTTTGATATCGGAATTATAGATATATGCAAGAGATTCCTGATAAAGAAATCTAGAATTATTATTGACACTTATGTTCGTGATTTATTTTAAATTGTCAATCGTTATGGCTTTTGGAATTCCTTATAGATATACATATCTATATAATCATACATACCATTCATAAGGTCAATGTATTTAACAGATTCATATTTCCAAAAACAAGTCAGATATCAGGTCATGATACTATTTAGGGAAATCTTGTCACTTGTTTGACATATTATATACCCCATCTTATCCGGTTCTCGCCGAGAGGTAACCCCATTATATCCGGACAAGCTGGAGAGTCTGCTACACCATACCCAGTCTTGCCGGAGAAGAAATTTGTATTTCCCATAAATAGTATTTTTTTCAAGATTTTAAAAGTACCTCTTTTATTAAGGCTTTCATCCAGAATCAAGGAAATTTTTATTCCCATAACATATCTTATTCTAGACCAATTAGTATCAATAAGCAAGAACTAACAGCAATGAAGTGTTATTGCTTATTTATCGTACTTTGCAATGTTCTAATCATTATTCTTACGGCATACCAATATCTATCACATTATACTTATATGAGTAATTAGCTCATCTTGGAGCTCATATTAAGGCATCTTTCTTAAGTTGAAGTCTAAATATTATCCTGAGTGCTACCAGAAAATATCAAGTTCCTAACTCTTAGTTTAAACTTAGGTATTTTATTACAACACCTAATTGCTTAAACAAGTGTCTCTGATACCACCTTCTGTCACGACCCCCGACCCCACCCTGGACGGAATCGGGAGCTGCGAACCAGTTCAGTGGTACCGGTGGTTATTTAGAAAAGTAGTGCAGCGGAAATTTCATCAGGACCGTGAGTTAGGAAAAATTATCAGAGTTTAGAAAACACCGGATTTAATTTATTAAATAGATGGGATAAAACCTTGTTTTGAAAGGTAGCTTTAATATGGGATAAACCCGAATACATAAAACAACTTTTCTTAATTTAATTTAACTGATAAATTAAGCCACTTCTGTAAGCCTTTTTGGTGCCGTATCATCATTCTTATTCCAATCTACTGTAATTACCTGAAACGCGTTTTAAAAAGATTTGGTCAGCAGGAAATACTGGTGAGTTCATTCAGTTTGTACAAAAATGACACATAGTTATAAATTACAGCATAAGAGCGATTACAATGGCTTCTATCTTATTTTTATCTGGCGCCGTGTCACCTCCCGGTGACAATGGTCATACCACTATTGGGTCCTTTCACCCAAGTAGTGATGATTATCATTGTTAGGATTTATTAGCCTAACCGTGAGAAATTAGTAATGTGCACAATACCCCACTAGCCAGTGATTCAAGATAACCACGACTTAATCCCTGTAATTATAACTTTTGAAAATGATTGGAGTATTGTAAAACATTGTTGATAAAAAGAGAATGACTCACCTTATAAGCATGCAGTATTGATTTAACAAGCTTCTTGATTCTACTCCTTCTGATAATTAAGCATATACTTTATTGTTTTGAACCTTCTGATGATTAAGCATCCATTTTGATTGTAAGAGTATGGTGTAGAGTTAAACATTTAGTTTAACAGAATGGAATACGTTTTAGTGTTAAACCAAATCAAACCTAACGATGGTCACGAGATCAGAACCTTAACGAAATTCACAAAGTATAGTCTTATTCAGATAGTACTTTGGCATCCGTTTAACAAAATTCACAAAGTATAGTTTTATTCAGACAGTACTTTGGCATCCGTTTAACGAAATTCACAAAGTACAGCACTTTGGCATTCGTAAGTTGGTTCCCGAATCGATCGGACAGAACATCGCTTTGGTGATTATTGGTTAGAACACCAACGTATAGAGAGAAGAATAGAAGAAATGAGCAAAGGAAATGAATTCCTAGGCTTCCTATTTATAGGTAAGAAGTATGAAATTTCTAGGAAGTTTCCTATAGCTTTTCTAGGAAGTTACCTATACATTTTCTAGGAAGCTTCCTGCCCACATATATATCTTCTTACACCTTCCTAGCACCTTCCTTTGATATTATCTATTTCATATATATATATATATATATTTATTCTCATGTATATCTATTTAGGTGTTTAATTTACTTACTTAATTAATCTTACTTAGCTTAATTAACCTTGCTTAGCTTAATTAATCTCGCTTAGCTTAATTAATCTTGCTTAACTGATTAATTAATCATACTTAACTTAATTAATCATACTTAACTGATTAATCTTACTTAGTTGATTAAGTTTAACTTATCTATTAAGGTTTCTTAACCGTTAAGTTTTACTGACTAATAAGTTTACTTAATTACTAATTATTCTATTTAAGCATCTCCCTGGTTACGAGTTCTAATTTCTAGCTACAGTGGAACTCGTATTAGTGAATTACTCAATTCAACTTTAACGATAATCACGAGATCAAAACTCACAACGAATGACAAAGTATAGCCAAATATTGGCAGCACTTAAACATCCATTGGATTGGTTTTAATCGATCGGATAAAGTATCTTACCACTGATTAGAGTTATTACCCTAATACGGGCAGAGTTTCGGGATTTAGAAGGTATAATCCCGAGCTACTATTTACTATAATAAAAGCTGAAGGAAAGAAAAGAATTGAGCAGTTTGAAACGTAGCAGTGATCGAGTTAATACCCTGGATTCGTAGCAGCGGCTTGATACCTTAAAACTTTGAATTTAGGCAGTATACTTCGTTTTTGACTGAAATTTTCGACACAGATGAACTGCTCATGCACCAGCAATTTATAGCAAACTTTTGGGTTTTATGCAGCCTGCGTAAACCCACACCTGATTCTTACGTGGCCCGCGAGAGCCCGCTAGGGTTGCTGTGTCACGAGTAGGGTTGCCACGTGTGCGACACATGGCCTGGAAAGCTTATCCGGTCAACTTTAAGTTGACGCGGCCCGCGTAAACTCCTCTTATGGTTTACACGGCCCGCCTGAAACCTAATTTTCTTGATTTCTTGGTTTTTCATGCACATTAGGGTTTTAGGGGTCTAGGTTTTTACTTACGAGTCGATTTGGGACATTTTCGCAGGTCCTTACATGTTATATGTCTCGTAGGTTTTAAAACCATTTCTACGCCAAAAGGGTGTTTTTGACATTTTTAAAATATATATAGTGGACTTGTCGATTTTGCCCTTCAAATGGTATGACCGCAAGGTATAACCTTAGAGGGTATTCCCTATAATATTATGGTCACAAAACATGCCTTGATTGGGTTTCATAGTATACCAAATGGGTCAGAATCGAAAGTCAAAGCAAAAGTCAAACTGCTTGACTTTCGATATAGAATTGAGGTCTAAACTGGGTATGATGAGCTGAGCATGTCAAAATAGGTTTTATTAGTTTATAGTAACTGATATAGTGTCAAACATTTGGTTTTGATAGTTTAAAGTCCAATTAGCGTAGAATGCATATTTACTAGTTTTGACTTTTTAACTATAACATGCTTGACTCATCATTTCGCCTATTAAACGTGATTGTCAGAAGGTATGATCATAGGGGAATCATACCATCATCATTACAATCATGTAGGAAAGTTCGGATTGAACTTAGACTTGACCATAGTGGTCAGAACTGAAAGTCAAACGAAAAGTCAAACTATTTGACTTTTAGTTGAATTCTAACTAATGAAATGAAATTAAACAAGGAGGAATACTTACTAGGATTGGGGAACTACTGAGAACTCAAAAGATGTTGCTCTTAATTCTAGAAATGCTCCAAGAATGTATTTAGAGTGAGTTTGAGAATGTGTGAGTGTGATGAACACTAAGAACACCTATTTATTCTACTCCAAGTGGTCCCAAATCGTGACAAGTGTTAGCCAAGTTGATTAAGTCCAAGGACTAAAATATAAAAATCTCAAAATTATGTTCCTAAAGGTCCTTTACGGTCTGCAAGGGAGGTTTAAACCAGATTGCACGCCAAGGGTCCATACGGACCGCAAGGGATAACCCTTACGGTCCTTAAGGGGTGCCCAGGGTAACACCCCAACCGCGTAATACAACAAACCGAGGTGGGAATGTCGGGGTGTCGGGTTACAGGAATTGTTTCACAACACATGGTATATAATGTTTTGTTTTATGGAATTAGTAATTTACATTGTCTTGAAATGTAAAACACAAACAAAGTACAACAATTAAGGCCCAAGTTCGTCCTATGTGTAGCATGCTTTAGCAAATCAAACATTAGCACCTGAAACATATGTGAAAATAAACGTTAGCATAAAAATGCCTGTGAGCAACATAGGTATTATGATTAAGACTCATGGCTTTGAATGTTGAAAGAAAATGTTTAAACAATTTCAAAAGTAGTCATGAACCTTTAACAAAAGTGTTTCTTTATAAAATCATATGAAAAATCATTTGATTTAAAAGAATTAACGCATGGTTAACTTAATAACCAAATATGTCTTTGAAATATCCAAACAAAATGTCTTGTCTTGTATAAATCAACAAAATGGCTTGTCTTGTATAAACCAACAAAATGATTTGTCTTGTATAAACCAACATGTCTTTGGTAAACAAAATGTCTTGTTTAAACCAAAGGAAATGTCTTGTATAAACAACCAAATGTCTTGTCTTGACTTATATAATCAAAATGTCTTGTATAATCAAAGTTTCTTGTATTAACCAACATGTCTTTGGTAAACAAAATGTCTTGTTTAAACCAAAAGGGAATGTCTTGTACAAACAACCAAATGTCTTGTCTTGACTTGTATAATCAAAATGCCTTGTATAATCAAAATGTCTTGTATAAACCAAGTATATTGAATAAACAAAATGTCTTGTTTAATCAAAAATTTTTGTATTGTATAACTGATGTACTGCAAAGCACATATGTTTATAGTGTATATTTTGGTCAGTTTTTGGTTATTTTGAGTCTAGTTTAGGTTAGAATTTCGATACTGCTGACGTTAAGCTATGATTTCAGGTCCCGTTGCTTAAAGTGATGAAAAACGAGTCAAAACGAGCAGTTTGGAGGAAAAACGGGATTCGTATGCGAGTCGGAAAGCTAGGAAAACAAGAAAATAAAAAAATTGCAGAAAGGGGGGCGCCGCCGTACGCCTAGCCCCCCCCCCCCTCGCGCTACACCTAGCCCCTAATTACGCAGAAAAGTGTTTTTCAGCTGGGTTTTTAGGAGATGTTCAAGTATATATATAAAACGAAATTGCCGTCATTAGGGTTACGAATTTTTGGAGTCGAAAATTTTATTTTGGAGATTGAAGTGCTGCGTTTGAAGATCTTTGATCAAGGGAATCATTGGTTCAAATTCGGGTTGAAGATTGAAGACTTGCACGGGTTCTTTAGTCCCTTGTTTTGTCGACTTCTCTTTCAAACCTTGTAACAATGAATTCTTATTTGAATAATTTTGTCTTGTTTTCATTTATTAATATGCTCGGCTAAACGTTTAAACCGCCTAGACCATGATGAATGGATTGAAATAAAGTTTGAACCTTTTTCGATAATTACATGTCTTTTATGGATTAATTGTGTTTTGTAAGAAGTTTGGTTTATTAATTTGGTGTGTACACGTACTTTAATTAAGTTAATTATTATCAATTGCTTCGTGTGAATTTAGGTGGTTGTCTGCTACAGAATAGGTTCATGCTAGATCTTTGACCTCGTGTCTTTGACCTTTAGGGTGAATTGGCCAATAAACCTTAGAAGTGATAGTTAATAATTTGCTAGATTTCAGTATTCTACTAGTCCTTATAGCTGGAAGGTGCGGGGCTATTGGTAGGTCTTACCCGGCGAATTACTTTAGACAGTCTTTGGAAAAAGTCGTGCCTTAGTTGCCCCGTCGGTTTATTAGTCTATCAAGTCAAGTTAAGAAACTCAAACTACCATAGATCTATAATTGGAAAAGAGTAGGTCAATATTAGGGTACTTACACAATAATTAGATAACCAGAAGGAAGTCTGATAACTGGTAGGATTAACGGCCTAGGTAGTGCCATAAGTTTCACCTCGAGAAGGGTTGAGGGGCTTAGTTGGTATCTTAATAGGTTTAGTATCATAAGATCCCGGTTCCATAAAACATGCGGTTAACTTAATTGGTAAATTCTTAAAATCAATCCAGGATTCTAGTCTAGGTGGTCTTCATCATCATCTAAGTAAAGTCTTCATCTTAGTTCGTATTAGCATAGTTCTAGTTTAACAATTACTTTAATAGATTTCTTTGATTTTCAGTACCCCCCCCCAAAACAATTAAACAGTTTGAGTCGTGTCTGTCAGAGTCTGTTAGAGTTTAATTAGCGTGATTAATAGAGTCTCGTGGTTCGATATCCGGACTTCCTTAGGTCATACTATAGTGATCGGTACACTTGTCGATTGTGTGGTTTAGGTCGAGTCTATATTTAAAGCTTTTTAGTGTCTAGCTTAGAGAGTCTAAAGTAGTTAATTTTAGTAGTCTGTTTAGCACACATCAATTTTTTGGCGCCGTTGCCAGGGACTCTTGGCAATTGCGCTTATTAGCTTTGATAGACTTTATTGACATATACGTGTTTTGTTTTGTTTTGTTTTGTTTTGTTTTGAGTCTTTCACTTTTATTTTTATTTTTATTTTGAGTCTTAGTGACTAGTGTCTGTTTTTCTCATATTTAGGTTTTTGCTTGTAGTGGATGCCACATCTGCGCTCGCACGGACCGCCACCGAAGCCACCAGTCAAAGAGTCATCATCTCAATTGGGCCAAGGCCAACAGGTTAGTACTTCATCTTTTACTACTTTCCTAGATTTCGATATCACACCGTTACCCGTCCCACCCCCTTCACCACAACATTCACCTAAAGTTTCCCCACCCGATAGTCCCACTTCTAGCACCTCTAGCACCCCAGATAACATTAACTTAGAACAAATGGCCAATCCAAGACATACCGTCCATCAACAAGCCACCCAAGGCTTCACCGGTCTTGCTTCACCCATCACCGTTCCACCCATAGTTAACGTAAACTCATGGCAGATTCCATCGTATGCCATGCAAGCCATCACCAATAACATCCAGTTCCACGGTCGCGACGACGAGGACGCTCCCGCCCACATGAACCGTTTCTCTCGTATGCTTGCTACTTTTAGCCTTCATGGAGCCCCAAACGATGCTACCTATTTACAGCTCTTTCCCTTTTCACTAGCCGGCCGTGCGGCTACTTGGTTGGACTCTCAGCCAACCGGTACCTTTACCATTTGGGCGGGCCTCCGTCAAGCCTTTCTGAACAAATATTTTCCGCCCGCTAAAGCCTCACGTCTTCGCGATCAAATTCACTCATTCTGCATGGAGCCCGACGAGCCATATTACCTTGCTTGGGAGCGATTTCAAAACCTTGTCGCTTGATGCACCCAGCATGGTCTTTCTGATTGGGCCCTTTGTGAAAAATTCTATAACGGTCTCACCCAAGAGACTCGTGATCGTTTTGACACTAATGCAGGGGGGGTCATATGATGGGTATTCTTACTGTCGCCGAGTGTTTAGGCGTTTCGAGGCATTTGCCCAATCTCAATCTTAGTCGCGATCTGATAAACGGTATCAAAGTGGAAATTCAAATACCACTACTAGTGCACCCAATTGTGGGGTGAACCATATCACTATGGACCCTAGTATAGCCGCTGTATTAGAAAACGTCACCAGAGAGCTCAAGGAGATTAAGGCAAAGGTTGATAAGTGTGAGTTTTGTCGAGGGGGTCACGATACGAGTGCATGTCCATTGTTAGTTGGTGAGGAGCAGGTCGACTTCGTGGGAGGGGGTCTAGGTAGAGGTCAACTGTAGGTCCCTATCCCGTATGGATCGTAACAAAACTGACAATCTACCAAGGGTGCGGAATCCCCTTGATAAACCTAGCAAACAGAAACAAGAACACAAAACGATTTACCAACCGATCTTCTATGATTATCCAACGAAAACGTTTACAATCACTAAAGATCTCCACGAACCAACAGCCGATTTCTGTTTGTTCTAAAACTCTCACAATTCGAATGCTCTCAATAATCTCCAAAAGTCTAACCCTAAACATGTAGCAAGAGGTTGTTTATATACCACAACCTCCCATACACGAATTGGGCTCTGGCCCGTATACACTTACATAATAAATTCGGACCTAATAAACTTCATACAAACTTGGACTTGATTGGGCTTCAATAACTCAAATTCCTTAAGTCTTCATAAGTCTTCGCGAGTCTTCGCGGCTCAAACACGTTTAATATCCAAAGACCAATCCAACGCTGTTGTCACATAACATGCACCAACAAACTCCCCCTTGACAATAGCTTGCAAAGGAAACTTTAGTCTTCAGAATCTCACAGTCTTTTGGTCTTTGGATAGCGTCAGCTTCAACATGAATTCTGTCAGCAACAGACTCCCCCTAAGCTGATGTATCCAATCACCAAATCTTCCAAGTTTTGATTCAGCATTCCAAATAAGTCTTCACAGCATCCATTCTGCATTGTAGAAGGAGGACTCTACCAAGCAGCAACAAACTCCTCATCTCTTCAAAGCAACTTCTCATCAACAAACTGCTTCAATCTGTATACTATAAAACAAACATCTCGAGAAACCATAAGAATTTTTCAACATAGTTAAGGAATTATTATTATTCAAGAGATAGTTAAACTGTATAACAGATTAAGCATTTTCAAATTAAGCACCAACACGCAACAATGTTTAATCAAACACCTTATAACCTGCATCATTTCAAAATTTTGAACCCACTTTCTAACACCGTCTCCCCTTATCAGTAACAACTCCTCCACGAATAACAGTTTTCCGTACATTAAGAATTTTAAACAGAAAAAGACACTATTTTTGTATTTTTGTATTTTTCTGAAAGCAAATAAATACGAAAAGCAATAAACACTCTATTTTTGCGAGAATCGCTGGTAAGAAGATCATATCAGCATAATCAAACTGATTCACACAATTAGATAATTCTTTATTTAATTTTTCGTGAAAAGCAGTTCAAGACGATTACCAGTATGTTTGTCCACTTAAACAAAATGCATGAACATTTCAAGTACCATTACCGTATGATACGTTAAGGTAATATTATTTCTGAAATATTTAGTGTGTCCCACTTCAGGATGTACCCCCGCGATCAAGGTATGCACAAAGATTCATCGTAGTAGGTGAGTATACTGATGTCATCCTTTAAGATATCCTGACAGTGCCTAGGTCTGCATATAATCTGTTTTATCATGTTTTGATTACTTAACAATGAACACCCAAATAAATACTAATCAAATCCTGGAAATATAAACAACACACTCTATCATGCAAGTATCTTCCCTACCACATATTTCACAAGTCCAATCCAGATTTCTGAAATCTTAACTGGGAATAGGTTGAGAAGAGAAAAGAATAGATCTTTAGGAGAGATGGTATAATATACAAATCAAATGAGTTTTTCTCAGTTTGATATAGGTTTCTTGGGTTTCTTTTGGGCACTAGAGGGCCTCTTTCGGGTGTTAGATCTATAGCACGACAACGTACAGCTAGGTCAGCATGTATCTGGATGCAGCAGAAGCTGTCGTTGCCTAGCACCTCCAGGTCAGCATATATCTGGATGCAGCAGAGGAGGTACACGATTTTTTTCAGAGAAGATTTCAGAATCAGATCAAAATTGTGTGTATCGGGACAACATACAGACATTCAAATAGAAATGAGCTAATTCCAAGTGACTTTCTTTCCTGGGGTCATGTACAATTTTAGTTCTGAACAATATACAGCCAAGATATCCCCAGATGAAATAACAGTATAAAGACCCAAAACTTTAGATTTTGGCAATCTATCAACACAAGATTTAAGGTCATTAAACCATACACCACTGATGTGTTCCCCACTCATACTCAGTGCTTTTATGTTTATATCACATTGGTAAGTTGATTATTTCATGCTTTTGCCTACTGGTATATCATATGATGAAGCTACTATCACCCTTGAGCATTTTAAATCAGTTCGAGTGTGACAGTCTAACTTGCTGATGTACTATCATTTCTTCTTTTTCACACAGTGAAAACTCATTTTTGATTTTCTATTTTTTAAGTTTTTGATTTTTCAATGTTTTTGTATTTTTTATTTTTAAGAAAGCAGTAAACTATTTACAAAATTCTTATGAAAAACCAGTTATTCAGGATTCCTCATCCCGTTGAGTTCGACTAAGTGTTCAAAGCGAGCTCGATCAAAAGCTTTTGTGTAAAGATCAGCAAGGTTATCTTCTGTGTCAACTCGATGTAGTTCAATTAGTCGTTTTTCAGCACAATCCCGTATAAAGTGATGACGTATGTCAATATGTTTAGTTCTACTGTGCTTTACGGGATTGTTTGTGATTGATATGGTGGCATTATTATCTATCATAATAGGAGTACGAGTGAAATCCAAACCGTAATCGCGCATCTGCTGTTGAATCCAGAGAACCTGAGAGCAACAGCTACCCGCAGCAATATATTCAGCTTCACACGTAGATGTAGACACACAAGATTGCTTCTTGCATTGCCAAGACACGATCCTGCCTCCTAAGAACTGACAACCACCTGTTGTAGACTTTCTGTTTGATTTGCATCCTCCAAAGTCTGAATCAGTGTAAGCAACGAACCTCAAATCACTATCAGCTGGATACCACAACCCAAGTTTAGGTTTCCCCTTCAAGTAACGAAGAATACGCTTCACTGCTTTCATGTGTGACTCTTTCGGATTTGCCTGATATCTGGCACACAAGCATACTGCAAACATGATGTCAGGTCTTGAAGCAGTCAAGTACATTAGAGAACCAATCATCGCCCTGTATTGAGTAGGATCAACATCTTCAGTACTTTCATGATCTGGGCCGAGATTGTGATTTTCGCAAATGGGTGTGTTGAAAGTAGAGCAATCATTCATTTTGAACCGATCCAAAATGTCATACACATACTTCGTTTGATGAATAAACATCCCATCCTCCTTCTGTTCAACTTGTAATCCCAGAAAGTAAGACAGCTCACCCATAGCACTCATTTCAAACTTACTCTTCATCACCTGCTCAAACTCTTTACACATGTTCTCGTCTGATGACCCAAAGATGATGTCATCCACGTATACCTGTACCAGCAGAAAATCTTCCTTCTTCCTCTTTATGAACAGTGTACTGTCAATCTGACCTCTCTCAAAACCATTCTTGATCAGATGTGTAGACAGTGTCTCGTACCACGCCCTGGGAGCTTGATGTAACCCATATAAAGCCTTATCAAGTTTGTACACTCGATCTGGGTAGTCTGGATCAACGAACCCATCTGGTTGTGAGACATACACCACTTCTTGGACTTTCCCGTAAAGAAATGCACTCTTCACGTCTAGTTGGAAAACTTTGAAGCCCTTGAATGAAGCAAAAGCTAGAAACAAACGAATTGCCTCCAGCCTTGCCACTGGTGCAAACACTTCATTATAATCTATCCCTTCTTGCTGATTGAACCCTTTTACCACTAACCGAGCCTTGTTGCGCGTGACAATACCTCTATCATCCTTCTTGCACTTAAACACCCTCTTAGTGCCAATCTCTCTTTCACCTTTAGGAAGGTCCACTAACTCCCAAACCTTCAACTTCGCAAACTGGGCCAATTCCTCTTGCATTGCTTCAACCCATGAATTATCTTTAAGAGCCATATGAATGTTCTTCGGCTCCTCTTGGGAAATAAAGCAACTATACAAGCATTCATTCACTATCCCAGTCTTCTCAATCGACACAAATAACCCAGAATTCGCTGCTATGCTTCTTCTCGTCTGAACACCTGCAGTAGGATCTCCAAGTATCATATCAACTGGATGATCTCTATTTGCTCGTGTAGAAGCAACCGCATCAACTTCTAGATTATCACCCAGGTTTGATCCAACTTCCCCCTGAATATTCTGATTTGCAAACGGATTAACAAACTCCTCCCCCTGAATAGGTTCAGAGTCACTATCACTTGAATCAGGATCAGCAGCACCTTGGGAAGTTTCCGGAGCATCTGACATATCAACATTCGATCTAGGCATGAACTCGCCTTCATCATCTTCACATACCACTGTTTGAATCAGCTGAGAATCATCTGCATCAGAAACCTCAGGAATATTAAATGACTTAAAAACACTTTCATAATCATATAATATAGCCGGACCACTCGTTGATTGTTGAGGTTTGTAGGAAGTAATTTCCACATTAAAAACAACCTCAATTTTACCATTTTTTAGATTAAAAACCCTTTTATTCGGTGTGCCAGGCACGTAACCCAGAAAGTAGCCTTCGTCAGCCACCTCACCGAATTTTTGTTTATCTTTGTTTCGCACAATGGTGCAGGGTAATCCAAATGGTTCAAAGCCTGTTAAGTTTGGTTTTTCGTTAAACATCAACTCATGACAAGTTTTGTTAAAACGTTTAACGGTTAAAACTTTGTTTAGAACGTAGCAAGCTGTATTCACAGCTTCTCCCCAGAAAAGAACTGGTAGCTTTGAATCTGAAAGCATCGTCCTAGCGGCTTCAATCAACGTCCTGTTTTTCCTCTCAGCGACTCCATTTTGTTGAGGTGTATAAGGAGCAGAATATTGATGTTCAATTCCTTTTCGAAGACAATAGAGATCCAGAATACGATTCTTGAACTCCGTGCCATTATCACTCCTTATCCTCTTAATTCTTGCATCATGGACGTTTTCCAATTTCGTAAAAAGATCTATCAACATCTCTGCTGTTTCATCTTTTGTACGATAGTGAATGTGGGCCATGCGTCTGTGCCACAACATAGATTCAGCTTCAGATGCTTTTGACAGTAAACACGCCATCGCAGCAGTTGGATCCTTGGCACCCATGTCCATGACATAAGTATCATTTTTCCTCGGTGCACGCATCACTATCCAATCGTCCGGAATAACCAAACCCGGTTTCAACACCAATGCCTCAGTATTTGTGAAATGGACCGAGTGACCCTTGTCGCAGACTTGTGACACGCTCATCAGATTGTGCTTAAGCTGTTCAACATAGTTCACTTTGTCCAAAGTGATCTTCCCATTCGTTACTTTTCCTCGTCCAGTAATCCTACCACCTTTAGCACCAGCAAAATTTACATGTCCACCATCATATTCTTCAAATTCAGAAAACAACCTCGCATCCCCCGTCATGTGCCTGGAGCAGCCACTATCAACATACCATAAGTTGATAATCCTCCTTAGCAGCTCCTGCACACACCAACCAAAAGATTAGTTAGATTGGGGGACCCAAGCCTTAATGGTCTTGGGTCTTCCAGATTCATCAACTACAGGAACATCCATCCAGTTCCATCACTCCTAGCTGGAGTCTTGGATCTTGGGCCTGTTGATGGAAAAGGGGCATGATTTCCATAAGGTCTTTGGTCCTGAGGGTACCTATTTGTGTTTGGACTATGTGACCTTTGAAAATTTTGATTTTGATTCCAAGAGCCTTGATTGTAATTTCTAAAGCCATTGTTATAAAAAGTTCGACCACCATTATTTTGGTATCGATTTTGATATGGACCTTGACTTCTGAAATTATTTGAATTTTGATTTTTCATTCTTGGTGAGTTACTTCTAGGTCTTTCATATCTGCCTGATGTAGATTCAGGCTGAAATCTTGGTTGATTTCTTTGAAAACGAGGAACTTGTGGAGTTCCTTTTTCAGCCTTATCTACACCACCAGCAACACCCGGTTGTTGCTTTGGAGCAGATTTCTTTGGAGAATTTGAGACTTTCTCCTCATTATCACCTTGCTTCTCAGGTGATTTCCCTCTTTGTTTCTCATTAACTTGTGCTTCAACCTTTTTGTTAGGACAGCAGCTCGCTACATGTCCCTTTGTGTGACATTTGAAGCATGATCTCTTTTTCGAAGACTTCTCAGCTGAAGCCTTTGAACTAGATTCTGGTGTTGATGATGATGCCTTAGAAGGATTTGGTTCAGTTTGCTCAGTTTCAAGATTTTCTATGTTCTTATTTTTTGCAAACTTTAAATTTGATTCGTTTTCAATAACAGCTGTTTCGTTTTTCATGTCACTTCCTTGAACAAAATTAACCTTTTTAACAAAAGTTGGATTTTTATTCTTAGGATTTGAGTTTTTCTTTTTCAAAACAGGTTTGCTGTTATTTTCCTTCTTAGCATCATTAACTTCAGACACATCACCTTGACTAGATGTGAAACTACTTGGTGATGTTGACAGAAAGTCTGTGAACTCATCTTCATTAGGTAAGAAAGAATAATCATGACTAAGAGGAGGTGGGACTTCATTAAATCCCTTGAATCCCACACTAGTCTTGTCATTACTCTTCTTTAACCCACCCATCATATGTTTCATAACAAAAGTAGAATCTCTGAATTGACCTAACTTCTTTTCAAGTTCAACAATTTTAAGTTGTGCATCTGACAACTCTTTGTTTTTATCAGAAATCTCTTTTGTTTTCTCAGCCATCATGTCATGAGCTAAGTCTATGACTTGAAGTTTTTCATTTAATTTGCAGGTTAAAGCTTCAATTTCAGCTTCATAGCCTTTTATCTTTTTCAAATATGATGACTCGTTTCTTTTAGCAAAGAAATTTGATTCTTTTACGTTTGACATTTCGCTCACAAGACTTTTGTTTTGAGTTGACAATTTGTCAACTTCACCCTGTAGTTCACGACACTTTAAACAAACAGAAGTGGCAGATTTACTTACCTCTCCTGTCGATTTGTCTGAGTTGGCCATGAGAGCAGCAAGTTGAGCTTCCATTCTTTTGATGATTTCATCTTTCTCATTAGCTTCCATTTCATGCTCAGACTGTGGCTTTTTCTCTTCAGCATCTGTTGTCTGATCAGCCTTATCTTCCTCAGCTTCACTCTTCTTCTCAACTTTAGCCTCATCTACTGTAGCTTCACCATCATCAATTGGCACAATCTCTGCCATGAATGCCTGAGTGACATTCTCATCATTTTCCAAGTGAATACTCCAGTCATATGAACCCTCTCTTGCAGTAGAGATCAACGCTCTTGAGTTAGAGTTGTTTGATGAATTTCTATTGTTTGAACTCTGACTCGAAGTCTCATGCTTTTGTTTCTGACATTCCCTAGCGAAGTGACCATAACTCTGACAGTTAAAGCACCTGACTTTGGTCTTGTCAAATACAACACTCTTCCCTACAAACTTTCTTCCAGTTCTGTTCATGAACCTCTTCACACGTCTTGATATCATGGCCATCTGCCATTGCAAATCCATCTCTTCTAGATCATCAGGGTCAATCTGATCATAATCTTCATCTAAAGTGGCAGGATCAGATATCTTCCCCTGAATATAGTTCTCATAAGAGGCAACAAACGAAGCAAGTAGAGCAAGATGTTCTTCAGCAGACTTCACACTCATTGGCATCGACTTTGTACTACTACTTTGTTTAGCAGCTGATGATCTCTTAACTCCTGTTGATCCTCCTGAAGCAGCAACAAAACACACATCACCATCCTCATTTACTGTGACCTGCTCATTATCACATGAAAGAAACGCAGTAGCAGAGTCGCTAGAGGCATCATGAGACGAAGAAGATGTAAGCCCATTGTAGATCCCTGGATCTTGAACCTGATCATATCCAGTGTCCTTCTTCTTCATGCTGAGCTCATAAGCTCTTAGTTTTCCAACTACTTCTTCCAGTTCCTTTGTTTCATAATCTGCTTCTCCCTTGATCATGAGAGTGTAGATATCCCACTTAGTAGGTAGAGCATCAAGCAGCTTGTCATTTTTCTCTATGTCAGAATAACAATCTATGTCATAATTGTCCAATTCTGACATCAGATGGTAGTATCTCGTGATGATGTCCTCAAGTGACTCATTTTTCATAAACTTGAACACAGCAAACTGCTTCTTGAGTAGATCAACTTTGTTCTTCTTGACATCAGGATTTCCCTCATATCTCTTCTCTAACGCATCCCACATTTCCTTTGAAGTAGTATATTTCTTAAAAGTGTGTTTGATGCTATCAGGTAGGGACATCTTGATAGCAGCCAAGGCTTTCTTTTCAGCCTCATACATCCTTTTATCATTCTCTTGCATGTTCACATAGGGTGTGACACGCGGTCTGCCTTCAAAGTCATGTGTAGGGTTTGTGTACCCATCTTCAATACAAATCCACATGCGTGTGTCCTGATATTCAATGAAGGATTGAAACCTATCCTTCCATGTCAGGTAGTTCTCCACCTTCATCATCTTAGGTGGTTTGTTCGTTGTGCCTACCTCATGTTCCATCCTTAAGAGTTCGTTCAATTTAGACATGTTCGACATTTTAACTTAAGCAGACTGATAAAACCGTACAATTTTAGTCCGAAACCTGTTTTTATCAAGTTATACCGTTAGATTCGTCTCGAGATTACGATTCCAATGATGTATAATGTCTAAAACCGTTTTCGGGATTTTCCAGAGTTTTTTTTTTCCTAAAAATCCGAGGAGTCCAACGGTGCAAACGGTTTGTCCAGATGAGTTACGGATAATTCTCTAAACACGAAACAGTGAAAATTTTCCTACGATTGCCTAGAAAAATTCCACCACTTTCACTCGTGCAACTACTCAGTCCAGTCGAGGCCGCTGTTTCGAGTCGAGACCACGGTTGCGAGTCGAGACCACGGTTGCGAGTCAAATCGGCACAAGTCGAGACTACGGTTGCGAGTCGAGACCACAGTTGCGAGTCAAATCAGCACAAGTCGAGACCACGGTTGCGAGTCAAAACAGCACAAGTCGAGACCACGGTTGCGAGTGAGCAGTACCCTGTCGAGACCAGGAATCTTCCAGTAATAAATACCGAAAAATCAGCACCTTTTACACCGTAGAATCTTCTGATTGATAACTTTCCAACTAAAACTCCAAAAAAATCAGCAAACAACTTCCAAATAACACCAAAACCGATCAAAATCACGAAAATTTTGACTGTTCTTCGATGTTCTTCGAGAATTCAAACTGCAACCCAAAAACTTGTTTCTTTCCGATCAGTTTTGAACCGTACAAAAGAGCAAATGCTCTGATACCAATTGTAGGTCCCTATCCCGTATGGATCGTAACAAAACTGACAATCTACCAAGGGTGCGGAATCCCCTTGATAAACCTAGCAAACAGAAACAAGAACACGAAATGATTTACCAACCGATCTTCTATGATTATCCAACGAAAACGTTTACAATCACTAAAGATCTCCACGAACCAACAGCCGATTTCTGTTTGTTCTAAAACTCTCACAATTCGAATGCTCTCAATAATCTCCAAAAGTCTAACCCTAAACATGTAGCAAGAGGTTGTTTATATACCACAACCTCCCATACACGAATTGGGCTCTGGCCCGTATACACTTACATAATAAATTCGGACCTAATAAACTTCATACAAACTTGGACTTGATTGGGCTTCAATAACTCAAATTCCTTAAGTCTTCATAAGTCTTCGCGAGTCTTCGCGGCTCAAACACGTTTAATATCCAAAGACCAATCCAACGCTGTTGTCACATAACATGCACCAACATCAACCTAGTGGGTTTGGTAGCAATTTTAATTCGGGTTGGCGTAATAACAATAATAATTTTAATAATAATAATAACTTCCGGTCCAATGGTAACCCCCCTGGTTTCCAATTAGCTCAAAATCCAAATAGGGGTCAGGGTTCATTCTTTGGTGGGGGTTCAAATGGGCAATTCAATAAGGGGTTCAATGGGCAGGTCAAGGATGGGGGGTTCAAATAGTCAGGTTCAACCAGGTCAGGGTTCAAGTTATGATTTAGGGGGTAGCCTTGAGAGGATGGAGGCAATGATGAGCCAGTTAGTTGTTAAGGACCAAACCACCCAAAAGATCCTTACCGAACATGACCTTATGATTAAGAACCACCAAGCCTCTTTCCAAGACCTTCAAAGGGTCGTAGGTGACATGTCTAGGAAACTTGAGGAGAGATTACCTGGTCAGTTTGCGGGTAACACCCAACCGAACCCTAACGCCCACGCCCACGCCAAAGCCATTACCACTCGTAGTGGCAAAACCGTAGGGAACCCGAGAGTTGAGGAGAGAGTAGTAGAGGAAGATGAGGAGATTGTAGATGAAGAAATCAAGATGGAGGCTCCCGGCAAAGTGCAACCGGGGGTAAGCCCAACAAGTACCGCACAGCCCGGTGAGCCTCAAGGAGAGAAGAAAGTAGAGAAACCACCCGTAGACATTAGACCTTCTCCACTCGTAGACCATTCGCGTGTCCCATTTCCTACACATCTTAGGAACCAAAAGTACTCCAAGGAATACGGGCAATTCTTAGATATCTTCAAGCAATTGAAGATTAATCTACCTTTCATTGAGGCACTCCAATCTATGCCCAAGTACGCGAAATTCTTAAAGGACCTTCTTAGAAACAAGGAGAAGTTGGGAGAGTTGTCGAATGTTCCATTGAATGGAGGGTGCTCAGGATTCGTTCTAAATAAGCTTCCGGAAAAGCTTACCGATCCCGACATTTTTACTATTCCATGTCTTTTTGGTAGTAACACCAATACTCGAGCCTTAGCCAACCTACGTGCTAGCATCAATTTGATGCCCTTTTCTCTCTACGAGAAGCTAGACTTAGGCGAACTTTCACCTACCCGTATGACATTATCTTTAGCCGATCGGTCCGTGAAGTACCCAAGGGGTATTGTTGAGAATTTGCTTGTTAAGGTCGACAAGTTTGTTTTTCCCGCCGATTTTGTCATTCTTGATATGGAAGCGGATGAGAGAGTTCCTATCATACTTGGTCGTCCGTTTTTGCGTACCGCTAAAGCCCTCATAGACGTTTACGATGGTAAGATTACACTTAGGGTCGGTGAGGAGAGAGTCACCTTTGAGATCGATCATTCCATGAACCACCCGAGTGGTTCCGATGACTATAGTGGTCCTTGTCATTTCGTCTATTTCTTGAACTCCTTCATCTCATGTGTTGACCATTGTCTAAAGTACATTAGTGGAGCCGACTTACTAGGAGGAGAGAAAGTTGAGGAGGAGTCGATGAGGTTGGATGAAGTGGTAGATGAGGGGATTCCTTTGATTCCCGAAGCGTTAGCCGTTAGTGATGACACCACCCAACCCCCACCCTTAGAGCTTAAGGTCCTCCCATCTCATTTAGAATATGCTTTTCTAGGGGAGGGTTCCGAGCTACCCGTTATCATCTCATCGAAGTTGGAGGATGGAGAGAAGTTGAGGTTGTTGGAAGTGTTGAAGGCCAACAAAGAGGCCATTGCATGGAGGTTGTCCAATATTAAGGGCATAACCCCTTCTTATTGTACTCACCGGATACTCATGGAGGATGATTTCAAGCCGGTGGTGCAACCCCAAAGGCGCCTCAACCCCAACATGCAAGATGTTGTGAAGAAGGAGGTTTTAAAGCTCCTAGATGCTGGGATGATATATCCCATCTCATATTCGCCATGGGTTAGTCCCACTCAGGTTATCCCTAAGAAGGGAGGGATGACCGTTGTCACGAATTCCAAGAATTTGCTTATCCCTTCTCGCACGGTCACGAGTTGGCGAGTGTGCATCGACTACCGAAAGTTGAATGATGCCACCGAAAAGACCACTTCCCATTGCCCTTTATCGATCAAATGTTGGAGCGTCTCGCGAGTCAACAATTTTATTGTTTTCTCAACGGTTTTTCTGGGTACTTCCAGATCCCCATCGCCCCGGAGGATCAGGATAAGACCACCTTCACATGCCCCTATGGCACATATGCGTACTGACGCATGCCATTTGGGCTGTGTAACGCTCCAGTTACCTTTCAGCGGTGCATGGTTGCCATATTCCAGGATATGATTGAGAGTTCCATGGAGGTTTTCATGGATGATTTTTCAGTCTATGGTAACTCGTTTGATGAGTGTTTGAGGAATCTCGAGCGGATGTTAAAGAGGTGTGTTGAGACGAAGCTTATGTTGAACTGGGAGAAGTGTCACTTCATGGTGACGGAAGGTATTGTTTTAGGACACAAGATCTCGAGGGATGGTATCGAGGTGGATCGTGCGAAAATAGATACCATTAGCAGGTTACCTCCACCCACTAGCGTGAAGTCGATTCGGAGTTTTCTAGGTCATGCGGGCTTCTATAGATGCTTCATTAGGGATTTCTCTAAAATAACTCGCCCCATGACCCGTCTTCTATAGAAAGATGTTCCATTCATCTTTGATGAGGAGTGTCTTAAGGCCTTCAACTTTTTGAAGGAACAGCTTCTAAGCGCACCTATTCTTATCTCGCCCGATTGGAGCTTGCCGTTTGAGCTCATGTGTGATGCGAGTAACTATGCCGTTGGAGTGGTATTAGGACAAAGAAAGGACAAGCACTTCCACCCTATTTACTACGCGAGCAAAATGCTAAATGATGCTCAAGAAAACTACACCACCACGGAGAAAGAACTCTTAGCCGTAGTTTTCGCGTTCGACAAATTTCGCTCGTACCTCGTGCTATCCAAGACCATAGTTTTCACCGACCATTTAGCGTTACATTTTCTTTTCCAAAAGAAAGACGCTAAACCCCGACTTATTCGGTGGATTCTATTGCTCCCCGAGTTTGATATCGAGATTAGAGTAAGAGAGGGGCTGAAAACGTAGCAGCCGATCATCTTTCACGTTTAGAAGACCCTAGGAGAGAGGAGATTTGTGAGGAGGAGATAGGAGATACATTTCCTCACGAGTCTATTGAGTTTGTAGAGGCTGAGAAGGAGGGATTGCCTTGGTTTTGTGATTTAGCGAATTATCTCTCAAGTGGTAATATTGTGAAGGGAATGACCACACAACAAAGAAGGAAGTTTCTTAGTGAGTCGAGGAAGTATGTGTGGGATGATCCGTTTCTCTTTAGAGTAGGGGGAGATAGCATGAAGGCCTAACGGTAGGACATCATGGTGCGTACGCCACCGCACAAAAGGTGTTTGATTGTGGTTTTTATTGGCCTAACGTACTTCGTAATGCCGTTGATGCTTCTCAACGAACTGGTAACATTTCAGCCAAAGATGAGATGCCTCAAAACCCAATTCAAGTGTTGGAGGTTTTTGATGTTTGGGGCATAGATTTCATGGGACCCTTTCCCGTTTCAAAATGGGATCGTTATATACTTGTGGCAATTAACTATGTGTCTAAGTGGGTTGAGGCTCAAGCTCTTCCTACGAATGAAGCCCGAGTAGTATTGAGTTTCCTTAAGAAACTCTTTTCCCGCTTCGGTACACCTAAAGTTTTAATCAGTGATCGTGGTACTCACTTTTGCAACGCTTTGATGGAAAAGTTGCTTGCACGCTACGGAGTCACTGATTGTTTGTCTACCGCGTACCATCCACAGATGAGTGGTCACGTGGATAACGCGAATCGTGGTATCAAACGCATTTTAGAGAAAACCGTTGGGAAGAATAGAAAGGATTGGTCTGACAAGCTTGACGATGCATTGTGGGCGTTTCGAACCGCTTACAAAACACCTTTAGGAACCACACCATTTATGATCGTCTATGGAAAAGCTTGCCATCTTCCCGTAGAGTTAGAACACCGAGCACTTTGGGAATTAAAAACCGTTAACCTTGATATGACCGAAGCCGCTAGGAAACGCGTCATTCAAATCCATGAGCTTGAGGAGCTTAGGGATGCGGCTTATTCTCGATCTTTGGGAATTAAGGAGAAAATGAAAGCTCTACATGATCGCAAGTTAAGGAAGATAAAAGAATTTAGCAAGGGTGATAGAGTGCTTCTCTACAATTCAAGATTGAAATTGTTTGCTGGGAAGTTGAAGTAGAAGTGGTCGGGACCGTATATGGTTCATTATGTGTTTTCGTACGGAGCGGTTGAGATTATGGATGAGTCCGATGACCGGAGTTGGAAGGTAAATGGTCACCGTTTGAAGCACTATATTGGAGGAGCGATAGATAGGAATTAGATGGAGGAAACTCCTCTCGAAATTCCACCAAAAGCCGCCACTTAGTGTTTTGGGTGAAAACCCAAGTGTACATTTTGTATCGTTTGTATAAGAGTCGTCGTTTAGTTATTTTTGCTTTCTAACAGTATTTTGGTAGATTTTCGGTCTTTGTTTTGTGTCGTTGAGAATTTCACAGGTTTCGTCACCGCTATGGAACGAAGAAAGTATGAGAAAAGAGGTCCCATGTATGTTTATTTGATACTTAGAAAAAAAATTGAGAGTTTTGGATGGATGGAAAAGTTTTTGAAAAAAATTCTAAGGCATGAGAGCTCCAATTTTTTGAAACATTCTGTGAAAAACGGACCTAGACGTAGCGTCTAGGCCCGTCGCGTACCACCTAGGCCTAGGGTTCAATTTTTTTAGTTTTGGAGGCGCCGCCATACGCGACGCCCCCCCTTGACACCTACGAGTAGCGCGAGGCCCCCTTGGCCGGTTCAAACTTGTTTTTTTGGCCTCAGTCGCTGCATATCATTCTTCCTTTCACTATTACGAACCCTAGCCGCAAAATACACTCAATCCACCATATCTTGCTCATTTTTCCACCAAATCACCCCATTCTTCTTCCTACATCACCACAATCACTTTCCCTACAATTCCCACCATCAATTTCACCCGAAATCACGATAACTCTTCGCGTTTTCGGCAAGTTTGAGCACCACCAGTTAAAGACCGAATCTTTCTTGCTAAATCTGACTCCAAGGTATTCTGTGATTTCTCGTTAGTAGGTAACTTTATTTTTAAACTTTTTTTTTGTGTCGGGTCAGTTATATTTTAGGTCTAGGGTTTGGGTGGTTCATTAAAGTTGTGATTTTTGATGCTTTCATCATGTTGGTAGTATGCAGTTGGGTTTGGTTTGGTTTGGGTATTTCAGTAGATTATAGGTTGCGGATGGTTAGGGTTGGGGCTTGATGCCAATGTGTTACTCCATCCTAGGCTTGGGTTTACTAACATTGAGTGTGGGGTTTCGGTTGGGTAATTTTTTAGCTAAATATCAGACTTATTCACTGTTTTGACCCGTTTTACTAATGCATTACTAAAGTTTTCAACTTTACTTCGGTTTACACTCAATGTTGGTTTGGTTTGTGGTTTGGTTTCGGGGTGTAGATGTTTGTCGGGTTGGACTTGGGAACTTGATATGCTGAATTTAATGTTTGGTTTGGAATACATTGACGCGTACAGTGTCAAACTTGCAACTTTGAACTGGAATTTTTGCAAAGAATAAAACCTCCTTTAACTAGGCGGAAAATTTTCGACGCTAAAATTTGTTTCGAACTAATACACAGCTGATTTTAATCAAGTTTGGATGTCAATGTCGGTTTGGTAGGCACTAGAGTTTAATTGAGGACAATTAAAGTGCCGGGAGAGGGTAGTGTACATTGAGTCTTACTTAGAGTGTCGTTTTAGTCGTTTTTAGTTGTTTTAGTCTAGTTCAAGTTTAGTTTAGTTGTTTTTGGGTTTACTTGTATGTACAAGTTAACTAGGCTCGCCCGTACTCAATCTCCATTCGGGCGAGTTTAGACTACTTAGCAATTGTAAAAAGTAACCCGTGTGTTTTTAATTCAACTTTATTTTCAGAATTTAGCCACGAATGAAATGCTATACGGCTATTCTAATTTTTAGAAAAAAATTTCAAAAATGAAAAAAATTCAAAAATACCAAAAATAGTTTATTACTAATATTTTGCATTGCTTTGCCTTGTCAAATCTTTAATGTTTTGCAGGAACATGTCAGGTGAGGGCTCATCCAGTAACCCAAAGAAAAGGAAGATCCAATATCGAGGAAAAGATAGGAGAGTTTATGCTCGGGTTGAAAGGCTAGTTGATCACCCAGTCTTGGATTTTGAAGAAGACAGTGAAGAAAGGGAAAAGTTAGTGAAATTTGTGAAAACCAATCTCCTGGAACATCGCACAATTGATTGGGAATGGTTGCAAGGAATTGGAGTTAGTGACCGTGTAGCGGACTTGCTTGGACCAAGACTGAGAGCGGCAATGGATTGCCGTTAGCCAAAGTATACAGAGCTGACACTTGAGTTTCATTGTACTTTTCATCACAAAGAGGGTACATTTGCTGAAAAGAATGCGGTATCGTTTTCGTTGGGCAGGAATTTGTATGAGATGAGTATTTGTTAGGATCTGAGTTTGGTTTTGATTGTGTTTTACGTTTGAATTAAGATGAAGATGAATGAGTAGTGCAGCGGAATTAAGATGGAAACAAACTTTGCACATAATCAAACGAGAGAATTGCTTTAATGAAACATTTTCAACAAAGAACCAAAAGATTGAATTTATTTCAATAACGATTACAATGCATGTATGAATACAAACTCCCCCTCAGCCTGAGCTCACAGTGTTTGTTCGTGCAGGAAGAAGATTTTGTAAAGAGCTAATAGAACAGTACAGAGCACTGTTCTATTTATAGGCACGAGCAAACCACTGAAGCATCTAAGCTGACGTCACCATGAAAGTGACATCTAACCTCCTAACAAACTCTAACCTCTGATCTATACAACCTCTGCTATGCTAACTACTGTTATTACATTTCATTACATAAAGACATCTAAACTACTGCTGCATCCTTCCACTGATGTGAACCCAGCAGTACTTGTCATGATCAGCAGAGCTTGACTCAAGGCAGTAGATTGAACAGCAGAGCTTTAGTCTTTCATCAGTCTTTTACTTAATCAGCAGTTTGTAGGTCAGCAGTTTGTACGATCAGTAGATAGGAGGTCAGCAGATGTTGAAACCACTTTCAAGGGGATAGACTTATATATATTACATCTGCTTATTCTGGATCCACTGCTCTGATCCAGTTTTGGCTTTAATTATCTGTTCCTTTGGTAGGGTTCAATCCCAACAATCTCCCCCTGGAACAGATAATGCCAAAACTCTTCATTATTGTGGAACTTTATTGCCTCATCAACAGTTCCCTTATCTGACCTTTAAGTTGTAACTCAAAGTCTAGGGCATCTGTGTCATCTTCATCCCTACTAAGTGGAAGATCAAGGAGATCCTGCATATCTTCAAGACTTAGGCCAAGTGCTTGTTCCCTTGTTATTTTCTTCACTTCTCCACTAGACCTGAACATAGTCAGTACATGGGTCTGTTTGTCAGTTTCCCACTTTAGTACTTTTGAGCCTGGTGGGTTTCTTGGGAGATTTTTATTGGATGAGGTGTTTGGTGATGCAGGCCTATTCATGACTGTTTGAGCAGTGCTTGCGGGTTGATTCAGGCCAAGAGTTTCAGCTATCATCTTTTTAATACCTTCCTTTACAAGCTCATCTCCTGTCATTAATTATGCCACTGTTTCAGTATCCAACTATTTTTGTTGCCTTCTTTTAAAGATGGCTACACCAGCTGGAGCAGTGGCTCTCCTGATTTGCAGCTTTGAGGGTCTTTTTGAAACCTCTGCTTCAGGATAGTCAGGCTTTTGTGGAGCATTTGGATCTGTCTTTCTTAATTTCTCCAAACTTTTGTAGGTAGCCCTGACTTTATCTTCTTTCCATCTCATCACTTGATTTTTGGACCCATAATCAGCAGCAACCAATTCCTCTTTCATTCTCTTCAGCTCTAGTGTTTTGTCAGGCATATTCTTTTTGTATTTTGACCAATCTGGAGGAGTGTGTTTGACCTTCTTATTTATCATTTCTTGAATCCTGGCTGCTTCTTTTTCAAGCTCAGGAATGGTCCACTCTTTGTACATATACTTTTCTCCCTTGTACTTCTTGGTTGCCATGATGCGTTCAATGTAGTCTTTTCTCAGAGTTTCATCTGCTCTCTCTGAGATTTGTTGACAAACATTTTTTGCAAATTGCTCTAAGGATCTGACTTGAGTAAATAGAAACTGGTAATGCCTTTGAATTTCTTTGTCAGTTTTTCCTTGAGAGTTTCTTTTGGAGATATCTTCTACCTGTTTAGCCTTAACTTTCAAATATTCTTCAATGTTGTTAGGCCTTGGATATCCTTCAACTGATGGAAACTTCCTTTTAGTAGGGTCATCCTCATAGTAGAAGGATTTGATCTCTTCTCTAACTGCTTCAAGTTCTAGAGGAATTTGGACACCTGCAGGAGTAATGACAGGGATTGATTGTTGTACGGGAGCTGATGAGAGAGGAACAGGCTTTGGTATTGTAATAAGTGATATAGATTTTGAAGATGTTGGTGGTGGTGATGGAGAATCATCATCTGGTATGAAAATCCTTCTCCTTTTTATTGTAAGAGAGGCAGATGATGTTTTGGGTGGAACAGTGGTGGTGATTTGTGTGGCAGTGGTTTGTGATTGACTGACAGTTGTTGAAACAACTGGTGTTTCAACCACTGTTGTCATTACAACAGATGTTGTAACATCTGATGTCTTCTGCTTTTTGGCAGGAGGTGATGATGGAGTGGTTGTTTTTAGTGGTGATGGTGGTGGTAGTAAAGCAGTGGTTGTGGTGTGTGTTGAAGTGATAGCAGATGTTGAAACTACTGAAGTATCAGCAGTTGTTGATACAGCAGGAGTTATAACAGCTGTTTGAGTGGAGGTTTGATGTTGGGGGCTTTTGGACGATGGTTTTGGAGTATGCTTTGTGAGTCTGGATGGTATGGATTTGGGTTCCCTCACTTTTCTTGTTGGATTTCTTTTTAGCTAAGGATTTTTAACATCCTTTGGCTCAGAACAACCCTGCGCATTCAGCTCCATGTAAGCTCTTTTCTCCTCATTACATCTTGACATATCCTTTGCCTCTCTATCCCTTTTTACACTTGCTATAGCTTCATCAAGTGCATTTTGGGTAACATCAACCTTTTTGCTACCATCTGGCAAGGGAATTTTTCTAGTCCTGGCATCTTTTTCTGGTTCAATGTAAAGACCATCATCTATTCCCTTCTTCTTCCACTCCTGAATTTTCTCCCCCTTTTTGGCATTATCTGGGGGTAATTGATCAATGAAAAGAACAGTTGGAGGAGCAGTGCCAGTGGTTTTTAATATGTGGGCCTTGATAGCCTTAATGTCTGCTTGTGTGTTATTGAACCTAGACTCCATTGTGTTTCTCAGCTCTTGTACATGTATTGCATGTTGCTGATCAGCCATTTGTTTTTGTTGATGGAGAAAAGTTTGGAAGAAGTTCCATATCTCATCTGTAGCAGATGCTTGTGGTGGAGCAGGTGCTTGAGGTGGAACCACAGTGGATTGCACCTTTTGTACTGTTAACAACTGTTGCAGCATTTCTTTGATTTCTGCAACAGAAGTATCTAGTTTTTCAACACGTTCCGTCAATTCCAGGTACTTTAAACCATCACCCAATTTAATGGGATCATCTGATTTCCCACTAGCAGTGGTTTTATCAGTGGTTGAGGTAGGGAGTGTACTCCAAACATTAACCACTAATGCCCCTTTTTTCTTGGTACTGGGGTCTTCTTCCTTCAACACTTGACAACCTTTTGATGTTGCCAGTGGTTAAAACAAATCCACTGGTGGATGTCAGAGGTGCTATGGAAGGAATTGCCTCCAAGGAAGTCTTATTGATGTAACCACTGTCCAAATGCAAACCAGTGGGTTCAGCACTTGTAGTAGCTGCTTCACTTGGATTACCACCAAGAGTTACTTGTAACTCAAGGGGTGTAACCTCCTCAGGCATTGTTGGTGGGTTAACTATGATTGATACATCAGACCCAGTCATTGGTTGAAGTATATTCTCATTAACAGGTGATTGAGAAGGACTGGTTTGTGCCTGGTTCAAATCAATAGCATCCAACAAAAGTTTAGTTGGTGGGGGAATTGTGGATGTGATGTTTGGTGTAGAAAGAGAATTTGCCCCAGGCATTGGGCTGTGGATGATGGAAGCAAGTGATTCCAGAGCATCATATTGTGGTGTCCCTATATGTACAACCTGTTCTTTTGAGAAGAAACAGGAGGAGTTTCGGTTATGGGTTGAGATATTTGTACCAACTGCTGTAAGGAAGAAGCAGCAGTGGTTTCTGGTGACTTTTGTGCTGTCACTGGCAGTTGCTCTGGTATCTCATCCTCCAGAGTTGCCTTTTTGATAGGTTTGGGGGTTTTTTGAGTTTTCTTTTTGTTTGGCTTTTTTGGTGATTATAGGTGTGGGTTTCAAAGCAGTTGTTTTGCTACTTTGATCACCTTGAGCAGTGGGCTCAGCAGCAGATACCTGAGGAGCAGTGGTAGCTGCTAAATTCTGCTCAGGCACCTCTGCTTGTGTTTTGCAAGGTGTTGACATTCTTGTAAAAGTTTCAGCAGTTAAGCAGTGCATTTGAAGAGAGTCACCTTGTTTTATTGCAGAAGAATCATCCTTACCAAGTTTCTTTTCAAAACAATAACTTAGAAATCTTGGAAATAGTAAGAATGACTTTGTTTCAACATTTTTAACCAGATCATTAAAGATTTCCTGGGAATAATTAAAATTTTCTTCTTGAAGAATAGCATATCCTAGATTTTGAATCTTTAATGGTATTTCATTAAAAGCAGTGGTTTTGTTTGAAACACACATTAGGAGGGTATGAAATAAAAACCTTGTTGCAGGAGGGAAGGAACCGTTTTGTAAGGTATCCCTCTTCATCATTGTGTCTGCATACCCTCTTTCAATAAAGTCAGTTTTTAACTCGTTTTTAGTAAAGTAACTTTTACCTTATTGATCATCGAGCTGAAAGACTTCTGATATGGATTTTGGTGTGATTTGAACTGCTTTTCCCTGTAGAGTAGAATTAATGGCTATGACATCTTCGCCTTGTTTGTCAAGGGTACAATTTTTCCAAAACTCTCTCAGGGTTTGCAGGTAAATGGGAGCATCTGCTGTAAGCAAAGTTTTGTACTTTGACACAGACATGAGATTAATGATGGAATCAAAAGCATCGGTGGTACCGGGTTTTGTAAGAAGACCCAAAATATTGTGAGAGGGTTTGTGTGGAATTTCAGTGGGTTTGGCCTTTTGAGAGGCCTCTTTTGAGGATGATTTGGAAGTGGGTTTTGCAGATGACTTCGATTTTGTCATTTTGGAGATGATGATCGAAGAAGGTTGTGAAGAAATTTGAGGAAATGAGATGAAAAACTGCTTTGAGAAGAGAATTTTTAAGAATTCAATTCGACAGTAAAACCCTGTTTTTGGTTTTGAATGGGGGTTTTATAGAGAAAAAGTGAATGCTGACGTGGCAGCGGTTACAAAAGGACTGACCACTATGTACTGCCCACATGCCAACCCCTGATGAAATGAAGGATAGTACTTTTATGAAAGCTACTGATGAAAGGCAGTGGTTACAACGGTAACAAATAGAAGCAGTGGATGATTTTTACTATCAGCAGATAGCACATCAGTGGATAAAACACTGATTTTGAGCATCAGTGCTTATCAGGAAAATGAGAGAACAGGGAATGACTTTCAGCAGGGACAGACTTTGAAGTAGAGCAGACTTTTGAACAAGCAGTGGTTATGGCAGACTTTTAAGGATTTTAATGAAAACTTCATTTTTAGCTATTTTTAAGGATGGATTTTTGATTTTCTGAAAACATTTTAATGCTTTTATGCAGAGAAAAACAAGATGTTGCTTGTTATTCCATGTTTAGCATGCCAATCCTAGAGACCAAGCTTTCAAAGGTGGATGTATCTAATGCTTTTGTGAGCACATCTGCCAGCTGGTCTTTAGTTGGAACATGATGCAGAGAAATCAAACCTTTTTCATAGCAATCCCTCACAAAGTGATGTCTGATGTCGATGTGCTTGGTGGTTGAATGGGAAACTGGATTTTTGATGATATTTTCTGCTGCCTGGCTATCCAACATGAGTGGTGTCTTTAAGGCAGTGATACCAAAATCCAGCAACTGATTTTGAAGCCACAGGAGTTGGGCTGTACAGCTTGCAGCAGCAATGTATTCAGCTTCAGCAGTGGATGTTGAAACAACTGCTTGCTTTTTGCTTTGCCAAGAAACCAAGCAATCACCTAGAAACTGGCACCCTCCTGATGTGGACTTCCTTGTGGTGTTACATCCGGCAAAGTCACTGTCTGAAAATCCTGAAAGCTTGATATTCCCATTAGCTGGATACCAGATACCAAGTGTGGGAGCACTTTTTATGTATCTGAATATCCTTTTTACAGCAATAAGGTTGGATTTTCTAGGGGCTGATTGACTTCTTGCACAAACACATGTTGCAAACATGATGTCTGGCCTAGATGCAGTTAGGTACAACAAAGACCCAGTCATGCTTCTATATAGAGTTTGGTCAATCAGCTCATCCTTTTCATCAGACATGACTAGCTTATTTGTTGCCATGGGTGTGCTGCATGGTTTACAATCATTCATATCAAATTTGTTTAAAAGTTCTTTAGCATATTTGCTTTGATGAATGAAAGTTCCATTTTGCATTTGCTGAACTTGGAGACCAAGAAAGCATTGCAGCTCACCTATTGCAATCATTTCAAACTCACCTGTCATGAGTTGCCTGAACTCTTCACACATTTTATTACATGTGCTTCCAAAAATAATGTCATCCACATAAATTTGGACAATCATTAAATCCTTTCCTCTCCATTTTAGAAACAGTGTTTTATCAATGGTACCTCTTTTGAAACCATTTGAGAGTAGAAAGGTGGAAAGAGTTTCATACCAGGCCCTAGGTGCTTGTTTCAGGCCATACAAGGCTTTGTTTAACCTGTAGACATGATCTGGATAAAATGGATCCTCAAAACCTGGAGGTTGACAAACACACACCTCTTCTTGAATTATACCATAGAGGAAAGCACTTTTTATATCCATTTGGAACACCTTCATTTTGTGGTTGACAGCAAAGGCCAGGAACAGTCTTATAGCTTCCAATATTGCTACAGGGGCAAAAGTTTCATCATAGTCTATCCCCTCTTCCTGTCTGTAACCTTGAACCACAAGCCTGGCTTTATTCTTGACAACAATGCCCCTTTCATCAGTTTTGTTTTTGAAGACCCACTTTGTGCCGATGGGGCTTACATCTTTTGGCAGTGGTACAAGCTCCCATACTTGTGGTCTTTTAAACTGTTGGAGCTCCTCTTGCATGGCTTCTACCCAGCTGTTGTCTTTCAGTGCCTCTTGGTACTTGACTGGCTGATGGAGTGATAGAAAACCAGCAAAAAGACAAATGTTTTGGGTTTGGCTTCTTGTGAGCACCCCTTCATTGATGTTGCCAATGATTTGGTCAGGTGGATGAGATCTCAAGAAGATTAAATCTCCTTGGTATGGTATGATGGCATTTGTTGGTGAAGGCTGCAGATGTGTATCATCTGAGCTAACCACTGCTGGTGACTTTGATGATCCAGCAGTGGCTTCAAAAGGTGGTGGAATAGGAGGCAAAGGTGTGGACACATGCTGACTTTGATCCACTGTTTGAGGACTTTTATCAACAGTGCTTTGATGATGTGGAAGCGGTGGTTAAGGGGCTACTTTGGTCAACAACTGTTGAGGTAGCAGTGGTTGAGCTTTGACAGCTGTTTTGAACATATGCTGCTCTTCCCATTCTGACAGACTTTTGAGGAATGATGATTTCATATCCATAGTCTGGTGTTGAATCCTCTGATGGACCTGCACTGTTAGTCTTGACAGCAGTGTTTTCAAAAGTGAATTTATCAAGATCAAACAAATCTGTAGGATTTGCTGGGATTTTCATTGATGAAAGTTCATTGAACTTTACATTTAAGGTCTCCTCCACTGCTTTGGTCCGTGTATTAAACACTTTGTAGGCCTTGGCAGTGGTTGAGTATCCCAGGTGATAACCACAATCTACTTTGGCTGCAAATTTTGAGATGGAATCTTTTAAATTCAAAATAAAGCATGGGCAGCCAAATACTTTAAAGTATGAGATCAATGGTTTGATTTTATACCGAATTTCATAAGCAGTCTTTTTGTGCCTGGGGTTTATTAAAACTCTGTTTTGGACATTGCAAGCAGTGTTTACTGCCTCTGCCCAAAAAGTTAATGGCAAACCTAAATCAGCAAGCATGGCTCTGGCAGCCTCAATCAAAGTTCTGTTCTTTCTTTCAACTACCCCATTTTGCTCTGGTGTTCTAGGGATGCTGTACTGCCTTACAATCCCTTTCTTCACACAGAAGGCATCCAACTCCTTATTTTTGAATTCTGCGCCATTGTCACTCCTGAAGACTTTTACTGGAAGGTCAAATTGCTTTTCAACCTGTGTCACAAAGTCTTGCAAAATGCCTGCAGTCTCATCTTTTGAGTGTAAAAAGAAAGTCCATGTAAACCTAGAGAAGTCATCAATAATAACCAAACAATATCTCTTCTTCTTGAGACTCATGACTTGAACTGGGCCAAACAAATCCATGTGCAGCATTTGCAAACACTGGGTTGTTTTGGACTCTTCAATGGACTTAAAGGAGCTTTTATGCTGTTTTCCTTTTAAACAGGAAATACAATGCTCAGGACATGAAAACAATTTTTGTGGAAAGCCTCTTACCAAGCCATTTTTTGAAATTTCAGTGATTGTCTTGAGATTTGTGTGCCCCAATCTTCTGTGCCAAAGTTCTGTCTCTTTGTTAGAGGCAGCTGAGAACAGACAGGCATCAGTTCTGGGACACTCTTTTGACATATCAACAACATAAACATTGCCACTTCTTTGAGCAACAAGTTTTGTTTTTCCAGTTTTGATTATTGCTTCAATCTTTTCAACCATTTCTGGTCCAACAATCCTACAACACTCCTTTGTGAAGAATGACCCATACCCCTTATCACTCATTTGTGAAACACTTAGGAGGTTGAATTTTAGATTGTCTATCAGATTGACATTTTCAAATTTTACATTTTACATTTTACATTTCCAGACTGTACTGTACCAGACCCCAGAACTTTCCCTTTACTATTATTCCCAAAGGATATGTCACCCCCTCCATGGATTTTGAAATCTTTGAGTAGGGCTTTACATCTTGTTATGTGCCTGGAGCCTCCACTATCTACATACCAAAGGCTATCTAAGCATGCAGAAGCTCCCTGCACATGAAGTAAAAGGATTAGTTCATTAGGGTTTCCAAAGCCAATAAGGCTTTGGATGGGGTCTCAACAGTGTCTGGGATGGATGCAGATTGATGGACAGGGGTTTGGACAGTTTTAGGACTGTTTCTTTCTAACCACTGTTGTGGGTTTTGACCAATCACCTGTTGATACCCAAAATGATGCCTGTTCACTCTGGGTTTAGAGGGCCTTTTGTAGGTCTCATAAACGTGTGGAATCCTTTGGTAAGATGATTGTCCCTTGCCTTTTCTGAATTGGTTGGCAGGGGGTGCATCAGTCACTTGAACATTTCTTTGGGCAGATGTTTGATTCAGCTGTTTTGTGACAGCTGTTTGGACTGGCACAAACAATGGTTGGTTCTTGGTGAATTTGACAGATGATGTTGATGGACTCAAGGATGTTTTAGCAATGTAGTCATTCTTTTTCACATCAAAGTTTTTGAGATACACACATGCCTGAGTTTTGTGGTTTGTTTTACCACAGATGGTGCAGCTTTCAGCAGGAATAATGACACTTGTTTTGTTTAGATCATATGCTTTTAGATGGAAACAGTCTTTTGTTAGATGGTTTCTCTTTTCACAAAATTCACAAAACAAGTTTTTGACCTTTTCTCTTTTCTTCCTTTTCTCAGACTCCTTTGCAACAGAGTTTTTAACCTCTGTTGGGATGTCCTTGAGAGGAATGACCTTTGCTTTTGGAGCTGTGACACCATCAGTGGTTGTAAAGTCCATAGGCTTCAAGTTTTCAAGAATGTCACACTCATCAGACCATGTGGGTTTAAATTGGTATTTCTCAATTTCCTCAAAAGTTGAGGACCCCACAGATCTTTCCAAAGTGATTTTGTTACCAAGTTTGTCAGTGATTTTCACTTCTTGGCCATTCTTGTTTGTTGGTTTAATTTCAGATGAACCAGCTTGTTTACCGGCAATGTTTACAAGATCATCATATTTTCTATATCCTACACCAAACTTGACATTGCTTTCAAGCTGTTTCTCTAGCATAACCTCATACCCTTTACAAGATTCCACCCATCTTTCACAAGTGATTTGGGTGGACTCCAACTCCTTTTTACAAACTTGGTATTTTTCTACCATAGTTTGGAGTTGAGTCTTGGTTATGCTTTGCTCTTCTTTGAGACTGCTGATTTCTTTGTCTTTTTCAGCCAATTTGTTTCTAAGTTCTTTTAACAACTTTTCAAATTTGACTTCATCAGTTAAGATTTTATCCCTAAGGTTTTCATTCACCTCTTTGATGTTAGCAAATGCAATAATGCATTCGTCTGAACACAGTTTTTCAAGAACTTGAGGTGTTACCTTAGCAGCAGCCATCATGGCACAGTCACATTGATGATCAACTCTCTCTTCTTTCTCACCTGCTTTCTTTTCTTCCTTGTCTTCTTCGGACCAGGGGTCAGTCAGTGGTTCAATCAGGGTTTCTGAATTTTCTCCCAGCAGTAGTTCACCAGCAACTACAGTAACCACTACTTCAGCCACTTTATCCACTGTTTCAACACTTAGCTGTTCACCTTCAGTTTCTACCCCTTCTGGTATTGACTCTAATGCCATCAAACAAAATTCATCATTAGAAGGATCATTAAAAGCATTGAGTGCAAAATTTTCATCACCAAGCTCATCAAGCATGCTGCTCCAGTCAACAAAGCCTTGAGTGAAAAAGCTTTGCTGATCTGGTTGTGTTACTGTTGGAGCAGCTGGTTGAGGTGCAACAGGTTGCACTTGTGCCTGAGGGACAGGGGTTTGAACATATTGAATTTGTGGAACAGTTGTTTGAACATAATGCACAGGCACATGGGTTGCAGCATAGTGAGCAGTGTTAACATGGGCAGCAGGGGTATATTGGGTATAGTGCACAGTGCTTTGATGTTGTGGTCTAGGGTTTGAGCTGGGATGAGTAATTATTGGACCAGTGGTTTGACTCCTGCATTCCCTAGCAAAATGACCTAGCCTATTGCACTTATAGCACTTGATTTTCTATTTATCCAACCCCACTTTTAAATTTCCATGTAACCCTGGAAATTTTCTCCTTGTTCTTTTGTAGAATTTGCTTGTTCTTACACTAAGCAAAGCCAATTGATGCAAAATGTCCATCTCTTCTAAGTCAGTGGGATCAAAGTGTTGCAAATCATTGAGTTCAAAGCACAAGTTATCTGACAGCTGGTTTTCATAATTTCCAGTAAAAGCATAATTTGCAGAGTGAGAATCAAGGTTGTTGAAATTACCACCAGCAGTTATATCAATAAAGTGATCATAACCCTGATCCTTACTACTGCTACCAGATTCTTCCTGACCAAAAAGAGCTGTGTTGCCAAATGAATAATCATCAGCAACTTTGCCAGACTCTTGCAACTTCTTTTTCTGGTTTAACTCCCTTTCATAGGTCAGGAGTCTACCATGAAGTTGGGTCAGGGTCAGATCTTTGAACTCAACAGAGTTTCTAGTAACAAAAGCAATGGTGTCCCATTTTTCTGGTAGTGATCTAAGGAACCTGCTATTTTGAGTTGAATTTAGAAATGTTACTTTAACAAGCCTTAGTTCACTAATGAGACAACTGAATCGCTCAAATTGCTGAGTCAATGATTCACCCTTAATGTGACAAAATGTTTCATACTGCTGATTCAGAATTTCCCTATTGTTTTCAATAACTTCTTCTGTTCCCCCAAACTGTTCCTTCAATGCATCCCATAGCTCTTTGGCACTGTTACAATGTAACAGTCCAACATAGATTTCATTGGGTAATGCAGATGCTATGATGCTAAATGCTTTGGCATCGAGTTCGAACTTTTGAAAATCAGTTTCAGTATAGTTTTCAGATGGTTTAGGTACGAACTTCTTTGCATCCTCAGCACTTGGCACCATAGGAACATGGGGACCAAAAACAACAGACCTCCAACATCCAGTGTTCTGTTGAGCAAGGATGTGACCCATCCTTCTCTGCCAGATGTTGTATTCATTACGTTTAAGCATGGGTGGTTTGAAAAGAGAGCCAATGTTATTCTTATCATCTTGTGATTGTGACGTCATCCTGGTTGTTTTACAGGCACTGATTAATTAACTTTGATGGTGATTAAACCTTGCTCTGTTTTTCAACAAAACGAACAAACTATCAGTATCGACGATTATGAGCTGACCTATTTATGTCAAAATGATTGTTAAATCAAATTTGACTGTCCAAGCTCTGATACCAACTGTTAGGATCTGAGTTTGGTTTTGATTGTGTTTTACGTTTGAATTAAGATGAAGATGAATGAGTAGTGCAGCGGAATTAAGATGGAAACAAACTTTGCACACAATCAAACGAGAGAATTGCTTTAATCAAACATTTTCAACAAAGCACCGAAAGTTTGAATTTATTTCAATAACGATTACAATGCATGTATGAATACAAACTCCCCCTCAGCCTGAGCTCACAGTGTTTGTTCGTGCAGGAAGAAGATTTTGTAAAGAGCTAATAGAACAGTACAGAGCACTGTTCTATTTATAGGCACGAACAAACCACTGAAGCATCTAAGCTGACGTCACCATGAAAGTGACATCTAACCTCCTAACAAACTCTAACCTCTGATCTATACAACCTCTGCTATGCTAACTACTGTTATTACATTTCATTACATAAAGACATCTAAACTACTGTTGCATCCTTCCACTGATGTGAACCCAGCAGTACTTGTCATGATCAGCAGAGCTTGACTCAAGGCAGTAGATTGAACAGCAGAGCTTTAGTCTTTTATCAGTCTTTTACTTAATCAGCAGTTTGTAGGTCAGCAATTTGTACGATCAGTAGATAGGAGGTTAGCAGATGTTGACTCAAGGTAGTAGATTGAACAGCAGAGCTTTAGTCTTTCATCAGTCTTTTACTTAATCAGCAGTTTGTAGGTCAGCAGTTTGTACGATCAACAGTTTGTAGGTCAGCACTTTCAAGGGGAGAGACTTATATACATAACATCTGCTTATTCTGGATCCACTGCTCTGATCCAGTTTTGGCTTTAATTATCTGTTCCTTTGGTAGGGTTCAATCCCAACAGTATTGCTGAGTTTGGGGTAGCTTTGGGTTTCTATACTGAGCGGGAGGTGCGAACGGATGATTTTGTTAATGGGTTGAGGGGTGTATACAATCATGCGCGAACTAATTGCTTGGGTCCGGAAGAGTTGGCTAGATTCTTGGAGACGATTTCTACCACACCGTTCTCCGGCACAAACCTTATCTCATCGGTTCGTGATCCGATCCATAGGTATATTCTAAAGGTGTTGGCGACTACGATTGTGGCAAGAAGGTTGGGTGAGAACAAGGCTAACTGGTTGGATCTCTTTGCCTTGATGTGTATGGTTAAGAAGAGGAATTGGAATTTGGCGAGTTTCTTCGCATGGTCTTGTAATCGGCCTCGTAGAGGGGGAAACCGGGCAAAGATGGATCTGGGGCCGTACATTACTAGGTTGGTGACTAATTTGGGTGCTTTCATGAAATATAAGTTGGAGCAGATGAGAGAGAATGTTCCGACGACTTACTGGAGTGTTGGGGATCTACAGTTAGCGGGTATTCTTTCATATTCGGATCTGCCGGAATGGGAGTTCAGACAGGGTGCACAGGTTCAGCCGCCAGCATGTACTAAGGCGGCTAATATCTTACAGGGTGCTTTTCCGCCACGTCAGCAGAGACCTCGGCAGAGGCATGAGATTCCAGCTCCGCAGCACCCACTTCGCCAGGCTCGTCAGCCACGACCCGACCCATTCACTCATGAAGCTGCTTATGACTTTAACCAGCAGCGTTTCGATCAGCTAGAGGACAGAATGAGAGTTGATCATCAGGGGAAGATGCAGAGCCACCACCGCCAGGATGACATGCTTAGGTACATGATGTCAGGTATGCATCTAGATGTGCCTCCACCTTTTTCTGGATTACTTCCACCACCAGTTTATGGAGGTGAGCAGCAGGCTCCGTATGTCTATGGACAGTATCCGAGGTATGATCAGTGGGGTGGACAGAGTGGTTATGGTTATGGTGGCCAGTATGGATAGCAGCAGGCAGGAGGTTCAGGTGCGCAGCAGATGGATGAGGAGGAAGGCGACGAGTGATGGAGATGGACTGAAGCAGCATATATCCTTTTATGATTATTTTATTTTATGCTGCTTTAGTAGTTCGATTGGGTTGTATTAGTAAGACAATATGTTTTTATTTTTCTTTTGAACTTCGGATGTTGGTACTTTGGATGTTTGGTAGTAGTTTGCTTGGTATGGTATGTTTGTTTTAGGTTGATGATTGGAGCCGCTTCCCGTTCATGTGAGAGAGAGTTTTGGTATTGTTTGCTGAGCACGTTTGGTATTGGAGGGCACTTATGGAATAGACTGGCACGTTGACAGTCTCATATTTTTCGAGCTAAGTCTTTTTCATTGTAGAGTTTTGTATTCTTCTTTATTTTCTTTTGTTTTTTCTTTCGTAGGTAGTTCTAGTTTTGTTTGGTTGATTCTTATTCTACTCTTGCATTAGGGACAATGCAAATCTCGAGTGTGGGGATGGGACATTAGAGTCATAGTGTAATTGAACCTTTTTCATTAAAAAAAAATCAGAAAAAAATGAAAAAAATTGAAAATGTCTTTTGAATTTGAGTTTGCAAATAAAGACGGAAAATGATAGAAAAGATGGGTTTTTTATTCGGGTTAAATAATAATAATATGAGATAACAATAGTCGTGCTTATGTCTAGTTTGGGATATGTGAATAGGCCCGGTCTGGTTCTAGGTTCCTTTGATCTAATATACATTAATTGTCGGTTTGCTAGTGGGTACTCACCTGGGAAAAATGGGAAATTGAAACTGCCGAAATTAGTATAAGGAGCACCGTTATAAGTTACAATAGTTAGAATTTTTAGTAAAAAAAAAGTAGAAAAGAAAAAATTTTGAGCTAGAAACTAAATGAAAGTAGCACAGGCCTATGTAGTCTTGGTTGGGGATAGCGACTCTACAACCGGAGTGCCTCTAGGATGTGTGAAATCGAAATTGCAAAGTAAAAAATTACCGACGCCTATGTAATCCGAGTTCGGGATAGCGACTTTACAGCCGGAATACCTCTAGGTTAGGTAAAGCAACGTCTAGGCTCAAGAAAAAAAAAGAGAAAAAAAAATGAAAGAAAAGAAAAAAAATATGTGATTTTAAATTCTCTTGATTTTGATATAAAATGGTTAGGAATTGGTCCAGTGAACGTTCCTTTTGTTCCATAAGCTTGAGGCGGGATTAGATGGACTGTGGCTTCTAGTGTGAGACCCTAGGTAGACTGACTGTATCTGAACTAAAATTGCATGATAAGGGCATAGAACCGGGTTCGGGTTTAAAGGGACAAATATATTTGCAATCGTGGCTAACATAAGTGTCGACTTTAATAAATATAAATAGTTTTTAACCCGTTTATTTGCCTATCTCTGATTCCTTTTGCACATATCTTTTTCGAGGATAAAAAAATGCTAAGTGTGGGGATGTTTGATGTACTGCAAAGTACATATGTTTATAGTGTATATTTTGGTCAGTTTTTGGTTATTTTGAGTCTAGTTTAGGTTAGAATTTCGATACTGCTGACGTTAAGCTATGATTTCAGGTCCCTTTGCTTAAAGTGATGAAAATGAGTCAAAACGAGCAGTTTGGAGGAAAAACGGGATTCGTATGCGAGTCGGAAAGCTAGGAAAACAAGAAAATAAAAGAAATTGCAGAAAGGAGGGCGCCGCCGTACGCCTAGCCCCCCCCCCCTCGTGCTACACCTTGCCCCTAATTATGCAGAAAAGTGTTTTTCAGCTGGGTTTTTAGGAGATGTTCAAGTATATATATAAAACGAAATTGCCGTCATTAGGGTTACGAATTTTTGGAGTCGAAAAGCTTATTTTGGAGATTGAAGTGCTGCGTTTGAAGAGCTTTGATCAAGGGAATCATTGGTTCGAATTCGGGTTGAAGATTGAAGACTTGCACGGGTTCTTTAGTCCCTTGTTTTGTCGATTTCTCTTTCGAAACTTGTAACGATGAATTCTTATTTGAATAATTTTGTCTTGTTTTCATTGATTAACATGCTCGGCTAAACGTTTAAACCGCCTAGACTATGATGAATGGATTGAAATAAAGTTTGAACCTTTTTCGTTAATTGCATGTCTTTTATGGATTAATTGTGTTTTGTAAGAAGTTTGGTTTATTAATTTGGTGTGTATGCGTACTTTAATTTAGTTAATTATTATCAATTGCTTCATGTGAATCTAGGTGGTTTTCTGCTACGGAATAGGTTCATGCTAGATCTTTGACCTCGTGTCTTTGACCTTGAGGGTGAATTGGCCAATAAACCTTAGAAGTGATAGTTAATAATTTGCTAGATTTCAGTATTCTACTAGTCCTTATAGCTAGAAGGTGCGGGGCTATTGGTAGGTCTTACCCGGCGAATTGCTTTAGACAGTCTTTGGAAAAAGCCGTGCCTTAGTTGCCCCGTCAGTTTATTAGTCTATCAAGTCAAGTTAATAAACTCAAACTACCCTAGATCTATAATTGGAAAATAATAGGTCAATATTAGGGTACTTACACAATAATTAGATAACCTGAAGGAAGTCTAATAACCGGTAGGATTAACGGCCTAGATAGTGCCATAAATTTCACCTCAAGAAGGTTTAGGGGCTTAGTTGGTATCTTAATAGGTTTAGTATCATAAGATCCCGGTTCCATAAAACATGCGGTTAACTTAATTGGTAAATTCTTAAAATCAATCCAGGATTCTAGTCTAGGTGGTCTTCATCATCATCTAAGTAAAGTCTTCATCTTAGTTTGTATTAGCATAGTTCTAGTTTAAAAATTAGTTTAATAGATTTCTTTTGATTTTCAGTAACCCCCCCCCCCAAAACAATTAAACAGTTTGAGTCGTGTCTGTCAGAGTCTGTTAGAGTTTAATTAGCTTAATTAATAGAGTCTCGTGGTTCGATATCCGGACTTCCTTATGTCATACTACAGTGATCAGTACACTTGCCGATTGTGTGGTTTTGGTCGAGTCTAGATTTAAAGCTTTTTAGTGTCTAGCTTAGAGAGTCTAAATTAGTTAATTTTAGTAGTCTGTTTAGAACACATCAATAACATAATTGCTTTTATTGTATAGAACAAATATGGATTGTTGGCGAATACATTCAAGCCTTGTCGACTGTCGGATAAGCCTTTATAAAGACAAAGGTTTATCAACAATGTCACCCAGTTTCTGTCATTCCAAGAGGTAACTTCCAAACAAATCTAGGAAGCGGGAATGGGGTTGTCAATCCTATGGTACCATAACATACTATCGGTCAGCATGATCAGCGTTAATGAATGTATCATTTTCGAGTTCAACGCACCAATATGTCTAGTACAATGTAAGCATGTCGTGAAATGTTTTGAAACCATGTATACTAGGTATTTAAACCATGCATAATGTTTTGAAACCATCTACTATGTATAGTAAGTAATTAAACCATGTATAATGTTTTGAAACCATGTACTATGTATACTAGGTAATTAAACCATGTATAATGTCTTGAAAACATGAAAATAATGATAGGCACACATGAATCACCCCAAAACATTTGAAAAATGTAAAAGAGGGGACTATGTACTCACTTGGGATTGCGTATATGTCTTGTTCAATGATTAAGCAAAGCTCAATGGTTCAAGAGTTTCCTAATATGTCGGAAATCTATGTGTTAGTGTATAATGAGACTTTAATCGGAGGATTGGATAGAATGAGGTTTATAAACCAAACGAGTGTTGGGTCTCGTATAATATGGTTCAAAATGTGTACAATGATTGAAAATATACAAATGTCATAGTCTCCCCTACTTTAGGATATTTCGTCCTGAAATTTATTTAGAGGAAACTTGTGAGAAAAAGGTGTGGGTATTTCGCTTTCATTTGATCCTCTCGTTTCCAAGTAAACTCTGAGCCACATTTGGATTCCCAGCGAACTTTAACAATTGATATTCATCTGTGCTTGAGTTTCTTGACTTCACGGTCCATTATCTCCACAGGTTTCTCGACAAAGTGCATCGTGTTATCAATGTGAATTTCGTCAAGAGGGATGTGGAGGTTTTCATCAGCTAAATACTTTTTCAAATTGGACACGTGGAAAGTTGGGTGAACGTTCCCAAGCTCAGGAGACAGATCAAGTTTGTAGGCTACCTTTCTGATCCTCTCAACGATCTTAAATGGTCCCACATATCATGGTGCAAGTTTTCCTTTCTTTCCAAATCTAACTACACCTTTCCAAGGGGATACCTTGAGAAGGACGTGATAACCAACTTGGAATTCCAAGGGCTTGCGTCGTTTGTCCGCATAACTCTTTTGACGGCTTCTAGCTATCGAAAGGTTATTGCGAATTTTCTTGACTTTGTCTGTTGTTTCTAGAATAAGTTCAGGTCCGGTGAGCTGAGCATCACCGACTTCATTCCAGCAGACATGTGAATGACATTTTCAACCATATAGAGCTTCGAAAGGAGCCATGTTGATGCTAGAGTGATAAATGTTGTTTGATGTGTGCAAAATGCAACATATAAATTACATCAAATGTGGCATAAAACTAACCCTTTTTGAGTACTAATGTTGGAAAAAGTGTGTTTTTGTCTTCCTTTTGTATTTTCAGGATTAAATGAGCTTAAATGAACAAAAGAAGCAAAAGACAGCTAAATCTAACATAAATACAAGAAAAGGAATAAACGTGGCATGCCCGACCCCCCGACAGCATCTTCCCAAGCAAAAACAAGAGAACAGAAGGTTGAACACGCCCCGTGCTCAACGAGCACGGGGGCGTGCCCAAGTGTCTGCAGAAAAGACAAAGTTGTAGAAGCTTCTATCACCCACCACGGGGGCGTGCCCAGCGGACACGGGGCCGTGGTCAACTCTAAGATTCACAGAATCTGGGGAAATCTTGATAGTACAGATACGCTTCTGCACACGGGGTCGTGCCCAGCGGACACGGGGGCGTGGTCAACTAATGCAGACAAACTGCAATTAATGAAGAAAGAGAAGAGGATGGACACGGGGCCGTGCCCGAGCTACTGTTCAGGCTATAAATAGGGGTGCTTGGCTCATTTGCAAATCATCCCTTGGCACACCACCTCTCTCACACTTCACCCACACTCCACCACCACCACAACACCATCATCCACCACCATCATCCATCATCCATCATAGAGTGCGTGGGTCGTCTCGGGATCCAAGATTGATCGTAAGAGTTCTTGACAATCAAAGGCCATGTTTGCCTAAGTCTCTTACATCACTTGGTGAAGACAAGTGTCTAGTGTAATACTTTTTATTTTTAATCTTTTCGCACTTTTTATGTGGTTATGTATTAATGACTTTAATAACTAGTTTCTTATGTTGAAGGTGATTCTTCCTTATCGTTTGTCCGTGGTGTCTTGGCATTATTTTACTGTCTATATAAAATAAAAGATTTTCACCATTCATATCTCCACGGTCTATATGGAGGTATGTTGGCTACCTGGTCGGGGGTTAAGGGAACGGTTTGGTAAGAGTCTTGCCTTGTTCAGTGTATAGATCCTGCAAGGACCTAGGTCAAATTTAGTAGGACCTCCTTCGATACCCACCGGTATTGGATGGCGGGGGTCCAAACTCTTTGATCCCCTCATATGTAAATTACTATTAAAACTTTAACCCGGCTACTTAGGACTGTATCACTGCTGACTCAGACTACTTAGCCGAGGGTAACGTCACCTTCAAAAGAGGGGCCTACCACATTATGCATTAATAACTTAATTAATTATCTTTCAATAATCCGACCCTTTAGGATTGTATCCTTGCTGACTCAAACTACTGGGTTGAGGGTAACGTCACCTTCAAAAGAGGGGCCTACTACAATAACTAAGATAGTCTCTTAAAAAGTGCAAAAGTGCGGAAATAATCAAATGTTACACTACACACGAGTCGGATCCAAGTGATTCATCTTGTCTATCTGTTTTTATTTTATTTTATTTTTCAGCATTTTAGTTAGTTTTATTTTTCTTGTTTGAAAAACCTTTTTCTAACTTTTGATTTGGTTAGACGTTGAGGATAAACCGGTACTAAAAGCTCTTGTGTCCTTGGACGACCTCGGTATCTTACCAACACTATACAACGCTCACGATGGGTGCACTTGCCCATATGTGTGTTTAGTGTTAGTAAATATCGTGTTTTATAAATTTAAAACTTGGCTAAAAGTGTTAAAAATGGCTTAAAATATACATTAAAAACTATACACACTTACGCACATCAAGTTTTTGGCGACGCTGCCGGGGACACAAGGATTTTAAGAAAGTTAGGAATCAACGGCCTAATCGTTTTTTCTAATTTTTTTTAGGATTTTCTTAATTTTTCAGCTTCTGCAGAACTCAGCACGGGCCGTGCCCGCTGAACACGCCCCGTGCCCAATCTTTGGAACTGGCAATCCTGTTTTAAGTCAGACAGTAAGCTGAACACGGGGACGTGCCCACTCAACACGCCTAGTGCCCAAGTTTCAGTTACTGAAAACAGAACCGTAAGATCCCGACGGTTGGTAATTTCTGACACAAACATGAGAGATACTGATATTTTTTACTTTCGGCACTCTTATGGTACGTGGTGTCAAATATGTGGTGGCCCCCATAAAGAATTAGAATGTTATTTTCTAAACTATAAGCCCCATTATATAGACCCATTGTTTTCCTGTAGCCTTAAGAATGGCGAAAGTAAAAATAATCCCTATCTCTCCCTCGAATGCTCTCAACCGGACCTTCTAGGAGAAATGCTTCTTGATGAACTATTTCAATTGGAAGATCTAATTCTTAATTGGTTAAAAGAACTTAAGATAGATTTCAATAATTCATCTCAAGACGATACCCAAGAAGAATTGTTGGGATCGCATTCGAATAAAAATAACTTCGTTGTTCCCGATATTACCTCTAACTCTAGCAAAGACTTGGGCGATAGTTGTCCCTATGTCGATTGTGCCGTGAAGGGCTCTCCATCGACTTCGTTCGGTGCATACATAGACCTGAGCGATTCGGCATACACCTTCTTTAATGAGAGCCCGGGAAAGGGTTGGACTTGTCCACCTACATTTAGCATAGGAATCACCCTCACCGACAACCTCTTGCGTTCTCGTCTTAATATAGAGCAATTAAGGTATTTTAGGCACTTTGGGGTTGTTCCATACAGTAAGGAACCACCCGATCCGGAAAAGTTCCTTAGAAATAGACGAAACTTCATAAACAGCCTCTAGACACGGGGCCGTGTCCAGGTCAACACGCCCCGTGTCCACCAAAAGATTCCTTTCTGACTTTTTGTCAGAATACGAACAAAATGTGTCAGGACCTCGCCTGCACACGGGGCCGTGTCCAGCCGACACGGGGCCGTGTGCAGCGTGCTGTCGTTTTCTATAAATGCAGCCAAGAATCCTGCACATTTGGACCATTCCAGGGACAGAGATTTGGGGGAATATTCTCACATACCATCCTAGGTATTTTCTAAAAGAAGGTTCTAAACAACCATCTTCTCCTTTCCTCTTTTGTCCATTACCTTCTTCAATTTTTCACTCAATACCTCCCCTAGAGCTTGAAATCATCATGATTCCAAGCTTTAAGGTGATGTTTGATATATTTTTGATCAAGAATCTTGTTAAAAATAAGTTCTACAACAATGTTTTAAGTTGTTTCTACTTAAAAATGCTTTAAAAACCTTGAAAATAATTTAAAACTCCAAGATTCCTTATCCCAAAAATCTGCAGACATCTGAACACGGGGCCGTATCCGAGGTACTATTCCGTAAAAATTGAACTCTTTTCGGTCTGTTTCCTCAGAATGGCAAGCAGAACTAGCGGAACATCTTCGTTGCACTCCAGGAACAACCGACAAGGGAGGAGTTCATCAACGGTTGAAGATTCTCTTGTGAACTACGTTTACGCCTTAAGAGAGGCCATTGATGAAATGACGGGGGTGGAAGAAGCATTGGTCGACCGTATTAATCATTTGACGGTGGGACTAGAGGGATGTCTTCGAGAGGTCAACCTTTTGCACCAAAGGTTGAGCATTCTCGCCTCTCCTCCTTTGATACCAATTATCACCCAAAGGGCATGGAATGTGGTACCTGAAGTCATCATACCAGCCGAATGGTACGCAATGCACCCAGAACCCCCTTGAGACATACTACAAGGGGTTCCGGTTGGTGTCACCCCCCCTCCACAAGATGTTGAGGAAAATGAAGCCGCCTTCTTCCTCCCGAGAGAGATAGAAGAATGGCTTTAAGAACATCTAGGGAACACCCCTCGGCTCGGAGTTCTACAAAGCTTTTAGATACCGGAAAACTATTTCCAGAATTTTGGTTCCTATTGTAAAAGTAGAGCTCCTTAGGATGATTTTATGTATCACTTGACCTATCTAATTTAGGACCCTTAACTTTTATTTTTCTACTTTGTTGGCAATTTTCTAGGATTATTATGCAATTTTCTCTATTTAATGGAATGACGGTTTTAGTTAAATTGGTGTTTGGATGATGTTGTAATGGGTAAATCACACTCGGGATGGTGAAGGATACCAAGGGAAACTTAAACCAACGCCCCATGCACAAAAACAGGGCCACCCGACAAATTTTTCTTCATTACAGCAAGTTCAGCACGGGGCCGTGCTCACCCAACACGCCCCGTGCCCAGCCGTCTGCAGAAAATGCCCAGTTCAGGTAACTAGACACGGGGCGTGCTCGCTGAACACGCCCCCGTGCCCAGGCTTCTATTTCTTTTTATTCATTTCTGTTACTGGTAATCTGAACACGGGGCCGTGCCCGGACACCACGGGGCCGTGTCCAGACGCCCAGTAACATAAATTTTTGCTTTTTACACCTTTTTACACATTCAATCAACCTAAAAACTTATTTTTGGGACACATTGAGGACAATGTGTAATTTAAGTGTGTGGGGGGGGGGGGGGGATGCTAAAACCTTGAATCTTGCAAGTCCTAATTACAAGCCTTACACAAAACTCTATTGGAACCGCTAATCACCCCAAAAATTTTTTTTTCAAAAATTTTTTAATTTTTTTTTACTTGTCTAGGTTTAATTTGGGAATTTCAAGTTCTAAAAAGGTTATATTTTTACAAATTTACAACCGATAGCGTCGTGATAAAAAGAACCAACATAAGAAAATTATGAAACAGCATGACAAGCTTAGTTAAAATTTGATTATATATACTTGATCACATAAAAACCCATTCCCACAAAAAGTGAGTTTTGAGCCTTTATTGAGCATACAAATACATATCTTTAAACTAAATGCTCATTTTTCGTTTCTTGTGTGAATAGCCGCTTGGTTCTTACGACTCTAGAACTTGCAACGACAATACATTCCCGGTCATTACCAACTTAAACCCGAGTAAATAAATGATGGAGACATTAGGACTAACCCTTTTTATTTCTACACCATTATTTTTTTTTACCACCTACCCAAAATACCCCTAGTTAACCCCTTTGAGCCTAAACCTTTTCATTTCTTAACCCAAAACAAACACCCTTTTACCCACCAAAACTTTCCTTTTTTTTATTTTTAACCCTTTGTTTTAGTAACAAGCTCGGTTTTTCTCAAGTCTTCCAAAAAAATAAAAATTGATGATGATGAAGCAAAAAGAAGTAAACAAACAAGTTTATCAAAGAGAACTTTGTTTGAAAAAGTGCTTCATCAAAAATAAAAAGTTATAAAATGCTTCATCAAAAATAAAAAGTGTTACGAAAACCGACGCTTTTTACGCCTTTCGCCCTTTTATTAACCACTAACCCAACCACCTACCTTTAGCCCAAGCCTAACCCTTCACCCAAAAAGTCCTCTTGATATTTACAAAGGTGTATAGTTAAAAAGGAGGAGGATTGATTGCTTGGCAAGCTTATGGTAGGAGTAAGTTCCATGCCACTCTCGAGTGATTCACTAAAAAACATCTTCGACCGAGTGTTGAGTGATCCCCGTAAGGTATGCGAACTTGTATATAAGTGGAATTTTAAAAAGGCATGCTATGCCCTAATAAGTAATTTATCTTATGTAATGTTTTAAATAAATCATGACGAATAGGATTGTAAATAAATAAAATAAAACTTAATAAAGAATCTTGGAAATCCCGACACTCTATGACAAGCTCAAAAACCTTCTCTTCTACCCATTCCATTTGGGAGTGTAAAGCCAAATTATAAAGAGTTTTGCTTGAGGAAAGCAAAGATTCAAGTGTGGGGGTATTTGATGTGTGCAAAATGCAACATATAAATTACATCAAATGTGGCATAAAACTAACCCTTTTTTAGTACTTGTGTTGGAAAAAGTGTGTTTTTGTCTTCCTTTTGTATTTTCAGGATTAAATGAGCTCAAATGAACAAAAGAAGCAAAAAGGCAGCTAAATCTAACATAAATACAAGAAAAGGAATAAACGTGGCATGCCCGACCCCCCGACAGCATCTTCCCAAGCAAAAACAAGAGAACAGAAGGCTGAACACGCCCCGTGCTCAACGAGCACGGGGGCGTGCCCAAGTGTCTGCAGAAAAGACAAAGTTGTAGAAGCTTCTATCACCCACCACGGGAGCGTGCCCAATGGACACGGGGCCGTGGTCAACTCTAAGATTCGCAGAATCTGGGGAAATCTTGATAGTACAGATACGCTTCTGCACACGGGGTCGTGCCCAGCGGACACGGGGGCGTGGTCAACTAATGCAGACAAACTGAAATTAATGAAGAAAGAGAAGGAGGATGGACACGGGGCCGTGCCCGAGCTGCTGTTCAGGCTATAAATATGGGTGCTTGGCTCATTTGCAAACCATCCCTTGGCACACCACCTCTCTCACACTTCACCCACACTCCACCACCACCACCATCATCCATCATCCATCAGAGAGTGAGAGGGTCGTCTCGGGATCCAAGATTGATCATAAGAGTTCTTGACAATCAAAGGCCATGTTTGCCTAAGTCTCTTACATCACTTGGTGAAGACAAGTGTCTAGTGTAATACTTTTTATTTTTAATCTTTTCGCACTTTTTATTTGGTTATGTATTAATGACTTTAATAACTAGTTTCTTATGTTGAAGGTGATTCTTCGTTATCGTTTTTCAAGTGGTGTCTTGGCATTATTTTACTGTCTATATAAAATAAAAGATTTTCACCATTCATATCTCCACGGTCTATATGGAGGTATGTTGGCTACCTGGTCGGGGGTTAAGGGAACGGTTTGGTAAGAGTCTTGCCTTGTTCAGTGTATAGATCCTGCAAGGACCTGGGTCAAATTTAGTAGGACCTCCTTCGATACCCACCGGTATTGGATGGCGGGGGTCCAAACTCTTTGATCCCCTCATATGTAAACTACTATTAAAACTTTAACCCGGCTACTTAGGACTGTATCACTGCTGACTCAGACTACTTAGCCGAGGGTAATGTCACCTTCAAAAGAGGGGCCTACCACATTATGCATTAATAACTTAATTAATTATCTTTCAATAATCCGACCCTTTAGGATTGTATCCTTGCTAACTCAAACTACTGGGTTGAGGGAAACATCACCTTCAAAAGAGGGGCCTACTACAATAACTAAGATAATCTCTTAAAAAGTGCAAAAGTGCGGAAATAATCAAAGTTTACACTATACACGAGTCGGATCCAAGTGATTCATCTTGTCTATCTGTTTTTATTTTATTTTCTTTTTCAGCATTTTAGTTAGTTTTATTTTTCTTGTTTAAAAAACCTTTTTATAACTTTTGATTTGGTTAGACGTTGAGGATAAACCGGTACTAAAAGCTCTTGTGTCCTTGGACGACCTCGGTATCTTACCAACACTATACTACGCTCACGATGGGTGCACTTGCCCATATGTGTGTTTAGTGTTAGTAAATATCGTGTTTTATAAATTTAAAACTTGGCTAAAAGTGTTAAAAATGACTTAAAATATACATTAAAAACTATACACACTTACGCACATCATTGTTGTAGGAGAATTCGATCAAAGGTAGATGCGAATCCCAACTGCCACAAAAGTCGATCACACAAGCTCTAAGCATATCCTCAAGTGTTTGGATTGTCCTTTTGGATCGTCCATCCGTTTGAGGATGATATGCAGTGATCAAATTTAGTTTGGTACCCATGGCTGATTGCATGGTCTTCCAAAAACGTGATGAGAAATGAGCATCACGATCTGATATGATGTTCAAAGGAACACCATGGTGAGATACAATCTCATCAACGTAGATCTTAGCAAGTTTGTCAGCAGATAAATCCTCACGAATTGGCAAAAAGTGTGCTGACTTTATTAGACGATCAATGCCTACCCAAATGGCATCATGACCTCTAGAAGTGCGTGGTAGTTTGGTGATGAGATCCATAGTAATGTTTTCCCATTTCCAAACCGGAATTTCTGGTTGCTTAAGCAAACCAGAAGGATGTTGATGTTCTGCCTTAACTTTAAGACAAGTTAGGTATTTGGACACATACAAAGCTATGTCCTTCTTCATACCCTACCACCAATACTGGGTACGAAGATCCTTGTACATTTTGTCTGCACCAGGATAGATTGAATAATGAGACTTGTGGGCCCCGTTCATTAACAAGGTGCGGAGATTGTCCTGGCTTGGAACCCACAATCGGTTCATGAAATAGAGTAACCCATTGTCTTTTATTTCAAGCTGAAGCTCAAGATGATGGGGTAGTTCGTTTTTCAATAAACCTTAGGTTACACGAGTACGTTGGGATTTGAAAATGTGTGTTTGGATATCTAATCGAACTCGAACACAATGGAGTTTGACACGTTCTTTACGACTAAGTGCATCCGCTACGACATTCGCCTTTCCAGGATGGTAGTGAATCTCGCAGTCGTAGTCGTTCAGAAGTTTGACCCAACATCGTTGTATCATGTTTAGCTCCTTTTGATTGAAAATGTGTTGGAGACATTTGTGGTCTATGAAAACCACACATTTTGTACCATAAAGGTAGTGTCTCCAAATTTTGAGAGCGAAAACAACAACACCTAAGGCTTAGATTCGAAGCATCACAATAAAGGTAGTGTCTCCAAATTGGCTATGACTTTGTCTCTTTGCATGAGAACACAACCAAGGCTTAGATTCGAAGCATCACAATATACGGCAAAGTCATCGTTGCCATCGGGTAAGGATAAAATAGGAGCATCACAAAGCTTTTGCTTCAAGGTCTGGAAAGTTTCTTCTTGTTTGGGTTCCCACTCAAAAGTTTTATTCCTATGAGTCAAAGTAGTGAGGGGAACCACAATCTTAGAGAAGTTTGCGATGAAACGGCGGTAATAGCCAGCAAGACTGAGAAAATATCGAACTTCGGTAGGAATAGTAGGTATACTCCAATCCTTAATCTCACGGATTTTGGTGGGATCTACATCTATTCCTTGCTCGTTGACAATATGTCCAATAATTGAACTTCATTTAGCCAAAATTCACATTTGGAGAATTTGGCATAAAGTTTTTTTTTCTCTAGGAGTTCCATCGTTAGACGGAGATGATGTTCGTGCTCAGCCCGAGATTTTGAATAAATCAAGATGTCGTCGATGAAAACAATGATGAACTTTTCTAAATAAGGTTTACAAACCCTATTCATTAAGTCCATGCAGATGGCAGGAGCATTTGACAAGCCAAAGGGCATGACAGTGAACTCGTAATCGTCGTATCGTGTGCGGAAAGCAGTCTTGGGAATATCTTCTTCGAGCACACGAAGTTGATGATACCCAGAATGAAGATCAATCTTCGAGAAGCATGTAGCACCTTGTAGTTGATCAAAAAGATCATCGATACGAGGTAGGGGATATCGATTTTTAATCGTGAGTTTGTTGAGCTCGTGATAATTGATGCACATGTGAAAAGATCCATCCTTCTTTTTCACGAATAGGACAGGAGCGCCCCAAGGTGAAAAGCTTAGACGAATGAAACCCTTGTTCGATAGCTCCTGGAGTTTTTTTGATAATTCTTGCATCTCTTCTTGAATTTTAACATGGTCGGACTCACCTTTTTCGTTGTCTAACTCATGTGTCGGTTTTTCACTTACTTGTTCTTCCATTATTACCTCTTCAACTATCTCTTCTTTATTACAAGTTAATTCTTCCCTTGCGCATGACTCCTCTTCCCTTGCGCGGGCTTCTTTTATATAGCGCTCGATAGTTTTAAGGTGTTCTATTATCTTTTCGGCTACAGGTGAAATAGTCGGTGGTTCGTCAAAGTGAGTTGAGTAATTATTATCAAAGCTTGAATTCGGAAGTTCGATCCTTGGTTCCTCATAGTACTCATATGAGGTAGATGGTTCACACCATTGATCCTCATTGTAAGTATATGATGAATAAGGGTCGTAATTTTGTTCTTCATAATACTCATATGAGGTGGGTTGTTCATGCCATGGTTCCTCATAATAAGCATATGAAGGTGGAGGCTCATATCTTGGTTCCTCTATGATGAATAAGGGTCGTAATTTTGTTCTTCATAATACTCATATGAGGTGGGTTGTTCATGCCATGGTTCCTCATAATAAGCATATGAAGGTGGAGGCTCATATCTTGGTTCCTCAAAGTATGAGTATGAAGGCTCATACCTTGGTTCATCAAAATATGAGTATGAGGGAGAAGGTTCATACCTCGGGTCTTCATAGGATGTGTATGAAGTTGATGGCACGTACCTGGGCTCCTCATAGTAGGTGTATGAAGTGGATGGTTGAAATAAGTCACAATATTGTACCGAGTGAGGGTTACCACAAATAGTACAATACTCTTCCCAATAATCATCCTCCTCATAGTGGTAGTTGTAATCTCCTGAGTATTGATCCATAAGAATCACTCAGCAAACCACAACAGAGTCTCGGGACCAGAAAACAAAAATAAAAACGGAAACAGAGGCTAGACACGGCCCCGTGTTCAGTGAGCACGGCCCCGTGTTCAGGTTCTATATCTGGGCGTTTGAATAAAAGTAACTGGTTTTATGCAGCACGGGGGCGTGTTCAGTGAACACGGCCCCGTATTCAGACTCTGTATCTGGGTGTTTTATGAAAAAAATGCAGCACGGCCCCGTGTTCAGTGAACACGGCCCCGTGTTCAGGCTACTGTAAACGCAAAAACTAACTAAAATGCAGAAAATTGCGCGCGTTTTAAAAAGGTTTTGAAAAACTGATTAGGCCGTTGATTTTAAGCTTTCTTAAAATCCTTGTGTCCCCGGCAACGGCACCAAAAACTTGATGCGTGTGTAGTGTCGTATATATTTAAGTATATTTTTCACCCTTTTTTAACACTTAGTCTAGTTTTAAATTTATAAAACACGATATTTTACTAACACTAAACACACATATGGGCAAATGCACCCATCGTGAGCGTAGTATAGCGTTGGTAAGATACCGAGGTCGTCCAAGGACACAAGAGCTTTTAGTACCGGTTTATCCTCAACGTCTAATCAAATAAAAAAGTTTAGAAAAAGTTTTTAAACAAGAAAATAAAAACTAAACATGCTGAAAATAAAAATAAAAATAAAACAGATAGACAAGATGAATCACTTGGATCCGACTCGCCTTTAGTGTAACCTTTGATTATTTCCGCACTTTTGCTCTTTTTAAGAGATTATCTTAGTTATAGTAGTAGGCCCCTCTTTTGAAGGTGACGTTACCCTCAACCCAGTAGTTTGAGTCAACAAGTATACAATCCTAAAGGGTTGGATTATTGAAAGATAATTAATTAAGTTATTAATGCATAATGTGGTAGGCCCCTCTTTTGAAGGTGACGTTACCCTCGGCTAAGTAGTTTGAGTCAGCAAGGATGCAATCCTAAGTAGCCGGGTTAATGTTTTAATAGTAGTTTACATATGAGGGGATCAAGAAATTCGAACCCCCGCCATCCAATACCAGTGGGTATTGAAGGAGGTCCTACAAAGCTTGACCCAGGTCCTTGCATGATCTATACACTGAACAAGGCAAGACGCTTACCAAACCATTCCCTTAACCCCCGACCAGGTAGCCAACATATCTCCATATAGACCGTGGAGATATGAATGGTGTAAATCTTTTATTTTATATAGACAGTAAAATAACGCCAAGACACCACGGACAAATGATAAGGAAGTTTCACCTTCAACATAAGAAACTAGTTATTAAAGTCATTAATACATAACCAAATAAAAAGTGCGAAAAGATTAAAAATAAAAAGTATTACACTAAATGCTTGTCTTCACCAAGTGATGTAAGAGACTTAGGCTAACATGGCCTTTGATTGTCAAGAACTCTTACGATCAATCTTGGATCTCGAGACTACTACACACACTCTATGATGGATGGTGGATGATGGTGGTGGATGTGGGTTGTGATGGTGGCGGTGGGTGGGTGAAGTGTGAGAGAGGTGGTTTGCCAAGGGATGATTTACAAGTGAGCCAAGCACCCCTATTTATAGCCTGTACAAAAGCCCGAACACGGCCCCGTGTCCGTTGGGCACGGCCACGTGTCCGCTGGGCACGGCCCCGTGTCCACCCTTCTTCTCTTTCTTCATTTAATGCAGTTTGTCTGTATTAGTTGACCACGCCCCCGTGTCTGCTGGGCACGGCCCCGTGTGCAGAAGCGTATCTGTACTATCAAGATTTGCTCAGATTCTGCGAATCTTTGCGTTGACCACGGCCCCGTGCCCGCTGGGCATGCCCCCGTGTTGGGAAATAGAAGCTTCTACAACTTTGTCTTTTCTGCAGACACTTGGGCACGCCCCCGTGTCCGCTGGGCACGCCCCGTGTTGAGCTGGGCACGCTCGTGTTCGCTGGGCACGCCCCATGTTGAGCTGGACACGCCCCGTGTTGAGCTGGCCACAGCCCCTTGCTCAGCTGAGCACAACCCCATGCTCAGCTTTCTTCTTGTTTTTGCTTTTGCTTTGGGAAATGCTGTCGAGGAGTCAGGCATGCCACGTTTCTTCCTTTTCTTTGTATTTATGTTGGTTTTGGCTGTATATTTGTTCCTTTTGTTCGTTTAAGCTCATTTGATCCTGTAAATTCAAAAGGAAGCCAAAAACACACTTTTTCCAACATTAGTACTAAAAAAAGGGTAGTTTTATGCCTCCTTTGATGTAATTTATATGTTGCATTTTACACACATCAGTATGCGCATCAAATGAGTCTCAAAAACATTTGAAAGTTTAGTTGTAAGTAGGTATGTAAAGCGTCTATGAACAGATCATTAATGTTTTGCAAGGACATTAATATATGTGACGACATAGGAAGTACTCAACCCGAGTAGACGATTTTTAGTGTCGAATCACCTTGACTGGGACACAACAGCACTCTAAGTGGTCACCCGTGGACATTGAGTGGGGCTCACCCGTACCAATTAGATCTAACCTTTGTTCCATGGTCCTTAAAAGGATTAATGGCACTTCAGTTTCGGCCTATGCTCACATGATCTAATAGTTCATTCCTTAGCTAAATCATACCCAAGTTGACATGTATTTCACCCCCGAAAGTTATAAATCCAAAAACAGTTAAGAGAAAAGGGGGACATGAACTCACTAGTTTGCGTCAGCAGCCTCGTGTACTCAAAGTCTCTCTCCACGGGTCGTACCACTACCTACACACGTGCTATGTTTTATTAGACACTTAGGTCGTGTAACGACTCTTAGCCTTAATTATTTTATTAAGACTTATTTTGGAATTCTGGTATACTTTGAGTTACACGCTTGGTGTATGTTGTATATGTAATTATGTAATTTCAAATTTGTATATATATATATATATATATATATATATATATATATTAGTTAAAATAAGAATATTTTGACTTAAATTATTTCCATCCAATTATTCGGAATATTGTTAAAAATGATACATTTTTAACTTGTTTGGTCATATGGTTCTCACATATAAATTTTCAAGTATAGGTATACTTGTATGTTATTTTGTATTCTTATATTTGTGTATAATACTTGTATACGCGTATTTTACCTAGTGTTGGAAGTGTATGTTGGTATGTATTTATACGTATAGGAATACGTATTTTCTTGTATTTATTAAGTATTTTATACTTAATTTATGTATAATTTTCCGGAATATTATTTTTGTACAATTTAAATTCACCAACTTTATATTCTTAAAATATATATATATTAAGAGAATTTTTATAGGAAAAATGTCTAAAATTTTATTTGATATACATAAGTATACTTCCACATAATGGCACATATATCTTAAAAATAATATATTTTTAAGATTAAAGATAGAAAAATATACATTTTTAGTTTTCAGAAAAATAATATATTTTTGAGTTGTTCTTGAAAATATATATTTTCTTCCACTTCAAATATATTTTCTATTTTGACAAAATATGATATATTTCATAATAGTTGTAAAAATTCATACTTTGTCGTTTCTTCGGCTTCAAAAATACTGTTTACCACATTTGTCAAGATACAAATTTATTTCTGGAATATATATATATATATATATATATATATATATATATAGGACAAGGATCCGTTAGGAACCACCCTTTATTGCGAGAACCTCGAGAACCAGTGTGAACACAAACGGTAATACCTAAAAAAATCTAAAAAACACCCAAATTTTTTTTTACCATTTTTTTTGTAAAAATCGCTATATTTTGTTTACAATAAAAAATTTTTCAAAAAAAAAAAAATTCCGAGTCACAGTTATCCATGCACATGTGTATTTGTATCATTTCTTTGACAAATTCCGTAATTCATTACAAATATTAGACAATTGCACTTTCATTTACACTACCACGTGTAATAAACTACTTTTTACGTTAACAATATTAGAAATGTACATGTGCATCTATATGTATCAACATGAAATAAGGTGTTTTGTTACACTACTTTCTCTTTCATCTATCATTCCATCCATAATACACAAACATGCACATGTGCATTTTTGTCATTTCTTTGATAAATTCCGTAATTCATTACAACTATTAGACAATTGCACTTTCATTTACACTACCATGTGTAATATAATACTTTTTACATTACCAATATTAGAAATGCACATGTGCATCTATATGTATCAACATGAAATAAGGTGTTTTGGTACACTACTTTGAATACACTTTACCTTTCATCTATCATACCATCCATAATACACTACCATTACCTCCTACCATCCACAATACAATATCATTACCTCCTACCATCCATAATACAATGTCATTACCAATATTTTCACTTTATTACATGTATGTAAACACCATTTATACAATCCAATCAACATATTAAATCATAAATTGACAACTATAACCAAACCATCAACCACTAGATATAACTAACCAAAAAACATGTATATGGGCCTACTTCTCCATTCAAAATCACAAACTTTTTGTACCAAAACACGTTATATCATGGTTATACCTAATGATGCACATGTGCATTTTGAATATTGGTAATGTAAAAAGTGTGTATTACGAATGGTATTGTAAATTAAAGTGCAATTGTCTATTCCGGATAACGTATTACCGAATTTGTCGAAGTAATGATACATATGCACATGTGCATGGATAACTGTTACTCGAAAAAAAAAATTATTTTTATTTTTTATGGTAACGAAATATAGCGAATTTTCAAGAAAAATAAAAAAAAATTTGAGTGCTTTTTTGATTTTATTTTGTATTCACATTGGTTCTCGCGGTTCTCGCAATAAGGGTGGTTATCGCATGAACCTTACCCTATATATATATATAACCAATGTGAACATAACCTAAAATAGCTAAAAAAACCTAACCCCCCTCCCCCAAGTTAAATGCTAAAAACTAAACCCCCCCCCCAAAAAACCTAAAAAAAACTTAACCCCCTCCCCCCACCCCCCCCCCCCCCAAATTTGTGTGTGTTTTTAGCTATTTTTATGTATTTTTTGTTGTGTTCACATTGGTTCTTGCGGTTCTCGCAATAAAAGGTGGTTCCTAACGGATCCTTCTCCTATATATATATAGGGTGGGATGGTTCAAATGAAAACCACTTTTATTGTGAAAACTCGAAAACTAACTAAAAAAAACCTAAAAAACACACCAAAATTTTTTTCTTTTTTTTTTCAATTTTTTTATAAAAATCTCAGGTTTTTTATATAATTTTTTTAGTACACATGTGTAATAATACACATGTGTAGTACACATACACATGTGTAGTACAAATTTTTTTTTTTTTTGAAAATTTTTTTATATATAAAAAACTACGAAAATTGTTATGTAAAAAAAATTGGTATGTTTTTTTGGCTTTTTTAATTAGTTTTCGAGCTTTCACAATAAATAGTGGTTTTCATTTGAACCAGAATGGCTTGGTTCAAATGAAAACCACTTTTATTGTGAAAACTCGAAAACTAACTAAAAAAAACCAAAAAAACAAACCAAAATTTTTTTCTTTTTTTTTCAATTTTTTTATAAAAATCTCAGGTTTTTATATAATTTTTTTTAGTACACATACACATGTATAGTACAAATTTTTTTTTGAATTTTTTTTATATATAAAAAACTGCGAAAATTGTTATGCAAAAAAATTGATATGTTTTTTTGCCTTTTTTAATTAGTTTTCGAGTTTTCACAATAAATAGTGGTTTTCATTTGAATCTTCCCCTATATATATATATATATATAGGGGTAAGATCACATAAAAAGTCAATTTTCCCCAAGTAGGATGAGAAGGAATCTTAACCATTCATTTTTCAAATCAATGGTTAAGATGAAAGGGTAGGAGAAAGGATGAGTGCAAGGGTATCTTGGGAAAATCCTATTTATGGACTTTCTCTCTCCATATGCAAGGCACATGCATATTTCACCCCTATTTTTTAAACGTTCATAACTTTTTTATACGACATTATTTTTTCATAAAAATTTCACCGTAAAATTGAGCGTCTTTTTATCTTTAATTTGAGTACCATATTGCTATATAAAATATGAAGACTAAAAAAACCACTTAAATGTGTTGTATTTCTATGTTGTATAATATTTTTTTGCTGAATTTTTGTACTATATTTTTGTGCTAAATTTTTTTGTCTTAAATTTTTTTTTCCTCAATTTTTTTTGTGCTGGATTTTTTGTACTACATTTTTTTGTTGAATTTTTTCATGCTATATTTTTTTGTACTAGATTTTTTTGTGCTATGTTTTTTTGTACTACGTTTTTTTGTGCTATATTTTTTGTACTAGATTTTTGTGCTATATCTTTTGTACTAGATTTTTGTGCTAGATTTTTTAGTACTAGTTTTTTGTGCTAGATTTTTTTGTACTATATTTTTTTTTGTTGTATTTAAAAAAAAACAAAAGGGGTGCCACATGTCATTTTCACTCCTATTTATAAGGACCAAAATGCCCTTCATTCCTACTTATTAAGAGTGCCACATGTCATCATCACAATCCTTCTAAGGCTACTTAGGCAAAATCCACTTTTTAGTGGATCCTTCCCCTATATATATATATATATATATATATATATATATATTCCAAAGTGTCCATTGTCTGAATCGTCCAATATTTGTGTGTAAGTTATATATTTATTTTTTTGTGATTTTTGTAATATTTCAAATTACAATTTTTAGTATTTTTGTATGGTGTATTATTTTCAAGTTCCTAATTTTTAGTATAACTAATACAAACAATATACATGTAGCACAAAATTTTGTGACTTTTAAATATATATTTTCCTAAATATATACTTAGTCATTTTTATTGTTGAAAATCAACCTCCAATACTTGTAATTTTTATAACAAAAATTATGGCAAATTTTATATTTAAAACCATGATCAAAAATCACTTGTAATCATTGTTTAAATTTTTTTTTCTAAGTATTGGATTGTTACAAAAAATTTGTCATAGTTTCCCTTGAAAATGGAGGTTTCCATGCTTATTAGCATTCATTTTCTTTTCAAAAAATCATCATCAATCATCAATAACATTCTACAACTTACCATGAGCCATAACATGCACTTCTACAAGATGGTAAGAACTTGAAGTTTTGTAAAATCTTGTAGTATTTTAACATGTTGTTTATCATGCTTTACTGGCACTAAAAACATGGTTTTTTATTTCATAAAACTCATTTTTACAAGATTTCAATCTTTACAACTTGTAACACATTTTTACAAAAATTCATCTTCTTGAATCTTTCATGTTTTCCATACATCAAGTGTTCCATTTTAACACATAAAACATGTCTAACTTCTTTTAAAACCAAATTATGTTAAATCTTGATGTAAACTTTATTTTCTTGAAACTTTTATCTATGAAATCTTATATTTTTAAGACTTACAACTTGTAGGGATCATCATCCTACACAAAATCAAGTTTATCTTCAAGTTCACACTTAACATAAAGGATGATCAAGATAGACCTTTCAAGATTCATCCTCATACTTGCTAGATCATGTTTTAAATCATCATCTAGCAAGTTTTTATGTGGTGATCTACACCATACATTCAAGAAATCAACAAACAAGTTCATCACATACACTAAACAACTTAGATCTTCATGATTTCAAGCTTTATTCTTATGTTCATGTTCTTGTTTTGGTGTGATTCTTAGATTTCCTTGTTACATAACTACTTTAACTACTAAATAAGATGTAAAAACAAGATCAAGAGGGCTTACTACTAGCACAAGGGCTAGGGATGAACAAGATGCAAGATGAAGAAGAAAAGAGGTGGGTAATATCTCCTCAAGATGGTCCTTCAAGTCTCCTTGCTTGCAACCTTCTTATGTATGCTTGATACACCTTAGAGAATGCTTATATTGCTTGGAAATGAACTAGAAAATGATGATGAAGAAGAGGGGTGTTGGCCGTGAGCTTTGAAGGGGGAAGAAGGAGTGTTTTGTGAGTTTGAATTATGAGAATGATAAGTGTGGTGTAGACTTATGGATTTTATCATGTTCTTTCCAACATCTTGTTATACATTGGGTATTATGCTCAATATCTAAGCAACGTTACAATTACAATAATCAAGAAAATGGGAGAGTGGTGGGGGCCACTTGTTGACCATCCCATGGGGGGGGGTCTTGGTTTGATTGCAAATACTAGTTAGATGTTAAGTTGAGATTTAAGTGTTCTAGTTAGAGGTTTAAATGTGTTTAGAGGTTTTGAGGTGTAATAAGGTGTTTAGTGTTAATGATGAAACAATAGTTAACCGGGTGGGGTTAACTCACTGGTCTCATCAAGAGGGTTAATCCCTTCTTTCTGAGGATCGCTGGCTGGATCATCTGGTGGTGGGTTTCCTGCACAAGGAAACAAGCCGTGACTCGCAACAAGGAGGATGGGGTGGGGGGTGCTCCTTGTTACCACTCTCCGGCGTGAGAATCAGTAGTTTGCTTGGGAAGCAAAGTGTGATAGTAGTAGTAGTGAGAGAGTTGAGAAGTGATACCTCAAACCTAGTTTGGGATGGGTATTTATAGCCGAGGAGTGAAGGAGGGTAGTTGAGTAGCTAGTCTGACATCGCACAGCTACTTGTAGGTGTGTCAGACCTATCGGTTACGGTGGTGATGCCACGTCCTGCTGTGGTGTCAGACTGTTGCACACATGTGGGCTGGTAGGTGACTGTTCCCAGTGCCACTTGCACTGTGGTGTCAGACCCACTTGCTTTGTAGGCAGGATGCGGTGCAAGGCTGCATCGCTGCTTGCGGTCACTGATGTTGTTTCCGCGTTCTTTGTTCTATCCAAGATGTATGCGGGATGCGGTGCCACGCCGCATCGCCGCTTAGTGACTGTTGCTGTTGTCCAGATCCCTTGTCGTGGCGAAAATGTTCATATGATGCGGTGTCGGGCCGCATCGCTATGTGTAACACTAGTTTCCGTCCTTAAGGTAAGTCTTCTCATCACTGGACATATTGGACCGCTGTGTTCGTGCGTGCCCGCACGGACACAGGTAAGTTATTGCTGGTGGGGGTTTTTGATAAGGGTAATGGTCATTCGCGGTCATGCTGACGCGAGATCTGTGACCATACCCCTTCAAGTCCCCCCAGTCTAGTGTTTCTTCCTTATGCAAGTTGCATGTGGGAGGAATACTGGACTATGGTGTCTAGAAGGTAGAATATGGGCCTTTCGGATGGCTCCTCCTTTAAGTAAATAAAGTTGTTGACCGTTCGGTTGACAGTCCGTTTGGTCGGTAGGCCTTTCGAGTGGATTGTTTCTTCCTTTGAGAAGGATGTTCGGTGAGCAAGTTCCGTCTGATGCGAAATTCTCAGCCAAGGACTTGACTCTTGGTCTACCTTTTCCTGATGTCATCAGCCACCTGTTGGTGTTTCGAACCAACCTTTGAGACGGTGACTGAAGGTGTTGACAGGGTTCGAACCAACCTTTGAGATCGTGACGGAAGATGTCAGCCTCCGCCTATTGTAGTTGTAACCTCTGCGTCAGCTGATGCAAAGTTGTAAATACTTTGCTCAAGCTCTATGTTCAGCCACTGGACATGCAACGACGATCCCTGTTTTGTGGGGCCTTCGTGTTCTCCAGTTTAGCTCTCAAGTAACCGCACGTCCTCTGCGGTTTTAGCTCTCTAGTAACCGCACGTCCTTTGCGGTTACCTCGTTGCTGCACTTTGTTGGCCATGTGTGTTTGAGCCATGTGAGGTAGTTGCGTCATTGTTGGCTATGTTTGGTCGAACAATGTGAATCTGGACTATGGGCAGATAAACATGGTCATAGGCAAAGTTGTGCCCACCATTGTTTATTCTACGCGGTCCATAGGTGAGTAACCAGTCATAAGCAGACTTGTTACCACCGTTCTGGAGCCACTTTCCTTCACGCTTTGGTGGAAAGTGGTTTTCCTTCAAGTAGTGTAGCCGGTGGAGATCACCTTAGATGCTTGGGAAGTTGGTTGAAACTCTTCCGCATCCGTTCTGTAACCACTTTCCTTCACGCTTGGTTGGAAAGCGGTTTTCCTTGAAGTAGTTTTGCTCAACCGCGTGGTGGTTTAGTTGTGGCTCTTCCGTAGCTACCGTTTGCATAGTTGCGGTTTGTAGCAGCTACGCATGAGTGGTTGCGGTTTGCAGCAAAGAACTCGCTTCTAGAAGTATTGTAGCCTGGATGTGGCTCTTGAAGGATCGGGAGTTAGGGTTGCTGATGTGCGGTTGCCCAGCATACTTGTCCTTTTCCTTAAGGATAAGCTGTTTGCGTTCCCTCTGGGGTTGTGAACCGGACACGAAGGATTTGAACCTTGAAGAAGGTTATATGGAATGCAGTTTTCGCAGTCCAAAGAACCATGCTGGTTCTGAGTATCTGACACACCTGTGCGGGTTCGTGTGTGTCCTCTCCGCATATTCCACGTGTGCTCGTGGGTATGTGCGGTTTATTATTTATACCCCTTTACATAATTTAGAGATATATATTTTTGCCTTTTTTGAGGGGTATGTAAAAAACGACATGCGGTATGGGTTATGGTGCGGTAAACCAGAGAAACCGCATGCCGCTTATGTTTGGATAATGTTTGTCGCTTTTGTGCTGCCTACGTGGCTGATGGCACGTGTGGGTTGTTGAAAGTTGGTAGGATTCTGACATGTGATGATCTGAAAGGACGTTTGCAATGCTCGATGTCATAACTGCACTGTAGCAAGTAGTGTAAAGGTCTTTTCTGTCAGGCGCGTGGGAGGCCACGTGCGCGTGATAACCATTAGCTGAAACGTCACTGAACACGTGGCGATACGTAAGTGGCCCTTTTTGAACGTGGTAAGTCGGTTTACTGCATCGCATTAATTGCGATGAGTATATAAGGGGAAACCGTTTGATTTCTCCTCACTTTGTTCAAATTTCAAAAATTTCTCCGGTGAAAAGAGTGTGTTCTCTTTGTCTTCTCCGATCAATCTGTCTGTATTTCCGGTGATTTTCTGAGTTTTTGTGTAACTCATTACTTCTCTTCTTTATATTTCTTGATGGCTGAACCATCCAATCCACACAATGTGGAGGGTGAAAACCCTGGACCTTCTTCTCCGGTGGCTGAGGAAGAAGAAGACGACGGTGGTAGTGCCCCCGGTGGTGGCCTACCACCTTTGAAGTGGTCAAAGGTGCTGTTTAACCGACTGATGACCGGTGTACAAATGCCTCAGGAGTATGGGGTTCTTTATCCCCAGGAGGGTGACACCGGTGCTCATGCTCCGGCCGGTTATGTCACTATATGGGCGGATTCATTCGGTGAAGGTAACCTTCGTTTACCATTAACCATGTTTGTTGCCGATGTTTTGGAATTTTACAAACTTCATATCTCCCAGATGAGTCCTTTTGGAATGATTCGTATTAGAAACTTTGAGTACACCTTTCGTGCTCTTGGTTTGCCGATTACCGTTGAGAATTTCCGGCGATTCTACCAGTTAACTGTAAATACTGGGTTTTTTTCTTTTGGCCAACGGTATGGGAGTGTCAAGCTGATGACCCCACCCAAGGGTATCACAACGTGGAAGAGGAAGTTCTTCTACATTAAGGCAGTGGCTGTTGTTGCGAGGATGTTTTTCCGCAACGTGAACGAGGTGATCCCTGCAGAGGATATTGATCTTCCAGGTCCGGAAACGGTGGAATGGTTTCCAAGGTTAAGGACCATTGAGCATCAGAAGCTGGACAATACGCAGCTGTGGGTGCTGCGGATGATGTTGACCAGGGCTGATAGGCATGCAAAGCCCATTGTGCGGGAGAAAAACGGAGGTATGTGTTGTTCTCTTTTGCGGTTTCCTTCCTTAACCATTGTTACTTATTTGTAAAAGTACTTATCAGAGGATGCTGAGCTGTGGAAAATATTCGATCCGTCCTTCGAAGGGAAGCTTGAAATTGTTGAGACTGCTGCAGGTGAAGGTTTTAATTTAACCATTCTTAGGAACTTCCGCGTTCCTACGCGCGATGCGTTGAACGCACCCCTGCCGCAGGGCGAAGGTATGTTATATAGTCTTCTTACTTCTTTGTAAAGAAGTTCATGTTTCTTATTTGCCTGTTTTGTGATTTACACGCAGGTACACTTGGGGCCCTGGGTAAGTTTGAGGCGAAGGGTGCTCCGAAGAAGCATGCGGAGAAAGTTCCGCGGGGTCGTGGCAAGAAAAAACCTGAGGCTCCTGCTGTTCCGCCTTTGGTGCCGCAGGTGGCAGGTATCTCTCGTTCTCATTTCCGCAGATATACCGATTACGTGGTAGTATCTGACACCCTTGAGGGTTTGGGTGTTCCAAGTGGTGGTGCGGTTGCAGGTGGGACCTCTGCGGGTTCCAAACCTGCTGATGAGAAGAAGAGAAAGGCAGATAAGGCTGTTGATGCTGGTGAGAAGAAGAAACCGAAAATTCAGACCCGACGGAAGGCTGTTCTGAAGTCTGTTGAACCTGTGGTTGTTTCTGGTAAGTAATTCATAATTTTTACAAGTATTGTTTTTGTACTTGTAGTTTAAAGTCTTTTTGCTTTGATTACAGAACCGCAAGATAAAGGTTTCTCCATTTTTGATGCTCCTTATTCCCCTCCGCGTGACAAAGTTGCGGATGTGGGGGTAAAAGTGGTGCCCGAGCCCTCTGCGCGGGTGGAGGATACTGGGAAGGGGCCTGCGGCTCAGATATATGATACAGTGGACTCTGCTGACAATCTGATCTCCCCGCAGGACACTGACGATTTGAACTTGAAGTTTGCTTATACTGAGGGGAAGAAATCGCCTGCTGCCGAGAAGGCTTCTGGTTCCGCTTCAGGGGGTGCGGGTTTTACTAAGACTCCGATTCAGCCTGAAGACCGGGCCATGACCTATCACCGCCCTCCATGGACTGTAATGCAAGGGGATGATATCTCTGCTGACCCCTCCGCGTGTAGGGAGATTTTGGGTGGTCTGGGCACCCCATTTGAAGTTAATCGGGCCCGTGCCTTGCCAACTGAGGTCCAGATTAACCAACTCTCCTCCATGCTTGTGGGGAGTTCTATAATGGCGAATGCCATTTTGGACAACTACAAGGTGCTGGGTCGCAGGGAGGAGGAAAATGCGCGGTTGCGTGCCGAGGCTGACGGGTTGGTGAGGGCTGCACGTGAGGGTGTAGAGCAGCTTGAAAGGGATAGGGCTGCTTTTGAAAAGCGTAAGCAGACTGAGGAGTGGGCTGCCACTGCTGAACTTAAACAGGTTCGAACCCTTGCAAAACTGCTTTTTGATGAGCGCAAGAGTTGGAAAGAAACTCTTTCTAATGAGCCCAAGACGCTATCTGATGAGCGCAAGACTTGGAAAGAATCTTGGGCCAAACAGAATGAAATTCTTTTTCATGTTCGTCAGGAGCTTACCAATGCCAAGGCAGCGAATGCTGCTTTGGTTAAAGAAAAAGCCGCAGCTGTTGTGGCTACTCAAGAGGCTAAGGAAGCAGAAACTCGCCTTGCCAAGGCTCTTGAAGAGGCCAAAGAGGCGGAGGTCCGCGCTGCAAGGGCTCTTGAAGAGGCCAAAAAGGCGGAGGCCCGCGCTGTAAGGGCTCTTGAAGGGGCAAATGTTGACCGTACGAACTTAACCAAAACTATCCTGGGCCTCCAGGTATAAGTCTCTCCTGTTTTTGAATTTGTACATGTTTTACAAGTATGTTGATTATCTTTGTATACTTGTGTTTCCCTTGTTGAAAGGCTGAAGTACGGAGCCGGGGAGATACTATTGAGGAGGTCTCTACCCGTGCTGCTGATGCTGAAGCGCGGGCAAGAGAGGTTGCAGAGGCTAGAGATAGCCTTGCTTCTTCACTTGAGCTGCTCCGGACCGATCGTGAATGGATGCGCATGCATGGGATCGGACATGTAAGTATCCATTGTCTTTGTTATCTTTTTTAGGTTTGCCTTTGATAACCGTAGTATTCTTGTTTCGCAGATTGTTATGTCCATTCTTGACGCACCTGAGAACGTATCAGGTGTCAATGAGATTAAGGAGCGCGCCCGGGATGCTGGTTTTAAAGCTGGCTACAATCGCTGCATTGCTCATATGAATGTTATGGCCCAGGGCCAATATACTGATGAGCGATCCGGGTTCCACGGTGTGGATACTGAAGTGCTTCTTGCTGCTGCGGTTGCGGCGTATAATGACACGTCCATTTATGCTCTTGAGGACCTTAATGAGTGCCTAGAAGCAAAAGACTATGTAGACCGCTTGCGGGTGTTGTATGCTGATGAGGACGATGAGGAAAAGCCTGCTGTTGAGGGCAAGGATGGTGCGGGCTCCAGCGGCACAAAGAAAGACTAGGCGGGCCTACGTGCTTTTTTTGTGTCCTCAATGTAAATGTCAAAAACCTTATGTAAATCTCTTGTGCACCGCGTAGGTGTAGGAATTTTTTGAATATAAAGTTTGAAATGTTTCAGTTTATACAAGTGTTTTTACTACTTGCATGTGTGAACTTGTATGAGTTAATGTTAATGTGAATTAACACTAGGTCTGTGTTTGCCTTTTGCATATCTAGATGATATGCAGGTATGAAAACTGTATCCAGCCGGATAGGCAGTGTTGGCATTGCTGGCCTATTATAATAGTTGCGTGTGGTTACCACTCTGTGTGGGTAACGCGAATGAAGATTTTGCTAATCTGTTTTTGTGGATACCGCAGAGTGGAACACGCATTTGTAATAGAAATAAATAAACAATATTGCATTGAATCGTCTATTTATTTATTTGCAAATGGCCTGCGGCCCGATAGGTTACATGGTACATGTAAAAAACATGGCTTACATATAACAGCGTCGAAGCTGTTGTGCATTCCATGTGCGTGCGATAGTTTCGCCTTCTAATGTTTGCAGTTTATATGCGCCTTTGCCCAGGACCTCTTGGATGAGGTAGGGTCCTTCCCACTTGGGGGCGAGTTTCCCTGGACGTTCCGCGTTAGATGCTTCATTGTCACGAAGGACGTAGTCTCCTGGGTTGAAGGTACAAATGCGGACGCGTGCATTATAGTACTTTTCAAGTTTGGTTTTGTACTTGGCCTCGTTGATGGCAACGTTTTCGCGCCTTTCTTCTAGGAGGTCCAAGTCAACCCTGCGTTCCTCATTGTTGTCTATCTTGTTGATAGCCAACATTCTAGGTGAGGGGAGGCCTACTTCCGCGGGGATCACCGCTTCAGTGCCATAGACCAGGCTGAAGGGTGTCTCACCGTTGCTTGTTTTTGGGCTTGTCCTGTGAGCCCATAAGATACTTGGGAGTTCATCAACCCAGCCGCGTCTGGCAGTCCCCAACCGTGCTTTGATGCCTTCGACTAAACTCTTATTGATACTCTCGACTTGGCCATTCCCTTGTGGATGCGCCACTGAAGAGAATATGTGTTCAATGTTAAGCTCTTGTAGCCATTTTTGAAAGTCGTCGGCAGCGAAGTTGGTACCGTTGTTGGTAACAATGCACATTGGTAGACCGAAACGGCAAATGATATGTTCCCAGAAGAACTTCCTTGTTATCATAGCGGTGGTTGAGGCGAGCGGTTTTGCCTCTACCCATTTTGTAAAGTAGTCAATAGCCACTATGATAAATTTCACTGCACCTGGTGCGTCTGGAAATGGTCCCACCACATCGATTGCCCATTTCTGGAATGGCCATGCGGTGGTGACAGGGATCAGGTTGTTCTTGGGGCGCAAGGTCTTGGGAGCATGCCGCTGACAATTGAAACACTTGCGCAAGACCTTAACTGCGTCCAGGTGCATGCCGGGCCAGTAGTACCCGGCATTCATGATTTTGGCCACCACCATGCGTGGGCCTGCGTGTATGCCACATATTCCTTCGTGTATTTCTCTGATAAGGTACGTGGCATCTTAAGGGTCGACGCATCGTAGGAGTGGCCCCAGGTATGATTTACGGTATAAGATACCGTCTCCCATTTGGTAATGACACGCTTTGTATTGCAGCTTGCGTGCCTCTGCTTTGCTTTCGGGGGTAACACCTGATTGTAAGTATGCAATAATCGGTGTCATCCAGGATGTTGTACCGTACTGGATGACATTGACTTGGCGCAGGGGTACCGAAGGATTTTGCAGGATTTCGATGCGTACCTCCTTTGCCAGGTGTTGGAAGCTTGTGGATGCCAGTTTTGACAGTGCATCCGCGGGTTTGTTTTCACTCCTGTTGATATGGCGGATATTGAAGGAAGTGAATTTTGTTCTCAGTTGCAAGGCTTGTTCCAGGTAGAGGATCATGATATCCCCTTTTGCGGCATAGTCACCGCGCATCTGTCCTGCGACTAATAGTGAGTCGACGTGTGCCTCCAAATGTTGGACGCCGAGTTTGACTGCCAAACGCAGCCCTGCCAGTAGAGCCTCGTACTCTGTCTCGTTATTTGTGCTTTTGAAATCGAGGCGGATTGCATAAGTAAGCTCTTGGCCATCGGGGCTGACGAGCCGTAGACTTGCACCTGCACCATCTTCGTTGGATGCACCATCTGTATATAGTGCCCAAGTTTCTGCGGAGGATGGTGGCGATGCAGGGTTTTGCTCTTCTTCGCATTCTTGAATGCGATTTGCTGGTATTTCAGCAACGAAATCAGCCAAGACTTGGCCTTTGATTGCGGGGCGCGGTTTATAGTTCAGTGAAAGTGCGCCCAGCTCAATTGCCCATTTTGCTAACCTCCCAGAGATGTCGGGTTTGGATAGGATCGGGCCGATCCTGTAGTTGGTTAACACTGTGATGACGTGGTTTGCAAAGTAACGTCGTAATCGTCTCGACGCGTGCACCAGTGCTAGTACCAACTTCTCCATGATGGAGTACCTCGTCTCTGGGTCGTTGAGCATTTTGCTGATGTAGTAGATGGGTGTTTGAACTCCTTCCCGTTCCACTATGAGCACCGCGCCTACCGCGTTGTCCGCGGCAGACAAGTATAAGATAAGTGGCTCATCCTTACGTGGTGCGGTTAGAGTTGGGAGTTGAATCAAACACTCTTTCATCTCCCGGAAGCTTTTTCGGCCTCTGCGGTCCATTGGAATTGTTCTTTTTTTAAGCAGCTTCGCAAGGTCTTGATGAAAGGATAAGACTTAGCTGCATGGTTGGCTAAGAATCTGTTAAGTGCGGCTAGCCTGCCGGCTAGTCGTTGCATTTCCTTCATCGTAGAAGGCGATGGCATGCGTTCGATCGCCTGTACTTTTTCCGGGTTCACCTTGAATCCATCTTTAGTTACGATAAATCCAAGGAACTTGCCTTCTTCCATTCCAAATGAGCATTTCCCTGGCTTGAGCTTCACGTTGACGCTTCGCAGAGTTTGGAATGTTCTTTCAATATCGTTGAGCATGGTGTCTTCCTCCATGCTCATGACGACCAGGTCGTCCATATAGATTTCGACACTTTTGCTGATTTGACCGCGGAAAGTGTCGTTCATCAATTTTTGATAGGTTGCGCCCGCGTTGAGCAACCCAAACGGCATTTTTGTGTAGCAGTAGTTCCCGGTAGGAGTGCGGAATGCCGTTTTATCTTCGTCCTCGATTGCCATCTGCACCTGGTGGTAGCCTTAGTAACAATCGAGGAAGCACTTCCACTGAAATGGTGCGAGGTTATCGACCTTTTCGTCGATCTCTGGAAGTGCGTAACAATCCTTGGGGCAGGCTTTGTTGAGGTCTTTATAGTCGACGCACATGCGCCAGCCCCCCGATGGTTTTTCTACCATGACTGGGTTTGACAACCAAGTCTGGTATTTGACTTCCCGCAGGATGCCTACGGAGAGCAGCTCTTGGACCTGCTCATACATCGCCTGGTTTTTTGCTGATACAAGGTGGCGTTGGCCTTGGATCACCGGCTTGATACCTGGCATGGTATTCAAGAAGTGTTGCGCGATTTCACGTGGTACCCCCGTCATATCTACGGGTGTCCACGCAAAAATATCCTGGTTCCTGAAAAGGAGCTGCTTCAGGTGCGCTTTGGTAGTAGGGGACAAGGCTTGGCCCAACGTAACTGTTTGCTCTGGGTGTCTTGCGTTAAGAACCCATTTTTCTGGTTGAGTGTTGGGGGTAGGCCTTGCTACCTTTGCCGGACGCAGTTCGTCCGTAGACATAACTTCTCTTTGGGCGTATATTATCGCGATCCCCGTCTCGGTTGGGAAACCGATGGTAGAGTGGGGGACGGATGTTATCATGTTGAAGTCGCCTTGGGACTCCCTCCCGAGAATTACGTCATATTTGGAGGTGTGAGGTAAAACCATGAAGTTTACCTCCTCCGTCCTTGTGTGCCTTCCGTTGGTGAGGCGCACAGGGAAGGTAATCTGGCCCAGGGGGAATACGGTTTCCCCTGAAAACCCGGCCAACGGGTAGTCCGCTGGCTGCAGTCGATCTTTGTCTTCTTGATCGAACTGGTTGAAGCATTGCTCGTATATAATATCGGATGTACTGCCCGGGTCGATGAACAATCGCTCGGTGCAGTAGTGAGCTAGGTGGCCTGTGATAACCACGGCGCGCCTATCGCGCGGGCCGCCTCGGACTTTTGGAAAGACGACTTGCTCGTCTTTCCAGTCATTGTTCGGTCTTCTTGCTGCCTTGCGCGGCCTTCCTTTTCCTCCATTGATCATGTGGGTAGAGGCCACGTACTTGGTTCTCTTACCCGTGGAGGTGCCCTAGTTGTGGGGGGTGATGCGCTTGGTAGCTTTTTGTGCGCCTGGCAACAGGTGTTGCAGTTTCCCCTCTTTTAGGGCTCGCTCAAACTCCAGTCGGAGACTGGTGCAGCTATTTGTTGTGTGGCCCGAGTCCTTGTGATAGTCGCAATAGAGTGCGGGATCTTGGTTCTTTTTGGACTTCATCGGTTGGGCCGGTCGCAGGAACTTCGCGTCCGTTAGGAGGACGTCGCTTGGCGATTGGTTGATCTCGGTCCAGCTGCGGTCTCGAGACTCTTTTTTCGACGCCCGGTTTTCACGCTGGGCGTTGATTATAGCCCTTGCGTCGGGCTGGTTGCTCCGCGGGACATATGGTTTGGAGTCGCTGCTGCGATTCCATGTGTCCCGGTTGCGCTTGTTGTTGCGCTTGTGTTCTTGGTGGGAGGATTGGCCTTCCGTTTGGGGCTGCGCCTTTGATACGTGCGGTCTGAGGGACCGCTGAGTCTGGGCGTATGTCTTGACCGCAGCCATGATATCTTCCCATTTCTTAGGCAAGCCGTCCTTGCCGGAGATGTTCATAACCATTTGTTCGTCCTTGACTGCAACGATGAAATGGTTACGTGCCATCTGGTCGGCAACATCGCCTATCTCTACGCACTCTTTATTGTAACGGACAACGAATGCCTCAAGCGATTCGTTGTCTCTGCGCCAGATGTTCATGACGTCCATAGAATCACGTTCGTGACGTCGCTGTTGGCTAAAGTGTGCGAGGAACTTTCCTTGCAAGTCCTCGAATAAGGCCAGTGATCCCACCGGCAAAGAATCGAACCAAGCCCTGGCCAGACCTGTTAGGGTCTAGGGGAAAAAATGACACCAAGTAGGTTCATCCCACCTTCCGTTGCACCCTGCGCCGACGAAGATGTTCATGTGGTCATCCGGGTCGGCTGAACCGTTGTATTTCCCAATGTTTAATGGGAATTTGGTGGTGGTGACATCGGCGTTGGCAATCTCCGGGACAAACTTGGAGTTTTCGGCCGCAGATTTCGGCCTGTAGGGTTGGCTCTGGTGGCGCTTTGCAGCGCGGAGGTATGTAGTGCAGGGGTCAGTGGGTGGAACATAGTTGTGTCCTCCCGGTCTGCTACTGGTGGCATGGGACTCTCCGCAGTATGTACCATCTTCCGGATCGGTACGTCCCTGCCCTTCATGGTGGGACTGAGGTCCCAGCCGGCTCTGGATACCGGTGCCATGGTGGGCTGAAGACTGTTGCCTAGTTTCACCATGGGGGCCTAGGCGGCTATGTATATGGCCCCTGCGCCGGGACCCATATGAGGAATCGTCATCAGCCAGTGTGCGTACCTCACAGTAAGAGGAACCACGGTCTTCCTGCCTGCTTCTGGAGGCCGGGTGTGTCGGGGCCCTGCCGTCGTATTGTAGAATACGAACCGCAGGGGTAGGCCCCGCAGATACTTGCGCTTCTGCACAAGCTCTGTTGTATGTTGCGGCCAGCAGAGCTTGTTGCTGGTCGTACCAGGTATGAAGGTTCATGCCTGGAGGTATCACAGAAGCGTACTGTGATAAATCGTGTCCGAACGTAAGGGATGCGCCCCCTTGCGTTGATGTGCCAATATGTTCGACGTTTGGGGCTGGAGGGATATTCCCCGTAGGCCCTGTATTTGTGGGGTTTAGATTATCCCCGGTAGTATTGTTTAGACGATCAGACATGGTTTTCGGAAAGAAAAAGATGGTTGAAAAAAGTGCTAAGAGTAGCGGTGGGCGCCAATGATGAAACAATGGTTAACCGGGTGGGGTTAACTCACTGGTCTCGTCAAGAGGGTTAATCCCTTCTTTCCGAGGATCGCTGGCTGGATCGTCTGGTGGTGGGTTTCCTGCACAAGGAAACAAGCCGTGACTCGCAACAAGGAGGATGGGGTGGGGGGTGCTCCTTGTTACCACTCTCCGGCGTGAGAATCAGTAGTTTGCTTGGGAAGCAAAGTGTGATAGTAGTAGTAGTGAGAGAGTTGAGAAGTGATACCTCAAACCTGGTTTGGGATGGGTATTTATAGCCGAGGAGTGAAGGAGGGTAGTTGAGTAGCTAGTCTGACATCGCACAGCTACTTGTAGGTGTGTCAGACCTATCGGTTACGGTGGTGATGCCACGTCCTGCTGTGGTGTCAGACTGTTGCACACATGTGGGCTGGTAGGTGACTGTTCCCAGTGCCACTTGCACTGTGGTGTCAGACCCACTTGCTTTGTAGGCAAGATGCGGTGCAAGGCTGCATCGCTGCTTGCGGTCACTGATGTTGTTTCCGCGTTCTTTGTTCTATCCAAGATGTATGCGGGATGCAGTGCCACACCGCATCGCCGCTTAGTGACTGTTGCTGCTGTCCAGATCCCTTGTCGTGGCGAAAATGTTCATAGGATGCGGTGTCGGGCCGCATCGCTATGTGTAACACTAGTTTCCGTCCTTAAGGTAAGTCTTCTCATCACTGGACAGATTGGACCGCTGTGTTCGCGCGTGTGTAGGTCCCTCGGAGGTTGAGGTTAAACCTTATCCTTGTTATGTTTAACACACTAGCAAGTGCGGAATCCAAGCTAGAATGCAAACCGGTAGTTTATATGAGAACACAAGCTACAAAGAGAAAGGTAGACACGCGAGATATCAAAGTTTTCTCTTGTATTTCAGTGGACACGGTTACAGCCCTTGACCAAACTGAAAATACGCTCTCTACAAGACTAAGTTCACTCACATCCTAAAGTGAACACATTACATGACTATATATACCCATGACAGATCGTCTGGTCGAAGGATCAGATAGACTGATCGAAAGATCATCTATCGATCTGAAACCTACCGAAGGATCCACATATACCTCGAAGGATGATATCCTTCGAGGTCCATCTATATCCATCGAAGGTTTATCTTTCGAGCTCATCGAAGGATCTAAACAATCCTTCGATGATTCATCCTTCGACACAAACATATTACAAACTATGTGCTAACTGTTTGGCCAAGTCAAACCAGGAGGATGGTTGACTTGGTCAAACGTACATCAAACACACATATTAACAAACATAAGACGTAAACAAGACTAACAAAATACATCGTTCTATATCATGACAAAATACAGACAAAGTACAGACACAAGTGCACCAACAAACTCCCCCTTGGCTGTAGCTTTGTCTCGATCTTCGTGTCTTCAAGTCTCTGACGTCCTTTCAACCGTTAAGTGATGCGTTGACCATGCACTTCCCGCATTCACAAGTAGGTTGAAGTAATACAAAGCCATCTTCTGAAACTTCATTGCTTGTGCACGATCCCTAACCAAGTCGAAACCAAGTTGTACCGAGCCGAGTCGAACCGAGCTGAGTCGCGTCCACACAAAGTGTATCAACAAACTCCCCCTTGGATGCTACTCGTGATGGTTCGTCTTCTGTGATTGTTCGTCTTCTGTGTCTTTCATGTCGGAGGATCTTCAAAGTCTTCACGCGTCGTAAGCAGAAAGTGTATCAACAAACTCCCCATTTAATTTAGGAAGTGTGTTAACAAACTCCCCCTTAGATTGAACTCTCCATTGAGTCATGCTCGTGAATCTTTTGACTTGTCAATTCTTCAGATCCTTGTGGTGTTGATGAAGGGTCAGCGGCAACTCGATCATTTTATCCTTTGAGTGCCTCCACTTCGTGTCTTCATTCCAAAGCTTGTCATCGAACATGTTCTCCTCGCCTGTAGCATCTGCACAAGCAAGAAAGCTAAACGCATAATGAGAACAACCGCTTGGAATATAGTTACACATTTAAACAAATGACACATATGAGATCAAATCTCAATCAAACACCGACCGACAACATTTTGAAAGTTTAGAAAATGATCAGTTTTAGACTTTTAACTTTCAAAACTTGTTAACTTCGACAGTTTATGAAGATGTAATTGTTTTCCGGCTTACAATCAGGATTTTGGGTAGGATAGACTCGAGTTCCAACATCAGTCAATCAAAAATAAACTAGAAGCAAAATCTTTTTGGATTTTATAAAGTTTATATAAAAACACACCTAAAATCTTTTTGGAATTTTCAAATTTTCAAATGTAAAGACGGAAAGCAATAAATAAATATATACAAAGATGCAGAAACGAAAGCAGTAAACAAATATTTACAGACATTCTTTTTGCGAGTTTCGAGGGTAAGAGAATCATATCAGTGTACGGTCATGCCAAAACGCTCTTTTTGTTCAATTAGTTAACATTAAGGTAAGCAACCTATAACAATTATCGGTATTGTTGTCCACATAAGCTCAACTTATCAGATGTAATCATGGCGAGGGGATACGTTAAGGTATGATTTGTACTTACCGACCGGTGTTCATCCACACACGACACATTCCCGTATCAAGGTATGCACGAGAGTTCATCTTACCGGTGAGTATACCGATTATCATCTGTTTGACCGTATATGATGTGAGATTCTCACTTATTTTGATTGAAAACAAGCCCTATGTGATAAAATCACTTATTGATGAGGAACTTGATTTTCTATGCATGAGGGCACAGGAGCAAGTCCGTGAACAGGTCAGTACTTCCGTACAGCAGAGAGACGAACTTGACTCCCGGATAAATGTGATATTTTATCACTTATTTGTTTGGACATGTGATTGTTTATCACTTATTGAGGTCGAATGCAATATGTACACGTATGTATGGTATCATGGAAGATCTAGACTTGCGTCCCCGTTATTTTTGGTAAAAGATACAACCATGATACCCAGATGATAAGCAGCATAAAGACCGAATATCTCAGAACCTCGGCAATCTCTCAAACGAAATTTCGGTACCAAGACCATATGCCAATGTATGGTTCCCACCTAGTCTTCAGTCGATTAAGGTTTATATCACCCTGCAAACTTTAAAATGATTGTGAGCCTACCGATACATCTTATATAGAGCTGCTTATCGTTTTTCATTTTAGGTTTAAAGAGGTTTAGACAGACCACTGATGTACTATCATATTCTCTTTTTCTCGCCAGGAAACTCATTTTTGATTTTCTATTGTTTTTTTTTTTTTTTTTAAATTTTTCGATGTTTTTCAAATTTGGATTTACTCCCCCTAAAATCAACAAACTAATATTTACAAAAACGATTTCCCGATGTCGGTTAACTCATGTTTTACCTCAATGCCGTTTACCAAAATTAATTTTGAATCATAAATGATTTATCGAATTTTGGAAAAAAAATGAGTTGGCATGTCAGTAAGCGGTGCGGACCATGACAACATTGTCTGGCCAAAGAGTGCTGTACGAGATAATAATAATTCATAAAGCAACTTAAATATCGACAAGTAAAAGAGAGATTAGAATTTTAAAACCGTATCCTGCAACTGCTTCGTGCATTGCAAGGAATCTGAGTGCTCTCCCAAACTGGATATCCACCCGGTGTGGATTTCAAAGTCGATTTTTGTAGCTACTGAGAAATCTTTTGACAGCAACAAGATCATAAACCTTTGGGTCCGGCTGGTCTTCCACATTGCACCAGCGAAGGTTTTTGTCTTTCTCTTTCAGAAGTAGTGTGCGGTTGTTCAATCCATGCCAAGGCATCCGCACACCCGGTTGGTTTGTTCAACAAACACATTTTCTTCAATCACACCACGAAGAAATGTACACTGCACGTTCATCTTGTTGATTTTGAACTTCAGACGTGCTGCAGGTGCGTACATTTTGATTGAATCTATCCTGGGGACCCGATCAAAGCCTTTAACAATCACACTTTGAAATGATTTGCATTTTGTCGAAGTTATCAATTTCTTTCAACAGACAACTCTGTTTCCCTTTTCATTTTCTCTCCATCAAAGGCAACAATTTCTTCTGTCGCCTATTTTGTGCAAGGACGCTCCACTATCAACAATCTTACGACTATCAATAGTTCCTCCTGGAACATTCTGCACACTCACTTAGAGATTAGTTGGAGATGGGGACCCAAGCCTTTGTGGACTTGGGTCGTCCTTGATCATCAAGGAAAGTGATTTCAATCACTTGATGATTAGGAAAAAGAACCTGTGGTGCTCCCCCTGATTGAATTACCTGCTTTTGCTTCCAAGCTGTTTGTCCTTTACCAGTATTTGAATTTATTGTTTTAGCATTTACTGGTTTTACAGTTTCAGGTTTTGCTTGTACAGGTTTTTCTTCTTTGACCTCTGATTTTAAGGCCTTTTCAATTACCTTTTGATTCTTTTGCTTTAACTTCTTTTCCCTTTCTTTCAAGACACGTGGGTCTTGTTTCGGGGAAACTGATCGTTTTTGGTAATCGATTTCTTGGGGAGCACTCGTTTTTTACTTCAGCTTTTGCACGTGTGGGCAATATCTTACAATATGCCCAACTGTGCCACATTCAAAACATGTTCTCCGCTCTACAAACTTCGGAGAAACATGTTGATGACCAGACGGAGAATCAGACAATGAACCTTGTGATCTAGACGTGCTTGGACCTAAATCACATCCGTTGATGTGTTGGGTGTAATTATTCTGATCATTTCGTTTTAAAATTCTAACTTGTTTTACAAAATCAACGTTAGATTTATCCTGAAATGTTTCAAGTTTGTCTGAACCCGTGGATCCAACAAAGTTCATTTTCGGTTCTCGTTTCTTAACAGGAGCTCTTTTGTTTTGCACCTTAACAGGCTGCTGAACCTTTGATTGTTGAATTTTAGGTTGTGCAGCCTTAGGTTGAGTAGCCTTAGACTGTTCAACTTTAGATTGTTGAACCTTTGGTTGTTCAGTCTTAGGCTGCTGAACTTTAGGTGCTTGAACATTCTTGTTCTGAGCCTTCTTTCCCTGTACCTTACCTTTTCCGGAATTGACTTGTTGTTTTCGCTCAATTGGTAGTTTTTGGTTTCCGTATTGTTTTCTAATTTGTTCACACGGAATTGGATCACATTGAGTGACGGTAACTTTGCCACTTTTGTTCCCCAAAAACTTATCAGTGCATCCTTCAAAAATTTGCTCAATTAAATCTTGATTTACATTTTTAATTGGAAAATCTTTGTTAGAGTAGATTTTGCTATCTCCTTTGAGCGTGTACAACAAATCATTCCCTTCAAGGCTAGATACAATGGACTCCATTGCTTTTGACATTTCAGTCTTACTCGGTTTCACTGGTGGATCACACAAGATGTGATTCTCGATTGGAATATCTGTTGTAACCGAGTTAGACTGTTGTTTCACAATTTCTTCAGATTCATCGTCCGAAGAATCAGCATCCTCAACAATGGGAGGTCTCTGTTCCTTAACACACGATGAATCTGTCACATTCTCAGATTCTGATTGACCCGAGGATGATGTACCAGTTGTGAACCCGAGGCCTGCTGCAAAGTCATCTAGACCGAGTGGCACAGTAGGTTCAAAACGGGGCATATCCTCGTCATCAGGCAATTTGGAGTAATTGTGATTCATTGGGGGAGGACATGATTTGAATCCAATACATTTTGCATCCCCCTTTTTCTTTTGAACGTCAATGATGTGATCCAATACATAGTGGGAATTGGAATAGCTTTCCAGTTTCTGCTTAATTGTCTCACATTCACATCGAGCTGTTGCCAACTCTACCATTTGCTTTTCAATTGTGTCAATAAGATTATTGTTAGCATGTTGTTTTCGCAAAACAGCCTTTTGTAATTCTGAAACATCATGTCTTAATGACGCAATTGTTGCTTTAAATTCCTTTTCATTTCTGGTTAAAAACAAGTTAGCTTCGGTTGCTTTAGAAAGATCTACAATCAATTCTTGATTGTGTTTGTGTGTGATTTCAAACTGACTTTCCTTTTCAGCATATTTTAAGCACTTTGCACATTCAATAGGAACAGAAATAGAGTCAGAATTAGTATCACATACCTGAGAAGTTTGACCTTCTACGTGAGCCATAAAGGCTGTATGAAAAGAAAAAGATCCATCTTCAGAGAAGAACTGAGCAAGCTTCTCGGAAGTTCCAGCAGATTTCTGGCAGAGAATAGATCTCCTCTTGCATAATGCTTCAGCTTCAGCCAAAAGCTCATCAACCTCCAAATCTAAAGCATCACTTGATAAATCACCAGCATCAAGTGATTCCCCATCCATGCTCCCACTATAACCCGAACTATCTTCATCTTCTGAAGATTCACCAGCAGACACGGGTTCTACTACCTTCTCAATCACTTTAGCATAACATGCTGTTCCACCATTTCCTCCTTCTCCAAGCTGAATGTTCCAGTTGCAGATTTCATCAGCTTGAACAACCAATCCTCTGTGGGGATTAGTGTTTGTGGATCCAGATGCATTTCCTCCAACGGGAACTATTGATCTGACAGAATTGTTGTTCAGTTGCTGTTGTGGCTGTCCTTGATTCCTGAAGGGATTCTGATTTCCTTGCTTAGGTGGTTTCTGACACTCCCGCTTGAAGTGACCCTTTTCACCACAATTGAAGCAAGTGACAGCATTCTTATCAAAACCATACTTGGTGTTGTTGTTGCTATCCAAGTTGGTTCTCCCCGTCCTTTCCATAAACTCCTTTGCTCTTCGAATTGCACTAGCAAGAGCCCATTTGATATCCATCATTTCAAACTCTTCTCTATCCACTTGCTGATAATCTTCATTGGTTAGATTGATATTCCCAATCTGACCTGCGACCAATCCACAATAAGCACTAACCAAGGTGTTCAACATCTCCATATGCTCCTTGGCTATTTCGACACTGACTTTGGAAAAGTTGGAAGTGTCTAATCTGACTGTGTTCGGATTGGAAGTGGCTTGAAAGTTTGAAGAGCTTCCATAAAACCCTTGCTGTTGCGGTTGTTGCTGCTGAGCTCTGCTTGGGTCTAAGAAAGGCGGTGGTGTGAATTGTTGAGCTGTCGGTTGCACATACTGTTGTTGAGAAGAAGAATCTGGTCTTGAATACATCGTGTATGCTGAAGGATCAAACTGATTTGTTGTGGAAGGTCCGGTGTTTGAGATGAAAGCTGTTTGAAGCTTCGCGTGTTGAGAAGCTGGTTTTTCTCCACTGATACCTCCTGCAATCCCATAGTACATCTCTGGATTTTGAGGAGTTAGTGTTCTTTTTGCCTTAAGCTTTTCTTCTACATCCTTGTTCTCCAATTTTTGAATTAACTCATAAACGGTGATTGTGTCTAGAACACCATTTTCTTTGAGAATTTCAAGAAAACTGCTCCACTTTGATGGTAAGCTATCAGCGAATCTCTTCACCATTTCTTGTGGAGTGGCAGTGACTCTAAAAGCAAACATCTCGCTCAACAAGTGATGGAACCTTGTAGATAACTCTGCCAAAGTCTCATTCTCCATACACGTGAATCCTTCAAACTCTTTCTTCAGTAATTCTTGCTTGATCTTTCTAGATTGAGCATTTCCTTCACATCGTAACGTGAGCATATCCCACAAGCTTTTAGTAGTCGTGCAGTAAACAAACTGGTGGTAAATGTCTCTGTGAAGAGCTTGTGTGAGAATCATGAATGCTTTCTTTTCTAACTCAAATTTCTTCTTATCATCATCAGACATAGTGCTGTAAGTTTGTGGATTAGATCCTGCAACTTCCAAATCATTGTCAAATGCGGTGAAGAAGCACATCCATAGATCTTGACCTTGCCCCTGAACATAAGTTCTCAGCCTTTCTTTCCACCATCCCCAATCATTGATGTGATTTAGCTTTGGCGGTTTTGTGCTTGTACCAGTTTCACTGTCGTTCTGCATCATTGCTTGAATGCTGCTGCTTTGATTTGTGACCAATGCCCATTGATTTGCAGTTATCATTGCAGCTTGAGGTGGGGCAATAGCTCGCATCCATGCAGTTTTGTCGAAATCTGACGCAGATTGCGTAGCTGATGATTGCGTAGCTGATGATTGTGGAGTCAAAGTTGTTAGAGTCCACGCGGTTGGATCCCACTGACCGTTTGTTCCCATTTTATAAAAAAATAATATATTAAGTGAAAATTGATTTAAAATTTTAAAAACAAGTTTTCCCTTTTTTAAAAATTTAATTTTCACAAACTATGTTAATATCTCGAATGATAACAACCAGCCGAAGGATCCCTGATCGAAAGACCTGAAAAACACAAACTTGTTAAACTTAAACAGACTAGGATCGAAAGAACAATACTTGTTCGAAGGATCAACAGTGTTCGAAAGATCACTGTTGAATTTCGAACAATGATTTCGAAAGATTCTCCAATCGAAGGATCCTTATCTTTCGAATAAGAACTGTAGATCGAAAGATATATCCTTCGAAAAGATTCCTTGGATCGAAGGATAAGTCACAGACTTCGAAGGATGTTCGAAGGATGATTATCTATCGAACTTCCTTTAATCGAAAGATGATCTTTCGACTTCGAAGGATATCCTTCGATCTGTACTGACACAGTTGACAAAAAGTGACAGGTTGGTGAAAAGGTGATTGGTTGGTAGAAAGCTTTCGGCAGAAGGTATGTTCAGACCATACTTTTTACTAAACCAGGATTTGACCAATAAAATATTACTTAAAAGGAAGGTTCTTATCCAGAAAACCAATCACCGGAGTAAGCCGGAATTTGGTCAGAAATTACCAAACTTCTTAAAAACAAGTTTTTAAGTTACCCAACCCGTCCTTTAACACACCCGGTTAGTTTAGAACACGTTTTTACGACTAGAAATGCGAGAAAAACACTAAAAACGGGTGCTAAACCATGTGAGTTTTTGTCCAAACACTCCAAAGTCTTGTATAAACTCGGTTTTTAACAAGGAAAAGAGCCACGGCTCTGATACCACTTGTAGGTCCCTCGGAGGTTGAGGTTAAACCTTATCCTTGTTATGTTTAACACACTAGCAAGTGCGGAATCCAAGCTAGAATGCAAACCGGTAGTTTATATGAGAACACAAGCTACAAAGAGAAAGGTAGACACGCGAGATATCAAAGTTTTCTCTTGTATTTCAGTGGACACGGTTACAGCCCTTGACCAAACTGAAAATACGCTCTCTACAAGACTAAGTTCACTCACATCCTAAAGTGAACACATTACATGACTATATATACCCATGACAGATCGTCTGGTCGAAGGATCAGATAGACTGATCGAAAGATCATCTATCGATCTGAAACCTACCGAAGGATCCACATATACCTCGAAGGATGATATCCTTCGAGGTCCATCTATATCCATCGAAGGTTTATCTTTCGAGCTCATCGAAGGATCTAAACAATCCTTCGATGATTCATCCTTCGACACAAACATATTACAAACTATGTGCTAACTGTTTGGCCAAGTCAAACCAGGAGGATGGTTGACTTGGTCAAACGTACATCAAACACACATATTAACAAACATAAGACGTAAACAAGACTAACAAAAGACATCGTTCTATATCATGACAAAATACAGACAAAGTACAGACACAAGTGCACCAACAAACTCCCCCTTGGCTGTAGCTTTGTCTGGATCTTCGTGTCTTCAAGTCTCTGACATCCTTTCAACCGTTAAGTGATGCGTTGACCATGCACTTCCCGCATTCACAAGTAGGTTGAAGCAATACAAAGCCATCTTCTGAAACTTCATTGCTTGTGCACGATCCCTAACCAAGTCGAAACCAAGTTGTACCGAGCCGAGTCGAACCGAGCTGAGTCGCGTCCACACAAAGTGTATCAACAGCGTGCCCGCACGGACACAGGTAAGTTATTGCTGGTGGGGGTTTTTGATAAGGGTAATGGTCATTCGCGGTCATGCTAACGCGAGATCTGTGACCATACCCCTTCAGTTAACAACTAGCTTTATGATGTTAAAACAATGCTGTTAGTTCAATTTTGGTGTTTCGGGTAGTGTCCGGTTATTCGTTTGGTTACCGGTTCGTTAAGGTGCTAAAATGCGCGTTTAGTGTGTTATGAGATACCTTTTATGACAGTTTTCATTCCTGACACTTTACAAGTTATTCTGGACACTTAAACCTTATTTCTGCATTGTATCTTGGTGTTAAATTGCTGAATTTTGCAGAATTCTGCATTTAGAGTGTGTTTCGGGCACTTTTTAGTGTTTAATCGTCACTCGGAAGGCAGTTTCATAACCCTTACTTTCCTACATAGAATTCTAGTGTAAACTTTGGTTCTTAGCCTCAATCTGTGTCTTAACATGACGTCTGTCTGAGTACTAAACTCCCGTTAATACTGCTAGTTTGTTTGATAAGTGTGCTAGTTTCGTCTGTGCACTATGTTGGTGCATGCGTCTGTCGAATTCGTCTTATATCGAGTCTTACATTACAATTGTTTGATCAGGGAGCGTTGTACGAGAATTAGGGTAGAATTTATGTGTTTAAGAGCTAATTTCGTTTGAACATGACATGTAACACATTCAAATGAAATTAACTAGTTTAATTTCGTTTGAAGTGAACCATGCCACCTTCAAACGAAATAGCATCCCCAATAAATACTTGATGTCTTGATTTCATTTGTAACTTTCCGGTCAGTGTAACGAAGTGCTGCCGAAGTGTTGTCAGACTGTAAATCGTTATCAAATCAATCATACAACAGTTTAAAGTGTAAGTCTAGCCGAATTGACCTCTACACGTCTGTTTCCGCCTTTCGTGTTGAGTTAAACTCTTCTGATCGACTCATTCGGGTCTGAAAACGATCCTACAAGTGGTATCAGAGCACAGGAGGAAGAGTTCATACCAATTCAGCTGCATTTTTCTATTTTCTACACCTTCTTTCACAATTGAACAAGTTTTCACGGTTAAAATTGGACAATTTTCAAATATCATGTGCGCAACACTGTTTTAACAAACCCTAGAAAGTTTCAGAACTAAAATCGACCATTTGCTTGACCAATTGGACCAAAATATGACCGAAATGATGATGTCATGGTGATTTCGTTTGAAGGAACTTGCTGATTCCGTTTGAGATTACACATATCTTCTGATTTCGTTTGAAAGAATATAGTGATTCCGTTTGAATCAAGGTATCTCGTTTGAACAACTGGTTAATCTCGTTTGAACCGGTAATACCATTTGAAGAAATTGGGTGATATCGTTTGAGACTGCAATTCCGTTTGAGGGTTTTGTTTGAACTAGGCAATTTTGTTTCAAGTTGCAATCTCGTTTGAAAGCCATACATATTTAGCAATTTCGTTTGAGAGAGTAGGTGTTTCAAACGAAATTAGGTATATTGGTTGGACAGGTTATTTCGTTTGAAGTACAATTCTGTTTGTAAGTGGATTTCGTTTGAGCTTGGGATTCCGTTTGAAACAGTCTGTTTTGTGAAAAAGGTTACCGAAACATGAGTGAAGAATTTTACAACGCATTTGCAACATCCCCGACTAGTCCAGCTGCCATTACTCAGAACATGAACATTGAAAATGAGACCGGAACTTCACAAAAAACCCCCGAAGCTAATGAGCATTGAAGAATATTATGGTTGGAAAGATCGGTTTGAAAACTGGGTACAAGCGAACCATTTGAGATCTTGGGAGTGTATTTTGAAAAAGTATGTACTACCACGTACTGAACTGCGAGTTGAGAAAGAAATCTCTGAATTCAATGATAAAGAACGAGACATGTACAGAGCTGAAAAGATGATGATTAGTCTACTTCAGCAGGCTATTAAATAAGACATCTTTGTATTGCTTCAACATGACAAAACTTCAAAATCAATTTGGGATGCTCTTAAAATCAAGTTTGAAGGAAGTGAGAAGATGATTAAGAGTAAAAAGGCACTGCTTAAGAAAGAATTTGATTTATTCACAAGTTTGCCAGGGGAAGATACAAAGAAACTGATTGAAAGATATTGCCACTTAGTGCGGTCTATGTCGTTGTTAAGCATAACCAAAACTCAAGATGAATGGGTCGACAAGTTAGCTGATGCTTTACCTCAGAAAGAGTGGGGTACATTTTTGATGATTTTGAAGAATACTGGAGTATATGATGGTTTGACGATTTCTCAGTTCATCGAGAAGATTGAGGGTCAAGATCTTGAACAGCAAAAGATTGCGAGGATGAGTAATTCGAGTGGTCAACAAGATGTGAAAATGTATTACAAAGGCAATATTCAAGAGGTTGAAAAGAGTCCAAAAATCCAAACTGCTTTTAGCGCTGGAAACTCATCTGGAACTGTTGAACAAAGTCCAAATAGCAACAGTGGATTTTCTTCGTATCCAAGTGTTAATCCAAAGAGTTCAACTTCAAGTTTTCATTCTCAAAGTTCAACAAGTGGAAATGGTTGTGTGATACAGTGCAACATTGCAATGAATCTTCCAGATGGTCAAAGTTTTTCTGAAGAAATTGCAAAAGATCACATGGCGTTACTTGCAACTGTGCTACAATCCTATGAAGGTTTGGTTGCAGGAAGGATCGGAAATCCTATGCTGACAAAAGAGGATTACGATCAAATAGACCCTGAAGAGATGGAACTCATGGACATCAAATGGTGTCTAGCGAGTGTATTGAGAAGAGCAGAAAAGTTTAAAATGATCACAGGGAGAAATGATTTTCTAGATGCACATGTGTCTACTTTGGGTTTTGATAAATCTAAAGTTACTTGTTTTCGATGCAGGGAGAAAGGTCATTTTAAGAGAGAGTGCAAAAATCAAGAAGCTAGTGGAGCAAAGAATCCTTTTGGAAAAGATGACAACTATCGGAAAGCCATATATCAACAAGTTGCTCATCAACCATATCAACAAAAGGAAATACCAACTGCACATGGGAAAATGATTGAAGATGCAAACAAGAAAGCATATTTTGGCATCATTGATCAAGATGATGAAAAATTACCTGAAGGGTTCAGCTGGGATAGGTTTGCGGATGAGAATGGGAATTTTAAAGCGTTTATTGCAAAGATAGTTCAAGAGCCTGAATTGTTTACAGAGTGGATGAATGTTATTGGTGTTCATGTGAAAAATCAAAAAGAAGAATATGTTTCATCCGATGAAAGTATAGAAGAAACAACTGTTCTTGATCAAATATCATCTGATTCTGTCTCTTCAGATGATTGTGCTGAAACGACATTAGATTTTGATCAAACACCTTCTGATTCTAGTTCTTCAGATGATAGTTCTGAGAAGATAATAGATTTTGATCAATCACCAACTGATGACAGTGGTGATGATGAGGAAGAAAGACATATTAATGTTGCAAAAACTCATCTATCTCCTGAAAGTTTTCAATTTTATTTTGCAGACCGCTTGGAGAAGCTGAAGGAGATAAGAGCAGCAAAAGAACAAAAGAAAATGAAGTGTGATAGTGTTGATAAAAAAAGAAGAGATTATTCTAAATGAAGAAGTTAAAGCAGAGAAGGTGACTGAAACTGAATCAGTGATTGATGTTGAGAAGGTCATTGAAGTTGAAAAGATTGTGGAAGTCATCAAGCCTTGCTTAAAGTGTTTGGAATCTTGCAAGCAATGTGCAGAAAAAGATGAGAAATTGGTTGAGCTTGAAAAGATGAAAGAACAATTATTGTTCAATCTCAACTATGTGAAAGAATCTTACGATGTGCTGAATAGAACGGTAACTGGTTTACAAAAGACTAACTCTGAAAGAGAAGATGCGTTAACCATGATGAATGCTGTGATGATGACGAAGCAAAAAGCTATAAATCATTACATTGAGGAATGTGCAAAACCGCAGTGGGAGTTGGAAAATGAAAAGATTGAGAATGAGAGAATTAGACGTTTATTACAGAGTTATTCTAGTTCTGATTATCTCATTGATCGAATTTACCCAACTGTTGCAGGTTTTGAAGCATTTAAAGATGAGGAGAAGCCAAAGAAGAAGGATACTGGTAAGAAACAGAGTGTTAGTTATAATAAGTGTCCGCCTCCAATTTGGGAAGGGTATTCACCTAGAAAACCGAACGAGGAGCAAGTCGAAAAGGCAGTCAATATAAAGTTAAAGTCCGATATAACCGATGAATTACCAGAAAACATTGACGTTGTTTTTACATCGTCTGACACTGATCATGAGTCCGAGGTAATAAAAAAGGTGGTCGATCAGGTGTTGGATACAGATGAGGAGTCGGAGTTAAAGTCTGAGTCAAAATCCGAGTCTGGGTGTTCAAATTCGTCCGACAAAAGTTCGAGTTCATCAGTCAACAGTCAAAAGTCGTCGGTTAAACGGGTGTACAATAAAGAATTCCTGTTATCAAAATCTAATTTGAATGACGAAGCAATCAAAGTGGCATATACATTGATTGATTCAGACAAATTATATTCTGATGAGGAATTTCCAATAAGAAGTGTTAATTTTGAAAAGATCAAAAAGGTTTTCAAACTAACAGAAATTAATATTTCTGAAATAAAAGATGTAAATCTTACTGAAAAACCTAAAAATTACACTTCAAGAGTTCAACAACGGTTAAACAAGAAAAAGGGTTACGGTTCTGGTTCTGGTTTTTAAAAGAAACCAAACCATAACGGTAATTTCAAAAAGAAAGGTTTAGGTTTTATTCCACCAGAAAATTATAAAAATGAAAAATATGTCCGAGATTTTAAATCAAAAATGACATTTGTTTCAGGAACAAGCTCGGTAGAAGAAGCAAAAAGCCCATTCTGGAAGCAATTAAACAGAGAATTCCTTGCCAAGAAGCAAGAGAATATGAAGAATGGAACTAATCAAAGAAAAGAGACAAGAACCTGTTACAAGTGCAATGAAGTTGGTCATATTGCATGGAACTGTTCTCAAACAACAAAGACAAAACAGGAAGTCTCTCAAAAACTCAAAGAAAAGGTTGTTGAGAAAAATGAGCCACCAACCGAAAAATTCAAAATTTTTGAAAATTCAACATATGAAGTTGGTGAATGTTCAAAGACTCATTTTTATCAAAATAGAGCTAAACATGACAATCAAATGTGGGTTGTTAAGAAGTTTTATGAGAAACTTGGCAATGAATCTGATTCCACAAAGTCAGATGAGCCACATCTGGAGGTTAAAGAAGAAAAATCAGTACCGGCAATGGATGATGGTCATTTTCCACCATTGAGGGCTGAGAATTTTAAATCAAAAGTTGGAAAAGTTGAAATATCAAATCAATTTTATTCTGAAAAAAATGAATTTGATATTGAAAAAGCTTTTAATGGAAATGTTAAAAAGATGTTTGGGAAAATGGTCGAGGGTAAGGCCAAAGGAGTAAAAGATTTTTATGAAACAAAGAAGGCATCTTACTACCCAAGAGAAGTTGAGGAGGAAACATCCAAGTTTGGTGAAGCTTGGATGTCTGTTTTTCACAAGTAAAAATCCTGACTTGCCGGAGCTCCCAGGTTTGTAAGCGTGGAGCAGGTATCGGCATCTTTCTTGGTTGTTAATCTTACAAGTGGTACAGTTGGTAAAGATACAGGTGGTATTTTCTTAAACTGTTATATTTTTCAAGTGGTTGATAAATGAATCTACGAGTGGTTGAAGAAATTTTCAACTGCAAGTGGTAAATCAGGGTCATTAAGTTGAACTTGATTTGATCATACTTACAAGTGATTGTTTGGAAAACAATATGATGAACCCCTAAATTTACAAGTGATAAAATCAACAAAACTTATTTTCTGGAAAAATCATTTTGGTTAAAACAAACTTAAGTGGTTTGAAATCATAATGAGAAAATAGTTTGTTGTAAGGGGGAGTTCTGATTGTTTATGCCAAGTGGATGGCGATTTGAAGCGATTCGATATCGGTTGTCAATTTACTTGTACAGTTTGTTTTCAAATTTCCTTTAATGTGTTTGCATTTTAGGGGGAGTAGAAATTTTCAGAAAATCCAAAAACATTAGAAAATTTGAAAAAAGGCAAAAACATGATAAAATACAAAAATGAGTTTTAGTGTCAAAGAAGAGGAAATGATAGTACATCAGTAGACAGTTACGGTATGCTAAAGAAATGTAATGATTAAATAGTGTTAAACAGTCTCACTGATGATATGCCGATAGGTTTTTACACATTTAGTAAACTTTTTCGGAATATAAACTTAAATTCAAACTTGCTTATTTCGTGGGGAACACTACTTGGATATAGAGATAACCCCTGAAATTTCGTTTGAAAGGTCCCTCTTTCTGAGATACTAGATCTTTATGCTCAGTGATATCTGGGGTATTATCCCGGGACTTCTGATTTTGAGGAAGCAATGGCCTAGTCCCCGGAGAATACTTTCTGCTTGCTTGAAACATAGCGCCGCCCTCAGCATAAAATGATGAAGACAATAAAATTTCTAATCAATGCTGTTGTAAAAAAGATCCTCTAAAGGGGACCCACCAAAAGTTGAGCCGTCATCTCTCTGCTGAACGGAAGTTCTGACCTGAGCTCTCACGGTTTCGCATCTAACCCCTTACAGATATCATCTGTGGTATACTCACCTGTAAGACTGAATATTGGGATCTGAATACGAGAGTATATTCAAGTGGTGGGACACATGAATGAGTTTAAGTTCTTAAAACACCTAACTCATATCCTGAATTAGTTGAAATTTGTGTGAAAATTTAAGTGGATCAGTATATCGGCAATCTAAGTGAATTGTTTAATTCTTAATGTGTAACTAAGCTCAACGGTACATGTGACTTGTCAAAAACTGATATGGTCCTCTTTCACAAACTCACAAAAATATTGTCTGTAAATATTTCTTTATTGCATTTCATTTCATTAAAAATCCAAAAAGATTTTAGTGTGTTTTAGTATAAATTTCGAAAAATTCAAAAAGATTTTCGACAACTGATGTTGGAGAGCTGATTTTCAAAATTCCAAGTGCTAAACATGATGAGCATGTGGTAAAGGGGAGCTTGTTTTTAATTGAGAAAAGTTTTTGAATATTTTTCAGTAAAAGTGGTCATCTGAGGTTTTTATCATTGATAAATCATTCTGGTTTAATTTGAGAGAGAGTCTGTATGGATAAATTTGTCAAATGTTAAATCTGTGAAATTTATTTCTGGGTTAAGAATGTGCAGGTGTAGCCAGGTTTTGATCCTGAACCTGAAGAAAGAGCACAAAGCCAGGTTCCGATACCTGAGGACTATGTGATTTCAAAAGCCAGACTGCGATCCCAGTAAATCAACAGGGGGAGTCTGAAGACATTCGAGTAGATAAGCTTGTTCGAGAGGAGTCGGTTGATGCTGAAGAGAAGAAAGAGATAAAATTTGAGGATGCTTACACGTTCAGACTGATAAAGACTGAAGACGTTGAAGACTCGACACTTAAGACTCGTCAACATTCGAGGGGGAGTCTGTTGGTGCATGCGTCTGTCGACTTCGTCTTGTATCGACTCTTACATTACAATTGTTTGATCAGGGCGCGTTGTACGAGAAATAGGATAGAATTTATGTGTTTGAGAGCATTTCGTTTGAACATGACATGTAACACATTCAAATGAAATTAACTAGTTTAATTTCGTTTGAAGTGAACCATGCCACCTTCAAACGAAATAGCATCCCCTATAAATACTTGATGTCTTGATTTCATTTGTAACTTTCCGGTCAGTATAACGAAGTGCTGCCGAAGTGTTGTCAGACTGTAAATCGTTATCAAATCAATCATACAACAGTTTAAAGTGTAAATCTAGATGAATTGACCTCTACATGTCTGTTTCCGCCTTTCGTGTTGAGTTAAACTCTTCTGATCGAGTCATTCGGGTCTGAAAACGATCCTACACACTAATTGAACTGTTTCGAGTTACATTTAACAATGATAAGTAGCATGCATCATGTAATGTATTTGTGAGCCCTTTGAAAATAAACATGAAATCATTCATATCATAAGTTCAATCATGCACAACCATATATTACAAATTACTGTTCACATTGTACGGAAATTACATGAAAAAGTGGCAGTTGTCACACTTTGACCCGTTATGACTCGTTAAAGTGGTTTACGCCACCTTAACGGGTCGTAAGCGTAACTAAGGGTTCGGATGGTTAAATAAGTCCTATGATGAGTCTTATATGTCAAAACAAGTTTGATTATGTTGCAACATCAGTTTAGATGTCAAAACAATGGTCTTATATACTTAAAACCATTTTATGCGCCAAAAAGGGCATTTTCAGCAATTTAAAGTATATAAAATCGACTCTCATATAACTAACCAAACTATATTACCATAAGGTATAACCTCAGATGGTTATTCCCTATATTACTATGGTCATAAAATGCGCTTGGTCGAATCTTAAGATTGACCAAACGGGTCAAATTCGAAAGTCAAAGCGGTAGTCAAACCGCTCGACTTACGACTAAGAAATAAGCATTAAACCAGAAATGACGAGTTAGACATGTTGGGAACATGTCTAATTATATTATAAAACTGATTTGGTGTCAAAACTTTAAGTTTTAACACCCAAAAACATTTTCATCGTAAAATGCACTTTTATGCATTTTTTACTTTTAATTCATAAAACTTTGACTCGTCATCTCGCCTAAAAACATGGTAATCAGAAGGTGCAATCGCAAGGGATTAATACCTTCGTGATTACGATCATGTTGCAAAGTTCAATTTGAACTTTGACTTGACCAAAATGGTCAGAACCTAAAGTCAAACAGAAAGTCAAATTGTTTGACTTTTGGCTCAAAATAGCCAAAATAATGAAAGAACTAGGGAGAGCACTTACTTGTGTTGAAGAATACTTTTAGAACTCAAGATAGGAGGCTTCCAATCAGCTGGAAACAAGCTCCAAGATAGAGAGAAATAATTTTGAAGGTGCAAGTCTTTAATGAGGTTTGATCAAGGCTATTTATAGTGAATTTGAGTTCCACCAAATCAAGCCAAGTGTCCCTCCAGGTGTTATAGACTGATGAGTGTCACCCCGGGTGTCCAAAGGAGAAGAAAAGTGGCAAAAACCTCAACTTGGGGGCCAAGGGAAGCAGCTGAGATTGCCAGGTATCATTCTGCTGTCTGGGTGTCCCTTACGGACCGTAAGGGATATGGGCTTACGATCCGTAAGCCCCTTAGCTGGCAGAAGTTTTACAATTTGGTAGTTTCAGCCCCTTGACTGTATTATCGCATTTTGTCATTTTTAACCCCTTTTAACCTAATATTTAGGCTATATAAAGATGTTAAGGCATGTGTAACTCGGATTTTGTTCCGGAATTGTCGTAGATATCGTTTCGTTCGATCGCACGGTTACGTGTTTCGTAAATAAAATATAACATTTTATTGAACATGAAAATGATCGAAATTGTACAATGATTGAAAATATACAAATGTCACACCCACTACCGAGTGACAGCAGAAAGGCAGCTGTCATTATTTAGCTGCCATACTACCACCTAGCTCGTGTTGTGATTTGATATAATTATACGGGATATTACAGTACCTCACTGCCCGACTAGCGCCTAGCAATCTCTACAAAACTGGCCCCAAGAGGTGGAACGAATTACAACCCCATCCCGCCAAGAGAGAATTTAATTTGGTTAGAGTTTATATGGGATCACGACTCTTTTTATTAGCTCTACTTTGTGGTGCACAATTTCATGGGTTGTAGTAGTTGTGGTGATCAATTTGATACAAAAGACGGAATAATGTGTATCTTTCGTTGGGGATTTCCTATAAAAAATCGTTGGGTCTTTCCCCATATTCTTACAAAAGATATTCAATCCATTGTAGTAGAAGTTAAAAAATGGTGTTTATGTTTGGCGTGTCCTTTATATGGATATCAGAGGGCAGTTAACCATTCCATTGATTTGTACCGATAAGAGTTTTACTCCACAGGCTATCATATTCATGAAATATGATTCTATTTTAAGATGCCTTAGTGGTTAATGGTAGATATGTAAGACTCAAAATCTCATGCTAAAGACTAAAGAGTGTGGAGGTTCGTCGGAAAGATACATGGACATGAAGGGCGACGGAATATTGTAATGCCAATAAGAGTCTATAGTTGAATTCAACCCACCTGACAGTGCCCTGTTTAGGCATGTATTGCTTGACGTAAAATAAAGAGTGGTTTTGTTTATGTCTTTTGTTGAGTCTTTTCCACAGATCTATATATAAGTTGGTAAGCCAATGAATTTTTTCGTGTTTCAAACTTATAAGGTGTGTGTAGAGGAAATAAATGCATTTTATAAAGACAAAAAAACAGGTTGACACAAACAAATATATGAGTTTAAAAACAAACAAAAACAATTATAAACTAGCCAAAAATATGCCTAACCCAACCTGAAAATGGTCTTAATCAGTCTTCAAAAGATTTAAAGATTTGAATCAATTGTTGCATCTTGTTTTGACTTAACTACCTATTATAGTCATCTCACTTCACATAATTCTTTAGATGAAGTCGATGATGATCAAAACCAAAACCGCACCGAATAAATACATTTTTAAAATTTAGGAATTTTGTTAGAAAAAATGTAGGATAAGACATGTATTATATTTCCAAATAATTTGAAAAGTATTAATATTCTACGTTGTTATATATATATATGGGACCGCTAAAATGAAAACCATCTCTAGTTGTAAGAACCATGAGAACTACACCGTACGGGACGAGTTGGACCAAATTTTTTTTTTCATAAACGTAGATTCGTGTATTATAAACACATTTGTAAAAAAAAATTAAAAAAAAATGTGGTGTGTGTAGTTTTGAGCAGCACAAGTTTGTGTTTACGGGTACCGTAAAATTTGTTTAAAATTTACGGTAACCGTAAACACAAACTTGTGGTGCTCAAAACTACACACACGACATTTTTTTTACAAATGTGTTTATAATACAAGCATCTACGTTTATGAAAAAAAATTTTGGTCCAACTCGCCCCGGATCAAAAAGTTCTCATGGTTCTTACAACCGGAGGTGGTTTTCATTTAAGCGGTCCCCTATATATATATATATATATATATATATATATATATATATATATATAGGGTAGGGATCTAGAGCGAACACTAATATATTTGCGAACTGAGTGAATAAATCTTGGCAATTGATTTACACACGTGGACGGCTAGGATTTAATCATCAAATCGTAAAATACACTAGTGTATTTCATCATCAAATCATGGCCATTGATCTACACACATGTATGGCCAGCACGGGCGGACTTACATGTAGCCCAAGGTGGGCGGGCGCACCCCCGAGAAAACAAATTTTTAGTGCTATTTTCCATTGAAAATCCCGTCTGCACCCCTTGAATTTTTTCATCCGCACCCCTTGGAATTTTTCGTCCATACACCTTAGGTAAAAAATGTTTTCGATTTATATTTTAAATTTTTTTAGTAAACTCTAATTAAAAAAAACTACCTAAATTATATAAACTTATGCTACCCAACTTAACCCAAATACCCAATACCTTAACCCACTATTTCATTAAACATAATTAGCCCACTAATTACTAGCCCATTAACCAAACTCAACCTAACTTCAAACTATAATAATTAAAATAAGCTCAATAGTCCCTTAGAATTCCTCCCGCACTCCCTCTCTTGGGTCGTCTCCTACCAACGATCATCGAACACAACAGCAACCACAACAGCACGTCATCAGCAGCCGCGAACCACCGTCGTCCGACACCAAAGGGTAACAAAATTCTTAAATAGGTTTGAAATTTCATGTGTTTTGACGTTGTTTATGGTTGTTTAGATGATTTTTAGGGTGATTATGTTGTTTAGATGATTTTTAGGGTGATTACACACGATTTCTAGGGTTGAAAATTAAAATTGAAACATTATGTTATGGAGCGATGAACTTATGCATCAATTTGTTTGTGATAGGAACCATGAGTAGGGACGTTATGGCGCAATTTCTTTTGTTTTACATGACCCGACCCGAACCGACCCGATACGAACCGATTTTTTTACTTATATACCTAGAGGGCTAATAAAATGTTTCGCACCCCCATGGAAAAATTCTTGTGTCCGCCACTGATGGTCAGGATTAGTTCGCGCAGTTCGCAAACTACATTAGTGTTCACTCTTGAACATAATCCTATATATATATATATATATATATATATAGGGGATGGATCATGAGAAAACTAGTTTAAATGAGAAAACCAAAAAACTAACCAAAAAAGCCTAAAAAAACCTAAAAACATACCAATTTTTTTTTTACAATTTTTTTATAAAAATCGCTACTTTTTATGTATGGAAAAAAAATTTCAAAAAAAAAAAAATTTCAAAAAATTTTTTTTTTTTTTTTTTGGTTGTATTGCACATGTGCACTAATACATAAAGCTTAAACCACTTAACCCCCCCCCCCCCACCGACACCCCCCAAAAACCTAAACCCCCCACCCCCACCCCCAAAAAACCTAAATTCACCCTCCCACCAAAAGCCTAACCCCCCCCCCACCCCCCAAAAACCTAAACCCCCCACCTTCCCGAAAACCTAAAACTAAACCCTAAACATAAACCCGAAAAAAACCTAAACCCCCCCACCCCCACCCCCCAAAAACCTAAACCCCCTCCCCCCACACCCAAAAACCTAATCCTAATCCTAAACCTCCAAAAAAACTAACCCTAAAAGCTAAACTAGACTCAAAAAGCTAATTTTAAGCATGTAATGCAATTGTAGTACATATTATATTGCACATGTGCACTACTATAATAATAGTATTAAAAACAAGACGAAAACATAAATCTTTTTTTGTGTTATAAAAAATATGCTCGAATATACTTGAATGAAAGATACAAAAATTTATGATCTTATGGTGCCATTTTTGTTTTAAAATGATAACGTATGGAGAAATGAGAAATGTTTGAAAAATTATATATTTTTTTTTTCCAATTTTACCCCTCCTTCATTAAAAGTCCCCCCCTCCTTCATTAAAAGTCTCCCCCCTCCTTTTTAGTGTTTTTTTGGTTAGTTTTTTGGTTTTCTCATTTATATCTAATTTTCTCGTGATCCTCTCCCTATATATATATATATATATCGCTTTTTTTTATTTTCCTGAGCATGCACTTAGTTTACGCCATACACCTTAGCGACAAGTGAGACCTTTATGTCTTTACCAACCAAGCCATAATCTCTTAATTCAAAGACACATATAGTAATAAGGGCAATGTATTCTACAAAGAGGTAAGACCTTACAGAGTGTTAGAAAGGATCTCATGTTTGACATGTGCCATTAGTGCTAATTTACACTAAAGCGTAATATTGTCAAAAAGTCATGCTTATGCCACACACATGCCAAAGAAGATGCACATGCAACACACATGTCATCTCCCCCATTTTTTTTAAACATCCGTAATTTTTTATGCGTTATTATTTAAAATAATATAGCATAATAACGAGCGTTTTTTTAATCTTTAGTATGAGTGCACTATTACTATATAAAAAATTAAAAAACAAATACGTGTGAACTAGGTTTTTTTAATTTATTGTGTTTAGGTTTGTTTCATGGTGTTTCATGGTGTCTCAGGTTAGACCCAAAAGTCAAGATGATGATCAAACAGATGAAAAAAGCTTATAAAGAAGATACTTTGTTTTGCATTAGTAAACCACCACAAGTGGCCTAGTGGTGGAGTGACTTGGGTTCTCCAATGGAGACCCAAAGTTCAATTCCCATTAGTGCCACTTTGGTGGCCACCGACACCCGCTTTAAAGCCGGACCGAGGACACTCGAGGTCTCGGGTTCGAAACATGTTTCTTACCCCTCTTTGATGGCTATGGGTATTTGCTGCCAGGAAGCCTTGTCGGGTGGTGACCTGGGAGGGGGGATCCCCTCCGCGGTTAAGGTTACCGTGCAATTAACCTTTGTTTTGCATTAGTAAAAATAACAGTGAATCAGATGATAAAACAACCATCCATGACTGAACCAAAAAGGTGATCTCATCAATCACATAGGTGAGCTTAAACTACACATTGAGAATCAAATAATAATATAAGAGTAATAAGAAAGTCAAAAAAGAAAAGCCGAAGCTGAAAACTTAAGAAATGAAGACAGAGAGAAATTGAATGAGAAAAAACACCTGACCTGATTTTGTTTAGGTTTAGGAGAAGTAAGTGCATCATCGGGTTTTAAGGAAGAGAGGGCCGGCCAAGAATGGGAATCGGAAACAGCAGCGTCGAGAGGCGGCGGTTGTGGTTTGGTGAAGAAGGGGGCGGGGTGGGAAGAAGAGGGAGCTGAAATGACCAAATTACCCTCATGTGCCAAGCACATCGGGTGTTTTGACAGAGATATTTAACTGATGTTAGGGCTAGGAGACCAAGCGAGTTCATTTTTGACAAGTTTTGGTACCACTCGTGTAATTAGTAAACCACTAGGACCAAATTTGCAATTTTTGCAAACCACAGGGACAAACCAATCATTTAACTCAAAGTAAATTAGTTTTGATTACTATAAAAAATTGCCCTTATAATAAAACTATAAAAGTGGTTCATGTCTTCATGACTCCATTTACATGGATCCATTTCACTTCAAAGAGGCCCATTTGTGTAGAAGGCCCAAAACATGTGAAATGCACCGTTTAAACTCAGCCCAAGTAATATAGTTTTAGGTTGTTGACTTTTGTCATAGGTTTTAATGTCTTAAAACCAACTGATTAATAGTCAACTAAGTCAAGTATTTACATTTTTTTAACCGCAACAGAATCAATCATGAGCACTCTCGGGACACCCACTGGACCAAACGGAGTACTCCGAGAGTAACCCGAGTCCACCACCAATTCAAGTATTTACATTTACATTAAATTATATATCAATAGATAGTTCAATGAAACAAAAATAATAATGAACAAGTAAATTGACATGTCATAGATTTCTTTTTAATTAAGGGAGGCTCAGATATGACATAAACAATACATGCCCTTAATTGTCTCCCGACGTCGGTAAGAAGAGGTATTGGTGTTAATTCTATCATATGGCCACTATGTGGGAATGTCAAAGAAACTCTTAAACACATTATAACATCCTATTATGAAGCATCAATTGTTTGGCAGTGGGTATCTAAATCTAATTGGTGTCGTATTCCTCAGATTTTTGTGTTCTCCGTTTAAGACCTTTTTAACATCAAAAAGGAGTGGAAGGGTCGGTCGTTAAGAAGAACTTGGTTCAATCGGTGATTGTTATTGCTTGTTGGTGAATTTGACGTGCTAAGAATGTGGCCATTTTTAATTCCAAAAGGTTGGAGATTGTTAATATATTGGATGAGCTCCACACAACTCGATTTCTTTGGGTGAGAAACCATTCCAAGCTAGCTCCTCTCGACTAGGAACAATGGTGTAGTTTTGACTTTCGTATATAACTAGGTGATGCCCCGCCCGAGTTGCGGGGCGATTACCGAATAATTCTCAATCAATTAAAAAAACACTACTATACTTTTATCAGTAAATAAACTAAAATGATTATAAGACCGTTTGTTCGGCTCAGGGCAAAACCGCAATTTTTCAGGACTAATGAGCGAGTGTTAGGCAGCTCCTTGACATGGAAAAAAAATTAAATAGAGTCAACCAATTAAAAAAAGTTTTCTACTTTTGCGAAAAAAAACTAAAACGATGGGAAAACGTAATTTTGAACTGAGGGCGAAATCATAATTTTTATTCAGGGATAAAATCGTAAATTAAATGGACCAATGGGGAGTGTAAGGCAGCTGCCGGCATGACTGTAATTTTACACTGGGGGAAAATTGTAATTTAACCATGTAAATTTAATTTGAGTGCAAAATCGTAACGTGGCTATGAGGAAAAAAACTAATGAGAAAACTGTAAATTTAAACGGGGCAAAATCATAATTTTGAACCGAGGGCAAAAGTGAAATTTTTTGGTGGGAGCAAAAGCGTAAATTTATTTTTAAGTCGGGGCAGAAACATAACTTTGAACTGATGGCAAAGTCGTAATTATAAGGGGGAAAATTATTGGCAAAACTGTAAATTTAAACGGGGCGAGGTCGTAATTTTGAACCTAGGGCAAAATTGAAATTTTTAACTGGGAGGAAAAGCGTAATTTTATTTTTAAGTGGGGAAAAAAATAATTTTACACTGATGGCAAAATAGTAATTTTAAAGCGTAGGTAAAATCGTAATTTTGTTGAGCCAATAGGAGAGTGCCAGACATCTGCCTGGCTGGCACTATTATTTTGCCGCCCATTTAGCCCAATAAAGGGCCAGAACTATTGCCTTGTCGGCGCCGACTTTTGTGATTGTAGTAGTTGAAAATATGTAAGTGATAGTTATCTTGGGATCCTTTGTATTTTGGGTCTAGCTCTGTGCTAGTTTTTTTTTTTTTTAATATTAGTTGCTTAAAAAAAAAAAAAAAGACCCAAGTTCAACTTTGGCCGTCTAGTAAAAAAATCAATTTTACTAATAGATGTTCATATAATATGTTATAAAGCTTTAGGGGCTGTTTGGCAACATCTGAATCAATAAGTGCTGAATGAATAAGAGGTCTGAATGGGTAAGAGGGTCTGAATGGGTAAGTGCTGAACCAGTAAAGTGCTGTTTGGTTCCATATCTGAATGACAGTGTAAAATGACATTTTTACCCCTCCCCACAAAATAAACCCGTTATAGATTTTTTCCAATAATACCCAATATCATCATCATCATTCATCAGTATTCATCATCACCCACCCCCCACCCCTTCCCCTTTCTCTCCCTACCTGCAACATCGCCACCGCCATCATCATCTCCAACACCGCCACCGCCATCATCATCATCTCCACCGCCACCGCTCTGAACCAGCGGTTCACCACCACAACACCCACCACCGAAGCTTCTAGCTGGAACCCACCCCCTTCCCCTTTCTCTCCCTACCTGCAACACCGCCACCGCCATCATCATCATCATCTCCAACACCGCCATCAGTTCAATTCAATCTACCTTCACATAAAACAATGAATGAGTTCAAATAAAACCGCCATCATCTCCAACACCGCCATCATCTCCAACACCGCCATCATCTCCAACACCGCCATGAGTTCAATTCAATGTAACATACTTGGTGTAAAATGGTACCTTAATCAACGGCGGAGGTGTCGGCTGAGGTCCGATTGAGGGGGAGGGCGGCGCTGTTGAGGTCCGATTGAGGGGGAGGGCGGCGCTCTGTGGAGGTTCGGCCGTGGAGGAAGGTGTCGGCTGTGGAAGTTGGGCCGTGGAGGAGGTGTCGACCGTGGAGGAGAGGAAGATGGGGGTGCTGGAAGAAGAAGAGGAGAATGTCGTTGTTAGGGCACAATTGTCATACTTTTCATTCAGATATCAAAACTAGCTGAACCATTCAGTCTGAATGGTTCCATTAAGAGGGTGGCTATTTGATGAACCAAACACCCTTACCTCTGACCGATTCAGAGGTTAACCTCTGAATGGATCCATTCAGCACCAAACAAACAGCCCCTTACTTAAACAAAGTGACTAGGTCTCGTACGACTTAATTGCTTTTTGCTACAACTCAATGTAATTAACTTTATTGTGTCCGTTTTAACTCAACTCGTTGCAGCACCCTCCACTTGAGCTATTCTAAATCCGTCCGTCATTAGTTAAATATATATGATCACAAAAATCATGTTATTAATATAACTACCTTATTTGTAGGCATGGCCGGCCCTGAGGGTGGGCGGGGAGGACCACTGGCCAGGCCATGATACTTCGAGGGACACGTTTTTTTATGAAAAAACCCGATATGTATATGTAAAATATTTTTTTAATAGGGTACACTTATACAAACACTAACATAGCCCCCCTTACAAAACTATTCTTATGGTTTAGATTAGTTATTAACCCCTTTGCATTAGGTTTAGACCTTTAGTGAGCTCAATACCCAATTTCGTTAAGGCCTAAGGGCACATTTTTTCGAGCTCGAACAGGGTACAAGAATCCTTAGGGCCGGCCCTGTTTGTAGGGTAAGCATATAATTACACTTTAGAGGAGTTTAATACTTCTAACCTTTTAAATTTATGAAATGAAATATTAATTTCAAACATATTAGTGGTATTTTAATCAAATAGGTTTAAACATTGTTAGAGTGATATTCATATCGGTATTGTAAATGAGTCAAGCTAAACACAAGCCCAACTCTTATAACTTAGAAGAGCTCTTGGGTTTGAGTTTGACTCGTTTCAAACTCTTTGTTTAAAGCTCGAGTCCGCTCGTAAATAATTTTATAGCTTGAAGTCCTGCTCATTTATTTGTTATAGATTAATAAACTATGTTTATATATTAATTTTTCGATTAGGAAATAATATCTAGTATGTAATTTTCTATCATAATTTTGGATGATAATATTCATCACGCAGTTATGTATTATCTTAAGGGTTATTGGATTTTATCACCCCTAACTATTGGTTATTGGCCGCTGCTACCCCCAACTATCACTTTGACGTCCGTCACCCCCAACTTAACACTTAGTGTGTTCTATCACCATGTCCTTAACTGATCATTAACTTTTGATCCTGTTACTATACATCTGGGGTGTCCTAAGATCCCTAAATCCTTCCTAAGATCCCTATGACACCCCCAAAAGTATAGTAACAGGATTAAAAGTTAGGGACCGGTTAACGATCCGGTGACAAAATACACTAAGTGTTAAGTTGGGGGTGACGGGCGTCAAAGTGATAGTTGGGGGTGGCAGCGGCTACTAGCCAATAGTTTGGGTGATAAAATCCAATAACCCTTATCTTAAATATATGATAAACACATTTAGTGTCGTGATCTAGTCAATGTTAATGAATATAGCTCAGGCTCGAACTCAAGCTCGTTTATTAAATAAACTCTATCTTAGATTGGTCTCTGACTATTTTAGATTCAATTTAGTTCAAATTTTTAACAAGCTAATCTCGAGCAATTAATAACCGCCATGAATCATATACACCCTACTTGTTATGAAAAAGAAGGTTGGTATTGTAGGATGGTTCGATACTCGCGCATGGGGATCACAAGTCATGTCACTCTGAATTCTGAAACCATGTTATGTGGTATGGTTTGGTCCCAACTTTTACTAGATTTAACAATAGCCCCATTTCCACTCAAGCCCCCACTTTGATCCTTCTAGTACCTCCACTATATAGACACGTATGTTTCAATGATATTAGTATTTTATTGGTAAATATATTTCTAGACATTTATTATTGACAAACATAATGATTAAAAGCGATCTTGACCGGTAGTTGGTCCAGATTATTAGAATCATCTAACATGCTTAAATATTAGACTAAGCGGTATGGGGGCCGACTTAGGCCCGGCGCCGGTCCCCCACACCGCCCCCCTCGCCCGTTTCCGTCGTCCCCGGCGACCCACGCTCGAACTCGACGGGCCCAATTCAAATACTAGCCGTTATTTAACGGCTATTTTCTAAATAAAAAAAAATTACTTTTTCACTTTATATATATACCACTTTCATCCATTTTTTTATACCATTATCATCCATTTCTTCCCATTCTTCTCCCATTCTCATCCATTTTTTAAAAAACACTCCCATTTTTTATACCAATGACATCTAATTCTTGGTGGTCCTCGTCTTCTTCGAACGAAGAGGAAATGTTTTTCGCAAACGCTGTGGTAAAGGCGGCGCAGATTCTTTTGGAGGAGGAAGAGGAAGATGACTCGTCTGAAAACGTTATTACCAGACGAATACGGATTAACAGAGACCGCCAAGGAGCGCACGAGAAATTGGTTAACGATTATTTTTCGGATGCACCCCTTTACAACGCCGACACTTTCAAACGAAGGTTCCGAATGAGTCGCCGTTTATTCACACGGATTGCTGATGATTTGGCGGGGCTAGACCCGTTTTTCACTCAACGACCCGATGCTCGGAATTATGAAGGGTTCACCACGTTACAAAAGTGTACTGTGGCCATTCGCCAACTGGCGTACGGGACAGTGGCCGACGCTTTGGACGAGTACTTACATATGTCGGCAAGAACTACGCGGGAATGTTTGAATCGGTTTTGTCATAATGTGGTGAAACTGTATAGCAAAAAATATTTGCGGAAACCAAACGCGTATGATGTTCAACAGTTGTACCAAGCTCATGAAGCAAGACACGGGTTTCCGGGAATGCTTGGTAGCATTGATTGTATGCATTGGGCGTGGCATAACTGCCCGACTGCGTGGCGAGGCCAATACACGCGAGGTGATCACGGCTATCCAACCTTAATACTTGAGGCCGTGGCGTCACAAGATTTGTGGATCTGACATTCTTTCTTTGGGCTCCCTGGTTCACTCAACGACCTCAACGTGCTATACCAATCGACGATCTTTAGCGATGTCGTTAATGGAATCGGTCCGGACACCCGTTTTACAGTTTCAGGGGTTGAGTATAGACGCAGGTATTATCTTGCTGACGGAATATATCCGTCTTGGTCTACAATTGTCAAAACTATTTCATTTCCCGAGGACGAAAAAAAGAAAAAATTCGCCAAGCGTCAAGAAGCTGCAAGAAAAGACATCGAACGTTGTTTTGGTGTTTTACAAAAAAAAATGGGCCATCCTTGAACAACCGGCACGTGCGTTCACACCGAAGAGGTTGCGCCTTTGTATGTACGCTTGCATTTTGCTCCATAACATGATTATTGAAGACGAAGGTCGGGCGATTTGTGAGTATGATGAGAATGCATCTTACGGGAATACTGTTCTGGTAGATCCGACGCAACAGGATTAAACTCCTTCGCGCTAACCAACGACTTCACGCATGCAAACCTTCAACATGATTTGGTAGAACATATATGGAACAACGTAAACTTCGGGGACGGTGACGGAGACGAAGACGAGTAGTGTAATTTTTTTTTTAGGAAATGTATTTTTTTTTCGGAAATGTTTTTTTTAGGAAATGTAATTTTTTTTATGTTATGAAATGAATTTATTTATGTTGTTTTATGTTGTATTTTATAATTTTTATAAAGTTTTAATTAAGTTAATAAAAATAAACTTAGAAAATTATAAAATATTAACGTGGGGTAGCCCCATCCTCCATCCCCCTGAAAAGTGAAGGAGGCCCATCCTCCACGAGTCGGTAATGTGGCGCCTACACCATACCCCTTAGTCTTAGATTATTTATTTATCTTGTTATAATGTTATGGCACAACTATGAAGGGGTTTTACAAGCGTATTTTGGGGCATGTTTGACTAAGCTTATTTAATTTAAAAAAAGACTTTTTGTTAAAAGTACTTATTGACTTATAACTTTTTAAAAAGTAGTTTTTTAAAAAAATGTTTGGATTAGCTTATGTGGTGGGAAAAGCCAATAAGCCAAAAAGTTTTGAAAAATCCTGATATTCTAGCTTTTTAAAATTAATTTTCCACCTTAGCCAAAAAGTTAATTTGAATTTTTTTTCCTTTATCCAAACATTATTTTGACTTATTGGCTAAGTTGTTTTAAAAAGCTTAGCCAAACATGCTCTTGGTGTTTAGGGTCAATGAGTTGATCCGCGTTTTAAGTCGTTTCGAAGGAAGGTAAAATTAAGATGTCCCCATGGGATTCTTTATAACCGTTAGGGTGAAAGGAGTGCTCCCTAAATGGGGAGTGGTAAACTTTTTCTCTAGCCAATAATTTCATGCCATGTCACTCTCCACTCCACTCCCTATTTTACACTCAATTACTAGGGGTAGGGGTGCTCAAACACATAGAGAGTGGTAAACAATTTATTTTAAAAAAATAAAAAATAAAAAAAATATGTGATTAGTTGGAAGGGGTTGGGGCCCACCATTAACCCCCTCTCTCTCCTCTCTCTCTTCTCTTCCCACATTCGGTAAGTATAACCCGAATCCCATTCAATCACCCACTCAAACAAGGGGTGGCAGTGCTATACCCGATCGGCAAACCCCTTCCCCGCATCACTTACCGAGAGCGCTCCTTCAACCCTTATATTAGTAGATATAGTTATGTAACAACTAGAAAGATGTTGATCTTCTCACATGAGCGACGCTTTCTTTTTGTAAAATTCGCAATACATTTGAGCCATGTTGAAATACTAAGTCTACGTCATTATTATTATTACTATAGGGTGGAGTTATTGTAAAAAAGACCAAAAGTGTGAGAAAGGTAAGAAATAATCTCAACCATTAATTGAAAAGGGTATAATTGTAAATGCATTAGCAAATTCAAATATGGTAATCCTTGATTTAAGGATTTGGAGAGAGAAAATTCTTGATTTAAGGACTTATAACCGTCCATAAATATAACACCATTCAGAGCATGTTTATACATGGTGTTTTAAATATAACACCATTCAGAAAATATAACACCATTCAACACAAATATAACACCATTCAGCACAAAAAAAAAACACAATTCACACAAAAATAACATCATTCAGCACAAACATAACACCATTCAGCACAAAAAAAACACCATTCACACAAAAATAACATCATTCAGCACAAAATATAACACCATTCAGCACAAAAAAAGAAACACCATTCACACAAAAAATAACATCATTCAGCACAAAAATAACACCATTCAGCACAAAAAAACACCATTCAGCAGTAAATAAAATAAACACCATTCAGTACAAGAATATAACACCATTCAGTAAAAGAAATATAACACCATTCAGAAAAAGAAAAAAAACACCATTCAGAAAAAAAAAAAACACCATTAAGAAAAGAAAAATAACACCATTAAGAAAAGAAAAAAACACCATTAACAAAGGAAAATAACACCATTAATGAAAAGAAAAATAACACCATTCAATAATCCTTACATCTCTGTATCATCTTCTTCTCCGCTGCCGGCACCACCACTGCCGGTCCGCCACCGCCGTCATCGAACACAACCACCCGACAGTAAAATCTCATGGTTCCCAACCGCCGCCGTCGTCGAACCCAATTATTTCCGTCTTCAATCTTCCGATTGGAATGTCTCCTGCGGACCACAACTATTTCCGTCTGATGCTATCTACGATTTCTGTTTGCAGGGATTCTGTTCTGAATATGGAAGAAGAAAGAGAGAGAAAGAGAGAAATTAGGAACGTATGATAGAGAGAGAACGAAATTGCAGGGATTTTGATTTACAAAATGAAGATAAAAAGACACAATTGCCCCTAGATATTTCAATTCAATCCAAATTAATAAAAATATTTTACATTTTGGTCCCTATTGATCTCAACCATTAGATCAAAATATCTAATGGCTGAGATTCTTTCTTACCTTTCTCACACTTTGGGTCTTTTTTACAGGATCCTAACTCTCTATTACTATATATTACTATATTATTACTATATATTACTATATATTAATAAACGAATTGAAATGAATAGTGATTTCAATATTATAATAATATATAGGTTTTTTAATACTTTTATTATTTTAATATTATAATAATAGTTACTTTCTTTAATTTTTAACTTTAATCCTTTTTTTTAATATCAGAGGTTGGGATAAGCTTGGTGTCAATCGGTATCGAAGCAATACTGGTATCGAAAATATTGGTACGATCCTGTTCGGTATCAGTACATGAAGGTAAAAACCGACACTAATACAGAAAACGCCAAAAGTTGGTGCCGAATTGATATTGGAAATCTTTTGGTTCGGGAAATTCAATGCTGCTACCCGGTACCATTTGCTCATCCCTGATCACGGTTACGGTACGAACAACGGTATCGTACAACTTTTTTTTGTTGATTTTCTTCAACTTTTAATTTTTTCTTTTTTTAGTTTCAGGGGTAGGGATGAGCTCGGTGCCAACCGATACATAATCGGTACTGATACCGAAAATACCGGTTACGGTACCGGTATATTAAGGTAAAAACCGGTATCAGTAACGCCAAAAGTCGGTACCGAATTGGTACTTATCTTTCGGTTCGGCAAATTTGGTACCGGTACCCAGAACAATTTGCTCATCTCTGGCCACAGGTTTCATCCGAACAATATCGTTACCATACAACTTCTTTGGTTGATTTTTCTTTCGGTTATCTTTTAGTGTTTTTTCTACATTTTCTTTTCATTCTTGTCAGCAGTTCCGTTCGCAACACGCTCGTAGTGATTTCAAAACACATGTAAACACAAACTAAATAACAAAACAAATTCGCCGCAACGCGGCGAACTTCTTTAAACCTAGTTTTATTAAAATAGATAATTTTTAATTTAATTAATAAGTCGATATCAACTCTTTTAGACGCTATCAACCTAATATCAAAGTGAAAGATTGGTTAAAGTCGAAGGTTTGACTTTGATGAAAGGCGTTCATAATGAGATTTTTTTTGAACGGTAGATCAACTGGATTTCCAGCTTACTCCAAAGGGCCAGCATATGCTATTAAAACCCCTCACCCCAAGTTCGAATCCCTCCCAGAGGTGTTCTCCCATATTTACATAATTTTGCACTTAGTAGGAATCGAACCTGAGACCTTCCCAGGAGGAAACCAGTTAGTTCATAATGAGATACATGATAGTTCTCATATCTCTCAACAATGGATATATGTGGTTCTCATATCTTGAATAATGTATTATATTCATTTTACTTCGGTTATTTAAGCATCATATTGAATAAAAATACAATTATTTTATGTATTTAATTGTTTGTTATGTCAGTCTTAAGTTTATAACATGAACTATGTGTCTATGTATGGTTTTCTACATTTTACAGCCAAAAAAATTATATAATGAGGCAAAGGTGATACACGCATATGGTTTTAGTATGAGTACTTCTCCGTTGTAATTCAAGTAGGGCATATATGGATATGCGATTAATGTGGATACATGACATAGTGTCGCCTAACTCTGGCTATATCTATGATTTATTATTGACATTGTTGAATGGGTTTGTCATATTTAGAAAAAAATGACTAGTTTCATGATGTTACCTGTATAAAATAACACTATCCATTCCTTAAACCGTAATTTATCAGTCTAACTCATATGTTTATTTTATAAATTGATCATGGTTGATTTATATTACCTGTGTTGGAGCCAAAATTTGAATTGTTTTAAAAATTAAATGTATGTTGTAATTTCCTTTTTAATAGGTTGACCATTCTAATCTCTTATCAACCTGTTAAATAAAAATCAAAATGATTCACATAAAATGAGATTGTACCATAAAAAATATGATCATTTTGTTTTTGCTAAGATAAAAGAGGGGATGGTTAATCATGCACAGTGGCGGACCCATGAATTTTTTCATGGGGGTACGGAACATTTTTAAAAATTTTAGGCCCCAAGTTATATAAGTAAAAAATCGGTTGGTATCGGGTCGGGTCGGGTCATGTAAAACAAAAGAACATCGAACTAAATTTATATAATCATCAAAAATATGTCAAACCTTGTTACAAACATAATTAAAACGTTACCCTACGGGTTTTCGTTTTTTGAAATCTATCCAAAACATGGCTCCATAACATATTACATAATATATCAACTATTCAAGCCCTAGAAATCATAATGTAAATAACCCAAAAAATCATCTAAACAACATATACACTATAAAAAGAAAAAGCCAAACATTCTTCGCTAACAAATATAACCCACCAGATCTACTGTGTTGTAACACCTCGAAAATTTACGTCCTATAATGTGTTGACACGTGTCATAGGTTTGAACGTGTGAAAGAATGTTCTTGAAGGACTAAAGTTGACAAACAATGAAACTATGTAAATATAAGGGTTCAAAGTGTCAACAATGAATAAATATACTTTACAATAACCCTACGTGATGTTTATAACCTTAAACGAATGGATCATGGATCATACGAAGCGAATTGTGAAAGAAAGTGAGAGATTACAAACTACAGGGGTTAAATGTGTCAACATGTTAAGATATACCTCTGAGTGACCTTTTAACAAACCCGAAGCTTTGTAACGATTAATTATGCTCACTAGAATGCACCATAAAAATTTCACCAAGTTTCGTTACCGTATGAGAAAGTTATTGTGAAATTCGTGTGCGAGGGGTTAGAAGCGTCAACATGGAAATTTATGACTTTTCGGGTAAACTCAAAGTGGCCAAGGGCTTCACAAAGTGGGTATAAGTCTTAAAGCCCCTATATGTCAATATTAAAGCCTCTTAATGCAAGAAACCATGTGAAAATGACCTTTCGGGGGACCAAGGGCCAAAAGTGCAATTAAAGAAAACTTCAAAACCTGAACAGGAGGTCCAGGCGGGCCGCGTAAGACTTAACCATATCTTACGCGGGCCGCGTGACAGGTACCAGCGACAGAAACTTGACAGGTGCCTATTTCAGCCTTGTAACCGACTTATATGTGTTGTTTTGCATACCTTGGGCGTCCTAAAGTGGTTTATAGGCTATAGATGGCACATGTAAGCATCCTTGATCAATTATAGAGTTGCATGTCATCAATCTAAGTGAGTTTAACTCACTATATAAGTCACACAAAGTTGCAACTTATGATCATTCCTTTCAACTTCATCTTCTGAGCATTTGAGAAGCACAAGAGCAGGCCCAAGCCTTCCTAAGCATCCATTAGACACGTGTAAGTATGTTTAACCTTCTCTAATTAAGTTATGCTTAGTATTTAGCTTAAAAGTCAAACCGTCGTAATTACGGTTTGACTTAACGATAAAACACAAACGGTCCAGTGTTTTGCCGAAATTAAAGTAGTTATAAGTTGGTAATTATGTGGGCCTTAAACCCCTAAGAGAGTACTCACTGATTCCCGATCTAACCAGGTCAAATGACGAGTCAAACGTTGTCCGAAAAAGTCAACAGAATTGTTATTTTCGAATTAACACGCGATTAGCATTATAGAAGGCGTGTAACCTATTTTATCATTCATATAACCTGTTAATAAGTATAATAACTTGTCTACGCTTGTTTGATTCGACGACTTTCTGTTTTGAACCGATTCGGAACCGAAAGACGCAAAAGTTTGACTTTTGCTTTGACTTCAGTTCTGACCCGGTTTAGATAGGTTTAGACATGCCTTAAAGTTCCATTAGGACCTAGTTACATGTTTGTATAACCCTCTGCGTTTATACCACTTAAATCCTTAAGTGTCCGACGTTTCCGTTAAATGCTTAAATATGGACCATAATGCCCTTATGACCATACAGCGAGAATTTTGGAAAATGTGAAAGTACAATAATCTTTGTTACTGATTATAAAACATGTCCCAAAAATTTCACATCAGTCGGAGGTCTAGATTAGGAGTTATGCTTAATGACGTAATTATAACGCTCCTTAGTAATTAAACGGCGTCATTAGCGTAAAGCCTATCTAAACCCAAATTTTGACACCAAACCTTTTACCCACTGATGTAATATAATATTTTGGGATTTTTGAAGATTTTTAATTATTTTTAAACTGATCATAAGCTAGGATTATCGCCTTAATTCGGTAAATACCGAATATGCCCTTTTAAGCCATAAAATGAGTTTTACAAATCATTTTAATGCCAATCCAATTGCTACTGATTTTAATAGTAAATGAAGTATTTTGAACCTGTTTAAATGATCAGAAAACTCAGAATCCTATTTTAACCCGTACGTCGCTTAAAACGGCGTTATACGCGTATTAAACGCATAGTAAGGGTTTAAAACCATTTTGCCACCTAAGACTTAACACCAACGGATATAAACTGTTAAGTTAAGTTGTTTTACTGATAAAATCAGACCCGGATCACAGAAGCTTAATTAATCCCTTTTATAATCTTTAAAATGACCAAAATACCCCTACGGGGCTTAATATGAGATTAAACTCGTTTTGGGCATAATGAAAGGTATCATACTGATATCACAATATATTTGAGGCATGTTAACCTAGGAAACCTGTTTAGGACTCTTATGGTTATCCGTTACGCTTCATGCGCGTTCGGTTCGGTTTATGTAACTAGTTTACATAAATTAGCCGAAACGGGTCAAACCTTATCGTTTTTATCTCAAAATCCAGAATGTGTATAATATACCCATATTAAGCAAGTCTTCAAACTTGTCGGGTCTAAATCACATTCTATCCGGTCTTCGCTTAATCGTGCGTGCGAACCGTATCTTTAAAACTAACCGGTCTAAGTTTAAGCTTAACTAAAGACCCGTTAGGATTCTAATAAGTTATTATAAACCTTCGTTCCAGATTAGGAGAACCAGTAAAAGATACTTGCACTCGCTGATTTTGATTTATACTTGCTCAGGTAAATACTCTTAACTTATTTTCCCTATTCGGGCTTGGGGTACGGTATATAAAATACCGTTTGGTCGGGCATTGAATCTTTAATTGTATGATGGTTAAAGTATTGAGATGTTTCGTTTAATTTGTTTTGTTGCTTAAAGCCTTTGGGGGGTTAATGACCGTGTCCCAGATATCCCTGGCATCATTTTACGAAATGGCCACGCACGGGGCGTAGGCGTACGCCCGTCGGTGTCTCATATACATAATGTGGTGTGTCTATTGATCTTTAACCCGGCTCGACCCGGGCTACTGAACGCATAAGAAACATGTAAATCCTTTACAAGTATTATATTCTAATAATTATCCCAAGTTATAAAATATTATTTGTGCCTTGTGCCTTAAATGCATTTTCTTAAACTCTTTTCAAAATGAGTCGGTTGATTGTATTTACCAGTGTAAACTGACGTATTTTCTCAAAAAGGTTAAGTGCAGGTACTACGCGTAATAGGCTGGCTTTTCTCCTAGCATCCTCAATAAGCCTCGCAAGCTTGGATGTCATAGACTGTTGAACATTGTTTCCTTTTATTTTGATCTACCTGTGGATTTATATTCGACTACTTGTGATACTTAATATTACAATATTGTTTGGTTGAAATGAATCTATACTTTGCTTCCGCTGTGCATTTAAATATTGTGTTGTTTGACTATTATGTTACCAACCACGTCACGATACTCCCCTACCGGGCCCATCGGTAATACGTGGAAATTCGGGGTGTGACATGTGTGGTGTATGCGGCTATAAAAAAAGGCAAAATATCATTACTAACAAAATATAACCCACCATATAACATAATGAAAAACAAAACGAAGCACATGTCTACTGTCATGGTTAGTATGCGGCTAATATCAACCAAAAAATCAACAAAAATTCATAAAAATAACAAAGCAATTTACCCGTGTTTGATCGGCGGTGGTATGGTGGCTGATTACGGTGGTATAGAGAGAGCGGGAGAGAATATGTAAGGGTTTTGGGCTTGTTTATTTTATTTTGAAATATTGTTGATTTGTTGGGTTTGTTTATAGTGCTAAGACTTAGTAGTGGGCTAGTTAAAGGTATTGGGTATTTGGGTTTAGTTATTTAGGTATTAAAAGTTATATAATTTAGGTAGTATTTTTTTGAAAAAAAATAAGAGTTTACTAAAAAAAATAAAATATAAATTGATAACACTTTTTATCTAAGGGGTGCAGACGGAAAATTCTAAGAGGTGCGGATGGAAAATTCCAAGGGGTGCGGACGAGATTTTCGACGGAACTTAGCACTATTTTTTTTCCCGGGGGTGCGCTCGCCCACCTTGGCTTTGTCTTAAGTCCGCCCCTGATCATGCATTATGTGGTGGCATTTATAGCCGAAAGACAAAGGAGCACATGCACTAATTGGCCTTTTGTCTTAATTGCTGAGTGTTATGTGCCTTATGTCCAAGGTTTGATGCAAAACTACCATCAAGCAGGGGGTTTCACTGGAAGCAACCTCTTTAGTCATACGGGGTAGATGTAAGACTGTCTACATCTTACCCTTCTCAGATTCTATCTTAGCTTTGCTATTGATAGGATTTACTGAGTATGATGATGTTGTTTTTGCTAAGATCTTCATCCATTTGTTGAGTTTATATCTCTCAACCTTTTTATGAGGTTGTTTAGATCCTTAACTATCGTAGAAGATTGTTTATATATCTCGACTTTTTTTTATTTAATATATTGGTACCCTATGCATGGATAATTGAACCTCATCTTATATTCCAACTTTTAGTCCAAGAAATCGGCATGCCAACTTTTGTGATAGATCCACAACCAAGCATGGTCTCTGAACTGTCACAAAAAGTGGATTTTGATCATTGCTCTTTATTTTAAGTGCTTCAAAATTTTGTCTCACGTATAAAAAACAATGAAATGGATCTGATCCATTTTAATTTACATTATTGTTGCCCATTTTTCTCTTGTAAAACACTTGGCTGATGCTGACGTTACTTGTTACTCTAAGCTGAACTAGAGTTTGTTTCCAAACACAACTAGTACAAAGGGTTTTTTGGTCTTTTTACCAACCTATAGGAAAGAGTAAACAAAACCCAAAGTATACAAATATGGAAATATTCAACCTTAAAAGGGAAGAAAGTTTTATATAAGTTTTGCTTTATTTGTTGAGGTTTCATAGTCCATGTAGTAAACACCAATGTCACTTTAAAATTAGTTAGTGTTTAATATAGTATTAAGTATCCAGTTGTATAATTTACGTATTCGACAGCCTAGTGACAACAACTAATCGACTATTTTTGAAGATTGTCACTAGTAAAAAGTACCACTAGCCATTTTCCTTCACATACGTGAGAACCCTAATTTCAAACAGGTTTCTTTATAATTTAATTTATAGAAATCTTGTCATCTTGGAAAGCAAGGCTTTAGGATCATCAACATTTACGAAAAATATTAATAACCAATCAATTAGGAGAAAATAATGGCGTCAGTTGTGTTAACAAGGAAAATGGAGTTTGAATTCTACAGCTTAAAATTCCGATTATTTTATTTTATAAAAATAATAACCACATGTTGAAAAAAGCCCTAGTTTTTCTTTTCGCATATAACCCCCAAAATGATTGATACGACCCTGCAAAGATATGCTAGCAAAACATATAATGAAAAAGCCTTTTAATTAGGTTGGTACTGGTTTGTGATAAGATGGAAACGTTTGATCAAAAACATGCAATATTGCCATTGTACACATGTAAGATTATTTGAGTTCCATTTTGAGGAAATTGCTTGTCCATTTCAAGAAGTGAAAGCTACATGTATTGTTTAAGATAATTTTTAATTTTGATTACAAGCCTCATCAGCGAGGAATTTAGGGTCAGTGAAACAGCTTCTATAGGGCGGGAGGGGGCGGCCGCCCCCGAACTTTTCGCTCAGTAGTGGAGAGTATGTAGTTTTCGTATAATTTTTTTGGTATATACGTTTTCGACCCCCGGTCAGAAATCTCAAGCTTCGCCACTGTTTAGGGTTAAGGGTGTACATTGACCCCTACCATAAATGATAAACCTTCAGAATTTTCTTTGTAAAAATTGATCTTTTATGAAGAATTTTAGTTGGATCCTCTAAGTCACTACTAAAAGGAGGCAGGTGTGATATCTTTAGCTCATTTTGTGATAGACTTAAATGTGTTGCTTAGTTGCAACAAATTTGGGGTTGTTACAAACTAATTTTGTCAGAAATCCGTCGCAAAATAATTTTATAGTATATTCGTAGCAAAAGAGATTAACGACCAACCATGTGAGATGTGAGACCTTTGTTTTTCATTGTAAATCCGTCATAAAATCACACAACTTTACTCACCACCAATAATTATTTTTAGTATAGTGATCATAGCCGTTATAAAAATACCAAGCTCCATACTGACTCGGACTAAAAAAATCATGATTTTATCATCGGTAATCATGTTATTATCCAACAAGTTTTGTAATTTATGTTTTTCTACCTTTTTATACATCATTCACATGTAAATACACACTTTATAACTATTTTATACATGTGATAACAACTTTATTCAACTCTATAGCAAATCTTTTATTCTTGGACCGATATAGTGGCGGTTCTTAATGTTAAGGATTGAGAAAGGAATAATGACAAGTGGATAAGCAATATGAAGCATTTGAACAATATGGGGTTGTAAATGCATGACTTTAAGTTAGAGGGACTGAAAAGGAATATTCTTAAAATATTTGTAGGCGGATATGGGCGGTGGATTGGCAGATATGAACCCACTCGAACCGACCGGAGATAGAGACACACAAAGAATATGACTTAACGGGTGGATGTAGTTATAAGGGGCCAGTAGAAAGAGAAAACTTTGGAGGGATGTTAAATGAAAATCTTTGTAAACATAAGGGGGTTGGGCATCTATGAGTTTAATATTTTTAAGGGTTCCTTGTATAATATTCGACAGATTTAACTAAAAGTGGAATAAACCCTTTAGAGTTGAGATATACAGGGGTGGGATACAAGGAAAACGCCTAAAAGTGTAAAATTGGTAAGAACGATTTTGATGTTCACATGTGGCGTTGGTGTTAACTTACACTAAGGGTAATATTGTCAAAACGTCCATGCACATGCCACTCACATGCAAAAACCATCCACATGCAAGTTACATGCATATTCCACCATCTTTTTTAAACTCCCGTAATTTTTTATACGTGATTATTTATTTTAAAAAATTACACCATAAAATCGAGTGTTTTATTATCTTTCCAACGAGTATACTATTGCCATACTTTTGAAATAAAAAAATGACATGAACTGGATGTTCAAGTAAAAACGCCATAAAACACATAAAACACCCAATTCAGAAAAAACGCAATGAAAATAACCAGTTAAAAATGCCATAAAACACATAGTTCAAGAAAAAACCCATGAATACCCAGTTCAAAACACCATAAAAACATTATGTTCTGAAAACGTCATAAAAAACTAGTTGAAAACGCCATAAAAACACACACTTCCGGAAAACGCCATAAAAACACCCACTTTAGAAAAAACGCCATAAAACACACAGTTCAGAAAAAACCCACGAAAACCCAGTTGAAAATGCCATAAAAACACTCAGTTCTGAAAACATCATAAAAAAATAGTTCAAAATGCCATAAAAACATCCACTTTAGAAAAACGCCATAAAAACACCCACTTCAGAAAAACGACATAAAAACCCAGTTGAAAACACCATAAAGAAACAAAGTTCAAAATACCATAAAAAAACCCAGTTCATTTTTTTTCCAAAAAATATATCAATAGTATACTCGTTGGAAAGATAAAAAACGCTGAGCATTATGGTGTAATTTTTTTAGAAAAATAATCACGTATAAAAAAATTATTGGCGTTTAAATATGATGGAGGAAAATGACATGTGATTATGTACACCCTTGTTTGGATCTTCTAATTGTACCCCTTCTGGTAGTTCTAAGGTTCCCATTATTTATAAAAATGCCACCGCATCATCTTAGTCACAAATCACAAAGATCTTATGTCTGAAAATCGTTCTCATGACTTTCACACTTCAAATCGTTTTCCCTTTATCCCATTTATATATATATATATATATATATATATATATATATATATATATATATATATATATATATATATTATATTGATAAAACAAACAACTAGTTATTTTTATGTTATGTTACTATGTTTTAAAAAAAACTAAATTCTAGTTTCCTAATCTAAATCTATAGTTTTCTGATCTATAGTATTTAACAGAAGAAACTAATACGTGACACATGTCATTTATTGGAGTCATCTACTTTTTGATTTTTTCGTCTTTCTTTTATATTTAATTATGGATTGCAGATACTTATCTTTTTAACTAAAGATAATTACTATATATAAACTAGAGTTAAATGCCATTTTAGTCCCTGTGGTTTGGGCCATTTTGCTAGTTTAGTCCAAATGTTTCATTTTCGTCTCTAGGTCCAAAAAGGTTTCACCGTTGCCATTTTAGACCACTGGGTTAACTTCATCCATTTCAATATTTGTGACTTGTTATTTCAATATTCTTTGACTTGGTGTGTTGGTATGCTGTTTGTTTGTTTTGTTTTGGAGCCGAGGGTCTCTCTAGAAGCAGTCTCTCTATCCTTAGGGATAGAGACAAGGTCTGTCTACATCCCACCCTCCCCAGACCCTATAAGTAGCCATGCTATTTGTGGGATTTATTGGGTATGGTTGTTGTTGTTGTATTTTTCTGTCAACCGGAAGGGCAATTCGATCATTTTGTATGGCCGAATTGCCATTCTAGTTAACAAAATTATATATACAATGACAGAATTGCCCTTCTTGTTAACAGAAAAAATGGATATAGTTAACCCAGTGGACTAAAATGACAACGGTGAAACCTTTTTGGACCCATAGGCAAAAAATGAAACATTTGTACTAAACTGGTAAAATGGTCCAAACCACAAGGACTAAAATGGCATTTAACTCTATAAATTATAGATACTTATCTTTTTGACAGGATAATTATTATATATAAATACTATGTTATAACCCCGTGTATTACACGGATTGAACAAATAAAATATATATGAAATGATAAAATTGTAAAATTTATTATTAAAAAAAGAATGAATTAAACAAAAAGAAAGGAAATTAAAATTAGAAATTTGAAGATTTTTTTTTTGAGAATTTCCATCAATATTCAATACTAAAATTTGGTTCAAACCTCAAAGAGCTTCTATTGTTAATCCAACTCTCATCATTTGTCGTCTTTTTTATAAAAAAGAATGAATTAAATAAAAGGAAGGAAATAAATTTCCTTCAATATGTAAAACTTGGTTCAAACCTCAATGAGCTTCTATTGTTATCCAATCCTCTTCGACATTGATTGAAAAGAAGTCCCTAAATGAGCTTCCATCTTTAAAACAAAGCTAAAATTCAATAAAAAAAGACAGATCTCTAATGCATATTCATCGTGAAGGAAACAATTGTAAAAAAATAACAATGTGAAGGAGACAAATATAAAAACATAACAATGGCAATCCTTGAGAGATCACTTCTTATTCATTAAATATTGGTTCTCTCCATCCAATAACATCACTTAAACAGTTCAAGGTAATCGCATACATCCCACGGCTTGTCAATTGAAACCCTTATAGCAGATAATTCAAAACTCCTCGTTTGGTAGAGATGGAAAGATTTTAATGTTAGAGATGTCATAATTTAATTAAATGTTTCGTTCTCATTTTTATTTTCTGTAATTATACCTTGGGTTTTTCAGCTCCGCTAATCCTTTTTTCTATAATCATATAGAATCTTTGTCGTTCAAAAAAAAAAAAAAAGATAATTCAAAACCCAACACCCATTTTAGATAAAATTTGAAATTTAAAAATTTTAATGGATTAAGTTATCTTTAACAAAAAATATTATCATACTCAAATAATATTTAAGACTTTTTTTTTTGTTCAGGCAGGAAAACTCAATTTTTTGATAGCCTCATTGATTGACATGTGTCCTGCAAATGATTTCTTTTATTATATAGTATAGATATACATATATATTTATAACGATAAAAAATAGAATACACAACAAATTTAGAAGATAATTCTTAAATAAATATATAACATTCATCACATTTGAAACGAATAATATTTATATTTTTCCTATAGGTGTTCAAAGATATATTTAAAAAAAACTAGTAACCTTACATAAAATTATTTACAAATTAATTAAAATAAATTTATTATATCGTCGATGTTCCTTATAAATCAAAATGGTTAATTCAGATTTCTATAAGTTAGTCTGTATGTATGCTTATCACTATGATTTGATAATTAATTAATCTCTCTCTCTCTCTCTCTCTGTATATATATAGAATATTGTAAAAGAGAAAATCATAGGGATATGTGTCACCCATCATAGTTATTTACTTTTTAATTTTACCGCATCTCTCTCCTACTTAATTATAAATACTTGTTTTTTTTGAATTAAAGATAGTTATTATATCTGTAACGATCCGTATTTCATACTTTCTGTTTTTAACAAGTTTGTAATCATACTTTGTTTCAGTCTTTGTAATCTCGAGACCGTGATCATAATAGAAATGCATTTTTAATCATACTTGTTCATACATACGCGATATTTAACCAATCCCAAATGTGCAATTATACGAAACCGAACCATACTTATTATTACTTATTCTATGCTCGGAACATTGTTCATACACATGGCATACCATAAAATGTCCTAAAAACACTCAACATATAAGTTTATTACATAATATAAGCGAACCACCAACAATTAGGGACTAAAAATGAAGTTTTGGTTTCTGGCATGTCTTATGGACCACAAGACATATGTCTTATGGTCTGCAAGAGGACTCTGGCAGGCAGAAACGTGACCAGCTCGTGAAATTTAGCATTTAATCTCCTTTTTTCTTAACTTTCAACCATCTAAACACCCAACTAACTCCATTTGAACCCCAAACCCTAATCCTACCTTATAAATAGGTGTCTTCCACACCTCCCTAACACCTTTACACACTCTATAATCTCTCTAAGAATTCCCAAATCTCTCCAGAAATCCCAAATTTAGGCAGAATACCTTTCAGCATAAAAGTGAGTTTCTAACTCACTTCTCATCATATTTCTTCACTTTTTCTTACTTCAATCTTCTTGGACAGCCTCTGAGGATGTTACCCAAGGTTTACCATGATAAACTAAGCTTGGTACATCACCATCCAAAGTGAAGTTTATTTTCTGTTTGATTTAAACTTTTACAACATGTTGTTGTTTATGTCCACCCTGTGGAAATCTTATACCAATCTTGCTCCCAATCAAACTCATGATTGTGGGGCTTGTGTATAGTTGTTTTCCATAAGATTAGAGGTCCAAATACCTCACTTAGTTACTGCACTAAAGGTTCCAAGCAACCTACAAGTGATGAAATCAACCAAGCCTTCAACCTTCAATGTTGAAAGACTTGAGTTTGATTAGGTGTGAACAATGGAAGCTTTGGCTTTCCAACTATGGCTCTATGACGTGTGCGAGCGTGTACGATTTTTGATATATTTTGAAGTACTTTTTACTCTTTTTATCAAGATTTATATTTATAAAACACGATAAAAACTATCACTCTCTACAACACGTTAGGGCAAGTGCACCCATCGTTGGCGTAGTATAGTGATGGTAAGATACCGAGGTCGTCCAAGGATACAAGAGCTTTTAATACCGGTTTCGTCCACATCTAATCGACCCAAATTTTGAGAAAAAAGGTTTTTAAACATGTAAAATGAAGAAAGAAAGAAAATAAAATAAATGAAAGAAACAAATAACAAGAAAGAATAACTTGGCTCCGACTTATCTTCTATGTATCCTTTGATGATTTTCGCATTTTGGGTTTTTTTAGAGATTAGTTATAGTGGCATGTACCTCTTTTGGAGGCAACGCTACCCTCGACCATATTGGTCAGAGTCAGCAGGGATACAGTCCTGCAAGGCCGGATTATTGAAAGATAATTAAGTTATTAATGCAAAATGTGGCATGTCCCTCTTTTGGAGGCAACGCTACCCTCAACGATATTGGTCTGGGTTAGTAGGGATACAGTCCCGCAAGGCCGGTTTAAAGTTTTAATAATAGTTTGTTTATAAGGGATTACAATCCATTCTTACTTCTCCCAATTTGATGCTATCTGCCTCAAGGAAAGTCCTAATAAGCTTGAATCAGGTATTCGCAGGATCTATACATTGAACGAGGCAAGAACTTTATCCAAACCACCTTTCTAACCCCATTCCAGGTAGTTAACGCGCTTTATATAGACCGTAAAGACACGAATGAGTGAATCAACAAAACATAAAGAATGATAGAATAAAAATACAACTTCAATATAAAAAACTAGTTATTAAAGTCATTCAGCTTGACCATTGGTTCGAGGATGATAGGCTGCCAAGAGATGATGATAAACCCCATATCCTGTTTGAGTTTTCTCTATTTTTAGACTGCAAAAATGAGTGCCTCTATCACTGATGAGGGCTTTCGGAGTTCCAAAACGTGAGAATAGCCTTTTGAGGAATTTTACTACTACTCTCCCATCATTGGTGGGGAGAGCTTCAGCTTCGGCCCATTTAGAAACGTAGTTGACTGCCAGTAAAATGTATTTGTTTCCTCTTGAGGGTGGGAATGGTCTCATAAAGTCTAATCACACACATAAAAGATTTCACAAAAAAATGTTGTTTTGTGGCATGTCGTTTCTTCGTGATATGTTGCCTGCCCATTGGCATGCATCGCATGTTTTGATTAATACATAAACATCTTTATGTATTGTTGGCTAGTAAAATCCTGCATCGTAGACCTTTTGAGCGGTGTTGGCTATTTCGTGGTATCCACTACATGGTCCTTTGTGATAATGGGCGAAGAATTTGTCTTGCTTCACGACCATGGACGCATCGTCGAATGTGTTGATCGGCACATATTCTGAAAAGATATGTAGTTAGCATAGTCGGCGCCCAAGGTTCTTCTCGATACTCCATCATTTCTAAGGATTCTGTGGGGAATTTCTCATTGATGAGATATCCTTAAGTTCCTTCAAAAGCAGGATCTTCAAGACGAGATAGGTGGTCAGCAGCTGTGTTTTCTTCTCGTCTTTTATCTTTTATTTCCATGTCAAATTCTTGAAGGAGAAGGATCCATCTTATGAGACGCGGTTTTGCGTCTTGTTTCTTGAAAAGGTATCGAATGGCAGCGAGGTCGGTATAAACTATAGTTTTTGAGAGCACGAGATATGAACGAAATTTATCAAATGCAAATACTACATCTAGTAATTCTTTTTCAGTGGTTGTGTAATTTTCTTGGGGATCGTTAATAGTTTTACTAGCGTAATAAATGGGGTGAAAATGTTTTTCTTTTATTTGTCCTAAGACTGCTCCAACTGCAAAATCGCTTGCATCGATCATGATTTCAAATGGTAGCTTCCAGACTGGCGCGATCATGATTGGTGCTTTGACAAGCATATCATTAAGGGCAAGAAATGCTGTCGTGCAATCCTCGTCAAAGATGAATGGGGCATCTTTTTCGAGTAGCTTGGTCAGAGGTCGAGAGATTATAGAAAAGTCTTTAATAAATCGCCTATGATATTCGACATGTCCTAGGAAACTTCTAATGGCTCGAACGGATGATGGAGGAGGTAGTCATGAAATAGTATCAATTTTTGCGCGTTCGACTTCCATTTCTTCATTTGAGATTTTGTGACCGAGTACTATTCCCTCCGTGACCATGAAATGACATTTTTCCCAGTTAAGAGAAAGGTTAGTCTCTTCACATCTAGCTAACATTCGCTCAATGTTATCAAGGCATTGGTCAAATGAATCGCCAAAGATAGAAAAATCATCCATGAAAACTTCCATGGTTTTTTCTATCTTGTCGTGAAAAATGGCTACCATGCATTGTTTAAACGTTTCTGGCGCATTGCGTAGACCAAATGGCATGCGTCAATATGTAAAGGTTTCGTAGGGACAAGTGAAAGTGGTTTTTTCTTGATCTTCTGGGGCAATGGGAACTTGAAAGTACCCCGAGAATCAATCGAGAAAAAAATAAAATTTATGACCAAACAATCGCTCTAGCATTTGATCAATGAAGGGTAAAGGAAAATGGCATTTTCTTGTGGCTTCATTGAGTTTTCTATAGTCGATACAAACTCTTCATCCGGTGACGGTTCTTGTCGGTATAAGCTCATTTTTTGTTGGTTACAACTGTCATTTCACCTTTTTTCGGCACGACGTGGACAAGACTTACCCATGGACTATCAGAGATAGGTTAGATAAGACCAGCGTCTAAGAGTTTTATTACTTCTTTTTTCACTACTTCTTGGACATTAGGACTAACGCGTCTTTGTGGTTGGATTACCACTTTGTAGTTTTCTTTCATTAAAATTTTATGTGTGCACATGGAATGACTTATTTCTTTTATATCCACTAATTTCCACGCAATCGCCGTTTTATGTCTTTTTAAGTAGATTTAATAAATTTTTTTCGTGAGAATTGAGATAGGAAGATATGATGACGGGAAGTTTACCTTTATTATCTAAGAAAGCGTATTCCAAGCCCTTTGGAAGCTCTTTGAGTTCTAGAGAAGGTGGATCTTCAATAGATGGTTTAGTATTTGGTTCGTCATCGCGGTCGATGGACGAGACGCGTTGGTTGGTAGCTACTTCTCTTCATCGAATTGATCATTTGGTTCTTCCATATCGGGTGGCTCAACTTCATATTCCAACAAGGTGTCGTCATTGCCGATTGGATACTTCATTGCATTATTTAAGTTAATAGTTCGTTTGTCGGCCCCAAGTTTTGTGGGCAGATCTTGAATTTTTTTTAACCAAAGCTTGAAGGGTTTTTAGAAAAGGTTGTCCCAACACGAGCGTGGCATCATCTAAGATGACAAAGTCAGTTGGTACAATCGTTTGATTCGTTTGAATGAGAACGTCCTCTACCACTCCTGTAGCATTTTTATTTTTTCGATTAGCCAAAAAGATTGGAATTTTAATTGGAAGAAAATCAACAATACCTATTCTTTCAAAAATGTAAATTGGCATTATATTAACGCAAAGATCTTTATCAATTAAAATGTTAGCTGTTGTGAAAAAAAACATGTTACCGGCTTTATGTTTGATTCATTTTGATCATCTTGTATTAGCGAAGTTTGATCTTTAGTTAATTTAATACTTACCATTTCTTTAAGGTTAGGCTTAGTTTTTAACTCTTTTAAGAATTTAGCAAGAGATGGAACCAAACTATGATTTTCAAAAGAAGATTGTAGGATGTGTATTTCTTGGAGGTCCTTTTGTTCCTCTTTGAAATTTACCTTGAGAACTTACCTTCCGACTGGCTTGGTTCGGGTTTCTCATGTGTTAAGTCTTCTTCGAGTGGTTCTTCCTTCGTTGGCTCTTGAGGTTTCACCTCTTCTACTATTACCTCTTTTGTACAAATGGCTTCTTCTCGTGCACGAGATTGTTCGATCAAGAACTATAAGTTCTTGAGACTTTGTATGAGGCTTTCGGCTTCGGGAACTATTGTGGGTGGTGTCTCGTACATTTCAAACGTTGGAGTATCCCAATCAAAGTTTGATTTTAGAAGCTCAAACCTTGGTTCCTCATATGTTGTGTATGAGGTTGACGATCGAAAGAGGTAACAATTTTGTACCTAGTGCGATTCACTGCAAAAGGTACAATACGGTTCCTCATAATCATCATAACCATATAATCTAATCTCCTAGGTGATAATCCGTTGTTTGGATAGTACTCAGAAGATTACGGCTTCCGGAAATTGAAAACTTTTGCGAATACAGAAGGTTTACTCGGCCCCGTGTCCTATGAACACGGCCCCATGCTGTAGGCTGTGTTTAATTCGGTACTGGGCGTTTTTGAGACGGCCCATGTCGAATGAAACATGACCTGTGTCAGCTTTTTGCAAAAAGTTTTTCAGCTACTGTAGTCAAGACATGGCCACGTGTTAATGCAGCACGGCCCTGTGTTAAGCTACTGTAACTGGGTTTTTTCTAAAAACGAAAAGAAATTTGAACAGAAAAACTAAAAAACATGATTAGACCATTGATTTTAAGCTTTCTTAAAATCCTTGTGTCCCCGGCAACGACGCTAAAAACTTGACGTATGTGAGCGTGTACGGATTTTTGATATATTTTTAAGTACTTTTTACTCTTTTTATCAAGCTTTATATTTATAAAACACGATATAAACTATCACTCTCTACAACACGTTAGGGCAAATGCACTCATCGTTGGCGTAGTATAGAGATGGTAAGATACCGAGGTCGTTCAAGGACACAAGAGCTTTTAATAACGGTTTATCGTCAACGTCTACTCGACCCAAATTTTAAGAAAAAGGTTTTTAAACATGTAAAATGAAGAAAGAAAATAAATTAAATGAAAAAACAAATAACAAGAAAGAATCACTTGGCTCCGACTTATCTTCTATGTATCCTTTGATGATTTCCGCATTTTGGGTTTTTTAAGAGATTATCTTAGTTATAGTGGCATATCCCTCTTTTGGAGGCAACACTACCCTCGGCCATATTGGTTTGAGTCAGCAGGGATACAGTTGCGTAAGGCTGGATTATTGAAAGATAATTAGGTAAGTTATTAATGCAAAATATGGCATGTCCCTCTTTTGGAGGCAACTCTACCCTTGGCCATATTGGTCTGAGTCAGCAGGGATACAGTCCCGCAAGGCCGGTTTAAAGTTTTAATAGCAGTTTGTTTATAAGGGATTACAAGCCATTCTTACTTCCCCCGATTTGATGCTATCTGCCTCAAGGGAAGTCCCAATAAGCTTGAATCAGGTACTCGCAGGATCTATACACTGAACGAGGCAAGAACTTTACCCAAACCACCATTCTAACCCCTTTTAGGTAGTTAACGCGCTTTATATAGATCGTAAAGACATGAATGAGTGAATCAACAAAACATGAAGAATGATAGAATAAAATTTCACCTTCAATATAAAAACTAGTTATTAAAGTCATTAATGCATACCCAATTAAAAAGTGACCAAAGGTTGGAAATCAAAAGTAATACACAAAAGATTTCGTCTTCACCAAGTGATGTAAGAGATTAGCCAAGCATGGCCATAGTTTGACAAAAGCTCCTACTATCGATCTTGGATCCCGAGACTACTCTAACTCTAACTAAAGTGGTGGAAGATGATGGGATTGTGGTGGTGGAAGTGAGAGAAATGGTTTGCCAAGGGATGGTTTGCAAGTGAGCCAAGCACCTCTATTTATAGCTGGAAACATGAGACTTACACGGCCCTGTGCCTGGTGGGCACGGCCCCGTGTCCTTCATATTCTCTGTCATCATTTAATGCTCTTGTTAGCTCTTCTATACACACGGCCCCGTGTGTCAACGACACGACCCTGTGGCCCCTGTACTTGTTGTACGAACCAATATATGCAACTTTGAGAGTTGACCATGACCCGTGCTGAGGTGACACGACCCCGTGTCCCTTGTCGTTTTCTGTTTGTCTTTATTCTCTAAGGAATCTTGACTGGGGAGCCACCCATGCCTGGTAGGCACAGCCCTGTGTTGAGCTTCTGACTTGTTGCTTTTATTCTTGGGGTGAAGCTTGGTGGGTTGGTATAGTGTGTCAACTTCCTTTCTTCGTATATGTGCTGGTTTTTGTAGTTAATTTGTTCCTTTTGTTCATTTGAGCTTATTTTATCCTAAAAATCAAAAGTAAACAAAGAAACACACTTTTTCCAACATTAGTACTGAAAAGAGCTGTTTTTATACCGTATTTGATACAATTTATATGTTATATTTTGTGCATATCACTCCACCACTTCACTTAGTCAACCATATAAGTCACCAAGTAACTTGCTAGTAACCAAAGTGTCCAAACCACACCAAGTCTCCAATCATTTGCCCCATTAGGAATGCACTCGTCTAATTTGAGCTCACTTGGTTACTTGGTGAATTAGAGGTTTTATGTTTCATTCTTGTTCATATTCATGACCAACCGAAATCATTAACTAAGTTGATGATTTTGTGCTTTGGTGAATCATATAACGAGGTTTAATGGATGGAAATCATCCTACCTTGTTGCTTGACCTTTACATGATATTACTAGACTAACATGACTATAATACATAATGTATAACTAAAATATAATCCTAAATCCGAACCCTCAACACCAACCAATTCGTGGTTAGATTCTAAGAGTTATGGTAAATATTATCTTAAGTTAAAATTCCTTATACTTGGACTTCCAATGGGTGAATTTGTGCCTATGAAAGACACATGAACGTGGTGTCCAATTTAAGTGTTTTAGCAAGATAACTTTCATGTATTTTCTTGTGTATATACTTTCATATTAATTCCTGACTCTAACTCATGCTCAACCTCCATTGACTCACACGCCTTCGTTTCCCCAATGTAGGGTAACCTCGGTGTTTTTAAAAACTTCAAGACTAAATCAACTCACGTTTGTGGAAAGATTTGCAAATGGTGAGTATACTCAATCCCTTTTTCCTTTTAACACACTTTGGGTGCAACATGTAAACTATATTAAAAATCATATACGCACGATCAATCATATTACACAGTCACTCTATCCATAAAACATGATACCTGTCATATTCTTTGTTTATACGTGTTATACTCATTCTAGTGTACTATTTGCTCATTAACTTTGCAAGCCTACCTTAACAATTATAGCGCTATAGGATTAACGCACCGCCCGTTATTGTGGTGTTGTTAAGAAATCTATTTTACGGTCTTGTCGTTTCGGCTACAAGGATACACACGATTGCGGTACAATTTGGTTTGACTCATAGTTTACACTTGCTAGTATGTTATATTACAATTTATGCAAATTGTCATGTTGGATATCAGACAAATTTTTTCACACTTATGCTATGTAGCCAAACTTGTATGCTCACCGAACTATTTGTGTTGACGTATACTTTAACACATGTTGCAGAAAATTAATGATCATGCTTGAAGAACATAATTTAGGGTGACTAGTGTAAGGACCTACGAAAATGTCCCAAAACAACCCGTAAGTAAAAACCCGGACCCCTGAAACCCTACTTTGCATGAAAAACCAAGAAAACCAGATTTTTGGGTTTCACGCGGGCCGCGTAAGAGTAAGCTCAGGCTTACGCGGGCCGCGTCAAAGCAGAGTTGACCGGATAAACATGCTAGGCCACGTGTCGCACACGTGGCAGGCCTACCGATGACACGCTAGCCCTAGTCTACGCCTAGGTGGCCCTCGCGGGCCGCGTAAGATCAAGAGGAGGTTTACGCGGGCCGCGTGAACCTCATTTTTCAGCTATAAATTGATCCGATCATGGCCTGTTCATCCGTGTCGAAAACTTTTCTCAAAAACGAAGTTCTACTGCTCAAAATCATAATTTCCATTAGGGAGGCGCTGTTACGATACAGGGTATTAACTCGATCGCTGCTACGATTCAATGTCCGATCGATTGAAACTGTCCGATGGATGTTTAAGTGCTGCCCACATTAGGGCTATACTTTGTCATTCGTCGTAAATTCGATGGATGTTTAAGTATTGCACTTTGTCATTCGTTGTGAGGGTTTTAATCTCGTGAGTTATCGTAAATGCTGTATTAGTTACTGACCTAGTTCGTGTGCATTATCATTTAATTTAGGTTACAAGGCTTATCAGTAGGCTAAACTCTGCCCGTTTAAATCTGCAATGTGAGTCATTCTCTTTTTATCAACAATGTTTTACAATACTCAAATTATTTTTTTTTTAAAGTTATAATTACAGGGATTAAGTCTTTGTAATCTTCAATTACTGCCGGTATGTGGGGTTTTGTATACATTACTTGATACCCGTCACCATTGGACAACGGGTTAGCCAATGGGTGATCTGACCATAGTCACAGATACAGTCGAGTGACAAATACCGATTTGGGGTAATTGGTTGATAGAAACAATGTAATCACCCTTAATACTGTATATTATAACAATGTGTCGTTTTATGTAAATGAGTGACTCGCCAGTATTTCCCTGCTGATAAAACCTTTTTAAAACATGTTTCAGGTGATCTGCTGTGATCCACGAAAAAGTGCCGTGTAGCACTACAAGCTTGAAGAAGTGGCTTAATAAAAGAATAAAGAAACATGTTTTTGTAAAAACAGTGATTTCTCAGTGAAATCACCTTATTGTAAATTACGGGGTTTGTCCCGGATTATGAAATAAAATAATCAGGCATTTTCAAGTTTTTAACGATCCTGTTAATAATTCCGTTGCCAAATTAAATAAATACCACGGGATTTCTGTCCCGCGGCTTCTGGACCGGGTCAAACCGGGCCGGGGGCCGTGACAGAAAAAGGCGGTATCAGAGCCACTGTTTAAGCCAATTAAGTATTTAGAAATACTTAATTTTACTGATTGCCATTCTGTGATTCTGTGAAAATTTAATTTACAAAAATTTTAACTTAGCATTTTGTGTGTTTTCTCTATATCTGCTAAACATCATGAATGAGTTGTCTGAAGCTCTTCAGAATCTCAAACTCCATTCTGTGAATGTGGAAGTTTCTAGAGACTTTTCCGGTTATTTGACCGACGTTGATGAACCTATGGAATTTCAAGCTCAACCTCCGGAGAAACCAAAACCGAAGAAGAAAAGAAGATTCGTGGGCTGGAGGCGTGTACGCAGGAAGAAACCAGCAACTAAGAAAGTTGCTAAGACAGAGGATCCCATGGATAAAGGAAAGGGAATAGAGATCGGGGAAAGCTCCAGGAAAGCCGAGGAAATGCCACTGGGGGAAGAGTTGGACCGCAAACTGGCAGACTGTGATATCCTTAAACCTGTCAATGAAAACCTCTTCACTTATCCTGCTGAAACCCAACTCCCAGTGAATTTGGAACTGGCCATCCCAGATCCCCTTGTCAACACCCGACCTCTAGGAGAGATGAAAGAATGGTGGACCAATGACTGGCAATTCCAGAATCTCTTAAATAACCCTTATACCTTTTTCTCTCAGTTTGACCCAGAACCTGCACCAAATCCACCAATGAGCAATGAGAACTTGGCTGAACTCCGCCATTTTGGCGAGGAGCTGGTAGACGCAGGGAATCGAATCCGGGAGGTGGGAGAACAGATCTCCTGGAAGTACGATGAGAGGGAACGTCGCTTCTGAGATGCCAGCAGATGGTGATGGTGTGGTTGTGGTTGTATAATAACAAAATAATAATAATAATAATAGCAGTAAAAATATAATCCTGTAACATAACTTAATAAAACTTTTGTAAGATAACGGATGTGTACGGAAGCATACTATAATATATAAAAACGGAAGTCGAAAAATCGACAATTTTGGCTATACGTGTGATGTGGTTTTGTGCGATTGTTTTACATTTAGTTGTGATTTATTTTTAACTTATATATATTAATTACTATATGGAACACGCTGATAATGATCCAGTTAACGAAGTTAACCAATCTGAGCAAAACCATGAAGATCAATTTCTGAATAGGCAAGATATCGAGAATATCGTTGCTCAAGGAATTGCCAATGCTATTCCAGCAATCCTTGCTGCTGCACGAAATCCCGTTGAACCTCAACAAATTATTCCTAGCAAACGTACTCATGAAGACAACTTCAGTAATAGCGTAAATGGAGGCGGTAACATTAATAATAATGATAATGATGTACTGCAAGCCCCAATTCTCAAAAGAATGAAAGCTCCAACGCCTGGTTGCACTTACAAGGAATTCCTTGCCCGTAAACCTGTTGAGTTCGCAGGCAATGAAGGGGCGACTGCGGCGCTGCATTGGTTGGAGAAAACCGAGGCAATAATCAAAATAAGTAAATGTGCCGAGGAGGATAAGGTCATGTACGCTTCTCACCTTTTCAAGGAAGAAGCATTAGAATGGTGGAACACGGTATTACAAGCTAAGGGAAGTGACATGACCTATGCCATGAGTTGGGAGGAGTTTAAGCGTCTGGTGGAAAGAAAAATCTGCACAGAATATGAAAAAGAACAAATGGCAAACAAATTTCTGAGTCACCGGATGGTGGACGTTGATTGTCGAGGGTATACCTCGAAGTTTTTCGAATATGCTCGAATTTTGCCTACTCTGGCTTCGCCAGAGCCGGTACTTATTTCTCGCTACATTTGGGGTTTAATTAGCGAAATCTGTGATATTGCCAAAGCTGCAAGGCCCCGCACGATCGATGATGCGGTGGAATTAGCCAACACTTTGACAGACGGACTGGTGCGTACACGAGAAGAAAACAGGAAGAAGGAATTGGCTCAGAAAATTACCCAAGGATTTCGTGTGGGTAATAATAGCAATTTCAAGAAAAGAGGAACTGGGCAATCTTCCACTCCGCTGTTCTGCAGGAACTGTAAAAAGAAACATTTTGGAAAATGTAATGAACCTGCAACTTCTGCAAAGCTGTAGGACATCGTGAAGAAGATTGCAGAAAGAAAACAAGGGTCTGCTATAACTGTGGAGAAGCTGGGAATTTCAGACCAGAATGCACTAAATTGGCCAAACCAGCAGATAGCAAGGCCAAACCTGCTGAAGGGGCTACGAAGAAAAACGTAAGAGCCTTCCAATTGACCACGCAGGAAGCCGAACTGATTCCTGACGTAATAGCTGGTACGTTCTTAGTTCACAACGTATATGCGAAAGTATTATTTGACTCTGGTGCAAACCAAAGTTTTATAAATACTTCATTCTGCCAAGCTCTTAACTTACCCTTAACCAACCTTAGGTAGATTTTTACAGTCGAAACGGCATATGGGAGTTCTGTTAACATAGATAAGGTTTTGCAAGAAGGAAAGATAGAACTCTTAGGTCATAAATTTTCTGCAAATTTGTTACCTATGAATCTAGCCGGATTCGATGTTGTATTAGGAATGGGTTGGTTAGTAGCCAACCATGCTCGAATCCTATGTGATACAAATTCCATAGAAATTCATACACCTACAGGAGAATTAGTGGTGATCACAGGAGATAAGCCACGAAAGCCACTGAAATTCATTTCAGTAATGAACTTGGCCAGTTATTCAAGAAAACAAGAAATAGTGTATATGATTTCAGCAATTATTAACACTAAAAATAAGGAACTTAAGAATATTCCAGTAGTATCAGAATACGCGGATGTCTTTCCGGAAGAACTACCTGGATTACCACCCGATAGAGAAGTAGAATTTAGAATTCATCTAATTCCTGGAACTACACCAATAGCCAAGGCACCCTATCGTTTAGCACCCACTGAAATGTTAGAATTGAAAAAGCAATTAGATGAATTGCTAAGTAAAGGATTCATACAACCTAGTTCATCCCCTTGGGGAGCACCAGTGTTGTTTGTGAAAAAGAAAGATGGGTCGATGCGAATGTGTATCAATTATAGGGAATTGAATAAGGTTACAATTAAGAATCGATACCCATTACCTAGGATTGATGATCTGTTCGATCAACTTTAGGGAGCTAGGTATTTTTCTAAGATAGATTTACGCTCCGGATATCATCAATTGAAGGTACAAGAAGAAGTCATACCTAAAACCGCTTTCAGAACTAGGTATGGTCACTACGAGTTTATAGTTATGCCTTTCGGACTAACAAATGCTCCGACAGCATTTATGGATATGATGAATAGAATCTGTAAACCGTATTTGGATAAATTCGTAATTGTCTTCATCAACGATATACTTATTTACTCCAAAAGCCAAGAAGAGCATTGTGAGCACCTGCATGCACTCTTAACTTTGTTAAGAAAAGAAAAGCTATATGCCAAATTCTCGAAGTGTGAATTTTGGCTACAAGAGGTGCACTTTTTAGGTCACATGGTGAATCACGAAGGTATTCACGTAGATCCCTCCAAAATAGAAGCGATCACCAAATGGAAGGTCCCGCAGTCAGCCATGGAAGTTAGAAGTTTTCTAGGGTTAGCTGGGTACTATAGGCGCTTTATTAAGGATTTCCCTAAGATAGATGTGCCATTAACTAAGCTAACCTGTAAAGCAGTTAAGTTTGAATGAGGACCTAGGCAAGAAGAGGCTTTTAAGGTTTTAAAGCAAAAGTTAACGAATGCCCTAATTCTTGCCTTGCCAGAAGGAACAGAAGATTTTGAAGTTTACTGTGATGCTTCTAAGCTAGGATTAGGATGTGTGCTAATGCAACGCAAAAAGGTAATTGCGTATGCCTCGAGACAATTAAATAAACACGAAGAAAAATATACGACTCACGACTTAGAGTTAGGAGCCATAATTTTTGCCCTTAAGATTTGGAGACATTATCTGTACGGAAGTAAGTTAACTGTCTATACAGACCATAAGAGCTTAAGATACATATTTGGGCAAAAAGAATTAAACATGAGGCATAGGAGATGGATGGAAATCCTAAGTGACTACGACTGTGATATTCAATATCACAAAGGAAAAGCAAACGTAGTTGCAGATGCCTTAAGTCGTAAGTATTATGAGAAACAACGATTAGTTAGCGCTCTTAGATTAAGTTTACAATTAGACTTAATGGAACAACTGAAGAATGTTCAAGAAGCAGCAATCAAGGATGATGCTGAAGGAATGAAGGGAATGATAAAGGAATTAGAGCAAGGGGTTGATGGAATTTGGAGATTCCATAAGAAAAGAATTTGGGTACCTAAGCAGGGAGAATTAAGAAATAAGATTTTAGAGGAAGCCCATAAATCTAGGTATACCATGCACCCTGGAAATAATAAGATGTACCAAGATTTAAGAAATAATTTCTGGTGGATAGGAATGAAAAAGGACATAGCTAGATATGTTTCTAAGTGTCTTACTTGTTCACAAGTTAAGGCAGAACACCAGAAAGCCTCAGGTTTACTACAACAATTAGAAATGCCTGTATGGAAATGGGAACTCATAACCATGGACTTTGTCACTAAGTTGCCCAAAACTAGAAAAGGTAATGACGCGATTTGGGTAATTGGGGATCGATTAACCAAATCAACTCATTTTCTACCCATGAAAGAAACCTTTAGCATGGAAAGGTTAGCAAAGTTGTATGTAGACGAGATAGTATCCTTACATGGAGTCCCACTCTCCATTGTATCGGATAGAGATAGTCGTTTCACTTCACATTTCTGGACAAGTTTCCAGGAAGCAATGGGAACCCGACTAAATTTAAGTACTGCATACCATCCTCAAACAGACGGACAAAGTGAAAGGACGATCCCAACCCTGGAAGACATGCTCAGAGTATGTGTGATCGATTTTGGTGGCAACTGGGATGACCACCTACCCTTAATCGAATTCTCCTATAATAATAGTTATCATTCAAGCATAGAAGCTGCCCCATTCGAAGCACTGTATGGACGGAAGTGTATAAATCCAGTTTGTTGGGCAGAAATAGGAGAAAGTCAATTATCAGGTCCTAAAATAGTGCAAGAAACTACAGACAAGATCACTCAAATCAAGGAAAGACTAAAGACGGCTCGAGATCGCCAGAAGAGTTATGCAGACAATCGATGCAAGCCGTTAGAATTCCAAGTTGGAGACAAGGTACTCTTGAAAGTTTCTCCTTGGAAAGGAGTAGTTCGGTTCGGTAAAAGAGGAAAGCTGAGTCCAAGATACATAGGACTATTCCCAGTAATTCAACGCATAGGACCAGTTGCCTATCGCTTAAAACTACCTAAAGAACTAGCCGGAGTACATGACGTATTTCATGTATCCAACCTCAAGAAATGTCTATCTGACGAATCCCTGGTAGTACCTCTTCAAGACATAGAGGTAAATGAAAAGTTAAAGTTCGTAGAGAAACCGCTTCAAATAGAAAACAGAAAGGTCAAGTTTCTCAAACACAAAAGATTGGTACTAGTCAAAGTCAAGTGGGATTCAAAAAGAGGACCAGAATACACTTGGGAGCTGGAATCGGAGATGAAGTGAAAGTATCCTCACTTATTTCAGTAAATCTCACGGACGAGATTTTAAATAAGGTGGGGAGGATGTAAGGACCTACGAAAATGTCCCAAAACAACCCGTAAGTAAAAACCCGGACCCCTGAAACCCTACTTTGCATGAAAAACCAAGAAAACCAGATTTTTGGGTTTCACGCGGGCCCCGTCAAAGCAGAGTTGACCGGATAAACATGCTAGGCCACGTGTCGCACACGTGGCAGGCCTACCGATGACACGCTAGCCCTAGTCTACACCTAGGTGGCCCTCGCGGGCCGCGTAAGATCAAGAGGAGGTTTACGCGGGCCGCGTGAACCTCATTTTTTAGCTATAAATTGATCCGATCATGGCCTGTTCATCTGTGTCGAAAACTTTTCTCAAAAACGAAGTTCTACTGCTCAAAATCATAATTTCCATTAGGGAGGCGCTGCTACGATACAGGGTATTAACTCGATCGCTGCTACGATTCAATGTCCGATCGATTGAAACTATCCGATGGATGTTTAAGTGCTGCCCACATTAGGGCTATACTTTGTCATTCGTCGTAAATTCGATGGATGTTTAAGTACTGCACTTTGTCATTCGTTGTGAGGGTTTTAATCTCGTGAGTTATCGTAAATGCTGTATTAGTTACTGACCTAGTTCGTGTGCATTATCATTTAATTTAGGTTACAAGGATTATCAGTAGGCTAAACTCTGCCCGTTTAAATCTGCAATGTGAGTCATTCTCTTTTTATCAACAATGTTTTACAATACTCAAATTATTTTTTTAAAGTTATAATTACAGGGATTAAGTCTTTGTAATCTTCAATTACTGCCGGTATGTGGGGTTTTGTATACATTACTTGATACCCGTCACCATTGGACAACGAGTTAGCCAATGGGTGATCTGACCATAGTCACAGATACAGTCGAGTGACAAATACCGATTTGGGGTAATTGGTTGATAGAAACAATGTAATCACCCTTAATACTGTATATTATAACAATGTGTCGTTTTATGTAAATGAGTGACTCGCCAGTATTTCCCTGCTGATAAAGATAACTTAACAAATTTTATAATTATCATGTCAATGTTCAATTATTTTAAATGCATGTGTTGACTACTGTATATGTTAAAAGTTAAATTATGTTTTATTCTTTTAGTATACTATACGGGTTTACTGAATCGTGCAGTGTATATGTTTTTTTAAAACATAACTTTTTTAGAGCTGATTATATAACATGATATTTGTCAGTCTGTGTAATACACGAGACTATAACCTAGTTAGTTATATTACTAAAAGTATTTGGAACCTAAGATTGGTATATTTTTGTATCTTATGGTACGTTTTAATGTTTAAATAAATATATTGACAATTATTAAAAACAAGAAAAACTACCCACCATGATGCAACGGTAATTACATTCATATTTATGCGAAGCCAGATGTATATTACATAAAGTCACATCGACAAAGTTTGTCATATAAGTTTTACAATAGATTGACACTTTGGGGTAATTTTCTCAAGCTCACATCCAAAATCTTTAACGTGGAGAGCAAACATTTTACCTTCGGGCGCTCGCATTTTTCGTTTGCTTCCTGCGTTAAAGAACAATTGAAATATTAAGGTTTTTATATTGTTTGATGTTGAACTTGTGCTTGATTAAAAAATTAACCTTGTTTCCCCACCAAATCGAGCCTCGACCGTTGATTTGGCCAGGCGCGGTAATAGTGGATCCTGCCACCGAATTGAAATATAGCCAAAAGCTTTTCTTTTCACAATCCTACCATCCATCTAGTGTCTTTAGTGAAATGATGTCGCCTAGAAGTTATTCATCAAAACAGAAATTACAATATTACTCACAATTGTCTACTTACAATCTGTTATCTCTTAATGAGTTCTCACATTAAAAAAATGTATAAATTATATGTGTGATATCAGTTTATTTAACTGGTTTGTGAATCACAAACGTATTATTTTTTTCTTTAGTTTTGCTAAATAGTTCACTTTTAAAATGTATATAATACTAATACATGTAGAAAGATACTTGTTTAATAACAAAAAAAGGACACCAACTTAAAGCTACTTGTTTTAATTCCCATTTAATTCTTAAAAATGGACATCAACTAAAACGATGAACCTGAAAACAACAAAAAATGTTGTGAACATGTATATATAAGCGACAAAGAGTAAGTTTAGTTACCTGACCTTAGAAAGAAACAAATCATGATCTATGGACTTCTCCTTGTAATCAACAAAATGTAATTTGCAGATTTCTACATGCAATCTATCAAGTTATCTTAGAATCTAATCTGTAACAAAATGCAACCTACAATCTCCATATGCATCTTGCAATTTAAGTCATTACAAAGGTTTAGATTATTGTAAACGTATTGTTTTGGACTTTTGGTAAAAAAAAAAAAAAGCATTACAAAATTAGAAATAATAACTACAAATGAACAAAATAAGGTACTTGCACACTCAACCCAACCAACCGAACACAACAGACCAAGTAAGGTACTTTCACACATTCAAATTTGTTGAAAGTTAATCCTAAAACTTGTATGAGCTGAAAGTTGAAGGGCCAAAGTGATAGATTGATTTAATTAGCTTTTATTAAAGTTTGGTTTATTTTAGGTAATTGGTATTATAATATGTTTAGGAAAGATTTTGCCTTGGAGAGCAAGTTTTGGTAGTAATATAAATAGGGGTCTAGGTTATTGTTTTTATTTGTCTTTTTCTTTGTAAGTTCGTATGTTCGTTTGATTGAATAGAAAGAGTCGTGGGTTTGTCTCCCCAATATCTCGTGTTCATGTTTGTTGATTGTGTTCGTGTTCGTGTTTGTTGATACGATTGTTTGAACCGTCTAGGCCAACAATTGGTATCAGAGTCGTAGGCTCGTATAGAAGATCACAAAACTGTTCGTTTGGGGTATATATTGGCTTAGAAGAGAAAAGATTTCTGAAGAAAAAAAAAGATAAAGAATCGGGTGCCGACTACGTACGGTGTTTCACAAAGAAGAAAAGAATTTGTGGTATATTGACTATGTAGCACGGATACGGGTACGGGACTGGGGTACGGGGACGATACAGGTATGGGGAATGGCAAAATTCAAAAATACAAGATACGGGTACGACAAAAAAAAATATTAAAAATAAAATTATATTAAACAAAGTCCAAAAATATATTAAACTCCAAAGACACTACATAAACCATAGGTAATTAATTATCGTTAATCAAATCGTTTTCAAATTCCGGTTCATCTAGCGAAAGATCGGCAACCTCCAAAAACCTGACATCTTCCATTGAATCAAAAGCATCTCCACCCACATCCCACATCTTTACATCATCATTTGGTTTCCTTGACAAAAGTCGGAGATTATTATGGATGTAAACCAAGTCTTCGACACGACTTGTAGTCAACTTGTTCCTCCTTAGCGAATGAATAAATGCATAAGTACTCCAATTATGCTCAGCACAGGAAGAAGAACTAGGTTGTCCAAGTAATTTAAAAGCCAAAGTCTGGAGAAAAGGAGTTTGAGCACCAAAGTTAACCCACCAATTCATGGGTTCCATAGTAGCCATCTGTTCAATGCTTGTTAAATCCGCAAAAGGACCACTCTTCATTGAAAACATTGCATACTCATCAAGTACTCTCGTATGCTCATCACCATTAGGAAACAACCTTCGAAAACATGTCTGCCTTTCTTGTGAAACTTCTCCATCCCTATGTGGAGCAACTCTTTCAGAATCCTCACATAACCATGCATCACTATAATATCTACAACATTCAAAAGTCAAAACATAAGTACATAATAGAAATCAAGCATATAGTTTAAAAGCATATACCTTGGATTTAAAGAGTGAGCTAAACAATGTAGGGGAGTGTTATTCTTCATCCATCGAGCTTGTAAAATATCACGTACATCATAAAAGACAGTTAATTCATGTGCTTGACGTTTTTCTTTCTTGTAGATCTCGATCTTCACTTTCTCAATCATCGAATCCCACATCTCATACACCAAGTGTAAACATGGCTTGTCGGTGTCACAAACTCTAATCATCTCATATATAGGTCTAGTAAAACTATGAATATATGATACTTTTTCCCACCATTCATCATCCACAATCTTTTCTTTAACTTCATTTGCTTTCACAGTGTTATCTTCTCTATAAGAAGACCATTCCTCGCTTATGACCATAGCTTGAAGACCCCTTTTGATAAGTTTCAATCTCTTAAGCATCACAATGACGGAGGCAAATCGAGTATCGGCAACCGAAAGCAGTCTAATAGGAGTAAACATGGTGAAAATCGAGAGTCTCATGTTATGGTTCATGATGAAATTTTTTTATTGCAAGCGCATCTGCGTGAACTTCTTTTATCCATTTGCACTCTTCATACGGTGTTTCATTTGTTTCCACATACCTTGGTGAACAAATGTTCTTCAAAGCAAGATTAAGCGTATGAACAACGCATGGTGTCCAATAGATCTGAGGATACTAACTCTCTATAATCTCTCCAGCCGCCTTATAATTTGGTGCATTGTGAGTAATAATTTGCACCACATTTTGATGACCAACTTCATTTATCACTTCTTTCATCAAATCAGCAATAAAAATTTATCTTTTACTTCTCCAAAACAGTTCACCGCCTTTAGAAACATAGGACCACTACCTGAGGTAGCCATGAAATTGATTAGAGGTTTTCTTGTAGGATCACTCCAACCATCACTCACAATAGTGACCCTTTTTTCTTTCCATGAATACCTAATTGGTTCCAATAGCTTGTGAACATTTTGTTTTTCTTTTTGTAGTAACGTTGTTCTCCGCTTATTATAACCAGGAGGTACATAACCATCAATTTTGTTGGCAGCAGCAAACTGAAAAGCCCTATGATAGTGTGGATTTCTAGCAAGATTAAAAGGTAAACCTCCGGTATAGAACATTCTTGCTATTTCTTGATCCAGTTGGTCTCTGATTTCAACACCAAAAGCTCGTTCAAGTTGTGATGAAAGACCTTTTCTTTTCTTAAAGCCAACTCCAGCTTCACATGGCAACCCGACTTCTTTCGGTTTTGACTCGGCTTTATTCTCTTCATACGCTTCTTCCAACCGTTTCATCTCAAGTTTATCACTCGCCATTGATTTCTTACAAATACTAATCCCAGTATCTTTATATATTAAAATTGAATATTAAAATAGATTGATTATATGAACATATGCAATCAACTGTGAACATTAAAATAGAATATCAAAAAATATCTGTGAGATTGAATATTAAAATTCATCATGATATTGAATATTAAAATAGAATATCAAAAAGTATCCGTGAACATATAAAATCAACAGTAAAAAATTCAAATGTGATTTTAATATTCTCATGATGGTTCCTTAATATTAAACAATCAATTGATTAACGAACAATCATGATGGTTCTATTCAAATATTATCAACATCAAAATTATCAAAATTAACATCAAATACTTTATTCAAATATTCTATTAAGTTAATATAGAATGAGATAAGATAACAAATGCTCTGTTCTCTACTTCTCTCGCAATTACAAAGTATCAAAATTAATGAACAAGAAAGTGATTATCAAAACATCCAAATGCTCTGTTCTCTCAAATACAGAATATCAAAATTAAATACCTTTTATACCGAGCAAATGTGCTCTAACCCGAGAATATGATCCTTGTCTCGTATCACCGCAAAGTGTTGGTGCATATTTGTGACAACAGTTTAGATTTGGTCTTTGGATCTCTTGTAATTAGTTAAATGATAAACGGTTAGTGGGTTTAGCTTTGTATTAGTGGAATAATAGAGTTTGGGCTAAACAAAACCCAATTTGGGTCTCGGGGGACGATTTGGGCTTTGCCCATGTAGGAAACCTTAGCCCAAGTAGCAACCTTGTGTTATATAAACAAGGCTTTGCATTAGGGTTTAGGTTTATCAGCCAAAACAGAGTTTGTGAGGAATTTCGTGAGAGCATCTACAGCTTGGACGAAATGGTATGTGTTAGGGTTTTGATTGATTGTAATTCGTGAGATTGATAATCAATAGAAACCCAGTTCTATTGTGTTGATATGATCTTCTTACCAGTGATTCTCACAAAAATAGAGTGTTTATTGTTTTTGTTATTTACTTGCTTTCAGAAAATATAAAAATAAAAAAAATAGTGTCTTTTTCTGTTAAAAATTCTTAATGTACGGAAAACTGTTATTCTTGGAGGAATTGTTACTGATAGGGGGAGACAGTGTTAGAAAGTGAGTTCAGAATTTTAAATCAGACAGGTTCTTGTGTGTTGGACAAAAAGTTTTTCGTGTTGGTGATAAATTGAAAATGCTTAATCTGTGATATAATCTCTTGAATAATAATAATAATTTATTCAACTGTGTTGAAAAATTCTTATGGTTTCTCGAGATATTTGTTTTATAGTATACAGATTGAAGTTGTATGTTGCTGAGAAGTTAAAGTGATGAGTTGCTGTGAAGATGAGAGTTTGATTGGATGCATGGTAGAACCTCCTTTCTACATTGCAGACAAAGTAAAGAGTTTGAAGATTGTTTTACAAATGCTGAACTGGAGTTTACTCAAACGCTAAGTTTTTGAAGATTTGGTGATTGGATGCATCAGCTTAGGGGGAGTCTGTTGCTGACAGAAGATGTTAAAGCTGAAGCTATCCAAAGACCAAAGACAGTGCAAGAATACATGAAGATTGCAAGAAGACTGAAGACAAAGTTATTTTATGAAGCTATTGTCAAGGGGGAGTTTGTTGGTGCATATTTGTGACAACAGCTTAGATTTGGTCTTTGGATATCTTGTAATTAGTTAAATGATAAACGGTTAGCGGGTTTAGCTTTGTATTAGTGGAATAATAGAGTTTGGGCTAAACAAAACCCAATTTGGGTCTAGGGGGACGATTTGGGCTTTGCCCATGTAGGAAACCTTAGCCCAAGTAGCAACCTTGTGTTATATAAACAAGGCTTTGCATTAGGGTTTAGGTTAATCAGCCAAAACAGAGTTTGTGAGGATTTTGGTGAGAGCATCTACAACTTGGACGAAATTGTGTGTGTTAGGGTTTTGATTGATTGTAATTCGTGAGATTGATAATCAACAGAAACCCAGTTTGGTTGTGAATTGCTGATTACTACTCGTTTATGTGATATTCTGATCAAGAGGATTCCGTACTCTTGATTGGATTGACAATTCTGTGAAGATCCATACAACTAGGGGACCTACACAAAGGTTGCACTGAAATTTCCATGTTCCTCCGACGACACCTTGTTTTTCGATTTTAGTGACATACCTCCACAGCGGAGGTTCTTCTATAGTAGATGATGATCCGTGACCGTGTGCGTCTTGAGATGCCATAATCGATGATGAATAGTTGAATAGAGTTATAGAGATGATTCATATTTTGGAATAATTCGATGAATGATTCAATGAATGATAATAGTGTATGTGAATGTTGGAAGAATTCGATGAATGATAATTGATAATTCTGTACGTGACTGATTATATAATATAAAAAGGGCGACCATTCATATTTTTGGAAGTTAAAAGGGTTAAAAACCCTAAATAATTTAGGAAACATCCCCAATACCTTGTTTAGGAAGTACCCAATACCGGGTACGTTTTTACGGGAAGTCCCCATAATCTGGGTACGGTTGGGAAATGTCCCCGAGGCATCCCCGAGCCATCCCTGGGACGGGTACCCGACGTAGAATGGAGTCCCCGTGCTTCATAGCATATTGAACTACTAATTCTTGGTTGAATTAGTTCAAGGGATTTTTATATTTTGTTTTATTATCACAATTGGGTTTTGACTTTTGTAAACCTTTGGAACCAAGTTGTTTGTTTTGTTTTGAGTTTTAAAATCACAGCAGTAGGTTGTTTTTTGGAAAAATAAAAAAAGGAAGTGGTGGAGATAACTTTCATTGAAAAGAAAGGTCCGTAAGATTCAAAAGTGACATCAAGTTTTGATCGCAGCAACTGAACCTGTTCTATTTGGTAGCAAGTCCGAAAGAAAAACACTAACACTGGGTTTCCGGGTCGAGTAGGTAACCAAAGAAGTATTTTTTTTTTGTTCTTGATGAATTGAAAGAAAGAAAGTATAAAAGAAAGAAAGTAAGAAAGAAAGAAAAGTTTATAGTTTTTGGTTATTCATTAGAGATTGGTTTCGGGATCGGGAATCAATTCTAACCGAAAATAGCAAACTATAAAAGAAACGAAAGATAGAAAAGACACGATGGTGAATGGAGGACTTACAGTATTGACGAAATCGAACTACAAAGTATGGTCGACCAAGATGGAAGGATTTCTAAAAGATTATGGCTTTTGGGATGTTATTGAACCTGCACTCGATGTAGTTGTAGATGAAAGAAAGATGTACACCGCATTGGGGTACATATGTCAAACCTTACCGGAAGACATCTTGGTACAGGTAGGCATACTCATGAATGCTAAGGAAGTATGGCGTGCCTTAAAGATTCGATTTCTTGGAATCGATCATGTATGAAAAGAAGAACAGGAAAAAGCAGCTCAAGAAGCCGTTGAGAAAGAAAGATTGGATAAGATCGCTAAGAAAGTAAGATTGAATGCAGTTGTTCAAGAAGAACAAACTCGTAAGAAAGAGGCCCGGGAAGCTATAAAGAAAGAAGAAACTTTGCAAGCTAATTTGGAAAGTGAAGAAAAGGAAAGATTGAATAAAGAAAAGAAAAGACTTGCTTTGCAAGAAGAAGAGAAAAAGAATGAATCTTTGGGTATGTTTTCCTGACTCAAACAACCATGAAGATAAAGAAACTGTTAAGATCAGTTTGCAGCAACGAAGTAAGAAATCTGCTACTGATCATGATAATGAGAGAAAAGATCTAGTACCATATGAAAGGAAGGATGCAGTTAAGAAATCTGCACATGTAGAACCGTATGTGAAAGTCAACAGTCGAGCATTTGTTGAAGAAAAATCAGAACCGAATGAAAAGTTCAAGGGAATAGTAAAAAAGAAAAGCCTAACATGGCCTGATAAAGAGAGAAAGGCTAACCCAGCTGTGAGTTTTGGGTCAAAGTCGGATGGCCAAGAATGTTTGGGCAAGCAAAGAAAGAAAAGAAAAGTGAGGAAAAATAACTTGTTAATTGAACAAGTGATGCAACAAATATTTGATGATAGAAAAGTTCATGGAAAAAAAGTGCATTATCAATTTGCACCTGAGATTAATGTGGATGGTTTGAATGATGACCGTAAAGTACTTGTTAAACAGGTTTGTTATAAACAACTGAAAAGAAAGAGTAAAGCCAGACCAATGATAGAAACTGAATTGTTAAGAGTGCTATTTGGGATTCAAGATCTTGGCGGTACAAAGTCAAGTAAGTTTGAGTCGAGTTTTTGGATTAAGGGGGAATGTTGAAAGTTAATCCTAAAACTTGTATGAGTTGAAAGTTGAAGGGCCAAAGTGATAGATTGATTTAATTAGCTTTTATTAAAGATTGGTTTATTTTAGGTAATTGGTATTATAATATGTTTAGGAAAGATTTTGCCTTGGAGAGCAAGTTTTGGTAGTAATATAAATAGGGGTCTAGGTTATTGTTTTTATTTGTCTTTTTCTTTGTAAGTTCGTATGTTCGTTTGATTGAATAGAAAGAGTCGTGAGTTTGTCTCCCCAATATCTCGTGTTCATGTTTGTTGATTGTGTTCGTGTTTGTTGATACGATTGTTTGAACCGTCTGGGCCAACAATTTGGTTATTGTTTTTATTTGTCTTTTTCTTTGTAAGTTCGTATGTTCGTTTGATTGAATAGAAAGAGTCGTGGGTTTCTCTCCCCAATATCTCGTGTTCATGTTTGTTGATTGTGTTCGTGTTTGTTGATACGATTGTTTGAACCGGCTGGGCCAACAAAATTCACCTTTAGATACTCTAATGACAAATAGAAATTAATGCATCCGTAGACTTTAACGACCCATGTTACATGTAACTAAAGAATTATATGAGTCAATTAATATTAAACTAAAGAATCATATCAGTCAATTAATATTTTATGTGTCCTGCTGTGTATATAAAAAGTGGTATATTTAAGCCGTCTTTTTACACTGGTTCAAGTTTTAATATTTATAAAAACTAGGGATGAGCATTTCATGGTTTTGACCCACGAAAACCTTAGACCCAACCCGCAAGAACCTTGGACCCGAACCTTTTTGAATATATGGGTAGGATTTCGGTTCTAGATTTATATGAAATATCGGTTCAAGGTCGGTAGGTTCACCGTTACAAAGAAAAGTAGATTTATATGAAAAATCATTTGAAACATTGGTAATGTATAAAGTAGACCCAGTTTTTGGAAAAAAAATTTCATTCGACGCGATAGGTTCACCTTTACAAAGACAAAGTAGAAAAATGCCATGAAAAGAAGAAAATATTCCATAATAAAAAGAATACACACCAAGCTTTGAATGCAATTAGTTTAAAACCGCCAAAGAAAACATTTGCAACTGCCGCAACCAGGGGCGTACCCACATATTCTTTAAGGTGGGCGGGCGCACCCCTTGAAAAATAACTTTTTAGTTCTAAATTCCTGGTAAAATCCTGACCGCACCCCCTGAAATTTTTTGTCCGCACCCCTTAAAAATTTTCGACCGCCCCTTCAGAAAAAAATATTATTAATTTATTAAAAAATATGTAAACACTGGTTTAAAAAAAAACAACCTAATTAACTTTCACTTAACCCAATTAACTTTCTCTTAGCCTTTAGCCCAATAAATACTCCATAGCCCAAGCCTAACCCAATCTAATAATCTAATTTGAACTAAAATATAATAACCCAACCCACCGCCCTTTTCCTTTCTCATTCCGCTCTTTGTTTTTGTTTTGTGATCCCAGACTCACGACACCAACAACAGCGCACAACAAGTCTTCATCAGGCAACAACAACTTCGGATTTCGCTGGAGAATAGTAAATTACACCAAACTCACGAAAACAACATCTTTATCACTTTTCCGGGGTATGGTTCGATTATTTTGTTGTTATCTTGTTTTATTTGGATTTTAGGAGAAATAAAATTGTTAAAAAAGTTTGAAGTTTTAGTTGTTTTTTGAAACTTTAGTTGGCTGATTTTGTTGTTTTAGTTAAAGTTCAGTGTGTTTAAATGGTTAGTTACAAGAAATCAAAAATTGAAACTAGGGCTTGATTTTAAAGTTGAAAATTATGAAGTTTAGTGATGATTGTTTAATTGTTTAGTGTTGAAAATTAGTTGTATATGTTATATAGAGAAAGACTTGCTTCGAAAAGTAGCTCTACATGATGTTTTAGATAGATTAAAAAAAAGTGAAAACCCATAGGGCGACATTTTAAATATGAATGTAACGACGTTTGACGTGTTTTTGATGATTATATAAATTTTAGCTTGATGTTCTTTTGTTTTACATGACCCGACCCGATATGAACCGAATTTTTTTATATAACTAGGGGCCTAAAATTTTTAAAAATATTCCGCACCCTATGAAAAAATTCCTGAGTCCGTCACTAAGTAAAAAATAGAGAAAGCTTTAAACATATGTAAATCTACGTGGTAGAAATTCGGTCAGTATCGGTCTGGTTAGTTACACTACCGACACTCGCTATAAAACTGATAGACAAAACAAATAAAAATAAAGTCGTGCAAAAGAATATAGAAACGTGTTTTATATCCATGGAAAAAAAACAAATATCGATACTACTATTGACGGTCTGTTAGTATCGATCATGTTCGCCTCATTACCTGTATAATATTAGTTAAAACTTACGTAAAAAAAAAAGAAAAGACAAAATATAAAAAAAATAATTGAAAAGGAAGTTGACAAAAAGTAAACGAATTAAAAGAAAAGAATAAAAGGAAAAATAAACAAAACCTAAAAGAAAAATAAATAGATAAAAGACTAAAACTACTGACCCTTCAAAAAAAAGACTAAAACTACTGTAAAAAACCATTTATATACTATTAATTTGAAATATTTGTATGCTTTTTTGTTTGTAATTTGTGCTAAAGTAATTGTACCTTATTTATACTATTAATTTGGAATATTTGTATGCTTTTTTGTTGTAATTTGGGCTAAAGTGGTTGTACCTTACTTATACTATTAATTTGAAAAATTTGTATGCATGTTTGGTTGTAATTTGTACGTAAGTGGTTGTACCTTAATCAAATACTACCTCCGTCCCATTAAAAGTGTCATATTTTGAATTTTTAAAGTCTTTATTTATAAACTTTGACCTTAAATAATTTTGTTTGTGTTAGATAATACTTGATGAAAGTTATATGATTTGAGTGTGTTTTACAAGTGTTTTTATCGGGTTAATTTTTATCAAGTTTTATATAATACAAAAAATATATAATTAAAGTCAAAGTTTATAAATAAAGACTTTGAAAACTCAAAATAAGACACATTTAATGGGACGGATGGAGTAATGGTTTAATTACCTTACCAAATTCAATATGTTTTGTATGCATGTATGGTTGTAAATTATGCTTAAGTGATTGTACCCTAATTAAATAATTGTTTCATTATCTTACCATATTCAATCGGTTTGATCCATTTAAAGTTGTGTTGTTTTATTTGTAAATTATTATTATTTAATATAATATAATTAATTTAGCCAAAATCTTGTATAAATATAATTTGCAACATATTGACGCGATGGTTGTTGTAATGTATTGATTATTGTTTGTATAGTGGTAATGATATATATTAGGCTATAAGGTGTGGGGGCTCCATGGGGCTCCATCCCCGCCACGTCACCATCCATCACCACACCCTCCAAGTGAAGAGGGGGGCGCCATTGATGGGGCTCCATCATGGTAACACCAGGTAGCGCCCATATGCACATATTCCGGTGGGGCCCGCTAGTTTTAAACCAATCAAATGTTTTTTTTTTAATTTTGTTCAATAGGGGCTCCATCCACACCCTCCAAATTAAAGGGGGCTCAATGACTGACATGGATCCTATGTGGACTTGATAAAGCCCCATGTGGCTCCATCCACACCTCATAGCCTTATATATAGATTACAATGAACCTGTCAAACGGGAAAAAATAGACGCGGGTTCATCGTAACGCGCGAGTCCTAAATCAACTTAGTTATTTTATTTTATGTTTTACGTTTCGGTTTAATTTCTTCGCATTAACACCTTGCAACTTAAGTGTCGGTGATCGCTGACAGTAGTGTGGCATTAGTGCTTGCCTCCGCCACAACGCGGAGGTGCTCAATACTAGTTGATATCATTTGATATATATAATAATGGGGTGGTTTATGATGAATTAAAATCACTGCCAAATTTAATGTATAAATAATGGAACAACAAAATCACTGCCACATTTAATGTATAAATAATGGAACAACTAATATTTAGAAAGGTCATGTCTAATAAATTAATTTAGTAAATTATAAATACTAAAAAGGTTAATAGACTAATGATATTAAGGTGTTATGTTGAACTATTAACTTCAATGAATCAATAAGATAAACAATAAATCAAAGGGCAAATCACACCTCTAAGTCATAGTAAACAATAAAGATAAAAGATAAAAATAAAAATATAAGATAAACATTTCACAGCTCCAAATTTGTTTTATATTTCTATGATCAGAAATTCATAGATCACAGGTGAGCTAGTGTAGAATATTTAAAGGCTCATTCTATTCCCACTCCCCCTATCTAAAACATCACATCCATCAATCATATGGTTTTTGTTTTTAGCCTGTTTTGTCTTTTTGTTGTCTTTTTTTTATTCATTTATTTAATTATTAGTTATTAGTATTTGTTTATTATTTAATTAGTTAGTATTATTATTATTATTATTATTATTATATTTATTATTATTATATTTATTATTATTAGTAGTAGTAATGATATAGTATTTATTATTAGTTTTTATTGTTATAATTTATCAAATTATATTTATAGCTGTAACAAAAGCTATATAAAAATAAGTACTTTTTTACAAAATTATTATCATTTAATAATTTACATACCGAGGTTTAATCTATACACCCCCCAAATGTAGCAGGTTGTGCTATCCAAGACTTATACATATTTTGACGTGATTCAAATATATTCTCCCAGCCAGCTGCATCATTTTCTCTCATTAATTTCCATAGGTTGTTTGTGCTGGCAATTGGATACTCTCCTTGCAATTCTACCATTATAAAATGGTTACCATTCACGTGTGCAATTGTAATTATTTTTTTTTCTGGGAACTCGTGAGGGCCTCTCCAAAGCGAAAAACAAGTAGAACTGTTTCTTTTTTCTTGAGATAAAAAATGAACGATCACATTAAACTTGTTTGCAATCAAGAATCCTGCCTCTGGCATAATCATCCAGTGTTTTTCAGGTGCAAACCCCGATCCTAACCAAGCCAAGGACGTGAACACATCTTTGAATGAGCCTAAGAAAGCCTTAGTGTACTTATTTCTAAACTCGAGTAGCTCTTCCATCAGTGATCTCCGGATAAATAACCATTCATCTTCACCGTACCCGAGAGCAGAAGCTGTCGCCCGAAACCCACAATTTCCATCACCTAACACGTTATGTATGCGTGTAACATACGCATGGAAGATTTTTGGAATTAGATGAATATAGTTGTGTATCACCTGTGATGCTTGATCTTGGTTCAACCCCATGAAGTCATAGCCTGGCGCACTTGTAGAGTTGGCGAAAGAACTTTGTCCGACAATATCTTGGTTCAACCCCATGAAATCATATCCCGGTGTGTTTAAAAGGTTGGTAAAAAAACCTTGTCCGTCTGTATCTTGTGTCATGAACGGACTTGGTTCACCAGGATCGTCCTTGAATGGTTTTTTTCCGTAAATATCTTGATTTATGAACGGACTTGTTTCACCAGGCACTTGATAGTTCACGCCTGGACTGATGTAACCAACATAATCATCAGTCTCTAGATACCCGAATGAACTATGTCTCCAAGGCTCTTGAGTGTAATCCTGCTCTTGATAGTTCGTAAATGAACTATGTCTCCAAGGCTCTTGGGTGTAATCATGATCTTGGGAGTTCACAAATGAACTATGACTTGCAGGTTCTTGAGTGTAATCCTGCTCTTGATAGTTCGTAAATGAACTATGCCTTGCAGGCTCTTGAGTGTAATCATGATCTTGGGAGTTCCCAAACGGACTGTGCCTTGGAGGCTTCTGAGAGTAGGTTCGTTGAATGGGCGGTTTAGCAATTGCAGGGTTCGGTAATAATACATACCTTGATGATGGATTAACATTGACTAACATAATGATGATAACGATGGTAACAATAATACTAACATAATTATAGTAATAATACATACCTTGATGATGGATTAACATTGACTGAAGTTGCTTGTAATTTTGGAGGAATGATGTCCACGTTTGAGATTCAACGAGTGCATTCCACATTATATTGAAGATTTTCCAATCATGATCCGTGGTGAAAAATGATTTGCAGTTTCTAAATATACTTTGAGAAACGTGCCACCTACAAAGTAATCGGGTAGCATTCGGAAAAACTTTCTCGCATGCATTCATCAGAGCTAACTCCCTGTCCGTAACTATAACACGTGGTTGTTGCATGCTCCTCTCATCTAGAGTTGATTTTAAACAGTTTAATGCCCAAAGATATTTCTCTTCTGTTTCTTTACGCATAACTGCAAAAGCTATGGAGATTGTCTTGTTGGTAGAAGTTACACCAACAATTTCAAGAAAAGGCAATTTATAGTTGTTCGTATTGTATGTGACATCCATAAGCAACACATGTGGAAAATCAAGGAAGTACTTGTATGATATTTTAGGAACAAAGAATAAGTCTTCCAACATGTTTGAAACTCTATTGGTAGAAATTTCAAAAGTATACCCTTTATCATTTAAATGAGACATTAGCAACTCCATCAAAGATTTCCCTTTATGATCCGTTGCTCGAATTTTATCACGTGCGTTATATATGTTTTTAATTGTAGAGACATTATTTTCATCACGCTCCTTCATAACACCTAAAATATCTTTTGGGAACACACCCTTCCCCGTCAACTCTGCCACCAATTGGTGTTCATTAGGTGTCAATCGTTTGAGGATTGGGTGTCCCTCCATATATTCTCCGGGTGGATGATTATGCTCACCAGGTTTTACTTTTAACGTCCAAGAACCATTCTTTTTTGAAAATTTCCCTACCATTTCAAACGGGCAATTTATCTTTCTAGTGCCGGTCTCTCTACTTGAATCTTTATCTGATTTATACACACCACCACGATCACACATAAGTACAACTTTAGACACGTAGCCATTTTTAGCTTTCGATCTTTTAGTCACCATAGCGTAACCAAGACTACGTCCGGTGTTTCTAACCCATTCCATCAACTCTTCACGAGACTTGAACACCCAAAAGTGAACTAATATTAGTTACAAAATATTAGGTGAACAAGCTTGAGTAGTTACAAAATATATATTATCCAAACAAACTCATTTAAACTAAAACAAGACCCTTAACCTAGCTAGATTATATAACTAAGTTGAAACTTGAAACATGGGAATTAAAAACTATACCTAATCTGTTGAAAATCCAGACATCTCTTTAACTGTAGAGAGCGAAGGCTACTACCGAAGCTCCTCTTTTAAAGGGTCATAAAGCTTAAAGAAAAGTAGGATCTCCTTCTTAGTTTTCACAGGTGGGGGAACTGGCTGTGAATCCTACATCAAAAAAGAAGTAAGTGAAACTAATAGCATAATTTTTTTATATAACAATGTAATAAAGAGTTAAAGGTGTACGACTATACATGAATGCATATCAACTGAATATTACCTGCCCCATTTGTACCAATAATTTGAGGCACCAATAATATGAGGCACCAATAATATGATCTTTTGACATGTTTTTTTTTTTTTCAATTTTAATAATAATAATTCATTACTAATAGTAAATAATAATAATAACAAAAAGACACTAAAATATAATAAAAAGACAACAAAAAGACTAAAATCAAAAAGCAAAGGATTGATGGATGTGATGTTTTTATAGGGGGGGTGTAATTAGTAAATAGGGGGGTGTGTATAGTATCACCCTTAAATCTAATTCATAGAAACCCTACAACATCTAATGGTATTAATCGAAACTTCAGAGAAAAATTAATTTTACTTTCATTAATTTGATGAACGATTAATGAAATAAAAAAATTAGGTAAAGCACTTTTTAAAATTTTTCTTATTTAATTTGGTAATATACTTTACTATTTGATTTAAGTGGTTCAATTAAAGTAATTACTAGAATTTTTCATGTGTTGCGGTGAGAATTCGTCCGGTATCATATTGGTTCATTACGGTATTGGTATGGTAAAATGCTTAGCATCACAAATGAAAGATACAATTCAAAAAATAAAGTTGTGGTATGCTCAAAAGGATATCGACACATGTCTTACATTGATCGAAAGCCATAACGACAAATATCAGTAATGATTGCGATAGTGCCGATGCCGGTACTGTTGTTGCTCGGTCGAAATCAACGTATTGTTGATATCAGCATCTGTTCGGTTTGTCATGGTGCCGACACTCGCTATAGATTACGATATCGAAAAGATACTCTGTTGCGAATACAACTTAATTTATACTGGAAACCATAAAAACCAATATTGATACCGCTTCCGAAGTTGTTCAGGAGGTAACGATTAAGTTTGTCATGGTAAAGAAAACAAATCAATTGTATTTGGGTCGTTTGATTTTGAACTAAACTTTCAACGGTATATTCAGCTTTTTATAAAGCATTATTTTATATTATTACAATAACGAAATAGTAAATACCGTCAATTTAAAAAAACCCTAAGTATGAGGTAGCTATGAAAAAATTTATAAGGCATGTCGTAATGGCAAAAATTTACAACTCGGTTTAAAAAAGTTATTTCGAGACATAAACAAAAAACAGGTACGTCACAATAGCATATTCGGAATTCTATAAAATATCGTATTTTAAAATTTATAAAAGAAAAACAAAATAAACTCAAAATCAATTATCATAACAAAATAATAACAAGTTTAAAACTTAAGAAAATGACTTAATTATAATAATTAATAAACATACTATTTATGGCCTTAGGCTAAATGTTATACATAATAATAAGTAATTTGATAATCTATACAATATTTGATTAGAATATGTTTTTAACGACTTTTAGTATGTCTAACTCATATACTCATCAAACCTACTCATAAAACTACATCAATATCCTGTGTGGAACTATAACCGTTAATCCTTTGAGGAGGAACATCTTTTACTACATACCTTAATACTCCAATATTACATTTGTTCTTTTACTTCTGTTACGTTCTTTATTTGTCTACGACTTCTGTTATTTATTTGTCTACGAGTTTTAATAATTGTAATCTTTATACACTACGTAAACTGCTATTACACAAGCTAACATTTGCGATCAAGATCGAGAAAACGGTTGCAAAATCAACAACCACCACAAATCCTGCCGTATTTTGTGACTGTCAGATGTTGATCACAAACCGGTTGCAAAGCTTGCGACTGCTTTAGTAGCAGAAACTTAGTAAAAAATAAACAAAATTATAAATAAAATTCGGTGGCGTATTTTGCGACCATTTAGATTGGATCACAATCCAATCTCAACATCTGCCACCACTCTATTCTGGTTGCAAATTACTCGCAGAAAAATGGAAAGGGAAAAAATTAAAACATATATTAAATTAGAATTCAAATATTGGTCACAAATTCGTCGTGATTTTTTAAAATTCACTAATTATATTTAACTTTTATATAATATAATCAAAATGCCACCTCTGTCGGACCATTGTGACTCTGGTGTCTATATGGAACCAATACGGCTTACACTGTCGAGGTGGCACTCAAGAGGGTAATCCCTGGTCAACATAATTATAAAATAAAATATGAGTTCTACTTTTTAAATAAAAATATGAGTTGGACCCATTAGTTGTAATTGAAAGGGAAAAAAAACTTTATAATAGCCCTCAGATTAAAAGGTTTTATTGTGCCACTAGGTTAGAGCAAAAGAAGAAAAAAAGGAACATGGCCAAGGAAAGTGAAGGAGACGGTGTAGGTTTTGGTTGATGGACCACAAGCCCTTGAATCTTCTTCTTCTCTTATGTCGATACTTCGTCACCCGCCGATCATTTCATCTCACTCGCGTATCCAAAGTCGATTCCATCTCACTGTATGTTTAGATGTTTACACATGTGTAGTTAGGCATAGATTTTCTAACATCTTTTTACTATTTTGATCAATGCTAATTAGATTTTGGAGCAACTGAGTGGCGAGTCACTCATTTTTTCCAAAGTTAACTGTCATTTTCGTCCCTGAAGTTTGTTCAATTATGATAGTTCATGACAAATTTCAAATTTGTATCATTTATGTTCCTGATATTCTTGAAACATGGCAGTTCCGTAAAAAAAAAAAAAAGAGTTAATTGTCATTTTCATCCCTGTGGTTTCTCCAGTTATTCGATTCAACCTTAGTTTTTTGGACGGAATTAGTATGTTTCAAGAATGTCAGGGACGGTAATAGTACAAATTTAAAATTTGGTCTGAACTGGCATAATTAAAGAAACCACAGGAACGAAAATGACAGTTAACTCTTTTTTCCAAGTAGAAGATCCATTTTACTTCTTTATTCCACTCTTTCTGTTTTTGATTTTCATGTTAAATAAAAGCATCGTTTATGATATTCCAGGTTGTTACTCATTTTTTTGTAGAAGTTTAAATATATTGCCGAGACTCATGTAACAATCTAAGTGAAACATGTCAGTTAATTGTAGTATGTTTCCATTGTTTTTGTTTAAATTGTCGAATCCCTAAAAACGGAATGACGAGTCCGTCGATGGAGACTCATCGGCGTTCACTTCTTCACCGGAATAGTTCCTACAAAAAAGAACACTGTTAGCCTCGTTACAGAGGGCCCGTGGGGGTATCCGTGACCAAGCTCCGGCGTAAGAATAAGTTTCGTGCCGAGATAATAAATAAGGAACCACTACAATTAATTGGTCGGGATGTTGGTGTGGATCTTGAATTGAATGTTCGAATTCAATGCAGTTGAGAGAAAGTTCTCTAGTGTTTGTGTATCAAGGATGTTGATAACTTACCTTTTCCTGATCCTTTTCTAGGCTTATAACACGAAGGGTAACTTATCAAGGTGGTCCACCATCTGCCAAGAATCGTTGGGTTATTTTCCGGACAACAAGAATGTCCGGGTAACTGTTAGGGACTTATTCCCCTTGCAAGATATAGCCACATCTTTCCATTTAATGAAAGTCTCCTTATCAAGCAACCTCGCCGCCCATCACATCCGTTGTTTCTCACTCTCCCACTCGTCACTCAGGCATTAAATTCAGCTGAGAAGTTGTGTCATCTATCCCCTGCCGGAACAGTGCCCATGCATGCTGGGCATGGGTGTGATCCTTAGTCGATTTGACTAGGTCGTTGCCTCATCTGGGAGAGAGTTACCTTGGGCTTGGGCCCAATTCGTCCAATAAAGGCCGTGACTCGCTTTTCAGTAAAAGGTAATGAGCCTAGACGAGGGGCCCATTAGATGACCCTCGTCGTCAAGCCGTCCTTAGTCTTGGTCACATCATTCATGGGTGGGCCTAGGGTTAGTCCCATTCTTCGGGGATCTCGTGGGACCCTTAGACGATTAACTGCTAAGTTGTTTATTTTCCCCTTAAATGATGGATTTTTATCAGATGTGCGATCCAACGGTGGGGTTATCCCCCCTCTACACGTGGGAGAGATCTATGGGGTTGCATTCAAAATATGATTGGACAGTTGTAACGCTCCGCATATTTGTACTTTCCCGAATTAGCAAGTATTGTTGTACTTTCTATTTTCAGACACTTGTACTCTCGTTGTATTCTATTTTGCATCAATTTTTAATCCGAGACAATTGATCATAATGAAAACGCAAGTCTTTTAATCATGTTCATGTTATTCACGTTAAACTTATGTGCATACTTTTACTCATAATTCACATGTTGAACACTATGTTATACATGATTCTTAATTTCACGTCACACAGTGATGCTTGATACACGGAAAACCAATTAAAACACGTAAAATAACCAAACTTGAAACTCGAAAGTAATGGGAAATGTCCATTCGCACGGATCTGCAGATCCGCACGGATGTGCGCATCCGCATGAAAACTTCGGAAACCCTAATTTTCCCCCTAAGTCTATAAATAGGCACACTACTCCACTCCTCAATTCGCCCGTTCCTTCACAAACACTCTCAAACTCTCATTAGTGACCCGAAGCTTTTGGAAGGATTATCCCTTCATTTTCATTCTCGTTTCATTTCATTTCATACATTTTAATCACAATCCATAAACTTTTTACAAAGATCTCTTGATTCAACCTATCTTGAAGATGGTTTCCACTAGTTTGCTTAGGCAAACTGTAGTTGGAGCATCACACAAGCGAGATTGAATCAAAGTTCATAAACTTTAGACATTTTTACAACTTGTTCTTAACTTTCATCTTAATTTCCGTACAAACTTGACAGAATCTGGAACCTAACAGACCCTTAACTCGTTCCATAGTTAAGGGTTTCTATTAGGGTTAATTTCCCTCAAGAAATGATCTGCTTTGGATGGATCAAACATACGTTCTTCAACAAACGGTCAGTTCGCACGGATCAACATGCCACATTCGCACGAATGGACATGTCCATCTGCATGAATGGACCATTACACGTGATCTGTTTTTTATTTCATTTCTGTTTTTGCACCAGTTCATCTCGATTTAACCGTTTTACTTTCTGATTTGAATGATTTAAACAAATACTTCACTGTTTACAATTAAACCAAGTTATAACTGGACTTTACGCAACTTAACATTCGGTTCACACGGACGACCTATGCCCATTCGCACGAACGGACATTTTACATAACCTGAATCGATTTTACTTTCTGTTTTAACATCAACTACAACATTTGACCATTTTACTTACTATTTTAAGTATTTACCTTACTGATCAAAACTAAACCAGTTTAATTTTTGAGTTTAACAGTCCGGTCCGTTTTAGCAGGAAACCCATCCACACGAATCAACCATCCGTGCTAAGGGGTTGTTACTTGTTTTAACACGTATAATCCTCATATCTTACGATCTGATCCAACTCTACTACAACAAAATACTCACCCTACTATTTACTCAAATCAGCGTGACTTCGGTGTGCTCAACTTCATCAACAACTCTCAGTTTTTATGGAACTCTACACAAAACTGTGAGTATACTCGATCCCATTTTCGTTTTAAACACTTTGGGTGCAACATGTATATTACACAAAAACACGCAACACTATGAGACTTATTTATTCAAATCACACTCTATCCACATTTAATCATGAAAACAAGTTATACTTATTAATCTCATATGCTTTGAATACATTGTGTCTATATGCTCATTAACTTTGCAAGCCTACCTTAACAATTATAGCGCTATAGGATTAACGCACCGCCCATATTCTTGAGGTATTGTTAAGTAAAACACATTACACCCCCTTCATTTCGACGACGTTGGGTAATCACGATTGCGTTGGAAACTTTGGTTTGGCATATAGTTTACACCCGTTAAGCATATTAGTAACTTGTATACATTATTCATGTTGGATATGAGCACAGTTAAAACATTTTCATTACTATGCTATGTATCAAACTTGTGTACTCGCCAACATATTTGTTGATCATTATTTTAATACATGTTGCAGGTTGATAGACGATGTGATGAAGAAACAAGTTTAGGGTGGACTTAGAGACATGCCTAAAATATAAACAATTATTCATGTCCTATGGTTTTTGTTTGCTACAATTTGATCATGTTTTGCTTTGTTGAACAATGTATGACATTTGGTAATTTATGAAATTTTGATTAATCTTATATTGTCACATTTTAGTGTTATGATGCTATGAACAATCATATTTTTGTCTCACTTCGATGTTTCCGCCATCGGTTGGGGTGTGACAACAATTACCGCCCTACTTCTCCTTATATCTTCTGATTTCCATCATAATTTGTTCATATCTCTTTTTAGAAAAAGTCTCTCCCCTTTCTAATCTTGTTCTTAACCATGAATCATAAAGATCGTTCAACCGTTCTCTCTGTCGTAACTCTAGCAAAGTTGTAGACCTTTGTTTCCACCTACCACATTCCTCTACATTGCTTCCTTGCTTACCTGGTCCTTCAAAGCCGACAACTTGTTAGTGAGATCGTATGGTGATCTATACGTCTTCTTTCTCCTTCGACGGAGTTCGTTATCCCTTACCATCCTTTAAGATGGAGTTGTTCAAGCATTACCGGATTTACTTCTCTCAGGTTCGTCCTTTGGCTTTTCTAAGGGTCACTCATTTTGAACTTACCTTTGCCGCTTTTGCCGTGGCTCTGTCAGTTCCCTTGTTCTAGAGGTTTTATCGCTTACGTGCTGACAACAACTGGTTTACATTTGAGAACAAAAAGGACAGTGTTTCTTCCCCTTGCTACTCCTTCATGCCGACTTCCACATATCCAAAGGAGCGGAAGAACAAGTTTATCTTTGTTTCCCCTAACATGTTGCCTGAGCCTTTTGTCCCTCAAGACCCGTCGACCGCTATTGATGACGATACTCCTCCTATTTCATGGCTCCATCGTGATGTTTGGGTACTTTCTATCAAAGCCTTGCCAAGAAGATCCATCAATTGGATGCCACATGGTCCCATATTCTGAACGTTAGGTACTATGCCATATCATATCTTTTGCCGTGTGCTTTGAACAATACAAACGCCGAAGTCTAGGCGTCAAAGGAAAGTATCGTAACACCTTGCGAGCTACCTTCATGCTTTTTGTGTCTTTATCGACCTATCGACTCTCATTACAAATGGGACAATTTTGCAACGACTGGTGTTTTTTCCAGAAGAGAGCACAATCATTTACGCACACGTCTATCATCTCATACGCCAAACCAATCTTCTTAAATGCCTTCTTAGCTACATAATGCGTAGGGGGAATCTTAGTGCCTTTTGACATTGAAACTTGCAACAACGCAAGTAGATGATCATATGAAATATTAGTCCAATGGGGCATCTTCTTTAGATTCATAAGCTTTATGGAAAAGTCAAAGGAAGAAAACTTCGTACAAGCAGGATATAATTATGTTTCAACTTCCTCTAGCAGGGCTTCAAAATCGTCATTAACCCCGCTAGAAGACATCTGTTGGTTATGGTCTGTATCTTCTTCCATACTCTCCCCCTAATGTCTTAAATAATGTTTTCCATACCATCCTGTGGCACATTATCTACTTCTACAACTGGAGGTCCAGGTTTTTCGCCGTGATAGGACTACTTTATGTAATCTTTCCAAAAACCGATACGTCCCAAATGGAGTTTCATTTTTGTCATGGTTGTTAAGCCAGACATTTACATTTGGAACATGGACATCTAACTTCATTATGGTTGAGGAGCACTCTTTCACACATCACGATAAAACACTTGAGTCCTTGCTCGTAGTGAGCTAATTGACGTGGAGAATCAATCCAGCTTTTATCGATAGGCATTATGCAGCTGAAGGATAATTTAATTTAGGGTTTACAAGACAAGGGTAAGCTGCTAAACCCACATTTTGAACAATTTATCTCATATATGAATGTGTATTGCATGATTGTTTGTTTAAAAAAAAATCGGCATCATTTCCTCTTAGCTCCCAAGTATATATGTAAGAATATATATACCTGAGGAGCAAAGAGAAAATGATAACCGAGTCCTTCTTAAACAAACAATCATGTAATACACATTCACATCCTAAATGAGAGAAAGTATTCAAAAAGCAGTCCCAAATTAAACGGGGACAACCCAAAATTAATTTCTAAATCGATTTCGGGCGGGTATTTCTAAGCTCATTATGTTTAAAATGAAGAATTCGATATCGGGCGCGTATTTCTAAGCTCGTTATGTTCTAAATGATGGTTAAAATTTGGTTATGTTTTAAATGATGATTGTAATTGCGATCTGATATTTTTAAAGCTCGTTATGTTTTGAATAATGATTTCATTTTCGAGCGGGTATTTTCTATGTTCGATATGTTGTAAATGATACTATCAATTTCAACCCGGTATTTTCTATGTTCGTTATGTTATAAGTGATGATTTCAGTTTCGAGCGAGTATTTTTTAAACTAATATAATAACTTTTGAAAGCAATGACATATCAAATACACAATATAACAATATATATAATTTTGAAAATTAAACATATATACACACATATATAGGGTCATGATTTAGAGAGAACGGTGAAAAGTGTAAGAACGGTGAGAATAATTTTGGAGTTGACATGTGGCATTGATGCTAAATTACACTAAAGGGTAATATTGTCAAAAAACTCACACATGTGAACTGGGTGTTCAAAATAAAACGCCATAAAAACACCAAATTCAGAAAAAAACGCCATGAAAATACCTAGTTAAAACGCCATAAAACAATCAGTTCAGAAAAACACCATCAAAAACTCAGTTTAAAACGCCATAAAACACTTAGTTTAGAAAAACGCCATGAAAAAACCTAGTTAAAACGCAATAAAAACACATAGTTCAGAAAAACGCCATAAAACCCATTTCATTTTATTTCGAAAAGTATATCAATAGTATACTCGTTGGAAAGATAAAAAAACGCTGAGTTTTACGGTGTAATTTTTTAGAAAAATAATCCAGTATAAAAAAGTTACTAGCGTTTAAATATGATGGGGAAAATGGCATGTGATTAGCATCTGCACCATTGTTTGGATCTTACAATGTTACCCCTCCTGGTAGTTATAAGGTTCCCATTATTTACAAAAATGCCACCGCATCATCTTAGCCACAAATCACAAAGATCCTATGGCTGAAAATCGTTCTCACTGTTCTCACACTTCAAATCGTTCTCTCCTGATCCTGTTCCTACATATATATACTAATTTATTTTTAAATCTAAACATAAACACATATATTTGTCAAACTTAAACATACTACATACTAACATACTAATTTATACATACTACAAACTTTTAAGCAATGGCATATCAATTTTACATACATACTAACATATACACATTTACATACAAACATACATCCTTATACACACATTTACATTCCTACACAAACCCAAAATTACACAATTTTTTCAACATTTACATACAAACATACACATATTTTCACCAGCTACACATAATTTATACATTCTTACAAACACCTACATACACACATACATAGACTCACATACATACATTATGACCAAATACACATAATTTATACATACTTACAAGCTAACATACACACATACATACTAATATACACACATTTTCACCAAATGCACATAATTTATACATACTTACAAGCTAACATACACATGTACATACTAACATACATCTACATACACACATATATAGACTTACATACACACATTTTTACCAAGTAAACATAAATTATAAATTTTCACATACATTTACTAACATATACACATTTACAAACAACATACATCCTCAAAAATCAAGAAATTAACAAAATGTATAACAAAATCAAGAACAAAATCAACTTAAACAAAGAATACTAACCGATTTGGAGTAGATCTTGGTGAAATTGATGAAGAATGGCCGAAATTCTCTAGCATACACACATACATACACCCAAAATCAAGATATTAACAAATTTTTAACAAAATCAAGAACAAAATCAACTTAAACAGAGAATACTAACCGATTTGGAGTAGATCTTAGCGAAATTGATGAAGATGGCCAAATTAGGGGTAAACCCGTGAGAGAGATGAAGAGTTTGGTGGGAAAATGGGGAAAAATGGGAGAAATCCCGCTTTTAGCTGTGCAGTCTGCGTAAAGGTAATAGAGGCGACACGCGTCGCCGCTATTACCTTAATGTGTCGCCGATATTGAGTGTGTTTAACCCCAACCGTTAGATCAAGATAACAAATGGATGGCTGGGGTTTAATATGGGACACCGTGTTTCGAATCGACTAATAGCGGCGACATATGGTCTGTCGCCGTTATTGGTGTCACTGCTATTACCCATTATTCTTGTAGTGCACCACCGTCATCGTCAACCCTATTATAAAAAAAAAACAATTTCTTTAGGTCCACATATTAACGGGGCCTCTAATGATTTTTTAGGGTTTTTGTTTGCGATAAAAGTAAAAAACTTGATATCTTCAGTTTGTGATTTATGAATTCAGAAGATGACTGGGGGCCTAAAAGAAGAAGGCATATACATAGGTTCCCCCTCCACCGTACTTTTCTATTGTGTAAAACTAAGCTGAAAAGAGATATTAAGAAAGTATTGCTTTGAATCCGGTCTTATCTTTATATTTTTCTTGTATTTGTTTAATCACTGTTAGGTCATTTGAGATCGTTGATACTTGTTTAAGTGACAACTCATACTTTTGACCCTAATAATTGGAAAGGGTTACACATCTTAAAATAATTATTATTGTTAGTTTTAAATAATTACTTGTTACAAGTGAAACGAATTATTTAACCGACATTTTTTGTCAAGCTTATACGGGTAGACATGTATACAAACTATATACTCCGAATATTCATTTTAATTTTAACCAGTAATGATATTTTTACCGTTGTATTTATTTTATATAATTTAAATGAGCGGGTTCATTTTATGCAAGGAGGTTAAACCCAGTTTGTATACGTAGGTTAAACCCAACCCACCTACCCAAACCCTAGGTATATAACCATCTTTTTGTCTTCTCCTCTTCATTCTCACACAACTACTCAAACCCTAGCCTCCATCAGGACACTTTATAACTGTATCCAAAAACCTATGAACTCACTCATCATTATGTGTTGACACTTGTTCTTGCATGTTTTTCTCAGGTTGCTAAGGTAGCACACATCAGGACTAGGATGCATTTTGGAGTCGCATTGATTTCACCAAACAAATAGACTCATTTTTAAATTACATTAACTATTTTGATTTTGTAATTGTTACGCTTTGGCAACTCATTTGTATAAACAGTATTTTCTCATTATTGAGCAAATTAGGAAAAAATTTAAACTCATATAGTGGTTATTCAGTATGAGACTAATGACTATGATCCTGGTGTGTCACACACCTCGCGGTAGGACTCCGCATGTGGATTTTTGAGGGTGTGACAGATTGGTATCAGAGCCAATGGTTATAGTGAACTAGGTTTGCATTAGAGAGTAGACTTAGTCTATACCCTTAGACACTGCATTAGTCATACACCAACACAAACTCTCATACATAACATGCATAGACACCCACGCATGGCATACTTAGATACTCTTACATGATATAAACAAACATCCATACAAATTATACGTATGAACGTAGCATCTAAGCATACATTGAAATTGCGGGCATGTCGACATCATCCACTTTACTCTATACTGACGAGGATCACATCAATCTCTTTGAATCTTTATCCTTATTGGCGATGTCTGTGGGATCACCAACAACAGGTATCTACTCCTGTCCAATGTCCGTGAGTCGGAGCCTCTGGAGGAACTTCTTACACCACAATCATCTACACCTTCTCCTACACCACAGAGCTGAACAAAACACTGCCTTAAGCCTACCGATGGTACTATTGGGTACGGTGAGTTTTCTCAGGTCCATGTTTGGGACGACACCCACCATTGACGCATATCTCTTGGGAGTTGGGTTCATCGAAAACGAGTCCCTTCCCCACCTACCAGCGACAATACCCCAACCTCACTAGCTTTACTCTACATTAAGCCCTAGCTCATGGGCCTCGCATGAGGTGCAATGCTTTGAGGCAAACCCTTGCACACATTATTGCATAAATCCATTGACACTAAGATGTCATCATTTTATTTTCCGAACCCTGATTCACATATTTGGTTGATATTCTCTGGAAGATGGATTGACCATGAAGTCGGAGCACTTTGCTCATTGCAACCTCGAACTCTCTTCTAACTCGGATGACTTAATAACTGATTTGCTCCGTCTAGTAACATAAGTCAAAGAATTGGTTTCATCTCTCGAAGTCATCTTTTATGTGCATGTTTGTTCCATGGGCGCATTTACATCTATAATCCGCTGGATTGGATCCTCATGGTGTGTTTCAACTTGAGTGAATCTTCATATTAATCTCTTCCAGACTACTCTTTCTCATATAAACCCCAGATGATCAACGTTTGGTTGATGACTAAGCTTTTGATGACCCTATCATTTTGATAACACTTCGTACTCGACAATTCAATCTGGGGGACATTTTGAGACAAGATAGATGAAACTCGGGTGAGCATGCAAATCAACTTATCATTACGGGTGCACACGTAATAGTAATTTGTGATGCATGTGAATCCTTGTGAAACCTTGTGTGTGGATAAATTGTCCTAACCTACGATTTTTGTAACATCCGTAAAAAACGGATACCTAAAATCCGACCCGGATTTAAAGAAAAAAATGGACCTTTTTAAATTAAATAAAAAATAACAATAAGAATAAAAAAAAAATATATTTTTTACTAATAGATCATCGTCACATATCACATGCAATTAAAACCGGACAAGAGACGTTAATTTATAAAGGTTCATAGTTAGTATCGTTATAATTACATTAGCGAAACATAAACAGAGTTAATGATTGTTGGTTAATTAAATTTATAGTTTGGTGTTTGTTTTGTAAGAATTTAAAACTTTAAAATAAATTAAACTAGGTAGTTGGTTGTTCCTCATAATCGGAAAGGGTTACACATCTTAAAATAATAATTATTATTATTAGTTTTAAATAATAAATACTTGTTGCAAGTGAAACAAGTTATTTAACCGACATTTCTTTTCAAGCTTATACGGGTAGACATGTATACAAACTATATACTCTGAATATTCTTTTTAATTTTAACCATTAAAGATATTTTTACCGTTGTATTTATTTTATATAATTTAAATGAGCGGGTTCACTTTACGCAAGGATGTTAAACCCAGTTTGTATACGCAGGTTAAACCTAACCCACCTACCCAAAATCTAGGTATATAACCATCTTTTTCTCTTCTCCTCTTCATTCTCACACAACTACTCAAACCCTAGCCTCCATGTTCCCTCTACTCTCTCTCTAGAAAGCTCAAGAAGAAGCTATCTTGTTCGGGTTCTTGATCTTCATCTCTATCGCTTTAGTTAATCCCTCTAACACACACTCATAAGTTGTTATTCATGGTTGCGTTTCGTTGATTTCTTGGATTCTTGATGCATGATAACATGGATTTTATGTATTAGGGTTTGCTAAAAACATGTATTATAATGATTCTTGATAATCTAGTAACTTGATGATCACGTATGCATGTTAGGGTTTCGATTATGTGTGGTTTTGATAATGAAACTTAATGTCAAATTCGTGTATGTGATGTTATTAGGCTTTTGATTGCTGAAAATAGTGTTTTTGGTGTCATAAACATGTTTTTGATGAAAGCTGAAAGAAAACAGATTCTGTCCTGATTTTACAGCCGAATTGTATCAGCTGTAACAGGGTCAAAATTTAACAAAAACATGTGTTTCTTGACTCTAAAATGTAACTACAGGAAATAGCTTTCAAACCATACTGGAATCATAATTTTTCGATGAGTTTTGATATTTTAAATGACTTTTTCCGTGTCGAAGGTGCAGGCTGCGTTTTTCGGCAGAAATTGTAGCCTATTACGAATGTCATAACTCAATCCGTGTTGTGAACTAATATGAGAAATTTATACAGCAAGTAGTTCTAGGAGATTCCCAAATTCTCCAACTGGAATTTCGTTAAAGGATTTAACGAGGATTTTTAAACAATTTTTATCGTAAACTATCGCCAGAAAGTGACGAATCAGAGTTATGTGCACTATTTGATTTTTCATGAATTTTCTGAAAACAATTAAGCTCTAAAAAGTTTACCTAAGGAGAAGTGGACCATTTTTCACGTCACATAAATTTATCGTAATTTTTGAAGCTCATTTATTATTTTAATAAAATCCCCGAATACAGCTAAGTTTCAGAGTTCTAAACTGGTAGTGCAGTGAATTGACTTTTATGTATTGTGTTGCTTGTGTTATCATAGGATGCTAATACTTGTTTAGCACCTACATGAATGTCATTTAACATGTATGTTATGCTATGATCCTATACCCAAATGCACCCGAATGAACATCTAAGTGTCAATGCGATGCCTGCTATGTGTTAGATACATGTAGAGTTTGCGTGCCTTGTATAAACACACAATAACAAACCTAATGGTAACCATAATAGGAAGTGGTTGACCACATCAGCTCGTAATTTGTTTAAGTCATACCGAGCAAAACAACGGTGAGTTCACGACCCCTATTTCTTTTAAATGTTTTTAAAACAAAGGGGGAGAAAACATGCACTACATTACGGTAAAGTAATGTCATAACGTTATGGTAAGTGTCACACCCCGACCGCGTAAAACAACAAAGCGCGGCGGAAACATCGGGGCATGTTGCAACAGAATTATCGTTTCATAACCATGGATACAAAAGTGTTTCGTTTTATTGATAATATTAAACATTAACATTGTCTTAACACATAACAAACAAGTTTTATATAGACTATCATAGTTTTATGTCACTAAGGCTTCGTCCAGATCCTACGTGACTCATGCATCTTAGAAATCATCATCAAGCATCAATTCCTGAAACATATGTGAAAACAAAGTCAGCAAAGAAATGCTGGCGAGTACATAGGTTTTATAGGAGTCTCGAAATCATGGCTCGTTTAGATGTTGCAATACTTTATTAAAAACCTTGTTTTGAAAAGAGTACAATATTGCAACTTAATTAACCAACTCAAATCAAGCGGTTTATAGTTTATAAAACCTCGTAGCCATGATTCTTAACCCAAAAACCTTTGTTTTAGTAAAGCACATTGTAAAACATCTCGTAAAGCTTGTTAATAAAACTCGTTTGTTACTTCGAAAACATCGTTGTGTGACATCGTTTTGCTATCGTTTACCCAGGTGTACTAAATAACGCCACGGTATGTAATATGTTGAAAACATTTATATATAAGAAGTACCAGCGGCGTATCTACCATGCTTTCACCATATCACACCCGTCCCGTTATCTAAACACTTAACCAAAGATCCATCGTTTACCCAAATCGTTTAACATCGTTTACTAATCGTTTATAAATCATTTACTTGTTCAAATCGTCCCAATTCGTTTACTTGTTTATATCGTCCCAATTCGTTTACTAGTTTAAATCGTCCTTGTTTTAATTGTGAGAACTCATATATGGTCGTCTCGCTAATAACATTCAAACCTTCATGACTCGTTCATCGTTCCACTCGCTCTCGCATTAACAAACCACCAAAGGGTAAGTTAACATTTATCAGATTCAGTCGTTACCCACAACCCCCACACATAACCACGGGTGTTGTAAAATAACGGGATTTGTCAGATCCTATGGTACCATAACCTAATACTGGTCGGCTTGATCATTGTTAATGAATGTCATTTGTTATGTAACCCAACCAACAAGTTCGTTCACATTATTGAAATCGTTATTAGTTTTGCATAAACCATTGAAAATCGTTTGTGAAACCATCGTTATAACATCGAAAATCGTTTGTGAAACCATCGTTATAGCCTTGAAAACATTTAGCACATATGAATCACCCCAAAACAATTGAAAACAGTAAAATAAGGGAACTATGTACTCACAGTAGTGCAAGGTATCGTCAATCAATAGAACTTCAACAAACTCGAGCAAACCAGTGAAATCAAACAACACCTAGTAATCGAACCGCTAGTCAAACAACAGATTTCCTAAATCGGAAGATCGGACAGAATGAGGTCTTGTAAACCAAATGAGTGTTGGAACTCAAGTGATATGGTTTAACAAAGCCTACATCCTAAATTGGAATTTAACCTAAGTGCTTTCGACCCATCGTGACCCATTAAGGTAGCTTACGCCACTTTAACGCGTCGTGCGCGCAAAGAGCTTTCGGAACGCCTAACTAGTTCTACGATAAGTAAAATATGCCTTAACATGTCTAATATTGTTGTCAAATCAGTTTAGATGTCAAATGTTATGTTACATATGTTTAATTACCAATTATACATGAAAAGAGTATTCTGGTAATTTACCTAAGGCATATAAACTACCTATCATACAACTACTTAAACGTCGTGACCATAAGGTATAACCTCGGAAGGTTATTCCCTATATACTATGGTCACCTAATATATTTGGTCGGATCCTAATGATCGACCAAATGGGTCGGGTTCGAAGGTATAAGCGATTTATCAGATCGCTTACCCTACGACCCTAGACAACGTGGTAATCAGTAGGCATAGTCCCAAGGGACTATAACCATCGTGATTACAATCACGTTGCGAAGTTCAAACGAACTTCGCATTGACCATAAGCTGGTCAACGCTGAAAGTCAAACAAAGTTTGACTTTCGGACTCGAAAAGCAATAAAAGAACGAAAGAATACTTACGAAGGGTCCCCGAATGCTAATCTAGATCCAAATAACTCAGGTATGAAACAATGGTTCCAACTTAGAGTCTTTTAGATCAGATTCTTGTGAGTTTAGAAGTGAAGTGGGTTGGGTATTTATAGTATTCGGAGAACCGTTAAGATCGTTTCTTGGAAAAGGGGGCACGATCTAAGCCGTACACTTGTTGGAAAGTTGTGGTAACTCATTTGGCACTAACCATAGGGTTTTGACAAGTGTCCTTGGCCTTTGGAGGGTGTTAAGGGCTGAACAAATGAGTTTATGCATTTTTTATATATTTTTTTTTTCTATTTTTTTTTTATTATTTTTGCAGTTTTGCAGTTTTGGTTCCTGTGCGCGTATCGTCGTGTTTTGGCACTTCTAACACCCGTCAAGCCCATTTTTAAGCTTCACAAGGATGTTAAAGTATAAGGAACATGAAACATGCTCAAAAATATCTCGGATGTCGGTTCGTTTGGTCGTACGATCGCGATGTTCGCTTAATTACGACGGTATGCGCATAAGCGCGAAAAACGATCCAAATGACGCGACGAATGGATTTTTCTTATGCCAAACACTAAAATAAAATATTTTAGTGCTTACATAAATTTTTGGATGTCCCGATGTATTCAGAACGTAAGATATGCGCGAAAGTGCAAACTTGTGCACTTTTTGACACTTTTAGTCCCTGAATGAGCATAAAGTTTATTTTAGCATACCGTACCCCTCAAAGCATATTTCTAAGCTATGTAAAGGATATTTAGGGTATGTTTAACTTATGATCAAGTTCTGGAATGTTCGTTACTGTGTAAATCCTCATAGTTTCACAGTTTGACACGATTAGTCCCTGTGATCGAATAGACTTGTTTTCAACACACCAAACCATTCAAAACTTATTTCTAAGTTATGTGAAGGTTATTTAAGGTATGTTAAGCCTATGTCACTATTCTGGAGTGTTTGTTGCATTAAACTGGTTATATTTACGCATCAGTGCGCGTATAACCTTCCAGAAAGCGATTTAAAGCTTGAAATCGGAATCGAATCGAATTGTAAAATCACCAAACAAAATTGTACACATAACAACATCAAAACACATATAATAACATCAAATCACATTGTTTTATTAATAATAAACATTGTTTTACATCGTTCATCGGTGATAAAGTACAGTTGTCACAGTCTCCCATACTTCAGGAAATTTCGTCCCGAAATTTTAACTAGAGGAAGCTTGTGAAAACAAATGTGGATACTTCGTCTTCATCTGGTCCTCACGTTCCCAAGTAAACTCAGGACTACGTTTGGATTCCCAGCGAACCTTGACCAAGTGAATCCGTTTGTTCTTCAACTGTTTGTATGTACGTTCCACTATCTCCACAGGTTTCTCGACAAAGTGCATCGTTTCATCTATTTGGATCTCGTCGAGAGGAATGTGAAGATCAGCGTCAATTAAACATTTTCTCAAATTGGATACGTGAAAAGTCGGGTGAACATTTCCAAGCTCTGGAGGTAGCTCTAGTCGATAGGCAACCTTTCCAATTCTTTCAACAATCTTAAATGGTCCAACGTATCGTGGTGCAAGTTTTCCTTTCCTTCCAAATCTCACGACTCCCTTCCAAGGTGAAACCTTGAGTAGGACACGATCTCCGACTTGAAATTCTAAGGGCTTGCGTCGCAAATTCGCATATCTCTTTTGACGTAATCTAGCCGTCACAAGATTATTGCGGATTTTCTTGATCTTGTCTGTTGTTTCCAGAACGAGTTCAGGTCCAGTAAGCTAAGCTTCACCGGTCTCGTTCCAACAAACAGGTGAACGACATTTTCGACCGTAGAGAGCTTCGAATGGTGCCATTTTAATACTAGTATGATAGCTGTTGTTGTAAGAAAACTCGATCAGTGGCAGATTAGAATCCCAACTACCACCAAAGTCTATTACACATGCCCTAAGCATATCCTCCAAAGTTTGAATCGTTCTCTCGGATTGGCCATCTGTTTGGGGATGGTAAGCAGTGCTTAGATTCAGTTGGGTTCCCAAAGCAGATTGCATGGCCTTCCAGAAATGAGATGAAAATCGAGCATCACGATCCGAAATGATGTCCAAAGGAACACCATGTCGTGACACAATTTCATCGACATAAATCTTTGCAAGTTTATCAGCAGAATAATCCTCGCGAATCGCAATAAAATGAGCTGACTTCGTTAATCGATCGACCACAACCCAAATAGCATCGTGACCTTTAGATGTACGCGGTAATTTAGTGATGAGATCCATCGTAATGTTCTCCCACTTCCAAACCGGTATTTCTGGCTGTACAAGCAAACCAGAAGGTCGTTGATGTTCGGCCTTGACTTTGAGACAAGTTAGGCATTTTGATACATACAAGGCAACATCCTTCTTCATACCAGGCCACCAAAACTTAGTACGAAGATCCTTGTACATTTTATCAGCACCAGGATGGATAGAATATCGAGATTTATGAGATTCGTCCATTACCAAGGTGCGAAGATCGTCCTGATTAGGAATCCACAAACGATCCATGAAATAGAGCAATCCATCGTCTTTCGCTTCGAGTTTAAGCTCAAGTTGATGTGGTAATTCATTACCTATCAAATTTTGTGAAACACAAAATTGCTGAGCTTGAAGAACACGAGTTTGAAGATCGGATAGCGTTTGAACAGAATGAAGCTTGACTCGTTCTTTTCGACTAAGCGCATCGGCTACGACATTCGCCTTACCAGGATGGTAGCGAATCTCGCAATCGTAATCGCTCAAGAGTTCAACCCAACGTCGTTGCCTCATATTCAGCTCTTTCTGATTAAGAATATGCTGGAGACTTTTGTGGTCTGTGAAAACCACACACTTCGTTCCATAGAGGCAGTATCTCCAGATTTTAAGCGCAAAAACCACAGCTCCTAACTCAAGATCATGAGTCGTGTAGTTCTTCTCGTGAATTTTCAGCTGTCTAGATGCATATGCAATAACTTTACCTCGTTGCATGAGGACGCAACCTAGGCCTAAGTTGGATGTATCGCAGAAGACAACGAAATCATCGCTTCCCTCGGGCAGAGATAGAACAGGAGCATTACATAACTTTTGCTTCAGCGTTTGAAACGCTACTTCTTGCTTGGGTCCCCACTCAAAAGGCTTTTTCTTCTGAGTCAAAGCAGTGAGTGGAACCGCAATTTTCGAGAAATTTGAAATGAATCGCCGATAGTAACCAGCAAGACCAAGGAAAGATCGAATCTCTGTAGGCGTCGTCGGTGTATTCCAGTCCTTAATTGCAACAATCTTGGATGGATCTACATGAATACCCTGCTCGTTGACAATATGACCCAAGAACTGAACTTCTTTAAGCCAGAATTCACATTTGGAGAATTTAGCAAAAAGTTGTTCCTTCTTCAGGAGTTCCAATGTCAAACGAAGGTGTTGCTCGTGCTCGGCTCGAGACTTTGAATAGATCAAGATGTCATCAATAAAAACAATGACGAACTGATCTAAATAAGGCTTACAGACCCTATTCATTAAGTCCATGAAAACAGCAGGAGCATTTGTCAAACCGAAAGGCATGACAGTGAACTCGTAATGCCCATATCTTGTGCGAAAAGCAGTTTTGGGAATATCTTCTTCGAGAACACGAAGTTGATGATACCCAGAACGCAGATCGATCTTGGAAAAGCATTAAGCACCCTGCAGCTGATCGAAGAGGTCATCAATTCGAGGTAGGGGATATCGATTCTTGATGGTGAGCTTATTAAGCTCACGATAATCGATACACATTCGAAAAGATCCATCTTTCTTTTTCACGAAGAGGACAGGAGCTCCCCAAGGTGAAAATCTTGGTCGAATGAATCCTTTATCAGATAACTCTTGGAGCTGCTTTGATGATTCTTGCATCTCAGATGGTGCAAGTCGATAAGGCGCTTTTGCAATCGGGTTGGTGTTGGGTACAAGGTCAATATGAAACTCGACTTGACGAACTGGAGGCAAACCAGGCAGTTCATCAGGAAACACCTCTGGATAATCCCGAACAATCGGAATATCCTGAATACTCTTGCTCTTGTCTTTCTCCTCGGTGACATGTGCTATAAAAGCAACATATCCCTTCTTTAAAAACTTTTGGGCTTTCGTACACGACATCAGCTTCAAACCATCTGATGGTTTTTCGCCATGAACTTCCAGAACATCGCCAGAAGACAAAGGAATACGAACAATCTTGTCGAAACAAACCACCTCAGCATGGTGTTTGGTTAACCAATCCATTCCAATGATAATGTCGAAGCTTCCAAGTTGCATCGGTGTGAGGTCAATAGGAAAAAGATGGTTATCAAGGTTCAACTGACAACCATGAATAACAGAATCGAGAACAACAGGTTTACCAGTGGCAATCTCAACAGATAATGGTTTCCTCAGTTTAGTTCTAGGTATCGCAAGCAAAGGCTCGAATGATAATGAAACAAAACTTCTATCGGCACCAGAATAAAAAAGAATAGATGCAGGTCGATTGTTAACAAGAAACGTACCGTTGACAACCTCGTTGTCGGCCCTTGCTTCGTTTGCATTCAAGTTGTACGCTCGTCCACGAGGGGGATTCACATTGACGTTGACGTTTGCATTCGGGTTTGCGTTTGCATTCATCAGTCTTGGACAGTTGTTGCGGAAGTGACCATACTCTCCGCAATTATAACATGATCCCGGTGGGAATCTCACAGCATTTCCCTGACCCGGAGCTGGAACCTGGGCAACCTGATTCTGTCCAAAACGACAAAAGTTTGCCAAATGCCCAAGTTTACCACACGTCGCACATTGTCTGCAAGCTTGTTGTGCAGCGTGATGACCGTTGCAACGTGCACAATGAGGTGCGGTACCAGCATACGCTTTCTTTGCAGGTGGCTGAGCTGGTTGGTTCTGCGGGTTCTGAGCGGCCTGTACTGTAACAGCAAAATTTTGGGCACCCTTTCGCTTCTTTGATTTCTTCGACGTCTCACCTTCCTTACCCTTACCCTTATTCTTGTTCTTCTCAGAATCAGTCGCCTTCTTTTTATCACCCTTGCGGGTGAGTTTACCCTTCCTGACTTGTGTCTCAGTGAGGGTAGCAGACAACTCGATAGCTTGGCGAAGGGTAGGAGGATTAACACCGGTCACAATCTCTAGAATAGAATCAGGTAGGCCATCGATATATCTCTCGATTGCTTTATCCGGAGGGGTAACCATGGTGGGACACAATAGACTGAGTTCTTCAAAACGATCCGTGTAAGCACGGTGTTCAGCCCCATCATGCTTTCAGTTGTTAAACTCTCATTCCAAAACCCGAATCTCGTGACGGGGGCAAAACTCCTTCATCATGAGAGCCCAAAGCTCTTCCCATGTTTGTGCCATCGCCACTTCGGCACCCCTGTCGCGCTTAATACCATTCCACCAGGTAAGCGCTCGCTTCTCAAACACGCTCGAAGCAAATTCAACCTTACGCGCATTCTGACACTGCACATGTATGAATGTGCTATCGATACTCTCAAACCATTGTAGGAGCGCAGTTGCTCCTTGCGATCCCGAAAACTTAAGCGGCTTCGCGGCATTGAAATCCTTGAATTTACACGGTGCATTATTGTTGTTGTTATTGTTGTTGTTAATATTGTTGAATATCTCGTGGACTTGGGTTACAACACCGGGAAGCACAGCAGCCACTTGCTGAGAAACCAGGGCTGCAATTTCTTCAATAGTAAAAGTTCGAGGATCACGTCGAGGAGGCATTGTCTAACAAGGAAACAAGAGAATCGAGTGAGGTTGAGATTTAGGAAGAATAAAAGAGGCATCGAAAAAACACAGGGAAGGCGATCATTTGTCTGTTACCTCGAACAAACAAACGACACGCAGTGACTAATCAAAGTAAATAGATCAAAAATAATGTATCGCGAAGACATGCTCGCCTATAAGTGAACACTCATCCCAAGAATTCCCAGGTAAGCACAACTGGTCTCGCGTCTGATGAGATATATACGAAGTGCTTGCCTAGACAGAAAACCCAGAATACAGGCATTCACCCTTCCAGTTTGCACGTGTTCACATTATTTAAAACCCAAAACTTTGACGAGATTTTGGAAACTCAAAGGGGGTTCAAAACCTTACAATAGAGGGTTCAAAACCTTGTAATAAATTATTCAAAAACAGAAGATTGTTTTTCACAAAAAAATCGTTTCAGAAAATTTGTTTTTTTTTTTGTTTTGATAATCACCTAAGGATAGGTGATATGCATGTTTTAGGATCTAAACACAAGATAACTTGTGTTGGGTCCTAGAAGTTATAGTCTAGGTCAAAGAATTACTAAAAACCTAATTCCCTATAACCATTGGCTCTGATACCAACTCTTCTGTCACACCCCGACCGCGTAAAACAACAAAGCGCGGCGGAAACATCGGGGCATGTTGCAACAGAATTATCGTTTCATAACCATGGATACAAAAGTGTTTCGTTTTATTGATAATATTAAACATTAACATTGTCTTAACACATAACAAACAAGTTTTATATAGACTATCATAGTTTTATGTCACTAAGGCTTCGTCCAGATCCTACGTGACTCATGCATCCTAGAAATCATCATCAAGCATCAATTCCTGAAACATATGTGAAAACAAAGTCAGCAAAGAAATGCTGGCGAGTACATAGGTTTTATAGGAGTCTCGAAATCATGGCTCGTTTAGATGTTGCAATACTTTATTAAAAACCTTGTTTTGAAAAGAGTACAATATTGCAACTTAATTAACCAACTCAAATCAAGCGGTTTATAGTTTATAAAACCTCGTAGCCATGATTCTTAACCCAAAAACCTTTGTTTTAGTAAAGCACATTGTAAAACATCTCGTAAAGCTTGTTAATAAAACTCGTTTGTTACTTCGAAAACATCGTTGTGTGACATCGTTTTGCTATCGTTTACCCAGGTGTACTAAATAACGCCACGGTATGTAATATGTTGAAAACATTTATATATAAGAAGTACCAGCGGCGTATCTACCATGCTTTCACCATATCACACCCGTCCCGTTATCTAAACACTTAACCAAAGATCCATCGTTTACCCAAATCGTTTAACATCGTTTACTAATCGTTTATAAATCGTTTACTTGTTCAAATCGTCCCAATTCGTTTACTTGTTTATATCGTCCCAATTCGTTTACTAGTTTAAATCGTCCTTGTTTTAATTGTGAGAACTCATATATGGTCGTCTCGCTAATAACATTCAAACCTTCATGACTCGTTCATCGTTCCACTCGCTCTCGCATTAACAAACCACCAAAGGGTAAGTTAACATTTATCAGATTCAGTCGTTACCCACAACCCCCACACATAACCACGAGTGTTGTAAAATAACGGGATTTGTCAGATCCTATGGTACCATAACCTAATACTGGTCGGCTTGATCATTGTTAATGAATGTCATTTGTTATGTAACCCAACCAACAAGTTCGTTCACATTATTGAAATCGTTATTAGTTTTGCATAAACCATTGAAAATCGTTTGTGAAACCATCGTTATAACATCGAAAATCGTTTGTGAAACCATCATTATAGCCTTGAAAACATTTAGCACATATGAATCACCCCAAAACAATTGAAAACAGTAAAATAGGGGAACTATGTACTCACAGTAGTGCAAGGTATCGTCAATCAATAGAACTTCAACAAACTCGAGCAAACCAGTGAAATCAAACAACACCTAGTAATCGAACCGCTAGTCAAACAACAGATTTCCTAAATCGGAAGATCGGACAGAATGAGGTCTTGTAAACCAAATGAGTGTTGGAACTCAAGTGATATGGTTTAACAAAGCCTACATCCTAAATTGGAATTTAACCTAAGTGCTTTCGACCCATCGTGACCCATTAAGGTAGCTTACGCCACTTTAACGCGTCGTGCGCGCAAAGAGCTTTCGGAACGCCTAACTAGTCCTACGATAAGTAAAATATGCCTTAACATGTCTAATATTGTTGTCAAATCAGTTTAGATGTCAAATGTTATGTTACATATGTTTAATTACCAATTATACATGAAAAGGGTATTCTGGTAATTTACCTAAGGCATATAAACTACCTATCATACAACTACTTAAACGTCGTGACCATAAGGTATAACCTCGGAAGGTTATTCCCTATATACTATGGTCACCTAATATATTTGGTCGGATCCTAATGATCGACCAAATGGGTCGGGTTCGAAGGTATAAGCGATTTATCAGATCGCTTACCCTACGACCCTAGACAACGTGGTAATCAGTAGGCATAGTCCCAAGGGACTATAACCATCGTGATTACAATCACGTTGCGAAGTTCAAACGAACTTCGCATTGACCATAAGCTGGTCAACGCTGAAAGTCAAACAAAGTTTGACTTTCGGACTCGAAAAGCAATAAAAGAACGAAAGAATACTTACGAAGGGTCCCCGAATGCTAATCTAGATCCAAATAACTCAGGTATGAAACAATGGTTCCAACTTAGAGTCTTTTAGATCAGATTCTTGTGAGTTTAGAAGTGAAGTGGGTTGGGTATTTATAGTATTCGGAGAACCGTTAAGATCGTTTCTTGGAAAAGGGGGCACGATCTAAGCCGTACACTTGTTGGAAAGTTGTGGTAACTCATTTGGCACTAACCATAGGGTTTTGACAAGTGTCCTTGGCCTTTGGAGGGTGTTAAGGGCTGAACAAATGAGTTTATGCATTTTTTATATATTTTTTTTCTATTTTTTTTATTATTTTTGCAGTTTTGCAGTTTTGGTTCCTGTGCGCGTATCGTCGTGTTTTGGCACTTCTAACACCCGTCAATCCAATTTTTAAGCTTCACAAGGATGTTAAAGTATAAGGAACATGAAACATGCTCAAAAATATCTCGGATGTCGGTTCGTTTGGTCGTACGATCGCGATGTTCGCTTAATTACGACGGTATGCGCATAAGCGCGAAAAACGATCCAAATGACGCGACGAATGGATTTTTCTTATGCCAAACACTAAAATAAAATATTTTAGTGCTTACATAAATTTTTGGATGTCCGGATGTATTCAGAACGTAAGATATGCGCGAAAGTTCAAACTTGTGCACTTTTTGACACTTTTAGTCCCTGAATGAGCATAAAGTTTATTTTAGCATACCGTACCCCTCAAAGCATATTTCTAAGCTATATAAAGGATATTTAGGGTATGTTTAACTTATGATCAAGTTCCGGAATGTTCGTTACTGTGTAAATCCTCATAGTTTCACAGTTTGACACGATTAGTCCCTGTGATCGAATAGACTTGTTTTCAACACACCAAACCATTCAAAACTTATTTCTAAGTTATGTAAAGGTTATTTAAGGTATGTTAAGCCTATGTCACTATTCCGGAGTGTTTGTTGCATTAAAATGGTTATATTTACGCATCAGTGCGCGTATAACCTTCCAGAAAGCGATTTAAAGCTTGAAATCGGAATCGAATCGAATTGTAAAATCACCAAACAAAATTGTACACATAACAACATCAAAACACATATAATAACATCAAGGAACATTGTTTTATTAATAATCAACATTGTTTCTCATCGTTCATCGGTGATAAAGTACAGTTGTCACAGTAAGGTAACGCCACACCTGTTAGAGTTTTTGTTATATTAGTTATGGTCACAAAGAAGCATTATATCACATGTCAGTCCCCTTAAAACTTACGATGCCGTTAGTATTGGATTATAGCGAGGGAATGTTTGGTAGTACTACTGGGCCCGACAAGCCCCACTCGTGCTGGTCGCGCCAATTATACCGAACGTTGATGGTCACGGGTGTAGAATTTTCCTAACACTTAGCCATGGTTGGTGATAGACCTGGCACAATAGGGGCAACAATGTCAGTTTTGGATCGAACACTTTGTTGACATGACTTAGGTTAACTACCTACATATATAACCAATGTTGTAGAAGGCGCTAGGCGCTAGTCGGGCGGTGAGGTACAGCCTAGGGATTAATCGGGATTAATCAGGATTAATCGGGATTAATCGGAATGGGATTTTTATATGTATTTTTTCAAAATTATATATATATACCCAATAATATAAAAATAATACTTCAAAATTCACATAAATACTTCAAGTTTCAGATAGTATGGTTCGATTTTGACCGATTTTGACCAATTTTGAACGCCTAGGACCGATTTTGATCGATTTTGACCGACTAATATTGTCCGATTAATCCGATTTTTGACCGCCTAGGACCGATTTTGACCGATTTTTGACCATGACTGATTAATTGACCGCCTAGCTCAAAATTAGGCAGTAAAGAACCGCCTAGCGCCTAGGCGCCGATTAATCAGCCGCCTAGGCCGATTTCTGCAACCATGTATATAACAAGTAACTGCTAAACACTGCAACTTACTATTTTGGGTTTAAAACAATGGAAAATTCTTGAGAAATAACCTACTTTATAATTGTATCAAAAAATTTGTGAATTCACTCATCATTATGTGTTGACACTTGTTCTTGCATGTCTTTCTCAGGTTGCTAAGGTAGCACACATCAGGACTAGGATGCATTTTGGAGTCGCATTGATTTCATCAAACAAATAGACTCATTTTTAAATTACATTAACTATTTTGATTTTGTAATTGTTAATCTTCACAACTCATTTCTATAAACACTATTTTCTCATTATTGAGTAAATCAGGAAAATTTTTAAACTCATATAATGGTTGTTCAGTATGACTAATGACTGTGATCCTGGTGTGTCACGCGCCTCGCAGTAGGACTCCGCACGTAAATTTTTGAGGGTGTGACAATTTAGATTAGTCCTGGAATGTTTTGCTTATGTTTTGTAGCTTTTAGAAGGTTCAAGGGTCTATTATGTAATTTCTTGTAAGTTAATAGCCTGACTCGGCGTGTTTAATATGCCAGCATAATTAATAATTACGCCAGTTAGTCAGACCTATATATATGATATGTTTGAAACCCTAGCCAAGCTTTTTGGCTAGTTCTTTGGTGAAAACCCTTGTGTTGTGCTTCTCTTGATCTTTCTTATGGTTAATCGAAATTCCAGGTGCTTGTTAGTGTTTATATCAGTTAGGAATCAATACAAAACTTGTTGCAAATCATCAAACCAAAAGCTTCATCTTCATCTTTTGAGTTTTCTTGACTTTTGCATATTTAAACACTTAATCAATAGGTGTTTGGATCAAAACAATCAAACCACTGTGATCCGGATTGATTTTGGGACCTACAATTTGATATCAGAGCCTTAGTACTCTTGATTGTTTGTGTTTTTGTTAAGATTCTTGAAGTCTTGAAGGTTTTTCAAAGTTTCAAGGTTTTCAAACTTTTGGACTTAAAATGGCTTGATTTGGTGTGATTAATTGTTAGGTTGTTGTTAATCAGTGATTTGGTAATCATTTGGGTCATTTTGATACAAAGAAACATGGTTTTTGGTTCATTTTTGAGTGATTAGAGGGTTTTTGTTCGTGTTAAAACCCTGCTGGGCGTAGATAATTTTGAATCCGGCGTAGATATTTTTGAATATAGCATATTTTCTTTGAAGATCGCGTATTTGACAATTCGCCGATTACTCACGAGCGTAGTTGTCATTTGCCGGTGAAATAGTACCAAAGATCTTATTAGCATAATTATCGAAGGCGACTTCGAGGACAGTGATAAAGAACCTTAGCATTTTTATCACGGTGATCGGCGAACTTAACCAAACTAATGTGTATGTTGTTTGTCTCAGCGGAATTAGCTAAATTCGCTAGTGTAGGATTAGAAAACTCATCAGCGTAGTAGTTGACACAATGTATTTGCTCGCTAATCATCTTCGTTCTCAGCGTTTTTGACTCAGTTTCGGCGAAGTTAATCTGTTTACCGCCGTATTTACACCAGTACTCGTCTTTCAACGGAATTACCTTCCGATCAGCTAATTAAACCTAAAATCTAATCAAAATGTCTTTGAACCAACTAAATCCAATCGCTCAAGCTGAACTAGAAATCGGAACGGCAACCCGACCACCAAAACTAAAAGGATTAGCTAATTTTGGTACTTGAAAAAACAACATCAAATCATTCTTTGAATACACCGATTACAACCAATGGATATCAATCACCATCGGACCCCGCGTACCAACGGTGATTCGAGGTTATGTGATAGTTGCAAACACCGACCCCACAACTTACACGAAAGAAGACACAACCCTATTCCAACGAGACCCCCATGCTCATGCCACTTTCACCATGGCCTTGTCCACTGATGATTATAAAATGTTTGAAGAATACACCACAAAACAAAAGAGACATGGTGCAGAAGGAATATGACATGTTTGGTGGAATCCGTAGAGAAAGTCTTTTCGATCATAACAGTCGCTTTCTGAATATGATGATTAAGATGAAGAAGGCTGGAAATCCAATTACCAATCGAGCTACCATAAAGAAACTTTTGGACTCACTTCCAAAAGAATGGAGACTGCAGTGCATGATGATAAAAAGGGATTTCCTTAACAGCACGAATCCTGTCACTTTGTCTGACTTGATCAACACTCCGAAGTCTTTCAAAATGGACGCAAACAAACGTGAAATGAATACAGCTAGTTATCCTCTAAAGTCCACCCAGTCAACTACAGGACTCGTGGCATTTCTCGCATCTGAAGGTGCAAGTCAACAAGTTTCAAACGTGTCTTACTTCAATGCTTCCGCAAGCGCATCTTAGGCTCCTCAGTCTAGTGAAAAGACAACCGTGGTCTGTGACACTCAAGCTTTGAAAATTTCAACTGAAAATGTGGTACTTTTCAACATGTTTCTGAGCAGCTATGAAGCTTTGATGTCAGGAGAACTCAAGAAAGAAATCTTTACAGCTGAAGACATGTATCAAGTGGATCCAGATGATATGGAGGAGATGGATTTGAAATGGCAAATGGCCATGATCACTCTAAGGCTGAAAAGTTTCAAGACAAGACTAGAAAGCGTCTGGCACTTGGAAAGGCTGGTTTCGACAAGTCTAAGCTAAGATGTTATAACTGCAAGAACTTGGGTCATTTCAAACGAGATTGCCCTTTGTTAAAGAATGAAAATGCTGAAACTACTCCTGCTGCAAGACCTGTCGCAATTGAAGGAAACAACAACAATAATGCTGCTCCTAACACACCAAAATCCTTAGTTCTTGAAGACTATGATTGGGCTGAAGAGATTGCTGAAGCTAAGGAACAGGTTAACAAGGCACTAATGGCAAAAATCTCTAGCGAGTCTTCATCATCATCGTCAAACTTTGTCGAGAAACAAGCTGTAGGAATCCCGAAAGGAGACGAAGCCACTGACAAGGGTCTGAAGAGTATTCTCACTCCAACTGAGCCAGTGGAAGACATGAAGACCAAAGAAGCTGAGAAGCCCAAGCAAAAGGAGCAAGTCCAGAAAGAAGCAAGTGGCGTCAAGGAAGAGAAGGCAAAAGCCCCAGCAGTAGCCATGAAAACGGAATCCATGAAAGAAAAGGAAGACAAGGATTTGGTAAATAGCATTCCATACGAGTTCAAAGTTAAACTGTGCTCACAATCATCTGTGAATGTCGTGGCGCATTACAAATCTCTCAACCTTGAGCTAATTAGGGATAAGAAAGAGTTTTGCAATTTAACAAAGAACTTAAAGAAAATGAAGCTGCATATCAGAGAAAGTTGAACTCAACTTTAGCTGAAATGGAGACTCTAAAAGAATTTGTTTTCAGAAAAGATTTTATCATTAATGACCTAACTAAAAGATTAGAAAAATTTCTTAATGAAAATAACAAATTGCAAATCATAATCGATAAATGGAATGTTAGCTAAAAGGCCTTGGTTGATATCGAGAATTGCCAGTGACCAACGTACGTGAAAGATGGGATCGGGTATAAGGATAAGCTAGGAAACGAAAGAAAAATCTTCTTTCCACCACATAGCAAAAACTATGTGCCTATGCCAACTCCTCATCCTGACAATGATTTGATTGACGAAAAAGATCTTATTGCTCAAAATGATTCTTTTAAAAATGAAACAACCACTAATATTTATGAAAGTAATGCAGTTACGTTTATGTGTAAAGAAGATGTGTGCGATGAGGAAGATGACTACAGTGGTTCAAAAATAGGCATAGGTTATTCAGGCGACAGCTATTCTACTGTTAACTGGTTCGCCTGGAACTGTGATAAGAAAATCAATATTCGGGATGAATATAATAATTTAACTAGGAAGGATGACTGTAATGGCCATGTGCCTAAAATTAACTCTTTGGATGACTGTAAGGGCCACGTGCCTACATTTAAGACTTGTGATCATGAAAGTGTGGTGATTGAATGTCATGATTTAAATTCTGCTTTGTGTGATGAAAAGATTATATGTGAACCTCCTATATTTGTTCCAGAATTGAAACATAACTGATTTGAAAAATTCCTCACCAAGGAAATTCCAGAATTTGTTCCTTCTCGAACAGGTAAAACAGAATCAGAAAAGGAAGAAAGCTGCAAAAAAGATTCAAACACCTCAACTTCAGAAAACGGTGAAGAAAATTCAAGCACTGAAGAAGATCAAAGCTCGGATAATTCAAGTGAAGATCAAAGTTCAGATGATTCAAGTGAAGATCAAAGTTAGGATAATTCGAGTGAAAATCAAGTTTCAGATTTTTCATCAGACACTGACAATGATGAAGACTGTTCAGAAGATGAAAGCCGTATCGACAAGAAAATGAAGAAAGTTGAGAGTTTAAGCAGCACTGCATCAGACGACTCTTCAAACAGCTCAAGACACTCATCACATACATCATCTTCTAACACGTCGACCTCCAAAAAGAAAAGAGCTAAATGCAAACGATGTTTTCCCTATGGTCATTTAGGAGATACAGCGAAACATTGTAAAAGGAAGAAATTTTCTGAACCAGAATATAATTTCGTAAAAGTTTCAAAGTGCAGTTTGATAATTTTAAGAAATCAATCAAAAGTCTAGTTAATACTACTACTTGTTTTTTGGAAACAAAAAGAAGATATCATGATTCAAAACCACGATAGATAAAAAATGAAACAAGTTTGGGTTCCGAAATCTAACTAATTTGTACATATTTCCTGTTGTTGTGTAAATAGAATAAACTCCAGAAATGGCTTCGGATGCTCATGGAATACATCTGTGTTGGTGCATATGTCTGTCAACTTCCTCTTGTATCGAGTCTTGTATTTGTTTGAATAGATCAGGGCACATAGTTCGAGAAAATTGAGAAAAACATAGGATGTAGCCATTTCGCACGAAATGGAAGATGTTCATTTTGTACGAAATGGAACTGACCATTTCATGTGAACCATTCCATGCGAAATGGACATGCCTATATATACCTGACTTGTCATTTCATTTGTAGAACTTTGTGATTCCGGTGCCGAGGTGATGCCGAAGTGTCTCCAGGCTGTAAAACGTTGTTATATCAATATACAAGACAATTATAGTGTATATCAAGCTGATTCAACATCAATACGTTTGTTTCCGCCTCTCGTATTGATTAGAACTCTTCTAAACGACTCGTTTTGGTCGTGCAAACGATCCTACATGTGGTATCAGAGCTCAGGAGGAAGAGTTCTTACCGACTCAGCTCGATTTTACCGAAAATTCTGATTTCTACACCTTCTTTTACAAGATTTTTCAAAATTAAACAAGATTTCATGGTTAAAATGGCTTAATTTTCTCATATAATGTGCGAAACTCTGTTTTAACTAACCCTTGAAAGAATCAGACCTAAAATCGACGTAAAACTTGATCAGTTTGTCAAAAACATGGCCGATTGTATGACATCAGCACCATTTCGCATGAGTTAAACTTTCCATATCGCACGGATTGGCAAGATTGGATTCCATTTCGCACCAGATTATCCATTTCGCTTGAATTTCACCAATTCGCACCAAATATCCTCCGTTTCGCACGATTTGGGCCCCATTTCGTTTGAAAGTGCCAACTCGTTTGAAACATAATTCCAATTCGCACGTAGTGGGTTAAAGGGATCCATTTAGTTTGAAAGATTCCATTTCGTGTGAGTCAATTCGTACGAAGTAGTCCAGCAGGTCAATTCGCTTGAAAGAGCCATTTCGCATCAAGTCCAATTCGTTTGAACCTCCAATTCACTTGAACTTTGTGATTTTGTGAAACATTTTACTGAAACATGGAAGAAGAGTTTTACAATGCCTTTGCTACTGCCCTAGGTACTCCTGTTACCATTGCTCAGAGTGTGAACATGGAAAATGAAACAGGAACGTTACAGAAACCTCCAAAGTTGATGGGCATTGAAGAATACTATTGTTGAAAGACCGTTTCGAAAATTGGGTTCAAGCAAATCATTTAAGGTCTTGGGAGTGTATTGAAAAGAAGTATGTTAAACCTCGTACAGATGTGGGAGTTATCAAACCTATTTCTGAATTGTCGGATAAAGAGAGAGACATGTACAAAGCAGAAAAAATGATGACCAGTCTACTTCAGCAAGCTGTGAAAGAAGACATCTTCATATTACTTCAACACGATGGTACTTCACGTTCGATTTGGGAAGCTCTTCGAATTAAGTTTGAGGGAAGTACGGAGATGATCAGGAGTAAGAAATCATTGTTAAAGAAAGAATTTGATTTGTTTACTAGCTTGCAGGGTGAAACTACAAAGAAACTGATTGAGAGATATTGTCATTTAGTGCGTTCAATGTCACTGTTAGATATAAACAAAGATCGAGAAGAATGGGTCGACAAATTAGCTGATGCTTTACCTCAGAAAGAATGGGGTACATATATGATGATCTTAAAGAACACTGGAGAATATGATAAATTGACAATTTCTCAGTTCATTGAAAAACTTGAAGGACAAGCTCTTGAACAACAAAAGATTGCTAGAATGAACAATCCGAGTGGTCAACAAGACATCAAGATGTATTACAAAGGGAATGTTTAGAATGTTGAAGCAAGTCCGAAGGTCCAAACCGCTTTCAACGCAGAAAACTCATCTGGATCAGTTAATCAAAGTCCAATCAGCAACAGTGGATTTTCTTCATACTCGAATGCTAATCCGAATGTTTCAACCTCAAGTTATCAGTCTCAAAGCTCAAACAATGGTAATGGTCATGTGTTACACTGCAACATCGCGTTGCATCTTCAGAACGGTCAAAATTTCTCTGAAGAAGTCGCTAAAGGTCATATGGCATTACTAGCTACAGTGTTAGAATCATATGAGGGTTTGGTTGCAGGAAGGATCGGAAATCCTATGTTGACAAAAGAGGATTACGATCAGATCGATGCTGAGGAAATGGAGCTTATGGATATTAAGTGGTGTTTAGCGAGTGTGTTGAGAAGAGCTGAGAAATTTAAGCTGATTACAGGAAGAGATGACTTCCGTGATGCTAATGTTTCTACTTTAGGTGTTGATAAATCTAAAGTTACGTGTTTTCGATGCAGGGAAAAAGGACATTTCAAGAGGGAATGTACCAATCGAGAAGCAGGAGGAGCTCAGAATCCGTTCGGGAATAATGATTATTATCGGAAAGCTATATATCAACAAGTTGCTCAACAACCATCATCATCCCACGCTATTGAAGATGGAAAGAAGAAAGCTTATCTCGTAAATCAAGATGATGAAAGAGTGGCAGAAGGTTTTAGCCGGGACAAATACATTCCGACTGATTCCAAGTTTAGAGCATTTATTGCACAGATCATTTAAGAGCCAGATTTGATGAAGGAATGTATGGATGTGTTTGTCAATAATGAGAAAAGTCAAGATGGAGATTCTGTCTCTTCAGAAGAAAGCTCAAAAAAGACAACAGTCTTTGATCAGTCATCAACTGATAGCAGTGATGATGAAGAAGAAATACAAATAAACATTGGAAAAACTCAATTATCTCCTGAAAGTTTTTAATTTTATTTTGCAGATAGATTGGAGAAACTAAAGGAGAAGTGAGCAGCAAAAGAACAGAAAAAGCTAAAATGTGAGAATGTTGCTCAGAAAGAGAAGTATGAACAGAATGAAGAAGTTAAAGTTGCTGAGAAGGTGATTGAAATTGAGAAGGTGGTTGAAATTGAAAAGATTGTTGAAGTCACAAAACCTTGTCTAAAATGTGTGGAACCATGCAAACATTGTGAAGAGAAAGACAAGAGGTTTAGTGAGCTTGACAAGATGAAAGAAAAATTATTGTTCGATGTTAAGTATGTGAAAGAGTCGTATGATGTGTTGAACAGAACGGTGAATAGTCTGCAAAAGACAAACTTAGAAAGAGAAGATGCTTTAACCATGATGAATGCAGTGATGATGTCTAAGCAGAAGGCTATCAACCACTATATTGAAGAATGTGCAAAGTTGAAGAAGGAGTTGGAGACAGAAAAGATAGAAAAGGAACGAATCAGACGATTGCTGCAAAGTTATTCAAGTTCTAATTATTTGATTGATAGAATTTATCCAACTGTTGCAGGTTTTGAAGCCTTTCAAGATAAAAAGACGGAAGAGAAGGATACTGGTAAGAAACAAAGTGCAAATTATAACAAGTGTCCGCCTCCGATTTGGGAAGGTTATTCTCCCAGAAAACCAAATGAGGAACAAGTAAAAAAGGCAGTCAATATAAAGTTAAAGTCTGAAACAACTGATGATTTACCAGACAACATTGACGTCATATTCACATCGTCTGACACTGATCATGAGTCTGAGTTAATAAAGAAAGTGGTCGATCAGGTGTTGGATAAGGATGAAGAGTCAGAGTCAAAGTTTGAGTCTGAAAGTTTGAGTTCATCAGTTGACAGTCCAAAATCATCGGTCAAAAGGGTTTATAATAAAGAATTTTTGTTATCAAAATCTAATTTGAATGACGAACCAATCAAAGTGGCATATACTTTGAATGATTCAGACAAATTATATTCTGATGAGGAATTTCCAATAAGAAGTGTTCAAATTGAAAAAATTAAAAAGGTTTTCAAATTAACAGAAATTAATATTTCTGAAATAAAAGATGTAAATCTTAATGAAAAACCTAAAAAGTACACTTCAAGAGTTCAACAGAGATTGAACAAGAAAAAAGGTTACAGTTCTGGTTCTGGTTTTCAAAAGAAACCAAACCATAACAGTAATTTCAAAAAGAAAGGTTTAGGTTTTACTTCACCCGAAAATCATAAAAATGGAAAAATTTCTAAAACAAAAACAATATTTGTTTCAGGGTCAAGTTCTGAAGAAGAGAAGAAGAGCTCATTCTGGAAGCAATCGAACAAAGCGTTCTTTGCAGAAAAGCATAAGTTTGAAAAGAATGGAGCTAATCAGAAAAGGAGACAAGAACCTGTTACCGATATCAAGAAGTTGGTCACATCGCCTGGAATTGTCCAAAGGCAACCAACACAAAACAGGAAGTTGTTTCTAAACTAAAAGAAAAAGTTGTTGACAAAACTGAACCACCAACCGAAAAATTCAAAATGTTTAAAAACTCAACATATGAAGTTGGTGAATGTTCGAAAAGATTTTACAAAAGAAGAGTAAATCTTAACAACCAAACATGGGTTATTAAGAAATCAGATATGAAATCTGGCGATGAATCTGACTCTTTAAAGTCAGAGGAGCCACAAGTTGAGGTTAAAAGTGATAATTCAGTACCGCCAATGGATGATGTCAACTTTCCAACATTGCGGGCTGAAAATTTAAAATCAAAAGTTGGAAAAATGGAGGTTTCGAATCAATTCTATTATGAAAAGAAAGAATTTGATGTCGAAAAGGCGTTTAATGACAAAGTGAAAAATATTTTTGGAAGAATGGTTGATGGGAAAGAAAAAGGGGTAAAAGAATTTTATGAAGCAAAAAGGAATGTTCAAACCCTGAGTGAAACTGAGAATTCAAAGTGTTTAAAAACTCAACATATGAAGTTGGTGAATGTTCGAAAAGATTTTACAAAAGAAGAGTAAATCTTAACAACCAAACATGGGTTGTTAAGAAATCAGATATGAAATCTGGCGATGAATCTGACTCTTTAAAGTCAGAGGAGCCACAAGTTGAGGTTAAAAGTGATAATTCAGTACCGCCAATGGATGATGTCAACTTTCCAACATTGCGGGCTGAAAATTTAAAATCAAAAGTTGGAAAAATGGAGGTTTCGAATCAATTCTATATGAAAAGAAAGAATTTGATGTCGAAAAGGCGTTTAATGACAAAGTGAAAAATATTTTTGGAAGAATGGTTGATGGGAAAGAAAAAGGGGTAAACGAATTTTATGAAGCAAAAAGGAATGTTCAAACCCTGAGTGAAACTGAGAAGGTCACACCCAAATCTAGTCAGGCTTGGGTGTCTGTATTCATTATGTAAAAATCCTGACTTGCTGGAGATCCCAAGTTGGTAATCGTGGAGCAGGAATCAGCATCTTTCTTAAAAACTCAAAATTGTCATATTTCGACTTTCAAATGGTATGGTTGATAAGAGAACCTACAAGTGGTTGAAAAAGGGGTTTTCACCTACAAGTGGTTAATCAAGGTCATTAAGTTGAACTTGATTTAACTTTCATATTAATGGTTGAGAAAACAAAGTGATGAATGAATCCCCGATTTTACAAGTGGTTTCAACAAAACTAATTTTCTGAAAAAACCATTTTTGATTAAAACAAACTTAAGTGTTTTGAAATCATAATGGGAAAATAGTTTGTTGTCAGGGGGAGTTTTGATTGTTTATGCCAGGTGGATGGCGAATTGAAGCAATTCATATCAGTTTGTCATTTTATTTGTACAGTTTGCTTTCAAAATTTCCCATAAAATCAAAATTGAAACATATTTTGATTTTAGGGGGAGTAAGAAAATTTAGAAATTTTGAAAATTTGAAAAATACAAAAAACATGATAAAATCTAATAAGCCAAAAACATGAGAAAATGAAAAAGAGTTTTGCTGTGAAAAAGAGGAAATGATAGTACATTAGTGGACAATCACAACATGCTAAAGAATTGGAAAGTTAAAATGTGATAAACGGTCTCACTGATGATATGCCAGTAGGTTTTCGCACGCTTAGTAGATTGTTGTCGAGATATAAACCTAAATATCATACTTACTTACTTCGTGGGGAACATCTCTCGGATATATAGGTAACCCCTGAAATCTTGTTTGAAGGGCTTTCTATTTCTGACATACTAGGTCTTTGTGCGTGATGATATCTGGGGTATTATACCTGGACTTCTGATTTTGCGGGAGCAATAGCCTAGTCCTCGTATATTACTTTACATTGCTTTAATCTTAAAGCCCACCCTCAGCATAAAAAATGATGAAACATTGAAAAATGCTAATCATGTGCTGTTGAAGAAAAGATTCTCTAAAGGGAACACACCTAAAGTCGAACCATCATCTCTCTAATTTTGCGGAAGCAATAGCCTGAGCTCTCATGGTCTCGCATTCACCCCTTACAGATATCATTAGTGTACATTCACCTGTAAGACTGAATATAGGAGTCTGGATACGGGAGTATATTCTGAGGTGGGACACGCGAATAAGTTTAAGTTCTTAAAACACTAATCTCGTATCTCGAAACAGTTGAACTTTGTGTGAAAATTTAAGTGGATCAGTATACTGACAATCTAAGTGAATCGCTTAGAACTTAAAGTATTTAAAGCTCAACGGTGCTAGTGATTTGTCTCATAGACTGATATGATCCTCTTACGCAAACTCACAAAAATATTGTCTGTAAATATTTCTTTACTGCATTTCATTAAAACAAAATCCAAAAAAAAATATTGTGTTTTAGCATAAAATTTTGAAAATACAAAAAGATTTTCGACAACTAATGTTGGAGAGCTGATTTTCAAAATTACGAGTGCTAAACATGATGAACAACAGGTGAGGGGGAGTTTGTTTAAAATGAGAAAAGATTTTGAAATGAAAATGTCAAATCTGAATGATATTCTTACAAGTGGTCATCAGAAATTATAAATGTTAAATCATTTTGAACGATATCTGCAAGTGGTATATAAATTTGTCAAATTTATTTTGAGGTATAGATTTGTGCAGATCCCTGCGCCTAAGCCTGAGCAGAGTGTGAGCCAGGTCACGATCTTGGAACAAGAGCTATTTTAGACTGCGATCCCAGCTTATCGAAAGGGGGAGTCTGAAGACATCAAGAGGGAGTCTGAAGATAATAGAGCCAGGTTCGAATCCTGATGATCACGCCAGCTGTTGATCCTGAAGAATTTATGAAATCAACATCCAAGGGGAATTTAGCTGCTGATGCTAAAAAAAGAGAGAAGAAGAAAGAGATTGAGGATGCTTACACTGTCAGATACTTTGGAAAGAGCACGAAGACTGATCAAGACTGAAGATGTGACATACCAAAAACTCGACACCGAAGACTTCGTCAACATCCAAGGGGGAGTCTGTTGGTGCATATGTCTGTCGACTTCGTCTTGTATCGAGTCTTGTATTTGTTTGAATAGATCAGGGCACGTAGTTCGAGAAAATTGAGAAAAACATAGGATGTAGCCATTTCGCACGAAATGGAAGATGTTCATTTCGTACGAAATGGAACTGACCATTTCGTGTGAACCAATCCATGCAAAATGGACATGCCTATATATACCTGACTTGTCATTTCATTTGTAGAACTTTGTGATTCCGGTGCCGAGATGATGCCGAAGTGTCTCCAGGCTGTAAAACGTTGTTATATCAATATACAAGACAATTATAGTGTATATCAAGCTGATTCAACATCAATACGTTTGTTTCTGCCTCTCGTATTGATTAGAACTCTTCTGAACAACTCGTTTTGGTCGTGCAAACGATCCTACAATCTGGCATGTGGACAGTGGATGCTCGAGGCATATGACTGGCTTAAAGGAACTTCTGATTTATCGATGGCGACTTCGTGTCTTTCGCCGGAGATGAAAATGGAGTGAAAATTGTTGAGTTGGAGACGTCGTATCTGAAGCACTTACGTTTGAAAATGTTAACTATGTACCAGAATTGTGCTACAATCTTATGAGTGTATCACAAGTATGTGACAAAGGAATATCTGTGCTATTCAACGACGTGGAAAGTCTATTTCTCAAACCCGTGTACGTAGTTCCTGCCGAAATGATTATGCTTACAGCTCCACGACAAAACAACACATACGTCCTCAACATGTAAAATGCCAAGACAAATGAGCAATTAATGTGTTTATTTTCCAAGGCTTCAGAATCAGAGTCAATCCTTTGGCACAGGCGATTGGGGCATGTGAACTTCAAAAATATGAACAAACTTTCTAAGTTAAACTTAGTGGGAGGTCTTCCGATAAAAGAATTTCCTTTTCAGAAAAATGTATCGCATGCGCCCAAGGAAAGCAACACAATAAATCGCACAAGAACAAAGCAGTGAACACGATTACTGCGCCTTTACAATTGATGCATATGGATCTCTTTGGTCCAATAAGTGTTAAAAGTCTTGCTAAGAGTTCTTATTGCTTGGTGATTACAGATGATTTCTCTCATTTTTCATGGGTGTATTTTCTTGAAGCTAAAAGCGAGACAGCTGATATCCTCAAGACTTTCATCCCCTTGATTGAGAATGTCACCAAACTGAAGGTGAAATCAATCAGAAGAGATAACGGACCCGAGTTCGAGAATCAAACCTTCATATCCTTCTGTGAAGAAAAAGGAATTCGTCTTCAGTATAGCGCTGCCAGAACTCCTCAACAAAACGGAGTCGCGGAACGAAAGAATAGAACGCTGATCTAAGATGCTAGAACTATGCTGGTAGATTCAAAGCTTCCAATCATCTTTTAGGCGGAGGCTGTCAACACAGCATGCTACGTTCTGAACAGAGTTCTAATAGTCAAACCTCATGGGAAGACCGCTTACGAACTCCTTTTCAAATGTAAGCCTTTGATAGATTTCTTCAGGCCGTTTGGATGCTCTTGCACTCTTCTAAACACTCAAGAAAATCTCATCAAGTTCGAAGCAATTGGCGACATATGTTATTTTATGGGTTATTCATCGACTCAGAAGGCGTATAGAGTCTACTATAAACAGACCAAGATGGTGATTGAATCATATTATGTTGACTTCCAAGAAGGAAATTACACCAACACTGGTAGTGCTCCCGATTGGTTCTAGACGTGGGTGTGATTTTCAACACTTTCGAAATTCCAGAAGACGTTCTAGAAGCCAAACCTGCAGAAGCAACTCAAGTTGAACCTCTATTCGACACATCAAACATTGGTTTCACTCCATTCACCACTCGTTTCTCTCCATTTGTAGCGGATCTGATTCTTTCTATGGATGAAGTTAATGGTGACACTTCGCCTGAGAATGCATCAGGAAATGGTGCTTCTTCTTCACAGACGAATGTGGATGAACCAACTCAGGAAGACGGACCTCTTGTGATTTACGTCGACGAACATTTCACCAATCTTCCTCAACAAATTGAGACTCACACCAATGTAGGCTACAAGACTAATCGCGATCATCCTCTTGAAAACGTCATAGGTGCAGTGGAAGATGGGGTGCGTACACGTGGTCAGACATACGACATCAACAAAGGATTATACACAGCTTTTTTCGCAGTCCGTGCTGTAACAACCCGACTTTTTGGTTGTTCCTATTTTATCTTTGTTTCATTCGTAAATGCTTGTACTCTGAGATTCGATGATTTTTGTCACACCCCGACCGCGTATAACATGCAACCGCGGCAGAAACGTCGGGGAGTGTTGTAACAGAATTATTGTTTCATAACCATGGTAATTAAAGTTCTGTTTTATTTATAAACAAAGGGGGATTACATTATCTTTAAACAAAAGAAACAAGAGTACATAACATTATTTAAACTAATCTTGCTTCTTTTATGTCACTAAGGCCCGAGTCCACCCTAGTGTATCCTGAATCAAACCTATGCAACAGCTCCTGAAACACATGTGAAAATAGGTACGTCAGCCAAAAAATGCCTGTGAGATACATAGGTTTTGTGAAAATAGGATTCATGACTTGTAAGTTTAAAAGAATGTTTTAATAAAAATTAGTCATGAATCTTGTTAAGTGTTTACTTTTATAAATCATATGAAAACTTGATAAGAAAATTAGATTATATATAAAAGAATGATGTATCGTTAATTAAATAACCAAGTAAAAATGAGTGATATAAAATAATCTGTTTGTAAAACAATGTCTTGAAAAATATGTTGTATGTCTAAATTGAAATAATTTAAATAACACTACGATATGTAATATCATACAAGCACTTATATATAGGAAGTACCAGCGGCGTATCCACCATGCTTGTATCATATTACACGCGCCTCGTTACTTAAATCACTTACCCAAACAAACCACCAATGTAAAATGTTTATGTTTAAACCAATTGTCAAAATGTTTATGTCAAAAATATAAACCATGTAATGTATAATCAATGTCAAAATGTTCATGTGTCAAATGTAAATCATATAATGTGTATCCAAAATATCATGTATGGCATGTGAAATATATCAACTAAACCATAGGTAAAATGCACAAAACAAGGTATTGAAGTAAAACGTAGTTTAAATCAAAGTTATGTTTTGTGGAAATGCATGCTATACTGATACAAACATCTATGCGGTATTGTGAAAATGCATACATTCAAGCCTTGAGACTGTGGCGATAAACCCTTAAACAAATTAAAGGTTTATCTGAGTTATGTGTATCGAATTCGGTCATTCCTTCCATCCAAACATACCTAGGATGTCAGGAACGGGAGTTGTCAATTCCTGTGGTACCACTACCTACTAACGAACGGCAAGGCCAATTTTAATGAACGCATTTTTGTCCCATTTAAACAAACCAAATGTTATACCAAAATGTAAGCATGTGATGAAAAACAAATGTACTAAGTATGCAACAAATGAACATACATAGCATGTGATGTGATGTAAAACAATGCACCAAGTATGCACTAAATGGACATACATAGTGTGAAATGTAATGTAAAACAATGTACTAAGTATGAACTAAATGAACATACATAGCATAAAATGTAATGTAAAACGATGTACTAAGTATGCAACAAATGGACATACATAGCAAAAACATAATGAAATCATGTACTATAAGTGTACTAATGAACATAACAAGCATATGATATGAAAACAAGGAAAGCACGAAAGTAACAAGTAGACACATGTGTTTCACCCCAAAACGTTTGGAAAACAGTAAAAGAGGGGACTATGTACTCACTTGAGATTGCTTAATAGTCTTTAGATAACCACCAAGCAATGCTAGAAAGATCACGAAATCAAATGACACCTAATATAGGTAACTACGTTAATAAACGGACCTAAATCGGAGGATCGGATAAAATGTGGTTTCGTAAACCAAATGAGTGTAAGAACTCATGTAATATGGTTTAACAAAGAGAACATTCTAAAACGGAACCTATCCTAAGTGCTTATGACCCATTACGACTCGTTTAGGTAGCTTACGCTACTTTAACGCGTCGTTCGCGTAAAACGCGTTTGGACCGCCTAAGTAGTCATATGATAAGTAAAATATGCCTTAACATCTCTAATAGTGTTGCCTAATCAGTTTAGATGTCAAAATTTATGTTATATATGCTTAAAATGAATTTATGTGCAAAAAGGGCATTTTGGTCATTTACCTAAGGCATATAAACTACCTATCATACAACTACTTAAACGAAGTGACCATAAGGTATAACCTCGGAAGGTTATTCGCTATGCAACTATGGTCACCTAATGTGTTTGGTCGGATCCTAATGATCGACCAAACGGGTCGGGATTGAAAGTCTAAGCGATTGTTTAGATCGCTTACCTTACGACCCTATATAAGCACTAAACCTAAAGTGACGAGCTAAACATGTTAAAACGCGTAAAAGAACGAAAGAGGACTTACAACGGGTCCAAGCTATGGAGTTTTGATCCGATTACTCTCAGGTATGAAGTGTATAACTTCAACTTAGAGAGACAAATCAGATCAAAGTGTGAATTTTGAAGCAAGAGGGTGGGGGTATTTATAGGAAAACCAAGACCGTTAGGATCGTTCATCGAAAACCGAGCTTCGATCTGGACCTTACATGTGTGCCCATGGTTTTGGAATACCATGGGTGCCCCAAAACAAGCCCCTAGTTTCATTAAAACCATGTGCAAATGAGGGGAATAGCTGGAACAAGCTGGAAATTAGATTTTCAACTTTGGTCCCTTCCTAAGATAACTATGGCAGATTGTCAACTTTGGTCCCTGAATGTGCAAAACATGGTTTTTGATGCATTTTTGACACGTTTAAGCCCCGTTAATCCCATTTCAAGGCTCTAAAATGAAGTTAAAGTATAGGGAACATGAAACATGCTCAAAAATATCTCGGATGTCGGTTCGTTTGGTCGTACGGTTGCGTTGTTCGGTTAATTACGACGAAACACGAACGAATGCGAAAAACGATCCAAATTACGGGACAAATGGAATTTTATATTGCCAATCACTAAAATAAAATATTTTAATGATTACATAAAGTTTTGGATGTACGGATGTATTCAGAACGTAAGATATGCGCGAAAATGCAAACTTATGCACTTTTTGACGCTTTTAGTCCCTGAATGACCAAAAAGTTTATTTTAGCACACCGAACCCCTCAAAGCCTATTTATAAGCTATGTAAAGGATATTTAGGGTATGTTTAACTTATTTTCATGTTCTGGATTGTCCGTTACAGTACGAATCGGCATACTTTCGCAGTTTGTCGAATTTAGTCCCCGTATGCGAATAAACTTGATTTTGCCATACCAAAGCCTTCAAAACTTATTTCTAATTTATGTAAAGGTTATTTAAGGTATGTTAAGCATATATTGATGTTCTAGAGTGTTTTTTGCGTTAAACTGATTATGGTTATGCATCGGTTTGCGTATAACTCTCCAGAAAGCGATATAGAGTTTGAAACTGAACAAAAATCAAAACATGAAAAATGTCAAACATAAACAAACAAACATTGGGATCAAATAACATTATTTTATTGATAACTGAATTGTTTACAATGATTACAAGCACATGTGTCATAATTTTCAATGGGATAACTACATTTTAAACGCATTTTATGTCGCTTATTTATCGCTTTTAACACTTACAATTTGAACGCTTATTACTTAAGTGCTCATCGCAACGCAAACTCAACGCAAACTCAAAATGAGGACTTATTTATATTATTGTTATTAATTGTGTGTTTAGATGTTAAATATGTTATATGTGGTTGGTTATTTGCTTGTAACGACTGAACGCGCACTCGCTCAACTCGATTATTCACGCTAAAACGCAACACTTAATACCTCGCTAAAATACTTAAAGTACTCGCATTAGCTAATGCAATCAAACACACCAAACGAACATCTGATACGCAAAATGAAAACCAAACGCGCGAAACAGGCGACTTCGTACGAAGGCAGAGGCTTCGTACGAAGCCAACCTGCGCTTACCCCACTCCTATATAAATACCAAGCTCACTTCTCTCATTATAACTTGCTGCCATTCTCTCAAAAATGCTCCCAACCTGCTGTCTCCCTCTTTTCCAAGTAAGATTTATTATTTTTACACAAAAGACAATGATTTCCTTAATGATTTTCCACGAGTTTATCTCCGATTTCGTCTAAAACTTATCTTTTACATCAAAAATTCTGGTTTTACCATGGATTTACACCTAAACGATTGTATTGGGCTTAGCATTGGCTTCCCAAGATATAGATCTAAATATCTCACACTCACCAAGTGTCCAATCCAGAGAAAAACTGTTTTAAAACTCGATTTTGACACTAAAATAGACCAAACCGACATATATTTCGTTCACTGGAAAGTGGGACGAAGTGGTGTCGAAACCGTCATGAAAAGGACTTGAAAATACATCCGATTCAGGCAAAAACATAGATCCGAATGTTCAAAGACGCTGAAACAACCACTTGTGCGAAGCCAGATTGGCTTATACGAAGCCCGGCTTCGTACGAAGGCACTGCCTTCGTACGAAGGCACCGGCTTCATACATTCCAGCCCAGTTTTCCGCAGGTGACTCAAATGCACAAAAGACCTCTCTGGCTCTAAGTTTAATTAGTAGCTTAAGGCGGGAGGGATGAACACTCGATTTCCCGAAGATAGACGCGAAGAACACTCGATTTTGGACAACGAAAGCAACACTTGTATGAAGTCTCCCTTCGTACGAAGGCACGCATTCGTATGAAGACACTGGCTTCGTACGAAGCCTCTGTATCCCACTCAACACTCCGATGTTGACCGTTTCAGCACTTTGGCAGACTTATGCACTTCTGTTCCCGTACGCAGGATGAACCAACGCTCCCTCCACTCGATTCAGAACATGTTTAGTTGCTAAGCTCGCACTGTGAGTATACTCGAACCCTTTTTCGCTTAACGCACTTTTGGGTGTTACATACGTTCTCTATAAGAACACGACGCACACAACACTTAAACTCTTTTATAAATGCTAACCGCTCTCGCATGTTATACATGACTAGTTGAATGCTTGTTTGCTATGTTTACACAGTGATGACTTGCCCTACCACCCTTAGCAACGATAGTACTATAGTTCGGACTCAGCACCTGTTTATTCAGGGGTTGTTAAGGTTTACTTACTTTACGTGCTTACTTCGGTGAACACGTATCACGCATACTCTACTCGTAGTTATGTTGGTTAGCTTGTATCATTGTCGATAGCTTACTTGATTCGCCCTTTTACGTGTTACATGCTGGTTATGCGTAAATGCTTTAATACTATACTTATGCAAACTTGTGTACTCACCTTTAAATTATTGTATTGACTTTATTTTAACGTATGTGACAGGTTGATGGAATTACTGCTAGAATTGGTTTAGGAAGTCTAGAAACCCGCCTAAACTAAATTGAAATTTTGCAAGTTTTGTTTGTTTTGTTGTTTGAAAAAGTATTGAGTTCGTTTAACTTTTTGAGAATGTTTGTATTATAGTATGGGATATTGAACCTTATTAAATATTGTCACAATTAGTCGTTATGGATTCTCTCGAGCAACCTATTCGCATCATGCCACATCCCGATGATTCCTCCATCGGTTAGGGTGTGACAAGTTGGTATTAGAGTGATAACTATAGGGAATTAGGTCGAATCATGCAGAACAACCCTAGTCTATAGTCTAAGTACCAAACATACCCTTTTGTATGAACCTACTCAATTCGTACGAACCCACATATTGGGGCTTCGTACGAACTCACATGAAGCACCTTCGTACGAACCCTCTGGCTTCATACGAAGGGAAACCTTTCCTAAGGCTAACTACTATTTCGCCTTTCCTAAGGCTAATACAATGTACACGTTTGAAAGCACTCGTATAACACCAACGAGTGATTGTGTCGAGATTAGGTGTGAAAACCAAGAACTCTCGATAAGATCGCTCACTCAGCGCATTACTCTTAGCACGAGAATCTTCAGTCGAGATTGGAGTGATATCCATACCTCAACAGAAATCTCCATCTCTCTATCCAATAGCACTCCTTAATTTATTCGGCAAAAGGCTTGAAATAAATAGAGCGAAGTTGTTAAGTTAGGGGTGAAACCCACATCTTAATAACCCGTTCCATCCCCTAAATTATTTTTTAAAGATCTCACCAAAGTCTCGACTGTTCCAATGACTCGGGTCACGTAGTAACTGGAAGGATGAATGCCGTTAGCCATATCACGGTGAGAGCATAGTCTATTAGGCCAAAGCGTGTACTCGAACTTGTTGGGAATGGTTGAATCACTTTGGGTAGTCGATGTCTCAACACCCAGGACGCTCCATTTTAAGCCTACAAATCGTCGATTTTACACATCATTGAATTTATTGTATTTATGTGTTTTAAACTTTTCGCTTTATGTTTTCGTTTATCGCTCTCCGCTTTGTAAAATACGCGCAACTCGCACAGCTCTCGCAATCTAAAACACTAACTAATCGCGAACAAACTAAGAAGTCTTATACGCTATACTCCGCTTATCTCGCACGCGCTACACGCAATATAAGAGAAGGTGAATACGTGTAAAATATGTGTTTAAATGAATTATGTGCTAATACGTGCTTACGTGTATATGTGCAATACGTGATTATATGCCAATTTGATTATGTGATTACTTGATTTTGTGACTATGTGAATAATAATAATAAATATGTTGTATAAGGCGCTAAACTATTCAACAAAACCCAATATAATTGAATCTCATCCAATCCCTTCACAGATGTCTTCTTTGGGCTCTCACTCTCGCCGAACTATTCAGCGAAACAATGCTGGCAAACGCATCGCCTCTCTCATGGCCAAAGAAATAGCCAAGGTGATCCCTCAAATTGTCAGTAAAATCCACGCTGTCAACAACAACTCTTCAGTTGATTCCAAGAATGACTCGCCTAAAGCTCCATTCAGCTTCAAACAGTTCAAAGCCTATGGTCCTATGACCTTTACTGGTGAATATATGGACCCAGTTAGATGTTTCAATGGTTTGACTCGATCGAAGTCACTTTTCGATAAAGCGGATGTCCCGAGAATCTCTGCACTTTCAACGCCGCTAATGTATTTCATTCAAGGGTACTTGACTGGTGGACTGCCAAGCGCAACAGGCGCGGGAATGATGCAGCCTATGGTCTCGCATGGGAAGAGCTAAAAGAGCTCATGATTAAGGAATTCGGTCCTCCCCACGAAGTCCAGAAGCTGGAAAACGAATTCTGGAACATCAAGCAAGTTGGTGGTGATAACGCTGGTCTCACCGCCCGATTCAAGCAATTGAGCATCATCTGTCCGAGCCAAGTGGACACTCCGGAGAAAGCTATCAAGAAGTACATCCGTGCTCTCCCCGACTATGTCGCTGACATTGTTTAAGCAGTGAAACCTGCAACAATTGAGGAAACTTATCAGCTCGCAGCAGAGATCAGCAATAAGCGAGTCTTGGCTGGTGTATTCAAGACCTCGACTAAGAGTCTCAACTAAGCTACTGCAACGCCAGGCTCTGATGATGCACCATCTCAAGCCCCCAAGTCTACTCGTCAAAGTTGTAAGCGAAGGAACTCCAGCAAGAACAATGCGATAGTCACACCGCCCAACAACTAGTCTCGTCAGGTTGCTACTCACAACGCACCACCTGCTAGCGTGCGTATACTGGGAATCACCCACTTTGCCCCACTTGCACCTATCATCATCTAGTGGAGACAAACTTCTGCTTCTGTGTTAACTGCAACATCTATGGGTACTACACAGCCAATTGCCACACAGGCCCACATCAGCAAGCTCCCTAAGCTCTCGCAGCACTGCCAGGTCAGCCACTCGCTCCCCAGGCAAACCCAACACTTCCAGTACTAGTTGCTCATGCACGTGCTTGTTACACTTGTGGCAATCCCAGCCATTTTAGCAATGTCCGCCCACAGCGTGTCGTGAAGCAAGAGCCGCAGCAACAACCACAGAAACAAAAGCATCCGCAAGCAGCATGTGGAAGAACGTTCAACATCAATCTCCGTCAGGCTCAGACTGACAACAATGTTGTCAACGATACGTTCCTTGTCAACGGTATTTATGCTTCATGCTTATTTGATACTAGAGCCGATAACTGTTTTGTATTGTTTGAATTCGAAAAGCTTCTAAAATGTGAACGCACTAAACTCCCAAATACCTTCGACGTAGAAGTTGCCACTGGAAGAACCGTTACCATTAGTTCCGTCTTACGTGATTGTGCTCTTGAACTCAATAATCACGTTTTCCTGATCAATCTCATACCTATGCAACTCAGCAGTTTTGACGTCATAGTAGGCATGGATTTTCTTCGTGAGAATCATGCCAAAGTTTTTTGTTTCGATAAGATGATTCGCTTTTCTCTTCAAAACGGTGATTTATTACGTGTTTAAGGTGAAGTACTCTCAAAAGAGTTGTAGCTTATGTCGTGGTCATGCCTTTTGGTCTCACGAACGCACCAACGGTCTTCATGGACTTGATGAATCATGTGTGCATTGTTTCGTCATTGTGTTTATAGATGATATCCTTATCTACTCGAAGTCGAGAGCCGAATATGCGCAACATCTTCGTCTAGTTCTCGAGCTTCTCCAAGGAAATCGCCTGTACGCCAAGTTCTCCAAGTGTGAATTTTGGCTCGAGGAAGTTCAATTCCTCGGTCACATTGTTAACAATCAAGGAATTCATGTCAATCCCGCGAATATTGAAGCTGTAAAGAGTTGGATTACGCCGAAGGCTCCATCCGAAATCCATTCATTTATCAGATTGGCAGGTTATTACCGTCGATTCATCGCCGACTTTTCTAAAATCGTCGTGCCTCTTACCGCCCTAACTCATAAGGACAAACCTTTTCATCTGGGGCTCTGACCAAGAGGACGCCTTTCAAACTCTCAAGAGTATGATTTGCAATGCTCCAGTCCTCGCACTTCCCGATGAAAATGACGACTTCGTTGTTTATTGCGATGCCTCTAACCTAGGTCTCGGTTGTGTTCTTATGCAAGGAGACAAGGTTATCACGTATGCGTCTTGATAACTCAAGATCCACGAGAACTACGCTACCCACGATCTCGAGCTTGGTGCAGTTGTTTTTGCGTTAAAGATATGGTGACACTACCTTTATGGTACAAAGTGTACGGTCTTCACCGACCATAAGAGCTTACAACATATCTTGAACCAGAAAAAACTAAACACGCGCCGACGCATATGGGTTGAACTTCTCAACGACTATGATTGCGAGATACGCTACCATCCTGGCAAGGCAAACGTTGTTGCCGATACTCTCAGTCGACGAAGCTATATGCATAGTATTCGTAATGTTTAGGCCCAGAATAACCTCGAAGCCCTAATTCACGACGCGCAACACGCATGCTTCATTAAGAGTGCCTTGAAAGAGGAAATGAAGTGTGGTGCCGAAACTCAATTAGTGAATAAACCGGACGGTATCTTTCACTATCTCAACCATATTTGGATTCCTAGTCGCAATAACCTCCGCGAGATATTGATGACTGAAGCCCACAAATCTCGATACTCCATTCACCCCGGTGCCGACAAGATGTACCAGGATCTCCGTTCTAGGTATTGGTGGCCGGGCATGAAAAAGGATATCGCTCTGTATGTCTCGAAATGCCTAACTTGCTCGAAGGTTAAGGACGAACATCAACGACCCTCTGGTCTACTCGAACAACCCAAAATCCCGATGTGGAAATGGGAAGGTATAGCCATGGATTTTATTACAAAACTACCCCGCACGTCTTCTGGTCACGATAGCATTTGGGTTATCATCGATCGTCTTACGAAATCTGCTCATTTCATTTCGATACGAGAAGACTTTAAAGTTGAACGATTAACACAAATCTATACCAATGAAGTCACTTGTCGACATAGGACGCCTCGTAACAACATATCTGACCGTGATGGTCATTTTACCTCACGTCTCTGGGAGACATTTCAATCCGCTCTTAGTACGACTCTCAATCTCAGTACCGCATTCCATCCCTAGACCGACAGTCAGACTGAGCGCACGATCCGCACCCTCGAAGACATGCTTCATTCGTGCGTTATAGATTTTGGTGGTAATTGGGATTCGAATTTACCCTTAGTAGAATTTTCGTACAATAACATTTATCACGCTAGTATACAAATGGCACCCTTTGAGGCGCTATACGGTAGAAAATCTCGATCGCCTACTGTTTGGCACGAGATCGAAGATGCACAGATCACCAGTCCTGAGTTAATACAAGAGACGACAGACAAGATTCTCCAACTACGAGACAATCTCCTGAAAGCTTGGAGTCGTCAAAAGAGCTATGCCGATAAATACCTCAACCCCCTAGAGTTCGAAGTTGGAGATCACGTCCTCTTAAAGGTTTCACCTTGGAAATGGGTGATCCGATTCAACAAGAAAGGGAAACAAGCGCTACGTTACGTGGGTCCCTTTAAGATTCTGGAAAGAATTGGTAAAGTAGCCTACCGACTCGAATTACCGGTTGAACTCAGCAACGTACACCCGACTTTCCACATCTCAAACCTCAAGAAGTGTCTAGCCGTAGAAAATCTTCATGTACCTCTTGAAGACTTGCAAATAAACGAGATACTGCACTTTATGGAAAAGCCAGTAGAAATCATGGATCAAGAAACCAAGAAACTTCGACGTAGTCGCATTCCCAGAGTGAAGGTTAGATGGGGAGGGAAGCGTAGCGCCGAGTTCACTTGGGAACTCGAAAGTGATACGAAAGCTAAATATCCGCAACTATTTGTTACGTCCACTACTTAATTTTGGGACGGAATTCCCTAAAGTAGGGAAGACTGTAGCAAACCGACTTTTTGGTTGTTCCTATTTTATCGTTGTTTCATTCGTAAACGCTTGTACTCTGAGATTCGATGATTTTCAATGGGTTAACTACATTTTAAACGCATTTTATGTCGCTTATTTATTACATTTAACGCTTACAATTTGAACGCTTATTACTTAAACGCTCATCGCAATGCAAACTCAACGCAAACTCAAAACGCGGACTTATTTATATTATTGTAATTAATTGTGTGTTTAGATGTTAAATATGTCATATTTGGTTGGTTATTTGCTTGAAACGCCCGAACGCGCACTCGCTCAACTCGATTATTCACGCTAAAACGCAACACTTAATACCTCGCTAAAATACTTAAAGTACCTGCATTAACTAACGCAGTCAAACGTACCAAATGAACATCTGATACACGAAACAAAAACCAAACACGCGAAACAGGCCACTTCGTACAAAGGCAGAGGCTTCGTACGAAGGCACCTGACCTCGTACGAAGGCCCCTGGCTTCGTACGAAGCCAGCCTGCACTTACCCCACTCCTCTATAAGTACCAAGCTCACTTCTCTTAATTTAATTTGCTGCCATTCTCTCAAAAACGCTCCCAACCTGCTGTCTCCCTCTTTTCCAAGTAAGATTTATTATTTTTACACAAAAAAACAATGATTTTCCACGAGTTTATCTTTGATTTCATCTAAAACTTCTCTTTTTCATCAAAGCCTTCATCTTTTTCATCAAAACTTCTGATTTTACCTTGGATTTACACCTGAACGAGTGTATTGGGCTTAGCTTTGGCTTCCTAAGATGTAGATCTGAATATCTCACACTCACCAAGTGTTTAATCCAAAGAAAAACTGTTTTAAAACTCGATTTTTACACTAAAACGAACTAAAACCGACATATATTTCATTCACTGGAAAGTGGGACGAAGTGGTGTTGAAACCGTCATGAAAAGGACTAGAAAATACATCCAATTTAGTTGAAAACACAGATCCGAATGCTCAAAGACGCTGAAATAGCCACTTGTGCGAAGCCAGACTAGCTTGTACGAAGCCCGACTTCGTACATTCCAGCCCAGTTTTCCGCATGTGACTCAAACGCTCAAAAGACCTCTCCGGCTCTAAGTTTAATCAATAGCTTAAGGCGGGAGGGATGAACACTCGCTTTCCCGAAGACAGATGCGAAGAACACTCGATTTTGGAAAACGGAAGCAACACTTGTACGAAGTCTCCCTTCGTAAGAAGGCACACCTTCATACGAAGACACTGGCTTCGTACGAAGCTTCTGTATCCCACTTGACACTCCGATTTCAACCATTTAAGCACTTTGGAAGACTTATGCACTTCTGTTCCCGTACGTAGGCTGAACCGGCACTCCCTCCACTCCATCTAGACCATGTTTAGTTGCTAAGCACGCACTGTGAGTATACTCGAACCCTTTTTCGCTTAACGCACTTTTGGGTGATACATACGTTCTCTACAAGTCACGACGCACACAATGCTTAAACTCTTTTATAAATGCTAACTGCTCTCACATGTTATACGTGACTAGCTGAATGCTTGTTTGCTATGTTTACACAGTGATAACTTGCCCTACCACCCTTAGTAATGATAGTACTATAGTTTGGACTCAACACCTATTTATTCAGGGGCTGTTAAGGTTTACTTACTTTACGTGTTTACTTTGGTGAACACGTATCACGCATACTCTACTCGCAATCATGTTGGTTAGCTTGTATCATTGTCGATAACTTACTTGATTTGCCCCTTTACGTGTTACACGCTGGTTATGCGTAAATGCTTTAATACTATACTTATGCAAACTTGTGTACTCACCTTTACATTATTGTATCATCTTTATTTTAACGTATGTGACAGGTTGATGGAATTACTGCTGGAATTGGTTTAGCAAGTCTAGAAACCCGCCTAAACTAAATTGAAATTTTGCAAGTTTTGTTTGTTTTGTTGTTTGAGAAAGTATTGAGTTCGTTTGACTTTTGCGAGAATGTTTGTTTGATAGTATGAGATATTGAACCTTATTAAATATTGTCACAATTAGTCGTTGTGGATTCTCTCGAGCAACCTATTCGCATCATGCCACATCCCGATGATTCTGCCATCGGTTGGGGTGTGACACGTGCCTCATGACATTGAAGAAGCTATCCAAGATTCCAGCTGGGTACAAGCCATGCAGGAGGAACTATCTCAGTTCCGAAAGCTTAAAGTATGGGAACTTGTTGATCTTCCTGAAGGGAAGTTTCCTATTGGTACTAAATGGGTGTTTCGCAACCAGATGGACGATAGCGGTGCGTTAATAAAAAACAAGGTAAGACTGGTGGTGCAAGGTTTTCGACAGGAAGAGGGAATTGATTATGAGGAAGTTTTTGCTCCGGTCGCAAGATTGGAGGCCATTAGAATCTTCTTGGCATATGCTTCATACAAAAACTTCAAGGTCTTCCAAATGGATGTGAAAAGTTCTTTTCTTTATGGTAAGGTAAAGGAAGAGGTTTATGTTTATCAACCACCTGGTTTAGAAGATCCTTACTTCCCAGGTCGCTATTATAAGTTGGACAAAGCCTTGTATGGTCTTCACCAAGCCCCTCGTGCTTGGTACGAGACTTTGTCAACATATCTTTTGGAGTGTGGTTATACTAGAGGGAAGATCGACATGACTCTTTTCACTACACGGATCGGTGATGACGTAATGCTGGTACAGATGTTTGTGGATGATATCATCTTCGGGTCGACGAATGAGGCGTTGTGCATGGAATTCGAGACAGTGATGAAGGCTAAATTTGAAATGAGCATGATGGGAGAGCTCATGTTCTTCTTTGGTCTGGAAGTAAAGCAAAAGGAGGACGTTATCCTTAAACATCAAGCAAAATACATTAGGGATATCCTTGTAAAGTACAATATATGCGACTATCAAGTAGTAAGCACTCCGTTTGCCTCACAGACCGAGCTTACTCTGGATCCTTAAGAAAAACCCGTGAACAAATCCTTCTATCGCTCAATGATAGGCTCTCTGATGTACTTAACTGTAAGCATGCCTGGCATTATGTGGGCCGTTTGTCTTTGTGCTCGATTTCAGACAAATCCCAAAGAATCTCATGAAACTGCTGTAAAGCGGATCTTCTATTATCTTAAAGGAACACCAAAACTAGGTCTTTGGTATCCTAAAGATAGTAACTTTGATCTTATTGCTTATTCTGGTAGTGATCATGCAGGTTGTAAGGTTGATAGCATGTCAGTCTCAGGAGGATGTCAATTCTTGGGAAATCGTCTAATCTCGTGGCAGAGCAAAAAGCAAATGACAGTGTCCACCTCTACTGCTCAAGCTGGATACACAGCGGCCTACATTTGCTGTTCGCAAGTCCTTTGAATACAAAATCAGTTGCTGGATTATGGAATCAACATCATGAAGACTCCTATATTCATCAACAACGAGGCGTGTCTAGGAATTGTGAAGAATCCTATCCATCACTCTAGAACAAAGCATATCGAAATTCGCATTCACGTAATTTGAGATGATTACGAGAAGGTATATATCCAGGTGGTGCCGGTGGATACAACGCAGCAACGGGCCGATATCTTCATGAAAGCCTTTGACAAAACCTGTTTCAATCAGCTGGTAACCTGGTTGGAAATGGTTAATTTCCTTGAATGGAAATGAATTTAGTCGTTTATCACTGTTTGTACATACTCTATCTTTTAAGTGTTTTATTTAAAAAACAACAACATTAGTTTAAAGTAAAACAAGTATCTTAAAACGTTGCCCACCAAAAAGATTTTCTGTTATTTAAAATTTCATTTTCGGGCAATGGACTTACGAAAATAAAATTTTAAGGGGCGAAGAAAATGCAGAAAATCAAAAGTTTAATGCTTGTGTCTGACACCTATTAAAAGAAATGATAGCAAATTGCTAACACTTTGTCATTTCTTGAAAAACAGAAAACAAAAGGAATCGGGGTGCCAAGCAACGATGTGTCAGGAGATTCAGCAATACCTACGGGTAAACTGCGATTAGGCGAAAAAAGATAAAGTCTACACAAAAATTCTGGATTTTCACAAGCATTATGCATCCTTGTGGGTAATACGTTGTGGCATATGGCTTAATGGCCTTGAATCTTGCGTTGATAGATTGCCAAAGTCCGAGATCTCGGGTCTTTATATTGATTTATCATTCGGGGATATCATTGTTGTTCTTATGCTACATCTAGATACAAGCTGACCTAGATGCTATGATATCTTTTCATAAGTGCCAAAACGGCTAAAACCCTAAATTGAAGAAGCTTTCATAGAAAGTCATTCAAATGGGCAATAATGCATAAATCGTACCGTTTCTGGTATCTGTCTCAGCCCTAGGTAGATATTGGTCTCTCTGCTGTACGGAAGTACTGACCTGTTCACCAATTATCTATCGTTGAAAAGCATGACGAATGAAATCAATATACTCACCTATTATGAGGAACCTTTGCACATACCTTGATCGCGGGGGTATGTCGTGATGTGGGACTCACGGGCATAATGTTTCTATCTCTGATAGCTTGTGTAGGGGCCATCGAATTTTTGTCAATATTACCAAAACATGATAAACAAGCTCACCGAAAGCATGTTGAAAGAAGGATGCATGGATTTAAGAGGACAAACATATTGGCAACTTTTCTTGTACCTTGATTAGCTGAAAAAGAAAATTTAAAGATTGGACAAGTGTTGACTGTCACACCCTCAAATCCACATTCAGAGTATTACCGCGATGCGTGCGAATGACCAGGATCATGCCACCAATCATATTGAACGATAATAAAAGTAAATAAAACACATCCCAATCAATACGATGGGTGTTCACAAATTAAATATCTAAGACCAAGTTTAAGTGTCAGCGGAAGCATAAAGTTCAAAACCAATTTAATAGTTTAAGTTCATAATGTTTATCATGAACCCCACAATAGTTCATTTCCCACAACGACCATTCCTCCGTGCAAGCTCCAACAAATACCTAACGACCTTCAAAGCATGTAGTAACGTATTAACAAAAATGTTGGTGAGTTCACAGTTGTTTAGTGTTGTTCCAAAAACACAAGTTCGTTAAATTACTCTGTGTTTATAAAACATGTCATGGGGAGCTACCCCACCTTTTTAAGCTACTAAACCCGTTGCCACACCGACTACTAACTGTGCTTATGTTAAGTGCCCCGCATCAATGTCTATCGTCATTGACTAGTGCCCAAGTATATTAGTTCACGCCCGTCATCTACGGCACGGTGTGAGGTTTGTTAGACCTAATAGCGCTATTCAACTTATAACCCGTTCACCATTGGCCCGACGATTAATTGGTATAAAATGTGTAGGGACTTTCAGATAGAGTTTCCGTCTAGTACGCTTAAGACATGTAGTATAATAGTAAATTAACATGTTGTCCCACCTAAGGGGGATAAGGTTTCCCGTATTCTACCCAAGGAGAATACGTAATGGTATCCCACACAAGGAGATAGTTGTTGTTTATTTTGTTCCCAAATCACCGGGAATACACGCTTTTATAAAAAAGTGTGAACTCACCTTAGATTAGCTCACGCAGAAACATGAATCCTACACGTATCTAGCACGTAGCACATTTTATCATACAATACTAAATATCATGCATGCATTTATCACGACATAGCTTAGAGACAACACAAGTGTCACGAAAGACTTAAAATACTCTTCAATAATTTCAGCAATATAGTGCATTTTCAGACAGTTTTCGGAGTGTTATCCGGAATAGTTCGTGTACAGAAAAATTCCCAAAAAATTACTGGACGTGTCAATCGAAGCATCAACTATTGTTTAAAAATTTGGTGACCAAAATCCTTACTGATTTTCTGTGACAAATCTTGCGCCAAACAGTGATCAGATTCGTCGTAATCTGACCATGTTTTCTGAATTATTTATTTAAAAATCTACATTTACCCGATTGATGAAATTCCAGTTTGAGGTTTGTACGACATTTAAGAGCATCTACAGTAAAATTTTCATGTCTAAACAGTAAACACATATCAAGTTATGAAACAAAACGTGAGCTGCTTTTTCTACAGAAAATAACAGCTTAGAGAAGTTTTGCGATTTAATCCGTTAAAAATACTTAGACCTGTCCGAAAAATATGAAATCACTGCGGTTTGAAAGCTACTTCCGAATAATTGATTTTAGGCTCAGAAAAATTAGAGTTTCGATAAGTTTAAGTCCCAAAAAGACTGCGGAAGTTGGCGTATTTTCTCCAGAAAGTCGCTGAATGAAACATTACTTGTTTTAAATTGTTTTTTCATGTATCCTATGATAGTTCTAAGTGTCGTTATCATGAAATCAGTACTCAATAGCATATCAACATCTTATATATCAGTTTATACCTGACCTTTATTGCACCCATCATAACACCCACCCGTATTGATTAATCATCAACATGAACATGAGTTTTAACCACCCTAATCATGTGTAAGTACTTCTTATGCCTAACCGAACCCATGTAATCCCGCATGCTTCAAATGTTATAATCATGAACTCGACAAGAAACTACCAACACTATTATATCATAATCTTGTCACTGAAATTATATATATTCATCTACGCTAACAAGAACACGTATCCAAAATAATTATCAAAACATAACATATGATCATACTAAAGATTCCACATCACGACCCATTGCTAGGTAGACTTCCCCATTCCTAATCCCGGCTACGGCATCCCCTAGAACCCCACATATACACATACATACAACACAAAACAACACCTTAACGAAAGCATAATAGTTACCTAATAGTTAGCTTCTGATCGTTGGCCGGAAAGAACAAGAACGAGAGTGAGCCGACAGAGAGGACAGGTAGCCGCGACCGGGGGAAAACAACGTCTCCTGTTGCCATCGATCTTGAGGGAGGAGGGTATGATATTAGGGTTTGATATTTAGGAAGTTATGATACTACATAACATGCAAATGTAAATTTATATTAACAGAATGTGTTGTAGGGCGGTTTGGAATTATCTTGAATGGGCCTCAATTAATAAGACTAAAATATTAGTATAATGGGCCGAACCCAAGGAAACAAGAAAAGAAGGGGGGGTAGCGTATGGGGTTTTGGCTGCAAATTTAAACAAACGCATCTAAGGGATGGGGTGGCGATTGTTTGTTGTTGATGATTATTATACATATGTATATAATTATATTTTTCCTTCATGATTCATATTAATTATAAAGGTATAATTAATCATCAACTAATTTAATGTATAATAACCAAGTCATGGTTCGAGGCTCGTAAGTTTTGATTTACGCGATTTATGCCATGGTTCAAACGGTTCGGGTCGGTTCAACACGATAAGGATTCGGTTTCGAGTTTCTCGTTAGTATAGTAGGTTCATTTGTTTTATATAAACAAAGGGAAAAAATAATAAATAAATAATTTTATAAACACGAAAACGGAAGGCACTAACCTCGGAACTACGGGTTGTCACATTGACAATATGATCTTTTGGAGGAAAGTCGACGAGCGTTAGAACAAAAAGGAAATCAGCGAAAACGGATCTTCCCCGGGTTGAAAAATGAATTCCGGAGTCCAAATTGCCCAAGTTTTGAGCATTTGCAAATATTTTCTTAGCTTTCATGCATTTTTTAGATAAAATGGGCACGTTTTTCAAGAAAGTTTGAAATTTTCGAGCGTTTTGATTTTGTTTTGAAAAGTTGTAAAAAATTCCAAGAGGCAGCGTATTTATCTAACCATCGTATTTAATAATTACGCTGGTAATCGCCATTGTGTATAAAAGGATTTCAACCCTTCTCATTTCAAAATTTTCCAACACTTTACTCTCTTTGTCTCCCAACTACGCCGATCAACAACAAATATCATCTTGGAATCGTCGAACTGTTAGTATCTTCTAAAAGATTCAAGGTATAATCATATATCTTCAAAACATTGCATTCGGATCGAATGTTTGGATCAAAAGAATCTATGTTTTGTTACTTACTGTTAGGGTTTATTTTTGAAATTATAATTTCATCTCATTCAAACACCTGATTCTTAACAATCTGATCCTCACAATGAATCATCGCACCGTGAATGATTGTTCGGCGATCATGTTACATTGTTTGTTTTTCGAAGTGTTTGGTTAAATCTAATTTTAGTTAGGGTTTGAAATTGGGGTTATGAAAAACACTTGGTCTCATCCTCTGATTAAGTCGATTTGTCGGGACTAAGGAATTTTATTGTTCATCAAGTGATAATCTTCGGTTATTAATCATCTTGATATCTTTGTGTCTTTGATTGAAGTAGATATGTGTTATTTGTCACACCCTGATATTTGCCGAAGTGTATGCGTATGACTTAATCGGTTCTCATTACATTCGATTATAATAAACAACTATATGATCAAAATGATGTTCATCCATTCATAAAGTTTAAAATATTACAAACACCAGTCATTTAAGTTTTAAACAACACAACCTCTGATTAAGTTACAAACCAACAAAAGCGGATGACATTTAAACTTGAAATTTACATCCCGAAACAACACCAGCGCCCAAGATCCAAATTGTTTCCTGAAATACATGTAATTTTGAAAACATTAACAAAAGTTGAGCGAGTTCATGCGTTTTGTATGAGTACTGATAAACTTGTAAACATTTGAGAGACTCCTTTGAAAACAGGTATGAAAACGTCTATGAACAGATCGATTAATGTTTCGCAAGGACATTAATTTATGTGAAGCCATAGGGAGTACTCAATCCGAGTAGACTTTTGTTAGTGTCGAATCCCCGCGACTGTGTCAAGTCTCCTTGATTGTGTCAAATCCCCTTGACTGTATCAAATCACCTTGATTGTGTCAAATCCCCTTGACCATTGCCGAATCACCTCGACTGGGACACAACAACACTCTAAGTGGTCATATAGGGACCATGAGTGGGGCTCGGCTGTACCCGTTAGATCTAACCCTTGTCCATGATTCTTATGAGAGTTATTGGCATTTCAGTTTCAGCCTATGCTCACATAGTCTAATAGTTCATTTCATAGCCATATCATACCATTGAAATATTTGTAACATGTATTTCACCCCCGAGAGATATAACTTCGAAAATAGTTAAGAGAAAAGGGGGACATGAACTCACAAGTTTGCGTCCTGCTACCTAGTATACTCAAAGGTCCTTCTAGGAGTCGTACAACTACCTACACACGTGCCATGTTTTATTAGACGTTTAGGTCGTGTAACGACTCTCAGTCTTATTCATTTATTAAGACTTATTTTGGAATTCTTGGCGTACTTTGAGTTATAAGTTGGACGTACATTATATAATTCCAAATTATATAAGTATTAGTTAAAATAGGAATATTTTAACTCAAATTATATTTATTCCAATTATTTGGAATATTGTTAAAAATAATATATTTTTTTAACTTAGTTCATTATGTATTCCTTTCATAATTATTTTTCCCATGTATGGGTATGCTTGTACTTGTGTATTTGTATACGGTATTTTACCAAGTATTCGTGGTGTATTCTGGTGTGTATTTAAACGTATGAGGATACATATTTTCTTGTATATATTAAGTACTTGATATTTAATTTTGCATTTAATTTTCCAGAATATTATTTTTAGATAACTAAAAATCACCAAATTTATATTCTTAAAATATTCATATTTTAAGAGAATTTTTATAGAAAAATATCTACAACTTAACTTGGCAAAAATAAATATTCTTTCATATATATCTCAAAAATGATATATATTTTTAAGATTAACTTTAGAAAATATATATTTCTACCTTTCACCAAAAATAATATATTTTCTATTTGTCAAAATATGATATATTTTACAATACTTGTAAAAATCCATCTTTTCCGTTTCCTCGGCTTTCAAAATACCGTTTAACCCATTTGTCGAAATATGTATTTATTTCCGGAATGTATATACTTATAGTCCAATGTCCTTGTCCGGTTGTCCATTATTTTGGGTATAAATTATATATTTGTTTCCTTGGAATTTTGGTAATATTTTTGTATTAAAATTTTGGTATTTTGGTGTGTTATATTATTTTTAAGTTGTTAAAATAATATAACTAATACACATAATATACAAGTAGCACACAATTTGTGACATCTTAATATATATTTTCCTAAATATATACTTAGTCATTTTTATTATTAAAAATCAACCTCCAATATTTGTAATTTTTGTAACAAAAATTATGGCAAATTTTTATATGTAAACCATGACCAAAATTTATTTGTAAACACTTGTTTAAAAATATTTTTCTAAGTGTTTAATTTCTACAAAAATTTTGCCATAGTTTCCCCTAAAAAATGGAGGTTTCCATGCTCAAAGGCATATCATTTTCTTTTAAAAATCGTCACCAATCATTAACAACATAAACAAGACTTACCATGTGCTTCAAATATGCAATTTATACTATGACATGAACTTGAAAATTTGTAAAAATTTGTAGTAACTTAATATGTTGTTAAGTAAGTTTGGTTACCCCTAAAAATATGGTTATTTGTTTATAAATCTCATTCTTGTAAAATTTAGTCTTTTACAACTTGTATGAAGATTTTCTAAAAATAATTTTTCTTGTATTCTTCTTGTTAACAACATGTTTCTAGCTTTGATTTAACACTTAAAACATGATTAATTTCTTTAAAAATCATGATCATGTTAATCTTGAAATAAACTTTGGTTTCTTGAAAATATTATTTTTGAAATCATCCATTTTCAAGACTTATAACATGTATCCATAATCATCATGCTAAAAAACAACTTCATTTTCAAGTTCATGATCCACATAAAGGATGATCATTATGATTTTCACAAGATTCATCCTCATACTTGCCAGATCATGTGTTTAATCACAATCTAACAAGCTTCTTATGATGATCAACATCATAAACACAAGTAATCAACAATCAAGTTTCACACATACACTAAACAACTTAGATTTCATGTTATTAAGCTTTATGTTAGTGATCATCTTCATGTTTCTTTGAGATTCATTAGATTAACACATTACATAACACTTTAACCACTAAAATTAGAAGTGAAAACATGGTTACAGGGGCTTACTACTAGCACTATGGCTAGGGAAGAACAAGTATGAAGATGATGAAGATTTGAAGTGGTTAATAGCTCCTTGTGAAGGTCCTTCCACTTCCAAGGCTTACAAGTCTCTTAGATATGTTCCTTGCACCCTTGAGAGTCCTTAGATTGCTTGAGTTTGAACTTGAAGTGGAGGTGTATGTGTGTGTTATGTGTGTCGTAAGTAGAGGGGAAGAAGAGAAGGAAGAAGTGTTGTTGAGATGTTGAAATGATAATGGGTAATGTTCTTGGGGTTTTAAAGAAAGAACTTCCAACACTAAATTATCTTATGGTCATAATGCTCCAAAGCTAGACAACATGACTAATTAAATATTGTAAAGAAATCAAGGGGTGGGACCCTTGTTGGATTCCTTTAATGGGGGGGGGGGGGGGTGTATGGTTGAGTTTCAAATCTAGTTAGTTCAATCTAGTTGGAATGTAAGTGAAATGTTTAGTGTTTTAGGTATTTAGAGTTTTTAAGATGTGTTATGATGTTCGGTGACCATAACTAGTTCCGTAACACTAAAACAATGCTTCTAGTTGAAATCTGGTGTTTCAGGTAGTGTCCGGTTGTTCGGTTGGTTACCGGTTCGTTAAGGTGCTAAATTACGTAGTTTAGTGTGCTTTATGTAGGATTTTATGACAGTTTTGATTCCCGACACTTAGGAAATGATTCTGGACCATTAAACCATAATTCTGCATCATATTTTGGAGTTAAAATGCTGAAAATTGCTGAATTTGGTTGTTTTCTGTAGAATTCTGCAGTTTTAGTGTGTTTCTGGTACTTTCCGGCACCTAAATCATCACTAGGAAGGGAGTTTTGTAATCCCTACTTTCCTACACACTATTCTAGTGTAACACTTGGTTCTGGGGCTCATTCTGTGTCTTAACATCATGTCTATCTGAGTACTGAACCCCCGTCAGTACTTCTAGTTTGTCTTGTAACTGTGCTAACTTTGTTCTGTGCACTAATTGAACCATATTGAGTTGCATGTAATAATGATGAACAATCTTGCAACATGAAATGCCTTTGTATGTATATGGCAGTAATCAGAAATTCATTTGTCTTACTAATTCAATCATGCTCAGTCGTTAAAGTACAGATTACTGTTTATTATTGTACGGATTACATGGGAAAGTGTCAGTTGTCACATTCTCCCCCCGTTAAAAGAATTTCGTCCCGAAATTCAATCTGTGTTATCGGTTGAAGGGGAGTTGTGAAATAGAGGTGAATACTTAGACTTGATTTGGTCTTCATGCTCCCAACTAAGTTCTGGGCCATGATGTGAATTCCAACGAATCCTTAATAAGTTTAAAACGACTCCTACGTGTTTTGTGGACCTTCCAGTCTGTAACCTTAACACGTTCTTCTGTAAATCAGAGTTTGTCATTGATATGAATCTCGTTTGCGGGAAAGACGACTGTTTCTTGAGTAGGACTCTTCTTAAGGTTAGACACGTGAAAGGTGTCATGAATACTGCTAGGTTCCTCTGGAAGTCTTAGTTTGTATGTAATAGTTCCGATCCTTTCCAGGATCTCGAAAGGTCTAAAATACCATGGGTTCAACTTCCCACGCCTTTCCAAATCGTACTGCGCCTTTCCAAGTCGAGACTTTCAATATAACCATATCTCCAAACTCAAATTCCAACGGTTTCCGCCCTTGTCGGCGAAGCATCTCTGTATACCACGTGCTTGACTTAATACGATCACGCATCTGAACGAACTTGTCTGTAGTTTCCTGAACCAACTCGGGGCCAATAAATCGTTTATCTCCGGTCTCCGCCTAACACAGCGTGGACCGACGCTTACGTCCATATAAAGCTTCAAACGGGCGGCTTGAATGCTGGTGTGATAGCTATTCTTGTAGGAAAACTCCACTAAGGCAAGTGAGTATCCCATCTTCCACCAAAGTCCATCACACAAGCACGTAACATGTCTACCACAGTCTGTATCGTTCATTCACTCTGGCCATCTGTCTGAGGGTGAAATGCAGTACTAAGGTTCAACCGTGACCTAAACGCCTTCTGAAACGTCTGCCATATCCTTTGCACAAAACGACCATCTCGGTTGGAATAGATAGAGACAGGCACTCCATGACGTGCCACAATCTCTCTAAGATAAATCTCTGCTAATTTCCTTGTGCTGTCTTCCCCACTGATCGGTAGGAAATGTGCAGACTTGGAGAGTTGATCAATAATCACCCAAATCATATCATGACCTTTTTGGGTTCTTGGTAGCTTTATAATGAAGTCTATTGAGATTTTTTCCCACTTCCACATGGGAACCTTAAGTTGTTGCAGCAGCCCTGACGGTTTCTGGTATTCTACCTTAACTATGGCACAAGTAAGACAGTTACTGTAACGCCCTGCTTATTTGTACTTTCCATTTATAGCAAGTCTTGTTCATATTTCTATTTTTGGAAGTCTTGTGTTCCTGTAATCGTTCTTTCTTTGTAACCGTTATAAAATCTGAGACTTGGATCATAAATAAAACTTATATTTTGTTAAATACATGTTATACATACTTTATACATGCTCATACATTCGATTTCGTGAAACAATTGATGCTTATTCGTAATTCTTGGAAACTATGTGCTAAACTTGCAAATATGTGAAACTTATGCATAAAACATGTTTTGATCAGAAACGATACTTAGATACGACCTTCATACACTTAATTATACTTAGTTTATGTTCCTCATACTTGCATTGCCCTTAAACTATGTTTTTATGGTGAGAATAGTCCCTAAAAGACCTTAAAACCCTAATTTACAAACTTCAGGGGCCTAAATGAAATTAAGTGAAACTTGGCCTCCAGCCCCCCTTGTCACGGCCCGCGTAAACTAACCCTGTTCCCTACGCGACCCGCGTGAACAGTGGATCCGGAGCCAGCTCGTTAACAGCCTTGGATTGGTCGCGATTTTGGTGAGTTTTGATTGGTTTTAAGTGTGTTTCTTGCATTTATGACCCACAACCACCATCCACAACCCTTCCCTTATAAATATCTCACTAATCCAAGTCCTAAACACTTTACAAACCTCCTCACAATTCTCTCAAACACTCAAAATCGTTGCTGCAATCTGAAGTTCGGACAAAAGTATCAAGCTTCATTAAAGTGAGCATAACTTCTTCATTACTTATCCTTTTTAGCTCATTCTTTTTCCAGAATACTTGGATCGACTTTAGCTTTGATTCCATGGGTATTTCACAGAGAATAAGTCCCTGGAACTCCGACAAATAGGTTCCAAAGTTCACTGTTTGAATCTGATTTCATTTATCTTTGTTTATACTTGTTTAAACTTGAGTCTAACTCACTTAAACCCATGTCCTTATGCTTATAACCACTTCTATGGTTAGTTAAGCTTAAAAACGGGGCTGAGACATTCGAAATCAGAGGTTAAACCTCACATATATTCTGTTTTGTTTAGGGTTCTTAACCCACAAGTCATGTTCAAGCTTCAAGCTTCAAGCTTGATGAAGGTGTGATTATGGACTAACTTGGGTTGTCCAACATAGAATCCCCACATTACTTGATGATTTCTCATAGCATAGTTGTTTGTTATTCGTGTATTAATATTAGTTCATGACCCTCCTTGTATGTTTTTACATCAAGTGTAGTGGTGAACCATAAGAGGTACCTAAATGGAAGCTTGTTCTTCCTACCTCCTACATGATTTCCATGATACTAGAGGTACCTAAATGGAGATTTAATCTTCTACCTCATGCTTGACTATTGGACTTAATAATACATATAATACTTATACATATATATACTATTTGAACCCTTGATGGTGAACTTGTGTTCATCCGTCAAAATATTAGAATAACATCATCTAAGGCATGAGACTTGTTACGATTCTAATGAGTATATTACTCATGAAAACATTAACCCTTGAGGTTTCATAGTGTCAAAAACAAGTACTTATGCAAAAGGATGATTACTTTCGAATACATATGTTCTTGTGTTTTAACTTCCTAAATCCTTAATCTACCGTTGATCTCCGTCACTCATACACTTTGTTTCTTCGCGTAGAAGGACTTGGTGTTCCTACCTCCAACAACAACTAACTCGCGGATTCACAAGTGAAGACTTGTAAAACCGTGAGTATACTCGCAACCCCCTTTTTATGTTTACCACTTTTGGGGTGTTACATGTTTAACTATTAAACTACACATAACTTATTCTTTATGCAATGCACGAAAACAATCCTTACACATGAATACTATGTTGTTATACTTGATGCCTATACGTGGACCATACTTATGTGATATGTTTTAGTCATTAGCTTTCACGAGCCTCTGTTTGACATGTATAGCGCTATAGGAGTAACGCACCGCCCGTAGACTAGTGGTCATGTTGAATTATACCATTTTGCGTAAACAGAGGGTTGACTAGAAATATTGCATGCCATGTTAGGTTGATCTTGTATAAACTAAGTTGCCATGTGGATTCATTTTTAATCTTTTATACTTATACTTATTCTTAAACTTGTATACTCGCCTTTGCTTTGCATTGAATTGTATTTTAAACATGTTACAGGTTGATGATTGATGATGCTAAGAAATGGATTAGCAAAGATGCCTAGATACTCACTTAGACGTTTAGGTTTAAAGTGTTGTATCAATTTTGTTATGTTATGTTTGAACAATGTTGTTATTTGAATTTCTTGTAATGTTTTGACAATTTATTTATGAAATGAAATCGGTTGAATTAAATATTGTCACAAATAGTGTTATGAAGTCTCTTACAATCTCGAACTAGTCCCAGTTCGATGATTCCGCCATTGGTTGGGGTGTGACAGATTGGTATCAGAGCCATAACTATAGGGAATTAGGTAGAATTGCCATGTTCGACCTAGTCTATAGTAGGAACCATATTTTTGACCATTCTTGTTTCATGCTTAAAATGACTTGCTTCCTTCTTTGCTCCCTTCTCTTCGTTTGGTCTTAATACTTACCTAATGTATTTCCTAAGACATTTACACAATACACTTGAAGACTTGAAGACACTCTTTATACAAAAGAGAGGAGTTTACCAAAATAGGCGTGAAACCCACAATTTGGTGAACGACTCTCACTCCTCTTATTCTTATTTTTACACGAAATTTCGCCATTTAGCTAGGAGTAAAATCCACATCTAAATGGAAAATTTCCAACTCAAACTCTAGTGGACCCTCGTCAAAGTGTCGAAATTATATTTTGACCCGACGAGTACCAACCACATTAGGGTACGAAATCGTCAAGTTAGGGATGAGACCCGCACCTTGTCGATTAAGTCCCATTCCTCGATTTTCGTTCTCGCCAAAGTTTCGATTGTTTCAATCGATTAGAGACGTGTAGTAACTTGAAGGGTAAGATACCGTTAATCGCTTCTTGACGAGAGTATCTTACCTATAGGCCAAAGCACGTTTCTCTAATTTGAAAGGACTTTCGATTCACTTTGGAATAGTTGACGTTTCTCTACCCGAAACAATCCTATGTTTTATGAGCCTTTCTTTTATGTGATTCAATTTATATGTGAATTTATATTTGTTACCTCGTTCGTTTCAAAACCGTTACACAATTCGCACGTCTAGCGCAATAAAAAACAATAATAATTCTCGTGAACAAACTAAATTTATACTCTTTTTACGCATTCATACGTGATTATACTTGTTGAATACTTGTTGAAATCATGCTAACTATGTGAACCATACGTGTTACATCATGTTTACATGTTTAAAACTTGCAACCATATTTTAAATTTATGATCAAGCCTCATCCGTTCCTTCTCTTTCAATTCTTAGATGTCGTCCGACGGTGCTTCCAAGAAAACCAAGTCAAAGAAGGGTTCGACCTCCAACGCCAAATCCAACTTCATGTCACAAAGGGATTGCATGAAATTCTTGGCCAAGCAAATGGCCAAGGTCATACCCGATATTGTGAGCAAGATTCAGTCAAACACCGATTCACCGCATGGCTCTGTCGATTCAAAGGCCGAAAAACCTAAGCCGACATTCCAATTTAAGCAATTTATGGCTTGTAAACCTTTGGAGTTTACTTGCGAAGATTGCGCTACCGCCATGATGAATTGGTTTGACGCAGTTGAACTTACATTTTTGCAAAGTGGTTGCCCTGATGAACTGCGAACCTTGAACGCAACTGGAGTCTTCCGCTCGAGGGCACTCGAGTGGTGGACCACCAAATGCAACAAGAGGGGAAACGATGTTGCACATGCGTTACCTTGGGACGAGCTTAAGCAACTTATGAAAGACCACTTTCGTCCTCCTCACGAGCTCCAAAAATTGGAGAACGAATTTTGGAACCTAGCGTAAAAGGGGAGCGACATGTATGGTCTGATTACGCGCTTCAAACAGCTTAGTGTCCTTTGCCCTGGAAAAGTCGATTCCATCCCCAAGACCATAACTAAGTTCATTTGTTGTGTTGCACCTTCCGTCACAAATCATCTTGCCGCTGCTAACCCTAAAACCATAGAGGAAACCTATACCATAGCCACCGAACTTAACAACAACTGCGTTCTCCACGGAACCTATGACAAGGTTTCAACGAAGAATGCACGCCAAGCTATAACCGACACTGCCACTATTGAGCCCTCACCCTCTCAATCATCCAAGTAAAACCAAGGCAAGAAGCGGAAGGCTTCGAGCCAAAATTGTGCGGTCGTCACTTCGCCAAACCCACAACCCTTACAAGCTTTAGCCGCCGTTGCACCCGCAAACACCGAACCACCAAGACAAGGCTATGTTGGATCTCATCCCAAATGTACTACCTGTTTGTTTCATCATCCTACCAACGTACCCTGCCGCAAATGCGCCAACTGTCAGAGGTATGGTCATTTTGCTAACCGATATCGAAACCTCCCCCAAGCCCAAAACAACCAGAATCATGCTATCATTGCAAACCCTGTTCTTAACCAAGCTCAACCTCAAGCTGCTCCTGTGTGAGCATGCTTCAAGTGTGGTGATCTCAATCACCTCACCAATGTTTGTCCCCAGCGTTATCAGCCTCAACAACAGCAGCAGCAATCGCCACATCAGCAATAGCAAGCTCAACAACCTGCTAGAGGCCGAGCTTTTGTCATCACTGCCGCTCAGGCTCAAAATGCCAACGATGTCATTACTGGTACGTTTCTTGTGAACCATGTTTACACTTCTTGTCTGTTTGATACTAGCGCCGATAAAAGTTTCGTGTCGCTAGAATTTGAACAATTGCTTAAGTGTAAACACTCTAGGTTGCCAAAATCTTTCACTGTCGAAGTCGCTAATGGTAAATCCATCACTGTTGATTCCGTTCTTTCCAATTGTTCCTTGAACCTCAATGATTATACGTTTTCAATCGACCTTATACCTATGCAAATGGGTAGCTATGACATCATAGTAGGCATGGACTGGCTTAGGCGAGTTCGTGCTGAAGTTGTTTGTTCTGAAAAGTTTATCTGCCTTCCCCTTCCGAATGGTGATTCTCTACACGTGTATGGCGAGAAACCTTCTCAAGGTCTCAAGCTTATGTCGTGTATCCAAGCGAACAAATGCTTATGCAAGGGTACCTTTGCCTTTCTCGCCCATATTGTGGAAAAGAAGGACAAAGGCCCAAGCATAAGTGACGTTCCCGTTGTATGTGATTTTCCCGATGTGTTTCCCGACGATCTTCCAGGTCCGCCTCCTGCTCGTTCTGTCTACTTTCGCATTGATTTAGTTCCTGGCGCAACACCTATCGCTAAGTCTCCTTACCGCTTAGCACCCTCTGAGATGCAAGAGCTCTCGAGTCAACTTCAAGAGCTTCTTAATAAAGGCTTTATACGCCCTAGTACTTCTCCTTGGGGCACTCCTATTTTGTTTGTCAAAAAGAAAGATGGGTCTTTCCGTTTGTGTATTGACTATCGTGAGTTCAGCAAGCTTACTGTCAAGAACCGGCACCCTCTTCCCCGCATCGATGACCTCTTCGATCAATTGCAAGGCGCGACCTGCTTTTCAAAGATCGATCTTCGTTCTGGGTACCATCAACTTCGGGTCCTCGAAGAAGATATACCTAAGACCGCCTTTCATACACGTTATGGTCATTACGAGTTTGTGGTCATGCCCTTTGGTTTGACCAATGCACCTGCTGTTTTCATGGATTTTATGAACATCGTGTGCAAAGCATACTTAGACCGTTTCTTGATCGTCCTCATCGACGATATTCTTAGTTATTCCAAGACACAAGGAGAGCATGAGCGACACTTGCGTCTTATCCTTGAACTTCTTCGAACTGAACGTCTATACGCCAAGTTCTCCAAGTGTGAATTTTGGTTAAAAGAGGTTTAATTCCTTGGTCATACTGTCAACGAACTTGGTATTCACGTTGACCCCACAAAAATCGAAGCTGTGAAGAACTGGATCGCACCTAAGTCTCCGTTTGAAATTCGTTCGTTCCTTGGTCTTGCTGGTTACTATCGTCGTTTTATCTCTAACTTCTCAAAGATTGCTGTTCCTTTGACCTCTATGACTCAAAAAGAGAAACCTTTTGTTTGGGGTCCCGAACAGGAGGAATCTTTTCAAACGCTCAAGGAGATGCTTTGTAATGCTCCTATCCTCGCGCTTCATGATGGTAACGACGACTTCGTCGTATATTGCGATGCTTCACACCTTGGTCTTGGTTGTGTTCTTATGAAATGAGACAAGTCCATCGCTTATGTGTCGAGGCAACTCAAAATACATGAGAAAAACTATACTACTCACGATCTTGAACTTGGCGCAGTTGTTTTTGCGTTGAAGATTTGGCGACACTACCTTTATGGTACTAAGTGTGTGGTCTTCACCGACCATAGGAGCCTTCAACACATCTTCGACCAAAAGGAACTGAACATGCGTCAATATCGTTGGGTTGAACTGTTAAACGACTACGACTGCGAAATCAAATACCATCCAGGTAAAGCGAATGTAGTAGCCGACGCTCTGAGTCGTAAAACTCATGTGAAGGGTATCCGTTGTCTTCAACTCGTTAACGATCTTCAATGCCGCATTCGCGAAGCCCAATATGCCTCTATTAACGAAGGCAATCTCTTTGTCGAGATACGAGGCACTACGGAACATGAACTCGAGTCTAAATCCGATGGTATTCTATACTATCTCAATCGTATCTGGATCCCTAATCATGAAAACCTTCGAGACTTTCTGATGAAGGAGGCACACAAATCAAAGTATTCCGTTCATCCTGGCGCTAACAAGATGTACCATGATATGCGTACGTCATACTGGTGGCCTGGGATGAAGAGGGATATTGCCTCATACGTTGCAAAATGTCTCACTTGTTCGAAGGTAAAAGCTGAACATCAACGTCCCTCTGGCTTACTCGAACAACCAGAGATTCCTATCTGGAAATGGGAGAGCATTGCCATGGACTTTATCACTAAACTTCCTCGTACTTCTTCTGGTCATGACAGTATTTGGGTGATGTGGATCGATTGACCAAATCAGCTCATTTTCTTCCCATTCGTGAAGATTTTAAAGTCGAGAAATTGGCTAGAATCTACACTAATGAGATCATCTGTCATCATGGTATCCCCATTGACATCATTTCTGATCGTGATGCTCATTTTACGTCTCGCCTTTGGCAAACTTTTCAATCTGCTAGGGGTACTGTTCTTAACCTTAGCACCGCTATCCATCCTCAGTCAGACGGACAAACCGAGCATACTATCCAAACTTTAGAGGCACGAGGTTATCACACGAGTATTCAAATGGCACCTTTCAAAGCATTGTATGGTCGCAAGTGCCATTCGCCTATTTGTTGGCACGAGGTTGGTGAATCTCAATTCACTGGTCCCGAGCTTATACAAGAAGCGACAGACAAGATTTTACAGATTCGAGAGAATTTACTGAAAGCCAGGAGCCGACAAAAGAGTTACGCTGACAAGCGTCGCAAACCCTTGGAGTTCGAGACAGGTGATTTGGTACTTCTCAATGTATCCCCTTGGAAGGGGGTAGTTCGATTTGGTAAGAAAGGGAAACTCGCACCTCGCTACGTTGGTCCTTTCAAGATACTCGAAAGGATTGGCAAGGTTGCGTATAGACTGGACCTACCTGAAGAACTCAACAATGTACATCCTGTCTTCCACGTGTCCAACTTAAAGAAGTGTCTAGCTGACGAAGGGTTTAAGTTCCACTAGAGGACCTCTAAGTCAATGAGACCTTGCAGTTTGTGGAAAAACCCATCGAAATCATGGATCAAGGAGTCAAGTTATTAAGGCGCAGTAAAATTCCTATCGTCTAGGTTCGATGGGAAGGTAAACGTGGCGCTGAATTCACTTGGGAACTCAAGAGTCACATGAAGACGGAGTATCCACATCTTTTCCCTACATCTTCCTAAATTTCGGGACGAAATTCCCTAAAGGAGGGGAGACTGTAACACCCTGCTTATTTGTACTTTCCATTTATAGCAAGTCTTGTTCGTATTTCTATTTTTCGAAGTCTTGTGTTCCTGTAATCATTCTTTCTTTGTAACCGTTATAAAATACAAGACTTGGATCATAAATAAAACTCATATTTTGTTAAATACATGTTATACATACTTTATACATGCTCATACATTTGATTTCGTGAAACAATTGATGCTTATTCATAATTCTTGGAAACTATGTGCTAAACTTGCAAATATGTGAAACTTATGCATAAAACATGTTTTGATCGTAAACGATACTTAAATACAACCTTCATACGCTTAATTATACTTAGTTTATGTTCCTCATACTTGCATTGCCCTTAAACTATGTTTTTATGGCGAGAATAGTCCCTAAAAGACCTTAAAACCCTAATTTACAAACTTCAGGGGGCCTAAATGCAATTAAGTGAAACTTGGCCTCCAGCCCCCCTTGTCACGGCCCGTGTAAACTAACCCTGTTCCCTACGCGACCCGCATGAACAGTGGATCCGAGCCAGCTCGTTAACAGCCTTGGATTGGTCGCGATTTTGGTGAGTTTTGATTGGTTTTAAGTGTGTTTCTTGCATTTATGACCCACAACCACCATCCACAACCCTTCCCCTATAAATATCACACTAATCCAAGTCCTAAACACTTTACAAACCTCCTCACAACTCTCTCAAACAATCAAAATCGTTGCTGCAATCTGAAGTTCGGACAAAAGTATCAAGCTCCACTAAATTTTAGTCATTAGCTTTCACGAGCCTCCGTTTGACATGTATAGCGCTATAGGAGTAACGCACCGCCCGTAGACTAGTGGTCATGTTGAATTATATCATTTTGCGTAAACAGAGGGTTGACTAGAAATATTGCATGCCATGTTAGGTTGATCTTGTATAAACTAAGTTGCCACATGGATTCATTTTTAAACTTTTATACTTATACTTATTCTTAAACTTGTATACTCGCCTTTGCTTTGCATTGAATTGTATTTTAAACATGTTACAGGTTGATGATTGATGATGCTAAGAAATGGATTAGCAAAGATGCCTAGATACTCAGTTAAACGTTTAGGTTTAAATTGTTGTATCAATTTTGTTATGTTATGTTTGAACAATGTTGTTATTTGAATTTCTTGTAATGTTTTGACAATTTCTTTATGAAATGAAATCGGTTGAATTAAATATTGTCACAAATAGTGTTATGAATTCTCTTACAATCTCGAACTAGTCCCACTCCGATGATTCCGCCATTAGTTGGGATGTGACAGTTACCCACATATGTAGAAATATCAGCTTTGACCCTGGGCTGCTAATAAAAGTCTTGGTATATCCTGTCGAATCCAGGATGGATCGAGTACCTTGACTTCTAAGTTTTGCCCAAAATATGCATACGTAAATTGTCGTGAGTCGGAACCCCAAAGTCATCCCATGGAGTATAAGGTTCCGTCTTCCTTAGGCAATAATTGCACTTCCATTCCACGTAACGCTTCAGCTTGAAGGTTCTCTGGTTTGAGCGCCTCTTGCTCAGCTTCACGAATCCAAGTGACGAGATTTGTCTGTATGGTCATCTCTAAGGCTCGCACCCTTAGAGGCTTTGCGCGTTCCTTGCGGCTCAAGGTGTCTGCTACAACGCTCGCCTTGTCCAGGTGATACTTAATCTCACAGTCGTAATCATTCAACAGTTCATCCCATCTTCGTTGTCTCATATTCAAATCCTTCTGATCAAAGATGTGCTGCAAACACTTGTGATCAGTAAAGATCGTGCTGTGTTTTCCATACAAGTAATGGCATCAAATCTTCAATGCGCAATTCACTGCACCTAGTTCAAGGTCGTGCGTGGTGTAGTTCTTCTCATGATCCTTCGATCGACGTGACGCGTACGTGCTGACTTTGTCTTGTTGCATCAACACGCAACTGAGACCTTGTCGAAAAGCATCACAATAAATCGCAATTCCGTAGGTACTGTCAGGTAAAGACAATATGGGTACCATCTAGGTTACGGTTGTTAGCGGTTGAGCAATCTTTGAGAAGTCCCCTATGAATCATCTATACTAGCCTGCTAACCCCAGAAATTATCGCATCGTAGTTGGCGTCCTTGGGGCTTCCCAGTTCTTGATTGCTTCATTCTTAGTAGGGTCGTCGTGAATTCCATTCTCACTTACCATGTGACTTAGGAATTGCACCTCGCGAGATCAAAATTCGCACTTCGACACCTTCGCATACAACTACTCCTTCTTCAAGTGTTCTAGGGTAGCTTGCAGGTGTTGCTCATGTTCCTCCTGGGTTCGCGAGTAAATAAGGATGTCATCAATAAACATAACCACAAACTTATCCAGATATGGCCTACACACCCTATTCATGAGGTCCATGAATTCTGCTGGTGCGTTTGTTAAGCCCAACGGCATGATAAGGAACTCGAAATGTCCATATCGCGTCCTAAAGGCCGTTTTTGGGATACTTTCTTCTTGTATTCGCAGTTGATGATACCCTGACCTCAAGTCGATCTTCGAGTAGTAACTAGAACCTTGTAATTGGTTGAACAAGTCATCAATCCTTGGCAAAGGATACCTGTTCTTGATATTCAATTCTATGAAGTCGATGCATAAACGAAAACTGCCAACTTTCTTCTTAACGAATAGCACTGGAGCTTCCCAAGGCGAGAAGCTTGGTCTAATGAATCCTTCGTTCTAGCAGTTCTTATAGTTGAGTCGTTAGTCCTTGTATCTCGAACGAAGTTATTCGATAAGGTGCCTTCGCCACGGGTACCGCTCCTGGCACTAGGTTTATCCTAAACTCCACTTGTCGCTGTGGAGGTAACCCAGGCAAGTCTTCGGGAAAGACTTCTGGAAATTCCTTCACAACGGGGATGTCTTCTAGCTTTGGCTCCTTGGTCTCTTTTTTGACAATATGAGCAAGGGAGGCTATGCAACCCTATTCGGAGGCGCTTCTGTGTCTCTATGGCCAATGTGGGATGTCGCAATCCACCGCCTTATGGGGGCCAGCGTCCTCGCATCAACTGCATGAAGGCCGCAAACTAAGTGTTTCATCATTCGCAAGAGGGATGCGAATGATTTTCTCATGACAAACAACTTCGGCTCCATCTTTGGATAGCCAATCCATGCATGACTACAACATCATGACTTCCCAAGTCAACAGGTAATAGAAGGTTCCCGCTCTCTAAGTTCCAAAATACAATCCTTAATCACCTCATTTGCTTTAACTAACCTTCCATTTGCTAATTCTAAAGAATACGGGACGTCTATCCTACTTGAAACTAGGCCAAGTAGGTTCTTAAGTTCTAAGGATACATGGTTAAAGTCGACGCCAGTGTCAATCAAAATGAATGCATAGAGTTGGTTAGTAGGGAATGTACCCATAACCGCATTTGGATTCTGGCGTGCTTCACGAGTTCCGATCGTGAAGACTCTTCCTCGCTTGGTTCTTCTTAGGGCAATCTTTCCTAAAGTGCCCCACGTCACCACATTTGAAGCAACCTGGAACTCTACCATTATCGTTTCCGTCTTAGTTGCAATTATCGTTTCCCCTTGTTTGGGATATCTCGCCCAACAGGCATGCTTGATGTGTCCTTCTTTTCCATATCTGTTGCACTTAGGCATTAGACATCGACCTTCATGGTGAAACTTGCATTCGTCACATCTCGGCTTAGTCCTGAAATAAACCTTACCACCGGCCTTATTAGTGGCTCCATAAGCTTTCATGCCACGAGGCGGGTTCACTTCCCTTCTTTTGTTTGCATTAGAGTTGTCATAACTGACTTGGGTGCCTTTCTTCAGGTTCGAAAACTTTCTTTTGTTGTTGCCCGAAGACTCCACGTGAGTCTCCTTGTTTGTCTCGGATTCCGAAAATTTTCCCATTCGAAGAGCTTCTTCAGTAAGCGTAACACTCAAATCGATAGCCTCCGTGATGGTTGCAGGCTTTGCGGCAGTAACCATGCTTAGGATTTGAGGCGCAAGTCCCCAAATGAACCGCTCGATTCTCTTGAATTCTGGCTCGACAAGATAGGGGACGACCCTTGATAAATCATGGAAGCGCTGGATATACTCGGCTATTTTCAGACCATTCATCTTTAAGTTCCAGAATTCTTTCTCAAGTTTCTGAATCTCATCCCGAGAGCAGTACTTCTTGCGCATTAACTCTTTTAGCTCATCCCATGTTAATGCGTATGCAGCAGTTTCGCCCAGTGTTTGGACTTGGAGGTTCCACCATGAAAGCGCTCCATCCAGAAATAACCCAGAAATATAGGTAACCCTTTGTTCCGGAGCACACTTGCCCATCCTCGATACAGAGTCTGTTTTCTCTACCCAGCGTACGAAAGCGACAGCACTCCCAGTGCCATCGAAGTTAAGGGGCTTGCAATCCAAGAATTGCTTGTAGTACAGCCTGTAACACAAGCAACACAATTCACAGTAAGCATTGGCAAAGTACAATTGGAAATATCCAAAGGAGTTGTAATGTGTCTTAGGTGACTTAACATTACCAATTGGGTGGTTATTTCCAGAGGTGCCACCGCTATGCTCGGAGCGGTTGGCCTCGTGCTGGGCAATAGCTTGTGAGATGCGTTCTTGAAGCTCTGCTTTAGTCCTTGGCAACGTATTAGTGTCTGTATCACGTCTCTGCTTTAGTCCTTGGCAACGTCCTTGGCGACATTTTCTTCTGGAAAAAAGGTATTGGGTAGGTTAGACAACCTTCACCAATAATTTTCTATGAGGTATATATCACCACAAGCAAACATGTAATCACCTAACATCACATGCATATATAATCAACAATGTATAAGTAAGAAAACAACCACTGAGCTTTCATATATGTTTGACAACTTGACTTATTGTTTTTAACAGAGGAAAACAAAATGAACTCGAGGTTACATCACCTCGGTCATACAAGTTCCATAATATGAAAGTAGTAGTTATTTTCCTTCTACATTGGTCTCCTTAGGTCTTTAGTTTTACAGAAATGGGTATACTTCCCAAGGGATGAGGGTTGTGCATTTCTACCACATAAAGGGGGTGATAGTGAAAATGCAAAGATAAGGTCGTGAGGGTACATGACTTGTTTCTGATAACTGACTTGTGCCTTGTAGCAACCGTAGAGTGGTTTTTCTAAGGCGTGAATGCACTACCCTACGATGGGGTGCTTTACGGGATAGAGAGTGTAGAGTTACTGGATCTTCTCTGTGTGTTAGTCATCTTCTCTTGCTTAGATATCGGGTCCCAAACGACTCGTACCATGGGTAAAAGTATTAGGTGTGAAGTAGGCAAAGACAGACTTCCTACTTTGTAGAGTGTTATAGCAACTACCTCAGTATTGTTCATTAGATGGAGGTATGAATACCTAGAAATTTCGAATGGCTGGTGATCATTGGCTTGACCCGCAGAGTCCACCAAAATTTCCAAGCACTACAAGTCGTTATTACGTGGGCCCCCATAATAATAAATTGTCTTGCATGGTCACCCTAATTTTCCCTCGTTCAAAGCAGATGATTAACCAAAGAGGGGACACTACTGTCCTTATACCTTCAACATGGAAACGACCATTGTGGTGGTCCACGCGCTAACATCCGTTGTTGTTACGCCCAAATTGGCACAATGCTTAGACAGAATAAGAATAGTGAGAGTTCCTAGTAATAGCACTTGGAGGGGCACCTTCAAGACGAGTCCTCATCTTCCTTGTCTGGATAAGAGTGTCATCGAGCATGTTTCGTAATAGCCACAGGGACCTCGTCCTGCTGATAAAGTTGTTGTCCAAGGTTACCACCTCCGCCTCGTCGTCACTACCGTAGTCAGGCACCTTCACATTTCAGGGGGAAGAACAACCATCTTCTACGGAAATCAAGCTCAGGGTCTCGCTTGGTAATTACATCGACCATAAGCTCTGCAGCAAACGAGAGGTCGATGGTCTCAATGTGCGCGTCAAGGACAATAATAGGATTCGAAGTCGAACGTATCTCGTTCCCGTCAATAATTATTCCGTACTCTTATAGGCATATATATATTAATGAATAAATATGTTACTTAGTATACACAGGCAAGTAAATGCATTATGTCACATATAACTCTCGTTTGTTCTTTGGGGGGGTCATTTTGTCTTTGGTAAGTCTATCTCACGTAGACTATACCTTATTTGGCATGTCATTTGAGGTATTCTCCTCCCTACTAATGTCCTTGCTTTGTCTTTCCTTTTGAAAAAATGTTTGAGTCATGGATCTTGGCGCTTTCGTAAATGCAATGAAAAACCTTTTTGTAAAATTTGTTTTCGTGAGAGAATCCAAGTGATTGTAGTCTAGACTCGAGAAGGAATCCTAGTTCACTACAATCGAAGCTTTGATACCAAACTGTCACACCCTGACTTTTTTGGAAGCGTATGCGTGTGACTTGATCGGTTCTCATTGCATTCGATTATAATAAAGAAATATATGATCAAAATGATGTTCATCCATTCATAAAGTTTAAAATATTACAAACACCAGTCATTTAAGTTTCAAACAACACAACCTCTGATTAAGTTACAAACCAACAAAAACGGATGACATTTAAACTTGAAATTTACATCCCGAAACAACCCCAGCGCCCAAGATCCAACTTGTTTCCTGAAATACATGTAATTTTGAAAACATCAACAAAAGTTGAGCGAGTTCATGCGTTTTGTATGAGTACTGATAAACTTGTAAACATTTGAGAGACTCCTTTGAAAACAGGTATAAAAAACGTCAATGAACAGATCGATTAATGTTTTGCAAGGACATTAATGTATGTGAAGCCATAGGGAGTACTCAATCCGAGTAGACTTTTGTTAGTGTCGAATCCCCTCGACTGTGTCAAATCTCCTTGACTGTGTCAAATCCCCTAGACTGTATCAAATCACCTTGATTGTGTCAAATCCCCTTGACCGTTGCCGAATCACCTCGACTGGGACACAACAGCACTCTAAGTGGTCACATAGGGACCATGAGTGGGGCTCGGCCGTACCCGTTAGATCTAACCCTTGTCCATGATTCTTATGAGAGTTATTGGCATTTCAGTTTCAGCCTATGCTCATGGTCTAATAGTTCATTTCATAGCCAAATCATACCATTGAAACATATGTAACATGTATTTCACCCCCGAGAGTTATAAATTCGAAAACAGTTAAGAGAAAAGGGGGACATGAACTCACAAGTTTGCGTCCTGCTACCTTGTATACTCAAAGGTCCTTCTAGGAGTCGTACAACTACCTCCACACGTGCCATGTTTTATTAGACATTTAGGTCGTGTAACGACTCTTAGTCTTATTCATTTATTAAGACTTATTTTGGAATTCTTGGCGTACTTTGAGTTATAAGTTGGACGTACATTATATAATTCCAAATTATATAAGTATTAGTTAAAATAGGAATATTTTAACTCAAATTATATTTATTCCAATTATTTGGAATATTGTTAAAAATAATATATTTTTTTAACTTAGTTCATTATGTATTCCTTTCATAATTATTTTTCCCAAGTATGGGTATGCTTGTACTTGTGTATTTGTATACGGTATTTTACCAAGTATTGGTGGTGTATTCCGGTGTGTATTTATACGTATGAGGATACGTATTTTCTTGTATATATTAAGTACTTGATACTTAATTTTGCATTTAATTTTTAGATAACTAAAAATCACCAAATTTATATTCTTAAAATATTCATATTTTAAGAGAATTTTTATAGGAAAATATCTATTACTTAACTTGGCAAAAATAAATATTCTTTCATATATATCTCAAAAATGATATATATTTTTAAGATTAACTTTGGAAAATATATATTTCTACCTTTCACCCAAAATAATATATTTTTAACTTGTTTAAGAAAATATATATTTTCTCCACTAAAAAATAATATATTTTCTATTTGTCAAAATATGATATATTTTACAATACTTGTAAAAATCCATCTTTTCCGTTTCCTCGGCTTTCAAAATACCGTTTAACCCATTTGTCGAAATATGAATTTATTTCCAGAATGTATATATTTATAGTCCAAAGTCCTTGTCCGGTTGTCCATTATTTTGGGTATAAATTATATATTCGTTTTCTTGGAATTTTGGTAATATTTTTGTATTACAATTTTGGTATTTTGGTGTGTTATATTATTTTTAAGTTCTTAAAATAATATAACTAATACACATTTTATACAAGTAGCACACAATTTTTGACATCTTAATATATATCTTCCTAAATATATACTTAGTCATTTTTATTATCAAAAATCAACATCCAATATTTGTAATTTTTGTAAAAAAAATTATGGCAAATTTTTATATGAAAACCATGACCAAAATTTATTTGTAAACACTTGTTTAAAAATATTTTTCTAAGTGTTTAATTTTACAATAATTTTGCCATAGTTTCCCCTTTAAAATGGAGGTTTCCATGCTCAAAGGCATATCATTTTCTTTTAAAAATCATCACCAATCATCAACAACATAAACAAGACTTACCATGTGCTTCAAACACGCAATTTATACTGTGACATGAACTTGAAAGTTTGTAAAAATTTGTAGTAACTTAATATGTTGTTAAGTAAGTTTGGTTACCGCTAAAAATATGGTTATTTGTTTATAAATCTCATTCTTGTAAAATTTAGTCTTTTACAACTTGTATGAAGATTTTCTAAAAATAATTTTTCTTGTATTCTTCTTGTTAACAACATGTTTCTAGCTTTGATTTAACACTAAAAACATGATTAATTTCTTTAAAAATCATGATCAAGTTAATCTTGAAATAAACTTTGGTTTCTTGAAAAGATTATTTTTGAAATCATCCATTTTCAAGACTTATAACATGTATCCATAATCATCATGCTCAAAAACAACTTCATTTTCAAGTTCATGATCCACATAAAGGATGATCATTATGATTTTCACAAGATTCATCCTCATACTTGCTAGATCATGTGTTTAATCACAATCTAGCAAGCTTCTTATGATGATCAACATCATAAACACAAGAAATCAACAATTAAGTTTCACATATACACTAAACAACTTAGATTTCATGTTATTAAGCTTTATGTTAGTGATCATCTTCATGTTTCTTTGAGATTCTTTAGATTAACACATTACATAACACTTTAACCACTAATATTAGAAGTGAAAACAGGGTTAAAGGGGATTACTACTAGCACTATGGCTAGGGAAGAACAAGTATGAAGATGATGAAGATTTGAAGTTGTTAATAGCTCCTTGTGAACGTCGTTCCACTTCCAAGGCTTCCAAGTCTCTTAGATATGTTCCTTGCACCCTTGAGAGTCCTTAGATTGCTAGAGTTTGAACTTGTGGTGGAGGTGTATGTGTGTGTTGTGTGTGTCGTATGTAGAGAGGAAGAAGAGAAGGAAGAAGTGTTGTTGAGATGTTGAAATGATAATGGGTAATGTTCTTGTGGTTTTAAAGAAAGAACTTCCAACACTAAATTATCTTATGGTCACAATGCTCCAAAACTAGATAACATGACTAATTAAATATTGTAAAGAAATCAAGGGGTGGGACCCTTGTTGGATTCGTTTAATTAGGGGGGGGTGTGTATGGTTGAGTTTCAAATCTAGTTAGTTCTATCTAGTTGGAATGTAAGTGAAATGTTTAGTGTTTTAGGTATTTAGAGTTTTTAAAATGTGTTATGATGTTCGGTGACCATAACTAGTTCCGTAACACTAAAACAATGCTTCTAGTGGAAATCTGGTGTTTGGGTAGTGTCCGGTTGGTTCCCGATTTGTTAAGGTGCTAAATTGCGCAGTTTAGTGTGCTTTATGTAGGCTTTTATGATAGTTTTGATTCCCGACATTTAGGAAAGTATTCTGGACCATTAAACCATAATTCTGCATTATATTTTGGAGTTAAAATGCTGAAAATTGCTGAATTTGGTTGTTTTCTGCAGAATTCTGAAGTTTTAGTGTGTTTCTGGCACTTTTCGGCACCTAAATCATCACTAGCAAGGTAGTTTTGTAATCCCTACTTTCCTACACACTATTCTAGTGTAACACTTGGTTCTGGGCTCATTCTGTGTCTTAACATCATGTCTATCTGAGTACTGAACTCCCGTCAATACTTCTAGTATGTCTGGTAACTGTGCTAACTATGTTCTGTGCACTAATTGAACCATATTGAGTTGCATATAATAATGATGAACAGTCTTGCAACATGAAATGCCTTTGTATGTATATGACAGTAATCAGAAATTCATTCGTCTTGCTAATTCAATCATGCACAGTCGTTAAAGCACAAATTACTGTTTATTATTGTACGGATTACATGGGAAAGTGTCAGTTGTCACATTAATGTTAGGGTTTTAAAGAGGGTTTAAGAAGAAAAATATAAACATGGCGTAGAACAATTTGAATGCAGCGGAAATATGTTGAAGTCAGCGGAATTAGGGAGATCTAGAAACTACGAAGATAAGTCTCGAACGCGAGTTCGAGCAACCGGCGTAATTGACTATTACACCGGTCAATCAGCGTAGATGAACTTCTACACTGCGTGCTCGTCTCGTAATCGGACTTAACTTCGTCGTATATTCCCAGCGTATTTACGCCTATTGTGACATGTCAAACCGACGTCTTCCACGTAATTAACCGGACACTCAAGTGGGTTAGATTTTCATTGCCAGCGAAATTGTCTTTGATCAGTCAAAATCTTCTTGAACTCGGCAGCGAAGATGTCCGCGAAATTGACCAGATTTCTCAAAAATTCCATATTTTCAAACATTATACATATTATACATATTTTATCTTAACTATATCAATAGATAAAATCAGCATTAATGAGAATGTAAATATTTTTATCACCATTTTGTTATAATTAATATATATATATATAGATATATATATATATAATTTTGTAAATATTTTTGTAAATAACTAATGTTGACTTCTCATATTCCAATTTCTAACTTAGCTCGTTTTCATGTTTCAACAAGATGGTGAAAGTAATCGCTTGGGATAAAACATATAAGCACAAACAGCCGATCAAGCTCGATCAAGCACCGAGTGAATTTGAAGACGTAGCTGATTGGATAAGGTCAAGAAAAATCAGTCATGCCGTCCAAGCAGATCCTATCATACACCGAATTCACATACAGGAGGTATGGGAGACCGTGAAAGTGTAAACTGTAGACAAGATCAAAAGAATATCAGCAACAGTTCGAAACAAGAAAATTATCGTAACAGAGGACAAAATTTGAAGGGTTCTAAAGCTTGGTGACAATCATAATGATCCACTGAGTTTAAGGAAAGACGACATTTTAGATGGTTTCCGAGGAATGGACTATGTGGGTGACTTTCAGCATAAAAATAAAATCAAAAGAAACTGCTTGACCAGAGATTGGAGATTTATTTTGCATGTGATTGCAATGAGCATAGCGCATAGAAAAGGTGGTTACGATGGTTTGAATCTGGAATGGTAAGCAGCCATGTTGAACTTATGTACTGACAAAAGTTCAACTTCTCAGGATTAATCTTTCTTTACATGGCTAAAAATGCAAACGGACGTACATGGGCCATGTATCATCGCTTTATCCAAATGCTTATATACGACCAAGATCCGAAGCTTCCAAACGACGGCGATCTATATAATTTTCAATTGCCTACAAGCCGTCAGATCACTGAAATAAGGACAAATGAATGGATGATGCTGCATGACTGGATGTACAAGGCCGAAAGACTCCCACTTGTGAAAGCAGCGTACAAGAAGTACAAGGATGGGATCAAAATGAAGAATCAAAGGGTCGAACAAGTGGAAGAGCATGAAGAAGAAGTTCAAGAAGAAGAAGAGGAACAATTAATTCGAAAAAAGGAAAGGGAAACAACATGTGGAGGGTGAGCCGTCAAAGAAGAAAAAGAATCCTCCAAACACTGAAAGACTGATGGGCGCAAGTTTTAGGGCAGCAGATACCCAAACTTAAAGAGAACACATCGAGCACATGCGACCAATTCATCAATGGAAGAAAGAGAGAAATGAGAAAAGAAAAAAGCAAGAAGAGAGATGACGGAGACAGAGACTCCCGTGGTGGTAACTGAAGAGGAAGAAAGGCTAGACAACTTCGTTGAAAACCTGATAGTCGATCCTAATGAAGCGACACTCAGCAAAACACCACCACAAAAGAAAAAGAGAACAGAAGAAAGTTCTTCAAAAGTTGTATGAGCGAAACCGACCAGAGTTACACAGCCTGCTGCAGCTCCTCAAAGAATACGTCCCTTTCAAGAATTATACGACAAACTGTCGAAAGATATTGGAGCAGGTCTACCAAGAGAAATATGTCTTCTTAAGCACCAAGTGAACGACATAAACGTGTTGAGGGAAAAGTTGAAAGAAAAAAGGAAGAAAAACAAGGAGCTGATTGCATATATGACTGGACAGACGAGGTTCGTAAGGTTTCAGCAAAATGGAATGAAGGTGATGAAAGTGATGAGGAAGAGGTTGACATGGATGAAATGCCTGCAAAGTTTGTTGAATGGGGTTTAGAGGATGACGTTTTGTATGAATTTGAAGATGGAGAGAAATTTACGCTACAACATCCAGAATGGTTCAAAAAGGAATGAGAGAAACTTCCAGATTTTTATCAGGTGGCAACTGTCGAAAAGACAGAAGTCATTGGTAAAATCATCAGCTGGATGTATAGCAATCTAAAAGGGAAGTTTATAGTGAAAAGGTGTGGCGGAGTGATACAATATTTTAAAACTGGTTTCGATTTGCAAACTCTTCCTAGATGGGATATCAGAGAACTTGTGAGGCTGGATATGTTGAACCCGGATCAAAGCAGCATCGGTGCAGATTTCGAACGTTTCATTTCTCAAGAATGCAACCAAGGATTCCAAGTGTTCAAGCCACAACGCCCACGTCGCAGGGTCTCGAAGACGACAAAAGATCCAATTACAGGGAAAGGGAAAGTGACGTGTGTAATTAATCCAGCAAAAGTTGTAACAAGGATCAAGCTTCCACCAGAAGTTCCAGTGTCACTTAATAACTTCATGAAATGGTTCTATGACAGCCAAACCGGTGAAGAAGTGATCAGATCAAATACTAATGAAGATATCAGAATTCTAGATCTAATGGATGTCTTTATGTTCGGACTGTCAGATTTGAATGTGCTATATGCTAACAAAATACATGTCGGTGCTGGAATCGTAAATCTAGAAGAAGCCATGTTGTTCCGGAGGGCAGTTGAACATGCATGGAATGTAAACGAGAAATGATGGACATCGTAAAAAGGATCGAGAAGCAAAAAGAGATAGTAGAAGCTAAGAAAAAGGAAGATGCCAAGAAAAAGGAAGAGGTAAGGAAGAAGAAATAGAAAAAGGATAAGAAGAAAGATAAGTCACCTGCTAAACCAAAAGAACCCTCACCCATCCCAGTTTCTACTGAACAACAAGCTCTGGCCTCATCGACATATGAGGCCATTGTGGAGGATCCTCCAACATCAAGTGAAGCTATTATAATTCAAGAAACTCCTCAATCAACAACGAATAAGCTGCTCAACCACCTCCCAAGACAACAACAGTTGAAGTCATTTTGGAACTTGTTGTGGAGGTGTATGTATGTGTTGTGTGTGCCGTAAGTAGAGAGGAAGAAGAGAAGGAAGAAGTGTTGTTGAGATGTTGAAATGATAATGGGTAATGTTCTTGTGGTTTTAAAGAAAGAACTTCCAACACTAAATTATCTTATGGTCACAATGCTCCAAAACTAGATAACATGACTAATTAAATATTGTAAAGAAATCAAGGGGTGGGACCCTTGTTGGTTTCGTTTAATTAGGGGGGGGGGGGTGTATGGTTGAGTTTCAAATCTAGTTAGTTCAATCTAGTTGGAATGTAAGTGAAATGTTTAGTGTTTTAGGTATTTAGAGTTTTTAAAATGTGTTATGATGTTCGGTGACCATAACTAGTTCCGTAACACTAAAACAATGCTTCTAGTGGAAATCTGTTGTTTCGGGTAGTGTCCGGTTGGTTACCGATTTGTTAAGGTGCTAAATTGCGCAGTTTAGTGTGCTTTATGTAGGCTTTTATAACAGTTTTGATTCCCAACATTTAGGAAAGTATTCTGGACCATTAAACCATAATTCTGCATTATATTTTGGAGTTAAAATGCTGAAAATTGCTGAATTTGGTTGTTTTCTGCAGAATTCTAAAGTTTTAGTGTGTTTCTGGCACTTTTCGGCACCTAAATCATCACTAGAAAGGTAGTTTTGTAATCCCTACTTTCCTACACACTATTCTAGTGTAACACTTGGTTCTGGGCTCATTCTGTGTCTTAACATCATGTCTATCTGAGTACTGAACTCCCGTCAATACTTCTAGTCTGTCTGGTAACTGTGCTAACTATGTTCTGTGCACTAATTGAACCATATTGAGTTGCATATAATAATGATGAACAGTCTTGCAACATGAAATGCCTTTGTATGTATATGACAGTAATCAGAAATTCATTCGTCTTGCTAATTCAATCATGCACAGTCGTTAAAGCACAAATTACTGTTTATTATTGTACGGATTACATGGGAAAGTGTCAGTTGTCACATTAATGTTAGGGTTTTAAAGAGGGTTTAAGAAGAAAAATATAAACACGGCGTAGAACAGTTTGAATGCAGCGGAAATATGTTGAAGTCAGCGGAATTAGGGAGATCTAGAAACTACGAAGATAAGTCTCGAACGCGAGTTCGAGCAACCGGCGTAATTGACTATTACACCGGTCAATCAGCGTAGATGAACTTCTACACTGCGTGCTCGTCTCGTAATCGGACTTAACTTCGTCGTATATTCCCAGCGTATTTACGCCTATTGTGACATGTCAAACCGACGTCTTCCACGTAATTAACCGGACACTCAAGTGGGTTAGATTTTCATTGCCAGCGAAATTGCCTTTGATCAGTCAAAATCTTCTTGAACTCGGCAGCGAAGATGTCAGCGAAATTGACCAGATTTCTCAAAAATTCCATATTTTCAAACATTATACATATTATACATATTTTATCTTAACTATATCAATAGATAAAATCAGCATTAATGAGAATGTAAATATTTTTATCACCATTTTGTTATAATTAATATATATATAGATATATATATAATTTTGTAAATATTTTTGTAAATAACTAATGTAGACTTCTCATATTCCAATTTCTAACTTAGCTCGTTTTCATGTTTCAACAAGATGGTGAAAGTAATCGCTTGGGATAAAACATATAAGCACAAACAACCGATCAAGCTCGATCAAGCACCGAGTGAATTTGAAGACGTAGCTGATTGGATAAGGTCAAGCAAAATCGGTCATGCCGTCCAAGCAGATCCTATCATACACCGAATTCACATACAGGAGGTATGGGAGACCGTGAAAGTGTAAACTGTAGACAAGATCAAAAGAATATCAGCAACAGTTCGAAACAAGAAAATTATCGTAACAGAAGACAAAATTTGAAGGGTTCTAAAGCTTGGTGACAATCATAATGATCCACTGAGTTTAAGGAAAGACGACATTTTAGATGGTTTCCGAGGAATGAACTGTGTGGGTGACTTTCAGCATAAAAATAAAATCAAAAGAAACTGCTTGACCAGAGATTGGCGATTTATTTTGCATGTGATTGCAATGAGCATAGCGCATAGAAAAGGTGGTTACGATGGTTTGAATCTGGAATGGTCAGCAACCATGTTGAACTTATGTACTAACAAAAGTTCAACTTCTCAGGATTAATCTTTCTTTACATGGCTAAAAATGCAAACAGAAGTACATGGGCCATGTATCCTCGCTTTATCCAAATGCTCATATACGACCAAGATCCGAAGCTTCCAAACGACGGCGATCTATATAATTTTCAATTGCCTACAAGCCGTCAGATCACTGAAATAAGGACAAATGAATAGGTGATGCTGCATGACTGGATGTACAAGGCCGAAAGACTCCCACTTGTGAAAGCAGCGTACAAGAAGTACAAGGATGGGATCAAAATGAAGAATCAAAGGGTCGAACAAGTGGAAGAGCATGAAGAAGAAGTTCAAGAAGAAGAAGAGGAACAATTAATTCGAAAAAAGGAAAGGGAAACAACATGTGGAGGGTGAGCCGTCAAAGAAGAAAAAGAATCCTCCAAACCCTGAAAGACTGATGGGCGCAAGTTTTAGGGCAGCAGATACCCAAACTCAAAGAGAACACATCGAGCACATGCGAGCAATTCATCAATGGAAGAAAGAGAGAAATGAGAAGAAAAGAGCAAGAAGAGAGATGACGGAGACAGAGACTCCCATGGTGGTAACTGAAGAGGAAGAAAGGCTAGACGACTTCGTTGAAAACCTGATAATCGATCCTAATGAAGCGACACTCAGCAAAACACCACCACAAAAGAAAAAGAGAACAGAAGAAAGTTCTTCAAAAGATGTACGAGCGAAACCGACCAGAGTTACACAGCCTGCTGCAGCTCCTCAAAGAATACGTCCCTTTCAAGAATTATACGACAAACTATCGAAAGATATTGGAGCAGGTCTACCAAGAGAAATATGTCTTCTTAAGCACCAAGTGAACGACATAAACGTGTTGAGGGAAAAGTTGAAAGAAAAAAGGAAGAAAAACAAGGAGCTGATTGCATATATGACTGGACAGACGAGGTTCGTAAGGTTTCAGCAAAATGGAATGAAGGTGATGAAAGTGATGAGGAAGAGGTTGACATGGATGAAATGCCTGCAAAGTTTGTTGAATGGGGTTTAGAAGATGACGTTTTGTATGAATTTGAAGATGGAGAGAAATTTACGCTACAACATCCAGAATGGTTCAAAAAGGAATGAGAGAAGCTTCCAGATTTTTATCAGGTGGCAACTGTCGAAAAGACAGAAGTCATTGGTAAAATCATCAGCTGGATGTATAGCAATCTAAAAGGGAAGTTTATAGTGAAAAGGTGTGGCGGAGTGATACAGTATTTTAAAACTGGTTTCGATTTGCAAACTCTTCCTAGATGGGATATCAGAGAACTTGTGAGGCTGGATATGTTGAACCCGGATCAAAGCAGTGTCGGTGCAGATTTCGAACGTTTCATTTCTCAAGAATGCAACCAAGGATTCCAAGTGTTCAAGCCACAACGCCCACGTCGCAGGGTCTCAAAGACGACAAAAGATCCAATTACAGGGAAAGGGAAAGTGACGTGTGTAATTAATCCAGCAAAAGTTGTAACAAGGATCAAGCTTCCACCAGAAGTTCCAGTGTCACTTAATAACTTCATGAAATGGTTCTATGACAGCCAAACCGGTGAAGAAGTGATCAGATCAAATACTAATGAAGATATCAGAATTCTAGATCTAATGGATGTCTTTATGTTCGGACTGTCAGATTTGAATGTGCTATATGCTAACAAAATACATGTCGGTGCTGGAATCGTAAATCTAGAAGAAGCCATGTTGTTCCGGAGGGCAGTTGAACATGCATGGGAATGTAAACGAGAAATGATGGACATCGTAAAAAGGATCGAGAAGCAAAAAGAGATAGTAGAAGCTAAGAAAAAGGAAGATGCCAAGAAAAAGGAAGAGGTAAGGAAGAAGAAATAGAAAAAGGATAAGAAGAAAGATAAGTCACCTGCTAAACCAAAAGAACCCTCACCCATCCCAGTTTCTACTGAACAACAAGCTCTGGCCTCATCGACATATGAGGCCATTGTGGAGGATCCTCCAACATCAAGTGAAGCTATTATAATTCAAGAAACTCCTCAATCAACAACGAATAAGCTGCTCAACCACCTCCCGAGACAACAACAGTTGAAGTCATTTTGGAACAACCACCACCTGAACCAACAACAGAAGAAGCCGCAAGGAATCCACCAACAGCAACTGAAGAATGAAAGACTCCTCATGTATGCAACGATCTACGGGGGATATTGTTGGCCCATGTAATTAAGCCCAGAAGAACAAATGATATTGAAAGCCAAAATTGGTTCTCAACAGTTGATCACAATAAGCAGTGCATGTCCTAAATTCTCTCTAATGACAGTGTTTCTATCAGCTGATGATTCTAAGTACTGATCTTCACCACAACTATTATTCAAAGAACTGCTGAAGTATAAAGATTAAAGTCCTAACAACTGCTGCTACTCAAGTACTGATGAAGACTAAAGCACTACTGACTCAAGGCCTATTCACCCTTTGAAGAAAAGCACTGATCTGCAACATCAGTGTTTAGGCAACAATAGTGGAAAGCTACATCAGTGTTTATCTATCAGTTGTTTATTGTATCAATGTTTTGTATATATCAGTGGTTAGAGGTTGTTAGTCTGTTAGATGTCACTATCTAGGTGACGTGAGCATTAGATGCTCAGTGGTTAGGATTGTACTATAAATAGAACAGTACCTGTACTGTTCTATTAGCTCTTTTTCACCATCATCTTGTACGAACTAACTGTGAGCTCAGGCTGAGGGGGAGTTTAGTGTTGCATGCATGCATAGTTGATCTTTGTAAATTGATACAATCTTTCGACTAATGAAATCATGTTTGCTGAAAACTATTCTTCTATGATTGTGTTATAAAGTTTACTTTTCATTTTCGCTGCACATCAATCTTTGTTTCATCTTTCATTTTAGTTACACAACACAAATAAAAGAACTCAGATCCTAACAATTGGTATCAGAGTAGGACAGTTAAATTCGATCTAACAATCAATTTGACATAAAAGTTCAGCTCAAATCCATTGATACTTAAAGTTGTTCGTACCAGTTGAAAAAAAACAGAGTAAAAGGTAATCACGTAAAAAGTTGATTATTCGAAAACTTTTGTAAACTCAACCAAGATGACATCACAATCACACGACCCTCACAACATCGGAACACTATTCAAGCCACCTATGCTTGTCAGATCCGAGTACAATATCTGGCAACGTAGGATGGGCCATGTGTTAGCTCAGCAAAACACCTGCTGCTGGAAGTCAGTCATCTTTGGACCACATGTTCCAATGGTGCATAGTACTGAAGATCCCAAATGCCAAGTGCCTAAAAGCCTTGAAAATTACTCAGAACAAGATTATCAGAAAATTGAATCAGATGCAAAGACTTTTCGCATAGTGGCCTCAGCTCTTCCAAATGACATTTATGATGGACTGTTACATTGTAACAATGCCAAAGAGCTGTGGGATGCACTAAAAGAGCAGTTCGGTGGAACAGAAGAGGTTATAGAAAATAACAGGGAGGTTTTGAATCAACAGTATGAAACTTTTTGCCATGTCAAAGGAGAATCACTAACACAACAGTTTGAACGTTTTAGTTGTCTCATTAGTGAACTTGAACTTGTTAATGTTGAATTTGCTAAATCAACTCTAAATAGTAGGTTTCCAAGATCACTACCTGACAAATGGGACACAATTGCTTTTGTGACTAGAAATTCTGTTGGATTCAAAGAATTAAGTCTGACCTAACTTCATGGTCGACTCCTCACTTATGAGAGAGAGTTAAACCAGAAAAAGAAGTTACAGGAAACTGGGAAGGTCGCTGATGATTACACCTTTGGTAGCACAACACTTCTGGGTCAAGAAGAATCTGGTAGTAGTAAGGATCAGAGTTATGATCATTACATTGACATAACTGCTGGTGGAGCTTTTAACAACTCTGATTCTTACCCACCCAACTATGATTTTACAGCATGTGGAGAAAACCAAAATTCTGACAACTTATCCTTTGAACTCAATGATCCAGCATTTTGATCCCACTGATCTGGAGGAAAAGGACATATTGCATCAACAGTTACTGCTGAGTGTAAGAACCAGCAAGTTTTATAAGAGAACAGGAAGAAAATTTCCAGGGTTACATGGGAATCTAAAAGTGGGGTTGGATAAATCAAAACTAAAGTTCTACAAGTGTAACAGGCTAGGACATTTTGCTAGAGAATGTAGAAGCCAAAATAGTGGACCAATCATAACACACCGTAGCCCTAGACCTCAAAACACATAAAACACTGTGCACTATTCCCAATATACCCCTACTGCTCATGTAAACACTGCTCATTATGCACACCCTATAACAACTGTTCTAGTGCAATATGTTCAAGCCCCTGTTCCACAAATTCAGTATGTCCAAGCCCCAGTCTCTCAGGTCCAAGTGCAACAACCTGCACCACAACATGCTGCACAAACATCTGCTCCAGCAGAGGCCAGTCAGCAAAGTTTTTTACTCAAGGCTTTGTTGATTGGAGTAGCATGCCTGATGAGTTAACTAATGAAAATTTTACTCTATTTGCTAAGAATGATGCTCCTTGTGATGAATTTTGTTTTGCAGCATTAGAGCCAATTCTAGAGGGGCTGGAAATTGAAGAAGTAGAATCCAGTGCTGAAACAGTGGACGAAATTGCTGAAGCAGTGGTTACTGCTGTTGTTGGTGAACAGCTGTTAGAAAAGGAACCAGAACCACTGTTAGAACCTCTTGTTGACCCATGGTGTAAAGATGAAGTGGCTGCAAACAAAAAGACTGTTCAAAATCAGAATGAAACAAAGGAAAGTCAGTGGAAAAAGGAACAAAAGGCAATGAAGGATTGGGAAATCAAAACAAAGGATCTTGGCACTTCCAACAGGAAGAAACCGTTCAAACACAATAAACCACCACTTGCCACATTCTCAAAACCAAAACCACAAAACCAAACACCTGAAAAACAAACCACTGCTGGTCTCCAAACCACTGCTGGTTCAGAAAAATTACCTAAACCAACATCACCACCAAAAAACCAACCTTCTAAAAGGCAGAAAACAAAACCATCCTCACCAAAACCATCCTCACCAAAGCCATCCACCAATGTAACAAATGTTGACACTTCAACAGTTGTTAAGATAGCAGCGGTTGAGACACCAGTTGTTTAAACAGTTGTTAGTCAATCCACCACTTTCCAATTTCCGTCCCAAGCAATCTTCATTCCTATTTCCAACTCTCCAACAAAAACGCCTTATCCTAAAAGTTTTTACACAAGAAAAACAAAGTTTCAAGTGAATGATGATGATATCCCTGCACCTATTCCTTTATCATCTTCACCTTTCATTCAAACCAACCCTGAACCATTTAATCCTCCACCATCACCAACATCAAACCCACTTGTTCAACCACGAACACTTGAAGGGGAAGATCCTTCAAGAGCCATTCCATTAGCAGTAAATTATCCTCTTGAATTGCATGCACTAAAAGGAGAAATGAGGCAATTCTACACAGAGGATGATCCTTCCAAAAGAACTTTCCCATCCCTTCATGGTTTCATAACTCCAAAGAACATGGATGATTATCTTAAACTCAAGGCCAAGCAAGCTGAATATATTGCTAAACATGAAGGCAAAGGGCAAGGTGACAACAACATCTCAAGTCGAATGCAACATTGGCTTAGTAAAGTCAGGAAACTGGAAGACTATGCAAGAGACTTAAGAAAAGAGATGTCAAACTTGCCACCAAATGCTGATCTGTAGAAGAAGCTGAGGAAAGATCTCTTAGAGATTATTATGAGAGATAAATTCTATCCTGCCAAGGTAGAACAGTTGAAAGACTGGCCACTCACAGCCCTCAAAGTAGAAGTGAACATAATTGAAAGAGTAAAGAATGATCCTCAAATGAAGAGGTCTGCACCAAACTGGAACAAGTTCAAGAAATCCAGTGCAGAGCTTACTTTAGAATACAAGAGGAAGAGAGTTGAGTTGGTTGCAGCTAAATATGGAACAGCAAAGGCCATATCAAAATGGTCTAGGCAGTACATTGATCTTACCTATGATAAGCTGGAGAAACTAAGAGAAACAAATCCTACAGCACCAAAGAAACCAGCATACAAAAGCAAAACCACTGATGAGCTAAAGCAGCAGACCCTCTCTCTAAAAACACTGTTCACATCATCTGACTTATCCACCCATGTCTTAGAACAAAGAAAAAGACAGAAGCAGATAGATAAGGAAGATGCACAGAGAGAAGCTGAAATCATGAAACAGGCCATCAAGGATCAGATCATGTTTAGCTTGGATGATGCCTCATTAAAGCTTCAAGCTCAACTTACTAAAATAGTGAAAAGGCTAACAAGCATACCTCCATCACCAAACTCTCATTAAATAAAGTCTCTCCTAAGAAATCAATTGAACTAAAAAATACTAAAGTGGAAGTCTGATAGAAAGACCCATGTATTGACTTTGCTCAAGTCCAATGGAAGAGTTGAACACATTTCAAGGGAGGATGCATTAGGTCTGGATGCAGCTGACCTCCTAGATCTTTTAGACCTTCAACTCTGCAGGGATGAGGATGATGAAGACTCCATGAACTTTGAATTATAATTAAAAGGGAAAATCAGGGAGAAGTTAATGAGAGAATAAAGATCAAGAATAAAGAAGTGTTTTGGCATCATCTGTTCTAGGGGGAGATTGTTGGCCCATGTAATCAAGCCCAGAAGAAAATATGATATTGAAAGCCAAAATTGGTTCTCAATAATTGATCACAATAAGCAGTGCATGTCCTAAATTCTCTCTAATGACAATGTTTCTATCAGCTGATGATTCTAAGTACTGATCTTCACAACAACTGTTATTCAAAGAACTGCTGAAGTATAAAGACTGAGTCCTAACAACTGCTGTTACTCAAGTATTGATGAAGACTAAAGCACTGCTGACTCAAGGCCTAATCACCCTTTGAAGAAAAGCACTGATCCGCAACATCAGTGTTTAGGCAACAACAGTGTAAAGCTACATCAGTGTTTATCTATCAGTTGTTTATTGTATCAATGTTTTGTATGTATCAGTGGTTAGAGGTTGTTAGTCTGTTAGATGTTACTGTCTAGGTGACGTCAGCATTAGATGCTCAGTGGTTAGGATTGTACTATAAATAGAACAATACCTGTACTGTTCTATTAGCTCTTTTTCACCATCATCTTGTACGAACTAACTGTGAGCTCATGCTGAGGGGGAGTTTAGTGTTGCATGCATACATAGTTGATCTTTGTAAATTGATTCAATCTTTCGACTAATGAAATCATGTTTGCTGAAAACTATTCTTCTATGATTGTGTTATAAAGTTTACTTTTCATTTCCGCTGCTCATCATTCTCCGTTTCATCTTTCATTTTAGTTAAACAACACAATAAAAAGAAACTCAGATCCTAACAGATATTATTAGGTCATTTGAGATCGTTGATACTTGTTTAGATTAGTCCTGGAATGTTTTGCTTATGTTTTGTTGCTTTTAGAAGGTTCAGGGGTCTATTATGTAATTTATTGTAAGTTAATAGCCTGAATCGACATATTTAATATGCCGGCGTAATTAATAATTACGCCAGTTAGTCAGGCCTATATATATGATATGTTTGAAACCCTAGCCAAACTTTTTGGCTAGTTCTTTGGTGAAAACCCTTACGTTGTGCTTCTCTTGATCTTTCTTGTGCTTAATCGAAATTCCATGTGCTTGTTAGTGTTTATATCAGTTAGGAATCAATACGAAACTTGTTGCAAATCATCAAACCAAAAGCTTCATCTTCATCTTTTGAGTTTTCTTGACTTTTACATATTCAAGCACTTAATCAATAGGTGTTTGGATTAAAACAATCAAACCACTATGATCCGGATTGATTTTGGAATCTACAATCACATGATACCAAAAATTATTTTGGTGTTCAAACAATTTTCCTGATGAAAATTTGGGGTTTCTCAAACACTAATATCGGTAATTGACTTAGTAAACAAGTGTAATGAAGTCGGAGGTTAAACCTAGCTTGTCGATCATCGTTATATATAAAAAAATGCCTCGAATTTCAGTTTCGCTTTTGCCCCTTCAAATCAGTTGGGCTCCCAACAACCATGCACATAAATTTTTTTAACACCAAATCCCAGATTTTCTAGGAAAAATACACCCCACTTTCAAATTACCACTTACCACCGGGTGTCCCTTTGGGACATGCATTTACATGCAAGCGGCATAAGTTGTTAAATAAATATCAAGATGGCTTGATGGGGGAAGTTATATTGTAAATATTCCTAGAATATATTTGTTAATTTCGCTAAGAAATATAGCCAAAATATGAAGACTCTCTCTGTTCACTAGCCATACCTTTAATGCATACCTTTAATCTATCTAGCAAAGTACCAAAAATTGCATAACATACTCAATAAACATTTTGCAACTGATTTTAAGTTATATCAATATTCTTTTGGTGTTCAATCATTTTTCCTGATGAAAAATTGGGGTTTATCAGACACTAATATCGGCACTTGACTTAGTAAACAAGTGTGAAGTCAGAGGTTAAATCTAGCTTGTCGATCATCGTTATAGATAAAAAAGAAAAGCCCCAAGTTTCAGATACGCTTTCAACCCTTCAAATCAGTTGGGCTCCAGACCACCATGCATATACATTTTTTAACACCAACTTCTAGATTTTCTAGGAAAAATACACCACACCTTCAACTTACCACTAACCATCGGATGTCCCTTTGGAACATGCATGCACTACAAGAAACGGGTACCTTGAGCGGCGACACATGTCGCCGCTAAAGGGTCGCCGATATAGATCGGCTGCTATTGCCCTTTTTGTCGCCGCTAATGACACCCTCGCCGCTATTGCCCTTTAGACTTTTAGCGACGACATGTCGCCGCTAAAGGGTCACCGGTATTAATGTTGGTCGGTAGTGGTTAAGGATCAATAGCGGCGACACGTGACACCGCTAAAAGTCATTTTTTTGGTTCAGCAGCTGAATACAGCTGCATACAGCCTGTTTCCGGCCGAAAAACAAAATCTGCCAAATTTCTAATTTCTACAACGCAAACAAACGCCATAAACATATACTAAACGTAATAAAATTACAAACAACGTTTAAGTCCTACATTATCATCCTACAGTTGCGTAAAAACGTTAAAAATAACTCATACATCGAAATCATCCTCATTTTCATTATCGAATATGTTATCAGAATCATCGTTGTTTGCCGGTTGTTTTCCTTTTGAACCAAGATAGTTGTCAAGTTGATTCAGAAAGGCCGGGGTTTGGAACAAACTGTTAACAAATTCCTACAATAATAAATATCAAAACGAATCTTAGCATATTAATTAATGTTACCAACATATATTTAACAAGGAAACACGCGTTCATTTATCATTTTATAAATTGCGTAGTTTACCTCAGAAAAGGGTTCATGAGTCTGAGGTTGCGAAGCCGACAAGTTCGAGGGCGTGTTTGAAGAAGGTTTATGCCCCATCCCCCGGTACCATCCTCGCCGCTCTCCCAATGCTTCCATATACGGGCCAATTGGAGGACCATCACCGCTCCATTCGTTTGTGGCTTGCTGTAAATTCCGTTTATGGATCATGAGAAAACTAGTTTAAATGAGAAAACAAAAAAACTAACTAAAAAATACAAAAAAACATACCAAATTTTTTTTTTAAATTTTATAAAAAAATCGCAGCTTTTTATGCATGGAAAAAAAATTTCAAAAAAAAAAAGTTTTCGGTTGTATTGCACATGTGCACTATTACGGATATAGTGCACATGTGTAGTACACATATAGCACATGTGCAGTACAACAATTTTTTTTTGAAATTTTTTTTATATATAAAACTAGCGATTTTTTTATAAAAAATTGTAAAAAAAAAAATTTGGTATGTTTTTTAGCTTTGTTTTAGGTTTTTTTAGTTAGATTTCTAGTTTTCTCATTTATATGTAGTTTTCTCATGATCCTCTCCCTATATATATATATATATATATATATATATATATATATATATTTGTTATAGAAAATTATACTTAAAAGAAATACTTATGTAATTCTGTTCAACAACTAGGTTAACCCAATTCCCCTGATTATCCGTGTGGGTTTTAGCGTCCGCAGGTACCCAATCTATATCCTGTTTAACATTAAACTTAGATTAGACATTAAATAAATAAAAGTTTGCACACATGCACACATATATAAAAACATTACATTTTTATAGGTGGTGCTACTGTATGACGCTGTCCCCCGCGGAATGGGAATAGTTGTTTCTCGCGTACTTTTTTGTTGGCCTCGCATCTTTTAATATATTTTTCGTCTAAGAAACCTTCGATGGTTCTCAAATAGTTTTCATAGGGCATATCAACGGAATGGTATGCCCTTGCCCTATCAACATCATCGTAACCTCCTTTACAAAGAAATATTTCTTTAGCATCGTGCTTCATAAGCACACTCTTAATTCCACCCTTCAAGTTTTTCGCTTCTAAATCACATCCCACTTCATCAAAGTTAAAATTTTCCTACGAATTAAATAACAAAGTTAAAATATTATATATAAATTAAGTTTAACGACTCGTCAAACGGCTGCAAAATTGCAGCCGTAAACGGGCCTTAAAACGGTGGCAAATGCAGCCGCAAACGACAGAGATTTCACAGCCATTTACCGGCGCGTTTGCAGCCGTTTAACGATCTGTTTACGGTTGCAAACGCGTCGTTAAACGGTTGCGATTTCACAGCCGTAAACGGGCATTTAAACGACGGCAAACACAGCTGCAAACGGTGCCATGTTTAATAAGCCAAAATTATTACATAGGATACACGGACATCAAACTTCATCGTGGTTTTTTATCACTCTTTCACACATCTCGATGAAAGGCTCGAGTCCTTGCTTGTAGTGAGATGAATGACGTGGGGAATCAATCCAGCTTTTATCGACAGACATTATGCAACTGAAAGAAAATCTAATTTAGGATTAACAAGACAAGGGTAGGCTGCTAAACCCACTTTTTGAACACTTTATCTCATATGTGAATGTGTATTACATGATTGTTTGTTTAAGAAAAATTCGACAGCATTTCCTCTTAGCTCCCAAGTATATATGTAATGATATATATACCGGAGGAGCAAAGAGAAATTGATAACCGAATCCTTCTTAAACAAACAATCATGTAATACACGTTCACATCCTAAATGAGATAAAGTATTCAAAAAGCAGTCCCAAGTTAAACGGGGACAACCAGAAATTAATTTTTAAATCAATTTCGGGCGGGTATTTCTAAGCTCTTGTTATGTTTTAAATGATGAATTCAAACACGGGCACAGTTTTTTAAGCTTGTTATGTTCTTAATGATTGTTTTAAATTTTGGGCGGCATGTTTTGTTTTAAATCATGATTTTAATGTCGATCGGGTATTTTCTTAGCTCGTTATGTTTAAAATGATGAATTCAATATCGGGTGCGGTTTTTTTTAAGCTTGTAATGTTCTTCATAATGGTTTAAATTTCGGGCGGGTATTTTCTTAGCTCCTTTTGTTTTAAATGATAATTTCAATTTTGGCGGGTATTTTCTATTTTCGTTATGTTTTAAATGATGATTGTAATTTATGGAGGGTATTTCCTAACTAATATATATTTGTCAAACTTAAATATAAATGTTTTCTAACCTAAACACAAACATACAAATTATCAAACTTAAACAATTTTTTAAACCTACACATAAACATTCAAATTATCAACTTAAATTTTTTTTTTCTCAAAGCTAAACATAAACATAGAAATTATCAACTTAAACATATTTTTTTAAACATAACCATAAACATAGAAATCATGAAACTTAAACATAATTTATGCACATTAACACATACTTTATACATACTTACATACACACTTTACATACTTTATATACGCATATTAACATACTACCAACACACATACATACTTATAAAGACACATTTACATACTTACACATAGTATCATATACTTACAAACACACATTTTGACCAAAACCATGAAATTTATACATACTTACATACACATTTGCATACTTTATACAAACATACATACTAACATACACATTTTCACCAATTGCAAACATTTACATGCACAATTGTTTATCATTTACATACACCTACATACTAACATACACCTACATACATACATTCATAGACTTACATACACACATACATGCTTACATACACCTACATACACAAATATCTAGATTTCCCTATACTCATTTTCACCAAATACACCTACATTTATACATTTTCACAAACATTTACTAACATATACACATTTACATACAAACATACATCCTTACATACACATTTACATACCTAAATAAAAAATTATACAATTTCTAAACTTTGAAAAAAAAACATATAAAACTAACCGTAATTTCAAGTTTCAAGTAGATGTAGACCGCGGAGACGAGGTGGTGACCAGAGAAGTGATGGTGGTGATCCGATTTCTCTACCATAAATACAAAAATACATAAATATTAAAGACTATAACATGTATATAACAAAATAGAGAAGAAATTTAACAAAAAACAAACTTAAACTAACCGATTTGGGGTAAACTTGCTTTTCCATTGGTAGAGGGAAGGAGTTTGTGGGGGGGGGGGGGGGGGAATGAGTAAGGAGGTTCTACAGCGAATTAGGCTTTACCGGCGACACGGTGTCGCCGCTATTGGTGTTCTCCGTCGCCGCTATTGAGTTGATCTTCCCCCAGCCGTTAGATCGTGATAAGATGTGAGTGGCTGGGGTTTAATGAGGGACACGGAGTTTTAGGGGAGACAAGGCGTCGCCGCTAATGCCCTATCTTTGTCGCCGCTATTGGTTGTTAAATCCTCAACAGTCGGATCAGGATAAGGAACAATGGCTGAGGTTTGGTTTCAGACACCGGGACGCGGATCAACCAATAGCGGCGACATTTGGTCTGTCGCCGCTAATGGTATATAATTCTTGTAGTGATATACATGCACGCATCATAAGTTGTTAAATAAATATCAAGATGGCTTGATGGGGAAGTTATATTGTGAATATTCCTAGAATGTAATTGTTAATTACGCCGAAATAACTCAAATATGAAGACCCTCTCTGTTCACTAGCCATGCCTTTAATCTATTTAGCAAAGTACTAAAAATTGCATAAAATACTCAATAAACATTTTGCAACGGATTTTAAGTGAGATACAAAAAATATTGTTGTTGTTTGATTAGGTTGGAATCTTTAAAAAAGTACAGTGCAGTTTTTATGTTAAAGTTCCCCAATTTATATATCTGACATTTCAATTAAAACAATTATAATACGTGACCACATGACAATAGCCAAGAGGGTGTCAAGTTTTGATGTACGACATAAGTTTCATAACCTCTCTTATAAAATTTCTTAAGTGTGTAAAGCATATGTTAACAAGCCATCGTACAATATAAATATATATCAAGAATTAATTATTTGGTTTCTTGAAACAACCTTAAGATTAATTTTTGAACACCAAGTCCTAGATTTTTTAGGAAAAATACACCAAACCATCAACTTACCACTTACCATCGGATGTCCCTTTGGGTTGGGACATGCATATACATGCAAGCAGCATAAGTTGTTAAATAAATATCAAGATGGATGGCTTGATGGGAGAAGTTATATTGTAATATTCCTAGAATATAATTGTTAGTTAGGCTACGAAATAACCCAAATATGAAGACCCTCTCCATTCACTAGCCATATCTTTAATCTATTTAGCAAAGTATCAAAAATTGCATAAAATACTTGATAAACATTTTGCAACTGATTTTAAGTGATATACAAAAAATATTTTTCTTATTTGATTAGGTTCAGTGACGAAACTTGAGATTTCCGACCGAGTGGTCGAAAACGTGTATACCTAAAAAATTATAAAATCGGGGGTCGAAAAACGTACATACCTAAAAATTTCTATACAAAAACTACATAACAAACACTACTGAGCGAAAAGTTTAAGTGGTCGAGCCCCCCCCCCCCCCCCCCCCCCCCACTTGGCCTCTATAAAGATGCGCCCCGGGTTAGGTTGGAATCTTTAAAAAAAGTACAGTGCAATTTTTATGTTAAAGTTCCCCAATTTATATATCTGACATTTCAATTAAAACAATTATAATACGTGACCACAAGAGGGTGTCAAGTTCTGATGTACGACATAAGTTTCATAACCTCTCTTATAAAATTTCTTAAGTGTGTAAAGCATATGTTAGCAAGCCAATGGCATCGTACAATATAAATATCTATCAAGAATTAATTTGGTTTCTCGAAACAACCTTAAGATTATAAACTCCACCCATAAAAAAATTATGGGTTGTTCAATCTAAACACGCTTGTATCATAAAGATTCCACATTTTAATCTTTTATCACTTGTAGGTCTTATTCTCAAAACATGTTAGCGACTTAAAGTTAATATATACATTTTTGAAAATATTAATAAGTCCAAAAGAAAATAAATGGTTAGCAAGTGTTTGTTCTAACTCGAATAAAAGTCATGTACAACTCTTTAGATTCGGTCATAGATTGTTTCTACACACTACTTGATAGAAGGCACAATCTTTTTGCAGCTTCTAATCATTAGATACGGTCAAATATATGAAGCCAAAATCAATTTCTTTTGTTTGATACTTCCATATCTCTTACTATACATACATGTATATATCTTCATCAATGCACTTATACACACCACGAAAGACACTTGTAAACATCCAAAAGCCTTGTGGGTGTCAAAATTTATTATATACTTCATGCTCCAAAAAGTTTATAGTTATATATATATATAGAGGCGTGTGTATATATATATACAAAAACACAGAGAGAGAGAGAGAGAGAGAGACAGAGAGAGAGAGCTGAATAATTAAGGTGCATGCAAATCTCTGTGGAAAGAAAGAAAGAAAGCAGAAGTGGTCCAAGGCTAGGTGCATGTTTTAAAGAAGAGAGGAAGAAGATAGATAAGCATATGCAAGTAATTTGGTCCCTCACCCATAATTCTAAAGGGTACTCTCTCTCTCTTCCTACTGTTGCTTTCATACACCTCAAGATGCCTCCCTCCTTTTGTAACTATTATCTTCGTACCCAAAACTACATATATAAATTTCATTTAATCATCAAATTGACTTTTCTTTTCTTCATTTATTGATTTTTTTTTGTTGATAATTAACTAGTAATAACACCATAGGATTAGGTTCAAGAGTAAACACTAGTGTAGCTTGCGAACTAAGTGAACTAATCCTGGTCATACACGTGTGTAGATCAATAGCCAGGATTTGATGTTGAAATACACTAGTGTATTTTACGATTTGATGATGAGATCCTGACCATACACGTGTGTAGATCAATTGCCAGGATTTGTTCACTAAGTTCGCAAATACACTAGTGTTCACTCTAGAACCCCACCCTAACACCATAATGCATCTCTTTAAATAAATTAAATGTGTTAATGATAACATAAATATAGTAAATTTAAGGTATGTATGACTACATGGTCGATATAAAATATTGGTTTAATCATTTTTACGGTAACATCACTACTTTGGTTTAAAAGGCCTGAGATACACCAAGGAGATATAGGGTCTCTGGAACCGAGTCGAAAGGCGTAGGCATACACATCATGTACACAAGGCACACAGAACTTACATAATATTTTCGACAAGTATGATAGGTCTCTATCCTTATATCCATATATAGACATAAATAACTTCTATATACGATTTACTATACAAATGACTTCTACATACAAACTAGAAAACTAACTATATGTACAATCTCTCGATATACATAATGTGTTCATGTACAAGAGGCATGTCTGTACCTAAAGGCACTTTTTACCTAAGTCTCATATGGGCACCCGTCGCCTCACACTGTTTTTATAAACTAAGATCCTTACACACACTATCATAACTCGAGAAATGCTAGAACCAATCTAAAACATTTATTTATTATTAAGAACAAATGAAAATTGAAATGTAAGAGATTAAATGATTTCTTTCTCTAATCACTTAGATTTTATATTTTTTTTCTATCTTTCTCTTGCTTGTAACAAGTTTCGAAAACATGCATAAATTCGAGAACTATAGTGAATATCCACTTGTGTAGATGTTTATTATATATGTATATATAAATTCGTCTATAGATGTTTATAATATATGAAGATGTAAACAATATACATTTTTAAATCTATATAATTGTTTAGTTTATGTGTTTTTCAATTCAGAATTATAAATTAAATAATTTTATCCTTACAAAAAGTTATAAACCTTCATAGATTTTGTTGTGTTGTCGATCAAATATATTTTTCTTTTGTTTTCTCGTCTTAATTACCCTTAAAGGAAATTGTTTTACTAATAATGTAAACTGGTTTAAATTACTTCACTAAACTTAGAACAAAACACGTAAATCATGAATTCATAAATGACCAAGACCATAAAATTTGAAACTATATGTGAAAATGTGAAAGTTTAATACATAATTTTCTGTAACTAAAAATGTTTAGTTTTAAAAATCTTATTTTATTTAAGGGTTTTAAATTTGTTTTTATTTAATTTATTTAAGTTAACTAATTAATAATGATATATACCATATGTATACAAGAAATACATTCTTCCAAATACAGTGCGCATGCCTATCATTATCCAACTATTTTTTACTCCATGTGATCTACAAAATTTGATTAAAAAAATACCCTGGCTATTGTAACCGCCGATAAAGCACTACCCACAACTTTTCAATATGTGCAGAATGGTCCCCCATAAATAATTATTATGCTTTTTCTTTCACTATTTTATCCTAACAAACCCTAGAACCTCTTTCTTTCTTCTGTGAAAGAATGTCACTTAATCTCAAGAAGTGAATATATATTGGGTATCTTGTTAATCAACAACCCAATCATAATTTGAGCTTACAAGACCTATTGAATTCCAAAAATAACAATATTGTTCAAGGTAATTCATAGGTATCATAGTTAGTGTCTCTCTTTTCCTACAAACTCTTCTATATTTTCCGTATTTTGTCATTATCGTCTTAATGGGTATTTCTTTAATAACATGATCGCGTGACGAAAGTAATCTTCAATAAGATCTTGACAGCTATACATGTTTTCGATGAAAGGTACGACACGTGGGAGACTATGAGTCATTACTTTATTCTTTACTAAAAACTCATTCCTATTGGACATGGTTGGTTGAGTTCCAACATTTTCAAGCTCTCATTACTCATATTTTTTCATGAAACACCTCTGCAATCATGACCTCCACAATTAGGCTTTCTCTTTTAAACATTCTAGAGTTATAAACAAGTACGTGTGATGTTAGAACTTTTAGCCTTAGATATTTGCTTTAAAACAAGCTTGTTCTTGACTAGAGCAACAATCTAGTGAAGTACTAGTTCAAGAAAAATAGCCGATTCATGGTTAACCGTACCTGAAACCAATGTCGATGTAAGTTTTCCTTTTGTGTCTACCTGATTCAAGTACTTTCTAGTGATAATTTATGCATGTTTTCAGTTTCATTTTCTTATTCTATGTATTTGTACAAGAACAATAAAGAAAAACCATTTAGCACCCATGGTACTTGATTTTCTAGGTACTTGGTATTTCATCCTAATTAGGGTTAAAAGTTTCAAAATTTGATGCTTTTCTGAAAAAATTTATGAACTTCATCTACTTTTACAGACCCCCTTGTACCAGGAAGATCTGAAGCAAATACAGGAGTAGCTTTTGCTCAGTTATGAGTCAAGTAAGATGAATATTTCAAATTTAAGAGAATCAGACTACGAATCGAAACCAGATGGCGCTAGATCGAAGCAAGATTGTTCCTAAACCCAACTTGACTACATCATCATGGTCTAGATTGAAGGATCCAAGAATTGTTCGAGTTTCTAGAGCTTTTGGTGGCAAAGATCGACATAGTAAAGTCTGTACGGTTAGAGGGTTAAGAGACAGGAGGGTCAGGCTTTCAGTCCCAACCGCGATCCAGTTGTACGATCTTCAAGACCGATTAGGACTAAACCAACCTAGTAAAGTTGTTGATTGGTTACTTGAAGCAGCCAAAAATGAAATTGATGAGCTCCCTCCTCTTCAAATCCCACCTGGATTAAGCTTTGGACAAAACCTCCAAGCATTGATAAATGCTTCTTCACAAGAAAGAATAGAAGGTGCTAAAACAAGTGCTAGTGGTCTCAATTGGGATGATTATTGGAATCCAGATAAATCTAAAGCTATTTCAAAAGAAACTAGTGGTAACTATGAAGAAAATGATGGCGAACATGCAAGAAATAAGCAAGATCATCATGGTACATTTGTTCAATCTAGTAATTTCTTTGAGAGAAACCCTAATTCTTCAAGTCTACCAGGTTTGTTAAACAATGTTGTCCCAAACAGTTCTTTTCTCAAATGGGATCCTTCTAGTTTGTCATTATCCCGGTTCGGGAGCTATGGATCAATGGCACCTCATCAACAAGACGGCAGTGTTCATAACTTCAATATGAATGTGGCCGCGTCCTTACCTTCCGTTCCCTCGGGATCTCAGGTTCTCCTGTATCCTCCACCACCAACACAAACACAAACACAATTATATTTCCCTTCACACCATCATAACTCGGGTGAGTTTGAGCCGAAACAACCAGATTTCCAAATGGTGAGTTCTTCTTCAAATTCTAATTTCACACCACCTCTATATACAATAAACCAAGGGATGCGACCATTTCATTTGAGCATGAACCCTAAGTTTTTTTCTTCACAAGATAATGGTGGACATGAACCAAACAAATGAGGGTACACTTCCTTCTTGATGTTCATATTCTCGAAGGCGATAGGCATACGTGGATGTGCTTATTCGGATCACAAATAAGAAGACACAACGGTATGTTCTTGAGTTTATTGCGTGATAACAATAACTTAAACCTTGAGTTTAATTTTTAGTTTTCGATTAAAGTGTTGGTTTCATTCATCATGTTAATTGTTAAACTCAGATTTACATATGTATACTTATATATAATTTATATATTGATATGTGAAATAATTTTGTACCGGTTCATCCCATTCGATCTTGATGTCAGCGACCCCAAATGTTTTTTTTTCGTTCCCCTTGTAATGATTGGGTTCACATTATTTTGCGCACACTTATGTTTTACATTTTCTGGGTCTTTAATTCATTTTATTGTCCTATTCTTTTGCAAAATTGTGAAATAAAAAAAAAACATTACAATATGTAAAAAATGAATATTTGTACGGAAAAAAACGGTGATATTATTATATAGTTTACGAGAAGAGAATGTCTGTATACCATTTACCGAACCATACTTCATAAAACCAGTTCCAATGAACTTTCTCCAAAAAAACCCTTTAACCATCTCTCACAACCATTTCTACTACCATTTTTTTGGCAATCCTTAACATTTGGATATTAAACCATCGATTTATTATAATATTACAATGGGATGATAATATATCTTACATAATCGGAGTTGTTACGTGTACTTAGTCTACTAGAAATTCTTCCATTGTTGTTAGGCGTAAATGCGATACGAATAATTGGTTAATTTGGTTTATAATCATGTTGCAGTTGAAAAGCAATCCTTTAAGTTCAAATTATATATATATATTGATTTCGAGAGATGATGAAAATTAACTTTATTTTTATAATAATATATATTTTTTTATCAATTTACTGTTTAATATATTAGAATAGTTTATTATTATATTTACTTTTAATAACATATTTTTCTTTTTTTAACATATATTTCTTTTACCTTTTTTTTAATAATTGTCTTTTTTTAACATATATTAATTTATCGATTTTTTTTAATAAGTTACGTTTATAACTTTTTTCTAAAATCTTAAGTACGTAGTTTTGCTTGATTTCTTTCCCTGACATTCCGTTATAAATTTTGTTAAAACGAGGTTATAGTCAAAATAAAGTATTTATTTGGTATCATAAAACGGTATGATAATAAACTAAATCGTTCTAATGGTTTAACTTTCTAAATAACATGCTTTATTTTCAAATCACGTTTGTTTTACGGGTGTGGCTATTTGCACCTCCATTTTTACTGTTTATACATCTCTTTCCAAAAATACCATGTTTATAATTTTTTAAATTTGACCCTTGTATTTTCTTATGTTCTTCGTTTAATCCCTTTAATATTATTTTGGATATTCAACTAATATTTAAATAACTTTATAAACGTTTTGTAAATATTATTTATTCTTTAACTTGTCTTTATAAAGTAAATAACTTTACAAATTCCCGTTAAAAAAATGTAAGTTACTATTTGTCCCGGTTTAATCCCTTTTTAAATATTATTTATTAGTACAATGAATTGTTTTTTTTTCACATAAATTTAAAAAGAGTGGGAAATTGTATTTTGTATTTTTTTTAAATAAGATCAAACAAAACTCCGACCCTTTTTTCTTTCTGGTAGCCGGAAACATGGCAGAACAAGAACACTTTTGATGAATTTTTGAAATAGATGACGAACACTTTTAGTTAAAATACATACCAAGAACAACTATGATGAAAATCAAAGTTGAAAAAAATTGTTTCTTCAAGCTCTTTTTTAATCTCCTTATTTCAATTAGTTGCAGGTTTTTTTTCTTCCATAGGATTGTTACGTATATATCTAAATATTCAAACCATGGCAATTAGATAAACCCTAGAAAAAATAGGGATATTTCCTAATACAAATTTTTAAAAAATAAAAAATACAAGGGTCGTTTGTGTTTATTTACAAACTTCAGGGGGAAGTGCAACCAGTAAAATTTAAAAAAATGGGTGTGCAAATAGCAACACCCTTGTTTTACATTATCATTTAATTTCCTCAGTTTCGCCGCAACGTGCGATATAAAAAAACTAGTTGTTATTATGTTACACACATTCAAGGGACATATGAAGCATCATATATCATCAGTGACGAATTAGAAATATCATATTATTTAGGAGAAACTGAGTAAAATTTTCAATAGAAACTGAGTAAAAATTTCAAAATGCCATGTTCACGTTGAATAGGAGCTAAAAATGCCAGGTCAAGAAATTAAATTAAGGCACAATTTGTTACGGTGGAAAATCTCAACATTCGGTGAAGATTGAGAATATTATACATTCAGAACATAACAAAGTAAAGAATTTATACTAAAGACTTGGGGTGTGCTGTAACTTTATTGGTGCATGTTAAAGTTAACATGGCAAGTTAATATATCTTTCAATCATTCTCTCCCTATGTTAAGGGGTGTTAAAACTCCATTAGTTAACATGTTAAATTAGAAAAAAATAATAATAAGAAATCAATGCTATTTATTATCAATGTTTATTTTAGCTAAAAAGTTAATAAACTGGTATTACTATTAATATTATTATTATTGTTTATTCTGTATTTAATTTAAATATTTAATACTAAAATAATAAAAAAAATGGTGGGTGAGGTAAAGTTAACAAGGTTAAACCATTTCCTTAAGATGAGGTGGAGTAAAAGGGGAAAAACGGGTGATGTGGCGCTTATATGGAATTAAGAAATGTTAAGGTCAACCTCATGGTCTAAGTGTACAAACTAAATCAAGTTACCAAAGTATCTCTAATATCCTCCACAAACGAAATGGTGGTGGTCGGAGACGAAGCATAGCATGAAAGTATTCAAATTGCGGCTGATGTATACTTTTTGTAAAGATATCCATCGCCTAAAGCTTGGTCGGAACAAACATACTGAATAATTTCCCCGAGGACACAAGCTAGCTCCATGATAAAGTGATAATCCATATCAATATGTTTTCATCGCTTATGAGAGACTGGATTCTGAGTAAGAAAGAGGACACTTCGATTAATACATAACAGCGTGCGACCACCAAGTGGTAAAGTATGATGTTCTTGTAATAAATGAGTAATCCAAACAATTTCAGCTGTGCTGTTAGCTGCCATGTTTCGATTCTTAGAATTACAGCTAGAACGAGAAACACTGGGTTGTTTCTTGGCACTTCATGAGATAAGATTCCCACCCAAAAAGATGGAGTAGCCATAAGTGGATCGATGATTCTCAATATATTGAGCCTAATCAACATATGAATACCAATGAATTATAGTGTTATTTAGTTTGAGAAACAGAAGACCAAAAACAAGTGTGCCTTTAACATAGCAAAGAATCTACTTGACACACTGGCAATGAGAAACAACTAGTGCCTAAAGAAACTGACTAACATGATTTACTGCATAAAAAGGTCCGGATAAGTGGTGGTTAAATATTGCAAGGCAACAACCATATATGGAATGATATGAGTTGGATCCTTAAAACGATCACCTGTTGTGGAGAACATCTTATGAGGAACTAGAGGCGTAAGGGGTTTGGAATCAAGAAGTTTGCCTGTCCCAGTATGTTACGAGCATACTTCAATTGACTAAGAAATTGATAATCCTTAGTGTGTGTGATTTCAAGACAAAGAAAATAATTAAGATCTCCAAGATCTTGGATGGTAAACTCATTGTTTAACTTAGGAAAAAAAAATGAAATAAAATATTCTTGGTTATTGGTTAAATTAAGTCCTCAACATAAATCGACAAGTACATTAAGCAAGAACCTTGTTTAAAGACAAATAGGGAAGTGTCAGCTCGACTAGAGGTAAAGCCACTAAGGAAAAATTGCTTAACCTATGAAATCACGCAGGTGATGGTGTTTAAAGACCATATAAAACTTTATTTAACCGATAAACATGATATGGAACTATGAGTCTGCAAAACCAGGTGGTTACTCCAAGTAAACATGTTCATCCAAATGGCCATGCAAAAATTCGTTATTCGGATCAAGCTAACGAAGTTTCCATTTACTAATAACGACAAGGGATAAAACAATTCTTGTAAGTGCAATATTCTATAATGAACACTTTGGAGAGAGATTTTTGTAGTAACACTTAGAATGTTTTATAAATTCTATGTGTTTAAATGTTCATGGTTTACAAATCAGAATATAGTTTAGTCAATTAGGAGTTAGTATATCTTGATGGCTATTCCGGGTTTAGGTATGTGTGTTGTGTTGACCTGATATCATATCAGGTCAGTCCGATTTAGAGTTAAATCCGGATAGGCTATGTATTTCGGAGAACGTTTTCTGCTTATAAATAAGTGTGTTAGGGTAGAATTCTATAAAATTTTGGGCATTTTGTAAGTGTTTCTATAAACTCTTGCAAAATTCCATACATGTGCAATTTTGGATGAATTTCTGCTTTCTCCACTTCTTCTATATATATTGTTCTACATGACTTGATGTATTCTGCACATCGAGACTTGTCGATTTAAGTTGTTTTAGTTGTATTTTGAAGGCCTAAGGGACCTTATAATTCTTACTGTAGACAGTGTTGTAAAAGTCGCTAGGCGGTCCCTAGTCGGCCGACTTGGGAGTTGGGAGTAATCGGAGTACTCGGAGAGTACTCGGGGAGTACGCGGACATGGTAAATATAAAGAAAATTAATTGTTATATATTATTTGTGTGTTAAAATAAGCATAATTCATGTTAACTGAGTATAATTTAAAATGAAACATGTTTAAAGTTCAAATATTCTGAATACAAGTCCGACTAGTCTGAGTACAAGGCCGAGTAGTCCGAGTACAAGGCCGAGTAGGCCGATTTTGACCGAGTTTGACCGATTAAAAGTCAACAAACTACGTTGACCGCCTAGACCGACTAGGCCGACTACGTCCGACTAGGCGCCGACTAGGCCGACTAGGCACCGAGTACTCCCGAGTAATCCCGAGGCCGACTAATTGAGACCGCCTAGTAGGAAGTCGCCTCGGAGGGGGTCCGAGGACCGAGTACTCGCCGAGTACTCGGCCGAGTAATCCGACTTTTACAACACTGACTGTAGAATACATTGACCACTAGAATTAAGGTATGGGAGTAGTCCAATCTCGAGATTTGGGTGAAACCCTGCGCCACAAGTCGAGCTTTATAGCGTTCAACAATTCCATCGGAATTATATAAGGTGTGAAAAAACCATTAAGAACCAAAGAAATTGCATGTGGTTGGTCGAGGCACCAAGGATACGTGGAATTTTGTTGAAGAGGCAACATTTCCTCATGCAATGTCATGATCCCCTTAGGAATTTTAGCGACAGACTTAAACCCTTTCGGTTCAGTTGTAGAAAACACCGCCGAATAAAGTTTATGAGACTCTTGATGAGCCAAATTTTCTTGATGATGGGGTTTAATTATATCCACCTTATCTTGAGTAGCACAAGTTGTAGTCGAGGCTTGAGGCGGTCTCAAAGGAGGCTCTGAGACCACAAAAAAACCGATGAAGTTTCTCTAGTTCATCCACTGGTTGACCAATGACAGTTAACTAGTCACATACAGTATTTAAACTTTCAACGATAATTAACAAAAGATAAAGTACCTTCAACCATTTAACAAAGCTAATCACATAGATTATGAAGTCTTTCAACAGATGAGTTGATATATGTGGAATCAAGATCAACCCATATTTGATATTTGACGAGCTGTAGAAAGACCTAGAATTTCAAACACTTCCTCTTCCGTTAGACATGAATGAAGAATGATGATATCACATTGATCAATAGATATCCATGAAGTATAGAGAGGATTTGAGACTTATTTGCCTTCTTGAAAAGCATACGCATAGGGGCTATAGATGACCTAGCAAAATGAAGAATGATGATATCACATTGATCAACAGACATCCATGAAAATTGTGGTACCATTTGGTTTTTCCATAAGAGATAATTGGTGGAAAAAAGCGTAATTGTAAGCATGTGAAGGATGTTGCAATGAAAGCTTAAGGTGTGAATGCTTGATTGTCCATGGGAAGAAAGCTCAAGGTGTTGAGGATCAAGATTCATAGATATTCATTGGAGAATGATATGGGACTTAACTCGCTTCAAAAGTCTCTTCATGGATCAGTGTCATAAGAAGTTTTGAAATGGTATGATCTTTGTATCCTTAGGCCTGAGATTCATACTAAAATTGTACACTAGTTTAAGTTTGTTCTTTGATCTCATCTAATGTTACATCGTGAAACGGTACTAATAAGGATATATGATTGGGAATAAAACCAAAGCTAAATGGGAGTTGTATGTTGTCGAAGGGAATCTGTACTTCTTAATATTTTAAGAAGTTGAACATTTGGGCACCCTCGTAGACTCAAACTGGTGTGAATGTGTGGCTACACTTATACTAAAGGTAGTTTGTCAACCATTTTGAATTGGAAACGAGTACAATAAAGTTTAAACAATATATGAGATTGAAATTAGATCCACGTCTCATGTTTAATAAGTGTTCTATCACAAAGGAATAGTTGACGAATGTAATACGTCTTGCTAGGGGCAATGCGATGCAAATAGGCTTCTAACTCTGTCTATGTTTAGGATATAATTGAAAATAGTCTAAGTGGGAGACTGTTGGTTTTAGGTATTTACAAGTCTAAGGATTTCGTTCACGAAATCTCAAAGGAAAACCTTGGATATGCTACGCATTTTAAGGCTTTATAGGTTTTATGTCTTAAAACAAAATGACATGTCGTCTTTAAACCTTTCATAGAGTAGAAAGATATGATCTTTGATGAAGATTGTTTCTAAGTTATATTTTTACCAAAGGGTATGGTTCCAAGTTTGAGTGACAGCTGGAAAAAAGACAATGTAATTGGTTATCCCATCATAACACCCGAACCTGGTGGAGGTAGTAGAGAAAGGAAAGGTAAATCTTATGGTCCTTGTAAACTATACTTATTTAAGGTTCCCAAATGAAGATTGAGTCTTAATATTGTTATTGTTATAATATTAAGGAGCATCCAAAAACCTGTAAGGAAGCTATATCGTGTTGTTGCTTTTTGCAAAAGAAGCCATAAACGACAATATGCATTCTATCATGCAAAATAAAACTAGGAATTTAATGAATCTACCTTATGGGGTATAAACTATTAGGTTATAAATGGATCTTCAAAAGGAAGTGGAAATTAAATGGTTCCATAGTAAGCTTATAACTAGGTTAGTTATCTAATGTTTTAGACAAAAAGAGGGCATAAACTACTTTGATACGTATGCAATGGTTGCTCGTATCTCTATCATCAGGTTGTTAATATCTCTAGTGTTAATTTACACTCTTGTGATTCATCAAAAGGATGCAAAAACTGCATTCTAATTGGATGACGAATATACAGTAAACAACCCAGAACGTTTTTGTTATCCAAGGAAATGTACATTAAATGTGTAAGTGTAGGATCGAGTCGTGACCCAAACGAGTCAATCGGAAGAGCTCTAGTATGTTTCAGAGGCGGAAACAAAGAAACAGACGTGAAAAACAGCTTGTAACACTATTAATCGTCTTGTATATTGATTAAAATCAGTTTACAGATCAAACGACGCTTCGGCAGCAGTTCGGTACCGGAAACAAGAAAGTTACAAATGATTTCACTTGGGACCGATTTATAGAGGACTGATTTCGCTTGAAGATGACAGGTGCCAGTTCAAGCGAAATAACATCATTCAAGCGAAATTACTTTCAACATACCCTAAAATCTCCTATTTTCTGGTACAACGCGCCCTGATCTAACACTTCTAGTAAAAGACTCGATACAAGACTAAGTCGACAGACGTATGCACCAACAGACTCCCCCTCGGATGTTGACGAGTCTTAAGTGTCGAGTCTTCAACGTCCTCAGTCTTTATCAGTCTTCGGGCTTCCAGAATCTCTATCTGGCTATCGCCTTTCTCCAAAATCTTTCTTTTTCTAACTAACAGACTCCCCCTCAACTTGTGCAGGGATCGTAATCTGGCTTTTGCGGAAAATCCTTAGGTATCGGAACCTGACTCTTTCCAAACTTCATTCCTGCATAAACTCTACCCAAAATATAAGTTTCATCAAAGATAATATATAAAAATTTAGAAACCTTGTGAACCACTTGAAGATACAATCTGAACAAAAATATTTATCATGTAAGCTTCTGATGAACCACTGGAATGTATATCAATTTCATTTCAAACATCTTCAAACAAACTTTCCCAAACCTGTTCGTCATGTTCAGCACTTGGAATTTTGAAACTCAGCTTTTCAACATCAGTTGTCTAAAATCTTTTTGAATTTTCAAAAATTTATGCTAAAACACGCCGAAAATCTTTTTGGATTTTTGATATAACAGAAATGAAATGCAGTAAAGAAATATTTACATACAATATTTTTGTGAGTTTGCGTAAGAGGATCATATCAGTTTTTGAGACAAATCACCAACACCGTTAAGCTTTGTACATTTTCAGCTCTAAACGATTCACGTTGATTGACGATATTGTTGTGACTTAAACTCAATCTAAAAACTTTCGAAATGCTTACCGATACGTTAAGGTATATTAATTTTGCAATATATTCTTATGGATCCCACGATCTCAGCATATCCCCTCATCATGCAATACACAAACTCAAGTAATGCCTTTAAACTATTATCAACTGTGATTTATGCGAAAATAACTCAGAATGTTTAAACATTAACAATCAGGTCGATACTTCTGTATACGCAGAGAAAGTCCAATGTTTAAACAAAATAAGAAAAATAAAACAAATTGAAGTTGTTTAGGCTTTAACCACCAGGTCGATACTTCCGTATACGCAGAGGAGGTCCAAAGCTTAAACGAAACACCAAAGAAAATAAAGCAGAACGTTTAGGCAATAACATCCAGGTCGATACTCACGTATACGCAGAGGATGTCCAATGCTTAAACAAAATAAAGAAATCAAACAAGTTTAAATCTTTGCAAAATGAAATACACAATCACAGTGATTTTTCAGCAAAGTTGTGAAAGTTCACAAACTTAACCAGTTTTATGTCTTTCAACAATCAGCGATTACTGAGTAGGCACACAATCAAGAAGGACAAAACTAAGTACTATGCTTTCGGCCATGTTTCCCACTAGAACTAGGCCTTTTCATTTAAGTTTGTATCGTTATCGCAAATCTACTAGTCTAGCTGAGCCTAGCGTCACATCCTTAGTGAGATCGTTTATCACATTTTATCTCTCCATTTCTTTAGCGTGTCGTGACAGTCCACTGATGTACTATCATTTCCTCTTTTTCACAACAAAACTCATTTTTGATTTTATCATGTTTTTGGATTTTTCAAATTTTCAAATGTTTTTGGATTTTCTGAAAATTTTTGCTCCTCCTAAAATGCAAACACATTTTAGGAAATTTGAAAACAAACTGTACAAGTAAGTTGACAACTGATATCAAATCACTTCAGATCGCCATCCACTTGGCATAAACAATCAGAACTCCCCCTTACAACAAACTATTTTCCCATTGATTTCAAAACACTTAAGTTTGTTTTAATCAAATGGTTTTTCCGGAAAATAAGTTTTGTTGATTTTATCAATTGTAGGTTAGGGGTTACATTCATCATCTTGTTCTTTTCAACCACTTGTAAAAAACTTAATATTTCTCAATTTTTTCAACACAATCACTTGTAGAAAATCAAGTACAACTTAATGTCCCTGATTTACCACTTGTAAGTCGAAATATCACAAACATGAATTTCTCAAGAAAGATGCCGATTCCTGCTCCACTCTTACCAACCTGGGAGCTCCGGCAAGTCAGGATTTTTAGTTTGGAAAAACTTTCCCCCAAGCCTGACCAGCCATGGGAGATTCTGGGACACATCTATCCCACCAACATTTTGATTTATAAAAATATTTTGCACTTTTAACCTTCCCATCAACCATCTTCCCGAAAATATGTTTCACTTTGCCATTAAACGCCTTTTCAGCATCAAATTCTTTGTTACCAGCAAAGAATTGACCTGAAATCTCGGTTTTACCCACTTTCAACTTCAAATTTTCTTTTGTCAACTTGCGAAAATTTTCATCGTTCACATCTGGAACGGAATTCTCAACCTTTTTCTCAACAAATGACTCCTCTGATTTTATGGAATCAGATTCATTGTCAGAACTACTTACAGATTTCACAACCTATCTTTGTTTACTCACATCGACTTGTCTTTTGTAAAATCGTTTTGAAGTTTCACCAACTTCCAAAGTCGATTTATCAACACATTTCTTTCTCATTTCAGAATTAGAAGACACTCCCTGTTTTGAATAAGTGGACTCGTTGTAGTTCCAAGCAATGTGTCCAGCCTTTTGACACTTAAAACAGGTTCTTCTATCAACTCTCTGAGCAAACTTCTTCACATTTTTCTTCACTTGAGCAAGAAAATCTTGATTTGATTGTTTCCAGAATGGTTTCTTCTGCTCATCTTCAGAACTTCCACCTGCAACAAATGTTGTTTTTGGTTTATAATTTTTCTCATTTTTATAATTTTCTGAAGAATTAAAACCAAGACCTTGCTTTTTGAAATTACCGTTGTGGTTTGGTTTCTTTTGATAACCATAACCAGAACCGTAACCCTTTTTCTTGTTCAATCTCTGTTGAACTCTTGAAGTATATTTTTTAGGTTTTTCATTTTATTTCAGAAATATTAATTTCTGTTAGTTTGAAAACCTGTTTGATCATTTCAGTTTTGACACTTCTTATTGGAAATTCCTCATCAGAATATAATTTTTCTGAATCATTCAAGGTATAAGCCACTTTGATTGATCCGTCATTCAAATTAGATTTTGATAACAAGAATTCTTTATTGTAAACCATTTTAACCGGTGAACTCGGACTCTTTTCTGACGAACTCAAACTATCTGACTTAGACTCCGACTTTGACTCTTCATCCGTATCTAACACCTGATCGACAACTTTCTTTACTAACCCAGACTCATGATCAGTGTCAGACGCTGTGAATGTAACATCAATATTGTCTGGTAATTCATCAATGATTTCAGACTTTAACTTGATGTTGACTGCCTTTTTTAGACGCTCCTCGTTAGGATTCCTGGGAGAATAACTTTCATGGATCGGGGGCGGACATCTGTTATACTTGACACTTGGTTTCTTACCAGTATCAGTATCTTCAGTCTTTTTCTCCATGAATGCTTCAAGACTTGCAACAGTAGGATAAACACGATCAATCAAATAATCACAAGTAGTGTAACTCAACAGTAATCGTTTAATCCTTTCACTCTCAATTTTCTCAAGTTCCACTTCCTGTTTCAGCTTAGCACAGTCTTCAATATACTCATTGATGACGCTCTGCTTTGTCGTTAATGTTGCGCTCATTTTTGTCATTGCATTTTCAATCTCTGAATTTGTTCTTTTCAGACTATCAACTGTTTTGTTGATCATATCATACGACTCCTTCACATACTTTATATCAGACAATAAATCTTCTTTAATTTTCTCTAAATCAGCAATCTTCTTATCTTTCTCCGCACAAACTTGACAAGATTCTAAACACTTCAAACATGGTTTTTTAACTTCAACCATTTTTTCAACTATCTTTTCAACCTCGACAGTCTTTTCAACTTCAACGAGTTTCTCAACTTCAACATTTTTTTCTATTTCAACAATTTTCTCAACTTCGACTATTTTTTCAACTATTTTCTCCACTTCAACGATCTTTTCTACCACTTGCTCAGTCACCGGTTCATCATCTGCTTCTCCCGTTTCTGTCTTTGCTTTTTCATTAGCCAGCATTTTTGCTGCTTCCAACTCTCTCCTCAATCTGGCAATCTTCTTCTGATTTAGCATCTCCATTTTATCTGCAAAGAAGAAATTAAAGCTGTCAGGATCTAAGCCTTTTCTTGCTTTATTAAGATGTTCTTCTTCATCATCAGTATCAACATCACTTCCAAGATCTGGAAAAATCGGGATTCTTTTCTCACTAGTCTCATCTTCACCCAGAACTCTAGCAACAAAACATGAACCTTGTGGAATATATTTATCCAAGTTAAAACTTTCTGCAGCTAGACTTGAACCTTGTGGAATATAGTTACCCCAACTAAATCCTTCGGCAACAAACGCATCATCTTGATCAATTATCCCAAAATAAGCTTTCTTATTTGCTTCCTCGATCATTTTACCATGAGCAGTCTTTGTATCCTTTTGTTGAGGTTATTGATCAATCTGATGAAAAATTGATTTCAGATAATAGTTGTTCTTTTCTTGATTCCTGGTAGCTTCATTGTTTTTGCATTCTCTCTTAAAATGACCCTTTCCTTTACACCGGAAACAAGTAACTTTTGATTTGTCAAAACCCAACGGAGAAGTAGACTTTCCTCGAAACTCATCTCTACCGGTAATTTGTTGACACTTTTCTGCTCTCCTACAAGCACTGGCCAAACACCACTTCACATCCATCAACTCAAGTTCCTCTACTTCAATTTGGTCATAATCTTCTTTTGTAAGCATCGGATTTCCAATCTTGCCTGCAATCAAACCTTCATACGATTCCAACATAGCAACGAGTGATGCCATGTGTTGCTTGGCTATCTCTGGAGACAAATTTTGACCATTTTGAATGTTCAACGTGACATTGCACTGCAAATTTGTTGAATTTTGTTGTTGAGGACTTGATGTTTTAAAGTTTGGATCAAAGCTTGAATATGCAGATGAAGATCCACCACTCTGTGTCACATTACTACCCTTTGTTTCAGACGAACTGTCAGCACTAAAACCAGTTTGAATCTTTGGTCTAGAACTGGGGGTAACCTCAAACTTGTTCCCTCTGTAATACAAACTGACATCTTGTTGAGCATTTGGATTAGTCATGATTGCAGTTTTCTGAATATCCAACTCCTGCTCTTCAATCTTTTGAATAAACTGTGCCAAATTCATACTCTGAGACTTCCTTATGTGTTTCACAATCATCAAATAGGTTCCCCACTTATGCTGTGGTAGTGCTTCAGCTAGTTTATCGACCCACTCATCATCATCTTTCTCAATTTTCAATCTTCCCATTTCTAATACCAGATGACAATATCTATCAATTGTCTGCTTTGTTGTTTCATGGTTGAAAGCTGTAAACATATCAAATGATTTTTTCAATAATGCCTTTTTGTTTTTGATCATATCTGCGCTTCCTTTGAATTTCTGAATCAACGCTTCCCAAATAGATTTAGCCGTACCATTATGTTGAAGTAAAACAAAGATATATTCTTTTATCGCTTGTTGAAGAATACTCATCATCATTTTCTCACTTGTAAACTTCAGCTTGTCACCCTCTGAATAGTCAACAATAGCTTTTTCAATCCCACGTTCATTTTTAGGTTTCTCATAATCCTTCAACAACGAACACCAAGCGTCAAATTTATAAGCCTGCACCCAGTTCTCAAAACGATTTTGCCACCCTTTGAAATACGCAATGTACATCAGTTTTGGCGGTTTCTGATGAGTTCCAGTTTCATTCTCACTGTAAAGAGTTTCAGCAGCAGTAACTGGTGCAACAGGTGTAGCGAACGCATTGTAGAATTCCTCAGCCATGTTTCGGCAAAAAATTTCACACAAACACAATTTCAAGCGAAATACCACACTCAAGCGAAATACCCTGAAGCGAAATAAGATCCTAAAGCAAAAGCAACTAATTTCGCTTGAATCAACTCAAGCGAAATCCCTCCTTGAAGCGAAATCACAATTTGAACCAAAAACAACTCAAGCGAAATCACCCCTAGAAGTGAAATCAGCACCCTGAAGCGAAATCTGATAAAATTTCAAGCGAGACCACGTTTTCAAGCGAAATTAACCTCCTAATTTCGCTTGAAATGCTGCTGATGTCATTTTTGCGATCTGTTTTCAAGCGAAATAACGTATTTTTACCAGTTTTAAGTCGAATTAATGTCCAATTCTTTCAAGGATTACTTAAAACATAGTTTCGACCACAATATGTGAAATTTAGAACTTTTTGATCGTGAAAACAGTTTCAATTTCAAAAAGAAGGTGTAGAAGTCAGAAAATAAAGCTGTTTTGGCAAGAACTCTTCTTCCTGAGCTCTGATACCACTTGTAGGATCGAGTCGTGACCCAAACGAGTCAATCGGAAGAGCTCTAGTCTGTTTCAGAGGTGGAAACAAAGAAACAGACGTGAAAAACAGCTTGTAACACTATTAATCGTCTTGTATATTGATTAAAATCAGTTTACAGATCAAACGACGCTTCGGCAGCAGTTCGGTACCGGAAACAAGAAAGTTACAAATGATTTCGCTTGGGACCTATTTATAGAGGACTGCTTTCGCTTGAAGATGACAGGTGCCAGTTCAAGCGAAATCACTCATGTTGATTTCGCTTGAAACTGTCAAATGTCATTTCAAGCGAAATAACATCATTCAAGCGAAATTACTTTCAACATACCCTAAAATCTCCTATTTTCTCGTACAACGCACCCTGATCTAACACTTCTAGTAAAAGACTCGATACAAGACTAAGTCGACAGACGTATGCACCAACAATAAGCAAATTAAATAACTATATGGTTTATAAGAAGCTCCAAAGCTCAAAAGTTTGATGATAAAGTTTTGACAAATTGTTTTCAATAAACCAAGCTGACAAATATGTGTAAATAAAGTTTAATAATAAACCAATGTCGTACGACACTCCAACGTTATATTGCATGTTGTCCAACACTCCGGCACTGCAACGGGTTTCAACTTTTTTCCCCGTTTTTATTGATGGGAGAATTGCATATTTCCCCTGATAAACCTCCTTAATTGCATAGTTACCCAATCCAAAAATAAAATTGCATATATCCCGTCCCTTAATAAAAACAATTGCATATTTACCCGTTATGGTTTATTTTATTAAACATAAATTATGGAATGACTATTTTACCCTTAATTTGACTAAAACTTCAAAATTTTTTACATTGTCATATTTACCATTTTCTACTAGTTATTTTTAGTCTTTTTTACCATTTTCTTTTTGTTTTAAATTTTTTATATTTCTCAAGGGTTGTAAGCGAACTGATCCGAACAAAACTTTGTTTTTGTTTGTTCATTTAACTTTTATCAACGGACAAACGAATGGTTAACAAACATATAATCAAACGAAATATGTATTCGTGTTCGTATAAACAACATTTCATCAATATGAGAATACAAGTTTGTATTTTTACACCAACATTAGATAATAATAATCATAATCATAATCATAATCATAATCATCCCAATATAATCTCTAAAATCTTTTAAATTCCTCAATGATGAAGCTTGAAATTCTTCATAGATATGACCAAATCACCAATAATAATTTTCAATTCACATCCTGAGATAATTAATGAAAAAAGGTAAAAGTTGGATAAATATAGAATTACATAAACACATGAAAACTCAAAATTTTCAAATAAACCCAGAATTACTCAAAACCCAATTTGAATATGAACCTTTAAACAAAACCCATGTATAAACTACATAATTGCACAAAACCCATATAAAATAACCATGTATAAGCTGAAATTAAACCATAAAAACCCTTACTTTGCTTAGGGAACAAGGATTTCCTGATAGATTTTCTTTAGGATTGCGTTTCGGATGATCCAAGAGTCTTAATTAAAGAAATATGAAACGGTTTTGCACACACTGGTTGGAATCAGAATCGCAAAAGAATCACCAACCACACCAACGCGAGCAACTGATTCGGATTGAAATCGCCCATGAAAAATTTTTGGAACGAGATCCTGGTATTTTCCTTCCAACTGTGAACTGTATAGTGGTTAGTTGGGTATTGATGTTCAAGGGCATTTTTGTCACTAAATGAATTTTTTAACTGAGGGGGATATATGCAAATTTACTTTTGAATCGGGTAAATACATAATTAAATGTGTATAAGAATGGGATATTGTTAGTGCATATGTCTGTTGACTTCGTCTTGTATCGAGTCATGTAATAGGATAGATAGACCAAGACACGTAGTACGAAAGAAACGGGAAACAGGTCTGAACCAGCAGGTTCACACGAAGTGACCAGTTCGTGCGAACTGGACTTGACTGGTTCGTGCGACCTGGATGTTCCTATAAATAGGAGGTATTGGTTCTTCATTTAGAACGATTCTGATTCCGGTAGCGAAGCTCTGCCGAAGTGTCGCCAGCTCGTGTAACATTGTGAAATCAATACAATTGACAGTTAATCTACTTCTTAGTGCATATCAAGCTGAAAGAAGATCAAATCACTGAATTTCGCCTCTGGTTTGGTCTAGAACTCTTCTGATCGACTCGTTTAGATGGATTCCCCGATCCTACAAGTGGTATCAAAGCTCAGGGGGGGAAGAGTTCTTACCATTTCAGCTTGTTTTCACGGATAAAACTGATTTCTTCTCATTTCTACTCATCTTCTACCCATTTTCTTCAAAATTTTAACGAATTTACGGATAAAATGATCTGATTTTGACATATAACATGTAAAACACTGTTTTAATCAATCCGTGAATAAATTGACCGTAAAATCAACCTAAAACTTGATAAAATTGACCAAACCATGTGAAAAACATGTCAGATCGTTCGAGAATCATTCAGTTCATGTGAAAACATGTCAGATCATTTGGAAATTGCTTCAGGCCGCACGAGTTGAATCATTCAGGTCGTACGGTTTGGTTAACAGGTTATCAGGTCATTTGAGACTGCATCAGGTCGTTTGAAAGTTTAGTCAGGTCGTACGAAGTGGTCCAGACCGCACGAAGTGGTCCAGATCGCACGAAGTCAGTTCAAGTCGCTTGTCATTGTGAACCAGGTCGTTTGGAAACTGATCAGGTCGTTTGAAAACCAGTTCGCACGAGTTAATCCATTTCGTTTGAAAAGTCTGTTTTTGTGAAATCTCAATACCGAATCATGGAAAATGAATTTTACAACGCATTTGCTACCCCGATCACTATGGCTCAGAACGTGAACTTAGAAAATGAAATGGGTACCATGCAAAAACCGCCTAAACTCATGAATATCAAGGAGTATAGTGGATGGGTCGAACTCTTTGAAAATTGGGTTCAAGCGAATCACTTAGAGGCCTGGGAATGTGTTGAAGAACGATATGTTAGACCGATTGATGAAGATGGGGAGATTGTTGCTATTAAAGATTTAGATAATGAAGAGAAAAAGAAATACAAAAGTGAAAAGATGATGATCAGTATATTGCAACAAGCTATTAAGGAAGACATCTTGATTTTATTGCAACACAACGGAAGTGCACACTCAATGTGGAAAGCACTAAAAACGAAGTTTGTTGGAAGCTTAGACATGATCAAGAACAATAAATCGCTTTTGAAGAAAGAATTTGATCTATTTCGTGGATTGAAAACTGAAAACACCAAAATGATTATAGAAAAATATTGCAATTTGGTGGTTAACATGAAGCGATTGGATATCAAGAAAGATAGAGAAGAATGGGTTGAAAAATTGGTCGATGCATTACCACAAGATGATTGGGGCACGTATCTTATGATCTTGAAGAATAATGGTGAATTTGCGATTTATCACTGAGCAAGTTTATTAAAAAACTCGAAGTTCAAGAGATGGAACAACGGAAGATGGAAAAAATGAAGAATTCTAATGGTGAACAGGTATTGGTTTGTATTATAAAGGAAGTACGATTGATAAGACCAACATTGCACCAAAGATCGAAACTGCATTTAACGCAAACAGTTCTTCTGGAGGGTCATCTCAAGGATCAAACAACAATAAAGGATTCTCTTCATATCCATCATTTGATCCAAATTTTTCAGCAACCAATAATGGTCAAGTACTACAATGCAACATTGCATTAAATCTTCAGAATGGTCAGAATTTCTCGGAAGAGGTTGCCAAAGGTCATATGTCTTTATTGGTGACCGTTTTAGAGTCTTATGAGATTTTGGTAGCCGGAAGGATTGGTAATCCTATGTTGACCAAAGAGGATTATGATCAGATTGATGCTGAAGAGATGGAACTAATGGATATAAAGTGGTGTATGGCTAGTGTGTTGAGAAGAGCTGAGAAGTTTAAACAGATCACTGGAAGAGATGATTTCTGTGATGCTGGAACTTCACCTTTAGGTTTTGATAAATCTAAAGTTACTTGTTTTCGTTGCAGGGAGAAGGGGCACTTTAAGCGAGAATGCACGAATCACGAAGCAAGTGGAGCTCAAAATCCATTCGGCAACAATGATTATCATCGAAAAGCAATTTATCATCAAATTGCTCAACAACCGCATCAACAACAATCATCACAAACTTCACATGCTAGGAAGGATCTGATCGAAGAGCCATCAAAGAAAGCTTATCTAGTTCATCAAGAAGATGAAAGAATTCCAGAAGGTTTTAATTGGGATAATTATGATCCTAACAGAACTTCAAATTCTAAAGCATTTGTTGCTCAATTTTTTTAAGATTCAACTGCTGAAGAAGAAATAGCGTAAGCTTATTACGAATCTCAGCAATTCAGTCCTAAAAAGAAAGAAGAAGAACCAGTTTCAACAGAAGAGGCTTCAGAAAAAGCATCAATCTTTGATCACTCATCAGATGAAGAGAGTGATGATGACAGTGAAGAAATTCGAAAACTTGAATATTATAAAAGAGAATTTTCACCTGATAGGTATAATTTGTATTTTGCAGGTAAAATGGAGGAGATCAAAGAAAGACAAGCTGCAAAAAAGAAGAATCATAAGGCAGCAACTGTTAAAGAAAAGGTCAAATCTGAGAAAAATGTTAGAGTAGTAAAGAAGAAGGTTAAAGAAATTCCAGTTATCAAGGTTGAGAAGGAAGCTGATACTGAAAAGATGCCTGAGAAGTGTGAAAATTGTGATACTGTGAAAAGGCACAACAACAAATTGATTCATAACATGAACAGACTGAAAGAATCTTATGATGTTTTAAACAAAGCTATGAATCAATATAACAAGTCAAGCAATGAACAAGGGATAGCAATGAAGACACTCAATGGAGCGTTCATGACAAAGCAGAAAATCATCAATCAGTACATTGAGAAATGTGCTGAACTTGAACAAAAATTGGAAACTCAGAGGATAGAAACTGAGAGGGTAAACAGGTTATTGAAAAGTTATTCATGTGCTTCTTACGTGATTGACAGGATTTACCCTACAGTAGAAGGAATGGAAGCGTTTGAAGAAAAGAAATCTGAAGTAAAGGATACTGGTAAGAAACATAGTACCAATTATACAAAGTGTCCACCTCCACTTGAAGAAGGATATTCTCCACGAAATCCTAATTCAGAAAGAGTAAAAAAGGCAACCAATTTAAAGTGGGAATCTGAACCTTCAGATGGATTGCCAGATAATATTGACATCACATTCACTGCATCTGACACTGATCACCAATCTGAGTTGATTAAGAAAGTGGTGGATCATGTGTTGGATAAAGATGAAACCGAGGAGTCAGAGTCAAAGTCAAAGTCTGACACTTCAAGTCCAACAGTTGAAAAAGGGAAAAAGGGTTTACAATAAAGATTTTCTGATGTTACAAAATAATTTGAATGATGAAACATTCAAAATAGCATATACTTTGAATGATTCTGACAAATTATATTCTGATGAAGAATTTCCAATAAGAGGTGTTAAAACTGAAATGATTAAAAAGGTTTTCAAATTAACAGAAATTAATATTTCTGAAATAAAAGATGTAAATCTTACTGAAAAACCTAAAAAATACACTTCAAGAGTTCAACAAAGATTGAACAAGAAAAAGGGTTACAGTTCTTGTTCAGGTTATCGAAAGAAACCAAACCATAACAGTAATTTCAAAAAGAAAGGATTAGGTTTTATTCCAAAAGAAAATGAAAAATATGTTAAAGATTTTAAATCAAAAGTTGTTTTTGTATCAGGAACATCTTCTGAAGAAGAAAAAGAGAATTTGTTCAGAAAGCAGACAAACAAGAAATTCCTTGCTAAGAAGCAAGAGGGAATGAAGAATGACGTTACTCAGAAGAAGGAGATAAGAACCTGTTACCAAGGCAAAAAAGTTGGTCATATAGCCTGGAACTGTCCAAAGGCAACCAACACACAACAGGGAGTGTCTTCTAAACTCAAAGAAAAAGTTGTTGATAAAAATGAACCACCGACCGAACAGTTTAAAGTGTTTAAAAATTCAAAATTTGAGGTTGGTGAGAGTTCAAAACGTTTTTACAAAAGAAATGTGAATCTGAACAACCACAAGTGGGTTGTTAAAAAATCAGAGACACTTTCTGGCAATGAATCTGACTCGTCAAAGTCAGAGGAGCCACCAGTTAAACTAAAAACTGATAATTCCGTTCTGACAATGGATGATGCAAATTTTCCACCATTGTCAAACGGAAACTTAAAGCAAAAAATTGGCAATGTTGAGATTTCAAATCAATTCTTTTCTGAAAAGAAAGAATTTGATGTTGAAAAAGCCTTTAACCCTAAAGTTCTAAATATTTTTGGAAAAATGATTGACGGGAAGGTCAAATGGGTAAAGGAATTCTATGAAAAGAGTAAGAAAGGAAAGAAACCGAGTGATGATGACTCGTAATCACCCAAGGACCGTCAGGCTTGGGTGAATCTCTTTAACTGAAAATCCTGACTTGCCGGAGCTCCCAAGTTGGTAATCGTGGAGCATGAATCGGCATCATTCTTGAAAAATGTTTTTTTGTGAAAAACCTACAAATGTTATAGTTTTTACAAGTGGATGAAAGAACAATGCGATGAAACCCCATGTTTGTGAAATGACAAACAAACCTAATTTTCTGGAAAAACATTTTGATTAAAACCAACTTAAGTGTTTTGAAATCATAATGGGAAAATAGTTTGTTGTCAGGGGGAGTTCTGATTGTTTAAGCCAAGTGGATGGAGAATTGAAGCAATTCACATCAGTTTTGTCATCTTATTTGTACAGTTTATTGAGTTTATTTTCAAATTTTCCCGAAAAATAAAAAATTGAAACATATTTTTGATTTTAGGGGGAATAAAAAATTTAGAAATTTTGAAAATTTGAAAAATCCAAAAACATGATAAAATCTAAAAATCAAAATCATCGAAAATTCTTAATGAGTTTTGTTGTGAAAAAGAGGAAATGATAGTACATCAGTAGACAATCACAGTACGCTAAAGAATTGGAAAGTTAAAATGTGATAAACGGTCTCACTGATGATATGCCAGTAGGTTTTTTACACGCTTAGTAGATTGTTTTTGAGATATAAACCTAAATATCAAATACTTACTTATCTCGTGGGGAACATCTCTCGGATATATAGGTAACCCCTGAAATCTTGTTAGAAGGGCTTTCTATTTCTGACATACTAGGTCTTTGTGCGTGATGATATCTGGGGTATTATACCGGGACTTCTGATTTTGTGGGAGCAATAGCCTAGTCCTCGTATAATACTCTGCACTGCTTTAATCATAAAGCCCACCCTCAGCATAAAAAATGATGAAACATTGAAAAATGCTAATCATGTGTTGTTGAAGAAAAGATTCTCTAAAGGGAACACACCTAAAAGTCGAGCCATCATCTCTCTGATTGAACGGAAGTTCTAGCCTGAGCTCTCATGGTCTCGCATTACCCTTTTACAGATATCATTAGTGTACATTCACCTGTAAGACTGAATATAGGAGTCTGGATACGGGAGTATATTCTGAGGTGGGACACGCGAATAAGTTTAAGTCCTTAAAACACTAATCTCGTATCTCGAAAAAATTGAACTTTGTGTGAAAATTTAAGTGGATCAGTATACTGACAATCTAAGTGAATCATTTAGAACTTAAAGTGTTTAAAGCTCAACGGTGCTAGTGATTTGTCATAAACTGATATGATCCTCTTACACAAACTCACAAAAATATTGTCTGTAAATATTTCTTTACTGCTTTTCATTAATTTGTTTTAGCATAAAATTTTGAAAAATCAAAAAGATTTTATTTCATCTTATTTTCGACAACTGAGATTGGAAAGCTGATTTTCAAAATTCCAAGTGCTGAACATGATGGACAACAGGGTTGGGAAAATTTGTTTGAAATGAAAAATGAAGTTAAAGCTGATTTTAGTGCTAGTTAATCAAGGTCATTAATTTGAACTTGATATAACTATTAATGATGATTGAATGATACTTACAAGTGGTTTCTAAAACTGTTAAATTTTAAATTGAGAAATTTACTTTTGGGTAGAGTATGTGCAGGTAAAAAGCTTTGAAAGAGCTAAGTTTCGACTCCTAGGGATTTTCCGCATAAGCATATGCAGATTAGAGCCAGGTTTCTGATGATGTTGCTACGGAGAGCCAGGAGACGTTCCTAAACATGTGAAAGCCTGTAGACAGAAGATTCCAGACTACGATCCCAGCTTATCGAAAGGGGGAGTCTTAAGACATAAGAGCCAGACTCAGATTCTGGAACAAAGCTTGAGATAGAAGCTGCTAATGCTAATGAACTTAAGGAATCAAGAGACCTGATAAAGAGAATTAGAGAGAGGATAGAACCAGGTTGAGATTCTGATAGAAGAAGAGAGAGATTGATGAGGATGCTTACAGAGACAGATACTTTGGAGAGAGCGTGAAGACTGATCAAGACTGAAGACTCAATACACTGAAGACTCGTCAACATCCAAGGGGGAGTTTGTTAGTGCATATGTTTGTTGACTTCGTCTTGTATCAAGTTATGTAATAGGATAGATAGACCAGGACACGTAGTACGAAAGAAACGGGAAACAGGTCTGAACCAGCAGGTTCACACGAAGTGACCAGTTCGTGCGAACTGGCCAGTCCGTGCGAACTGGACTTGAGTGGTTCGTGCGAACTGGCTGTTCCTATAAATAGGAGGTCTTGGTTGTTCATTTAAAACGATTCTGATTCCGGTAGCGAAGCTCTGCCGAAGTGTCGCCAGCTCGTGTAACGTTGTGTAATCAATACAATTGACAGTTAATCTACTTCTTAGTGCATATCAAGCTGAATGAAGATCAAATCACTGAATTCCGCCTCTGGTTTGGTCTAGAACTCTTCTGATCGAGTCGTTTAGATCGATTCCCCGATCCTACAGATATATGCAATTCTCCCTTTATTGATTAATTCCAATATTTATTGAGTTTTCTTTCAGTGATTCAAGACTCCAATAGGGTTTCCTCATCAATTTTATCGATGAATCTGATTATTCGGATTATTTGTTGAGTTTTTTTTTCATTGATTTTAGTGATTCCATTTAGTATTATGACTCCAGAAGGTATCCACATCAGTTAACTTCGGTGTTGCTCATTCCCCTTTTCATTTATTAATTCCAATATCAATTAAAGGTATCGTCATCAATTACTTTTACACTTATATGAAGTATTTTTTTTAATCATTTTCATTTGTTATTTGTTATGTTATCAAATTGTTGAAGCTGTTTAAGCATTGAAGATGTTTTAAGATGACTTTGAACCTACTGACTCAAATCAGGTTGTAATTGTTTTATGTAGATTATTAGAAAAATTGTTATTCGGGTTCATCCTAATCTGATCCGAATTCAATACGGATACATTCGGATCGGATATGAACATCTCCAATACGAATAGGATCGAATTTTGGATAGGGTTCTAAAAGCCAAACCGAATAAATCGTTATCCAGTTCGGTGAACACCGCTACTTACAATTCGTTTTTTAAAACCTGGCTTGTTTCTTTTTTGCGCATGTGAAAATGTTATATCGCCGTACTGTTTAGAAAGTCAAATTTTATCAAGCAAAACATATTTAAACTTTTATATAAGAAATTCTACCCACACTAAGGTAGAGTGGTGTCAAATAAAGCCCCCTAACCAGTTAAGGCATCACGTAAGCGCCACGTAGACTGGGGGATTTAAAACCCCGTATTTTAATAACTATGGTGTGGATTAAAACCATAATAAAATCTCTTAACCATTTCTCAATCATTTTTTAATTTAACTAAAATTTATTTCTAATATATTCTTTTATTTAAAAGTTATAAATTTAATTAATAGCTACATAACAATTACATTACTAAAATAAAAGAAATAATTAAAAAAGATATTTCATTACAAACGGCTTAATTAAAATAAAAAGAACCTAACTAAAATAAAAATTATTTAATTAAAATAGTTATCCCATTGGTCATGGCTTCTCACAATTCGCCACACTAAAACGTGAGAAAATTTTTAGGTCGTTGGTACTTGTAATTGTGGCACCTGAGGAAAATCCACAGTCATCTTAATCTATCGCTTCACTTCTCTGTTATAGCTTATCAAATTTCGGGACAAAATTTCTTTCAAGTTGGGGATGATGTGACAACTCGTAATTTCAATTCTTTGCACTGATTCTTTGTCACGCTTTGTGTTGTGATGCGACTTACGTATACTTTATCAGAATAATTAAAATGTTTGATTATAAGTGAATGGTTGTGAGTTTATGTATTATACGAATGTTATAAGTACGTATGTGTGTGTTAATTGTTGGTCGCACAAGTCTCCGGGTTGCGAACCTCGCTTGTGATCGCACACCTTTATTCAATCTATTCTCAGCACAAACGAAACCCAGAATTGGGCCCGACCATCCTTGCATTGCATACACACACACATGATTTGTGTATGATTCTCATAGTTAGCAAAAAACAAAGATAATACTAAACCCTAAATTTCTCTACACCCTTGCATACTCGGCAGCAGTCCTTCCTTCTCTCAGAGCCTTCTCGTTCCAAACACCCTCATGTCATCTTGCATACCGGTTAGTGTTTGTCATTGTTTATTTAATTGATGGTCGATACATGATGTTAGGATTGTGTGTATCGGGTTGCATGATAAAAAAAGGCTTTGGTGATTTTCTTATGTGAACAAAATTGTTGGAATTGATCTTGTAGTATTAATCAGTGAAATAAGGAAGCATGATATGTATATTTTAGTGATTTCGGGTGGAATGGGAATACCCGGATCTGTTCAGGATGAGTTGTTGATGATTAATTGATGTTTTAGGGTTCATGCACATGATTGATAGTAAGTGATGATGATATTTATTACTCGGTGATATCTTGGATAATTAGGGTTTATGTGAATCGATGAAACTAGTATAATGTTTAATCGGTGATGTAGATTCGCATGACGATGAATAACTATTAAAATAATTGTGTTGTTTGATCTGATTTTGGAATGTGAAAATATGTTTGCTGATTTTACGGGATAGTGGTTAATAAGGGAATTGATCAGTTACGTTGTATGGGGTTTCGACAGAGGTTGCAAGTCGCAATCTCATGGTTCCGACTCGAAACCAGACTTCACAAAGAACTCGAGACCCACTGGTTGCGAGTCGAGACCATTGTGGTTTCAACTCAGGACATGACCCGAGACTGTGGGTTTTCGACTAGTGAAGTTAGCACCCGAGACCTTCAGTTGCGACTCGAGATCTTGGAGGTTGCGTGTCGAGACCTTGTGGTCTCGACTGAGACCCAACTTGTAATTTATTGGGTCACACACTTGAGTGTGCGACTGGAATTGTGTTTGCTGGTGTGAATTTGTGAGTGGGCCGAATGGCCTATTATGTGCTATGTGATGATACTTGTGTGTACAATCTGTTAAATACGTGAAACACTTGGATAAATTCCTAACTGTAATAGGTAACCATAATAGGACGTGGTTGACCAACTGATGTGTGTGAGTGTCGTATAGTTTTTAATGTATATTTTAAGCCCTTTTTAACACTTTACTCAAGTTTTAAATTTATAAAACACGATATTTTACTAACACTAAACACACATATGGGCAAGTGCACCCATCGTGAGCGTAGTATAGCGTTGGTAAGATACCGAGGTCATCCAAGGACACAAGAGCTTTTAGTACCGGTTTATCCTCAACGTCTAATCAAATCAAAATTTTAGAAAAAAGGTTTTAAACAAGAAAATGAAAAATAACTAAAAATGTTGAAAATAAAAATAAAAATAAAACAGATAGACAAGATGAATCACTTGGATCCGACTCGCCTTTAGTGTAACCTTTGATGTTTTCCGCACTTTTGCACTTTTTAAGAGATTATCTTAGTTATAGTAGTAGGCCCCTCGTTTGAAGGTGACGTTACCCTCAACCGAGTAGTTTGAGTAAGCAAGGTTACAATCCTAAAGGGTTGGAATATTAGAAGATAATTAATTAAGTTATTAATGCGTAATGTGGTAGGCCCCTCTTTTGAAGGTGACGTTACCCTCGTCTAAGTGGTTTGAGTCAACAGGGATACAATCCCAAGTAGCCGGGTTAATGTATTAATAGTAGTTTACATATGAGAGGATCAAGCCATTCGCACCCCCGCCATCCAATAACAGTGGGTATTGAAGGAGGTCCTAGTAAGCTTGGCCCAGGTCCTTGAAGGATCTATACACTGAACAAGGCAAGAACCTTACCAAACCATTCCCTTAACCCCCGACCAGGTAGCCAACATATCTCCATATAGACCGTGGAGATATGAATGGTGTAAATCTTTATTTTATATAGACAGTAAAATAACGCCAAGACACCACGGACAAATGATAAGGAAGTTTCACCTTCAACATAAGAAACTAGTTATTAAAGTCAGTAATACAAAACCAAATAAAAAGTACGAAAAGATTAAAAAACAAAAGTATTACACTAAATGCTTGTCTTCACCAAGTGATGTAAGAGACTTAGGCAAGCATGGCCTTTGATTGTCAAGAACTCTTACTATCAATCTTGGATCCCGAGATTACTACACACACTCTATGATGGATGATGGATGATGGTGGTGGATGTGGGTGTTGTGATGGTGGTGGAGTGTGGGTGAAGTGAGAGAGAGGTGGTTTGTCAAGGGATGCCTTTGCAATGAACCAAGCACCCCTATTTATAGCATGTACAGAAGCCCGGACACGGCCCCGTGTCCACCCATCTTCTCTTTCTTCATTAATTGCAGTTTGTCTGCATTAGTTGACCACACCCCCATGTCCGCTGGGCACGGCCCCGTGTGCAGAAGTGTATCTATACTATCAAGATTTGCTTGGATTCTATGAATCTTAGCGTTGACCACGGCCCCGTGTCTGCTGGGCACGCCCCCGTGTTGGGAAATAGAAGCTTCTACAACTTTGTCTTTTTGCAGACACTTGTGCACGCCCCCGTGTTCAATGAGCACGGGGTGTGTTCAGCCTTCTGATGTCTTGTTTTTGCTTGGGAAGATGCTGTCGAGGGGTCGGGTATGCCACGTTTATTCCTTTTCTTGTATTATTGTCAGATTTGGCTGTATTTTTGCTTCTTTTATTCATTTAAGCTCATTTATCCCTGAAAATACAAAAGGAAGACAAAAGCACACTTTTTCCAACATTAGTGCTAAAAACGGGTTAGTTTTATGCCTCATTTGATGTAATTTATATGTTGCATTTTACACACATCACCAACCTTGAAACAAGTAACTTAACTTACCGAGCAAATCTAAGGTGAGTTCACTACTCTTTTTCAAGCATGTCTCCCGGGGAGGGACAACTGGTAAATATTCCTGGGAGGAATACTGGTTTTATTGGGTTTAAATCTGATGTTGGATAGTACACTCAAATCTATCACCTTAAGACCCATCTACTACCGAACTAGTTGCCGGGGAGGCAACGGGGTTATTAGTTGATAGCGCTATTAGGTTTGGCACCCTCACACCGTACCAGGGAGGACGGGCATGAACTAATGACCTTAACAACTCGACCAATGTTGATAGGCATTGAGGAAGGGCAAACAAACTGACGTCATCTTGCAGTACTCGAGTTATTTTCAACATGCTTGTAAACTAAACACTTGGTAACTTAACATTTTTACAAAACCATGAACTCGCCAGCTTTATGATGATACACTTGTTTGCATGCTTGCAGGTCGTTAGATACGTGTCATGGGACTCGCAGTCTGGGATGCTGGAGTGGTCATGGGTTGTGATGCTTGGAGAAACATTAAACATTGGTTTATTTGAATATTATGGCTTTTGAAATGCTTGAAAAATGAAATTATGCTTCCGCTGAACATAAACATGTTTTAAATTAAATGTTTGAATTGCACTGTTTACATTAAATGGGAATTTTATTTATTACTTTACTTTTAGTTAAATGTGATTGGTGGCTAGATCCTGGTATGTCACACGCCTCGCGGGGGTTTCCGCATGTGGTATTTTGGGGGTATAACAGTAATGAGCTGCCTCAATCGCTTCATCCTCCCTTAGCTCTTCCACATCGTTCACCGCCTCGTTGAAGACTATCTCAAATCTTCTAGACATTACTTGGATCTCCTTAAACAATCTAAAACTTATGGTGAGTTTCACCCACATGTTGACAAAATTGTGCAAAAACGGCGTTCCAAAACAACAACGATGCTTCAGACCGCATTTGCTTGGCGATAGCCACTCAACTCGTAGCCAAAGTGATATCCTCTTCTTCGTTCCATTAACGTCTTACCATTTGAAAACATAAGAAAAAATTGGGAGTGAAAGATTAGAGAATGAATTGTGTGAAAGATTTGGAGTGAGTTGTTGTTTAGAATAATGTGTATATATAAGATTTTGGATTTTAATATATATATATATAGTTAGATTCATTTGTCAACATCCTCGTTGCTTGTGAACTTATCCTAGCCCTTGATTTAGTTTAAAGTGAAAAGGGTAGGATTGTAAACTTAGTATTAATTCATTAATTAAATTTCCTTTCTATTAGGGAGTTATCCAGATCAGTTACATAATCCTATATTTGGTAATTTCAAAATAACATTTAAATTTTAACAAGATTCTAACTCATTATTCATACTCGTGTATAATAGTGTGATACACAGATGTACAACAGTGAATACATATACGTACAACTGCATGTACATTTGTGTACAATGGTGCAATACACAGACGCATAATAGTAATTACATATACGTATAACAGCCTATATATATGATTTTAATTATAAGTGTTATAAACAGAGCAATATTTGATAAAAATTGTTATTTTTAATTAACAAATTAATTAATTGATGACAGAAAATATGAGAGAGAGTATAACTAAAGATTTAATTTGAGAGAAAAAGAAGTAACAATTACCTTCTAGCCCTTAATTTTAAAAATCCCTCCAAATTAGATTATATTTATTTATAATCTTGCCATCTAGAATGAATGGCTCATAATAGTTATTTGGTTCACAAATACCCATGGGTTCACTTAGGAACCCCACACTATATATATATATATATATATATATATATATATATATATATATATATGGTTATCTTGAGAACGCTAAATATTGCGAGAATCGTTAGAACGAACGAAAAAACCAATCAAAATCAATTTTTTTAATACAAACCTCATTGTAATTAATATACAACATCAAAAAAAGAACTTAAATCAAATAATTCATTTATTCTCTCAAAATCACTCTTATTAGATTTTGTACACATGTGTAAATATAACAAATTTACACATGTGAAATGGCAACTTACACATGTGTAAATTTTCTTTATTTACGAATTCACGTAAATTTAAACGTATAATATAATTTTTTAACATTGTATTCGAATTAATGAATTATAATGATAAGTGTAATTTTTTTTAATTTGAATTGTTTTTTTTACCAAGTTCTCGTGCTTTTTACATTCGTTCTCACGGTTCTCACAATATTTAGCTTCTCATTTAAACCTTCCCATATATATATATATGTGTGTATATATGTATATATGTATATGTATATATATATATATACATATATATATATATATAGGGTAAGGTTCATGCGAGAACCACCTTTATTGCGAGAACCGTGAGAACCAATGTGAACACAACCAAAATAGCTAAAAAAAACTAAAAAAAACCTAACCCCCCAAGCTAAATGCTAAAAACTAAACCCTCCCAAAAAACCTAACCCCCCCACCCCCCTCGCGCAAACTAAAATGCTAAAAACTAAACCACCAAAAAACCTAAAAAAATAAAAAAAAAACACAAACTTTTTTTTAAATTTTTTTGCATTAAAATCGCTACTTTTAGTAGCAAAAAAAAAAATTAGCTGCTAAATGTAGCGATTTTTTGATTAAAAAATATTAATTTTTTTTTTGTGTTTTTTAGCTATTTTTAGATATTTTTGGTTGTGTTCACATTGGTTCTCGCAATAAACGGTGGTTCCTAACGGATCCTTCTTCTATATATATATAGGGAAGGGTTATCTTGAGAACGCTAAATATTGCGAGAACCGAGAGAAAGAATGAAAAAACCAATCAAAACCGAATTTTTTTTAATACAAACCTCATTGTAATTAAAATACAACATCAAAAAAAGAATTTACGACATCAAATATTTCATTTCTTCTCTCAAAATCACTCTTTTTAGATTCTTTACGCATGTGTAAATATAACAGATTTACACATCTGTAAATACAAACTTACACATGTGTAGATTTTCTTTATTTACGAATTCAAGTAAATTTAAACGTGTAAATTTAATTTCTAACATTGTATTCGAACAACAATGATAAGTGTAAAAAGAAATTTTGATTTTGAATTGTTTTTGACCAAGTTCTCGTGGGTTTTTCATTCGTTCTCACGATTCTTGCGATATTTAGCGTTCTCATTATATATATATATAGGGTAAGTTTCTTGCGAGAACCACCTTTATTGCGAGAACCGCGACAACCAATGTGAACACAACCAAAAAAACCTAACCCCCACCCCCCCCCCCCCACACAAAAAAAAAAAAACCTAAACCCCCCTCCCCCACCCCCCAAAATCCTAACCCCCCCCCCCCCCCCTCAAGCTAAAATGCTAAAAACTAAACCCCATAAAAAAAACCTAAAAAAATCAAAAAAACACAAAAAAAAAAATTTTACATTAAAATCGCTACTTTTATTAGCCAAAAAAAAATTTTGGCTACGAAAAGTAGCGATTTTTTGATTAAAAATGTTAAAAAAAAATTGTGTGTTTTTTAGGTATTTTTGGTTGTGTTCACATTGGTTCTCGCGGTTCTCGCAATAAAGGATGGTTCCTAACGGATCCTTCTCGTATATATATATATATATATAGTGGGGATCGTGCGAAAAGTGTGTTTTTCCTAGAAAGTGTAGGAAGCGATCTTGACCATCAGATGAGTGTGTTTAATGGTTGAGATCATTTTGGTGGCATTTTTGTAATATATGTGTCTTTAAAAAAGCTTAATTTAAATGATTATGGGTAAATGTGTCATTTAAGTTATTTTAAATAAGAAAATAACTACCAATCATAAACCACTTCCAAAAATGTCGCAATTTTTTTCTCTCTCTCTCTAATTCGTCACATTTGAAAACACCAAATCATACAAAAAATAACGATAAATCAGATCTAGATGTGTTCATAGTAGTGTGTTTTAGCGATAAAACACAATGTGAGGAACTAGTGACTGACTGCTAAAACACAACATCAAGAATGCCAACTGATAAAACACAACGTGAACCAGTAACTGATAAAACACAACATCAAGAATGCCAATTCATATCAACCAGTAACTGATAAAACACATTGTGATGAAACCAGTAACTGATAAAACACATTGTGATGAAACAGTAGATAAAATACAAAAGTACATGCCATTCATGAATCATAGCTGGTGTTAGGGCATGGATTTTATGCTAAGGATCATCTATCCTGAGACCGGGCATGGATCACGGATCCTTAACGGATAATACAGGGAGTCTGAGGATCTAGGGTCCTTACTATTGTTTATGTTTTTAACAATTGTCACGTTTTTAATGTTTATATGCAGATAATGGACGTAGTGGACGCAGGAATTTCGGGGAATATTCGTTCAAGATGCCACACATGTGCTATTTTCACAATGGTCATGGCTAATGAACGTGGGAGCTTCCATATTTTTCGCAAAGTTAGTTGTTAGCAGGTTTACCTATTATTTTAGGCAATGTTGCAGAAATCGGCCTAGGCGGCCGATTAATCGGCGCCTAGGTGCTAGTCGGTGGGTTACTGCTTAAATTTAAGCTAGTCGGTCAAAAAATCGGTTATGGTCAAAATCGGTCAAAGTCGGTAAAAGTCATACAAAATCGGTCAAAATCGGTAAAAGTCGGTCAAAATCGGACTTATCAGGCCCATGTTTTTTGCCCAAAAAAACCCAATTTTTGAAACCTGGCCCATGGTTTAAAGCCCAAATTTTAGTTATAAACCTATTTTAGCATTTAAGTTTAGGTATTTTAACATTTAACCCCCTCTATCTTTCACTAGTTTACATATGGTTCCTAAACTTTTAAAGTTATTAATAAAAAGTATAAAGTTATCTCCTAAACTTGTAAATTTATTAATAAAAAGTATAAAGTTATCTATATATATATATATATATATATATATATATATAAATTTGTAAAATTATACTTAAAAAGTCCAATCCGATTAATCCTGATTAATCCCTAGGCGGTACCTCACCGCCCGACTAGCGCCTAGCGCCTTCTACAACATCGATTTTAGGGGATATTGAGCTGGTAGAACACACTTTTTTGACACAACACCTCTGCTACTCGCTCTCGAACACACACACACACTAGAATTCCTTGTAACAAGCTCAATATCTTCCAAAGTTGTAATCTTTTTTGTGCAATATAGTTGGAGATCGGTAGTTTCCATCACCCGAGGTTTTTTATGCAAGAGATCGTCTAAAGATCAAGGGCTTTTTCCTCATATAAATCTTCGTGTTCATCACCATTTTCGTTCATTCATTGTTAATACTTTTATTAAATTAACCAAGCATCTAACCTCACAAAAATCATATTTGGTTACATTATCCTTGTGTGATTTTTGACCAAAACAGTTTGGCACCCACCGTGGGGCAATCGGTGCTTCATTCTTGAAAAATTTTGTTCATTTCATCCATTTCTGTTCATTACCTTCAACTACATGGCTTCTCAGGGAAAAACTACTTCAAGAACATGTCGGCGGTTACCTCATCAAAGGGCATTCAACTGTTGCATCCTCTTCCCCCTGCATTCCAGAAGAATGCTGAGAATGCTCCGAAGAAGACAACCCCTATGAGAGGATACATGCAACAGTAGGACGAAACTAATGGCAGGATCCTTCCCGAAATTGATAAAATCAAGAAATTGAAAAATCAGCAGAGGATCACTCCCCATTGATGCCCTGGTCGTTGGATTTTACTACTCCATCATCAACAATCCGGTTTTCCAAAGGATCCAATGTCCAGATTCAAGGATCCTCTATCCTTCGGCAAGGATCACTGGAGTCAACGCAACCTCAAGGATCCTACTTCCTGCCTTCAGGATCCTCTCTTCAGCCTCAAGGATCCTCCTTCCGGTATCAAGGATCCTCCTTCCAGTATCAAGGATCCTTCTCTAGTTCGGGAGGATACATGGGGACGCTGTCAGTTCAAGGATCATACTCTCAGTGTCCAGGATCCTCATCTCAGGTTCAAGGATCCTCGTCTCAGGGTCAAGGATCCTCATCTCAGGCTCACGAATCCATGGATTATCCTCCAAGACCCCCAGCTTTGGTGTATCAAGGATCCAACATCTTTCACGATCAAGGATCCTTAAGGAGTGTACAACCCAGAAGTTCAGAGATTCACTTGGGAGACTTCATACCTATGCAAACTATCACTTCATCTGGTCCCTCAATCATGCCAGAATCGCATCAATATGGATTCACATCAGGAATTCCACCTTTGAATCCATCAGGAGGTAACACTTCAAATACTTCTCATAATGCTAACCATGGCTTTGTGCAGGATACAGGAATCAACCAAGCTATGGCTAGGGAAATACAAAAGCTCAAGGATATGATATCCAGTGTTCCAGGAGCGGTTAAGCCCATTCCTGAAATTCCAAATGGAAGTCATAGGATATCTTGTTTTTTGTGATGCAGAAATACCAAAGAGGTTTCAAACACCAAACATGAAGCTGTATGATGGCTCAACTGATCCAGAAGAGCATGTAGCTCAATACAGAGAGAGAATGGAAATCAATCCCATTCCTGAAAGGTTGAAAGAAGCATGTCTATGCAAGGGTTTCGGATCCACACTAACAGGATCAGCTCTTAAATGGCTGCTAAGTCTTCCCCCTTACTCTATTACTTCATTTGCTAACTTAGTTAATTTGTTTAATAGCCAATTCTCATGCAGTAGGAGATTTGAACGATTAACTAGTGATCTATATAGGGTAACACAAGGTCAAAATGAATCACTTAGGGATTATATCACTAAATTCAGTAGAGAATCCTTAAAAATTCCTAATTTGGATATTGCTACGGCTGTAGAAGCTTTCAAAATGGGTTTACTTAAGGATTCTCAGTTCTATGATGATCTTGTTATGACACCTTGCAGGAACCTAGATGAGGTAAGGAACAGGGCCCTTAGATTCATACGTTTAGAGGATGACAATAGGATCCAGGAGAGATTGTTAGGATCCTCAAAGCAAGACAAACAAGGATCCTATTTCAAGAATAACTGATCCAAGCACCAAGCATGACAACCAGAATGTGCATGTTGTGGAACAAGAGGAAGATGATGAGGATTATCCTCCTATTTCTGAATATTGTTTTTCTGCTGATAATAGTGAACTAATCTTTGCTCTGCAGAATTTAGGTGACAAGTCCAGGTGGCCAAGAAAGAATGAGAAGTCTGCGGCTAGCAAGGATAAATCAGAATGGTGTGCTTATCATGAGGATTTTGGTCATCTCACAGATGAGTGCATAGCATTAAGGAAGGAGATAGGTTATCTTTTAAGCAAAGGATACTTGAAGGAATTGCTTGGAAGGAAAAAGACAAGGATCCAAAATTCGGAGAAAGTTCCTGAAAAAGATCCTCCTCCACGAGCTGATGCTCAAATCATCCATTTCATCTCCAAAGGTTCTGATATCTGTGGGACTTCATTCTCAGCAGCTAAGAGACATGCAACGGAAACAAAGATGGAGAATGGGGACAGACCTGTTCGGACCTCCATCCTTACCCAGCAGAAAGTGATATCCTTTTATGAGGATGACCGTGTGGACATTCAGGATCCTCATCACGACGGTTTAGCCATTACATTAATTATCTCTAACCATTTTGTTCGCAGGATTCTCATTGATGGGGGAAGCTTGGTGAACATAATCCAGTTGGATGTTCTCAAAAGAATGAATATTCTTGAATCTGACATTGTCCCAGGATCATCTGTCCTTGTGGGATTCAGTGGAGAGACAAAGAATACATTGGGGGACATCAAACTTCCTATCCATATAGAGGGAGTGAATTCTGTTAAAAAATTATGTGTTATTGATTGCTTATCTTGCTGTAATGTTATCCTTGGCAGGCAATGGATACACGATATGAAGGCAGTCCCCTCAACATATCATCAATATGTCAAGCTCCCAACTCTATGGGGTGTGGTGAAGATAGAGAGTGATCAGCAGGAGGCAAAGAACCGTTACACTTCTTCAATGAAACCAGCCTCCAAGGAGCAAGACGTCATGGAGGCAAGAGAACAAGACGTCAAGGATATTCTGTTGAACCCGGAGGATCCTGAATCCAAAACTTTTATAGGATCCGGGATCCTAGACAATATTGAGCAGGATTTAATATCCTTCTTGAAAAGAAGAAAGTCTAGCTTTGCTTGGAAACATGAAGACATGACAGGTATATCTAAGGATATTATTACTCACAAACTTGGTATTGACAGGTATTTCAAGCCAATACATCAAAAAAAAGAGGAAATTCGCACCCGAAAGAAATGTCATTATCCAAGAAGAGGTAGACAAATTGCTCAAGGTAGGTAAGACATATTGAGGAAGAATAAGAAGTTTGAGTGGACTGATAAGCATGAAGCTGCACTCAAGGTTCTTAAGGATTATCTATCCTTAACACAAGCCCTGATGAAACCAGAAAATGGAGTATCATTATCCTTAAACTTAGCTGTTTCAGCTAAAGCAGTAAGTGTGGTCCTAGTTAAGGATCATGAAGGCTCTCAACATCCGGTATACTATGTAAGTAAAAGTCTACTTGATGCTGAGGCCAGGTATTCTCATTTAGAGAAATTAATTCTTGATTTAATTATGGCTTCCTCTAAACATATACATTATTTCGAAACTCACACTATTATTGTGAAAAATAACTTTCCTATTAAGAATATTCTCAGGAAACCTGAAATGTCAGGTAGAAAGGCAAAGTGGACAGTCAAGCTTCGTGCATATGACATTAAGTATGAACCTAGGACTGCCATCAAGTCCCAAGATTTAGCTGACTTTGTGGATGATTTCAATAGTGATATACAAAGAGAAGCTAAATTAGAAGTTCAACAACTTGAGAAGACCAAGGATCCTTGGACACTCTTCACGGATGGGGCTTCAAATGTTAAAGGAACTGGACAAAGCACACTACTAAAATCGCCACAGGGGGACATTATACCCCAATCCATTGCATGTGAATTCCAAACAACTAATAATGAGGCAGAATATGAGGCCTTGATAGCAGGTTTGCAATTAGCTAAGAATATGAGGATCAGGTATCTTCAAGTATTCGTAGATTCCATATTAATTACTAATCATTATAATGATTTCTATACTGTTAAAGGTGAAAAACTAATCAAATACCTAGAGGTAGTCAGGAAACTGCCAGATTCTTTTGCTTTTTTCAGTTTTACACAGGTACCTAGAGAAGAGAATGTAGAAGTAGACGCTTTAACTAACCTTGGATCATACCTAAAGATGCCAGAGGATGTGAAGATACCTATCATCCATGTTTTGTCTCCTGGAATTAGAAACTGAAGTAATGGAGATAGTGGAGGACGCTGCAATTGTACCTAGTGACGATGTGTAGTCAAATTCAGGATCCTGGATCCTTCCAATTCTGAACTATACCCAGAGTGGGGAAATTCCCACATGGGAAAATCCTAGAACCTTCAAGATTAAGGTATCTTAATTCACTATACTAAATAACATGTTATATAAGATATCTCTTGCAGGTCCCTATTTGCGGTGCATTGAGGATCCAGAAATTCAAGAAGTCTTAAAGGATTTTCATGAAGGAGATTGTGGGAATCACACTGGGGCAGAGCACTATTTTCAAGGATCCTCAGAACAGGATACTATCGGCCCATAATGAAGAAGTATGTTGTCGAATACACAAAGAAATGTGATGCTTGTCAAATACACAATAATATCCTACACCAACCAGCATAACCTCTGCATCCTGTATCCTCTTCTTGGCCATTCATAAGATGGGGAATGGATGTAGTAATTAAGCTTCCCAAGGCACCAGGAGGGAAAGTATTTATTCTAGCCATGACAAACTACTTCTCTAAATGGATAGTAGCAGAAGCTTTTGCTCAAGTCAGAGAAAAGGAAGTTACATCCTTCATTAAGCGAAACATTATTACTAGATTTGGAGTTCCTTCTGAAATTGTTTGCGATAATGGATCCCAATTTATTGGGAGTAGAACTACTAAATTTTGTGACAGATGGTCAGTTATCAACAAAGAATGGCTGGAGCATACAATAAGAATGTCAGGATCAGAAGATTTCAAGTTGGTGATTTTGTGCTAAGGAAAGCATTCCAGAACACTACGAACTCGGCTGATGGCAAATTAGCACCAAAATGGAAGGTCCCTACTTAATTGAGGCTGAAGCAGGAAAGGGGGCATATCGTTTATTAACAATGGATGGTGACCTCTTACCAAGAGCTTGGAATGTTGTTCATCTAAAGAAGTACTTTATGTAAGAAGGATCAAGGATCCTCAGCGATGCCAGTATTCTGATTAAGGATCCGGGATCCTCAAAGGATATATGATTCTATCTTTAGTAACACATTACTTTCATTTTCATTCATTTTATACTTATTACTTATATAAGTCAAAGATGTTAAACATTTAACATCTATTTTCATAAAGTTTAAGCTTTTGCAGAGTTGCTATCATTTTACAGAAGATCAAAATGGTTGGCCAACTCTCCAAAGTTTTTGGGCTTGTCCCTAGTTTTTTGGGCTTGTCCCTAGTTTTTGGGCTTGTCCCCAGTTTTTGGGCTTGTCCCCAGTTTAAGGTATCTATTACCTCCTACGAATCAGGTTCTTACACCTTCGCCAGTTGCGCACGATTATCCTGTTACAGTTAAAGGCAATGGGACCAGTACCCGCTTTAGGGGCTGACAATTTCATTGTACTGGCTGTATTTAGGATCCTAAGTATAATGGTAGACGTACCATACATTTGTTCCTAAGGTTTCTAACGTTTTCACGTTAGCTAAGGTTTCGGCATTTTCATGTCGCTCATGTTGGGATAGTCGCTAGTTTGAGCCATACTCCAGTTTACACAAGTTTATTTGGGCTTGACCCCAGTTTACACCCGTTTATTTGGGCTTGTCCCTAGTTTATTTGGGCTTGTCCCCAGTTATTATGGGTTCATTCCCAATTATTTGGCTTGGTCCCAAGTTTGTTTTTCTTACAGGACCTTAGAGCTCTAAAGTTATACAAGTTCTGACAATAAGAATCCTGGATCCTTGAAACTTTACTTTTCATAGTTTGTTTATTCAGTAATAATTTACAAGGATATAGAATCCTAACTTGGATTCTCTGGTATGTTATATTCTAACTTTTTCTAAGCTACAAGTTGTCTCTTGTCCTTTTTGGTTAAGGATCATTGATCCACATTTGTCTGAACACTTCAAGTTTTTTGTAAAAAGTTTAACATTATCATCAGATTTCCAATAACTTTCCAGTTGTTTGGAGATGATACATTTGAAAATAGAAAGCATAAATGAAAAATAAAGAGGGAAGAAACAACAACAAATGTAGCTAAAAAAGTTTAATTTTATTACCCATTCATTATGTATCAAAATCATCTGCTCTGGATTTCACCAGCAAAACCGTGCACCATCCACCTAGGCCGGATAGGGCTATCTAACAGTTAAAGTGTCTATGCAGAAATTAAAGTGCAGGAAGGTTAATAGCGAACGTTGTAGAAGGATTCATTCTCCACGAACAGAAGGATCTTCTGATCTGTAAAGGCACTTGATCTAGGATTTTACAACTGCCATGTTGGGGGCAATTGTTAGGGCATGGATTTTATGCTAAGGATCATCTATCCTGAGACTGGGCATGGATCACGGATCGTTAACGGATAATGCAGGGAGTCTGAGGATCTAGGGTCCTTACTATTGTTTATGTTTTTAACAATTGTCACGTTTTTAATGTTTATATTCAGATAATGGACGTAGTGGACTAATTCTTAGCTGGAATTTCGGGGAATATTCGTTCAAGATGCCACACATGTGTTATTTTCACAATGGTAATGGGTAATGAACATGGGAGCTTCCATATTTTTCACAAAGTTAGTTGTTAGCAGGTTTACCTATTATTTTAGGGGATATTGAGCTGGTAGAACACACTTTTTTGACACAACACCTCTGCTACTCGCTCTCGAACACACACACACTAGAATTCCTTGTAACAAGCTCAATATCTTCCAAAGTTGTAATATTTTTTATGCAATATATTTGGTGATCGGTAGTTTCCATCACCCGAGGTTTTTTATGCCGGAGATCTTCTAAAGATCAAGGGATTTTTCCTCGTATAAATCTTCGTGTTCATCACCATTTTCGTTCATTCATTGTTAATACTTTTATTCAATTAACCAAGCATCTAACCTCACAAAAATCAGATTTGGTTACATTATCCTTGTGTGATTTTTGACCAAAACAACTGGTATAACACATTGTGATGAAATCGGTAATTGATAAAACACAACATCAAGAATGCCAAAAATCATATAAACCAGTAACTGATAAAACACATTGTGATGAAATAGTAACTCAAACCAGTAACTGCTAAAAACACATTGTTATGAAACCAGTAACTGATAAAACACAAGATCAAGAATGCCAAAATCACATCAACCAGTAAATGATAGAACACATTGTGATGAAATAGTAACTGAAACCAGTAACTGATAAAACACATTCTGATGAAACCAGTAACTGATAAAACACAACGTGAACCAGTAACTAATAAAACCCAACATCAAGAATGCCAAAAATCATATCAACCAGTAACTGATAAAACACAACGTGAAGAAATTGTTAATTATTTATACTTCGTAATTTAAAGTAACTGCCCTTTTGAAATCGTAATGATTTGAAATTGTCAAAGAGATATACGTTTCCATAAATATCTAGATAGTTAGTTTAGGATATATAATATTTCAAAACTAAATTAATAATCAAATTACCATCATGCCCTTTTGAATAAAAAAAACTTAAAGGCACATGTCACCTCCCTATTGCTTCCTAGACTTTCTAGAAAATTTAGGCTTTCTAGCCAACTCCCACTCTATACATACATATACATATACATATATATACATATACTTACGCATATACATACGCATATATATATAGGAGCAAGATCAGGAGAGAACGATTTGAAGTGTGAGAACAGTGAGAACGATTTTCAGCCATAGGATCTAAGGGATTTGTGGCTAAGATGATGCGGTGGTATTTTTGTAAATAATAGGAACCTTATAACTACCAGGAGGGGTAAAATTGGAAGATCCAAACAAGTGTGCACATGCTAATCACATGCCAGTTTTCCCCATCATATTTAAACGCCAATAACTTTTTTATACATGATTATTTTTCTAAAAAAATTATACCATAAAACTCAGCGTTTTTTTATCTTTCCAACGACTATACTATTGATATACTTTTCGAGAAAAAAAATGAAACGGGTTTTATGGCGTTTTTCTGAACTGAGTGTTTTATGGCATTTTAGACTAGTTATTTTTATGGCGTTTTTATGAACTATGTGTTTTTATGGCCTTTTAACTAGGTATTTCATGGCGTTTTTCTGAACTGAGTGTTTTATGGCGTTTTAAACTGAGTTTTTCATGGCGTTTTTCTGAACTGAGTGTTTTATTGCGTTTTAACTGGGTATTTTCATGGCGTTTTTTCTGAATTTCGTGTTTTTATGGCGTTTTATTTGAACACCCAGTTCATGTGTGTGGTTTTTTTTTTACAATATTACCCCTTAGTGTAATTTAGCATCAATGTCACATGTCAACTCCAAAATCGTTCTCACCATTCTCACACTTTTCACTGTTCTCTATAAATCCTGACCCTATATATATATAGGCTGAGGATTATTTCAGAACTCTAAATAATTACAGAACTTACAGAACTCCTAATAAACAATTATTTTATATATAAATTTCTGTATTTATGGTACTTTTATCATTTATCATATGTATTTTTATGATTACATAAATGTTAAGAGTAGTTTACATATGTATAATAATCAAATTGTATATATGTGTAACAACTAATTACATATATGTAAAAAAACTAGTTTGCATATGTGTAATCATAAAATTACATACCAAAAAATGATAAGCTACTTTTAACATGTATGTAATCATAAAAATATATGGAAAAATGATAGAAGTGCTCTAAAAATTTTAAAAAACTAAATAAAAATGTTGTTTATTAAGAGTTCTGAAAGTTCTGCAATTATTTAAAGTTCTGAAATGAACCCAACCCTATATATATATATATATATATATATATATATATATATAGGGGCCGCTAAAATGAAAACCACTCCTGGTTGCGAGAACCACTCTCCAACAATCAGATAATGACAACCAAAAGGGTAATATAGTCATTTAATTAAAACCCTCAAATCATCTCTCTACTCGTTAAAGTCTCTTTTTAAAGTCTTTTCAAATTCTCTCTCTTCACATTTCTCTCTTCTCTTTTTGTTATTTTGTAAAAAAAAAAATTATAAAAAAGTTTTTGTAAAAAAATAGTTTAAAAACATGTGTGTAAAAAAAAGGTTTTTGTAAAAAAAGGTTAAAATCATAAAAAAGTTTTCGTATAAATTTTTGACTTTTGTAAAAAAAGTTTTTATGAAAAAAAAATTTGTAAAAGACTTTTGGTAAAAATATTTTTATAAAAAAAAACTTTACAACCGTAAAAAACGTTTTCGTAAAAAAACGTAAAAAGGTTAAAAAACGTGTGAAAAAATATTTTTGTTAAAAAAAGGTTAAAACCGTAAAAAAGTTTTTCGTATAAATTTTTGTTCTTTGTTAAAAAAGTTTCTATAAAAAAATTTGTAAAAAAAAATTTTGTAAAAAAAAAATTTCGTAAAAAAAAGTTTAAAACCATTAAAAAAGTTTAAAAACGTGTGTAAAAAATGGCACGTAAATATGGGGCAAAAAAACGGGGCGTAAAAACAGCGTGTAAAAAACAGGGTGTAAAAAACGGCGCCTAAAAACGGGGCGTAAAAAACGGCTCGTAAAAAACCGGGTGATAAAACAACGCGTAATACTGGGCGTAAAACGGCACGTAAAAATGACGCGTTCAAAAACGGCGCGTAAAACCGGGTGTAAAAAAAACGGCGGGTAAAACCAGGTGTAAAAACGGCGCGTAAAACCGAACTTAAAAATGGGGTGTAAAAAACGGCGCGTAAAAACGGGGCGTAAAAAACGGCTCGTAAAAACGTTTTTTGTAAAAAAATCTGACAAAAATTGTTTTTTGTAAAAACAATTAGATTTTAAAATGTTTTTAATTAAAAAATCTGATTTTAATAAGAAAGAATTAGTTTAATAAGACAAAAAAGTAATAAAAAAACAATATATACAATAAGTCAAAAACAAGCAAAGTTACCAAACTTCCTTTTTGACATTATAATATTAAAAACATAATAAGACAAAAAAAAAGAATTTAATATTATTTTTATAACTGTTAATCTCATCCATCCATCTTCAAAGATCAATGGTTTGAAAGTGTTTCTCGTGGTTTTCTTAACTATGGGTGGATTTCATTTTAGCGGCCCTCTAATAAAAAGATTGTTTATTTGGAGTTCTGTGAGTTCTGTAAATATTTATGGTTCTGAAATGATCCTATATATATATATATATATATATATATATAGGATCATTTCAGAACCATAAATATTTACAGAACTCGCAGAACTCCAAATAAACAATCTTTTTATTTATATATTTTTATGTTTAGGATAATTTTATCATTTATTATGTGCATTTTTACGATTACATACATGTTAAGAATAATTTTATCATTTTTTATATGTAATTTTATAATTACACATATGTAAACTAGTTTTTTTACATATATGTAATTAGTTATGACACAGACACGCACACACACACACACACACACACACATATATATATATATATATATATATATATATATATATATAATTTTGGCAATTAAACATATGTAAACTATTTTTAACATGTATGTAATCAAAGAAATACATATAATAGATGATAAAAAGACCCTAAATACAAAAACTTATATATAAAATGATTGTTTATTAGGAGTTCTGAAAGTTCTGTAGTTATTTAGAGTTCTGAAGTGAACTCAACCCTATATATATATATATATATATATATATATATATATATATATATATATATATAGGGTAGGGTTCTAGAGTGAACACTAGGTTGAGAATGAACTGTGTGAACTAATCTGGACAACTGGATTACATCATCTAGAGATTTTTAAACAATGGCAAGATTGTAATTATAATATTGTAACTCCCCTTTAAAATAAATGACGGAAGGGTATTTGTGTCTTTTGTAAATTACATTTATTAAACAATATAATCAAAATCCCTAAAATCTCGCTAGTTTCCGTATATACAAGATACATAGTTGTTAGTGTATACACATGTGTACAGTCTCGCTAGTAGCAGTGTATACAATATACACAACTGTAAGTTCATACACATGTGTACAGTCTCACTAATGATTAGTTTATACAAGATACACAACTGTTAGTTTATACACATGTGTACAATCTTTTATACATCTATGTATTATATTCATAAATGGGTACATATGTATATATTAACAACATATAGTATATTAGGCATGCACACGAGTAGATTCATATAAAAATTATGAAATTAATGAAAATGAAACATATCACATGTATGCAAAAATAAATAACTTCATCACATATTCAAAAAAAATAATGCCCAAAAATAATTACAATTTCAATCTCAGAGAAATTTTTTAATGTTTATTGAAAATTATAAAAAGTTAAAAACAATGTATTATGATATCTATATATACATAATAAAAGAAAAACAATATTCAGGTTAAAATTAAAACAAAATCTATGGATAAAAAAATAATGGAGAAATAATTAAAAATAAGAGAGAGAGAGAGAGTTAAGAGATGAGAAAATTAAGGGATCTTAATTAAACATACTTGGTTAATGTCAATCTTATTGTCACACCCCCAAAATACCACATGCGGTAACCCCGCTAGGCGTGTGACGTACCAGGATCTAGCCACCAATCACATTGAACTCTTACATGACTTAAGTAAAAACTTTCATTTATTAAAGTAAGGTATTACATTACATAAAGTATAAGTCATCGTATTCAGCGGAAGCATAAATCATTTGTTAAGTATTACATAAATCGTATGTACGAAAACCATTAGACTTGTCTCGCGATCCCAAGCATTACGACCCATGACCACTCCAGCATCCCAGACAGCAAGTTCCATGATCCACATATTCTATACCTGCGAGCATGCACACACGTGTATCAGACAACGCTGGTGAGTTCATAGTTTTACGAAAACGTTAGTTACCAAGTGTTTAGTTCCGTTCATTGATTACAATGTTGATAATACCCCGAATACAAGACGGCTCCAGATTTATTTTGCTTGTTCCCCAATGCTCCTATCAAAGCATTGGGCATGACTGAGTCATTAGTTCACACCCGTCCTCTCAGGTACGGGGTGAGGGTGCCAAATCTAGATAGCGCTATCAACTAATACTCCGTTACCTCTCAGCTAACAAACAAGATGGGACTTAAGGGTGATAGGATGAGTGTATTATCCAACATTCCAGATTTTACCCACAGGACGTATTCCTCTCAGGAATACCCATCTGATTTATCCAAAAACCTATCCCTCTCAGGGATACCCAATGACTGTCCCAACCACCGGGATGCATGCTCAAGAGGAAATGAACTCACCTTAGATTGCTCGGTATGTTACGTTACATTACCCGTTCCAAGTTGGTCAACCATACCCTACCGTGGTTACCAAGAATAGTCAGTTTCGTAAACACATAACCAATTCACGTATGCAACAAGTCACACGTAATACCATTGTCACATAAAACATAGCAAGCATTTAGATCTCATGCACGTTTATAACACAAGTTCATGTTCCAACAGTTGTTACCAAAATACTTGTTTCATAACAACTAAATCACGTATTTTCACATACGCATTTGCTGCTAAAATCACAGTGTATCACCTAATCAAGTATTCGGATCACAAACAAGTCCACATCTCATGTGCATGACGCATAAATACGTTTACAGATAAGTCAGCTATTCATAACAGTCCAGTCAAGGTCCTGAATTCTAGTTAATCTAGTTACCATGCAACAAACAGGACTCTACAAACATCAGTGTCCATCATCATATACATACATATCATAAACTGTTCTAATTGCTTAGACCATTGTAGCATCCCGACGAAGGGCCACTCTTCGTCCAGCATGGGCACGGCGAAGGACCTTAGTGACGAAGATCTATTCTTCGTCGAAAACGATCACGGCGAAGAACCTTAGTGGTTCGTCTAAAGCCAGCCGACGAAGGACCATATTCTTCGTCGTGGGGAACTTTCGTCGTAGTATATTGACAGACTGTTATGGTCTTTCTACAAACCCTAATTATCTAATAACAGTTTCATCAACATCTTACTCGAAATCAGATCTATACACAACTTAATCCAGTAAACTTAACTCACCGATTTCAACATCATGATCACATCCAATATACATTAACCAGAAAATCATCAGACAACTCTTATGCGTCAATCATTAATCCAATCAGTTATTCATCATCAACACAGTCCGTAAACAAAACCCTTCCTCATGATTTATCGTATAAGCATAGCATAACAGTACATGCATTCATAACTAAAAGAAAACCACAAGTATAACACAGTCAATAACAACAAGAAATTAAATCCACACATGCTACTGACACCGAGAGAATAGATCTTCGAGAGACCCGAAGGGCTGCCGTTGAAGGGTACAAAGAAGGAGAACCTTAGGGTTTTGTTTTTGTGTGCACAGTTACGTTAATCATAATTTTATGCCATAACATATTGTGCCTTAACAATCTGGGCCTCAACAATCAGGGCCGAAGCCACTCTCTCTCTCTCTCTCTCTCTCTCTCTCTCGATGAAGCCTTTTCTTCGTCGAAGATAGTTCGTGGCGAAGGTTGTGCGACGAAGACTCTTTCTTCGTCGTGATGGTTATGACGAACTCAAATGTTTTGTTGGGCCAAACAAATATCACATGACTAACTCTATACACCACAACTATTGGACCGTACCCAAAATATTCACATGGGCTATCGGTTTACTGTCTTGATAGTCTAAACATTAAGCAAACCCAAGAACTTTCACATGCAACCTATTGGGTTGAATGATGTTATGGACCCATGCAATCCGATCAAATGTCAGTGTGTTGCAATGATACTGGACCAATCTCAGTTGTTGGACATTAGCACATGGCTACATCATTGAGCCAAGAGATGACTGGCCGACAACATTATCACACCAATTTAAATCTTAGCTACTTGAATGGACAAAACAACCCGATTGGGCCGCTAATTGTAGAGATCAGTTATTATTTTCATAAATCAAATGCACCATATCAAGTCTGAACATAAAACCTAATACAACCCTACATTTACATGCAACCACAAAACATAATTTAAATATTCCATTACCATGCATATAAAACAACATCGGGTAAACTGTGAAAACAAGATTGCGAAACAATAGCTACGCAGAGAAGGGACCTTGAGATCTCCGGTTGTCACATCATCCCCAACTTGAAAGAAATTTCGCCCCGAAATTTGATAGGTAATCCAAAAGGCAAGGTGTTAACTCAGGATGACTGTGGATTTTCCTCGGGTACCACATCATCCCTAACTTGAAAGAGAATTTCGTCCCGAAATTCGACAATGACATCAGAAGTTGATTCAACTGTTCGACCAATTAAGGATACTAGGGCTTCATCAGATCTTTGCGTTCCCATGTGAACTCCAATCCACAACTTGAGTTCCTACGAACTCTCACGATTTGAAATTCGACTAAGTCAACGAACCTTGACTTCCTGGTCCATGTTTTTGATAGGTTCCTTGACAACTGCAACTTGTCGTTTATTTTCAGTTCTTGGAGTGGTACAACAAGTGTTTCGTCGGACAAACACTTCTTTAGTTGTGAAACATGAAAAACATCGTGAACGTTCCCCAAGTCGGCAGGTAACTCGAGCTTATATGCCACTTAGCCAATACATTCCAAAATTTGGAATGGCCCAACATGGCGCGGTTAAGCTTACTGTGTTTCCCAAACCGCACTGCACCCTCCTAGGGTGAGACTTTCAATTAAGACACGTTTGCCTGCAGTGAACTCCCAGCGTCTCCCAAGCTTATCAGTTTTCCCGGCGGTCACACGTTATCGTCACGCGATTTCCAATCTAAGCAATCTTCCCAAGAGTTTCGAGTATAAGTCCTAGACCTGTGATTAGGTTGTCACTCACCTTAGCCCAACAAGAAGATTGGCATTATCATCCATACAATGCCCCAAACAGAGCTGTCTGAATACCAGAATGATAACTACTACAGTAGGACTCAGCCAAAGGTATGTGTCCTTTCAAATTTTCACTAAGTCAATCACACACATGCTCGCAGCATGTCTTCGAGTGTCAGGGGGTTCGTTTACTCTGACCATTTGTCCCATGGTGATAAGTAATGCTCATGTCTAGTCGTGAGTCAAGAGTGTTGTGTATTGCGTACCATAACCCAGGTATAGATCAAAGTCAAGGGTATCAGGGGTTGGCACCTCCTTTCGTTCCATGAAGTAGCGAATATTGTCCGACTTGCCTAAAGTTGTTCCTCCATGCCCCGCATGGACCCAACTTGAAAGTTTTCTCATCCTTCAGTGCTTCATTTTGAACAGGGCGAATCTGATCGAGTAGGCTAGAGTCGATGCTGTGCTGCGAGGCTCGTACACGTTCAGGTTTCACAGTCGAGATCATTCGGAAGTTCCATCCAGCGATGCCATCACATGTTTAGCTCTTTCGAAACAAAGGTACACGGGAGGCCCTTGTGATCGGTCTAAGTAGTGCATTTGGTACCGTCCAAGTAATGCCTCCAACTTAAATCTAAGACCATGGCTTCCACCCCAGGCTGTGAGTCATGCAATTCTCCTTGTTAATCCACCACATAAGCCATCATCTTCTCTTGTTGCATCGGTGTGTAACTGAGGCTCTGACTCGGACCATCATGGTATACCATTAGATCACCCGTACCCTCGGGTAAAGACGATGCTCAGTGCATTGTAGTGTCGGGTTCCAAAAGCTGAAAAGACGTTCTCCTATTTTGTCTCCGAAGAACACACAGCACCCCGCTGTGCTAAAGAGGTTAAAGCTGCGCAATCCCCGAGAATCCTGTGATGAATCTACGATAGTATCTAGTTAGACCAAGAAATTACTGTATCCCCGATGGACTATTTGGTGCCGATCAATATCTAATGAAACGGATCTTTAGCGAGATCTGCATGTATCCCCACTTCATTGACTACGCGACCAAGAAAGTGTACTTCTCGAATCCTGAAGTCACACTTAGATAGATTTCACATGGAGTTGCTCCTCCCTCAGGAGTTCTACAAGAAGATACAAATGCCGCTCATGGTGCTCCTTTCTCCTGGAAATGATTCAAACGTCATCAATGAACACGGTCGATCCATGTGATCCATAAAGCTATTGGTGTGTTGATTAACCCAAAGGTCATGGAGTACAATGTCGCAATGGCCGCATTGCGTTCGATAAGCTATTTTAAGAACCTTCTCCCCTTGGACTTCCATATGATAATAGTTTGTTTGTTAGTCAACCCTCGATTGGGAGCTTGACCCTCGCAATTGGCCAACAGGTTGTCAATATATGGTCGAGGTGGACGGTTCTTGACTGTCACATTGCTGAGTTCTCGATAATCAGTACACATACGAAAAGGCTTATCTTCGCAGATATAACTGGGGCTCCCCACAACGAAAAACTAGGTCTGACAAAACTCCTGTCCAACGGTTCTTGTAGTTGATTAGATAGTTCTTACAACCCTCCCTGGTGCAAGACGGTAATGAGTACGAGTAGTCAGGACTGCCTCTGGCATGAGATCAAACTGAGATTCTACCTAACAGTTGTGGAGATAAACCTGAAAGTTCCTCGGGTAGCATACCGAGAGGAATCACGAACAATTGGTGGATCCTCGATCCTTCTTTCCTTAGCTTTAACATTAGCAATGGTTGCCAACATAGCGGGGTAATCTTTCCTTAGACACTTCTAGACTTTCATAGCTGAGATGGCCCCAACCCTTGCACCACTCTGACGCTTTAGAACAGATAACGGTTCTCCAGCAGGGAGAGGGATACGTAAAAAATTTCTGCTCACAGGGTGTATCTGCGCGATATCTGGATAACCAATTCCATGCTAACCACTGCATTAAACTATCAAGGGTAGTAGAAGGAAGGTCGATGTCGAACACTTGTCCCACAAGGTCGAGTTTGCATTCCAACGAACATATGAGGTTTCAATTGACTTGCCATCAGTCGATTCCATAACAGGTTGGTTTTAAGAAGCATCAGGGTTAAACAGAACAGGAACGAGGCGTTTAGTTACCAAGAACGTGCAGGCCACCGTGTTGCTATAATCCTGGCGTCACCCATGTCAATCCTAAATGCCCTTCCACGAACATCTTTTCCAGTGTTGTTGTTTTCGTTACAAGGATTTCCAGTACTGTCATTATCCCCTTGATTGTTGTCCTCTTGAATTATCAACGGCCAATCCATGCCATAGGCACCTTCATTTCCATACTGTAGGCTACTATTACAAGTACCTTGATGTTGCCATGACTGTTGCCTCTAATTTTGTTTCTTGAAAAGGAGCCCTACGATATTTCACCAACCAAATCCATCTTTTCACATTCTGTGCCACGTCCTAAAGCGCTACTCACTGTGCTGGTAGTCACACATTCCACACTATGATCAGTTGTCATCGCTTATGTCCCAATTGATTCGTAAGAGTTGACTCCCATAAGTCGCTGACTAGGGTTAAGGATTCGATCGAATTCAATTTGCTGGTGTTCGCTGCCGGTAATCAGGGTCGTCCCAATACTGAGGTCGGTAAGGTACTACGCTCATCCTCTTGTCCATCGATCTTGCAAGTTGATGGAGTGATACACGGTATGTTGCTAGAGTGTTACAGAAGTGATCGCACTTCGGGATCCAAGCGTCAATACGTTAAGTTACAGCAAACGAAGAAAAGCGAGAAAGGTATAAACCAATCATTTTACGCTGCGACATCCAACTCAAGGACGTTCGTGCAAGAACCTAACATTCTACACAGTTCGCTAGGCGTTCAGATGTGTGTTCAGGTAACACTCGATAGCATCGAGATTCGTAAGGACTCAGAAAGGAGTGAAAAGATCACATTCAAGTAGGAGGCAATCACGGCTAGGACTCCTATAGATTTGTTATGTTTCTCACTGCTCGAATAATGGAACAGAACCCCTTTTTCACTTATTAAGCCTCACTGGGACTCGCATGCACCCCACATTATTATTATGTGCGCACCCACAATAATATTGTGATTTGCATGCTCATCTCAGTTCCGCCTAACTCACGTCAAATGGTTCTTCAAACTCAGATATCAACGGAGGTTGTCAAAGTATTAAGATCACACAAAAATCCAAGGACTATGGCATACTATTAACACATCATAAAGTAAGCAAGCAATCCATGTCATCATGCTATAGTGACGAGTGTGTGGTCGTATGTTACGTCATAAACAAATGTGTACTAGTCATGTAATGTATGCAACAAGTGAGAAAGACGAACCTTGCAATCTGGAGCTGAGTGTCATGGTCGAATTCACGTATTCAGAACTGTTCGGTTATAGTCTGGTTTTACAAAAACGTTTTAAAACCAAGTTCACTATAACCAGTGGCTCTGATACCAAACTGTTACACCCCCAAAATACCACATGCGGTAACCCCGCTAGGCGTGTGACGTACCAGGATCTAGCCACCAATCACATTGAACTCATACATGACTTAAGTAAAAACTTTCATTTATTAAAGTAAGGTATTACATTACATAAAGTATAACTCATCGTATTCAGCGGAAGCATAAATCATTTGTTAAGTATTACATAAATCGTATGCATGAAAACCATTAGACTTGTCTGGCGATCCCAAGCATTACGACCCATGACCACTCCAGCATCCCAGACAGCAAGTTCCATGATCCACTTATTCTATAACCTGCGAGCATGCACACACGTGTATCTGACAACGCTGGTGAGTTCATAGTTTTACGAAAACGTTAGTTACCAAGTGTTTAGTTTCGTTCATTGATTACAATGTTGATAATACCCCGAATACAAGACGACTCCAGATTTATTTTGCCCGTTCCCCAATGCTCCTATCAAAGCAATGGGCATGACTGAGTTATTAGTTCACGCCCGTCCTCTCAGGTACGGGGTGAGGGTGCCAAACCTAGATAGCGCTACCAACTAATACTCCGTTACCTCTTAAGGGTGATAGGATGAGTGTATTATCCAACATTCCAGATTTTACCCACAAGACGTATTCCTCTCAGGAATACCCATTTGATTTACCCAAAAACCTATCCCTCTCAGGGATACCCAATGACTGTCCCAACCACCGGGACGCATGCTCAAGAGGAAATGAACTCACCTTAGATTGCTCGGTATGTTACGTTACATTACCCGTTCCAAGTTGGTCAACCATACCCTACCGTGGTTACCAAGAATAGTCAGTTTCATAAACACATAACCAATTCACGTATGCAACAAGTCACACGTAATACCATTGTCACATAACACATAGCAAGCATTTAGATCTCATGCACGTTTATAACACAAGTTCATGTTCCATAAGTTGTTACCAAAATACCCGTTTCATAACAACTAAATCACGTATTTTTACTAACGCATTTGCTGCTAAAATCACAGTGTATCACCTAATCAAATATTCGGATCACAAACAAGTCCACATCTCATGTGCATGGCGCATAACGACGTTTACAGATAAGTCGGCTATTCATAACAGTCCAGTCAAGGTCCTCAATTCTAGTTAATCTAGTTACCATGCAACAAACCGGACTCTAAAAACATCAGTGTCCATCATCATATACATACATATCATAAACTATTCTAATTGCTTACACCATTGTAGCATCCCGACGAAGGGCCACTCTTCGTCGAGCATGGGCACGGCGAAGGACCTTAGTGACGAAGATCTATTCTTCATCGACAACGATCACGGCGAAGAACCTTGATGGTTCGTCTAAAGCCAACCGTCGAAGGACCATATTCTTCGTCGTGGGGAACTTTCGTCGTAGTATATTGACATACAGTTATGGTCTTTCTACAAACCCTAATTATCCAATAACAGTTTCATCAACATCAATCAACATCTTACTCGAAATCAGATCTATACATGACTTAATCCAGTAAACTTAACTCACCGGTTTCAACATCATGATCACATCCAATATACATTAACCAGAAAATCATCAGACAACTCTTATTCGTCAATCATTAATCCAATCAGTTATTCATCGTCGACACAGTCCGCAAACAAAACCCTTCCTCATGATTTATCTAATAAGCATATCATAACAATACATGCATTCATAACTAAAAGAAAACCACAAGTATAACACAGTCAATAACAACAAGAAATTAAATCCACACATGGTATCATACTAACCAAGAGTCTGTACGCTGACACCGAGAGAATAGATCTTCGAGAGACCCGAAGGGCTGCTGTTGATGGGTACGAAGAAGGAGAACCTTAGGGTTTTGTTTTTGTGTGCACGGTTACGTTAATCAGAATTTTATACCATAACATACTGGGCCTCAACAATCTGGGCCGAAGCCACTCTCTCTCTCTCTCCCGACGAAACCTATTCTTCGTCGAAGATAGTTTGTGGCGAAGGTTGTGCGACGAAGACTCTTTCTTCGTCGTGATGGTTATGACGAACTCAAATGTTTTATTGGGCAAAAAAAATATCACATGACTAACTCTATATACCACAACTATTGGACCGCACCCAAAATATTCACATGGGCTATCGGTTACTGTCTTGATAGTCTAAACATTAAGCAAACCCAAGAACTTTCACATGCAACCTCTTGGGCTGAATGATGTTATGGACCCATGTAATCCGATCAAATGTCAGTGCGTCACAATGATACTGGACCAATCTCAGTTGTTGGACATTAGCACATGGCTACATCATTGAGCCAAGAGATGACGGACCAACAACATTATCACACCAATTTAAATCTTAGCTGCTTGAATGGACAAAACAACCTGACTGGGCCGCTAATTGTAGAGATCAGTTATTATTTTCATAAATCAAATGCACCATATCAAGTCTGAACAAAACACCTAACACAACCCTATATTTACATGCAACCACAAAACATAATTTAACTATTCCATTATCATGCATATAAAACAACATCGGGTAAACTGTGAAAACAAGATTGTGAAACAATAGCTATGAAGAGAAGGGACCCTGAGATCTCGGGTTGTCACACTTAGGGGTTGTTTGGTGGCCTCTGAATGGTCATTAAGAGGTTACCTCTTAATGGAACCATTAAGAATTTTACAAATGAGAAGGTAGAAGAATGTGACATGTGATGATTTACCATTCAGAGGTTACCTCTTAACCATTCAGACTTGAAGTTACCTTTTATTCATTCAGAGGTTTTAAACCATTAAGAGGTAGCATCTGAATGGTCATTAAGAGGCTACCAAACAGCCCCTTACCCTTTTAATCTAAAAGATATCAAAGACCAAGATTAGTTCACTCAGTTCACGCGTTTAGCTCTATTGTATGTGCAGATGCGGCATCCGAAGAAGTTCTTCACTCTTGATCCTAGTCCTCTCTCTCTCTCTCTATATATATATATATATATATATATATATATATATATATAGGGTAGGGTTCATGAGTGAACAATGATTTATTTGTGAACAAAATGAACTTATCCTAACCATTGATTTTGTAGATCTAGATTTTTTCTTTAGTGGCAAGATTGTAATTATCTTTTGTAACTTACATGTATTTTAATAGACACAAGGATATAATTGTATTTTTCTATCTTCATTTAATTAATTGATTTTTTTCTCTCTCCTGATTTCTCTTTCCAATTAAAAAAATATTTAATTACATTCTCTATATTTTTTTTTCTCTCACATATTACCTAACTTAATATTTGATAATTTAAAAAAATACAAACATTATCAAATATTGTTCCATCTAGAACACACACGATTAAAAATATTTAATTACATTCTCTATACATAATGTTGTAAGACCCTAATTTGTAATTGACTAAAACGTCGGAGCGGAAATTCGTACCATAAAATTTTCTTCGTTTAAACACCTTGACGCACTTAAATTCAATTTTTTAAGGTTAATTCTTTTACAATAAATACCATTATTATACTCATTTACAATAAGAAAACATAACCTAGCTTCACTCAGATACGTACTCAACAATCCCGTACAATCTATCTGGTGACTCGATTTTTTTTCTCTCCTCCTCAATATGATAAACTGGCTCGAACAACCTGCACTCACCAAATACATACAAGACATTAATAGGTTATCAATATAAACGATACTTAGCCTTGGATTATTTCGGTTCCATTATTCCTTTACATTAAACGTTCCCTCTGTGTTCCTCACCTCTGGTGGGTCTTCGTTATTGTACCTGCATTACACCTAAAACACCAGGTACACAAATAACAACGTAAAACTTAATCATGCTGAATGACTTACACACATACCTAAACTTCATACATATTACCTCCATACATACATATGTACACACCTACATACGTACCTACTTGCATACGTACTCACACACATACAAAACAACCGACATGCATACCTACATATATATATATACATCTACATCATTATATACGTATCGACATATGCACATATCTACACCATTGCGTACACTCATGACATTATACATATATACATACGTACATACCTATCTACACCTATGGATACACTTAATCTTATAAAAACGTAATTTAAATTAGTCATACGCATCTTAAAACGCGTTTAAGCGAGTTCCCAAGACAAAACGAGACACGAAAACAATTTTCGGAGAAACATAGCCCGTCGCGTCGCGCAACCCCCCGTCGCGTGGCGCGACGCCCTCAAATGGACAGAACGTGTGCAGCTGGTTGCTGCATATTCTTAGCACGATCCGGTTTCACGGAAACAAGCATAACTCTCTCGTTTTTTATCCGTTTTACCCGATTCTTTTTCCTATACGTCTGTAATTTAATTCTCCATCTAATGGAGTTAAAATCCAACATCCGACATAATAAAATTTCAGACTTTTAACTCTTCGGCTTATTACCCTATTACCAAATTTCGACCCGTTCATGCATTCATCAACATAACTTATTTGTTTTACCTTAACCTCTTATAAACCTAATAATATCAGTGACGTCTATCATAAAATACTAAATTCTTGGATGTCCCGCATCCTCTTAACACATTATCGTTCATATGCTTATTTTGACCCGTTAAGGGTATTCGCGCATTAATTGGTCTATGTCTAACAAAACCATACTCCCCACTTCCATACTTGTCCAAAACATTACACTAATCGAATAACTTGTTTCTAAACTACTTTTAAGATCGTTTGCCCAAAATACCCATCAAGGGCATTTTGGTCAACTTTAATCCAATCATTTACGACGAAAGACTACAACACATGTTTGACCTCAAACATCATGTTTAGTTAATTAAAACACCATATTACTTAATCGAATTAAGAAGTGATTACGGAAATCACTTACCTTATGCGTTCGTGCTCGTATCCGATTCCTTGCCTCTTCTTGACCCGTTAACATCTCATGCTTGAGCCCGTCTCGACGTGATTCCTATACTTTCATTTCATCAAAATCACGCTCTTATTAGCATACTCATTTGTACATGTTAACAATCATATCAATCGCATATTTCACACTTAACTTTCATTAGTCATTCTTAACAAACATAACTCATATAATCATTTCCATATACGTTTAAATTCATGTAACTCATCATGTCATTACATTTAACGCGGATTGCTATAACATGTATCATACAACTTCCTATAATCCTACCTTTACGACAACGAGTCAAATCATGTTTCTTATACTTAGTTGACTTTCAAAAGTCAACTATTAACCATATTTAACTATCGATTTATCATCATATACTAGTAACATCATAATCGACTATACGGACGACACTATATACATTTTATCATACACTTGATGTGCGTACCACCTTTTAAGCATAACGTACAACTAATTCATACATACATCTTCTAAATTCATACATAACCCATCAAAACCTACTACTAATCCTCATGTATCATTTCCAATTAAACATTGAACATATCATCATCATATTTCCCCTAATTCATCTAACAAGAATTCATCATACCCACTTAATACATCAATCTTTAAACAAAACTTTGACATAGGTGGTGATTCTAGTCATTATCTTTACCCTAACTAACGGGTTTCACCTCTAATCATCAAATTAACACAAACCATACATACCCCGTGTTCTATACGATGATTCTAACCCTTGTACATGATTAATTTCATATTAACTCACGGATTTGAACATAACCCACTTCACCCATGATCACCAATCTTAGATTTAAGACATACCTTATGATCCCCTCGTGTTGGTGATCATTAATCCATGCTCGGTTATGGATTTATGCTTCATCTTGCCTTCCGATTTGATGATCTTCATGATTAGGGTTTGTGGAGCTCTCATGGAGCTCTTGGCTCCTTCTTGAACACACACGATGTGTGTGTTTAATTTGTGTGTTGATTTCTTTTATTAGTAAATCAACTTTCATCTTATCCACTTTAACCCCTCGAGTTTACTTCTAACACATATTTGGCACTACTTGTCTCTTTTGATAGTTTTTATCATGCACTTAACTAGGTTAAACAGCCTAGTTATTTATTTCATAATATAACGCATAAGGACATATTTCGAATACATAACATTTGGATTTTGGGGCGTTACAAGTCTACCCACCTTAAATGAGGTTTCGTCCCCGAAACCTTTCTTACCTTTATTTAACACTAATTATTCCTTCTCTACGTCCCCTCGACACGATCATCATCACAATGACTATCCTCCATTTTCAAGAACCCGTCGCAAAGTTCTTATTAACGTTTGTTTCACTAAATAATGCTTGCTACTAACGCACTTTGTAGCTAGCGGTTCATTCATCATTTTGTTTGCTTGAAACATTTGCAACTTCCCATTACTAACATTCCTTTATGTTTATTTCATTATTCATATCATTTTCATCGACTATGCGATCTTACTTTGAAATTTGTACATACTCATCCATAGCATTATTCATATAATTGACTTCTTCCTAACATTTCCATACCTTCCTTATCATACTTTCACATATCATTTTCATTTCCTTGACCTGTCAATAACGGGTCAATACACATACTCCTTCAACCTGTAGTCATACTTACATTTGTATGATCCGTTCTTAACAGATCTAATATCTTCATCTCTTCTTTTAAAATTACATTCTCTACATGCACTGTATAACATTTACTTTTGTGTTGTCACCACAACAAAACTACTATTACATAATCACACCTACGTGCTTAACTCTAACGTTAACCTCATTCTACGTTTTCTACAGTTACTGGTACTATACTTTCCTTGCCTTTACGTTACCTTTAAACCATTTCGTTCATTCCACATTACTATTGCTTTCACTTCATGCATTACTTAATTTACGTATATAAATGTGTCATACTAGTTCATATCTATCCAACATGAGTTAAACATTTTACTAACCTCTTTTTCATTTCTCAAACCAACGACCCGCAACCCAGATCGACCATCTTCTCCTCGAGTACTAGCCGTACAGGCCAGGTTTCATTCATTCTTGTAATGGGCTTCCGCTCGTGCACATCCTTTCACCAATACGATTGATTTCATCACATCAATAGTTCAAACATTATCATCAACAACATCGGCGGTTAGCATATGTCATTCAAACATTCATTACACTAGGTGATTACCCACCTATAACTCTTCTACAATTTCCTACGTACCTACTATAACGTACCACACATTCTATTTCTTACATGCAATCCTTTCATTCTATTAATCTTTTCACCAACTGAAATACATGCTCGTACTTCTTTCCATTCATGCTTACTTGCAAAGACCTTATTACATCGTTTCAATATTTCTTACCAAACTTACCATTCCCGCCCATGCTCAAGTTATTGTCCGGGTCACAGCCCGTCATCATTCTGACTTCTACAAGTCAATTACTAACACATCTAACATGTAACTTATACAAAACTTCATCTATTATACTATCACCTTTTACTTTATACTTATTTCTATGACCCGTTCGACTCAATCATGGTCAAACTGTCGACATCTTCTTATGCAGATTAATTTCATCTTTTTTATATTTTGAAATCCGTCTCACGGATTCAGACGCATCATTCCTGCTTTTTCATTCATTGAATCCGCCTTACGGATTTAAACATTTCTTCATTTTGAATCCGCCTTGCAGATTCAAACATTACATTCATGCCTTTCATTACTTCTGTGTTTTGAATCCTTCTCGCGGATTCAAACATATTATCCATGCCTCTCATCCTTGAATCCGTCTCACGGATTCAAACATATCATCCATGCCTTTCATCCTTGAATCCGTCTTACGGATTCAAACATTGCATTCATACCTTTCATTCCCTGAATCCGTCTCCCGGATTCAAACATATTATTCATATCTTGTCGATCCGTAATTTATTACGGATTCGACATTCTTCATTCTTATCAGGCATGTTTTTCATTCTTACATAGTACTCTCAATTTCCCGAGAGTCTTACTTCCCATTTTACCCACACGCCCGCCTGCTACCCAAGTCTACCGGACATACCTGTAACAATTATCATGATCTCACGAACGTCATACGTTTCTCGTGTACTGGCCAGGTACACAATCCACATAGTAGTTTCGTGCCTTAATGTAATTGTCACCTTATGTCCGTAGACTTAGGTTTCGGCGCGTGTATCACTTTCAGTACTTCATTACTATACTATCATTATCCTTCATTTAGAATTTTCCTTCCCTTAATGAGTTTTACTATTACATATACCCACATATCAAATTTACGTACCTGGATTCAAATTTGTCTTATTACCTCTTTGCCTGCCTTAGTACTCATCCTAGACTGCATTCACATATCATCCTCTTCCAACACTTATGCTTACCTTGCACATACAAAACTGTCAGTTTCTTTATACGTATACATAAGTACATACTTACATTAACTTTTACCTTTGGATCTTGATCGAGTCTTAGATTGTACGGGGTTTCTTATCTCAAGAGCACACAAGTTTGAGTTCAAGTACTTACTTTCTCGTACTTGATTCTCTCAAACCAGGGCTCTGATACCAACTTGTAAGACCCTAATTTGTAATTGACTAAAACGTCGCAGCGGAAATTCGTACCATAAAATTTTCTTCGTTCAAACACCTTGACGCACTTAAATTCATTTTTAAGGTTAATTCTTTTACAATAAATAGCATTATTATACTCATTTACAATAAGAAAACATAACCTAGCTTCACTCAGATACGTACTCAACAATCCCGTACAATCTATCTGGTGACTCGATTTTTTTTCTCTCCTCCTCAATATGATAAACTGGCTCGAACAACCTGCACTCACCAAATACATACAAGACATTAATAGGTTATCAATATAAACGATACTTAGCCTTGGATTATTTCTGTTCCATTATTCCTTTACATTAAACGTTCCCTCTGTGTTCCTCACCTCTGGTGAGTCTTCGTTATTGTACCTGCATTACACCTAAAACACCAGGTACACGAATAACAACGTAAAACTTAATCATGCTGAATGACTTACACACATACCTAAACTTCATACATATTACCTCCATACATACATATGTACACACCTACATACGTACCTACTTGCATACGTACTCACACACATACAAAACAACCGACATGCATACCTACATATATATATATATATATACATCTACATCATTATATACGTATCGACATATGCACATATCTACACCATTGCGTACACTCATGACATTATACATATATACATACGTACATACCTATCTGCACCTATGGATACACTTAATCATATAAAAACGTAATTTAAATTAGTCATACGCATCTTAAAACGCGTTTAAGCGAGTTCCCAAGACAAACCGAGACACGAAAACAATTTTCGGAGAAACATAGCCCGTCGCGTCGCGCGACCCCCCGTCGCGTGGCGCGACGCCCTCAAATGGACAGAACGTGTGCAGCTGGTTGCTGCATATTCTTAGCACGATCCGGTTTCACGGAAACAAGCATAACTCTCTCGTTTTTTATCCGTTTTACCCGATTCTTTTTCCTATACGTCTGTAATTTAATTCTCCATCTAATGGAGTTAAAATCCAACATCCGACATAATAAAATTTCAGACTTTTAACTCTTCGGCTTATTACCCGATTACCAAATTTCGACCCGTTCATGCATTCATCAACATAACTTGTTTGTTTTACCATAACCTCTTATAAACCTAATAATATCAGTGACGTCTATCATAAAATACTAAATTCTTGGATGTCCTGCATCCTCTTAACATATTATCGTTCATATGCTTATTTTGACCCGTTAAGGGTATTCGCGCATTAATTGGTCTATGTTTAACAAAACCATACTCCCCACTTCCATACTTGTCCAAAACATTACACTAATCGAATAACTTGTTTCTAAACTACTTTTAAGATCGTTTGCCCAAAATACCCATCAAGGGCATTTTGGTCAACTTTAATCTAATCATTTACGACGAAAGACTACAACACATGTTTGACCTCAAACATCATGTTTAGTTAATTAAAACACCATATTACTTAATCGAATTAAGAAGTGATTACGGAAATCACTTACCTTATGCGTCCGTGCTCGTATCCGATTCCTTGCCTCTTCTTGACCCGTTAACATCTCATGCTTGAGCCCGTCTCGACGTGATTCCTATACTTTCATTTCATCAAAATCACGCTCTTATTAGCATACTCATTTGTACATGTTAACAATCATATCAATCGCATATTTCACACTTAACTTTCATTAGTCATTCTTAACAAACATAACTCATATAATCATATCCATATACGTTTAAATTCATGTAACTCATCATGTCATTACATTTAACACGGATTGCTATAACATGTATCATACAACTTCCTATAACCCTACCTTTACGACAACGAGTCAAATCATGTTTCTTATACTTAGTTGACTTTCAAAAGTCAACTATTAACCATATTTAACTATCGATTTATCATCATATACTAGTAACATCATAATCGACTATATGGACGACACTATATACATTTTATCATACACTTGATGTGCGTACCACCTTTTAAGCATAACGTACAACTAATTCATACATACATCTTCTAAATTCATACATAACCCATCAAAACCTACTACTAATCCTCATGTATCATTTCCAATTAAACATTGAACATATCATCATCATATTTCCCCTAATTCATCTAACAAGAATTCATCATACCCACTTAATACATCAATCTTTAAACAAAACTTTGACATAGGTGGCGATTCTAGTCATTATCTTTACCCTAACTAACGGGTTTCACCTCTAATCATAAAATTAACACAAACCATACATACCCCGTGTTCTATACGATGATTCTAACCCTTGTACATGATTAATTTCATATTAACTCACGGATTTGAACATAACCCACTTCACCCATGATCACCAATCTTAGATTTAAGACATACCTTATGATCCCCTCGTGTTGGTGATCATTAATCCATGCTCGGTTATGGATTTAAGCTTCATCTTGCCTTCCGATTTGATGATCTTCATGATTAGGGTTTGTGGAGCTCTCATGGTGCTCCTGGCTCCTTCTCGAACACACACGATGTGTGTGTTTAATTTGTGTGTTGATTTCTTTTATTAGTAAATCAACTTTCATCTTATCCACTTTAACCCCTCGAGTTTACTTCTAACACATATTTGGCACTACTTGTCTCTTTTGATAGTTTTTATCATGCACTTAACTAGGTTAAACAGCCTAGTTATTTATTTCATAATATAACGCATAAAGACATATTTCGAATATAAAACATTTGGATTTTGGGGCGTTACATATGTGTTAGATCAATGATGAAAAGATATACAGTGGAAACAATATGTAGTAACACACAAGTGTATAAGTCTGGTATATATCAACATGTATACACTATGTACTTGAATAATACACAGGTGTATACGTCTGGTATATACCGACCTATATACACACATATGTACTTGAATAAAACACAAGTGTAAAAATCTGGTTTATACCGACCCGTGGAAACAAGATGTAATAATACACAAGTGTATAAGTCTTGTATATACTGACCTGTATACACATATGTTAAAAAACATAATTTAATTAGGTTTAATATTTAATTTTAAAATGAACATAAGAGTTTATTTCAAAAAAAACATTATCCCTTCAATCTCTTATAATTAAGATAATGGAGAAATAATTAAAAATGAGAGAGAGAGAGAGAGTTAAGAGAGGATAAAATTAAGGGATTTTAATTAAAAGTATTTAACTAATATCAATCTTACCCTTTTAATCTAAAAAATGATCAAGGGTCAAGATTAGTTCACTCTCAAAAAGTTGTTCACTCATGATCCTAATCCTATATATATATATATATATATGGGACCGCTAAAATGAAAACCACCTCCAGTTGTAAGAACCACAAGAACCACTTTCTAGCCATTAGATCTAGAAGATGGATGGATGAGATTAATAGTTAATATTAATATTAAAAGCTTTTTGTCTTATTATGTTTTTAATATTTTATTGTTAAAGGGTATACAGGTAAAATTGATTTTTTTGTCTTTTTATACATATTATTTTAAATTATCTTTTTTGTCTCATTCATTAATTACTTTTTGTCTTAATAATTTTTTATTAAGAAACTGATTTTTTTGTTTAAAGACTTTTTTGAAATCAGATATTTATGATAATTTTTTTTAAGATTTGTTTAAAAAAACGTTTTGAAGAGCCGTTTTTTACGCCCCATTCTTACGCCCGACATTTACGTTAAAAACTTTACGTTTTCCGTTAAAAAATTTACGTTTTGCGTTAAAAAAATTACGTTTTTCCGTTTTACGTTAAAAAATTACGTTTTTCAGTTTTTACGCCCGGCTTTTTCACGCATCGTTTTTTTAACGGGTCGTTTTTGCACGCCGTTTTTTACGCTCGGCTTTTTCAAGCGTCGTTTTTTTAACGCGCCATTTTTTACGTCCCGTTTTAACGCGGTGTTTTTTACATCCCGTTTTTTTCGCAGCGTTTTTATGCGCCGCATTCACGCCCCTTGTTTAGGCGCCGTTTTATTACACGGTTTTTTATGTTTTACAATTTACGTAGAAAAAGTTTTAAGTTTTACGTTAAACTTTTTACGTTTTACGTAAAACTTTTTACGATTTACGTAAAACTTCTTACGTTTTACGTTTTACTTTAAAATTTTACAGTTTACGTTTTACGTTAAACTTTATACGTTTTAGGTTTTACGTTAAACTTTTTAAACTTTTAACGTTTTACGATTTACGTAAAACTTTTTACGTTCTACGTTTTACTTTAAACTTTTTACGTTTTATGTGAAACTTTTTACGTTTTACTTTTTACGTTAAACTTTTTACGTTTTACTTTTTACGTTAAACTTTTTACGTTTTACGTTTTACGTCTAAGGGGTTTAAAATTTTTACGTTTTACGTTTTACGTAAAACTTTTAACGTTTTACGATTTACGTAAAACTTTTAACGTTTTACGATTTACGTAAAACTTTTTACGTTTTACGTTAAAATTTTTACGTTTTATGTTTTACGTTAAACTTTTTACGTTTTAAGTTTTACGTTAAACTTTTTACGTTTTACGTTAAAAAGTTTACGTTTTACGTTATAAAGTTTACGGTTTAACTTTATTTTTTTACAAAAACTTTTTTTTCAAAAACGAACGCACCCAGAAATCGCAAACTCGGGATGTGTCTCAGATATATTGTTATCATCATCGACTAGGGGGAAAAATAAAAAAAAACAAACAACATCAAAACAAAGTGTATCTCGAAAAAAAACGAGGTTTGGCTCAGATTATCCGATAATCAAAAGGCTGCAAAAGTGGGGTTGCATGTTAAAAAAACCTACCCTTCGCCGTCCTGGCCGCGCCATCATCATCAAAATCTACGGGTTTTTTTCATCATCGCTGCCCAATCGACCATATCAAACTGATCATCTGACCAGGTTAAAAAAACGGGGTTTGGCTTAGTATCGGTTCGAGCTGCCGACCCGAACAACTCTAAATCTAACCCCCGATTTGACTGAACCACCGACCCGAAGCTTCCGAACCGGGTTGAACCAAACCCACACAAACTGATCATCATTTACACATCATATTATATATAAATAACTGTTGAAAAAAAAAACAAATTAACACAAACTAATTTATGAAGGTTGTCCAAAAAAAATCAAATTAACACAAACTGAACATCACTACTGATGAAAAAAAAAACAAATTAACACAAACTAATTTATGAAGGTTGTCCAAAAAAAAATCAAATTGACACAAACTGAACATCATTTACTCAACATATTCTATATAAATATAGATTGCACTTCATGAATTATACAGATAAACCAACGATTGAAGTCCAAGATTATGGTTTCAAAAAACCCCAAATATTGATTATACTTCACGAAAAAACCAAAATGAGATCTAATTCGAGATGTATAATCTACGCCATCAAAAAAATACCTTATGCCGGCCAACACTGTTACGGTGGCGGCAGACGGCAGACGGGGGGCCGGGAACCACTGTACGGTGGCGGCAGACGGCAGACGGGGCCGGCCACCACTGTACGGTGACCGTTTTACCCGATAAATGGATGAAAGGGGGGGGGGGGTGCTGGAGACAAAAAGGAGGTGGTGGTTGGTTGAGGCCAAATCAGGACTGGTGGCTACCGTTGTTGCTACTCAACGGACTGACGGCTCCGCCGTCAGTCGCTGCTGCCGTCGGTACCAGGTGAGCGGCGGCACATCTCCATTCCTGACAAACCCGGTAAGCACCTCCCCACCACCGTCTTCCGACCAACCACCTCCCACCACCGTCTTCCGCCACCGACCAACAACCTCCCACCACCGTCAACCAACGCCGACCAACCACCTGTTTTCAGATCTAGAAGTTTTGAAGATGACTATGGGTTCTTGAAGATGATTGTGGTTTCAAGAGAGAGAGAGAGGATCTCTAGTTGCAGGTTCAATTTCAAAAGAGAGATAGAGAGAGATGAGATATTTGAATTGGGTGGTTGATGTGAAAGCTTTAAAGAAGCAAAAAGAAACAAGATTAGACATTTGGGTTAAATGACAAAACTACCCCTTTTTCTGATTGGTTAATAGTGGTTCTCGTGGTTCTTACAACTGGAGGTTGTTCTCATTTTAGCGGTCCCCTATATGTATATATATATATATATATGTATGTATATATAGGGGATGGATCATGAGAAAACTAGTTTAAATGAGAAAACCAAAAAACTAACTAAAAAAGCCTAAAAAAACCTAAAAAACATACCAATTTTTTTTTTTACAATTTTTTATAGAAAAATTGCTACTTTTTATGTATGGAAAACAATTTTAAAAAAAATAATTTCTTTTGGTTGTACTGCACATGTGCACTAATACGGAAAGCCTAAACCACTTAACCCACCCCCCACCGACACCCCCCAAAAACCTAAACCCCCCACCCCCCAAAAACCTAAATTCACCCTCCCACCAAAAGCCTAACCCCCCACCCCCCACCCCCACCCTCCCGAAAACCTAAAACTAAACCCTAAATATAAACCCGAAAAGAACCTAAACCCCCCACCCCCCCCCCCCAAAAAAAACCTAAACCCCCTCCCCCCACACCCAAAAACCTAATCCTAATCCTAAACCTCCAAAAAAACTAACCCTAAAAGCTAAACTAGACTCAAAAAACTAATTTTAAGCATGGAATGCACATTGTAGTACATGTTATATTGCACATGTGCACTACTATAATAATAGTATTGAAAACAAGACGACACCATAAATCTTTTTTTATGTCATAAAAAATATGCTCGAATATACTTGAATGAAAGATACAAAAATTTGTGATCTTATGGTGCCATTTTTGTTTTACAATGATAACGTATGGAGAAATGGGAAATGTTTGAAAAGTTATATTTTTTTTCCAATTTTACCCCTCCTTCATTAAAAGTCTCCCCTCCTTCATTAAAAGTCTCCCCCTCCTTTTTAGTGGTTTTTAGTTAGTTTTATAGTTTTCTCATATATATGTAGTTTTCTCATGATCCTCTCCCTATATATATATATATATATATATATATATATATAGGGGAGGGTTATATATATAGGGGAGGGTTATATTGAGAACACTAAATATTGCGAGAACCGTGAGAACGAAAGAAAAAACTAATCTAAATATATATATATATATATATATATAGGGTAAGGTTCATGCGAGAACCACCTTTATTTCATGAACCGCAAGAACCAATGTGAACACAACCAAAAATACCTAAAAAAAATCTAACCCCCACCCCCCCCCCCCCAAAAAAAAAAAAAAAAAAAACCTAACCCCCACCCCCCCACCCAAAAACCTAAACCCCCTCCCCCATCCTAGGGATGAGATCTGTATCATACCGATACCGTACCGGTACCGATACCGCAAATACCGTTACCGAAATTGAGGAAAAGTGGATACCGAATACCGTACCGTATTTCTCAGTTCGGTAACGGTACGGTACCGGTATCGGTACCGGTATTTCGGTATTTTACCGCATTGGTACCGCTTTTGTGTTTTCCATTGGTTACCTAAAAAAATATCACGTAAATCCATCCATCCGTTATTAACTGAATTAGCGTAATATATAGTGGAAAAACTAGACAAACGTATGTAGTAAAAACTAAAAAATCAAAAGGAAAACATAGATGGGTTCGAATTTTAAAGATAAGTTTAGAATAAAATATAACTTTAATTTATTGGTTGCAAAACTGTAACTTATTATGCTTATGCTGTACTCATAAAGTCCTCTTTTCTAGTTTCAATTTACTACAACAAAGAGCTTTTAATCATGTTTTTCTTAACAAAAACTGTGATTTTACAAAGAGTATATGACGAATTCCTATGCCACGTAAGCTATATATTGACCCCTTCTGTTGATTAACGAATATACTTGCTCATATGAGTTCAAAGTCATGAAAATATAAAGGAGAACAATGATAATTAATAGAAAATATAAAGGAGAACAATGATAATTAATAGTATTGTAGTAGTTCTTTGAAGTTTGAATACTTTGAAGAAGATGGCTTTGGATCTTTAATTAATCGCAAGACGTAGATTACTTTGGAATGGAAAATAAGATATTTTAGGTTTAGGCTATGTTTTATATTAGTACAAGATTATGGTAAATTAATTATATTTGTCAAAAAATACCTTAGTAAAATTCGGTATTAATGCCGCTTTTTACCGAAAAATTACCGGTACCGATACCGTTATTTACCGATGCCGAATTTTGAAAATTCTAATACCGATACCGGTACCGTTTATGATTATTTGGTACGGTACCGGTACGGTACCGGTATTTCGGTAAAAAATCTCATCCCTACCCCATCCCCCAAAAATCTAACCCCCCCCCCCTCCCCAAGCTAAAATACTAAAAACAAAACCCCCAAAAACCTAAAATAAAAAATAAAAAAAAACACACAAATTTTTTTTAATATTTTTTACATTAAAATCGCTACTTTTAGTACCAAAAAAATTTAAAAAAAAATTAATATTTTTTTTGCTACTAAAAGTAGCGATTTTTTATAAAAAAAAATATAAAAAAAAATTGTGTGTTTTTAGCTATTTTTAGGAATTTTTTATGGCATTTTAAACTTTGTGTTTTTATGGCATTTTCAACTAGATTTTTTATGGCGTTTTTCTAAACTGGGTGTTTTTGTGGCGTTTTCAACTAAGTTTTTCATGGTGTTTTTCTGAACTAAGTGTTTTTATGGCGTTTTCAACTGATTTTTTCATGGCGTTTTTCTGAACTTGGTGTTTTATGGCATTTTCAACTGAATTTTTCATGGCGTTTTTCTGAATTGAGTGTTTTATGGTGTTTTCAACTGAATTTTTCATAGTATTTTTCTAAACAGGGTGTTTTATGGCGTTTTCAACTGGGTATTTTTCATAGTGTTTTTTCTGAACTTGGTGTTTTATTGCGTTTTCAACTAGGTATTTTTCATGGCGTTTTTCTGAACTTGATGTTTTTATGGCGTTTATATTGAACACCCAGTTCATGTCATTCTTTTTAATTTAAAAGTATAGCAATAGTATACTCGTTGGAAAGATAATAAAACACTCGATTTTATGGTGTACTTTTTTTTAAATAATCATGTATAGAAAAGTTACGAGAGTTTGAAAAAGATGGTGGAATATGCATGTGACGTGCATGTGCATGGTCTTTGGCATGTGAGTGGCATGTGGATGAGCTTTTTGACAATATTACCCTTAGTGTAAGTTAGCATCAACGTCACATGTCAACACCAAAATCGTTCTCATCGTTTTCACACTTTTTTGGCATTGTCTCCGGATCCTGCCCCTATATATATAGGGGATGGATCATGAGAAAACTACTTTAAATGAGAAAACAAAAAAACTAACTAAAAAAGCCTAAAAAAGACATACCAGTTTTTTTTTACAATATTTTTATTAATTTACGCTATTTTTATATATAAAAAAATTTCAAAAAGAAATTGTACTGCAAATATGCAATAATACAGAAAAGCCTAAACCATCTAAGGCCCCCCCCCTCACCCCCCTGCGTCTAAAAAAACCTAAAACTAAACCCTAAACATAAACCCGAAAAAAACTTAACCCTAAAAGCTAAACTAAACTCAAAAGCTAACTTTAACTATATAATGCACATGTGCAGTACACACATAATGCACTTGTGCAGTACACATATAACGCACATGTGCAGTACAACTTTTTTTTTGAAAAGTTTTTTATATATAAAATGTAGCGATAATTAGTAAAAACATTGTAAAAAAAAATTGGTATGTCTTTTAGGCTTTTTTAGTTTTCTCATGATCCTCTATATATATAGGATTAGGTTCAAGAGTGAATACTAGTGTAGCTTGCGAACTGAGTGAACTAATCCTGGCCATACACGTGTGTAGATCAATGCCCATGATTTGATGTTGAAATACACTAGTGTATTTTACGATTTGATAATGAGATCCTGGCCATACACGTGTGTAGATCAATGGCCAGGATTTGTTCATTCAGTTCGCAAATACACTAGTGTTCACTCTAGAACCCCACCCTATATATATATATATATGATCAGGATCAAGGGTAAACCCCTCCGAGTTGTGAGAACTTAGAGAACTCGACCTTCCCGTGCGAGTTTTGCCCTATTTTTTTCACACACCTAGATTAAAATGTTTAGAAAGATTGCCGTAAAAAAATTGAAGTGGTGTTTTCCGGCCACTTATAGCAGCTGTAAAAAGCTGATGACATAAGCATGACATCACTATTTACAGCATTTATGGCTGTCGTAAATGAAAAAAAAAACGTAGTTTTTTTTTTTTTTTTGAAAAGTTGATAAAAGAATGTGAAAAAATTAGGGCAAAACTCGCACAGGAAGGCCGAGTTCTCTAAGATCTCATAACTCGGAAGAGGTTTTCACTTGATCTTGGTCATATGTGTATATATAGGGGAGGGTTTAAATGAGAACGCTAAATATTGCGAGAACCATGAGAACGAATGAAAAAACCGCAAGAATGAATCAAAAAACCGTGACAACTTGATCAAAAACAATTCAATTTCAATTTTTTTAAAACTTATCGTTATTATTCAAATACAATGTTAGAAATTTAATTTACACGTATAAATTTATGTGAATTCTTAAATAATGAAACTTTACACATGTGTACGTTTGTTATATTTACACATGTGTAAGCTTGTTATATTTACACGTGTTTAAAAAATCTAATAAGAGTGATTTTGAGAGAAGAAATGAATTATTTGATGTTGTACTTTGATGTTGTATCTTAATTACAATGAGATTTGTATTAAAAAATTGATTTTGATTGGTTTTTTAATTTGCTCTTGCAATATTTAGCGTTCTCAAGATAGTGTGTGTGTGTGTATCTCCATGAAGAAACGTCAAAAGTGGTGGGTGCCCTTTGATTTCACCTTTAGCACTGATTATTGCCTTAACGAGACAGCAGGTAACCCCCCTGGCGCTGCTTGCCAATGTTGAAGTCGTTAACATGGTGATGTGGCGGGTGACGCTATGCCACACCGTAGTGGCGTCTCTGAGAATTCATGTACCCTGATCGAGCTCGAAAAAATGTGCCAATATGCCTTAACGATAACAATATAATTACGAAAATGACAAAAATTGTAGTATTTGATAAACAATGCAATTATGATGATGACAAAATCATAGTATTCTAACGAGTTACATACCGTAATAACTAATATGTTAATAGTTAACCAATGATTCGTGCAGCCCTCCTTGTATTCTTCATAGTAAATTGCTGGATCAACTTTTCATAGCAACTGTCTAGTATGATTAATTTACAATTTACATCGTTATTTGCAGATTATCGTGATCTACCAATATAGGACAATACACAATAGTCAATTCAATACGATACGCCGTACGCGGATACGGGCAACATGGTTCTGATGTTAACAGCAATTAACAAACTAACAGTTTAAAAGTTAACACTAAACCGACGAACGGACCTTTTGAGTTATGAATCTCCTGATTGATGTCCTTGTTCGCGTCTCTGATCGATGTTGTTCTTGTTCATGTCTCTGAATCTTCTGTTCGCAGCAGCCCGGGCCCAGCGTTTCTGTGAAGTTCTGATGAAGTGATGATGTTCGACTATTCGTTACTCTGATGAGTTTGTTCGTCTCGTCCTTTCAGATTCCAAGAGTATATGAAATTGCCGTCGTATATTATAATTTTTATTAAAATCATATTAGTATTGGGCCAATAAACCTAATGTGTAGTGGTCTAAACTATAAACCATTAAAAAGTATTTGATAATGAGCCTATATTGGAATTTGTATGTGTTTACAATTTTTTTAAAATAACATATATATATCGAAGTGTGTTATAATTTTTATTAAAATCATATTAGTATTGTGCCAATAAACCGAACATGTAGTGAAATAAATTATAAACCATTAAAAAGTATTTGATAATGTACCTATATTGAAATTGGTATGTGTTTACAATTTTTTTAAATAACATATATATATATATATATATATATATCAATTTTTTTTAAAAATCTCGTGCCCCTTAAAATCAGGACCTTGTGCGGAAGTCCTCCCCTCACACCATCATAGTCGGCCATGCCACACCGCATAGCCTAAGAAATTAACATATCAAATGAAAAAGAAAATTTAAATCAGATAATAAAATCAAGATACAATTCTTATAAATTATGAAGATACAATGAATGTGGGTATAAAATCCAAGTGTTGTTTAGAGTACTGTTAGGTGAGGAAGACAGGTGATAAATACCAAGTGTCAATTTTGCATCAGATCCAATAACTAAATATATAGCAGCAGCAGCACGGCACTGGCCAGCAGCTTAAAGAGGCCGTACAGCAACTGACTTTAAAGCTTTGTGGTCCTAAACTCTTAATAGGTTAATAGTTTAAACTTTACGATAAACCAAACGAAATTTAAATATATATTTCATTTTTATAATTCTAACACATAAAAACCTATGAGAAAATTAGTCGAATAAGAACATAGAAGAAGCATACGTACGTGAATACCACCTGCATATTTTATTCTTAAAGATACATGATTATGTTTTTTTCTTTTTATCTAATTTTATTGGGTTAAAAACATGACTTTAGGTAGCATATCAAAGTTATTATTTTTAATTGTACCGCACTTGAAATAGTAACACTGAAACCCAAGAAATGGCTTAGGTGGTACCGGTAGTTGAATCAATATATACAGAATTCTAACACGTTTTGTAATTGTGAGTAACCAACTATTAAGAGTTAATTACATAGTTAGTCCCTGTGGTTTGCACAAAATAACATACTTAGGTACTAATAGTTTAAAATCACCTTCTAGGGTATTAACTTTTCATTTTGTAACGTTTGGAGATATTAACTTCTAAGGTATTAACATAGTTAGTCCCTGTGGTTTGCACAAAATAACAAACTTAGGTACTAATAGAATGTGATTTTAAACCTACAAATAACGTTAATACCTCCAAACGTTACAAAATGAAAAGTTAATACCCTAGAATGTGATTTTAAACTATTAGTACCTGAGTATGTTACTTTGTGCAAACCACAGGGACTAACTATTTAAAGCATCGTGGAAGTGATGTTTAAATATGATTTGTTTTAACAAATTTGAATTTTATAACACAATTACGGGTGGATATCACATAGTGTAACACCCACCAAACATTATCTAAAGTTGGTTTCTAGGGGGTCTTCGAACCTGCTCTATGTTATATGTTTCCGCTGTTTATTTATGATTCATGCGTATATGAAGTTGCTTGGATATGAGTTGCTTCACAAATGGATGAATAACATAAATCTCTGTATGTATCATGCATGTAATACACGCTTTAGACCAAATATGATAAGACTTTTTAGCATTGACATAATTTTCCAAGTACTACTCTTCCTATTAATCCATTATGCATATCCCTGTTAGTACGTTTTCAATGACAATCAGTTAAAAATGAAGAAAATGAAGTTTATCTATGAAGTGCATGCATGATATTACTTGATGAGAATACATCTTATGGGAGACCCCTCTGCTCCTAATAACCTTAACGGTAGGCGATGAACTTTATATATCCCTGCTTCTATGTCTTCAAGTTTCAGACCTTCTACAAGAATAATCTCTTGAGAGCACACATAGTAGCAGTGTTTAAAGTGTCCACTAAACAGCAACTTTACACAAATTAAGTGTGATACGAGTATATATCTTACCCTGCTCTCTAAGAAGACCAGATGAGCAGGAATAAGGTCATCATATGTAATTGATTGGTGATATTAGAAATAAGAAATATGTAAATATTTATTTAATAGTTCATTAAGGGTAAAATAGTCATTTAATAAGAGTTTTTAATGAAAAGAGAAAATATGTAATATATATGGGTTAGGGAGGGGAAATGTGTAATTGTTTTTTTTTATTTGGAGAAATACGTAATAAGCTAGCTTAGAAGGAGGAAATATGTAAAAATCCTTTTTTAAGAAAAAACTTATATCTAAATTAATGAAATTTTACTTGTTTGATTTCGAAGAAAAAACATTTATCAAAACCCGTTCAATTCTGATAAACTATATATGTAAATTTTTAGCATATTATTAAAGTTAATCAAGCTGAATATAGTAGGACTTTTGATTCAGGTTTTGTTGATTAAAGACAATTAAGCTGAATATATATAAAAAAAAAGTTTAAAAAACTTACGGCCCCTTTTAAGCTTTTATATAATATTATATATATAGATAATACATATAAAAAAAGTTTAAAAAAACTTACGGGCGCTTTTAAGTTTTTGGCCTTGACATGTGGTGTGAACAAGTGTGCTAGAGGAGATTTATTTGCTTTCAATATATTTTAAAAATAAAAATATTCTATTGTTATATCTTTTTATGATTATTATAAGTAATAATAGATTTTTTTTTTGTATACAGTATAATACTATAATGTTAATTTCGACTTATTAATAGTTGAGTTAATTACATAGTTAGTCCCTGTGGTTTGTACAAATTAACATATTTAAGTACTAATAGTTTAAAATCACATTCTAGGGTATTAACTTTTCATTTTGTAACGTTTTGAGGTATTAACGTTATTTGTAGGTTTAAAATCACATTCTATTAGTACCTAAGTTTGTTATTTTGTGCAAACCACAGGGACTAACTTTGTTAATACCTTAGAAGTTAATACCTCCAAACGTTACAAAATGAAAAGTTAATACCCTAGAAGGTGATTTTAAACTATTAGTACCTAAGTATGTTATTTTGTGCAAACCACATGGACTAACTATGTAATTAACTCTATATGTAATTAATGAGTTCATATTATAGGATGGGTAGGGCCCGAGTTTCTAATCTCGCACAGGGGCCAAAATTTTTTTAACGTTTTCGGAGACGGCCCTGATGCTATGGTTGAAAATTTAGAAGATTATTTATTAAATTAGGAAATTTTGGACAAATTTATCTTAAACTTTAACTATGAATAATGATTAAGAATTTGATTTTTATATACAAAGAAGAGTAAAATACAGTTTCAGTCTCTGAGTTTTACACCCGCTCTCAGGTTTAGTCTTTATTTCAAAAAAATGCTCACAATTAAGCCTTTCCCACTACATGACCGATTATAGATCAGTGAAAAGACTAAAATACCCTCATAACTTTACTTACAATTATAGTTCCTGAACGTATAAGTGACATAATTCCCTCCATATTCAAAACAAATCCTAATCTTGCAACTAATCACCGATTAAGCTGATATAATCTGCAATATGAAGGTATTAACAACAACTACAAAACCTCGTAACAACACATGTAACCAAATTTGAAGTTTAAATGGGTTCCAGTACTAGAACTAGGATTTGTTTAGACCTTTGTAACATCTGGTTTTGACATGTTCATCCAACAGAAACAGGTTATCTAAAACTAAACCAAAACAAACCATAACCATTCAACACAGGTTATCTAAACTTCTGTTTTGACATGTTCATTCAAAAGAAACAGCCCTTATTGTCAATACTTGTGTCACACCTCAACCGATTGCGGAAACATCGGGATGAGACGAACAAATCGCTCAAAGTATCATAACACTAAATGTGACAATATAAATTTCATAAATGGCTAAATTCAAATACATCGTTCCCAACAAACCAAAATTTGTAACATAACATGATAAATGTTTATTTATTCAAGCGAGTTTCTAAATCCATCCTAACTTGATTTCTTCACCATCTTGACAATCAACCTGCAACATTTATTAAAATAAAATCAACAAAGAGTTGGCGAGCATACAAGTTTAAAAAATCTTAAACCAAATACAAAGGCTGATGCACTTAATCGGAACTACAATCGTCATTTGATTCATTTGTTCCTCCTACAAAAATAAAGCATATGAAAACAACCAGAATCATGCTTGAAGACGGGCTTACCATGTTTATATTTCGGAAGAACAGATTCAAATGATTAGGTTGATTCCAGAACCTGCAACACCCAGATGATGATGATCATAATCAAGAAAACGAAACATGATTAGGCTTACATAAAAGATTCTAACGTGCATAGATGTAGTCACTTACCAGATTCGTGGTCGATTTGAAACTGTCACAGAACTTGGAAAATTCTTCCTAGAACATCTGGTATTAAACATAAGCTAGAACTATGGCTTCCCCTTTTCACGAAAAAATAATTACAATTCAATTTTTAAATCTATCTTCTTACAGATAAAAAAATCATCATCAAAAACTGAAAACAATATCATAACCACCTCTAAAAATAAAGAGTAAATTGCCATTTTAGTCCCTGAGTTTTGTCCAAATTTGCCATTTTAGTCCAAATAGTTTTTTTTTTCGCCTCTGGGTCCCTGACTTTTCAATTTTATTGCCATTTTGATCCAACCACCTAACTTCATCCAAAAGTCACAGTCAACTTAGGGGTAGTTTTGTCACTTTACATATTTATTTAGTTTTTTCTATTTTTTAATTAAATAACCTTTTAACTAATAAAAAACAAAACAAAATATAATTATATATATTTACATTCAACATCTGCCAACAATAACTCACCACATTACAACATTCCACCACCGCCAACACCAACCCACCACCATCATAGCCTTCCACCACCACCACCACCACCACCATCCACTCCACAACCATCACAACCTTCCACCACCGCCACCAAATTCTAAAAACCCTTCATCTCTCCCCTCCTTGTTTTTCTAACATCCAACTCCGGCCAATCCCTATTTCCGGCCAGCGATCTTTTCTAATCTGGTGAGCTTTTCAATCACCACCCCATCATTCTCATCACTACCAACAAACTATTATGACTACCACCACACCAGAGGAAAAAAAACCCTAAATTTCAATCTTGCCAATACCTAAATTCCCAAAAGAACCCAAATTTCAATACATTTTTTTCAATCTCAAATACAAACACCTCACCGAGATTAACATTGGTTCAGATGTGACAGTGATGATGACACAAGAAATAGAGTTATGGTTATAGTTGGTGTTTGTTCAACGGGGTGCAAAGATTGGTGGAATAATAGTAGATTACCGGTGTGATTTATCTTCTCTACATCTGCAGCACAGCCGCCACCGGCCGTGGCGGCTAGGGTTTCAATTAGTGAACCAGTTATTGAGGAGGATGGCGGAGATGGTGGTGGTGCAAATTTGATAACAACTTTAGAATGTTTACGTGGTGGAAGTGGGTGGCAGAGGTGGATGATGATGGTGGAGGTGGAGGTGGTTGGTAGATGTAGGTGATTGTGGTTGAAGTGGGTGGCAGAGGTGGGTGATGGTGGTGGGGCTGGGTGGAAGAGGTGAGTGATGGTGGTGGAGGTGGGTGGAAGAGGTGGGTGACGGTGATAGGGGTGAGTGGCAGAGGTGGGTAACGGTGGTGGAGGTGGAGGTGGGCGGATGTGGATGGTAGATGGTAGTTGATGGGGGGTTACAGAGAGAATAGAGATGAAGAAGAAAAGTCTTCAAAGAGATAGGATAAGAGAGAGAGATAATGGGGGATGGGGTAGGGATTGGGTTGGTTTTAATATAAAAATATAAATAAAGTAAATAAAAAAAAAGAATAATAATTATAATTATAAATGATTAAAAGAAAAAAAAATAATGTGAAACAAGTTGGATGAAAATTGCAAAAACAAAATATAATTATAAAATGACCTAAATACCCATTGACTTAACTGGGTATTTTGGATGGAGTTAGGCCAGATGATCAAAATGGCAACAAAATGGAAAAGTCAGGGACCCAGAGGCGAAAATAAAACTATTTGGACTAAAATGGCAAATTTGGACAAAACTCAGGGACTAAAATGGCAATTTACTCAAAAATAAACTACAAAATATCTAATCATTTTCACATCTAAATAAACATGTAAAACTAATATTCAATAATATGTTATACAGCAAGAATATGTTACTCTTTATCATAGCAAAATAAGAAAGAACACTGAAACAAGTAACCTTAAATAAAATTCATATCAAACAATTAAAATTAAGTAGAATAAACGGTGCAGGCAATCAATTAACCAAAAGATAACATGCAATCATCAATTAAAAACGGCATAATGAATATGTTTACCTAACAATTCGAAGCATGAAACTGAAACTTCAACCTCATTGCGGTGTAGAACAGTAGGAAAACTGAGAAGCAAACCCTAGAAAAAGAGATTGATGACGAACACAAACGATTGAAGTAGAAAAAACAAAAATAAAAAATCAGTGTGTTGAATTAGGGTTACATATGAAGAAGAAGAAGAAGAAGAGGAAGAGTAGTCGGTGTTATCCGGTGTCGGGTGACTGAATGAAGAGGAAACAAGTACCACCGCAAAACTCAAAACATAATTAAAAATTAAACATTTTTTTTTATTTTTCTCATCAAGGGATAGGGATTAGATTATGCTACCAAAATCATCTCTCGAAACCGGATAACACCGCCTACTAAGGTTAACATGCGTGGTGCAAATGAAAGGGTAGATGGGTGATGGAAATGATGAACATGAGGTTATATATAAGTTACTAATTAACAAATATTAACTCAAGTCATTGATTGTGTGATTAATACATGTGTGATTAATACATGTTGGTTACGAAATGGAGTGTGCGACTTGTGAAGTTCTTCCAATTTATATTCAATTGATTATAATTAATTGTGATTAAATTTTCATTTGTTTAATTTTTTAATATTAATGTAGAAATACTATTTTACCCCTTGCTAACTTTATTAATTTGTTGTATTGTATGCATAACATATTGTAATTACTTAAATTTTATTGGTACCCTTGTCAAATGCTTTATAAACAAATAATGAAGGTATTTATGAATAGTTCTTTCATTTTTTTTTTGTTTTTTTATAGTTTTGTCTTGTAGTTGTTTGTGTTTTTATTTTATGATTTTTCCGATTTTATTTATTGTTTGAAGCTCCTTATAAATAATTCTTTCATTTTTTTTGTTTTCTATAGTTTTGTCTTGTAGTGGTTATGCGTTTTTATTTTATGATTTTCCCGGTTTTATTTGTTATTTGCTTATTACTTAGCACGGTTTTACGACGATTGCGTCTACAACCCAGAAGTCAACATCGGTACCCGTACCGTATTTGTTTTTATGGTTTTCCTCGACATGTTGAATACGGACTTGTATTCGCACTAAAATATTTTTTTTTTGTATAGTAAGCCAAATCAAGAGTATGTACCATACTGGTACCGTAACAAACTGAGCCAATACCAATTGAACAATACCGATACCGGTAAATGTATTTGTTTTTATGGTTTTCAGTTGATATAAAACACATGTCGATTGTTAGGCCGAGTGTCGATATCATGTTGGTACTGTAATTAACTAAACTGATACTGACCAAAAGTCCGCCGTAAAACGAAGAGAATCCAACTAGTTAATTACAATAATAACAGTTTTATTTTTATTAAAAAGATAAAATAATTGATATCATTTATCATAATACTTATTATAATAACTTTATTTTTAAATATTATTAATTAACCATCTATTTCCATCAACTTTCAAATCCTCACAGGTTATTGTACATTCAATTTTTGTAACTTCTTATTAGTCACAAATACACTCACTCCACTACTACACCACAACAACAAGGCTCTCAGCTTTTAGTTTTGACTCTCCTCTCAAACAAACACTTTTTTTTACTCCTTAATTTTTATTTACTTTTGAGTTTTAACCTTTTTGTTTTTTTTTAATCTTTTACACTTTAACTCTAATAGTTTTCGTCTTTTACAATTTTATAACATCATAATTTTCATCTTTTACATATTTATTTTAAACATTTTCTATTTTTAGCCCCAACACTTTTTCATTTTCAACTTTCAACTTTGGTTCCTATACTTTACATCTTTTACAAATTATCGTTTTATGATTTATTCTAAATTTTGCGAGTTAACACACTGCAACGTGCGCGCGTGGTTCAACGTTTTTACGGCTATTTTTTATAGTTTAACAACTCCGTCGAAACTCACGGGTCCTAAGCCGACTTAGTTATTCTTTCTATGTTTTAATTTTCGGTGTATTTGTCTCTAGTCAACACACCGTAACGTGTATATGTGATTCATCATTTTTACGTTTACTTTTTGTTCGACTTAACGGTTCCACATCAAAGCGCAGGTTGTAGATACCAGTGTTGTAAAAATCGAGACTAAACGGCGACTAGTCGGCGATTGATCTCTAGTCGGTTAGTAACTGAGTAACTTTTCATTAATCAGTCCATTAATCACTAGTCGGGCCTAGTCGGCCAGCCAAAAATCGGCGATTCCGGTCAGATTCCGGCAAAAAACCTGTACATTTCGGCCAAAACCTTTAAATTCCGTCCAGTTTTCAACCAAACTACGTGAATTCCAACAATTAATCTTGTATACTTAAAAAAATGAGTTGAGTAAGAGTTAAAACCTAGCTATTTAAAATATTTACCTATAAAAATGTGTATATGTATACATAAAACTGAAAATTACATATAAAAAACCCGATCCGATTAATCCTGATTAATCCCGAGTAATTCTGAGTAGTCGCTAGTCCCTACCTCACCGGCCGACTAACAACTAGCAAGTTCTCCTACTTGTTCAAAAGAAACAACATACAAAAATAAATAACTGTGAGATCACCCAATATATGCAGGAAAAATAACTTCAAATCGGATAGATTTAACATACTAAGGGCCAAGGGGCTGTTTGTTTACATCTGAATGGCTCCATTAAGAGGCAAGCCTCTGAATCGGTCAGAGGCTAAGGTGTTTGGTTCACAAAAACTTCACCTCTTAATGGAACCATTCAGCTCTGAATGGTTCAGCTATTTTTCACATCTGAATACATCTGAATGAAACATTGGACACTCATACCCCTTGCCCTAACAAAACAAACAACCGCCCTTCTCCTCAATACACAGATACATCATCTTTCTCCTCCACAACGAACATCATCTTTCTCCTCACAACCGCCATCATCCCTCCTCTCCACCATAACTCCGCCGCCCTCCATCCACGTCGCAACAGTCCTCCATCGCAGCGCCCTCCATCTCCACTGCTTCCTCCATCCACCGGCCTCCTCCCTCCACCGGCCTACTCCATCACGTCGGCCTTCTTCTGCAACCACTGTTCTACATCGCCTCTCCTCTACCACGTCGGCCTTCCTCTGTAACCGTTGTTCTCATCATCTCTCCTCCACAGGTACATGATGTTTATATAAAATAGGTTCAGGTTATGGGTTATGTTCTGAGCCCTAATTTTTCATTGTTTTTAAAGTTTTGATGTGTCGTTGGAACGTGCAAATTGGTGATATTGGAATGTGAAACATGTTAAATTTGAGTTGTTATTTTCATTGTATAATAGTATCGATTCAAGCCCCAGATTGTTAATTGTTTGGTTAGATTGGTATATTGATTGTTACAAAGTAGTTCAGAGGGGTAAAAATGTCATTTTACGCTGTCATTCAGAGGTGCAACCAAACATCAGTTTACTGGTTCAGCACTTATTGATTCAGAGACTCTTACCCATTCAGACCTCTTATTCATTCAGCACTTATTGGTTCAGATGTTGCCAAACAACCCCTAATTTTTTCATGCTACATATGATTACATATAATTTTATTGTCTTTGGGCTAAAGCCATTTGGTGGGCATGGCTTAAGTTAAATGGGCCAGATCCGATGTGCATATGAGTGGAAGCTTTAAATTCGATTAGGAAGCTATATAAAAGGATCTAAGGATTCGAAGCGCATGGTGGAAGAAGCTATTATCCTCACAACAATCTGGAAAATGTGGAAATTCAGAAATAATGTAATTTTTGAAGACGTTCGAGTGGCAGTTCCAAAATTGGTCGAATATATTAAAGAGGAATCGTTTTTGTGGATTAAAAATAGGTCTAAGTTCGGGGATCTTAATTGGGAGCGTTAGTGTGATTTTAATGTTAGGGACCTAGTCGGGTAATGTTTTTCCTCGTCAGGGGCGGACATACCTTATGTTAAGGGGTAGCCCGGGTTGCCCCTTGGCTCGGCCGCGATAGTGTAATTTTTTTTTTTTTGCGTTTTTCGGATTTTGTTGCCCCTTGATAAATATTAGGTTACCCCTTTTGAAAGCCCAAAAAAATTTATACCACACAACTAATTACCCAAGACTTGTAAGCCCAATTATTATAGTCCAAGTCCCAACCCAATACCCATTGTTTAAAAAACAAAACAAAAAAAGGGTCCAATGAACTTGATTGTAGGCCATTATCATTTTTAAAAAAGAAAAGCCCAATTATTAAAGGGTCCAATGAACTTGAATTGATTGTCGGCCATTATCATTATCAGTCTTTTTTTTTTTTTTGAACAAAACAAACCACAGACAAGCAGCAACATATGAACATATCCCTACTGCCCACTTGGAGGAGTAGAAGCAGCGCCGAGTAGAAGCAGCCCCTCCCTCCGCCCTTTGCCGCCGACCAGACCTCCCCTCCCTCCGCCCAGTCTGCAGTCCGTCCATTGTCATCCATCATCGTCTGCCACTCCATCCATCTTAAGTAAGTGTTTTTCCAATTGCAAATTATGTTTATTTATGTTTATTTATGCAAATTGAATAATTTATGTTTATTTAATTGCAAATTACAAATGTTTCATTTAGTTTTTTAGTTATAGTTATGTGCAATTGTTATAGCCTATTAGGGTTTATGTGAAATTGATTTAGGGCTTATTGTTTAATTTTATTTGTCTTATAAAATTAGGGAATTTGGAAGTTGAAAGATGAAAAAACAAACTCTCATTAGTAGTCTTTTTAAACGAAAATTCCAAGAAAATGATGATTTGGGTGCAACTCCTAGTTCAAATATTATTGACGATAACCAAGAAAATGAAGAAATTGGTCCAAGTTCAAAGAATGATATTGATATGCAAGAAAATGAAGATATTGGACCAACTCCAAGTCCAATTATTACTTCGGCTTCAAGTCCTTCAACACGAAACAAAATCGATTTGAATGATCTTCCTTCGGATCCCTCCGATAGACCTCCTATTACTAGTTATCATCCAAATCAAATAGACGACATAAGAAGAGCGTATCTTGTTAAAAAGGCTTTTCAACCACGAGGTCATGACTTTAAATGGACAAACTATTCTAAGGGCCGGAGACGTTTTTATGTTAAATGGTTTGATAAATATCATTGGTTGGAGTATAGCACTAAACAAGAAAAAGCATATTGTTTATATTGTTACTTGTTTAATGAAAGTGTTGGTAATAAAGGTGGAAGAGAGACTTTTGTAAGTGGAGGCTTTTGTAATTGGAGTAAACCGGGTGTCTTAAAAGAACATGTTGGGTTAGTTAATAGTATACATAATAAGGCGGCGCAAAAATGTGAAAATCTTTTGAACCAAAAGCGATCCTATGATGCGGATGAAAAAAGGCGTAACCAGGAAAGAAGGATTGGAAATCGGTATCGATTAATGGGGTCTGTTCGTAGTGCTGGATTTTGTTTAGAAAATAGTTTACCGTTTCGTGGTCATGACGAATCTGAAAAGTCTCTTTATAAAGGTATATTTCTTTCGGTTTTAAAGTTGATTAGTGTGAACAACCCGGATATTGGTAAGTACACTTTAGGGAAGGCCAAGAAGAATAATAAGTTGACAGCTCCATCGATTCAAAAAGAGATTGTCGATTGCTATGCGAAAGAGGTAACCAAAATGATTTGTGAAGAAATTAAAGACGATGTCTTTGGGTTGTTAGTAGACGAGTCTAGCGACGTGTCTTTAAAGGAACAAATGGCCGTAGTTGTGAGATATGTCGATAAGGTCGGAGTTGTTAAAGAGAGTTTAATTGGAGTTGCTCATGTGAGGAATACATATTCTTTAACTCTTAAAGAAGCCATTGTGTCTTTATTAGCCGATAACCATTTAAGCATAGATCAAGTAAGTTATATGTTTCATAATTTCATTACATAAACTATAATAAAGATTATATGTCGTATCATTGTATTTTATTGTTTGTTTTTGTTTAAACAGATCAGGGGTCAAGGTTATGATGGTGCAAGCAACATGCGGGGAGAGTTTAATGGATTAAAAGCTTTAATTCTGAAAGACAATCCATCGGCACATTACATACATTGCTTTGCTCATCAACTTCAGTTAGTGATTGTGGCTGTAGCAAAAAAGCATGATGGTGTTAAAGAATTTTACGAAACTCTTGGCATGGTTGTTAATACGGTTGGTGCTTCTTGCAAAAGAAAAGATATGATGTTGGAGGCAAAAAAAGAGAGAGTGGAAAACGAAATTCTAGCGGGTGAAATTAACACAGGAAAAGGATTAAACCAAGAGGTTTCCCTTGCCCGAACCGGAGACACACGATGGGGTTCTCATCATAGAACCATCATAAGTTTGTTGAAATTATTTCCGGAAGTTGTTGAGGTACTTACTTTTATTAAACAAGATGGAGAGACCTTTCAACAACAATCCAATGCGTCAGGTATTCTATCATATTTTGAGAGTCTTGAATTTGTGTTTTACATACACTTGTTGAACGATATCTTAGGCCTCACAAATGCTCTATCAAAACATCTTCAAAAAAAGAGTCAAGACTTGTTAGAAGCATCTCATTTGATAAGCGGGACAAAACGAGCTTTGAATCATTTAAGACAAAATGGGTTTGAAAAGATGTTGGCAAACGTAACATCTTTTTGTGAAAAAACAACATTAAGATGTTAGATATGGCGGAAAGTTATGGTAATAAAAGAAGCCGAAAGTATGTCATTACTAACCGACATCATTTTGAAGTTGAGGTTTTTAATACGGTTTTGGATATGCAACTTCAAGAACTTGGAAGCCGATTTAGTGAGGTCTCAACTAGTTTGATAGAAAATATGTCGGGTCTAAATCCTTGTAATTCGTTTGCTAAATTTGACATATCAAAGATAGTGAAGTTTTCTGAAATGTATCCGAATGACTTTAATAAAGAAGAAAGAGGGGTTCTTACGGGTGATCTTTCGACATTTTATCACACTTTAAAGGAAGATGATAAATTTGCAAATTTAACTGGATTGAGTGACCTTGCTCGTGTAATGGTGGAAAACGGAAAAAATGAAACTTTTCCTTTGGTTTATCGAACATTGAAGCTAGCACTGGTTTTACCGGTTGCAACCGCAACCGTTGAAAGATGTTTTTCTAAAATGAAGCTTATCAAAACGGATTTACGCAATCGGATGGGTGATGAGTATTTGAACAACGCTCTAATTTGTGCGGTCGAAAAAGAAAGTTTTTGTAAAGTAAAAGAAGAGGATGTCATGGCCCGGTTTCAAGCTTTCAAAAACCGAAGAGGAGAACTCATTTAGGTACGTGTTTAAATTTATTTATTACCGCGCTACTATCGTTGTTTCGTTTACATTGTATGAAGTACGTTAAATTTTTTTTTTTGAAAGGTTACCCCTTTAGTAATTTTCTAGATCCGCCACTGTTCCTCGTTCTTTTTTTAGGACTTCCAACGTCTAGCCGGACCCTTCTTTTGGCATTAAAATGTTGTCGTTGGTTGTTCAAAAAAAAAAAAAAATAGGCTATCTGCTAACCGAGACCAAAACTTAAGCCGAATCTCGTTTCATAACTCAAATCCCTTCATTTGACTCCAAACTTCATTTGAGCCATGACTCAGTACTATAAATCACAATATGGTATTAGAGAACTTCTCAAAATCAACTTTAAACATTAATATATATATATATATATAGGGAGAAGATCATGCGAGAACCACCTCTTATTGCGAGAACCAATGTGAACACAACCAAAAATGCCTAAAAATCACACAATTTTTTTTTAATATTTTTTATATAAAAATCGCTACTTTTCGAAGCAAAAAAAAAAATAATAATAAAAAAAAAAAAAAAAAAATTTGGCCACTAAAAGTAGCGATTTGAGCATAAAAAATATAAAAAAAAAATTTAGATTTTTTTTTCATTTTTATAGATTTTTTGAGGGTTTAGTTTTTAGCATTTTAGCTTGGGGTGGGGGGGGGTTTAGGTTTTGGGGGGGGGGGGGAGGGGGAGGGGGGTTTAGGTTTTTTTGGGGGGGGGGGGGTGGGGGTTATGTTTTTTTTAGGTTTTAGTTTTTAGCATTTAGCTTGGGGGGTTAGGTTTTTTTTTTTGGGCGGGGGGGGGGGGGGGGGGTTAGGTTTTTTTTAGGTTTTTTTAGCTATTTTAGGTTGTGTTCACATTGGTTCTCGCGGTTCTCGCAATAAGGGTGGTTCTGGCATGAACTCCTCCCTATATATATATATATATATATATATATAGGGGTCCGCTAAAATGAAAACCACCTCCAGTTGTAAGAACCATGGGAACTACACCGTACGGGGCGAGTTGGACCAAATTTTTTTTTTTAATAAACGTAGATGCGTGTATTATAAACACATTTGTAAAAAAAAATAAAAAAAAAAAATATGTCGTGTGTGTAGTTTTGTTTGTGTTTACGGGTACCGTAAATTTTAAACCAAATTTACAGTACCCGTAAACGCAAACTTGTGGTGCTCAAAACTACACACACGATAAATTTTTTTTTTGAATTTTTTTTACAAATGTGTTTATAATACACGCATCTACGTTTATGAAAAAAAATTTTGGTCCACCTCGCCCCGTACGGTGTAGTTCTCACGGTTCTTACAACTAGATGTGGTTTTCATTTTGGCGGTATATATATAGGGGGAGGTTCATTTGAGAAGAAAATTAAATTGAGAAGAAAAAGAACAAAGGGTATAATTGTAAAACATTAAATAGTATATATATATATATATATATATATATATAGGGGGGTTCATTTGAGAAGAAAATTAAATTGAGAAGAAAAGGAACAAAGAATATAATTGTAAAACATTAAATAGTTTTCTCTCATCTCATTTATTATTATCTTTCACTAATTAGTTAGTCATAAAAACTATCACCCTCCACACTAAAAATTTTAGCCTAGACACATCAAAATTTATCCTACACATATTGAAATTTATCCTACGCAACTCGTAATTCATCCTACACACCTCATAATTTATCATACACTTTAAATTAATTTTTTTCTTCTTTGAAAAGATATATATATTTTTTGAAATTAAGTTACAAATTTAATTTAGTTAGCTATTAAAAATGAAGACTAACAATTAATGATCTATCTAAGTTTACCAATATACCCTTATACTAATATTAAATACAAAAATTAAATGAAGTAAAATGAAGCATTCTTATTGGTTGAAGTTTGTTCTTTTTTATTCTTACAAAAAATTTCTTCTCATTTGAACACTCCACTATATATATATATATATATATATATATATATATATATATATGGTAAGGTTATTGTAAAAAATGTTAAAAGTGTGAGAAAGATGAGAAATATTGTGGAGATGACATGTGTCCTCCACCAAAATTAATTCAAAAGGGTAAACAAGTAATTTTATAATTAATTCAATTAATTCAAAACTTACCATAACCGCCACTTTAATTATAGGAACAGGATTTTTTTTTAAAATATCTCTAAAAAACACTACGAATAACACTGCAACCACCATTCAGCACATATATAACACCATTCAATAATTATTTAACACCATTCAGCAAGTATATAACACCATTCAGTAAAGAATATAACACCATTCAGTAAATAATATAACACCATTCAGTAAAAGAATATAACACCATTCAGTAAAGAATATAAGAATATAACACCATTCAGAAAAAAAATAACACAATTCAGTAAAGAAAATAACACCATTCAGAAAAGAAAATAACACCATTCAGAAAAGAAAAATAACACCATTCGGAAAAGAAAATAAACATCATTAATGAAAAAAAATAACACCTTTCAGAAAAGAAAATAACACCATTCAGTAAAGAATATAACACCTCTGTATCATCTTCTCCACTTCCGGCACCGTTCGATGTAGAGAGAGAGATCGCACGACCACCACCACTGCCACTTCCGGCACCACCACCGCCGCACCATCACTGCTGATCCAGCACCACCACCGCCGCCGCTGCCGCTCGCGCCACCACCACCGCCGCTGCCGCTCGCACCACCACCACCGCCGATGCCGCTGTCGTGTTTGATCTTCCGATTGATTGAATATGGAAGAAGAAAGAGAGAGAGAGAAATTGTGATCGTATGAGAGAGAGAACGAAATTACAAGGATTTGATTAACAAATTGAAGATAAAAAGACACAATTGCCCCTATATATTTCAATTCAGTCCAAATTAACAAAAATATTTTGCAATTTGGTCCCTATTGATCTCAACCATTAGATCAAACTGAGATTCTTTCTTACCTTTCTCACACTTTGGGCCTTTTTTACAGGATCCTAACTATATATATATATATATATATAGGGTAGGGATTGTGTACAAAGTGTCTAAAGTGTGAGAAGTGTTTTAAACCGTTAGATCTTTGATCTAATGGTTGAGATCAATAGGAAACCAAATTATAAATTGTGTTTTAATTATTTGGACTGATTTGAAAATTGTATGGGTAATAGTGTCTTTGTATATGTTTCAAATTAGGTAACCTCTCCTAAATTCTAGTGATTCACTCCTAAATTCTAGCGATTCAAATTTAACTGCTAAAATCTATCGATCCTAAATTCTAAAAATACAGAAATATGTAACTGCTACAAGAAATGTATAACACTATACATCCATCATATAACACTATATAACACTATATAACACCATATAACACTATGTAACACCATATAACACCATATAACACTATGTAACACTATATCTATACTATATATAATATACATATCCAAAGGACTTCTTAAGGTCATTGAAATTTCCTTAAAACACCCCTAAAGCATGATGTACAAGTCTTTTAAGCACAATATTATTTACAATCTCAATTATACCCTCACTAAAAAAACACGGATACACATTAGGGTTTTAGGGGTCTTTCACTTCTTATCCGCCTCCATCTACTAGGGTTTCTGGCGATTCAAGAAGACCAGATCTGTGCGTTTCCTCTTTAGATCTGTGTTTGTTTCTTCTTCAGATCTATGATTCTCTTCAGATCTGCGCAATTAGCCAGCATCGCACCCACCTTGCAGCCCTGATGACACCTAAAACGGCAAACCCTGGCCACTACTTGGGGTGCGACTGTTGACTATCGCTGTGGTGACTGAAACCCCATTCGTCTGCATGTGTGCTTTTTCGATAATTAAGGTAAAACCCATCTACCACACCACCGATCTCATCTTCTCTCACAACATCTATGCCTCTGTTTCTGCTCTGGAGATGTCTGGCGGCCTAATAGGAGATGAAGAGTTGTATTGTCTGCTAAAATAGAAAAAGGTTGATTTCAGGTGACTTCCATCAATTTCCACATAACTTCAAGTGGGTTTTTATTTTTTGAGGGTAAAGGTTTATAATAATTTTTTTAATGAATTTGAAATTAGGTTTTGGAGCTGGCTGGAAATGCAGCACATCCAAATGCTCCCCTAATCAGACGTTCGGTGAAGATACTTTGTAAAGTTGTTACGGTCCAGTTGAAGGTACGGTTGTTGATGATGTAAAGTTGACTTAAATTTGACTTTGATTTTGTGTTATGTTGGTTAGTTAAATTAATTGATTTTTTTTATGTTTTGTGTGTGTGTATAGGCGGAACCAGATACGGATGAGGTTTTTGCCCAAATTACTCTGACACCTGTATCTGATGTGAGTATCATGGGCTTGATGGTGTCAGCTGATCGTCTTTTATGGTGTTTTTAATGTTGATAGTTTTAACATGATAACATCGTTTTTGTTGTGACAGCAAGATGTAACTGCTTCTAAGGACTCTGCACCACCGTCAGAACCACAGTTTCGGGTGCATTCTTTTTGCAAGACGTTGACTGCTTCAGATACTAGCACACATGGTGGATTTTTGGTTTTGAGAAGACATGCTTGTTTTGGTCAAAAATCAAGCAAGGATAATGCAACCAAATATTTTGTTGTGAGGTGTGATGCTTGAATCTATGAACAATTGTATGAACAACTTGCGAATCAAATAAAGAGGTGACACAAGGATTTATACGAGGAAAAAGCCCTTGATCAAGAGTTGATCTCCGGCATAAAAAACCTCGGGTGATGGAAACTACCGATCACCAACTAAGATTAAACAGAAAAAAGTTACAACTCGGGTTGATAACAAGCTTGTTACAAGGATCACTAGTGTGCAAAAGTGTTAAAGTGTATGAAATCGCCAAGTAAACTGCCGAGAGCTGTTCGAGAGTGTGTGTTTTTGCTAAATTAGCCAAGTGTTCTCACTCAAGCTTGTTATCCCCTTTTTAAAATTAGAAATAACTAAACTAACTAACTGTCCGCTAATTGTGCAAGCTCCCCACGATCTCCATAACGTTCACAGGGGCCAAGCACGTGCGGAATATTGAGGGAATATGCTCCACGAATATCGGCAAGACCAAGTCCATGCACATACTCCTGCAAAACGAGCTCACATACAAGGTAGACAACCGTTAGTGTAAGGATAACAATGAGGATCCTGAATCCTGGTCCTGCAACACATTCTGAGGATCCTAAATTCAAACAGAATTAAGGATCCGTGATCCTGGCAGTACTTGAGGATCCTTGATCCTTAGGATTGGAAAATCCTCCCCTAACAATTGCCCCCAAAATATAAGGAGTAAAGTGTAAATTAGAGAGTTATATTTTTTGATCTTATCTGCAACTAACTAACGGATATATAGCCGTTACAATCTAATAGTCGTTGCAAATCATACGTCATTGAAGCGACCTGCCTGCAGAATCATCATTATATATAGGTTAAAGATCAGGACTAATGTGCATTTAAATTCGAGCAATACTCCCTTTAAATCCTCATTCGAAGATCAAACAGGTACTTCTCTCTCCTTTCTCTCTTCACCTTCTTACTCTGTTCCTTCTTTCTTCACCATCATCCATGACCAAGATGATGTTAAGATCTTCACCGGCTAAGGATCACCAAAAGGATAGCCCTCTAAAGAGCCAAGGAATCATCAAAGATTCTCCGAAGGAACGCTGCTGCTTTACTGATCCTGAGATCGACAGGATTCGTCATTGCTTTCCGGCGAACACTGTCTTTAAGCCTTTCGACCCTACCTCCTTGAGTGACTTCGTTTCTGCAACTTGGGTTGCTTTTCCGGCCACCCCATTTCTGATAGGATACTCATATCCTTTCCCTGCTGTCACGGCCCCCGACCCGGTTTTACCAGTTTCAGGAGCCGCGGGACAGAAATCCCGTTGTATTTATTTAATTGAGTTTAACAACGGAAGTTTATCATCAGGATCTTTTTAAAGCTAAAATTTTCCCGATTTTTTTTATTTCACAATTCGGGATAAAACCCCGGTAATTTACAATACTATGATTTCATGGAGAAATCTTTATTTTACAAAACATATTTCTGTATTTTATAAGGAGCCACTTCCTTAAGCTTGCAGTGCTTCCCGACACTTTTCCTGGATTACAACAGATCACCTGAAACATGTTTGAAAAAGGTTTTGTCAGCGGGAAATACTGAGTGAATCATTCTATGTACTAAAACAACCTGTTTGTTATAATTTACAGTATTAAGGAAGATTACAATGTTTCTGATATCAACCAACTACCCACAGTACTTTGTCACTCGACCCATTAGCCCATTCGTCCAATGGTGTCTGTGATTATGGTCATATCACCCCTTGGCTGCCCCAATGGTGAAGATTATCAAGTAATGTATACAAAACCCCACATACCGGCTGTAACTTGGTGATTACATAAACTTAATCACTGTAATTATAACCTTCGAAATAAACATGCTTTTGTAAATAGATTTGATAAAAAGAGAATGACTCACTTTGCAGATTTAATTTGAGCAGAGCCTAGCCTATGGATTAGCCTTGTTAACCTAATTTAAATAACAATGCGCACAAAACTGGGTTAGTAATCAATACAGCATTTACGATAACTCACGAGATCAAACCCTCACAACGAATGACAAAGTGCGATACTTAAACATCCATCGAATTAACGACGAATGACAAAGTATAACCCTGATGTGGGCAACACTTAAACATCCATTGGATTTATTGATCGATCGGACAATGAATCGTAATAGCGATCGAGTTATTACCCTATTTTGCGGCAGCACTTCGTGTTATGTGTGTGTTTTGTAGTAATTAAGCAATATCTCAACGTACGTATGGAATTTTTACGTCGAACTGACACTCAATTGCATGAAACAGACTGTTCTATTTATACTTGAAAATTGTTTCCCCCGCGTGTCGCGAAGAATGTCCCTGTTTCTGTCGCGTGTCGCGGGAGGTAATAATCTACCCTAGGGTAGCCTTGTGTCCCAGTAGGCTTGCTGAGTTGGTTTCGCGTTATTTCGAATTCTTGACAACAAACTGTGTTGATAATACTAATTAGGGTTTACCCCCCCTGAGTTTTAGGGGCCCTGATCCTGATTCCGATCGTTCTGAAAATTTTAGGGTTTACGCAGAATCATTTGGGTGTCTCAATTAGGGTTTCCTATTGGGTAAAATTAATTAAATAAATATGACTTTTGATGAGAGTTGTTACATTCTCCCTACCTTAATAAAAATCTCGTCCTTGAGATTTACTGGAATAAATGAGGATACTTTCGCTTCATTTCTGATTCCAGCTCCCAAGTGTATTCAGCTCCTCTCTTTGAATCCCACTTGACTTTAACTAGAACTAGTCGCTTGTGCTTGAGAAATTTCACCTTTCGATCTTCTATCTGAAGAGGTTTTTCTACAAATTTTAATTTTTCGTTTACCTCTATATCTTGGAGAGGTACTACCAAAGATTCATCTGATAGACATTTCTTGAGATTGGATACATGAAATACATCATGTACTCCAGCTAGTTCTTCGGGTAGTTGTAAACGATAAGCAACTGGTCCTATACGTTGGATCACTGGAAATGGTCCTACGTATCTGGGACTTAGCTTTCCTTTCTTACCGAATCTAACAACTCCTTTCGAAGGAGAAACTTTCAACAATACTCTGTCTTCAACTTGGAATTCTAACGGCTTGCATCTATTGTCTGCATAACTCTTCTGGCGATCTCGAGCCGTCTTCAGCCTTTCCTTGATTTGAGTAATCTTGTCGGTCGTCTCTTGCACTATTTCAGGACCTGACAATTGACTTTCTCCTATTTCTGCCCAACAAACTGGAGTTCTGCACTTTCTTCCATACAGTGCCTCGAATGGGGCAGTTTCAATACTTGAATGATAACTATTGTTATAGGAGAATTCAATTAAAGGTAAATGATCGTCCCAATTTCCACCAAAATCTATTACACATGCTCGGAGCATGTCTTCTAGAGTTTGGATCGTCCTTTCACTTTGCCCGTCTGTTTGAGGATGATATGCAGTGCTTAAGTTTAGTCGAGTTCCCATTGCTTCTTGGAAACTTTTCCAGAAATGAGAAGTGAAACGACTATCCCTATCTGATACAATGGAGAGTGGAACTCCATGTAGAGATACGACTTTATCTACATACAACTTTGCCAGTCTTTCCATGCTAAAGGTTTCTTTCATAGGTAGAAAGTGAGCAGATTTGGTTAATCGATCCACAATTACCCAAATCGCATCATTACCTTTTCTGGTTTTGGGTAACTTAGTGACAAAATCCATTGTTATGAGTTCCCTTTTCCATACTGGCATTTCTAACTGTTGTAATAGACCTGATGGTTTCTGATGTTCTGCCTTAACTTGTGAACAAGTAAGACACTTAGAAACATAACTAGCTATATCCTTTTTCATACCTATCCACCAGAAATTTTTTCTTAAATCTTGGTACATCTTATTGTTTCCAGGGTGTATGGTATACCTAGATTTATGAGCTTCCTCTAAGATCTTATTTCTTAATTCTCCCTGATTTGGTACCCAAATTCTGCTTTTGTGGAATCTCCAAATTCCATCATCTACCTGTTCTAAATCTTTTATTTGTCCCTTCATTCTTTCAGCAACATCTTCTATTGCTGTTTCTTGAAAACGCTTTAGTTGTTCCATTAAATCTAATTGTAGATTTAATCTGAGAGCACGAACCCGTCGTTGTTTCTCATGGTACTTACGACTTAAGGCATCTGCAACTACATTTGCCTTTCCTTCGTGATATTGAATATCACAATCGTAGTCACTTAAGATTTCCATCCATCTTCTTTGCCTCATATTTAACTCTTTTTGCCCAAAAATATATTTTAAACTTTTATGATCTGTATAGACAGTAAATTTACTTCCGTACAGATAATGTCTCCAAATCTTAAGGGCAAAAATTACGGCTCCTAATTCTAAATTATGAGTCGTATAATTTTCTTCGTGCTTTTTCAATTGCCTTGAAGCATACGCAATTACTTTCTTGCGTTGCATTAGCACACATCCTAATCCTAGTTTTGAAGCATCACAGTAAACTTCAAAATCTTCAGTCCCTTCCGGTAGAGCTAGGATTGTAGCATTTGTTAATTTCTGCTACAATATTCTAAAGGCTTCTTTTTGCTTAAGTCCCCATTCAAACTTAATGGCTTTACAGGTTAGCTTAGATAATGGTACAGCTATCTTGGAAAAATCCTTAATAAACCGTCTATAATATCCAGCTAAACCTATAAAACTTCTAATTTCCATTGCTGACTGTGGAACCTTCCAATTGGTAATTGCCTCTTTCTTAGCAGGATCTACATGAATCCCTTCATGATTCACCATGTGTCCTAAAAATTGCACTTCCTTTAGACAAAATTCACACTTCGAGAATTTGGCATAAAGCTTTTCTTTTCTTAACAAAGTTAAGAGTGCATGCAAGTGCTCACAATGTTCAGTCTGACTTTTGGAATAAATAAGTATATCGTCTATGAAGACAATTACAAATTTATCCAAATACGGTTTACAGATCCTATTCATCATGTCCATGAATGCTGCAGATGCATTCGTTAACCCAAAGGGCATGACTATAAATTCGTAATGACCATACCTAGTTCTGAAAGCAGTTTTAGGTATGTCTTCTTCTTGTACCTTTAATTGATGATATCCGGAGCGTAAATCAATCTTAGAAAAATATCTAGCTCCTTGAAGTTGATCAAAAAGATCATCAATCCTAGGTAATGGGTATCGATTCTTAATTGTAACCTTATTCAATTCTCTATAATCAATACACATTCTCATTGAACCATCCTTTTTCTTAACAAACAACACTGGTGCTCCCCAAGGGGATGAACTAGGTTGTATGAAACCTTTACTTAGTAATTCATCTAATTGCTTTTTCAATTCTAACATTTCTGTGGGAGCTAACCGATAAGGTGCCTTGGCTATCGGTATAGTTCCTGGAATTAAATGAATTCTAAATTCTACCTCCCTATCTGGTGGTAATCCTGGTAACTCTTCTGGGAATACATCTGGGTATTCTGAGACTACAGGGATCTCTTTAAGTTCTTTGTTCTTAGTATTAATGATTACTGAAATCATATATACTATTCCTTGCTTTCGTTCATAACTAGCAACTTTCATTACTGATATGAACTTCATGGGTTTACGTGGTTTATCTCCTGTAATCCTGATTACTTCTCCGGTAGGTGCCTGAATTTCTATAGAATTCTTATCACAAAGGATTCGAGCATGGTTGGCTATTAACCAATCCATTCCTAATACAACATCGAATTCAGCTAATTTCATAGGTAACAGATTTGCAGAAAATTTATGACCTGAAAGTTCTATTTCTACTTTTTGTAAAACCTGGTCTATTTTAACTGAATTCCCATCTGCGGGTTCGACTGTAAAAATCTGCCTAATGTTGGTTAAAGGTAACTTAAGAGCTTGACAGAATAAAGTATTTATAAAACTTTGGTTTGCACCAGAGTCAAATAATACTTTTGCGTATACGTTGTGAACTAAGAACGTACCAGCTATCACATCTGGAATGAGTTCTGCTTCTTGAGTGGTTAGCTGGAATGCTCTGACATTCTTCTTAGTAGCTCCGTCGGTCGCCTTGGTTTTGTTGTCTGCAGGTTTGACCAATTTAGGACATTATGTCTTAAAATGCCGTGCTTCCCCACAGTTAAAGCAGATTATGGTTTTCTTTCTACAGTTCTCTTCAAGATGTCCTACAGCTTTGCAAAGGTTACAGATTACATTACATCTTCCATAATGTTTTCTTTTGCAATTCCTGCAGAAAGGTGGATTTGAGGATTGCCATGTTCCTCTTCTCTTGAAGTTGCTATTATTACCCACCCGAAATCCTTGGGTAATTTTCTGAGCCAGTTCCTTTTTCCTGTTTTCATCTCTTGTGTGTACTAGTTCATCAGTTTGGGTGTTAGCTAATTCCACTGCATCATCAATAGTGCGAGGTCTCGCAGCCTTAACAATGTTGCGGATTTCGCTAATTAATCCCCAAATGTAGCGAGAAATGAGTACCGGTTCTGGCGAAGCCAGTGTTGGTACCACCCTAGCATATTCGAAGAATGTCGAAGTATATCCTCGACAGTCCACATTAACCATCCGATGGTTTAGGAACTTATTTGCCATTTGATCTTTTTCATACTCGGGACAGAATTTTCTTTCTACAAGATTCTTAAATTCTTCCCATTTCATGGCATATGCCTCAATCCTTCTTTTAGCTTGTAATACTGTGTTCCACCATTCTAACGCACCTTCTTTAAAAAGATTGGAAGCATACATAACTTGATCCTCCTCAACACATTTACTTATAGCAATTACTGCCTCAGTTTTCTCTAACCAACGTAATGCTGCAATAGCCCCTTCATTACCTGCAAACTCAGTTGGTTTACAGGCAAGGAATTCTTTGTAAGTGCAACCAAGTGTTGCAGCTTTCATTTTCTTGAAAATTGGGGCTTGCAGATCATTATTGTTATTAACATGATTCCCGCCTCCGTTTATACTATTACTAAAATTGTCGCCCTGGGTACGTTTACTAGGAATGATTGATTGAGGTTTAATAGGTTTCTGGACAGCAGCCACGATTGCTGGAATAGCATTAGCTATTCCTTGTGCAACAATATCCTCTATATCTTGTCTATTTAACAATTGTTCCTCCTGAATTGGCTCAGATTGATTTACTTCATTTACTAGTTCATTACCAATGTTTGCCATCTGATAATTAATTTATAGATAAATAATTAGTATAAAAGAAATAATCAAATGTCACAATTAATTGCACATAATCATGAAAACAAACATACAAACAAAATTGTAAATTTTCTAAAATTCCATTTGTTTTATAGATTATATCATGCCTCTATATACAACCGTTTTATTATTTATCTTACACATACTGATTTTTATTAATATTACTATTACACAATCATAGTCTTACTACCCACTTCTCTCTCGTCACTTGTTTTCCTAAAAACGAAGCTCCCTTTCATCATATTTCCAAGCAATTTGTCCTCCTATCTCTCGGATCCTATTCCCAGCATCCATCAGCTCTTCACCAAAATGGCGAAGTTCAGCCATATTCTCGTTACTCATCGGTGGATTTGGTAGGGGTTCTGGATCAAATTGTGGAAGAAAGGAATAAGGACTGTTGACAATGTTTTGGAATTGCCAGTCATTTGTCCACCATTCATCCATTCCTAAAGGTTGGGTATGGATTATTGGTTCTGGGATTGCTGGTTCAAGATTTATAGGGATTTGGGTTTCAATAGGACGAGTAAAAACATTTGTATTGACAGGCTGAATAGTATCACAACTTGCCAATATAAAATCTATTTCCTCCTGAAATGTCATTTCCTGATTTTGTTTAGAGCTTTCTCCAATTTCCATCTGAATTTGTCTAGTACCTTTTCCAACCTCCGTTTCTATTTCCTTTAGAGTATTCCTCAAATTGTATTCCCATTTGCCTAGATTCTTCCCTGACTTCAGTCTCTAATTCCGGCTGTCTAGAACTTTCCCCGGTTTCAATTTCTTTTCCTTTTTCTAAGGGATTATTTATTTTAGGAAGTCTCTTAGCTGGCTTTTTTCCTACGTAGACGACTTCCCCATACGTATCTCCTTCTTTTCTTTGGTTTTGGCTTTTCCAAAGGTGGAGCGTTGAATTCTATTGGTTGTTCCACATCAGGAAAGTACCCAGTAAACTCTTTAGAAACTTCTATGTTTACGGGGTAGAGGTTGAGATTCTCTAGGGCTCCAGATAGCTCATTCATGTTGTTTAAAATAAATTAAAAATTTTATAACAACTTTCAAAATAACCTTCACATATTATTGCATACCATATGATTACAAAACAACTGAAATTGAAAACATACTTATGTTTTATTGTAAATTTATTTATTTACTGGATGGATTTTCTAGCTTGTAGGAGATATGGTTTGCTAATTAATTTATTTAGAGATCTGCATTTACTGCTACTGTAGCTAACATATAAAGATCTGCCCATTTTTCGTCTAACTTGTCTTCCCAAGGTGATTTACTGATTAATTCTTGGGTTTCCTTTTTAACTTTCTTTTCTCGGGATTTCCTTAATTTCTCCTGACTTTTTCTAATAATTAAACTTCTTTTATCAGGAGAAAGTGGTTCCTAGTATTGGGCTTTTCGAACGAATATTCCTTCTTCAGGAGTTTGGGATGAACTTCCTTTTTCATTTGATGACCTATCTAATTTAAGATAGATATTTGAAAGCTTTTGCTTACCCATACTGTAACTAACAAATAGTCAGTTAATAAAACATATAATCACATAATGGTAATCAGGAAAAATTAAGTATTTCTAAATACTTAATTAGCTTCACTCAGTGGCTCTGATACCACCTTTTTCTGTCACGACCCCCGACCCGGTTTGACCCATTTCAGGAGCCGCGGGACAGAAATCCCTTGGTATTTATTTAATTGAGTTTAACAGCGGAAGTTTATCATCAGGATCTTTTTAAAGCTAAAATTTTCCCGATTTTTTTTATTTCACAATTCGGGATAAAACCCCGGTAATTTACAATACTATGATTTCATGGAGAAATCTTTATTTTACAAAACATATTTCTTTATTTTATAAGGAGCCACTTCCTTAAGCTTGCAGTGCTTCCCGACACTTTTCCTGGATTACAACAGATCACCTGAAACATGTTTGAAAAAGGTTTTGTCAGCGGGAAATACTGAGTGAATCATTCTATGTACTAAAACAACATGTTTGTTATAATTTACAGTATTAAGGAAGATTACAATGTTTCTGATATCAACCAACTACCCACAGTACTTTGTCACTCGACCCATTGGCCCATTCGTCCAATGGTGTCTGTGATTATGGTCATATCACCCCTTGGCTGCCCCAATGGTGAAGATTATCAAGTAATGTATACAAAACCCCACATACCGGCTGTAACTTGGTGATTACATAAACTTAATCACTGTAATTATAACCTTCGAAATAAACATGCTTTTGTAAATAGATTTGATAAAAAGAGAATGACTCACTTTGCAGATTTAATTTGAGCAGAGTCTAGCCTATGGATTAGCCTTGTTAACCTAATTTAAATAATAATGCGCACAAAACTGGGTTAGTAATCAATACAGCATTTACGATAACTCACGAGATCAAACCCTCACAACGAATGACAAAGTGCGATACTTAAACATCCATCGAATTAACGACGAATAACAAAGTATAACCCTGATGTGGGCAACACTTAAACATCCATTGGATATATTGATCGATCGGACAATGAATCGTAATAGCGATCGAGTTATTACCCTATTTTGCGGCAGCACTTCGTGTTATGTGTGTGTTTTGTAGTAATTAAGCAATATCTCAACGTACGTATGGAATTTTTACGTCGAACTGACACTCAATTGCATGAAACAGACTGTTCTATTTATACTTGAAAATTGTTTCCCCCGCGTGTCGCGAAGGATGTCCATGTTTTTGTCGCGTGTCGCGGGAGGTAATAATCTACCCTAGGGTAGCCTTGTGTCCCAGTAGGCTTGCTGAGTTGGTTTCGCGTTATTTCAAATTCTTGACAACAAACTGTGTTGATAATACTAATTAGGGTTTACCCCCCCTGAGTTTTAGGGGCCCTGATCCTGATTCCGATCGTTCTGAAAATTTTAGGGTTTACGCAGAATCATTTGGGTGTCTCAATTAGGGTTTCCTATTGAGCAAATTAATTAAATAAATATGACTTTTGATGAGAGTTGTTACACCTGCTTTCACCGAATCCTTCTTTTCACTCACTGGCATGTGCTATGTTCAGGCAATGCCTATGATGTGGAGGGTTTTATATACCTTAGAGAGAATCATCGAGCAAGAAGGCATAGAGTTGGGGATGTCGGAACTTGCTGAACTGTACAACCTTGTGAGCCATGGTTCACACAGCTTTTTATTCAAACACAAACCCAGTGAAGAACACCCAATCCTCAAGACCACCAAAAATGACACCAACTGGAAGAAGCATTTTTTCTTCGTTAGGAGGGATTCTATCCCGGATGGAAAGGATCTCCCCTTAAAGTGGACCACTCATGGTAGGATAGTGGATCCTTATAGAAGGATCATAGGATAACCCAGTTCTTGTGAGGATAACTGACCCCTTTTGTTTCTATTTTCCAGCTATCTCTGTTTCCCATATCATTCCATCACCCGCAACGAAAGAGAGGATCACCGCTTTCTGGAATCTTGATCCTGCAGCAAGATCATTTCAAGCAAACACCAAGGATTCTCAAGAAGTGTCCTCAGGCTCAGTCACAATGTCAAGTAAGTATCCGAGTTTGTATATAATTAAATGTTTAAATGAAAATAAAACAAGAATACTTATATGTTGTTTTGGATTGGTAGGCGCTGGAAAATCCTCAAGGTCAGCCACTCGCTTCAGTGTCAGTGATCTTGACACTGTCACTGCCCGCCCCGGGAAGAAGAAAACTGCTGCCAGCCCCATCGTTCCAGTGCCAAAGCCCACTATCCCCAAGGGTAAAGGAGGAAAGAAAAGGAAGGCTACCGAGGCTGATGACCTGGAAGGCTTGCCTCTTATCCGCCACCAGTTACAGGAATACTTTGCCGATGTAAGGATCACCAACCTTGCTTCAAAAATTGAAAACAATATCATAACCACCTCTAAAAATAAAGAGTAAATTGCCATTTTAGTCCCTGAGTTTTGTCCAAATTTGCCATTTTAGTCCAAATAGTTTTTTTTTCGCCTCTGGGTCCCTGACTTTTCAATTTTATTGCCATTTTGATCCAACCACCTAACTTCATCCAAAAGTCACAGTCAACTTAAGGGTAGTTTTGTCACTTTACATATTTATTTAGTTTTTTCTATTTTTTAATTAAATAACCTTTTAACTAATAAAAAACAAAACAAAATATAATTATATATATTTACATTCAACATCTGCCAACAATAACTCACCACATTACAACATTCCACCACCGCCAACACCAACCCACCACCATCATAGCCTTCCACCACCACCACCACCACCACCATCCACTCCATAACCATCACAACCTTCCACCACCACCACCAAATTCTAAAACCCTTCATCTCTCCCCTCCTTGTTTTTCTAACATCCAACTCCGGCCAATCCCTATTTCCGGCCAGCGATCTTTTCTAATCTGGTGAGCTTTTCAATCACCACCCCATCATTCTCATCACTACCAACAAACTATTATGACTACCACCACACCAGAGGAAAAAAAAACCCAAATTTCAATCTTGCCAATACCTAAATTCCCAAAAGAACCCAAATTTCAATACATTTTTTGAATCTCAAATACAAACACCTCACCGAGATTAACATTGGTTCAGATGTGACAGTGATGATGATACAAGAAATAGAGTTATGGTTATAGTTGGTGTTTGTTCAGCGGGGTGCAAAGATTGGTGGAATAATAGTAGATTACCGGTGTGATTTATCTTCTCTACTTCTGCAGCGCAGCCGCCACCGGCCGTGGCGGCTAGGGTTTCAATTAGTGAACCAGTTATTGAGGAGGATGGCGGAGATGGTGGTGGTGCAAATTTGATAACAACTTTAGAATGTTTACGTGGTGGAAGTGGGTGGCAGAGGTGGACGATGATGGTGGAGGTGGTTGGTAGAGGTAGGTGATTGTGGTTGAAGTGGGTGGCAGAGGTGGGTGATGGTGGTGGGGCTGGGTGGAAGAGGTGAGTGATGGTGGTAGAGGTGGGTGGAAGAGGTGGGTGACGGTGATAGGGGTGAGTGGCAGAGGTGGGTAACGGTGGTGGAGGTGGGCGGATGTGGATGGTAGATGGTAGTTAATGGGGGGTTACAGAGAGAATAGAGATGAAGAAGAAAAGTCTTCAGAGAGATAGGATTAGAGAGAGAGATAATGGGGGATGGGGTAGGGATTGGGTTGGTTTTAATATAAAAATATAAATAAAGTAAATAAAAAAAAGAATAATAATTATAATTATAAATGATTAAAAGAAAAAAAAATAATGTGAAACAAGTTGGATGAAAATTGCAAAAACAAAATATAATTATAAAATGACCTAAATACCCATTGACTTAACTGGGTATTTTGGATGGAGTTAGGCCAGATGATCAAAATGGCAACAAAATGGAAAAGTCAGTGACCCAGAGGCGAAAATAAAACTATTTGGACTAAAATGGCAAATTTGGACAAAACTCAGGGACTAAAATGGCAATTTACTCAAAAATAAACTACAAAATATCTAATCATTTTGACATCTGAATAAACATGTAAAACTAATATTCAATAATATGTTATACAGCAAGAATATGTTACTCTTTATCATAGCAAAATAAGAAAGAACACTGAAACAAGTAACCCTAAATAAAATTCATATCAAACAATTAAAATTAAGTAGAATAAACGGCGCAGGCAATCGATTAACCAAAAGATAACATGCAATCATCAATTAAAAACGGCATAATGAATATGTTTACCTAACAATTCGAAGCATGAAACTGAAACTTCAACCTCATTGCGGTGTAGAACAGTAGGAAAACTGAGAAGCAAACCCTAGAAAAAGAGATTGATGACGAACACAAACGATTGAAGTAGAAAAAACAAAAATAAAAAATCAGTGTGTTGAATTAGGGTTACATATGAAGAAGAAGAAGAGGAAGAGTAGTCGGTGTTATCCGGTGTCGGGTGACTGAATGCAGAGGAAACAAGTACCACCGCAAAAATCAAAACATAATTAAAAATTAAACATTTTTTTTATTTTTCTCATCAAGGGATAGGGATTAGATTATGCTACCAAAATCATCACTCGAAACCGGATAACACTGACTACTAAGGTTAACATGCGTGGTGCAAATGAAAGGGTAGATGGGTGATGGAAATGATGAACATGAGGTTATATATAAGTTACTAATTAACAAATATTAACTCAAGTCATTGATTGTGTGATTAATACATGTGTGATTAATACATGTTGGTTACGAAATGGAGTGTGCGACTTGTGAAGTTCTTCCAATTTATATTCAATTGATTATAATTAATTGTGATTAAATTTTCATTTGTTTAATTTTTTAATATTAATGTAGAAATACTATTTTACCCCTTGCTAACTTTATTAATTTGTTGTATTGTATGCATAACATATTGTAATTACTTAAATTTTACTGGTACCCTTGTCAAATACTTTATAAACAAATAATGAAGGTATTTATGAATAGTTCTTTCATTTTTTTTTTTGTTTTTTTATAGTTTTGTCTTGTAGTTGTTTTGTGTTTTTATTTTATGATTTTCCCGATTTTATTTATTGTTTGAAGCTCCTTATAAATAATTCTTTCATTTTTTTTGTTTTCTATAGTTTTGTCTTGTAGTGGTTATGCGTTTTTATTTTATGATTTTCCCGGTTTTATTTGTTATTTGCTTATTACTTAGCACGGTTTTATGACGATTGCGTCTACAACCCAGGAGTCAACATCGGTACCGGTACCGTATTTGTTTTTATGGTTTTCCTCGACATGTTGAATACGGACTTGTATTCGCACTAATTTTTTTTTTTTTTTTTTTTTGTATAGTAAGCCAAATCAAGAGTATGTACCATACTGGTACCGTAACAAACTGAGCCAATACCAATTGAACAATACCGATACCGGTAAATGTATTTGTTTTTATGGTTTTCAGTTGATATAAAACACATGTCGATTGTTAGGCCGAGTGTCGATATCATGTTGGTACTGTAATTAACTAAACCGATACTGACCAAAAGTCCGCCGTAAAACGAAGAGAATCCAACTAGTTAATTACAATAATAACAGTTTTATTTTTATTAAAAAGATAAAATAATTGATATCATTTATCATAATACTTATTATAATAATTTTATTTTTAAATATTATTAATTAACCATCTATTTCCATCAACTTTCAAATCCTCACAAGTTACTGTACATTCAATTTTTGTAACTTCTTATTAGTCACAAATACACTCACTCCACTACTACACCACAACAACAAGGCTCTCAGCTTTTAGTTTTGACTCTCCTCTCAAACAAACACTTTTTTTTTACTCCTTAATTTTTATTTACTTTTAAGTTTTAACCTTTTTTTTAATCTTTTACACTTTAACTCTAATAGTTTTCGTCTTTTACAATTTTATAACATCATAATTTTCATTTTTTACATATTTATTTTAAACATTTTCTATTTTTAGCCCCAACACTTTTTCATTTTCAACTTTCAACTTTGGTTCCTATACTTTACATCTTTTACAAATTATCGTTTTATGATTTATTCTAAATTTTGTGAGTTAACACACTGCAACGTGCGCGTGTGGTTCAACGTTTTTACGGCTATTTTTTATAGTTTAACAACTCCGTCGAAACTCGTGGGTCCTAAGCCGACTTAGTTATTCTTTCTATGTTTTAATTTTTCGGTGTATTTGTCTCTAGTAAACACACCATAACGTGTATATGTGATTCATCATTTTTACGTTTACTTTTTGTTCGACTTAACGGTTCCACATCAAAGCGCAGGTTGTAGATACCAGTGTTGTAAAAATCGAGACTAAACGGCGACTAGTCGGCGATTGATCTCTAGTCGGTCAGTAACTGAGTAACTTTTCATTAATCAGTCCATTAATCACTAGTCGGGCCTAGTCGGCCAGCCAAAAATCGGCGATTCCGGTCAGATTCCGGCAAAAAACCTGTACATTTCGGCCAAAACCTTTAAATTCCGTCCAGTTTTCAACCAAACTACGTGAATTCCAACAATTAATCTTGTATACTTAAAAAAATGAGTTGAGTAAGAGTTAAAACCTATCTATTTAAAATATTTACCTATAAAAATGTGTATATGTATACATAAAACTGAAAATTACATATAAAAAACCCGATCTGATTAATCCTGATTAATCCCGAGTAATTCTAAGTAGTCGCTAGTCCCTACCTCACCGGCCGACTAACAACTAGCAAGTTCTCCTACTTGTTCAAAAGAAACAACATACAAAAATAAATAACTGTGAGATCACCCAATATATGTAGGAAAAATAACTTAAAATCGGATAGATTTAACATACTAAGGGGCTGTTTGTTTACATCTGAATGGCTCCATTAAGAGGCAAGCCTCTGAATCGGTCAGAGGCTAAGGTGTTTGGTTCACAAAAACTTCACCTCTTAATGGAACCATTCAGCTCTGAATGGTTCAGCTATTTTTCACATCTGAATACATCTGAATGAAACATTGGACACTCATACCCCTTGCCCTAACAAAACAAACAACCGCCCTTCTCCTCAATACACAGATACATCATCTTTCTCCTCCACAACGAACATCATCTTTCTCCTCACAACCGCCATCATCTCCTCCTCTCCACCACAACTCCGCCGCCCTCCATCCACGTCGCAACAGTCCTCCATCGCAGCGCCCTCCATCTCCACTGCTTCCTCCATCCACCGGCCTCCTCCCTCCACCGGCCTACTCCATCACGTCGGCCTTCTTCTGCAGTCACTGTTCTACATCGCCTCTCCTCTACCACGTCGTCCTTCCTCTGTAACCGTTGTTCTCATCATCTCTCCTCCACAGGTACATGATGTTTATATAAAATAGGTTCAGGTTATGGGTTATTTTCTGAGCCCTAATTTTTCATTGTTTTTAAAGTTTTGATGTGTCGTTGGAACGTGCAAATTGGTGATATTGGAATGTGAAACATGTTAAATTTGAGTTGTTATTTTCATTGTATAATAGTATTGATTCAAGCCCCAGATTGTTAATTGTTTGGTTAGATTGGTATATTGATTGTTACAAAGTAGTTCAGAGGGGTAAAAATGTCATTTTACGCTGTCATTCAGAGGTGCAACCAAACATCAGTTTACTGGTTCAGCACTTATTGATTCAGAGACTCTTACCCATTCAGACCTATTATTCATTCAACACTTATTGGTTCAGATGTTGCCAAACAGCCCCTATTTTTTTCATGCTACATATGATTACATATAATTTTATTGTCTTTGGGCTAAAGCCATTTGGTGGGCATGGCTTAAGTTAAATGGGCCGGATCCGTTGTGCATATGAGTGGAAGCTTTAAATTCGATTAGGAAGCTATATAAAAGGATCTAAGGATTCGAAGCGCATGGTGGAAGAAGCTATTATCCTCACAACAATCTGGAAAATGTGGAAATTCAGAAATAATGTAATTTTTGAAGACGTTCGAGTGGCAGTTCCAAAATTGGTCGAATATATTAAAGAGGAATCGTTTTTGTGGATTAAAAATAGGTCTAAGTTCGGGGATCTTAATTGGGAGCGTTAGTGTAATTTTAATGTTAGGGACCTAGTCGGGTAATGTTGTTTTTCCTCGTTCTTTTTTTAGGACTTCCAACGTCTAGCTGGACCCTTCTTTTGGCATTAAAATGTTGTCGTTGGCTGTTCAAAAAAAAAAAAAAAATAGGCTATCTGCTAACCGAGACCAAAACTTAAGTCGAATCTCGTTTCATAACTCAAATCCCTTCATTTGACTCCAAACTTCATTTGAGCCATGACTCAGTACTATAAATCACAATATGGTATTAGAGAACTTCTCAAAATCAACTTTAAACATTAATATATATATATAGGGAGAAGATCATGCGAGAACCACCTCTTATTGCGAGAACCGCGAGAACAAATGTGAACACAACCAAAAATGCCTAAAAATAGCTAAAAATCACACAAATTTTTTTTTAATATTTTTCATATAAAAATCGCTACTTTTCGAAGCAAAAAAAAAAATTAAATTTAAAAAAAAAAAAAAAAAAAAAATTTTTTGCCACTAAAAGTAGCGATTTGAGCATAAAAAATATTAAAAAAAATTTAGATTTTTTTTTTATTTTTTTAGATTTTTTTTAGATTTTTTGGGGGTTTAGTTTTTAGCATTTTAGCTTGGGGGGGGGGGGGTTTAGGTTTTTGGGGGGGGTGGGGGAGGGGGGTTTAGGTTTTGGGGGGGGGGGGTGGGGGTTAGGTTTTTTTGAGGGTTTTAGTTTTTAGCATTTAGCTTGGGGGGGGGGGGGTTAGGTTTTTTTTTGGGGGGGGGGGGGGGTGGGGGTTAGTTTTTTTTAGCTATTTTAGGTTGTGTTCACATTGGTTCTCGCGGTTCTCGCAATAAGGGTGGTTCTGGCATGAACTCCTCCCTATATATATATATATATATATATATATAGGGGTCCGCTAAAATGAAAACCACCTCCAGTTATAAGAACCATGGGAACTACACCGTACGGGGCGAGTTGGACCAATTTTTTTTTCATAAACGTAGATGCGTGTATTATAAACACATTTGTAAAAAAAATCAAAAAAAAAAAAATGTCGTGTGTGTAGTTTTGTTTGTGTTTACGGGTACCGTAAATTTTAAACCAAATTTACGGCACCCGTAAACGCAAACTTGTGGTGCTCAAAACTTCACACACGACATTTTTTTTTTTGAATTTTTTTTTTTACAAATGTGTTTATAATATACGCATCTACGTTTATGAAAAAAAAAATTGGTCCACCTCGCCTCGTACGGTGTAGTTCTCACGGTTCTTACAACTAGATGTGGTTTTCATTTTAGCGGTATATATATATATAGGGGGAAGTTCATTTGAGAAGAAAATTAAATTGAGAAGAAAAAGAACAAAGGGTATAATTGTAAAACATTAAATAGTTTTCTCTCATCTCATTTATTATTATCTTTCACTAATTAGTTAGTCATAAAAACTATCACCCTCCACACTAAAAATTTTAGCCTAGACACATCAAAATTTATCCTACACATATTGAAATTTATCCTACGCAACTCGTAATTCATCCTACACACCTCATAATTTATCATACACTTTAAATTAATTTTTTTCTTCTTTGAAAAGATATATATTTTTTTTTGAAATTAAGTTACAAATTTAATTTAGTTAGCTATTAAAAATGAAGACTAACAATTAATGATCTATCTAAGTTTACCAATATACCCTTATACTAATATTAAATACAAAAATTAAATGAAGTAAAATGAAACATTCTTATTAGTTGAAGTTTGTTCTTTTTTATTCTTACAAAAAATTTCTTCTCATTTGAACCCTCCACTATATATATATATATATATATATATATAGGGTAAGGTTATTGTAAAAAAAGTTAAAAGTGTGAGAAAGATGAGAAATATGGTGGAGATGACATGTGTCCTCCACCAAAATTAATTCAAAAGGGTAAACAAGTAATTTTATAATTAATTCAATTAATTCAAAACTTACCATAACCGCCACCTTAATTATAGGAACAAGATTTTTTTAAAATATCTCTAAAAAAACACTACGAATAACACTGCAACCACCATTCAGCACATATATAACATCATTCAATAATTATTTAACACCATTCAGCAAGTATATAACACCATTCAGTAAAGAATATAACACCATTCAGTAAAGAATATAACACCATTCAGTAAAAGAATATAACACCATTCAGTAAAGAATATAAGAATATAACACCATTCAGAAAAAAAATAACACAATTCAGTAAAGAAAATAACACCATTCAGAAAAGAAAATAACACCATTCAGAAAAGAAAATAAACATCATTAATGAAAAAAAATAACACCTTTCAGAAAAGAAAATAACACCATTCAGTAAAGAATATAACACCTCTGTATCATCTTCTCCACTTCCGGCACCGTTCGATGTAGAGAGAGAGATCGCACGACCACCACCACTGCCACTTCCGGCACCACCACCGCCGCACCATCACTGCCGATCCAGCACCACCACCGCCGCCGCTGCCGCTCGCACCACCACCACCGCCGCTGCCGCTCACACCACCACCACCGCCGCTGCCGCTCGCACCACCACCACCGCCGATGCCGCTGTCGTGTTTGATCTTCCGATTGATTGAATATGGAAGAAGAAAGAGAGAGAGAGAGAAATTGTGATCGTATGAGAGAGATAACGAAATTGCAGGGATTTGATTAACAAATTGAAGATAAAAAGACACAATTGCCCCTATATATTTCAATTCAGTCCAAATTAACAAAAATATTTTGCAATTTGGTCCCTATTGATCTCAACCATTAGATCAATCTGAGATTCTTTCTTACCTTTCTCACACTTTGGGCCTTTTTTACAGGATCCTAACTATATATATATAGGGTAGGGATAGTGTACAAAGTGTCTAAAGTGTGAGAAGTGTTTTAAACCGTTAGATCTTTGATCTAATGGTTGAGATCAATAGGAAACCAAATTATAAATTGTGTTTTAATTATATGGACTGATTTGAAAATTATATGGGTAATAGTGTCTTTGTATATGTTTCAAATTAGGTAACCTCTCCTAAATTCTAGTGATTCACTCCTAAATTCTAGCGATTCAAATTTAACTGCTAAAATCTATCGATCCTAAATTCTAAAAATACAGAAATATGTAACTGCTAGAAGAAATGTATAACACTATACATCCATCATATAACACTATATAACACTATATAACACCATATAACACTATGTAACACCATATAACGCCATATAACACTATGTAACACTATATCTATACTATATATAATATACATATCCAAAGGACTTCTTAAGGTCATTGAAATTTCCTTAAAACACCCCTAAAGCATGATGTACAAGTCTTTTAAGCACAATATTATTTACAATCTCAATTATACCCTCACTAAAAAAACACGGATACACATTAGGGTTTCAGGGGTCTTTCACTTCTTATCCGCCTCCATCTACTAGGGTTTCTAGCGATTCAAGAAGACCAGATCTGTGCGTTTCCTCTTTAGATCTGTGTTTGTTTCTTCTTCAGATCTATGATTCTCTTCAGATCTGCGCAATTAGCCAGCATCGCACCCACCTTGCAGCCCTGATGACACCTAAAACGGCAAACCCTGGCCACTACTTGGGGTGCGACTGTTGACTATCGCTGTGGTGACTGAAACCCCATTCGTCTGCATGTGTGCTTTTTCGATAATTAAGGTAAAACCCATCTACCACACCACCGATCTCATCTTCTCTCACAACATCTATGCCTCTGTTTCTGCTCTGGAGATGTCTGGCGGCCTAATAGGAGATGAAGAGTTGTATTGTCTGCTAAAATAGAAAAAGGTTGATTTCAGGTGACTTCCATCAATTTCCACACAACTTCAAGTGGGTTTTTATTTTTTGAGGGTAAAGGTTTATAATAATTTTTTTAATGAATTTGAAATTAGGTTTTGGAGCTGGCTGGAAATGCAGCACATCCAAATGCTCCCCTAATCAGACGTTCGGTGAAGATACTTTGTAAAGTTGTTACGGTCCAGTTGAAGGTACGGTTGTTGATGATGTAAAGTTGACTTAAAATTGACTTTGATTTTGTGTTATGTTGGTTAGTTAAATTAATTGATTTTTTTTTTATGTTTTGTGTGTGTGTATAGGCGGAACCAGATACGGATGAGGTTTTTGCCCAAATTACTCTGACACCTGTATCTGATGTGAGTATCATGGGCTTGATGGTGTCAGCTGATCGTCTTTTATGGTGTTTTTAATGTTGATAGTTTTAACATGATAACATCGTTTTTGTTGTGACAGCAAGATGTAACTGCTTCTAAGGACTCTGCACCACCGTCAGAACCACAGTTTCGGGTGCATTCTTTTTGCAAGACGTTGACTGCTTCAGATACTAGCACACATGGTGGATTTTTGGTTTTGAGAAGACATGCTTGTTTTGGTCAAAAATCAAGCAAGGATAATGCAACCAAATATTTTGTTGTGAGGTGTGATGCTTGAATCTATGAACAATTGTATGAACAACTTGCGAATCAAATAAAGAGGTGACACAAGGATTTATACGAGGAAAAAGCCCTTGATCAAGAGTTGATCTCCGGCATAAAAAACCTCGGGTGATGGAAACTACCGATCACCAACTAAGATTAAACAGAAAAAAGTTACAACTCGGGTTGATAACAAGCTTGTTACAAGGATCACTAGTGTGCAAAAGTGTTAAAGTGTATGAAATCGCCAAGTAAACTGCCGAGAGCTGTTCGAGAGTGTGTGTTTTTGCTAAATTAGCCAAGTGTTCTCACTCAAGCTTGTTATCCCCTTTTTAAAATTAGAAATAACTAAACTAACTAACTGTCCGCTAATTGTGCAAGCTCCCCACGATCTCCATAACGTTCACAGGGGCCAAGCACGTGCGGAATATTGAGGGAATATGCTCCACGAATATCGGCAAGACCAAGTCCATGCACATACTCCTGCAAAACGAGCTCACATACAAGGTAGACAACCGTTAGTGTAAGGATAACAATGAGGATCCTGAATCCTGGTCCTGCAACACATTCTGAGGATCCTAAATTCAAACAGAATTAAGGATCCGTGATCCTGGCAGTACTTGAGGATCCTTGATCCTTAGGATTGGAAAATCCTCCCCTAACAATTGCCCCCAAAATATAAGGAGTAAAGTGTAAATTAGAGAGTTATATTTTTTGATCTTATCTGCAACTAACTAACGGATATATAGCCGTTACAATCTAATAGTCGTTGCAAATCATACGTCATTGAAGCGACCTGCCTGCAGAATCATCATTATATATAGGTTAAAGATCAGGACTAATGTGCATTTAAATTCGAGCAATACTCCCTTTAAATCCTCATTCGAAGATCAAACAGGTACTTCTCTCTCCTTTCTCTCTTCACCTTCTTACTCTGTTCCTTCTTTCTTCACCATCATCCATGACCAAGATGATGTTAAGATCTTCACCGGCTAAGGATCACCAAAAGGATAGCCCTCTAAAGAGCCAAGGAATCATCAAAGATTCTCCGAAGGAACGCTGCTGCTTTACTGATCCTGAGATCGACAGGATTCGTCATTGCTTTCCGGCGAACACTGTCTTTAAGCCTTTCGACCCTACCTCCTTGAGTGACTTCGTTTCTGCAACTTGGGTTGCTTTTCCGGCCACCCCATTTCTGATAGGATACTCATATCCTTTCCCTGCTGTCACGGCCCCCGACCTGGTTTTACCCGTTTCAGGAGCCGCGGGACAGAAATCCCGTTGTATTTATTTAATTGAGTTTAACAACGGAAGTTTATCATCAGGATCTTTTTAAAGCTAAAATTTTCCGATTTTTTTTTATTTCACAATTCGGGATAAAACCCCGGTAATTTACAATACTATGATTTCATGGAGAAATCTTTATTTTACAAAACATATTTCTTTATTTTATAAGGAGCCACTTCCTTAAGCTTGCAGTGCTTCCCGACACTTTTCCTGGATTACAACAGATCACCTGAAACATGTTTGAAAAAGGTTTTGTCAGCGGGAAATACTGAGTGAATCATTCTATGTACTAAAACAACCTGTTTGTTATAATTTACAGTATTAAGGAAGATTACAATGTTTCTGATATCAACCAACTACCCACAGTACTTTGTCACTCGACCCATTGGCCCATTCGTCCAATGGTGTCTGTGATTATGGTCATATCACCCCTTGGCTGCCCCAATGGTGAAGATTATCAAGTAATGTATACAAAACCCCACATACCGGCTGTAACTTGGTGATTACATAAACTTAATCACTGTAATTATAACCTTTGAAATAAACATGCTTTTGTAAATAGATTTGATAAAAAGAGAATGACTCACTTTGCAGATTTAATTTGAGCAGAGCCTAGCCTATGGATTAGCGTTGTTAACCTAGTTTAAATAACAATGCGCACAAAACTGGGTTAGTAATCAATACAGCATTTACGATAACTCACGAGATCAAACCCTCACAACGAATGACAAAGTGCGATACTTAAACATCCATCGAATTAACGACGAATGACAAAGTATAACCCTGATGTGGGCAACACTTAAACATCCATTGGATATATTGATCGATCGGACAATGAATCGTAATAGCGATCGAGTTATTACCCTATTTTGCGGCAGCACTTCGTGTTATGTGTGTGTTTTGTAGTAATTAAGCAATATCTCAACGTACGTATGGAATTTTTACGTTGAACTGACACTCAATTGCATGAAACAGACTGTTCTATTTATACTTGAAAATTGTTTCCCCCGCGTGTCGCGAAGGATGTCCCTGTTTCTGTCGCGTGTCGCGGGAGGTAATAATCTACCCTAGGGTAGCCTTGTGTCCCAGTAGGCTTGCTGAGTTGGTTTCGCGTTATTTCAAATTCTTGACAACAAACTGTGTTGATAATACTAATTAGGGTTTACCCCCCCTGAGTTTTAGGGGCCCTGATTCTGATTCCGATCGTTCTGAAAATTTTAGGGTTTACGCAGAATCATTTGGGTGTCTCAATTAGGGTTTCCTATTGGGAACATTAATTAAATAAATATGACTTTTGATGAGAGTTGTTACATTCTCCCTACCTTAATAAAAATCTCGTCCTCGAGATTTACTGGAATAAATGAGGATACTTTCGCTTCATTTCTGATTCCAGCTCCCAAGTGTATTCAGCTCCTCTCTTTGAACCCCACTTGACTTTAACTAGAACTAGTCGCTTATGCTTGAGAAATTTCACCTTTCGATCTTCTATCTGAAGAGGTTTTTCTACAAATTTTAATTTTTCGTTTACCTCTATATCTTGGAGAGGTACTACCAAAGATTCATCTGATAGACATTTCTTGAGATTGGATACATGAAATACATCATGTACTCCAGCTAGTTCTTCGGGTAGTTGTAAACGATAAGCAACTGGTCCTATACGTTGGATCACTGGAAATGGTCCTACGTATCTGGGACTTAGCTTTCCTTTCTTACCGAATCTAACAACTCCTTTCCAAGGAGAAACTTTCAACAATACTCTGTCTCCAACTTGGAATTCTAACGGCTTGCATCTATTGTCTGCATAACTCTTCTGGCGATCTCGAGCCGTCTTCAGCCTTTCCTTGATTTGAGTAATCTTGTCGGTCGTCTCTTGCACTATTTCAGGACCTGACAATTGACTTTCTCCTATTTCTGCCCAACAAACTGGAGTTCTGCACTTTCTTCCATACAGTGCCTCGAATGGGGCAGTTTCAATACTTGAATGATAACTATTGTTATAGGAGAATTCAATTAAAGGTAAATGATCGTCCCAATTTCCACCAAAATCTATTACACATGCTCGGAGCATGTCTTCTAGAGTTTGGATCGTCCTTTCACTTTGCCCGTCTGTTTGAGGATGATATGCAGTGCTTAAGTTTAGTCGAGTTCCCGTTGCTTCTTGGAAACTTTTCCAGAAATGAGAAGTGAAACGACTATCCCTATCTGATACAATGGAGAGTGGAACTCCATGTAGAGATACGACTTTATCTACATACAACTTTGCCAGTCTTTCCATGCTAAAGGTTTCTTTCATAGGTAGAAAGTGAGCAGATTTGGTTAATCGATCCACAATTACCCAAATCGCATCATTACCTTTTCTGGTTTTGGGTAACTTAGTGACGAAATCCATTGTTATGAGTTCCCATTTCCATACTGGCATTTCTAACTGTTGTAATAGACCTAATGGTTTCTGATGTTCTGCCTTAACTTGTGAACAAGTAAGACACTTAGAAACATAACTAGCTATATCCTTTTTCATACATATCCACCTGAAATTTTTTCTTAAATCTTGGTACATCTTATTGTTTCCAGGGTGTATGGTATACCTAGATTTATGAGCTTCCTCTAAGATCTTATTTCTTAATTCTCCCTAATTTGGTACCCAAATTCTGCTTTTGTGGAATCTCCAAATTCCATCATCTCCCTGTTCTAAATCTTTTATTTGTCCCTTCATTCTTTCAGCAACATCTTCTATTGCTGTTTCTTGAAAATGCTTTAGTTGTTCCATTAAATCTAATTGTAGATTTAATCTGAGAGCACGAACCCGTCGTTGTTTCTCATGGTACTTACGACTTAAGGCATCTGCAACTACATTTTCCTTTCCTTCGTGATATTGAATATCACAATCGTAGTCACTTAAGATTTCCATCCATCTTCTTTGCCTCATATTTAACTCTTTTTGCCCAAAAATATATTTTAAACTTTTATGATCTGTATAGACAGTAAATTTACTTCCGTACAGACAATGTCTCCAAATCTTAAGGGCAAAAATTACGGCCCCTAATTCTAAATTATGAGTCGTATAATTTTCTTCATGTTTTTTCAATTGCCTTGAAGCATACGCAATTACTTTCTTGCGTTGCATTAGCACACATCCTAATCCTAGTTTTGAAGCATCACAGTAAACTTCAAAATCTTCAGTCCCTTCCGGTAGAGCTAGGATTGGAGCATTTGTTAATTTCTGCTTCAATATTCTAAAGGCTTCTTCTTGCTTAAGTCCCCATTCAAACTTAATGGCTTTACAGGTTAGCTTAGTTAATGGTACAACTATCTTGGAAAAATCCTTAATAAACCGTCTATAATATCCAGCTAAACCTATAAAACTTCTAATTTCCATTGCTGACTGTGGAACCTTCCAATTGGTAATTGCCTCTATCTTAGCAGGATCTACATGAATGCCTTCATGATTCACCATGTGTCCTAAAAATTGCACTTCCTTTAGCCAAAATTCACACTTCGAGAATTTGGCATAAAGCTTTTCTTTTCTTAACAAAGTTAAGAGTGCATGCAAGTGCTCACAATGTTCAGTCTGACTCTTGGAATAAATAAGCATATCGTCTATGAAGACAATTACAAATTTATCCAAATACGGTTTACAGATCCTATTCATCATGTCCATGAATGCTGCAGGTGCATTCGTTAACCCAAAGGGCATGACTGTAAATTCGTAATGACCATACCTAGTTCTGAAAGCAGTTTTAGGTATGTCTTCTTCTTGTACCTTTAATTGATGATATCCGGAGCGTAAATCAATCTTAGAAAAATATCTAGCTCCTTGAAGTTGATCAAAAAGATCATCAATCCTAGGTAATGGGTATCGATTCTTAATTGTAACCTTATTCAATTCTCTATAATCAATACACAATCTCATTGAACCATCCTTTTTCTTAACAAACAACACTGGTGCTCCCCAAGGGGATGAACTAGGTTGTATGAAACCTTTACTTAGTAATTCATCTAATTGCTTTTTCAATTCTAACATTTCTGTGGGAGCTAACCGATAAGGTGCCTTGGCTATCGGTATAGTTCCTGGAATTAAATGAATTCTAAATTCTACCTCCCTATCTGGTGGTAATCCTGGTAACTCTTCTGGGAATACATCTGGGTATTCTGAGACTACAGGGATCTCCTTAAGTTCTTTGTTCTTAGTATTAATGATTACTTAAATCATATATACTATTCCTTGCTTCCGTTCATAACTAGCAACTTTCATTACTGATATGAACTTCATGGGTTTACGTGGTTTATCTCCTGTAATCGTGATTACTTCTCCAGTAGGTGCCTGAATTTCTATAGAATTCTTATCACAAAGGATTCGAGCATGGTTGGCTATTAACCAATCCATTCCTAATACAACATCGAATTCAGCTAATTTCATAGGTAACAGATTTGCAGAAAATTTATGACCTGAAAGTTCTATTTCTACTTTTTGTAAAACCTGGTCTATTTTAACTGAATTCCCATCTGCGGTTTCGACTGTAAAAATCTGCCTAATGTTGGTTAAAGGTAACTTAAGAGCTTGACAGAATAAAGTATTTATAAAACTTTGGTTTGCACCAGAGTCAAATAATACTTTTGCGTATACGTTGTGAACTAAGAACGTACCAGCTATCACATCTGGAATGAGTTCTGCTTCTTGAGTGGTTAGCTGGAATGCTCTGACATTCTTCTTAGTAGCTCCGTCGGTCGCCTTGGTTTTGTTGTCTGCAGGTTTGACCAATTTAGGACATTCTGTTTTTAAATGCCCTGCTTCCCCACAGTTAAAGCAGATTATGGTTTTCTTTCTACAGTTCTCTTCAAGATGTCCTACAGCTTTGCAAAGGTTACAGATTACATTACATCTTCCATAATGTTTTCTTTTGCAATTCCTGCAGAAAGGTGGATTTGAGGATTGCCCTGTTCCTCTTCTCTTGAAGTTGCTATTATTACCCACCCGAAATCCTTGGGTAATTTTCTGAGCCAGTTCCTTTTTCCTGTTTTCATCTCTTGTGTGTACTAGTTCATCAGTTAGGGTGTTAGCTAATTCCACTGCATCATCAATAGTGCGAGGTCTCGCAGCCTTAACAATGTTGCGGATTTCGCTAATTAATCCCCAAATGTAGCGAGAAATGAGTACCGGTTCTGGCGAAGCCAGTGTTGGTACCACCCTAGCATATTCGAAGAATGTCGAAGTATATCCTCGACAGTCCACATTAACCATCCGATGGTTTAGGAACTTATTTGCCATTTGATCTTTTTCATACTCGGGACAGAATTTTCTCTCTACAAGATTCTTAAATTCTTCCCATTTCATGGCATATGCCTCAATCCTTCTTTTAGCTTGTAATACTGTGTTCCACCATTCTAACGCCCCTTCTTTAAAAAGATTGGAAGCATACATAACTTGATCCTCCTCAACACATTTACTTATAGCAATTACTGCCTCAGTTTTCTCTAACCAACGTAATGCTGCAATAGCCCCTTCATTACCTGCAAACTCAGTTGGTTTACAGGCAAGGAATTCTTTGTAAGTGCAACCAGGTGTTGTTGCTTTCATTTTCTTGAAAATTGGGGCTTGCAGATCATTATTGTTATTAACATGATTCCCGCTTCCGTTTATACTATTACTAAAATTGTCGCCCTGGGTACGTTTACTAGGAATGATTGATTGAGGTTTAATAGGTTTCTGGACAACAGCCATGATTGCTGGAATAGCATTGGCTATTCCTTGTGCAATCCTCTATATCTTGTCTATTTAACAATTGTTCCTCCTGAATTGGCTCAGATTGATTTACTTCATTTACTGGTTCATTACCAATGTTTGCCATCTGATAATTAATTTATAGATAAATAATTAGTATAAAAGAAATAATCCAATGTCACAATTAATTGCATATAATCATGAAAACAAACATACAAACAAAATTGTAATTTTTCTAAAATTCCATTTGTTTTATAGATTATATCATGCCTCTATATACAACCGTTTTATTATTTATCTTACACATACTGATTTTTATTAATATTACTATTACACAATCATAGTCTTACTACCCACTTCTCTCTCGTCACTTGTTTTCCTAAAAACGAAGCTCCCTTTCATCATATTTCCAAGCAATTTGTCCTCCTATCTCTCGGATCCTATTCCCAGCATCCATCAGCTCTTCACCAAAATGGCGAAGTTCAGCCATATTCTCGTTACTCATCGGTGGATTTGGTTGGGGTTCTGGATCGAATTGTGGAAGAAAGGAATAAGGACTGTTGACAATGTTTTGGAATTGCCAGTCATTTGTCCACCATTCATCCATTCCTAAAGGTTGGGTATGGATTATTGGTTCTGGGATTGCTGGTTCAAGATTTATAGGGATTTGGGTTTCAATAGGACGAGTAAAAACATTTGTATTGACAGGCTGAATAGTATCACAGCTTGCCAATATAAAATCTATTTCCTCCTGAAATGTCATTTCCTGATTTTGTTTAGAGCTTTCTCCAATTTCCATCTGAATTTGTCTAGTACCTTTTCCAACCTCCGTTTCTATTTCCTTAGAGTATTCCTCAAATTGTATTCCCATTTGCCTAGATTCTTTCCTGACTCCAGTCTCTAATTCCGGCTGTCTAGAACTTTCCCCGGTTTCAATTTCTTTTCCTTTTTCTAAGGGATTATTTATTTTAGGAAGTCTCTTAGCTGGCTTTTTTCCTACGTAGACGACTTCCCCATACGTATCTCCTTCTTTTCTTTGGTTTTGGCTTTTCCAAAGGTGGAGCGTTGAATTCTATTGGTTGTTCCACATCAGGAAAGTACCCAGTAAACTCTTTAGAAACTTCTATGTTTACGGGGTAGAGGTTGAGATTCTCTAGGGCTCCAGATAGCTCATTCATGCTGTTTAAAATAAATTAAAAATTTTATAACAACTTTCAAAATAACCTTCACGTATTATTGCATACCATATGATTACAAAACAACTGAAATTTAAAACATACTTATGTTTTATTGTAAATTTATTTATTTACTGGATGGATTTTCTAGCTTGTAGGAGATATGGTTTGCTAATTAATTTATTTAGAGATCTGCATTTACTGCTACTGTAGCTAACATATAAAGATCTGCCCATTTTTCGTCTAACTTGTCTTCCCAAGGTGATTTACTGATTAATTCTTAGGTTTCCTTTTTAACATTCTTTTCTCGGGATTTCCTTAATTTCTCCTGACTTTTTCTAATAATTAAACTTCTTTTATCAGGAGAAAGTGGTTCCTAGTATTGGGCTTTTCGAACGAATATTCCTTCTTCAGGAGTTTGGGATGAACTTCCTTTTTCATTTGATGACCTATCTAATTTAAGATAGATATGTGAAAGCTTTTGCTTACCCATACTGTAACTAACAAATAGTCAGTTAATAAAACACATAATCACATAATGGTAATCAGGAAAAATTAAGTATTTCTAAATACTTAATTAGCTTAACTCAGTGGCTCTGATACCACCTTTTTCTGTCACGGCCCCCGACCCGGTTTGACCCGTTTCAGGAGCCGCGGGACAGAAATCCCGTGGTATTTATTTAATTGAGTTTAACAGCGGAAGTTTATCACCAGGATCTTTTTAAAGCTAAAATTTTCCCGATTTTTTTTTATTTCACAATTCGGGATAAAACCCCGGTAATTTACAATACTATGATTTCATGGAGAAATCTTTATTTTACAAAACATATTTCTTTATTTTATAAGGAGCCACTTCCTTAAGCTTGCAGTGCTTCCCGACACTTTTCCTGGATTACAACAGATCACCTGAAACATGTTTGAAAAAGGTTTTGTCAGCGGGAAATACTGAGTGAATCATTCTATGTACTAAAACAACCTATTTGTTATAATTTACAATATTAAGGAAGATTACAATGTTTCTGATATCAACCAACTACCCACAGTACTTTGTCACTCGACCCATTGGCCCATTCGTCCAATGGTGTCTGTGATTATAGTCATATCACCCCTTGGCTGCCCCAATGGTGAAGATTATCAAGTAATGTATACAAAACCCCACATACCGGCTGTAACTTGGTGATTACATAAACTTAATCACTGTAATTATAACCTTTGAAATAAACAAGCTTTTGTAAATAGATTTGATAAAAAGAGAATGACTCACTTTGCAGATTTAATTTGAGCAGAGCCTAGCCTATGGATTAGCCTTGTTAACCTAATTTAAATAACAATGCGCACAAAACTGGGTTAGTAATCAATCCAGCATTTACGATAACTCACGAGATCAAACCCTCACAACGAATGACAAAGTACGATACTTAAACATCCATCGAATTAACGACGAATGACAAAGTATAACCCTGATGTGGGCAACACTTAAACATCCATTGGATATATTGATCGATCGGACAATGAATCGTAATAGCGATCGAGTTATTACCCTATTTTGCGGCAGCACTTCGTGTTATGTGTGTGTTTTGTAGTAATTAAGCAATATCTCAACGTACGTATGGAATTTTTACGTCGAACTGACACTCAATTGCATGAAACAGACTGTTATATTTATACTTGAAAATTGTTTCCCCCGCGTGTCGCGAAGGATGTCCCTGTTTCTGTCGCGTGTCGCGGGAGGTAATAATCTACCCTAGGGTAGCCTTGTGTCCCAGTAGGCTTGCTGAGTTGGTTTCGCGTTATTTCGAATTCTTGACAACAAACTGTGTTGATAATACTAATTAGGGTTTACCCCCCCTGAGTTTTAGGGGCCCTGATCCTGATTCCGATCGTTCTGAAAATTTTAGGGTTTACGCAGAATCATTTGGGTGACTCAATTAGGGTTTCCTATTGGGCAAATTAATTAAATAAATATGACTTTTGATGAGAGTTGTTACACCTGCTTTCACCGAATCCTTCTTTTCACTCACCGGCATGTGCTATGTTCAGGCAATGCCTATGATGTGGAGGGTTTTATATACCTTAGAGAGAATCATCGAGCAAGAAGGCATAGAGTTGGGGATGTCGGAACTTGCTGAACTGTACAACCTTGTGAGCCATGGTTCACACCGCTTTTTATTCAAACACAAACCCAGTGAAGAACACCCAATCCTCAAGACCACCAAAAATGACACCAACTGGAAGAAGCATTTTTTCTTCGTTAGGAGGGATTCTATCCCGGATGGGAAGGATCTCCCCTTAAAGTGGACCACTCATGGTAGGATAGAGGATCCTTATAGAAGGATCATAGGATAACCCAGTTCTTGTGAGGATAACTGACCCCTTTTGTTTCTATTTTGCAGCTATCTCTGTTTCCCATATCATTCCATCACCCGCAACGAAAGAGAGGATCACCGCTTTCTGGAATCTTGATCCTGCAGCAAGATCATTTCAAGCAAACACCAAGGATTCTCAAGAAGTGTCCTCAGGCTCAGTCACAATGTCAAGTAAGTATCCGAGTTTTTATATAATTTAATGTTTAAATGAAAATAAAACAAGAATACTTATCTGTTGTTTTGGATTGGTAGGCGCTGGAAAATCCTAAGGTCAGCCACTCGCTTCAGTGTCAGTGATCTTGACACTGTCACTGCCCGCTCCGGGAAGAAGAAAACTGCTGCCAGCCCCATCGTTCCAGTGCCAAAGCCCACTACCCCCAAGGGTAAAGGAGGAAAGAAAAGGAAGGCTACCGAGGCTGATGACCTGGAAGGCTTGCCTCTTATCCGCCACCAGTTTCAGGAATACTTTGCCGATGTAAGGATCACCAACCTTGCTTCAAAAACTGAAAACAATATCATAACCACCTCTAAAAATAAAGAGTAAATTGCCATTTTAGTCCCTGAGTTTTGTCTAAATTTGCCATTTTAGTCCAAATAGTTTTTTTTTCGCCTCTGGGTCCCTGACTTTTCAATTTTATTGCCATTTTGATCCAACCACCTAACTTCATCCAAAAGTCACAGTCAACTTAGGGGTAGTTTTGTCACTTTACATATTTATTTAGTTTTTTCTATTTTTTAATTAAATAACCTTTTAACTAATAAAAAACAAAACAAAATATAATTATATATATTTACATTCAACATCTGCCAACAATAACTCACCACATTACAACATTCCACCACCACCGCCAACACCAACCCACCACCATCACCATCACCACCACCATCCACTCCACAACCATCACAACCTTCCACCACCGCCACCAAATTCTAAAAACCCTTCATCTCTCCCCTCCTTGTTTTTTCTAACATCCAACTCCGGCCAATCCCTATTTCCGGCCAGCGATCTTTTCTAATCTGGTGAGCTTTTCAATCACCACCCCATCATTCTCATCACTACCAACAAACTATTATGACTACCACCACACCAGAGGAAAAAAAAAACCCAAATTTCAATCTTGCCAATACCTAAATTCCCAAAAGAACCCAAATTTCAATACATTTTTTTCAATCTCAAATACAAACACCTCACCGAGATTAACATTGGTTCAGATGTGACAGTGATGATGATACAAGAAATAGAGTTATGGTTATAGTTGGTGTTTGTTCAGCGGGGTGCAAAGATTGGTGGAATAATAGTAGATTACCGGTGTGATTTATCTTCTCTACTTCTGCAGCGCAGCCGCCACCGGCCGTGGCGGCTAGGGTTTCAATTAGTGAACCAGTTATTGAGGAGGATGGCGGAGATGGTGGTGGTGCAAATTTGATAACAACTTTAGAATGTTTACGTGGTGGAAGTGGGTGGCAGAAGTGGATGATGATGGTGGAGGTGGTTGGTAGAGGTAGGTGATTGTGGTTGAAGTGGGTGGCAGAGGTGGGTGATGGTGGTGGGGCTAGGTGGAAGAGGTGAGTGATGGTGGTGGAGGTGGGTGGAAGAGGTGGGTGACGGTGATAGGGGTGAGTAGCAGAGGTGGGTAACGGTGGTGGAGGTGGAGGTGGGCGGATGTGGATGGTAGATGGTAGTTGATGGGGGGTTACAGAGAGAATAGAGATGAAGAAGAAAAGTCTTCAGAGAGATAGGATTAGAGAGAGAGAGATAATGGGGGATGGGGTAGGGATTGGGTTGGTTTTAATATAAAAATATAAATAAAGTAAATAAAAAAAAGAATAATAATTATAATTATAAATGATTAAAAGAAAAAAAATAATGTGAAACAAGTTGGATGAAAATTGCAAAAACAAAATATAATTATAAAATGACCTAAATACCCATTGACTTAACTGCGTATTTTGGATGGAGTTAGGCCAGATGATCAAAATGGCAACAAAATGGAAAAGTCAGGGACCCAGAGGCGAAAATAAAACTATTTGGACTAAAATGACAAATTTGGACAAAACTCAGGGACTAAAATGACAATTTACTCAAAAATAAACTACAAAATATCTAATCATTTTCACATCTGAATAAACATGTAAAACTAATATTCAATAATATGTTATACAGCAAGAATATGTTACTCTTTATGATAGCAAAATAAGAAAGAACACTGAAACAAGTAACCCTAAATAAAATTCATATCAAACAATTAAAATTAAGTAGAATAAACGGTGCAGGCAATCAATTAACCAAAAGATAACATGCAATCTTCAATTAAAAACGGCATAATGAATATGTTTACCTAACAATTCGAAGCATGAAACTGAAACTTCAACCTCATTGCGGTGTAGAACAGTAGGAAAACTGAGAAGCAAACCCTAGAAAAAGAGATTGATAACGAACACAAACAATTGAAGTAGAAAAAACAAAAATAAAAAATCAGTGTGTTGAATTAGGGTTACATATGAAGAAGAAGAAGAGGAAGAGTAGTCGGTGTTATCCGGTGTCGGGTGCTGAATGCAGAGGAAACAAGTACCACCGCAAAACTCAAAACATAATTAAAAATTAAACATTTTTTTTATTTTTCTCATCAAGGGATAGGGATTAGATTATGCTACCAAAATCATCACTCGAAACCGGATAACACCGACTACTAAGGTTAACATGCGTGGTGCAAATGAAAGGGTAGATGGGTGATGGAAATGATGAACATGAGGTTATATATAAGTTACTAATTAACAAATATTAACTCAAGTCATTGATTGTGTGATTAATACATGTGTGATTAATACATGTTGGTTACGAAATGGAGTGTGCGACTTGTGAAGTTCTTCCAATTTATATTCAATTGATTATAATTAATTGTGATTAAATTTTCATTTGTTTAATTTTTTAATATTAATGTAGAAATACTATTTTACCCCTTGCTAACTTTATTAATTTGTTGTATTGTATGCATAACATATTGTAATTACTTAAATTTTACTGGTACCCTTGTCAAATGCTTTATAAACAAATAATGAAGGTATTTATGAATAGTTCTTTCATTTTTTTTTTGTTTTTTTTATAGTTTTGTCTTGTAGTTGTTTTGTGTTTTTATTTTATGATTTTCCCGATTTTATTTATTGTTTGAAGCTCCTTATAAATAATTCTTTCATTTTTTTTTGTTTTCTATAGTTTTGTCTTGTAGTGGTTATGCGTTTTTATTTTATGATTTTACCGGTTTTATTTGTTATTTGCTTATTACTTAGCACGGTTTTACGACGATTGCGTCTACAACCCAGGAGTCAACATCGGTACCGGTACCGTATTTGTTTTTATGGTTTTCCTCGACATGTTGAATACGGACTTGTATTCGCACTAAAATATTTTTTTTTTGTATAGTAAGCCAAATCAAGAGTATGTACCATACTGGTACCGTAACAAACTGAGCCAATACCAATTGAACAATACCGATACCGGTAAATGTATTTGTTTTTATGGTTTTCAGTTGATATAAAACACATGTCGATTGTTAGGCCGAGTGTCGATATCATGTTGGTACTGTAATTAACTAAACCGATACCGACCAAAAGTCCGCCGTAAAACGAAGAGAATCCAACTAGTTAATTACAATAATAACAGTTTTATTTTTATTAAAAAGATAAAATAATTGATATCATTTATCATAATACTTATTATAATAACTTTATTTTTAAATATTATTAATTAACCATCTATTTCCATCAACTTTCAAATCCTCACAAGTTACTGTACATTCAATTTTTGTAACTTCTTATTAGTCACAAATACACTCACTCCACTACTACACCACAACAACAAGGCTCTCAGCTTTTAGTTTTGACTCTCCTCTCAAACAAACACTTTTTTTTACTCCTTAATTTTTATTTACTTTTAAGTTTTAACCTTTTTGTTTTTTTTTTAATCTTTTACACTTTAACTCTAATAGTTTTCGTCTTTTACAATTTTATAACATCATAATTTTCATCTTTTACATATTTATTATAAACATTTTCTATTTTTAGCCCCAACACTTTTTCATTTTCAACTTTGGTTCCTATACTTTACATCTTTTACAAATTATCGTTTTATGATTTATTCTAAATTTTGCGAGTTAACACACTGCAACGTGCACGTGTGGTTCAACGTTTTTACGGCTATTTTTTATAGTTTAACAACTCCGTCGAAACTCGCGGGTCCTAAGCCGACTTAGTTATTCTTTCTATGTTTTAATTTTTCGGTGTATTTGTCTCTAGTAAACACACCGTAACGTGTATATGTGATTCATCATTTTTACGTTTACTTTTTGTTCGACTTAACGGTTCCACATCAAAGCGCAGGTTGTAGATACCAGCGTTGTAAAAATCGAGACTAAACGGCAACTAGTCGGCGATTGATCTCTAGTCGGTCAGTAACTGAGTAACTTTTCATTAATCAGTCCATTAATCACTAGTCGGCCAGCCAAAAATCGGCGATTCCGATCAGATTCCGGCAAAAAACCTGTACATTTCGGCCAAAACCTTTAAATTCCGTCCGGTTTTCAACCAAACTACGTGAATTCCAACAATTAATCTTGTATACTTAAAAAAATGAGTTGAGTAAGAGTTAAAACCTAGCTATTTAAAATATTTACCTATAAAAATGTGTATATGTATACATAAAACTGAAAATTACATATAAAAAACCCGATCCGATTAATCCTGATTAATCCCGAGTAATTCTGAGTAGTCGCTAGTCCCTACCTCACCGACCGACTAACAACTAGCAAGTTCTCCTACTTGTTCAAAAGAAACAACATACAAAAATAAATAACTGTGAGATCACCCAATATATGCAGGAAAAATAACTTCAAATCGGATAGATTTAACATACTAAGGGGCTGTTTGTTTACATCTGAATGGCTCCATTAAGAGGCAAGCCTCTGAATCGGCCAGAGGCTAAGGTGTTTGGTTCACAAAAACTTCACCTCTTAATGGAACCATTCAGCTCTGAATGGTTCAGCTATTTTTCACATCTGAATACATCTGAATGAAACATTGGACACTCATACCCCTTGCCTTAACAAAACAAACAACCGCCCTTCTCCTCAATACACAGATACATCATCTTTCTCCTCCACAACGAACATCATCTTTCTCCTCACAACCGCCATCATCTCCTCCTCTCCACCACAACTCCGCCGCCCTCCATCCACGTCGCAACAGTCCTCCATCGCAGCGCCCTCCATCTCCACTGCTTCCTCCATCCACCGGCCTCCTCCCTCCACCGGCCTACTCCATTACGTCGGCCTTCTTCTGCAGCCACTGTTCTACATCGCCTCTCCTCTACCACGTCGGCCTTCCTCTGTAACCGTTGTTCTCATCATCTCTCCTCCACAGGTACATGATGTTTATATAAAATAGGTTCAGGTTATGGGTTATGTTCTGAGCCCTAATTTTTCATTGTTTTTAAAGTTTTGATGTGTCGTTGGAACGTGCAAATTGGTGATATTGGAATGTGAAACATGTTAAATTTGAGTTGTTATTTTCATTGTATAATAGTATCGATTCAAGCCCCAGATTGTTAATTGTTTGGTTAGATTGGTATATTGATTGTTACAAAGTAGTTCAGAGGGGTAAAAATGTCATTTTACGCTGTCATTCAGAGGTGCAACCAAAAATCAGTTTACTGGTTCAGCACTTATTGATTCAGAGACTCTTACCCATTCAGACCTCTTATTCATTCAGCACTTATTGGTTCAGATGTTGCCAAACAGCCCCTAATTTTTTCATGCTACATATGATTACATATAATTTTATTGTCTTTGGGCTAAAGCCATTTGGTGGGCATGGCTTAAGTTAAATGGGCCGGATCCGTTGTGCATATGAGTGGAAGCTTTAAATTCGATTAGGAAGCTATATAAAAGGATCTAAGGATTCGAAGCGCATGGTGGAAGAAGCTATTATCCTCACAACAATCTGGAAAATGTGGAAATTCAGAAATAATGTAATTTTTGAAGACGTTCGAGTGGCAGTTCCAAAATTGGTCGAATATATTAAAGAGGAATCGTTTTTGTGGATTAAAAATAGGTCTAAGTTCGGGGATCTTAATTGGGAGCGTTAGTGTGATTTTAATGTTAGGGACCTAGTCGGGTAATGTTGTTTTTCCTCGTTCTTTTTTTAGGACTTCCAACGTCTAGCTGGACCCTTCTTTTGGCATTAAAATGTTGTCGTTGGTTGTTCAAAAAAAAAAAAAAAAAAATAGGCTATCTGCTAACCGAGACCAAAACTTAAGCCGAATCTCGTTTCATAACTCAAATCCCTTCATTTGACTCCAAACTTCATTTGAGCCATGACTCAGTACTATAAATCACAATATGGTATTAGAGAACTTCTCAAAATCAACTTTAAACATTAATATATATATATATATATATATATATATAGGGAGAAGATCATGCGAGAACCACCTCTTATTGCGAGAACCGCGAGAACCAATGTAAACACAACCAAAAATGCCTAAAAATAACTAAAAATCACACAATTTTTTTTTAATATTTTTTATATAAAAATCGCTACTTTTCGAAGCAAAAAAAAAATTAAATTTTTTTTTGCCACTAAAAGTAGCGATTTGAGAATAAAATATATTAAATTTTTTTTTTAAAGATTTTTTTAGGTTTTTTGGGGGTTTAGTTTTTAGCATTTTTCCTTGGGGTGGGGGGGGGGGTTAGGTTTTTTGAACCGTTAGATCTTTGATCTATTGGTTGAGATCAATAGGGACCAAATTATAAATTGTGTTTTAATTATATGGACTGATTTGAAAATTGTATGGGTAATAGTGTCTTTGTAAATGTTTCAAATTAGGTAACCTCTCCTAAATTCTAGTGATTCACTCCTAAATTCTAGCGATTCAAATTTAACTGCTAAAATCTATCGATCCTAAATTCTAAAAATACAGAAATATGTAACTGCTACAAGAAATGTATAACACTATACATCCATCATATAACACTATACATCCATCATATAACACTATATAACACTACATAACACCATATAACACTATGTAACACCATATAACACCATATAACACTATGTAACACTATATCTATACTATATATAATATACATATCCAAAGGACTTCTTAAGGTCATTGAAATTTCCTTAAAACACCCCTAAAGCATGATGTACAAGTCTTTTATGCACAATATTATTTACAATCTCAATTATACCCTCACTAAAAAAACACGGATACACATTAGGGTTTCAGGGGTCTTTCACTTCTTATCCTCCTCCATCTACTAGGGTTTCTGGCGATTCAAGAAGACCAGATCTGTGCGTTTCCTCTTTAGATCTGTGTTTGTTTCTTCTTCAGATCTATGATTCTCTTCAGATCTGCGCAATTAGCCAGCATCGCACCCACCTTGCAGCCCTGATGACACCTAAAACGGAAAACCCTGGCCACTACTTGGGGTGCGACTGTTGACTATCGCTGTGGTGACTGAAACCCCATTCGTCTGCATGTGTGCTTTTTCGATAATTAAGGTAAAACCCATCTACCACACCACCGATCTCATATTCTCTCACAACATCTATGCCTCTGTTTCTGCTCTGGAGATGTCTGGCGGCCTAATAGGAGATGAAGAGTTGTATTGTCTGCTAAAATAGAAAAAGGTTGATTTCTTGTGACTTCCATCAATTTCCACATAACTTCAAGTGGGTTTTTATTGTTTGAGGGTAAAGGTTTATAATAATTTTTTTAATGAATTTGAAATTAGGTTTTGGAGCTGGCTGGAAATGCAGCACATCCAAATGCTCCCCTAATCAGACGTTCGGTGAAGATACTTTGTAATGTTGTTACGGTCCAGTTGAAGGTACGGTTGTTGATGATGTAAAGTTGACTTAAAATTGACTTTGATTTTGTGTTATGTTGGTTAGTTAAATTAATTGATTTTTTTTATGTTTTGTGTGTGTGTATAGGCGAAACCAGATACGGATGAGGTTTTTGCCCAAATTACTCTGACACCTGTATCTGATGTGAGTATCATGGGCTTGATGGTGTCAGCTGATCGTCTTTTCTGGTGTTTTTAATGTTGATAGTTTTAACATGATAACATCGTTTTTGTTGTGACAGCAAGATGTAACTGCTTCTAAGGACTCTGCACCACCGTCAGAACCACAGTTTCGGGTGCATTCTTTTTGCAAGACGTTGACTGCTTCAGATACTAGCACACATGGTGGATTTTTGGTTTTGAGAAGACATGCTTGTTTTGGTCAAAAATCAAGCAAGGATAATGCAACCAAATATTTTGTTGTGAGGTGTGATGCTTGAATCTATGAACAATTGTATGAACAACTTGCGAATCAAATAAAGAGGTGACACAAGGATTTATACGAGGAAAAAGCCCTTGATCAAGAGTTGATCTCCGGCATAAAAAACCTCGGGTGATGGAAACTACCGATCACCAACTAAGATTAAACAGAAAAAAAGTTACAACTCGGGATGATAACAAGCTTGTTACAAGGATCACTAGTGTGCAAAAGTGTTAAAGTGTATGAAATCGCCAAGTAAACTGCCGAGAGCTGTTCGAGAGTGTGTGTTTTTGCTAAATTAGCCAAGTGTTCTCACTCAAGCTTGTTATCCCCTTTTTAAAATTAGAAATAACTAAACTAACTAACTGTCCGCTAATTGTGCAAGCTCCCCACGATCTCCATAACGTTCACAGGGGCCAAGCACGTGCGGAATATTGAGGGAATATGCTCCACGAATACCGGCAAGACCAAGTCCATGCACATACTCCTGCAAAACGAGCTCACATACAAGGTAGACAACCGTTAGTGTAAGGATAACAATGAGGATCCTGAATCCTGGTCCTGCAACACATTCTGAGGATCCTAAATTCAAACAGAATTAAGGATCCGTGATCCTGGCAGTACTTGAGGATCCTTGATCCTTAGGATTGGAAAATCCTCCCCTAACAAATGCCCCCAAAATATAAGGAGTAAAGTGTAAATTAGAGAGTTATATTTTTTGATCTTATCTGCAACTAACTAACGGATATATAGCCGTTACAATCTAATAGTCGTTGCAAATCATACGTCATTGAAGCGACCTCCCTGCAGAATCATCATTATATATAGGTTAGAGATCAGGACTAATGTGCATTTAAATTCGAGCAATACTCCCTTTAAATCCTCATTCGAAGATCAAACAGGTACTTCTCTCTCCTTTCTCTCTTCACCTTCTTATTCTGTTCCTTCTTTCTTCACCATCATCCATGACCAAGATGATGTTAAGATCTTCACCGGCTAAGGATCACCAAAAGGATAGCCCTCTAAAGAGCCAAGGAATCATCAAAGATTCTCCAAAGGAACGCTGCTGCTTTACTGATCCTGAGATCGACAGGATTCGTCATTGCTTTCCGGCGAACACTGTTTTTAAACCTTTCGACCCTACCGCCTTGAGTGACTTCGTTTCTGCAACTTGGGTTGCTTTTCCGGCCACCCCATTTCTGATAGGATACTCCTATCCTTTCCCTGCTTTCACCGAATCCTTCTTTTCACTCACCGGCATGTGCTATGTTCAGGCAATGCCTATGATGTGGAGGGTTTTATATACCTTAGAGAGAATCATCGAGCAAGAAGGCATAGAGTTGGGGATGTCGGAACTTGCTGAACTGTACAACCTTGTGAGCCATGGTTCACACCGCTTTTTATTCAAACACAAACCCAGTGAAGAACACCCAATCCTCAAGACCACCAAAAATGACACCAACTGGAAGAAGCATTTTTTCTTCGTTAGGAGGGATTCTATCGCGGATGGGAAGGATCTCCCCTTAAAGTGGACCACTCATGGTAGGATAGAGGATCCTTATAGAAGGATCATAGGATAACCCAGTTCTTGTGAGGATAACTGACCCCTTTTGTTTCTATTTTGCAGCTATCTCTGTTTCCCATATCATTCCATCACCCGCAACGAAAGAGAGGATCACCGCTTTCTGGAATCTTGATCCTGTAGCAAGATCATTTCAAGCAAACACCAAGGATTCTCAAGCAGTGTCCTCAGGCTCAGTCACAATGTCAAGTAAGTATCCGAGTTTGTATATAATTAAATGTTTAAATGAAAATAAAACAAGAATACTTATCTGTTGTTTTGGATTGGTAGGCGCTGGAAAATCCTCAAGGTCAGCCACTCGCTTCAGTGTCAGTGATCTTGACACTGTCACTGCCCGCTCCGGGAAGAAGAAAACTGCTGCCAGCCCCATCGTTCCAGTGCCAAAGCCCACTACCCCCAAGGGTAAAGGAGGAAAGAAAAGGAAGGCTACCGAGGCTGATGACCTGGAAGGCTTGCCTCTTATCCGCCACCAGTTTCATGAATACTTTGTCGATGTAAGGATCACCAACCATGCTTCATTATCCTGCCCACTTAAGGATCACGGATCCTGAACTTTATCTTGTCTTTTTTGCAGAAATTCGCTGAGATCGAAATGTTGTTTGACGCATATGTTGAAGAGGCTGAGCAGAAGCATCTGGAGTTCCAAAAGATCTTCCTGGCCAAGGATCAAACCATTTCCTCCCTCGAGAAAGATCTCGCTCTAGCAAAGCAGCAGGTGGTCATGGCCCAGATAAATGTTGATCATGAGAAGCATGAGGTGCTGGAGGATGCTAAAGTCTCTGCTGCCATCACCATGTACAAAATCAAGCTGCAAATGGCCCAGGAGGCTGAGGATCCTGACTTCGACAGGACCACTTGGGACAAAGAGGGCTGGAAGGCGAAGCTGGCTGAGCTAGATGATGAGGAGGAGGCTACCAAGGTCTTGGCGATTGAGGCAAGTGGCAGCGGGAAGGATCAAGCTGGTGATGCTGATGCTGGTGGTGATGCAGCCAAGGTGTGAGCTGCAGGAATGGGCGATGATGGACATTTCTAGACGCGGCCGGAGCCCATTTTTTAGGATTTGGTAGTGGTTTTTGGTTATGATGTTTTTATTTCAAACAATGATGGTCTGTAATAACTAAACAATAGCTATTAGGGTTGAGGATCATGGATCCTTTGAACAATAGGTAGGATAATAGGTGGTGGAGGGATCCTCTCTTTGGGGGATGAAACCACTTGTTATCCTGCCATCTTTTATTTCCTGCACTTTTAAGACCTGTTAACAATGGACACCCTTTGCCAACCCAAGTGGACGGGCCACAGTTTGCTGGTAGAAACTTGGGTTGGCAATTTTGACAACCTTTAAGGGTTTAACATTTTGTGAATAAATAAAACTTTAATCTTTTGGCTATTTCTTGTGTTGTTATTCTTGTTAATTCTTCATTTTTCAACTGTTGTTATATACTTTCTTTGAATTCATAAGTAAAGAATAAAGGTTTAATAAATCATGTCAAAAAGTTTTAGGATATGATCAAGGATCAAATATCCTATAATTTATTAATTCAAAAAAGCAGTATAGTTCAAGGATCATGTGTCCTGTTGTCAAAGGATAAGGGTCACTTATATAAATAGTGAATAAAATTAAAATGATCAAGGATCATACCTGAGAATCCAAGTTAGGATCCTAAACCTTTAACATTTACAATCAGGATAACCAAAAGACAAACCTTAGTAAAAGGTAAGGATCAAGGATCCTTAGCTGTTTAACTTCAAAAACCTGAAATGGAACATAACTTGGGACTAAGCCAATATAAGAGAAAAGTTAGCAACTGGGGACAAGCCCAACAATTCTGGGGACAAGCCCAATATACTAGGGACAAGCCCAAAAAACTGGGGACTAGCCCAAAAAACTGGGGACAAGCCCAAAGGATCTTGTGTAAACTGGAGTACGGCCCTCACTGGCGACTATCCAAACTTAGTGACATGAAAATGCCAAAACCTTAGCTAACGTGAAAACGTTAGAAACCTTAGGAACGGATGTATGGTACGTCTACCATTATACGTGGGATCCCCGATACAGCCAGTACAATGAAATTGTCAGCCCCTAAAGCGTGTACTGGTCCCATTGCCATGAACTGTACCAGGATCATCGTGCGCTACTGGTGATACTGGGAACAGGCCCAAATAACTGGGGTCAAGCCCAAATAACTGGGGTCAAGCCCAAAAACCTGGGGACAAGCCCAAATAACTGGAGACTTCTGTGGATACTCAATCCTTCGTTAAGGATACATGAACCTTCTGCAAAACTCATAATCAAGTGAAAGGAGGATAAAGGATCCAGGATCCTTTTCCTTGTATATAGGATAATTAAAGAATGAAATAGTTTGAGATTAGATCATTACCAAAATGAGGATCATCCATCCTCTAAGGATCCTTCAAGGATATGGATCATGAATATTACTAAGGATCACAAATCCTTCTCACATGAAGTATTTCTTCAGGTGGACAGCATTCCAAGCTCTTGGTAGCAAATCACCTTCCATTGTTAGCAATCGATATGCCCCCTTTCCAGCCTCAGCTTCAATCAGGTAGGGGCCTTCCCACTTTCGTGCCAATTTTCCATCAGCAGGATTTGTGGTATTCTGAAATGCTTTCCTTAATACCATATCACCAACTTGGAACTTCCTGATCCTGACATTCTTATTGTTAGGGGTGGATTTCTAAATGGCCCGTGATCCTCAAATATTATCCTGTTTGGTGATCCTTACTTCTGTGTCAGTTAGTGATCCTCAGAAGTGCTTCAGGATCAGGATCATGGATCATCCTAAGGATCCTTATACTAATGATTGTCTGTTTTGAATTCTTAACTATTTTGCAGGAATATCAAGTGGGACTTGGTCTTGGCGATATTTCTGGAGAATATACTAAGTCTATTCCGCACGTGCTTGGTCAGAAATGGACGTTGTGGAGTCGTGGAGGACTTGCACCATTTGCGGATAGTTTGTTATTTAGATTTTTATTAGATTTAAATGGGGTAGCGAGCTAATTAGACACAACTTATGCTATTTTTGGCTACACACACTCTTGCAACCGCTCACAACAGCTCTCGTTCATTCACTTAGCAATTTCGTACACTTTTTACACATTACACTATAGTGATCCTTGTATTTAGCTCGCTATCATCCGAAGTTGTAACTGATTACTTGTTTAATTTGAGTTGGTGATCGGTAGTTTCCATCACCCGGGGTTTTTTGTGCCGGAGATCAACTCTTGATCAAGGGCTTTTTCCCCGTATAAACCTTGTGTCACTTGTCATTTATTTTTCATAGTGATCCTTATTGCTATAAACCAATTCAAGCATCATACCCCGTAACAGAGAGTTTGGTTACATTATCCTCGTCTGATTATTTGACCAAAACAGTTTGGCGCCCACCGTGGGGCAATTGGTGCTTCATTTCTATGAAATTCTCCTCTCTGTGATCATTCTGGTTCATTGCATACGAGCAGATGGCTTCATCATCAAAGAATACCTCCAGTGCGATGTCTGCAGTCAATTCATCCCAGGGCATTCCACCTTTGCCTCCACCACCTTCTGGACCTCAGAAAAATGCCGAGAAGAAACCAACTCCCATTTTCTCAAAACCTCCAACTTCTTCTGCTTCTTATACTCCTACTACTAGTGACTTGTTTACTCTGATTTTGCAGATGAAGGAGCATATCCAGCAGCAGGACAAGACCAATGAAAGGATCCTTAGAGAAATTGGAGACATCAAGAAACAAAAGAGATCGGCAGAGGATCATTCCCCACTAATGCCCAGATCTTTGAATTTTGATACTCCGGTTATAACTTCTCAGCCTTCAGTGGTTCCAGACGTTCAATACGTTGGAGGACCAAAAGGAGTGCATTACGGGTCGTCAGCAATGACTCAGGCTTCAGGGTTACACTTCCAACCATCAGGATTCCATCCTCAGCATATAGGATCCTTTGCAAGCTCAGGAGGATACGCGGGAGCGCAGTAGATTCAAGGGTACTGGCCGTTTCAAGGATCCACCCAGGTTCAAGGATCCTCCCAAGTTCAAGGATCCTCCCAAGTTCAAGGATCCTCCTATGTTCCAAGATCCTCCCAAGTTCAAGGATCCTCCCAAGTTCAAGGATCCTCCTATGTCCCAGGATCCTCCCAGACCCAAGGATACTCACAGTTTCAAGGATCCTTCCAGATTCCGGGATCCTTAAGGAGTTTGCAATCAGGAAGTCCTGACATCCATCAGGGAGATTTCATTCCAATGCAAACCATTGCTTCTACTGGTCCATCGGTCATTCCAGAGCCCCAACAATATGGATTAACATCCACTCTTCCTAATTTGAATCCAATGGGAGGTAACACTTTTAATAATTCTTATACTACTAACCATGGTCTTATGCAGGATACAGGTATCAATCATGCCATGGCCAGAGAATTACAAAAGTTAAAGGACATGATATCAAGTGTCCCAGGAGTGGTCAAGCCTATCCCAGAGATTGCAGATGGGAGCCACAAGATATCTCGTTTTGCACCACCAATCTGTGATGCCGAGATACCCAAGAGGTTCCATGTACCTACCATGAAGTTGTATGATGGTTCAACGGATCCTGAGGAACACATAGCTCAATACAGGGAAAGGATGGAGATCAACCCCATCCCAGAAAGGTTAAAGGAAGCATGTCTGTGCAAGGGATTTGGATCCACTCTTACTGGATCGGCTCTTAAATGGCTGCTAAGTCTTCCCCCTTACTCTATTACCTCATTTGCTAATCTAGTTAATCTATTTAATAACCAGTTTTCTTGTAGTAGAAAATTTGAGCGTTTAACTAGTGATCTGTATAGGATAACCCAGGGTTATAATGAATCATTAAGGGATTATATCACTAAATTTAGTAAAGAATCCTTAGATATTCCTAACCTGGACATAGCTACGGATGTTGAAGCCTTTAAAATGGGACTGCTTAGGGATTCGTTATTCTATGATGATCTTGTTATGACACCATGCAGGAACCTAGATGAGGTAAGGACCCGGGCCCTTAGGTTCATCCGGCTAGAGGATGACAAAAGGATCCAGGAGAGGTTAGCAGGATCCTCAAAGCAAGAGAAGCAAGGATCCTCATTCAGGAACAACAAGTTCAGATCTTATAATAAATCCGATAACCAGAATGTGCATGCTGTTGAACAAGAAGAAGATGATGAGGATTATCCTCCAATCTCCGAGTATTGTTTTTCTGTTGATAACAATGAACTAATCCTTGCGATGCAGAATTTAGGTGATAAAGCTAGATGGCCCAGAAAAAATGATAGACCAGCTGCAACTAAAGATAAACCAAAGTGGTGTGCATACCATGAAGATTTTGGGCATCTCACAGAAGAATGCATCGCATTGAGAAAAGAAATTGGATACTTGTTGAGCAAGGGGCACTTGAAAGAATTATTGGGGAGAAAGAAGTCAAGGACTCAGGATCCTGAAAGGATCCCAGAGAAAGCTCCAGCCCCTCCAGCAGATGCACAAATTATAAACTTTATATCTGGAGGATCAGACATTTGTGGGACATCCTTCTCTGCAGCCAAAAGACATGCAAAAGAAACTAAGATGGATAATGGAGATAGACCCATTCGAACATCCAGTGTCTCCGAAGGAAAAGTTATAACTTTCGATAAGGATGATCGTGTTGACATCCAGGATCCTCATCATGATGGTTTGGTTATCACTCTTTTTATTTCTAACCATTTTGTTCGCAGGATCCTTATAGATGGAGGAAGCTCTGTGAACATTATCCAGCTTGATGTTCTCAAGAAGATGAACATCCCTGAATCCGACATCATACCAAGATCCTCTGTGCTCGTGGGATTCAGTGGCGAGACTAAGAATACTCTGGGGGACATTAAACTCCCAATCTATATCGAAGGCCTACATTCTTACCAAAAGTTTTGTGTTATTGACTGTTTATCTTGTTGTAATGTGATCCTTGGCAGGCCTTGGATACACGATATGAAGGCAGTCCCGTCCACTTATCATCAATGTGTGAAGCTTCCTAGTCCTTGGGGAATAGTGAAGATTGATAGTGATCAGCAAGAGGCTAAGAACTGCTACACCTCATCAATGAAACCAGCGTCAAAGTCTAGGGAGCAATAGCAATCAAAGTGTCCTCCAAGGGACGTCTTGGAGGCAAGAGAACAGGATATAGTAGAAATCCTTATGGATCCTGATGATCCTGAATCTATAGTTTATATAGGATCAGGGATCCTTGGCAAAATGAAGGAAGACCTCATATCCTTCCTCAAAAGGAGAAAGACTACCTTTGCATGGAAACATGAAGACATGACAGGTATATCTAAAGATGTAATCACTCACAAACTTGGCATTGATAGGTCCTTCAAACCAATCCATCAAAGGAGAAGGAAATTTGCACCAGAAAGAAATGCCATTATCCAAGAGGAGGTAGAGAAATTACTCCGAGCAGGTATGATTAGAGAGGTCAAGTATCCAAGATGGTTGGCCAACGTGGTTGTTGTTCAAAAGAAAAACAGAAAGTGGAGGGTATGTGTCGATTTCACCGATTTAAATAAGGCATGTCCCAAGGATCCTTTCCCATTACCCCACATTGACTCCATGGTGGATGAAACTGCGGGTCATGAACTGTTAACTTTTATGGATGCTTCATCTGGATTTCAACAAATTCAAATGGAACCATCCGATCAAGAGGATACAGCTTTCATGACTCCAACTGGTATATACTACTATATTGCTATGCCATTCGGACTAAGAAATGCAGGTGCAACTTATCAAAGGCTAGTGAATATGATGTTCAAGGATCAGATTGGACAAACTATGGAGGTTTACATAGACGATATGGTGGTAAAATCAATAAAGGCTGAGGATCACCTAAGAGACTTGGAGGAAGCATTCAATATCCTTGACAAATATAATATGAAGCTAAATCCTTCAAAATGTCACTTTGGTGTTAAAGCAGGTAAATTCTTAGGATATATGGTGACAAAGAGAGGCATTGAAGCCAGTCCAGAACAAATCAAAGCAATAGTGAACATCAAGTCCCCTACCAATGCTAAGGATGTTCAGAGGTTAACAGGCAGAATTGCAGCTTTAAACAGATTCATATCCAAATCCTCAGAAAAGTGCAAGGAATTCTATGATATCCTAAGGAAGAACAAGAAATTCGAGTGGACTGAGAAGCATGAAAGTGCCTTAAGAGCTCTTAAGGATTACCTATCCTCGGCCCCAGCTTTGATGAAACCAGAAAAAGGAGATGTGTTATCCTTATATCTTGCGCTATCCTCAAAAGCAGTAAGTGCCGTCCTTGTTAAGGATCACGAAGGTACACAACATCCTGTCTATTATGTAAGTAAGAGTTTACTTGATGCTGAATCCAGGTATTCACACTTAGAAAAACTTATCCTTGCATTAATTATGGCATCTACCAAATTAAGACATTATTTTGAAACTCATGTTATTATCGTTAAAACTAATTTTCCAATCAAGAATGTCCTCAGGAAACCTGAAATGTCAGGAAGGATGGCTAAGTGGGCAGTGAAGCTAAGTGCATACGATATAAGATATGAGCCCAGGACAGCCATTAAATCCCAAGCATTAGCTGACTTTGTGGCAGATTTCAGTAGTGATTTGCAAAAGGAAGCTGAATTAGAAGTCCAGCAGCTAGAAGAGACCAAGGATCCTTGGATACTCTACACTGATGGATCCTCAAACATCAAGGGAACAGGGCTTGGAATCCTACTAAAATCGCCACAGGGGGACATAATACCCCACTCTATAGCTTGTGAGTTCCAAACCACTAACAATGAGGCTGAATACGAAGCCTTGATAGCTGGCTTGCAAATCGCTAAGCATATGAGGATCAGGTATCTTGAGGTACATGTAGATTCTTTGTTAATCACTAATCACTTTAATGGATCCTACGCTGTTAAAGGGGAAAAGCTAATCAAATATTTGGAGTTAGTCAAAGAATTGGCACTCTCTTTTGTATCCTTTAGTTTGACACAGGTACCAAGGGAAGAGAATGCAGAGGCAGATGCACTAGCCAATTTAGGATCATCCATGAAGATCCCGGAGGATATCAAGATCCCTATTATCCATATCCTGACCCCGGCTATCGAGGATCATGTGACTATGGAGATAGGAGAAGATTCTGCAATTATCCCTAGTGAGGATACTCAAACTCATTCAGGATCATGGATCCTCCCAATCATGAGATATTTACAACATGGAGAGATTCCTACAGGAGAAAACCCTAGGGCTTTCAAAATTAAGGTATCTCAATTCACAATTTTAAATAATATGTTGTACAAACGATCTCTTGCAGGACCATACTTAAGATGCATTGAGGATCCTGAAATCCAAGAAGTTTTAAAAGACTTCCATGAAGGAGATTGTGGAAACCACACTGGGGGCAGGGCGTTATTTTCAAGGATCCTGAGGACAGGATACTACTGGCCAACCATGAAGAGAGATGTTGTGGAGTATGCTAAGAAATGTGATCCTTGTCAGAGACACAGCAATATCCTTCATCAACCAGCTGAATTATTACATCCTATATCCTCCACTTGGCCATTCATGAGATGGGGCATGGATATAGTTGGTAAGCTTCCTAAGGCACCTGGTGGAAAAGTGTTCATGCTTGCTATGACTGATTACTTCTCCAAGTGGATAGAGGCCGAAGATTTTGCCCAAGTCAGAGAAAAGGAAGTTATATCCTTCATTAAAAGAAATATTATAACTAGATTTGGTATTCCTTCTGAAATTATATGTGATAATGGTTCCCAATTCATTGGGGGCAGAACCACTAACTTTTGTGACAGCTGGGGGATTAAGATGATAACATCAACACCAGTCCACCCACAAGCTAATGGTCAGGCAGAATCCTCTAATAAGATCATCATCAACAATTTGAAGAAGAAGCTTGGATCCAAGAAGGGGAAATGGGCAGAAGAATTACCTTATGTGCTTTGGGCTGATAGGACAACTCCTAAGAATGCTACAGGTCAAACTCCATTCTCTTTGGTATTTGGGGCAGAATCAGTGATCCCTACAGAAATGGTGGTTCCAACTGCTAGAACCAGTATTCGTGATCCTGAGGAAAATGAGGAGAACTTGGTTCAAGACCTGGATACCATAGAAGAAATCAGAGATTTGGCAAGGATAAGGATGGCCAGTTATCAGCAAAGAATGGCCGGTGCCTACAACAAAAATGTTAGGATCAGGAAATTCCAAGTTGGTGATATGGTGCTAAGGAAAGCATTTCAGAATACCACCAATCCTGCTGATGGAAAGTTGGCACCAAAATGGGAAGGCCCCTACTTGATTGAAGCTGAGGCAGGAAAGGGGGCATATCGATTGCTAACAATGGAAGGTGACTTACTACCAAGAGCCTGGAATGCTGTCCATTTGAAGAGATATTTCATGTGATAAGGGTCCATGATCCTCACATGATAAAAATCCTTAAAGGATCCTTAAAGCACAGATGATCCTCATTTTTGGTAACATTCTAATCTTAAACTATTTCATTTCCTTACTTTTTCACATAAGGATAAGGATCTTGCATCCTTTATCCCCATTTCACGAGATTTTGAGTTTTGAAGGTTCAGGTACTCTTAGCAAAAGCATGATTATCCACACAAGCAACCAGTTACTTGGGTTTGACCCCAGTTGTTTGGGTTTAACCCCAATTTCGCCAGTAGCGCACGATGATCCTGGTATAGTTCATGGCAGTGGGACCAGTACTCGTTTTAGGGGCTGATAATTCCATTGTACTGGCTATACCTAGGATCCTACGTATAATGGTAGACGTACCATACATCCGTTCTTAAGGTTTCTAGCGTTTTCACGTTAGCTAAGGTTTTGGCATTTTCATGCCACTAAGTTTGGATAGTCGCCAGTTAGGGCCATACTCCAGTCTACATACGATCCTTGGGCTTGTCCCCAGTTATCCTTGGGCTTGTCCCCAGTTATCCTTTGGGCTTGTCCCCAGTTGCTAACCTTTATGGCTTACTCCCAAGTTATGTTCTATTTCAGGTCTTTAAAGATAAACAACCAAGGATCCTTGATCCTTACCTTTTACTAAGGTTTGTTCTGTGGTTATCCTATTTATGGTATTAAGAGTTAGGATCCTAACTTGGATCCTCAGGTATGATCCTTAACTATTTTGATTTTATTCATTGATTATTTGAATAACCCTAATACTTTGACAACTGAACTCATGATCCTTAAAGTATACCACTTTTTGGAATTTTTCAACTATAGGATATTTGATCCTGCATTATATCCTAAGTTTTTTTATCTAAGTTGTTTAACTTTTCTTAATCAGACAAGTGTAAGTCAAAACAATTGAAAAATAAAACAACAAGGATATCAACACAAGATAAGCCAAAAAAGATTAAGGTTATTTTATTAACAAAAGCTTAACCATCGAAGGTTGTCAAAATTACCTACCCCGAGCATCTACCAGCAATACGTGGCCCGTCCGCTGGGGTAGGTAAAGGGTGTCCATTGTCTAAAGGTCTTACTAGTGCAGGAATTAAGAAGATGGCAGGATCACAATGGCTTCATCCCCCAAACAGAGGATCCCCCCACCAGTTGTAATCCTACCTATTGTCCAAAGGATCATTCATGATCCTTAACCCTAATAGCTATTGTTTAGTTATTACAAACCATCATTGTTTTAAAAACATCACAACCACAAAAAACTACCACCAAATTTAAAAATTGGGCTCCGGCTACGTCTAGGAATGTCCATCATCGCCCAATTGTGCAGCCTACACCTTCGCTGCATCCTTGTCCCCTCCAGCTTCGGTATCCTTAACCTGATCCTTCCCGCTACCTCCAGCCTCGATCGCCAAAACCTCCTCAGCCTCCTCATCATCTTCAAGATCAGCCAACCTTGCTTTCCAGCCCTCAACATCCCAGCTGCTTCTGTCGAAGTTAGGATCTTGAGCTTCCTGGGCCATCTTTAGTTTTGTCTGGTACATTGTGATGGCAGCAGAGACCTTTGCACCTTCTATGAGATCATGCTTCTCATAGTAGATGTCGATCAGGATTTTAGCTGTCTTAGTCTTGGCATCTTGAAGGGCTTTTTCAAGATCAGCAATCTTAAGATCCTTAAGCACTGCCACTTGTCGGAGGTCAGCAATCTTCCTATCTAGCTCCTCGACGCTTCCCACATAATCTTCAATCTCAGCAAATTTCTGCAAAGAAAAAGACAAAGCAATTCAAGATCAGATGATCCTCAAATGAGTAGGATACCTAGGCAGAATTGGTGATCCTCACGTCATTGAAGTATTCGAGGAACTGGTGGCGGATCAGTGGTAGGCCTTATAGGTCCTCTGTGTCAGAAGTTTTCCTCTTCTTGCCACCCCTTCCTTTAGTGGGTGCCTTGGGAATGGAGATGCTAGGACTGGTAGTGGACCTCTTCTTCCTGGATCGAACAACATCAAGATCGGTTGTGTTGAATTGGGAGGCAGGCTTGGAAGATTTTCCGGCACCTACACATTTAAAGCAAGATAAGTATCCTTATCCTATTTCAATTTAACTATTTACTTTAATATTCAACTATACAAAAAGCAGGATACTTACTTGACATGGTGATGGAACCTGAGGATACTTCTTGTGAGTATTGGGTTTCTATCTTGAATGTCCTTATTTCAGGATCAAGCTTCCAAAAAATAGCAAGCCTTTCCTTGGTTGCGGGTGTTGTGATGAGGTGCGAAACAGAAATAGCTGCATAACACAAGACAAAAAGGGGTTAGTGATCCTTTCACAAGAGCCAGGTTACCTGATGATCCTTCTCAGGATCCTCTGTCCTACCATTGGTGGACCACTTCCTGGGTAAATGCTTTCCGTTTGGAATGGTATCCCTCCTGACGAAGAAGAAGCGTCGTTTCCAATTTGTGTCATTCTTGGTGGCTTTAAAAATGGGGTGTTCTTCACCGGGTTTTCGCTTAAACAGATATCGATGTGATCCAAATGTCGTGAGATCATACATCTGTGTCAGCTCTGACATTCCTAAATCAATCCCTTCCTGCTCTATGATCCTCTCCAGGGTATACAAGACCCTCCAAATCATCGGCATAGCTTGGATGTAAGAGATGCCGGTAAGGGAAAATAAGGATTCTGTAAAGTCTGGAAAAGGATAGGTGTATCCTATGGCGAATGGAGTAACTGGAAAGGCAACCCATGTTTCAGAAACATAGTCGCTCAGAATAGTGGGATCGAAGGGTTTGAAAAAGGTGTTCGCCGGAAAGCAGTACCGGATCTTATCTATTTGGGCATCGGTAAAGTAACATCTTTCATTCACTTCTGTGTCAGTTTGGGCATCGGTAAAGTAACATCCTGTTTGGTGATCCTTACTTCTGTGTCAGTTAGTGATCCTCAGAAGTGCTTCAGGATCAGGATCATGGATCATCCTAAGGATCCTTATACTAATGATTGTCTGTTTTGAATTCGTAACTGTTTTGCAGGAATATCAAAACTGGGGTCAAGCCCAAAAACCTGGGGACAGGCCCAAATAATTGGAGACTTCTGTGGATACTCAATCCTTCGTTAAGGATACATGAACCTTCTGCAAAACTCATAATCAAGTGAAAGGAGGATAAAGGATCCAGGATCCTTTTCCTTGTATATAGGATAATTAAAGAATGAAATAGTTTGAGATTAGATCATTACCAAAATGAGGATCATCCATCCTCTAAGGATCCTTCAAGGATATGGATCATGAATATTGCTAAGGATCACAAATCCTTCTCACATGAAGTATTTCTTCAGGTGGACAGCATTCCAAGCTCTTGGTAGCAAATCACCTTCCATTGTTAGCAATCGATATGCCCCCTTTCCAGCCTCAGCTTCAATCAGGTAGGGGCCTTCCCACTTTCGTGCCAATTTTCCATCAGCAGGATTTGTGGTATTCTGAAATGCTTTCCTTAATACCATATCACCAACTTGGAACTTCCTGATCCTGACATTCTTATTGTTAGGGGTGGATTTCTAAATGGCCCGTGATCCTCAAATATTATCCTGTTTGGTGATCCTTACTTCTGTGTCAGTTAGTGATCCTCAGAAGTGCTTCAGGATCAGGATCATGGATCATCCTAAGGATCCTTATACTAATGATTGTCTGTTTTGAATTCGTAACTGTTTTGCAGGAATATCAAGTGGGACTTGGTCTTGGCGATATTTCTGGAGAATATACTAAGTCTATTCCGCACGTGCTTGGTCAGAAATGGACGTTGTGGAGTCGTGGAGGACTTGCACCATTTGCGGATAGTTTGTTATTTAGATTTTTATTAGATTTAAATGGGGTAGCGAGCTAATTAGACACAACTTATGCTATTTTTGGCTACACACACTCTTGCAACCGCTCACAACAGCTCTCGTTCATTCACTTAGCAATTTCGTACACTTTTTACACATTACACTATAGTGATCCTTGTATTTAGCTCGCTATCATCCGAAGTTGTAACTGATTACTTGTTTAATTTGAGTTGGTGATCGGTAGTTTCCATCACCCGGGGTTTTTTGTGCCGGAGATCAACTCTTGATCAAGGGCTTTTTCCCCGTATAAACCTTGTGTCACTTGTCATTTATTTTTCATAGTGATCCTTATTGCTATAAACCAATTCAAGCATCATACCCCATAACAGAGAGTTTGGTTACATTATCCTCGTCTGATTATTTGACCAAAACACTTATTGTAGGCTCCAGCCATCCTTTGTTGATAACTAGCCATCCTTATCCTTGCCAAATCCCTGAGTTCTTCTATAGTATCTGTTAGGGGTGGATTTCTAAATGATCAGTGATCCTCATTTACTGTTGGGTTTAGTGATCCTCAATTCTGTCTGAAGTAGTGATCCTCAGAAGTGTTGCAGGATCAGGATCATGGATCATCATAAGGATCCTTGTACTAACGGTTGTCTACTTTGAATTGGAAATTGTTTTGCAGGAGTATCAACTTGGACTTGGTCTTGGCGATATTCCTGGAGAATATTCTAAGCCTATTCCGCACATGCTTGGCCAGAAATGGACGTTATGGAGTCGTGGAGGACTTGCACCATTTGCGGAGTGTTAGTTAGAGTAGATATTTTCCATTTTTAAAGGGGTAGCGAGCTAATAAGAAAAAAACTTGGCTATTTTTGGCTACACACACACTCGTACAACTGCTCTCACCAGCTCTCGTTTACTCACTTGGCGATTACACACTTTTACACACAATACACTATAGTGATCCTTGTACTTAGCTCGCTATCATCCGAAGTTGTAACACATTTTATTGTTTAATTTGAGTTGGTGATCGGTAGTTTCCATCACCCGAGGTTTTTTATGCCGGAGATCATCCATTGATCAAGGGCTTTTTCCTCGTATAAATCTTCGTGTTTCTTGTTCATTACATTTCATAGTGATCCTTATTGTTGTTCATCAGTTCAAGCATCATATCCCACAACAGAAAGTTTGGTTACATTGTCATTGCTTGATTTTTGACCAAAACAATTTGGCGCCCACCGTGGGGCAATTGGTGCTTCATTCCTAAAAAGATTCGTGTTTTCGTGGTCATTTCGGTTCATAACAACCAAGCAGATGGCGTCCTCAGCGAAGAATACTTCAAGTTTGATGCCCTAATTCAGTTCTTCCCAAGGAGTTCCTCCTTTGCCTCCACCACCTTCTGGATCCCAGAAGAATGCTGAGAATGCTGCGAAGAAACCAACCCCCATTTTCCAAAAACCACCAACTTCTTCTGTTTCAACTAATCCTACTACTAATGATCTTTATACTCTGATTTTGCAGATGAGGAATCATGCACAAGAGCAGGACAAAACCAACGAAAGGATCCTCCGGGAGATCGATGAGATCAAGAAACAGAAGAAATCAGTGGAGGATCACTCTCCTCTGATACCAAGATCGCTGAACTTCGACACTCCAGCCATAACTTCCCAACACTCAGCAGTTCCGGACGTGCAATACTTGGGTGAATTACCTGGAAGGCGTTATGGAACAGCAACTATGAGTCAGGCATTTGGCTCTCACTTTCAGCCTCAAGGATTCTCTTCTCAACCATCAGGATCCTCTTTTCAGCATCAGGGATACTTCACGTCAGGAGGATATTTGGGAATGCAGGCAGTTCAAGGATCCTCCCAGGTCCAAGGATCCTCCCAGGTTCAAGGATCCTCCCAGGTCCAAGGATCCTTTCCGATCCAAGGATCCTCCCTTGTCCCAGGATCCTCTCTGGTTCCAGGATCCTTTCAGGTTCAAGGATCATCTCAACTTCAAGGATCCAACGCTCTTCAGGATCAAGGATTCTTGAGAAGTATGCAGCCTCAGAACTCAGACATTCATCAAGGAGACTTCATACCAATGCAGACCATTGCTCCCTCTGGTCCTACAATCATGCCAGAGTCTCGTCAATATGGATACACATCTGGGATTCCAAACACGAATCCCGTGGGAGGTAACACTTTCAATAATTTATACAACACTAACCATGGCTTAATGCAGGATACAGGTATCAATCAGGCTATGGCCAGGGAGTTACAGAAGCTCAAGGATATGATATCCAGTGTTCCAGGAGTGGTTAAACCCATTCCTGAAATTGCAGATGGTAGCCATAAGATATCTCGTTTTGCACCACCCTTATGCGATGCTGAGATACCTAAAAGATTCCAGATACCATCCATGAAACTGTATGATGGTTCGACGGATCCAGAGGAGCATGTAGCCCAATACAGGGAGAGGATGGAGATCAATCCAATTCCTGAAAGGTTAAAAGAAGCATGTCTTTGCAAGGGATTTGGATCCACACTTACAGGATCTGCTCTCAAATGGCTGCTAAGTCTTCCCCCTTACTCTATTACTTCATTTGCTAATTTAGTTAACTTGTTCAATAGCCAATTCTCTTGTAGTAGGAAATTTGAACGATTAACTAGTGATCTATATAGGGTAACACAAGGTCAAAATGAATCACTTAGAGATTACATCACCAAGTTTAGTAAAGAATCCTTAGATATTCCTAACTTGGATATTGCTACGGCTGTATAAGCCTTTAAAATGGGATTACTTAGGGATTCATTATTCTATGATGATCTTGTCATGACACCTTGCAGGAATCTTGATGAAGTAAGGACTAGGGCCCTTAGGTTCATCCGTCTAGAGGATGACAAAAGGATCCAGGATAGATTAGCAGGATCCTCAAAACAGGAGAAACAAGGATCCTACTTCAGGAACAACAAGTCCAAGTTCTACAATAAGTCTGATAACCAGAACGTGCATTCAGTGGAACAAGAAGAGGATGATGAGGATTATCCTCCTATTTCTGAATACTGTTTTTCTGTTGATAACAACAAACTAATCCTTGCAATGCAGAATCTAGGTGAGAAAGCTAGGTGGCCAAGGAAAAGTGATAAACCAGCTGCTACAAAGGATAAGTCCAAATGGTGTGCATACCATGAGGATTTTGGGCATCTCACTGAAGAGTGTATTGCACTAAGAAAGGAAATTGGTTACTTGTTGAGCAAGGGGCATTTGAAGGAACTCTTGGGTCGAAAGAAGTCAAGGATCCAGGATCCTGAAAGGATCCCGGAAAGGGCTCCTACCCCTCCAGCAGATGCACAAGTCATAAATTTCATATCCGGCGGATCAGACATCTGTGGTACATCCTTTTCAGCAGCAAAAAGACATGCTAAGGAAACCAAGATGGATAATGGAGACAGACCCGTTCGGACCTCCGTTGTCACCCAGGATAAAGTCATAACCTTTGATGAGGATGATCGTGTTGACGTGCAGGATCCTCATCATGATGGTCTTGTGATTACATTGTTTATTTCTAACCACTTTGTTCGCGGGATCCTGATAGATGGAGGAAGCTCTGTGAACATCATCCAGCTTGATGTCCTCAAGAAGATGAATATCCCGGAGTCCGATATTATCCCAAGATCCTTGGTGCTTGTGGGCTTCAGTGGAGAAACTAAGAATACATTGGGGGACATCAAACTCCCAATCTATATTGAAGGATTGCATTCTTATCAGAAGTTTTGCGTTATTGATTGCTTATCATGTTGTAATGTTATCCTTGGCAGGCCATGGATACATGACATGAAGGCAGTCCCATCCACCTATCATCAATGTGTAAAGCTTCCAAGTCCTTGGGGAGTGGTGAAAATTGAGAGTGATCAACAGGAAGCTAAAAATTGCTATACCTCATCAATGAAGCCAGCCTCAAGACCAATGGAGCAATAGCAATTAAAGTATCCTTCAAGAGATGTCTTGGAGGCAAGAGAACAGGATTTGAAAGAAATCCTCATGGATCCTGAAGATCCTGAATCCAAGATCTTCATAGGATCAGGGATCCTTACCGATATTGAACAGGAGCTAGTATCCTTCCTCAAAAGAAGGAAAACCACCTTTGCCTGGAAACATGAGGATATGACAGGTATATCTAAAGATATAATTACTCATAAACTTGGCATTGACAGGTCGTTTAAACCAATTCATCAAAAGAGGAGGAAATTTGCACCTGAAAGGAATGCCATTATCCAGGAAGAGGTAGATAAACTACTTCGGGCAGGTATGATTAGAGAGGTTAAGTATCCAAAATGGTTAGCCAATGTGGTTGTTGTTCAAAAGAAAAATGGAAAGTGGAGGGTATGTGTCGATTTTACAGATTTAAACAAGGCATGTCCCAAGGATCCTTTCCCATTACCCCACATTGACTCCATGGTGGATGCTACCGCGGGTCATGAGTTGTTAACTTTTATGGATGCTTCATCTGGATTTCAACAAATTCAGATGGAACCATCTGATCAAGAGGATACAGCCTTTATGACCCCAACTGGTATATACTGTTATATTGCTATGCCATTTGGATTAAGGAATGCAGGTGCCACTTATCAAAGGCTAGTTAATATGATGTTCAAGGAACAAATTGGACACACTATGGAAGTCTATATTGATGACATGGTGGTTAAGTCCAAGAAAGTTGAGGATCACCTTAAAAACTTGGAGGAAGCATTCAATATCCTTGATAAATATAATATGAAACTTAATCCTTCTAAGTGTCATTTTGGTGTTAAGGCAGGTAAATTCTTAGGATATATGGTGACAAAGAGGGGCATTGAAGCAAGTCCAGAGCAAATCAAGGCTATTGTAAATATCAAATCTCCTGCCAATGCTAAGGATGTGCAAAGATTAACGGGCAGGATCGCAGCCTTGAACAAATTCATATCCAAATCCTCAGAAAAGTGTAAGGAATTCTACGATATCCTGAGGAAAAACAAGAAATTTGAATGGACTGAGAAGCATGAAGGTGCCCTCATAGCTCTTAAAGATTACCTATCCTCAGCCCCAGCCTTGATGAAACCAGAAAAAGGAGATGTGTTGTCCTTATATTTGGCGGTATCCTCAAAAGCAGTAAGTGCGGTCCTTGTTAAGGATCACCAAGGTACACAACATCCTGTTTATTATGTAAGTAAGAGCTTACTTGATGCTGAATCCAGGTATTCACATTTAGAAAAACTTATCCTTGCATTAATTATGGCATCCACTAAATTAAGACATTATTTTGAGACTCATGCCATTATTGTTAGGACTAATTTTCCAATTAAGAATGTTCTCAGGAAACCTGAAATGTCAGGAAGGATGGCTAAGTGGGCAGTGAAGTTAAGTGCATATGATATAAGATATGAACCAAGGACTGCCATCAAATCCCAAGCCTTAGCTGACTTTGTGGCAGATTTTAGTAGTGATTTGCAAAAGGAGGCTGAATTAGAAGTCCAACAGCTTGAAGAAACCAAGGATCCTTGGGTACTGTTTACTGATGGATCCTCCAATGTAAACGGAACAGGGCTTGGAATACTACTAAAATCGCCACAGGGGGACATAATACCCCACTCCATAGCTTGTGAATTTCAAACTACCAACAATGAGGCTGAGTATGAAGCCTTGATAGCTGGTTTGCAAATTGCAAAGCATATGAGGATCAGGTATCTTGAGGTACATGTAGATTCTTTACTGATCACTAATCACTTTAATGGATCCTATGCTGTTAAAGGTGAAAAGCTAATCAAATATTCGGAGATAGTCAAAGAATTGGCACTCTCTTTTGTATCCTTTAGTTTGACACAGGTACCAAGGGAAGAGAATGCAGAGGCAGATGCATTAGCCAATTTAGGATCATCCTTGAAGATCCCGAAGGATATCAAGATCCCTATTATCCATATCCTGACCCCGGCTATTGAGGATCATGTAGCTATGGAGATAGGAGAGGATTCTGCAATCATCCCTAGTGATGATACTCAATCTCATTCAGGATCATGGATCCTTCCAATCATGAGATACATACAACATGGAGAGATTCCTACAGGAGAAAACCCTAGGGCTTTCAAAATCAAGGTATCTCAATTTACAATATTAAATAATATGTTGTACAAACGATCTCTTGCAGGACCATATTTAAGATGTATTGAGGATCCTGATATCCAAGAAGTCCTAAAGGATTTCTGTTAGGGGAGGATTTTCTAACAATTAGTGATCCTTATTCGTTATCCTAATTAGTGATCCTTACTTCTGTGACAGGTGGTGATCCTCAGAAGAGCTTCAGGATCAGGATCATGGATCACTTTAAGGATCCTCGTACTGACGATTGTTTGTTTATGTTTTGTACTACCTCGCAGGTATAACAAGCTTGACCAAGTCTTGGCGACATTCCTGGAGAATATTCCCAAACTATTCTGCACGTGCTTGGCCAAAAATAGACGTTGTGGAGAACGTGGAGGCATGGCACGAAAGTCGGATAGTTAGTTTGGTAGTTAAATTTCTATTTTAAAGGGGTAACGAGCTAGTAGAAAAACACTTAGTCATTTCTGAGTTACACACACACTCGTACAAACGTTCATACCAGCTCTCGTTCAAACACTTAGCAGTTTCATACACCTTTTACACGTTACATTCTAGCGATCCTTGTACCTAGCTCGTTACTATCCGAAGTTGTAAACATTTATTGATTTATTTGAGCTTGGTGATCGGTAGTTTCCATCACCCGGGGTTTTTTGTGCCGGAGATCAACTCTTGATCAAGGGATTTTTCCCCGTATAAATCCTTGTGTTGTTTGTGCAATTTACATTGAAGTGATCCTCATCGCTGTTACACATTTTAAGCATCATACCCCGTAACATAGAGTTTGGTTGCAATATCCTCAACAGATTTTTTGACCAAAACAGTTTGGCGCCCACCGTGGGGCAATTGGTGCTTTGTCCTTAGGAAAATACGCATTTCTGTGCTTATTTCAGTTCACTACAATCAAGCAAATGGCTTCCTCAGCGAAGAATGCTTCAAATTTGATGCCCGCATTCACTTCTTCACAAGGCGTTCCCCCTTTGCCTCCACCACCTTCTGGATCCCAGAAGAATGCTGAGAATGCTGCGAAGAAACCAACTCCCATTTTCTCAAAACCTCCAACTTCTTCTGCTTCTTACACTCCCACTACTAGTGACATGTTTACTTTGATTTTGCAGATGAAGGATCAGATACGGCAACAGGATAAAACCAATGAGAGGATTCTCAAAGAAATCGGAGATCTCAAGAAACAAAAGACAACGGCAGAGGATCATTCCCCACTGGTGCCAAAATCCTTGAATTTTGATACTCCGGTGATTACTTCTCAGACATCAGTGGCTCCGGACGTTCGATATGTGGGTGGACCAAAAGGAGTGCACTACGGAACGACAACAATGACCCAGGCATCAAGTTCATATTTCCAGCCAGCGGGATCCTACCCTCAGCATATGGGATCCCTCACGAACTCAGGAGGATATTCAGGAGTGCAGCAGGTTCAAGGATCCTCCTTCGTTCCAGGATCATCCCAGGTTCAAGGATCCTCCTTTGTCCCAGGATCATCCCAGGTTTAATGATCCTCCTTTGTTCCAGGATCCTCCTTTGTTCCAGGACCATCCCAGGTTCAAGGATCCTCCTTTGTTCCAGGATCATCCCAGGTTCAAGGATCCTCCTTTGTTCCAGGATCGTCTCAGTTTCAGGGATCCTTCCAGATGCCAGGATCCTTGAGGAGTTTGCAAACAGGAAGTTCAGATGTCCATCAGGGAGATTTTATTCCAATGCAGACCAATGCTTCTACTGGTCCCTCGATCATTTCAGAGCCTCAACAATATGGATTAACATCCAATCTTCCTAATCTGAATCCAATGGGAGGTAACACTTTTAATAATTCTTATACTACTAACCATGGTCTTATGCAGGATCCAGGTATCAATCATGCCATGGCCAGAGAATTGCAAAAGTTAAAGGATATGATATCAAGTGTTCCAGGAGTGGTCAAACCTATCCCAGAGATTGCAGATGGGAGCCACAAGATATCTCGCTTTGCACCACCAATCTGTGATGCTGAGATACCCAAGAGGTTCCATGTGCCAACAATGAAGTTGTATGATGGTTCAACAGATCCTGAAGAACACATAGCACAATACAGGGAGAGGATGGAGATCAATCCAATTCCAGAAAGGTTAAAGGAAGCATGCCTGTGCAAGGGATTCGGATCCACTCTTACTGGATCAGCTCTCAAATGGCTGCTAAGTCTTCCTCCCTATTCTATTACCTCATTTGCTAACCTAGTTAACTTGTTTAATAATCAGTTTTCTTGTAGTAGAAAATTTGAACGATTAACTAGTGATCTATATAGGATAACCCAGGGTCATAATGAATCATTAAGGGATTACATTACCAAATTCAGTAAAGAATCCTTAGACATTCCCAACTTAGACATAGCCACGGCTGTTGAGGCCTTTAAAATGGGATTACTTAGGGATTCGTCTTTCTATGATGATCTTGTTATGACACCATGCAGGAATTTAGATGAGGTAAGAACCCAAGCACTTAGGTTCATTCGGCTAGAGGATGACAAGAGGATCCAGGAGAGGTTAGCAGGATCCTCAAAGCAGGATAAGCAAGGATCCTCATTCAGGAACAACAAGTTCAGATCTTACAATAGATCTGATAACCAGAACGTGCATTCTGTTGATCAAGAAGAGGATGATGAGGATTATCCTCCAATTTCTGAATATTGTTTTTGTGTCGATAACAATGAACTAATCCTTGCTATGCAGAACCTAGGTGATAAAGCTAGATGGCCGAGAAAAAATGATAGGCCAGCTGCAACTAAGGATAAATCAAAGTGGTGTGCATACCATGAAGATTTTGGGAATCTCACAGAAGAATGCATTGCACTAAGAAAGGAAATTGGATACTTGTTGAGCAAGGGGCATCTCAAAGAGTTGTTGGGAAGGAAAAAGTCAAGGACTCAGGATCCCTAAAGGATCCCTGAGAAGGCTCCAGCCCCTCCAGCAGATGCACAAGTGATAAACTTTATTTCTGGAGGATCAGACATTTGCGGCACATCCTTCTCAGCAGCTAAAAGGCATGCAAAGGAAACTAAAATGGATAATGGAGAAAGACCTGTTCGAACATCAAGTGTCTCCGAAGGAAAAGTCATAACCTTTGATGAGGATGATCTTGTTGATATCCAGGATCCTCATAACGATGGTTTAGTTATTACTCTTTTCATTTCTAACCATTTTGTCCGCAGGATCCTTATAGACGAAGGAAGTTCAGTGAACATTATCCAGCTTGATGTTCTAAAGAAGATGGGTATCCCTGAATCAGAGATCATACCAAGATCCTCTGTGCTCGTGGGATTTAGTGGTGAAACTAAGAATACCCTGGGGGACATTAAACTCCCAATATACATTGAAGGCCTACACTCTTATAAAAAAATTTGTGTTATTGACTGTTTATCTTGTTGTAATGTTATCCTTGGCAGGCCCTGGATACACGATATGAAAGCAGTCCCATCCACTTACCATCAATGTGTGAAGCTCCCTAGTCCTTGGGGAATAGTGAAGATTGATAGTGATCAGCAGGAGGCTAAGAATTTCTACACTTCATCGATGAAACTAGCCTCGAAGTCAAGGGAGCAATAGCAATCAAGGTATCCTCCAAGGGATGTCTTGGAGGCAAGAGAGCAGGATGTGGCAGAAATCCTCATGGATCCTGATGATCCTGAATCCAAAATCTATATCGGATCAGGGATCCTTGGCGAAATGAAAGAAGACCTCGTATCCTTCCTCAAAAGGAGAAAGACTACCTTTGCATGGAAACACGAAGATATGACTGGTATATCCAAAGACGTAATCACCCACAAACTCGTCATTGACAGATCCTTCAAACCAATCCATCAAAGGAGAAGAAAGTTTGCACCGGAAAGGAATGCCATTATCCAGGAAGAGGTAGAGAAATTGCTCCGGGCAGGTATGATTAGGGAGGTCAAGTATCCAAGATGGTTGGCCAATGTGGTTGTTGTTCAAAAGAAAAACGGAAAGTGGAGGGTATGTGTCGATTTTACCGATTTAAATAAGGCATGTCCCAAGGATCCTTTCCCTTTACCCCACATTGACTCCATGGTGGATGCAACTGCGGGTCATGAACTGTTAACTTTTATGGATGCTTCATCTGGATTTCAACAAATCCAAATGGAACCATCCGACCAAGAGGATACAGCCTTCATGACTCCAACTGGTATATACTGCTATATTGCTATGCCGTTCGGATTAAGAAATGCAGGTGCAACATATCAAAGGCTGGTGAATATGATGTTCAAGGATCAGATTGGACAAACTATGGAGGTTTACATAGATGATATGGTGGTAAAATCCTTAAAAGCTGAGGATCACCTAAGAGACTTGGAGGAAGCATTCGATATCCTTGACAAATATAACATGAAACTTAATCCTTCAAAATGTCACTTTGGTGTTAAAGCAGGTAAATTCTTAGGATATATGGTGACAAAGAGAGGCATTGAAGCTAGCCCAGAACAAATCAAAGCAATAGTGAACATCAAATCTCCGGCCAATGCTAAGGATGTTCAAAGGCTAACAGGAAGGATAGCAGCTTTGAACAGATTTATATCCAAATCCTCAGAGAAGTGCAAAGAGTTCTATGATATCCTAAGGAAGAACAAGAAATTTGAGTGGACTGAGAAGCATGAAAATGCTTTAAGAGCACTCAAAGATTACCTATCCTCAGCCCCGGCTTTGATGAAACCAGAAAAAGGTGATGTGTTATCCTTGTATCTTGCAGTATCCTCAAAAGCAGTAAGTGCGGTCCTTGTTAAGGATCATGAAGGTACACAACATCCTGTCTATTATGTAAGTAAAAGTTTACTTGATGCCGAATCCAGGTATTCACACCTTGAAAAACTTATTCTTGCATTAATTATGGCATTTGCTAAGTTAAGACATTATTTTGAAACCCATGTTATAATTCTTAAAACTAATTTTCCAATTAAGAATGTCCTCAGGAAACCAGAGATGTCAGGAAGGATGGCTAAGTGGGCAGTGAAGCTAAGCGCATATGATATAAGATATGAGCCTAGGACAGCCATCAAATCCCAAGCATTAGCTGACTTTGTGGCTGATTTCAGTAGTGATTTACAAGAAGAAGCTGAGTTAGAAGTCCAGCAGCTAGAGGAGACCAAGGATCCTTGGATACTCTATACTGATGGATCATCGAATGTCAAAGGCACAGGGCTTGGAATACTACTAAAATCGCCACAGGGGGACATAATACCCCATTCTATAGCTTGTGAGTTCCAAACCACTAACAATGAGGCTGAAAATGAAGCCTTAATTGCTGGTTTGTAAATTGCAAAGCATATGGGGATCAGATACCTTGAGGTACATGTAGATTCGTTGTTAATTACAAACCACTTTAATGGATCCTACGATGTTAAAGGTGAAAAGCTAACCAAATATTTAGAGATAGTCAAAAGTTTGGCACTCTCTTTTGTTTCCTTTAGTTTGACGCAGGTACCAAGGGAAGAAAATACAGAGGCTGATGCATTGGCTAACTTAGGATCATCCTTGAAGATCCCGGAGGATATCAAGATCCCTATTATCCATATCCTGACCCCGGCTATCGAGGATCACGAGGCTATGGAGATAGGAAATGATTCTGCAATTATCCCTTGTGAGGATACTCAATCCCATTTAGGATCAGGATCATGGATCTCACCAATTATGAGATACTTACAACATGGAGAGATTCCTACAGGAGAAAACCCTAGGGCTTTCAAATCTAAGGTATCTCAATTCACAATTTTAAATAATATGTTGTACAGACGATCTCTTGCAGGACCATACTTGAGATGCATTGAGGATCCTGAAATCCAAGAAGTTTTAAAAGACTTCCATGAAGGAGATTGTGGAAACCACACTGGGGGCAGGGCATTATTCTCAAGGATTTTAAGGACAGGATACTACTGGCCAACCATGAAAAGAGATGCTGTGGAATATGCTAAAAGATGTGATCCTTGTCAGAGACACAGCAATATCCTTCATCAACCAGCTGAATTATTGCATCCTATATCCTCCTCTTGGTCATTTATGAGATGGGGGATGGATATATTTGGTAAGCTCCCTAAGGCACCTGGTGGAAAAGTATTCATGCTTGCTATGACTGATTACTTCTCCAAGTGGATAGAGGCTGAAGCTTTTGCCCAAGTCAGAGAAAAGGAAGTTATATCCTTCATTAAAAGAAATATTATAACTAGATTTGGAATTCCTTCTGAGATTATATGTGATAATGGTTCCCAATTTATTGGGGGCAGAACCACTAACTTTTGTGACAGCTGGGGGATTAAGATGATAACATCAACACCAGTCCACCCACAAGCTAATGGTCAGGCAGAATCATCCAACAAGATCATCATCAACAATTTGAAGAAGAAGAAGCTTGGATCCAAGAAAGGGAAATGGGCAGAAGAACTACCCTATGTGCTTTGGGCTGATAGGACAACCCCTAAAAATGCTACTGGTCAAACACCATTCTCTTTGGTATTTGGGGCAGAATCAGTGATCCCAACAGAAATGGTGGTTCCAACTGCAAGAACAAGTACCCGTGATCCTGAGGAGAATGATGAGAACTTGGCTCAAGACCTGGATACTATTGAAGAAATCAGGGATATGGCTAGGATAAGGATGGCCAGTTTTCAGCAAAGAATGGCTGGTGCTTACAACAAAAATGTCAGGATCAGGAGGTTTCAAGTTGGAGATATGGTATTAAGGAAAGCATTTCAGAATACCACCAATCCTGCTGATGGAAAGTTAGCTCCAAAATGGGAAGGCCCTTATTTGATTGAAGCTGAAGCAGGAAAGGGGGCATATAGATTGCTAACCATGGAAGGTGATTTGCTACCAAGAGCTTGGAATGCTGTCCACTTGAAGAAATATTTCATGTGAGCAGGATCCTCATGGCACAGATGATCCTCACGATAGGGATATCCTTAAAGGATCCTCAAAGTATTGGTGATCCTTACTTAGGTAATATCCTAAACTTGAACTATTTCATTTCTTTATTTTCTCATATAAGGATAAGGATCATGTATCCTTTATCCATCTCTCACGTGAGTTTAAGTTTTGAAAGTTCAGGTATCCTTAGCATAACATTGGTTATCTGCCGAAGCAATCCGTTCCTTGGGTTTAACCCCAGTTATTTGGGCTTGACCCCAGTTCCGCTTGTAGCGCACGATGATCCTGGTATAGTTCAAGGCTTTGGGACCAGTACTCGTTTTAGGGGCTGATAATTCCATTGTACTGGCTATACCTAGGATCCTACGTATAATGGTAGACGTACCATACATCCGTTCATAAGGTTCTAACGTTTTCACGTTAGCTAAGGTTTCTAACGTTTTCACGTTAGCTAAGGTTTTGGCATATTCATGTCACTAAGTTTGGATAGTCGCCAGTCAGGGCCATACTCCAGTTTACATACGATCCTTGGGCTTGTCCCCAGTTATCCTTGGGCTTGTCCCCAGTTGCTAACTCTTTTCTTATATTGGCTTAGTCCCAAGTTATGCTCTATTTCAGGTTCTTGAAGATAGGCAACTAGGGATCCTTGATCCTTACTTTATTCTAAGGTTTATCTTATAGTTATCCTTATTATGATTAGGATCCTAACTTGGACCCTCAGGTATGATCCTTAACTATTTTTAATTCTATTCATTATTTATTTGAATAACCCTTATACTTGACAACTGAACTTGTGATTCTTAAACTATATCACTTTTTAGAACTTATCGGTTATGGGATATGTGATCCTTGATCATATCCTAAACTTTTTGGATATCTTTTTTAATTTTTCAAGGCTTGATAAGTATAAACAGAATGAACATTACAACAGTGGGAAAGTAAGATATTAACAAGGATAACAACACAAGATAAGCGACAAAAGTGAAGATTTTATTTATTAACAAAAGACTAACCCTTAAAAGGTTGTCAAAATTACCTACCCGAGCATCTACCAGCAAAACGTGGCCCGTCCGCTGGGGTAGGTAAAGGGTGTCCATGATAATAAGTTCAAAAGTAGTGCAGGAATATAAAGGCGGCAGGATCACAATGGCTTCATCCCCCAAATAGAGGATCCCTCCACCAATTGCAATCCTGCCTATTGTCCAAAGGATCATACATGATCCTTAATCCTAAAACCTATTGTTCAAAGTACAAACCATTAAATTGTTCAACATCACAACCACAAAAAGCTACTACCAAATTTAAAAAATTGGGCTCCGGCTACGTCTAGAAATGTCCATCATTGCCCAATCAAGCAGCCTAAACTTTTGCTGCATCACCACCTCCGGCTCCACTTGCTTCACCCGCTTTATCCTTGCTTCCAGCCTCAATTGTCAGGATCTCTTCAGCCTCCTCTTCATCACCCAATTCAGCCAGCCTTGCTTTCCATTCTTCAATTTCCCAGCTGCTTTTGTCGAAGGCAGGATCCTGAGCTTCCAAGGCCATTTGCAGCTTGGTTTTGTACATTGCTATGGCGGCAGAGACTTTGGCATCATCTGTAATCTCCTGCCTTTCATAGTCAAAATTGACCAGCACCTTAGCCATCTCCTGTTTGGTATCCTGGAGTTCCTTCCGAAGATCAGCAAGTGCAAGATCCTTGAGCACGACAGCCTGCTGGAGGTCGGCAATTTTCTTATCCTGATCCTCAACGTGGCCAACATAATCCTCGATCTCAGAGAATTTCTGCAAAGAGGATAAAGGATAAGGTCAGGATTAAGTGATCCTCAAATCAGCAGGATATATCAGCAGGATATGTTGACAGGATCTATGAGCGGAGACAATGATCCTTACCTCATTGAAGTACTCGAGGAATTGATGGTGGATTAGAGGCAGACCCTGCAAATCCTCAGCCTCGGAGGCCTTTCTCCTCTTGATTCCCTTTCCTTTGAGGGGTGCCTTGGGGATTGAGGCTGTCGGGCTGGCAGGAACCTTTCTTTTGGAGGATTTGACAGTGGTGAGATCGGTGACACTGAACCTTGAAGCAGCTTTGGCAGATTTTCCAGCACCTACACAACCAAAACAAGATAAGTATCTTTTCTTAATTTACATTTTACTATTTATTTAAACAAGGATACTTACTTGACATTGTGACAGAGCCTGAGGATACCTCCTGAGAGTCTTGGGTTGTTGTCTTAAAAGTTCTAGTTTCAGGATCAAAGTTCCAGAAAGCAGCAAGCCTTTCCCTGGTTGTGGATGTTGTGATGAGATGCGAAACAGAAATAGCTGCATAACACAAGACAAAAAGGGGTTAGTGGTCCTTATACAAAAACAAGACTACCTGGTGATCCTTCTCATGATCCTCCGGCCTACCATGGGTGGACCATGTCTTAGGGAGATCTTTTCCGTTTAGAATGGAATCCCTCCTGACAAAGAAGAAGCGACGTTTCCAATCTTTGTCGTTCTTGGTGACTTTGAGAAGAGGATGATCTGCACCGGGTTTTCGCTTGAACAAATAACGGTGGGAACCAAAGGTAGTAAGATCATACAGTTCCGCCAATCCCGACATTCCTAAATCAACGCCTTCCTGCTCGATGATCCTCTCTAGGGTATATAAAACCCTCCAAATCATCGGCATGGCTTGGATGTAAGATATGCCGGTCAGGGAAAAGAAGGATTGTGTGAATTCTGGGAAAGGATAGGTGTACCCTATAGTGAATGGAGTAGCTGGAAAGGCAACCCATGTTTCAGAGACAGAGTCGCTAAGAACAGTGGGATCAAAGGGTTTGAAAAAGGCACTCGCCGGAAAACAGCGACGGATTTTATCTACTTGTGCATCGTTAAAACAACACCTCTCATTCGCTGAGTCTTTGAGGATCTTTTGACTCTTCAAAGGGCTATCCTTCTTGTGATCCTTGCCCGGTGAGCTTCGGAGCATCATTCTTAGAACGATGGTGATAAAGAAAGAAAAACAGAGTAAGAAAGGTAGAAAGAGAAGAAAGAGATACCTGATTGATCTTCGACTGAGAATATAAAGGGAGTTTCTTTCGAATTTGAATGCATATTGATCCTATCTATATCTCTATTTATAATTATGATTCTGCAGGATTTTCACTTCTGTGACGTCATGATCTTAACGGCTAGTTCTATTTTAACGGCTATATATCCGCTAGTTGGTTGCGGATAAGATCAAGAAAATATAACTCGCTAATTTTACAAATTACTCCTTATATTTTGGGGGCAATTGTTAGGGGAGGATTTTCTAACAATTAGTGATCCTTATTCGTTATCCTAATTAGTGATCCTTACTTCTGTGACAGGTGGTGATCCTCAGAAGAGCTTCAGGATCAGGATCATGGATCACTTTAAGGATCCTCATACTGACGATTGTTTGTTTATGTTTTGTACTACCTCGCAGGTATAACAAGCTTGACCAAGTCTTGGCGACATTCCTGGAGAATATTCCCAAACTATTCTGCACGTGCTTGGCCAAAAATAGACGTTGTGGAGAACGTGGAGGCATGGCACGAAAGTCGGATAGTTAGTTTGGTAGTTAAATTTCTATTTTAAAGGGGTAACGAGCTAGTAGAAAAACACTTAGTCATTTCTGAGTTACACACGCACTCGTACAAACGTTCATACCAGCTCTCGTTCAAACACTTAGCAGTTTCATACACCTTTTACACGTTACATTCTAGCGATCCTTGTACCTAGCTCGTTACTATCCGAAGTTGTAAACATTTATTGATTTATTTGAGCTTGGTGATCGGTAGTTTCCATCACCCGGGGTTTTTTGTGCCGGAGATCAACTCTTGATCAAGGGCTTTTTCCCCGTATAAATCCTTGTGTTGTTTGTGCAATTTACATTGAAGTGATCCTCATCGCTGTTACACATTTTAAGCATCATACCCCGTAACATAGAGTTTGGTTGCAATATCCTCAACAGATTTTTTGACCAAAACAATTTCCATGAAAGAGATTGTGGAAACCACACTGGGGGCAAGGCATTATTCTCAAGGATCCTGAGGACAGGATACTACTGGCCCACTATGAAGAAGGATGCTGTGGAGTATGCCAAGAAGTGTGATCCTTGCAAGAGGCATAGTAATATCCTTCACCAACCAGCAGAGCTCTTGCATCCTATATCCTCTTCCTGGCCATTCATGAGATGGGGAATGGATATAGTAGGAAAGCTTCCTAAGGCACCTGGTGGAAAAGTATTCATGCTTGCTATGACTGATTACTTCTCTAAGTGGATAGAGGCTGAAGCCTTTGCTTAAGTCAGAGAAAAGGAAGTTATATCCTTTATCAAAAGAAACATTATTACTAGATTTGGTATCCCTTCTGAGATTATTTGTGATAATGGATCCCAATTTATTGGGAATAGAACTACTAACTTTTGTGACAGCTAGGGGATTAAGATGATAACATCAACACCAGTCCACCCACAAGCTAATGGTCAGGAAGAATCATCCAACAAGATCATCATCAACAATTTGAAGAAGAAGCTTGGATCCAAGAAAGGAAAATGGGCAGAAGAACTACCTTATGTGCTTTGGGCTGATAGGACAACTCCCAAGAATGCTACAGGCCAAACTCCATTTTCTTTGGTATTTGGGGCAGAATCAGTGATCCCTACAGAGATGGTGGTTTCAACTACGAGAACAAGCATTCGTGATCCTGAAGAAAATTCTGAAGACTTGGTTCAAGACCTGGATACTATAGAGGAAATCAGGGACTTGGCAAGGATAAGGATGGCCAGTTATCAACAAAGGATGGCTGGAGCTTACAACAAAAATGTCAGGATCAGGAAATTTCAAGTGGGTGATATGGTATTGAGGAAAGCATTTCAAAATACCACCAATCCTGCTGATGGAAAGCTAGCACCAAAGTGGGAAGGCCCTTACTTGATTGAAGCTGAGGCAGGAAAGGGGGCATATCGATTGCTAACAATGGAAGGTGATTTGCTACCAAGAGCTTGGAATGCTGTCCATTTGAAGAAGTATTTTATGTGACTAGGATCCATGATCCTCATTTGACAAGTATCCTTGAAGGATCCTTACAGACGGATGATCCTCTTTCTGGTAACATTCTAATCTCAAACTATTTCATTCTTTTATTCTCTTATATAAGGATAAGGATCCTGCGTCCTTTATCCTCCGTTTACTTGATTCTAAGTTTTGAAGGTCCAGGTATCCTTAACTAAGGATTGAGTATCCACAGAAGTATCCAGTTATTTGAGCTTGACCCCAGTTATTTGGGCTTAACCCCAGTTATTTGGGCTTGACCCCAGTTATTTGGGCTTGACCCCAGTTATTTGGGCTAGTCCCCAGTTTGGGCCTGTCCCCAGTTTCGCCAGTAGCGCACGATGATCCTGGTATAGTTCATGGCAATGGGACCAGTACTCGCTTTAGGGGCTGACAATTTAATTGTACTGGCTATATTCAGGATCCTACGTATAATGGTAGACGTACCATACATCCGTTCCTAAGGTTTCTAACGTTTTCACGTTAGCTAAAGTTTTGGCATTTTTATGTCACTAAGTTTGGATAGTCGCCAGTGAGGGCCATACTCCAGTTTACATACGATCCTTTGGGCTTGTCCCCAGTTATCCTTTGGGCTTGTCCCCAGTTATCCTTTGGGCTTGTCCCCAGTATATTGGGCTTGTCCCCAGAATTGTTGGGCTTGTCCCCAGTTACTAACTTTCATCTTATATTGGCTTAGTCTCAAGTTGTATCCTATTTCAGGTTTTTGAAGTTAAAGGACTAAGGATCCTTGATCCTTACCTTTTACTAAGGTTTGTCTTATGGGTTATCCTGATATTAAGTGTTAAAAGATAGGATCCTAACTTGGATTCTCAGGTATGATCCTTAACTATTTTGATTTTATTCATCATTTATTTGAATAACCCTTATCCTTTGACAACTGAACTTGTGATCCTTAAACTGTATTACTTTTCAGAACTTATCAATTATAGGATATGTGATTCTTGATCATATCTTAAAAGTTTTTGAGGATATTTCTTAAATTTTATCTCTATTTGATAAGTTTAAACAAAATAAACATCACAATAGTTGGAAAATAAAATACTAACAAGGATATCAACGCGGGATATAGCCAAAAAGTTAAAGTTATTTTATTCACAAAAGATTAAACCCTTTAAGGTTGTCAAAATTGCCAACCCACGTTTCTACCAGCAAAACGTGGCCCGTCCACATGGGTTGGCAAAGGGTGTCCATTGTCTAAGGGTCTTGATAGTGCAGGAATTAAAAGACGGCAGGATCACAATGGCTTCATCCCCCAAACAGAGGATCCCTCCACCATTTGTAATCCTACCTATTGTTCAAAGGATCATCCATGATCCTCAACCCTAGTTACTATTGTTTAAGTACAGACCAACCATTGTTCATCAAAACAAAAAAAACATAACCAAACTAAAAAATGGGCTCCGGCTACGTCTAGAAATGTCCTTCATCGCCCATTGATGCAGCCTATGCCTTCGCTGCATCATCATCCCCTCCAGCTCCAGTATCCTTCGCCTGATCCTTGCCACTACCACTAGCCTCGATTTCCAGAACCTCGTCAGCCTCACCCTCATCCTCCAACTCAGCCAGCCTGGCCTTCCAGCCTTCCATGTCCCAGCTGCTCCTATCAAAGGTGGAATCCTGAGCTTCTTGAGCCATTTGTAGCTTGGTCTTGTACATGGCAATGGCAGCGGAGACCTTAGCATCCTCCGTGATCTCGCTCTTCTCATAATCAAAATTGATCAGAATGGCAGCTGTTTGAGCTTTGGCGTCGTTGAGATCCTTTTCAAGGGAAGCGATCTTGAGGTCTTTGAGCATGGCTACTTTTTGGAGATCTGAGTATTTCTCCTCAAGCTCCTCAACATTCCCCACATAATCCTCGATCTCAGCAAATTTCTACAATAAAGACAATGCAAAGATTAGGATCAGGTGATCCTCAAGTGGATAGGGTAATTAAACTGAGTCAGTGATCCTTACGTCATTGAAGTACTCGAGAAATTGATGACGAATCAGAGGTAAGCCTTGGAGGTTGTCAGCTTCGGAGGTTTTTCTCTTCTTTCCACCTCTTCCCTTTGAAGTGGTAGCTTTGGGGATTACAACAGAGGGGCTAGCAGCAGACTTTTTCTTGGATCGGACGGTGTCGAGCTCGGTGACACTGAACTTGGATGCAGATCTTGATGACTTTCCAGCACCTACATATTTAAAACAGATAAGTATCCTTATCCTATTTCTATTCAACTATTTATTTAAATATTTGACTATACAAAATACAGGATACTTACTTAACATGGTGACAGACCCTGAGGATACTTCTTGTGAATCCTGGGTGTTTGTTTTGAATGACCTTATTGCAGGATCAAGTCTTCTGAAAGCAGCAAGTCTCTCCTTGGTGGCAGTAATATGTGAAATAGTGATGGCTGTACAAAAGAAACAGAAGCATATTAGTAATCGTCATCAGAATTGGGCTTACTCAGTGATCCTTCTAAGGATCCTCTATCCTACCATGAGTGCTCCACTTCCTTGGCAGATCCTTTCCATCCGGGATAGAATCCCTTCTAACAAAGAAGAACCGCCGTTTCCAATTGGTATCATTCTTAGTAGCTTTAAAGATGGGATGTTCTTCTCCGGGTTTACGCTTGAATAAATATCGGTGGGATCCAAATGTTGTGAGATCATACATCTCGGCCAATTCCGACATTCCCAGGTTAATTCCTTCTTGCTCAATGATCCTTTCAAGGGTATATAAGACCCTCCAGATCATTGGCATAGCTTGAATATAGGAGATGCCGGTGAGGGAGAAAAAGGATTGGGTGAATTCAGGGAAAGGATACGAGTATCCTATGGAGAAAGGAGTGACTGGGAAAGCTACCCAAGTTTCGGAAACGTAATCACTCAGAACAGTGGGATCAAACGATTTGAAAGTGGTGTTCGCCGGGAAGCAATGCCGGATTCTGTCTATTTGCGGGTCAGAGAAGCAACATCTTTCTTTCGGTGAATCCTTGATGATCCCCTGGCTCTTGAGAGGAGTGTCCTTCTTATGATCCTTCGCCAGTGAGGATCTCAGCATCATCTTGATTGTGAAGAAGGTGAAGAAAGAAGGAGCAGAGAAAGAAAACGTAAAGGAGGAAGGGGAAGAGAAATACCTGCTTAATCGTCGGATGTGAATTTAAAGGGAGTTCTCTTGAATTTAAATGTGAAATGATCCCTATCTCTAACTCCTATTTATAATGATGATTCTGCAGGATAGTCACCTCAGTGACGTCATGTTCGCAACGGCTAGTCCGATTATAACGGCTAGTTATCCATTGGTTAATTGCGGATAAGAACAAAATATAACTCATTTATTTACATAATTACTCCTTATATTTTGGGGGCAATTGTTAGGGGTGGATTTCTAAATGATCAGTGATCCTCATTTACTGTTGGGTTTAGTGATCCTCAATTCTGTCTGAAGTAGTGATCCTCAGAAGTGTTGCAGGATCAGGATCATGGATCATCATAAGGATCCTTGTACTAACGGTTGTCTACTTTGAATTGGAAATTGTTTTGCAGGAGTATCAACTTGGACTTGGTCTTAGCGATATTCCTTGAGAATATTCTAAGCCTATTCCGCACGTGCTTGGCCAGAAATGGACGTTATGGAGTCGTGGAGGACTTGGACCATTTGCGGAGTGTTAGTTAGAGTAGATATTTTCCATTTTTAAAGGGGTAGCGAGCTAATAAGAAAACACTTGGCTATTTTTGGCTACACACACACTCGTACAACTGCTCTCACCAGCTCTCGTTTACTCACTTGGCGATTACACACTTTTACACACAATACACTATAGTGATCCTTGTACTTAGCTCGCTATCATCCGAAGTTGTAACACATTTTATTGTTTAATTTGAGTTGGTGATCGGTAGTTTCCATCACCCGAGGTTTTTTATGCCGGAGATCATCCATTGATCAAGGGCTTTTTCCTCGTATAAATCTTCGTGTCACTTGTTCATTACATTTCATAGTGATCCTTATTGTTGTTCATCAGTTCAAGCATCATATCCCACAACAGAAAGTTTGGTTACATTGTCATTGCTTGATTTTTGACCAAAACAGTATCCAAGTCTTGAACCAAGTTTTCAGCATTCTCTTCAGGATCACGGATGCTTGTTCTTGCAGTAGGAACCACCATTTCTGTAGGGATCACTGATTCTGCATCAAATACCAAAGAAAATGGAGTTTGACCAGTAGCATTCTTGGGAGTTGTCCTATCAGCCCATAATACAAAAGGTAGTTCTTCTGCCCACTTTCCTTTCTTGGATCTAAGCTTCTTCTTCAAATTGTTGATGATGATCTTGTTGGATGATTCTGCCTGACCATTAGCTTGTGGGTGGACTGGTGTTGATGTTATCATCTTAATCCCCCAGCTGTCACAAAAGTTAGTAGTTCTACTCCCAATAAATTGGGATCCATTATCACAAACAATTTCAGAAGGAATACCAAATCTAGTAATAATATTTCTTTTAATAAAGGATATCACTTCCTTTTCTCTGACTTGAGCAAAGGCTTCAGCCTTTATCCATTTGGAGAAGTAATTAGTCATAGCAAGCATGAATACTTTTCCACCAGGTGCCTTCAGAAGTTTACCAACTATATCCATTCCCCATCTCATAAATGGCCAAGAAGAGGATATAGGATGTAAGAGCTCTGCTGGTTGGTGAAGGATATTACTATGTCTCTGACAAGGATCACACTTTCTGGCATAATCCACAGCATCCTTCTTCATAGTAGGCTAATAGTATCCTGTCCTCAGGATCCTTGAGAATAATGCCCTGCCCCCAGTGTGGTTTCCACAATCTCCTTCATGAAAATCCTTTAGGACTTCTTGTATTTCAGGATCCTCAATGCATCTTAGATATGGTCCTGCAAAAGATCGTTTATGTTAGGGGATGATTTTCCAAAGATCAGTGATCCTCAATTACTGCCGGGCTTAGGGATCCTCAGTTCTGTTTGAATTAGTGATCCTCAGAAAGTATTGTAGGATCAGGATCATGGATCATCATAGTGATCCTTGCACTAACGATTGTCTGCTTTGAATATGATGTTGTTTTGCAGGAGTACATGCTTGGACTTGGTCTTGGCGATATTCCTGGAGCATATTCCCTATTTATTCCGCACGTGCTTGACTAATATGAACGTTATGGAGGTCGTGGAAGACTTGCACGAAATGCGGATAGTTAGTTAGCTTAGATATTTTCTAAATTTAAAAGGGGATAGCGAGCTAGATTAGAACACTTGGCTATTTTTGGCTAAACACACACACTCGTAACTGCTCTCATCAGCTCTTGACAGTTTGCTTGGCAATTACACACTCTTTTGCACATTACACTCTAGTGATCCTTGTAACAAGCTCGCTATCATCCAAAGTTGTAATACATTTTTGTTTAATCTGAATTGGTGATTAGTAGTTTCCATCACCCGAGGTTTTTTATGCCGGAGATCAACTCTTGATCAAGGGCTTTTTCCTCGTATAAATCATTGTGTCACTTGTTCATTACATTTCTGAGTGATCCTTAGCATTGTTCATTGATTCAAGCATCACACCTCACAACAGAAAGTTTGGTTGCATTATCTTAGCTTGATTTTTTACCAAAACAGTTTGGCGCCCACCGTGGGGCAATTGGTGCTTCATTCCTAAGAAGATTCATATTTTTGTGGTCATTTGGGTTCGTTACAACCAAGCAGATGGCTTCCTCAATAAAGAACACATCAAGCTCTATGCCGGCAATCAGTTCTTCACAAGGCGTTCCTCCTTTGCCTCCACCACCTTCTGGATCCCAGAAGAAAGTTGAAAATGCTGCGAAGAGACAAACCCCCATTTTCCCAAAATCACTAACTTTTTCTGTTTCCTCTAATCCTACTACTAATGATCTTTTTACTCTGATTTTGCAGATGAGAGATCGTATGCAAGAGCAGGACAAAACCAATGAAAGGATCCTCCAGGAGATTGGTGATATCAAGAAACAGAAGAAATCAGTGGAGGATCACTCTCCTCTGATGCCAAGGTCATTAAATTTTAACACTCCAGTTGTAACTACCCTACAATCGGTAGTTCCGGGCATCCAATATCAAAGTGGTCCATCAGAAAGGCGTTATGGAACAGCAACTATGAGTCAGGCATTTGGCTCCCACTTCCAGCCTCAAGGATCCTGTTCTCAGCCATCGGGATCCTCTTTTCAGCATCAAGGATCCTTCGTCAGCTCAGGAGGATATTTGGGAATGCACGCGGTTCAAGGATCCTCCCAGGTCCAAGGATCCTCCCAAGTCCAAGGATTCTCTATGGTTCCAGGATCCTTTCAAGTTCAAGGATCCTCTCAGCCCCAAGGATCCTTTCAGGTTCAAGGATCCTCTCAGGTTCAAGGATCCAACATCTTTCAGGATCAAGGATTCTTAAGAAGTATGCAGCCTCCAAGTTCAGATGTTCATCAAGGAGACTTCTTACCAATGCAGACCATTGCTTCCTCTGGTCCTTCAATCATACCAGAATCCCGTCAATATGGATTCACATCTGCAATTCCAAACTTGAACCTTATGGGAGGTAACACTTTTAACAATTCATATAACACTAACCATGGCTCTATGCAGGATACAGGTATCAATCAGGCTATGGCTAGGGAGTTACAGAAGCTTAAGGATATGATATCCAGCGTACCAGGGGTGGTTAAACCCATTCCTGAAATTGAAGGTGGTAGCCATAGGATATCTCGCTTTGCACCACCTATTTGTGATGCTGAGATACCCAAGAGATTCCAAATACCAACTATGAAGCTGTATGATGGTTCAATGGATCCAGAGGAACATGTAGCTCAATACAGGGAGAGGATGGAAATCAATCCAATTCCTGAGAGGTTAAAAGAAGCATGTCTATGCAAGGGTTTTGGATCCACACTCACAGGATCTGCTCTTAAATGGCTGCTAAGTCTTCCCCCTTACTCTATTACTTCGTTTGCTAATCTAGTTAATTTGTTTAATAGTCAATTCTCTTGTAGTAGAAAATTTGAACGATTAACTAGTGATCTATACAGGGTAACACAAGGTCAAAATGAATCACTTAGAGATTACATCACTAGATTTAGTAAAGAATCCTTAGACATTCCTAACCTGGATATTGCTACGGTTGTAGAAGCCTTTAAAATGGGTTTGCTTAGGGATTCATTATTCTATGATGATCTTGTCATGACCCCTTGCAGGAATCTTGATGAAGTAAGAACCAGGGCCCTTAGATTCATCCGATTAGAGGATGATAAAAGGATCCAGGAAAGACTGACAGGATCCTCAAAACAGGAAAAGCAAGGATCCTACTTCAGGAACAACAAATCAAAGCCCTACAACAAATCTGATAACCAGAACATGCATGCAGTGGAACAGGAAGAGGATGATGAGGATTATCCTCCAATTTCTGAATACTGCTTTTCTGTTGATAACAATGAACTTATTCTTGCAATGCAGAATCTGGGTGATAAAGCTAGGTGGCCAAGGAAAAGTGATAAACCAGCTGCTACAAAGGATAAGTCCAAGTGGTGTGCTTATCATGAGGATTTTGGGCATCTCACTGAAGAGTGTATTGCACTTAGAAAGGAAATTGGTTACTTGTTAAGCAAGGGGCATTTGAAGGAGCTTTTGGGACGAAAGAAGTCAAGGATCCAGGATCCTGAAAGGATCCCGGAAAGGGCTCCTGCTCCTCCAGTAGATGCACAAGTTATAAACTTCATATCCGGTGGATCAGACATTTGTGGTACTTCCTTTTCTGTAGCCAAAAGACACGCCAAGGAAACCAAGATGGATAATAGAGACAGACCCGTCCGGACCTCAACTGTCACCAAGGATAAGATCATAACTTTTGATGAGGATGATCGTCTTGATGTTCAAGATCCTCATCATGATGGTCTTGTTATTACTCTATTTATTTCTAACCATTTTGTTCGCTGGATCCTGATAGACGGAGGAAGCTCAGTAAACATCATCTAGCTTGATGTCCTTAAGAAGATGAATATCCCTGAATCAGACATTGTCCCAAGATCCTTAGTACTTGTGGGATTTAGCGAGGAAACCAAAAATACATTGGGGGACATCAAACTCCCCCATCTATATTGAAGGACTCCATTCTTATCAGAAGTTTTGTGTTATAGATTGCTTATCTTGTTGTAATGTTATCCTTGGCAGGCCATGGATACATGACATGAAGGCAGTCCCATCTACTTATCATCAGTGCGTGAAGCTTCCTAGTCCATGGGGAGTGGTGAAAATTGAGAGTGATCAACAAGAAGCTAAGAATTGCTATACCTCATCAATGAAGCCAGCTTCAAGACCAAGGGAGCAATAGCAATTAAAGTATCCTTCAAGAGATGTCTTGGAGGCAAGAGAGCAGGATGTAAAAGAAATCCTCATGGATCCTCATGATCCTGAATCCAAGATCTTCATAGGATCAGGGATCCTTAGTGACATTGAACAGGATTTAGTATCCTTATTTAAAAGAAGGAAATCTACCTTTGCCTGGAAGCATGAGGATATGACAGGTATATCTAAGGATATAATTACTCATAAACTCAGCATTGACAGGTCATTCAAGCTAATTCATCAAAAAAGAAGGAATTTTGCACCTGAAAGGAATGCTATTATCCAGGAGGAGGTAGATAAGCTACTTCGGGCAGGTATGATAAGAGAGGTTAAGTATCCAAGATGGTTAGCCAATGTGGTTGTTGTTCAAAAGAAAAATGGAAAGTGGAGGGTATGTGTCGATTTTACTGATTTAAACAAGGCATGTCCCAAGGATCCTTTCCCATTACCCCACATTGACTCCATGGTGGATGCTACCGCGGGTCATGAGTTATTGACTTTTATGGATGCTTCATCTGGATTTCAGCAAATTCAGATGGAACCATCTGATCAAGAGGATACAGCCTTTATGACCCCAACTGGTATATATTGTTATATTGTTATGCCATTTGGACTAAGGAATGCAGGTGCTACTTATCAAAGGCTAGTCAATATGATGTTCAAGGAACAAATTGGACACACTATGGAAGTCTATATAGATAACATGGTGGTTAAGTCCAAGAAAGTTGAGGATCACCTTAAAGACTTGGAGGAAGCATTCAATATCCTTGATAAATTTAATATGAAACTAAATCCTTCCAAGTGTCATTTTGGTGTTAAAGCAGGTAAATTCTTAGGCTATATGGTGACAAAGAGGGGCATTGAAGCAAGTCCAGAGCAGATTAAGGCTATTGTGAATATCAAGTCTCCTGCCAATGCCAAGGATGTGCAAAGATTGACAGGCAGGATCGCAGCCTTGAACAGGTTCATATCCAAATCCTCAGAAAAGTGCAAGGAATTCTATGACATCCTGAGGAAGAACAAGAAATTTGAATGGACTGAGAAGCATGAAAGTGCCCTCAAAGCTCTTAAGTATTACCTATCCTCATCCCCCGCCTTGATGAAACCAGAAAAGGGGGATATATTATCCTTATACCTAGCAGTATCCTCAAAAGCAGTAAGTGCGGTCCTTGTTAAGGATCACCAAGGTACACAACATCCTGTTTATTATGTAAGTAAGAGTTTACTTGATGCTGAATCCAGGTATTCACACTTAGAGAAACTTATCCTTGCATTAATTATGACATCTACTAAATTAAGACATTATTTTGAGACTCATGCCATTATTGTTAAGACTAATTTTCCAATTAAGAATGTTCTCATGAAACCTGAAATGTCAGGAAGGATGGCTAAGTGGGCAGTGAAGCTTAGTGCATATGATATAAGATATGAGCCTAGAACTGCCATTAAATCCCAAGCCTTAGCTGACTTTGTGGCAGATTTCAGTAGTGACTTGCAAAAGGAAGTTGAGTTAGAAGTCCAACAGCTTGAAGAAACTAAGGATTCTTGGATACTCTTCACTGATGGAGCCTCTAATGTAAAAGGAACAGGACTTGGAATACTACTAAAATCGCCACAGGGGGACATAATACCCCACTCCATAGCTTGTGAATTTCAAACTACCAACAATGAGGCTGAGTATGAAGCCTTGATAGCTGGTTTGCAAATTGCCAAGCATATGAGGATCAGGTATCTTGAGGTACATGTGGATTCATTATTGATCACTAATCACTTTAATCGATCCTATGCTGTTAAAGGTGAAAAGCTAATCAAATATTTAGAGATAGTCAAAGAATTGGCACTCTCTTTTGTTTCCTTTAGTTTGACACAGGTACCAAGGGAAGAGAATGCAGAGGCTGATGCATTAGCTAATCTAGGATCATCCTTGAAGATCCTGGAGGATATTAAGATCCCTATTATCCATATCCTGACTCTTGCTATTGAGGATCATGTAGCCATGGAGATAGGAGAGGATTCTGCTATCGTCCCTACTGATGATACTCAATCTCATTCAGGATCATGGATCCTTCCAATCATGAGATACATACAACACGGAGAGATTCCTATAGGAGAAAACCCTAGGGCTTTCAAAATCAAGGTATCTCAATTTACAATATTGATTAATATGTTGTATAAACGATCTCTTGCAGGACCATATCTAAGATGCATTGAGGATCCTGAAATCCAAGAAGTCCTGAAGGATTTCCATGAAGGAGATTGTGGAAACCACACTGGGGGCAGAGCATTATTCTCAAGGATCCTGAGGATAGGATACTATTGGCCCACAATGAAAAAGGATGCTGTGGATTATGCTAAGAAGTGTGATCCTTGTCAGAGACATAGTAATATCCTTCACCAACCAGCAGAGCTCTTGCATCCTATATCCTCTTCCTGGCCATTCATGAGATGGGGAATGGATATAGTTGGTAAGCTTCCTAAGGCACCTGGTGGAAAAGTATTCACGCTTGCTATGACTGATTACTTCTCCAAGTGGATAGAAGCTGAAGCCTTTGCTCAAGTCAGAGAAAAGGAAGTTATATCCTTTATTGAAAGAAACATTATTACTAGATTTGGTATCCCTTCTGAAATTGTTTGTGATAATGGATCCCAATTTATTGGGAGTAGAACTACTAACTTTTGTGACAGCTAGGGGATTAAGATGATAACATCAACACCAGTCCACCCACAAGCTAATGGTCAGGTAGAATCATCCAACAAGAGCATCATCAACAATTTGAAGAAGAAGCTTGGATCCAAGAAAGGAAAATGGGCAGAAGAACTACCTTATGTACTTTGGGCTGATAGGACAACTCCCAAGAATGCCACTGGCCAAACTCCATTTTCTTTGGTATTTGGGGCAGAATCAGTGATCCCTACAGAGATGGTGGTTCCTACTGCAAGAACAAGCATTCGTGATCCTGAAGAAAATGCTGAAAACTTGGTTCAAGATTTGGATACTATAGAAGAACTCAGGGATTTGGCAAGGATAAGGATGGCCAGTTATCAACAAAGGATGGCTGGAGCTTACAACAAAAATGTCAGGAGCAGGAAATTCCAAGTTGGTGATATGGTGTTAAGGAAAGCATTTCAGAATACCACCAACCCTGCTGATGGAAAGTTGGCACCAAAGTGGGAAGGCCCTTACTTGATCGAAGCTGAGGCAGGAAAGGGGGCATATCGATTGCTAACAATGGAAGGTGATTTGCTACCAAGAGCTTGGAATGCTGTCCACTTGAAAAAATACTTCATGTAATAAGGATCCATGATCCTTACCTGACAAGTATCCTTGAAGGATCCTTACAGGACAGATGATCCTCATTCTGGTAATATTCTAATCTCAAACTATTTCATTCTTTAATTATCGTATATAAGGATAAGGATCCTGCATCCTTTATCCTCCTTTCACTTGATTATGAGTTTTGAAGGTTCAGGTATCCTTAACAAAGGATTGATTATCCACAGAAGTATCCAGTTATTTGGGCTTGACCCCAGTCGTTTGGGCTTGACCCCAGTCATTTGGGCTTGACCCCAGTCATTTAGGCTTGACCCCAGTTTGGGCCTGTCCCCAGTTTCGCCAGTAGCGCACGATGATCCTGGTATAGTTCATGGCAATGGGACCAGTACTCGCTTTAGGGGCTGACAATTTCATTGTACTGGCTATATTCAGGATCCTACGTATAATGGTAGACGTACCATACATCCGTTCCTAAGGTTTCTAACGTTTTCACGTTAGCTAAGGTTTTGGCATTTTCATGCCACTAAGTTTGGATAGTCGCCAGTGAGGGCCATACTCCAGTTTACACACGATCCTTGGGCTTGTCCCCAGTTATCTTTGGGCTTGTCCCCAGTTATCCTTGGGCTTGTCCCTAGTTATCCTTGGGATTGTCCCCATTTATCCTTTGGGCTTGTCCCCAGTATATTGGGCTTGTCCCAAGAATTGTTGGGCTTGTCCCCAGTTACTAACTTTTATCTTATATTGGCTTAGTCCCAAGTGGTATTCTATTTCAGGTTTTTGAAGCTAAACGACTAAGGATCCTTGATCCTTACCTTCTACTAAGGTTTGTCTTTTGGTTATCCTGATTGTAAGTGTTAAAGGTTTGGATCCTAACTTGGATTCTCAGGTATCGTCCTGGATCATTTTGATTTTATTTATTATTAATCTAAGTGACCCTTATCCTTTGACAACTGAACTTATGATCCTTAAACTACACTACTTTTCAGAACTTGTCGACTATAGGATATGTGATCCTTGATCATATCCTAAACTTTTTGAGGTTATTTATTAAATTTTTCTTCTTTACTTAATAAATTCAGACAAAATATATATCATAACAATTGAAAAGTAAAGTATTCACAAGAATAACGACACGGGAAATAGCCAAAAAGTTAAGGTTTTATGTATTCATAAAACATTAAACCCTTCAAGGTTGTCAAAATTGCCAACCCACGTTTCTACCAGCAAAACGTGGCCCATCCACATGGGTTGGCAAAGGGTGTCCATTGTTAATAGGTCTTTGAAGTGCAGGAAATAAAGGACGGCAGGATAACAAGTGGTTTCATCCCCCAAACAGAGGATCCATCCACCCCCCATTATCCTACCCATTGTCTTAGGATCTATGATCCATAACCCTATAAACTATTGTTCAAATACAACCTAAGATTGTTTCAAAACACCATAACCAAAAAACCCCTACCAAACTATAAAAAATGGGCTCCGGCCGCGTCTAGAAATGTCCATCATTGCCCATTCCTGCAGCTTACACCTTTGCTGCATCACCATCACCTTCACCAGCTCCTCCAGCTCCAGCATCACCCACATGATCCTTAATCCCACTGCTGCCAGCCTCAATTGCTAAGACCTCACCAGCCTCTTCTTCGTCATCCAGCTCAGCCAACCTAGCCTTCCAGCCATCTACGTCCCAGTTGCTCTTGTCAAAGTCAGGATCCTGAGCTTCTTGCCATCTGCAACTTGGTTTTGTACATAGCGATGGGAGCGGAGACTTTGGCATCATTGGTGATTTCAGCCTTCTCTTGGTCAGCAGTGATATGAGCCAGGACAAGTTCCCTCTTCACCAGATTGACGTCGTTTTCAAGGGAGGCAATCTTCTTATCCTTGGCCAGCATGATCTTTTGGAGGTCCACACACTTTTGCTCAACCTCTTCAACATTGCCAACGTAGTCCTCGATTTCAGCAAATTTCTGCAAAAAGACAATGTAAAGTTTAGGATCACATGATCCTCAAGTGGGCAGGATAATTAAGCTAAGTCAGTGATCCTTACATCAGCAAAGTATTCAAGGAACTGGTGGCGGATTAGAGGCAAGCCTTCTAGATTGTCAGCCTCAGAGGCTTTCCTCTTCTTTCCCTTGGAGGTGGTAGGCTTGGGGATGGCAGTACTTGGGCTAGCAGCAGCCTTCTTCTTCCCAGACCTAGGACCAACAGTGGTGAGATCGGTGACACTGAAACGAGTAGCAGACTTCGATGATTTTCCAGCACCTACACATCCAAAGCAGATAAGTATCCTTATTTCATTCTAATTTAAACATTTAATTATGCACAAAATGGGATACTTACTTGACATTGTAACAGAGCCTGAGGATACTTCTTGAGAATCCTGGGTATTTGCTTGAAATGTTCTTATTGCAGGATCAAGCCTCCGGAAAGCAGCAAGCCTTTCCTTCGTTGCAGGTGTTGTGATAATGTGTGAAACAGTAATAGCTGCATAAAAGAAACAAAAGGATGTTAGTGATCCTCAAGGGAGACAGGGTATCCTATGATCCTTCTATAAGGATCCTCTATCCTACCATGAGTAACCCATTTTCTTGGAAGATCCTTCCCATCAGGGATGGAATCCCTTCTGACAAAGAAGAATCGCCTCTTCCAGTTGGTGTCATTCTTAGTGGTTTTGAAGATGGGGTGTTCTTCACCGGGTTTGTGTTTGAATAGATATCGATGAGATCCATGGCTCACAAGATCGTGCATTTCTGCTAACTCCGACATTCCCAGATCAATACCTTCATGCTCAATGATTCTTTCAAGGGTATACAAGACCCTCCACATCATTGGCATCGCTTGGATGTAGGAGATGCCGGTGAGAGAGAAGAAAGATTGGGTGAAATCAAGAAAAGGATACGAGTATCCTATCGTAAATGGGGTGACCGGAAAAGCTACCCAGGTTTCAGAAACATAGTCACTCAGGACGGTGGGATCGAAAGCTTTGAAAATGGTGTTTGCCGGGAAACAATGGCGGATCCTGTCTATCTGCGGATCAGTAAAACAGCATCATTCCTTCGCCGAGCCTTCGATGATCCCTTGGCTCTTCAAAGGACTGTCCTTTTTGTGATCCTTAGCCGGTGAAGATCTTAGCATCATCTTGGGCATGGTAATGGTGAAGAAGGAGAAACAGAATGAGAATATGAAGAGAGAAAGGAAAGAAAAGTACCTGATCAGATCTTCGAATGAGGATTTAAAGGATGAAACGCACGAATTTAAATGCTTCCTAACCCTTATCTCTAAATTCAATTTATAATGATGATTTTGCAGGATAGTCACTTCGATGACGTCATGTTGGCAACGGCTAGTCAGGATTCAACGGCTATATATCCGTTGGTTTGTTACGGATAAGAACGAGAAAATATAACTCGTTTATTTACACTTTACTCCTTATATTTTGGGGGCAATTGTTACGGGATGATTTTCCAAAGATCAGTGATCCTCAATTATTGCCGGGCTTAGGGATCCTAAGTTCTGTTTGAATTAGTGATCCTCAGAAAGTATTGTAGGATCAGGATAATGGATCATCATAGTGATCCTTGCACTAATGATTGTTTGCTTTGAATATGATGTTGTTTTGCAGGAGTACATGCTTGGACTTGGTCTTGGCGATATTCCTGGAACATATTCCCTATTTATTTCGCACGTGCTTGACTAATATGAACGTTATGGAGGTCGTGGAAGACTTGCACGAAATGCGGATAGTTAGTTAGCTTAGATATTTTCTAAATTTAAAAGGGGATAACGAGCTAGATTAGAACACTAGGCTATTTTTGGCTAAACACACACACTCGTAACTGCTCTCATCAGCTCTTGACAGTTTGCTTGGCGATTACACACTCTTTTGCACATTACACTCTAGTGATCCTTGTAACAAGCTCGCTATCATCCAAAGTTGTAATACATTTTTGTTTAATCTGAATTGGTTATTGGTAGTTTCCATCACCCGAGGTTTTTTATGCCGGAGATCAACTCTTGATCAAGGGCTTTTTCCTCGTATAAATCATTGTGTCACTTGTTCATTACATTTCTGAGTGATCCTTAGCATTGTTCATTGATTCAAGCATCACACCTCACAACAGAAAGTTTGGTTGCATTATCTTAGCTTGATTTTTGACCAAAACAGTTTATATAACATGTTATTCAATATTGTGAATTGAGATACCTTGATTTTGAAAGCCCTGGGGTTTTCTCCTGTAGGAATCACTCCATGTTGTATATATCTCATGATTGGAAGGATCCATGATCCTGAATGAGATTGTGTATCATCACTAGGGATGATTGCAGAATCTTCTCCTATTTCCATAGCTACATGATCCTCAATAGCGGGAGTTAGGATGTGGATAATAGGGATCCTGATATCCTCTGGAATCTTCAAGGATGATCCAAGATTGGCCAATGCATCAGCTTCTGCATTCTCTTCCCTGGATACCTGTGTCAAACTAAAGGAAACAAAAGAGAGTGCCAATTCTTTGACTATCTCTAAATACTTGATTAGCTTTTCACCTTTAACAACATAGGATCCATTAAAGTGATTAGTAATTAACAATGAATCTACATGTACCTCAAGATACCTGATCCTCATATGCTTGGCAATTTGCAAACCAGCTATCAAGGCCTCATATTCAGCTTCATTATTAGTAGTTTGAAACTCACAAGCTATGGAGTGGGGTATTATGTCCCCCTGTGGCGATTTTAGTAGTATTCCATGTCCTGTTCCTTTGACATTAGAGGCTCCATCAGTGAAAAGTATCCAAGGATCCTTAGTTTCTTCAAGCTGTTGAACTTCTAACTCAGCTTCCCTTTGCAAGTCACTACTGAAATCTGCCACAAAGTCAGCTAAGGCTTGGGATTTAATGGCGGTTCTAGGTTCATATCTTATATCATAAGCTCTAAGCTTCAATGCCCATTTAGCCATCCTTCCTGACATTTCAGGTTTCCTGAGAACATTCTTAATTGGAAAATTAGTCTTGACAATAATGGCATGAGTTTCAAAATAATGTCTTAATTTAGTAGATGCCATAATTAATGCAAGGATAAGTTTTTCTAAATGTGAATACCTGGATTCAGCATCAAGCAAACTCTTACTTACATAATAAACAGGATGTTGTGTACCTTGGTGATCCTTAACAAGGACTGCACTTACTGCTTTGGAGGATACCGCCAAATATAAGGATAATATATCCCCTTTTTTCTGGTTTCATCAAGGCAGGAGCTAAGGATAGGTAATCCTTAAGAGCTTTGAGAGCATTTTCATGCTTTTCAGTCCATTCAAATTTCTTGTTCTTTCTCAAAATGTCATAGAATTCCTTGCATTTTTCTGATGACTTGGATATGAACCTGTTCAAGGCTGCGATCCTGCCTTTCAATCTTTGCACATCCTTGGCATTGGCAGGAGATTTGATATTCACAATAGCCTTAATTTGCTCTAGACTTGCTTCAATGCCTCTTTTTATCACCATATAGCCTAGGAATTTACCTGCTTTAACACCAAAGTGACACTTGGAAGGATTTAGTTTCATATTAAACTTATCAAGGATATTGAATGCTTCCTCCAAGTCTCTAAGGTGATCCTCAGCTTTCTTAGACTTAACCACCATGTCATCTATATAGACTTCCATAGTGTGTCCAATTTGTTCCTTGAACATCATATTGACTAGCCTTTGATAAGTAGCACCTGCATTTCTTAGTCCAAATGGCATAGCAATATAACAATATATACCAGTTGGGGTCATAAAAGCTATATCCTCTTGATCAGATGGTTCCATCTGAATCTGTTGAAATCTAGATGAAGCATCCATAAAAGTCAACAACTCATGACCCGCGGTAGCATCCACCATGGAGTCAATGTGGGGTAATGGGAAAGGATCCTTGGGACATGCCTTGTTTAAATCAGTAAAATCGACACATACCCTCCACTTTCCATTTTTATTTTGAACAACAACCACATTGGCTAACCACCTTGGATACTTAACCTCTCTTATCATACCTGCCCAGAGTAGTTTATCTACTTCCTCCTGGATAATGGCGTTTCTCTCAGGTGCAAACTTCCTCCTCTTTTGGTGTATTGGTTTGAATGACCTGTCAATGCCAAGTTTATGAGTAATTATATCTTTAGAGATACCTGTCATATCTTCGTGTTTCCAGGCAAAGGTAGTTTTTCTCCTCTTGAGGAAGGATACTAGATCGTGTTCAATGTTACTGAGGATCCCTGATCCTATGAAGACTTTGGATTCAGGATCATGAGGATCCATAAGGATTTCTTTCACATCCTGTTCTCTTGCCTCCAAGACATCTCTTGGAGGATGCTTTAATTGCTATTGCTCCCTTGGTCTTGAGGCTGGCTTCATTGATGACGTGTAGCAATTCTTAGCTTCTTGTTGATCACTCTCAATTTTCACCACTCCCCATGGACTAGGAAGCTTCACGCATTGATGATAGGTAGATGGGACTGCCTTCATGTCATGTATCCATGGCCTGCCAAGGATAACATTACAACAGGATAAGCAATCTATAACACGGATTTTTTTATAAGAATGAAGTCCTTCAATATAAATGGGGAGTTTGATGTCCCCCAATGTGTTCTTGGTTTCTCCACTGAATCCCACAAGAACTGAGGATCTTGGTACAATATCCGATTCAGGGATGTTCATCTTCTTGAGGACATCAAGTTGAATGATGTTTACTGAGCTTCCTCCATCTATCAGGATCCTGCGAACAAAGTGGTTAGATATAAACAAAGTAATAACAAGACCATCATGATGAGGATCCTGGATATCAACACGGTCATCCTCATCAAAAGTTATAATTTTATCCTTGGTAACAGTGGAGGTTCGAATGGGCCTATCCCCATTATCCATCTTGGTTTCCTTAGCATGTCTCTTGGCTGCTGAAAAGGAAGTACCACAAATGTCTGATCCACCCGAAATGAAGTTTATAACTTGTGCATCTGCTGGAGGGGCAGGAGCTCTTTCTGGAACCTTTTCAGGATCCTGGATCCTTGACTTTTTTCTTCCCAAAAGTTCCTTCAAGTGCCCCTTGCTTAGCAAGTAACCAATTTATTTTCTAAGTGCAATACACTCTTCAGTGAGATGCCCAAAATCCTCATGATATGCACACCACTTGGACTTGTCCTTTGTTGCGGCTGGTTTATCACTTTTCCTTGGCCATCTTGCTTTCTCACCTAGATTCTGCATTGCAAGAATTAGTTCATTGTTATCAACAGAAAAACAGTACTCAGAAATTGGAGGATAACCCTCATCATCCTCTTCTTGTTCTACTGCATGCACATTCTGGTTATCAGACTTGTTGTAGGACTTGAACTTGTTATTCTTAAAGTAGGATCCTTGCTTTTCCTGCTTGGAGGATCCTGTCAGTCTTTCTTGGATACTTTTATCATCCCCTAATCGGATGAATCTAAGGGCCCTGGTTCTTACTTCATCAAGATTCCTGCAAGGGGTCATGACAAGATCATCATAGAACAATGAATCCCTAAGTAAACCCATTTTAAAGGCTTCCACAGCCGTAGCTATATCCAGATTAGGGATATCTAAGGATTCTTTACTAAACTTAGTGATGTAATCTCTAAGTGATTCATTTTGACCTTGTGTTACCCTATATAAATCACTAGTTAAACGTTCAAATTTTCTGCTCATGAGAATTGACTATTAAACAGATTAACTAGATTAGCAAATGAAGTAATAGAGTAAGGGGGAAGACTTAGCAGCCATTTAAGAGCAGATCCTGTGAGTGTGGATCCGAAACCCTTGCATAGACATGATTCTTTTAACCTCTCTGGGATGGGGTTGATCTCTATCCTTTCTCTATATTAAGCTACATGTTCTTCTGGATCCGTTGAACCATCATACAGCTTCATAGTTGGTATTTGGAACCTTTTGGGTATCTCAGCATCACAAATGGGTGGTGCAAAACGAGATATCCTATGGCTCCCATCTGCAATTTCAGGGATGGGCTTAACCACTCCTGGAACGCTGGATATCATATGCTTTAGCTTCTGTAATTCCCTAGCCATAGCTTGATTGATACCTGTATCCTACATAGAGCCATGGTTAGTGTTATAAGAATTATTGAAAGTGTTACCTCCCAGAGGATTCAAGTTTGGAATTGCAGATGTGAATCCATATTGACGGGATTCTGGTATGATTGAAGGACCAGAAGAGACAATGGTCTGCATTGGAATGAAGTCTCCTTGATGAACATCTGTGCTTTGGGGTTGTACACTTCTTAAGAATCCTTGATCCTGAAAGATGTTGGATCCTTGAACCTGGAAGGAGGATCCTTGAACCTGAGAGGATCCTTGAACCATGTGTGTCCCCATATATCCTCCTGAGCTGAGGAAGGATCCCTGATGCTGGAAAGAGGATCCCGAATGCTGAAAATAGGATCCTGGAGGCTGGAAGTGAGACCCTAACGCCTGACTCATGGTTGTTGTTCCATAAAGCCTTCCCAATGGTTCAGTTTGGTACTGGATATCCGGAGCTGCAGATTATTGGGCAGTTATAGCTGGAGTGTCGAAATCCAATGACCTTGGTACTAGAGGAGAGTGATCCTCCCTCAATCTCTTCTGTTTCTTGATGTCACCAATTTCCCGGAGGATCCTTTCGTTGGTTTTGTCCTGCTCTTGTATGTGATCCCTCATCTGCAAAATCAAAGTAAAAAGATCACTAGTAGTAGGATTACAAGAAACAGAAGAAGTTGGTGGTTTTGAAAAAATGGGGCTTTGTCTCTTTGCAGCATTTTCAGCATTCTTCTGGGATCCAAAAGGTGGTGGAGGCAAAGGTGGAATGCCCTGTGAAGAAGTGACTGCCGACATTGAACTTGAAGTGTTCTTCGCTGAGGAAGCCATGTGGTTGAAGATGATGAACCGAAATGAACAAAATTTCTCAGAAATGAAGCACCAATTGCCCCACGGTGGGCGCCAAACTGTTTTGGTCAAAAATCAAGCAAGGATAATGCAACCAAATCTTTTGTTGTGAGGTGTGATGCTTGAATCTATGAACAATTGTATGAACAACTTGCGAATCAAATAAAGAGGTGACACAAGGATTTATACAAGGAAAAAGCCCTTGATCAAGAGTTGATCTCCGGCATAAAAAACCTCAGGTGATGGAAACTACCGATCACCAACTAAGATTAAACAGAAAAAAGTTACAACTCGGGATGATAACAAGCTTGTTACAAGGATCACTAGTGTGCAAAATTGTTAAAGTGTATGAAATCGCCAAGTAAACTGCCGAGAGCTGTTCGAGAGTGTGTGTTTTTGCTAAATTAGCCAAGTGTTCTCACTCAAGCTTGTTATCCCCTTTTTAAAATTAGAAATAACTAAACTAACTAACTGTCCGCTAATTGTGCAAGCTCCCCCACGATCTCCATAACGTTCACAAGGGCCAAGCACGTGCGGAATATTAAGGGAATATGCTCCACGAATATCGGCAAGACCAAGTCCATGCACATACTCCTGCAAAACGAGCTCACATACAAGGTAGACAACCGTTAGTGTAAGGATAACAATGAGGATCCTGAATCCTGGTCCTGCAACACATTCTGAGAATCCTAAATTCAAACAGAATTAAGGATCCGTGATCCTGGCAGTACTTGAGGATCCTTGATCCTTAGGATTGGAAAATCCTCCCCTAACAATGATGATGAGTGCCTTCATTGGTTAGTAGCTTACTTGAGAGGATTGCCTTTCTTTCCTGAGTTAGTTTAAGTTTTAAAGCGTGAGCATGGGTTTGATCGGCTCGGTTATGGGCTAAATTGAACCTAAAGCTGATTAACCGATGATCCAGTTTCATTTTTTTATGTCGATAGTTTCAGTTATAAATGGCTTGGTTAATTCAATTCACCATCGGTTACATTCGTCGACGCTAATATCTATACTAGCCATGATTTGTTTTCAATAGGGCCTATGAAGGACCACATTTACCTTCACTCGAATCATGTAAATTTACTAAAGAATCTTTATTCTCCCATGATTTCTGTTTCAAACCTGGTGGGTTTCTTGATGGTTCTCTTGGGCCGCTTATGCATGGAAAAGTTGGGCTGTTGAGGGAATGATGGGTTGGGTTCCACAAGTTGATTCGTATCAATGCCATATGCGTTTCATGTTATCATCATAACCATAACTTTTTTTTTATATATTTGTTTCATGGACATAGACTGGAGCAAACTCACTGCTGCTGACAGGAGTAGCCGCCTTCGTAACTGGTATTAAACAACCATGGGTGGAAGTGTTCATTGCATTAACCCTCTGATTGACTAAATAGTTGTATCCAACTTGATTGCTTTCTCATAATAGTTGAAAAGTTCGGGTTCCGCCAGTGTTTATGATACCGGTGTTTTATTAATTATGAAAGATGTCTCATGTATTTTTTGGTCAACCTATAATTGAAGGTATAATTTACTGATCACACACAAACAAGAGATTGGATAACTCTTAACTTTGGAGCAAGGAAAACCTCAAAGAGAAGCTATTGCGGAGGTGTGTAGAAGATATATTCTTAAAAGAAATGTTAAGAATACATCTTCATTTGTAAGTTTTCAGGTGGCATATGCGGCCGCTTCTTCTGTTGTATGAATCATTTGTATAGTACACAGTTCTTCAATCTTTATCACTTTGACCCTGAAAAGTCAAACCCTGAAAGTTATGCCATGCTGATGTGGAAATGTTATTGTGACAACAATCATATGGATCGGGAATTCTAGCTGATGGCCGCCTCACTGACTTAATAAGAAGAGTTATAATTTCTAAGTTTTGAAATGATAGTCATCTAATTATTTAAACTGGTTATAATTTTCTTACAATCTTTGCTGCACACTTTGGTGATCATGGTAGTTTGAGTCAGAATCAGAAGAAAATGAATTGCTTTTAGCCTTTTCTTTTAGTTCTATCTAATTTTCAGATGTATTACAATTAATAAACTATTATCGTCGTTTTCTTTTTTGAGGGTGGATTTGAGCCAATTTGAGACTGCTTGACCCAGTTAAAAGATTTACACTCAAATTTCTTGCCTGCGATGGACCTACATCATCTGTTGGATATGCTTTTTTTTTGTAGTGTAAAAAAGTTGACCCGTTCATAGGCAAATTTGCTGTTTTCGTCATTTGTTGTAGATGTCAGTCACTTTGTTCATATTCGCTTTATCACTTCTTTTATATTTTTGTTGAAATGAGATGCTTAGTATTGTGTTTGCAGCTGGATGTGACATCAACTCAGCTTCTTGTGACTGATAGTGACTTCGAGAGTCCAGAATTTAGGAAACAACTTACTGATGATACTGAGCTTTAACACAAAACAGTGACACATTGATTAGCGAACAAAGTATGTTTTAATTTAAACTACAAATTTTACTACTGAGCCTTTGTCTCATTTCGTATTAAATTATTAGAACTTACAGCTATGAGCAGCTGGAAACACTGAGGTGCTTTCAAAATTCAAATCCTTTCACTTCCTTTGTTCTATATCTCCCTCTCTCAAAAACCTTAATATAATTTCACTTCTTGAACGAACCCGTCAATTGAACAAACACACGTTGCATAGAAATAGAGAGAGAGAGAGAACAAGTGTTTATCTTGGTTTAAAAAAGTGCGCCTTAAGCGCGCTTAAGCGCAAATCGCATCTAGGTGCAAACTCCGTCGTCTTGTGTGATAAAAGGCGCACGATGTACAAGAAGCGCAGCTGAGGCGCGCTTTTTAGGGTGAAAATCAACCTAAGGCACAACTGAGGCGCACGCTTTTTGTACATGGGGTGTTTCTATGCTTCTGAGTGTTGTACAACAGGCTTTTTATGCTGTACATTTATGTTTTTTTTCATTTTAAAACATATATAAAGCTTAATTATAGCTAAATCATAGGTATTGGATGCTAAACACTTATGGGATATATAAAATAAATTATATAATCACTTTGCGCTTTGCGTACGAAAAGCTCACAGTTTTGCGCTTCGCTTTTTAAAGGTCGAGCCCAAGCTCAGCTCGTTTCGAGCTGTAGTTCTAAAAGCTCGAAGCCTTGAACTCAGCTCGTTAATAAGTTTTCAATTTCATTCTCAGCTTGGGCTGGCTTTGTAATAAGCTTATACGGAATATACATATAATTATACTTTCGTATATGACAAATTATATATATATCTGTAGTTATTTTTATTTGAATTTTCATATATAACATTATATTATTATATACTTACATAATTTTTTTTATAAAATACATATTTAGTTCCTCAAATTTTTGGGACAAGAACTGATCTTTCTTTTTCTTACTCTCTTCTATGTTTATTTCTTATTATTACACAATAGATTGAAACTCCAAGGTATTTAGTTCATGAATTTGGCAAAATACTGTGACTAGGCTATAACTTATGGGTGTTCAATGCCCAGTTAGGATTCTTTTGATGAAAATTCTTGGTCGGGCCGCCAATTATGGTTTTAAAAAAGACAAACGAAACTGGCCGGTTGGAAGTTTTTGTGGTTTGGCAGTTTTGAACCAATTATTATACTTAATTTTATACATAATTGAAGTCCAGGCCAATTGGGTAACTGTTAACCATTGCTAATGTTGCTCATATTTTGAACCTTTGGCTTCACATGTGATGTGCTCAACATTTTAGTGATGCTGCTAGCTTAGGCTTTAAGTTTAGGAAAAGAATGATGGTTTCTATTGATTTTTATGCCAAATGAAGCTTATCTCTGGAGTTAATATGAAATAAAATCGTTAACATACCATCCTAATTCGAAAAGGTGAGCTATAAAAACTTTATTGATCTCTATGATAAGCTCCATCAGAATATATGTGGGTTTTCCACCATCCAAGATAATTCATCAGCTATTAGAGCTTTATCTTATCTTCTTTTGTTAGTTTATGTAGGCTTTGCCACCAAATTAGGTGGTGGATTTGGTCAAAAAGGCATTACCACTTGCTCACCAGATGATGACCCAAATTAGGTGGTGGATTTGGTCAGAAGGGCATTACCCCTTGCTCAGAGTCTGTTGCTAAAAGAACTAACTTAAATTTGACGTATATAACTTTGAATGTTAAATATAGATCAGAAATTACAGACGGACTGGGTTGATTAGTTTTGAGTTTATGGTTGTGCTTTTGTTGGTTTGGTGCAGTTCGGTTCGTTTACTTTCTTTTAAAACTCTTTAAATCCCCATGACCGGTTTTGAAGTACCTTAACCGAAAATTTAGATTTTAGTTATGATCCAACTGAACTGAACATTCTCATGCACACCCTTAGAATTACTAACAAGTGTCGTGTTTTCCTTTGCATCGCAAATTTGGTTTTGGTTATGGCTCAAAACCGAACCGCCCCGTACATAGCCCTAAACTCACCGACTTAAGTGATGTTTCCCGTCGCATCGCGCGGGTAAACGACTAGTAACACTATATAACAATATATAACACTATACATCTATCATAGACATGCTACCAGAAAAATATAACACTATATAACACTATGCATCCATCATATAACACTATATAAACCAAAGAACACTATATAACACCATATAACACCATGTAACACTATATAAAAATATATAAAACTATGCAGTTATGAATGGTGGTTGCACTACAGAATTAATAATTGATGATGTTATATAGTGTTTTTTGGTGGTTGCACTACAGAATTATATAACACTACAGAATTATATAACACCAAAAACCATTATATAACACCATATAACACCATGTAACATTATATAACACTATATAAAAATATATAACACTACACAGTTCTGAATGGTGGTTGCACTACAGAATTATATAACACTACAGAATTAATAACCAGTGAACGAGATGCCACAAATTCGTAGATTAATTATTAAATTCGAATTCCTATAATAAAGGGTGACAGTTATTTTAGGCAGTTATCTTTTAATCAATTAATTGAAAGAAACAGAAAATTACTAATTCACCCTTTTGAATTAATTTAGATATAGGACACTTGTCATCACCACATTATTTCTCACCCTTCTCACAATATTAGATTAATGTACAAGATCCCCTACCTATATATATATATATATATGATTAGGACACTTGTCATCACCACATTATTTCTCACCCTTCTCACAATATTGATGATAAAATACACTTGTGTATTTTAAGATTTGATGATAAAATGGGCCGGCTAACCCGTGTCGTCGCTCAAGACCCAAAATTTTAAAGGGCCCGAAATGTTTTTGTAAGCTTTTATATATATAGTAAATTATATACTTAATATACGCATTCATTTATTATACATAAAAGTGTTGGTAGTGGAGTGGAAAAAAATTACCTCAAACTAATGTGTAGGTCTCAAGTTAAAGACTTGGCTAAACCACCAAGGTCTTATTTTTTTTAACTCATTACCTCTTACCACAATTTTGGGCCCAATTTTTTATTTCGTCCGAGACCTAAATTATTTTGAGAGTTCTCAGAGACGGCTTTGTCCTAGCCATACACGTGTGTAAATCAATTGCCAGGATTTGTTCACTCAGTTCGCAAATACACTAGTGTTTATGTCACACCCCAACCGATGCCGGAAACATCGGGGCGTGGTACTGAGCGAAACAAATTGTTCAAGAGAATCCATAACAACTATTAATGTCATTATATTTAACGTTTAACGTCCCATACCATCAAACATATAAAGCAAACAGTCATTACAAATATAGTCTCAAAAACAATTAAACTGTTCCGATAACTCAGATTTATTTAGTTTGTTTCTAGACTCCCTAGCTTGTTCATCTTAGCACAGCAAGAAAAGCATCCTAATCAACCTGTCACATACGTTAAAATAAAGTCAATACACAGAGTGTAAAGGTGAGTACACAAGTTTGCATAGTATATAGTATAGCGAAAGCATTTACGCATAACCAGCATGTAACACGTAGAAATGTGAATCAAGTAAGCTATCGACAATAACGCATGCAACCGACATGACTGCGAGTTGTAGAATACGCAACACATTATCACCACTGTGACCATGTGAAGTAAAGCCCTTAACAACCCCTGTCCATGACAGGTGCTGAGTCCAAACTATAGTACTATCGTTGCTAAGGTGTCAAGCAAAACAGTCACTGTGTAAACATAATATACCAGCATTCATCGAAACACGTATAACATGCAAGAGCGGTTAGCGTCTATAAAAGAGTTTGCGTTGTTTGTTGTTGTGATTTGATATAGAAACGTATGTAACACCCAAAAGTGCGTTAAGCAAAAAAGGGTTCGATTATACTCACAGTACGTGTTTAACAAATAAACATTGTCTTGTATTAAAGGGAGCGCGTTGGAGATTAGCCTGAGCATAAAACAATAGCGTAAGCATTGAACAGCGTGTAAACAGTGCATCGGATGAGATAAGTGTCGGATGGTGAGTCGGACGGATGGTCATCCGGACGGATGACCATTCGAACGGATAGCCATTCGAATGAGTTGAGGTGTTTGTAAAGTGTTTGGAAACTTTTGAAGTTTTCGTTGTAGTATAGAAACAAGTCATCCGGTCGGATGGTCATCCTGACGGATGGCCATTCGATGGGATGTGTTGTGTTTTTAGAAAATTGCTAAGTGTTGGAAATAATGAGAGATAGATCATCCAACGAATAACCATTCGATTGGACCAGTCGGGTGGCTGTTCTGTTTGTTTGAAAACTTGTAAAATTTTCTAAGTTCAAAGTTTTCGATTTGACGGAGACGACGTGATGACGTGTTAAACAACGGAAACCCACCAAAGACCAGCGCATCCGATCGGATGGGAATCACCCCATTCAATCGTACTTACTGTTCTTTTGATGAAGTCTCATGTTCAACCCGTTAATCAGTCATCCCTCCGGTGGAAATCCGTTTTCAAGCCGGCTCTCAACTAGAGAACGAGTAGAGAATCTGAATGAGCAATGATTCCATCGGTTTTATGAAGAATGTTGAAGAAAAGTTTGAAAAAGAGATGAAAAAGTTGAAATCAGTTGGAAAATGTTGAAATATAGTCGAGATTTGTGTTAAAATATGTGGAAATCCTTTAGATCCGAACGATTCTTGATGAGATGACGTCACACAATTGGTTGCATAAGCAACTTGTGACGATGTCACCTTCAAGGGGTCCAAATCAGGTGATTTCATGGTGAAAATCAGTGATTTCAGTGGAGAAGATGATGAAGAAGTGTGTAGTGATGATGGAAGGACAAGATTTAGAAAGAAATACTTACGAAATGGCCTTGAATCGAGAGAAAAGTGCTTGAAAGGGACTTGAGAACGTCTGGTCGAATGGAGCTGTCATATCAGTGAACAGTGATGTGACAGACAGGTATTTATAGGGTGAGAGGTGAGAGTAAGGCGGTGGAGATTGTGGTGTCGGATGGCTAGTCGATCGGATGGTCATCCGGACGGATGTCCATTCAATCGGTTGGTCATTCGACCAGCCGAGTTGCGTTTCGTTGGTTTCCGACTTTCATTTCGTGAGATGAGTGTTGCGTTGCGTTTAAGCGAGTTGCGAGTAAGCGTTGCGACGAGATAACCACATAAACAAGTAATCACACAAATAACACATAAAATGCATAAAAGTAAATCTGCGTTTTGAGTTGCGTTGATAGCGTGATACGTTTTGAATAAGCGTTGCGAATGCATAGTTTAAGATATCGTCCAAACCCATTTACGATAATCGAGATCTCGAGGGTACAAGTCAATTAAGCAATAAATGACAGATCTGAATAATAACACAAAAGTCGGGTTGTTACAGTTCACTCACTCTAGAACCCCACCTTATATATATATATAGGGCCAGGATCATTTCAGAACCATAAATATTTACAAAACTCGCAGAACTCTTAATAAACAATTTTTTTATTTATATTTAGGATAATTTTATCATTTTTTATATGTAATTTTATAATAACACATATGTAAACTAGTTTTTTTACATATATGTAATTAGTTATGACACATATATATAATTTTGGCAATTAAACATATGTAAACTACTTTTAACATGTATGTAATCAAAGAAATACATATAATAGATGATGAAAAGATCCTAAATACAAAAACTTATATATAAAATGATTGTTTATTAGGAGTTCTGAAAGTTCTGTAGTTATTTAGAGTTCTGAAATGAACTCAAGCCTATATATATATATATATACTCGAATGCCATTTCTGGTCTCATACTCGAATGATAACGTGCGTGATTATGTATATAACGTGCGTGATTAATGTTTTCCAACATGCGTGATTTGGGTTTTTTAGTTTATAACGTGCGTGATTTTCAAATGAACGTGCGTAATTATCTGTCGTACGTGATGTACGTTAAGCCGTACTATACGTTAACTGGCCTATATATATATATATATATATATATATATATATATATACTAGACGTTTACCCGCGCGATGCGGCGGGAAACATATCACTTAGGTTGGTGAGTTTAGGGCTATGTATGGGGTGGTTCTCGTTTTCCAGTTAATTTATCAGTTTTCTCATGATATATTGTATATTGTAACAAAGTTTGGTCTTACGTAATAAATATCTTACGTTTATTGATGCTAAATACCTAAAGCATGAAATATCCAAACGGGTAATGGGTAGGGCATTCGAGTATGAGACCAGAATGGGATTGATAAAACTATTAGGTTTAGTAATGTTCAAGCAGGAAACTCGCGCGATGCGGCGGCATCGACAACTTACAAAGGGGTACTCGTTAGTTTATCAGTGCTCGCATGGAAATGAGAAACACGGTGTCTTACCACGATGGGATTGTTCACTGGTTGCTTTGGAATTGATTAAGAGTTGTGAATTCCTACAAGTCGTAGTTGCAAGGGGTTTCAAGCCCATAGTGTTGCCAATCTGCGATTAATACCCAATATTGTTAAATCGCTGCAGATTAATAGATTATCACCATCATAAAATAAACGAAAAAAAAAACCATCTAAAAACACACATATTAATAATAAACTTATAATAACCTTGAGAAAGAAGATGAATAACAGCTTCGTTAGGGTCCATAACCTAGCCGCTGCCTGCTGTTGATGCCGGGGCCACCCATTTTCATCGAGTCTCCACACATCAGCTCCCGTACACCCTTGTCACATTCAATGCTTGTCTCCTGAAAACACATCCGATTCCAACATATATCGGTCCTTGGATTCCATCCAGTCCCTTCATGTTAATCTGTCACGACAATGAAAAAAGATTAAACAACTTAAAAGAAAAAAAATCATACTCGACATAGGTCCGCTACGATAATACCGAATGGAATAACGTGGTGACATACATCAAAGAAGACAACGTTGCGATTTGAGCATCTATCATGACGATCGATCCCATCAAATCGTTGGGGAAATTGAACATAACAAATTTTCTTTCCACATATAGGGTCCATCATGAAGCACATAGCCTTCCTAAGAGCTTTACTATTGTTTATATAGTGATCGCAATCTACATTGAGCATGTATGGTGCATTTGTAATAACCGCCGACACTCGGATCTTCAAAAAGAAAACCGTATAAGTTAAAAGCAATCAAGAAATTGAATTTGAAAGTATAATCCATGATAGTTATGAAGATAAGTTCATACCAAAGCATTCATGGCACCGGCTTTCTTGTGGTGGTCAAATCCGGGCCTTTTCTCTCTAGAAACATAAACAAGACGCGGTAATTTATTTCCTTCGACGTCTTGAACCCCATTATTTCCTAGAAAAACCTGTTGAACATGTACAAATTTCAATTATTTTATGTACGCGTATAATTAATATTGAAATTATTCCATGAAGCATGTATAATCATGAAAACAAAAGGTTAAGGGAAACCTATATGGACTTATCTTGCTTGAGGGAATCGGTATCTTCAGTGACAGTGGTTGCCTCCCCTTATCCATCCTGTAATACCAAATTAACACAATATTATAACTTTTCCACATAAAAAAACATACATACCGTTCATTCTTTATTGGTTATCTTCCACATTTTAGCACAACTTTTTGTACTTAGAACACTCATCATGCTATTTTTTTTTTTTTGAACGGTTGATCTGTGTCATCGCCACCATCTTTAAACGGTAGATCTGGCCACCAAACGGTAGATCTGTGTCATCGCCACCATCTTCCACCCACAACCACCAGGTAATCTAAAATATTACACAGATCTGATTCAAATAACAAAAAAAAAAAGATATGGTAAAAAGAAAGGTACCGAGCGGTCAGACCAGTCGATCTGGTGTCGGATCTAGAGAGATTCATCACTGAAGAAGCGTAGAAACCCTAGAATCGCCTGGAGAAAGAAGGAGGAGAGATCTTGCTCATACCACAGATCTCGTTAAACCCTAAATTAAAAATCACCAGAGAGAGAAAGAAGGAGGAGCGGCTGTGGATGAAATGAATTTAGGGTTTAGAAAGGAGTGAAAGAAACTTTATATTGGATCCATAAGAGTAAAACGGGTCAAAGAGATCCGGTTAGGATCCATAAGAGCTACACCGCGTGTTAAAGAATTTTTCAACACTATGCTTAAATGGTTGTATAATGTGCTTAAAATGGTTGTACAATGGCAAATGACCAAAACTGCCCCTTGGATATGCTTTTATTAGTTTTCTATATATATATATGGAGGTTTATTTGAGAAGAAAATTTAATTGAGAAGAAAAACAACAAAAGGTACAATTGTAAAATATCAAGTAGTTATATATATATATATATGGAGGTTTATTTGAGAAGAAAATTTAATTGAGAAGAAAAACAACAAAAGGTACAATTATAAAATATCAAGTAGTTTTTCTTTCATCTCATTTAATACTATATTAAACTAATTAATTAATCATAAAGACTATCATCCTCTACACTAATTTTTTTTACCTACACATAAAAAGTTATCCTACACATTTAAAAATTTATCATACACATATTTAAATTTATCATACACAACTCGTAATTTACCTTACACACCTAGTAATTTGTCCTACACTCTAATTTTTTTTTTTTTTTGAAAAAAAATTATATATTTTTTGAAAATAAGTTACAAATATAAAGTACTTAATTATTACAGAGGAAGACTAGATATTAATGATCTATGTAAGTTTACAAATATATCCTTACACTAAAATTCATCATCATCATCATCATACTCAGTAAATCCCACCAATAGCAAAGCTAAGGTAGGGTCTGAGGAGGGTAAGATGTAGACAGCCTTACCTCTACCCGTTAGGAATAGAGAGGCTGCTTCCAATGAGACCCCCGGCTCGATAGTAGTTTCGCATCAAGCCTTGGACATAAGGCACATAACACTCAGCAATTAAGACAAAGGCCGATTAGTTCATGTACCCCCTTATCTTCGGCTATCAACGCCACCACATGATGCATGATTAACCATCCCCCTCTTTTAACGTTATTTTCACGAAATTAGTAAAATAACGATAAAATTAGTGGACTTTCACTTTTGCCCCCCGAGCGCCCACATATATATACATTATATGCGCATACCGCCAGCGGGGCATTATCCTTACACTAAAATTAAATGCAGATATTAAATGAAGTAAAATGAAACATTCTTATTGGGTGAAACTTCTTTTTTTTTTCTTCTTACAAAAAAATTCTTCTCATTTGAACCCTCTAAAATATATATATATAGGGTGGAGTTCGGCTAGAAAGTCAATATTTTCTACAAAGTGTACGAAACCATAAAACACACTCAAAACCCAAAAATAAAATAGTGAAGACCACTAAAACACAATATCCAAACCCTAATAGTCTTTAAAAACTTCAAACACATCATTGTACAACTATGAATATAAAACACAACATGATAATCAACATAAAACACACTAATGTTAGTTATTCGATAATAAAAAAACTTATCATCCAAAACACAACACAAAACCCACAAATATAGTGTTTTAGTAATCTCCACTATGTTATTTGTGGGTTTTGAGTGTGTTTTATGGTTGACATTATGGTGTTTTATGACTTTTACCTTTGTAGGAAAAATGGACTTTGATACACTTGTAGAGTAATTTTGATAATTACCCTACAAGAACAAAATTACTCTACAAGAACATTTTACAAAATTACTCTACAAAAGATCAAAATTACTCTACAAGATCATTTCACAAAATTACTCTACAAGATCAAAATTACTCTACAAGATCATTTGTATAATAATTTTGAATTGTATGTTGTTTGATAACTTGCAGGGTAATTTTGATTCACTTGTAAAAGTAATTTTGATAATTACCTTACAAGAACAAAATTACTTACATGAACATTTTACAAAATTACTCTACAAAAGATCAAAATTATTCTAAAAGAGTAATTTTGATAGTTACTGGTAATTACAAAAATGACACCGTGCTTTTTTATTTTTTCCTTCAATTCGTACGTTTTGTACATTAACTTTATTTGTATTTGATCTTTATCCATAAAAAGTAATAATCTCTAACGATAATAAAGAAGTTACCCTCTTAGACAGGTGTTATGTGAGAAATGTGTAATACGTCAACTTTTCAATTTTACGTCACGTACACCCACTACCAGAAGTACAAGCATTAGTGGCGACACTTTTAGCGGCGACATCTAAAATGTCGCCACTAAACGTCTTGATTCGGGACACGCACATTATAGGTAATTTAATTTGCTATTTTTTATTTACAATTATGATTTATAAAACTGTTACAGACATATAGTTACCCTCGCACGACGCTACAGCCCTGCCTCGCGCACCACCTCATCTGCCCAGAGTCCTCAGCCCCGCGCACCACCTCTTTTGCCTGGCATCCTCAGCCCCGCGCACCACAAGGTAATCTTTACAAATTTGTCTCTGATTGTCATGGCTGATGTAATGCCACGAGGCCATGGCGGTGATGGTGCGGATGAGCCACCTCCCGGGGGTTTTGGGCGAAAAGGTCATCACGAGGAGGACTGTAAGTGTTATTGTAATTTATTTATTCACTATATTTATTCATTTGTTATAAAAAAATATATTGTGAGTAACTAACTTTTTATTATATATGTAGTTGTCCCAAAGAAGAAAATGAGGGGAAAGGCAAAAAATAAAAAACTTTTGCAGGCGAATAAGACGGGAGGGCTTGTTTCAATCCCTTTTGATAGACTCGCGACATATACCCCGGTTGGTGAACCTTGTGATATGTTCAGTCGAGAGGTGGGGATTTATATGTGGGAAAACATTGCATTTGATAAGTACTCTTATGCTCAAGTTTCTGCTGCTGAAAAGAATGCCTTGGAACAATACCTCAGAGTAAATGTTTAGTTTAAGTTACTTTATATGTTCTTGGTTTATGATTCTTTTTTAGTTGACTAACTTTTGTTTAATTCCTAACGGCGCTTCAATTTTGAGGAAATTGAGCGGGATTGCGAACGTAATCAGCTGAATGGTGGCATCCAGTCGGTCTACATGAAGCGATACAGAGACCGGAAGAGTATGGCAAAAAGGGAGTTTATTGATTTAGGAAAGCGGCATGATAATTTAGAGACTATAAGGGACACTCCCCCACGGGTATGGGTGTGGAAAATTGGAGGAAGACTATAGACCTTTTCAGTGATCCGAAATATATAAAAAGGTGTGAAGTTAACAAAAAAAATCATGAAAAGCAACAGTTCGCAAACCGCGGGGGGTCGGCATCATATAGTAGCTGGTCTTTTAAAAAGGTATGGTTTATACATATAAGTGTTTATTCAATATATCATCTAATTTTTAATGTTTGACAGAATGTTGAAGCTTTAGAAACGTACGCTCATGCTCATACTCTACCCGATGGGACTTTTGCCAGCCCGTTGGAAGAGGAGAATTTTGTAAGTGTTTATTTAAAGTATAATTCTTAAATATATATATATATATATATATATATATATAATATGTCGATTCGAATTTTGTAAGTGTTTACAAAGAATTTTCGCAATAGGATATCGATTCGTGTTGTTGGTTTCAACAGTAATGAAACGACCAATCCGCACGCTAGTTATCGAGTTCGTGTATATTCATGGGTTGTCCTTCAATTATCTTTGTAAAATACAGAACCTATTAAAGGAAGAATTTGAAAGACAAAGGACCCAAAATAACCCATTCTTGGAAGATGAGGGTGAACTCGGTGAAAGTAGTGCACCTGCCATTAGTAATGTTCAAGTTTTTGAAAAGGTGCTTGGTGCTTGGCCTGGAATTTATAGGGAACTTGGGCGTAAACCTTCTTTATCTTCAGCCTCAAGTGACGTGAGTCCTCATGAGAAGGAGAAGACACGTCCGCAATTTTCAGAGGTAACACTAAATTTTGTATATTTTAAACTTCTTCTATTAATAATAACTTTTAGAGTAAATTGTTGTTTTGGTCCCTATGGTTTATGATAAGTTGTTAATACCGAATGTTTTTTCAGCTGAGTTTTGATGTGATTTGGATCTGTTCTGGTCATGTTTTGAACATCCTGTTTGTTTCGATCTGTTTTTCATAAATTCATATATGATTCAGGACTGATTTTTTAACGTTTTAAGTGATTACAGACTATTTCGGTGGATTTTGATTAGTTTCGGAGTATCGTTTGAGTATATCGAACTGATTCGATTGAGTTTCAGTGTGATTCCGGACTAGTTTCTTTGGTTAGAACAAAGTTGCAATCATTTCGGATTGATCTTATCACTTAAAGATTGTATGAAGACTGAAATTGAAACAAAAACAAAGAATTTTGCTCATTTCAGAAAAATTGAAAACAAAATCTGCAATGGATAACAATTTTAAGCGTTTTAAATCGTCCAATTGTTTACAAGTGAATCACATAATCTGTTTGAATCATTAACTTCGAGTTTTCAAACTTAGGTTGTAGATCTGAATCTTCAAGCAGTTTTAATATCAATCTGAATGGCGATATTGATGAAAGAATATAAGGAATTACTGACAAAATGAATCTGGTTGTTGATAATCTTTAATGTGTGTTCAGTTTTCGAACTTTTGGCTGATTTAGAATTTTTTTTGCTGATTACGGACTGATTTCGGTGATTCTCTGATAAATAAACTGATCATTGCAGAACTGTTTCGGTTAGACTGATCTGTTTTAGACAAGTTTGAACTGTTTTACGGCTAATAGATGTGTGTAAATATAGGACACACAATATGGTTCCGTATCATACAACTTTTGCATCATCTATTAGCGTATATCACTGCTTTTTCTTGGATATAACATGAACTACTTTGTATTATTTGAGTTTAATGCTACTAGCACTTTAGCAAAAAATAATGTCAACTTTTTATTATTCAAATTCCATACTACTTGCAGTTTATGCCTTTCGAACCATTTTTGTACAAAACGAACCATTCGAATTCCATACTACTTGCAGTTTATGCCTTTTAATAATATTAAGCGCACCGACAAGTGTTTAAATTGTTAAACTAATAATGTATATCTTATTTTGTAGGAATATTTTGACGAATTGTTTGAAGACCCGAGATTTATGGAACGACTGTACCAAGCTATGGATAAGAAGGAATCAAGAAAAGGCAACGAAAATGACACGGACTAGGAGGGAGAATGATGTATTTTGTATTGAACTTAGGGGTTTCAAAACTTTAACTTAATCAAACAAAATACTTTTGTTGTAGTTTTATGTTTAAAACTTGGTTTGTTTGAAGAATTGTTTGAATTATTGTTTGCGTAAGGAAAATTAAAAGATGCAAAAACTGGGATTCTGCGAGAAAAAAAAAAGAATTTATTGGTTTTTTTGACTTCAAGTGGCGACATTTGTCGTCGCTAATGATATTTGCTGACGTGTCATATATGGCTTTAGCGACCACAGAAGTCGTCGCTAAAAAGTTAAAGGGATTAGCGGCGACATGACAAGCATTAGCGACGGTTCATTAGTGGCGATTCATTAGTGGCGATTCATTAGCGGCGACAAGTCGCCACTAATACTTTTAGCGGCGACAATTGGAAGTATTAGCGGCGACTTTTGTCGCCGCTATTGCCAGAATTCTTTGTAGTGACCACTTCATTTTCAAAGTTGGTTTAAATTTCTAACCTATGCGAAACTACCCTAGCAACTTATCACTTCATTATATTGTAAAATATAGGAAGACATTTTAATCTCTTTATAAAAATTTTATACTATGTCAAAGTAGACTAAGTGAATTACATACTTCAAGTCTCTAGGGGCGGATCCAACCATGTTTTGTGGGTTTGCAGGAACCCACTCGATTTAGAAAAACAATAGTAAAAATCTTGTATGATTTGGAAAAAATCAGTGAGAATCTACAAAAAAAATCCACTGTAAATAAATCATGTATCCGCCACTACAAGTCCATTTACAGTTTGCACCGATAAGTCCTTTTTGTACAACATGGCATTATCAAGGTTGCATTACATTGTTAAAATTGACTAATACAAAAACTAGGCATAGTTTTACTATACAAGTGAAGTGAAATAAAGGTAATAAACTTTTTAATGATGATAATTGTGATGAACTATCGATCGAAGGATATGAGCACTACAACACATAACTAAAACACAAGTTTGACAACATGGAAACTACTACTTGTGATACAATGGTCGAGTATGAAAACTACAATAAATTGGTGTGTGCAAAAGTGAATATTCCAATAAGGGTTTCACATGTGTAAGTTTTAAATTTATAAATAGATTTTCATCATATTAGTAATCTACATACACCTAGGCAAGTGTACATATTGTATAATATCGGTAGAATCAAGTATTGATCCAGAGACTCAGTAGCTAAACATTGTCAAAAGAACATAAAAGACAACCAAACTAAGCCGATTAACGCGAATACACGCTAATTAGGTTTGTATTCAGATTGCAAGATATCTTCAATTAAGCTCCAAAACCCTCCAAATATGACCCCAAGGTCGTTTTTAGTAGTTGTCTCTGGTCGATCCCCTAAACAATGGTTGTCATATATATGTTGTTATATAGGCGATACTTTAGGATTTCTCGAACACGGCATACGATCCATATGACCCCATACGGTCGTACCATGCAATGGTAAGTTGGTTAAATAACTTCTTGACCAACATATCAACTTTTAGGAACATACGGCAGTATGTAATTACATATAACTCGAATGTATAAACATGCTGCCCGTAGGTTGTCTTGCCAGCTTCACCAAATTCAACACACGTTCTCTGCATCAAAACCTAGCAAATCACAATGTGAATCAATTAAGTACTAAATCTAAATTAATATTATACAAAACTATTTAAAATAAAGGGAATTGTTTATTATATTTATGTATAACTTAGAGCAGATTACTAACCACAATAGAATGTTTAAGTATGTGAACTGGTGTACATATTCCTTCCAACATTAGTTATGTATTTACACCTCTATTAATAGTCGTAAACCATGTTCCAATAGTCGGGTACCCGTCAATTCGCCGATTTCAGGGGTTTCTCTGCGAGTACCACACATAATTATTTAAGATCTTGTATGGTTGATGTTGTAAATTCAGAAAAGAATTAAGAACAAAATTCAAGTTCCAACGATTATTGAATATTATTGATGATTGTAAGAAACGAATAACAGAGAAAATGAATACAAGAGAATACCCTCAAACTAAACCCTAACTCTCCTTTTATCCCCAAATCTAAACTATCAGTCATTAACAGAACATTAACAAACTAACTCTTTCTAACCCTTAGACTACCATTATTTGCACTATTAATCCCTGTACTTTTAGAACTAACTAAAACATATTAAAATGAACTTTGACTTTAATGCTGAATACAGTTGACTTCTATTCCATCTTCTAACAATCTCCACCTTGGAATACCAAGTCAACTAATTCCCAGCATATCCAAACACTTCAAAAACTTTCCAACTGATAGAACCTTTGTTAACATATCAGCTCCATTATCTTCAGTATCAATTTGTTCAACACAAATTTCCCTTGAATTTACCACTTCTCTGATAAAATGAAGTCTGACATTTATGTGTTTTGACCTTTCATGAAACACATTATTCTTCGAAAGTTGTACAGCTCCTTGATTATCACAAAAGACCACTGCTTTTCAACTTTAACTCCAAGCTCAGTGACAAACCCTTTTAACCACAAAATCTCTTTGACACTTTCAGTCAATGCAATGTACTCTGCCTCTGTACTGGACAAAGCTACTACACGCTGCAAAGCAGCTTTCCAGCTCACAACACTGCCTAATACTTTAAACACATATCCTGAAATTGATCTTCCCTTATCCTTATCTTTTGCAAAATCCGAGTCTGCATAACCAACTATCATGTTATGTTCATCCTTATTGATTCCGAACACCAATCCAACTTCAACAGTTCCACTCAGATATCTCAGCAACCACTTAGCTGCTTCCCAATGTAACTTTCCTGGATTTGCCAAGTATCTACTAACCATGCTCATACCATACCCTATGTCTGGCCTAGTACACACCATCAGATACATTAAACTACCGACTGTACTAGCATACGGTACCTTGTTCATATAAGCCTTTTCTGCGTCTGTCTTTGGAGAATCTTGGTTAGATAACTTGAAATGTTTTGCAATAGGTGTAGAGGTAGCTTTACATCCTTCCATACTGAAGTTTCTGAGAATCTTCTGTACATAAGATTTCTGAGACAACTTGATTTGTTTTAACCCCCTGTCTCTGATGATTTCCATCCCTAGGATCTTCTTAGCCTCACCCAGTTCCTTCATTTCAAATTCTTCTTTGAGTAATGCTTTAGTTGCCATGATCTGGTGCCTATCTTTACAGGCTATAAGCATATCATCTACATATAGTAGAAGATATACAAACTGACCTTCTTCATATTCTTTGTAATACACACAAGGATCATAGCAACTTCTTGAAAATCCACCTCTGGATAGCATGTAATCATCAAATCTTTTATACCATTGTCTGGGCGCTTGTTTGAGCCCATACAATGATTTTTGCAACAAGCATACCATATTCTCCTTTCCCTTTTCTTCATAACCCAATGGTTGTTGCATATAGATCTTCTCATCTAAGTTGCCATGCAAAAATGCTGTTTTTACATCCAATTGTTCCAGTTCCATATCCATATAGGCAGTAAATGACAATAATACCCTTATGGATGTGTGTTTAACAACTGGAGAGAAAATTTCAGTATAATCCAGACCTTCTCTTTGAGTGAACCCCTTAGCCACTAACCTGGCTTTAAATCTTGGTTTCTCAACACCTTCAATCCCTTCTTTTAACTTGTATATCCATTTGCAAGGTATAACTTTTTGACCCTTAGGTTTTTCTACCAAAACCCAAGTCTTGTTTTGTTGCAGAGATCTCATTTCATCATCCATTGCCTCTTTCCATCTTTCTTTATTACTTGACATCACAGCTTCATGAAACGTTATTGGTTCAGTTATACTTTCAAGTTCAGCAGCCATGAAAACAACTGCTGACACATCTTCTTGATCTCTGAATCTATTTGGTTTCTGAATTTCTCTCCTAGTTCTATCTCTAGCCAACTGATAGTCAGTAAGATCGGTATGGCTTGAACTAGCCTCTTCAGTATGATTCACATTCTTAGGCATAGCAGACCCCTGCTCCACCTCAATCTGAACACTAGGATCTACCATTGTGACTTTAGATCCCATAACATCTTTTATACATGACATCTTCCCTGAAGGCAACTACATCTCTGCTAACAAATACTCTTGACCTCTCTTCATCAACCTTCCAAAGCCTATATCCCTTGACTCCCTCAGAATATCCCAATATCACACATCTTAAAGCTCTAGGCTCCAATTTACCCTGATTAAGGTGAGCATAACATAATGACCCAAAGACCCTCAAGTCTTCATACTCAGGTTTCATACCTGACCACATTTCCATGGGAGTCTTCATATCTATTGCTGAAGATGGTGATCTGTTGATTAGATATGCTGCAGTTGATACAGCTTCTGCCCAAAATCTCTTTGGCATGCCTGCACTAATCAACATACTTCTAACTCTATTCAAGAGAGTTCTATTCATTCGCTCTGCCAATCCATTCTGTTGAGGGGTTCCAGGCACTGTAAGATGCCTAGCTATTCCATTCTGTTTACAAAACTGATTAAACTCCCTATTACAGAACTCAAGACCATTATCAGTTCTGAGTTTCTTAACCTTTCTCTCAGTTTGATTCTCTATCAATGATCTCCATTCCTTAAACGTCCCAAAAGCTTCATGTTTATATTTCAGTATATACACCCATACCCTTCTGGAATAGTCATCTATAATGGTCATGAAATAACTAGCCCCTCCCATTGACAGATTCTTGGTGGGCCCCCATAGATCTGAGTGCACATAATCTAGTATACCTCTAGTCACATGTTTACCCTTTGTGAATGATACCCTATGTGACTTTCCCAATATACAATGTTCACAGAATCCTGCACCCCTTTCTACAAAGTCACCTATGACTTGTTGCTTCTTTAACTCTAGCAACCCTTGATCACTGGTATGACCAAGTCTCCTATGCCATAGGCTAGCATCTGTTGACTTATCATCTTGAATTAGCATTGACTTCTTGAACTACCTTACCATCCAACAGATAAGTGTTGTTCTCACATCTTGTACCAGAAAGAACTACCATGGACCCCTTTACAATTTTTGCTTTCCCATTTCTTAGACTTACTGCATAACCATTCTTTTCAAAAGTTCCAAGTGACAAAAGACTTTTAGATAATTCTGGAATATACATCACATTATCAACCTGAATCTCACACCCATTGTCTAATTTGAACACTATTGAACCCTTTCCATGTATCCTACAGGGTCTATCATCTCCTAACTGAACAGTTCCCAAATCTTGAAACTCAAGAGTTTTGAAAAATTCTTTACAAGGAGTAATATGAAAAGAACAGCCAGAGTCCATTATCCAGTTACCTTTCGACTTGACTGATGAGACAACCAGTGCATCTGCACTTTCATATCCATCTTGAGACAACTCAGGTGAAAGATTTCCCTGATTCTTTGAAGTACCAGCATCAAACTTCTTCTTCTTGAACCTCTCAGGACATTCTCTCTTCAGATGTTTTTCTGAATTGCAGATATAGCACTTTCTTTTAAATCTCGACTTAGATCTTGAAACATTCTTGCCTTTGAAATTTCTTTGTTCCGATCTGCCTCTCACAATCAATCCATCCCCACTTTCTTCTTTCACATCATTCCTCTTCTTTAACTCCTTGAAATTCAAGGCTGCAAGAACCTCCTCCATAGTTAAAGTGTCTCTTCCGTACATCAGAATATCAACAAAATGCTCAAACGTCTGAGGAAGGGAAGTTAAGAACAGAATGGCTTGATCTTCATCTTCAATAGAAACATCAATATTCTCCAGATCTAAGATGAGCTTGTTAAACTCATCTGTGTGATCTTCCAATGATCTGTTTGAAGACATATGAAACGTATATAGACGTTTCTTGAGATATAATCGGTTAGCTAGAGACTTCGTCATGTACATGGACTCCAATTTCGACCAAACTCCGGCAGCAGACGTTTCTTTCGACACTTCTCTTAGTACACGATCACCGGGGCTCAGAATTATGGCACTATGTGCCTTTTCAAGAATATCTTTCTTCTCTTTCTCTGTCATATCATTCGGTAAATTCGCTTCTCCGGCCAGAGCAGCAACCACACCATTGTGAACTAAGAGCGCTCTCATCTTCAATCGCCATAATCCAAAATCGTTCTTCCCATCGAACTTTTCAAGTTCGAATTTCGTCGACACCATTGTTCACCTTCAATTCCCGTCTTGATTTACCTCTTAATCTGAATCGAATCGAGCCACAACCTTGGCTCTGATACCAATTGTTGTAAATTCAGAAAAGAATCAAGAACAAAATTCAAGTTCCAACGATTATTGAATATTATTGATGATTGTAAGAAACGAATAACAGAGAAAATGAATACAAGAGAATACCCTCAAACTGAACCCTAACTCTCCTTTTATCCCCAAATCTAAACTATCAGTCATTAACAGAACATTAACAAACTAACTCTTTCTAACCCTTAGACTACCATTATTTGCACTATTAATCCCTGTACTTTTAGAACTAACTAAAACATATTAAAATGAACTTTGACTTTAATGCAGACTACAGTTGACTTCTATTCCATCTTCTAACAGTTGAAAATTACCCCTTTGGGTTCTCACTACTGGAAATCCAATATCAAACTAACCCAAATGCCGGCTTGATGTCAAATACTCAACTACATTCTATTAGTTCTACATTTTTTATAATTTCAACTTTCTATAATTTTAAAATATTTATATCGAGTTTATACTATAATAAGCGCATAAAGAGGCATGTAAATGAACCGAACCAATGAGACAAGTTCGTGTTCATTTAACTATATCATGATCGAACGCAAATAAGTTATTAAACAAAAGTGGTTTTCTTGTTCATGTTCGTCTGTTAAGAAAATAAATATGTGTTTTCTTTCCTTTTTTTTTTTTTTTTGGTTTAAAAGAGCAGCATACAAATGTAAACAAACAAACATGACTGAATAAATGAATGATTGGTAAAAATGGGCTTGGCTAAGAAAGTTCTAACAGAATCATAGAGGTTTTTATTGGTAAGAAATATAGTGATCAAATGTACAAACAATAAAGAAACATAAGCAAATGAAGAACGTAAATGAACCAGCAAGACATGTGTTCATGTTCATTCGCTTATTAATACGAACGAGTCATTAAATGTTCAGTTCACTAACAAGTCTAGAGGTAAACGTGGGAATCATATGATACCATACACATCTCACGTCCCAAATCCACGAACTTGTTTATAATTAATCTGATACACAATCAAATACCCTAATATGTCTCATTAGGTGTCCGAAATATTCCAATTTCAAGTTTCCAGTATGGTTTATGTTTTTCTCCTACAACTACCCCAAAACTGTGGATAGGATGAATGAGTGCGTTCGTTTAATTTTATGTTGATTCAATCAAATGGGTATTCTAGAGGCTATGGGCTGGGCTTAGGTAGGCTTGGCCCGATGGGCCTATCGGGTTCAAACATCCCTCTTCGGTGGCCATTTGATGAAAGGGCTTCTCTCCTCCCGCTCTACACACACATACTGACTTGATAACTAGTTTTCTACGTGTTGTAGCTTATCTATAGTCTTGAAAATGCTAGATGACACAGTCCAACTCGACAACAAAACCCGACCCATCGGATTCATGTGTATATATAATCTATTTCAAACTATAATATACACACACATTTCACTAATCCGTTGAGTTTTTATATATATATATAGTCTATATGCATTTGACGTTACAATTATACTTGGAAAAAGAAACATTATATCACTAGTAGGTTGTTGTACTATTAAACCGATGCCCTTATCATGGACCAGATGCCGCGACATTCTTGATCTCGGTAATCAAATCTTTAAAAATAAGCCGTTCTATATCTAACACCAGAGCTGGAACCTCATTACAATAGTCATCCCAGTCTTCTGACTTTTTATTAGTATGGAGATCATTTATTTCTATGCACAATTCTTCTAGAAGCTTCTTTGCATCCAGAATCTTCCCATCTCTATTGCTTGTCCGCGACAGTTTTCGGACAAGTATATTATTAACAGTATCAAATATCAATTTTCTTTTGATTTTTTCCGATTTTGAGGTGCATTCTTTGGTTTTCTCCAAAATGTTGAACAACTCAGGGTTGATCAAGCTGCCTGTTGGATGAAGGTGAACTATTGTGGTGGCAAAATCGAGATTTTTTAATAAACCCGAGGCGGATAAAATTTCTTTGATGTATATGTTGTCTTCATTTGTGCCTTCATGTGGATTGATGGTAGCTTGCAATTTAGTTTGATGAACATGTTGCTTTATGTCTTTGGGTTTTTTGTCGTTTTTTTCTGTGCTGCTGATCAAGTCATCAACTTGACTCCACTCTTGTTCATCAAAGCATGAATCCTCATCATCTGTAAAGAGAAAAAGTAAAAAGATGGGTACCTTTAATATAGCCAAAACGGGTCGGGTTGGCCTGAAACACTTCTCTTCCATTTTTATAAATAATTATTGAAGGTTGTATGCCTTAAAAGTACACTTCTGGTGATTTTGACCCACTCGACGTGTTATTGTTTTACTAAATTTCTATTTGGCCCGTTTGAGCCATCAGAGATAAAAGCATAACCAAATTGACTCATTCATTAATAAACGGATAAAATTGCTAGGCTTTTTTTATAGTCTTGCTCTTGGAAGTTCAAGATCTTACGTAACTGAAATTGACTCGAAATGTTATGTGAATAATTCAAGTTTCTATTTTTGTTTCATGTAATTGGTTCTGTCCAATGTTCATTAGGGTGTTCATAAAACCGCCCAAACTGAAGCAAGTCAGCCAGGTTCATGGTCCGACCGATGGTTTGGAACTTGGAACCCATTGTATAAACCGAACCGGCCATTTAACCTTTATTATTTATCATTTCAGGAGTATGCAATTATGTATATGCATTAGATCATGAACCATCTTTATAATTCTAGAAATTTTAATACATAATAAAGATTGTGAAAGAAAAAAAAAAATCAGTTTAAATCAATAAACTGGTTGGTCCGTCTGACCCACACAACCCAGCCCGTTTTGGGTTTTTCGTTTTACCAAACTGTAGTCAGTGATTTTGTCTAGGATTCTCATCAAAACTGGGCGAAACGAACCGTAAACACCCCTAAATTAACAAGAAATGTACCTTTAAAAGCATATGATTTCTTCTTTATTGGAGATGGTGCATCTTCTGTGTAAAATGCATCAAGAACTGAGACAGGACTTGGTTGTTCAGCCATTGGCTTATATCCCATCATCCTTTCTGCAAATTTATTCTGCAAAAAAAAAAAGAAAACACTTATGTTACAAACCAAATTAATGGCCAAAAAAAGATCCAAGTTAAATACACATACTAACCTTGGTTTCTCGAGTTCGATCCTTGCTATCGACGTCTGGCTCGTTCTGTGAAGCAAAACTTGCATCACTTTCTTCACTCAAGTTTCTTATATGATGGGTGCCCCTAGACGAACGGTCCCTTGTTTTCGAGCTAAATACGATCAGATGTCCGTTCGATTGCTTTCTGATCTTTGACCGCTGATGTTTTGGGCTCACTCCAGTTAAGTAGTCTGTTGTATGTGAAGGTGACACTTGTTGTTTAGTCCTACCAGTTGCTTTTGTTCCTGCAGGTGTTAAGTTTCTTCCATGTCCCCTGCCAGGGTTGACTTTCTTGACTTTTTGAAGAGTTGTGATTACAATGGAATCTGAAGTTAGATTGGCTGGTTTAATAGCACTTTTATGGGGCTGTGTATTGTCTAACTTCATCTTTGTCTTCTGCATTCCTTCAAGTGTATGTTTAAGAACTCTAAGATCCTTACCAGATGTTCTAAACCTGACTTCAGTCAGCCTTTGTTCAATATGATCATAAACAGATTGGCAGGCGTGATCAGGGCGCTGTTTGACTTTCACATTGACCCGTTTTTCGACTTCCTGCTTCCATGGAGCTGGTTCTAGTGGAATTCTTGTCAATGCATTGGAAACTATACTAGTTTTATCATCCAGACAGGGTTTAATCTTCAACGCTTCACAGTTTATAACGTCTAGTCCCATTAACCGCGCCACTACACTTGATGATAGTGGTTTGTTACTTCCGGGCTCACGGGTGACATTTGCATTATGCTTGATAGAACTTTTCTGACTATCCAAGGATAGCCTCGGGTGCTCTTTGATATTTGCATATGATTGTAACTTATACGGTGATACACGATCATCATATGAGAATCTTGATGTCTCATTTACATCTTTTACTCCCATTGAAACTGGAACAGAAGTTTCCTTGTGCTTAACAAGGTTTTGATCTCTTCTTTCATATGGAACGGGCTTCGGGGGTGGTTGTAAAAGCCTTGGGGAATCGACATGTGTCATTGTAGGACCCTTTTGTCCGGCTTTTGCAACAGGTTTAACTGGCACCGCTCGAGGCTTTCTAGTCATTGAGTCCTTCACGACATCTCTAATATTATCTACTGGCGCGAGACACAAAATGTGTTTATTATTTAAGGTTGGAGACGCGGGCTCAGAAACAATGCTTGGGCAAAATGAGGATGGTTCGGGTTGTACTCGTTTACAACAATCAAAAGATGAACACGTAGATGAAAATGAGTTTCTTGATGATTCAACCGATTGTCTGTGTTTTTCGTTTATGACCGTATTCGGGCCCTGATCCTGTGAGCTACCAAAACTGAGTTCTTTGGTTTGAAATATTATCATGGTTGAAATATAAATCTATACTACAAATCTTGGTCTTACCTTAAATTTATCTGATGCATTGTTGAATTTGTTGTGAGTAACACTTTTACCTAAACAAAAGTTTACAAATAATTTAATTAGATGATTAAAACTTAACTGCTTAACAACTATCATTTGAAACATAAAGGTGACAGGTTGGCTTGGCCTAAAACATTTTCTTTTTCATAAAGTTAATTTCTATGATTCTTTTCTCCAAATAAATTTCTATGATTTTTTTCTCCAATTACGAGTATAATAATTGAATTATTTCATATATAATCTCACTTGGTAAATACCAGAAAAACCAGTGGCGGATCTAGGATTCCGACCAAGCGGGAACGTTTTATAAATAAGCGGTAACGAAATCGAAAAAACGTCAAATTTTTCCAAAATTTACACTAAAAACGTCAAAAATTTTCCGGCCAAGCGGTAGCGGAGGCTACCCCTTACATCAAGGTAGATCCGCCCCTGAGAAAAACCAACATAATTTCTTATTTTTTAGTAAAAGTCACTCAACTTAAATTTGGGATATTAAAATCATTAAACTTGTAAAAAGAATACATTAAAAAGTCCATCAACCCAATTGTGGTATATTAAAGTCTCTAAGCCTGCATTTTAGACAAGTTTTGAGAGCTTAATACACCAAAATTTAATTGAGAGGAGTTTTCATATATTTTTTTTTTACTTTTACAAAATCAGGGAGATTTTTTCTTACAAAATAAGAAATTATATTGGGTTATTATGGTATTATCCCTTTTATTGATTCAATGGTTAGGAGGTTTTGTGCATCAATACTATTCCCTCTTTCCTTTTTAGCTATTTTAATGTTACCCGTTGACCCGTTTAAGATCAAACACAATAACTCAATCAATCAAAGTAAATGGGTCGAAACAGATTATAATATGCATATAGTTTGTTCATGAATCCATAATGAAAGACCTTAGATATTGAATTTGATAGTCAAAACATTTTTTCATATGAACATGAAAACTACTATTAACTACACACACACACCTTGAAGTGGCTTCTTGTGATGGTTGCGGCGTTGGCCAAGTAGGTAACGCCGATCAAAGAGCTGAAAAATCCCATTCATGCATCCCAACTGCTTCTGTATATCCTGTTTATCTTTTTCTAAGGTATACATAACCTCAGTAGACATTTCTTTTCCACTTTTGGAAACTAACAACCAAAAGTAAACTACTTTTTCGGTTAATAGCTCCAAGAATATACACTTACCGTCTTCTCCTGTTTTCTTGGTTTTAAAGAAGACAAAGAATGTGCAGAACCAAGTGAGTATTTATTTCTTGATTCTTTTACTTCTTTCTAGTTTTTTTATTGTGAAGAATTAAAAGCTGTTGTTTTTGGGCTCAAAAGAAAACTAGAGGTGTAGAATGGGGTTTAACTGCATGTGGGTTTTTATTGGTGACAAATTTTAGGACTCAAGAAAGAAGTATTGGCATTATATATGTATCATAATGGGGTGGGGTGGGGTGGGGTGGGGTAGGGGTGGGTTAGATCTACTTTGGCCTTCCACTTCCAAATGGACATAATAATGTAGGTGGGATCTAGAGTGTGATATCTTCATGTGGAGATTGTCTAAGTTATACAAAAGTGCATGTATTTTTATTTATTTTTTTAACCACAAACTAATATATATATTTCTAAATAATTATATATGTGGTTTTGAAGGATTTGAATCTTTTACCTTTACGATAGATGGAAAGAATTTTATCACCACACCATCTCCCTAAGGGACATGTATTTTTATTTCATTTCATCTATTTTTATTATTATTTTTTAATAGCTAATGCTTTTTCTATACACTAATCATCCTAAAGAATTTACTTGCTCTACTTTTAACAAAATTACCCCTAATTACTAGAAGTTGAAAAGTTTTAACATTGTGAGTGTCATTCACTTCATTCCATGTCTTTTGCTTATTATTTGCATCTTCTTTTGCTTTTATTGCAATGTCCTTTTCATATCCTTTACGTTGATTTTTTACTAATAGGTAAACCGTCTTACACGAAATTTGTTATTAGCCATCAAAATAATAACTTAAGACATGTACTTAAAGTGGTCCAGATTGGGATTTTTAGTAGAATTTAATTGAATTTTGTTCAACAAGAGAAGCAAAAAGGTACACCGGTTCAAATCATTATAGAATTAATCATCAATGATTCGGAATGTATAGAGAAACCGAAACGAAAAGAAAAGCGTAACGGATATTAAGAAAATGACTTTTAAATATGAGGTAAAGAAAAACAGTTGATTTGTGACAACGACCCAACATAGCCTCCCTTTATTGCATATCCATGTTCGTGCAAGTTCCTAACAAGAGAGGTGGTCTAAGTAAAACTCGTGGTCGAGAATCAAGATTCAAGACTCATCTCCTCTCTCTGAGCCTTTTCTTTAGTTAATTACAAAAGCATGCCAAATATATAATTGACAAAATTACAGAGAAGCTCTTATACGTTTGCGTCAACTTGAAGGTTTCGGCCTTAATGTTTAAAAATCACGCTAGCTATCCTTTATGTTTCATTTTTGTAATAGGTTTCATCCTTTATCGTAAACTTCGTTTGTTTTGGAGTTAAGTCTAGTCATGTGCAAGCATGTGAGGGTAATATGGTCCATTAACCCTTTTACTTAAAGAAAAAACAAAGAATGAAAAAAATACATAAGGTTTTAAATGTTAAATAATAAACAAAGTAATTATAACCATAATAAACATAAAGTTATGTGTCATGACTGGTTAACTCCTTATACATCCTTTAGTCATTTCTCATGATTTAATTATTTAGAACGTACCTTGCTAGCAGTGTTGTCGAATGCCATTAGTTGGTCATGCAAATCCAACAGATTCCCACTTGCACAAATCTTGATCATATGTCAACACAAGCAGTTATGGACATTAAGCTACATCTCATTGCCAGTTATTCTCGATTAGTTAAAGCATCCTTGCTTCACTATGCGTAACAACCATGGTTATGTGTCATGGATCAAGCTTTCATTCTCATATAGTGTTCAATTATTCTCATTCTTGATTGAGATCTAAAGTGGTCTAACAAACTCTTAGTTTGAGCTTGGCTATGCATTTACAAAAGTTCAAATCAACAAGGGAACCAGAGATGTCAACCAATTACGTAGGTAAGGAACAGATCCAATTGACTACAAGAATTTAAAATAACTTTTATTCAAGATTTAGACGTACAAAACTTGAACAAGGTAATCCTTAATGAAAAAAAAACTTTATCATTAATTCATATCTGTGAAAGCACCGGATCGATGACGAACATCAAACATTGCACTTGATTCAAGACATGAAGAACAAAATATGAACAAGATAGAAATATGTAGAAGATGAATCTCTTTATTGATGAATCAATCATCACAGATTACACAAACCAAAGGAGTATACATCATCTACAAGCTGGTTTAGATCACAAAGATCTAAACCTAGCTTTCTCTCACTAACACATAGTCTCCCTCTCTCTCTAGAATACACACAGTGATGGAGAATGGATGGGATCTTGTGAGAGGTGCACAAAGCTTTCAAGGGTTTTTTCACCTTCGTTCCTGGTTGCCCTAATCCTATACAACACATATATATAGACTAGGGACAAAACTCAGACAAAAACCAAACCCCTGACCAAAGTTCTAGACCAAAACTTGGACAAATTGTCCAAGGATAAACCTTGGACTAAGTTCCAAGATATGTACAATACAGACCCTAACAATTGGAAGGCATGCACTTTTCACCCAAAGTGCATTAACAAACTCCCCCTTGATCAGTGCATGGTCTTCATGTAGTCTAGAATTTTTCATTATCGTTGACTTTAACTTGGACTTCTGCTTTGGTTGACCAGAACTGATAAGCGACAGTTACCCTGCAGGAACTGCACTTACAGTCTCCCCCTTGACTGTTGCATCAGTTCTGTGTGGCATCGATAATCTTCAATCACCGGATACTGCACTTACAGACTCCCCCTTGACTGATGATATCATGCATGCTTTCAACTTTAGCTGAGACCTGATCTTTTAGGTAGAGCACAACGATCTTCAACCCTTCTAATTAAAGACTTGTTGATGATCACTTAAAGCTGCTTTGAGAAACCCAAAGAATCCAACATCAAACACTGTAGATCCTCCCCCTCAATCTACTCCTGAATCAAGTTAACGCGAACCGACCTACAACCACATGTAAGAATATCGCTCGATACATTAATCTTCAAACCTAACCAACAGCAGAAAGAAACATTGGATTTCCAATGCCCAGCCTTGAACACTTCAAATTTCGCAAAGACATGAAACTCAGTTCGATAAGTTAATAACAAACTGAACTTTGTAAAAGTACATCCACCATCTTGATCAAAGTCTACAACCGAGTGTCTGAAATCATTTCATCTCGAATCTTCAAGATCTAATCTCGTATCTTCACGAATCCACCAATTACCCGATGACTTTCATCTCCAATCACCCCCTCAATGTAAGAACCCCTATTTCGAGAATCCGATCAGTCACCAACTTGGAAGAGAGATCAAGAAGACTAATCTTTTCTACTCTAACCGGCATACGATAAAGGCATGACCTTCAACTAGTTGCCAAACGAACAATTTGCTTCATCATGTTAACACTTGATTAAACCTCGAACAAACTTGACAAAACTCAATCATACACTAGCTCTAACTTGCTTCATGTTATAAACACTTCGCCACCGGTAAGATTAACACTAAGTTAATCTCAAAGATAGTAAACATGAACTTGTTTCGATGTAGCACCACGAGCTTATAAATCCGATTAGGTGGCCCAACATGTGAACCCTAGCTGCCTTATGTCATCCGCCACCAATTTTTAATGCATGCGTGGCCCTACTGTTTGTTGCTGACATCCCACCAAATGTTGTTGCAACATTATTTTCATCTTTCACCGTTGATCTTTTCCCATCATCCAACGGCTCCCATTTATTAGGGTTGTTAATGATTTTGATGTAGGATCATGTGCAGCCGCCATAAACATTCCTTACTCTGCTGATGTCATTCCATCATCATCAGCTTTTGATCTTTCATCGGAAAACAACAAATATTATCCGAGATCATCATCAACAACAGCCGACAATCAACATTCCTTATCATCAGACATCAGTAAAACTCGAAAATAAACTATTCAATTTCAAAACTGGGTTCTATAAAATTCGGAACCTTGTTAACTTGATCTTATCAAAACTCGGAGCCCACATACATAAAACTCGGAACCGCATTTAAACTTCAAAACTCGGACCAGTTCAGGACTAGGAACCCCATTTAAACTTCAAAACTCGGACCAGATCTATATCGGAACACCAGCAGTTTTGAAGTTATCACTGTTTTTAGATCAAAACTCGGAATATGAACTGGATGAAAAACTCTGAACATGATAAGGTGTATGTAAAATTCGGAACATTAACTGTATGTAAAACTCGGAACATGATGAACTGACTGTTTAAGAATCGGAATCAAACACACTCGGAACCTCGTGATACTCGGACCCGGAGACAAACTTCGGAAGACCATAAACAGTTTTAAAACCTAGTTTAAAAATCGGAAAATCGGAACAACTGTTAAAAACTCGGAATAACGATTTGACTGATCAAAAAGTCGGACATTATGATATATCAGCTAAAGTTATGATATATCTCAGACATTAGTTGAGATCAAAACATGGACATTATGATATTGAAAGAAACTCGGACAATCATGCTTTCCACAACTAAAACTCGGACTGTTAGGAGATTGAAAGAAACTCGGAACAGTAAAGAGATAGATATTAAAAAAACTCGGACCCAGTTGAAAACCTTCAAGGCTCGGACAGAAGAAAAATATAAAACTCGGATATGGTGAAGATCAGAAACAAGTCTCCGGACTTTCTCCCTAATGTGACTTCACACTAGTTCACCAAAACCCCGGAAACAACAAACACAGAGTTTTAAACTCAGACGGGTTTAACACTAAGAAAAACTCGGACAGAGCAATTTTTGGATCAAACCTCATGTCTGCAACAACTTGGAGAACAAAACAACTACGAACAGCTTCATTTTCTTCAACTTTTCTGCAAAATCTTCAAGTCTTCAAGATGTTTGGCGGAAACAAACATCAAATCAAGAGCAATGGTGATTCGGAAGGCGGTTAGACCATTCCAAATCGGTAACCATGCTCTGATACCACTGTTAAAGCACCGGATCGATGACGAACATCAAACATTGCACTTGATTTCAAGACATGAAGAACACAATATGAACAAGATAGAAATATGTAGAAGATGAATCCTTTATTGATAAATCAGTCATCACAGATTACACAAACCAAAGGAGTATACATCATCTACAAGCTGGTTTAGATCACAAAGATCTAAACCTAGCTTTCTCTCACTAACACATAGTCTCCCTCTCTCTCTAGAATACACACAGTGATGGAGAATGGATGGGATCTTGTGAGAGGTGCACCAAGCACTCAAGGGTTTTTCCTCATCGTTCACACTTTGCCCTAATCCTATACAACACATATATATAGACTAGGGACAAAACTCAGACAAAAACAATTTACACAAAAACCAAACCCCTGACCAAAGTTCTAGACCAAAACTTGGACAAATTGTCCAAGGATAAACCTTGGACTAAGTTCCAAGATATGTACAATAAAGACCCTAACAATTGGAAGGCATGCACTTTTCACCCAAAGTGCATTAACAAACTCCCCCTTGATCAGTGCATGGTCTTCATGTAGTCTAGAATTCTTCATTATCGTTGACTTTAACTTGGACTTCTGCTTTGGTTGACCAGAACTGATAAGCAACAGTTACCCGACAGGAACTGCACTTACAGTCTCCCCCTTAACTGTTGCATCAGTTCTGTGTGGCATCGATAATCTTCAATCATCGGATACTGCACTTACAATATCATATAAAATGTTATTGTTGTAGTTCAAAAACATCCAAATACATATCAAATATCGTCACTAGTTATCCTAAGCCCAATGTTTCTAGCATGCGCCTCATGTTTCTCTTGAGACGGGGTCTTATTAAATGGGTCTGCAAGATTATGATATGTATATACTTTGCTGATGATGGCATCTATACATTCCAATATCTCCTGTATATAGTTGAACTGCCTGGTAATATGATGTGATCTTAGTTCATTTACCAGGGCAATAATACATGAGTTGTCACAATGTATCTAGATCGATATCTTAATGCTTAGCATCACTACAAGATCAACAATGAACGCTTTTCATCCAAGCGGCATCCAATGTTAAAATGTATTCAACTCGGTGGTAGATTAAGCAACAAGACTTTGTTTGGTACTCTTCCAAGTCACTACTCCACCATTAAGTGTGAAGAAAAATCTCATTTTGTGATAGAGAATTTGTAATAAATTAGGTTCACTTTTTATAAAATATATGTACAAAATATATAATAACGAGACTCTCGTTCTTCGTAGGAAATATCATAGTACAATATCAGTTGCAATGACTAAATAAAAAGAATATAAAATATAATTTTATATACCAATCTTAATTCAAGCCGCATCTCTGGTGGGTTCTTCACGCGCATTTGATAGCATCCTAAACTCGAGTATCCATCATCTTGAGTCTTGAAAAATACTCCTTGACTGCAACAATAGCACATTAAAACGTTGACGGTTTTGGTTGAGGCACATGTTCAACACGCTTCCCTTAAAACAGATTTCGCGCCTCTACTAAAGACGACGCGACTGTTTCCCAGGGTACAACAGACAAAGCAGTATGTACTACCGAAGATGGCTCACGCGCCTGAGGTTACATCGGGTAAATGTAGTGTTTGAACTTATGGAACAAATAAGGATGTGATGGTTATGGAAAAAAAGTAGAGAGTACTCCTCTCTCTAGTTGGTCTTCAAGTGTTCATCCTCCTTCTAGTATTCTCATGTATCAAACAATACCATATTCTTATATAATAAAAAGAAGCTCATAGCCTACTGATTGTACAAGAGTTAAGGATTAGTGAAAGGTTTCACTTAATTAGCCACTTAATTAGAGACTTAAAAACTCTAATAAAACTAATTAAATGTCATCAAGAAGCTCTACTCAAGAGTTTCTCTTTTATTCACCACATGAAAATTCTAATTAATATTTATAATTTCATTAAATTATAAATATATTAAATGTCCATTCACGAAATTTCCAACAAAATCATCTTGGTCAGATTGGAAGCTAGCATTAGTGTAACATCTTACAATGAATGAGTTTGTTATCTATGATTCCATATATTAATAACGTATCATTGGTCATTCTTATGTACTTAAAAAGATTCTTAACTAAATCCAATGAGTCTCACATGGATTTTGTTGATATCTGCATGTCAAGTGCATAACATACGAAACATCAGGACTAGTGAATAACATGACACACATTATTGACCCTGTAACTGAAGTATATAGAACTCTTTCCATTTTATTTTTCTCATCCCCCATCTTAGGACATTGATATTTGTTCAAGGTCATACTATGTGCCGTTGGAAAGAATCCTCACTTGGAATCTTGCATTGAGAAGCGCCAGATGACATTTTCAATATATGCACGTTGACTTAAAACATATAAGCTGTTTTGATCTATCTCTATAGATCTTTATTCACATAATGTGGGCAGCTTCATCAAGATCCTTCGTCGCAAAACACCTTCCAAGCCAAGGCATAACATCCTACAAGGTTAGATTGTCATTTTCGATGAGTAGTGTGTCATCTGCATGTAATATTAAGAATACAAGTGTTAAACGAGTAAGATAACATCAAATATTAATACATAAACATAGTTATGTATAGTAGTTCGGGTGGACATTAACAAATTCACATTACATTCGCTTCTAGACCTTCCATATATCAAATATTAATCTTAACTCGCATCTCTTTAAATTGTAGAGATAACCACATTTTATCTCTAAGATGGTAGAGATCACCATAATTTCTCTTTTTAACATAGTAAATATCACCATAAGTTCTCCATTGTTGCAATATGGAAACCATTACACTAACTTCTCATTTTGAACGAAGCGGTCACATATTACAAGTGTTTCAAGTAAAGAAGGTTCTAGTCTGGCGGATTAGGATCAAATACATAGGATCTTAATTGTAAGAAGGGTACAAAGGCTCCTAAAAAACTCACTATATAAAAAAAAAAAAAATTAAACATCCACCACCACCCAAAAACCTAAACCCCCACCCCCACACACCCCCTCCCCCATCACCCACCCCCAAAAAAATTTTATTTTTTTATTATTTTGCCGAGGGGGTGGGGGTTTAGGTTTTTTGGTGGTGGTGGGTGTTTAGTTTTTTTTTTGATTTTTTTTTAGGGTTTTTTTTTAGGGGGGGGGGGGGGGGGTAGGTTTTTTTAGGTTTTTGGGGGGTGGGGGTTTAGGTTTTTTGGTGAGGTATAGTTTTTTTTTTTTTTTTTTTTTTGGGGGGGGGGGGGGGGCGGGGGAGGGGGGTTAGGTTTTTGGTGGTGGTGGGTGGGTGGGTGGGGGGTTTAGGTTTTTGGGTAGTGGTTAGGGGTGTGCAGAATTCGTTTCGAATTCGAAAAATTCGAAATTCGTTTAAATTCGATTCGATTATCAAGAATTCGTTTTGATTATAAAAATTCGAATTCGAATTCGATTCAATTCGAGTCAAATAAATCGAATACGAATCGAATACGAATTTATAATTTCAAATTCGATTCGATTCGAAATTCGAATAAAAATTATACATTTTTATTTATTATTATATATATATTACATATACAACTTTTATTAGGCTATACAATAAATTCTTTTCAAATTTTTTTCCAAGTATTAAAATTACCCATTACCAAACCCACTACATGGCCCATAACTAAAACCTAAGTAACAAATCTATCAATAGATTTCTAAGCGTAAAAATATTAACTTGTAATGTGGAGTGGTTATTCCTGACTTCTCGTTTTGAATTTTAGACTTATGGTACTTTATTTGGGACTTTTTATTGTGATATCGTGCTTTATGGCTGTTTTAAAATTTATATTTCATTTTGAAAGTTTTTTACATGTTTTTAAAGAATCTGAATTAAATCGAATATATTCGAATTCGATTCGAATTCGAATTTTTAATCGAATACGAATTGGGTTTTTTATTCGAATACGAATTCGAATCGAATTCGGTAGGTTTTAATCGAATTCGAATCGAATACGAATTCACAGAAAAATAAAAATTATTCGAACAATTCGATTCGAATAATTCGAAAATTCGATATTCGATTCGATGAACACCCCTAGTAGTGGTGGGGTGAGGTGGGGTGGGGGTGGGCTACTTGAACTTATTATTCTTTATTTTTTTAAGATTTTGATTCGAAAATGTTAGCAAGTAATCACTCAAGAAAGGATTTAATATTTTGCATGTTTCAAGAAAGGATTTAATATTTTGAATAGAGGTGAGAGAGGAATCCAATAATCCGCCAAGACCCAGATGGTCAATGCCACAATTAGAATGTGTGTGACGGTGTCTGGTTTATGCTCAGGCGCGAACCTAGGTAATGGGTTGCGTGAGCGGGCGCACCCATTGAAAAAAAATTAGTGTATTTATATGTAAAAAAAATCCCAATCACACCCTTTGAAAGTTTGGTTAAATCCCTCGTTCACACCCACAAAATAATTACTGAGTCCGCCACTGTTTATGCTAACGGTCAGAACTTTATTCCTTGCAATAAGTCAAAATCTAGCTTACACCCAAATTTCTTTTAAATCTAAAATACTAGAGTTATTAATAAAGAGTGAGTTTTGACTAAAAAAAGAAAGAAGAACATTTATTCAAAATGAAAGGCACCTTTGTTTAGAAGAAGAAAATATCCTTTGTTTTATTTACTCCTCCAAATTGATTAAGCCACAGCCCACAAGTTTTACTTAGTTTGTATAAAAGATTACATGATTTTTTATAAAATGGTTTTAAATAGTAGTTCTTTTAATTTATTATTCACTTCCACATTTCAAATCTTGTGTATGTCTTCATTATGTTGTTAAAGTGGAATTAAATAAATTGACTTGTTTTGTTGTTGTTATTATCTTTTATAACTAGCTGGACCGTAGATCTATGACATGGAGCATAGATATGTTTTTATTGTATCTCTTTTGTGAATTGTAGTTCGAGTTAATACACGACCCATGATATCCATCATAGGTCCTTTTTCAACATAAATTTTTGGTTTGATGGAGTGATTTTTGTGGCTGATCTACGACATTGATCGTGAGCCTTCTATTGGTTTTTGTGCAATCAAAGTTAAACAACTGAAGATGATCAATTATAAGCAACCAAACACCATAAAAAGCTTGACACACATATACAAAACAAGTTAGATAACTTTTTTTACCAAGCACAAATTGTTTCTCTTTAAAATAGTTTCCTCACTATGCAAAAGTAAATTTCATACCATGTTAGGATTTGTACTAAGATTTTAAAAGTGGTTCAGCAATGAAAACAAAAATAAAGAACATCTTGAAATACTTATAATCTCCCACCAATAATTAAAATGCATGGAGTTTAAGAAATCAAAATGAAAATCAAGAATAAGATAATGCGTAGTCGTTGGGGTGAATAATGTCCCACCCTAGGGCGTTTTACGCCATATGGCAGCTCAGTCAGCAATGGGGCATTATTGGCCATTTTTTCAAAAGGGGTGTAGTGGAGATGTGAGGATTGTGGGGCATTATGTTTGTAATAAAATAAAATAAAAAAACAATTTAATAAATGTTATTGGACAAAACAATACAAGCTCAAATCTGATTGGACAAGATCTCCCCATTTGGCGTGATTTATAAAACGCCTGCAAAAAAAATTGCCAATCACGCCCATGCGTAGTGGGGATGTGGGCGATATGGGCGTGATTGAGCCCCAAAAGGGCAACCACTACGGGTGGTCTAAGGGTTTTAAGAATATGACATTTGAAGCATAAGTTCAAAAAATGAATGATTGAACTTGACGATTGCCACTTAATGAATTTGAAAAGAGAAGAAACGTGAAAAACTCTTTCTTCCAAAATATCTCTTCTATTTCTACCGAAAAGTCTAATTCAACAATCTACGCCAATAATGTATGTCATGTAGCATCGTTTTAACGATAAACGTTGATTCGTGCTGTATTGATTCACATCTCAATGTCTTACTAGTTGTGTTTGTAGAAAATAACCTCCAATAATGTTTATTCGGTGATTTAGTTGCATCCAACTCCGACCGTTATTAAGGAGGGGATGCATTTGTTCGATTGAAAACATCACGGTATGCTTATTTGATGATTTATTGACCGTTTAAAAAAAATAACCACCAAGAATTTTATGGAGGTAGGGTAATCGATTGTGATGAATGGGTCCTAGTGCATGGTCACGTGGTTTAAGGGCTAGGTCACATGAGGGCTGCCTACCTTAGTTACATTTAGCAGTGACCAATTATTAGTATCCATCACCATCAATCATACATCATTGCATACTCATATACAATATAATCAAAGAAATTGTGGTCCCATTATAGGCACATGATGATGCCCTCTCAACTCTTTAAACTTAACCCCAACTAAATCATCTGCATCAACACATTCTTAATATACTATTTTTAAAATGTTACATCTAATTTAATGATTTTAGAGAGTATCAAGTGTATGGTGGACACCCATTTGTGTGAACTTATATAAAGGGAGTTGCTAACTAATGTCTTTAGAGGTATGATTAGAGACAAACTTTTCATATCCATCACTAGATATGCTTATTGATTAGAAACCAATAGTCCAATCAAATGTGAGTGTTAATCTTAACTTTTTTTAACGGCAAAAATTTAGTCTAACAAACCAGACAGAAGAGTACAAAAAACGCAGCAAGGGGCTGCGAAACAACATGGTTGATGATTTTTATTTTTATTTTTTTTAATGTTTTTTCTTCTAGAATAAACAGTTGTAGTGTGGTTAACATGTAAGATTAAATATATTATATATTAATATTTAATCTATAGCCATTATAATCATTTACATAATATAGATCAAAATATATAATAACCTATTAAATAATTAGTTGGTAATTGTTGATGGACCATATTACTCTTATTAACTAATTAGGTTTCCTCCTGGGTGCTTATATAAGGAGAATTATGTGGAGGTTAAGGGGTTAGACAATTACACATTAGAAACACCCCATAAGCATAACATCAAATTCGACCTCCTCTCCTAACAGCCGATACCCTTTCGGTTTTCTAAGTTCCCATCATCAGTCAGCACCCTAAGGAGGAACCAGATCAAGATGACAAGCATGTCGAACTCCATTACTGGATTCTCCACTGCACTATCTGCTGTAACAGGTACGTTTTACTGTTTCCCTCATGAATAAACAGAACCGAACCAACATGTGGTATCAGAGCATATGTTGATTAGTCGGTTCTGTTTTGTATCCGTAAATCTTGATTAAAAAACTGGAAAACAGGATTTGAAAAAACCATAATAAAATTCGGTTTTTTGTTCATCCGAGATGCCATCTCGGATCTGTTTTATACATCTCGGATCGTTTGTTTCATCCGTGATTAATATTCCGAAATCATAATGTTCAAGCACTGATTAAATGAATGAAAATATTTCCACATTTCGGATATATGATTAAGTTGATTTTATTTAGGGTTCATCATGTTCTTAGTTAAAATTCGAAATATCCTATAAGTTTTGGAATGTGATTTGAATTGTTATATGTTTTCCTGATTTTGATCTATTTTTTCTAATAAGGATTTTCGAAATCTGTTAAAAGGATAAACAGATTATGTTTTCGAAATTTTATGATAAAATTAGATCAAAGTTATAATAGGAAACTATATCACAATTCTTAATTTCGAATTTTCAGTTGTTATAACCATAAACAACAACTGGATCGCACAAGATAAGATCACATAAGAGATGATCTGATCGCATAAGATAATCGCACAAGATCAGATCACATAAGAGATGATCTGATCGCATAAGATAATCGCACAAGACTTGTGGATCGCACAAGACTTATGGATCGCACAAGGCATAACGGATCGCACAAGGCATTACGGATCGCACAAGGCCTTATTGATCGCACAAGTTTACTTGGGCCTTACTGATCGCACAAGTTTACTTGGGCCTTACTGATCGCACAAGTTTTGGGCCTCACTGATCGCACAAGTTTTGGGCCTTACTGATCGCACAAGTTTTTTTTTGGGCCTTACTGATCGCACAAGTTTTTTTGGGCCTTACTGATCGCACAAGTTTTTTTTTTGGGCCTTACTGATCGCACAAGTTCGATCCGCGCTAACGGGTGGTTTGCTATTAAATAATTGGTTTTGTAATTACTTAGTTAATTAATCAGAATCAGATAATGTTTTACAAAACCAAATTAGCTTAACTTGAACGAGCTTTTGATGTATCATTTCTGGCCAAAGCTGACTTGACACATCTACTTATCGTTCAAGTATTACGAAAGTTATGTTGTGTGTGCATCATAAGCATGAATGTCTTAATTTCTGGCCAAAGCTGATTTAATTCATTCATAGATGGCATACTCAACAAGTGCATAACTAAAGTGATTGTTTCAATTTTTGGCCAAAGCTGATTTGTTACAACCACTTTGCACATATGCTTAAATGATTACACTTCTGGCCAAAGCTGTTTTGTCTTCGTTTAAGTAGAATTTTTAGCTAAGTCTATTATTTTGATGTTAGTAATAGACAATATCATAGCTTCATAATGTAAAATGGTCATTATTTATGCCTGCCTTAGTTTAACATGCCCTTAGATCACATTAGGACTTCTTCCTTAGTATCATAACTTGCTCATCTTATTTCCACAAACAGCACCCAATTGCGGGATTCCACCTTTGACTGGTGATAACTTTGCTGCATGGAAGGATGCTCTCATGCTTACTCTTGGGCTGCTGGACTTTGATTATGCTCTAAGAGAGAATAAGCCAGCGGATCTTACCACTCAAAGTACTGCTGCTGAGCAGTTGACTCATGATAAGTGGACTAGGTGTAACCGCATGTCTCTCATGTTTATGAAGCAGTCCATAAGCAATGCAATCAGGGGAGCTATTCCTGATTCTGAAGATGCTAAAACCTACTTGGAACATGTGGAGGCGCAATTCAAAGGGACGTCTAAAGCACACGCTAGTACTCTTATTCTCAAGCTGGTGACAACTAAGTATGATGGGAGGAGCGGCATTCGCGAGCACATCATGATGATGAATGACATGGCCAATAAGCTGAAGGGGCTGGAAATGGAAATCAGTGATGGTTTCCTTGTTCATTTCATCATTACTTCGCTTCCTTCGTCCTTTGAAGCATTCAAGATCAATTACAACACTCAAAAGGACAAATGGACGATGAGTGAACTGGTCGCTATGTGCGTACAGGAGGAAGAGCGTATGAGGATGGGTCGCCATACTGATGTTGCAAACTTCACTACCTCCAATCCTAAGAAAAGGAAGAACAATTATCAGAGGAAGGATGCTTCAAAAGTCCAAAGGCCTAATCCTAATTCTAATACAAGTGCACCTTCCAGCTCTAAGAACTCCTTAGGCAGTATCCGCTGCAAATTCTGTAAAAAGACAGGACACATGCAGAAGGAATGCCCTGACTTTAAGGAGTGGCTGGCTAAGAAAGGTAACGATTATTTTATGATACTTGAGTCCTATAATTTAAGTGTTCCTGCTAATTCTTGGTGGTTTGATTCTGGTTCTATGGTTCATGTTACCAATTCAACTCAGGGATTCCTTTCAATCCGGAAGCTAGAAAGAAACCAAAGAACGCTTAAGGTTGGGGATGATCGAGAATTAGAAGTGAAGGCCATTGGAACATTACAATTAGTTATGAAAACGGGTTTATATATTAAACTTTATGATACCTTATATGTTCCTGAGGTAACTCGGAACCTTGTATCAGGACCAAAGTTAGACATGGACGGTTTTATTGTTTCCCATGGTCATCGCAAACTCTTTATCCTTTATGATTCTGTTCTTTATGGTACTGGTATTCTGGATGGTGGTCTCTATAGATTAGAACTAGAAGATAACTTTTCCAAATCTTTGTTGTCATATAACATTAATAAATCACTCACAAAGATGGAAGAGAAACGAGACTTAGAAACTTCATCCATGTTGTGGCATCAGCGTTTAGGCCACATTTCAAAAGAACGATTAAATCGTCTTGTAAAGGATGAAGTCTTACCTCCTCTCGATTTCTCTGATTTTGGAACATGTGTCAAATGTCTTAAGGGTAAAATGACATTAGCGAATAAGAAAGGTGCCACTAGTAGCTCTAATTTATTAGAACTCATTCATACTGACATTAGTGGTCCCTACCAAATCGCTGGCATAACAGGACATACTTCATTTATCACTTTTATTGATGATTATTCTCGTTACATGTACTTGTATCTTATTAAGGAGAAATCTGAATCTCTAACAACTTTTAAAGATTATAAGGCTGAAGTTGAAAAGCAATTAGATCGTCAGATTAAAGTTGTGAGATCATATAGAGGCGGTGAATATTATGGAAGACATACTGATGTGGGTCAAGCTCCTGGTCCATTTTTTGAGTTTTGTAAGGGCCAGGGGATTGTGAACCAATACACCATGCCTGGTACACCTCAGCAGAACGGTGTGGCTGAGAGAAGAAATCGTACCCTTATGAACATGGTGCGCAGTATGTTAGCCAACACTAATTTACCATTATTCCTCTGGACTGAAGCGCTAAAAGCAGCTGTTCATATACTCAATAGAGTTCCTTCTAAGTCTGTCCCTAAAACTCCTTATGAACTTTGGACAGGAAGGAAACCGAGTCTTAAATATATGAAAGTATGGGGCTGCATTGCTGAAGCAAAACTTTACAATCCTTTCCTAAGGAAACTTGACCCTAAAACAGTTACCTGTTTCTTTATCGGGTATCCTGAGAACTCTAAGGGTTATCGTTTCTATTGTCCTTCCCATGTCACCCGTATTGTTGAAACCAAGCGTGCCGCGTTCCTGGAGGATTTCAAGGTCAGTGGGAGCAGTACCAACCCTTACGAAGAATTGCAAGAAGTACAAGACGCGGGGGGGGGGGACTCGTCGCTTACCATTACTCCGATTACTCCTCTTGTACCCAATGCAACTACTCTACCTGAAGCTACTGCACCAACTCCAAATTCACCTCTACAATCAGAACCTATTATACCTCATGACGAAGGCACATCAAATGCTCAAAACCAAGACAACGCTGAACCCGATAATCCACTCAGGAGGTTATCTAGGCAAAGAAGGCCTACTAATTGGGATGATTATGTTACCTACCTGACTGAAATGGATCCTGGAAAGCTCAATGATCCTATCTCTTACAATGAAGCCATTAGCAGTGATCAGTCTTCTGAATAGAATAAAGCGATGATTGATGAGCTTGAATCCATGAAGAAAAATGACGTTTGGGATTTGGTAGAATTACCCAACGGAGCCAAACCCGTAGGATGTAAATGGGTATTCAAAACAAAACTGGATCCGAATGGTAACGTTGAACGCTACAAAGCGAGATTGGTTGCAAAGGGCTACACTCAGAAAGAGGGAATTGATTATCAAGAGACGTTTTCACCTGTCTCTCGTAAAGATTCATTAAGGATCGTCATGGCCCTAGTAGCTCATTTTGATTTAGAGTTACATCAGATGGACGTTAAAACCGCTTTCCTTAACGGAGATTTGGACGAAGATGTTTACATGAAACAACCTGAAGGCTTTAAACCTGAAGGTGAGGAGCATCTAGTCTGTAAGCTGAAGAAATCCATTTACGGGTTAAAACAAGCATCACGTCAATGGTACCTCAAGTTTGATGAAGTCATGAAGAAACAAGGTTTTATGAAGAATCAAGTGGATCAATGCACCTACCTCAAGATGAGTGGGAGCAACTTTACTATACTTGTCCTTTACGTAGATGATATTCTATTGGCAAGTAATAGTTTAAACATGTTGCATGAGTCGAAGCGGTTACTCTCGCATAACTTCGACATGAAGGATCTTGGAGATGCTTCTTACGTCATTGGCATCGAAATTCACCGAGATAGACACAAAGGGATCTTAGGATTGTCCCAAAAGGCTTACATAGATCGTGTCCTTACACGTTACAACATGCAACAGTGCAAACCCTCCGTCGCTCCAGTAGTTAAGGGAGATGTTTTCGGTTCATTCCAGTGTCCGACAACAGAGGTTGAGAAGGAGCAAATGAGTCAGATACCTTACGCGTCAGTAGTAGGGAGCTTGATGTATGCTCAAGTCTGTACTCGCCCAGATATCACTTATATTGCTGGAATGCTAGGTCGTTATCAGACTAATCCTGGCCTAGATCACTGGAAAGCAGCTAAGAAGGTACTTCGATATCTGCAAGGGACGAAAGACTATAAACTGACTTATAGAAGAAGTGATCATTTAGAAGTGGTGGGCTATTCTGATTCTGACTTTGCAAAATGCAAAGATGACAAGAAATCCACTTCGGGCTATATCTTTATGTTAGCAGGCGGCCCTATCTCATGGAAGAGTCATAAACAACAGTTGACTACAACTTCCACAATGATGGCAGAGTACATTGCTGTTTATAACGCAACCTGTCATGGAATGTTGCTTAGAAATCTGATCACTGGACTCAAAATCGTTAATTCCATTTCTAGACCATTGAAGCTTTACTGTGATAATTCAGTTGTCGTTAGTTTCTCGAACAGTAACAGTTCGACTGGAGCTGGTTTATATCTCGATACAAAATATCTGTTCGTACGTGAACGAGTTGAGGAAAATAATCTTTGTATCGAGTATATTAGTACTAAGGATATGCTTGCGGATCCGATGACTAAAAGTCTCCCTCCTAAGGTTTATGAAGAACATGTTCGGAATATGGGATTTAGTAAAGACCTTATTTGAGCATATTGTACTAGCTTATGTTTTATGTTAATGAAATTTCCTCAGTTTGATTTTGTATGTCTCTTAGAATATGTTCAACCGGTATAATGGCATATAGACAAATAAAGTTACAAATCAAACAAAGGGCTTATGCGTATTTTGATCATGACGATTAGGTTTTAAATTAAGGCTATAGTATGATTAATGGGGGTCCTGAGTCGCATAATGATTCAACGGCTGTATTTCTCTGCTATAGTACTTGTTTAAGGCTAAAATGAGTGTTAACTCCTGATCAGGCTTATCTAATACTCATAGTAAATGATTACTCGGCTAAGTGGGAGAATATAAGATTAAATATATTATGTATTAATATTTAATCTATAGCCATTATAATCATTTACATAATATAGATCAAAATATATAATAACCTATTAAATAATTAGTTAGTAATTGTTGATGGACCATATTACCCTTATTAACTAATTAGGTTTCCTCCTGGGTGCTTATATAAGGAGAATTATGTGGAGGTTAAGGGGTTAGACAATTACACATTAGAAACACCCCATAAGCATAACATCAAATTCGACCTCCTCTCCTAACAGCCGATACCCTTTCGGTTTTCTAAGTTCCCATCATCAGTCAGCACCCTAAGGAGGAACCAGATCAAGATGACAAGCATGTCGAACTCCATTACTGGATTCTCCACTGCACTATCTGTTGTAACAGGTACGTTTTACTGTTTTCCCTCATGAATAAACAGAACCGAACCAACATAACAAAACCCTTAAAATGAGTTATATATTTTTTAAAGCATGCATGCGGTGGGAATAACTTTTTTTTTATTATTTACGTTACGACTTAGACATCATAGGGTGTGTTGTATTGCACTTTATGGTATTCATGAACCTAATAATATCAATGACAACAATTTCTCTATAAGAATGACCCCTACTGATCGATAATGTGATTCTTTTGGGCATCATCATCTGTTAAATAGTAAGCACTATGTAAGGAGATCATTGGACATACACAAACTTTATATTTGAAGGCATTCTTTGTACTAGTTAGTGTTGTAGAAATATCCATGATTATGTGATTATACTTTTTTTGTAGGTCAAGTTATACTGCACTAATCCTAGGGTAGGTATAATCCATGAGTTAATCAACACATATACCTATGATTACCATCAAACAGATTAATTATCATTTATTTTGGTTAGAAAACATGAAGATTAGTGTGATTTGTAGGTCAACACATATAGAAGTTGCGTAGATCTTGACTTGGGTATTAAGATATTATATCTTCATAAAAAAATGGTTAATTTTCTGTTTGAAACAACCCCTTCACCCAAGAAACATCGCTATAGGGTTCATAATTTCCCTTTCATGTGTTCAGACTGTGTGAATTCAGGCTATACGGTATGGGAGATGCTCTTCCTTGGAGGATGACCCTCCACGTCAGCGTCACGCAGATCGGGTGTGAGGATGGGGCAAAGAGGATGGAGCTAAGGAAATGGAGGATAGGCCTAAAATGTATATGTATATGTTGTATGTATATGTGTGTGTGTGTGAGAATGGAATGCAACAACTTTTGTCTTATTCGAGCGTCCCCATCGTCCTAGGCTATACGTTTGAGACGACGACGGGGTGGGGGTATTGGTGTGCAGGGCGGCGACAGGCCGCGACGGGCTGGGGATGGTCCCCATACTGTCTAGCCTCGTCGCTTCCGTTGTTATAAAAAAAAAGTCAATCCAATCTGTCAAAATTCATTTTTTTTAATCAAAATTCAACTAATTGCACACAGTGGCGGACATACAGTGTAAGTAGGGGCAACCTCCGCTATGGCTTGGCTCTCCGGCGGTAGTGTAAAATTAGTGTAAATTTTGGAAAAATTTGACGTTTTTTCGATTTCGTTGCCGCTTATTTATAAAACGTTACGGCTTGACGGATTTTCTAGATCCGCCATTGATTGCACATGCCTTGTTTGCTAAGATCCAAGTTCACATACTACCATACTAAGATCCCAATTCACTACTATACAAATGGTGTAAATGAACTAAGACGAGCTGAGTTGCCTCGACTACAGTAGAGCAGCTTAGTGGGAACCGGGGGTGCAACCCACCCCCCCCCCCCTCTCCCCACAATATTTCGGTTAGAAGTGTAAATTTTTCAATTTTTCATCCGAAAATTTTAAAACTATATAGGATCCCCCCCCCCCCCCCCAACGGGGTCAAGCTCCGCCATTGCTCGACTAAGCTCAAGCTCAATGTATAAAGTTTGAGCTTGGGATGGTGGTTCACTGGCAAAAGTCTAATTATGCTCGGCATATAAGTTCGGACTCAATCTCGTTATTAAATGAGGGGAGTATATATGGTACACACTCCCACTCTATCTCTCTTTGTATATCATGGTTGCAAAAGTCGATAGCAGCTTCCTAGTCGGAGTTGAGAGTACTCGGGCCTCAGCAACATACCTTGTAGCGATTACTCTAGGAGTACTCAGTCTCCGAGACCTTGTTTTACAACAATGCTCTATATATACACTCACATATATAGAAAGAGATAGAGTGGAAAAGAGTGTATCAATAAGATGTTGGGGTGTACAAATAAGATAATCTTAATTCTTAAATGAGTATCAAATTAGACTCGAGCTCATTTAAGTTCAATTTAAACTTGAGCTCATTTAAGTTGGGCTAAATTCTAACTTTTAGTGAGTTGATTTTAAATAATTGACCAGCGGTTCGGCTTGTTTATTATATACATATAATAAAAAGAAAAAGAAATATTTTTATTATAGAAATAAGAAATCCATTTTGGATTGGCCTGTATCTTTTTTAACAAGAGGACACCAATTGATACGGTTTTATATATGTATATGTATATATATTAGGACCAAGCTGTGTTATAAGATACAGCTTTTGTATATCTAATAATAATATGTAGAATGGTCCAGTGTTGGATTGAAACTTCAAAACTTAATTTATTATATGCTACACACAAATTAGAAAAGGATGAAGATGACAAGGGGTAAAGGACTAGCCATAGGACCAACTGGACCATCCTTTTAATTCTGCCATACCACTTGCACTTATTAATTATCTTTTGTATTATTATGATTTCTTTTCTTTTTTGGAATATTGGACATTTTTACGAAAGTTACTAAAACAAGATATCAATTTTATATTATGAGTGTACATATATGCAATTTTAAAACAGTTAATGTAAGTATAAATTATTTAATCATTGACAACATAACTGTATGAGTTATTACTGTTAAGAAAAACGTGAAACACAGAAAAATATTCCTTAGGTCAATAAAAGCAGAAAAGAAAGATTAGAACATGGGACTGTAAGCTATAGTTAGATTCATCAAGAATTCTGTGTGTATACAAAACATAAAAAACGTATTTTACAATAGAATCGACATGACATTGAATGAGCTGGTGGTGAAGTGGTAATAGAGAGACATGTTGTTCCAAGTGACTCATGTTCGATTCCTGCTCCTCTCCATTAGTTTCGGTGACACTAGTTCGATTTTTGAACTGAGTGGGTTTTACCTCACTGCACTGCGATGCCTTCGGACGAATGTTCAAGGACTTTGGCCCTAAGTTAGAGTTTTCCCCGGTTCAAAGACGAGTGTATCTTGATACGGTGAATTTTACCAATAGACCATTTGGAGAATTTGTTGTCCTTTAAAAAAACAATGTCATTGACATAATCAAATAAAAAGTTACAAAATAATGTTGTTCACATTTGTATCATATTTTCTACCAATTTCAACTATTTTATTATTTTTAAAGATATTATATAAAATATTAATGATAGATATATGTAGATAAAATAACTTGGTTCACATTCTCATCATATTTTCTTTTCTTTTCATTGTAAAAGGAATTGTAAAAGGAATGGCAAATGACTTAAAAAATATCTTTTTAATGTAAAAGGAAGGGCAAAATGACTTAAAAACCTTAAGTCTTTCATTTAGTTTTTTTTTTTTTTTTTTTTTAGATTAAAAAAAATCATCTAACCGAGTAGTTTCTCAAATGGCTGTTAAAATTCATTGAAACTTTTTACGATGGAAAAACCACTCGATTTTAATAACATGTTTCAATGTTCCAGTCTCTAAATTTAAAAGCTAAAGAGATATAAAAAAACCATAGTTGATGTGGATTTATTGGTTAAAAATAATAACTACAATTAATAGACTATATATTAGTCATTAGATCGTTATTTCTTTTTGCTTTTTTTTTTTCTTATTATTTGAAATATTTTCTCCACCACTCTTTTATTTTGGAGCCAACAATCTTTTGATTTTAAATGGGGCTACTAAATGCATCCCCTCTTATTATTTTTTATATCCCATTTCCATAAAATCACATTTAAACTTATCATATTTATTCCCTATATAAGTTATCATTTTTTAAAAAGTTTTTTTTTTTGTTACAAAACAAATTCAAAAGTGTAATAAAATATTATGGATGTTTTTTTAATTCTTGTTTGTTTTTTATGTTTATTTAAAAAAACATATTTTTTAAAAAGTTTTCAGATATTGTTTACACTTTCTCAAATAGTAGTTTGATTATGTTTTCTTTTATTAAACATCTTTACAAATTACTCACAACATTTTTCATATAAAAGTAATATAAAGGTTTTGAATTTTCTTTTTGATAAAGTCTATATTACATTTTTTTCCCTCGTCTACTTTGTATTTTAAATGCATTATATTTATTAATTTTAATATATTTTAAAATGGATTTTATTTTGGGACGACTTGAAGTGGGCATCCTCATTGAGTCTGTATAAATAATAAAAAAAAATCCATATAGGGTTTTGAAATCAACAAGCTTAATATAAATAAAGAAGAGAAAAATAATATCTAAATGTGTTCGGGTCGTTATAGTTGTGGTTCAACTCTAAATATTGAAACGAACGAGGCAAAAGTATATCCTAATTTAAACAAATCGTAATCATATGTTGGTACCAACTACACAAAAAAAATTACATCCAAATTTCAATAAATATAGCAATGTTATTAATTACGTGTCGAAACACGGACATTTTAACACTAAAAATAATAAAATACTATATGGATAATAAAACAATAACAAAATAATATATTTATAATAATATAATATATGTTTAATTAAACAATAACAAAATAATATATATATATATAGGGAGGAGCTCATGCGAGAACCACCTTTATTGTGAGAACCGCGAGAACCAATGTGAACACAACCTAAAATAGCTAAAAAAACCTAACCCCCACCCCCCCCCCCCCCAAAAAAAAAAAAAAAACCTAAACCCCCCTCCCCCACCCCCCAAAAACCTAAACCCCCCCCCCCCCCCTCCCAAGCTAAAATGCTAAAAACTAAACCCTCAAAAAACCTAAAAAAACCTTAAAAAATCTAAAAAAATCTAAATTTTTTTTAATATTTTTTATGTTAAAATCGCTACTTTTAGAAGCAAAAAAAATATTTTTTTTTAAATATTTAAAAAAAAAAATTTAGCTTCGAAAAGTAGCGATTTTTTTATAAAAAAATATTAAAAAATTCAAAAAAAAAATTTGTGTGGTTTTTAGCTATTTTTAGGCATTTTTGGTTGTGTTCACATTGGTTCTCGCGGTTCTCGCAATAAGAGGTGGTTCTCGCATGATCTTCTCCCTATATATATATATATATATAATATGAAACAATAACAAAATTAACCAATCAACAGTGTTCACAATTTATAATGTTAGTATAGGAATATTTCTACGAGCATTTATAGTTTACTTTTAAAAGGCTTATTACAAGTTCACCTATGTTATATATTAAGGGGTAGTATTTTCTAAAATCAATAATAATCTTATCTATTGCATTCAAAGCAATAAAAACAAATGTATTATGTGGTCATTGTTGTTTTCAACATATTATGGGTTATAGAATTAACGCTTATATGCATATTAACGAAATTAACAATCCACTAAAATTATTGTTTAATGAAACTTTTTTATATATGTTGCTAACTGCCAAGTACGTAAAGATGACCTCCATAACTAGTAATCAATAATCTTAATATTTTAAACTTATCTATGATCAAGCGACCAACTAAAACAACACGTCAATTGTTGTCGAGCTGGCATTTAAGCTTAAGATCTAGTAGTTCATAGCAAAGGGCTTGTCTAGCGATATCAACATGTGCATATAATAATGTTTCTCTCTAAATGGTTGGTTTTAGTCTTATGGTGGACAAAATGTAGATTTAAAAGAATAACAAGAAGGTATTTTAGTTACACGTTATAAAAAAATAAAAATAAAATCTAGTTGTTTATTGGTTAAGTTCAATGCTATCCTAAAAAATAGGACCATTCCCTTAATCCTTAAACCGAGGTCCCCCAACCTTAACCAGGCCCATAGGCCATACCTAACAATCCTTTCACTAAAATGTAGACTTGGGTCCTAACCAGTCCCTCTTCACAATAAACAATATTATCTTTTAACCTTTTGACGCATTTGATATAGCTAGCTAAACCTTTTGATCTTAGACTGCGGGGTATGGGGGCTTGGGTTGGGGCATATGTTGACACGTGGAATGGGAAAAAACCCACCACCAAAACCCACGCCCATGGGGTATGGTGGGGCTTGGGTTGGGGGCTTGGGTTGGGGGCATGAATTTGGTTTGACCATTTAGAGCATGCCATGTCACTTACTAGCCCGCCCCACGCCCGGGCTGAATCCCACGCCAAAGGGGCCACGCCCAAACCCATGCCCACCCGGGGTGGTGGCTTGGGCGTTTTCAGCCAACCCACGCCCCATACCCCGCAGTCTTAACCCATTCAACTCAAAATCAATCAATAAACAAGTGAACCCATAGGGTGGTGGTTCATTAAAAACTTTGGGAGAAGGAGGTGGGTTCAAGTCCCACAGATAGGGAATAAAAGAAATTTGCCGTTCAAAAAAAAATTTAATAAGTGAACGACCATCAACATGGGACTAACCCATTTAGTAAAGGCATATGCTTTTTAGAGAAGATGTCTTATGTTCAATCCTGAGCAAACGTAAATAATATAATATTACTGGTGTAACAGAGTAGGAGTAAGTGTTGTCATTAAAAAAAAAGTGAACGGACGAAACCGCCAAGATGCAAACCGGTTTCATTTCATAAAAGAAACTATGAAACAAAAACCATAACACATGTAAAAAAAGCAAATGAAAGTCTAGCAAAAGCTAGTTCTGAAAATAATTTCTACAAAACTTGTAATGGGCTATTCAACTGAATAGCAAAGGTGATATAGATATATTAAGATAGATCCTTAAGAACCGATAAGTAAAAGGACCAGAGCGGGCTAGTTTTTGTCTATGGCTCGCTGACCAAACGGGTGTCGCTCTACATTTATCGTTACATTTTCACAGGTGGACACGCCATCTAGATAGACTCGAAGATCACCATCAAGACCTACAATAAGCGATGTTTCAAATGCTCCATTCCACAAAGGAACTTAATAAATCTGTTTCTTTGGGCTAGAGATATATGGCAAGTAGGACTGGTTGGCTTGACCCAAAAACACTTTCTTTTCCATTTAATAAAAAAATAGGTAACTAATGCATTGTTTATAAACAATATTATTATATGTTAATGTGGTTATTATTAATTAGATATATGTATTAAAAAACTATGAGCGTTTTTCAATGTGTTGGGCACTTAAGGGTGGAGGATTCCTTACACCAACCAAAACACGACACAAAATCAATCAGATTTATAGTTGTCATTTGTAACTTGTTTAATAAACAAGTTGTGTCCGGATCAAAGAAATTGACCATTTTGGCCGTTTAACTTAATTGGTCGGCCCGTTGAAAATAAATTAAAAAATGAAAATTTTATAAGGTCAGCTTGCCAAACCTTTTACGTGTCTTTTAACCTATTTTATTGCAACACATATTACAACCCTTCAATCCACTTACAATTTCAGGCACGATTTTAATATAAATTACATCAAGACATACATAAAAAATGTGTGTCAAATAATTTTTGTTTTAATAAAGTTTAAGAATTATGAAGTAACTTATTAAAGTCCAAGAGTAGTAGCAATTGTCCACCAATAGCTAACGATCAGTATTCCCCTAGGTTGATTCGTTACAGTAGCAAGGGGAAAAGACAGAGAGACTAAACACACATATAAACAACGTTAACCAATAAAAAGAAAGCTTTTTTTTTTTTCTAAAAACAGATGGGCAAACACGTGTATTACCGAAGTTGAAGGTTTAAAAGTAAAACACAAAAGGCAACAATCAATTACTTAAAAGAATAAAAGTAGAGAGACGAAACATGTACACAACCAAAGTTAAAGCAGAGAGACTAAACACGCATATAAACGAAGTTAACCAATAAAAAGATAACTTTTTTTAAAAAACAAAGGGGCAAAACACGTATATTAGCGAAGCTGAAAGTTTAAAAGTTAAATACAAAAATAAACGACCAATGAGGGATGCCACGAAGTTGTCTGACACTATTCCCCTCATGGTTTTTGTTGTTATAGATAATAATGTAGCAGCTCTCAATGGTGGATTTAAGAGAAGTAGATGTATGGAGATGGAAATCAAATATGGTGAACCACACACTGCTAACTTGTTTATCGGCAAAAACAATATGGTGTGAGATACTTGTTTGGCTGATAGTACCAACTCATAATTTGTTGGATTCGTGTTATGGCATGTTGGGAGTGGTAAATGAGCTAAATGGTTCAGAGGATTGGAAAAAGAATGTGAGCGCTCTCCTTTTGGGAAATTTGAAAGGCAAGGAACGAGAAAGAATATAACAGGAATTTTATTCCGATTTCGAAAACGATGGAAGATATTAAAGCAATCTCATTCGTATGGATCAAGGCGAGGTCGAAATTCAAAAATCTATCGTGGGAGAGATGGGTCGATTTCAAAGTGAGAGGTGTAATAATCTGAGTCTTGTTTGTATTTCCTTTTTTGTTGTTTTGTACTTTGCTTGGGGTTTTATAGTCGTTTTGCTGGCCTCTTTTTCTATAAATCATAAAATCTACCGTCGTTCAAAAAAAAACTAAACTCATTGTTATATCATTGTCACGTCACGTCACATAAGACTTTGACAATTTACTAAATGCCCGTTATTAACTAAATCAAAAATTAAAAAAACTAAAGGATATGATTGGATTAGATTGGGTGGGCCCCACCATCATCCCCACCTTCTTCTCATTAACATCCCCAACACGACCATCCAATTAACTAAAGCCATTAACGGAAGGGGCCGGTGTAAGCCTTTTAATAGATGATGTGATACTCTTCCGTTAATCCATAACGTATAGTCCAAGTTGAAATTATTTGAATCAATTACTCTTTTACTGTTTTATAACACATAACATATAAGACCATTATACATATTAATTTGAATTGCCGATTAATAGTGTTTTGAGTTTTTTAAATATTCTTTCAAAGTTTTTTAATAAAAGACTATTTATCATTTAGTTTATTTTTTTAATAACTTGCTAATGTTAGTTTTTTTAATCTAACTCTGTAACTATACTTTTTAAACATTGTGATATAAATTTTCATGAAATGGATATCGTGCCGCTATCATACCAAATAGAACCGGAACCAACGATGTATAGTATTTACATTTTTTTTTTGTATTCAAAACAATGTTTTTTTTTTTAATTGTATATTATATGAGTGCCGATAACAATATTAAAATGCATTTTTATTGTAAACTATACGAGTCTCGATATGTGATGAATCTGATCGATTTTGACCAAATAACATCGATACCGATATCGGCAATATCAGAAACCGGTATTTGTTTTTAAGTTTTTTGATTGATGTAAAAGATGCGTCGATATCCTTTTGAATATATCACGACTGTATTTCTTTAGTTTTCATTTTCAGTTACTGTAGCGAATGCCGGTATTAAAACGAATCCAACCAAACTGATACTAACTGAGTTACCGCCGCATAGCACGGGAAAAAAAACCACTAGTTTATAATTATAACGAACAGGAGTTTTTTTTTTTTTTTTATTTAAATCTCAAGCTACACATTTCAGGCACAATAATAAGTGTAGAAATATATCCAACTCCAAGTACAAAAAACATATTTGGTATTTGGGCCATAAAAACTAGGATTTCATTGGACATACGTAATCAATTGATCCACTCTTATTCTTTATTGGGCTGCTTCAAGCTCACTTTCTAATTTCTATATATTTGTTTATTTTGCATTACAATGTATTTTATTTATTTATTTATTTTATAGAAATAATTGACCCAAAGAATAAACTAATTAATCATCATATGCTTCTTAGATAGAATTAATTGATCCAAAAATAATATAAATATTTTATGAGTTTTTTCCTAAAAGAGTGTTATGGAATAAAATATTTACCAAAATAGTGTTACTTCAAAAATATTTACCAAAGTAGTGTTTTTGGAAAATTTGATTTTCTCACTCCTAATTTCATTGAATAATTCATACTTTTAATAAAATAAAACTTGTTCTAATAATTTGGAGAACTTTGTTATTAAATAAACATATATTTCTAACATTTTATTTAACTTAAAAAAATTAACATATGTTCAAGTTTTTTTGTATCTCACGATACGCTAATTTATTTATCTTAAAAAAAATAAACATAACGTGGGTGTCCAATTTTGATGTTGTGTTTTTATTATGTTTATACGTATTAGTTTTTTGATGTTGTGTTTGTATTGTGTTTATACGTATTATTTTTTAGTTCTTACATATCTCATTTTACTTACTACCAAATATAGCGTTCCAGATCAATGAAACCAGCAAGATTAAAAAAAATAATAATATAAATATGTTTATTTAGTAAAAAAATATAAAAAAGTAAATTATGGGTTTATTTATAAAAAATAAAAATAAAAAACATGTTTTTTTTAAATATTAAAAGAAGTTTAGTTTTATCAAACATATAAAGTTATCCAATAAGATTAGGAGTGAGAAAAACAAATTTTCCAAAAAAAAACACTATTTTGGTAAATATTTTTGAAACAACACCATTTTGGTAAATATTTTATCCCATAACACTCTTTTGGGAAAAAACTCAATATTTTATCATATGCTTCTTAGTAACAAGAACTTCTCGAAACCACATCCTTTATTTTCATATGTTGTGTGGGTGATAACGAATTAGATAAAAATCAGTTTATCAAAACTTATCAGATAAAAAAAACAGGAGTCATATAGAACAAGAAAGCTTCACATTATTTATGATAATTTTTTTAGTCCAAACGCTTTACTTGTGTGTATGGTAGTCGAGAAATATGCGTAATTGTGTGCATGGCTCAGTTAGGTTCTGGTTTACTTGCGACAGTTTTGCTTATTAGAACTTTGTAACCGACCAGTATGGTTAATCTCTGTGTGTGTGTATGTGTTTGTTTGTTTGTTTGATAGCATCACATTCCATTGGGCAATTGGCCTTCACTTCCGAGCTTGGTGCAATGGTACATGTTCTGTAAGAGTAGAAAGATATGTCTATAATAGATTTAAGTTTGTATAAGAGAAAAATATATTCACAAAGGGCACAACAAAGTATCAAAACTGAAAAAATCATTTGATGTTAGAAATAAGTCAATAACTCGTTGATGTGGCCTTATGTATCATCAAGGCCGGCTCAACCTTTCCAGAAGCCCAAAGCGAAAACTAAAGTTGCGGGCCTTTTTATTTCATGTGGGATATTATTGTGGCTGGTATGGTATATGCTATGTATATAGTGAGCAGAAATATATTTGATGTTATGTGATGTTGTTCTATCTAATCCAGAGGTGATTAGAAATTACAAATGCATTTTCACAAAATGAAAAGCGCCCCATAAAACAATATATACTGAGAAAAAAAAATCATAATATGCTTTATTATCAATTAAAAATCATAACTATGAGCCTCGATGTGTCCATTGCACTAGTTAAGCTACGGCACAACCACAAATCTAGTAATATCTGTTGTGGATCAACAAACATATTTGCAAAAACCTAAATAAAAGAACTGATAAAAAGTTTAACTTTATTTAACCTTAATCCATATACCATTAAGAAATTCACCATTGCTTCGAAATATAAAAAATTACTGGAAAAATACTCACCAAAAAAGAGTTGGGTATTCTCTCATGCGAATCTCAGGAACAAAAGACCGAGGTGAACAACCCTAACCAAATAAAATAAAATAAAGTGGGCCTAAACAAAACAAAACCGGGGCCTTAAAAGTTATGAGGCCTAAAGCAACTGCTTTAGTTTAATTACGTTGGAGTCGGGCCTGTATATCATTTGAGTAACGTTACCAATATGACATAACTAGTCCTTGATAATTACTTGATGGTAGTAATAGTAAATATTGTATAGTTTAAGGGGACTATTAAGATTTCCCTTTAGGTACCTTTTAGTAAGAGAATGTATACAGTTTTTCGTACCCTACAACCACTCATGATCATCATAAACTAATCATTTGTATTGATAAAAAATAAAGAGAAAAACTCCTTAAGAACACCGTGAACAATTCTCTCTAATGTGATCCATCAATACAAGGTACCATTACGCGAATCATGAATTCATCATTCTCATCTCAGATCCCTGTTCTAGATGTCTAACATCTTATTCATGATTGAATAAACATGATTAGGGTTTTCAGTTTTAACCCATGTATGAGGATATAATCAACATGTGATTCTTGAATGTTGAACCGATCGAGAGGGTGGTTGTACAAGGGGCACAGTCGCCAGAGGTGTTCCTAAGATTTCGGAGGCCCTATGCGATAAGTAAAAATGGGCACCTTAATTGGTTATCGAAAAGGATGATTCTATGCAGAGCCAAGGAGTTAAATTGTTAACACTAAATTGGTTATCCACAGTCTGCCAGTCGCCGATCTCAATTCTTCTTCAATTTTAAATTGTCACAATTAATTAGTTGTTTGTTAGGTTATTAATTTAAGTGTGTAAAAGGGCCAAGGGGGTATTTATTGTTTGTGTTAAATAATTAGTGATTAATTGGCTATGTTAGATGGTTATTGACTTGTTGGCCCTCCTCTAGAATAAAATATTATTATTGTATTTTGGCCCCATCTAGAACAGTCGAGGGGGACACCCCCACATCACCGGGACAGTGGTGGCGGGCCGGCTAACGTGACCAGTCTTCACGTTTTAGCTCTCCATAAATTTTTAGATATGTGTTAATTCGCTTAAGTTGAGGAAAATTATTTTGGCCCCCTCTAGAACATAGCCCTATGTGGTTGCTTGTCCTAACACCCTTAAAATCTCCTTTACAATGCGGGAGGGACGCATAAATTTGATATTTTTTTATAAACGTGTTTCATTGTATTCATGAAAATATAACTATAGCGGGAAGGATCCACTAAAAAGTGGATTTTGGCTAAGTAGCCTAAGAAGGATTGTGATGATTACATGTGACACTCCTAATAAGTAGGAAGGAAGTGCATTTTGGTCCTTATAAATAGGAGTGAAAATGACATGTGACACCCCTTTTGTTTTTTTAAGTATACACAAAAAAAAATCTTGTACAAAAAAATCTAGCACAAAAAATCTAGTACAAAAAAATCTAGCATAAAAAATATAGTACAAAAAAATATAGCACAAAAAATGTAGCACAACAAAATCTAGTACAAAAAATATAGCACGAAAAAAGTCAGCAAAAAAATTCAACACAAAAAAATGAGAAAAAAAATTTAAGACAAAAAAATTCAGCACAAAAATATAATACAAAAATCCAGAAAAAAAATGTTATACAACATAGAAATACAACACATTTTAGTGGGTTTTTTTAGTCTTCGTATTTTATATAGCAATATGGTACTCAAATTAAAAATAAAAAGACGCTTGATTTTACGGTGAAATTTTTATGAAAAAATAATGTCGTATAAAAAAGTTATGAACGTCTAAAAATGAGGGTGGAATATGCATGTGCCTTGCATGTGGAGAGAGAAAGTCCATAAATAGGATTTTCCCAAGATACTCTTGCACTTCTTTTTTCTCCTACACTTTAATCTTAACCATTGATTTGAAAAATGAATGGTTAAGATTCTTTCTCATCCTACTTAGGCAAAATAAACTTTTTATTTGATCTTACCCCATAACTATAGTTCATAAAAAGTAGTATTATTCTAGGATACTAGGTGTCGGACCCGTGTAACCACACGGGTAGGTTTAGTAATGATCGAAATCAAATACTAAAAAACAGATTATAATATATCATTTAAATTTTGGTCTTTAGTTCTATATCTTTATAAAATAATGTTAAAGACAGTACGTATTAGTATTATAATTGTGACACCTGTGTCACTTCAACCATCAAACAAATGCCAAACCAATGAAATATTGTATTTCATACTTGGGATTTGTATAAATATGTGTATCATTTGCACATATCAATTTTTGTTCAATTTCAAAACTCTAAATCGCTTTCTGGAAGGTTATACGCGCACCGATGCGTAAATATAACCAGTTTAATGCAACGAACACTCCGAAATAGTGAAATAGGCTTAACATACCTTAAATAACCTTTACATAACTTAGAAATAAGATTTGGAAGGTTTGGTATGCCGAAAACAAGTTAATTCGCTTACAGGGACTAAACTTGACAAACTGCGAAAGTATGACGATTCGTACTGGAACAGACATTCCGGAACATGGCCATAAGTTAAACATACCATAAATATCCTTTACATAGCTTAGAAATAGGCTTTGAGGGGTTCGGTGTGCTAAAATAAACTTTTGGGTCATTCAGGGACTAAAAGCGTCAAAAAGTGCACAAGTTTGCATTTTCGCTCATAACTTACGTTCTGAATACAGCCGGACATCCAAAAATTTATGTAAGCACTAAAACATTTTATTTTAGTGTTTGGCATGAGAAAAATCCATTCGTCGCGCAATTTGGATCGTTTTTCGCGCTTATGCGCATTCCGTCGTAATTAAGCGAACATCGCGATCGTACGGCCAAACGAACCGACATCTGAGATATTTTTGAGCATGTTTCATGTCCACAATGTTTAGGCATCATTTTAGGGCCTTAACGTTGGCTTAACGGGCCTTAGAAGTGTCAGGAATGGCCTTAAACACGTGCAGGGACTGAAACTGTCTAAATGCAAACATAGTTCTGATCAGACAAGGCCAGGCGGCCCGCCTGAGTTTTGTCTGATCCTGAAGCGGGCCGCATCAGCCTCCCAGACAGCAGAAACATGCAGGAACATTGGATCTGGTCCATTTCAATGGTGCACATGGTATTTTTCAATACTATGGGCTGGTTTGATGTGCCCATGGTATTACAATACCATGGGTGCAAGTGTATGGCCAAGATTGAAGCACGTTTCCCGATAAACGATCCTAACGGTTCTCCGAGCACTATAAATACCCACCCCCATGACTTGCAAAATCCCACCAAATCTGATTGTAATGCTCTAAGTTGAGGCCTTTGCTTCATACCTGAGCTATTCGATCACGATTTGCTTGCGGGGACCCTTTGTAAGTATTCTTTCGTTCTTTTCTTTCTTTTATTGCTTTTAGAGTCCGAAAGTCAAACTTTGTTTGACTTTCTGCGTTGACCAGTGTATGGTCAATGCGAAGTTCGTTTGAACTTCGCAACGTGATTGTAATCACGATGGTTATAGTCCCTTGGGACTATGCCTACTGATTACCACGTTGTCTAGGGTCGTAAGGTAAGCGATCTAAACAATCGCTTATACTTTCGAACCCGACCCATTTGGTCGATCATTAGGATCCGACCAAACACATTAGGTGACCATAGTATATAGGGAATAACCTTCCGAGGTTATACCTTATGGTCGCTTCGTTAAGTAGTTGTATGATAGGTAGTTTATATGCCTTAGGTAAATTACCAGAATACCCTTTTCATGTATAATTGGTAATTAAGCATATGTAACCTAAACTTTTGTCATATAACTGATTATGTAACATGTTTAGGCATATAACACTTGTCATAGGACTAGTTAGGCGGTCCGAACGCGTTTCACGTGAACGACGCGTTAAAGTAGCATAAGCTACCTAAACGGGTCGTAATGGGTCGTAAGCACTTATGTTAGGTTTCATTTAGTATGTAGGCTTTGTTAAACCATATGACACGAGTCTCTATACTCGTTTGGTTTACAAACCCTCATTCTATCCGATCCTCCGATCTAGGTCCGGTTTATTAACATAGTTACCTATATTTAGGTGCCATTTGATATCCGTGATCTCTAGCATTGTTTGGTTGTTACTCAAGGACTACTAAGCAATCTCAAGTGAGTACATAGACCCCTCTTTTACTGTTTTCCAAACTGTTTTGGGGTGAAACACATGTGCCTACTTGTTACTTTCATGCTTTCCTGTTTTCACATCATATACTTCCTATGTTCATTAGTACATTATAGTACATGATTTCATTACATTTTTATGCTATGTATGTCCATTGTGTGCATACTTAGTACATGGTTCTACATTACAATTCTGCTATGTATGTTAACTGATAGCATGCTAGCACATTGATTTACATGACTTTTCTGCTTTGTATGTTAACTTAGCATACTTAGTACATTTCTTATTCATCATATGCTTACATTTTGGTATGACATTTGGTTTGTTTAAACTATACTATACATTCATTAACACCGATCATGCCGCTCGGTAGTAGGTAGTGGTACCATAGGACTTGACAAATCCCATTCCTGTAATCTCGGGTTTGTTTGGATGGAAGGAATGACCGAATCCGAATACATATTTTGATAACCTTTACTAAAAGGGTTATCCGACTGTCGCAAGGCTTGGATGTATGAATTTTCACAATACCGCATAAATGTCTATATCAGTATAGCATGCATTTACTACACAAAACATAACTTTGATTTAAACCAAGTTTTACTTCAATACTTTGTTTTGTGCATTTCACTTATGGTTTAGTTGATGCATTTCACTAGCCATACATATCATTTTAGTTACACATTACATGATTTACATTTGACACATAAACATCTTCAACATTGGTTATACGTTGCATGATTTACATCTTGGCATAAACATTTTGGCATATTATTCAATACATTTGACAATTGGTTTAAACATAGACATCTTACATTGTTGGGTTGGTTTGAGTAAGTGATTTAAGTAACGAGGCGTGTGTAATATGATACAAGCATGGTGGATACGCCGCTGGTACTTCCTATATATAAGTGTTTGTATGGTATTACATATCGTAGCGTTATTTGAATCATTTCAATTTTGACATATAACATTTTATACAAATAACATACTTTTCACAATACATTGTTTTACAAACAACTTATCTTATACAAACTCATCTTACATGGTTATTCATTTAACCTTACATTTATTTATACATATCATCTGATCTTATCGTTTTTCAAATGATTTACAAGACAAAGCAAATTACAGGGTTCATGACTAAACATTTTCTTAAACAATAAGTCATGAATCCTATTTTCATAAACCTATGTATCTCACAGGCATTTTTATGCTGACGTGCCTATTTTCACATGTGTTTCAGGATATGATGCATAGGATTTATCAAGATACACTTAGGCGGACTTGGGCCTTAGCGACAATAAAAGATGCAAGACTAGTTATTTATGTTATGTTTCTTTGATTGTCAAGACATTGTAACTACTTTAATCAATAAAACAATATTTCAATTTCCATTTGTTATGAAACAATGATTCTGTTACAACACTCCCCGACGTTTCCGCCACGTTTTGTTGTTTTACGTGGTCGGGGTGTGACAATAATAACTATAATGATAAAAAATTTTGTCTATGTAAATATGTAAACTATCATGTGAACAAATATTTGATGAATTCACATTCGCATTTTAGTTAAGTATACATTAAACTTGTCGACTGATTAACTATAGACATAAGAGAAGCATAACTAACACAAGAAACATTATTTGTTGCCAATATACCAATTCAATACAAGAGAAGCATAACGAACCCAGGAAACATTATTTGAAGCATAACCTGGACTTGCTGTAATTCCACCCATTCATTTACCATACTTTCCTTGTAGCCACAGATACAATACTAAATGTCATAAAATATAAAAAATAACTGCTATAATATGATATTACGTGTTATAAAAAGAAACTGCTATAAGATAAGAACGGTATTATGTGAGTTCCAAAAGAAGGGTCAGCCAATAAGTAGAAAAATATGTACTTGTTATATTATAAATCTCTACTGGTCGGGTAAATAAAAAAAATAATACTTGGCAAGTAGCCAACTATGTTGTCAAAACAAAAAACAAAAAAAACAATCTAAATCTAATTGACTAAGAATAAAAGACTAAGTCTAACTAAATTCACCGAACACACATCTCGCTTAATATATACATCAGACACGCAACCTTTTTACGACAAAATACTTGTATACATGTGATGAATCTAACTTCTGGTTCTCATGCGAACCTCACATTAGCACGACCTCACAGTGTGTGATAACAGTTAAATACATTAATACAACAAATTGTGTGAGATAACGGCTTGAACACGTGTTCTCAGATCTAGCTTTCAAGTTTTTGGGGTGATCACCTATGACAAAACTAATACCAAAGATATAATTGAGGCATTCACTGCAGTCACCTACAAAAAAAAAACACAAAAGCAATAAGTGAGAGCATGTCAAAAAGCTTGGAATAAAGTCACATGATCGAAACCATATCACTAAAGCATGAGAAACCGTATCACTACAACATGAGTGTAGTCTTTGCTGTCAGGATTAAAATTTGACCCGGAAAATCAAAATAACTAAAAAAAAGGAGCCACTGGTGTATGGACATATATACAAAACTAATAGTGTTGACTTTGCGTTAAAGAGACGAAGAATATGTTGAGCATACCTTTTGTAAACTGGACAACTCATTCCATGCGAATTTGCTTAATCTTTTGTTTCAGGTTGCTTGGTTGTATACTCGTGTGCAAAGACGGGTCGTTTCTTGAAAATTTACATACTAAATTTTATTAAATTTACATACTAAATGCGTCAATAACTGTTGAATGCCTCAGTTAAGCAACTATTGGTCGGTTCTTTGTAACACGGGTATAGGTTATGAGTAATAAAACAAACCTCCATATCCACTTATGAAGATAACACAAAACCACAATCCATGTGTCGGAACTACAACTGACAATGGAAAACCCAAAAAAAAAAGGATTATTGATTCACTATGTGTAGTTCATTATTCATATGTTTTACAGTTTATCATAACAGGAAAACAAAGCTGTTAACTTTCTAATAGAGCCCAAAATATCCTCACACTTTCTAGCACTTTCGTTCAACTCCTTACATATGGCTGTTAATTTCATTAACTCGTCAGTAATGTGCTTATGTTCGTTTGCTGCCTCCATATACTGTTGTATGTGCAATCTCTTCCTTAGCTGCGGTGAGCTTGCACTTCTTAATCTCATTACCAATCTCTACAGTTTCACCAATCATACCCACCTACATTATTCATACATATACTTTATATGAAAAATTCTAGAAAAGAAAAGAAAAGAAATCATAAAAAACAAATTCAGAGGTTGACCTCTTTCTTATATCTTGCGATACATCCGTTTGCACCTAATGATACAACCGCCCATTGGCAATATTTGTCCAACACATCAATTGCAGTCTCTGGCCGAACAGCCTCCTCACCACTGCATATTATTAACATGGAAAAATAGGCGGATTAGATAACAGATCAATACGGCTTCAGGTAAAATGTTTGGCTGAACACGCATCCTTCAAGGGGGTTAAAGGAAGCGTGTCAGCTGGGTTTAGGCCTGTAAACAAACCGCATGAACAAAACCGAAGCTTGTTATTATTCAATTGACACAATTACTTTGAAAGGAACAAAAAGATCCCCTTCATTAAGGATTGTTCAAAAATGACCAAAAAGAAAAACTCTGTTTAAAAGAGTAAACCACTCTTTTAATGGTTCAAAAGTCTGTTTGACCAAAGTCAAACCACTGTTTTAACCCAACAGTGGTTTCAAACCACTTTTTTTAACCCAACAGTGGTTTCAACCACTGTTTTCTCCACAAAACACTGTTTTAGCCCAACAGTGGTTTCAAACATCTGTTTTCATCCATCTGTTGACTGAACAGTAGTTTGAAAACACTGTTTTAACCCAAAACAGTGGTTTAACTTTTTCTCCACAAAACAATGTTTTAACCCAACAGTACCAACCCTTGACCCGTTTTGACCCATAACCCAACAATACCAACGCTGGACCACTACTCCTTCTGAAACATCTTCCACATATTTCCCTTATGCTACACCACTCATTATACATAAATTCCGAATTCCAAAAAGGATTACCTTTTTAATAGCGGGTAAAAAATCTTTAACCTGTTGAAAAATAACAAATGCATTTTCCTACCATTATATTATAATATAGTAAAAGCACTTAAGATATCAAAACAGATTTATGTATGTTTCACTAAATAACTCAAGTTATCCTGTAATCCAAACAGTGAGTCAACAAACTCATTTATGAACTAATGTGAAAAGATCCAATTTTACCTGATGAAATAAATAACAAATCTTGCACCTAGCACCTATTGCAAAATAAGTTAGTTCTTGATATTCGATGCAACTATTACATCTATTCTTTGATGCTTAATTGGCTTTTCCCAAATCAAACACAAATGAACAGGAGTGTTACATCCACCTAACTACCATCAACATGATCGAGCATACTAATATAAGAATCCTACAACAATAAACGAATAATAAGCTAAATAAATCAGTATGTGACTTTGTAATCGAGCGTTCGAGACAATTATTATTATTATAAATTATCAAAACAAACCGGATTTATGTACTGAACAGCGAGATCGGGAGAACAACCAGCACCGGAAAAACTTTCGCAATCGTATGTACTGAAACTCAATGCCACAATGTCCGCCAACAATGTCGCAACCCTAACCTAACCTCATGATTCGCCAACGATAAAACTGAGTGCAGTGACTTCCACAACACCAATGCCGCTACACTGGTGATCTTCATCATGTTCACAATTCTAATCAATGACTCCTTTGACCGGTCAATTGCCTCCTCAAAATCATCAACAAATCATAACAGTTGAGAATTAGGGTTGGTGATTGTACGATGATTGAAACAAAAAAGGGGAAGAAATAGGGAAGTCTGGTTGTATAAATGGTGTGGCGATAATCCAGTTAAAATGAGTGCATTAAAATATGTACATAACCAAATTGAACAGAAAGTAACACAGGCACACAACTAATTAGTTTAATCATTTGGAAACAAATCAGATCATATCCGACATTGAAATGTAAAAATAGATCGATATAAACAACAACTGGTTCTAGTGTGTGTGTGTGTATACTTATTTCCTTTCTACAGTAGCATTTCATTAGATCAAGTACACACCTTTGACATGAATTTTATGGTTTGAAGACCCTTACACACTTTTAGCACACTTTAGGTTGGTCAGAGGCCAATTCATGTTTTAACGTCACTGTTTGTAAATCAAAAACTACTATAACATGAATATAATTAAAACAAATGTAGTAGGAATAAACGTACCTTTGTTTGATGAAGATTCTACTTGATTCCCTCTTTATTCCTTTAACATTCAAACAAAGATTTTCAATACCATTTTCGTTTCTCAAATCAAATGCCAAAACAATTCATTCTTTTGTTACATAGCCTATAATAGGAAGCATAGTTACTTTTTAACAATTCATAAGTCAAATACCAAAAATTTTAATATATTAACACATAACGCAGAATCTTGCAGCAACCACTATGGATGTAACAAAGGCTGAGAAACCCCAAACGTCTCGCTGCACACACAGATAACTCATTACCCAACTTGAAATGACGAAGATACCCCTGGAGCACCACAGCAAGATTTCCAGCTGAAGTTACTTAAAACGCAAAAATAATGTACAAAATGGCATAAAGGAGTAAGACATGCCTATAACGAACTTCTCTAAACGTGTGGCTTGGTACATCAGCTGTTCTCCGCTGGCTTTCAAGAATTGACCGTAAGCTGCAAATTGCTAATTACATATTAGTTTAGATATGATTACAATTACGAACTAATAGATCCCATCATTTTCCTTGTATCTTCTTCACTTCTATTAGTATCAGCATAATTAAAATGAGCGATTTACATTTTAAACCATCATACTAATAGCTTTTTGTTGAATACAGTCCATCGCGCTTTAGAAATTCCCAAAAGAAACACTTGGATGAATTAGTGATTTTCGACCAATTATTAAAATTAAAATACAAGAAAACCTTCTTGTTGGACATTTTTAGGCTAATTTTTTGTAAAGTATAATGCTTTTCCCTTTGCAGTTTCAGAAAATTATTTGTTTGTAACAGAAGTTATACGGTGATAAAATGGGTGGGTCGTAGGATTTTGTTATTTTTTATTTCATAAACAATTAATATATTAAGTACGATTTCAAAAACAACTACTAAAAACTTAAAGTTTAACTTTTTAATAAAGCAAAGTTGAATATTATAAGAGACTTTTGCCCATTTAACCATATACTTTTAAGCTGAAGTTTAAAATAATGTACAAAATGGCGTAAAGGAATAAGACATGCCTGTAACGAACTTCTCTAAACGTGTGGCTTGGTACATCAGCTATTCTCCACTGGCTTTCAAGAATTTCATCAATATCCATGGTTAGAAGACATTTTTCGTTTTCTTCATCATTTATATCTACCTTAAACGCTTCAGCTCCCTCTGACCCAAATCTCTTGAACTCTTGAGAATGTCATAAGAGGCGAGCCACTGCAGTGTACATAAAAGACATTAGACACTCTTTCCTTCAATTTAGTATGTTCAAATTAAGCGGATCATGCTAGATATGGTAAATATGATATTAAACTTAGGGCTTACACATGAGCCTGATTGAAGTGTCTAGCCTCTTCGTTCAACTGCTACATCTTGTTCTTTTATGCTCTGCAAAATGTAATAATAATTATTAGAAGTAACTAACTATGAAAAGATCAACATCAAATCGATTAAGCAGGCTAATTGTTATAACATAGTACCAACAGTCCACATCGGCTTATTAAATTCGACAAATGAACTATATGCGGCTCAACCAGACTCGTTCATACCTTGTAGGAAGACAACCTCCTAGCCATCATCAATCACAAGGTCAAGATAACAGTCTAATGAATGACAAAATTATATCAATTGAAAGGAGGGAAATAACATTAAGCACCTTGGATTTGAGACTATGAGGTTGAACTTGACTGAAATGCCTAAGAAGCCAATGATTGGAAACATTGATTCCTTCAATCTAGAAATTGCTTTCTTCCCCAAATTTCACAAACACGGCAGCCAATTAAATTCAATCCTAAGAAAAAAAACCATCTGAGTCAAATTCACCCGTCAAATCTATAAATTAATACTCAAAAAACGAATAATCAAATAGTAATACATACATTATTGAAAGAAGCAACAGTGATGAAGTGTTAAACACTTATTTGGAGTGCCCAGATCTCTCATCAGCCTGCAAATGAACCAAACTACCGGAGTTATATTAAATAAACGTAAAAATTTAGACATAAGAAAAGGTCCTTATGAATACTCTGAACCACCACCGGACTCACCCAATTCTAGAAAACCCTAACCATATAAATCGAATGCCACAACCACCTTGTCGACATAAAAATCTGAGCACCTAACAAATCGGAAAGAACAATCAAATATATAACACATTAACAATCGGAATAACAAATAAAACTAACCTGATTTACACTTTGAATCAAAACTTGCTATCATAGTACCAAATAACATAAACCACATAAGACCAGGCGAAATAAAATCCCCAAAATTAAGGTAATCCACATATAAATATGTAATTAAACTCAAATACAACAAACCTAGTAAAACATTAGCAATCAAATCGAAAATATGAAATACCTCAAAAAGATTTGAAACAGGGAACATTATCCTCTCTCGAATCCTTTGGATGCTTCAAGTGCTGCGACTTCCGATGACACCTTCAAGAATCAATACCAAAACCCTAGAAACTGATGGTCACATTGTCTCACAATCAAGGGTTCCGAGGAAAAAATCAATATTAAAAAGACATGAAACAAAAATTAACATTAGAAACTTTCATGAATCAGGTTAGAGATTGAAAAAACAAACTTACCAGGTTACTTTTGACCGTAGAGAGATTATTCAAAGTCACCAGACAGAAGAGAGAGAAGAAGAAATATGAAGTAATAGATTGAAAGAACTTATATGATATGGTTTGAATTTTAAATCTGGAGCCAAGATTTTGAATTTTGAATCTGGTCAGAGGTTTGAATTTTGAATAAACATCAGAGGTTTCAATTACTCTCCCATTTGAATGAAACATCAGTGGTTCGAACATCAGTACTGAACATCAGTGCTTGTTTTGTGTGAACATCAGTGGTTGGGCAGACCTTTGAAAAGGTGAATGTGGGTCACCTTTGAATTTTAAAGTGGGGCAGTAGTTTGAATTTATGATGTCACAATGCTCTCTCTTTGGCTTCCACCTCATTGTTGCTGACATAAGATATAGATTTATAAATATACAAAAGAGAATAATGACATCAGCATAAACATGTGGCATACCTTAGGAGTTGACACATAGGCAGATTTACATCAGCTCATAATCTCTTATTATAGATAGTATAGATAAGATAGATTTATGAAACATTAATTTGGTTAAATAATAAAATGTTTCATAAAATGTGCCATAGGGTAGGGTATATAAGTAACATTTGCAGTTAAAAAAAAAAGAGTGTAAGTATTTCCTATCCATCTCTCTCTTAATCCTCTCTCCTCTCTCCTCTCTTCCATAACAAACTATGACGTAATTTTCCAAACCAATATTTTTCCATATGTCATACGCACATTAATGAAACTAAAGAAATAAAAACACACACAAATGCACATTAAATGGCATAATCGCACCTTACAAGAAAACAAAATACATGTGATATGCAAATGTGAATGTTATATCTACATCAAAATGAAAACACTACATACATAAAATGCACATAGGCATTCCGAATATCCAAAGCACGAACAAAAATATAAAACAAGAACCGCATTTCATAGGGGTGAGCAGAAAACCGAACCGTAACCGAAACAAAATCGACGGTTCGATTTTCTGATTTTTATTAACCGAAAATTTCGGTTCGGTTTTCGGATAACCATTTTCAATAACCGAAAAAACAGATCGAACCGATAAGTTACAATAGTAGGCCCAATCCATGTATTTTTATGTTTAAGTGTTTAACCCATGCTAGTATAAATTATTAATTTTATTCTTGAATGTTAAGTGTTTATAATAAAAACATTAACATGTTTATTAATAATTGAAATTGTTTATCTATTGCCTACAAGAAATAACAAAACTTAATATAAAAATTAGATGATCTTCAAAGCATTATAAGCGAAAATGTCTTAATAATTTTTTTGGAGAAACATAAAAATAGTTAGATGGTTTGGTTTTTGTGAACAATATTAATTAAAAAAGTTAAATATAATAACTTAAATGTAAGCATCTAAGAAAGATTCTTACATTTTGGATTATACTTAGATTTTTTAATCTTACGTAATTTTGTAGCAAACCGAAAAAATCAAAAACCAAACCAAACCATTGCTAACACCAAAGAAACCAAAACCGAAATGTTTTAAAAAACTGAACCGTGCACACCCCTAGCATTTCATATCAACATATAAGACAAAGAAGGGTGGTGGGCATTTCCGACAAACAGTTGAATTGTGGTGCTTGGGCTCTCGCCTCCGACGCGGTGCGGATTCTCAAGCGGGTTCAACAAGTGATAAGCAGTAACACCGCGCATGTTAAAGGGACATAATTTTGTGTTTAGCGGGGTAGGGTTTGTTATTCAGAAGGGGGTAGCAGCGTAGCTTGTTGCCCGTCTAACTGTCATTAGTCTGTAATCGTCTCTATTTTAATTTTAGAGACAATTAGAGTGCATCAAACGTTTTCGTTGAAAAATGCTTTACATTTTTATCGATGAAGATGTGGTTAATATTATGAATCAATATTCATTGATTCATGAAAATCCTGCAATACGTACACTATAATTCTTATATGATTAAAATCACATAATCATATACAAAAGCTTATAGGTCATAATAGCACTAGAAAAAGACAACATAGACGTATCATATATAATGTATTTCTTAAACCATTAAAGCCAAATCACCCTTAAAAGTTTAAAAATTATTTGTAAGGCAATGATGAGACCCTTATGCCAAATTTAAAGGCATAATATAATATGAAGTGGTCCAACCAAAGTTACTTGTTACAGATCCATATACGGAGTGGTCCATTGATTAAAAAGGCCCAAACTATATAGTGTGCGTTCTGTTCTATACCCCCTTTCAGGCTAGGACCATGTTGCATATATTTATTTATTTATTTATTTATTTTCTTATATTTGTCAAAGTGCAAAAAGAAAGCAAATATAATAAAAGTGATTTAGTTCCATTTGTCTGAACACATGTACATGTTTTAATTTTCTAATAAAACTAGAAATGTCCATTCATCTTCATGCCCCTATAAAGCCCATAGGGGTGATGTTGGGGGCATTATCAAGCTACTTCATGCCTCTATAATGCCCATTACTTATGGTTTTATCTTCAATCTTAAGCATTCGGTTGTATCTTAGCATCCTCTTGATAAAACATATAAACATATTCATCTCTAATTAGTTCTTTTACACCAAACTTGATTTAATTTACCAATATGGTATTGTTTTAAGCTCATATTTTCATGGTTAACACAACAACTGGTGTATTTTAAAAATTCCCAAATTTAACAAAAGAACCCTAATCTATTAATTTCATTCTTTGTTAATTAATACACAATCAATGAATTTCTTTTCCTTTAATAACATTAGTTTTTGTAAGTTTCATATTTAACACTAACATGAATGTCTCTTTCAATTTAATACATTACTCCCACATGCATCGACATATATGAAGTAGGAGTATTAAATCTAAATTGTTTTTTTTAACAGCGAAGATTCTATGATTTATAGAACAAGGGCTAGCAAGCTGTAAAACCCAAAAGTACAAGAACAAACAACAAAAGGAAACTAATCTAAAAACAAACCAAAACTACAAGCCTCAATTTATGATATCTCTAATGTTGAAATCTTTCCACCTCTCCCATACTAAATTCTTCATTTTTGCTCTTTCTTTTATCCAAGGAAACGATAACTCCTTTATTCCATCTATTGTGTTTGTTACCGATTTCTCCTTTCTATTGAATTCCACATCGTTTCTAGTCTTCCAAATCTGCCACAAAGTTGTCATAACTATTGCTTTTATAACATTCTTCCATTCCTTGGATCCGTTGTACCCTTCTATTTTTTCGAATAATTCCTCACATGAAGCACTATTCTCTTGAACCGAGAGTTTTAGCCACACCATGATATTCCACCAAATTGCCCGGGACTTCAAACAACTTATTAATAGATGATCCACCGACTCTTCTTCTTTATTACACCTTGAGCATATCCTATCTTCCAATTGTATTCCCCTTTTAGCCAATTCTATCTTAATCGCAATACGTCTTTTAATAGCTCTCCAAATAAAAAGATTAACTTTTGGAGGTACCCACTTATTCCAATGTTTCCACGGGACGTCTCTAGCATCCAATGACCTTTTTGCGATTTCATTTCTTATTAATGCTACTGATATAAACTCTCCTTGCCTCGTTTTCCATTTCTGCACATCTTCTTTCGCTGCTCTTTATTTTACGGCTCCATTCCCAGCCCCATTCCTGTATACCTCCTTCCGATTTTACACAGCTATTAAATGTTATACCTTTGTCTTTCGCCAAAGCAAACACAGCCGGAAAACTCAGTTTCAGGGGCTGATCTCCTGTCCATGAGTCTAACCAAAATCTCGTTTTATTCCCGTTTCCTAGTTCGACAGCCAAGTTTTTATTTAATGATAAGTCAATTGCCATAAATTCCTTCTCAATGCTATAAATATCTTTCCAAATGCCACATAGTTTGTTTTTTGTTGGTATGGCCGAAACTGAATTTCGTTTCAAATGGATACTCTTCACAACATTGACCCACAACGCTCCAGGATTTTCTTTATACTTCCACCACCACTTTGCAAGTAGTGCTAAATTGGTACTTTGTATGTCTCCGATTCCCAACCCCCCATAACCTTTTGCATTTACTAATTTCTCCCATGCTACCCATCTAAATTTACTTTTACCATTCTTAACCCCCCATACAAAATCCCTTCTTATTGCTTCAAGTTCCGCGATCACTTTTTTTGGTGCTAAGAAGACTGATAAAAAATAATTTGGTAGTGCACCTAGCACAACCTTTGCTAATATTATTCTCCTAGCCATAGATAAACATCTAGCTTTCCATGACAAAAGTTTTGAATTAAACTTATCCACAATCGGCTTCCAAATTTTCACTTTATTCATATTGGCTCCAATTGGAATACCCAAAAAATTAAAAGGCATTTTCCCAACCTTACAATTAAGACTTCTTGCCATGTTTTCCATATCTCCATCTTGTACCCCAACCCCGAATAGATTACACTTCCCTAAATTTACTTTTAAACCCGAACACAAATAGAATCATCTCAATATTCTATTCAGATTTTTAATATTTGTTTCCGACCATTCCCCTAAAAAAATTGCGTCATCCGCATAACATAAGTGTGAAATCAACGGCCCGTCCCTTGGTAAGCTCACCCCTTTAAATAAACCGCTCTTTATTGTCCTATTCATTATTACATCTAAGGCCTCTAGAGCTAGAATAAATAAAAATGGTGATAAAGGATCACCTTGTCTTAATCCTCGAGACAAGCAAAATTCAGTTGTGGGTGACCCATTTACCAAAACCGATGCTCTACCGGACTTTAGACCCGCTCCGATCCATTTTATCCATAGGAGCGGAAAGTTCATAGCTTTTAGGTTTGAAATAATAAACTTTCAGTTGATAGAATCATACGCCTTTTCAAAGTCAACTTTGAAAATGAAAATTTGTTTTTTGCAACTTTTAGCCCAAGCCAAAACTTCATTGACTATTAACGGCCCAGCCAAAATGGACCTACCTTCTATAAACCATGTTTGTATGTTACTCACCAAATCCGGAATGACAGGTTTAACCCTTCTAACAAGTATCTTTGCAATAATTTTGTAAATCATTCCAATTAAAGAAATTGGTCTAAAATGCTTAACCAGCGACAGATCACGTACCTTTGGAATTAAAGCTATGAAAGACGCATTGCATCCTATTGGAATGTTTGGGCTGTCATGGAACTGTTTCACCATCTTCATTACATTCGGCTCTAATTGCTCCCAATATTTCTTCATAAATTTGAAAGTTAAACCATTAGGCCCTAGTGCCTTTTCCTCACCACACGCCCAAACAGCTTCCTTGACTTCCTTGCTTGTAAATTCTCCAACCAGTTTCTTTGCTTGTGACTCTGTTAATCTTCTAAAACCTCTCTTGTCCATAGACGGTCTTTTCTTCATCGGTTCTTCGAACACCTTCCTGATACTTTCTTTGACTTCTCTCGGTTCACTGATAACTCTACCATCTATCGATATTTTATTAATCCGGTTCCTTGACTTCCTACAGTTTACCATCTTATGAAAGAACCCTGAATTTTCATCCCCCAATTTCGCCCAGTTGACCTTTGCTCTTTTCTTTAGGTCCGCTATCTTTTGTTTCTCATAATTCCTTATAATAAGCCTCCCTTTAACTCTTTCTTCCTTTTTCTCATCTTTCAGTACCCGTTTTCAGCCATAAGTTCTATCTCTTCTACCCTTTTCTTTGCTTTTATAATCTGTTTCTCCTCCTTTTCTTTCTCCATTTTCTCCATTCCTTTATCTTGATTTTAATATTCTTCAATAAGGCCCCCATATTTTTTATCCAATCTTCCCCATTAACATGGTTCTCTAAGGTACTTTTGATTATGCCATCAAATCCTACTTTCGACAACCATGAATTATAAAGCCTAAAGGGGACTGGCCCATAATCTTTTGCCGTGCACGTCAGCAGCAGTGGGTTGTGATCTGATAAGTACCTCGGTAGAGCTTCCAATTTTGCACTAGGCCATTTACTCATGAATACATCACACACAAATATTCGGTCAATCTTGCTCATACTAGACCCACTTTCAGTCATAAAAGTAAATCTTGACCCGGACATATGGTATTCTAATAATCCAACTTCAGCAATAAACTTGTTGAAGGCCATTGCATTATTTGCATCGAATTTTGAATTCATTCTATCTTCCTCAACCCTGACTTCGTTAAAATCCCCAGCCATTAACCACATTCCTTGTATCTTCTGTTTTAAACATGTCAATTCCTTCCAAACATTTCTCTTCTTCTGTACCTCATTCGGTGCATAAACATTGCACATATTCATGTTTTCCTCGATCCCTTCTATATTACCCGAAATTACAACAAAATTATCCCTTTTCACAAAGTCTATTATCTTAATAACCTTTGGGTCCCAAATCGTTACCATCCCTCCTGACCTCCCCTGTGTGTCTACTATCACCATTTCTATTTCGTCAAAAGGCCAAATTTTTTTCACTATTTCCTCATTTAAAGTTGATACTTGTGTTTCTTGTATACATAAACAATTAACTTCATACTCCTTTACTATTTTCCTAATCTACCCTGCCTTTCCATCACCCCCCACCCCTCGGACATTTACTGATAAGACATTCATTGGTACAATTCCGACTCCTTTTCACCCTCCACTATCTTTCTTACTTGGGTTTGAAAGTTACTTACCTTGATCTTTAGGATTTCCCCTACCTTTATTGTTTCCTGCACCTCTTTATCTATCACCTCCTGATGACTTGCTTCCTTATCCTCTTGATCGAGTCCCAAATCTTCTACTACAACAGTTTCTTGTTCGCATCCATCCGCTTCGTTTAGATCTGGTACATAATCGCCTTTATGCCTTTTATAGTTTTTAACTTCTTTGCCCCTTTCTTTCTTTTAATTGCCTTAGTCAAGGGATTTATTTTCCATATCAATTCCTCCACTTGAAAAGGATCCGATGGATCTGGTATACCCTTATTCAAATCTGGGATTGTTATCTTCTCATTATTGAATGCTTGGCCCAAGATATCATCCAATTTACTTTTGGGCCCCCTCCTTTTACACGCCATTCCCTTGTTTTCTATTTTCTTTTGGGCCTTAAACCCCTCTTTATTTACTGGCCCAATGTTGTCATTATCATTAACATTTTTAAACACTATTTTTGGTTTCCTTAGATCTCCGATTTCTTCTTTATCCACATGCCTGTTGACCTCATTTCCAATGTCAAAGATTCTTTCCCAATTCTCACAAATGCCAAAACTTTCTTCTAACTCTTCGTTTCCCGCCGACTCCTCCTCTTCTCTGTCCTCTTGGTTACCAACCGTTTCGTATTCCCTGACATCAGTCACCATCCCCACCGGAATATCCACCATATCTACCGGAGATTTCACCTCCTTTGTCGGAATTCCCATCTTTTCTGTCGGCTCCTTCTCATTCATCTCTGTATCCATATTTCCGAGCTTCCTGTTATGATCTACCTCGTTTATAGTCAAATAACTCCCCGGAATAAATTCCGGAGCCCACATGCCTGAAAGCTCCGAGATCCAAAGTGTATATTCCTGACCCCTAAAAACCATTTTAACTTCTTCTTTAATTTCTTTTCCGGTGTCCATTAATACCCCCAACCTCGCTTCGTTCAAGACCCCACTATTCAGGTTCATTTTATCTTGGTATACTACCTTCCCGACTGTTTCTCCATTTTTTTTCTCCTATTTCTCTGCTCCACAGCATTATTGGAATACCAACTACTTTGATCCACGCTAGTCTTTCAAACTTAATTGGTTCTCCTTTCCACTCCCATACTTCTGAAAATATTTCTTCCTAGCTTTCCTTAAATCCGATTCTGAAATCCTCTGCCTCTATTTGTGAGCCAAAAGTGATTAGTAACTTTACTCCCCCCAAATTATCTTACCTCCATTGTATTAGGAAAGATATCCTGTAATGTTTCGCCCGATGTGTTCAACTTTTTCATATCTCTAACCACTGCAATCAGCGACCTTTTCTTCAGTGTTTTGCTAAATTCTGTCTCTTCTCCTGGTAACTGAACTGTTTTCCTTACGTCTTCGTCTTTGTTATACCCAGTCAATATATCCCTATAAGATACTTATGCTTTGTTGAAGTTGATTGGTCCGCTTCTTTTATTTTCTTTCTCGTAGTTGTCTCTCAAATGTCTGTTCTCTATTTCCTTTTTCCCTTTTGTGTTATATCCTAGACCTCTATAAAATTTTCCACTTCTTCCTTTATCCTCCCTTCTTTTTTCCTTCAGAAACTTGGATACGTTGACTTTTATTTTTTTATTCACTATCCACACATTGTTCAGTGCTTGTAGTAATTTGTTCTGATCCTTTATTCTCTTGAACCTGACAAATCCGAACACCCTCCCTGCATAGTCTCTTCTCTTCGGGATAACTGCATCACATATGACTCCACAAGGCTGACATTCAACCCATAAATCTCTTCCTGTAGTCCAATCTGGTAAATTCGTTACGTAGAATGTTGTTGCTTTTTCACTCCCGTACTGATTGCCACCTTTCACTGGTACGTCGATCCACGGATTCTCTTGTTCTTCGGTTTCCTTTCTATCTTCCTTCACGTGCCAAACTTTTTTCTCCTTTCTGCTCGTCCCTTCTCCCTCCATTGTTCTTTCCAATTAAATCTCAGATGTGACGGCGACTTTTTATCTTCTCTTGAGGTCCGGTGAAACTCCTTTCAGCGAATGGAAGAAGTGAAAAGAAAGATAGAAGGAAAGGTCAAGCCAATTATTCCGGCGACCTCGCACGCTATTCCAGCAGATACCCCTTCGTCGAGCCTCCAGGGAGTTTCAGACAGATGGCGACTATTGATTTCTGTTTTCCTACTCTCAAAGTCCGGCGAAGCTCCCTTTGGCGAATGGAAGAGTAGAAAATCAAGATAGGAAGAAAGGTCAAGCCAAACTATTTCGGCGACCACGCCCACTCTCCCGGCAGACACCCTTCATCGAGCCTCCGGCGAGATTCAGATGTCCAGCGACTTTTTCTCTACAAGTTGGTTAAGCCTCCTAATAATTACTTATATGCCTTTCGTGTCGTTACCTATAATACTGTTTTTAATATTATTAAAATATTAATCATAGCTTAGCTAGGTTATTAAATCTAAATTGTTAACTAACGGTTTAGGACTTGAGGATGATTGTAATCAAGTGGCAATAAATCTTTGAATTTAATATCAAACACACACTTAACATACAAGAATTAAAAGCATTAAATCAAGATTACTAACTTACACACACATGAATTACAAGTCCTAAATCAAAATTGTGAACTTACAAATTATTACCTGGAGATTTAACAATCAAGTGGGCATTGCTACAAATGTCTTTTTCATCAAGATTTCCATATTTTTTTAGAGATAAAATTAAACTCTCCTTCTCCCTTCTTGGTGTCGCATACAGTACATATACACACTTTACTCTGGAAGTTTTTCTTCTAATTTCCAGCAACAGTTTGACTCACATCCTTCTTACTAAACATGCAAGCCCAAAGGGGCTTGCCGGAATTCTGATAGGGAGGATATAAAGTGATAAATGACTCACCTAGTGTCTCTCAGTTGCCGTGGGTAAGACTAATCTACTCAGATTACATACACACACCTTGAATCAGTTCGTTGGAACCCTAATATAGCCAAAAGAACACCAATAAGATAAAAAAAAAAAAGATGAGTAAAGAACAAAAAAAATATAAATCTGAGGCTAAATTAATCCGTTACATACAGAAGAAGATGTGCGTAAAGGGGTGGAAAGCAAAAAGGTTAGGGTTTGTAAGATGAAACTGGGGTGGAAAGCAATAAGGGAAATGGAAAAGAGGGATCGAACCGGCGCCTTTTGTGTGGAAACAGGCTAAACCAACCACTTTACCAAATGATCAAATATATGAAATTGATAAATAAAACATGTATATATACAATAACATAATGGAGCAGTTACTATTCATATTTACTGTTCATTGACTTCACTTTTTAATATATGTATAATAGAAAAAAAGTAAGCCATAAAAGATACGGGAACCTGTAAGGGGTTGCGGTAATAAACACTAAGGTGTTGTTTGTTTTAAGAGGTAAAATGTCTACAGTCTACGGACCACATCTGCAGATATCTGTAGAAGAAGGGGTGGACCAAACCTCTGCAGTCTGTAAGAAGAAGGCTGTTTGTTTTTTAACGTATGTAAACTTTTAAAATAAATTGGTGGTAGTGTACGGACAATGGTGGTGGGTGGTGGTGGTGGGTGGGGGACGTGGACGGTGGGTGGTGGTTATGGTAGACGGTGGTGGTGATGGACGGTGGTGGTGGTGGACGGTGGTGGTGTTTAACCCTCTACAGACCTTAGAAGATCTTCAAAGCGGTTGAGCCAAGTTTGCACCAAGAAGAGCTCGCGCATACATTTTTTAACGAAACGTCTTCGAAAAGCCAAACAGTCTGCAAATGACAATGTTTGCGCGTGGTCTGCGCAGCGCAAACAGAAGAGTGTGTGCAGATTTTTTTTAGAAAAACAAACACCACTTAAGAGTCTCGAGTCGCACTACATCAAAATGTTTAATATATGAGCCCAACTTTCATTGTGTTTGTCTTCAAACTCCTTAAATACTTCATGTCTGGCACGAGCTATGTTTTACCTTATCTTATTGGTTAGCTCGGTGTTGATTAGCTCGCGTGATTTTCAAATAAAAGTGTTCTTGGATTAAAAAAAATCAAGAAAATGGTTGTAAAAGAGAACTCATAATTATTATTCAACTCGTTTGGTTTAGTACTCGTTTTCTCATAAGATGATCAGTATTTAGTACTTATTGTAAATATAGTTCTACATGTTATGAATATATTATTTATTAGTGACTATCCACATTACCAACTCCCATATCACATTTATGTTTGTATCAATGTCATAGTGCCTATATATATTGGCATTTGTATATGATGTTTATATCAACGAAAAGAATTCTCATTCTCTTATTTTCCATGTTCTTGTTCTCTACATGATCTATATAGTCTTGTTCTCTAATGTTATTATAGTTGTATATTGGTTGCTAATAAACTGTTATTTTACAACACGTTATCAGCACGAAAGTGCTCGTTTCAAAAACCCATCTACCTTTCTTTATTCAATCATTTGATCCCCTTTTTCCTTCAACTTATTCTGAGTTAGGTTTAGATTAGAAACAGTAAATAACAATATGTGTTATGGGAGCAAATGGAATGGAGTCATGGAGACGAATAGAAGACTATGAATTTTAGATCTTAGTTCCGCCCATTCAGCAAGATTAATATTAATTCAGCAGCAGCAGGTATTGTCATGGATCCAAAACTTATGATTGAGATGGACTTCCCTGAATTTCCATTGGTAAGTATAATCTTTCCTTATTTTATTTTGTTTATTTGATTTTGATGATTAAATAGATTAGGATAACATATAAAGGATAAATATATAACGGAAGATTTATAATCAATGGAAGATGTAAAATTACTAAAATAGTCTTTTGCCTGGATTTCTGTTACATCTTTCTTAAATAATTTATTTGATTACTGTGTGAGCTTTCAGCCTTTCAATGGGGATTCAGTTGTTTATCTATAAGAAAAGGATATGAAGATAAATCGGTAAGCCGTAATAGGGTCGGGTCATGTTACGGCTAACGATGAAGCAAACGACACGACAAAATTGTTGGAGAAACATGATTAATAGACTATTGAGATTTAAATTTTAATCATTACTAGCTAATTAATTACTTTTATGATTATATTTTTTTTTCCAAATCATATTATAGCTAAATATTTTATAATTTAAATGGTTGTGGATATAATTCTATTACTACGTGTTTCAAGATTTTTTTTTGTTTTGTTATATTTGAGTTTTGTATTTCATATGTGAATCAGAGAATCTAGATTAAGCTAGAATCCAGATTTGTCATATATTATTCTTTTCTAAATACCCATTTCAATGACCTTTATGTAATTGTGAGAAATGCACTCTGATACAATAAATATTTCACTTGGAGAATCAATTTGACATTTGTGTTTTATATTAAATAACTACTTTAATATATAGTTTAATGATGTGTCTATAATTATACGCATTTTACATATCGAATTCTCTACATTTTGATGGGTTTGTATGTGGTTTTCCCGCGATTTTGGTACTGATTTGATTATATGTTATATTTACAGGAATTCGTGAAGAACCTGTTGATTTCGCGGTGAAAACAAAGGAAAGTAATTGCAGCGAAAGGAGCACGGAAAGACGTGTCGGAAAACAAGGAATAAAAGGAAAAAGTTGCTGCACAGGAAGCCTTACGGACTGTAAGACTTGGCCTTTACGGTCCGTAAGAAGGTGGAGCGCGCGCTGGAATTGCATTAGCCTTACGGACCGCAAGAGTTGTCCCATACGGTCCGTAAGAGAGTCGGTTTTCACGAAAATTCTTATAAATACATGGCAACCGATTAGGGTTAGAGATCTAGTAACTCAGACGGCAAGGGAGCACTTTGGGATGATTTAGGAGCATTGTGAAGCTGTGTTGAAGTCTTGGAAGCTTTCGGATCATCCTTGGAGCGTTTTGGGTTCGTTAAACATTAGTTTTTTGTATTTCTTTCGCCTTGAACCATGATTTCTTTCGTTTCCAGACTTTGTTCAGTTGTTTTATCAATTATTATGAGTAGCTAAACGTTATAAACTACCTAGGTTGTGATGAACAAGTGATTGTTACGTTGTTTTGACTTGGTTTTGGTTATTTTATGCGATTTACATAACTTTGCCTTGTGATTGATCTTGATATTGCATGTTGGTGTGTTTTGATTGATTATTGGCTGATGAATTCAGCGGTTTAGGCACATAGAAATATCCCCTAGACTTAGAGTTTAATTTGAATCGTTGATCTTAGGGTTTTCGATTTGAATATTGAGTTGAGAAATTGACCAATTCGATTAATAATTAAAATCAATATACTAAAACTTGCATCCTCATCTTGTGACTCGAAAGACAATTAAGGTGAGCTAGGTTATTAGCTAATCATTGGTGGGTAGATTGGGTGACCGATAGCTCGGGATCGTTTATTACATCGTGGTTAAGGTTTCCTAGGATTTCAATCTTCAAGGTTTGGTTTGCTTTGCGTTTTGAGAGTTTTGGGGGTAGAGTTACTTTCATTGCTTGATTCTCGTAGGATTTGGTATCGATAGGTCGAGCTGGTTCGTTCTAGCACTTCGTATTTCGTCTTTATCTTTCGTTTGATACATCTCTAGCGGGGGGTTAATCGAGGGAGTAGGATATTTAACCATTGCCATAGTCAAGATAGCGTTGCAAGATTCTAGGGATTCGATACCTAGGTAGTCTTTTCTGATCATATTTGATTTAGACTTTGCTCCCAAGTTTGTGTTTGTTTTACGTTGCTTGTCTTGTTTGCCACTTTCTTAATTAATTTGGTTTTTAGTTAATCATCAAAACAAACTTAAAAATTGACTTTATATTCGACAACGTTTTATTATTTAGAGTTTGCATATAGTGTCCACGGATTGATATCCGGTCTTGCCATCTACACTACACTGCGACCGGTGCACTTGCCGATTGTGTGTGGTTTAGTTTTCGATTCCTTTTTAAAACTTGTTCGAAATTAATAGATACATTTTCACACATCAAGTTTTTGCCGCCGTTGCCGGGGACACTGGCACTTTAGAGAACGACCCGAGTCGTCTATTTAGTTGTTTACTTGCTTTCATATATTTTCATTGCCTTTAGGTGCCTTTTGCTTGCAATTTGTGCCTTTAGGGTTAGATTTGCTTTAGTATTTAGATTAGTAATCTTGCCATTGTATGCGCCATACTCGCTCACAGGGGCCACCTTCGTTTGTTGCTTCGTCTGAGCCCGAACAAGATTTCCACAAGCGCCTTCGCACCTTCCGAGCGAGTCAGGTACGCATTCCATTTTCTGCTTTTGCTATGGGTGACAACGAGGCCCCAGTTAGGAGAGTCGTCGTAGACTACGCCCGGCCGAATGCGGACAATGCTCGATCCAGCATTACCCGACCCACTATCGGAGTTAATAGATGGCAGATTCCACCTCAGATCATCACGATGGTTTTGAACACCATCCAGTTCCATGGATTAACTTCTGAGGACCCGAATGTCCATATTTCTCTCTTTTCAGCTATCTGTGATATGTTTCAAGAGCAGGGCGTCAGCGAGGACGCCTGCAAGCTGCGTCTATTCCCATTCTCACTTACTGATAGAGTCCATGCTTGGTTGGAATCCCATCCTGCGGGATCCATCACCACTTGGGCCGGGATGAAAGACAAGTTCTTAGGCAAGTACTTTCCCCCTGCCATAACTGCTCGTCTGAGGAGCATGATTCATGAGTTTCGCCAAAAGGAGGGAGCGTCTTTCTACGAGACATGGGAGCGATTCAAGGAGTTATTACTCAAGTGTCCTCATCACGGATTCGAGGATTGGGCGTTAGTTGAGAAGTTCTGTTATGGAGTGACGCCCGATATGAGGAATATGTTGAACACCACTACTGGTGGAAATCTGATGACCGCCAAGACACCAGAGGAGTGCGTGGATATGTTCGAGGACATAGCGATGAGCAGTTATGAGTTCCCTGATTCTAGAGACACGACTTCAGAACAGAGAGGTGTACACAAAGTCGATTCTACTACCGCTATCCAAGCTCAGATTGACCAATTGACAAAGCAAGTGAGAGATATGCAAGCGAAAAAGGAGCAGCTATGTGAGATCTGCACGGGGAGGCACGACACGGCTGCGTGTCCCATAGCTCCCGAGGACTTTGAGGAGGAGGTAGAGTATGTGGGCAACCGGAATCAAAATAACTTCAGAAATAACTACAATTCGAGAACCACCCGAATTTCAACTGGAAGAACAACAACCCACCGGGGTTTCAGCCGCGTCAGAGTTTGTTTCAGGACGTAGGAGCAGAAGCAAGTTCAGGTATGAAGAACTCGACAATAGAGGAGATGCTGAGGCAGAACCAGGAGACGTTAGCTAAGAAAACGCAGTTGGTTACACAGTTCAACATTCGTGCAGATACGCGACATCAGGAGACATGGTTGAGGTACATGGAGCATGAGACCTTCATGAAGAGCTAAAACACTTCACTGCTGAACCTGGAGAGAACAGTAAGTTTGCTGGCCGATCAGCTAAACCAGAGACCTCAGGGTGGTCTCCCTAGTAGCACTGTTGGGAATCCGAACGCCACTGCAAAGGCTGTTACTACGAGAATTGGGTGAGAAGCTACTGACGTTGAGCCGGTAGTTGATGAGGAACCGGTCGACGAGGAGATTGAGATGGAGTCCCCTGCTGGCAAAGTGCACGAGAGGCTGCACCCAGCAAGTACAGCACAGTTCAGCGGGTCTTCAGGAGAGAAGAAGGAGGAGAAGAAGGAGCCGATGAGGGTGTATAAGCCGACACCCCCTTACCCAGGTCAGTTAGTGAAGGCTAAAGACGCAGAGCAGTACAACAAGTTCCTCGAGATGTTGAAGAAGCTGCACATGAACATCCCGTTCGTAGAGGCTCTATTGAAAATGCCGAAATACACGAAGTTTCTAAAGGATCTGCTCACGAATAAGAAGAAGCTGGAGGACCTTTCTACTGTCACGTTGAGCAAGGAGTGTTCTGCCGTCTTGCAGAACAAGCTACCGAAGAAGGTGTCTGATCCTGGTAGTTTTACGATTCTGTGTCTGACCGAAAATCTCATCGTCAGCAATGCGCTGGCAGACCTAGGGGCTAGCATAAACCTTACGCCATATTACATCTTTGCTAAGCTAAATCTAGGCGAGCCATCTCCTACGCGCATGAGTCTTTAGTTGGCTGATCGATCAGTGAAGTTCCCAAGAGGGATTGTAGAGAATATGCTAGTGAAGGTCGACAAATTCGTATTTCCAGTTGACTTCGTTATCCTTGACATGGACGAGGACTCTGAGGTCCCGCTGATTTTAGGTCGTCCATTCCTTGCCACTGCACGCGCACTCATTGACGTGCACGACGGCAAGTTGACTCTTTGAGTTGCTGAGGATGAAGTCACATTCGACATTCAGCGTTCTATGAGGCATACCCAACAGCATGATGACATTCTATATTTTATCGATACTCTTATGTCACATGTGGGTAGCCTCCTCAACGAGATTTGCGGGAGAGATGCGTCCGATACGCAGGTTGCGAGTGTGGATGATCAGGGGAGTGGGGTCACTGAGTTGGATGTTGAGCAGGACCCTCTGTCGCAGGCTACCGAGCCTTCCCCTAGATTCAAGGTGTTTGAGGTCATAAAGGAAGAGGAGATTCCGAAGGAGAGACCGTTTGTTGAGGTACCCCCACCCCTGGATTCGAAGGAGTTGCCGTCTCATCTGGAGTACGCATTTTTGGGTGAGGGATCTCAGTTACCCAACATCATTTCTGCTGGATTGACGGAGGAGGAAATGAAGAAGCTGATGAGTGTCCTAAGAGACCATAGGCAGACGATTGCATGGAAGCTGATGGATATCAAGGGTATTAACCCTTCGTTTTGCACGCACAAGATCTTAATGGAAGAGGAGTTCAAGCCGGTGGTTCAGCCTCAGAGAAGGCTAAACCCTAATATGCAGGACGTTGTGAAGAAAGAGGTGATTAAGTTGCTGGATGCAGAACTGATTTACCCGATTTCGGACTCTGCATGGGTGAGTCTCGTCCAGGTGGTCCCCAAGAAAGGGGGTATGAAAGTGGTCGTCAACGATAAGAATGAGTTGATACCCACCCGGGCCGTCACCGGCTGGCGAGTTTGCATAGATTATCACAGACTCAATAATGCCACGTGCAAGGATCACTTTCCTTTGCCGTTTATTGATCAGATGCTGGAGCGACTGTCAGGACAGCAATTCTATTGCTTTCTTGATGGATTCTCAGGTTATTTCCAGATCCCTATTGCACCAGAGGATCAGGAAAAAACCACCTTTACATGCCCCTTTGGCACCTTTGTGTATCGACGCATGCCATTTGGCTTGTGTAATGCTCCAGCCACATTTCAGCGCTGTATGGTGGCAATCTTTCATGAGTTGATTGAGGACTCCATGGAGGTGTTTATGGATGAATTTTATGTGTTTGGGAGTTCCTTCGATCACTATCTTCGTAATCTCGAGCGTGTGCTTACTCGATGTGAGGAGACGAACCTGATGCTTAATTGGGAAAAGTGTCATTTCATGGTTCGAGAGGGGATTGTGCTAGGGCACAAGATTTCACAGGCGGGGCTTGAGGTTGATCAAGCCAAGGTTGATGTTATTTCCAAGCTTCTGCCGCCTACTTCTGTGAAATAAATTCGGAGTTTCTTTGGTCATGCGGGATTTTACCGCCGCTTCATCTGCGACTTTTCAAAGATTGCTCACCCGATGACCCAGCTATTAGAGAAGGATAGGCCATTCGTGTTCGACGATGAGTGTTTGAGGGCCTTCGAGTTGATTAGGGAGAGGTTAGTGAGTGCTCCCATTCTGATTGCTCCCGATTGGAGCCTCCCATTCGAGATCATGTGCGATGCTAGCGACTTCGCCATTGGGGCCGTTCTAGGGCAGCGTAGGGAGAAACACTTTCATCCCATATACTACACTAGCAAGACCCTAAACGATGCACATGAGAACTATATCACGACAGAGAAGGAGTTTCTAGCAGTCGTATTCACGTGCGATAAATTCCGGTCTTATCTTGTGCTGTCGAAGACCGTCATTTTCACAAATCATGCAGCCCTGCGATACTTGTTTGCGAAGAAGGATGCGAAGCCGAGGCTGATTCGATGGATTCTGCTACTTCAGGAGTTTGACCTAGAAATCCGAGATAAAAAGGGTGCTGAAAACGTAGCTGCTGATCATTTGTCGAGATTAGAGAGCCCCGAGATAGAGAAAACTCGGGAGGATAGGATTGGGGATGAGTTTCCCCCTGAGATTCTGATGTTTATGAAAGCTCACAAGGAAGGCTTTCCCTGGTTCACCGACCTTGCGAACTACTTGTCTACAGGTGACCTTGTGGAGGGCATGACATACCAGCAAAAGAAGAAATTCTTTGCGGACATCAAGCACTACATTTTGAAGGATCCTTACTTGTTTAGGATTGGTGCGGACCAGGTTATTAGGAGATGTGTGTTTGGGTCTGAGTCTCGCAGTATTCTGCGATATTGTCATGAGGGACCGACTGGTGGCCATTATGGTGCGGCTTACACCGCCAAACGGGTGTTTGATGCGGGTTTTTATTGGCCGACCATCTTTAGGGACACACATGAGTTTGTGCAAAGCTGTGATGCCTGTCAAAGGACAGGAAATATCTCATCCCGTAATGAGATGCCCCAAAACCCTATTCAGGTGGTTGAGATCTTTGATATTTGGGGCATCGATTTCATGGGCCCGTTCCCTATGTCGAGGGGGAACCGATACATCCTAGTCGCGGTGGACTACGTTTCTAAGTGGGTGGAGGCAGAGGCCTTATCTACGAACGAGGCTAGGGTTGTTGTGAGATTCTTGAGGCGACTGTTTACTAGGTTCGGGACACCGAAGTCCTTGATATCTGATCAAGGCACCCACTTCTGCAATTCATAGATGGAGAAGGTCTTGAAACGCTATGGGGTGACCCATCGGCTTTCAACGGCCTATCATCCACAAACAAGTGGGCAGGTGGAATATTCGAACAGGGGAATTAAGCGAATTCTGGAGAAAACTGTCGGAAACAGTCTTATTGATTGGTCCGAGAAGTTGGATGACGCTCTATGGGCTTTCCGTACTGCCTATAGGACGCCTATTGGGACCACACCCTTTAGGTTGGTTTGTGGGGAAGCGTGTCATTTACCGATAGAACTAGAGCATCGTGCATACTGGGCGCTGAAGGCAGTCAATCTTGACTTGCCAGCAGCTGGTAAGAACCGGTTTCTTCAGATTCACGAGTTAGAGGAGTTACGCGATGAGGCATATGAAAAGTCATGGGCATATAAAGAGCATACTAAGGCGTTGCACGACAGATACTTGAAACGGGTGAAAGAGTTCAAGTGTGGGGAAAAGGCGTTGCTATATAATTCCCGGTTGAAGCTGTTCCCGGGAAAGCTGAAATCGCGTTGGTGTGGACCATATGTGGTTACACAGGTGTTCCCGTACGGAACGATAGAGGTTGAGAATGAGGACGGTCAAAGGTTTAAGATTAATGCGCATTGTTTGAAGCATTTCGTCGAGGGACCGACCGAGGAGAGAGAGGAGGAGGTGATTGACCTCCCTGTTATGAGCACGTGAGAGTTTGTTTCGAACGCTCGGGATTTCCCGAGTTGTATAGCTTGTACCGTTATTTTTGTATTTCATTTTGTGTATTTTTGAGTCTGCTAGTGTCCGGTTATTGTCGAACGTACTAATCGGTTTATTGAGATGCAGTTAACAGGTTGAAATAAGCGAACCAAGGAAACCGGGCGATTCGAATTTTGTAAGTTGTAAATTGTTAGGGGTTAATAATAATAATAATAATACTAATAATACTTCTCATAACAAAAAAAATAATAAAAAAATGAAAAATTACTGAATTAACACCCTTTACGGAAAGTAAGATAAATCACATACGGACCGCAAGGATAAGGCTCTACGATCCGTAAGAGTGTAACAATTCAAAAAAATATAAAAGCCCCAAATTGGGGTCGTCTTCTCCATTACACCATCATCCGTCTCCCACTGTCGCCCTCATCTCACACCATCACCCACCTGCTGTTGATCTCCACCCACCACCACCAACCTCCGCCGCGGACTACCTACATTCACCCAACCGCCGCCGTTCGCACCCTCCACTCACGCACCACCGTCGCTCACCGTCCATTCCACCATCTATCCACCACCTTCCACCACTGCCTACCCGCTCCGGTTCTCCTCGGAGTCTAGTGTCAAGTCGCATTAATTAATTTTTATTAGTTGAGTTTTGGTCAGTTTGGGTACAATCGGCTGCAAGTTGAAGACTCAAAACTAGTTTGTCCGACCTGGTCCGAGTAGTGCTTCAGATGACCTGGCAAGAACCTACAAGATCACAAGGAAGAAACACACCGTTAGCCTCGTCACAGGGAGGGGGGCCTCTCTGTGACCAAGCTCGGGCGTGAGAATAAGTATTTGTGAGGAGGAAATAGGTCAGGAAGAGAGAGAGGAGAGTTTAGAGAGAGAAAGTAGCGATTACCCCTGTTGGAAGTCTTGGCGGGGTGTTTATAGTTTTTGGATATGCTGACGTGGCGAGTTAGTTAGAGTCAGACCAGTCATTGTCAAGGTGGTTAAAGTTGTAGGCCCGGGTTAGTTAGGCCGGACCAGGGAGTTGGATCGTTCCTCTTTATGGCACTAGGTACGATCGTTCCTTTGGACATTCGGTTCGGCTATGTGATCTCTAGACGTTCGGTCCGACTGAGGACGTATCCTTATCAAGTCCCCCTAGTTCGTAGCGTTTGTTCAACAAAAGATTTGAACTAAATGGCGAAGTTTTGGCGATTCGGGGCTCTTATCCGTTGCTAATTTTGCTAATTTTTTTGAATTTTGAAATTTAGCAGTGACTTTTGTTATATGACCTACGGTCGTTTTAAGTTTTCCTCCTGTGACGTGAAGTTTGATTTGTGTCAGTTATCGTGACGTGTCAGCTCTAGATTGGCTGTTTTTTAAGGAAGTGGGGTTCTTCTATAAAAAGGGAAAAAGTTTTTTACTTTTTACCTTTTACTTCTTCTCTATCTTCTTCTTTTCCTCTGAAACGGAACACAGTTAATCTCTCAGGTTAGTGGCTTCTTTATATAATTGCGAATAAAAGCAACTTGTCTGGTTGCTTTAATATTTTGAATAAAAATGGCTTGAAATGGTATGTGGACCAGTATGCGATTCCTGCTTCCCTACACCCTGTCCTTCCCGAAAAGGATAAGCCCATTTATCCTTTTGTTTCGGGGAAGATTGGGGTTTATACTCGTATGTTCGACTACTGCAACTATCGTCTTCCTCTGACGAAGTTCTTGATCGATGTTCTTTTATTTCATGAGGTTCACCTTTCTCAGATGAACCCCTTTGGCCTTGCCAAGGTGTGCCACTTTGAGTTGGCCTGTCGTGGTTTGGACTCCGACCCGGATTTGGATGTGTTCCGGGCTTTTTACAAGTTGAATCGGTCCGGTAGCTGGTATACCTTCGAGGTTAGGAAGAAAAACGCCTGTTGTTATACGTGGTATGTGGATTACTACCAGTTTAAAAGATTAGAAAGACAGTTTCTTCCTGGTTGATGATCGATGCGTTCTGGCCGAGATGTCATGGAGACTGAAAAGTCACGCCTCCTACCCCCTCTTCCTGAAGACTTTGAGTTTAATAGAAATTTATATGCGGCTTTGATCAAGGAAGTCGGGCGCGTACAAAAGTATCCAGAACACATTCTTGTTATGGGACGGATAAGCACGATTTGGGCCGAACCAGAATGGTACCCAACCCTTAAGTGGAATGGAGAGGGTTAGTTATGTTTTTATAATGTCTCTTGTATCATTCATCATTCGTTTACTCGTTTTTTATATATGTACCGGATGTTTTCGGTTGTACGAGACTATGAATATTATTACTTGTTTGTTTTGTGCAGCTATGGGTTTGAAAGAAGCTCTGAGGTTGAAATCCTTCGACTCTACCGAACTCAATGTTCGAGCCACCAAGACACCGAAAGGTGATCCGCCATATTTGAGCATAGTGCAGGAAAATCTTTATCAAATTAGAGAACCAACAGCTCCGATCAATCAAGGAGGTTCAGCGGGACAGGGTGGTTCTGGTTCGGTTCCTTCTATACGGACGTCGAATGTTGCTCCTATTCAAGCGACTGCGGTGGTTGGTGATAAAGGAAAAAGATCCGAGTCGAGCAGTGCAAAGGGGTCAGGTTCTAAGTTTGTAATATACGGTTCGGAGCATCTTTCTGTTGAGGATGAAGGGGTGCATGCTGAAGAGGAAGAAGAAGGTGATGATGATGGTGCCGAGGCGCGTCCCCAAGTTAGTTTGAAAAGAAGACAAAATACTTCTTCTAAACCCGATCTGAATCCCAAACAGCTGAAGAAGAGGAAACTGGATTTTAAACAGTTACTTTGGAGGACGATCTGGCCACCGGGTTTTCCGCTGCTGGAGGCTTGTTGGAGAACTTGGATGCCCACCTTCATGGTGGTCGTAACCCAAGGGATCGTCCGGTCAATATTCCGACGAGCCCGTTATCTTTTGGAGGGCCGACTACCAAAGTCATTGAAGATATCCGCATGCCCGATCCTATATCTTTCAAGAAAATCGAACCTTCTCCTTCGGGTAAGCCCACGATGGGGGTCGCTTCTAATGTCTCAAGGCCGAGCCCCCAACCAATTGATGGTGGGGATAGCGCCTCTTCGTCCCCTTTGTGGTATGAAACTGAAGTTGTCTTTATATGTCGGGAGCTAGGTTCTGGTGGTGCTGTGGACGTGGAATCGTCTCATGCTTTGGAGAAGTATGTCCCTGAGTGGTCGTTGGCGAATAAAGACAGGATCGTGGATGCCTTATTGGTAAAGATGGCTTTGTTTCTTCTTGGAACTCCAGCCAAGCATGCGCATTACCGGAAGATGAGCGGTCCGGAGCTTGGGAATGCTCTGATGCTGAATCAAGCCCAATTGAACTCTCTGGTGGTGGAAACTTATAAGCGTTGGGTTGAATCAGAATCGAATTGTCGCAGGTTCGAGCGTGAGATTGCCAATTTGAAAAACAAAGATAATGTTCGATCGAAAACCAAGCAGGAGCTTTCGTCTCTTCGGTCTTAGGTGGATCGTCTGAAAGAGCAAGTCTCGAAGGTGAGAGAAGTTAATAAATCTTCACAGGCTTCGGCTGCAGCAGCCTATGAAGCCCAGGACAAGGCTCTTCAGGATATGGAAGCTTTCAAGCTGAAATTTGGTGATTTGGAGAAAAAACTATCTGATGTAGAAAAGAGAAGCAAGGCTGAGCTAAAGGAGATGCAGACGTCCTACGACCAACTTCTGGCCGATCATCATCGCATGATTAGCGGTACGTTCGTAATTTATTTTTTACTGTTTTTTTCTATTGCTTTTTAAATCATTTTCCTTTTCAGTTAAGGACGAGCTGGAGAGGGCTCGTAACAGGGCCATCGAGTCGCACCAGACAACGATTGATGAAGCGAATGGCATGTTGACTCGTTGCGATGGTGAAATGGTTGAGTTGTACGCCCTTGTATCAGAGCTTATGCTTACCAAAAAATGGTTTTTGACCGATGGGGTAGCTTGGATGGTTAAGTTGGTTCACCAGAGCCCCGAGCTGGAGAAAGTGGTCGCTGATTTAGAGAACAACGTTAATGCGGTTGGAGCGAACGAAGGAATTTAGCAAGGTTTCTAGGCGGCTAAGGGTTCCGTTCACTCGTTTGAGGAAGTCTCCGGGTATGACGAGGGGGCCAAGGACGCACTAAATGCTGTGATACAAGCTTTTGATAATTTCCATATTTATGTTCTTGGCAAGGTTGCAGACTTAGTGGATAAACCCTTGTCCGTTATCAAACAGAGGAGCGAACTCCCCATTGTGAAGGAAGATTATGAAGCTTGATATTTGGCTTTGTAGCCGTACAATATTTTACTTTTGTTATGGCATGTAACCGTACAATTTAATTTCCTGTCTATGGTTTGGATGAACATATTTATTTAGCTCGTATGAAATCATTTTTTGGCGTAAATGTTTATACCTGGTCTTTTAGTTTTTTAGTTTGCGTCCAAACTCTTACTGTTCGGCCAGGTTTTCGCTCGGTCATCTTAGGTGACTGGATTGTGTTTTTGGTTTTTATAGCCGGATCGTGTCAGATCCGAGCCTTTTGCTTAATAGATTTTGTTATTTTGAACTATTTAAGCCTTCTCGATCGGCGCGAGGCATGGGTCGAGGCCCGATAGTGCACGGTTTTATATTGTTCGAACTTATACATGGGATATGCTATGATTCATACTTGCAAAAATATAGATCGCTTTATTGATAGTCATAGTTCTGGGGCATACCCTCCCGGTTTACAAGGAAACGGAAACATACTTCGGGGCATTACCCTCCCGATTTTTACGTAGAAAAAGAAATACTTAAAAGTAAAAGATAGCGATCTTTCTAGTCCGTAGCGGACTGGCGTCTACATGAAGCATTTTTTAGATGAACCCCGTTCCATGTTATGGGTACGGGGGTTCCGTCGATTTTCTCAAGCACGTAAGAGCCTTTATCGCTTGCCTCTTTTATGCGGTATAGCCCCTCCCATTTTGGGGTCAACTTCCCAGGAGCTTCGATGCGGCTTGCATCGTTGCTTCGGAGCACAAAGTCTCCGACTTTAAACTTGTAAAGTTTAGCACAGGAATTGTAGTATTTCTCGATCTTCTTTTTGTACCGTGCTTCTTTAATTGCAGCAACGTTCCGACGCTCTTCCAGTAGATCGAGGTTGAATCGGAGCTCCTGTTCGTTTTCCTCACAATTTTTACACCTTTTATTAGGGAGCCCGATTTCGGCGGGGATCACGGCCTCGGTACCGTATGTAAGACTGAACGGTTTTCTCCGTTACTAGTCTTGTGCAACGTTCGGTGTGCCCATGTTGGTGCATATTTGTGACAACAGCTTAGATTTGGTCTTTGGATATCTTGTAATTAGTTAAACGATAAACGGTTAGCGGGTTTAGCTTTGTATTAGTGAGATAATAGAGTTTGGGCTAAACAAAACCCACATTGGGTCTAGGGGGACGAATTGGGCTTTGCCCATGTAGGAAACTCTAGCTCAAGTAGCAAACCTTGTGTTATATAAACAAGGTTAGGCTTTAGGGTTTAGGTTAATCAGCCAAAACAATATTTGAGAGAGTAATTTCGTGAGAGAATAGGCTTGGACGAAATTGAGTGTTGGTTAGGGTTTGATTGATTGTAATTCAGTTTGATTGATAATCAATAGAAACCCAGTTTGAAAGTGAATTGCTGACTTCTGTTTCTACTCATTCTGTGATATTCTGATCAAGAGGATTCCGCACTCTTGATTAGATTGAAAATTCTGTTAAAGATCCATACGTCAAGGGGACCTACAATTGGTATCAGAGCATTAGGCTCTTGAAGGCTCGGTTCAGAATTGTTGGCTGCTGAAACAGGAAGTTTTTCGAATTTTTGACAATTAGGGTTTCGAAATTTTGTGTTGGTTTGAAAAAAAATTTTGGCTGTTTTGATATTCTGGTTTGTTTGTTTGGTGTTTTGCAGGATTTCTGGAAAGATTTTGTTGATTCTGGAAAAGTTTTCGGCTGATAGACTTGAAGATTCGAAGACTGTTCTTCGTGTTTTTCGATCAGTTTTTGATAATTTTTGAAATTATTGTGCTGATTAGGTTTTCTGATTTTGCAAAGTTGTGTTGGAGAGAATCTGGAAAATCTCAGAAATTTCGAAAAGATTGAATTTCCAAGTTTACAGGCGATTTTAATCAATTTCGCAGTCTGGACCTGCGAAATTAGCTGATCAGCGAAATTACCGGCGAACTTAAATCCAAAGGCGACTTTGGTAACCGTATAATTTTCCACAACGAACTTATTACGGTTTTCGGCGACTTTACAGGTCGTCGTAATAGCGAATTTGACCAGTGAAACTGACTCAGCGAATTTGACCTGCGAACTTAACCTTTCAGCGAACTAGAGCAGCGAAATACCTTAAACTGACCAGCGACATTGAGTATCTTGACTTGCTAGCGAAATTAACAGCAAATTTAAAAGGGTGGAATATTTTCTGGCAAGCGTAACAAAAAATTCACGTTTTCGAAAATAGAAATTGATCCGTAGGTCGTTTGACAGAACCGTCTGCACCGTTAAATTCCTCTGGAAAATCCTGAATTCGGTTTTCGACATTAGATATCATTGGATTCGTCTTTTCGAGATGATTCTAACGGTGTAATTTGGTAACCACTGTTTTCAGAGATATTTTGTACGATTTTAACAGTCTGCAACGTTTAAAATGTCGAACATGTCTACTTTGAATGAGCTTTTGAAGATGGAGCATGAGGTTGGCACTACCAACAAACCACCTAAGATGATGAAGGTGGAAAATTACTAGACATGGAAGGATCGTTTTCAATCCTTCATTGAATATCAGGACACTCGCATGTGGATATGCATTGAAGATGGGTACACAAACCCAACACACGACTTTGAGGGCTGACCACGTAGAACTGCCTATGTCAACATGGAAGATGCTGATAAAAGATGTATGAGGCTGAAAAGAGAGCCTTGGCTGCAATCAAAATGTCCTTACCTGATAGCATCAAGCATACTTTCAAGAAGTACACAAACTCAAAGGATATGTGGGATGCATTAGAGAAAAGATATGCGGGAAATGCAGATGTCAAGAAAAACAAAGTTGATCTTCTGAAGAAGCAATTTGCTGTTTTCAAATACATGAAACATGAGTCACTTGAGGACATCATCACTCGTTACTACCATCTGATGTCAGAAATGGAGAATTATGAGATCGATTGCTATTCTGACGTAGAGAAGAATGACAAGCTGCTCGATGCCTTACCTACAAAGTGGGATATTTACACTCTCATGATCAAGGGAGAAGCAGATTATGAGACAAAAGAGCTTGAAGAAGTAGTTGGCAAGCTGAGAGCTTATGAGCTCAGTATGAAGAAGAAAGACACTGGATATGATCAGGTTCAAGATCCAGCGATTTACAATGGACTTACATCTTCTTCATCTCACAACGCTTCTAGCGACTCTGCTACTGCGTTTCTATCGTGTGAGAATGAGCAGGTCACAGTGAATGAGGATGGTGATGTGTGTTTTGTAGCTGCTTCAGGAGGATCATCAGGAGCCAAGAGAACATCAGGTTCTTAGCAGAGCAGTGGTGTTAAGTCGATGCCAATGAGTGTGAAGTCTGCTGAAGAGCATCTTGCTCTACTTGCTTCATTTGTTGCTTCTTATGAGAACTACATTCAGGGGAAGATATCTGATCCTGCAACTTTAGATGAAGATTACAATCAGATTGACCCTGATGATCTTGAAGATATTGATTTGCAGTGGCAAATGGCCATGATTACTAGACGAGTGAAGAGGTTTATGAACTGAACGAGAAGGAAGTTTATAGGAAAGACTGTTGGTTTCGATAAGACCAAAGTGAGATGCTTCAACTGTCAAAGTTATGGGCATTTTGCTAGGGAATGTAAAAAACAAAAGCAGGAGACTTCGAGTCAGAGTTCCAACAATAGGAATGCTTCAAACAACTCTAACTCGAGAGCACTGATCTCTACTGCTAGAGAAGGTTCTTATGACTGGAGTGTTCACTTGGAAAATGATGACAATGTCACTCATGCATTCATGGCAGAGATAACGCCAGTTGACGATGGTGAAGCTACAGTAGATGATGCTAAAGTTGAGAAGAAAAGTGAAGCTACAGTAGATGATGCTAAAGTTGAGAAGAAATGTGAAGCTGAGGTAGATAAGGTTGTTCAGACAACAGATGATGAAGAAGAAAAGAAAAAGTCTGACCATGAAAAGGAAGCTGAAGAAAAAGAAGCTAAATACAAGAGAATGGAAGCTCAACTTGCAGCGCTAATGGCCAATCTTGACAAACAAACGGGAGAGGTAAAGTCTAATTCTGTGTGTTTAAAATGTCGTGAACTACAGGGTGAGGTTGACAGGTTGTCAACACAGAACCAAAGTCTGGTAAGCGAGATGTCTAACATAAAAGAAGAAACTTTTTTGCTAAAAGAAATGAATCCTCATACTTGAAGAAAATAAAAGGTTATGAAAGTAAAATTGACTCTTTAACTTGCAAACTAAACGAAAAACTTCAAGTCATAGACTTAGCTCATGAAATGATGGCTGAGAAAACAAAAGAGATTTCTGAAAAATGCAAAGAGTTGTCAGATGCACAACTCAAAATTGTTGAACTTGAAAAGAAATTAGGTCAGTTCAGGGACTCTACTTTTGTTATGAAACATATGATGGGTGGCTTGAAGAAAAGTAATGACAAAACCAGTGTGGGATTCCATGGTTTCAATGAAGTTCCACCTCCTGTTAGTCATGACTATTCTTTCTTGCCTGATGAAGATGACCTCATGGACTTTGTGTCAACATCACCAAGTAGTTCCACATCAAGTCATGGAAATGTGTTTGAGAGTGCTGATGATAAGAAGGATAATAACAGCAAACCTGTTCTGAAAAAGAAAACATCACATCCTAAGAATAAAAATCCAACTTTTGTTAAAAGTGTTAATTTTGTTCAAGGAAGTGACATGAAAGATGAAACAGCTGTTATTGAAAACGAATCTAATGTAGAGTTTGCTAAAAATAAGAACAAAGAAATTTCTGAAACTAAGCAAACTGAACCAAATCCTTCTAAGGCATCATCATCAAAACCTGAATCTAGTTCAAAGGCTTCAGATAAGAAGTCTTCGAAAAAGAGATCGTGCTTCAAATGTCACACCAAAGGACATGTAGCTAGCTGCTGTCCTAACAAAAAGAGTGAAGCACAAGTGAGTGAGAAAAAGAGAGGGAAATCACCTGAGAAGAAAGGTGATAATGAGGAGAAAGTTGAAAATTCTCCAAAGAAATCTGCTCCTAAGCAACCAGAAAATGTTGCTGTTGGTGAAGATAAGGCTGAAAAAGGAACTCCACAAGTTCCTCGTTTTCAAAGAAATCAACCAAGATTTCAGCCTAGATCTCCACCAAGCAGATACGAGAGACCTAGAAGCAGTTCACCAAGAATGAACAATAATAATTCAAATAATTTCAGAAGTCAAGGTCAATATCAAAATCGATACCAAAATAATGGTGGTCGAACTTTTTATAACAATGGCTTTAGAAATTATGATAATCAAGCTTCTTAGAATCAACATTCAAGATATCAAAATCAAAATTTTCAAAGGTCAAATAGTCCAAACACATATAGGAACCCTTAGGACCAAAGACCTAGTGGAAATCAAAATCAAATTCCATCAACAGGTCTGAGATCCAAGACTCCGGTTAGGAGTAATGGATATTGGATGGATGTTCCAGTAGTTGGTGAATTTGGACGACCCAAGACCATTAAGGCTTGGGTCCCTCAATCTAACTAATTTCTTGGTTGGTGTGTGCAGGAGCTGCTAAGGAGGATTATCAACTTATGGTATGTTGATAGTGGCTGCTTCAGGCACATGACGGGGGATGCGAGATTGTTAACTGAATTTAAAGATTTTGATGGTGGAAAGGTGAATTTTGCGGGTGCTAAAGGTGGTAGAATTACAGGACGAGGAAAAGTGACCAATGGGAAGATCACACTGGACAAAGTGAATTATGTTGAGCAGCTTAAACACAATCTGATGAGCGTGTCTCAAGCCTGCGACAAAGGTCACTCGGTCCATTTTACCAAGAATGAAGCATTAGTGTTGAAACCAGGTTTGGTGATTCCGGACGATTGGATAGCGATGAGAGCGCCAAGGAGAAATGAAACTTATGTCATGGACATGGGTGCTAAGGATCCGACTGCTGTGGTGGCGTGTTTACTATCAAAAGCATCTGAAGCTGAATCAATGTTGTGGCACAGACGCATGGCCCATATTCACTATCGAAAAATGAATTACCTTGTTAAAAATGAGCTAGTGAAAGGGGTTCCAATGCAGAGGTTTCAAGTGGAAGATAAATGTCTTCCATGTCAAAAGGGAAAACAACACAAGAAACCTCACAAATCAAAAACAGTAAATTCCATAGATGCCCCTTATGAATTACTTCACATGGATTTATTCGGTCCAGTGAACGTGAGGAGCATAGGTGGAAAGTACTATTGTCTTGTTGTTACTGATGATTATTCACGATATTCATGGGTTTTCTTTTTAGGTACAAAAGATGAGACGATGGAGATGCTGATAGATCTTTTTACGAAATTGGAAAACGTCCATGATGCAAGGATCAAGAGGATAAGGAGTGATAATGGCACGGAGTTCAAGAATCGAATTCTGGATCTCTACTGTCTTCGAAAGGAAATTGAACATCAATATTCTGCTCCTTATACACCTCAACAAAATGGAGTTGCTGAGAGGAAAAACAGGACGTTGATTGAAGCCGCTAGGACAATGCTTTCAGATTCAAAGCTACCAGTTCTTTTCTGGGGAGAAGCTGTGAATACAGCCTGCTACGTCCTAAACAATGTTTTGACTGTTAAACGTTTTAATAAAACTTGTCATGAATTGATGTTTAACAAGAAACCAAACTTGGAAGGCTTTGAACCATTTGGATTACCCTGCACCATTGTGCGAAATAAAGATAAACAAAAATTCGGTGAGGTGGCTGACGATGGCTACTTTCTAGGTTATGTGCCTGGCACACCGAATAAAAGGGTTTTTAATCTAAAAACTGGTAAAATTGAGGTTGTTTACAATGTTGAAATTACTACATACAAACCTCAACAATCAACGAGTGGTCCTGCTATATTATATGATTATGAAAGCACTTTTAAATCATTTAATATTCCTGAGTTTCCAAATGCATATGATTCTCAGTTGATTCAAGCAGTGATTGGTGGAGATGATGAAGGCGAGTTCATGCCTAGATCGAATGTTGATATGACAGATGCTCCAGAAACTTTCCAAGGTGCTGCTGATCCTGATTCAAGCGATAGTGACTCTGAACCCATTGAGGGGGAGGATTTCATTAATCCGTTTGCAAATCAGAACATGCAGGGGGTGGTTGGATGAAACCTGGGTGACAATCTAGAAGTCGATGCTGTTGCTACTACACGAGCAAATAGAGATCATCCAGTTGACATGATACTTGGAGATCCTACTACAGGTGTTCAGACGAGAAGAAGCATAGCAGCGAATTCTGGCTTATTTGTGTCGATTGAAAAGACTGGAATTGTGAACGAATGCTTGTATAGTTGCTTTATTTCCCAAGAGGAGCCGAAGAACATTCATATGGCTCTTAAAGACAATTCATGGGTTGAGGCTATGCAAGAGGAATTGTCCCAGTTTGCAAAGTTGAAGGTTTGGGAGTTAGTTGACCTTCCTAAAGGTGAAAGAGAAATTGGCACTAAATGGGTATTTAGGTGCAAGAAAGATGAAAGAGGGATAGTGACGCGAAACAAGGCTCGATTGGTTGTCAAAGGTTTCAATCAGCAGGAAGGGATTGATTACAATGAGGTGTTTGCACCAGTGGCAAGGTTGGAGGCAATTCGTTTGTTTCTAGCTTTTGCAACATTCAAGGGCTTCAAAGTTTACCAACTAGACGTGAAGAGTGCGTTTCTTTACGGGAAAGTCCGAGAAGTGGTGTATGTTTCACAACCAGATGGGTTCGTTGATCCAGACTATCCAGATCGAGTTTACAAACTTGATAAGGCTTTGTATGGATTACATCAAGCTCCCAAGGCGTGGTAGGAGACACTGTCTACACATCTGATCAAGAATGGTTTTGAAAGAGGTCAGATTGACAGTACACTGTTCATCAAGAGGAAGAAGGAAGATTTTCTGCTAGTACATGTGTACGTGGATGACATCATCTTTGGGTCATCAGATGAAAACATGTGTAAAGAGTTCGAGCAGGTGATGAAGTGCAAGTTCGAAATGAGTGCTATGGGTGAGCTGTCTTACTTTCTGGGATTACAAGTTGAACAGAAGGAGGATGGGATGTTTATTCATCAAACGAAGTATGTGTATGACATTTTGGATTGGTTCAAAATGAATGATTGCTCTACTTTCAACACACCCATTTGTGAAAATCACAATCTTGGACCAGATCATGAAAGTACTGAAGATGTTGATTCTACTCAATACAGGGTGATGATTGGTTCTCTGATGTACTTGACTGCTTCAAGACCCGACATCATGTTTGCCGTATGCTTGTGTGCCAGATATCAGGCAAATCCAAAAGAGTCACACATGAAAGCAGTGAAGCGTATTCTTCGTTACTTGAAGGGGAAACCTAAACTTGGGTTGTGGTATCCAGCTGATAGTGATATGAATTTTATTGCTTACACTGACTCAGACTTTGGAGGATGCAAGTCAAACAGAAAGTCTACAACAGGTGGTTGTCAGTTCTTAGGAGGCAGGATTGTGTCTTGGCAATGCAAGAAGCAATCTTGTGTGTCTACATCTACGTGTGAAGCTGAATATATTGCTGCGGGTAGCTGCTGCTCTCAGGTTCTCTGGATACAACAGCAGATGCGCGATTACGGTTTGGATTTCACTCGTACTCCTATTATGATAGACAATAATGCCACAATTTCAATAACTAATAATCCCATGAAACACAGTCGCACAAAACATATTGACATACGTCATCATTTTATACGGGATTGTGCTGAAAAGAGACTAATTGAATTACATCGAGTCGACACACTAGATAACCTGGCAGATCTTTATACTAAAGCTCTTGACAGGGCTCGCTTTGAACATTTAGTCGAACTCAACGGGATGAGGAATCCTGAATAACTGGTTTTTCATAAGAATTTTTGTAAATAGTTTACTGTTTTTCTTAAAAATAAAAAATACAAAAACATTGAAAAATCAAAAATAAAAAAAAATTGAAAATAAAAAATGAGTTATCACTGTGTGAAAAAGAAGAAATGATAGTACATCGGCAAGTTAGACTGTCACACTGAAAATAAATTGAATTGCTTAAATGTGATAGCAGCTTTATCATATGATGTACCAGTAGGCAAAAAGCATGAAATAATCAACTTACCAATGTGATATAAACTTAAATGAACTGTGTATGAGTGGGGAACACATCAGTGGTGTATGGTTTAATGACCTTAAATCTTGCGTTGATAGATTGCCAAAATCTGAAGTTTTGGGTCTTTATACTGTTATTTCATCTGGGGATATCAGGGGTGTCCTTCTGCTGCATCCAGATACATGCTGACCTAGACACACCCAGGATATCTTAAAAGAGCTAAAAATGCCAAAACCCATAAATGAAGAAGCTCTCATAGAGAGTCTTTCAAAAAGTGAAAAAAGCATAAATCGTACCAAAAATGGTATTTGTCATAGCCCTCGTTAGATATTTTGGTCTCTTTGCTGTACGAAAGTACTGACCTGTTCACCAATTATCTAAACGTTGAAAAACAAAACGGATGAATTCAGTATACTCACCTACTACGATGAATCTTTGTGCATACCTTGATCGCGGGGGTATATCCTGAAGTGGGACACACTAGTATATCAGAATAATATTACCTTAACGTATCATACGGTAATGGCACTTGAAATGTTCATGCATTTTGTTTAAGTGGACAAACATACTGGTAATCGTCTTACACTGCTTTTCATGAAAAATTAAATAAAGAATTATCTAATAGTGTGAAACAGTTTGATTTTGTTGATATGAACTTCTTACCAGTGATTCTCACAAAAATAGAGTGTTTATTTCTTTTGTTATTTACTTGCTTTCAGAAAATATAAAAATACAAAAATAGTGACTTTTTCTGTTTAAAATTCTTAATGTACGGAAAACTGTTATTCTTGGAGGAATTGTTACTGATTGGGGGAGACGGTGTTGGAAAGTGAGTTTAAAATTTTAAATCATGCGGATTATAGGGTGTGTGATTAAAAAGTTTTGCGTGTTGGTGATAAGTTGAAACTGCTTAATCTGTGATACAGTTTAACTATCTCTTGAAAAATAATAATTTATTTAACTTTGTTGAAAAATTCTTATGGTTTCTCGAGATGTTTGTTTTATAGTATACAGATTGAAGTTGTATGTTGCTGAGACGTTAAAGTGATGAGTTGCTGTGAAGAGATGAGAGTTTGATTGGATGCATGGTAGAACCTCCTTTCCACATTGCAGACACAGTAAAGAGTTTGAAGATTGCTTTACAAATGCTGAACTGGAGTTTACTCAAACGCTAAAGTTTTTGAAGATTTGGTGATTGGATGCATCAGCTTAGGGGGAGTCTGTTGCTGACAGAGCTATTGAAGCTGAAGCTATCCAAAGACCAAAGACAGTGCAAGATTACATGAATATTGCAAGAAGACTGAAGACAAAGTTATTTTATGAAGCTATTGTCAAGGGGGAGTTTGTTGGTGCATATTTGTGACAACAGCTTAGATTTGGTCTTTGGATATCTTGTAATTAGTTAAACGATAAACGGTTAGCGGGTTTAGCTTTGTATTAGTGAGATAATAGAGTTTGGGCTAAACAAAACCCACATTGGGTCTAGGGGGACGAATTGGGCTTTGCCCATGTAGGAAACTCTAGCTCAAGTAGCAAACCTTGTGTTATATAAACAAGGTTAGGCTTTAGGGTTTAGGTTAATCAGCCAAAACAATATTTGAGAGAGTAATTTCGTGAGAGCATAGGCTTGGACGAAATTGAGTGTTGGTTAGGGTTTGATTGATTGTAATTCAGTTTGATTGATAATCAATAGAAACCCGGTTTGAAAGTGAATTGCTGATTTCTGTTTCTACTCATTCTTTGATATTCTGATCAAGAGGATTCCGCACTCTTGATTAGATTGACAATTCTGTTAAAGATCCATACGTCAAGGGGACCTACAGCCCACAATACGTTTGGCAGTTCGTCTGCCCACCCTTTGCCCTCATAACCAAGTCTTCTTTTTATTCCATCTACGATCCGTCGGTTTATCTGCTCGACATGTCCGTTCCCCTGAGGGTGAGCAACCGAGGAGAAGACTTGGTTAATCTTCAAATTTTTGCACCAGTGCTTGAATGGATTCTCCGTAAATTGTTTTGCATTATCACTCACTATGTAGAGCGGAAGACCGAAATGGCACACGATTTGCTCCCAAAAGAATCTCATTACATTATAGCCAGAGATGACTGTGAATGGTCGGGCTTCTACCCACTTGGTGAAATAATCCACCGCCACTAGCAGATATTGGGCGCTTCCGCTCGATCGCGGGAAGGGTCCGACTATGTCGACGCCCCATTTCTGGAAGGGCCATGCGGCGGTTACCGGGATCATCTCATTCTTCGCTCGGAGTCTTACTGGTGCGTGCTTTTGGCATTCGTCACATTGCTAGAGTTCTTTAACTGCACTCTCATGCATCCCAGGCCAATAATATCCTGCGTTTTTTACCTTCGTTACGATCATTTTTGGCCCGGCGTGGATCCCGCAAATGCCGTAATGTATTTCTCTGATGATATAGCTGGCCTGTTCTGGATCGAGGCATTTTAACAGAGGCCCAAGGAATTTTTTTCGGTACAAACCCCCTTCCTGCATTTGATACTGAAGAGAGTTGATCTGGATTTTTCTAGCCTCTGCTTTATCAACTGGCAAAACATCGTGCACCAAGTAGTTGATTATGGGTGTCATCCATGTTTGTGAAGGAGCTTCCACTTGCATGACGTGAGGCATGGCAATTGAGGGTGTGGTTAACACTTCCACTCTTACTTCCTTAGCCAGATGACTGAACGATACAGATGCCAATTTGCTCAATGCATCGGCCTTTTTGTTTTTGCTGCGAGGAATGTGTTCGACCTTACATGAATCGAACGATGCCATGGCTTGTTTTACCTGTTCCAGATACTCGATCATGTTGTTTTCTCTTGCTTCATATTCTCCGTTCACTTGATTCGCTACGAGAAATGAATCCACATGGGCCATGACATTTTTCGCTCTGACTTTGGCCGCCAAACGTAAGCCAGCTAACAGTGCCTCATATTCAGCTTCGTTATTAGAGCTCTTGAATTCTAATTGGAGAGCATACGTCATATTCGTGCCATCTGGATCGGTGAGAATCAAGCCTGCTCCAGCTCCCTCGGCGCTCGAAGCCCCATCTGTATACAGAGACTAGGGCTTGTTTGGAGTTTGTTCCATTTCTTCCACTTATTTTTCCTCCAGCATTTCTACTAGAAAATCAGCTATCACCTGCCCTTTTAACGGACCCTTGGTTCTGAAGGTGATGTTGAATGCACCCAGCTCGATCGCCCATTTTGCCATGCGACCTGAAACTTCGGGTCGTCGGAGAACATTCTGGATTCTTTGATCCGTTCAAACCTCAATTGGATGGGCTTGAAAATAACGACGAAGCCTTCTTGAGGCGTGGACTAATGCCAAAGCTAGCTTTTCCAAATTTGAATATCTTGTTTCGTAATCTTTCAATGTTCGGCTCACGTAGTAGATGGGGATTTGTGCTCCGATTCGGTGGGCGACTAACACCGCGCTTATGGCACCACGTGATGCAGCTAAGTAGACCGTTAATACCTCATCTTTTTCTGGTGCGGTGAGAGTTGGCAACGTGCCCAGATAGACTTTATGCTCTTCAAAGGCTCGTGCAGCTTCTTCGGTCCATTTAAACTCCGATCTGAAACTTTTTCTAAGCACGTCCATGAATGGGAGAGATCTGTCTGCTGCTTTTGACAAGAATCAATGGAGGACAGCCAAATGCCCATTCAAGGACTGGATCTCTTTAACCGACGTTGGAGGCTTCATGGCGAGAACATCATCGATCTTGTCAGGGTTGGCTCGTAAACCCTTTGACATGACCATGACTCCCAAGAACTTTCCTTCTTCTACCCCGAACGTACATTTTATAGGGTTTAACTTCATATTGATTCTTCGGAGTGGGGTGAATGTTTCAAGTATGTCTTTCAGCATGACAGCTTCATCGTGACTCTTGATTACGATATCATCGACATATACCTCTGCATTCCGCTCGATCTGGTCTTTGAAGGCTTTGCTCATTAAACGCTGATACGTAACACTAGCGTTTTTTAAGCCTAAAGGCATCTTGGTAAAGCAGTAAACTCCTTCATTAGTAACAAAGGTTGTCTTGTCCTCATCTTCGACCGCCATTTGTATCTGGTGGTATCCCTTATAAGAGTCTAGGAAACATTTTAGCCGGAATGTGGCGACGGAGTCAATCTTTTCATCAATCGCCGGTAATGGAAAACAATCTTTCGGGCATGCATCATTCAGGTCGGTGAAATCGATACACATTCTCCACGTGTTATCCTTCTTTCGTACCATAACTGGGTTCGATACCCATGTTTGGTATCGGACTTCCCGAATAATTCCGGCATCTAGGAGACTCTTTACGTCTTTGGCAATTGCCTTGGCTCGATCCGGTGCCATATGCCTTTTCCTTTGCGCTATTGGCTTAATTGATTCCTTTACGTTCAGATGGTGCTACGCCATAGACCTAGAAACCCCTTGCATATCGGAATGCTTCCATGCAAAAACATCGATCGAGTTACTCAACAATTCCCAAAGGAGCTTCTTCGTTCATTTTGGGAGCTGAGCACCGATAGCTACTTGCTGTTCTGGGAAATCCGGGTTAATTGCCCAAAGTTCTGTAGGTACTTCAGATTTTTTGGAGCTTGTTTCTGCTGCATGTCTTACTTCTGCTACGAATGAATTTGACTTTGAAAGGATAGTGGCGACCCCTACTTCGGTGGGGAATTTTATGGCACCGTGTATCTTCGCACTAATTGCCCCGAGAGCTTGTAACCCGGGTCGCCCAAGTATTATGTTATGCGATGAATGAGTACCAACAACCAGAAAGGTTAGTTGAACAGTTATGCTTTTGTCATTATCTTTGAATGTGGTCGGAAGGGTAATTTGCCCTATCGGACGAACCACCTCTCCCGAAAAACTTATTAGAGGGGTAGGCACCTTGATTAACCTCTTTTTTGTTTGGGGGTTCAGTTAATGAAAACATTGCTAGTACATTATCTCAAAGGCGCTTCCTCCATCTACATAGATTCGCCGGACCAAATGTCCTGCGATTACGGCCGATATCGTGATTGGTCCATCTCGAGCATCTTCCGGATCGACCGGAGGAAAGTATGTTGGTTGGTGCATCCAAGCTGCCATGTGTTGGTTCGACCGCTTTACCCCCTTGGTTCGGTAGACCGAATCATATTGATTCCGGCCTCGGTGTTCGGATTATCAATCACTGCTGCAGATTTCTTCCCATCCTTTACTTCTTTCACGAGATGAGAGAGTTTTCCGGATCGTACAGCCTTCTCGATCTCTTGTTTTAAAGCCCAACATTCATCAGTCGTATGCCCTTTGTCTCGGTGATACTCACAATACTTCTTAGAATGCTTATCCGAGGTAGGCCGCTGCTTCGACGATGTAGGAAACCGGGTGATTTCTGTACTAAGGATCTCGCTCGGCGATTTGGTTAATTCGGAGAAAGTGTTGAAACATACGTTACAAGTTTGGAAACTGTTTCGATCAGACTTTGGGTATGGGCCACGACCTCTGCTCCAATTGTTGCTTCTATCTTTTGGTGGTGACGCATTCCGTCTCCATGATGCGGTTCGAGCCTTGGCATTCCTTGCTGTTGTTTCGTTTGGTTGACCGCGGGCGCTCTTTCCTCGGACAAAGGCTCGAGCTCGTTCCATGAGTATCTCCATAGTTTTTGGGAGATCTTCGTGGAGCTTTTCTACGAGCTGATTGTTTCGAACTCCATGACAGAATCCGGAAACTCGGAGTTGATCAACTGCTCCGCTTATCTGCATGCTCTCTCGGTTGAAGCAATCGATGAAATCTTCTACGGACTCTCTGTCGCGGCGTTTTATGTGGTGAACCTTGGTAATGTCTTTCTTGCAGCGTCGCTGCTGACATAAATTTTGCAAAAATATACGCCGGAAATCTTCAAAGTGATCAATCTATCCTTCTGGCAATCCATCGAACCATACCCTTGCCGACCCGGTGAGAGTTTGAGCGAACATGTGACACCATGCCGGCATGGGCCATTCTTCAACCTTAGTCGCTCCGGCGAAAGCGAACATGTGATCGTCCGGGTCGGAAGTACCATCGTAAAATTTTAGCGTTGGGGGCATCTTCAACTTTGCCGGGAGTGGGGCATTAACGATCCTTAACATGAACTTCGACTGAGAAGTCATAGACGTAGGATGGTATGGTATGATTAACTCTTGATCTTAAGGGTTTAAACACATAGATCATTAGCGAAACAGGCCATAAAGACTGTTATTCATTGGAGCATTCGTAAGTGAGGAAACTTGTGAAACACATGTTATAGGAGTAGTGATTATAGAACTTAACATAGATCCAGAGGTAAAAGCTCCGACGGAGACGGGGTTAGCCCTTGGGTAAGTGCTGTTGAACAAGTTCGTGCGATGGCTCTGTAACATTTCTTCTCGCTGCTGCTGCTATTGTAGTTGCCGTAGTAAATCAGCATTCCGTAGGAGGAAAGCGTTGTCGAAACTAGGCAACGGCGTAGCGACTGGAGCGGTAACCGAGAGCGTGGTGACAGAGCTCGTGATCACAGAACTTGTAGGTGGAGATACTGTCGCTGATCCTGCCAGGACCGCTGCAGTGGTGACTACTGTAGGGACAATTGTGGATGCAACATTTTCATCCCAGATGTCGTTATAAGACGGGAAAGTGTTTGTGGAGGCAGCTGTCATGGATTCCATGATTTGGAGTAAGCAGAATCAACAAAATGAATTGTGTAAATTCGAGGGGGTGGCGCCACTGAAGACTCAAAACCAGTTTGTCCGACCTGGTCCGAGTAGTGCTTCAGATGACCTGGAAAGAACCTGCAAGATCACAAGGAAGAAACAAATTTTAGCCTCGTCATAGGGAGGGGGCCTCTCTGTGACCAAGCTCGGGCATGAGAATTAGTATTTGTGAGGAGGAAATAGGCCAGGAAGAGAGAGAGGAGAGTTTAGAGAGAGAAAGTAGTAATTACCCCTGTTGGAAGTCTTAGCGGGGTATTTATAGTTTTTAGATATGCTGACGTGGCGAGTTAGTTAGAGTCGGACTAGTCATTGTCAAGGTGGTTAAAGCTGTAGGCCCGGGTTAGTTGGATCGTTCCTCTTTATGGCACTAGGTACGATCGTTCCTTTGGACATTCGGTTCGGCTATGTGTTCTCTAGACGTTCGGTCTGACTGAGGACGTATCCTTATCACAAGTACTAGAGTCGAGTCAGTCAGTTGAGTCTAGTAGTTCCGTCGGGTCTAGGTTTGAGTCAGTTGTCATTGTTCTTAGAGTTCGTTTACAGAATCAAGTTCATTGAGTCAGTCGAGTCGTTCGAATTTTTAGCTTGAGTCGTCTCAGAGTAATGTAAAGTTTTTGTTGTGTCGGTTTAGCTTTAGAGAGTCAAAGAGTTTCTTGTCATGTGCAATCAGCAGGTACATTTTTGTTGAGTCTGTAGACGTCAAGTAAGTCGAGTTGAGTTTATCTCGTCTTAGAGTCTAGTTTAGTAGTTTTAGTTTAAATAGACTTGAGTTTCAGCCGCTGAGTTTGTGTCGACATTGAGTTTGAATTGATTATACTTGATATGTGTCAAGAATTGTTATTGCGCTTTATTTGCAGGTTACGACCTCCTCACCCGTACTCAATCTCCATTCGGGATAGGACGGTCAGTTTCTTGTAAATGCGTCGCGGGCATGCCGAAATTTTTAACTTTTATTTGTTGTTGTATTCATTCGTTGCGGCCGCGAACGAAATGCTATATGGCCGCAACCACCACCCCCAGCACACCAATATATATATTCTTTTTTCTGTTTAGTTTAATTATAAAAAAGAGAAAAAAATAAAAAAATAAAAAAAATTATAAAAAATATATAATAAAAAAAATGCATCATAAAACGTGTTTGGGGGCGGTGACTTGTATTGTTGCTTTGTAGTTCTCACTGTTGTAAATAAGTGCAGGTATGACATCATCGTCTTCGCAGCCGTCCCGCAAGCGGGGCCGTCCATCCAGTCAGCGCACACCACCACAGTCGCCGCCCGAGCGTCCTGCTCGGGTGATCCGATATTCGGAGGATGCACAGATGCCTGATCTGCTAGTAGCACTACCATTACCAGCTGATCTCCCACCGGAGGAGGGGCACACATTGCTGCAGTTTCACCCAGATTCAGACGAGTATACAGCCTTTCAGAGGTATCTTGGTTTACGTTATCATCGAGCTAGGGTTCTGGATTGGGGATTGATGGAGCGCATGGGCGTACGTGCTAGACTTGAGGGATTGATTACACCTCGCTGGAAGAGGTTGTTAGACGAGAGGCGGGCATATCATCATGAGCTTGTACTAGAGTTCCATTCTACCTTTAGGTTTCATCATGCTCGTTTCACGGAGCCAGCGGCAGTCAGTTTTGCTCTCGGACGGCGGACACATATATTGTCCATTGCTCAGTTCGTCGTCCATGCCGGGTTGTACACATTGGAGGAGACTACTCAGCCGGTATTTGCTGAGAGTTTGATGGGTTGGACTGATGAGGCATTACCTCAGTGTGTCACCACGACACAGCTGACGGCGTTTTGGTCCACCATAGGAGATGGTGCGTGGGTTTCCGATATTCCAGCTACACAGATCAGAGATCCGGTTATCCGTTTTGTTCATCGTATTCTAGCATGCACCGTCCTTTCTCGACACATGAGTCTCGAGAAAATGACATATCATGATTTATTTGCCTTATATTGTATGGTGGAGGGCCAGGAGGCCAATGTGGTAGTATTCTTACTACATGCATTTGACAGGGCTCAAGGACGCGGTACAGATTCTAGGATTTGTATGGGATCATATGTTAGTGTACTCGCAGAGAGCTTGGATGTTTATCAGGATTTTCCGCCTGCATGGCTGCACAAGGAGCCTGCCGGGTCAGCATACAGGCTTAGTGACATGAGGCAGATGACACAGGTAATGGCAGTAGGCAATCCGCCTAGGTTTCTTGAGCCGAGGGCAGTTCAGTTAGTTCCTGGGGTCGAGGGAGCGGCACAGGAGGATGCCCCAGTTGTTGCGCCATGTAATCAGCATGGCGGTAGGCAGAGAGCTCAGGTTAGGGGAGCTGGAGCTCCTAGGGCAGCGAGGTCAGTAGACGAGAGGCTGGATAGTTTGGAGCAGGCTGTAGAGGAGGTTAGGGATACACAGGTAGAGATCAGAGCGATGCTTCAGCGCATCATGGATCATCTTCACATTCCTCCACAGGATCAGCAGCCGCCACCAGGCCCGTAGTAGTCAGTATCAGAGTTGGATTTTGGGTTACCTTTGCACATTTTCTCCTTATTTTTGTTTTCAAGATCATAGTCTGTATTGATACATATATTCGGGGGAATTGTAAGGGTAACCGGTTGGGTCTTTTGTTGTACTTGTACTTCGTATACTTATTGTATATTATGGTTGTGTTTGATATATTGCTTCTAGCCGTGCAGTTTCATTTTACAGGTTATATTATGATTGCTGAGTCGCGTAACTGAACGGTTTGATTGTCTACGAGCAGTTTATCGAGCATATCAGGGGAGTTCCCGTTTCGCCTCTCCTGTTTGTTGTTGTTGTTTTGGTTGTTGTGTATTTTTGTAATTGTTTATTTCCTTTTCGTTCACATTGGGGACAATGTGTCTTTCAAGTGTGGGGATGGGGGAATTTTGTAAATTGAGTCTGTAAATTATTAAAAAAAGATAAAAAATAAAAAAAAAGATGGTTTTGCGAATCCCGGTCCTTTAGCGCATAGAAAACGAAAAACCTTTTCAAAACATCGGTTAAAAACGGTTTAATTGTCGAATTTACGAGTCGGAGAGCACACGTTTCTTAAAGTTGCGGGATAGTAGGTTGATTGATTCGGTTTTTGGGATTAAAATATTTTGGGATGCCTAGGATAGTGGATTGAGTCAGAGGGTGATTGATTGTGCATTGTCGATATCGGTAGCCCTTATTTACCACATGATAGTGAGATTTGAGCCTTTACATGTTTCATATTTATATGTTCACTACTTTCGTTTCATGTGTGTTTACCGACTTGTTGCATTACTTTAGAACTTGTGCGTTTTGATACAGTTTGAGACCTTCTGTTAGGATTTGGCATGGATATGATGGAGGCATTAGGATCACCCTATTTGTGTAAGCCTTTTTGTTTGACCCGTTTCACCATTACCCTTAGATACCACTTTGAGCCTAAAACCATTCGTTTGTTACCCATTGTTGTTTTGATAACCGGATCGTATTGTGTATTGTGTATTGTTATCTTTATCTTGAAAATGAAAAAAAAGGAAAAATGAAAAAAAAATGAAAAAAAGAAAAAAAAAAGAGAAAAAGGAAAATGAAAAAAATAGAATAAAGTTGTGGGTCAAAATGACCAATATGTTAGTATTTGTTTCGTGCTTATCCGGTTTATCGTGTGATTATGTGTTTAGCCACTTATTCCCAAAATATATATATATATATATATATATATATATATATATATATATATATATAACCTACCTTTAGCCCTTACCTACCCATTAAAGCCCTCTTGATCCGTGTCGAGTTCTAACATTTAGGTGGAGATCTGATTGACGTACAAACTTATGATAGTATGCTTCATAGTTCGGTTTTGAGAGTTCACTCGAAATTACATATTTATTAGCCGAGAGATGAGTGACATTGTGAGGGGTGTTGACAGTGCATAATTGATTGCTTGAAGGTAAGAAAAGCTTGATTAGGTAGGCCTGGTTTTCATTTAAATATTATGATTCGTCACCTTTTGAACGTTGTAAGTCTTGCGAAACCGCTGTGTTTGATAATTTTGTAGTTCGCATTATAATTTATTCGAGACTTGCGTTATTGTTAAGTGTTTAAGTTGGACATGTTGTTTGGGATTTTGCTTAGGACAAGCAAAAGGTTAAGTGTGGGGATGTTTGATGTGTCTAGAATTATACACATTTTACATATCGAATTCTCTACATTTTGATGGGTTTGTATATGGTTTTCCCGCGAGTTTGGTACTGATTTGATTATATGTTATATTTACAGGAATTCGTGAAGAACCTGTTGATTTTGCGGTGAAAACGAAGGAAAGTAATTGCAGCGAAAGGAGCACGGAAAGACGTGTCGGAAAACAAGGAGTAAAGGAAAAAGTTGTTGCACAGGTGTAACACCTCGAAAATTCGTGTTCACTGAAATAACGACACGTGTCATATAAGACAAAAGTGATATAAACCCTGATATAATTAAAGATGTATGTCGGGATTTAAAAGTGTTGTCATGTTAATTTTACACCTCTGAATGACCTCATTATGAATCCCAAGACTAATAAACATCTGGTATATATATTCAAATTCGGTGATTTATAGCAAAAACTGATTCATAATTGGAATGGTGGACTCCTACAAAGAAAAAGCATGGTAAACCTTCTTTAGCGGCACTTTCTTATGGATTCAAACAAACAGGGCAAAGTGGTAGGGTAAGTAACTGTTAAAGACCCATAATAAGAGGCCCCATACTGTTAAAACATGTCCCAAATTCGAAACACACGAGTTGCCCCTTCAAAACCCGAAAGAACAACAACTTTTTGCTTCTGATCAAAGGCTTACAGACCGTAAGCCTTACCCTTACGGTCCGTAAGGGGTTGCCAGCTCCAATAAAATCGACTGTTTGCTGTTTAAACGCAATATCTGACCTTTAAACGATTTTCCTCATATGTGGGCGACCCCTAAACAGTCCTAGACACTTAGGGACACTTCTGGATGAGTTGTGGTCAGTGGTAGACTTGTGTGTCAACAATCCATGGTGATTAAATCACTATAAAAGGCCACTAAGTTGCAACCATTGGTCTCACACCTTCCATCTGCACTTTGGAGCATATCTGGAGCACAAGACTTCTCTCAAGTGATCTCTGGTCGTTCATAGGACTCTTGTAAGTTTGCATAACCTTCCTTAGTTAAGTTTTTGCTTAGTTTTAGCTTAAAAGTCAAACCGTCGTAATTAACAGTTGACTTCAAGATTAATCACTAATGGTCCAGTGATTAGTCGAGTTGAAAGTAGTTACAAGTTGGTAATTATGTGGGTAATAAACCCTTAAAAGGGTTCCCCCTGATTCCCACTCTAACTAGGTCAAATGTCGGGTCAAACTTGTTATTAAAAAGTCAACAGAATGCTTAATTTACAATTTATGCATAATTAGCAATGTAGAACATATACAACCTGTTTGACCATTAATATAACTTGGTAATTGGTGTAAATACATGTCTAAACATGTTCAACCCGACAATGTTATGTTTAGACCCGATTCGGAACCGAAAGTCGCAAAGCTTTGACTTTTGCTTTGACTTCAGTTCTGACCCGTTTTGGTATGATTTAGAAATACCTTAGAGCTCTATTTGGACCAGGTTACATGCTAGTATAACCCTCTGTGATTATACACCATGGTTCATTAGTTAACCAATTAATACGCATGATTCCATTAATTGCTCATATGTTGACCATTATGCCCTTTTCACCTTAAAACGTGATTTTTGAAAATGTAAAAGAGTAGAAACCTTAATCACTGATATATAAACTTGTATGCAAAGTTTGACATCAGTTTGAGGTGTAGTTTGAGAGTTATGCTCATTAGCGTAAATTGAAGGCCTTATGTTAATTAAACGGCGTAATTAGCGTATAGCCTATTTAAACTCACTTTTTGATATCAAACGTATTACCCACGGATGTAATATATTATTTTGGGATTTTTAAAGATTTTTAATTAATTTTAGGCTGAGCATAACTTATAGTCGTAGGCTTAAGCCGGTAATTGTCGGTTTTGCCCTAACGGGCTATAAAATGAGTTTTACATATCCAATCGACTCCAAACCTTTTGATTCTAATTAGATATGATAAATAAATTATTTTAAGACTTCTAGAATAATAAAGATATCAGCTTTATGTATAGAACCCGGAAATGGCTTCTAATCGCCTTTTTAAGCGTTTTTAACGCCTAGTATGTGCTATAACTATATTAAACATACAAGGGTTGATACCTACTGATATTTTAGGTAATTTATAATATTTTAACAGTAAGCAAAGGTTGTTTAACTCAGACTTCAGTTTTGAGCTTTACGGCTTATGTGAAATTACCAAAATGCCCCTACGGGGCATTGTTTGGTTATAATTGATAAATTTCACATATCTACTTTACCCCACTGTTATAACTTATCAAACTAAGTATTTTTGCTTATTATATCAGACCTGTAACTCAGGTAAATACTTAAACTCTTTTATAACCTTTTAAATGACCAAACTACCCCTACGGGGCATAGTTTGTGTTTAAATTCGTTTCGGGCATAATAAAATACATCTTACTGATGTCACAACATATTTGAAGCATATTAACTTAGGAAACCTGTATATGGCTCTAATAATTACCCGTTATGGGTCAAACCTTATCGGTTTTATCTCAAAATCCAGAATGTGTATGAAATACCCAAATTAAACAAGTCTCTGAACTTGTCGGGTTTAAATCACATTCTACCCGGTCTTCGCTAAATCGTGCGTACGAACCGTATCTTTGAAACTAACCGGTCTAAGCTTAAGCTTAATTAAAGACCCATTAGGATTCTAATAGGTTATTATAAACCTTCGTTCCAGATTAGGAGTACCAGTAAAAGCTACTTGCATTTGCTTATTGTGATTATTACTTTGCTCAGGTAAATACTTTTAACTTATTTTCCCTATACGGGCTTGGGTTACGGTATATAGAATACCGCTTGATCGAGCATCAAATCTTCCATCGTTGGGTGGTTAATTGAATAATTTGATCGGCTCGTTTAAACAGTTTTGTTTACTTAAAGCCTTTGGGGGGTTAATGACCATGTCCCAGATATCCTTGGCATCATTTTACGAAATGGCCACGACCTAAGAGCGGGGTGTAGGCGTACACTCGTCAGTGCATAAATAGTTGATGTGGTGTGTCTATTGATCTTTAACCCGGTACGTCCGGGCTACTGAACGCATAAGGAACATGTAATTCGTTCACAAGATTTTATATTTAAATAATTCTCCCAAGTTATAAAATTTTTATGCCATGTGCATCTAAACCAATTTTCAATCATTTTCCAAAATGAGTCAGTTGATTATATTTACCAGTGTAAACTGACGTATTTTCCCAAAAAGATTAAATGCAGGTACTAAGCGTATTTGGCTGGGATTTTCTCCTTAGCATCAATAAAGAGTCTCGCAAGCTTAAGATGCCTATCGTCTGTTGAACTATTATTTATTTTTGATCCTTCTGTGGACAAACATTCAACTGTTGTGATACACGATATTACAATATTATTAAAGTTGAATTATATTTCTCATTTGCTTCCGCTGTGCATATTTATATATTGTGTTGTTTGACTATTATGTTGCTAACCACGTCACGATACTCCCCTACCGGGCCCACCGGTGACACGTGGAAATCGGGGTGTGACAGGTTGGTATCAGAGCCAACACTGAGTGAATTAAACACTAGCCTTCTATGTTTAATCTCAGTTACACAATTGCACATATCTAAACTTTCGAGTCTAGACATATAACATAGGACAAATTCTACTTTGTTTGGTTTTTGTTTTGTCCTTTATTTTATATATTCTTGTCGTTATCTTATGTTATATTGACAAGATTAAAATGCCGCCAAGATTCTTCCGAAGAAGAGGACGAGGAAAGGGGCCAATCACCGCCCCCAATGACAACGAGGCAGGACCTTCGCATGTGCGAGCTCCTTCCACCACCGAGAGTGACGATCCCCGACAGAACCGGAGGAACCTCTTTGAGCCGGCTAGACGGTCGGTTTCGCACAGTTCGACACCTCCTGTTCATAACCCTTATGGGCCACAGCCGGAATATGAGCCCAATAACCCTCAACCTTCCTACTCACCTTTACAGCGATCTTTATCGCACCACTCCTTTGGTGACCCTACACCTGTTTTTAGGGGCCGGTTTAACCCGGAAAATTTTATACAAGAACCAGTGGGTTTTAACCCATTGGGACCGGAGGACCACTTCTCGGGAGACAACGCTATGGATATGGACGAAGACACGGATCCCGTCGAGCCAGCAACCGGAACTCCAAACCATCCTATTGAGATCTCGGATGGTTCATCCTTTCACGGATCACCCTACCATGGTCTGGATAGTTACATGGCGCGATTTAACCAGCACGAGTGGTACTTTACACCCTCGCACCATTCGTCGCCTCATCAGCAGCAGCAGCAGCAGCAGGATCCCTCTGTGGATTCACGGTTTGTGGCAGTCACGCCACCGCCTCCACCGCCACCAGTTCAACCGGCACCTCCACAACCGCCGAGGCGTAGGAGGACAGGCGCACATATGTCTGCACGAGCGGGGGATTTCCATTTTAGCTCCCCACGCCAATCAAGTGGCAGCCATTACCCGCCACTTCAGGAAGACCCACAGATGGGTGGGACTTCGCAACCAGTTGTACATCAACCACCACCGATGGGTTTTGATAACCCGATCCCAGCATACACGGGTTCTATGGCGTACAACCCATTTGAGCCGCCAGCTCACACCAACTACAGTTACGGTGAAGCCGACCCATACATGGTAGCGGCAAATTACAACGCCTTTAACCCGGAAGGACCATATGGAGCTCCTTGGGGAGCAGCGTACCCAACTCGTGGGTACCAGATACCTGCCAGACCTATCATACGAACGCAATCGCAGCCGCCACGGTTTTCTCCCCTAGAACGGGAGGAAATTCTTCAGAGACTGGATCAGGTTGAGCGAGACTTTCACCGCGATCGCAGGGAGCGACAGACTTTCTTCCAAGGATTAACAAGCCTAATAAAAGGGAAGAGCAAGAAGGGCCATTGAATCCTTCCACTGTTGTTGTATTTTCCTTGTATCATTTGAGCCCCTGCGTGGGCCTGTCTTGCTGTATTAGCCCCTGCGTGGGAATGTATGTTTGTTTGTTTTGACCCCTGCGTGGGTCTATCTTTCAGTAAACCCCTACGAGGGTATGTTATTGTGTAAGTCCCTGCGTGGACTATTATGATGTTTGTTGTTGAGCCCCTGCGTGGGTAAGTCCTTGTTTAAACCCCTGAGTGGGTAAGTTTGTTTATTAAAAAGTCCCGTTTAGGGCAACGTGTAACCTTCTAATAAATTAATGGAATGTAAGTTTATAAAATTTCATTTTTGCTATTATCTGCATAAATATTATATATGAAATAAATAAATCAAAACCATTCCTTTTGATAATAATCTGCCTATTAAATATTGAATAAGAATCTTAAGAGTGAAACCTAGCCTGAGTGTCATTATGAAGACCTAGCCATGATGGTAAGACCTGTTTAAAAGATTCAAATCCCTGTTAACATCTGTAAACATGTTAACGCTCCTGGCAGACGTGATTCATTAAAATCACACACGTCATTCTTATATAAGGATTCTTTAAAAAGGATTCCTAACCCAATTTATTGATCTCTGAATCATGGGTTTAGATCATCAATTGAGATGATCATATTTTGACCATACGTGGTAATATAACGCCTACGGGCCTTGCTCATTTCTACATGAGCCAAAAGACAGTGGTAGCGATGACTCCCTGTCTGAGAAAGGTAATAAACTATGTTCAAACCTTAAAAGCCTTGATTCTCTGAAATCATAGCGTATAATTTAAAATGTCCTTGTGACTAGGCCTTATATGCTAATATATATTGTTATTGTTTATAATTAGGATAAATTATAATTGAAATCCTAATTAAATACGATTAATAAATTAACCAAATATGGTCTCTGTTTACCATGGTTAATGAATTACCCTAAGGGGCAATTCCATAATAAACTCCTAAATAAACTATTGTCCTTGTTTTCTGTAACAGTTCAATTAAAATGGCTAACTCTGATGAAATTAATAGCCATCCAGTGGAGAATATTGATAACGCCCAGATTAATTTAACGGGTGCTGAATTGAAAGCGTTGGTAGACGACGCAGTTACAAAGGCATTGGAGCGGCAATACGAAGAGTATAGTGGGACTCGAAGTAGGACCCTATCCACACCGCATTCGAAGCCACCTTCCAAAAAGGAAGAGCCCAAGAAAGATAATGATAGACTTTCCTCAAACCACCACAGTGCTCCATCTCAGCGGGTTGTACTTAATCAAGAACCCCGTACTAAGGGTTGCTCCTATAAATACTTTGTCTCGTGCAAGCCCAGGGATTTCACTGGGGAAAAGGGAGCCGTTGACTGCATGACGTGGTTAGATGAGATGGACACGGTGGTGGATATCAGTGGATGCGCTGAGAGGGATGTGGTCAAGTTTGTGTCGTAATCATTTAAGGGTGAAGCATTAGCTTGGTGGAGATCACTGATTCAAGCCACCGGGAAAATCCCATTGTACAACATGTCTTGGGAACAATTTGTTGCCCTCATCAGGGAAAATTACTGCCCTCAGCATGAGGTTGAGAAGATAGAGTCTGATTTTCTATCATTGGTTATGACAAACCTTGACTGTCAAGCTTACCTCACGAGCTTCAACACAATGTCCCGGTTGGTTCCGTATCTGGTAACCCCGGAACCAAAAAGAATAGCTCGTTTTATCGGTGGTTTAGCCCCGGAAATCAAGGCAAGCGTGAAGGCTTCTCGGCCAGCTACTTTTAGATCTGTAGCTGACATATCCTTGTCCCTCACTTTGGATGCGGTCAGGCAAAGATCGCTGAGGAATAAGGATGCTGAGAAGAGAAAACGTGAAGATGATAGTTCACGGAGGTCGAACAAGAAGCACCGTGGGAACGGTGACAACAAGAAAGGATCTGAGTCAAGGAAATATGGGAATCATTCTGGTGAGAAGCCCAAGTGCAAGATTTGCAAGAAACAGCACTTTGGAAAGTGCAGACTTGAATCGAACTCGCAAAGAACTTTTGATTGCAGGATATGCAAGTCTAAGGACCACAAAACCTTGGATTGCAAAAAGCTGAAGGATGCAACTTGCTACAGTTGCAATGAAAAGGGGCACATTAAAACCAACTGCCCCAAATATGCCAAGAAGCCTGAAGAGGCCAAGAAGACCAATGCTAGGGTCTTCAGAATGGACGCAAAGGAAGCGGTCCTAGACGACAACGTTATTACAGGTACTTTCCTTGTAAATGATGTTTATGCAAGAGTACTTTTTGATTCAGGCGCTGATAAGTCTTTCGTAGATAATAAGTTTTGTGAATTGTTGAAACTACCTGTCAAAACCTTAAGTGTGAATTATAAGGTGGAGTTAGCAGATGGCACACTAGAAACCGTCTCTACTGTGTTAGATGGATGTGTTATATCCATTAAGAACCACTCTTTTCCTCTGTCTCTACTTCCCTTTAAGTTGGCCGGTTTTGACATAGTCTTGGGTATGGACTGGTTATCTCATAACCAGGCCCAAATTGTCTGCAACAAAAAGCAAGTGGTGATTAAGACTCCGTCTGGTGAATCACTTACCATTCGGGGAGATACCCAGTATGGACTGCCTGAGCAAGTGACTATGCTCAAGGCTTCCAAGTGTTTAAAGAAGGGTTGTGTCATCTACATGGCACAAGTGATTATTGATGAGCCTAAACCGAATATCGAAGACATCCCCGTCATTTCTGAATACCCAGAAGTTTTTCCTGAAGAACTACCTGGTTTACCACCAGATAGACAAGTGGAATTCAGGATTGATATCATCCCTGGAGCAGCTCCCGTTGCTAGAGCACCTTACAGGTTGGCGCCAACGGAGATGAAGGAATTGAGAACACAACTGGATGAATTGCTAGCTAAAGGTTTCATTAAACCTAGTTCGTCTCCTTGGGGAGCACCAGTCTTGTTTGTCAAGAAGAAGGATGGATCGATGTGTCGCATCGATTATCGTGAGCTTAATAAGGTTACAATAAAGAATAGGTATCCTTTGCCCAGGATCGATGATTTGTTCGATCAATTGCAAGGGGCAAGTTATTTCTCGAAGATTGACTTGAGGTCAGGCTACCATCAACTGAAAGTTAGAGATGAAGACGTACACAAAACTGCATTTAGGACTCGTTATGGTCATTACGAGTTCGTAGTGATGCCTTTTGGGCTCACTAATGCACCTGCCACGTTCATGGATCTCATGAATCGCGTTTGCAAGCCTTACTTAGACAAATTTGTCATCGTGTTCATCGACGACATTCTGATCTACTCGAAGAACCAAGCTGACCACGAGAAACATCTTCGATGTATTCTTAAACTCCTACATCAGGAGAAGCTCTATGCCAAATTCTCTAAATGTGAATTTTGGCTTCGAGAAGTTCAATTCCTTGGACATGTGGTGAGTGAGCGTGGTATCCAAGTGGATCCCGCTAAGGTAGAAGCAGTTATGAACTGGAAGGAGCCAAAGACGCCTACAGAAATTCGTAGCTTCCTGGGATTGGCAGGATATTACAGGCGTTTCATTGAAAAAATTTCAAGGATTGTTGCACCCCTAACTTCCTTGACTAAGAAGAAAGTAAAATTCGTTTGGGGCCCTAAGCAGCAAGAGTCCTTTGATATCCTAAAGCAAAAGTTGAGCAACGCCCCAGTACTGACATTGCCAGATGGAATAGAAGATTTTGTGGTTTACTGTGATGCATCGCACACTGGCATGGGGTGTGTGCTTATGCAGAAAGGCAAGTTTATTGCCTATGCATCACGACAGTTAAAAGTGCATGAAAAGAATTACACCACCCACGACTTGGAGTTGGGTGCCGTTGTATTCGCACTAAAACTGTGGAGGCATTATTTATATGGAATCAAATGCGTGATCTATTCTGATCACAAGAGCCTCCAGCACCTGTTTAATCAGAAGGATTTAAACATGAGGCAGCGCCGTTGGATGGAGACTTTGAATGATTATGATTGTGAAATCAGATACCATCCCGGGAAAGCGAATGTAGTCGCTGATGCCTTGAGTCGAAAGGAAAGGGTGAAACCCATCCGAATCAATGCCAAGAGCATTGAGATTAAGAACAGTTTGACTGAAAAGTTGTTAGCTGCACAGAGGGAAGCTATGTTGGAAGCTAACTATCCTAACGAAAAGCTAGGGGTAACTGAGGAGCAGTTATCACTTGGCAAGGACGGAATTCTTAGATTAAATGGATGAATATAGGTTCCAATCTATGGAGGACTTCGAGATATTATCCTCCAGGAAGCCCATAGTTCCAAATATTCCGTTCATCCTGGAGCTGATAAGATGTACCAGGATCTGAGGGCAAATTATTGGTGGATAGGCTTGAAGAAGTCTGTAGCCACCTATGTAGCTAAATGCTTGACATGTGCGCAAGTCAAAGCCGAGCATCAGAAACCGTCAGGTTTGCTACAACAGCCTGAACTTCCCACTTGGAAGTGGGAAATGGTAACTATGGATTTTATCACCAAGTTACCTAAGACGAGGAAAGGAAATGATACCATTTGGGTGATCGTAGACAGACTGACTAAGTCAGCACATTTCCTACCCATTAAGAAGACTTATAGCTCCGACATGTTAGCCCAGTTATACGTGGATAAGATTGTAGCCTTACATGGCATACCTGTGTCTATTATCTCTGACAGAGATACTAGGTACACATCACATTTTTGGAAAAGCTTCCAACAATCTTTGGGCACGCGTTTGAATTTTAGTACGGCTTACCATCCTCAGACAGACGGTCAGAGTGAGCGTACTATTCAAACTTTGGAAGACATGCTACGTGCATGTGTGATCGATTTGGGGGGTAGTTAGGATAACCACCTACCACTAATTGAGTTCTCCTACAACAATAGCTACCATACCAGCATTAAGGCTGCGCCTTTCGAGGCCTTATACGGTAGAAAGTGTAGAACGCCTATTTGTTGGGCGGAAGTTGGAGATGTCCAATTATCAGGACCGGAGATAGTCTTTGAAACGACGGACAAGATTATCCAAATTCGTGACCGTCTCAAAGCTGCCCGTGATAGGCAGAAGAGCTACGCAGATCCAAAGCGTAAATCTTTTCACTTTGAAGTAGGCGACAAAGTGTTGCTTAAGGTATCACCCTGGAAGGGAGTGATGCGATTTGGTAAGAAAGGCAAACTAAGCCCGAGATACATAGGACCTTTCGAGGTTATCGAACGTGTCGGGTCAGTTGCCTATAAGTTAAACTTACCGGAAGAGCTCAGTGGTATTCATAATGTATTCCACATCTGCAATCTGAAGAAGTGTTTCGCTGACGAATCACTGGTCATACCACATACAGATGTGCATATAGATGAGAGCTTAAAATTTGTGGAAAAACCATTTTCGATTGAAGATCGACAGGTTAAGAAGCTTCGAAGGAAGCATGTGCCTATTGTAAAGGTAAAATGGGATGCCCGTAGAGGACCTGAGTATACGTGGGAGGTTGAATCCACCATGAAAGAAAAGTACCCCCATTTGTTTCAGTAAATCTCAAGGTCGAGATTTCTTTTAAGGGGGTGAGGATGTAACACCTCGAAAATTCGTGTTCAATGAAATAACGACACGTGTCATATAAGACAAAAGTGATATAAACCCGGATATAATTAAAGATGTATGTCGGGATTTAAAAGTGTTGTCATGTTAATTTTACACCTCTGAACGACCTCATTATGAATCCCAAGACTAATAAACATCTGGTATATATATTCAAATTCGGTGATTTATAGCAAAAACTGATTCATAATTGGAATGGTGGACTCCTACAAAGAAAAAGCACGGTAAACCTTCTTTAGCGGCACTTTCTTATGGATTCAAACAAACAGGGCAAAGTGGTAGGGTAAGTAACTGTTAAAGACCCATAATAAGAGGCCCCGTACTGTTAAAACATGTCCCAAATTCGAAACACACGAGTTGCCCCTTCAAAACCCGAAAGAACAACAACTTTTTGCTTCTGATCAAAGGCTTACGGACCGTAAGCCTTACCCTTACGGTCCGTAAGGGGTTGCCAGCTCCAATAAAATCGACTGTTTGCTGTTTAAACGCAATATCTGACCTTTAAACGATTTTCCTCATATGTGGGCGACCCCTAAACAGTCCTAGACACTTAGGGACACTTCTGGATGAGTTGTGGTCAGTGGTAGACTTGTGTGTCAACAATCCATGGTGATTAAATCACTATAAAAGGCCACTAAGTTGCAACCATTGGTCTCACACCTTCCATCTGCACTTTGGAGCATTTCTGGAGCACAAGACTTCTCTCAAGTGATCTCTGGTCGTTCATAGACTCTTGTAAGTTTGCTTAACCTTCCTTAGTTACGTTTTTGCTTAGTTTTAGCTTAAAACTCAAACCGTCGTAATTAACGGTTGACTTCAAGATTAATCACTAATGGTCCAGTGATTAGTCAAATTGAAAGTAGTTACAAGTTGGTAATTATGTGGGTAATAAACCCTTAAAAGGGTTCCCCCTAATTCCCACTCTAACTTGGTCAAATGTCGGGTCAAACTTGTTATTAAAAAGTCAACAGAATGCTTAATTTACAATTTATGCATAATTAGCAATGTAGAACATATACAACCTGTTTGACCATTAATATAACTTGGTAATTGGTGTAAGAACATGTCTAAACATGTTCAACCCGACAATTTTATGTTTAGACCCGGCTCGGAACCGAAAGTCGCAAAGCTTTGACTTTTGCTTTGACTTCAGTTCTGACCCGTTTTGGTATGATTTAGAAATACCTTAGAGCTCTATTTAGACCAGGTTATATGCTAGTATAACCCTCTGTGATTATACACCATGGTTCATTAGTTAACCAATTAATACGCATGATTCTATTAATTGCTCATATGTTGACCATTATGCCATTTTCACCTTAAAACGTGATTTTTGAAAATGTAAAAGAGTAGAAACCTTAATCACTGATATATAAACTTGTATGCAAAGTTTGACATCAGTTTGAGGTGTAGTTTGAGAGTTATGCTCATTAGCGTAAATTGAAGGCCTTATGTTAATTAAACGGCGTAATTAGCGTATAGCCTATTTAAACTCACTTTTTGATATCAAACGTATTACCCAGTGATGTAATATATTATTTTGGGATTTTTTAAAGATTTTTAATTAATTTTAAGCTGAGCATAACTTATAGTCGTAGGCTTAAGCCGGTAATTGTCGGTTTTGCCCTTACGGGCTATAAAATGAGTTTTACATATCCAATCGACTCCAAACCTTTTGCTACTGATTAGATATGATAAATAAATTATTTTAAGCCTTTTGGAATAATAAAGATATCAGCTTTATGTATAAAACCCGGAAATGGCTTCTAATCGCCTTTTTAAGCGTTTTTAACGCATAGTATGTGCTATAACTATATTAAACATACAAGGGTTGATACCTACTGATATTTTAGGTAATTTATAATATTTTAACAGTAAGCAAAGGTTGTTTAACTCAGACTTCAGTTTTGAGCTTTACGGCTTATGTGAAATTACCAAAACCCCTACGGGGCATAGTTTGGTTATAATTGATAAATTTCACATATCTACTTTACCCTACTGTTATAACTTATCAAACTAAGTATTTTTGCTGATTATATCAGACCTGTAACTTAGGTAAATACTTAAACTCTTTTATAACCTTTTAAATGACCAAACTACCCCTACGGGGCATAGTTTGTGTTTAAATTCGTTTCGGGCATAATAAAAGACATCTTACTGATGTCACAACATATTTGAAGCATATTAACTTAGGAAACCTATATATGGATCTAATAATTACCCGTTACACTTATTACGCGTTCGGTTCGGTTTATGTAACTAGTTTACATAATTAGCCGAAACGGGTTAAACCTTATCGGTTTTATCTCAAAATCCAGAATGTGTATGAAATACCCAAATTAAACAAGTCTCTGAACTTTTCGGGTTTAAATCACATTCTACCCGGTCTTCGCTAAATCGTGCGTACGAACCGTATCTTTGAAACTAACCGGTCTAAGCTTAAGCTTAATTAAAGACCCGTTAGGATTCTAATAGGTTATTATAAACCTTCGTTCCAGATTAGAAGTACCAGTAAAAGCTACTTGCATTTGCTTATTGTGATTGTTACTTTGCTCAGGTAAATACTTTTAACTTATTTTCCCTATACGGGCTTGGGTTACGGTATATAGAATACCGCTTGATCGGGCATCAAATCTTCCATCGTTGGGTGGTTAATTGAATAATTTGATCGGCTCGTTTAAACAGTTTTGTTTACTTAAAGCCTTTGGGGGGTTAATGACCATGTCCCGGATATCCTTGGCATCATTTTACGAAATGGCCACGACCTAAGCGCGGGGTGTAGGCGTACACTCGTCAGTGCATAAATAGTTGATGTGGTGTGTCTATTGATCTTTAACCCGGTACGTCCGGGCTACTGAACGCATAAGGAACATGTAATTCGTTCATAAGATTTTGTATTTAAATAATTCTCCCAAGTTATAAAATGTTTATGCCATGTGCATCCAAACCAATTTTCAATCATTTTCCAAAATGAGTCAGTTGATTGTATTTACCAGTGTAAACTGACGTATTTTCCCAAAAAGATTAAATACAGGTACTAAGCGTAATTGGCTGGGATTTTCTCCTTAGCATCAATAAAGAGTCTCGCAAGCTTAAGATGCCTATCGTCTGTTGAACTATTATTTATTTTTTATCCTTCTGTGGACAAACCTTCAACTGTTGTGATACACGATATTACAATATTATTAAAGTTGAATTATATTTCTCATTTGCTTCCGCTGTGCATATTTATATATTGTGTTGTTTGACTATTATGTTGCCAACCACGTCACGATACTCCCCTACCGGGCCCACCGGTGACACGTGGAAATCGGGGTGTGACAACAGGAAGCCTTATGGACCGTAAGACTTGGCCTTTACGGTCCGTAAGAAGGTGGAGCGCGCGCTGGAATTGCATTAGCCTTACGGACAGCAAGAGTTGTCCCATACGGTCTGTAAGAGAGTCGGTTTTCGTGAAAATTCTTATAAATACATGGCAACCGATTAGGGTTAGAGATCTCGTAACTCAGACGGCAAGGGAGCACTTTGGGATGATTTAGGAGCATTGTGAAGCTGTGTTGAAGTCTTGGAAGCTTTCGGATCATCCTTGGAGCGTTTTGGGTTCGTTAAACATTAGTTTTTTGTATTTCTTTCGCCTTGAACCATGATTTCTTTCGTTTCCAGACTTTATTCTGTTGTTTTATCGATTATTATGTGTAGCTAAATGTTATAAACTACCTAGGTTGTGATGAACTAGTGATTGTTATGTTGTTTTGACTTGGTTTTGGTTATTTTATGCGATTTACATAACTTTGCCTTGTGATTGATCTTGATATTGCATGTTGGTGTGTTTTGATTGATTATTGGTTGATGAATTCAGTGGTTTAGGTACATAGAAATATCCCCTAGACTTAGAGTTTAATTTGAATCGTTGATCTTAGGGTTTTCGATTTGAATATTGAGTTGAGAAATTGACCAATTCGATTAATAATTAAAATCAATATACTAAAACTTGCATCCTCATCTTGTGACTCGAAAGACGATTAAGGTGAGCTAGGTTATTAGTTAATCATTGGTGGGTAGATTGGGTGACCGATAGCTCGGGCTCGTTTATTACATCGTGGTTAAGGTTTCCTAGGATTTCAATCTTCAAGGTTTGGTTTGGTTTGCGTTTTGAGAGTTTTGGGGGTAGAGTTACTTTCATTGCTTGATTCTCGTAGGATTTGGTATCGATAGGTCGAGCCGGTTCGTTCTAGCACTTCGCATTTCGTCTTTATCTTTCGTTTGATACATCTCTAGCGGGGGGTTAATCGAGGGAGTAGGATATTTAACCATTGCCATAGTGTCACACCCCCAAATTACCACCTAGGGAATGTCCCTGATAGGCGTGTGACGTACCGACAACGAGCCACTAATTACAAGGAACCATACAAATTTTCAAAATAAAATTCTCAAGTTTTAATAAAGAAAACACCAATCACGAGTTTAAATGTAAACCAGTATGTTCAGCGGAAGCAAGTAATAAACCAAAGTTAAGTTATTCAAAAAAACCAATGTATAATAGTAATAATAATCATATGAGTCCCTCTAGTCGCCCCATGACCACTCCTGCTCCTCCAGACAGCAAGTTTCCAAAACCAAGATACCTAACGACCTGCGAGCATGCTACAAGAGTATCAGACAAAGCTGCCGAGTTCACAGTTTATGAATACGTTTGTAACCAAGTGTTTATTCCAGTTCATTAACAAATGCAAAAGTAATATTGATAATATCTCGATATTGAACCAGACGGCTCCTGATGTATGTTTTGCCCGTTCCCCAGTGCTCCTATCAAAACACTAGGCCCGACTGGGTAATTAGTTCACAACCGTCCTCCCCGGTACGGTGTGAGGGTGCCAAACCTAAGTATCGCTACTAACTAATACCCCGCTACCTCCCCGGTAACAAAAGATGGGACTTAAGAATGATAGAATCAGATTATTATCCAATATATACCAGTTTTTACCCAAAAGACTTATCCCTCCCCGGGATACCCACTGACTGTCCCAACCACCGAGACGCATGCTCAAAAGTAGTGAACTCACCTTTGATTTGCTCGGTAGGATTATCTATGAGTCTATCAGTTGATCAAGTATGTCCTAAAGGAGTTACCGATAACAGTCAGTCATACTTGTATGTAAGTCATAGTTTTCGTATTCAACAAGTTCACATATTCATTAACCTCATATAACACATCTACTGTACAAATAACACATGCATGTAATAGATATTTTAGAAATCACTTTGTTCACACTGAGTCATCGAATATTTACTTCCATGTAGTGGTTCCAACAACTTTACACACATTCACAATTTCCTACTTATACTTCAAGTCCACATATTTATCATGTGCCGCCCAATTACATAGACAGACCTGAGTAAGACAAATCCCACTCCTTCCAAACCGGGTCCATTTGCTGCTGTAACCCCTTACACAACCCATTAGTCCATCTTAACTCAACACTTTTGTTACTAAACTTCAATTACAATGTGTGATCCATTCTACAATACCCGACCCACTTATATGGCACTAGTTTAACACTAATTAAATGAGTGTGTAACAACATACCCGGCCTGTTAAGGCATTCGGCCCACTTACACAAACAATTACAACCCACTAATTAAGCACACGTATAGTATTATCGGTCCCATCCCAATCCTCCCACAAACAATGCTAAAACTGTTTCACCTATCAAAGTCGTTGCATGCTAATTATTTGCTTGACAACCATATGACATCCTAACTCTCAATTAAGCATCACATAACAGAATCGGTAACAACGTGATATTCTTTTCATTGTTAAAATCCCTAACCTTGCCCATTAATATGCTGGAAACTATCAACAATCCTCCTATAGATCACCCCTTAGTTACCAGTTTAAGAACATAACCATGCGACGCTAACACCAACCCTCCTAGTAATCATGCAACATTCACTGTGACAATATTTAACAAATCAACATATATTCATCGCTGCAATTTTAATACATAAACATTAATAAATTTCCTTGCGGATTCATTCGACATCAACCACCAGGTTCCTTAGCACTTTAATAGCATGTATCCTACACTTTGATTAATCATGCAAGAACATAATATGATTTTTCTCACGTTTACAATTAGCCATTCAACGCACATAACACAACGAACAATTAAAGGTTAACATAAACATGTACCTATTAATCGAAAGGGTTTGAACAATAAGCTGTTAACTCGAGGGGGGGGTATATGCCTGCTGTCGCCAATCAGTAGAGAAAATAGGGTTTGATGTGATGATAATATTAGGTGTATCAAGGGGTTACGTATCATAATATGGTAGTGCATAAATGGGCTTTGGGTCGGTGATCAAAGCAACATTATGTAATTTCATAATATTAGGTGTATCAAGTGGGGGCCGGTGATTAAAGGCTTTGGACCGAACATAATATGATTTTTCTAATTAAATTTCACAAGGTGTGTAATGGGCTTGATTAGCCCATGTCCATGTTGTACATTTAGTGGTCCGTGTGTAATGTAAATGAGTGGCCCAAATGCACACGGCCCAAAGGGTTTAGGTTTTCTAAATCAGTTTCACGACACGCGGTACTCAAGAAAGGTTAATTAGTTAAACGCACATAATCATGTATAGTTAGTCAGTTAAATGTACGTAATCATGTAGTGGTGCACAAAATAGGCAGATAAACATAAAAGCACACGCTAAAAGTTGTGGGCCCAAGTAATGCTAACCTTAATTATTCGGGTTGTCACATCATCCCCAACTTGAAGAGGAATTTCGTCCTGAAATTTGCCAGCTTTACCAGATTTAGACTTGTCTTTAGGGAAAAGTTGAGGATATTTAAGCTTCATCTAGTCCTCACGCTCCCACGTGAACTCCGGTCCGCGTCTTGAGTTCCAACGAACTCTCACAATCAGAATACGACTATGTTTACGAACTTTGACCTCCCGGTCCATGATCTCAATAGGTTCCTCGACAAACTGCAACTTCTCGTCGATCTTTAGCTCTTGGAAAGGCACAACTAGTGTTTCATCAGACAAGCATTTCTTCTATTGCGAAACATGGAAAACATCGTGCACATTACCCAACTCAGCAGGAAACTCAAGCTTGTAAGCAACTTTACCGATCCGCTCTAGAATTCTAAATGTTCCAACGTAACGTGGGTTAAGCTTGTCGTGTTTCCCAAAATGCACCACACCCTTCCAGGGTGAGACTTTCAACATGACACGGTCATTAACTTCGAATTCCAAAGGTTTTCTACGCTTGTCGGCGTAGCTTTTCTGACGATCCCGTGCTGCTGCCATACGGTTTCTGATCTGAACGATCATTTCTGAAGTTTCAAGTAAAAGCTCAGGACCTGTGATCTGGCTGTCACCCACCTCAGCCCAACAGAGAGGAGAACAGCATTTCCGCTCGTACAATCCTTCGAACGGAGCTGCCTGAATACTAGTTTGGTAGCTGTTGTTGTAGGAGAACTCTATCAACGGCAAGTGTTTCTCCCATCCTTTTCCAAAATCAATCACACATGCCCGCAACCTGTCTTCAAGTGTCTGAATGGTGCGCTCGCTCTGACCATCCGTCTGTGGGTGATAAGCGGTGCTCATGACGAGTTGTGAACCGAACGATTTATGCATTGACTGCCATAATTCAGAAGTGAAACGCGGATCTCGATCCGAGATGATAGAAGTTGGCACCCCGTGCCTAGAAACCACCTCCTTAAGATAAACTGCTGCAAGCTGCGAAAACTTATCTGTTTCCTTGATTGCCAGAAAATGCGCTGACTTCGTGAGATGGTCGACAATCACCCAAATAGTATCGTTTCCAGCCTGAGTCCTCGGTAACCCTGTAACGAAATCCATGGCGATCTGCTCCCACTTCCACGTGGGTATCTCTGGCTGCTGAAGTAGACCCGAGGGTTTCTGATGCTCTGCTTTGACTTTAGCACAAGTCAAACACTTACTTACATACGTCGCAATGTGAGCCTTCATCTTTGGCCACCAATACATAACCCTGAGATCTTGATACATCTTGTCTGAGCCCGGGTGAATAGAATACTGAGACTTGTGCGCTTCATCCATCACAAGCTCTCGAAGATTACCATACAAAGGAACCCATACCCGTTCCAGAAAATAACGAAGGCCGTCAGATCTCTCCACAAGTTACTTTTCCATGCCCCGTAAGTACTCAGCCTCGATGTTCTCTTCCTTCAATGCCTCGATCTGAGCGGAACGAATCTGAGCAGGTAAACCAGAATGAATAGTAAGCTGCAGAGCGTGAACACGCTTAGGCTTCGTCTCCTTTCGGCTAAGTACATCAGCCACAACATTAGCTTTCCCCGGATGATACTTGATGGCACACTCATAATCATTCAAAAGCTCTATCCAATGACGTTGCCGCATATTCAACTCCTTCTGGCCGAAGATATACTGGAGACTCCTGTGATCGGTGTAGATGGTGCATTTGGTACCGTACAGAGAATGTCTCCAAATCTTCAACGCAAATACTACAGCCCCTAACTCCAAGTCATGAGTCGTATAATGTAACAACCCTCGGTAAAACCAACACTTTCATTTTACGACACCTTATTATATCTTAAAATATCCCAATATGTCTTATATTACACCCCGTATGTGAAAACCGAGCCGAAATAGGTTATAACATATAAAATAAATTAAAAACAAGAAAAATGGAGCTGAGGCGGGCCGCGACATCCTTTATCCTTAGTTTACGCGGGCGGTATCAGGGTTAAACCTGATATCATTGAAACCTTTAGTTCAGGCAGGCCGTGTAAGAGTCTTTGTTAGTTAACGCGGGCCGCGAGAGATCATGAAACGCGGAGACATCCTGAGCCGACACGTGTCGACATCGTGGCGGACCTAGCCATCGAATCAGCTAAGTTATAGTGTTGACCAGGGTTGACGTGGGCCGCATAACCCTGGCCTGTGTTTTACGCGGGCCGCGACAAGACTAGAATCAGGAACTATAAATAACAGGCATCAGTTTTCGTTTTCCGTCGCTCATTCTCAATTCTCAATCTCAAATTCTGAAGTAGTAGACATTATAGTAGAGTACTATACCCCTAATTAGCGAGGTTCTGCTCTGTTGTAAGTATTATAACCCTAGTTTCGTAATAGTTACGCTGCCCGATTGATTTAGGGTTCCGTAACAACTGTCGTGGTTCTGCCCGACGTAGTTGTTGGAATGCCGTCTCGGGGAGGGTATCATTAATATTTTCAAAGGGTTATGATACTAACCAATGTATATTTGTATAAATTATAGATTATATCCAGGAAACCCTTACGAAAAGCCTAAGATAGCAATGTGAGTTTATCCTTGTTTTGATAATCTTTTTGGTAATGTTTACCAAACCTTAAATGTTTTACTATGAAAATTAGCAGTGATTGAGTCTTTGTAGTTCTTCAATTACTGCCGGTATGTTGGGGTTTTGTATACAAAATGTACTACACTGTGAGTAGTAAGTCGAGGATGACAATACGTTACCATTGGACAATGAGTTAGCCAATGGGTAATATGACCCACAAGTCAGGGTTGACAGTACTAATGGAGTAATTGTGTAGACATAAACAATGTGATCGATCTCAATACTGTTCACTGTGACTTTTTATTTAAACTTGATTAAACTGGGATTCACTCACCAGTATTTCCGATTGACAAATATTTTTAAAACACGTTTCAGGTAACCCAATGTGATAGCCAACTAGTAAAAGCCAGCTGGAGAGCACTGAAGGCTTGGGATAATGTGGCTATAAAAGTTACCAAATAAACGATGTTTTAAAATTTAATAAAATAGGGTTTGTCCCTATAAATGTATTGTACTAAGAAACTTGGGTTTTACCCATGTGATTATTAATATTAAATGAGGTGGTTTTACTCTGATAAACATTTCCTAACTACGATCCTGATGTAAATTCCACTGCAAGATTAAATAACTGATACCACCGAAACTCTGAGATCACGTCCGCCCGTTCCCGGGAATCAGGGATCGGGGGTTGCGATAGAAGGTGGTATCAGAGCCTAGCCACTGGTCTGAGCCAAAGAAGTGTTCTGCTGACACTTAAAATTTTATATTTTGTGTTAGGAAATAAATTACGGAAATACGTGCATAACTGTAATTATTTGTTATGTGTTATTTGACTATTTGTTAGTTTTCAGTATGAGTGATCAAGGACCCTCAGACGTGAATCGTCAGTTATCTGATTCACCTAGGAGTGAAGGTACATCATCACAGCCTGCCCTTTCGGGGTATTCTGCTGATCAGGAGGAATGAATATTTGCCTTTAGAGCTCAATCTGAAGAGCCATTTCCTAATAAGAAACGAGGATGGTTCAGTAAAGAAGCTTTTGCTCATAGGAAGAGAATGCGAAAATTGCAACAGCAAAGAGCTTTAGCAGCTATTAAGCAAGAAACAGATGCCCATACGCAGGACATGCTTAATAGAAGCTTAGCTAATTTCCATATCATAGCCACAATTGCTGCTGACCCAAGTCTGGAACAACTAGTAGCTCCACAACCACAAAACCCAGAACAACCCATGGAGATAGAAAATCCAGAAAACCAAGTGGAGATGCATGACTTTAACCCAGGAGAAATTCCTAGGATACCTGCACCAAACCCCCTAGACCCGAATTATGACCCCTGGTGGGACGACAATAGGGACTTTGTGCAACGTTACCCTATTCAGGAATATCCACCCATACAGAATGTAGAAGCCTATCCAGGTATGGACCCTTTAGATCCCTATTACCATGATGAATACATTAGGGAGATTTTAGAGGATCCTTACCAATTTCAGGAACTGTCACCCCCATATCAGGAAACCGCACCCCAGATTCCAAACCCAGTCCGAGAACCTGCACCCCCAATGAGTGCAGAAAACGTACAAGAACTTAGGACTTTCGGGGAGGAAATTTTAGAAAGCAGTGAGAGAATGCGTCAGGTGGGAGAGCGTCTCGTATGGAAATACGATGAACGCAATATGGATTTTTGGATAAATCCATATCCGTGAATGTGAGAATGGAGGAAATGGTAGTAATAATAATAATAATAAAATAAAATAAAAATAAAATATGTGTGTACGGAGGCATATTACTATTAGTGTGATTCTATTTCTGTTGGTATTGTAATTTTATTTCAGTACTAGTGTGTAATAGATGCATAATAGTATATGAATAGAGTAAAAGTAGCAATGATCTACGTTTTTTACTAGATTGATTATCATATGATTAACTATATTAAGATGTTATTTGTGATATTAATATGGGGTAAATGTTTAAAATTCAGATGGCCGATGACGAAAATCAAGGAAATCTGAATAACGATAACCAGAGTAACATTAACATGGTTAATGAGAATCCAAGCATCAATAACAATGGAAATCAAGTGGATAATAGTGCTATCCAACACATAGTGGCACAAGGAATTATAGATGCAATGCCATTTATTCTTCAAACTGTTAAGGATGCTGATAATAAAAGTAAACATAGCAGTAAACGACCAATTGAACCAGAAAACAGTGTGAACAATGGACCAGTACTTCAAATGCATATTCCCAAAAGAAGAAGAACCATGCCTTATGGTTGTTCTTATAAAGAATTCTGGTCTTGTAAACCAATGGAATTCTCGGGCAATGAAGGGGCCATTGCTTGCTTTTAACATGTTTAAGAATGGATAGAAAAGACTGAGGCAGTCTTAAGAATAAGCAAGTGTGCTGAAGAAGATAAAATATTGTTTGCTTCTAACATGTTTAAGAATGCAGCACTAGAATGGTGGAACACTATCCTCCAATCAAGAGGAAGTGATAAAACTTACACTATGGAATGGGAAGAATTTTAGGACAAGGTAGAAAGAAAATTATGCCCACCTAATGAAAAAGAACAGATAGCAAACAAATTCCTAAACCTTAGGATGACTGGTGTGGATAGTAAGGGATACACTAAAATATTCTTTGAATATGCTAGAATAGTGCCAACTCTTGCTTCACCAGAACCAGTGTTAATATCCCGTTATATTTGGGGATTAATTGGGGAGATTAAACATGTTGTTAAGGCAGCTAGACCTCAAACTATAGAAGAAACTATAGAACTAGCCAATACCTTGACTTATGAGTTAGTCCGTACCCAAGAAGAGGATCAAAGGAAGAACCTAACCCAGAAATTGACTCAAGAATTTCGTTCTGGAAATTACAATCGTAGGAATATGGGTTCTACCTCTGCACCATACTGCAAGGTCTGCAAGAAAAAGCATTCGGGAAAATGCTCCATTCTCTGCAATTATTGCAATATGCCAGTGCACAAGGAAGAAAATTGCAGGAAGAAATCCAGTAATAGATTATGCTACAACTATGGAGAAAAAGGTCATATCAGACCAAACTGTCCGAAATTGGCCCCAGCTGCGAACAACAAAAATACTAAAAATGCTAGAACATTTGTTCTAACTGTAGAAGAAGCCAAGATGATCCCAGATGTTATAGCTGGTACATTTTTAGTTAATGATATATTTGCTAAAGTAATATTTGACTCTGGTGCGAACCAAAGTTTTATCAATACTTCGTTTTGCAAAATTCTAAATCATTCGTTAACTAAACTACCACAAAAATGTCTAGTAGAAACGGCTAACGGAGAAACTATTAGGATTTCTGAAATCTTGCAGGGAGCAAGAGTAGAAATTTTTAACCAAATGTTTATAGCAAACTTATATCCCATGAATCTGGCAGGATTTGATGTTGTTTTAGGAATGGATTGGTTGATAGCTAATAAAGCCAGTATTTTATGTGATCAAAAGTCAATTCAAGTAAATTCACCTAAAGGTAAAACGATCACAATTAAAGGAGATAAGCCCTCTAGATCACAAAATTCATATCTGTGATGAAAACTGCAAGTTGTATAAGAAAAGGTTCTATAGTGTATTTGATTTCTATAATCACTAACACTAAAGGAAAGGATTTAAAAGATATTCCAGTAGTATCTCAGTTTTCAGATGTATTTCCAGAAGAATTACCAGGACTACCGCCAGACAGAGAGGTTGAATTCAGAATTCACCTACTACCAGGAACATCACCGATTGCCAAAGCACCCTACCGTTTGGAACCTGCAGAAATGCAAGAATTGAAGAAACAATTAGATGAATTGTTGGAGAAAGGATTTATACAGCCAAGTTCGTCGCCATGGGGAGCGCCGATATTATTCATTAAAAAGAAGGACGGATCAATGCGTATGTGTATTGATTACTGTGAATTAAACAAAGTCACGATTAAGAATCGGTACCCATTACCAAGAATCGATGATCTGTTTGATCAACTGCAAGGAGCTCGATTTTTCTCTAAAATCGATTTAAGGTCAGGATATCATCAATTAAAAGTACAGGAAAAGGACATTCCTAAAACCGCATTTAGAACAAGGTATGGACATTATGAATTTACTGTCATGCCATTTAGTTTAACCAATGCCCCAGCTGCATTTATGGACACGATGAACCGAATATGTAAACCATATTTGGATAAATTCATAATTGTTTTTATAGATGATATTCTAATTTACTCTAAGAGTAAAGAGGATCATGCAAAGCATTTGCACGCACTTTTAAGTCTATTAAGAAAAGAAAAACTTTATGCTAAGTTTTCAAAGTGCGAATTTTGGTTAGAACATGTACAATTCCTTGGACACCTAGTCAATCATGAAGGAATTCATGTAGATCCAACCAAGATTGAAGCAATTACTAAATGGAAAACCCATGAGTCACCAACCGAGGTTAGAAGTTTCTTAGGATTGGCCGGTTATTATAGAAGATTTATTCAAGATTTTTCTAGAATAACCATTCCTTTAACTAAGTTAACCTGTAAATCTGTTAAGTTTGAATGGGGAGTAAAACAAGAAGAAGCCTTTAGAATTCTTAAGCAAAGATTAACCCATACACCCATACTAGCATTACCAGAAGGAACTGAAGACTTTGTAGTCTATTATGATGCTTCTAAATTAGGTTATGGATGTGTATTAATGCAACGACAAAAGGTTATAGCTTACGCATCTAGACAGCTTAAGAATCATGAAGAGAATTATTCAACCCATGATTTAGAATTAGGAGCTATAATTTTTGCTCTCAAGATTTGGAGACATTACCTTTACGGTAGTAAGTTTACCATCTTCACTGATCATAAGAGTTTAAGGTATATTTTCAAACAAAAGGAGTTGAATATGAGACAAAGACGCTGGATGGAGATGCTTAGTGACTATGATTGTGATATCCAGTATCATGAAGGAAAAGCAAATGTAGTGGCAGATGCTTTAAGCCGAAAGTATCAAGAAAAGCCAAGAAGGGTACGTTCTCTTAAATTAAATCTGCAAATAGATTTAAATGATCAAATAAGAGAAGCACAAGAATCAGTAATCAAGGATGATTCTGAAAAATTAAAAGGTATGCTAAAAGAATTAGAACAAGGAACATATGGAATTTGGAGATTCCATGAAAAGAGAATGTGGATACCTAAATTAGGAAACCTACGTCATCGCATATTAGAAGAAGCCCATAAATCTAAGTATACGATGCATCCAGGAAGTGATAAAATGTACCAGGATTTAAGGAAAAATTTATGGTGGATAGGAATGAAGAAAGACATAGCAACCTACGTTTCTAAATGTTTAACTTGTTCACAAGTCAAAGCTGAACACCAGAAACCCTCAGGTTTGTTACAACAATTAGAAATGCCGGTGTGGAAATGGGAATTGATAACAATGGATTTTGTTACTAAATTACCCAAAACAAAGAAAGGAAATGATACAATCTGGGTGATTGTAGATAGGCTAACTAAGTCAGCTCATTTTCTACCAATGAAGGAAACAATTAGTATGGAACAATTATCTAAATTGTATGTAAATGAAATTGTTTCTTTACATGGCATTCCTTTATCAATTGTTTCTGATAGGGATGGTCGATTTACCTCTCATTTTTGGTCAAGTTTCCAAAAGGAAATGGGAACCAAGTTAAAGTTAAGCACAGCTTATCATCCTCAAACGGACGGACAAAGCGAAAGGACAATTCAGACAATGGAAGACATGCTTAGAGCTTGTGTAATTGATTTCGGAGGTAATTGGGACGATCACTTACCTTTAATAAATTTTTCTTATAATAATAGTTACCACACGAGTATAAATGATGCACCATTCGAAGCACTTTATGGACGAAAGTGTCAAACCCCAATCTGTTGGGCAGAAATTGGGGAAAAGCAACTATCTGGACCTGAGATAGTGCAAGAGAAAACCGACAAGATTATCCAAGTTAAGGAACGACTAAAAGCAGCACGTGATCGACAAAAGAGTTATGCTAATAACCGACGTAAGCCATTGGAATTTCAAATAGGAGATAAAGTCTTGTTAAAAGTCTCTCCTTGGAAAGGAATAGTAAGATTCATCAAACGGGGAAAGCTAAGTCCCAGGTATGTTGGACCTTTTGAAATTATTAGAAGAATTGGACCTGTAGCCTATCAGCAACTGCCAGAGGAAATGGCAGGAATACATAATGTGTTTCACGTATCTAATCTCAAAAAGTGTTTAGATGACGAATCACTGATAGTAACTCTTAAGGATATAGAGGTAAATGAACAACTTAAGTTTGTAGAAAGACCTCTACAGATTGAAGACAGGAAAGTCAAGAATCTCAAACACAAGAGAGTAGTTTTAGTCAAAGTGAAGTGGGACTCCAAAAGAGGACCTGAGTACACATGGGAGCTCGAATCAGAAATGCAAAAGAAATACCCGCATTTGTTTCAATAGATCTCAAGGACGGGCTCTAAAATAAGGTGGGGAGAATGTAACAACCCTCGGTAAAACCAACACTTTCATTTTACCACACCCTATTATATCTTAAAATATCCCAATATGTCTTATATTACACCCCGTATGTGAAAACCGAGCCGAAATAGGTTATAACATATAAAATAAATTAAAAACAAGAAAAATGGAGCTGAGGCGGGCCGCGACATCCTTTATCCTTAGTTTACGCGGGCGGTATCAGGGTTAAACCTGATATCATTGAAACCTTTAGTTCAGGCGGGCCGCGTAAGAGTCTTTGTTAGTTAACGCGGGCCGCGAGAGATCATGAAACGCGGAGACATCCTGAGCCGACACGTGTCGACATCGTGGCGGACCTACCCATCGAATCAGCTAAGCTATAGTGTTGACCAGGGTTAACGCGGGTCGCGTAACCCTGGCCTGTGTTTTACGCTGGCCACGACAGGACTAGAATCAGGAACTATAAATAGCAGGCATCAGTTTTCATTTTCCGTCGCTCATTCTCAATTCTCAATCTCAAATTCTGAAGTAGTAGACATTATAGTAGGGTACCATACCCCTAATTAGCGAGGTTCTGCTCCGTTGTAAGTATTATAACCCCAGTTTTGTAATAGTTACGCTGCCCGATTGATTTAGGGTTCCGTAACAACTGTCGTGGTTCTGCCCGACGTAGTTGTTGGAATGCCGTCACGGGGAGGGTATCATTAATATTTTCAAAGGGTTATGATACTAACCAATGTACATTTGTATAAATTATAGATTATATCCAGGAAACCCTTACGAAAAGCCTATGATAGCAATGTGAGTTTATCCTCTTTTTGATAATCTTTTTGGTAATGTTTTACCAAACCTTAAATGTTTTACTATGAAAATTAGCAGTGATTGAGTCTTTGTAGTTCTTCAATTACTGCCGGTATATTGGGGTTTTGTATACAAAATGTACTACACTGTGAGTAGTAAGTCGAGGATGACAATACGTTACCATTGGACAATGAGTTAGCCAATGGGTAATATGACCCACAAGTCAGGGTTGACAGTACTAATGGAGTAATTGTGTAGACATAAACAATGTGATCGCTCTCAATACTGTTCACTGTGACTTTTTATTTAAACTTGATTAAACTGGGATTCACTCACCAGTATTTCCGACTGACAAATATTTTTAAAACACGTTTCAGGTAACCCAATGTGATAGCCAACTAGTAAAAGCCAGCTGGAGAGCACTGAAGGCTTGGGATAATGTGGCTATAAAAGTTACCAAATAAACGATGTTTTAAAATTTAATAAAATAGGGTTTGTCTCTATAAATGTATTGTACTAAGAAACTTGGGTTTTACCCATGTGATTATTAATATTAAATGAGGTGGTTTTACTCTGATAAACATTTCCTAACTACGATCCTGATGTAAATTCTGCTGCAAGATTAAATAACTGATACCACCGAAACTCTGAGATCGCGTCCGCCTGTTCCCGGGAATCAGGGATCGGGGGTTGCGACATATAATTCTTCTCGTGTACCTTCAACTGACGAGAAGCATAAGCTATCACCTTCTCGCGTTGCATCAACACGCAACCGAGACCCTGAATCGATGCATCACAATAAACCACGAAATCCTCGGTACCCTCTGGTAGAGACAAGATCGGTGCGCTGCATAGTTTCTGCTTCAAGAGTTGGAAAGCATCCTCCTGTTTCGTTCCCCAAGAATAAACAACGTTTTTCTGCGTCAAAGAGGTGAGGGGTTGAGCAATCTTCGAGAAATCCTGAATAAACCGACGATAGTACCCTGCAAGACCAAGAAATTGTCGCACCTCCGAAGGATTCTTCGGTGCCGCCCAATTCCTAATAGCGTCAATCTTGGCAGGATCCACATGTATCCCCATCTCGTTGACAATATGCCCAAGAAAGTGTACTTCTCGAATCCAGAAATCACACTTAGAAAACTTCGCGTAAAGCTGCTCCTTCCTTAGGAGCTCCAATATCAGACGCAAATGTCGCTTGTGGTCCTCCTTGCTCTTGGAGTAGATCAAGATGTCATCGATGAAGACAATGACAAAGTCGTCGAGATACGGCTTGCACACACAGTTCATGAGATCCATGAAGACCGCTGGTGCATTAGTCAATCCAAACGGCATGACCAAAAACTCATAGTGGCCATACCGCGTCCGAACGCCATTCTGGGAACATCCTCCTCTCTAACTCATACCTGATGATAACCCGACCTTAAGTTGATCTTGGAATAAACACTTGACCCTTGCAGCTGGTCAAACAGGTCGTCGATATGGGGTAAAGGATGACGGTTCTTGATCGTCACCTTGTTGAGCTCGCGATAATCTATGCACATCCGAAAGGACCCATCCTTCTTCTTTACAAACAGAACTGGTGCTCCCCAAGGCGAAGAGCTAGGACGGATAAAACCCCTATCCAACAGCTCTTGGTGTTGGTTTGACAACTCCTTTAACTCCCCTGGCGCAAGACGATAAGGAGCACGAGCAATCGGGGCTGCTCCTGGCACGAGGTCAATTCTTCGAGACATGGGTCGGGACAAATTCGGGCACAAGACAGCCAACTCATGCGACTACTTCGCGTATGCTTCAATCTCGGATCCCACCATCTTCAGATCATAATACTCGTTCTCCAATTTCTGAATCTCATCGCGAGGACAATACTCCTCCCTGATCAACTCCTTAAAGTCGTCCCAAGTAGTGGCGTTCGCCGCCTCGATACCCAACAGCTGAACCTGGGCATTCCACCATGTCAGGGCACCATCCTCGAGTGTGCCCGTAGCATACTTCACTCTGTCCCCAACAGGACAGTTACACATCGCGAATACGGACTCCGCCTTCTCGAACCAGCGCAGGAGTCCTACAGCCCCTTCAGTCCCACTGAAGGTCTGCGGCTTACAATCCATGAAGGTTTTGAACGTGCAAACAGGTGGATGGTGCGGATTTTGCTGCACCGGTTGACCTATCAACGAAAGGACATATAACAAACAAGTAAGACTCAAGCATACGAAACAAGGGATAAGAGTGTTTAGTACATATCGTACCAGCCTGATAAGACGCTAAGGCTTCAGCCACGCGAGTGTTGATGAGATCGGTTAACTCAGCTTGAGTCATAGCAATATGGCCACGTCCACCACCGCGGCCTCCACCGCGTCCTCCACGTCCACTCATGATTCTATACAAGTAAAGGAAGGATTCAAAAAGCAAGTTCAAGTAGGAGTCAAGCATTACTATGACCTCCTATAGACTACCGAGTTCTATCATAGCATCAACTAACAGAGCGGAATCCTTTTCACACTTGTCAAGTTTCACTGGGACTCACATGCACCCCACATTATTATTATGTGTGCACCCATAATAATAACTCAGTTTGCATGTTTATCTCAGTTCCTCCTAACTCGTGTTAAAAGGTTTCCCCGAATTCAAGCAACAAAGCAAATGACATCTTAACCTAGATCATGAAAGTTCAAGGAGTATCCAACATAACATGGGATGTTAACATATAAGTTCATACGGTAGTGCCAAGTGTGTATTCACGTGTGATGCTGACTAATAGCAAATACTAGAGATACTGCGCAATAGTAAACAAGAGACGAACCTTGCAATCTGGAGCTGAGTGTCATGGTCGATTTCAGATCTGTTCGGTTATAGTCAGGTTTTATGAAAACGTTTTAAAACCAAGTTCACTATAACCTGGCTCTGATACCAAACTGTCACACCCCCAAATTACCACCCAGGGAATGTCCCTGATAGGCCTGTGACGTACCGACAAAGAGCCACTAATTACAAGGAACCATACAAATTTTCAAAATAAAATTCTCAAGTTTTAATAAAGAAAACACCAATCACGAGTTTAAATGTAAACCAGTATGTTCAGCGGAAGCAAGTAATAAACCAAAGTTAAGTTATTCAAAAAAAACAATGTATAATAGTAATAATAATCACATGAGTCCCTCCAGTCGCCCCATGACCACTCCTGCTCCTCCAGACAGCAAGTTTCCAAAACCAAGATACCTAACGACCTGCGAGCATGCAACAAGAGTATCAGACAAAGCGGGCGAGTTCACAGTTTATGAAAACGTTTGTTACCAAGTGTTTATTCCAGTTCATTAACAAATGCAAAAGTAATATTGATAATATCTCGATATTGAACAAGACGGCTCCTGATGTATGTTTTGCACGTTCCCCAGTGCTCCTATCAAAACACTAGGCCCGACTGGGTAATTAGTTCACAACCGTCCTCCTTGGTACGGTGTGAGGGTGCCAAACCTAAGTAGCGCTACCAACTAATACCCCGCTACCTCCCTGGTAACAAAAGATGGGACTTAAGAATGATAGAATGAGATTATTATCCAATATATACCAGTTTTTACTCAAAAGACTTATCCCTCCCCGGGATACCCACTGACTGTCCCAACCACCGGGACGCATGCTCAAAAGTAGTGAACTCACCTTTGATTTGCTCGGTAGGATTATCTACGAGTCTACCAGTTGATCAAGTATGTCCTAAAGGAGTTACCGATAACAGTCAGTCATACTTGTATGTAAGTCACAGTTTTCGTATTCAACAAGTTCACATATTCATTAACCTCATATAACACATCTACTGTACAAATAACACATGCATGTAATTGATATTTTAGAAATCACTTTGTTCACACTGAGTCATCGAATATTCACTTCCATGTAGTGGTTCCAACAACTTTACACACATTCACAATTTCCTACTTATACTTCAAGTCCACATATTTATCATGTGACGCCCAATTACGTAGACAGACCTGAGTAAGACAAATCCCACTCCTTCCAAACCGGGTCCATTTGCTGCTGTAACCCCTTACGCAGCCCATTAGTCCATCTTAACTCAACACTTTTGTTACGTACCTTCAATTACAAAGTGTGATCCATTCTACAATACCCGACCCACTTATATGGCACCAGTTTAACACTAATCAAATGAGTGTGTAACAACATACCCGGCCTGTTAAGGCATTCGGCCCACTTACACAAACAATTACAACCCACTAATTAAGCACACATATAGTATTATCGGTCCCATCCCAATCCTCCCACAAACAATGCTAAAACTGTTTCACCTATCAAAGTCGTTGCATGCTAATTATTTCCCTGACAACCATATGACATCCTAACTCTCAATTAAGCATCACATAACAGAATCAGTAACAACATGATATTCTTTTCATTGTTAAAATCCCTAACCTAGCACATTAATATGCTGGAAACTATCAACAATCCTCTTATAGATCACCCCTTAGTTACCAGTTTAAGAACATAACCATGCGACCCTAACACCAACCCTCCTAGTAATCATGCAACATTCACTGTGACAATATTTAATAAATCAACATATATTCATCGCTGCAGTTTTAATACATAAACATTAATAAATTTCCTTGCGGATTCATTCGACATCAACCACCAGGTTCCTTAGCACTTTAATAGCATGTATCCTACACTTTGATTAATCATGCAAGAACATAATATGATTTTTCTCACGTTTACAATCAGCCATACAACTCACATAACACAACGAACAATTAAAGGTTAACATAAACATGTACCTATTAATCGAAAGGGTTTGAACAATAAGCTGTTAACTCGAAGGGGGGGGGGTATATGCCTGCCGTCGCCAATCAGTAGAGAAAATAGGGTTTGATGTGATGATAATATTAGGTGTATCAAGGGGTTACGTATCATAATATGGTAGTGCATAAATGGGCTTTGGGCCGGTGATCAAAGCAACATTATGTAATTTCATAATATTAGGTGCATCAAGTGGGGGCCGATGATTAAAGGCTTTGGACCGAACATAATATGATTTTTCTAATTAAATTTCACAAGGTGTGTAATGGGCTTGATTAGCCCATGTCCATGTTGTACATTTAGTGGTCCGTGTGTAATGTAAATTAGTGGCCCAAATGCACACGGCCCAAAGGGTTTAGGTTTTCTAAATCAGTTTCACGACACGCGGTACTCAAGAAAGGTTAATTAGTTAAACGCACATAATCATGTATAGTTAGTCAGTTAAATGTACGTAATCATGTAGTGGTGCACAAAATAGGCAGATAAACATAGAAGCACACGCTAAAAGTTGTGGGCCCAAGTAATGCTAACCTTAATTATTCGGGTTGTCACACATAGTCAAGATAGCGTTGCATGATTCTAGGGATTCGATACCTAGGTAGTCTTTTCTCATCATATTTGATTTAGACTTTGCTCCCAAGTTTGTGTTTGTTTTACGTTGCTTGTCTTGTTTGCCACTTTCTAAATTAATTAGGTTTTTAGTTAATCATCAAAACAAACTTAAAAATTGACTTTATATTTGACAACGGTTTATTATTTAGAGTTTGCATATAGTGTCCACGGGTTGATATCCGGTCTTACCATCTACACTACACTGCGACCGGTGCACTTGCCGATTGTGTGTGGTTTAGTTTGCGATTCCTTTTTAAAACTTGTTCGAAATTAATAGATAAATTTTCACACATCATTTAAGTTAGTATTTTCTTTCATCCCCATGTATGTAGTATAAGGGAAGTATGTCTTTATAAATAATCTTACTACATATTGGTCCAAACTTTGAAAGTTTTTTTTATATTTCAAATGTAAGACAAAGGTTCATTAAATCTGTAGGGGGTCTCTAATCGTATATGTGACGCATCTATATTAAAGTAACCATGTTCATTATTACTGATTATATATTATACAACTAGAGAAAATGTCACTTGGACAAGGTATGCATTTATTTTATATTTATAAAATTCGAAAAAAAATTTGGAATCTATTGACAAACATATATAACAGTTTTAAGTTCCACTCATCGGACTTGGTTGTATTTCTAGTTCATGTCCTAAAAACAAACTTTACATCTCATTACATTCCATGAACACATTATACATGATAAATTGATAACTTTTAGTGCATACAAAACATATTGAAAATGTTGTGAAATGTTTTTTTATTACAAGATTATCATTATTTCAATTTTATTAAAAACATTATTAGCATGTCTAATATGATGGTATGTTATATTGATAATTGTATAATAGTTTCTATGGATATTTGTGAATGTTATTATAGTCTTGCTAACGTTGTATATATTTGAAATGCTTGGGTTAAAAAGGCATATATATGTATATAAAATATACATGTGATAGGTTATATTGTGATACGCTAATACATAAATTATGTATTTCTTTTAAGTGATGAACACATCTTATTTCATTACTTTTTATCATAACATATTTTACTTGGTGACATGTTATAAAGTCATGCTTTTTATATTCTAGCTTTATGTATAAACCGTGTCCCATATGTTATAACTTTTGAAAAAGAACATCAAAATTACCAAATTTGCGGTATATGATAACACGTTATAAACATGACTAAATTGTGATCAAGATTTATTTATAATATGGCATTGGAAGAACTACCTAAAGCTTATTATGATTTATTGAAAGCTTGTAAGTATTTAGACTCATAAATCTTAATGATTCAGTCATATAATTGATGTTATGTGATATGTAATGAAACGAGGTTGAATAAAACCATTTTCATTGTATAACCACAAATATGCTCTTGAACTAGCAAGATTGTTAAAGTCTATGGTTTGAAACGACAACCATGAAAGTTGTGTGGTTCTAATTCACTCCCTAAAGTGAATGTTATGATATAATGATTAGTGTAAAGGTCACACTCATGACTAAGGATATTGTAATGATGCTACTATGAAAGTTTAGTAGTCATAACGTTTAAAGTTTTTGATCATAGAAATTGAGAAAATCATAATAATACTCATGTTAACAATGAGTTCAACCATGTTAATAATGTCATGATTATACAATGATCCATGTATAGGTTGTGATCATGGTAAATGAGGAAAGTGCAATGATCCTCATGTTAATAATGAGTCGACCATGTAATAATGAAATTGTCCACAAGAAGTGGTGCATTAAGGGAGTGAATATACGAGAATAAAATACGGGAAACATGTTATAAGATAAATTTTGAAATAATAATACATTATTCTCTCGTATTTTCTGTCGTGTATTAGACAAACAAGAGTGCACATATATGGTCATAAACCAGAAGTTTAAGGACCATAATTATTTAATTAGTTGGCACGACCGGTTAGACCACACCGAGTATTGATGATGGGAAATGTATTAAAGAACCATATCTTCTTGATAGTTAAACATGCATGTTGCTCTCAGTGGAAATTAACTATTTCCCAGCTAAAGTAGCGTATGAATCTCTAAATATTCTGGAAATGTTAAAAGGATTTGTATGTATCCTAACATGAAACCATTTAGTATTTTGAAATAGACGCATCGTCTAAATGGTTATCAAGTTCGCAACTTAAAGTACTGATCCGTTTATGGCTTAGCTGATAAGATAGCAAGCATATTATTCCAGATTGGCACATTTATTTTGTATATAATGATGAATTTGATTTCCATGTTATTAATGATCATTAGCATAAGTTTTAATGTTGAGACGATCACCTAAACGTCTACAAGTGATTGAAAACCAATTGATCATAAGAGCAAAAGGTTCATGTTTATATTTAATTTTACATGTATTCACATCAAGCTAACAAGTTATCATATTTCTTCCCCGTTATAGTTGGTTTTGGTGAGGAACCTAATTTGTCCCTTCAAAGGTTTTTGGTTATATGGCATGAATATTTAAATTCATCCACCACACCACACAAAGATAGGAACTCTAAAAAGGTTGAGAATATGTTGGGCATAATTAGTTGTCTATGATTAAATATTTAATGCCATTAGTAAGAGATTTATTTACGGCTCATTGTTTTTCAATTTAGTGAATGAATGCTCCCAACATTCGGGGGAGATAAAAGCAGGTGCAAAGTGAAAAGTGGAATGAATTATCATATTATCTTGATCCTCAAACTATAAACCATGAACCAGAAGTTCAAAAGATAATTCATTTACCAATATAAAAGAATAAAATATCAGACGAGTTCATTGACCTAAAAAGAGTGAAAAAGTAAGTCACATAACCAACTGCTTTTGTCCTAGAAATACAACCACACATTTGTAATGAGTCTATTACACGCCTGAAGCATGGTAGACTAGTTTATTCCAATAATGAAGTTCCTCAAAAATTGAAGCAAGTAATTAAGATGGTCAAGTCGAGGTTATAGTAATAATATCTCCTGAAGAGATATTAGACATGATGGTTCTAAAAGAACCTCAGGTACCTGATAATAAAGAGCTCTTAGTAAATTATATCATGTCCAGAAATGTATGGAATCAAAACAAAAATCGATGTTGTTATACTTTTGTATATAATATAGCGCTTGAAATGATGAAATAACGATGATCAAGATTTAAAACTTGCCCGTGAATAAATACAAAGAAATGATTTGCCAAAATGGAAAGACGCAAATAAGGGCAGAGTTGAATTCTCTATTGAAATGGAAAGCTTTCAGGACTAGCAGTCCATACAACAGAAGTTGCAAAAATTATATCAATTAGGCCTTTTATGTGAATCAAGAATTTATAGCACAAGGATTCCGCAAAGACCTATGATTAATTACGATAAGATATATTTATCCTGTGGTGGATGAAATAGCTTTCTAGTATTTAATTAGTCTAGTAATATAAAGAGAGAATTGATATGCATCTTATGAATGTTATGCATCACTTGAAACTGAAAGCTACATGAAAGTGCAGAAAGATTTAAATTATGTAATTCATGTAAAGTAAGTTCTCGAGAACAATGTGATCACTGTATTTAGATTTGAATACTTTATGATTATTTTACATGTTGGATATAAGTGGAACTCCTAAAGAGTTTCCTAAGGTAGTTGAGTGCTTAAAAGTTAATTGAAACATCTTAATGATATTTCTTGTGCACCAATAGATATACATAGAAGAAACTGTACTCGGTGATTTTGATATTTCAATAAATAAAGAGAAGGTACAATTTGGATTTTGAAGATAAGACAACTCCTAAAGAGTGTGCACATACACCTATGTGGAAAGAAGTTTGTGATTTATTATAAATATCTAAGAGTAGATATGAAAACCTCAAGAAATGTTCTACAAAGTTTACAAGATATGTATGTACTAAAATAGGCAAGTTGATTGTGATATAAGACTCACTGGTGAGCTTAGAGATGAGAAATACATATGGTGTAGTTGGTCCATGTGTTTTCATTAAAAAATAATATGATGTTTACACAATATATGTTGGAATTGTCATTGACTCTCCTGACGAGATCAAAATGAGCTCAAATATTAAAGCAATAATTTCCAAACTATAGATGGTATTGCAAATTTATGGCTCAATATGTAGAACAAGCAATTGTATTATTATCCATCAATCATAATATATGTAGAAGATGGTAGACATTTTCATACGGACAAAGTTTATGGTGTAAGTACATTTAATGATGTCCAGATAGTTGATATAGAAAATAACTCTTATCATGTCGTACCAAAGAAGCAAAGATCATTGTCTAGAAGTACCATAGTTAAATGCAAACTGTATTAATATATCTTGCTAGTTATTCACGAACATATATTATGAATTTATTGACAAGATATAACTGGTGTACAATGAGGAGATAATGTAATGGGTAAAACTTATGTTTTCTATACTCTTAAGAAACAAACAATATGGGTTCATATTTTACTAACCCATCAACAAGTTTGGTTAGTTTTGTAAATGCAGGGAATGTGACAAAACACATTCATGGATCTTAAGGTATCTACTTACAAAAGGAGGCAACTAGAGAAGATTATATATCAATTTTCATTAAATGATTGCACATCAAGGGATCAAGCGACAAATCACATACTATAAAAGCTTTTAGCAACCTTCATAGAAGATTGGCATCTGTTACTTATATGATACATATTATAATGAGGGGGAGTTTTACACAAGTTGCATTTGTTTTCCTTCACTAAGTTTAATCCCATTGGGTTTTCTTAGTAAGGTTTCAATGAGACAACATACCTGATCCAAAAGTATCAGGGGGAGACAATACGCGCTGCACACTTTTTCCCTTAGCTGAGGTTTTTGTCCCACTGGGTTTTCCTGGCAAGGTTTTTAACGAGGCAGCATATCCAAGCATATTAAAAGAATAATGTATCCCTTGCTTTTATCACATGTGGTTAGTCAAGAGGGAGTGTTATGAATATATTATTTATTAGTGACTATCCACATTACAACTCCCATATCACATTTATGTTTGTATCAATGTCATAGTGCCTATATATATTGGCATTTGTATATGATGTTTATATTAACGAAAATAATTCTCATTCTCTTATTTTCCATGTTCTTGTTCTCTACATGATCTATATAGTCTTGTTCTCTAATTTTATTATAGTTGTATATTGGTTGCTAATAGACCGTTGTTTTACAACACTACACAAGTTTTCTCATGTTTCTAATATGAATTACTTTTTAGAGAATTTTATATATGCATCTCAAAGCTCACATAATATTATGTTCATAAAAAAAGAGTAAAGTACAATTTTCATCCCTGTGGTTTACACTAGATCTCACATACAACCTTTGTTTGCCAATTCAACCATACTTGTCCCTGTGGTTGTCAATTTCAATCAATTACATCCCTGTTAACCGTTAGTCAATGGTTAGTTGACCGGGGCAAGAGTGTCTTTTACCTTATAATTTCAAGGAAATTTGGTCATTATGCTCTTTATAACCCTAAAAGCAGTATTCTTCCAGATCTGGATATCTTCTTCCTAATCTAAAACAACCCATCCACCTTCTTCAACTCAAATAAAAAAACCCAAATCGACAAACCTTTGCCAAGTTTTTTTGGTAACTACCACCATCAACACCTACAACTACCTATCATCACCCCCTGCCACCACCGCCTCCACCCGGCCCACCACCATCACCACTGCCACCACCTGACCCACCACCATCACCCCTTCACTTAAAATCTCAAATCCCCCACCGCCATCATTCATCTATGTTTTCTCCAACATAAAAAAAATCATTAGTCATCCGATTCATGAATTCTATTCAGTCTCTTTAGTAATTCATCAAAATTTTACTGCTTTTGACAATAATTACTCACACACATTGAAGCAATTCGAAACGCGGTAACGTAGGAAAAAAATTGGGAATGTATCAGCGATTTGATGTATGAATAGAGTTGTGGAGTTCTTAAGATATTTCTGTACGAATTTGGTGGTTAGGGTTCTCTGTAACTGAGGAAAAAGATTAAAATTGTGTGCCTCGTTCATCACATTATAATTATTATATAGCTAGGAGTAGGATCAAATACAAACCATATTTCATATACAAACTGTAAGAAACATTTAAAAAGTGTCATATGGAAACCAACTAATTATAGAGAAATTGTAAAATAATAACCTAAATAATATCAATTATATTGAATTCCCTATAATTATGCTAACACACAATTAAATCTTTATTTGAATCTTCCTTTTGTTTTCAATGTGCTGATATAATTCTTCATAAAGAAAAGTATTGATATCATTCACATATGTTCTAAAATCAATTATCTTGATTAATTTTTATGTGCTAATATAATTGAAAAGTGCTACTTTTATGTATGTATTGTTTTAATATATGCTAATTTAATTTTTTAAGTGCTAGGATCTGTTCTCACGGTTTGTGTCACACCCTGACTTTTGCGGAAGCGTGATTTGGTGTGACTTGCTTAATATCATTGCATTCAACCATAACAAACATCTATATGATAAAATCATGATGTCATCCATAAATTAAGTTTCAAAACATTACAATCGTCATTGTTTAACCACAAACCAAGACTTCAATCTCAAGGTACAATATCAATAAGTTTTAGATCCATAAGGACTTCGCAAAAGACGCTAACAAACTAGGTTTCGAGCCATGTATCTTATCCAAGATAAAATACATAACCCAACCTTTCAACTTCGGATGACATCTTTCATTAGAGACATGACTTGTAAACTTCAACGCCCGCAAGATCCATACTTAATTTTCCTGAAATACATGTAGTTTGAAAACATCAACAAAAGTTGAGCGAGTTCATGTGTTTAGTATGTGTGCACAAATAAACTTTTATAATCATTGTAAGTATGTATGTTTTGTAACCCTGGTATGAAAGCAAATAAGGAACAGATCAATTAATGTGTAGCTAATACATTAACATGTGTGAACTGGTGCAGGAAGGCTCAAACCTTTGCGTATTTCATACCGGGCCTCCCGGCTGGAACGACATAGTCACCACATGCGGTCAACTCGCGGACCCATGGATGGGCTCGCAACACCCAAATAGATATATCACTCATGCCCCTCGGTCCTTAACAAGGATTAATGGTCTCAAGATAACGCCTACCCATTCACATGATCTAACAGTATTTTCCTTAGCTAACCATACCATTTATAATCGTAATCATTTGTAACATTTATTTCACCCCCGAAGTTATAAAAATTGAAAACAGTGAAAAGAAAAGGGGGACATGAACTCATGGTTTTGCGTTCTTCGAAACCAATTGCAACTCAAAGCTCCTTCTAGTGTACCCGACTACCTACAACGTACTACGGTCTATGAGACGAGCGGGTCGTGCCTTGACTTAAAATTAATTAGTGTCTTTGAGTTACGTTTCTTTGTGTCTTCGATATTATCCCAAGTTATATAATTATTTGTTAAAATAATAAATATTTTAACTTAAATAATATTTATTAAATTTTGGAATGATTGTTAGAACAATATTTTAACTTGTTACTTTTCATGCGTTCATACATGTATATCCTTCCCAAGGATGGGTGTAATCGTATTCGTATACTTGTATATTGTTGCCATGTATTGGTGTCGTATTCCGGTGTGTATTTATACGTACGAAAATACGTATTTCCTGTAATTATTAAGTATCCTTATACTTAATTTTGTATAAATTTTTCTGGAATAATATCTTTAATAGAAATTCATCAATATATATTTCCAAAATATATACTTTAAGAAATATTACCAAGAAAAATTATTTATAATTTTCCTTTGGCAAAAATATTTGTATTTTCATATAAGTTCCAAAAATAATATATTTTCAAGTCTAACTTGGAAAACATATATAAAACTTATTTTTCTCCAAAAATAATATATTTCATGTTTATTTGAGAAAATATATTTCTTCCAAAAATAATATACCTTCTAATAACTCCAAGAAAATATTTATATTTTTATTTGCCAAAAATAATATATTTTCTCCATGTCAAAAATAATATATAAATTTGTAATAATTTGTGAAAATCACATTTTCGTTCACTTGGTGTCCAAAATATTGTTTTCCAAAATATACTTCTAAATAAATTTTCCGGAATATTTTGTAAGTTATATTCCTTCGTTCGGTTCCTCTCATATTTTTGGGTATTCTTTGTATATTTATTCCTTGGAATTTTGGTAATATTTTGGATTGTAATTTTTGGTATTCTGATGAGTTACATTATTTCAAGTCCTAAAATAATATAACTAATACACATAATATACAAATAATCACACACATGGTGACTTCTAAATATATATTTCCTAAATACATATTTAGTCACTTTTATTTATAAAAACCAACCTCCAATATTTATGATTTTTGTAACAAAGTTTATGGCAAACTTTATGTAAAAATTCATGGTTTAAAATACACTTGTAAATATTTGTTTAGAAATATTTTTTTTAAGTGTTTAGTTTTTAGATAAAAATTGTCATAGTTTCCCCTAAAAATAGAGGTTTTCATACCTTGAAGGCATATCATTTTCTTTTGTAAATCAACACAATCAATAATAAACAATCTACACTTACCAATTTTACAAAAAAAAACAAGCATAAACTACCACTTCATGAACTTGAAAATTTACAAAAACTTGTAGTAACTTACTAGTGTATTTAGTAAGTCTTGTTACCCTTTAAAGTGTGGTTGATTCTTTAAAAACATCATTTTTTTAAGAAAATGGTTCTTTACAACTTATAATCACATTTTCTAAAAATGTTTCTTCATGGATTTTTCTTGTCACGTATGTGCTTCTACACTTTATTAATCACCAAAAATGAGGTTTATTTATTTAAGAACCAAGATTAAGTAAAACTTGTATTTTTAACTTGGTTTCTTGAAAAATCATCCTTGAAATTTTAGATCTACAAGACTTACAACTCACTTTAATCATCATTTTACAAGAAAACAATATATTCTTTCAGGTTCATGTCTTTCATGAGGATGATCTATTAATCTTTAACATTTTCATCCTCTCATCTTGCTATATTATGTTTTTAATAATGATCTAGCAAGATCATATGATGATCTACATCATTTACATAAGAAATCAACAATCAACAAGTAAATCAACACATAAACAACATGATTTCTTCATGATTTAAGCTTATGTTCAAGTTTTATTCTCTTGATTCTTAGTGTTCTTCAAGTTTAACATTATGTATCATCTTTTAATCACTTGAATAAGATGTAAAATGAAGAGATTAGTGTTCTTACCACTAGCTCAAGGCTAGGGATGATCAAGAGAAGAAAAGAGGAGGATAAAAGCAAATGGAGAAGGTCCTTGAACTTTCGAAAGCTCCTAGCTTCCTTATGCACCTTCTAACACCTTTGTGTATGCTTGGAATTAGATGAAGTTGATTGAATGATGATGGTGGTGTTGTTGGTGATCCCGGCCGAACACAAGAAGAGGAGGAAGGAGAAGTGTGGTGTTGAGTATGGAATGAGAAATGAAAGCTTATGTCTTCAAGTTAATCTTATAATCCTTCTAACACTTAGTTTCCATTGGTTTTTATGTCCATAAAGCACCAACAAGATCAAATTTTAAATTGAAATAAAATCTTGATGGTGGGGGCCATGTTGGGCCCTCCCATAGGTGGGAGGGGATAGGTGTAGGGTTTAACCATAAGTTAGTTATTTAGTTAGAAATCAAGTATATAGTTAGGGACTTAGTTATTAGATATTTATATAGTGTGTCATGATGTTCGGGGACCATAACTAGCTTGGTAATGTTAAAACAGTGCTTCTAGTGAAAATTTGATGTTTCGGGTAGTGTCCGGTTGTTCGGTTGGTTACCGGTTCGTTAAGGTGCTAAACTATATAGTTTAGTGTGCTTTATGTTACCTTTTGTGACAGTTTCGATTCCCGACACTTAGGAAAGCATTCAGGACCATTTAACCATATTTCTGCATGATGTTAGACAGTTTAAATGCTGAATTTGCTGATTTTCTGCAGTTTATGTGAGTTTTAGGCACTTTCCGGCACTTAACTATCTCTTAGGAAGGCAGTTTTGTGATCCTTACTTTGCTACACACTATACTAGTGTAATACTTGGTTTCTAGCTCATTCTGTGACTCAATACAATGTCTGTCTATTCACTGAACTCCGTCAGCATTTTTCTGAATTGTCTAATAACTGTGCTGCCGGTGTTTCGTGCATCATTCGAATCAACAAAGTTTGTATGCAGTAATGATATGTTATTTGCAATATATGATGAACAGGTATATATATGGTAATAATCAGAAGGCAATTCAAGTAATTAATTGTAATTCAGCACAGTCATTAAGCACTAATCATTATTTAATAATTGTATGGATACCCAGAATTTTGACAGTTGTCGCATTCTCCCCCTGTTAAGAAAATTTCGTCCTCGAAATTTTAAACTACATTAACTCCTTAGGGTTACATTATACGTGCATGGATATGAATAATACCAAAGTGCTTCACCACATAACCGAATCAAGACTTATTCGAATCAAGTGAATCCAATGACATATTACAACAAAAAGAACCCAATGGTTAAAAGGTATGTCTTCCAGAATTTGATGTCAAAGGACACGAGACGTATAGATGTATAATCTAGTATAACTTATTTCATAGGGGTTCAATAAAAGTGGAGTTTCGACCAATAGAATTCCAAACGATCGTTTACAACATGCAAATGAGTTCTAGAAACAATAACATCCGTTAGACGAACTCAGAATCAGCAACCTTAAATGTAATAGTGTCATGAAAATGATCTGTCAACTTTCGAACAAACACATGGATGAAATAGCGTGCTAACATTATTGAATTGTGAGGATACACCGAAATGAAATACAATTGGATCTGGTGTATCATTGTCTTAATTCGTAGTTGCATTAAGAATGTTTAAATGACAAGTCAAACAAGAATATGTGTAGTTTCGCATGAAAAGTTTACCATAATTAGCACAAGCTACAAGTTTGTAACAACACCACAGGGTGTCGTAATGACATAATTCAATAATAGCGGTGACCGAACAAGTTCACCGTGTTTGAAATCAAATGAAAGCGCACTGAAACAAATCTGAAGATTTGATGTAAACAATGTCATAAGGTTTTCAATTGAATATGGAACATCAAAGAACAATTGTTTTCGATCGAAGATGAAAAATAATGAATACTGCAAGGCATTCGATCGATAATGAAAGAACCGTTAGGTGGTACACTGAAATGTAACGCCCCAAAACCCGAATATTAAATCTTGAGCATGTTTTGTTTTACACAATGTGACATGGGTAACTAAGTTAGTTAACTTGGTTATAGTTACAAGTTAAATATTAGGAATGGAATTTTGTGACTAACAATTAACAAACAAACTACAAGGGTTAAAAGAGAATAAATGGGATAGTGTTTTATTAAAGAAAAGAAGTTGTGACAAGTATGAAAATATGGTGAATCTTTAGGGGCCAAACTTGGGCAACTTGAAAGATGAAATTACATAAACTTAAAAAAAAACACACACACACACAATAGAGAGGTGTGTGTGGGCGACAGTTTGATCAGGGGGAGGAAGAACAAACCCTAAAAATCACAAAATCCCCAAAATTGGAAGAGAAAATGAAGGTTTGATGGATGCATGAACTAGATTCCCAACCATCTATACAAGATAAACACATGGTAAGTTGTATTCTATGATTTGGTGATCTTGAATAAAGTGGGTTTATGATCAATCTAGGAAATTTCATGAAATTAGGTATGAATATATGTTAGAATCATCACATGAAAGATGAATTGTGCAAGACATTGAGTAAATTGATGTTTTGGGATGAAACCCACTAGTAGTAGTAAGAATGGTGACATGGGTAAATCATCCATGTCTAATCTTTATGCTAACTTGATGAATTATGTAGTATATGATGCATACATATGTTAGCTAGTTGAAGTATGGTATGAAATTTATTTAATTTTTGTAGTGATGATGAGATGAATGCAAGAAGTGGAAACTTAAAGCATAAAATACTTGTACATTGTGTTTAGATAGTGGTATGCACACCAAGTGTTTGATGAAATGTTTAAGTGAAATTAGAAAATGAGATTTTATGAAAGAACTTGACAAAAATGAATGAAAATAATGATGATGTAATTGATAGTAAACTAACATGAATAATGTGCTTTAGATGGAGTCCATATGAGAATTCGATTTGAATGTATGATTTGGTCAAAAGTATGCTTTAGGAACTAGTACCCTATGCTTGAAAGGTGGTGCACACCATGAGTCGGATTAGTGGTTTAATGGTAATTTAGAATGAGTGTGTACTAAGTGTAGAAGTTGTGGACTACTAGTTAAGTATGATGTTACGATTATATTAAAATGGCTAACTTGGTATGTAGTTGTCAAATGTAGGATCATGAAAGCGTTACTATGTGTAAAAATGATTTTGTGAACATAGGGTATGAAATCAAGTGATCATGTAGTTGTATGTACCACATAACGTGGAAGTAAAAATGTGTATGCCGTTACTACAATAATCTATCATATCAAGATAAATGTGTGTGTTCATAAGTTGGAAATAAGTATGTATGACCGTTGACTTCGGAAAAGTCAACGAATATGCGAGTGACATGATTAGACTTATGAATGTGTTTATGAGATTTTAAGGAATCATGTCTATGTGTTAGGACAATTATGTATAGGTATGTATGATAATAAATTTGATTAAGAGAATGTAAACAATGTGGTTGTCGGTTCATGTCGTATGCGTATTAATGTTTGACTAATGAAAGTCTATGTAGCTAAGAGTTAGACATGGATGTGATATGAACGAACGTGCATACTAACTATGATGTGGACATAATGACTTGAAAGGAATGGAACCCCAATAGACATGGACTCAAGTATGGAAGGCTAACGGATCAAGAGGAAATAAGGAAGCTATGCACAAACTAGGACGCACGAGGTAAGTGATCCCGGCTCACTTCTTAGTATGTATGTAGAAATTTTAATATTTATGAGTGTGGAAATGTATGAAATAATTATGTAATGGATGAGTATATTATAGTAAGTGTTATATTAACATAACGAAGGAGTCATTTATAACAAAGGTAAATTAGTAAGATCAAACGGGTCGAATAATGGTATAAAGGATTTTTAAGCCGTTTGCTTATAAATCAGCTCTTGATGCGACCCGTGGTGATTAATGGATCCGTAATTATATTATGGATGCGTAGGAACAAGAATTACACAAAACGGATGTCTAGATCAAAAGTTATGCGACTTTTAGTTGAGTATTTGGTTAGAATTCATAGCTGGGCAAAATGTGCAGCAGCAAAACCAAACAGTCTGTCGAAAGTAGGGCGTCACCTCACGCGACGCCAAACACCCATCTTGGTCGCACAACGCGACGGGCATCGCGGCCCGCGACAGTCGAGGCTGTATCCGTCGCGCCCCGCGAGGAAGTCGCAAACTGGCATTTGTCGTTTCCTTTGTTCGCTTACGCAACCGGACTCGATGTTTTGAATGGTTTCAATGTCTTTTAACTTATTTTAAAGCCGGTTTAGAACATAAGTAAGGTTATGAGCCTCCGGATAGTGAAAGTATGGATTTTTACCTTCGTGTTAGTGAAGGTAATCTATATGTAATCAAACTTAGAACGAATGGGTTTGCAAGATGATGAGTATATAATTTTATATTATAGAAACTTGTGATTATGACAAGATGTATAGGTTTATGTGAATAATAATGGTAAGCGAAAACTTGTAGGTATGGGTGCGTGTATGAATGTGTTGACGGGTAGTACGTAGGACGACCCTTAATGGTTATAAAGTATAATTTAATCCCGCATTTATACATGTATTTATCTTGAATTAGATAACTATGGTTGCTTGTGTTTCAGGTACATTTGGGGCTTAAAAGTGTTGAAATGAAGCTTCGAATAGGCACAACAGGATTGGAGATTGAAAGACGGAAAATAAATGAAAAGAATCAATTATTGGAATTGAAGAAATAAGAATATAACATGATAGAGGACGAAATTACGAGAACGTAGGCGAAAACGGTGAAGAAAACGGAGTTGAAACGAAAAAGTTATGCTAAAAACAAGTTTTTAGGTTAAAGCCTACCGTAAGCTACGGAAAGGGCCGTAGCTTACGGCGCCGACTGACAAAAATTGTCACCATAAGCCAGTTTTAACCCACCATAGGCCATTTCAAGCCACCGTAAGCTATGGTGGCCACCATAGCTTACGGTGAAGACTGACGTGAAACTTGTAACTCCCTCATTTAAGGTTGTGTATGGTGCTTTTTCATCATCCAATCATTCCCAACCGTTTTGGAGCACTTCTTGGGCGATTTTGGCTTCTTTTTCAGGGTTCTAAACAATCTCTAAACAATTTGTTGGTGTTTTTGATTCACATGAACATTAAGACTTGTTTGATTATGATGATCCGAGTTATGAGTGGCTAAACTCTTTATGATCATCCGGGATTGAAGGTTTGCTTGAGACATTTCATGTTTTGATCTTTATTTCTAGAATAATAGACTTGCATCTTATGTTTGTTTATTATGATGTGTTGATATTTGTTCGTAAATAGTTGATTTATGCTTTGATCATAACTCAAACCATACGTTCTTGGTGTCGTTGGCAATCGAGATATCATGGGAGGGATTAGGATTGGGTATTGATTGGTTGGTCATCGGGTAACAACCTCGCGTTCTAGGAATCCGAGTACTTAGTTCCCTTTCACCACGAACACGTAACTACACATGAACCATGTCTATGTGGTTCTTTCTAGTTGGATTAAAACATGAATGTCAATTGAAACCAGAAGTCTAGGATGGTAATTTGTCTCTAATTTGTTTACAACCAACACTTACATTTTGCAATTAAAATAGTAATCTTAGTTTTAAAATCAAATCAATCAAACCAACTCTTGAAATTTACTTTCATTGCAATTAGTTTAATTCTAGTTAATTTAGATAAATCTTGAAATAACACATATTCCACAAACTCCATGTGTTCGATACCCACTTGCCACTAACTATTTAGTAGTAATTGTATTAAATTTGAATGTGATCACGACATCACGTCAAATTTTGGCGCCGACGCTGGGGAGTAGTGCGCAACGTGTGTTATTTTTTATCTTTTTAAGTTTGTTATTTTTCTGGTTTACGCTGGGTGTGTTAGTGTGCAGGTATTGACAGGTGCATGCGTACTAGGAGCTCTCACAAGCTATCACCATTGGCATTTGGTCCATAAATTGAACGGACTTTGAGAAGAAACATAATTTTGCTACGAGAAAACAAAATCAGTGGTTCACCAACAACACCTACTACACCAATTACACCAATCAGATACATGGATCAATCACAATTACCACCCACTACGGGTCAACCTACACCATCCTTTACACCATCTTCAACACAACCTTCACCAAATACTACCATTCCTATATCCACATCCGAAATTAAACCGACCAATACTAATACCACATCACCCGAAAATACTCAACCCGAATACTCTTTCAGTTACAACCCTACATCATCTGCTGTTCCAGCTTATTCAACATTTTTCCCAACATTCGGTCAACCATCATCATCACAAATACCACCACCTAACTTATACCAAACCGGACCATCTATTATCCATTCTACTCTGTTCCAACCGGGAGTGCAATTTCAACATACTCCGGGTGCAAGACAAGATGAGTTTGGTGATGGATATGATGACGACTTTGGGGAATATGATGAAGAAGGATACATGTATGGGGGTGATGGAGATCAAGGGGAGTATGCCTATGTTCAAGGTCAAAACCAAAGAATGCCAAATGTTGGTAGGATTCCTCAACAACAAATCATAACTCAATAATTGCCACCACAAGGTCCACCGGTGCAAAGGAAAGTGCAACAACCTCATGCGGGGCCTAGATTTCAACCACCACTTCCAAAACAATTTGGGCCTCCACGAATGCAAGTGCAAAGACCAATGGGTCCTATACGCCCACGAGCTCGGTTGGGTGTACCAAGAAGACATCTTCGAGAACATGCGAGAGGCATATAAGCACATTTTAGACCGGTGATCACTCACAATCCATCACTAGTAGTCTTCCCTCAAAATGCTCAAGGGAGGACATTTGAAGTCCGAACGAATTCGTTACAAAGTTTGCCAAAGTATAAAGGTTTAGAAACGGAGGAGCCTTATTTTCATTTAGAGGCTTACGATTCGATTTGTAATACTATTGGGGTCAAGGATTTTCGGCCGATGAAGTGAAGTTGGTATTGTTCCAATTTTCGTTAGAAGATAAAGCAAAAAAGTGGTTTTACACCTTACCTTCGGCATCTATTTATACATGGGGAGAAATGAAACAAATTTTCTTGTATGAGTTCTTTACCGCTCAAAAGACGAATGATGCTAGAAAAATTTGAGAAGTTTTCAACAACAAACAGGTGAAATGTTCCATGAAGCATTTGAGAGGTTTAACATGATGATAAAGAATTGCTCTCATCATGGGATAGAGCTATGGGAATTGATGAATGCATTCCATGAGGGGTTATGTTCCGAAGATGTGCGTGACTTATTGTCTATCACGATGGCACTTTTGGCACAAACTACGAGCAAGATGATTGGGAGTTTTTGGAGCAAATGGCGGTTACATCAAAAAGAAAAGCTCAAGCATCAAGGAGAGCATGACCGGCCATTACCCGAACTCAAGTGCACACGGTAGACGATGGTAATGTTCAAACTTCTAATCAAATTTATGATGTGTGTGCGCTTTGTAATGAGTTAGGACATGCGGCTGAAAATTGCCAAGGAATGGAAGGGCAATATGAAGAGGTGAATGCATTGCAAGGACAAGGCAGGGGTGGTAGAAATTACAACATGAATTCCAACACTTACCACCCCGATTTGAGAAACCACCCAAATTTTAGATATGGAAATCCCTCAAATCAAGCCAACCCGAATTTTCAAGGAAGTCAAGGTAACTTTGCTCCACGCCAACCGGTCAATAATCAAAGTGGGTTCTCGGGTCAAAGTTCTTCAGGTGGAAATGAAGTTATGGAGATGCTCAAGGCAATGCAACTAGAGATGCAGCGAAGAAATCAAATGGATGATGTTCGCATGCAAAAAGATGAAATCCGGGACAAAGCTATCCAATCGTTGACCACTCAAATGGGTCAACTTGCAAGTGACGTGGCATTATTGAAGAAAGCAAAAGGTCAATCACCAAGTGACACGGTGATAAATACCAAGAACACAAAAAGCATTAACATCAATGTGGTAAGCACCGTTCCAAATACTAAATTTAATGAAACATTGCTAACTTCTTCGTATCAAGTGAATACAGGTTTGGAAAAAGATGCCGAAGTCGAGAATGATAAAGAGTATGGAGCGCCAATCGTGCCTATCCGAGTGGGTAAACTAAAAATTCCTCATGCATTATTGGATTATGGGGCGAGCATGAGTGTGTTACCAGGTGATCTATACGACATGTATGATTTTGGTCCGCTTCAGGATGTAGACACCATGGTGAGTTTGGCGGATGAAAGTTGGAGGCGTCCAGGGGGAATTGTTAAGAATGTTATGATTCGGTTAGGAGAATTCGAATATCCGGTGGATTTTCTGGTTCTAGATTATGCCTCTACCAAATTGGCATCACAACAAAGAGTAATTTTAGGTCGACCGTTTCTCTATACGGCAAATGCTCAAATCAATTGTAGAAAAGGAATCATTTCCATGACCGAAAAGAACCGTAATTTGTCATTTGATGTTCAGACTAAGATGATTAGTTACGATTTTGTTGAGGCGAAGGACAGCGAGGTTAGTGAAAAGGTGTTTCCAAGAATGAGAATAAATCACCCACCGGATCGTGAAGAAAAGCATATTGGTTCAATCAAGAGTGTATTTGATTACCCACCGATTCGAAACGAGACAGATGCATTTTGCTCAGTGGCACGAGGAAGTGATGCAGATTGTCACACCCCAACCAATGGCGGAAACATCGGGATGAGACGAAGTGTGAAGATTGCTAGAGGTATCATAACGCTATTCGTGACAATATTTAATAAAACGATTTTATTTCATAATTCATTTGTCAACATTACAAGAAAATCAAACAATATTAAGTTCAAGGGAAATACAATACAACATAATCAAAATTGATACAACGATTAAACCTAAACGTCTATATGTGTATCTAGGCATCAACGCTACTTCATTTCATAGCATCATCGTCCTCAACCTATAACATGTTTAAAATAAAGTTCAATGCAAAAGCAAAGGCGAGTATACAAGTTTGGTACATACGTATCAAAAGATAAGTTTAAACCATTCCTCATAGCAAGCATGTGATTCAAGATAAACAATAAATTCGGCATGTGTCAAACATATCAAACCAATAATGAGACGGAAGATGCTCATGACATAAGCATAAGTCTACGGGCGGGTCGTCAATCCTATAGCGCTACATATGTCACGGTTAGGCTCGTACGAAGTTAATGATAAGTTCAACACATAAGAATCACCCAAGTTCAAAGTATCAAGCGATCACGTATACAAGCATGTTATAGGAATGTTCATGTGTTTAAACAAAATGTTCATGTGTAAGTTTTTGATAAGTAAACATGTTACACCCCAAAAGTGGTAAAAGTAAAGAGGGGAATACGAGTATACTCACAATATTGCATATGCTTTCCGATTATCCAATGTGACGAAGTTGATGAGGTTAGAAGGTTGAAGGTGTAAGGGTTAAAGTTCAAGTATGTCTAGAGTCGAGATTCGGTATTTAAAACAACATAAAAATAAGATATGAGAATAACATGTGAAAAATAATCATTTAGTACATATGATGCTTGCTCTTGACACTAGGAAACTCTAAGGAGTTTAAATGTTTTCATGGAACAAGGTTCCATTAGAATCGTGACAAGTTATCATAGTCTAGGATGATGTTCTACTACTTAGACAATTGAATATGAATTCAACATCAAAGGTTCGAATGTACATAGATATTATTTAGGTTATATAGTATATATTTTTAAGTCCAAATGTTCAAGTATTTCAAGTATGAGGTAGAAGATTACATCTTCATTTAGGTACCTCAAAATGTGTCATAGAAGTCATGTAGGAGGTAGGAAGAACAAGCTTCCATTTAGGCACCTCGTATATGTTCACCACTACACTTGTTGTAAGAACAAACAAGGAGGGTCATGAACTAAGATTAGTACAATAATATAAACAATCTAAGCTATGAGAAATCATCAAATCATGTGGGGATTTTATGTTGGAAAAACCCAAGTTGTTCCATAATCACTCCTACATCAAGTTGAAACTTGAACATGACTTGTGGGTTAAAATACCCTAAACAAAACAGAAAATTATGAGGTTTAATCCTCTGATTTCAAGTGTCTCAACCTTTTTTTTAAGCTTAACCAACCATGAGAGAGGTTGTAAGCATTAGGACATAGGTGTGAGATGTGTTAGACACAAGTTGGATAAGTTGAAACAAGATTTTGAAGAACTTAAAACAAAACAGAAAGTTTATGGACTATTTCAGGGCAATTCCAGGTCTGATTTCTCCAAGGAGAAGTCAAGGAATCGAACCCCATGATTATCCAAGCAAGTAGGAAGAAGAATCAAGTAATTTCGTTGAGAAATGAGCAAGTTATACTCACTTTAGTGCAAGAGTATGAATCTGTCCGAAAATGCAGATTTGCAACTGATTTGAGAGTGAATTTGTGAGTTGTAGAGAGTTGTGAAAGTGTAAAAATGCTTGGAGAAGGGTTGTATTTATAGTGGAAGAGGTTAGGGATGATTGGAGGTGATTAGAGGTGATTGGGGAGTGTTAGAACATAGGATTTCGTGCCAATTCACGTAGAACAGCAGCTCATTGTGTTTTCTGCGTAACTGACACCCATGCGGGCCGCGTAAGGGGACAGGGGAAGTTCACGCGGGCCGCCCGCCCTTAAGGTTCCGGAACTAAAGTTTCAAATATTACAATTTGGCCCCTAGAGTTATTATTTTAGTGTTTTTAGGGTATTTAAGGACTATACTTGTTACAAAAGCATAGTTTGAGGCACATTTAAGTATGAGGAGTATAAACCAATTATGATTAAGCGTATAAGCATCAAAATCGAGTGTCGTTCACGTTCAAAACACGTTTTAGGCATAAGTTTCATGTATTTACAAGTTTAGCACATAGTTTCCAAGAATTACGAATGAGCATCAATTGTTCCACGAAATTGAATGTATGAGTATATATAAAGTATGTATAAGATGTAATTTAACAAAATACGAGTTTTATTCATGATCAAAGTCTCGGATTTTACAACGGTACAAAGAAGGACGATTACAAGGACACAAGGTTTCCAAAAATAGAAACACGAACAAGACTTGCTATAAAAGGAAAGTACAAATAAGCGGGGCGTTACACAGATGGCAGGAACCGCTTCTTTGAGCCACCATAAATGGGGTTGGCACGGTCTGGCTGAAGACCCGAAAACTTAGCACTGCTCGGGAGGCAACCCGGGGTTTTATATTGATCTTGCTATTTTTATCTTTCTATGTTTCAGGGCCATGGCGACATTCAAGTGTGGGGAAGAGGTGCGGATATTTGTGTGAAGGTGGTGATAGGAAGTCAGATTATCTACAACATCTGTTGTGTCAAACTTCACCAGGTCAATGTACTCTTTCCTTAGTCTTGTTTTGTTTTTTAGCTTTGAAATATTGGCAGTTAGTTTGTTTGCTTTCAGATTAAAAAAATAAATAAATAATTAAATAAATAAATAAAAAGTAAAAAAAAGTTTGGTGTGTTTGGAGCGATCTTTCCCTTCAAAGCCATACATTAGGGACAATGTATCCCAAGTGTGGGGATGAGGGGAAATTTTGAAAAAAATTATAAAAATTTTGAAATCAAGCTAAAAATAGTCCAAAATTGAACACTTAAGTATCAAACCGCATGACACACCGGCAACCCATATTCCTTTTTTTTCTTGGTGAGAGTTTGAGCCACTTATTTGAATTGTTAGAAATATTTTTTTATGAGAGTGGCAATGGGTGGGGGTGCATTAGAACTTGTGCTTGAATTAGGTTTGAGGCTTTAGCTTGATATGTATGTGAAAAGGATAAGGGCATTTAGGTAGCCTCGTCAAGGTGTGTGCGAGTGTGGGAATTGGGGGGTTGGACCTCATAAATTATATATATGAGCATGGTAGCGAGAGGGGCGGGGGTTTGGACTTTAGTAGCCCATTTGAGCTTTGAGCCGATTTTTTGTTAATCCGTGACTACTTTCTCTTAAAAATTAACCCGTATTTGACCCGGTTTATTAGTATAATCATCTTGTTCTAGTATTGTTGTTTGTTATGTTTGTTAAATCGAAAGAAAAAAAAAAGAAAAAAAAGATATGAAAATGAAATTAAAAAAAAAAGAGAAAAAAGCAATGAAAAAAAAGAGAAAAAGAGATTGATGTATTGTATATAGATGTTATGTTTAGATAGATATAAAAGACCGGGTCGAATCATTAGCTACTACATATATTTCCATTTCCTACCCGTATGCCTAGCCGTGTTACAACCTTTAAGTCCCTTTGATTCGCATGCATGTTTAGCAAATTCTTTAGACGAAGGACCGATTTGAGTACAAGCATATTATTGTTCAATTACCCGTTTGCCTTGAGTGTGATCTAGCGTATCTTTGCTAGTTATTACTTGCCACCGAGAAGAGAGTTATTGTGAGGGGTGTGTTATGTGCGAGTTTAAGAAAAATTTAGTAAATGAGGACAATTGTTGCTTGGTTTGTACTTGATCGCTTGAATAAATTGTGTTTTGTTGAACGGGTTGCTTGGGACAAGCAACGGTTAAGTGTGGGGATGTGATGGGTAGTACGTAGGACGACCCTTAATGGTTATAAAGTATAATTTAATCCCGCATTTATCCATGTATTTATCTTGAATTAGATAACTATGGTTGCTTGTGTTTCAGGTACATTTGGGGCTTAAAAGTGTTGAAATGAAGCTTCGAATAGGCACAACATGATTGGAGATTGAAAGACGGAAAATAAATGAAAAAAATCAATTATTGGAATTGAAGAAATAAGAATATAACATGATAGAGGACGAAATTACAAGAACGTAGGCGGAAACGGTGAAGAAAACGGAGTTGAAACGAAAAAGTTATGCTAAAAACAAGTTTTTAGGTTAAAGCCTACCGTAAGCTACGGCAAGGGCCGTAGCTTACGGCGCCGACTGACAAAAATTGTCACCGTAAGCCAGTTTTAACCCACCATAGGCCATTTCAAGCCACCGTAAGCTACAGTGGCCACCGTAGCTTACGGTGGAGACTGACGTGAAACTTGTAACTCCCTCATTTAAGGTTGTTTATGGTGCTTTTTCATCATCCACTCATTCTCAACCATTTTGGAGCACTTCTTGGGCGATTTTGGCTTGTTTTTCAGGGTTCTAAACAATCTCTAAACAATTTGTTGGTGTTTTTGATTCACATGAACATTAAGACTTGTTTGATTATGATGATCCGAGTTATGAGTGGCTAAACTCTTTATGATCATCCTGGATTGAAGGTTTGCTTGAGACATTTCATGTTTTGATCTTTATTTCTAGAATAATAGACTTGCATCTTATGTTTGTTTATTATGATGTGTTGATATTTGTTCGTAAATAGTTGATTTATGCTTTGATCATAACTCAAACCATACGTTCTTGGTGCCGTTGGCAATCGAGATATCATGGGAAGGATTAGGATTGGGTATTGATTGGTTGGTCATCGGGTAACAACCTCGCGTTCTAGGAATCCGAGTACTTAGTTCCCTTTCACCACGAACACGTAACTACACATGAACCATGTCTATGTGGTTCTTTCTAGTTGGATTAAAACATGAATGTCAATTGAAACCAGAAGTCTAGGATGGCCATTTGTCTCTAATTTGTTTACAACAAACACTTACATTTTGCAATTAAAATAGTAATCTTAGTTTTAAAATCAAATCAATCAAACCAACTCTTGAAATTTACTTTCCTTGCAATTAGTTTACTTCTAGTTAATTTAGATAAATCTTGAAATAACACATATTCCACAAACTCCATGTGTTCGATACCCACTTGCCACTAACTATTTAGTAGTAATTGGATTAAATTTGATTGTGACCACGACACCACGTCATGTGTGCGTATATGTGTAGAGGTATATGTTTGTATGAACATGGGAATTAGGAACGTAAACATGAGTGAATGCGAGATGTTATAAATGTAAGAAGGAATGGTCTATTATGTTTGGTCATTGACGAATACTAATGATTTGTCTTGAGATTGGAATGTAATACAGGTATGAGAACATCAGGTTCATGAAGTATTGAAGCCGAACTCGGAACAAGAGATATCAAATGGATTAAGTTTATGTTGTTGAATGTTATATAGTTTTTAATTATATACCAATAATGTTGTATGATGTTGTCGGTGACTAATGGTTAAGTTGTAAATGATGTCCACAGGAACTATACGGATTGTCTCTATTGCTAACGAAGATAAGCGGGGGTAGATCGAGTCAAAGAGCAAGGATTGTACGGGAAGAACGGTCACCTAGCTTGGATTAGGTAACACATGTAGTATCATTTTATTTATGAATGTTGTTGATACATTTAGTAAATTTTAGACATTTTGTAACTGAGCCTTTACGTAAGCAATGTATTTAGTAAAGAAAGAAATTTTTTTAAGGGCTCGTTTTTCCGTTGCGTCTATTCAAGGTTAAAGGTGTTAGGGTGTTTCAAGTTGGTATCAGAGCCCTGGTTTGAGGGAAATCAAGTATGAGGAGGTAAATACTTGAACTCAAACCTGTGTGCTCTTGTGAAATGGAAACCGTACAATCCAAGACTCGATCAAGATCTAAGGGTAGAAGCAAAGGTAAGTATGTACTTAAGTATGTAATTGAAGAAAACTAACCGTATGTTATGTGTAAGGTAAGCATAATTGTTTGGAGAGGAGGATCCATGAATGTGGTTTAGGACCAGCACCAAGGCATGTAATAACACAAATTGACCCCAGGTATGTACATTTAATATGTGGGCGCATGTAATGGTAAAACCTATCAAGTGAAGGAAATTTTTAAATGAAATATAATAATAGAATGGTAATGAAGTTTTAAAAATGTTACACGTGCCGAAACCTAATTTTTCAGACATAAGGTGACGATTACACGAAGACACGAAACTAGTATGTGGATTGTGTACATGGCCAGTACACAAGAAACATATGACGTTCGTGAGACCATGATAATTGTTACAGGTTTGTCCGTTAGAATTAGGTAGTAGGTGGGTGTGAGGGTGAAGGGAGATGTAGGACTCTCAAGAAATTGAAAGTACCAATTATGAAAGAGAAGTATGAATGACATGTTTGAATCCACGAGACGGATTCAAAACATAGAAGTAATTGAAAATGTGAATGATATGTTCGAAACCGCGAGATGGATTCGAATATGGAAGGAATGAAGGACATGAATGAAATGTTAGAATCCGCGAGACGGATTCGAAACATAGAAGGAATGAAGGATATGAATGAAATGTTAGAATCCGTGAGACGAATTCAAGACATAAAAGAGAATAAAAAGTAGAATGAAAAGTTTAAATTTGTAAGTAAGTATTCTATAAAGCGGATATGATTCAAGTTGTGTTTTTAAACTTATGTATATATAAATATAAATATAATTATGCAAATGCATTGTATGCAAGAATGGTTGAAAGGACAAATGAGTAATGCGGGTCAAATGGTGATTGCCATTTGAACCCAGTATTTAATGTTTGAAATGGTCAAGTTATATAATTGTAGGTGAGCATAATGTGCGGTCATGTAATGTCACAAGCTGGAAGGAAATAGTCAAAGCAAGGTATGGATAACGAGTCAATGGATTTGACTTGCGTCAGGTATGTATAAAGGTTATGCTTTTAATGGGAGCTTATAGCTCGACATAAAGAGGGATGTGTCAGAACTAGGTAATTGGTAAACATAGTTCAGAATGTATTTATAAATGGACTTCCGAAAAGTTAAACAAAGTAAATTGATAGTTATTAAGCAAGTAAATGTAAAATAGCATGAAGTATTTGATTACCTAAGTAGGTAAGTCCGATGAAAACTATTGTAGTAGCAAGAAACCTTAGTCGAAAGAAATAAGCTTTGAAATAACTTACAGGTTAGACATAGTATTAATTGACTTTTGGGAGTCGGAATGAATGACGTCTACGACCTAGACAAATGATTTAAATAGGGACAGGAACGGGTAAAAAAATATTGCAGTTAATATTAAAATGATGAAATAAAGTCTTCGCAAGTATGCAAGAATGGAAAAGAATTACGAACGTGTACTTCGATACGTCCACGTTAAGTAAGAAGTACCGATTTGACTTAGAAAAGTCTTACTGCAAAAGTTGACAAATGAGATCAAGAATTGAGAAAGAATGGTCATGTATTGACCCGTTATGAACGGGTCAAAAGTACTAATGTTTATTTATTTAATTTTTTTTTAGGAAAAGTCTAGAAAGGGCTAATATGTAAATAAGGTGATGTAATATACGCCATGCTTGAAGGAATGCGAATGAGATGTGCTAATCTTATAATGAGAATGGCAGGGATCGTGAAATGATAAACCTATCAAGAACGGTGAAAGAATGCTCATGAGCGGAAGCTCATCACACGGATGAATTAAGTCAAAGCTAGAGATGGTATGAATGGTAACAAAGGAGGGTCGGTTCGTTTTTGCATGTCGTAATATTGCGCCGAGACAATAAGGTTAGTGGATCGTTTAGTATCTGAATATAAATGTTTAAGTGAAAGGCTGAATAAGTACTTTCGCATGAATTCTTGATAGCGCAAAATGTGATATGAAAAGGAAGGTTTGACTCTTATCGGTCAGCCAAGTAATGAATTTCAACTCGAACTTAATGTTATCGAGTTGTATGAATGCTAGTGCCTGATAAGTAATCCATGAGACGAGATTAACCAGCAAGTAGCAACCGTAAGTTACGGCTGGTAGCCATAAATTACGGCGGGATTAAGATGAAAGTTCGTATGACCGGCTGATTCCGGCTCCGTCCCGGTACTTAGAAAGGTGCGCGTTAGACTTTAAAACCCATATGTGAATAGAACTTGAATATACAAAAGTGTTAAAATATGTTATATGTACGAAGGGACGGAACTCGTTTATAAGTAGGTCTATTGTCAGAAGATTATATGCATGAATAAGTATGATATGTTGAATGTGTTTGAGTGAACGAAAATGTATGCGGAAAGTCATGGTAGGTATAAGTAGTATGAACTAGTATATGTGAAGAATATAGGGGACATGTTTGTATGTACATGAATATGTGAAAGGGGATACACTCGGGTTGTAGTTTAATGAATGCATACTATTGGTTGGTGTTCCGTTATGGAGGTATTAATACTATTGTCTTCTGTTTTAGAATGATTTTATGTTCATAAGTAGAAGGTATATACGTAAGGCAGTTGACTTTTAAAGTCAACAATGAATGAGCATCATGGATTGGCCTTTGGACACGATTTATAGAGTAGAAAGTTAAAGTGTTATAAGTCGATAAATCAAAAGCCTACGATATGCATCATGAATGAAATGAACAGATACATGAGTAAAAATAATGATAACTAGGGATTGGTTTTCGCAAAAAAAAAATGAAAATCTTGATAGGTATGAATGTATGTCGGGATGCTAGTTTCAAATTATGGATTATGGGATGTGTGACTAGTGGTAGTTTCTCACAACATACTTATGTAGGTCTTCCAATGTAACCCGAATGAATGAACAAACGAAGAATAAAACTAGACGTGTTATAGAAGAGACGAAAGAGGTTTCAGGGACGAAACCTTCTTTAAGGAGGGTAGACTTGTAACGCCCCAAAACCCGAATATTAAATCTTGAGCATGTTTTGTTTTACACAATGTAACATGGGTAACTAAGTTATTTAACTTGGTTATAGTTACAAGTTAAATATTAGGAATGGAATTTTTGTGACTAACAATTAACAAACAAACTACAAGGGTTAAAAGAGGATAAATGGGAAAGTGTTTTATTAAAGAAAAGAAATTGTGACAAGTATGGAAATATGGTGAATCTTGAGGGGCTAAACTTGGGCAACTTGAAAGATGAAATTACATAAACTTAAAAAAAAATAAAACACACACAATAGAGAGGTGTGTGTGGGCGACGGTTTGATCAGGGGGTGGAGGAACAAACCCTAAAAATCACAAAATCCCCAAAATTGGAAGAGAAAATGAAGGTTTGATGGATGCATGAACTAGATTCCCAACCATCTATACAAGATAAACACATGGTAAGTTGTATTCTATGATTTGGTGATCTTGAATAAAGTGGGTTTATGATCAATCTAGGAAATTTCATGAAATTAGGTATGAATATATGTTAGAATCATCACATGAAAGATGAATTGTGCAAGACATTGAGTAAATTGACGTTTTGGGATGAAACCCACTAGTAGTAGTAAGAATGGTGACATGGGTGAATCATCCATGTCTAATCTTTGTGCTAACTTGATGAATTATATAGTATGTGATGCATACATATGTTAGCTAGTTGAAGTATGGTATGAAATTTATTTAATTTTAGTAGTGATGATGAGATGAATGCAAGAAGTGGAAACTTAAAGCATAAAATACTTGTACATTGTGTTTAGATAGCGGTATGCACACCAAGTGTTTGATGAAATGTTTAAGTGAAATTAGAAAATGAGATTTTATGAAAGAACTTGACAAAAATGAATGAAAATAATGATGATGTAATTGATAGTAAACTAACGTGAATAATGTGATTTAGATGGAGTCCATATGAGAATTCGATTTGAATGTATGATTTGGTCAAAAGTATGCTTTAGGAACTAGTACCCTATGCTTGAAAGGTGGTGCACACCATGAGTCGGATTAGTGGTTTAATGGTAATTTAGAATGAGTGTGTACTAAGTGTAGAAGTTGTGGACTACTAGTTAAGTATGATGTTACGATTATATTAAAATGGCTAACTTGGTATGTAGTTGTCAAATGTAGGATCATGAAAGCGTTACTATGTGTAAAAATGATTTTGTGAATATAGGGTATGAAATCAAGTGATCATGTAGTTGTATGTACCACATAACGTGGAAGTAAAAATGTGTATGCCGTTACTACAATAATCTATCTTATCAAGATAAATGTGTGTGTTCATAAGTTGGAAATAAGTATGCATGACCGTTGACTTTGGAAAAGTCAACGAATATGCGAGTGACATGATTAGACTTATGAATGTGTTTATGAGATTTTAAGGAATCATGTCTATGTGTTAGGACAATTATGTATAGGTATGTATGATAATAAGTTTGATTAAGAGAATGTAAACAATGTGGTTGTCGGTTCATGTCGTATGCGTATTAATGTTTGACTAATGAAAGTCTATGTAGCTAAGAGTTAGAAATGGATGTGATATGAACGAACGTGCATACTAACTATGATGTGGACGTAATGACTTGAAAGGATAGGAACCCAATAAGGAAGCTATGCACAAACTAGGACGCACGAGGTAAGTGATCCCGGCTCATTTCTTAGTATGTATGTAGAAATTTTAATATTTATGAGTGTGGAAATGTATGAAAGAATTATGTAATGGATGAGTATATTAAAGTAAGTGTTATATTAACATAACGAAGGAGTCATTTATAACAAAGGTAAATTAGTAAGATTAAATGGGTCGAATAATGGTATAAAGGATTTTTAAGTCGTTTGCTTATAAATCAGCTCTTGATGCGACCCGAGGTGATTAATGGATCCGTAATTATATTATGGATGCGTAGGAACAAGAATTACACAAAACGGATGTCTAGATCAAAAGTTATGCGACTTTTAGTTGAGTATTTGGTTAGAATTCATAGATGGGCAAAATGTGCAGCAGCAAAACCAAACAGTCTGTCGAAAGTAGGGTGTCGCCTCACGCGACGCCAAACACCCATCTTGGTCGCGCAACGCGACGGGCGTCGCGGCCCGGGACAGCCGAGGCTGTATCCGTCGCGCCCCGTGAGGAAGTCGCAAGCTGGCATTTGTTGTTTCCTTTGTTCGCTTACGCAACCGGACTCGATGTTTAGAATGATTTCAATGTCTTTTAACTTATTTTAAAGCCGGTTTAGAATATAAGTAAGGTTATGAGCCTCCGGATAATGAAAGTATGGATTTTTACCTTCGTGTTAGTGAAGGTAATCTATATGTAATCAAACTTAGAACGAATGGGTATGCAAGATGATGAGTATATAATTTTATATTATAGAAACTTGTGATTATGACAAGATGTATAGGTTTATGTGAATAATAATGGTAAGCGAAAGCTTGTAGGTATGGGTGCGTGTATGTATGAATGTGTGTGTATATGTGTAGAGGTATATGTTTGTATGCACGTGGGAATTAGGAACGTAAACATGAGTGAATGCGAGATGTTATAAATGTATGAAGGAATGGTCTATTATGTTTGGTCATTGACGAATACTATTGATTTGTCTTGAGATTGGAATGTAATACAGGTATGAGAACATCAGGTTCATGAAGTATTGAAGCCGAACTCGGAACAAGAGATATCAAATGGAGTAAGTTTATGTTGTTGAATGTTATATGGTTTTTAATTATATACTAATAATGTTGTATGATGTTGTCGGTGACTAATGGTTAAGTTGTAAATGATGTCCACAGGAACTATACGGATTGTCTCTATTGCTAACGAAGATAAGCGGGGGTAGATCGATTCAAAGAGCAAGGATTGTACGGGAAGAACGGTCACCTAGCTTGGATTATGTAACACATGTAGTATCATTTTATTTATGAATGTTGTTGATGCATTTAGTAAATGTTAGACATTTTGTAACTGTGCCTTTACGTAAGCAATGTATTTAGTAAACAAAGAATTTTTTAAGGGCTCGTTTTTCCGTTGCGTCTATTCAAGGTTAAAGGTGTTAGGGTGTTTCATGAAATATTAAATGAATTTATGTACCATTGTCTTAACACACGTTTGTGTTAAGACTGCTTTAATCATTTTAAAACATAATGCATTTTAGAGCAAACCAATGAATAAATAATTAAATCCGTGTATGAGATGCGTAAATGAGATTAGCTCAAGCTTCAAATTATCGAGACACCACCACAAGGTGTGGAAATCAACGAATGATTTAATGGATTCGCAGACCAAACAAATATACTACGACTCGGGACAAAAGAAACACTTGCAAAAATGACTTTGAATATGATGCTCTCAATACATCATATGGTGTCTTGAATTGAAGATGCGAAATGGACAAGTTCAAGCAATTGAACTTGGTTTCAGCGCAATCTGACAATAAACGTATGTATCGATATAAGAATTTTTGGCATGGTTACAAGGATAAACCATATATGTAACTGGAAAGAAAAGAAATTTCAAGAAAGTTTTGTTGACTCAATAAGGGGTCGATACTTGCAATAATGCAGATTATCCGAGACATAAGGCAATAACCGGACATAGCAAAATTAGAAGGGTAAGCCACATGCATAACAAACGATGCATGTGTATCATATGAAATGATCAAGAAATGAAGCAATTGAGTGTTCACTCTAATGAAGAAAATTATCGTGATGCAACTACCATTTAGAGAAGTAGAGATCTAGAAAGAATCTACTTGCTGGGTGCAAATATGATATTTTCAATAACGGCATGTTCGAGTACTTCACATGTTTGGTTAACTAAAATAGCATGCATGACAAAATAATGGTGTTCGCTTGAGTTAATAGACGTGGTTCCTAAGTGATAGCCTTTAATGAGTTTTGACCTAAGTTCCCTAAGGTCATAAACACATGTCTCCTAGATTTTCAAATTTTTGTATTCTGTGTAAAACTGTTTTGTGTACCGTGTATAAAACACAATATTAATGTATATCTAAAAGCAACTTGTTAACTCGCTGTACTTTGGTATACTTTCTTCCTGAATCCGCAGCTGGCGATAACCTGATCGAAGACCGATCTTGGAATAGTAGTTGGATCCTTGCAGCTGGTCGAATAGATCATTAATCCTTGGCAGGGATACTAATTTCTTTATGGTTAGCTTGTTCAGCTCCTGGTAGTCGATGCACATTCGAAAGCTACCATCCTTCTTTTTACGAACAGAACTGTAGCTCCTCAAGGCGGGAAGGTTGGCCTTATAAATCCCCTTATCTAGCAACTTCCTGAAGCTGCGATGACAACTCTTGCATTTCTGAAGGCGCAAGTCGGTAGGGTGTCTTGGCCACAGGCGCGGCGCCTGGAACCAAGTTGATGCGAACTCGACTTGTTGTTGAGGAGATAATCCTGGCAAGTCTTCGGGGAAGACTTCAGGATATTCCCTTACCACAGGGATATCTTCGAGCTTTGATTATTCGGCTCCTTTTTATTCACGACATGAGCCAAGAAGGCAACACGTCCTTTACGCATAAACTTCCGTACCTTCAAACAACTTAATAATCCGTAGAGGTGTATCCTGTTTCTCCCCATGAATAAAGATCGTTTCTTCATTCGCCATTGGGATGCGGATAACAATCTCCGCTCGATTGCTCAACAACCAATCCGTCCTAATTACAACGTCGAAGCTTCCCATTAGCTAGTTCTATCGAGTACGGGATATCTAACTTACTAGCTATTGAACCAAGTATATTCTTAAACTCTAGAGATACGAAGCTATAGTCGGTACTAGTATCAAATTGTACAGATGCAAAGTGTTGATTAGCAGGGAACGTACCAGTGACTTCGTTCGGACTCTGGTGTGCTTCATGAGCTCCAATGTTGTACGCTCTTCCACGGTCTTGGTTATTCTTCCTAGGGCAATCTTTCCTAAAGTGCCCCATGTCCCCACATCTGTAGCAACCTAGCACTCTACCACTATCACTTCCGTCTTGGTTGCCATCGTCATTTCCTCCTTGTCTGGGATACTTCACCCAACAGGCATCCTTGTTGTGTCCTTCCTTTCCGCACCTATCGCACCTAGGCCTCAGACATCGACCTTCATGGTGAAACTTGCACTCATCACATCTTGGTTTAGTCCCCAAGTAAATCTTACCACCGGCCTGGTTGTTTTTAGGGCAATACATCCTTAAATGCCCTATGTTGCCACCGTCAAAACAACCTGGACTAATTTCTTGATCATCACCACTTCTGCCTTGGTAGTTGTCGTTGTCGTTGTTTCCTCGGCGATTTCCGCTACCATCTTGACCTTCTTTTCCATGTCCAGCACTGTACCAACATGTCTCCTTAAGATGACCAACTTTACCACAAGTTTCACATTTCCTATACCTACATCGCCCAATATGATAACGTAGGCAGCTGTCGCACTTAGGTAGGATACCCATGTACTCTTCCCCTTTTTGGCATTGTCGTTGTTATTCGACCGAGTATCCTTTTGGAAATCAGTGAGCTTCCTTTTGTTCTTTCCAGATGACTCCACCTGAGTCTCCTTCTTCTCACCAGGGGTTGAAAGTTTTTCCAATCTAATTGCTTCTTTAGTGAGTGCCATACTTAGGTTACTCGCATTGATAGTTGTTGGAGGCATTGATGCCGTCATCAAGCTCATAATCTGAGGCGCCAATCCCCAGACGTTTTGTCCTATCCTCTTAAACTCTGGTTCCACCAGGTATGGAACAACTCACGACAAATCATGAAGTCTCCGCACATATTCCACCACCTTTGGACCTTCAATCTTCAAGTTCCAGAATTCAATTTCCAACTTCTGGATTTCAGTCTGAGAACAATATTCCCTACGCATCAACTCTTTCAGCTCATTCCATGTCAGAGCATACGCAGCACCCTCGCCCAACGTCTGAACCTGAAGGTTCCACCATGACAGAGCCTCATCTTGAAACAGTCCAGAAATATACGTGACTTGTTGCTCTTGAGTACAATTGCTCATTCGCAAAACAGAATATGTATTCTCGACCCATCTCACAAAAGCTACGGCATCTCCAGTGCCGTCTGTAACAATCCTAAATAAACCAACACCCTCGATTCTTTTCCGACACCCTAGTATATTTTAAAATAGTCCAAAATGTCCCAAAATACACCTCATACGCGAAAACGGGCCTCAAATATATTAAATAGTATTAAAAATAATTAAAAATCTGAAATTTAAGTTGAGGCGGGCCGCGTAAGACCCACCCCAACCTTCACGCGGGCCACATGAACTTAAAATCTAGCGCGACCCTGGGCCGCCACGTGGCCCAACACTTGGCTGGCCTACCTGATGACCCGGATAAGCTAGTCCGCTGACCAGCTTTGACGCGGGCCGCGTAGACCCTCGTCTACTTTTACGCGGGCCGCGAGAGGACCAGAGATCAGCACTATAAATAAGAGTCATCGGATTTCAAATCAAATCGTTCACTTTCTTTCTGTATCTCGACTTTCTGAAGTAATAGGCATAATATTCAAGTAGTATACCCCCTAAATAGCGAAGTTCTGCACCGTTGTAAGTATTATAACCCCAGTTTCGTATTAGATATGCTGCCCGATTGATTTAGGGTTCCGTAACAACTGTCGTGGTTCTGCCCGACGTAGTTGTTGGAATACCGTCTCGAGGAGGGTATCATTAATATAATCAAAGGGTTATTATACTAACCTATGTCCATTTGTGTAAATTATAGATTAATCCCAGGAAACCCTTACGCGAAGTCTAAGACAGCAATGTGAGTTTATCTGATTTTTGTTAAACTTTTTGTAATGTTTTACAAAACCTTAAATGTTTTACAATGTGATTAAGTGGTGATTGAGTCTTTGTAGTTCTTCAATTACTGCCGGTATGTTGGGGTTTTGTATACAAAATGTGGAACACGTTACCATTGGACGACGAGTTAGCCAATGTGTAATATGACCCACCAGTCAGGATTGACAGTAGTGAATGAGTAATTGTGTAGATATAAACAATGTGATCGCTCTCAATACTGTGTTAATTAATAAAATATTTCTTGATTAAACTGGGATTCACTCACCAGTATTTCCCACTGATAAATGTTTTTAAAACACGTTTCAGGTAACACAATGTGACAACCAATTAGTAAAAAGCCAGCTGGAGAGCACTGACGGCTTGGGAAAAATGTGGCTATAAAAGTTACCTAAAAGACAATGTTTTAAATTCAATAAAATAGGGTTTATCCCTATAAACATGTTGTAATAAGAAACTTGTGTTTTACCCATGTGATTATTAATATCAAATATGGTGGTTTTACACTGATAAACATTTCCTAACTACGGTCCTGATATAATTTCCGCTGCCAAATTAACAAACTGATACCACCAGAATTCTGAGTTCGCGTCCGCCCGTTCCCGGGACAGATAAGGGATCGGGGGTTGGGACAGAAGGTGGTATCAGAGCCTAGCCACTGGTCTAAGCCAAAGAAGTGTTCTGCTGACACTTAAATTTTAAATTTTTTGTTAGGAAATAATTTATGTGATTATGTGTTTTGTGTTATTTGACTATTTGTTAGTTTACAGTATGAGTGATCAAGGACCCTCAGACATGTGTCGTCAATTGTCTGATTTACCTAGGAGTGAAGGTACCTCTTCACAGCCTACCCTCTCTGGGTATTCTGCTGGTCAGGAAGAAGGGATGTTTGCCTTTAAAGCTCAGTCGGAAGAGCCATTCCCTCATATAAAGAGAGGATGGTTCAGTATGGAAGCATTTGCGCGTAGGAAAAGAATGCGAAAGTTGCAACAGCAAAGATTTCTAGCAGTTGCTAAGAAAGAGTCAGATGCCCATACACAGGATATGCTTAATAGAAGCCTAGCCAATTTCCATATCCTAGCTACAACTGCTGCTGACCCAAGTCTAGAACAGCTAGTAACCCCGCAACCCTTACCTTTGATTCCCACTCAACCGATGGAGGTAGAAATGCATGATTTTAACCCTGAGGAAATACCTAGGATACCAGCCCCTAATCCTTTAGATCCAAATTATGATCCCTGGTTTGATGATCTTAGGGATTATGTGCCACGCTATCACTTAAACGAAGAAACCTTGCCGAACTTAGCAGCGTATCCAGGTTTGGACCCTCTAGATCCCTATTATGACAACGATGAATACATTAGGGAGATTTTGGAGAATCCATACCCTCAGGAGAATCCAGTACCTTAGTACCCAGAGCCAATACCAGTACCTGCACCCCCAATGAGTGCAGAGAATTTTCAAGAACTCCGAAATTTCGGAGAAGAAATCATAGAAAGTAGTGAAAGGATGAGGTATGTAGGAGAGCAACTCGTATGGAAATACGATGAGCGTCAGATGGATTTCAGGGAAAATCCATACCCGTGAAGGTGATGGCGAAGTTGGTAATAATAATAAATAAAATATATGTGTAATACTAATAAATCTATCGTAGTATAGACCACTTTGTAGTTAACGAGGCATAGTAGTATTGTAATTTTTAATTTCTGTTTTTGTGTGTATTTGACGCATACTATATCGAAAAGAGTAAAGTCGCAATGCACGACGTTTTTAACCAATATGTGTATTATGTGGATTGTTACTTAAACTATTTAATTATTCTGTTAATGATTGGTAAATGTTTAAAATTCAGATGGCCGATGAAGGAAATCAAGGAAATCTGAATAATGATAACCAGAGTAACATTAACGTGGTTAATGAGAATCCGAGCATCAATAACAATGGAAACCAAATGGATAATAGTGTCATTCAACATATAGTGGCACAAGGAATCATATATGCAATGCCATTTATTATTCAAACGATTCAAGAAGCGAATAATAAAAGTAAGCATAGCAGTAAGTGACCAATCGAACCAGAAAACAGCGTGAACAATGGACCCGTACTTCAAGTGCCCATTCTCAAAAGAAGAAGAACCATGCCTTATGGTTGTTCTTGTAAAGAATTCTGGTCTTGTAAACCAATGGAATTCTCGGGCAACGAAGGGGCCATTGCAACCCTACGCTGGATAGAGAAGACTGAGGCAGTCTTAAGAATAAGCAAGTGTGCTGAAGAAGATAAGATAATGTTTGCTTCTAATCTGTTTAAGAATTCAGCATTAGAATGGTGGAACACTATCCTCCAATCAAGAGGAAGTGATATAACTTACAATATGGAATGGAAGGAATTTAAGGACAAGGTAGAAAGGAAATTCTGCCCACCCAATGAAAAGGAACAGATAGCAAATAAATTCCTAAATCTTAGAATGACTGGTGTAGATAGTAAGGGATACACTAAACTATTCTTTGAATATGCTAGGATAGTGCCAACCCTTGCTTCACCTGAACCAATATTAATTTCCCGTTACATCTGGGGATTAATTGGGGAGATAAGACACGTAGTCAAGGCAGCTAGACCTCAAACCATAGAAGAAGCCGTAGAACTAGCCAATACCTTGACAGATGAATTAGTCCGTACCCAAGAAGAGGATCAAAGGAGGAACCTAACCCAGAAGCTTACACAAGAATTTCGTTCCAGAAATTTTAATCGTGGGAAAAATATAGGTTCTACCTCTACACCTTACTGTAAGAATTGCAAAAGGAAGCATTCAGGAAGATGCTCCATATACTGTAACTTTTGCAAAATATCGGGACACAAGGAAGAAGACTGCAGGAAGAAAGCTAACAACAGGATATGCTATAACTGCGGAGAACAAGGTCATATCAAGCCTAACTGTCCGAAATTAGCTCCAGCTACAAACAACAAGAATACCAAAAATGCTATAGCATTTGTTCTAACGGCAGAAGAAGCAAAGATGATCCCGGATGTGATCACTGGTACGTTTTTAGTTAATGATATTTTTGCTAAAGCATTATTTAACTCTGGTGCAAACCAAAGTTTTATTAATACTTCATTTTGCAAATTACTTAAGCAATCATTAACTAAACTTCCACAAGAATGTCTAGTAGAGACAGCAAATGGGGAAACCATTAAGATTTTTGAAATCTTGCAGGGAGCAAGAATAGAAATTTTAAATCAAAAGTATATTGCAAATCTGTATCCCATGAATCTGGCAGGATTTGATGTTGTATTAGGAATGGATTGGTTAATGGCCAATAAAGCCAGTATTTTATGCGATCAAAAGTCAATTCAAGTAAATGCACCAAAAGGTGAAAAGATCACAATTAAAGGAAATAAACCATCTAGATCCACGAAATTCATCTCTATAATGAAAATTGCAAGTTATATAAGAAAAGGTTCTATAGTGTATTTAATTTTCATAATCACTAACACTAAAGGAAAAGAACTAAAAGACATTCCAGTAGTGTCTCAGTTTTCAGATGTATTTCCAGAAGAATTACCAGGACTACCACCAGACAGAGAAGTTGAATTCAGAATTCACCTACTGCCTGGAATAGCACCAATTGCCAAAGCACCTTATCGTTTGGCACCAGCCGAAATGCAGGAACTAAAGAAACAATTAGATGAATTGTTGGAAAGAGGATTCATACAACCAAGTCCGTCGCCTTGGGGAGCACCGATTTTATTCGTTAAAAAGAAGGACGGATCAATGCATATGTGCATTGACTACTGTGAATTAAACAAGGTCACGATTAAGAATTGGTACCCATTACCGAGAATCGATGATCTGTTCGATCAACTGCAAGGAGCTCGATTTTTCTCTAAAATCGATTTAAGGTCAGGATATCATCAATTAAAGGTACAGGAAGAGGATATTCCTAAAACCGCTTTCAGAACAAGGTATGGCCATTATGAATTTACTGTCATGCCATTTGGTTTAACCAATGCCCCAGCTGCATTTATGGACATGATGAACCGAATATGTAAGCCATATTTGGATAAATTCATAATTGTTTTTTATAGATGATATTCTAATTTACTCTGAGAGTAAGGAGGATCATGCAAAGCATTTGCACGCACTTCTAAGTTTATTAAGAAAGGAAAAACTTTATGCTAAATTTTCAAAGTGCGAGTTTTGGTTAGAACAGGTACAATTTCTTGGACACTTAGTGAACCATGAAGGAATTCATGTGGATCCAACAAAAATCGAGGCGATTACCAAATGGAAAACCCCTGAATCACCAACCGAGGTTAGAAGTTTCTTAGGATTGGCCGGTTATTATAGAAGATTTATTCGAGATTTTTCTAGAATAGCCATTCCTTTAACTAAGTTAACCTGTAAATCCATTAAGTTTGAATGGGGACCAAAACAAGAAGAAGCCTTTAGAATCCTTAAGCAAAGATTAACCCATACACCCGTACTAGCGTTACCAGAAGGAACTGAAGACTTTGTAGTATATTGTGACGCTTCCAAATTAGGTTATGGATGTGTATTAATGCAACGACAAAAGGTTATAGCTTATGCATCTAGGCAACTTAAGAATCATGAAGAAAATTATTCAACCCAAGATTTAGAGTTAGGAGCTATAATTTTTGCTCTTAAGATTTGGAGACATTACCTTTACGGTAGTAAGTTTACCATATTCACTGATCATAAGAGTTTAAGGCATGTTTTCAAGCAAAAAGAGTTGAATATGAGACAAAGACGCTGGATGGAGATGCTTAGTGATTATGATTGTAATATCCAGTATCATGAAGGAAAAGCAAATGTAGTGGCAGATGCTTTAAGTCGAAAGTATCATGAAAAACCAAAAAGGGTACGTTCTCTTAAATTAAATCTACAAGTAGATTTAAATGAACAAATCAAAAAAGCACAAGAATTAGTAATCAAGGATGATACTGAAAAACTAAAGGGTATGATTAAAGAATTAGAAGAAGGAACAGATGGAATTTGGAGATTCCATAAAAAGAGAATGTGGATACCTAAATTAGGAAACCTACGTCATCATATATTAGAAGAAGCCCATAAGTCTAAGTATACGATGCATCCAGGAAATGATAAAATGTATCAGGATTTAAGGAAAAATTTCTGGTGGATAGGAATGAAGAAGGACATAGCAGCCTATGTTTCTAAATGTTTAACTTGTTCACAAATTAAAGCTGAACACCAGAAACCCTCAGGTTTGTTACAACAACTAGAAATGCCAGTGTGGAAATGGGAATTAATAACAATGGATTTTGTTACTAAATTACCCAAAACAAAGAAAGGAAATGATACAATCTGGGTGATTGTAGATAGACTAACTGAGTCAGCTCATTTCCTACCAATGAAAGAAACTTTCAGTATGGAACAGTTAGCTAAATTATATGTAAATGAAATTGTTTCATTACATGGAATTCATTTATCAATTGTTTCTGATAGGGATAGCCGATTTACCTCTCATTTTTGGTCAAGTTTCCAAAACGCCATGGGAACCAAGTTAAATCTAAGCACAGCTTATCATCCTCAAACGGACGGACAAAGCGAAAGGTCAATTCAGACGATGGAAGACACGCTTAGAGCTTGTGTAATTGATTTAGGAGGTAATTGGGATGATCACTTACCTTTAATAGAATTTTCTTATAATAATAGTTATCACACAAGTATCAACGCGGCACCATTCGAAGCACTTTATGGACGAAAGTGCCGAACCCCAGTCTGTTGGGCAGAAATTGGGGAAAAGCAACTATCTGGACCTGAGATAGTGCAAGAAACAACCGACAAGATCATTCAAGTCAAGGAACGACTGAAAGCAGCACGTGATCGATAGAAGAGCTATGCTGATAACCGACGCAAACCCTTGGAATTTCAAGTAGGAGATAAAGTATTATTGAAGGTCTCTCCTTGGAAAGGAGTAGTAAGATTCATCAAAAGAGGAAAGCTAAGTCCCAGGTATATTGGACCTTTTAAGATTATTAGAAGAATAGGACCTGTAGCCTATCAACTACAACTGCCAGAGGAAATGGCAGGAATACATGATGTGTTTCATGTATCTAATCTCAATAAATGCTTAGCTGATGAATCGCTAATGGTACCTCTTAAGGATATAGAGGTAAATGAACAACTCAAGTTTGTAGAAAGGCCTCTACAGATCGAAGACAGGAAAGTCAAGAACCTTAAGCATAAGAGACTAGTTCTGGTCAAAGTGAAGTGGGACACCAAAAGAGGACTTGAGTACACATGGGAGCTTAAATCAGAAATACAAAAGAAATATTCACACTTGTTCCAGTAGATCTCGAGGACGAGCTCAAAAACAAGGTGGGGAGGATGTAACAATCCTAAATAAACCGACACCCTCGATTATTTTCCGACACCCTAGTATATTTTAAAATAGTCCAAAATGTCCCAAAATACACCCCATACGTGAAAACGGGACTCAAATATATTAAATAGTATTAAAAATAATTAAAAATCTGAAATTTAAGTTGAGGCGGGCAGCGTAAGACCCACCCCAACCTTCACGCGGGCCGCGTGAACTTAAATCTAGCGCGACCCTGGGCCGCCACGTGGCCCAACACTTGGCGGGCCTACCTGATGACCCGGATAAGCTAGTCCGCTGACCAGCTTTGACGCGGGTCACGTAGACCCTCGTCTACTTTTACGCGGACCACGAGAGGACCAGAGATCAGCACTATAAATAAGAGCCATCGGATTTCAAATCAAATCGCTCACTTTCTTTCTGTATCTCGACTTTCTGAAGTAATAGGCATAATATTCGAGTAGTATACCCCCTAAATAGCGAAGTTCTGCTCTGTTGTAAGTATTATAACCCAAGTTTCATGTTAGATACGCTGCCCGATTGATTTTGGGTTCCGTAACAACTGTCGTGGTTCTGCCCGACGTAGTTGTTGGAATACCGTCTCGAGGAGGGTATCATTAATATAATCAAAGGGTTATTATACTAACCTATGTACATTTGTGTAAATTATAGATTAATCCCAGGAAATCCTTACGCGAAGTCTAAGATAGCAATGTGAGTTTATCCGATTTTTGTTAAACTTTTTGTAATGTTTTACAAAACCTTAAATGTTTTACAATGTGATTAAGCGGTGATTGAGTCTTTGTAGTTCTTCAATTACTGCCGGTATGTTGGGGTTTTGTATACAAAATGTGGAACACGTTACCATTGGATGACGAGTTAGCCAATGTGTAATATGACCCACCAGTCAGGATTGACAGTACTGAATGAGTAATTGTGTAGACATAAACAATGTGATAGCTCTCAATACTGTTAATTGATAAAATATTTCTTGATTAAACTGGGATTCACTCACCAGTATTTCCCACTGACAAATGTTTTTAAAACGCGTTTCAGGTAACACAATGTGACAGCCAATTAGTAAAAAGCCAGCTGGAGAGCACTGACGGCTTGGGAAAAATGTGGCTATAAAAGTTACCTAAAAGACAATGTTTAATGAAATAGGGTTTATCCCTATAAACATGTTGTAATAAGAAACTTGTGTTTTACCCATGTGATTATTAATATCAAATATGGTGGTTTTACTCTGATAAACATTTCCTAACTACGGTCCTGATATAATTTCCGCTGCCAAATTAACAAGCTAATACCACCAGAATTCTGAGTTCGCGTCCGCCTGTTCCCGGGACAGATAAGGGATCGGGGGTTGCGACACCGTCGAAGTTCAGAGGCTTGCTGTCCAAAAACAGCTTGTAAGTACAACATGTACAAGCAACACCATTCACATATGGCATTAACAAAGCACACCCGGAAACGTCCAAACGTATTGTAATGTGTCTTAGGTGACTTAAACATTACCGTTAGGTGGGTTATTCCCTGAGGTACTTCCGTTGTGTCTATAGCGAAGAACCTCGTGCCATGCGATGGCCTGTGTGATGTGCGCTTGTAATTCTGCCTCGGTCAGCCGAATGATCTCTTAAGGAGACATCTCTTTTTTTTAGAAAAAAAAAAAGAGATCGGATTGGTCAGGTCTTATTTGTTCAGGAAATGTGTATAGTTGTCTAGAGGTCGTATGTACATACACATAATCAATCATCATATCAAGCAATCATGCTATAACAAAATCATAACATAAACAAGTAAATGGGAGCATATTTAATGAGAACATAGCAAGCAAGCACGTTGTTGATTTATATGTTAAATGAGAACATGACGATTGAGCTTTCACTAATCATCGACCACAAGTATTGTTACATGTTTTACAAAGTGCATCGTATCAAAAGGAACACAGGGTCACACTACCCTTGTCCAAAGAGTCTACCAATCTACAAAAGTCTTACAATAAAAAGGTGGTTTCCAAAAGGCTTCAAAGCTCAGCTTAATAGTGGTACTCTCATCAAAGGTAATGCATCTGCATAAGACCAAAAACCTACTGTACTGATGGCGGAGGGGGAGGAGGGAGGAAAATCAAACTGAGGACATGTGCGAGCTCCTCTGGCATGCTCGACCGTAAGAAATTGAGCATCAAACTCTGGCATGCTGGCAAGGACACGGTAAAGGACGCGGTGTCGACTCAAGCTCCAAGACTCGGTGACTCATAACTTCAAATCGAAGCTGAAGCGAATAAAGTAACTCATCCTGTGTATAGCCAACCAAATGCGAGGGATGGTAGGGGTCTGAGGTCGGCATGGAATACGGTGGGGACCATCAAAATGGCTTATCGAGTGGTGAAGAAGTAAAAGGAGAAAAGGGTGCAGACTGAGGGATATGTGGAAAAGCTGCTGAAACATGAGGATCATGACTAGGCTGCCAGCCTGAAGTACCTTCCCCTGGACGGGGTGCGGGTATGTCCTACAAGTAAACGATAGGTAAATCAACACGATGAACATCAGACTCCACAGGATGAAAAGGAGCAACATCAGCGGGTGCAGGTGGAGGAATGAATGGCTCAAATACAGGAGGGTCAATGGGTGTAGGAACTGGATCAGGTAGGAGGGGTGCTATGTGTTAGTACATGCATCTGTCAACATCGTCTTGTATCGTGTCTTAGATTAGATTGTATAGATCAGGGCTCGTAGATCAAGAAAATAGGAAGTTTAGAGTGTTAAAAGCTGATATCGCTCCTAGATGTTAATTCCTCCCGAAATGTCATCGAGACACTTTCGAGCGGAATCACAATCATGATAATTCCGCTCCAACTGTTGTTATGTCATTCTGAGCGGAATCAAAGGCCTATATATAGGTTACTTTAGAGCGAAATCAGTAGTCAGTTCTTGTATTCCATACCGAAGTGCTGCTGGTGTGAAGACTGAATGTATTTGTGTTCTAATCAATACAATCAGTAGTTAAAGTGAAGAATTAGTTGTTTCTACGTCAGTTACTTGTTTTCCGCACCTGTAACTGATCAAAACTCCTCTGATAGACTCGTTCGGGTCCGTACACGATCCTACAAGTGGTATCAGAGCTCAGGAGGAGGAGTTCTGCAGAGATTAGCTGGATTTCATCGAAACTTCTTACTTCTTCACCTTCTTTCTTCATCAGAACGAGATTTAACGGTCAAAACTGGTTCAAATTTTCACAGACTGTTTAAAATTGACTATTAACAAATCCCTGACAGTTTGAGACTAAAATTCACTGTAAAAATGGGTAAAAATGATGTGCGAACTGATTCCGCTCGAACAGACAATTTCTGATTCCGCTCATCATACGTTCTAATTCCGCTCCAAATTGTATGATTCAGCTTCAAAAGTCTGATTCCACTCCAAAATTCTTGGTTGATTCCGATCCAAGATAAAATTTTTGTGTTTCCGCTCCAAATAGTTGCTGATTCCGCTCCAGGTTACCAAACTTGTGATTTCACTACAAAGTTACTAAGTTCCTGATTTCGCTCCAGAGTTCCATATTGTTGATTTCTCTCCAAACTTCATTTTGGTGATTTCGCTTTAGAGTGTGTTGTTTGCTATTCCGCTCGAAATTGTATCTGGTTTAATTCCGCTCGAAAGTAACTGTTTTTAAAACACGTGATACGTCATCATGAGTGAAGAGTTCTACAACGCGTTTGCTTCATCTCCGACTACTCCGGCTTCTATTGCTCATAATATGAATTTGGAAAACGAGACTGGAACGTTACAAAAGCCCCCGAAACTAATGAGAATTGAAGAATATTATGGGTAGAAAGACAGATTCGAAAACTGGGTTCAGGCAAATCATCTTAGGTCATGGGAGTGTATTCTGAAGAAATATGTTTTACCTCGTACTGATTTGCAAGTTGTGAAAACAATTTCTGAGTTTAGTGATCAAGAACGAGATATGTATCATGCTGAAAAGATGATGATTAGTCTATTACAGCAGGCAATCAAAGAAGACATTTTCATTCTGCTTCAGCATAATAAAACTTCAAAGTCAATCTGGGATGCTCTACGTGTTAAGTTTGAGGGGAGTGAGAACATGATTAAGAGCAAGAAGGCGTTGCTCAAGAAAGAGTTTGATCTGTTTAGTAGTTTACCGGGAGAAGACACGAAGAAGCTGATTGAACGTTACTGCCATTTAGTGCGATCTATGTCGATGATTGGTATAACCAAAGATCCTGATGAGTGGGTAGACAAGTTAGCGGACGCTTTACCGCAGAAAGAGTGGGGAACTTACTTGATGATTTTGAAAAATACCGGGGTTTATGATGGATTGACTATTTCTCAGTTTATTGAGAAGATTGAAAGTCAGGATTTGGAACAACAAAAGATCGCAAGGATGAACAGTCCGAGTGGTCAACAGGATATAAAAATGTACTACAAAGGCAGTGTTCCAGAAATTGAAAGAAGCCCAAAGATACAAACTGCATTTAGTGCGGGAGATTCTACTGAAAATGTTGATCAAAGTCCTAAAAGCAGTAGTGTTTCTCTTCATACCCGAGTGTTAATCCAAAGAGTACGACTTCAAGTTTCAGTTCTCAAAGTACAAAAAGTGGAAGTGGTTATGTGATACAATGCAATATTGCCTTGAATCTTCCAGATGGTCAAAGTTTTTCTGAAGAGGTTGCGAAAGATCACATGGTGTTACTTGGTTCCGTGCTACTATCTTATGAAGGTTTAGTTGCAGGGCGGATCGGGAATCCTATGCTCACAAAGGAGGATTACGATCAGATAGACAGAGAAGAGATGGAGCTAATGGACATCAAATGGTGTCTAGCTAGTGTTCTTAGACAAGCTGAAAAGTTCAAACAGATTACTGGAAGAAATGACTTTCTTGACGCACATGTTTCTACTTTAGGTTTTGATAAATCTAAAGTTACTTGTTTTCGATGCAGGGAGAAAGGTCATTTCAAGAGGGAATGCAAGAACAGAGAAGCTAGTTATGTAAAGAATCCGTTCAGAAAAGATGACAATTATCGGAAAGCCATATATCAGCAAGTTGGTCAACAACAACTGCAAGAACCACATGTGGCTCATGGTAGAAAAGTGATCGAGGATTCAAAAAGAGCATGTCTGGGGAATCAAGAGAACTTTAACTGGAATTTTCAAGATGATGAAAAATTGCCTGAAGGTTTTAGCTGGGATATGTTTATGAATGATAAAGGAGATTTCAAAGCATTCATTGCTAAAATTTTGAAAGAACCAGATATGTTTACTACATGGATGAAGTCTATTGGTGAAACTGTGAAGAATGTGAAGGAAGAGTCTGTTGCATCTGAAGAAATCTCACAGAGCTCAGATGAAAGTTCACAAAGTGATGAAAGTTCAGAAAAGGAAGTTGTTTTTGTTCAAACACCAGTTGATTTTGATTCTTCGGATGATAATTCTGACAAGTCAATAGAGTTTGATCAATCACCAACTGATGATAGTAGTGATGATGAAGAAGAATGACATATTAATGTTGCTAAAACTCATCTATCTCCTGAAAGTTTTCATTTCTATTTTACAGATCGCTTGAAGAAGCTGAAAGAGAAACAAGCTGCAAAAGAACAAATGAAACAAAAGTCTGAAAGTGGTGATCAAACAAAGGAAGTTGTTTAGAATGAAGAAGTAAAAAGTGTTGCTGAGAAGATTGTCGAGCCTGAGAAAGTGACTGAAACAGAGAAAGTGGTTGAAGTGGTGAAAACAATCGAAGTTGAAAAGATTATAGAGATTATCAAGCCATGTTCAAAGTGTCTTGAACCTTGCAAAGAATGTGCATTCAAAGATGAGAAGCTGGCAGAGTTAGAAAAGATGAAGGAACAGTTATTGTTCAATCTCAACTATGTGAAAGAATCTTATGATGTATTGAACAAAACAGTAACTGGTCTTCAAAAGACAAATTCTGAAAGAGAACAAGCACTAACGATGATGAATTCGGTGATGATGACAAAGCAGAAAACGATAAATCACTACATCGAAGAATGTGCCAAGCTGCAACGGGAATTGGAGAATGAAAAGATTGAAAATGAAAGAATCAGACGATTATTGCAGAGTTATTCTAGTTCTGATTATCTTATTGATAGAATTTATCCGACTGTTGCAGGTATGGAAGCTTTTCAAGATGAGAAGCCAAAGAAGAAGGAAACTGGTAAGAAACCGACTGCTAGCTATAACAAATGTCCACCTCCAATATGGGAAGGTTATTCTCCCAGAAAACCAAATGAGGAGCAAGTCGAAAAAGCAGTCAATATAAAGCTAAAAACCGATACAACTGATGAATTACCAGAAAACATTGACGTGGTTTTTACATCGTCTGACACTGATCATGAGTCTGAGTTAATTAAAAAGGTGGTCGATCAGGTGTTGGATACAGATGAGGAGTCTGAGTCAAAGTCTGGGTCTGGAGGTTCAAGTTCGGTAGTGAACAGTCCAAAGTCGTTGGTCAAACGGGCATACAGTAAAGAGTTTTTGTTATCAAAAGCAAATTTGGATGATGAAACATTTGAAGTAGCATACACTTTAAATGATTCTGAAAAATTATATTATGACAAAGAGTTTCCGATAAGAAGTGTTAGATTTGAAATGATCAGAAAGGTTTTCAAAATGACAGAAATTAAGATTTCTGAAATAAAAGATTTAAATCTTACTGGAAAACCTAAAAAATTCACTTCAAGAGTACAACAACGATTAAACAAGAAAAAGGGTTATAATTCTGGTTCTGGTTTTCAAAAGAAACCAAACCATAATGGTAGCTACAAAAAGAAAGGTTTAGGTTTTATTCCACCAGAAAATTATAAAAATGAGAAAAATTCTAAAACAAAAACAGAATTTGTTTCAGGTGGAAGTGCAGAAGAAGAACAGAAGAAACCGTTCTGGAAACAATCAAACCAGGAGTTTCTTGCTGAGAAGAAAAGGAATGGAGCTGGAGTGTTTCATCCAAAAGAGACTCGAACCTGTTTCAAATGCAATGAAGCTGGTCACATTGCATGGAACTGTCCGAAAAATGCTAAGACTAAACAGGGAGTTTCTGAAAAACTGAAAGAAATAGTTGTTGATGTTGAACCACCAACCGAAAAATTCAGAATTTTTGAAAACTCAACTTATGAGGTTGGTGAGTGTTCTAAAAAGAATTTTTACAAAAGGAAAGCAAAGAATAATCAAGTGTGGGTTGTTAAGAAGTCTGAAGAGAAAGTCGGCGATGAATCTGGTTCCACAAAGCCAGAAGAGCCACAAGGTGAGGTAAAAGAGGTAAATTGTGTATCTTCAGTGAATGATGATGAATTTCCATCACTGAAGTTTGAGAAGATTAAACAGAAAGTTGGTAAGATTGAAATCTCGGATCAATTTTACTCCAAGAAAAATGAGTTTGATGTCGAGAAAGTTTTCAATGGAAATGTTAAGAAAATTTTTGGAAAAATGCTTGATGGGAAAGTGAAAGGGGTTAAGGATTTCTATGCAACAAAGAAAGCCACCTATAATCCTACTGAGCAAGAATTGAAAACACTCAAGTCTGAAAAGACTTGGGTGGAAATTCTTTTTCCTTGATCATCTGAATTGCCGGAGATCCCAAGTTTGTAATCGTGGATCAGGAATCGGCATCTTTCTTGATAATTGAATTTGTGAATGAATCTTAAAAATAGTTAAATTTTTACAGGATAAATGTGAATTGCCGGAGCTTCCAGGTTGGTAAGTGCGAAGCAGGAATTGGCATCTTTGTTGGTAAAATGAGTTTGTATAGATGTGGTATTCCTACAAGTTGGTTGTTGAAGGTTTACACTTACAAGTGGTAAATCAAGGACCTTAAATTGTACTTGTTTTCCTACAAATGGTTAATCAAGGTCATTAGGTTGAACTTGATTGGACCAAACTTACTAGTAGTAATTGAAAGACAATGTGATAAACCAAACCTCTAACCTACAAGTGATAAAATCAACAAAACTTATTTTCCGGAAAAATCATTTTGGTTAAAACAAACTTTAGTGTTTTGAAATCATAATGAGAAAATAGTTTTGTGTGTGGGGGAGTTCGGATTGTTTATGCCTAGTGGATGGCGAACTGAAGCGATTTGATATCGGTTGTCAAGTTTTTGTACAGTTTATTTTCAAATTTCCTGAAATGTGTTTGCATTTTAGGGGGAGTAGAAAATTTTACAAAATCCAAAAACATTTGAAAATTTGAAAAAGACAAAAACATGATAAAATAAAAAATGAGTTTTGGTGTCAAAGAAGAGGAAATGATAGTACATCAGTAGACAGTCACAGTATGCTAAAGAAATGTATTGTTTAAATAGCGTTAAACAGTCTCACTTATGATATGTCGATAGGTTTTTACACATTTAGTAAGCTTGTTCAGGATATAAACTTAAATTCAAACTTGCTTGTTTTGTGGGGAACACTACTTGGATATATAGGTAACCCCTGAAATCTCGTTTGAAAGGTCCTTCTTTCTGAGATACTAGGTCTTTATGCTCAGTGATATCTGGGGTATTATCCCGGGACTTCTGCTGAATGGAAATTCTGACCTAGTCCCCGGAGAATACTTTTCGTTTGCTTGAAACATAGCGCCGCCCTTAGCAAATTGATGAAACAATAAAATTGATAGTCATTGCTGTTGTAAAACAAAAGATCCTCTAAAGGGGACACACCAAAAAGTTGAGTCATGATCTCTCTGCTGAACGGTAGTTCTGACCTGAGCTCTCATGATTCTTCATAATTTATTACCCCTTACAGATATCATCTGTGGTATACTCACCTGTAAGACTGAATATTGGGATCTGGATACGGGAGTATATTCAAGAGGTGGGACACATGAATGAGTTTAAGTTCTTAATACACCTAACTCATATCCTGAATCAGTTGAAATTTGTGTGAGAATTTAAATGGATCAGTATATCGGCAATCTAAGTGAATTGTTTAATTCTTAATGTGTAACTAAGCTCAACGGTACTTGTGACTTGTCATAAACTGATATGATCCTCTTGCACGAACTCACAAAATATTGTCTGTAAATATTTCTTTACTGCATTTCTTTACTTTAAAAAAATTCAAAAAGATTTTCGGTTTGTTTTAGCATTAATTTTTGAAAAATTCAAAAAGATTTTCGACAACTGGTGTTGGAGAGCTGATTTTCAAAATTCCAAGTGCTAGACATGATGAACAAATGGTTTGGGATAATGTGTTTTGATCAAATTTTAAAGTGGTTCATCAAGAATATTGAGTTATTTTTTAGGGAGAGTCAGTGTTAGTGCATACATTGAATTGTTAAATTTAGAAAATTTATTTCTGGGTTAAGAATGTGCAGGTGTAGCCAGGTTTCGATCTTGGAACAACCTCCGGAAGAGCCAGGTCATTGAATCCTGACAAGTTTATGTTTTCAAGAGCCAGGTTTCCGATATCTGAAGACTAAGAGAAAAGATTTTGAATTTGTGAAAGTCAGATTACGATCCTGAAGCAGATGATGCTGAAGAACTAAAGGAATGCCAGTACATTGTTAAGGGGAGTCTGTTTATGCTGAGTGAAAGAATGAAGCCCAGAGACTGATCAAGACTGAAGATGCAAAGACTAGACACAGTCAGACTCGACACTGTCAGACTCGTTAACATCTGAGGGGGAGTCTGTTAGTACATGCATCTGTCAACGTCGTCTTGTATCGTCTCTTAGATTAGATTGTATAGATCAGGGCTCGTAGATCAAGAAAATAGGAAGTTTAGAGTGTTAAAAGCTGATATCGCTCCTAGATGTTAATTCCGCCCGAAATGTCATCGAGACACTTTCGAGCGGAATCACAATCATGCTAATTCCGCTCCAACTGTTGTTATGTCATTCTGAGCGGAATCAAAGGCCTATATATAGGTTACTTTAGAGCGAAATCAATAGTCAGTTCTTGTATTCCATACCGAAGTGCTGCTGGTGTGAAGGCTGAATGTATTTGTGTTCTAATCAATACAATCAGTAGTTAAAGTGAAGAATTAGCTGTTTCTACGTCAGTTACTTGTTTTCCGCACCTGTAACTGATCAAAACTCCTCTGATAGACTCGTTCGGGTCCGTACACGATCCTACACTATGTCAGGTAAGCCAAATGGAATAGGGTCATGATCAAGCAAGGGCTCAGGATCAGCAGGTACAACATCAAGCTGATCAACAGGAACAAAATCTAGCTCGGGATCGTGTGGAGGGGATGGTGCAACTGACATGGCCGTATCATCATCAGAATCAGTGGCATAGCGTCGTAATCCAACTGTCTGCAGGGCTGACGATGTCACAGACTCAAAGGAATCTGAGACAGAGTGTAAACTAGAATCAAAGGAAATCTCAATAACGGGAATCTTGAGAGGTGGAATAGCAACGTCATCATCCAACTCTCCATCACTACGGTCTATGAGACGAGCGGGTCGTGCCTTGACTTAGTATTAATTAATGTCTTTGAGTTACGTTTCTTTGTGTCTTCGATATTATCCTAAGTTATATAATTATTTGTTAAAATAATAAACATTTTAACTTAAATTATATTTATTAAATTTTGGAATGATTGTTAGAATAATATTTTAACTTGTTACTTTTCATGCATTCATACATGTATATCCTTCCCAAGGATGGGTGTATTCGTATTCGTATACTTGTATATTGTTGCCATGTATTGGTGTCGTATTCCGGTGTGTATTTATACGTACGAAAATACGTATTTCTTGTAATTATTAAGTATCCTTATACTTAATTTTGTATAATTTTTCCCGGAATAATATCTTTAATAGAAATTCATCAATATATATTTCCAAAATATATATTTTAAGAAATATTACTTAGAAAAATTATTTATAATTTTCCTTTGGCAAAAATATTTGTATTTTCATATAAGTTCCAAAAATAATATATTTTCAAGTCTAACTTGGAAAATATATATAAACTTATTTTCTCCAAAAATAATATATTTCATGTTTATTTGAGAAAATATATTTCTTCCAAAAATATATATATATATATATATATATATATATATATATATATTTGACAAAAATAATATATTTTGTCCTTGTCAAAAATATTATATAAATTTGTAATAATTTGTGAAAATCACATTTTCGTTCACTTGGTGTCCAAAATATTGTTTTCCAAAATATACTTGTAAATAAATTTTCTGGAATATTTTGTAAGTTATATTCCTTCGTTCGGTTCCTCTCATATTTTTGAGTATTATTTGTATATTTATTACTTGGAATTTTGGTAATATTTTGGATTGTAATTTTTGGTATTCTGATGAGTTATATTATTTCAAGTCCTAAAATAATATAACTAATACACATAATATACAAATAATCACACACATGGTGACTTCTAAATATATATTTTCTAAATACATATTTAGTCACTTTTATTTATAAAAACCAACCTCAAATATTTATGATTTTTGTAACAAATTTTATGGCAAACTTTATGTAAAAATTCATGGTTTAAAATACACTTGTAAATATTCGTTTAGAAATATTTTTTCTAAATGTTTAGTTTTTAGAAAAATTTTGCCATAGTGTCCCCTAAAAATTAAGGTTTCCATACCTTGAAGGCATATCATTTTCTTTTGTAAATCAACACAATCAATCAAGAATCAATAATAAACAATCTACACTTACCAATTTTACCAAAAACAAGCATAAACTACCACTTCATGAACTTGAAAATTTACAAAAACTTGTAGTAACTTACTAGTGTATTTAGTAAGTCTTGTTACCCTTTAAAGTGTGGTTGATTCTTTAAAAACAACATTTTTTAAGAAAATGGTTCTTTACAACTTATAATCACATTTTCTAAAAATGTTTCTTCATGGATTTTTCTTGTCACATATGTGCTTCTACACTTTATTAATCACCAAAAATGAGGTTTATTTATTTAAGAACCAAGATTAAGTAAAACTTGTATTTTTAACTTGGTTTCTTGAAAAATCATCCTTGAAAATCTTCAAGACTTACAACTCACTTTAATCATCATTTTACAAGAAAACAATATATTCTTTCAAGTTCATGTCTTTCATGAGGATGATCTATTAATCTTTAACATTTTCATCCTCTCATCTTGCTAGATTATGTTTTTAATCATGATCTAGCAAGATCATATGATGATCTACATCATTTACATAAGAAATCAACAATCAACAAGTAAATCAACACATAAACAACATGATTTCTTTATGATTTAAGCTTATGTTCAAGTTTTATTCTCTTTATTCTTAGTTTTCTTCAAGTTTAACATTATGTATCATCTTTTAACCACTTGAATAAGATGTAAAATGAAGAGATTAGGGTTCTTACCACTAGCTCAAGGCTAGAGATGATCAAGAGAAGAAAAGAAGAGGATAAAAGCAAATGGAGAAGGTCCTTGAACTTTCGAAAGCTCTTATCTTCCTTATGCACCTTCTAACACCTTTGTGTATGCTTGGAATTAGATGAAGTTGATTGAATGATGATGGTGGTGTTGTTGGTGATCTCGGCCGAACACAAGAAGAGGAGGAAGGAGAAGTGTGGTGTTGAGTATGGAATGAGAAATGAAAGCTTATGTGTTCAAGTTAATCTTATAATCCTTCTAACACTTAGTTTCCATTGGTTTTTATGTCCATAAAGCACCAACAAGATCAAATTTTAAATGGAAATGAAATGGTGGGGGCCATATTGGGCCGTCCCATAGGTGGGGGGGGTATAGGTGTAGGGTTTAACCATAAGTTAGTTATTTAGTTAGAAATCAAGTATATAGTTAGGGACTTAGTTATTAGATATTTATATAGTGTGTCATGATGTTCGGGGACCATAACTAGCTTGGTAATGTTAAAACAGTGCTTCTAGTGAAAATTTGGTGTTTCGGGTAGTGTCCGGTTGTTCGATTGGTTACCGGTTCGTTAAGGTGCTGAACTATGCAGTTTAGTGTGCTTTATATTACCTTTTGTGACAGTTTCGATTCCCGACACTTAGGAAAGCATTCAGGACCATTTAACCATATTTCTGCATGATGTTAGACTGTTTAAATGCTGAATTTGCTGATTATCTGCAGTTTATGTGAGTTTTAAGCACTTTCCGGCACTTAAACTATCTCTTAGGAAGGCAGTTTTGTGATCCTTACTTTCCAACACACTATACTAGTGTAATACTTGGTTTCTGGCTCATTCTGTGTCTCAATACAATGTCTGTCTATTCACTGAACTCCGTCATCATTTTTCTGAATTGTCTATTAACTGTGTTGTCGGTGTTTCGTGCATCGTTCGAATCAAAAAAGTTTGTATGCAGTAATGATATGTCATTTGCAATATATGATACACATGTATGTATATGGTAATAATCAGAAAGCAATTCAAGTAATTAATTGTAATTCAGCACAGTCATTAAGCACTAATCATTATTTAATAATTGTACGGATACCCGGAATTTTGACAGTTGTCACAGTTTGTAAGATAAATATGGTTTGTATTGTAACCAACCTCTATATAGCTATATTACGGTTGATTAGAGCTAATTGATTGGCTATGCTAGTTAAACCTTATTTTTTAGGGGGTGCTATTCATACCCCCTTTACATTATTTTTACTTGTTGTACACCTCCTAAAGGTTTCAATTATATACATTTCAAACCTTTTATTTTTTTTTCTTAATTGTTTTCATATAATCTCTCATCTTATAATCTTATAAATAATATCAAGATTATTATATTGAAATTTAAATTCTAAAATTAAACTCATGAGCTTACGATTTTAAATAAAAATAATTTAGTGATTTTTAAATACAAGCAGGTATGTTTTTTATCTCTTTTTATTTTAGTTGTGTTGTTTGTAGTATAGAATTCATTCGATCAAGATGTGTGGTTTCAGTCAAAATCAATCAAATATAGTCGATCACAACTAAGGTCTCAAAGTAGTTATAAAAAAGAATGCAAATTAAGATATTTAACGAACACTTACTCGAGTCCATAATATCAAGAGCCAATTGTACATTTGTACCGTTACATTTAAGCACCTATTCAATTAAGTTTAGGGTTCTGAAATTTTTTAACCTTGACACCAGACTTATGGGTATAAATAGAACTGGCAATACCTTTTTTTCATCTAAACTTTTAAATTGTGCAAACCGAATTGAAAGTGTGGTTTAACAAACACTTTTGTTTTTAGGATATTGTGCAAACTGAATTGTATATGTTGTTCTTTGAAAGTAAAATAGTTGTGTTAACACTAAAAAAATAAGGAATTTTATAGAGGAGAAATTTGACAACTTTTTAAGTGATTTTTTAAGGGGAGGGGTATGGCAAGTAATAAAGGGGGTATGTTTAGCCCACCCCTTTTTTATTGTGATTTCAAAACATAGGCAACTCTATAAATATCAATATTTTACTGGTCTGTACTCTGTAGTCATCATCTAGCAGCTTGATTGCTTCATTCATAGCTCTTATAATTGTGTTCCCGACAACACGAAAACGCAAAATAGTTTGTGGCCTTTTGAATATGAAAACTGCTTATGATCGAAAGAACTAGGAATTCATCTTATTAATCATGCCACTATGGGTGAAATTAAAGGTTGAAGATGAAGTGAGGTTGAAGATGGGGGTATTTTAGACTTTTCACCAGTCAACAGATGGAGGTTGAAGATGTAATTCACTGAAATTGACAACCACAGGGACGGGAATGGTCGAAATTGGCAAACAGGGGCTTTATGTGAGATTTGGTGTAAACAACAGTGACGGAAATTGTACTTTACTCAAAATAAAATAACTGTAATATGAAATATTTAATATATAAATATAACTATATAAAGCAAATCTAATGGATCGAAATGTAATTTTAGAACTAATTAAAGCCTATTTTGTGAGGATAAAATTGTAAAGAGGTTAACATTTTAAGACACTAAGATGGTATAATAGTAAATTGCACCTACAACCCATACTCAGACATTGAAAATCCTTTCCTTCACTGCCCTTTAATAAACCCTAACGACATCTCACAATCAAACTCCCCACCTCTAATTTTCTCGTCACATTGAATTAGGAATTCCAAACATCTTCTTTTTTATTTTCTATTCTCAAATTGAATCCAAATCAGAGAGCTACAATCACCCCATTAGCTTTAATTAGGTTGAACCCCGTCCTGGTGTCGTTGTACCAAACCCAAGACTGATCGGTGAAGTTCGTCGGAGATCAAAATCATGAACCATGGTGATTGACAGCATACCTCCGATCACCATCACACAACTCAGTTAGCTTCTCACTCACTCACCTTACTCCATTAAGGTACACGATTCTATCAATTAGGGTTAAAAGAATCTTTACAAATGAACCTCAATAACTCTAGGTCAGAACCAGATGTTCAGATTTTACATCTTGTTTATTCTCTTATTTTCAATTTCTACAGGTAGTTCCCAAAGGTCGTATAACAATAGCAGTGGTTTCACAAAATAAGGTTTAAGAAATAGGCCTTCGAGACAAAAAAAAAAGAGAAATAGACCTAAGGGTTACTAACAAGAGAAAGGTGGTGTTCGGATCAAATAAGTAAGATGCTTGATAATAAAGGTAAACACAAACCGAAAAATGGAAGTGCGAGAATCTATGTGATATGTCGTAAAAGAATATGGAAACCATGAACCAAATAACTGTATGAGTGAAATAAACCGACGCGAAAATGACGTAAGAAGTCATAGAGTCGGAAAGATAATCCGAAAGAAAATGAGTGTAGCCTTAGACTACGGTCAAGGTCAAATGAATTTTGAAGGCGAAAATTTGTTTATTCTAAACATAAAAAAGGGGTGCCTTGACGCCATGTGTATACATATGCAATTAAATAATGATATGAAAAAAAAAAAAGATGATCCATGGGATCACCATAACCTTCAGATTATAAACAATGTAAGGGTCTACGGGACCAAAATTACCATAGGGTCGCAAATACAAAGGAACAAACTATAGGGTCTCACCCTAAAAAGGTGAAGACCTAATAAAATAGCCTACGAGGCTAAGTAAAGGAACTTACGGGTCAATAATATAAAGCGTAGGAACCAGTTATGATTTCCCGCGTAAAATGGTAACGGAGAAGAATAATTCTTGTCGTCAATTTCTTGATATGATTAATTGACATGTGTTAAAGAGAAAAACATTAAACTAAAATTCAGTTTTAGTAAGAAACGACGTTCTAACAAATATAAATATTATGAGAGAAATTAGAAAATGGTTAATACTAAAGGATATAGGTCTTAACGCCGACAGGTGTAAGACGATGCGTTCGAAAGAAGATTCATAATAATGTAAAGCCGGCGTAAACCTAAACATGACGTGATGTGATCACGGACACAAAAGTGATACATAATACAACCACGTTGTAATATGAGTTACTAGATATGAAATTATAAACATGCAAAGGGCTGATGACGGCAATATAGTATACCCTAGTGACGAGGTATGAGGTAAAATGGTGACCAATCACTTTAGGCAATAAAACAAGTTATAGTCATAATAATGTTGTGACCTATGTAGAGCGCTTGTCAATGTAAGACTAACGTGAAGTAAGTATGCCGACGGGCTCAGGGACTGGATGGTCAAAAGACAACCCGGTCAAATAGGCGACAAAGATAGGAAATAGATGATAAAAGGTTACGGTCCAATAGGACATATGCCCAAAGGACTACTTAAAGAAGGTTTCGGGGACGAAACCCTTTTTAAGGGGGGTGGACTTGTAACACCCCGAAAATATAAAAATTTATATTTGAATTATTAAATATTAGATAAACAAGAACAAACTAACTAGGGATAGATAACCCAGTTAGTTACGAGTCTTGTAATGCCAAATAAGTGGATTAAAACTTCTAAATTATAAACAAAACAATAAGTCAAGGGAGCTAAGTTGTTGAAAAAGGAAACTTGAATGATTAAAATTGAAATAACACACACCATACACACACTTAGGTGTGTCTGGTCGATCAAGAACACAGGGGCGACACAAGAGCTCCCCACCAAACCCTAGACTTGCAATTTTCACCAAATTGAAGGCTCTAATCTAGTCTAAATCGATTTCCAAGCACAAATTCGTGATCACCTCGTTGAAGGGATCATAAGGTATGCAAAATCTTGATGTTTTGATTCATCTTAAATTTCAGGTTAATTGCGAAAATCGAATTTTAGCTTGATTTTGGGATGATTAGATGAAACTTGTAATGAAAACAGGTTTATGAGTGAATCCTAGTTGATAATTAGCAAGAATTATGTTTAAAATTCTGAAAATTATGACAACCCATTCATGAGTTAAATGGGTTTTCACAAAGAAGATGAACACAAAAATTTGGGTTATTAGAAGTAGTATTACTTGAATCCTCTATGATAATTTTGTAGAATTCATGCATGCATGACATGAGGAAATCGAAATTTGTGATTGAAATTGGTTAAAGTAACAAGACATGAACTTGATTCTAATTGTGTAGAAATCAGACCCGCTAGGTGTTTGTTAAAATGCCTAAGTGAGGATTAAAGTGCTAAAAATCGGATGAAGACGCATATTTGATTACTATAGTAAATTATGCGTTAATGATTATGAAAAGAGTTCTAAATAGGTTGTGAATTGAACTCTTTAGGCAAAGAAACCGGGGAGTCAAGCGGACAAGCCGGTGGTGACGCGCGATTGAAGGGTATGCTCTAAAGGTACGTAACTACGGTTTCGTTACGTTATGCTTGATTATGTATTTCCGTTAGTAGACTTTAAATTGGCATAATATATAAAATTTGTATTTAGTTGTAGTGACGAAGATCACTAGATAAATAAACGGGTCAAATAGGTTAGCATAAGTTTGGTGTGTTATAAAATGGTGGTTTCCATTAGGCAACCAAACGGGTCGAACAATGGTTGAAATTATAGTGTTGAAGTGACTTAAACGTCATTCATTAAATTTGAGTTATAAAAGCATAAACCATGGAATGGACATGATACGCCAAGGTTGACAAGCCCGGGAATGGGTAATTATGGTTAGAATCCAATGTTGATGAATTATGCAAGTACGTAACTAATAGTTCCATTACTTAGTACAAAGAATGTTAGTATATCTTGTTAATAATGTTGTAGTGTGATAAGGATGTTGATGTATCAATGAAGTGGCGAAGTTCACTCGATAGATCAAACGGGTCAAATTGAATAACTTGTGTATGTATGGTAGCCATTGAAGTGACGAAGTTCACTCGGCAAACAAAACGGACTTGAAATAAATGGTTAAGGCAAGATTGATATAAGCGATACAAATTGAAAAGAGCGGTTAGAACCATTCGGCACATCATAGAAAATGGGTCAAAATAATGGTCGGAATAAATCTTAGTTGTCATCAAAGTGAAGGTTTTCACTTGACAACTAAACGGGTCAAACTATGTTTTAAAACGACAGTGTATGTAGAGACTTGAAGGTCACATAATATGTTAGTGAGAAGAGGTGATATACCAAGATATTGGATGCACCAAATTGATTTTCACGAACCCTTGATATTGGGTCAAATAAATAGAAATCGCTTGCATGATTTGCGTAAAGCGGTACGGTTGAAAAATGGAAGAACGAGCATGAAATTCTAGTGTGTGCGTGAAACCATGTAATGGTGATGATACACCATAATTGGCAAGCCCGGGGAATGGATAATTAAGCTTAGAAATCAATGAAATTGAATGATGAAAACTATGCTACAAAACAAACAGGTCGAATAATTGAAACATGGATTTCTGAACAATTCGTATATAAATCAGGTTTCGTAGCGCGAAATTTGAATGATTGGATCCGTATTTTTATTACGGACACGTAGGAAAAATAATCGACTAAAACGGACAAGTAGGCAAAAAGTTATGCACATTTGAAGTTTGATGTTGTAAAGAAAATAGAGTTGGGCAGAAAATGCAGGTTCAGAAACGGACCTGCTGGAAATTACTCTTCCCCGCGCCACGCGACAGGATCCCATAGTTGGGGCGCGACACGCGACGGGTGTCGCGACACGCGACAGATTAAAGGACGCCTTCCGCGACTCGCGGGAGGCATCAATTTGGAAAAATTATTTTTATTTTCATTGTTTGATATTGGAACTCGATTGTACTTGTTTATATGTTGTCAAAACTAACATTTTAGTTGGTTTTGATGTTAGGTAATGTTGGCTGATGTGTGCTAAACAGACTATAAAAATAAACTAAATTAGACTCTCTATTCTAGACACTATAAAGCTTTAATTCTAGACTCGACCTAAAACCACACAATCGGCAAGTGTACCGATCAATGTAGTATAACCTAGGAAGTCCGGATATCGAACCACAGGACTCTATGTATCACGCAAACTAGACTCTAATAGACACTGACAGACACGACTAAAACTTGTTTAATTGTTTGGGGGGGGTACGGAAAACTAAGGAAATCTATATTAAACTACTAAATAAACTAAAACTATACTAAAGACGAATAAAGACTAAGGACTTTTTCTTATATGAGAACGGGACCACCTAGACAAGAATCCTGGATCGTTTTAAGAGATTACTGATTAAGTTAAATGCACGAATTATGGAACCGGGATCTTAAAATACTAAACCTATTAAGAACCATCGAGGCCCCTCGACCCTTCTCAAGGAGAAACCTGTGGCACTACCTAAGCCGTTAATCCTACCGGTTATTAGACGCCTTCCCAGTTGTCTAATTATTGTGTAAGTACCCTAATGTTGACCTATTCTTTTCCAATCCTAGATCTAGGGTAGTTTGAAGTAATTAACTTGACTTGATAGGCTAATAAAACCGACAGGTAAACCAAGACATAACCTTTCCCAAGGCCTATCTAAAGCAATTCGCCGGGTAAGACCTATCAATAGCCCCTCACTTCTCAGGTATTAGGACTAGTAGAACACTAAGACTTAGCAAATTATTATCAGTTACTTCTAGGGGTTATTGGCCAATTCTCCCTAAAGAGTGAAGGTTTTCTAACGTGATATAGACACTCACCGAAACCCTAAACCCTAATATGACTCTATGTCGTGATATAGACCGTCACTAAGAATCATATGAAGCAAGTAATAACAATAAACCAATTCAAAGTATGCATACACATCAAATCATTAAATCAAACCTCTTACTAAACACAATCACCCATAACAATTATGCAAATCACAAAACCGGTAAAAACTTTATATTAATCCATTCATCAAGTCTAGGTGGTTTATGAAATTAGCCAAGCATGTTAAAACGTGAAAACAATTCAAAGATGTCTAAACACGAATTCATCATAACAAGTTTCGTAAGAAAAGTCAAGAACAAAGAACTAGAAAACCCGATTAGATCTTCAAGTCTTCTTCCCCGAACTCGTATCGATGATTCCTAGGCTTCAAAATCTCCAAAATTGCTCCAAGATTGCTCAACAAGTCGCCAAGATGTCCCAAAAATCGAACTAGGGTTTTTTCAAGTATAAAATTGTATTTATATGACTTTCCATAACAAAAATCACCAGCTACAAGCTTCTGGCTGGCCGCCACCCACTGAAGGAATGGGTGGTGGGGTGCCACCTTGTTTTTCAGCTCATGTACTACCTTCAGACTCTCGCCGGGTGCCAGAAACTTCTCACGGGGTGCCAGAGAGTGATTTTTCAGCTCTTTTAACTCTATTTCAACTCCTCGACCTTTCCAACATGCTCCAAGACTTGACACTTCAATATTTTGACTCGTTTTACTCGGTTTTCCGCATATTTAAACATCAAGACCTGCGAAACACGATTCTATCAATAGTATGCATATTCTAACGAAAAACCAAACTAAATATAACGAAAATTATACAAACTATACACGAATAAAAGATGTATTTTGCAATACATCATTGGCGATGCTCCGGATGGCGATCAAGCAATATGTCAAGAACCGAACACAACACTTTTGAAGCTTCCGCGTTAATATAATTTGTTTTTAACTAAATGTGAACATGTAACTCTGGATGTCACTTTTGTACGTTTTAAACTAGTAGGGATGTTAATCCTAAATACTCTAATCATGTAAGAGTATTAAACGTAACAATTTTTTTTGTTAACCCGTATTTTACGTCAACTAAAGGCGTATTTAGTAGTAAATTCATATTAACTTAATATGGGTGTTACAGTTGTCCCCCACCTATATTTGAAGTAGGTACATTTCAAAATAGAAGAAAAAAACCCTAAAAAACTATTCAACATGAGAATTGAAATAGACTTTATACAAATATAGTTTGATATAGATTAACAACATAGGTTACCAACAAAGGGGAACAACCTTAAGAAATCATACCTTATACCAACTCCATACCGCCGCCACACAATTGCTTAAAAGCTTAGCCATCCATCTTCAACTTTGATGCCAAACAACCTACATTTTGAGCGTTTCATAGGCATATTCGGTCGATTTGAAAATAGGTACCGAAACAAAATCCTAATTCCTAAGACTCCTGCAACCAACAACTCTAAAATAATAAAAAAAAAAACAGTAAAATTAATCCAAATCCAAAATATGTAATGCAATTTGCCAAGAAAACAAATCAAACCTCAAATCAGTCTGACATAAACCACAAATCAACCCTTGCAACACAAAAGTCCATTGAACGATGAACAAACGCTAAAAACTGAAATAATGGAAATAAAAAAAAACCAAATGTCAAGATAGATAAGATAGATGATCAACGAAAGGGCAAAACTCAACAAATCAACACTTCAGAAACGATGAAGAAAAGGATTGAGCGAAATTTAAAAGGGGATAATGTAAACAATCACCTGGTGGACGAATGATGAAATTGATGAGATGTTTCATACCAATAATCAATAACTTACACCAGAATATGCTCATGCTCGATGATTTTTTATACGATTAGGGTTTGCGATGATGAATGATTGATGTCTTCGTTGAGATTAGGAGTGAAACGGCTAGAAAAGTAGATATCAAAATTAGGGTTTGTGCACAGGATCGATTGAAAGGGTAAGGAGCAGGAATCGCCATTGAAAGGGTAAGGAGCAGGAATCGCCAATTAGGGTTTCAGATAATGCTTTGAACGATTTGGAGAGAATGAGAGAGAGAGAGAGAGAGTATAGAATAGCGTATGTGAGAAGCCAAACCAATCCTCCCCTATGAGCTATGCCACATGTATGCTTAGGTGGATGCTTATTTGGCTTCAACCATATATGTCCCCCAATGATTTGTTTTATTAGATATATAGATATTCCAATATTAGTGATGTAACTTTAATGTGAAGAAAACGAATAATATTAAATTTGTATATAAACCGGAACAAAGAGCATGCCAAGGAATCTTTATACGTGTGACCTTGTAAGGGAATCAATAGGATCGAGTCCACACCATCATAATATATTCATATGTTTTTCTATAAAGATGACATAGTTGTCGCAATTTATAATATGTTTAGCTAAAAATAAATCTAGTTGATATGATTATATATATATATATATATATATATATATATATATATATATATATATATATATATATATATATATATATATATATATATATATATATAGGAAACCTTGAATTTTTAGAAAACCTTGGAAACCCATCTAATGGCCTACATTTGGCCACATGTCCCAGCTTCTATAATATCATTTTTTAATCTTGAGGGCACATTGGTAATTCAACATATTCCTAGCCTACTCAAAAAGTGATTTGACACCCTCATTAATATTTAACATCACATCATTCTCTTCCATCCTCCTCCATTTTCGTTTAACCAAATTCAAATTAGAAAGGTTGTTTTTTCATAATTTCTTCATCTTCTTAAACCACTTATTTCAAACTAGATCCACCATTAATGAACTATGGAGCATCCATCAACAATGGTAGATCTATGGAGCACCATTAATGTATTGTGGAGTATTCATCTTCCTAAACAAGATCTTTACTACGATCTGGGCTAGTGGGCTTTGGTTCGCTTTTCTTCTTCTTCTCTCACCTTCCAATGTTTTTCCAGATTTTGTGGTGAACAGGGGTGTGAATAAAGTTTCTTCCTTTTTTATTATTTGATTCGATTTGGGTCCGATATTTGTGGTGATATTTGCGATGAGGTAATCTTGATCTAGTTTCTTAATTTGATTATTGCATTGTGGGTTTTTGTTTGTTGTTTGGATATGATGATTTAGGGGGGATCTCGTTAATGTGAAACACGAACAACAAGTCTATTAATGCTCACGTTTTTATCTTGCTTATTTGCTTCAGTAGTTTTTTTTTTTTTTCGGCCGATTATAGAATATGGGTTTTGAAACACGAACACCAAGTATAATAGTTAATGTTCGTAATTAGACCGTTAATGTGTCTTATAGATTACAAATTACAGTTTGTATAATTCCGGCCGTTATTATGAAACACGAACAACCGTTAATGTTCGTATAGATTACAAATTATAGACCGTTAATGTTTCGTATTTTAGATCTTTAATGTTTATGTCATTATCTTCATTTGTGTCCTTATTTGATGTTGTTTTCTCATTTTCAGCCGTTACACTTGTGTCCTTATTTGATGTTGTTTTCTCATTTACTGATTAATTTTACATCGTCATACCCTAATACATGTTACACTTTATCCTATTAGACATAGCCATATAGTTTAAATTATTATAGTTATGACGTGTTTAACACATGCCCGATTTTTTTATTTTTAGACGTCTAATAATCGGCACATCTGTTTTTAGAAACGAAAAGCCAAGTTTGTCTTACAGCACAACCAACGTAACACGTGTTATAGTCTGAACTCCTGTTCCACAGCTAAGCCAAGTTTGTCTTACAGCACAACCACGTAACACGTGTTATAGTCTGAACTCCTGTTTCACAGCTAAATCATAGTAACATGTTATAGAGACATGTATTAGGGTATGACGATGTATTAGAGACATGTATTAGGGTATGACGAATTAATTGCAGATTTTTAGTTCTGTGTACTTTGTTAGTTGTTGTTTCAATTGTGTAAGATTAATTTGCAGGTTTTTATTTTTGTGTTAAAAAGTTGTGCTTGGTTTGGTTGCTTGTTTGGGCTTTTGATCTGAATAGTAACTGGTTTTTGTTGGTTTGGTTGCTTTGTTTGGGGCTTTTGATCTGAATAGTAACTGTTTTTGTGATGTTATTTGAGGAAAAAGATTTTTTGGCTATGAATGTGTTAATATTTATGTATGGTTAACGACTTAACGGTTATCTTATCTTTTCGTTTATTAGGACGGTGATGGATTCAAGGGAAATAAGATCCAATTCTCGGGTCAGTTGGTTTCGTCAAACGTGGATCAGATGCTCAAGGATCATGACCATGTTTATGTTGCAGCACAACATAACTAACACGTGTTATAGGTTGAACTACTCGGACATACATGTGTTACATGTGACATGAAAACACATTTTTATAACTTCCCTGGCATACGCACACCCACATGTTTACAAGACCGACCCAAACAATAAAGCAAGGGTAGCCGCTGAAAAGCTAAGGCAGACTTTCAAAGGAAGCTCCACCATTTTCTTAGTGCTATGTATTTTCGTTTACTAGTAATATGTAATGTGAGAATCTTATTTTGTTTTGTCTAGTACATGATGTTAAAACGGTATGGACTTAACACATTCTGGAAGTCTTAACACACGTTATAAAAGCGGCTTAACACACGTTATATCAGGTATACTATGTTATTAAGTTACTATTGGAGTTTATCCATCCATTCTGGAAGTCTTAACACACGTTATAATAGAGGCTTAACACACGTTATACATGTCAGGTGCGTAACGCATGTTACAGTATGTATATACAAATCATGGTGTTTTGGAAACCACTAGCTTATACATGACACCATGTTGGGTTAAACCAAGATTATAACAGAGGCTTAACACATGTTATCCCAGTTATACGGTGTTACAACATTAACTTGTATGTTCCATCTTAACTTGTACACGTGTTACGATCAGTATATGCACATCATGGTGTTTTGCAAAACACTTTCATATACATGAATACAAGTCGGGTTATAATGGATGCTTTACATGTTATCATATGTGTACAAGTGGGGTTACAACAAGATTACGATATTAACTAAGCTCACCATTAAACTCATCGCCCCCGTCGAATGTTTTCACCCTTTGTCATTAAGCAATTACATGTTAAGCAATTACATGTTCCGAACAGACAAATTGAACACATGTTAGATCAGTATATACACATCATGGTGTTTTGTAAACCACTAGCTTATACATGAATACATGTCAGGTTACAAAAAGATTATAACAGTGGCTTAACACATGTTATACATTCCAAAATGTGCAAAACAAATGACCCGTTTCATATTATATATTTCCAAAATTACCGGTACATGTGTTACCATAAATGGCTCGTTTCATATTACACGTTACATACTAACTTCTACATTTATTACTTGTACAAGTTTTACGCTCAGTATCCACATTATCAGATATTTTAAACATTAACAAAAATAAAATAGATATTACTTGTTTTTTTAATTAACAAAAGGTTAACACACGTTATTATATATCATTCTAACAGGGGCTTAACACATGTTATACATGAACACATGTTAGGTTACATCATGGTGTTCTGTTACAGCATGAACCAACAACACATGTTATAAATGAACGAAGACTTCTTTCCCAAAGGATGTGACTTATTCAATGTCCCCGCATTAACGTCGCCTTCATCCATCCAGCTTGTCAATTCAATATCTTTTATGGATCTGTTTCTGTAAATCAACACACGTTATATATCATTCTAATAGGTGCTTAACACATGTTATGGGTCTGAGTCTGTGAATCAAGCAACCAAACAAAAAAACGTTATATATCATTCTAACGAGTGCTTAACACATTATAACAGGGGGCTTAACACATGTTATGGGCCTGAGTCTGTGAATCAAGCAACCAAACAAAAAAACATGTTATGGGTCTGAGTCTGTGAATCAAGCAACCAAACAAAAAAACGTTATATATCATTCTAACAGGTGCTTAACACATTATAACAGGGGGCTTAACACATTTTATGGATCTGTTTCTGTAAATCAACACACGTTATATATCATTCTAACAGGTGCTTAACACATTATAACAGGGGGCTTAACACATGTTATGGGCCTGAGTCTGTGAATCAAGCAACCAAACAAAAAAACACTTACTGTTCAGATCAAAAACCCAAACAAGCAACCCAAACCAACAAAAAAACAGCTACTGTTAAGATCAAAAGCCCCTAACAAGCAACCAAACCAACAAAAAAACCCGTTCAAAATCTCATCCTAAAGTTTTTGATTTATTTAAAATACATTAACATTAACCATGGATACCCCATTAACCATTACTAAAACACTTTCAGCACACAAAAACATATTAACAACCATTTCAACAAAAAATCAAGTGTGAAATGATATTTCAAGAACACTTACCGGATCTATACCCGTCCGATGAACACGAAGAAGATCTTCAAACCTTCTTCTCACACACACACTCGTGCGTGTGTCTTTGTGATAAAGATTGTTGTTTCTCTATCTAAAACATCAACTTTCTCTCTCTAAAAACATTCATCTTGTCATCGCTCTTCTCACACACACACTCGTGCGTGTGTCTTTGTGATTTTTTCAGACCACATGATGCTGAAATTATCTTCAAATGAAGATCACCATTGAAGGATCACCATTGAAGACCATGAAGCTTTCTTCTTTTCACATGATGAAGAAAGAGGAGGGAGATAATAGTTTATTGAAAGATTTGACTAGAAGAAAGAGGAGAGAGATGATGACACAAGTGGGTTTTGTCATTTCCAATGCCAAAAAGTGGGTTTTGTTCTACCGAAAATGCCCTCCCAGACTTTCAAATGTGTATTATACTATTTCTTTTAATTATAATTCTTACCAAAATGATGAGAGCCATTGATCAAGTTGGATGAAAGACAATCAATGGATGAGGTTGGGTTTCCAAGGTTTTTTAAAAAAGATGGGGTTTCTTATAGAGCCCAACCATATATATATATATATATATATATATATATAGGAGAGTGTTTAAATGAGAACGCTAAATATCGCGAGAACCGTGAGAACAAATGAAAAACAACGAGAACTTAGTAAAAAACTATTCAAATTCAAAATTTCTTTTTACACTTATCATTATTATTCGAATACAATGTTATAAAATAAATTTACACGTTTAAATTTACGTGAATTCGTAAACAACGGAAATTTACACATGTGTAAATTTGTTATATTTACGCATGTGTAAAAACTCTAGTAAGAGTGATTTTTGAGAGAAGAAATGAAGTATTTGATGTTGTGAATTCTTTTTTGATGTTGTATTTTAATTAGAATGAGATTTGTATTAAAAAAAAATCGGTTTTGATTGGTTTTTTTATTCGTTCTCACGGTTCTCGCAATATTTAGCGTTCTCAAGATAACCCTTATATAAAATTTGAGTGCACTTTTTTAACCCCGTTACATCAGTTATCTTATTTATGTAGTCTGTTTTTGGTATGATAGCATTACATGACTGCATTATATAACATAACACCTTGTAACTCCTTAAATAAGTAGAAAACAAATTTTGTAACATATTAATATTGGTTGGGTTGGACTTGCGTTGACTAATAAGGCTATTTTTCTATCATATACGCGTCAAACGTATTAATTATTATGATAAAAAAACAATTAATCCAATGACATATTGTTTAAAATACAGATTTCAAAACAACATTCCAATAATACTTTGTAGCTAGAAATATTATTTAGAATGATGGTGAATCGAAATCACTCTTCAAATAGTACACATAAAAAACATAAATCATAAACTTAGAGTAAAAAAAATATTCAAGATCACTTCTGATACCTGATAATGAATCTACTCCTTAGATGATTCATTTGTAATGAGTAGCGAACATAGAAATTATTTTCTAGAGATACGAACGATGGGTTTAACCAAATTTTCAAATGGTACAATCAGGACGTTTCCCTATGAAATGAACTAGATTTTTTTTTTCAACGGGTGCACCCGCCCACCCAACCCTGTACCAAGGTCCGTCCCTGTGTATACTTTGATATAAATTATATAAAATAGCTTTTTAAATGATAAAACTAAAACTATGTTATTATTTATCAATTAAAAAAGTAATAAATAAAGAAAGAATGGAATATGGTAGCTTGATTTTTAAGAGTTGGGGAAACGTTTTATTTGGAGGAAACCACGCGATGGTAATGATATCACTCTTGTCACTTTCATCGTGTGGTCCTTACACCTATAATATGTTCTATACAAGTCCTTGGAGTTTTGATAAAGTACAAAATGGACCCTGAACTTATTGTAGGACAAATAAGGTTGACCTACCTTCAAAGAGGAAAGACGTGCGACGGTTGGAAAACAAGTGGTTGGGTACTTGGGTTGGCTTTACATAAATGCAAGTTCACTAATAAAGGAATGAGTGAATGACTACCCCTATTTTTTATATATTAATGATAGATTGATAGGTGTATTATGTAACAAAGAATATAAAAACTATTTATGATTCATGTACCTCGTGGAAAAAAGAATATGATATAGTTTATGCTTTGAACAAGTATAACGTTGAAACAGAGTGGAGTTACTGGAGTCCGATGTACTTTATAATCTCTGCAGTTGAAGAAAGAAACCACACCTCATATTCTTATTATTTTTTGTTTGAAAGGTAAATTTCATAAAAACGACCGACCCACCTCAAACCGAGGGGCCCGAAACACTAACAAACCTTACATAATTACAAATTTACACCAGTCTACCCAAGAAATATCTTTGAATTTCGTCCTATTTTTGAACCATAAAAGAGTAATTGTGAACCATTGACGTCCTGAAAATGATAAAAGAGTAATTGTGAACCATTGACCAAGGGTAACCAGTGGCTCCTTTAGATGGATTAACACGTGTATACCAATTAAAGTAAGTTTTAACAAAGAGGGGCAAGAAGTAAATAGTCACTATTTATTGATTTTTGTTCTAATTCGTCTAATTTTCAAACGAATATAACTTTTGTATACTTTATAGTTTTCTTAAAAAAAATAAACCAAAAACTATCTATAAGTAGAATCACTCAAAGCAAACAAAAATTGTGTAGATCATATAAATATTTGTATTACCTATACAGACAGAGACTTATTATACTAAAATCTATTTATGCAGAGTTAGTTTTAGAGGCATTTGTCGTAACAATATGAAACGCATCATTGTAATCAATAATCTGTGTTTTAGACTGTCTAGTACGTGACAAAATGTCATGTGCGAGTCAAGAGTTTTAGTTTTACTATAGCGGGCTTTCGGGTGGTGGGGTTGTCTTGGAATTGATGATTGGCTGGGTCACCAAGGCTGCCTACGTTCGCGTGCGTGGACGACCTTTTATCTATGTGTATACCCAGGTGGTTGGACTTTGTTAGATGTTAAGAAAAAGTAAGGACACTAAATATCTAGATTTTGTGCGATATGTTTCGAAAAATGTATATTAAAAATAGAGTTAACTGCCATTTTCGTCCCTGTGGTTTGCTCACTTTGGCCATTTCAGTCCATTTTTCAAAAATGCGCCATTTTCCTCCCCGACGTTCTGGAAAGGTGTCATTTCAGTCCAAAAACCATAACCCAGTTAAGTCGGTTAGTAAATAAGGACTGATTGTGTAAATTTGTAACACCACCACCACTAGCCCTGCCACCACCACCACTCCCCTGCCACCACCACCACCACCACCGCGGGAACCGGAGCTCCGGTGGTCACCACCGCCGCCGGAACCACCACCATCAACGTCATCATCGTCATCATCATCGATCATCATCGACCTTCATCATCATTTCCGTCCACCGTACCCACCTCTATAATCACCACCCTCTTCTTCATACAACATCACAACCTGCAACTGTCTTCGTCACTTCGTTTCTTCATCATTCTCCGTCACACTACATCTTCACCACCACCTTCGTACGGACCTCCATAAACACCCGCGACCTTCATCATTATCACTTGCAAGTCTCCGGTCATCATCTCCGACCAACCTGCAACATCCGCCACTGTTCATCATCGTCGTCATCACTGAAAATGGCAGTTAACTCCGAACACAGCGGTGGTGATGTGCTTGGTGATCGTTGTGATCGTTGACGAAGATGATGACGATGATGAACGGTGACTGTTGATGAACAATGATGGATGGATTGGTGTATCTCCGGTGGTAAGACGTGGTAGCAGGTCGGGTTATGTATGGAATGGTGGTTCGAAGAACTGTTGATGATGATCAACGTGATGATTGACGATGATGATGAACTCTTGATCGCACAAGCCAAAGATAATCGCACAAGATCCCGTAGTCGCGGCGGTGGTGGCAGTGGCTGTGGTGGCGGTGTGGCTGTGGTGGCGGTGGTGGTGGTGGTGGCAGTGGCTGTGGTGGCGGTGTGGCGGTGGTGGTGGCAGTGCCTGTGGTGGCTATGGTGGCGGTGGTGGTGGTGGCAGCGGAGTGGTGGTGGTGGCAGGGCTAGTGGTGGTGGTGTTACAAATTTACACAATCAGTCCTTTATGTTACAAATTTACACAATCAGTCCTTATTTACTAACCGACTTAACTGGGTTATGATTTTTGGACTGAAATGGCACATTTCCAGAACGTCGGGGAGGAAAATGACGCATTTTTGAAAAATGGACTGAAATGGCCAAAGTGACCAAACCACATGGACGAAAATGACAGTTAACTCTTAAAAATACTAAGATTTAAAAAAATTGATGTAAGCTACTTTTTTTATTTATTTAGATTAAATTTAAGACTCAAACGGGTTAATGTTTGTTTCCCCCTCTTACCATTTTAGTTATTGATGCGTTCAAAAAAAAGTTATTTATTAATTACATTTTTATTACCAATCTAATCCTAATCATTAATTTAATCCATTCAATAGCATTAATTAAAAACATCTTTTTGTTGTATCTTTCTTAATATAGGATAATTAAAGCATCCCAATTCCACTTGGAAATGAACTAAAACTTTATGCAAGCAATGAAGCAAAGTTAATGAAGACGATAAAGTACTTTCTTATTTATATCGAAGGAGTTATTGATCGAAATTGATCCAGAAAAAAAAAATATTAAATGATTCTACAGATAGAACTATACAAATTGATAACTATTTTACAACAACATTCAAAATATTTACGTAGTAAACTTCCACCATATAACTATATGATAATCAAGTATGAATTTCTAAACGTGTTTTAGCATGCAACTTTTGTGACATCCTTAAAAAAATTGAATTACTATAATGCGTTTCAAGCAGGTGTGTTTCATAGTCCAGTTAAATCAATTTTGACCAAAAATAACTATCATTTTAGAGAACGACAAACATAATTACTCGACTTGAATGGGTCTTCTGTTGGTTTTATGGTTTGATGGGTTGAACCGGTATTTATCATAAGTAATGTCTATATTAATATTTTATGATGATCAATATTTAGTTATGAATAAAGTATATATTCATACCTAATAAATAAGTAACTGGTTGTACCACGTGTCACAATTTGTAAACATAATATTTTTTTTTCATTTCTTTTATTTCACCTTTTCGTACGATCTCTGTTACTTTTGTACATATATCTTATATCGTAATATTAGTTTATAGTTCCAAAATCTTAATTACTTTGTTCAACCCATGTAATAAATAGTATACATATACGCAACTAAATGTAATAATAATAATAATAATAATAATAATAATAATGCTTAAACGATTAGTTCCATTTACACATCCTATCCCATGTTCCAAACATGACCAAACCATCAACTATCAGACCACTAAAACCGAATAACTTGAATCTCACACTAGCCAACTTGCTTCAATTCACAAGTATACAGTTTAATCAGTCTTCAAGATACACGAAAAAGTTTCCAACGACCAGTTTTGAGTCCCCATCTTTGTTCCGCTTTTAACAAACCCCCAATCCACTTGAGGTTCACATCCACCGACCACCAAACAGACTCTGGTGTCCGGACGCATGGTACATCACAACCAGGTTCGTTGAGGTGTGGTCCGGATTTTTGGACCAGGCCACATTAGCTACATTATGGATGCTTTTAGCATTATCATTTGTAAAATTACTAGTTATATACTTTTATTTATATTAATTATATAAAGTTGAATTATTAAAATTCTGAGAGATAAGTTTAACCTTTAGTATTAAATTCCTTCAATAAATAACCTTTTTGAGAAAGGTCCTCTGATATTAAAGCTGTTCATACGAACTCCCGCTTTAACCAACAATGGGACTCTGTTTCTCAACAAATTCACCAACAACACGAACACGAACACGAACACGAACACATTCCAAACGCGTATCAAACCAATCCACAACACCACTCAACCGACGATCTTCATCCGCTAAGAAGGACCAATTGGATGATGTTGTTATCCGCGAACACGCCATCGCTGCTGCTCTGCTTTTCCAGCAGCGAAACGGCGACGTTCTGCGCTTTGATCGGTCCAATTCTGTTCGGTGTTCTCATGGTGACATTGTTCGTCGGAGTTGTGGTAGTAGGCGTCGATCGGTTGTTGATCCTGTGGTTCAGGCTCAACTCATGGTTAATCAGGTTTGTTATCGGTTTTAGGTTAATCAATTCCTCATTTTTGGTTTATCGATTTGTTTGTTATACCGTTGATGATGAGGAGTTTGGAGTTGTTTTATGATGTTTCGTTACCGTTTGATCACTGCATTGAGGATTTAGGGAAAATTGTTTTTTTATAAAAAAAAAGTATGACATTCTGGCCAGATACATAGCGTGCGTGTAAACGAGGCGAGCAGAGATGAGCTTGAGTAGACTGAGTTGAGGTCGGGTTGTTTCGAGCCTTATTTCTAAAGCTCGAGCTTGGCTCATTTATCAAATATTAATTAATAAATAATTTTGTAAATTTGTTTATATATATTTATAATTATAATTATACCTTTCATTTATATATATATACACGTCTAATTTAAATTTATTTATTATTAACTTATAATACATTTATAAATTTAAAATTTGTTTATGTATATTTATAATTATACTTTTCACATATAATATAAATGATATTATTGTTTTGTTACCTATATCATAATTTTATATATATACATATATATTAATTATTACAAAAATATATATTTAGTATACTGAATAAAAGTTATATAAATGATAGACTCGTATAGGGTTGCAAGCCAACTCAGGGATCGGATCGTTGTTTATTTGTTAAATAGTTTTTATATTTATAACTATTTTTTACATATATTTATAAGTATAGTTTCCATATGTTATAATATATATATTATTTTGTTATTTTTATCATAATTATTAAGATATATATTTAATACATTAAGTACAAGTTATATAAATAATAGGCTCGTTTAGGCTTGCAAGCCGGCTAGAGCTCAGGTCCGTTTGTTAAACAAGCTTATTTTTAAGCTCAATCTTGTGATCGAGCTCATTTACGTTCGGCTCAATTCGAGCTTTTAACGAGCAGATTTCTTATAGCTCACAAGAGGCTTAGCCCCTTTACACCCCTAGATAGCGACGAACAATTTTTCATAGTTCATCTGAATGCAAATCTGCAATGGTGTAGATAGTTTGTGGATGATGGCATTGATCAATCCTAATTGATTTAGAATATATATGTTATACTTTTAACTTGTGATGTGATTTTTATTTAACAGGAAGTAAATCATGATGAAATGGAGACCAGCCATATTGTCCTTGTTCATGGAGGTGGTTTTGGAGCCTGGTGTTGGTACAAAACAATGGCACTTCTACAAGAATGCAAATTCAAAGTCACTGCAATTGATTTAAGTGGCTCTGGAATCGATTTGCGCGATGCAAATGCTATCAAAAGCCTCTCACAATACGCGAAGCCACTCACCGGTTTTCTCAAAACACTCGCGGATGGTGATAAGGTTAGTATTTTCTATTTATTCAATTTCTTTACATATTGCGTATTTGCGTCTTTTTTATGAGCAAAGATCTTAGCTTTGTGCATCTGGCTATAAAGGTCAAACCAAGAATTTGGGTTTTGTGTTTTAAATTGGCAGAAACATAAATGATAAAATGATGAATAAACTAGCTATCATTTCAGTCTGTAACTTGTATTCTGTTAATGTGGTTATGTAAAGGTACTTGCTGCATATTCTTTTGAGTTTGAAACTAAGTTACATTTAGGGGTGTGAATTTCTTTTTTCTTATATGCACGAACCTAACACAAAATTTGTGGGTTTGGGTCAGTTTTGGCTCGAACCCGTAAAATACGTTTATCTAAACGGGTCGGGTTAACCCGTTTTGCCTATTTCAAACTATTTTTTTTTAAATGTATTTTATGTTGTAACTTAAACTGATTGTGTGTTTATGCCAAGTTTTAAAAGATACAAGAGAAATGAGTGTCCGGTTTTTACAGATTAACATAATTGTTTCATACACATGTATTTTTGCTGTAAAAACAACTTCGGGTCAAACGGGTTGTATGCGTGTCATTTCGCGAATATGCTTGTCGTGTTTGGTTTCATGTGTATGACACGCGTCACATGCTCATGTAAAATATTCGGGTTGGTGTTGGCCTTGACCCGCCAACCAGCAAACACAACACCACTAGTTTTTCTAATGATTTCTCTTTATGGACAGACCAACCTGTACCATTTAGCTAAATATAAACTCGGTTTTAGTTTTCCTACTCGATTTTGTAGGTAATTTTGGTTGGTCATGACTTCGGTGGGGCATGCATATCATATGCAATGGAGTTATTCCCAACTAAAGTCGCGAAAGCCATCTTCATTGCTGCTTCAATGCTGAAAACTGGACAAAGCACACTCGATATGTTCTCTCTCAAGGTTAGTGCAATAAAACTCGAACTACTTGTTGAAATATATGAGATTTGGCGGTAAAGTAAAATCCCCCGAATTCGCCTTTTACAAGAAATTTACAATAAAATGGTTTATTGATTGTTACAATATTGCAGGAAAATACAAATGGTCTGATGAGGCAAGCTCAAAACTTTTTGTATGCAAATGGGAACAATCAGCCTCCAACTGCTATAGATCTTGACAAATCACTCTTAAAGGATCTGTTATTAAATCAGAGTCCTGCAAAGGTATAAATTTTCTGTTTTTCACTAATGGTGCAGCCAAAAAGTTGAAAGTTGATACATTAAACACCTTTAATACGTTAACTACAAATTAATAATGTGTTTTATGGTTGTTAAAATAATACTGCTGAAATAATAATATGAATCTTTATTCAAAATTGAAGGATTTTTTGACATGACCAAAAATACGATAAGGACATTATAGGGAATAATCAGGTTTTGGGTTGGCATATCTAACCCGTTTAATAATGTGTCTTGTTGGGTCTACCAATTTAACGCGTTTATTAGTAGTTGACCCCCAACCTCTTTATAACTTGTTTAACCCATTTGTTACAACCCACCAACCCGTTTAACATGTTTACAACTTTATTACAATCTGTCAATATCTTTGACTCGAGTAGATAAATGGGTTAAATGGGTCTTGTTTGGGTTACATTATTTTAATTTTGTCTTCTTAGGGTTGATATCTTGACACGAATAAACATATGGTCTTGTTTAGGTTCAACGATTCAACACGCCAACTCGACATGATTGACACCCCTACTTTCAACCCAATCAACTTGTTTGAGATAAATAGAAAACCTATATCCACACATTTATAATTAAATGGGTCAAAATTGCCAGCTCTGTGTTCGTCAAAACCTTACAATTTTATTTACTTCGTTAGTTCCTTGACATGCCTATTTTTTATTTGTAGGATGTGGCTTTAGCATGCGTCTCAATGAGGCCCATTCCATTTTCACCCATTTTAGAGAAGTTATCTCTTTCGGACTCAAACTATGGTCGTGTCAGACGGTTTTATATAGAAACGCCGGAAGACAATGCCATACCCGTCACTCTCCAACAAATGATGATAAATCAAAGCCCACCCGAGAAAACTTTCCGCCTCAAAGGTGCAGATCACTGCCCCTTTTTCTCCAAGCCTCAAGCCCTACACAAGCTGCTAGTCGAGATTGCAAAAATGAAATGAAACCGAACAAATGCTTGCATATACTTAAAACATCATCTAGCAAAAGTGAACACTTTTAGCTATTGTTCCCTCTTGTCGATCGAGTGTTTTTCAAAGGGTTTAGGGTAATGTTTGTTTGAGAAGTATCATGATTCATGATTTTTAGCAGCTGGATACAATTGGATACTATACAAATGTTTTGTGTCAAGTGTCAACTCTAAAAAATGAAAACAATGCAGAGTTGCCAAATAGACTCTTTTCTTGGTTTATGTTCTAAGAGTTGGTAACATATTGTGGTTAAGGATAATCTTTTTGCAAGATTAGGTTTAGAGTTTTCCGTTTTTTAAAATACAGTTTTTATTTTTTATTTTTAGAATACAGTATTATTTAAAATCAGCTCATATATATGATTAGTTAGCCCAAGGAACTCACACATAATCTAGCATCAAAATCAGCCCATATTTAAGATTAGCCCAAGTAAACCACACTTGATCCAGAATCAAAATCAGCCTATAATTATGATTAGCCCATGTAACCCAATATGTTTGAACTAAAACGTTTTCTAAAACATTTTACAAATGAATCAAACCTATTTTTTTAACTTTAACAAATTTTATTACAGAAGTTATAAACTACATTTTTATTTGTAAAACAATTCTCATATTAAAGCAAAAATAATTTTTTTAAGACATTAACTATTAACGGTTTGAATGCAATGTTTAATTGTAAAGTTAAATAAACAAATTTGCACACTCCTTGTCCTTTTCTCCAAACCCCATCCAACAACCCAGTTAAATGCACCCATGTGCCTCTCACATGATGGGTAAAATTGTATATAACCTTCCACCTGCCCTTAAAAACCCCAGGAGTCTTCTTCCTCACATAACACACTCTCAAAACCCTTCACTCCACACGATCAACCCAATACCATAGAAACCCTAATCAAATCGATTCAAATGCGATGACGGACACTTACGAATTGCACCTCTACTTTTCTTTGTAAGCAACTAAAGGACCAAATTGTAGAAAATCCTAATATTCCTGTGAAGGCACTTCAGGATCAGTTTCAAAGGAAATACGAGGTAGAGGTTTCAAGAATTAAAGCTTTCAGAGCAAAAACAAAGGCGCTTGACCAACTTCATGGTGATTATCAAGCACAATACAGTCTTCTAAGGGATTACATCTGTGAACTTTACAAGACAAATCCAGGTACTACAGTTCAAATTGAGGTAGAACCATGTGCAGATCACAGGTCTCTGACCAGAAAGTTCAAAAGAATTTATGTGTGTCTAGGGTCACTGAAGCAGGGGTTTAAAGCAATTGGTATAGACTTGTTGGGTCTGGATGGAGCTTTTATAAAGGGTCCATACCCTGGTCAGGTTCTTAGTGCTGTTGGTGTTGACCCTAACAATGGGATATACCCCTTAGCCTATGCAACTTACAAATTACAAAACACTTCCAACTAAACATAGACGAAACCAACTAAACATAGACCTGCACATTACAAAGCAGGGTAGCATACCAACTTTACATCACATTACATTAAGAAAAAACGAGCAAACACAATGAAAACAACCCAACTCATGATCAGAAACACCCAACTCATGATCAACATCCTGTATAGGTTCATATTTGCAACTTGTGATGTTTCGACTTTAGATGCTAAGCGTTGGTTAAGAGTCGCTGCTGTTCCACCTTGTGATCTTTCACAAACCGCGGTATCAAACCAGCAGATGAATCCACATCTAGGGCATCCATAAAACCTTCTCCCTGGGTTCTTTGAAGTACAAGATGTCTTAAGAGTCGTTGCTGTTCCACATCTGCAATATACCATGATTTCGTGTTTATAGTTTGATGAGGAAACTGAATTTATGTGAGGAAGTGTTTATAGTCTGATGAAGAAATCGAAACCCTAATTTATGTGGGGAGGAAGAAGACTCCTGGGGTTTTTAAGGGTAGGTGGAAGGTTATTTACAATTTTACCCATCATGTGAGAGGCCCATGGGTGCATTTAACTGGGTTGTTGGATGGGGTTTGGAGAAAAGGACAAGGAGTGTGCAAATTTGTTATTTAAAGGACATGGAATGCACAAATTAAAGGGAAAGGGCAGGGACTGCAATTTAGGTGTAATTAAAGGACAATCTGTGTAATTTACTCCCATAATCTATGTGTGCTAGTTGGAGTCTAGTTCGTGACAAAATGTCATGCGCGAGTCAAGAGTTTTACCACAGCGAGCTTTTGGGTGTTGGGGTTGCCTTGGAATTGATGATTGGCTGGGTCACCAAGGCTGCCTATGTTCGCGTGCGTGAACAACCTTTTGCCTATGTGTGTACTCAGGTGGCTGGACTTTGTTGGACGTCAAGAAAAATTAAAGACAGTAAATATCTAGATTTTGAGCTATATATTTTGAAAAATGTATATGAAAATTACTAAGATTTTAAAAAATTGATGTAAGCTACTTTTTTTTATTTACATTAAATTTAAGACTCAAACGGGTTAATGTTTTTTTTCCTCTCTTACCTTTTAGTTATTGATGCGTTCAAAAAAAAAGTTATTCATTAATTACATTTTTATTACTAATCTAATCCTAATCATTAATTTAATCCAATCAATAGCATTAATTAAAAAACATCTTTTTATTGTATCTTTCTTAATATAGGATAATTAAAGCATCCCAATTCCATTCGGAAATGAAGACGATAAAGTACTTTCTTATTTATATCGAAGGAGTTATTGATCGAAATTGATCCAGAAAAAAAATATTAAAAGATTCTACAGATAGAACTATACAAATTATTATATATATCAATTTGTATCGCCTATTTGCGCCAGGGATGTTTTTTGGTTTTCAAATGTGGCCACATAAGTTACTAGCTTTTTGACGGCGGCCAACCAACAAAGAGAGATTCCCAACATCACAAACATACACACAGTTACTCTCTCGATCTCTCTTCTCTCTCCCTTGCACCCAGATCCGGCTACCGGATCCCCGGCCGATGACGCGGCGGAACAACACCAGATTCCCCTAAATCAGGCCCCTTCACTTGATTACGACATTCAGTTTTCCATCCGAGCAGTGGTGGTTTTCGGCGGCGGCGTCGGTTCTTTTCAGCAACGGAGAAAGAAAGGAGAGAGAGAGAGGAAATCGAGAAGAGGGAGAGAACCGGTGGTGGCCTGTGGAAACGTTCCTTGGACGATTTTCCCAACAAACACCGGTAAGCACCCGTCTTTCTTCCCCGTTTTCATTTTTTTTCTGAAGAATTGGTGATAATGGCTGGTTGTTGTCGAGGATGGTGATGATTTTGTTGTTGCTGATGATGTTCAGTTTAGATTTGAGTTAGGTTCGGTTCAGATCTGAGAAGGTTCTGGTTTCACGGCACGGTTCGGCTTGGGTAACCGTTAGGAGTTTCGGTTCTGTTTGGTTCAACTTGGTTACGGTTCGTGTTTGAGCATGTTCAGTTTTGGTTCGGGTTTAAATCAGTTATGGTTCAACTCGACTCTACTTAGTTTTCGGTTCAGAATTGGTTTAACTCGGTCAGACCGAGTCAACTCAGGCAAAACGAGTCAAAAGCAGTCAATCCGGGTCAACTCAGTGGTTCGAGCCAACTCAGCTGAACCAGTCAGTCAACTCAGTCAAATTAGCGGGTCCACTCAGTCAACAGACGGTCAACCGTCGGGTCAAAACTCAACCAACTCCAGACCCGGTAAAGTTTATTAGTTTCTTTATACATATATCGTATATAAAATAAAAAAATTGCCACGGTTTATACAGTCGGTTTCCCGTGTAAATCGCACACCAAACCGTTTACTTCCAACTGACCAACCGAAAAAACACAACACTAAAACTGAACCGATGACCGATTTGAACAGTTTCATGGTTTGAAACCAAACCGTGAACACCACTAATGCATGATAAGTGAATTCTGTAGATGTGCTCATGTTGTTGTGTTATGTTAAAGTGGTTTTTGTCTAATTAGATTTCGTATTTTGTGTAGATAAACACTTAACCGATTAACTTGGAGTTGCTTATAGCATGCGTAAGAATTACAAATACGGATTGTAGTCACAATTTTTAGAATTGCTTTCAAATGAAGTCGTTGACAAGTGCGTTCTTAAGACATTGACGTTTGCTAAATGTTAACGTGTCTTTTTCCTTAACGCTGTAGAATGAAGCCGCGCCTCAAAGAAGGCACCTGAAGAATGATGTCAAAGGGAACCGCTTTTTGGATGGCTACAACCCGGGCACATTATGCAGTCGAAAGCCTGGCATATACCGGAACGCCTATGGCCACCATCTTCCAGAAATGTACAACGGAGAAACATGTTTTCTACAACTTATCGAACCTAATACAGCTGGTGTTGGTAAGATAAGTTGTAAACAAATTGATACAACAATATTTTGTATAGCCTTGGGTAGATAGGGTAGGCGATCTAAATGAAACAAAAGAACTTCACATAGCAATGTAACAAGCATCAGGCTTTCATCTACTGTGATATATATAACCGACCCCCGCCGCATCGCGGCGGGCAGTAAATCTAGTTGATAACTATTTTACAACAACATTCAAAATATTTACGTAGTAAACTTCCACAATATAACTATAATATATGATAATCAAGTATGAATTTCTAAACGTGTTTTAGCATGCAACTTTTGTGACATCGTTAAAAAAATTGAATTACTATAAAGCGTTTCAAGCAGGGGTGTCATAGTCCAGTTAAATCGATATTGACAAAAAATAACTATGATTTTAGAGAACGACAAACATAATCGCTCGACTTGAATGGGTCGTCTGTCGGTTTTATGGTTTGATGGGTTGAACCGATATTTATCATAAATAATGTCTATATTAAAATTTTATGGTGATCAAGATGACTTATGAATAAAGTATATGTTCATACCTAATAAATAAATAACTTGTTGTACCACGTGTCACAATTTGTAAACATATGGTTTGTTTTTTTCATTTCTTTTATTTTACCTTTTCGTATGACCTCTCTTACTTTTGTACATATATCTTATATCGTAATATCAGTTTAAAGTTCCTCAATCTTAATTATATATATATATTAAACCCATTAAGTCTAACCACCATCCAAATCAATTATGACCATTGGATTTGGCTGAGATTAAATCTCAGCCCTTTAAACTCCATTTTTCAACTGCTATTGTGGCAGTTTTGGACGGTTATGTACGCTCCCCTCATTTCCCGGCCCATCTTTCCCACTAAACACGGTTGCTAGAAAAATGGGACGTGGGTAGAATGCAGTTGACAACCTCTCTTATATAATACAAACCCTTGCATTCAAACATTCACCTCCATACATCCTTCTGTTCGCAGTACAATTCGCCTGTAACCTCCGTATACAACCAACATTCATCACCCATGATCTGATTGATAATCAAGAAATATGGCGATGTCGAGGGCGAGCTCTTGCCTTGCATACCCTGATCGTTTCTTCACCGTTTTTTCTTATGTGGGATTTGGTGCTCCCCCAATTCGTCATCCAAAGGGTCACCTCTAAATTCTCAAACGAAGTTACTCAGTTGCTTTACGCCCTTTGTGAGCAGGTTAATACTCATTCCCTTTAAATTGCTTAATTAGGTCTGGGGTTTGAAATTGTGCTTGCAATTTGTTTCAGACAGTTGGGATTTTTGTTATTCTGGGTTATAAGAACGAGATCAAAGTGTGGTTTATATTGTTTACGTTTTACCATTTGATGCGAAATGGTAGATCAACTGTACAATTGTGCTTGCATTAGTTATTATCTCTAATCTTTATGTTATAAACCCATCTTATGGGAATTGATTTTCTCAAATAACGATGCCTTTATTTACTTGCCAATTTGTCTGAAACCCTAGCTCCGTCATCAGAAAGGAAGTTCAAGAAGATGAAGACCTTCAATTCTCAATGGCAGTTGCTCTACTCTTCTCCTTCCTTCTCAGGTATTTCTCATTACCCCAATTAATGTAATTTAATTTTGTAGTTCTTTCATACGGGCGTTTTGATTCATGAGATTTTGATAAAATACTATAAAATTGATGCTTAAGGTTAATATTTTTTTTTCAATTCTTTGAAAATTAGGGTTTATTCAAAGGTGTTATCACTAATTGAGTTATTCAGAGTGCAGCTGAAACAGTTGACAGATGAACCAGGTTTTTCCTAAATGGTCGGTTTCATTTTTTGTCATTCATGTGAAGTTCTTGATATTTGAAATTAAAATGGTGATGTTTGGTTGTATAATTTGGTTTCTAGGCGACAACATTAGCAGGGCATCCACATGTTTTTGTTTCACCCCATGTGTGTGTTCAAAGGTGCTTATCTTCAGGTGTGCTACAAGCAAAATCCTACTATGAATATATGTAATGATTTTATATAAGCATTGTATTTATGGTTATATGAGTTGGGTTCAAGTGCACCAGAGATTCACCTTCTGGTTGTGGATGTATACTTAAGTTGGGTTCAAGACCACAAATTGTTTTTGTTCACTCTGTTTGATGGCTGAACACTTGATCTTTGAGGTAAATAAAAATTAGTTTGTACTTATGATTTTGGATGTTTTATGTATTAAAAGCTGCCTTTCTGTACATTTAGTTTGTAGTTGAGAATTATTAAAAAAAAAGCTCTTTCTTCTGATGGAGTTGATTTTCTGCTTAGATATCAGCTGATTAGCGGGTTCTAATTGATACTTGGATCACAACCCAGTTATAAATTAAGTAACCAACATCAAGGTAACAAACTTTTTGAAGCTTGGATTTAAGGTAATATGATCTGGTAACTAACAATTTTGATGGAGGGGTAATTTGTCCATAACAAAAAGTGATTTTACGCAATAAATGAGAAAAAAAGGTATCATTTATTGCGTAAAATCACTTTTTGTTATGGACAAATTGCCTTTCCATCAAAATTCTCAGTTACTGGATTATATTACCTTAAATCCAAGCTTCAGAAAGTTTGTTACCTTGTATCATAATTGTTGAAACTGATGATTTTTTCTTTCCTAAAAAAGTTGGTTACTTAAAATAAGGTAAAAGTTAGACCAAAATTTGATGTTGTTTACTTAATTTATATTGGGTTGTGATCCAAGTATCAATTAGAACCCGCTAAATTTGTTCCGGGTATGGCTGGTTTGACAGGATCTGTTTTATGTATGTGTTTCTGTTCCGACAAGAAAGAACCTGATTCTGACATAATTAAGTGTTTGCTAAATGCCTAATTATGTACTTGATAATCAAGGTGAGAGATTTAGCATCTTGGACTGTAATCGATGTTGGAACCGGCAATGGCCTCCTTCAAGAACTTGCCAAACAGGGGTGTGTATTTTTTTTCTTTTTTTACTCATTTAGTATTTCTTTTATTTTCGATATTGATGAAAAAATACGATGTAGTTGTATGAAGTACATAGTTGACATTTGTAACTAGCTGAGCATATTATTTGTGCACTTAAGGATAATTGGCATTCATATTAAACTTTTAACTTTCATTCATCTACTGTCTTGTATTTCAAAGCCAAACTATTATAATTAAGTAGCTACTTAAACCAAGAAAGAATAAAACAATTAAAGTTTTAAATCTTGCAGGTTGGTTTGTTGAATGTGGATGGATACTACAGCTCATTACTGCTGTTCATCGATAAAGCAGTGGAATAAACGTTCATCAGTCTAAGTGCACCCCACATCATCATGTTGGCACCAACTACTAAGGTTTTGGTTAGAAAATCGGAGGTAATTAAGTCCCATAACCTGACTTCTTAGGTTAAACGTGTTTGAAAGTCAATTGTTGACCATGTTTGATTGACCAACAATAGGATTATGTACCTTGCCATGAAAGATTGCTTCAGAGTTGAGAGTTGAGCTGGAAATGAAGCAACAAGTTGGGTACATTGATTATGATACTTGTAGGTGGTGGATCAAATATAATATGGGTTTTTTTTTCTTTTTTCCTTTTTAGATGAAGGAATTTGTGGAAGTGGAAAAGGTGCTAACTTTGAAAGGGGTCTTAGCTTAATTATGTGTATGATATACTTAGGAGAAAAATATCTAGCCTGGAGAAGGATCTCCAAGATTTGCAGTACACTATTGATGTACTGCAACAAGGTATTTATATATTTATACTTTTGGTAAACATGAAAATTTGACTTTTGACTTGCTATTCGTTGACTGATTGATCTACTGGTTTGACTTTTAGAAAAGTTATTAAGAAGATTAATTATTTCCCTTTGTTTTTATGTTTCTCTTTGCCTGGCGAATAATCTTATGCAATCCAAGTTATGGAAATCTCCTGCAATTGTTGGCATTAAAAAAAGTCCAACCACTAAAAAGGAAGCATCAACATCTACATCTTGGTATGTGATTCTGCTATAGTTTAGTTGAATGTTAGGCTGATTATGAGATTTCACAGTGAAAATACTTATAATTTAACAGTGAAAATACTTATTATTTAATAGTGAAAATACAAGACATAATGGAAATTATCAAAAAGGATATCATTTATACTGTTTAATGGCCAGCCAAAACAGGTACATTGTGCTACTAGCCACCTATTTTTAGTGATGCAATTGTTTTTAATTTACTTCAGAAATGAGCTACACGACAAAGGGTTATTAGAAACTCTAACAAAATGATTTGAGAATGACAATGATCAATGTGGAAGCTATTTAGTTACCAGCTCAGAATATCTTTTTTTGTGGTTTCCTTCCTTTACCTTAAAATACTGAAATTAGGTTGTAACTTTTCTAAAGCCATAAATATTTGTTTCCTTGATTTTCTAAAGCTATTAGTCCCATATTTTAGGATGTTACTACAATTACGATAAATTTGAGAGTTAGTGAATAATAGTGTTGGAAGTTCTCTTTTCTTAAGTCACTTGGGAAAATTGAAGTTGTTATCGTACTTGCAATTTCTTAGGTGTTGTTTTAAATGCACTATACGCACTATAAATTTGGTGATTAATGAATATTATGGTAGGATGCATATTGATTTTTTTTTATTAATAGTCTGGCATGTAACAGTGATATAGAGGCAGAGGCATAGCTTTGTTGTGGCCCAGGGTGCCCCGGCTCTCGCCGATTTTTTGCTCATAGGCGTGCGTCTCGGTTACTCTTTTTAAAGTGAGCCTTGTGCGCTTTTGACTACTGTGTATCACATAGTGATTATTTATGGTAGTTATGCTGATGATTAGACTTGCAGATGAGATGAGGTGCCTGAGGAAAAAAGTTATCTTAAATTGGAGGATTGTGAAGAAAAAATAAATCAATGTGGTTACAATAGCATCAAATGAGCTTATTCTCTTCTATGATGAGGTTTGTTATGCATATGGATATTGCACTTATATGACAGAAATGAAATTGGTGGGTGGTGTTTTTAGTTGACTCATTTTCAAGTCTAGAATTTCAAGTATCAAGAGTACCCCAAGTATCAAAACTTAGGGGTGTGAACTTATGACACGACACAAAAACCCGACACGAACCTAACACGAAATTCTCGGGTTTCGGTTTAGTCTAAACGGATTCGGATGGGTTTAACGTTGAACCCGCTAACCCGTTTAACTTATTTATATTATATTTACTTTTTTTAAATGTGTTGTTAGTAGTGACATACATTTGTATTTTTTTGTTGTATAATTTTAAATAAAAATATTATTCAGCAAAAAAAAATAATAAAAATAAAAATAATTGGGTATAACGGGTTGTGTTCAGGTCAACCCGCGAATATTCGTGTCGTGTTCGGGTTTGTATAAATTGTCAGATATGGCCCGTTTAACACCCCTATCGAAAGTACCAATACCGAAAAAATGGGAAAATTGGTACCGGTACCTAATATACCGGTACCGAAAAACGAGGAAAATTGGTACCGTACCGAATATACCCGATACGGTTCGATATCAGTACGGTACCGGTACCGAATATACCCGGTACGGTACGGTTCGATACCAGTATGGTACCGGTACCCGGTTGTAGACGGAAATTTTGGTTGTGGTAGGTTAAGTGTTCCTAGAAATCATTACATAATTATAAACTAACTTATGCTTTACATGTTAGTAATGGATATGATTACTTTTATCTGTGACATGATTAAAAAGTAATTTTTGGGAGACTTAGATATATAATGTATGACCTGACAATATTTATTTATAGAGAAATAAAAGAACTTATTACGTTGCTTATTATTACTATACATCAACTTTAATTGGCTACGTTGTGATTTTTTTGCTTAACAGTTTACTTCCTACTATCGGTTTCGGTTATGCTATTGTACTCGATCGTCTATGGATGACTTTTGTTTATTTTTAAATTCTAAGTTAAACAAATGATTTTTGTTGCGAATATGATTTGATGTAGTGTTTACATTATGACGTTAGTGTTCCTGTCCACCGGACGGGTAAAGTGCTACTTCGATTATAGAATAAGTGTCGGTTGTTATCCTTCTTTCATGGGCATTTTTTTCTTGTGTTATGTAAAATTAATCAGGTGTCAAGCTATCTCGTCTTCTTTTTTGTGTTAGTTTTTTTTTTATTTTATTGTTTTGACATATCTGATGATACCTCATTAGGTGAGTGAACTAAAATCTAATGTAGGTCTAATAATGATTCTAACTATGATGAAAACTTGAATAGTTACTATTTGGTGTTTACGGAGCTTTAAGGTTTCCATAGTTGTTATGGCTGCATTTATTTTAGAAAAGCGTTAAAAGCAACTATATACTTTCAAAGGTTATTTATGCAAAACTTGAAATATATTTGAATTCTGGGAAAATAAGTGGTTGGATCTGCACTTCCTGTAGTTTGGATCATATATGAAATGTTTCCACTTTTTCCTGCCCATGTCTCCTTCATCTATTTTAGATTAGTACTTTGCAATCAAGTGGACATGTTTTGCTGAGAAATATACCGATACACTTGGTCGAAGGTTTAGCAACATGTACCAGCTTCTATCTGTATGCGTGTTACCGCGTACTGGGCTTGGTTTCTATCATGTGGGTTTCATTTTTGGTTATATGGGTCGTATGGCCCAAATTCAAATATTTTGAATAAACACTTGATGCGAGTGATATAACATAGAGTTGTATGAGTAACCCGTATAACATTGCGGGTCATATAAACCTGATGACTTTAATAGTACGGTTCGCATGAAATTTTTGATAAAATAATAAAAGTTATTGCAACTATCTTATATGACCATGAGTGATTAATACTCACACGTATCTACAACTCAAAATCCAAACCCTGCCACCACAAGGTACACACTAGCTAAACACTTGATTACATTTTTGCATCTCCTATTCTATTTTTATTTCTGACCATTTTCATTTCTTGTAAAAGAGACCCATTATCACAATCTTCATTTTGATGTTAAATTGTGAAGACAAATTGGACTTTAGAAACTTATATCTTATCTAACTGTTGTAGTGATGATGCTGAGATTTAGAAGACTGATGATCAAGAAATCTTTGAATTATTAAATAAAAACAATTGTATGAAAGTACAATCGAAAGAAATGCAAGAAAGATATTTAGCAACAAGCCTAAAGTTAATGGGTCATTTTTGTTGTGTTTTGATAATGTGTTTTGAGAATGAGTTTTAGTGGTATGAAAAGAAGAAAAGGGAAAGTTAGATGGTTGCAACCTTTTCAAAAAAGGATATGGAAAAGAAGAAAAGGAGAAGCGTTCCCGAACACCCTCAATATACATTATCTTTGTTTGTTACGTTGTTAGCGTAAGCCGTCCAACGGACGGGTATTAAACTAGTTACTAAATATTTATATTTACTTTGTTCAACGGTTCAACCCATGGAATAAGTAGTATACATATACACAACTAATAGTAATAATAATAATAATAATAATAATAATAAAATGAATCTGGAAAAAATTGGACTCAAAACATTATAAAATAAACGGCTAGGGACTCAGGGCGTTAAACATTTTGATTTTGAACTTAAGTGGTTAAAACCACTAAAACACATGAACTCAAAAAGTAATTTACTCTAAAATTTATCAACCAGATATTAAAATCAATCTTTATATCTTGTATAAACTCTAAAATTTATCAAACAGATATTAAAATCAATCTTTATATCTTGTATAAATTTAGATCACTGACAGACCATTGGAGTATGATCGTGTCACCAGCGGAATCACCCGATCATATCAATCTCTACTAGGCAATAATGTCTATACACAAATTCATGAGAAAACCTAATAAATCTGGAAAAAACCCTACTTGTATGGTCCCTATGCCTTATAATCCGATTTATTAATACAACTACGGGTATGTTTGACATGGAGCTTTTAGGAGCTTCAAGCTTTTAAGAAAAAACTCCTATCGAATAAAAAGCTTTGTTTGGTTGAAGGAGCTTGAAGCTTTTAGGTTAAGAGCTTGAACCTTTTGGTTAAACGCTCCTACTAGTAGCGTTTAGAAGGAGCTACAAGCTTTTAGGGAAAAAATGACTATTTTAACCTCTAAAGATAATGAATTTTTTAATGAACAAACTTTTTAAATTTTTAGCTATGTCTATTTTAGTCATTGTTTACATTTTATTAAAAGCTCCAGGAACTCTAACAAACACCAAATATATCTAAAAAGCTACAGCTACTAGCTTCCAACCACTAGTTACCAGCTTACAACCACTAGCCACCAACTACTTTTGCCAAACACACCCTGCGTGAAAAGCCGGCAATAAACAGATAATTAAGTCAACACTATTTCCTAATATCTGTTACAGATTGATTTTATTTATAAAGCCCATGAGTTATAAAAATTAAAACTATGGTGTGGTTAGGCCACCCGGGGTGGTAGCGTGATAGTTTCTATCACTCGTGGAACTATCACTCAACACCGCCGCCACTAGTTTCTATCACTCGTGATAGTATAACGCGTTGAGTGTGTAACGCGTTATAGATAAAAAAAAGGAACATGTATCTTGTACATTGTGCATTAATATTTGTACATTGGAATCCCTATCACTAGTGATACCACCCCTCCTACATTTCTATCACTATCACTAGAATATTGGGTGCCACATGGCATCATTTGATTGGTTGCTTCCATCACTGGAATCTATCACTAACAAACCACCCCTACCCCCTTATCAAGGCAAAATTTAATAACGGTTTTAGCATCTAAGGTATATTTTGGGTTTAATACATGACTACTTTTCGCTGTTAGATTGTGGGGTATGGTGGGGCAGGGGTTTGGGGCATGAGTTGACACGTGGACTTTGAGGGGCACCGCTGATCAGTTGCATGTTGGGTCGGTATGGTGGGACGTGGCTAGCCCGCGTGGGTTGACCACGTGTTATAAATTTTTTTTTTCAATTATTATAAAAATACACACAAAATTAAAAAAAATATCCTAGCCACCTATAGCCTAGCCAACTCAGCCAATGAAAGCCGGTCACAGCAGGGCCGTCTCTGAAAATGTTTAAAAATCTTTAGGCCATGTGCGAACAAAAAATACGGGCCCCTTAAATAAAATTTTTAAAAAGAACATATATAAAAAATTTAAATATATGAAAATGAATTAATTTCATTTGAATCAACACCAATCATTTAATACAATTTGACAAAGTTAGGCAATTAATGTCATTTGTATTTAATAAATAGAAAAGAAACAAAAAGAAAAACAAAACTGAGGACACCGGGATTAGAACCCGTGTCTTCTTATTATTAAAGTGAGTTTCAAACCACCAAACCAAGTGCTTCAAGATGGTATCTTTCCGATTCATTACGTATATATTCTAACTTTACAGTGTAAAACTAATACAAAAACAAAAAAATATTCTAACTTTCCCATCCCGCACACCCTTCGGGCCGGCCCTGGGCCACGGAAGACCGCTAGACCCGCCCAACGCCTGGGCTGAAACCCCCGCCCAAGGGGCCACGCCGAAACCCAAGCCCACCCGGGGGGCGTTTATTTCCAACTCCACCCCATACCCCATAGTCTTATAAAAATAAAATAAAAAACAAAAAAATACCGTTACAGATTTGATTTAATTCATAGCTAAACCAAACAACCAACACATTCATTCTCACCCTATTTTAATCCCAGAAAGTCAAAATAAAAGTCATCACCACAAATTTCAATTTCTCCACTACTGTACAACAAATCAACGGGCGGAAAAATAATATGATTCAATCTGTAAATTTACCCAGAAAACCTATCTTGACCCATATGTTATTTTGTTATTTTTTAAAGTTATCTATCTTGACCCATTTAATAATTATTGTTAACCCAAAAAAAATTATTGTTAACCCAACTTAACCCATCTACTACAAAAATAATACCCATCTTAACCCAAAATTGAATGTATGGGTTGTTGCAAGGGAATGATCCGCAATGCATTGAACTCCTACGTATGTCACGTGATTCTTTTATTCGACTTTGCACACATTTTAGACTAAAAGGTTGGCTAAAAGATAGTAAACATGTATCCCTTGAAGAAAAAAATGGCTATGTTTTTTATGATGTTTGGTGTAGGTTCGTGAAACGACCTAACGAGTCGATCAGAAGAGCGCTCAGACCGAATCAGAGGCGGAATTCATTGATTCGGTCTTCGTTTAGCTTGGATTCACTAATAAATGTCTTGTTTATTGATCTTGAACAATATACAATACAGAGACACTTCGACAGCACCTCGGCGTCGGAATTCAGAAAGTTACAAATGAGAAAGTTTGAAGGGTATTTATAGACTAGGTCCCTCTAGTTTGAAGGTGGCATGTGAAGGGACCCTCTAGTTTGAAGGTGACACAGCCTGCTTCAAACTAGACCCTCTTCAAACTAGACCCTGTTCAAACTAGACCCTGTTCAAACTAGACATCTTCAAACTAGCAGGTCATCTTCAAACTTTCAAGCCAAGACTCGATATAAGACGAAGTCGACAGATGTAATGCACCAACAGACTCCCCCTCAGATGTTGACGAGTCTCAAGTGTCGAGTCTTCATATCTTCAGTCTTTATCAGTCTTTTGTCTTTCTTAGCATATACCAGGATCTTCTCTTTGGCTCTAACCTCGTCAGACTCCCCCTCTCATCATGATGGGATCGCTGTCTGGAATTAGCTATCACCTTGAGATCAATCCCTGGCTTTATCTCTGTTTAAGCTCATTTCCTGCACAATATTCTCACAAACACATAAGTTTTTACTTAAATCAATAAGACAAACTTACTAGAAATAGTTACATCAAGTTCAAATTAATGATCTCGATTAACTAATCAAACTTTTCTTTCTCAAAATAAATTTCTCAATTCAATACACACACTCCCAAACCAGTTCATCATGTTCAGCACTTGAAATTTTGAAAATCAGCTTTCCAACATCAGTTGTCGAAAATCTTTTTGTATTTTTCAAAAATTTATGCTAAAACACACTAAAATCTTTTTTGGTTTTTGTTAACAAAGGAATGCAGTAAAGAAATATTTACAGACACTATTTTTGTGAGCTTGTGTAAGAGGATCATATCAGTTTATGTGACCAATCACTAGCACCGTTAAGCTTTAAACATTTTCAGCTCTAAACGATTCACATAGATTGACGATATATTTGTCCACTTAAACTCAATCTAAAAACTTTCAATCTGCTTACCGATACTTTAAGGTATATTAAGATAGCACTAAAATTCTTATGGACCCCACGATCTCAGCATATCCCCTCATCATGTAATACACTATCTCAAGCAATGCCTTTAAACTTTTATCAACTGTGGATTGTGCGAAAACAAAGCAGAATGTTTAAACATTAACAATCAGGTCGATACTTCCGTATACGCAGAGAAAGTCCAATGTTTAAACAAAATAAGAAAAATAAAATAAGTTGAAGTTGTTTAGGCTTTAACCACCAGGTCGATACTCCCGTATACGCAGAGGTGATCCAAAGCTTAAACGAAACACCAAAGAAAATAAAGCAGAACGTTTAGGCAACAACACCCAGGTCGATACTCACGTATACGCAGAGGATGTCCGATGCTTAAACAAAATAAAGAAATAAAACAAGTTTAAGTCTTTGCAAAATGAAATGCACAAAATCACATTGACTTTTCAGCAAAGTTGTGAAAGTTCACAAACTTAACCAGTTTTATGTCTTTCGACAATCAGCGATTACTGAGTAGGCACACAGTCAAGAAGGACAAAACTAAGTACTATGCTTTTGACCATGTTTCCCACTAGAACTAGGTTTTTTCATTTAAGTTTGTATCGTTATCGCAAATCTACTAGTCTAGTTGAGCCTACCGTTACATCTTTAGTGAGATCGCTTATCACATTTTATCTCTCCATTTCTTTAGCATGCTGTGACAGTCCAACTGATCTACTATCATTTCCTCTTTTGCATTTTTGCATTTTTTTTTGACATTTTCAAACTCATTTTTGCATTTTTTTATGTTTTTGACATTTTCAAATTTTCTAATTTTTATAAAAATTTTACTCCCCCTAAAATCAAAATATGTCTCAATTTTGATTTTCTGGGAAAATTTGAAAACAAGTTGTACAAGAAAATGTGACAACATGATGAGAATTGCTTCAATTCTCTATTCACTTGGCTTAAACAATCAAAACTTCCCCTGACAACAAAACATTTTCCCATAGAGATTTCAAAACACTTAAGTTTGTTTTAATCAAAATGGTTTTTTCGGAAAATTAGTTTTGTGTGTCCTTTCTCAAACATGGGGATCATTCATCACCTTGTTTTTCAACCACTTGTAAAAACTAACATTTTTAAGATCAAGCCACAAACATCACTTGTAGAAAATCAAGTACAACTTAATGTCCCTGATTTACCACTTGTAAGACGAAATATCACTTTTGTGAATTTCTCAAGAAATGTGCCGATTCATGTTCCACGCTTACCAACCTGGGAACTCTGGCAAGTCAGGTTTTTCATTTAAATAGATTCACCCAAGCCTGACGGTCCTTGGGTGATTTTGAATTCTTGTTCAACAATGGTGGAAAATTTGCATCATCCATTGTTAGACCAGAATTCTTAATTTTTACCTCAACAACTGGCTCTTCTGGTTTTACCATACCAGATTCATTTCCTGAATGTGGCTTGTCTGACTTTGATGAGCCAGATTCATCGCCGACATGTGGCTCCTTTGTTTCCGAAGAAACAGATTCATCACCAGATTTGTTAATCTCTTGATTAACTGCCTTCTCTTTCTTTACTCTCTTTTCTGTCCTCAGATTTGTATCTGATGAATTCGTTTTGCTTGATTTGTCATTCTTTGGCGAGCAAGACGATTTATCAGAACTTTTATCTGTTTTACTAATTGTATCCGAGGAAAAGATCTTCTCAAGATACTCTCTCGCCTTCTTTCTCTTCTTCCTCAATCTGTCTTTCTGCCCCTGAGAAAGCTTCACTTTCATTTCTTGAACTTTAGGTTCAACCTTCTGTTCTTTGGGCTTGACATTGACTGATTTCTTTGCCATCTTCTGAGAATTAACCCTCAATCTTTCATTTGATCTCCTTGGGCAATCTCTGGCAATATGACCTCTGATGTTGCAGTTAAAGCATCTCCTCGTCTCATAACTCCAACCTTGGCAGTTAACAGCAATGTGTCCTTGATAACCACATCGGTAACACACTCTGTTATCATACCAATCACCATTTTCAGTCCAAACATTTAGATCAAAGCACTGTTTGGCTTGGTGATAATCTTTGCTCCTCTTGTTTGCTGGATTTGACTTTTGAGCACTGTGGTCCGACCTGCACCACTTATTGCCAACAATTTTTGAATTTTTAATTTTTACTTTTTGTAATTTTTGATTGCGATTGGATGATTGATCTGATGAACTTTTATTTTCTTTTTGAACATTTTTCAAAATTTTCTCTTTTTGTTTTTGTTCCACTTTCTTCTTCAAAGGTTTTTGCTTAGAGCATTCTCCCTTTTCAGTTGATTGTGAAATAGTTTCTTGAAATTTTTCTTTTAATTTCAAAAACAAATTCTTTTTTTCAATTTTTTCATTTACATCATCAGATTTTTCATCGCAATCTTCAACTTTGACTTTGTCAAAGTTTGTGACATCGTCACTTATTGGAACAGAATTAATTTGTTTTGGGCAGGGAATAGCTGAAGTATTCACAAAAACCTTCAACTTTTCTTCCCATTCCCTGATTTTACCTTCTAACTCTTTGATTTTCTTTTGAGCACATTCTGCCTCTTTTTCAAGTCGAATAATTTTTTCAAGATGAGAATTGATTTCAATTTGTTTTTCAAGATTGTTTTTACCAAACACATCTTTTTCATCTTCTAAAATGTTTATTTGACTTTGAAAATCTTTTTCAATCTTTACTTTTTCATTTTCCAAATTGTGAATTTGATTTTTCAAAACATTTTCTGATTTTTTGAGATTTTTGTTTTCTAATGACAAACTCTCAATATCCTTCAAGAGTTTGTCATTTACAAATGTCAACATCTCACAATTTTTTAGCAAAACAAGAATATGTTTATCATCAACTTTTGCCTCAACCTTCAAAGCTGAAATATTTTCAACATGTTTCTTCTCCTTATGAACACTTTCATCCTTACTCTCTTCTTCTGATGAATAATCAAAGATAGGTGCGTCTTCTGCAACCTCTTTCTTTAACTCTGGTTCAGGATTCACAGATACAAGTTTTTCAGATTCTCCTTTCTCAACCTTGACCGATGGAACTTGTTCAATCTGCTCAGCTCTGATCTCTTCTTTAACAATAACTACCTTTTGATTCTTTCTTTTTGCATCTTGTTTTTCTTTCAATTTTTCAATTTTATCGGCATAAAATAACTTTCCACAACGTTGATCAGATGGAAGTTGTTGTTTAAGATATTCAAGTTCCCGGATTTCCTCTTCATAATTGTCACTCGCTTCATCAGACGAGTGATCAAAAACCAGAACTTTTTCAACTACTTCTTTTGCTGAGACTGTTTCTCCTTTTTGCTTTATCGGAATATACTGCTGAGATTCATAATGCACATATGCCAACAATTCCTCAAAATCCATGTTTTCGGCAACAAGATTCTCAAAAATAACTTTTCAAACGAAAATGTTTAGTTCAAACGGAATAACGAGTTCAAACTAGATCCACTTGCAAACGGAACACCTTTTTCAAACGGTATGTCACTTTCAAACTTGACGTCAGTTTCAAACGTGATGTCACTTTCAAACTTGATGTCACTTTCAAACTAGAACCACTTTTAAACAAAAGCCAGTTTCAAACTTGAAGCCAATTTCAAACTTGAAGCCAATTTCAAACTGGAAGCCAATTTCAAACGGTAGGGTACCAATTTCAAACTGGAAGCCAATTTCAAACAGAAGGTGGCAGTTTCAAATGGTCAGGTGCAATTTCAAACTGTCAGGTGCAATTTCAAACAATAAGGTGACAGTTTCAAACGGTAGGGTGCTGGCAGTTTCAAACGGTCAGCAGTTTTCAAGTCATTTTTACCACTTTTACTTCGAATTTAGAGCTGAAACTTTCAAGGGTTTGTTAAAATTCACTTTTACACGTTCTGTGAAAGTTATATCCGATTTTAACCGTGAAAAGTATCAATTTTGTGAAAGAAGGTGTAGAAAATCAGAATTTGCTAGCGAAAAACGAGCTAAACGGTAAGAACTCTTCCTCCTGAGCTCTGATACCACTTGTAGGATCGTGAGACGACCTAACGAGTCGATCAGAAGAGTGCTCAGACCGAATCAGAGGCGGAATTCATTGATTCGGTCTTCGTTTAGCTTGTATTCACTATTAAATGTCTTGTTTATTGATCTTGAACACTTTACAGTACAGAGACACTTCGACAGCACCTCGGCGTCGGAAATCAGAAAGTTACAAATGAGAAAGTTTGAAGGGTATTTATAGACTAGGACCCTCTAGTTTGAAGGTGGCATGTGAAGGGACCCTCTAGTTTGAAGGTGACACAGCCTGCTTCAAACTAGACCCTCTTCAAACTAGACCCTCTTCAAACTAGACCCTGTTCAAACTAGACGTTCAAACTAGACCCTGTTCAAACTAGACCCTGCTCAAACTAGCAGGATACTCTCAAACTAGAAGGCTTCAAACTAGCAGCCTTCAAACTAGCAGCCTTCAAACTAGCAGGCACTCTTCAAACTTTCAGTCCGAGACTCGATATAAGACGAAGTCGACAGATGTATGCACCAACAATGTGATGAACCCCTAACCTACAAGTGTAGATTTCAACACTCGAAACAAACAATTCATAAGTATTTTCATGAAGTATTGTCAAGAATGGAGTTTGCTAAAGAGGTTATTGTACCAACATCTTTTAATCCTAATCCAAATATTCCGGGGCATCATAAGAGATTACGAAAAGTTTTTAAGGTACGTTATACAAATACTTTTGTGATTTTCTTCCACGTATATTAGTAACTATTAAATTCTACATAGGGAGCGATTGGTGCACTTGATGGTACTTTGATACATGCTATTGTCCCTGTTGAGAAACAACATTTATATAGGGGAAGAGGAAAAGGCGATTGCTATCAAAATGTTTTGGCCATATGTGACTTCAACATGATGTTTACGTTTCTCGTGGCCGGATGGGAAGGAGTGGCACATGATTCTAGAATATTGTCCGAATCTTTAACAAATGCAAATGCACCATTTCTATTTCCTCCTCCGGGTATATATCTATCATTCCAACTTTATTTTTTATATTATATAGTTTGAAGATTGAATTGTTTTTTCAGATAAATATTATCTATGTGATGCTGCTTATGCACACACTCGAGGCTTTATGGCACCATATAGAAATGTGAGGTATTGGCTTGGAGATTTTCGTCGAAATCGTGCATTAAACGACAAGGAAAAATTCAACCACGCACATGCAAAGCTTAGAAATGTTATTGAACGTGCGTATGGTGTATTAAAAGCACGTTTTCCAATATTAAAGAAAATGGCTCCCTTTTCGTTGGTTACGCAACGAAATATTACCGTTGCATGTTTTGCGCTTCACAATTTTATACGGAAAGAGGGTTTAAGCGATGAACTTTTTGATAAATATGATCACCCAAATGTACGCCTTCAAGATGGGGATGAACATGTACAAGATGGTGGTGAAAATAGGGAAGAAGAAGTACCACGACATGGAAGTTCAGCGGACCGTGAATTTATGAGTCAACTTCGAGATCAAATAGCACAAGAATTAATGCAAAACAATGTACTTTGAGTTTATTTTACTATTTTTAGGTTATTGACACTTCAGCTTATACAGACGATATCTAGTTTATAAAACAAACAGTATTATATTTTCACCTTGCAGACCTTCAGACTACATCTTCAGTTGCAGACATAAAATCAGCTGAAATCAGACTGCAGACAGTTTTTGTCTGCAAAAACAAACAGCACCTAAGTTTTTTGAAACAACTTATTGACTTATTGACTTTTTGTAAAAGTCAGTATGTAGTGGACTTATTGACTTATTGGCTTTTTCCTCTCACATACACCCTTATTGCCAAACATCATTTTGGAGCTTATGACTTTTCGAAAAGCCAATAAGTCAATAAGTTGTTTCAAAAAGCTTAGCCAAACATGTCCTTAGGATAATCATTTGTAAAATTGCTAGTTATATACTTTTATTTATATTTATTACTAGGTTTTTACCCGGGATTGCTTCCCGGGCTCGGGAAAGTTATTTAGATTAATTAATTACTATTTGTTTGTAATACGACCACATTACATCAACCATCTCATTCAATTCAACAACGACTTCAAATCACCGGATTAGATCATGAACTCATATTAGAGGACAAACAAAACCACAACAGGACCATATGAATAATATAATTTCCACTTTTACATCAATGCACTTACATGATAGGGTGATTTGGGATTTTCAAAAAAAATCTTTGTTTTTGTACCTCTTTTACAAAATAAGATGTTGACCAAATTTGAAACAGATGTTAACCAAAAGTCAATAAGATATTGACAAATAGTCAAACAGATGTTGAGCTTAAACAGATGTTTGGTTTAAGGCCAAACATCTGTTTATGGCCAAACATCTGTTTAAGGTCAAACATCTGTTTAAGTCCAAATATCTGATATAGAATAAGAACATCTGTTTAAGGCAAAACATCTGTTTAAGGTCAAACATGTGTTTAAGATCAAACAACTGTTTAAGTCGAAACATCTGATACAAAAGGCCAAACATCTGTTTAAGCCTTAAAAGACCAAACAGTTTTAACCCAACAGTGGTTTTAAACCACCATTTTAACCAAACAGCGGTTTCGACCACAGTTTTCTGAACAGTAGTTCCAAACATCTGTGGACATCAATCTGTTGACCAAAGTCAACAGATTTATCAACCACTGTTTTATTTTCAAACATCTGTTCCCAATAACAGAGCTTTGATCATTTAAACATACATTTGCCAATATTACAAGCTTTTACACTCTCAAACCTAAATATTTATAAAAAGTACAAGTGTTAAACAGCATACAAAGTTCATCCATCTGTTGACCCAATTCAACAGATGTATCAACCACTGTTTAATTTTGAAACACCTGTTCTCAATAACAAAGCTTTGATCATTTAAACCGACCTTTGCCAATATTACAAGAATTTACACTCTCAAACATCGATATTCATTTACTTAATTTTAATAACAAACATTATTAATAATTTTAACACAACTAATTATATAAAAGATACAATTGTCAAAACAGATAATAGCATTGAATAAAATACAGGATCCTAATTCCTAATCTATTGGTGAAACAGTAGTTTCGATAAGTAAAGCTCCTTTCGGACCATTGTAGTTGTCAACATGTTGGAGGTATTTCAGAAGTTCGTTGGTGAGATCAACTTCAATCATATCCCCCCAGATGCTTGTTATCAACCACTTGTTGTCTTCAATTATATTAGTACTTCGGCGTGCATCTACGTAACCAACTACACGAGGATTATTGAAAACAAACATCTTCTTCCAGCCTTCTTCTTCATATCTGAGCAAATCAGCAGTTAGCTCAGCAGACTTTCCAATAACAATCAAATGCAATCTCTTTGCAATGGTCAAAAAATGCCCTTGGCAAGGATTGACTACAATACTCTCAGGAAAGTGAAACATTCTGAAAGTCTCACTAACAACATCAAAACAAACGATGTTCCTCTCACCTAGTGGATACCAATAATTTGAAACCATAAAATATATGGTTTTATCAGCATAAACTCCTGTAGACCATGAATAACGACTTGAACTATAATTGTTTACGATACTGAAATTTATTGTTGTCCATGACTCACGACGTCATGAGTAAACACGAGCAGCAGTTACATTACGGTAACATCTAATGTTCAGCACTTTGAGATCATTGAACTGATCAAAATAAATTCCACCGGTATCAGAGTTTCGATGATGATTATAATTAAAGTAGTCATCACACAAAACCTTATACTGCCTGATAGTTGGATTCCAAAGAATCAACTGACAGCAAATCCCTTCATTCGAAACTAACAACAACCCATTAAATGAAGATAGAATACGTAAGAAGCTAGAGTGGACATTGTTAGGAAAACTTAAGGTTTTACTACTAACAACATCCAACTTACCACCAACTACGTTGTCAATGACAATTGACGTGTCTTTAAAGGATAATAGTTTCTTTTGTACTGAATCTCCACTTCGGAGAGCATGCATCATCTGAAATGCATGACTTGACAATTCCCTATAAAAATTCTTGGAAAGACACTTGAAACGGTAAATATCTTCTGCAGAAAGCCTTGTGAAAATCTCGTCAACAATCACTTGAAACCCAAATTTTTCCATCCTGCAAAGAGCCTTGTGAAAATCTCATCAACAAAATTTTTGAAGATGATTGAGTAGATAGATGAAAATGGTAATGATCAAAACCTCTGCCAAATCTATTTTATATACCCAATGAAGAAGGCTATGACTAAATACATCGTCAGACGAAAGAATATCATGCGACACTTATTAGGCTTTTAATGCATTTACACGGGAAAAATATAAAATTAAACACGTTATTATAATTACAATTAACCTATTCATTTACCTATAAGACGCCTTTAGCATAAGAGAGAAGTGATTGCTTAACGTGCATTAATTGCAAAGTATATATCCCAAGGCATTTTGAATTTGAAATTACCGGCAATTTCAAAACCACTGCTATGGTATATGTTTGCCAAAGGAAATATCTGCTAAGTTATACTTTCTTGGCTATGGGCAGTAGTTTGCTGATCTGATTTGAAAGCAATTGTCATGATGAATTTTCTAATAGAAACAGAGTATGAGTTAAAAATTTTCTGCAAATAATAATTATTTTAACATGTTCTCAACAGATAATTCAAACACATAAGTAAACCCTTCTTGAATGTATAGCAATAAACATTTAAAATCGTATTAGTAGCAAGATAGGATTTAAATTAACATAGATTAAACAATATAAAGTTCATCAATAGGAATGTACATACCAGTTGCTGAAGAAAAAAATAATAAAACCTCAGGTGATTGAAGTGTAGAAGATGGAGGAAAAGAAAATTGAAACCCTAGAAAATGACTGGGGAGAAGTGATTTTTGAAAAAAGAGATGATAGATGTTTGATGTGTAATGATGATGAAGAAATACTGACGGTTGTGCTTTTAACAAAAGTAGTTTGACTTTGGTCAAACAGACTTTGGTCAAACAGCGTTTTAACATTCCTCAAACAGTGTTTTATCTATTATAATTAGCTTTTAACATAAGTAGCTTGACTTCAGTCAAACAGGGTTTTAACATTGCTCACAATGATTACAACCTAGTAAAAACTTCTTTGTAAACAACATTACTTATTTGTTGGTTTTCCAACAGCGTCGAATATTAGTATTTTAACACCTTCTCTGGTCTTGACCCTTGATAATGCAACATACAACTGACCATGAGTGAAGACAGGATCTTTCAAATAAAGACCAACCTTTGATAACGTTTGTCCTTGACACTTGTTAATTGTCATAGCAAAACAAACTGATAAAGGAAATTGTCTTTGTTGAAATTGAAAAGGTATTTTTTTGTCAAACGGGATCATATTAATCCTTAGAATAAAAACTCTCGTGCCAAAGTTCCTACCAGATATAACTTGAGCTTCTATAACTCGTTTACCAAGAAAAGTAATTTGAAGCCATGAATTTAGAATTAATAACGCAAACTACAGTTAAGTCAAACAGCTGATGGAAAACTTTTAAGCACTGCTAGTGATTAAAACACTGATGGTACTTAACCAATAATAGTGAACTACAGATTTTTAACAACTGCTGCTGCAGTAAACAGTAGATACAGAAGCATGGATTAAGGATTAAGTGTTAAGGAAGAGCAGTGGTTAACATCTGCTGATATCACCCCAAAACTTATAAAATATGTTGAAAAAAAGTAATATTTATGTTTAGAGAAAAATTCAATTTGCGTCCCTGTGATATGTGTGAAACATCAACTTGATCCCCTAAATTCATTTTTTGTTTTTTTGAGCCCTTGATCTTATAAATTCATAACAGTTTGAGTCCCTCCCTCACACTTCCCTATGTTGACTGTTTGACAATTGTGAAATATCCTTTAATTACCCTAAAGACCGATCACACTTCTCAAAAATATCTGAAAATCTCTACTCCGAACACCAATCATCATCTTCATCTTCATTGAATCTCCTCACCAACCATTTGTTGTTATAACAATCCAAGGTAAAATCACATACCTAAAACATGATCGACACTATGGTTTACCCTCTGTTCTTGTTAGATGCTTGTGTAACCCTATGTAAGTTGATGTTTGATGATATCTCATTTTCACCACTGTATGAAAGTAACAGCTTTTGTGTGAAAATATTGTTTGATTATTGTGGGAAATATTGTTTGATTATTGTGGGTTTTTGGCTCGGGTACCAAAACAGAGGTTTGGGTTTTGGTTATTATAAAGGTTTGTTTGTGATGTTTTTGGTTTTATTTGTTTATTAATACTGCTTTTTTGGTTTTTGGCGTTAATCTAAGATTGTTTTTGTGTTATAGTTTGTTTGAAATGTTTAAAATATACAATCGATTAAAATAGGGACAGGTTTCTTAAGTATCTGCTGTTAATGTTGAAATCTGAGTTTCTTAAGTCTCTGCTGTTCATGTTGAAATTTGGGTATGGTTGTTGTTTTGTTTCTCATATAAAGTTGGTTAAAGACTATATGTTTTGGGTTCATCGTATTGGTCATTTGAATGTGTTTTCTTCATTTCAGATCAACTGTGTTTTGGGTTCCTCATCTTGGGTTCATCATATATGTATACTTATATGCATTATGAAAGTACTGTATCAGCCGTCTTACTATGGATATTTTTATTGTACAGAATTGTAACACCTCGAAAATTTACGTCCAATAATGTATTGACACGTGTCATGGGCTTTGAATATGTGAAAACATACTTTAGAGGGACTAAAGTTGACAAACAGTGAAACTATGTGAATATAAGGGTCCAAAGTGTCAACAATTAATAAATAGGCTCTAAAATAACCCTACATGATGTTTATAATCTTAAACGGATAAATCATGGATCATACGAAGCGGGAAATGAAAGAAAGTGAGGAATTGCAAACTACAGGGGCTAAACGTGTCAACATGTTGAAAGTCTACCTCTGAGTGACCTTTTGGCAAACCCGAAGCTTTGTAATGATGAAATATACTCACTAGAATATGTGATAAAAATTTCATCAAGTTTCGTTATCGTATGAGAAAGTTATGACCAAAACCGTGTACGAGGGGTTAAAAGTGTAAATCTCATAATTCCTTGTTCGGAAACCTTTCTCCAAGCATTCAAGACCTCCCAATGCATGGCCACACTCCCTAGGACACCCTTGAACTGCTTTCACTGACTTTGCATGATGATAATGTCGGAAAGATCGAATAACAAGAGTGCAGGGACTGAACATGCAACAAAACAACAAACTTTGGAACAAGGAGCCCTCGCGTGGCGCGAGGACCCGTCGCGTGGCGCGACGGGAGTGTTTTCGCAGCAGACCGCCAGCTGCCAGTTCTGAGTCTGAGTCGAGTTGTAACCAGCTGTTGTCGACTCCAGAGCCTCACCAATCGATTTTCATGCATTTAGGGGCACTTGTCCTCTTCTCATATCACTCCTAGACCTCTGTGGCAGCTTATAATCAGATCAAACTTGTGATAAAAGGGGTCTTGAAGCTCACTACTTTGAACACTTGCATTCACAAATTTCACAAGGCAATTTCTGGAGCTCTCTGGACGACAAGGCAACTTCCTAGTGATCTTTAAGCTTTGTTAGGACTCTTGTAAGTGTTCATAACCTTCTCTAATCCGTTCTAGCTTAGTTTATTAACCGAAAGTCAATCCATCGTAAATTAAGTTTGACTTGGTGATTAAACGAAATGTGCTCAGTCTTTTCTCAAATTGAAAGTACCTACAAGTTGGTATTTATGTGGGTAACAAACCCTCAAAAGGGTATTTTCAGATTCCCACTCTAAGCATGTTAATTGTCGAGTCAAAGCTTGTTTCAAAAAGTCAACAGAATGTGTTTTTGCAAATTTAAGCATGATTAGCAATGTAGGGTACATGCAACCTGTTTGATCATTAAAATAACTTTGTAATTAATGTAAGAACATGTTTCATCATGATCAACTCGACAATTTTCAGTTTAAACCCGAATCGGAACCGAAAGTCACATAAATTGACTTTTTCTTTGACTATCAGTTCTGATCCGTACATGCATGTTTGAGATCTGCATTAGAGCTTATTTTGGACCAATTTTTATATAAGTTTAATTCTCTGAGATTTTACAACTTGGTTAAACACTTATCCGGTCCATATGCATGTTTCCGATTTATGCTTAAAAGTTGACTATTATGCCCTTTTTACTATAAAACGTGATTTTTGAAAAAGTGAAAGAGTAGAAACATTTGTTACTGATTTAGAAACTTGCACCAAAAATTTGATATCAGTTTGAGGTCCAGATTAAGAGTTATGCTCAATATCGTAATTTGAAAGCCTTATGTTACTTAAACGGCGTAATTAGCATATAACCTATTTAAACCCAATTTTTGGTACCAAACTTTTTACCCACTGATGTTATATAATATTTTGGGATTTTTAAAGATTTTTATTTAATTTTTGGCTGATCATAGCATAGGTCTCTAAGTTTAATTCGGTAAATACCGATTTTGCCCTTTTAAGCCATAAAATGAGTTTTATAAATCTTTTTGACCCCAAACCTTTTTCTACTGATTTTATTTGTTAAATAAAATATTTTGAGCATTCTGGAAATATAAAAATATCAGCTTTCTTTTAAAAACCCGGAAACGGCTCTAAATCGCCTTTTTAAGCGTTTTTAACGCCTAGTATGTACTATAACCATATTAAACATATAAGGTTGATACCTACTGATGTTTTAGCATATTTTTATATAATAACAGTAAGTATAAGTTTTTGAACTCAGGTTTCCAGTTTTGACATTTTTAGCCCATGTGAAATTACCGAAATACCCCTAAGGTGCATAGTTTGGTTTTAAATGATAAGTTTCACATATGGGTCATACCCTACTGTTATAACATGTCAAATTAAGTATATTTACTGTATAAACCAGACATGTAACTAAGATTTCTAATTTAACTCTTTTATAATCTTTTAAATGACCAAAATGCCCTTTATGAGGCATAAATTGTGTTTAAATCCGTTTTGGGCATAATAGAAAATAACTTACTGATATTATAACATATTTAGAGCATATTATCTCAGGGAACTTGCATATGACTCTTACGGTTACCCGTAACGCTCTTTTCGCGTTCGGTTCGGTTTATGTAACTAGTTTGCATAAATTGACCGAGACGGGTCAAACATTATCATTTTTGTCTCAAAATCCAGAATGTATTTAGTATACCCATATTATACAAGTATTCAAACTTGTCGGGTCTAAATCATATTCTATCCGGTCTTCGCTTAATCGTGCGTTTGAACCGTTTCGTCCTTAAAGCTAACCGGTCTAAGCTTAAGCTTAAATAAAGACCCGTTAGAAATCTAATAGGTTATTTATAAACCTTCATTCCAGATTAGGAGCACCGGTAAAAGCTACCTTCACTTGCTTGTTGTGATATATACTTACCAAGGTAAATACTTTTAACTTATTTTCCCTATACAGGCTTGGGTTACGGTATATAGAATACCGCTTGATCGAGCATCAAATCTTACATCTTTGAATGGTTAATTGAATAATTTGATCGGCTCGTTTAAACAGTCTTGTTCACTTAAAAGCCTTTGGGGGGTTAATGACCATGTCCCGGATATCCTCGGCATCATCTTACGAGATGGCCACGACCTGAGCACGGGGTGTAGGCGTACACCTGTCAGTGTATAACTCTAATGTGGAGGGTCTATTGATCTTTAACCCGGACAAGATCCGGGCTACTGAACGCACAAGTAACATGTAATTCGTTCACAAGATTATTATATTAAATAATTATCCCAAGTTATAAAATTTTTTGTGCCATGTGCATTCAAACCAATTTTTAACCATTTTCAAAATGAGTCAGTTAAATTGTATTTACCAGTGTAAACTGGCGTATTTTTCCCAAAAGGTTAAGTGCAGGTACTACACGTAATAGGCTGGCTGTCTTCTAGAGCGTCCACAATAAGTCTCGCAAGCTTGGACGACAATAAACTGTTGAACAATATCTTATTTTATTTTTGATCCGCCTGTGGATCCATTTCGACTATTAGTGATATTTAATATTACACTTTATCAAAGTTGAAATGAATCTATCTTTGCTTCCGCTGTGCATTTATATATTGTGTCGTTTGTCTATGATGATACCAACTACGTCACGATACTCCCCACCGGGCCCACCGGTGACACGTGGAAAATAGGGGTGTGACAAGAATGGCTGCGGATGTAAAAAATACGCAAAACACCAACTACGAAAACATTGGCGAGAATACTTGACAACCTCCTAGAAGTTAGTGCGATGCACATAAGGAAGTGATTGATCAGAACGATCAATTGCTAAAACATAAGTTGTTTGGTGCATATGAATGAATATAACCCCAGTGGCAGATATGAAAATACCAAGCTTGGGAATTTCAAGGAAAATCGAAGAGCTACACCAAAAAGGGGGTTATCAGCTACATTCCGAAGTGCACCATTCACTCCTTGAGTTTTCATTATAAAGAAATTTGAAAACTTGTTGTATGTTACAATCTTTTGTTTTCGAGTCTGTAAGTTCTGTCAAGTCTACCAAGTTGGATATCCTTCTATGTTTCTAGGTATGACGTTTTGTGTCCGTTATGTATGTTTAACATAATGCAAGTGTGCATTTATGTTGGCTTTAATTGTAATAATGAATTTAACATGAATTTAAAATGAATAAAGCAAAATACTGTTAAGTGAAACTACTGTTAAGCGAAACTACTGTTATGTGAAACTACTGTTAAGTGAAACAGCTGATGAAAAACTTGTAAGCACTGCTAGTGATTAAAACACTAAGGGTACTTAACAACTGATAGTGAACTACTAATGGTTAACAACTGCTGATGTAGTAGTCAGTGGATAGAGAATCGTGATTAAGGATTAAGTGATGCTACTTAACAACTGATACATGAGTTAAGGATTAAGTGATGCTACTTAACAACTGATACATGAGTTAAGAAGTTATAATTTCACTTACTATGTAAATTTCGTTAAGATGAATTAGCTGCCGTAGAAGATGAACGTGAATTCTTTGACATCTCAATATTTATTTAACAATATAGATAATAATATGCAAAGAAAGATCATAGTCATTATAATATTAGAACATAACAGTATAATAAGCAGATAAGTTTTCAGGAATTCAAAACCACACAATGAGTCCAAAACATAACCCACCAAACACCCAAAAGCAACAAAACGAAAACCATAAGTTCAACATGGCAACAACATATGAAATCAACACGTAAATGTATCTGAAAATACTGAAAAAACTATTTTTCAATCTTTGGAATCAAAAGCGTCGAAACACCAGCATCTTCATCCTGACACAGTTCATCACTGATGCGGCGCTTTGTCGAGGAGCAACCTAATGCATCATCCACATCGAACACTTCAAGAATTTTATGTTTTGTTTCATCTGAAGAGGGATTCTTAGTGCCTACCAGTGGTTGGGATAAAGGGGTAACATTGTCACCACAGCATGACATCTCATCCTAATATAAAAAGACAGTAAGTACTAACGTTTCTAAAAATTTAGTACAAATAAACAAATTCTCATATTACCTTCATAAGGTCAACAGGAGTAGACAAACTGCAGGAATCTGGAACATCCAACGATTCGGACTGCTCATGCTTTAAGTACATAATACACAATAACATAAAATACACACAATGGTATAAATCTATTTCAAAAAGATATAAGTATAAAATTAAAAGATTCACATAATGAAGATTTAAACCTGGTTAAGAGTGAATTTGGCGGAAAGCGCAGCAAGGATCTCATCATCGTTAGTGGCCATTGAAATACCATAGTTTTCAACCTGATGCTCAATGTTATAGTCTTTAACACTTATGATGAAAGCATACCTCTTTCCAATCAATGTGTCAAAGATCTCAGGATATGGGTTCGGTATGTCTCCAGAATTAACAACCTATGATTTTATCAAAATTAACATAAATTACAATAAGCAGAATGATTCCATAATTGAGAACATAGAATTTTATAAAAATTAATTTTAAGTTATATTAACTACATGGCCAAACAACTGAATGCATGTATTTGTTACCTGATCTTGGATTGTAAGTAACTCTTTTGCAGATTTGTTAAGAATCTTGTAAGCTTCGAAATCAAACAGTGTCAAAGACACAGTACCGGAAGAGTCTTGTACCCTAATAGGTATCTTGAACCTATCAAAGTTAAAAACAAATGAAAACATTAGTATTACTAATATGAACCGTTCATATTAGTATTTAGTATAAGGAAATAAAAAACTGTAATCTCAAACCGCGGAATAGAATAGATGTCGACTCCTCCATATTTATCATTTGTACAAACCAACGATTTTGCATGATCAACATCAAATGAACCATCCGCATTTTCTTTCGTTACAAATCTTTCCTCCACGCCTGACTTACAGTGGTTACAACCATTGTAATACCAAAGTTTATCAGTGCATATAGTTGTGATTGTGGCAAGAATCAAAACCTTCTTTGTCTATCAATATCAAACAAAAATAATAACACTTAGAAAAGAGTATAAAAAAACTCAGCATGTAGAGTACTTATAAGAAAATACACACCGTTGATATCGTTCCAAGGAAACCAATAAGCATGAAATCAGGGTTACTAAGAAACTCATCTTCAACACTTGAGATAGCATTTGAACCAACATGCTCATTTGATGAAGATGAAGTTGAAATTTTCTCTACATACCTAAACAGATTCATGCGATCAAATTAAAACGTAAAAATTAAATGTAAGTACAAAATAATAATATTCAATGTTTGTATGCATATTACTAACTATACCTCTTCCTAAAAGAGGAAATCTCTTCAATGTCAGTGTCAATAAAAAGTCTGCTCAGCTCAAACCCATTTGCAACTCCACGCTTGCCTGAATTTAAAAATAAAAACAAATGTAGATCAATATAAATACTGTCAAATTTAAAATGTATAAATAAATACAACGTTTAAATTACTAAAGATAAAAAAAAATTAAACTAATTAAGTTTAAATTGTACCTTTGTAAAGGTTGACCATACCAAAATGACAAAGGATAACAACATATTTCTCTCTTTTCTTATCATTCATGTAAGCAAACATGTCAATAGCAAAACCATCCCACAAAGTAACCGGACACTTTTGGCCTCTAAAAATATTAACATAAAACATAATAACATCAAGCAACCTTATAATGGTTTAAACGTCAAAATGCAACAACTTAATAAAAAGAACGCACTCAAGATCTTCAAGTCTAAGATTAAGTCTCTTGCCCTTGCTCCCATCCTTCTTTGACGTATCCTCTAGATTGAAACATACATCCACATAACCAATCCAATCTATAAACAAAAATATACTGTTAAAAGAAAACAGCATTAAGAAGTGATAACAATAAAAAAAACAATAAGACAAAACAATAGATATATATCATGTAGTGATTTACATACCAATAACTGTATTTACTTCAATTTTATTTTTAACAACATCCTTGAGGTTAACGAAATTAAAACGGTATTTCGGTCCAGACCAGTCAAAGCATTTCTCAACAGAAGTATAGAAATAAAGTGATATTTTGTCATTTCTCTTGGTATACTTAGCAGAGGACTTATTAGTAGCAAGAGAAGGTTTGGTGATAAGAAAACATTCATCCAACTGAAGGAAGTCTTTGAATTTTCCAAGCATTTTATGCAAACAGCTGGCTTGTATCATAGTTCCCTAAGAATATGAAACATCCGATTAAATAAAAAAGGTGTTATACTAATTTGGATATTTATATGTCCAAAAAAATGATAAGACAACTATATACGGTACCATCTCATCCATGAAGATCATATCAAGACGATATATTTCATTTTTGTTATCATTCATCATCTTCTTCGAAATGCTAACAATCTTAACTCTAATCGAATAGTTGTTTGAGAATGTATTAAGATCGTTAAGCATGGTAACCTTTGCAACCTCCATTTGAAGACTGTACATAAAAAAAAAAGAATATTGTAAATAATAAGTATTGCTAAACGTAATATGCTAATAATACAATAAGCATGGATGTTCTTAAAAAAAATATCAAGGTTGGAATTCAAGGTTACCGATTATCCAATAAAAAATTTAACTGAATGCAGTGGCAAATGTAATTTCAAAGGTAGGGAGTGTATATCCCTATATGCTGCTTTATTAAAATAATAACATATTAGAAATGATATGCAAAATAGAAAGAAAAAAAGAGAAAGAACGTCAATTTTAAATTACCATTTTGTATATTTATCATTTCAAAATTACTGACTTGATTTCAAAGCAATTGTCATAATGACTTTTCTATATTTTATTTTAAATTTAATTAAGAAATAATAACCATCAATTTGAAATGATGTGATAAATACTGTTACATCAAAGTGTATAGGAATGTTATTAGTATAAACATGAAACAACTGTTCAATTAATAGTACAGATCAAACCACTGGAGTGAGGACTGTTCCGAAACACTGTTACATAGTAAAAACAACTGTTCCGAAACACTGTTACATATAAACACTGATGCCATAAAAATGGTTACATATAAAATACTGAGGTGATGACATCTAACAACCTAACAGTCTATAAAAAATTGATGCGGAACTCCTGTAGCATATAAACACTGTTAACATAAACAAATAAACAAACGTTGATGCTGAACCACTATTGTAGTTTGACACTGTTGTTGGACGTCATAAATTTCAGATTTAATTTCAAAGGTATGCAAAGTAATTAAATATTAGAAAGGACATGCAAAGTAGAAAAAAAAAGAGAGAGAGAGAACCAAAATTTTAAATTACCATTTTGCAAATTTTAAATTTCAAAATTACTGACATTATCAGTAACTACTGACTTGATTTGAAAGCAAATGCCATAATGAGTTTTTTAAATTCTATTTTAACTTTAATCAAGATATAATAACCGTCAATTTGAAATTCAAAATTTGCTTAATCAAATGTCAAAAGCTCAAGAAATCAGCATTAATTACTAATTTGATTTGAAACAAATAGTCATCAAGAATTTTTTTTATTTTTTATTTTAAATTTAAATTTTATCATGAAAATAATGTTGGTGGAACTCTTGTAGGTAATTGGAATGTAAAGATTAGGTACAATGGTAAGTTGATTGTAATTCTAGTTTTCATTTCATAATTTGATTGTAATACTATACCCAAACAATCAAGATGAGGAGCTTACTATTAATCAAAGTGTATATGAATTTTATTAGTATAAAGATGAAACAACTGTTCAATTAATAGTACAGATCAAACCACTGAATTGATGTGATAAATAGAGTTACGTATAAACAACAGTCCTAAACACTGTTAAATATAAATTAAATATAAACACTGATGCCATAAAAATGGTCACATATAAAACACTAAGGTGATGACATCTAACAACCTATCAATATTTACAACATTGATGCGAAAAACACTGTTACATATAAACATTGCTAACATAAACAAATAAACAATAGAAAAACTAAAGTTGATGCTGAACCACTGTTGTAGTTATCCACTGTTGTACGTCATAAATTTCAGATTTAATTTCAAACGTAAGTAGTGTATATTCTTATATGCTGCTTTATTAAAGTAATTAAATATTAGAAATGATATGCAAAGTAGGAAAAAAAAGAGAGAGAACGAAAATTTTAAATTACCATTTTGAATATTTTGAATTTCAAAATTACTGATATTATCAATAACTACTGACTTGATTTGAAAACAAATGTCATCATGATTTTTTTAAATTTTATTTAAACTTTAATCAAGATATAATAATCGTCAATTTGAAATTCAAAATTTGCTTAATCAAATGTCCAAAACTCAAGAAATCAGCATTAATTACTGATTTGATTTGGAACAAACAGTCATCAAGATTATTTTTTATTTTTTAATTTAACTTTAAATTTTATCATGAAAATAATTTTGGTGGAACTCTTATGTCATTGGAATGTAAAGATCAGGTAAAATGGTAATTTAATTGCAATTCTAGTTTTCATTTAATAATTTCAATCTATTACTAATTAACAACATCAATAATAAAAATGTGATCAGTTACTATTTTTTAGGGAAACCGCTGATGGTCCATATCAGTGGATGTAAAAAATGTAAAAGTGACCAGTGGCTATAACTTCCGATCAGTGGAAATGGAGGTTGTCTCTCAGCATAAAGAAACGGAGGTTGTCTCTCAGCAGTGGATAACATTTAACAATCAGAAGTTTGAACCAAAACAGTGGTTCCAACAGACTTTTAAGGATTAATGAAAACTATCATTTTTTACTATTTTAAATATCTTTGACCTTAAACAAATATTTCACCTTCAATATCAGTTGTTTGGAGATAAACAGATATTTGACCTTAAACAGATGTTTGAACATAAAAACATATTTCCTGTTAAACAAATGTTTGACGATAAATAGAGGTTTGCCCATAAACGACCTTAAACAGATGTTTGAACATAAAAACATATTTCCTGTTAAACAAATGTTTGACGATAAATAGAGGTTTGCCCATAAACGACCTTAAACAGATGTTTGAACATAAAAACATATTTCCTGTTAAACAAATGTTTGACGATAAATAGAGGTTTGCCCACAAACATCTCTTTGTAAAAAAAAAAGACGAATTTCAAAAACATTATATCCAAATAATCATAATGAGGAACTTATTTAACATCCAAGTGTACTACATTTTTATTTAATAGTATAAAAATCAAACAACTGTTGTATTTATAATACAGATCAAACAAATAACGAGTTGTGATAAATACTGTTACATATAAACACCTCATAAGAAACACTGATAGTTAAATACTAAAGTTACATAAGAACCACTGATAATTAAATACTAAATTTAAATCCGTTGTAGATGCCGAACCACTGCTGATACTAAACAGTCGTTTTCCTTTGGTTAATCAAACTCTAGGTACATAAAGTCAATCATTGTATATCTCCAACAATCGACATGAACTCCATGGAAGGACTCGATGCATTAACATCAGGATTTATAGAAAGCTGATCTCTAGTGAACAGACCAAGATGCAGTACATGAAAACACTTCTTCAGCTGGTGAAGAAGAGCCCTGTCCTCATATACATAATCCTTAACTTTGTTTATAAAGAACTGTGGTTTAAACCAAACTTTATGCTTCTTTTAATACAAAAAAGGCAGGAAAGACCATTGCTCTAGTATATTACAACAGTAGCAGATCCTTTCTTGGACAAGTCATCATCATCTGCTGCACAAGTCAATTATAATCATCATTTACTCATAAGAAAAAATTATTTTAACTGTAAATTTAATAATCTTTCTTTGTGTTTAATTAAACTTTAAACTTCTTTGATTACAAACCTATAATAACCCGCAACATATTGTATGAATTTCAAACAAATGTGATTAGACTGAAATATAAAGCGACAATTAGAGTATATCACTTGATAATTAAAAACTCAAAATTTGGAAATCGGAGTAGCAAAAAACACATACTTTAAACGATGTTGGAACAATGATACTGGAAAGGACAGTAGAACAATCATCATCATTATCATCTGCAACAGATCATTGAAAATAATCATTTAGTAACAACTCAGATAACAAAACTTAAGTAAAAATCAAAAACAAAAACACATACCATGATTATGGAGAACCATTAGCCGGCGACACATCTCTTGATCTAACTCTCGAACGAAACCCTAACAATGGTTACATGAAAAGACACAAAACACAAAGGATTAGTATAAATAACAGGAAATCATGAAACTATTTCAACTAAAAAAAAAAGAAGAACAAACCTTTTGTTGAAGTAATCGATGAACAAAAGATGATTTTATGGTGGCGTCTGGAAGAAGATTAAGGTTTGTGAAATTTGAATTTGAATCGCCTGAATATAGAGAGAGAAAGAACCCTAGGCGTTTGTAAAGAAAGATCAGAAGTGAGAAGAGATGTTATATAAGGAAAAGGGGATGGCACTGTTGGGCGGGAAAAAGGGCATTTAGGGGCTCTCTGGTGTTGACACGTGGCCCAAATAACTTTCATTTATTATATACTAGGTTTTTACCCGGGATTGCTTCCCGGGCTCGGGAAAGTTATTTAGATTAATTAATTACCATTGGTTATTAATACGACCGCATTACATCAACCATCTTATACTGTTATTAATACGACCAAAAGTCAATCAGATGTTGACCAAAAGTAAAACAGAGTATATTGTTTTTAGTTCACAACTCCACATTGTTTCCGTTAGACATGGAGCTAATAATTTACATGTACATATATAGTTTTAGAATCACAACTTCAAAACTAAACAAACAAGTCTAGTATCAATTTCGAAAAGCAAACAACTACAACCCGAAAATTTAGTTCGATGTATGCTTCTGCATTTCCCTTCTTCAAACCACAAACATTCATCCGAACATAAAAAACTTTTTACCTTTCACAAAGTTAAGTGTAAATGCTTGACCTGAAACCATGCCTTTATCTCTCACAAACTTTCTCATTCCTTGCAGATAATATCTTGGTTGACCTCGAGATGAACCTATAGCAGCTTGAATATTCCAAACACCACCTGCCACGTCCACAATCTTCAAACCCATCTTACGATTCAGTCCAAGATCTTCAGCCTGTTTTTTAAAAAGGTGCTATAACAAACAACGAACAATTCAATAAACAAAGAATTAACACATCTTTAAAATCTGACTAAAGTATTATATATTAGTAAACTCATTATCACAAACTTACAAAATGACCGTCCACACAGAAAGAAAGAGGTACGATCTGATCATCTTCATTCTCAACAACCATACCACTATTATTGACATCAACGACGTCCTGTACAGCTTCACTATCTGAACTCAACACAATCTCTTCTATCACCTTTTGTTTAACAACAGCACAAACCTCAGGTGGAAGCACTAAATCACAGGTAGCACAATTGAAAACCGTGATATGAAAAGTCTGAAGATCTATCATCTCAAAGACAATGAGATGATCAGCAGTTAATGACAAGTCATTCTTTATCTCCTTCCATCCGGTAATTATGTAAAGTTCATTGTTGATATCTTCCACCCCTACAGACCAGTTCTTGTTTTCAGATCCTTTAATAACGACCGGATATGAAGGAATAGTGTTTAACATCTTGTGATGAACAAAAGAACGATTAATACTCTACAATCAGAATAAAACACATTATATAGTACATTAGTAAAAATATATCAGAAAATTAAGTAAAAAAATAAAACACAACAAATAAACAATTGTATCTCCAATAAAATTACATGATGAATAATATTCGAAGTTACATACCACAAAATCTTCGTTACCAGATGGTTTGTAGTAAAACTCTTCACAAGGAGAAAGAGCAATGTCTTGATAAAAATACAATATTCTGAAACTTTGTAAAGCTTCTTCATAATGAAATATCAACCATGAATCTGAAGGTATTTTTAAACTGTCTACCAATTGACACCAACCATTATAAAAATAATATCTGCCATTGCTTAGGGGATAGATATTGACTTTAAAAACATTTCCAGCTGTAGTTCGGATATTTGTATTTCCAATTGGATAATTAAACTGTTGAATCCAATTTTGATACTGCTTTGGCAAAATCTAAGCATAAATAAAAGAAACACTTTCATTGCTAATTATCATACCAAAAAATTAAAATTAAGTGTTAAACTAAGATCGGATAAAACTACTAACCAAACATTTCCTTTTACTGCTTTGAAGGTAACACGGAAATCCATAAATCATTCTCACATAAAACTGTAACAGTATCAATCATATATAATCAAAATCAATAACATTAAGAAACAAATGAATACAATGCATTAAGGTATGCAATACATCTAAATAAAAGATGATAAAACTAATATATATCAAAATAACAATGGACAACATCAAAAAGGTGAGAATACATGTAATTTCTTATCATATCGAAATATATATATATTTTTACATCAAATCATATAATTAGAACTTAAAACCTACTTTTCCGATTAAGTATCACAAATATACAAGAACGATCAACAGCTGTATAAATTGTATAGAAAAACAGGATAGTGACTTGTGTCTATTCAAAAGTAAAACTTAAAAACAGTATACCAAGTACTAATCAAAATAAATTCAACTTTTTTAAATACACATGAGAATACATCAGATGGTATATCATAAATCAGAATAAGATAAATACATGAGCAAAGTGAAATCCAATAAAATCAACAATAGATAACACAAATGGTAGATACAGGAAATGCAGATCACTTTTTTTAAAAACATATATGTCTATCATAACATGCATAATAACTACATGTTAATCGGATATTCAAAAAAATTAGGACTATCAAAAATTGTTCAAGTATAAGCCGCAACAATAAACGCAATCATAACTAACAATGGATTGAAAAAAAAAACAGGGACATACATGAATACACTACCGTCGACTACAACTTCTTCATTTAAATAGCAAGAACCATAATCGTCCAAAGAATTCATAACTAAAAGAATAAACATAAAAAATACAAAATAAATCAGATTATTTAACAATACCTTTATTATTATACAAGATGATATTGATGAAGATCGGAAGAAATCGAAGAAGATGACAGATTTTGTTGGAGAAAGTGTAGAAAGAAACGTGGAGAGAGAAATGAACCGAGATTTTCTGAGGATCTTTAAAATGTTAAATATCCCATGTAACCGGGTCGGATAATCCCATTTTTTCGTCAACATCTGTTTGACTTTTGGTCAACCGCTGTTTGAGTTTTGGTCAACATCTCATTTAGTATTCAACAGAAATTTGGATAAGTCAATCAGTGGTTTGAAAATCTGTTTGACTTTTAGTCAACAGATGCATGGAAACCCATGTTAGATTGAACAGTGTTTTGAACAGATATTTAAACATCTGTTTAGACCTAAACAGATGTTGGGGCTTAAACAAATGTTTGGCGTTCTATATCAGTTGTTTGGACTTAAACAGATGTTTGGATTTAAACAGATGTTTGGCCATAAACAGAATTTGCCAATAAAGATATGTTTGGCCTTAAACAAATGTTTGAAGTTAAACAGATGTTTGCTCATAAAGAGATATTTGGCCACAAACCAAACATCTGCTTGAGGTCAACATCTGTTTCACTATTCGCCAACATCTGTTCGACTTTTGGTCAACATCTGTTAAAATATAAACACTGTTAACATAAATTACAAATAATTAGCTAATAGACGGCACACAATTAGCAACTTAATCATCAAGACCCTTAACAATTTGACCATATGATTTAATCATGTGTTTTATATTAGATGGGTCAACTGAAAAAGAAAATTCACTAAAAGGATAACAAATTAAACAGCTCAAAAAAAAGCTCAAAGAGTATTTTTACTACAAAACAGGATTAACAAACAATGCCAATAGTGAAGTCAACCATGTTTCTTTCACCTTTGACTTTCAAAGTTAATTCAGTTACTTACCAAATTCACAAATACATAAAATTTCTTATATAACCGCAAACATTACCATACCTAGTAATCTTAACTCTGCTATAAACTGTAAAACACAAACCCAAATATCACATTTCCATTGTGAATCTTTATTGCCTCATCAAAAATTCCCTGACTTGCCCTTTGAATTGTAATTCAAAGTCCAACGAATCTGTATTAGGATCTCCTGATTTGTAGCTTTTTTGGCATAGCTGGAACCACTGCTTCAGGGTAAACAGGCTTTTGGGGAACATTAGGATCTTTCTTTCTTAATTCTTCCAGCTTTTTGTAAGAGAAAAACACTTTATCCTCTTTCCACCTTGACACTTGGTTCTTTGACCCAAAATTAGCTGTTATTAACTCTTCTTTCATTCTATTCAGCTGCAGAGACCTATCTGGTACATTTTTCTTAAACTTTGCCCAGATAGGAGGAGTCTGCTTCACCTTCTTTTTTATCATATCTTGAATTCTGGCTGTTTCACTTTCTAGCTCACTGATGGTCCATTCTTTGTACTTGTACTTTTCTCCCTTGTATGTTTTGTAAGTCATGATATAGTCAATATAATCTTTCCTCAAAGTTTCATCAGCTCTTTCTGATAAATTTTGACAGAGATCTTTTGAAAACTGCTCCAAAATTTTCACTTGGGTTAGCAAATGTTGGTAAAATGTTTGAATCTCTCTGTCAGATTTTGCTTGTGTATTTCCTTTGGAGATATCCTCTGCTTGTTCAGCCTTTAACTTCAAGTATTCATTAATGTTATTAGGCCTTGGATATCCTTGAACAGATGGCAAGTTCCTTTTAGCAGGGTCATCTTCAGAGTAGAAGGATATGATCTCCTCTCTAACTGCTTCCAGTTCTAATGGATACAGGACTCCTGCAGGAAGAATGGCAGTGTTTGAATTTGAAACTTGTGCTGAAGAGAATGTGACAGCATTGGGAATGGTAACAAGGGACAATGGTTGGGTGGATGTTTGCGGTGTTGAATGATCAACATTCAGAATTATCCTTCTCCTTTTATGTTTTGGAGAGGTTGGTGGTGTTTTGGTGCGTTGAGTGGTAGTGATTTGAGTGGTAGATGGTTGACTAACAATTGTTGAAACAACTGGTGTTTCAACCACTGTTACCATTACAACAGATGATGTGTCACCTGAAGTATTTTCCTTTTTGGCAGGTGGTGTTGGTAGTAATGAGGATGTTTTTGATGGTAATGGGATTTGTGGTAAGGCAGTGGATTGAATTTGTGTTGAAGTGGTGCAAATTGTTGGTGTAACATATGTTGAAACAACTGAAGTATCTACAGCTGTCGATACAACAGATGTTTTAACATCTGCTCGTTTTGAGGTTTGATGTGTGGAGCTTTTGGGAGGTGTGGATTTGGGTTCCTTCACTTTTCTAGTGGGCTGTTTTCTTTTAGGCTCAGGATTTTCTTCATTCTTGGCCTCAGAAACACCCTGCTCATCCTTCTCCATACAAACTCTTTTCTCCTGTTCCCACCTTGCTTTATCCTTTGCCTCCATATCCCTTTTTACCGTTCCTTTTGCATCAGAAATGGCATTTGTGGTTACATCAACCTTTTTAGTACCATCTGGCTTAGGTATCTCTGCAAGCATAGTGGGTTTGTCTGGTGCAATGTACAAACCATCTTCATATCCCTTTTTCTTTAGCTGCTTCATTTTCTCCCACTTTTTGGCATCAGCTGGTGGTGGGTTGTCCACAAAGATGATAGTAGGAGGAGCAGAACCAGTGGTTTTCAGCAAGTGGGCCTTCAATGCCTTTATGTCTGCTTGTGTATCCATAAACCTAGCTTCCATCATATTTCTGATCTTTTGAATCTGTATTTCATGTTGATGATCAGAATATGCCCTTTGTTGGTGAAGCACAGGTTGAAATAAACTCCAAAGCTCAATGGGAGTAGGAGCAGATGATGGAGCAGATGTTGTATCTGGTGCTGCAGTGGGTGTTGCCTTTTGGGCTTGTAACAACTGTTGGAGCATTGACTTAATATCTGCAACAGAAGTTTCCAATTTCTTAACCCTCTCCCTCAATTCGTTGTACATTAAACCATCACCCAAGTTAATGGGATCATCTGATTTCCCACTGGCAGTGGTTGTATCAGCAGTTGACTTAGGGAAAGTTTCCCAAAAGTCATCCACAGATGCCCCTTTTTCTTGGTACTGGGGACTTCTTTCCTCAGCAATTGGGATCCTTTTAATAGAACCAGGGGTTGGAACAAAGACAGCAGCGGATATCACAGTTGCTGGAGAGGAAATTGCCTTCAGAGGAGTCTTATTGATGAAACAACTGGCCAGGTGTAGATCAGTGGATCCAACACCTGTAGTTGCTGCTCCAATTGAACTACTGACAGGAAGTACTTGTATTTCCTGCAGTGTAACCTCCTCAGTTGTTGGTGGGTTAGCAATGATTGAGACACCAGACCCAATCACTTGTTGAGGTATATCCTCATTAACAGGTGTTTGAGAAGAACTGGTTTGTGTCCGGGCTAAATCAACTGCATCCAACAAAAGTTTTGTTTCTGGGGGGATTTGAGAAGTGAGGATAGATGTAGAAAGCGAATTTGCCCCGGACAGTGGGCTGTGGATGATGGAATCAAGTGATTCCAGAGCATCATAATTTGGTGTCCCTATTATTACAACCTGCTCTTTTTTAGAAGAAGCAGGAGGAGTTTGAGGCTCAGGTTGAGATCTTTCTTCCAACTGCTGTGACGTAGTAGCAGCAGTGGTTATTGGTGACTTTTGTGCTGTCACTGGTAGTTGCTCTGGGATTACATCTTCCAGAGTTACCTTTGTTTTGGGTTTGGGGGGCTTTTGTGATTTTTTCTGTTTTGGTCTTTTGGTGGTTTTAGTTGGGGGTTTAACAGCAGTTGTTTTATTGCTATCATCACCTTGAGCAGTGGGCTCAACAGCAGGTGCCTGAGGAGCAGTGGTAGCTGCTGAAGTCTGCTCAAGAACCTCTGCTTGTGTTTTGGAAAGTTTTGACATCCTTGTAAAGGTTTCAGTAGTGAGGCTCTTAATTGAAAAAGGATTACCCTGGATAAGCACATGGGCATTATCTTCTGAAAATTTCTTTTTTAAAATAGTAACTTAAAAACCTTGGAAAGAGCAAAAACGCCTTTTTATTAACATTTCTAACAAGATAATTGAAGATTACCTGGGAATAGTTAAAATTTTCACCGTGTAATATAGCATAACCTAGATATTGAATCTTCAATGGGATTTCATTGAAAGCAGTGGTCTTGTTTGAGACACACATCAGTAGGGTATGAAACAAAAACCTTGTGGCAGGAGGAAAACTGCCATTTTCTAAAGTGTCTTTTTTGATTTCCTCTTCATAACCCAATTGAATGAAAAACGTTTGATACTCTTCTTTAGGGAAAGATGTTTTACCTTTAAGATCATCGAGTTCAAAAACTTCCGAAATGGTTTGAGGTGTTATTGTGACTGGAACGTCCTTTATAGAAGAATTGATGGCTAAGGGCTTTTTATCCTTAGTTTCCAACTTAGCATTTTTCCAGAATTCTTGCTGGGTATCCATGTAGATCGGAGCATCACAAGTCAACAAAGTTCTGTACTTTGAAGAAGACAGAACATCAATGATGGAATTGAAGGTTTTGGTGTGACTGGGTTTTTCAAGTAGACCTAACTAGTTATGTGTGGATTTGCTTGGGAGAGACATCGTGATTTGATTATGATTGCGAGAGGAAGAAGACGATGAAGAGGATGAGTGATTTTGAGAGAAATGGATGATAACTGCTTTTAGAAAAGAATTTAGAATTCGATTCGACAGTAAAAACACTGTTTGGGGGTTTTGATCAGGGTTTTTTTTTTTGGTGAAATAGTGAATACTGACGTGGCATCGGTTACTAATAGATCTTACCGCTATGTACTGTCCACGTGCCAACCTCTGATGATAATGGAGGACAGTTGGTAGAAAACCACTAATGGAACAATAACAGTGGTTTGCAACAGTCACAAATGAGAACAGTGAGTAAGTTTTTGCTAGCAGTGGATAGCCATCAGTGTGTTAAAACACTGATTTTATACAACAGTTTATTTTATTTTTTATTTTAACTTTAATTTTTATCACCAAAACAATATTCGAGGAACTCTTATCTCTTTGGAATGTAACGATTAGATAATATAGTTAACCTATCATTGTAATTCTAGTATTCTGTTAATAATATCATTCTATAATTAATTAACCACATCAAGAATAAAAATGTGAGCAGTGGATGATTTTTAAAAAAACCAATGATTGTAAATTTCAGTGCATGTCAACAATAAAAGGGGAGCAGTGACTATTTTTTAACTATCAGTGGATACCTAACAAAATGTAACACAGATGTTTGGTCAGTCAGTGATCAACAGTTGTTTATGAAGAAACAGAGGATGGCCTTCAGCAGTGGATAATATTTAACAATCACATGTTTGAGCTTAAACAAATGTTTGACATTAAAAACTGTTTGCAAGAAAAGACCAATTTGAAGAATACTATACCCAAACAATCAAAATGAGGAGCTTAATAATCATCCAAGTGTACTTCACTTTTATTCAGTGGATGTCAACCTCCAAAATGTGAGCAGTAGTTGTTTTTTATCTAACAGTGGATAGATATTGATTTAATTTGCAACAAATAGTCATCAAGAATATTTTTTATTTTGTAATTTAACTTGCCATTTTATCATTAAAACAATGTTTTAAATTAAATACTGTTAAACATCTAATCTGGACATAAACAAAATTTTGAAATTAAATAAATATTCGACCTGAAACATCTGTTTGAACATAAACATATGTTTGAAATTAAATAAATACTGTTAACATAAACAGAGATATAATATTAATAGTTTGGACATATAAATACTGTTAACAAAAACAAAGATAGAATATCTACTATTGATGATGAACCACTTTTGTTGTTGGGCAATGGTTAATCTTTGAGTTTATATAGGTTTGTCTCGAGAGATAAAGTATAGAGAACCAATGTTTGTCCTAAACACTGTTACATAAGAAAAACTGATACATAAATACTAAAGTTGAATCCGCTGTAGAAGCTGTTATAACTACACCATAAGTGCTAGTCTTTAACAGGACTTTGCCTTCAACAGTGCATAGCCCTCATGAGACAATAAGCCCATCAGTCTTTATATGGAGCAGGAATTAATTATAACAGTCCTTAGCATGATCAACTGTTATAACCACACCACCCTTTCAAAGTTGGACCATTAAACAAATCCTTGACACTATTAATCATCTGTTGACTTACCAAACAGATCTTAAGACACAATTCAACATCAACATAATCTAAATATTACTGAAACAAAAAATAATAAGTAAAAATAAAACACAACAAAGATTCATAAAATTATATTTAATCATTTATTCAGAGGACCTTAAAACTAAAAGTCCAACAATTACATGACATACTGAACAATATTCAAGTTCAAATCTAAGAATAACAGCAAGAACTAATAAACTTTAGTTTCCACTACATCTATTGCTGAACCTCTTGATGTATGTCCTTCAGCATCGCCATAAACTGCACGTCTCTATCACCACACTCCATATTACTGACAACACAAATAAGAATAAGAAACTAATCTAAAACTCAAACGTGTCTTTGGACGAATGTATACTTTCTTTAAATGAAGAAAATCTTCCTGGAGCAAGAAAACGTGACTTTGGATTTAACGGAAATCAAAATAAAAAAAAAATGGCACATGTAACTTTAAAGTTGCATCTCTGCCATCAAAAAAGGTAACACATGCAACTTTTCACGATGTTGCAACAATTATATTGCAGCATCGATGTTGAAAGGTTGATGTGGGATGCGAATTTACATTGAAACAACGATGTTGGAACAATGATACAGGAACGATAACATGTAAACATTATCAACAAACATTCGAACAAAGAAGTGTAATGGGAAATTAGCTGCTAAATCACAAGAAAGATGCATTTGAGAGAGAAAGATACGGTCACATATATGAGCGAGCGATATAATAAAAATTTGAGAGTGAAACCAGATAATTGTATCTTATTTATAGAATATAATAAAAATATATATGGTTTGAAATTTGAATTTCAAAATTACTAATATTAATTAGTAATTACTGATTTGATTTGAAAGCAATTGTTATGATGTTTTTTGGGAACTGAAATATGCAAAGTAGGAAAAAAAAAAAAGAGAACGTCAATTTTAAATTACCTTTTACATATTTTTTATTTCAAAATTTCAAAATTACTGAGAGATAATAACCGTCAGTTTGAAATTCTAGTTTTGCATATTTTAAAAGTCCAAAGCTCAAGAAATTACAATTAATTATTATTGATTAGATTTGCAACAAATAGTCAAAAAGTATTTTTTTTATTTTTTAATTTAACATTAAGGATAAAAATATATATTGTTTGAATTTTGAATTTCAAAATTACTGATATTATTAGTAATTACTGATGTGATTTGACCGCAATTGTGATGATGTTTATTGGGAACTGAAAGGTAAGCAGAGTATATCTTTATATCCCTCCTTATTAAAGTAAATAAATATTACTAATCATATGCCCAGTAGGGAAAAAAAAGAGAGAACGTCAATTCTAAATTACCATCTTGCATAAATTTAATTTGAAATTCATATTTTGCATATTTTAAAAGTCCAAAGCTGAAGAAATTACCATTAATTAGTGATTTGATTTGCAACAAATACCCATCAAGTATTTTTTTTTTAATTTAACATTAAATTTCATCAGGAAAACAATATTGGAGGAACTCTTATCTCATTGCAATGTAACGATTAGGTAAAATGGTAATTTCATTTTAATTCTAGTTTTTATTTGATAATTTCAATATATCACTAATTAACACCATCGATGGTAAATATCAATGGATGTCAAGAATAAAAAAGTGACCAGTGGCTATTTTTTCCTATCAGTAGATAAAGAATGTCAATTGTCATTATGACTTTTCTGTAATTACTGATATTATCCGTAATTACTGATGATGATTTGAAAGCAACTGTCATTGTCATGATGACTTTTCTAATTTTTAAACCGTGAGTTTGAAATTCACATTTTGCATGTAATTACTGATATTATCAGTAATTACTGATGATGATTTGAAAGCAACTGTGATTGTCATGATGTTAAAACCACTGTTTGTTATTGTACTTCTTTACAAAATTACATAGAATTCAAGAAAACGAAACAATCACTTAAAGAACTATAATTTAACACATAATCTAATCCGGCAAAGCAATCTATTATCTGAGAATTCACTGATTCTTACAACACGAAACAAACTCATAATGAAATACTAAAGTTACATAAGAACCACTGATAATTAAATACTAAATTTGAATCCGTTGTAGATGCTGAACCACTGCTGATACTAAACAGTCGTTTTCCTTTGATTAATCAAACTCTAGGTACATAAAGTGCAAACAGTGGTTTTCCTGAACAGATGTTTAAGTTAATAACATCTACTGTTCAACCTAACAGGGGTTTCCATTAACTATTGACCAAATTGCAAACAGATGTTAAAGCCACTGTTTGTTATTGTACTTCTTTACAAAATTACATAGAATTCAAGAAAACGAAACAATCACTTAAAGAACTATAATTTAACACATAATCTAATCCGGCAAAGCAATCTATTATCTGAGAATTCACTGATTCTTACAACATGAAACAAACTCATAATGAAATACTAAAGTTACACAAGAACCACTGATAATTAAATACTAAATTTGAATCCGTTGTAGATGCTGAACCACTGCTGATACTAAACAGTCGTTTTCCTTTGATTAATCAAACTCTAGGTACATAAAGTGCAAACAGTCGTTTTCCTGAACAGATGTTTAAGTTAATAACATCTATTGTTCAACCTAACAGGGGTTTCCATTAACTATTGACCAAATTGCAAACAGATGTTAAAGCCACTGTTTGTTATTGTACTTCTTTACAAAATTACATAGAATTCAAGAAAACGAAACAATCACTTAAAGAACTATAATTTAACACATAATCTAATCCGGCAAAGCGCAATCTATTATCTGAGAATTCACTGATTCTTACAACATGAAACAAACTCATAATGAAATACTAAAGTTACACAAGAACCACTGATAATTAAATACTAAATTTGAATCCGTTGTAGATGTTGAACCACTGCTGATACTAAACAGTCGTTTTCCTTTGATTAATCAAACTCTAGGTACATAAAGTGGTTGTCTTTAACAGGACCTTGTCTTCAACAGCGGATAGGCCTCATCAGTCTTTGTTCATAAAGAACTCCTTTAAAACAAACTTTATGCTTCTTTTAATACAAAAAAGGTAGGAAACACCATTGCTCTAGACTCTCTAGTAACATAAAATCTTATCTTACAACAATAGCAGATCCTTTCTTGCGTTTAGTAGGAACTACTGTGGGTTCTCCATCATCATCTTCTGCACAAGTGAATTATAATCATCATCATCATTTAGACATAAGCAAGTAAACTATAAATTTAATAATCTTTCTTTGTGCTTAATTAAACTTTATGCTTCTTTGAATACAAACCTATAATAACCCGCAGCAGATTGTATGAATTTCAAACAACTGTGATTAGACTGAAATATAAACCGAGAATTAGAGTATATCACTTCAAAATAAAAAAAACTCAAAATTGAAAATCAGAGTAGCAAAAAACACATACTTTAAACGATGTTGGAACAATAATACTGGAAACAACCGTGGAACAATCATCATCATTATATGAGAATACCCTTAATTTATGGAAGCTGTAGAATGAAATGCTCCACTGTTGGGTTATTAACTTTCAACCCCACTTTCCCTAAATTTATCAATTCTAATTTTCAACAGGATGTAATACAATTATTACCTTAATTAAGATATCTTCAACTGCAAACAACAATAGCAAACAACATCAAACAACAATAGCAAACAACATCAGTCAATAATAGCAAACAACATCAAACAATAATAGCAAACACCTGATGTTGAATCCACTGTAGATGCTGAACCACTGCTGTTACAAACAGATAATACCAATGAAACTCTAATTTCAGAAAGAATAATGGCTGAACATACTCAAACATCAATAATCAACAGATGTTATACTCATATCATCACCATCTAGAAAAAAACGCTAATTTCAAAACATATTCAAACATACCAGCTTATGGCAGTTCTCTTATCCGCAGCTAAGTGGATTTCAACTCTGATGACAACAACCCTGGAACCATATGATTAGATTACGAGTAGAAATTATGATTAGTGTAAATAAGAGGAAATCATGAAAGTATTTCAACTAAAAAAAAGAACAAACCTTTTGATGAAGTAATCGATGAACAAAAGATAATTTTATGGTAAATAAGAGGAAATTTGAATTTGAATTTGAATCGCCTGAATATAGAGAGAGAAATAACCCAAGGTTTGTAAACAAAGATTAGAAATGAGAAGAGAGATTATATAAGGAAAAGAGCAGTGGCACTGTTGGGCGGGAAAAAGGGCATTTAGGGGTTCTCTGGTGTTGACACGTGGCCCAAATAACTTTCATTTATTATATATAATAGATAATAGATAAAGTTGAATTATTAAAATCCCGAGAGTTAAGTTTAATCTTTAGTATTAAATTCCTTGAATAAATAACCATTCTGAGAAAAATCCTCTGATATTTAAGCTGTTCATACGAACTCCCGCTTTAACCAATGCCCTAAACCTCCAACCAACAATACAATGGGACTCTGTTTCTCAACAAAATCACCAACTACACGAACACACTCCAAACGCGTATCACACCAATCCACAACACCACTCAACCGACGCTCTTCTTCCGCTACCAAGGACCAATTGGATGATGCTGTTATCCAAGAACACGCCATCGCTGCTGCTCTGCTTTTCCAGCAGCGAAACGGCGACGTTCCGCGCTTTGATCGGTCCAATTCTGCTCGGCGTTCTCATGGGGACATTGCTCGTCGGAGTTGTAGTAGTAGGCGTCGTCGATCGGTTGTTGATCCTCTGGTTCAGGCTCAACTCATGGTTAATCAGGTTTGGTTTTAGGTTAATCAATTCCTCTTTTTCGGTTAATCGATTTGTTTGTTATGATGTTTCGTTACCGTTTGATCACTGTATTGAGAATTTGGGGAAAATTGTATTTTTTTTTTTTTTTTAAAGTATGACATTCTGGCCAGATACATAGCGTGCGGGTAAACCAGGTTAGCCGAGATGAGCTTGAGTAGACTGAATTGAGGTCGGGTTGTTTCGAGTCTTATTTCTAAAGCTCGAGCTAGGCTCATTTATCAAATATTAATTAATAATAAATAATTTATATACATTTGTAATTGTTTATATATATTTATAATTATAATTATACCTTTCATTTATATATATATATATATACACGTCTAATTTAAATTTATTTATTATTAACTTATATACATTTATAAATGTGTTTATGTATATTTATAATTATACTTTTCATATATAATATAAATTATATTATTGTTTTGTTACCTATATCATAATTTTATATATATATTAATTATTACAAAAATATATATTTAGTAAACTGAATAAAAGTTATATAAATGATAGACTCGTATAGGGTTGCCAGCCAACTCAGGGATCGGATCGTTTATTATTTGTTAAATAGTTTATATATTTTTAGCTATTTTTTACATATAATTATAAGTATAGTTTCCATATGTTATAAATACATATTATTTTGTTATTTTTATCATAATTAAGATATATATTTAATACATTAAGTACAAGTTATATAAATAATAGGCTCGTTTAGGCTTGCAAGCCCGCTAGAGCTCGGGTCCGTTTGTTAAACAAGCTTATTTTTAAGCTCAATCTTGTGATCGAGCTCATTTAAGTTCGGCTCAGTTCGAGCTTTTAACGAGCAGATTTCTAATAGCTCACGAGAGGCTTAGCCCCCCTTTACACCCCTAGATAGCGACGAACAATTATTCATAGTTTATCTGAATGCAAATCTGCAATGGTGTAGATAGTTTGTGGATGATGGCTTTGATCAATCCTGATTGATTTAGAATATATATGTTATATACTTTTAAATTCTGATGTGATTTTTATTTAACAGGAAGTAAATCATGATGAAATGGAGACCAGCCATATTGTCCTTGTTCATGGAGGTGGTTTTGGAGCCTGGTGTTGGTACAAAACAATGGCACTTCTACAAGAATGCAAATTCAAAGTCACTGCAATTGATTTAAGTGGCTCTGGAATCGATTTGCGTGATGCAAATGCTATCAAAAGCCTCTCACAATACGCGAAGCCACTCACCGGTTTTCTCAAAACACTCGCGGATGGTGATAAGGTTAGTATTTTCTATTTATTCAATTTCTTTACATATTGCGTATTTGCGTCTTCTTGGATGAACAAAGATCTTAGCTTTGTGCATTCGGCTATAAAGGTCAAAACAAGAATTTGGGTTTTGTGTTTTGAATTGGCAGAAACATAAATGATAAAATGATGAATAAACTAGCTATCATTTCAGTCTGTAACTTGTATTCTGTTAATGTGGTTATGTAAAGGTACTTGCTGCATATTCTTTTGAGTTTGAAACTAAGTTACATTTAGGGGTGTGAATTTCTTTTTTCTTATATGCACGAACCTAACACAAAATTTGTGGGTTTGGGTCAGTTTTGGCTCGAACCCGTAAAATACGTTTATCTAAACGGGTCGGGTTAACCCGTTTTGCCTATTTCAAACTATTTTTTTTTTAAATGTATTTTATGTTGTAACTTAAACTGATTGTGTGTTTATGCCAAGTTTTAAAAGATACAAGAGAAATGAGTGTCCGGTTTTCACAGTTTAACATAACTGTTTCATACGCATGTATTTTTGCTGTAAAAACAACTTCGGGTCAAACGGGTTGTATGCATGTCATTTCGCAAATATGCTTGTCGTGTTTGGTTTCATGCTTATGACACGCGTCACATGCTCATGTAAAATATTCGGGTTGGTGTTCGCTTTGACCCGCCAACCAGCAAACACAGCACCACTAGTTTTTCTAATGATTTCTCTGTATGGACAGACCAACCTGTACCGTTTAGCTAAATATAAACTCGGTTTTAGTTTTCCTACTCGATTTTGTAGGTAATTTTGGTTGGTCATGACTTCGGTGGGGTATGCATATCATATGCAATGGAGCTATTCCCAACTAAAGTCGCGAAAGCCATCTTCATTGCTGCTTCAATGCTGAAAACTGGACAAAGCACACTCGATATGTTCTCTCTCAAGGTTAGTGCAATAAAATCTCGAACTACTTGTTGAAATATATGAGATTTGGCGGTAAAGTAAAATCCCCCGAATTCCCCTTTTACAAGAAATTGACAATAAAATGGTTTATTGATTGTTTACAATATTGCAGGAAAATACAAATGGTCTGATGAGGCAAGCTCAAAACTTTTTGTATGCAAATGGGAACAATCAGCCTCCAACTGCTATAGATCTTGACAAATCACTCTTAAAGGATCTGTTATTAAATCAGAGTCCTGCAAAGGTATATATTTTCTGTTTTTCAATAATGGTGCAGCCAAAAAGTTGAAAGTTGATACATTAAACATTTTTAATACGTTAACTACAAATAAATAATGTGTTTTATGGTTGTTAAAATAATACTGTTGAAATAATAATATGAATCTTTATTCAGAATTGAAGGATTTTTTGACATGACCCAAAATACGATAAGGACATTGTAGGGAATAATCAGGTTTTGGGTTGGCATATCTAACCCGTTTAATAATGGGTCTTGTTAGGTCGACCAATTTAACCCATTTATTAGTAGTTGACCCCCCAACCTCCTCTTTATAACTCGTTTAACTCATTTGTTACAACCCACTAACCCGTTTAACATGTTTACAACTTCATTACAACCTGTCAGTATCTTTGACTCGAGTAGATAAATGGGTTAAATGGGTCTTGTTTGGGTTACATTATTTTAATTTTGTCTTCTTAGGGTCTTGTGTTCGTCAAAACCTTACAATTTTATTTAATTCGTTAGTTCCTTGACATGCCTATTTTTTATTTGTAGGATGTTGCTTTAGCATGCGTCTCAATGAGGCCCATTCCATTTTCACCCATTTTAGAGAAGTTATCTCTTTCGGACTCAAACTATGGTTGTGTCAGACGGTTTTATATAGAAACCCCGGAAGACAGTGCCATACCCGTCACTCTCCAACAAATGATGATAAATCAAAGCCCACCCGAGAAAGTTTTCCGCCTCAAAGGTGCAGATCACTGCCCCTTTTTCTCCAAGCCTCAAGCCCTACACAAGCTGCTGGTCGAGATTGCAAAAATGAAATGAAACCGAACAAATGCTTGCATATACTTAAAACATCATCTAGCAAAAGTGAACACTTTTAGTTATTGTTCTCTCTTGTCGATCGAGTGTTTTTCAAAGGGTTTAGGGTAATATTTGTTTGAGAGGTATCATGATTCATGATTTTTAGCAGCTGGATACAATTGGATACTATACAAATGTTTTGTGTCAAGTGTCAACTCTAAAAAATGAAAACAATGCAGAGTTGCCAAATAGACTCTTTTCTTTGTTCATGTTTTAAGAATTGGCAACATATTGTGGTTAAGGATTAGGGCTGTTCATGAGCCGAGCCAAGCCGAGCGAGGCCAAGCTCGGGCTCGGGCTCGACTCAATTATAAACTGAGCTGGCTCGGATTTGAAACCCAATTGAAAATCAAAGCTTGGGCTCGGCTTGGTTTTAAGCCGAGCTGGCTCGGCTTGGCTTGGTTTGGCTCGATTTTAAAAATAAAAATTAGCACATATCTCTAAAAATTAAATAGTCTAAAATATTATTCAATACTTTAAAAGAAGATATCCAAAATAAGTTCAACCTAATACATCACAAGCCAAAATCAAGTTAAACAACACAAAATAAGTTTTAAACCTCGACGAAATACAATATTAGTTCATTAGTATGGTAATCGACCTTCAAATAAGTTATAGATATCAAAATACAAACCTAAATACATGTAAATAATAATAGTTTTTTGTAATATATTAAAATGTATATAAAAATAGAATACATTATAAGTAAAATGATCCGAGCTAAGTCGAGCTGAGCTAACAAGCGAGCCAAACCGAGCCAATCCGGCTCGTTACGAGCCGAGCCGAGCTAGACTCACTTTCTAACCGAGCCGAGCCGGCTCGGCTCATTTTCAAACTGAGCTATATCAAGCGAGCTTTTTCCGAGCTAAATCTGAGCAAGCTTCGAGCGAGCTCCAAGCCACGAGCTTTCTGAACATCCCTGTTAATGATAATCTTTTTGCAAGATTAGGTTTAGAGTTTTCGGTTTTTTAAAATACAGTATTATTTAAAATCAGCTCATATGTATGATTAGTTAGCCCAAGGAACACACACATAATCTAGCATCAAAATCAGCCCATATTTAAGATTAGCCCAAGTAATCCACACTTGATCTAAAATCAAAATCAGCCTATTATTATGATTAACCCAAGCAACCCACACTTGATCCAGAATCAAAATCAGCCTATAATTATAACTAGCCCATGTAACCCAATATGTTTAAACTAAAACGTATCAAACTTATTTTTTTTTAACTTTAACAAATTTTATTACAGAAGTTATAAACTACATTTTTATTTGTAAAACAATTCTCATATTAAAGCAAAAATAATTTTTTTAAGACATTAACTATTAACGGTTTGAATGCAATGTTTAATTGTAAAGTTAAATAAATAAAACAGTAAGAATTTTGAAATGAGATCAATAATTTAAAATTTGATATTACATATTAACATTTATTTAAAAAAAACGATGTAGTATTAATACAGACTTTAAATCCATTAAATGATGCTAATTAACATATTTTTCTAAACAAAGCCAATAACTTTTATACTTTTGTCTAATGCTTCACATTAATTAAATAATATTTTATCATTCTCTTATTGTTTGATAATACTTTAATATTCAATATTTAATAATTTAATAATTCTATTAACATTAATGTAAAACACGTGAAGCTATCTTTTTTCAGCATCTTCCTGATTTATATTTTAGTTATATAAAAACACAGTTTATATAATAAAACTTAGACTGCTATTATAAAGAAGTATTTTTGTAACATACAAGTTTCCACGTCACGCAAGGAAACTCACAACTACTAGTAAATTTAAGAGTCCTCAAGAAAACATCCTCATGGTTAAAGTGTATGCCTTAGACTAAAGGGAGTGGGGCAACCTTTTGAGTGGCCGTCTTGCGACACGTGGCGCCACGTCACATAAGAGGATTTTGACCAAAAAAGGGGGAGTGGGGCAACCTTGCTGGGTGGGGCGTCTTGCGACACGTGGCACCCATTTAATTTTGATTTTTTTATGTAAAAGATATAAAGTGTTATATTTTTTTATAAAATTATTGATACTCATTAAATAAAATAACCAACATACAACTTATTCATTAAAAAACATACAACAATACACATCTACTACTCATCGTCACTAACGTACTCGTTTAGGTCGAGGTCGACTACATCGTTATTATCTTCATCCTCGTTATCTCCTTCATCCTCGTTAACGAGTTCCGCCTCGTATCCTGGTTGTTTGTTGTCCCATAGGTGATCGATCAAGTCATACATAAGCATGGTGTGTTTCTGTCTATTCTTTATATCCATTATGTTCTCGATTCGTGTCTCCGATGATACTTCTTGTGTCCAATACTCCGGGAACAATGAAGGGTCATTCTCATTGTAATCTTGGCAAATGGCTTTGTCTTCGTCTTCCAATATCATGTTATGCAAAATAATGCATGTGTAAATGACGTCATGCATTTTTTCCTTTGTCCAGTATCTTGCTGGATAATTGATGACATGCCATCGCTTTCGAAGAACTCCAAACGCTCGCTCGATATCTTTTCTTGCTGATTCTTGTTTTCTCGTGAAATGTTTTCTTTTAAGATCAATAGGCTCGGTGAACGTCTTTACGAACGTTGCGTACTCCGGATAGATACCGTCAGTTAAATAATATCCGCGTTTGTAGTAATTATCGCTCGCATAAAACGCTGAAGTTGGTGCCAACCCGTTTATAATCTCTTCGAGAACCGGCGAAGACTCAAACACGTTGATGTCGTTGTGAGAACCTTGTTGACCAAAATATGCATTCCATATCCAAAGATCATAAGATGCAACCGCCTGCAATATTAACGACGGTTTGCGAATGTCGCCTCTAGTATGTGTACCACGCCAAGCGGTAGGGCATTGTTCCCACTTCCAGTGCATGCAGTCCATGCTACCGATCATACCGGGGAAACCGTGAACGTGCTCATGCACTTCGTACATCCTTTGGAGATCACTCCAAGTCGGACGTCGTAAATAAGCCGGCCCATACAACTCAATCACACCTATATAAATTTAATTTAAATATGTATACGAACATTGACAGTAACATATAAAAAAATTGACGCTAAAGTTAAATATATAAAAAATTTGAAAACAAAATTTACTAAATATACCTTTAAAAAAGTGTGTGAGTGTGTCTCGCGCAGTCTTGGAAGACATTCTCAGGTACTCGTCAAATGAATCAACGCTTGTGCCATATGCAAGTTGTCGGATGGCCGCAGTACACTTTTGTAACGAAGTAAAGCCAAGATACCCACGAGCGTCATACTTTTGTTTGAAATAATCATAATCTTCCTCCATGTCGTTTGTAATACGGGTAAATAGACGTTTACTCATGCGAAAGCGACGTCTAAATATCTTCGCGTCATATACCGGCTCCTCCCCGAAATAGTCTTGCATCAGCCGTTGTTGTCCTGCGGCACGATCCCGCATAATATAAGTTCTTTTTCTAATCAGTGGGTCATCCGTTTCATTGTCCTCGCTAGCAACGTGAACCATTAAATTGATCGTTGTCATTACCGCCTCGTTGATGGCTTCTTCAAATTCATAAGAACTAGATGAAGTTGTATCGTTGTCGGACGAGGATGACGAAGGGACGTTGAACTCCATTTGTGGTTCCAAAAAAACAAAATGGTTATGTTGAAAGAATGTATTTTTAGAGTGTGTTGTGTTGTATATTTTTAGAGTGTGTTGTGTTGTATGGTAGATGTATATATATATATAGTAATTTGGTTAAAAAAAAAAAAAAAAAAAGTTTAGTCAATATATCCGTTGGAGTGTGGAATACAACGGCTAGTTTCTTTGAATTGTGTGGAAAGTGGGCGATGAGAAGAGGTTGGGCTGGAGGGGGACGCCACCCAAGTCGCCTCCGGGGCCGGTGTTCCAGGCGACCTGGGGCGACCTGGGGGTGGGAGTCGCCCCACTACACTCAGTCTTAGGGGGAGGGGGTGGTCACTAGTGATAGATTTCCATCACTCCCAATATCCAATCAAATTATGCCATGTCATCACCCAATATTCTATCACTAGTGATAGAAATGTAGTGGGGGTGGTCACCATGGTAATATGTATTTGATATTTTCAAATACATATTCATGACTATATCCAACTGAGTGTACACGTGTTGTAGTGAGAGATGCCATGTTTCCAAATACATGCAGAGCCTTATCCAAATACATGCAGAGCCTTTTCAACGCGTGATGATTCTAACGCGTTATATATATAACGCGTTATATATACGGCGGCAGCGGTGTACGTGATTATATAACGCGTGACGGGTGATCCATCACGGATCGCCCCGCCTCCCCTTACAATCAAAATATTAAAAGTTTAAATTCTAAATAATTTAAGTTGTGGTGTATTTATCCCATAATATTCTAGGATTTCTATTAAAAAACTAGTAAATTTAATTAAAAAAATAATATTTATAATTCTCACCCATTTGCCGTTCAAAAAAAAAAAAAAAGAAAGAAAAGTTTCACCCATTTAAACACCGGACTATCCACGGGTATACTTGTTTAACCGTATTTACCAGTAAAAGCATCTAGGGTTTTTGCTTCTCTCTTTCCTCGATTATTATCAGCGTTGCCGATAAGCAATCCAACCAAAACAGCCGTCGCACATCGCCACCGCCACCATGACGACGGTAGTCCCTACGTCAGAGGAGGATCCCGTCCTCTCCGTTGTCCGTTTCACCGCCGAGATGTCCTGGGCCGAAGCAGGTCCTGAGGTATTATCTCTTAACATTTTTATCACTTAGAGTGTTATTCACGCATATTTGTTGTTAATTAACGGTTATGTAAGTTGAAACTGTACTGCAAACTGTTGCGGATATGTTTGTTGTGCTTTTGGTGGTTGTTATAGGAAAATAGGTTAATTTGTGTTTGATTTTGTGAAATCTGAGTGCTTATTTACGTGAATTTGTTGTTAATTAATGGTTATGTAAGTTTAAACTGTACTGCAAACTGTTTCGGATATGTTTGTCGTGGATTTGGTGGTCAGTAATTCAGTATTAGGTTAATCTGTGTTTGAATTTGTGATATTTGAGTTTCATTCATGTATATTTGTTGTTAAGTGTTAATTAATGGTTATGAGAGTTGAAACAGTACTGAAAACTGTTGCGGATATGTTTATTGTGGATTTGGTGAGTATTTTAGATTAATTTGTGTTTGAATCATGGTTTAAAAAAACGTTCGAGGCGTCCGTATTGAGGCGCTCCTCGAGGCGAGACAGGAAGAAATCGTTTTTGAGGCTGGTTATTTTTATACGTACGCCTCATTGGTCCGAGGCGGGTCGTATCTAGCAGAGGCGGTTGTTTATGAAGAAGCGTGCGTTTTCGATGGGAACCGGAGAATTAGGGTTTTGTTCATTGGAGAAGATGGCTGTAACAACAACTGATGCTTACCAGGTGCGGCACTGAAGAAGAACCACAGCAGATGGACATGTAGCGTGGACGATCCAGAAGAAACAAAGCATATGGAATGATGGCTGTATCAACAATTAGGGTTTCGGATGGAGAGTGGTGTGGAGAGGTTTTTAAATGACGATTAGGTCTGAAGAAGATCACGTGAGTTTTTATTAAGTTGGGCTCTTTCTTAAACTTGGGCTCTTTTTTAAACTTGGGCTATTTTTTAAACTTGGGCTCATTCCTATAAATCAAGAAATTTTGACTTGGCCCAATGAATTCTAGAAGTATTTATTAGAATTTTGAAGTATTATTTTATTTTTTATAAGATATATAATTTTTAGGGTAAATTACTTTTTGAGTCCATGTGTTTAATGGGTTTTAACTAGTTGAGTCCAAAAGCAAAAAGTTTAACGACCTGAGTCCCCATAAGCATTTTCTTTAACCATTTGAGTCCAAATTTCTAACTCCATCCACCAAGCTTGTTAACTACAAGGGTAATTTGGTAATTTGTTAACACGGGAATCAAAAAGTAATTTACCCTAAAAAATATAAAAGTATTTCACATAATTCACACACTGCATTTTCTCTCTCTCTTTCTTCCCCTCTCTCTACACATCCTATCACCACCACCCTCTACCACCAGCCCCACCACCATACCACTATCCCCACCGCACCACCATCACAACCACCATCATCCTCACCACAGCACCACCATCATCCTCACCACCGCACCACCATCCACACCATCATTCCCACCACTGCACCACCATCCCACCAAAATCGTTGTCTAGATCCGACAAAAAATACACAAAACTCTCCGAACCCATCATGGATCGAGTCAATTTCAGAACCTACCAGGCGTGAATCCCGGAGATATCACGTGACTGATCGCAGCCTTCGACGATGACAGTAAACTTTGAAATTAATTAGAATTAAATTGTGAAATAGGTACATGATTTGAGGCTATTAACTTTGACAACTAAGCAATAAACCTAAAAAACCTATAAGTCAAAATTCCTAACAGAGTGACTACTTAACAACAATATGATCAAACAATTTGATGGACATACAGTAAGGGCGGCGGCGCAGAGGTGGAATCGAAGGGGTTAGGGTTTTGCAAAATGCGATTGTGCGGTAGGACTGAATTGTTCTAGCAAGATGACAGATTGACGCCATGAAAAGTTGCCGATCTCATTGTAATTTGGAGTGTTACTCGGTCGTGTTGAGGAACAATGACGCGCAGCCATGAACCACCTGCAACTCTGCAACTTCTAGAATTTATTGGACTTCGTTGACGGTGTAGTGGTGGTGGTGACGGTGGAGGTGCAGTGGCGACGGTGGTGTTGATGGTGGAGGTGTGGTGGTGGGATGGAGGTGGTTTAGGTTTAGAGAGAGGGAATGGAAGATGAAATGCAGATTAGTTTAGAGAGAAAGATAAGAGAGAAAGAGAAAACCAAAAATAAATTAGTTTTTATTTATTTTTTAGTTATAGGGGTAATTTGGTCATTTAACAAATTTTAACAAAATAATTCTAACAGTGTTAGAAATTTGGACTCAAATGGTTAAGAAAAGTGCTTATAGGGACTCAGGTCGTTAAACTTTTTGCTTTTGGACTCAACTAGTTAAAACCTATAAAACATAGGGACTCAAAAAGTAATTTACCCTTCTTATATTTATTTATTAGTTACGCCTCGTTTCGCTAAGGGAAAACGCCTCGAAACTCGATTCCGTTTTTAAAACCTTGGTTTGAATATGTGAATTTGAGTGTTATTCATGTGGATTTGTTGTTAATTAATGGTTATGAGAGTTGAAACTGTACTACAAACTGTTTCGGATGTGTTTGTCGTGGATTTGGTGAGTGTTTTAAGTCAATTTGTGTTTGAATTTGTGAAATTTGAGTGTTATGTCAGTGGATTTGTTGTTAATTAACGGTTATGCGAGTTGAAACTGTACTGAAAACCGTTGCTGATATGTTTGTTGTCGATTTGGTGAGTATTTTAGGTTAATTTGTGTTTGAATTTTGTGAAATTTGGCTCAGGTGGCTGAACAACAAGTGAGTAGCTTGTGTTTGGAGGCTCAGGAGTTCATGATTGCTGGTAGATGGTTGGATTTGGCTTCGTTGATGATTACTTCTGCTGATTTGGTGTTTTCCAAAGCGTCAGATAAAGGTTAAATCGTTAAACTCAATCTGGTGATTTAGTTTTCAGCTTTTTATTTGTTGTGTTTCTATGTGGTTGTTAATATACTTGTGTTTGTTGAAAATTTAAGATTGTATTCCTGATCCGATAAAGAATGTTATTGAATATCTATTGAATATGTAACTTGAACTTGAAGATTTGATTTCAGAGTTTGGACCAAAAGTGCTAGAAGATTAGGACACTATTTTAAGTAACAAGTTTTTGGTGTATTGTCTAGAAGGATTGATGGTTTTTTGCACAGGGCATCCAAAAACTTCACGTTCTGACCAATAGCTAGCACACGTCATATGAAGTTTGTGTTTTACACTTCTACTTTGATGGTATTTGTGTTCTATTACATGAATGATGCTTGGTTAAGATCTGAATAGCATTTGGAGTTGTTGGTTTAATATGCATTCTGTTGCAAATCACACATTACATACTTCGCACTTAAGATGTATGCTAAAGTCCAAACAAAGAAAATGTATTAAAAAGACTTGTCTTGAGATGCCTTATTGTGTATGTTTCATTGGTTGGATTGCTACTCGTGAGGCTTCTCTGATTGTTGTTTTCTTATGGCGGTTTTCTATATAGAGGAGAATCCATACATGAATACTTCAAGATACCTCATTGGCAAACAAAAGTTTAATGTCACGTCAAACGTACACTTGCACCCACCAAACATGTTGATAAAGGCTTCACTGTTTCATTATCCCATAGAAACCTATATCTTTTGTTTAGTTATTCTGGTGTGAGTGTTGGTTTCTTATGTTTTCCACCTGTTTAATGTGTATCGGGCGAGACATCGTAGTTCGAGCTAATAGCTATATTATCACTGCACTGTGCACTATCATTTCCATCACTTCCTCTTGACAAGCTAATTAAAGGATAGAGTTGCTGCTATTTTTCCATTTATTTGTTGGTTCTATAGATAAGTTGAAATAGGATGGGGTTAATGTTATTTTCAATGGCATGCTACTGCAAATGATTTATCATTCTCCTGTACCGTTTTCTTTCTCTTGTACTTATATACTAACAAAACTTTAATCCGGTATTTGTTTTCCCTTACCTTAGATCTTGAGTGTATCTTCACCATTATCTGTGATCTCGTGAAGAAACCCGAAAGCCTTGAAGAACTGTTAGAGATGGCAAAACTTTTATCCTCAAAAATTGCACAACAACCAAATGATAAGCCTGCACTACGATTAAAAATGTAAGCTTCCATCATTATTCACAACCAATAGCATCTAAACCACGTCTTTTTTCCATCTTTTCAGCCTGTTCAATCTCTACAACCTGTTGGAGAATCCTTACGGTAGGTTCTGCGTTTACAAGAATGCTCTTAAATTGGCATTGGAGGGAAAGGTCGTAGAGCACGTTGTTCCGTCTTTTAAAAAGATGGACAGTTTGTTGAAAGAATGGGATCTTGGAGTCCAGGATCAAAGAGATCTTTTCCTCTCCGTTTCTAATGTGTTGAAGGAACATAAAAGGTATGAATATATATAGGCCTGTAAATGAACCGAACGAACATGAGCCATGTTCGTGTTCGTTCATTTAACTTTAACCGAACACGAACATATAATCGAACACATTTTTTGTTCATGTTCGTTTATTAACAAAACGGGTTATATTTGTTCATTTAAAACATAAGCGAACAGTTCCCGAACGTAAGCGAACAGACTTAAACAAACAATAAACAACCCAAATGAACATAATTGAACAAACATAATGGAACATAATTGACTAAACATAAACGACATAAGGTAATTTTTTCATATAAATTAGTGATTAATTACGATAATTTTTTTTTTGGGTAAAGGGTTACCCCGGTGAATATTATACCAACCAAAAAAACCAAGTGAGAGACAGAAAATCCCCCAGTTCTCAAGTATGACAGGCCATACAAGAGTACACTAAAAAACAAGCAAACTCGCTAACCAACGTAGACAAAACACTATACGCTACACAAACCAAACTCTAATACAAGACCTACTTAACCACAATCATCATCCGCCACAATAAGCCCTCGCGGTAAACTCCAGTCTTGCAGTAATCGAGCCATTTGGACAGTACTCTTAAATCTCATCGTGTGAAGCTTCATTCGGACGGTGGAAAGGATGACCTCTATCAGTAGGTTTTCATTCCTCCTTTTTGTTGAAAAAAGCCTTCTATTCCTTTCTTCCCACACAAAATAAGCCGTAGCACCAACAACAATTTTTGCAATCACATGGGTAGCCATCTTCGAGTTCGCTATACCAACCAGGAACTCAAAGATGACACTCCATTTATTCTGAATAGACTCCATACCCGCTTTGTCTCTAACCCCATACCAAACATTTTCCGCAAACTTACATTCAAAAAACAAATGCTGGTGAGAATCTGGTCCCCGCGCACATAAAGAGCAACACAAGAGATTAAAATTCGTATTTTCTGAGTTCCACTTGCTCATGACATCTTGAGTTTTCAGTTTTTGATGAATAATCAACCACATAATAAACGAATGCCTCGGGATAGCTTGTGGAAACCAAACCACTCTCGACCAACCCACCTCATTCTGAGCTTGACGCAAGTCCTCCCAAACCGTTTAAGTAGAGAATTCCGAAAACATACCCCTCCTAGTTCGCCACATTAACCTATCTTGTTGACTTGGATCCAACGTGATATCTCTTAGACTAGTCAGCCCCGGGAAACGACTAACCCAAGCTATCGGCCACCTCCAATCACCATCAGCATTGACATTGGCCAGCCTAGAGTTCATATTAAAACCCGCATTTGCAATACTTCGAGGATTAACAATGCTGCTAAGCGGACAAACATCATCCCATACGTCAAACCAAGCAGAAGTATTCATCCCATTACCCACCTTCGTCCATATATGATTACGAATTAGCAACCTGAAATTAATTACGATAAATTTCATTGGAAAATCCATTTTTATTGCTAGAAAAGGCCAATTACCAATTAGTTATATTTATACAAGTAGTTAGAAAGTCCATTTTATGTTTAATGTTTATATAAATATAACTACTTATGTATTTTAATTGAAACGAACATAAACGAACAAACATAAACAAATGAACATAAATGAACGAACATAAACGAACGTTCACGAACATAAATGAATGAACAAAAAATTGTGTTCATGCTCATATGTTTATTAAATAAACAAACATAAACGAACTTCTCGCCGAACAACTTCATGAACCGTTCATGAACGTTCGGTTCGTTTACAGGCATGTAGATATAACTTTACGAAAATCCGTTTTGTGGTTCATTTTTTTTTGTGATTTCTGTTGATTTCTTGTTCATTCACTAAATTATGCAATATCTTCTGTTTGTTGCCTTGATAAAATTTAGCTCCCCTAAGGAAACCCTTAAGTTCTTAACAAAGTATTTAGCAACCTTTTCTGGTGAGGATGCACATGTTATGGAGGAAGCTAAGGAAGAAGCTGCTCACACTATTATTGAATTTGTCAAGGCACCTGACATGTTTCAGGTATTATATTATCTTACTGATAAATGCTTCTTTAATCTTAGCAGCGTGCATAGTACATTATGTAGTTTCTTTTTGCATTTATTAATTATTGCATTGAAACAAAAGGGTGGAAATAGGTATGTGTTTCAACCTTCTCAAGGAAGTTATGTGGTTAAAAGTTTATATTTTTATTAAGTTTTTTTGGTTATTACACGCACTGTTTAAGATTTTTGGAATTTATCTGTACATTCTTACAAGGTAAACCCAACTTTATATGAAAAAGGTATATTCATGTCTATGGCGTATATTATTCTTTAAACACAAATGTCTAATGTAAAATGCAATGTTTATTTTTTCAAATATTTATCTTTAAAATTTAATTATTTGCCCGCTAACAATAGTCACAATACATTGATGAGAATTATCCTAGTCTACAAGTTTTGTTCTTGTTTTATTAAGGGGCATTTTAGGCATTTAATCATTTGATGATACACTTACATTAAACTTTGTGCTAAGTCGATGTCAGAAACAATCGGTACATAACATTCACGCGATTGTTATAATTCGTTTTTGAGGCAATGATGTTTGGTTTACTGGTTCTTTCTCAAATCAGATTTTGAAATTGATCATTTATGTGTTTCAACCCATGTCAGCATGATTTGCTTGAGTTGCCCGCTGTAGCACAATTGGAGAAAGACACCAAGTATGCATTAGTATATCAGCTTTTGAAGATATTTCAGACTCAGAGGCTAGACGCTTACTTGGAGTTCCACACCACAAATTCTGAATTATTGAAAAGCTATGGTAATCACCTTCATCTACTTGTGAACACTTGATAAGTCAAACGGATTAAAAGTTGCCCAAAGTATATTTTTAATGTATATGATCTTGTAAATCATTTTTATTCAAAGATTTAGAATCTAACTGTACTAAATTTGTTTTTTTATGCAATCATAATAAAGCCGTTAATGATTCATCAGAAAACGTAAAAAAAGAAAAGGTTTTGTGGGTTGACCTAACCTGACGCTCATAGTTGTCAATAGCGATCTCTACGCTCGCTATAGCGAATAGCGTAGCGTATAGGTCTAGTCTCGCTATAGCCTCTGTAGCGAAAGATAGCGATGGTAGCGACATTTAATATTTTTTTTAATATAAATAGCAATTAATTATAGCTATAAAATAGCTGGATTTTAGGTTTTTGTTAAATATACATGTAAAATAGCGTATATACCAGGGTATTTTGATATAATATACATATAAATGTTTTTTAAATTTTTTCTATTGTTTCGCTATTTATAAAATAGCCGCCCACCATTTATCGCTATTCGCTATGTAGCATATTCACCATTAACAACTATGCTGACGCTGCAATTTTCAATTCGTAGTAGTTGTTTTACCTTTTCTACACTCAATTTATGGTGGTTTTTTCTTTGCAATGTGTAGGTCTTTTACATGAAGAATGTATAGCAAAGATGCGGTTGATGTCAATTGTTGATCTTGCCTCTAATGAATCTGGCCAAATTTCCTATTCTTTGATAAAGGACACTCTCCAGGTAAAAACACGATTTGTTCATACAGTCACACCCTCTCACAACACGCACCCACACAAACAAGATTCTCACCCCTTTTTGCCCACATCACGGTGGCGTTCTCTGCAGATAGAGGATGATGAAGTTGAACCGTGGGTAGTTAAAGCAATTACTTCTAAACTCATCGATTGCAAAATCGACCAAATGAATCAAGTCATCAGAGTGAGGTGCATAGAAACTTCATGTCCTTTCTATTTTTAAAAATTATTTTAATATTGTTGCCTTTTTTATTATGACTTGTATACTGTTTCATGTTTTGTGTAGCCGCTGCACCGAGCGTGTTTTTGGGCCACGCCAGTGGCTAGCCCTACGAGAAAAGCTGGCAACATGGAGGGTAAATAATATATTGTCTTCTTTTGTGACATTCTATTTGTTTTTTTTTTTTTGTTTTTTTATAATTTATGAACGTTTTGTTTTTCAGGGTAACATAGCAAATGTAATAACAACCATTCAAGCAAACAAGGTCACCGAAGAAGGAACTCCAGCGATGCAAGGTTTGGTGATAAGTTAGATTTTGGTTCATCTTGGCGAACATCGAGGAACAACAGAGGTGTGCACACACAAGTCTTGTTATTGCTTTTTGTTGAAGTGTTGAATCACATTTTGAAAGTTTTGGCTCCAGCAAGTCTTTTAATTTAAGTTTACAGCTTTACCTTTTTTCGGTTTGAATTTGTATTATCTGATGACGGAATATAGCAACCGCAGACAGTATTTTGCTCTTAGCTTTATGTTTACCATTATTGAAATCATTCACAAAGATCTGAGCCTTGTGAACTTCTCGCCTTCCTGGTAAACCATCATGGTTGTCAATGGTTCATGTCGGTGCATTAAGGTGCCTTTTTGAAGTTTGATAAATTCAGTAAAAAGGTTATATAAGTATTTAATTTAACTGTTTAAAATAACAAGCACTCGGTAGGCTGATATTTTTACTATTACAGCCATCTGATTAAATAACAAACCAAAGTGTAAAATTTTGTGAATCAAAGATGAAAAAATTATAGGCAAATTGATAGAAATCGCATACGTATTAGTATATTGTAATAGTGTAAGGGGTATTAGTGTAATTACTTTTCTATAAATAAGGCATTAGTCATTAGTGAATGATAAGGAGAAATTAGTAAGTGTTAGGCTCATGCTTATGGCATTGAGAAGGGCATAGCCCTGGCCACTTCAGTGGTTATTATTCTGTTTTGTTATCTTCTTCAGTTTATACAATATAGTTACAGATTTTGTTTTCATCTTCTCTATTCAATTCAGTCTCTATCATCTGACTAAAAATCCTTCCGACCGAGACCAACATGGCTTCGTCCTTGATGATGTGGTCCTCAGTCCCAGATATTACTTGTAATCGGTCTAAGTCCAAGAGGAGCCTGATGAAACCTGCGGAAATTGATTACAAAAACAAAAAGTAAACGTGCGCCAGTTGCGATTACTCAGTTATTTAAAAAAATGGCAGGGGTCGATCGGTCTTCACCTTGCGATTCATCATCTTCTTAGTTCAGTTTTCATCACCATTATCATCTGACCAAAAATCCTTCCGGATAATCATCTTTATCATTCGGTATTCATCATCTTCCAAAATCCTTCTCAACAATCAACTTCGAAAATCCTTCTGAATGCGCTTGAAAATTCTTTGAAAATCGTTGCGATTATTGAATGTGTTTAGATGTGTACTTGAGTATTGATTAATAAACACATGGTTCAATACAATCTCTTGTGAACTTGATTATTGAAACTTTGATTTATGAAAAATTAAACTTTAATTTATGTTTAAATGTAGTTCCAATAACTACTTTTGGCATATTACATCACATTTGTACGTTCGGGTAGAAAGGAAATCAATGACATTGCAAAAGGTGATATACCTTTAATTTGTTATCGTTGTTTCTTAATATTTTGAAGTACAGATTGATTGAATATTGTTGAACAAGTTTTTTTTTTCTCGAGAGATTGAACCGTTTTAATGATGAATTGCCTTTGAGAATACGTTGATTTTGAAACATACTTAATTTGAACCTCAAGTATCAATTGTTTATTGTTTACTGTTAGGGGTGTAAACGAGTAGAGTCTGCTACTTGAGATCAACTTGCTAAAAACTCGAACAAGCCAAGCTTAAACTAGTTCGAGTCCGAGCTCAAGAAGTTATCGAGGCTCATTTAATAAATGAGCTCGAGCCCGAGCTTCACTTATCGAACTCAAGCCACATGTAACAAACACCTTGAATGTCCTTGAATGTCAGGACTATGATCATATAACAAACACCTTGAATGTCAGGACACATGTGGTTAGGGTAACACCTTCAGAATACGAGATGCACTAGGTGTGTCTATTGGTAAACACAAATTAAACAAGTAATCAAACCATAAAACGAATGCACCTGTATTATAATATAAGGAATCATAAAGAGTCCACACTTTGTTAAATGACACCTTCATAACGCACACTCAGATAAGTCGACACTCCATAACCACACACTCCGATAATCCGTCACCTCCATAGCCACACTCCGATAAGCCAACATCTTCATAGCCACACTCCGATAAGCCAACATCTTCATAGCCGACACTTACAAAAGTCGATTTCTACTTGAACATTATTTTTTTGTGAAATTGTGTATAACTTATTACTAAGGAAAATGCCATAAAATGCCAGAGGAATTATTACTATTAATTCTTTTTTTTCATCAAAAAACGCCAATATTTACCAAGTTCACGGGCATTTTTTGTTACAAGTGGGTCACCCCAATAATACATTCCCAATGTAATCTTCAATAAAAATAAAATACGATCATTTGGTTTTATAAAAATATTTTATCCGGTTAAAATATATAAGCTATGCATATACTTCTAAATACACAACAGTAAGCGACAATACTTCCAATCTTTATTTTTAATCTTGAAACACACATTCATTGTTCACAAGTCACAACATTATCTTCATCAACAAACCAACACAAATTTCTTCCAAAAAATGGCAACTCATGGATCAAGAAACACCATCTTGATCAATTTCTTGACTTGTGTCATCTTGTTACTATCAGTCATCCTCATGATGATGAATCATTGTGAAGGATCTTTATTGTCATCAGGGAAGTATGCAGATGAGTGCAATGGCACTATGGCTGAGTGCCTAACGCTGGTGGAAGAAGATGAAGAGTTTCTTATGGACACAGAAGAACATCGACGGATTCTGGCCAAAACAAAAACTCTTCATATTGTTAATGGTGCTCTCAAGAAAAATAATCCAGCTTGTGGGAAAAACAAAAACTGTCAAGGCGGAAAGAATTATAACGCTGGTGGTAGGCCATGCCTTAAGATTTATAACTGCCACTAGTAGTTTGGCTTGTATGCAATGATGGAATGCATGCTAGGTTGGTTATATCTGAAGTGACTGTTGTGTTTGTTTCGTGATATAAGAAATGAAATTAAGTTCTTGCCTTCATTAAACTGTTTGCCATATACATGCTACCAGCTACCTGTAATATATTATATGTTCGATCGTGGGAATAATTTAAAGTTTGTACTTTGTACCTTCTCCTTTCCTCCACCATTGCCAACGCTGTGTAGGGGTGGATATGCCACCGCATACTACCGTTTTTAAGGACGTGCAATTATGCAACATTCCATGTGATGCTCTTAGTCAGGGCCGGCCTGGGGGCTTCACGTTCTCTCTCTAACTCTTCTTTTTGCTATGGTTCTCCCTGGGAGGATTTGGACACGGTATAAGAAGTAGTTAGACACTTGAGAGTGACAAACTAAAAAATCAACCAATGAGAGTGTGCAATGTCAAAGTGGTAAACTATGCTCAAAAGTGTTGGCAATTGTTAGACACTTGGTGAAGTGATAAACTATTTAAAAAAAAAGGAAAAAGGTGTGATTGGTTGAGATTGGAATGGACCCCACCCCACACTACCCTCTCTCTCTCATACCCTCCCTTCACCACTTCGGCAACCCTACACCGATTTGGCAATGAAACCGAGTGGCAAAGGGTGTCGGCGGCGGTGTTGCCACGCGGCAAAACCCTTTGCCACTCCCCTTTGCTGCACCACTCCGGACACCCTAATGGATTAATTGGGGTGTATGGGGAATTGGCGGTGGAAGATTTTGGGGAACTCAAGGATTTTTGGAGTTCAAACTTTGAACTGGAATATGAATATGAGATATAGGAATGCGGGTGGTACAGTGAGTGGAAATTCAAAATTTGAGTGAGATTTGGCCGCCCAAAAGAAAATGGTATTGTTGGAAAGGTAAATGAATTTTGATATTCATGTGCTTTAGAGGGTTGTATATCATGCACTAAAGTAGTTTTAAGGGAAGTGGCAAATTATCTTAAGATGTCCCTTGGATATGCTTATATATATAGTATAGATGTATATATATGTATATATAAAATGAAAGTGTAAAATAAAATATTACTTAATGTACGATGCATACCATATGATATTACGCATGTTATAAAACTCAAAACCCTAGTTATGCATGAATAAAACTATAATCGCGCATGTTGAAAAATGATAACCATGCGCATGCGCGATTATGGTTTTTCAACCTTTGTGAGTTATGGTTTTTTATTTTTATAACATGCGTAGTTTCATATCTTACCATCACACATTAAAAAATATTGTAAGTTAACCTTACTCTATGGATATATTTTCTTTTGGTAAAACAAAAAGAGGTGTCATAAGTTCTCTAAGCATTGACTTCCACGCCAAAGTTATTTGTTAATTAATTTTTTTATATTATCAGCTTATTATTTCCAGCCAATTCACCTTCTTGACTTTTCTGGTTTTTTTTTAACGGCCGACAAAATATATTATTCATTGTAGTAAGACGCTACTCACCAAATATACATACAAGTGTCATCACCAAATCTATAACAATTACATTAAAAAACTAGTCACCAAAACTAAATCTACTCCAATCTTCCCATTTTAACGTCAACTTTTTTGAACGATTCTTGACCCAAAGATACGCCATAGATTTTATCTCGTCTAACATCTTCATAGCATTTGGAACTCTTTGTCTAAAAACGGTATCATTCCTCATTTTCCATATACTCCATGTTGTTACCAAAACAATCGCGTGTATTGCTTTCTTTTTCTTCCTCGATCCTGAGCTAACTTCATGCAGTGTCAAAAGATCATTGATTCCAAAGGCAATAACGGGCAGTAACTTACACCAAGCCGCTATATTCTGCCAAGCCGTTTGTGCATGATGACATGACACAAAAATGTGATCGCACGTCTCGACATACTCGCCGCACAATACACACATTTGATCCAGAACCGGTATATTCCGTATTGCTAATGCATTTTTAGTCGGCATCCTTTCCATCTCTGCCCTCCACGCCACTATACCAACTTTTTTCGGCACCCAATTATTCCATTCAAAAGCTCTCACCGGACTTATACGATTCACTGCACTCAGGATTCTTTTAAAGCTAGCCACACTAAAAATTCCATTCGGATCATACTTCCAGCACCACCTATCCTTACCCGATGTTGGACTGAAACTGCCAATCAAATCTATAAGCTGCTGGACCTGATTTAATTCCGCCAACCCGAGAACAGGCCTGACCCAGGCCCAATTGAACACCATGCCAGAATTATCAACAGTAACCCGATCATATACCATGCACTCCTTGACCATTTCAATTTTAAATAGATCTGGAAACTTTAAATATAAGGGTAAAGGATCCATCCAAAACGAGACATCCTTACCATTTGCTAGCACCGCTGAAATTGCCTGACACATGTCAATATCAGCAATAATAAGAGACTGCCGAATACTTATAATACTTTTCCATGGCCCTGCAATAGACGCTTTAATAGGCAAATCATTCCATGCCCTTGAACTGTGATGAATCGCCCAAATTACATTCCGCCATAATGCTTTCCTTTCCGACTTAAATTTCCACCACCACTTTGCTAGCATTGCTAAATTCGCGTCCCTAAGAGAACCAAAACCCAACCTCCCATATTCAACAGGCGCAATCGTTTTTTTCCCACGCAACCCAATTCATTTTGGCTTTTTCTTCCGACCCACCCCAAAAAAATACCCTTCTAATCTTATCCAATGATTCCAGAACTTTTATCGGGGCTTTAAACAATGAAAAGTAATAAGTTGGTAATGAGTTCAACATCGATTTAATTAGTGTTATTCTCCCACCATAAGATAACATTTTAGCTTTCCATAATGAAAGTCTATTCTTAAAAATTTCGATCACCGGTTTCCAATTTCTAACGAGATTCATGTTGGCACCAATCATCAAGCCAAGATGTTTAAATGGGAACATACCTTGTTTACATCTCAAGAGGGTAGCCATGTTTTGAACTTCCTGCTCTTCCACACCAATACCATAGATACTACACTTAGCGAGGTTAATTTTTAATCCAGAAGCTAGATAAAAGCATCTCATCAACCTACGCAAATTAAAAATGTTCGACAATGACCACTCGCCAATAAACATCACATCATCCGCATATATCAAATGAGATAAATAGGGACCACTATTGGAGACTTTAACCCCATTGAAAAGTCCAATAGAAGTAGCTTTCTTCATAATACCGGTAAGTGCTTCCATAACAATAACAAACAAGAACGGAGATAATGGGTCCCCCTGGCGAAGCCCTCGTGAACAATCAAATTCCCTAGTTGGAGATCCATTAACTAGAACAAAAGCTCTAGCTGAATTCACTGTAGACATCACCCATGCTCTCCATCTACTCGGGAAGTTCAGTTGTGCCATAATCGAATCAAGAAACCCCTAGTTGACAGAGTCGTATGCCTTATTAATGTCAACTTTGAAGAACATTCCACTTCGCTTATTCTTTTTTAGCCAACTAAGGACTTCATTAAGAATCAAAGGGCCATCCATAATATTCCTTCCCGCCAGAAAAGCCGACTGTTGCTCCGAAATAAGATTCCCCAACACCCCTTTAAGACGGTTAACGAGTACTTTTGAAATCACTTTATTTACTACTCCAATAAGACTAATCGGCCGATAATCTGATGGTCCAACCGGATCTTTAACTTTTGGAATCAATGCTATAAAGGATGATGTACAACACTTATTGAGAGAACCCTCAACATAGAATTGATTGAACAAACTGATAATATCATTCTTTAGACCTGACCAACACCTTTTAATAAACTTAAAATTAAATCTATCCGGCCCCGGAGCACGATCACCTTCACAATCCCACACCGCCGCTTTAATTTCCTCTATTGAGAACGGATTCTCCAACATAACAGCCTCATTATCAGAAATCGTAGCCAGATTCGGGCACACCAACTTCGGTCTAATTGGCATCGGTTTCGTAAATTGATGAGAAAAAAAATCATACAAAGACTCTTTAACCAATAAAGGATTAGTAACCCAATCACCATCAATTTTCAGCCCATTCAACCTGTTAGTGCTAATATTAGAATTCTGTTAGTGCTAATATTAGAATTAATAACATGATGAAAATATTCAGAATTTTCATCCCCATCCATGGCCCATTTTGCTCTAGATTTTTGCCGCATATCTAACAGCTTTACCCTATCAAATTCTGCCACATAGGACTTACATTCGTCTCTTTCAGACATTTCTTCTTCTAGGAGCACCCTATGTTCAGCCAAACTTTCAATACTCGTCAATCTTCTCTTTTTCCTACCATAAATACCCTCCCTACTTTCCTTCTCTATTTTCAGCCAAGATTTAATATTATTTTTTAACCACCATAGTTTTATAGCAAAAGCCAGATCTGCTGGTCCCGAGAATATAAACATACCACACTTCTGAATCACATATTCAATAAAACCTGGATACTCAAACCATGAATTAAAAAATCTAAAGGGGATATGGCCAAAATCAGACTGAGTAGTAGATAAAATAATAGGCCGATGATCTGACGCTTCCCTGTCTAAAGCAATCACCGATGCATTAGGCCAACTATCCATAAAGCCTAAGCAAACGAGAAACCGATCTAGTTTGCTCAACTTTCTGCCATTGTCTGATATATAAGTAAAATTACCCCCACCCAAATTATATTCCACCAAACCCGCCGAGAGGATAAAATGGTTAAAAGCATTGGCATTAGCTTCAAAATATTCTGAATTCATACGCTCACTGGCGTTCCGCACCTCATTGAAATCCCCCATTAAAACCCAAAACCCTTGTAACGAGTTCCTAACCCCCAAAATTTCCATCCAGACGGCTCGCCTACTAGCCGCATCATTAGGAGCATATACATTAACAAAGTTAATTCTACATCCTATTTGTATTAGGATACCCGAGACCACAATGAAATTTCTATTATGAATTAAATTAACACACCTGAAAACTGCTGGACACCATAAACAAGCTAGACCCCCAGACCTTCCTTGTGACAACTGTCAAAAATCCAAGTATCCGTACAATTAATTAATCATGATTAAGTGCTTAATGACTGTGCTGAATTTCAATTAACTGCTTTCTGATTACTGTCTTATACATACGTGTGCATCATACATTGTTTATTGTCATACCAATATTGCATGAAAGCTGTATTGCCCTAGGTGACGCATTAAGTACAGTTAGCATAGTTATCTGATAAATCAGGAAAATGCTGACAGAGCTCAGCACATAGATAGACAGTGCATTTAGACACAGAATGAGCCAGAAACTAAGTATGGCATTAGCATAGTGTGTAGGAAAGTAAGGATCATATACTGCCTTCCTAGTGATAGTTTAAGTGCCGGAAAGTGCCTAAAACTCACCCAAAGTGCTGAATTCAGCAAAAATCAACAAATTAACACACTAATATTATGCAGAAAAATGGTAAAATGGTCCTGAATGCTTTCCTAAGTGTCGGGAATCAAAAGTGTCACAAAAGACACCTAAAGCACACTAAACTGCATAGTTTAGCACTTTAACAAACCAGTAACCAACCGAACAACCGGACACTACCCGAAACCCCAAATTTACACTAGAAGTATTGTTTTAACATTACCAAGCTAGTTATGATCCCCAAACATCATAACACCTCCTAAAAATATCTAATAACTGGAACACGTAACTAATACTTGGATTTCAACTAATCATTAACCAATCTAGTTTAAACCTATACCTAGACCCCCCCCCCCCACCTATGAAATCGGCCAACACATGGCCCACCTAAAGATTTGCTTAAATATTTTAATGGATCTTGTTCATACTTTTTGTAACACATTACACAAAGGTTAAGATGTTAGAATGGATTATAAGAAGGCCTAATGAGTTCTTGATTTCATTTCATCATAACAAACCATCACTCCTCTCTCCCTCTCTTGTGTTCTCGGGACCACCACCACCCTACCACCACCATCATTTCACTTCCATTCATTCTATTACTACTCAAATGTGCTAGAAGACGTATGATGAAGCTAGGAGCTTTCGGAAGTTGAAGAACCTTCACCGTTTGCTTTTATCCTCTTGTTTTCTACTCTTAAATCATCCCTAGCCTTGAGTGGTAAGAGTCTTGATCTTGCTATTTTACTTCCATTGTTAGTGGTTAAAGAAGAATCATAATCAACATCTTAAAGAACACTAAAGAACATAAGAAGTAAACATGAACATAAGTTTGTTTAATTAAGTAATCTTGATGAATATGAGTTGTTATGCTTGTTGATCATTGATTGTTTGTAGAAATGATGTTGATCATCATAAGATCTTGCTAGATCATGATTAAAAACATAATCTAGCAAGAAGAGAAAGTAGAAATGTTGTAGGATGATGGATCATCCACACATGAATCATGAACTTGAAAGAATACTTTGATCTCTTGAAAAATATTGATCAAAGTAAGTTGTTAATCATGTAGATCTAAAGATTTATGAATGATCCTTCAAAGAAACCAAGTTAAAAATATGAGTTTTATTAAATCTTGGTTCTTACACAAACAAATCTTATTTTTAATGGTTAAACAAGTGTAGAAACACTTGTGTAACAAGAAGAATGCATAAAGAAATATTTTTAGAAAATATGATTTGAAGTTGTAATCATCTAACTTCTTTAAAAATGAAGTTTTTAAAGAACTAATCACATTTTAAAGAGTAACTACACTTACTAATAACACTAGTAAGTTATTACAAATTTTACCCATGGCATTATAGCCTAGTGGTATCTTGGTGGTGGGATAAGGCTCATGATCATTAGGTCATGGGTTCGATTCCCACAAAGGGGGTTTTTCCCAGATTTATTGGGTTTCCTCCTAAATTGGTGTATGGGCATTATTGCCTAGTAGAGATGGATATGATCGGGTGGTTCTACTGGTGGAACGATGATACTCCAGTGGTCCGTCAGTGATCCAAATTTGCCGTTCAAAAAAAAAAAAAAGTTACTACAAATTTTTACAAATAATCAAGTTCATGAAGTAGTAGAAAATGCATAATTTTTGGCAAATTGGTAAGTAAAGATTATTTATTGATGATTGTGAATTGATTGTCTTGATTTTTACAAAAGAAAATGATATGCTTGAAAGCATGGAAACCTTCATTTTTAGGGGAAACTATGGCAAAATTTTCTAAAAATATAAACACTTAGAAAAATATTTTTAAAACAAATATTTACAAGTGTATTTTAACCATGAGTTTTCTACAAAAACTTTGCCATAATTTTTTGTTACAAAAATACAAATATTGGAGGTTGATTTTCATAACTAAAAGTGACTAAATATGTATTTAGGAAATGTATATTTAGAAGACACCATGTGTGTGATTATTTGTATATTTTGTGTATTAGTTATATTATTTTAGGACATAAAATAATATAACTCATTAAAATACCAAGAATCACAATCCAAAATAATACCAAAATTCCAAAGAATAAATATACACAGTTACACAAAAATATTGGAGAAAACCGAAATATGGAATAAGACTTACAAAAACATTCCGGAATTTATTCACAGAGTATATTTTGGTAAATAATATTTTGGACAACAAGGAAACAAAAATATGATTTTTACAATTACTACAAAAATATATCATATTTTAGACAAGGAAAAATATATTATTTTTGGGCAAATTTGAAATACATATTTTTCTTGAAATTTTTAGAAGATATATTATTTTTAAGAAATATATGCCTTCTTACACAAACATGAAATGCAATATTTTGAGATGAAAAATATATTTTCTCAAATAAATATGAAGAATATCATTTTTGAAGAAAAATGAGTTTATATATATATTTTCTATGTTGGACATGAAAATATATTATTTTTGAAACCTATGAAGAAATACAAATATTTTTGCCAAAAGACAAATTATAAATAATTTTTCTAGATAATATTTATTACAATATATATATTTTGGAAGTATATATTGCTAGACTTTTATTAAAAATAATGTTCCGGAAAATTTATATGAAATTAAGCATAAAGAATACTTAATGAATTCAATAAAAATACGTATTCTCGTACGTATAAATACACACCGGAATACGACCCCGATACAAGGCAAAAATATACAAGTGAAAGATACCCCCATCCTTGGGAAGGATTTACATGTGTAAATACCCGAAGTGTATCAAGCCAAAAATATACTATTATTCCAAAATTTAATAAATATAGTTTAAGTTAAAATATTAATTATTTTAACAAATAATTATATAACTTAGAATAACATCGAGGATATATAGAAACGTAACTCAAAGATATTAACACTAAGTCAAGGCACGGCCCGTTCGTCTGATAGACATTAGCACGTTGTAGGTAGTCGTGTTATATCCGAGGAGCTTGAGTTACGGTGATTGAAGACGCAATACTGTGAGTTCATGTTCCTCCTTTTCTTTAACTGTTTTCGTTTTTATAACTTCGGGGGTGAAGTACATGTTTCAACTGTTTACAAACGTTATTATTTGGTATGGTTAGCTAAGGAAGGGTACTTTTAAATCATGTGAGTGTTGGGTACGACGCTTAAGGCCATCAATCCTCGTTGTAGGACCGAGGGACATAAGTGATAGATCTATTTGGGTGTAGCGAGCCCACACCCATGCGGACCAGGGTGGCCCATGTGGTGACTATGTCTTATTCCCGGAGACAAATTTTGCTAGGTTTGAGCTTTCCTGCATCATTTCACATATATCAATGGCTTTGCAAACCATTAGTGATCTGTTTTCCTTGTTGCTTTCATACCAGGAGTTTTGCAAACACACATTCATACTTTCACTGATTATAAAGGTTTATTCGTGCACACAAACACACACATGAACTCGCTCAACCTTTGTTGATGTTTTTAAACTACATGTATTTCAGGAAATTAAGTATGGATCTGGCGGGCGTTTGGATGTTTCAAGTAAAGTTGAGAATAAAAGGTATCGTCCTATGTCTGAGGATTTGGATTGTGTGTCTTAATCTAGATAAGACACAACCTTCAAAGCCTAGTTTTAATTAATGTCTTTTGCGAGTCTTTGTGAACTTTAAAACAAGTTGCATGGTTTGTACTCAAATTTGATGTCTGTGTTTTAAACAATGTTGTTAAGATTTAAACTTATCTAATGGACGAACATCTTCAGTTTTACCATATAATTGTTGTTATGATTGAATCCAATGGTATTAAGCAAGTCACACCATAATCACGCTTCCGCAAAAAGTCAGGGTGTGACAGTTTGGTACCAGAGCTTCGATTGTAGCGAACTAGGATTCCTTCTCGAGTCTAGACTACAATCATTAGGGCTCCCACGAAAATATTTTTACAACATGTTTTCATTGCATACACGAAACGTCCAGATCCAAGAAACAAACATTTAAAAAAAAAAGAAAATACACGAAACACATTTCAAGGTCTATGTTTGTGGTTCAGTCTGGGAGACTGGGTGTTTCAGTCTGAGAGACTGTGTGTTTCAGTTTGAGAGACTGGGTGGTTTAGTCTGGGAGACTAGGTGTTTCAGTCTGAGAGACTTGGTGGTTTAGTCTGGGAGACTAGGTATTTCAGTCTGAGAGACTGGGTTGTTTAGTCTGGGAGACTAGGTGTTTCAGTTTGAGAGACTGGGTGGTTTAGTCTGGGAGACTAGGTGTTTCAGTCTGAGAGGCTGGGTGGTTTAGTCTGGGAGACTAGGTGTTTCAGTCTGAGAGACTGGGTGGTTTAGTCTGGGAGACTGGGTAGTTCAGTCTGGGAGACTGGGTGGTTTAGTCTGAGAGACTAGGAAGGATACTTGATTATATGATTTCATTATCTTTGATTGCATAATAATAGTAGTTGAATATGTGTATATATTGTGAATGTTTTGTTACAGGCACTACGTCTTCACCTAATAGCGGATTGCCCGACGACCATTATCCCATAGCAGTAGTCTCCGACGACGAGATTATGTCAGAGCCGGAGATCTTCACCTCAGATTCAGAGAGTGACCCGGAGATGATGTCCGACGACAACTTGCAGCCATTCGCGTTGCCCGGCTTGGGAGATGATTTACCGACTATTGATGGCATTCCAGACGAGGATCCTTTTGTTATTCCCACTCCTGTCCATGATCATCTTATCATCGATCCTCCCGATGGGAGCATGACGTGGCACCAATCCTCACTCCCGTTCTTTTAGTGGCTATTCCTCTCGAGGATTTACCTTTTGACGATTTGATTGATATTAACGTTGATTGGTTTGCCGATGGTCCTTTTGATGATGCCCACGGTGATGAAAAGCTAGACGAGGAAGTTGCTGCTATTCCATTCTTTGAGATCCCCGTTATTGAGATTTCCTCTGACACTAGTTTACACTCTGTCTCAGATTCCTTTGAGTCTGTGACTTCTTCTGCCTTACAGGTAGTTGGTTTGCGACGTTGTGCTACTGATTCTGATAAGGAGACGGCCATGTCAGCCACACCGATTCCTCCGCATAACGTTAAGCCTGGACTTGAGCTTGATTTTATCCCTGTCGACCAGCCTGTTGATGTACCCGCTGATCCTGAGCCGATACTTGCACCTGAGCATTTACCTGATCATAACCCTGTTCCTTCTGGCATACCTAACCTTGCACCCCTCATACCTGATCCAGTTCCTGCACCCATTGATCCTCCTGTTGTTGAGCCTCTTGTTCCTCCACCTGCACCTGCACCCGCTGATGTTGCTCCTTTTCATGCTGTGGAGTCTGATGTCCATCGTGTTGAATCACCTATCGATTTCTTGTAGGATATACCCGCACCCCGTCCAGGAGAAGACACTTCGGGCCAGCAGCCTAGTCCTGACCTTCATGTTTCAACAGCTTTCCCACACATACCTCAGTCTGCACCTTTTGCTCTTTTTACTTCTTCACCAACTAATGAGTCATTTAGAGGGTCCCCACCGTTTTCCATGCCGACCTCAGACCCCTACCATCCCTCGCATTTCATTGGCTATATACAGGATGAGTTACTTTACTCGCTTCAGTTTCGACTTGAGGTTATGAGTCGCAGAGTCTTGGAGCTTGAGTCGATACCGCGTACTTTACCATGTCCTTGTCAGCATGCTTCCATTCCCCAAAATTCCTCACCGCCTCCTTTAGCCCGCCCACCTGCTCCTCTTACTCCTTTTCCAGAGTTTGATGCTCGATTCCTCACCATCGAGCAGCAAGTCCGTTACCTGCTTCGTCATGTGCACAAGCTCGAGGAGGAGCTTGCACATGTTCTCAGTTTGATTTTCCTCCCTCGTCCTCCTCCGCCATCAGTACAGTAGGTTTTTGGTTTTATGCAGATGCATTACCAAAGATGAGAGCCCCATCGTCGAGCTGAGCTTGGGAAGCCTTTTGGAGATCACTTTTGATTATAAGACCTTTGTAGGTTGGTAGACTTGTTGGACTAGGGTAGTGTAACCCTGTGTATCCCCTTTGGTATGATGCACTTTGTAAGACATGTAACAATACCTTGTGGTCAATGGTTAATGAAAGCCCAATCGTAATGTTCTCGTTAAACATGTTGTTGATATACAGGTTTGTGCTATGGTTGTAATGTTACGTGTTTGTCTGTTATACTCTCATTAAACATATTCCCATTTACTTTTTTATGCTATGATTATGCTGTTGCTTGTTGGTTGATATGATAATTTATTATGTGTATGTACATATGACCCCTAAACAACTATATACACTCCCTGAACAAATGAGACCTGATCAATCCGAATTCTTCTTAGAAGATGTCTCATCAGGAAATCATTCGGCTGACTAAGGCAGAATGGCAAGCGCACGTCTCACAGGCTATAGCTCGGCGCGAGGTTCTTCGCTACAAACACAGCGAAAGTACCTCAGGGAATAACCCGCCTAACGGTAATGTTTAAGTCACCTAAGACACATTACAATACGTTTGGACAATTCCAAGTATGCTTTGCTAATGCTTTATGTGATAAAAATTGCTTGGGTACAGGTTGTACCTACAAGCAGTTTTTGGACTGCAAGCCTCAGAACTTTGACGGCACTGGAGGTGCCATAGCTTTTGTGAAATGGGCCAAAAATATGGATTCTATTTTGCGAATGAGCGGATGTACGCCAGAGCAACAAGTCCCATATGTATCAGGATCGTTTCAAGATGAGGCCCTGTTATGGTGGAACCTTCGGGTTCGAATAATGGGCGAGGCTGCTACGAATGCTTTAACATGGGATGAGCTGAAGGGAATGATGCGTAGGGAGTATTGTTCTCAGATGGAGATCCAGAAGCTGGGATTTGAATTCTGGAAACTAAAAATGGAAGGTCCGAAGGTGGTGGAGTACGTGCAGAGACTACATGATTTGTCGATAGTTGTTCCATACCTGGTGGAACCAGAGTTGAAAAGGATGGAGCCATTCATTTGGGGACTGGCGCCTCAGATCCTGTGCTTGATGACAGCATCAGCTCCGTCAACAACTATCGATGCGGTTGACTTAAGTATGGCGCTCATTAAAGAAGCGGCTAGGCTGGAAAAGCTTTCAACCCCTGACAAGAAGATGGAAGCTCAGGTGGAGTTGTCTGGAAAGAACAAAAGGAAGCCCACTGATTTCCAAGAAGGTGATCGGGCGAACAACAACAACAAGGCCAAAAAGGGAAAAGGATACTTGGGTACTCTCCCTAAGCGTGACAACTGTCTACGACATCATATTGGGCGATGTAAGTATAGGAAATGTGAAACTTGTGGGAGAATTGGCCATCTTAAGGAGACGTGTTGGTATGGTGTTGGATATGGAAAAGAAGGCCAAGATGGTAGCGGAAATCACAAAGGAAACAACAACAACCATCAAGACGGAAATAGCGGCAATCAAGAATGTGGTCAAGGGTGTTCTAACTACGGTGACGTGGGGCACTTGAGGAAAGATTTCCCAAGGGAGATTAACCAAGACCATGAAGGAGCAATCAGTATTGGAGCTCATGAAGCATGCCAGGGTCCGAACGAAGTCACTGGTATGTTCCCTACTAACCAACACCTTGCATCTGTGCTATCTGATGCTAGTACCAACTATAACTTTATACATCTAGGCCTAAGAATATACCTGGGTTGGTAGCAAAAAAAAAAAGTTAGATATCCTATACTTGATAAAACTAACTAATAGGAGGCTAGTAGAAGCCTAAGGAGAGATTAGGGACTGCGTCGTAAAGCTTGGGAAATGTAAGTTTCAATAGATCTTCTACCGGTAAGATGGGAAGCTTCGACGTCGTAGTCGGGATGGATGGATTGCCAAGTGCTCATGCAGAGATTGCGTGCCAGGAGAAGATTATCCGCACCCCGATGGCAAATGAAGAAACGATTGTGATTCGTGAAGATAAGCAGAATGCGCCCCTACAGATTGCCAATTGTATGAAGGCACGGAAGTTTTGCGTAAAAGGTGAATTGCCTCCTTAACTCATGTCATGGACAAGGAAGCCGAAGAACCGAAGCTCGAATATATCCCTGTGGAAGGGAATATCCTGAAGTCTTCCCCAAGGACTTGCCAGGGTTATTCCCTCAGTGACAAATCGAATTCCACATCGACTTGGTTCCAGGCGCCGCGCCTGCAGCCAAGGCACCTTAGTGACTTACACCTTCGGAGATGCAAGGATTGTCAGTGTAGCTTTAGGAGTTGCTAGAGAAGGAAGTTAACAGACCAAGTTTCTCGTTTTGGGAAACTCCAGTTTTGCTCGTCAAGAAGAAGGACGATAGCTTTCATATGTGCATCAACTACCAGGAGCGTAGGTCGGAACTCGTTAAAGGATATCGCTGAGGAAACCACATCTATTAACTCGGGAAAACCCTATCACTTCATCGTGTAAGCTATTTTAGTTAACCAAACGGGTAAAGTACTCAAATTTCTTTCATTGAAATTCCCACTTTTGCTTCTAGCGAGTAGATTCTTGCGTCTCTATTCCTCTTAATGGTAGTTGCATCCCGACAATTTTCTTCATTAAAGCAAACACTCCTTTGTCTTGATACGTAATCATTGCCTCATTTTAGCGAATACTTATTGTTTCATTCCTTGGAAATTCATATGTTACGCATGCACCATTTGTTATGCATGTGGTTTCGTTTCGAATAAGCGTCTCATCCAAGTTTAAATGTTATTTTGCTAAAAGCTAATTCTTGATTTATGATTCGAATGACCTACGTTATTGAGATTGTTGGCTCCTTTGCTTTCAAGTCAACACACTCTCTTGAAACTTCTGTTCTTTCAAGATATATACATGGTTTATCCTTGTAACCATGCCGAAATTCCCTTGTCAATACATGTATTTATTGTCAAATCTCGCTAAAACCAAGTTCAATTGCTTGAACTTGTCCATTTGCGTTTTCAATTTAAGACATCATATGATGTATTGAGGGCAACATATTCAAATTCATTTTTTCAAGTGCTTCTTTTGTTTCGAGTCGTAGTGGACTTGTTTGGTCTACGGCTCCATTAAGTAGTTTGTTGATTTCGACACCTCGTGGTGATGTTTTCACTAGATTGAAGCTTGCGCTAATCTCGTTTACGCGTCTCATACATGGATTTAATTGTTTATTCATTGACTTACTCTAAAACCGTTTTGTTTTATCACGATTAAAGCAGTTTTAACACAATCGTGTGTTAAGACAATGGTACATAAATTCATTTTATATTCCAGTGTACCTCCTAACAGTTCTTTCATTTGTAATCGAATGCTTTGTAGTGTTTATCACTTTTTCATCTTCGATCGAAAACAGTAATTCTTTGGTGTTCCATATTCAATTGAAAAATTCTACGATGCCGTTTGAATCACATTTTCAAGTTCGCTTCATTACACTTTCATTTGATTTCAAACACGGTGAACTTGTTCGGTCACCGCTATTATTAAATTATGTTGATTATGACACCTTGTGGTATCGTTACAAACTTGTAGCTTGTGCTAGTCATGGTCAACCGTTTCACACGCATCTACCCGTATTTTTTTTACTCAACTTGCCTTTTAAACATTCTTAGTGCCACGGTACACCAGCTTCGATTGTATTTCATTTCAGTGTATTTTTGCGATTCAATACTGTCAACACACCAATTTTATTCATTCATTTGTTCGAAGGTTGACGGATCATTTTCATGTTACTATCATATTCGAGTTGTTGATTTTGAGTTCATCTAGCGGATGTTATTGTTTCTAAAATTCGTTAGCATTTCGTAAACAATCTGTTGAAATCATATTGGTCAGAACTCCTATTTTATTGGACCCCTGTGATGTAAGTGACACCAGATGTTACATCTATATCACTCGTATCCCGTGATGTCAAATTCTGAGAGACATACCTTTTAACCATTGGATTCTTAGTATAGAAAGATGTCATTGGATTCACCTGATTCAATAGGTCTTGATTCGGTATTGTGGTTAGTTACAGTGGTGTAATCATATCCATACATGCATGACGTAACCCTAAGGAGTTAAGGTAGTATAAATTTCGAGGACGAAATTTTCTTAACAGGGGGAGAATGTGACAACTGTCAAAAAATCCAGGTATCCGTACAATTAATTAATCATGATTAAGTGCTTAGTGACTGTGCTGAATTTCAATTAACTGCTTTATGATTACTGTCTTATACATACGTGTGCATCATACATTGTTTATTGTCATACCAATATTGCATGAAAGCTGTATTGCCCTAAGTGACGCATTAAGTACAGTTAGCATAGTTATCTGATAAATCAAGAAAATGCTGACAGAGCTCAGCACATAGATAGACATTGCATTTAGACACAGAATGAGTCAGAAACTAAGTATGACATTAGCATAGGGTGTAGGAAAGTAAGGATCATAAAACTGCATTCCTAGTGATAGTTTAAGTGCCGGAAAGTGCCTAAAACTCACCCAAAGTGCTGAATTCAGCAAAATTCAGCAAAAATCAGCAAATTAACACACTAATATTATGCAGAAAAATGGTAAAATGGTCCTGAATGCTTTCTAAGTGTCGGGAATCAAAAGTGTCACAAAAGACACCTAAAGCAAACTAAACTGCATAGTTTAGCACTTTAACAAACCAGTAACCAACCGAACAACCGGACACTACCCGAAACTCCAAATTTACACTAGAAGCATTGTTTTAATATTACCAAGCTAGTTATGATCCCCAAACATCATAACACCTCCTAAAAATATTTAATAACTGGAACACGTAACTAATACTTGGATTTCAACTAATCATTAACCAATCTAGTTTAAACCTATACCTAGACCCCCCCCACCTATGAAATCGGCCAACACATGGCCCACCTAAAGATTTGCTTAAATATTTTAATGGATCTTGTTCATACTTTTTGTAACACATTACACAAAGGTTAAGATGTTAGAATGGATTATAAGAAGGCCTAATGAGTTCTTGATTTCATTTCATCATAACACACCATCACTCCTCTCTCCCTCTCTTGTGTTCTCGGCCGAAGACCACGACCACCCTACCACCACCATCACTTCACTTCCATTCATTTTATTACTACTCAAAGGTGCTAGAAGACGTATGATGAAGCTAGGAGCTTTCGAAAGTTGAAGAACCTTCACCGTTTGCTTTTATCCTCTTGTTTTCTACTCTTGAATCATCCCTAGCCTTGTGCTAGTGGTAAGAGTCTTGATCTTGCTATTTTACTTCCATTGTTAGTGGTTAAAGAAGAATCATAATCAAAATCTTAAAGAACACTAAAGAACATATGAAGTAAACATGAACATAAGCTTGTTTAATGAAGTAATCTTGATGAATATGAGTTGTTATGCTTGTTGATCATTGATTGTTTGTAGAAATGATGTTGATCATCATAAGATCTTGCTAGATCATGATTAAAAACATAATCTAGCAAGAAGAGAAAGTAGAAATGTTGTAGGATGATGGATCATCCACACATGAATCATGAACTTGAAAGAATACTTTGATCTCTTGAAAAATAATGATCAAAGTAAGTTGTTAATCATGTAGATCTAAAGATTTATGAGTGATCCTTCAAAGAAACCAAGTTAAAAATATGAGTTTTATTAAATCTTGGTTCTTACACAAACAAATCTTATTTTTAATGGTTAAACAAGTGTAGAAACACTTGTGTAACAAGAAGAATGCATAAAGAAATATTTTTAGAAAATATGATTTGAAGTTGTAAACATCTAACTTCTTTAAAAATGAAGTTTTTAAAGAACTAATCACATTTTAAAGGGTAACTAGACTTACTAATAACACTAATAAGTTACTACAAATTTTTACAAATAATCAAGTTCATGAAGTAGTAGAAAATGCATGATTTTTGGCAAATTGGTAAGTAAAGATTATTTATTGATGATGGTGAATTGATTGTGTTGATTTTTACAAAAGAAGATGATATGCTTGAAAGCATGGAAACCTCCATTTTTAGGGGAAATTATGGCAAAATTTTCTAAAAATATAAACACTTAGAAAAATATTTTTAAAACAAATATTTACAAGTGTATTTTAACCATGAGTTTTCTACAAAAACTTTGCCATAATTTTTTGTTTACAAAAATACAAACATTGGAGGTTGATTTTCATAACTAAAAGTGACTAAATATGTATTTAGGAAATGTATATTTAGAAGACACCATGTGTGTGATTATTTGTATATTTTGTGTATTAGTTATATTATTTTAGGACATGAAATAATATAACTCATTAAAATACCAAGAATCACAATCCAAAATAATACCAAAATTCCAAAGAATAAATATACACAGTTACACAAAAATATTGGAGAAAACCGAAATATGGAATAAGATTTACAAAAACATTCCGGAATTTATTCACAAAGTATATTTTGGTAAATAATATTTTGGAAACCAAGGAAACAAAAATATGATTTTTACAATTACTACAAAAATATATCATATTTTTGACAAGGAAAAATATATTATTTTTGGGCAAGTATGAAATATATATTTTTCTTGAAATTTTTAGAAGATATATTATTTTTAAGAAATATATGCCTTCTTACACAAACATGAAATGCAATATTTTGAGATGAAAAATATATTTTCTCAAATAAATATGAAGAATATCATTTTTGAAGAAAAATGAGTTTATATATATATTTTCTATGTTGGACATGAAAATATATTATTTTTGAAACCTATGAAGAAATACAATGTTCCGGAAAATTTATATGAAATTAAGCATAAAGAATACTTAATGAATTCTATAAAAATATGTATTCTCGTACGTATAAATACACACCGGAATACGACCCCGATACAAGGCAAAATATACAAGTGAAAGATACCCCTATTCTTGGTAAGGATATACATGTGTAAATACCCGAAGTGTATCAACCAAAAATATATTATTATTCCAAAATTTAATAAATATAGTTTAAGTTAAAATATTAATTATTTTAACAAATAATTATATAACTTGGAATAATATCGAGGATACATAGAAACGTAACTCAAAGATATTAACACTAAGTCAAGGCATGGCCCGTTCGTCTGATAGACATTAGCACGTTGTAGGTAGTCGTGTTATATCCGAGGAGCTTGAGTTACGGTGATTGAAGACGCAATACTGTGAGTTCATGTTCCCCCTTTTCTTTAACTGTTTTCGGTTTTATAACTTCGGGGGTGAAGTACATGTTTCAACTGTTTACAAACGTTATTATTTGGTATGGTTAGCTAAGGAAGGGTACTTTTAGATCATGTGAGTGGTGGGTACGACGCTTAAGGCCATCAATCCTCATTGTAGGACCGAGGGACATGAGTGATAGATCTATTTGTGTGTAGCGAGCCCACACCCATGCGGACCAGGGTGGCCCATGTGGTGACTATGTCTTATTCCCAGAGACAAATTTGCTAGGTTTGAGCTTTCCTGCATCATTTCGCATATATCAATGGCCTTGCAAACCATTGGTGATCTGTTTTCCTTGTTGCTTTCATACCCGGAGTTTTGCAAACACACATTCATACTTTCACTGATTATAAAGGTTTCTTCATGCACACAAACACACACATGAACTCGCTCAACCTTTGTTGATGTTTTTAAACTACATGTATTTCAGGAAATTAAGTATGGATCTGGCGGGCGTTTGTATGTTTCAATTAAAGTTGAGAATAAAAGGTGTCGTCCTATGTCTGAGGATTTGGATTGTGTGTCTTAATCTAGATAAGACACAACCTTCAAAGCCTAGTTTTAATTAATGTCTTTTGTCGAGTCTTTGTGAACTTTAAAACAAGTTGCATGGTTTGTACTCAAATTTGATGTCTGTGTTTTAAACAATGTTGTTAAGATTTAAACTTATCTAATGGACGAACATCTTCTGTTTTATCATATAGTTGTTATTATGATTGAATGCAATGGTATTAAGCAAGTCACACCATAATCACGCTTCCGCAAAAAGTCAGGGTGTGACATTCCTTGCGAGTTCACAGCGGCTAGTTTAAATTCTGCTCTACCCCAAAATTGATTAAACATAAAAGACTCAGAATCTTGCAACTTGGTTTCTTGTATCGCTAAAAATTGAATCCCATAACTGGTTTTAAGACCCCGAATCCAGTCCGTCGTCCTGTTGTTCCGCACCCTTCTCAAATTAATCGAAAGACAATTCATTTGAAACCATTGTTAACACCTTCGTCGACAATAATCTGCTCCGCTGCAGACTCGAAACCATTCAAATCCACCCCGATTAACGACCCAACCTGTATCGTAGCCACAACCTCTTCTCTCAAAGAACAATCTGGAATACCAACAGTCTGATCATGCCCTAAGTTTCGATCATCGACTACACCCTGCTGATCGGACTCGCGAAGCTCCGGACTTGAGTTCTTACTCCCAGGTACAGTACTGTTTACTTCCACGTTACCAGATTCGGCCCTAACAGGAGTGTTTAGATCTAGTGGTACAGAGTTAGAGCTGATATGTTGACAAAATAACCTTTGGGTGGGCCCTTGTATAGAACCTATAGAAGGTGGGCTTCTCTCGTCCCTATTCCTCTTACCCAGATTATTAGCCAGAGTTGGGCCATCATCACCCCTAACATCAAAAGGCCCAATATTACACGAATTTGGAAAAAAACAAAGTTAGGCCCACAACCCTCACCACTGGCATTATTCCCCATATTTTGCACATTGATATTTGGATTGACTTTATTCCCCATAATTGAATTGTCATTATTCCCCATATTCCTTACATCATTATTATTGTCATCCGCCGACAAAAACACCTCCCCATGCACAAGTTGCTCTTTCCCACCAACATTCAAACCAACAGTCTCTAGGGCTACCGGTGAACCTTGGTCTTCCGACGGCGATTCATTTTCCACCGGAGTATCCTCCATAGCCAACTCCGGACCTTGATCATCTTCATGATTCCGATCGTTACTCTCCAAGTCCTGCTTAATCTCACCTTCCTCTAGATCATTCAAGTCCTCTGAGTCATCTGAATCAGACTCCATTTCCGAATCAGAATCCGAAGTACTCATCGTGCTCTCCCCATCCTCCTTAGATGACCACTGCCCATAAAATTCTGAAACCCAGATAACGATACTTTTTTCATTCCACTTAATCACCGCAGCCTCAGCTATTTTGGACATTTGGGATGTTAATTCCTGGACCGATCCAACCGAGTTATCTTCCACCTGCCATGAAAATTGTGATTGTTGTACTACCTCCCCAAATAAGCCACCAATCCTGTCGAATATTTTATTGTCTCGGATGATGAATGGCACACCAGAAATACTTAAGTTCGCAACCCGGCTAAAAGGGACATCTTCTCCGTTCCAAATCGAATACTTTGAGAACATCGTTCCAAAAAAGTGCGAGTGTTGTTTCATGCATGCACTTGCCGTCACTTTATCTTTAAAAGTTAACATGAATGTCACCCCATCAACATACGATAGACCAACCTCTGACATACCTTCGCCTTCTATTTCTTGTCTAATCTTACTTACTGACATGACAACTTTAGTATGACCCAGAATCGATCTTCCAATACAATTTTAGGGGTATAGAGAGCCTTTACCTTCCACAGACACAACCTTAGCACCGTGACCATTGACCCCTCCATTTCCTCTTATCAAATCCGCGTAGGACGTCCCCTCTTGAACAAACGATGGACCAGTTGGACCCTGACCCGATGCCTGATTCTTCATAGCATGCTGGTCTCCTATTTTGTTTCCCCCAGAAGACTTATTGTAATTGTTATTATCATTCCTCTTAATCTCCTTCAATCTCCATACACTCTGACCCATATTCTCCGGAGCATAGTTGAACCGCTTGTGGTCCTTGTCATATTTGGCCAGTGCTACCGTTACTTTCATATCAAACAATTTAACCGTGTTCATTACAACCAATATCTCCTTCATGTTTTCCACACCAACGTATCGGACAAATCCAAAACACCTACCTCTTGCGTCTCTTTTACGGGCCACATAAACATCTGAGATAAAGCCATACGGCTGAAAAGCCTGCCATAATGCATTCCTTGTTACCCGGTCGGACATATTTTGCACAAGAAAGGCCCATTCAACTCCGTCACCTTTGTTCCTTCCGTACTTCCGATACTGCACATTAGACCATGGTCCGCCATTTTCCTGCTCTCTCTCATCGTCATCCATCGAAGCCATTTAGAAAACCGCAAAAAACAGTTGAGTGCCACTAATGTTTTGTAGGTACGAAAGGTAAATAAAACTGATTGCCATTTGGTAACACATTCAGTGTTTAAAGTCACAATATATTCATCCAAGTGAATGCACCACAAGCATCAACACAATTACTAATGGCAACTGATTATGGATCAAGAAGCACCATCTTCAACTTCTTGACTTGTGTCATCTTATTACCGTCAATCATCACCCTCATGATGATCAATCAGTGTGAAGGATCTTTGTCCTCATCAAAGTGGTATGCAAATATGTGCAATGGCACTATAGCTGAGTGCCCAACTCTAGTGGAAGAAGCTGAAGAGTTTCTCATGGACAACGAAGAACATCGACGGATTCTTGTCGACACAAACACTATATCTTATGATGATCTCAAGAAAAATAATCCAGCTTGTGGGAAAAACTGTCAAGGCGGAAAGAGTTATAACGTTGCTGGTAGGCCATGCCTTACAATTTATTACTGCCACTAGTAGTTTGGCTTGTATGCAATGATGGAATGCATGCTAGTTGGTTATATATGAAGTGACTGTTGTGTTTGTTTCGTGATATAAGAAATGAAATTAAGTTCTCACCTTTATTAAGCTGTTTGCCATATACATGCTACCAACTACCTGTAATATATTATATGTTCGATCGTGAGAATAATTTAAAGTTTGTACTTTGGACCTTCTCCTTTCCTCCACCATTGCCAACGCTGTGTAGGGGCGGATAATGACATGCCACCGCATACTGCCGTTTTCATAGACGTGCAATTATGCAACATTCCATGTGATGCTCTACACAGGGCCGGCCAGGGGGTGCGGCCGACGCCCAATTTTTTGGGGGCCTATTTTATTTATTTATTGTTAGTGTAGTTTTGTGTCTGTAACTTGTCTTGTTTAGTTGTATGTTAAACAGTCTTTCGTTATCGAGTCTGTACGTTCCGTCGTGTCTACCTAGTCGGATATCCTCCTATCCTACTTGGTATGACAATTTGTCTTTGTATGTGTTTCTTAACCTAATGCTAGTGTGCATTAGGTTTAGAGGTTGTGTAATCATTCTATTCTGTTCATGCCTTAGAATATATTCTGTCCTTATTTGGTTTTGATGAAAACACTTGTGTTTTCACCAACAATCACATGCACGAAAACCCTTGGTGATTTCGTCAGACATATGGGACGAAATCACTCATGATTTCATCCAAAGGGTTTTCGTTGATGGGTCAGTATATATACCAAGCATGTTTCACAGTTTAGGTCTATTAGAGCATAGAGAGAAACTGAGAGTTTATCGTCAAGCATTGTGTGTATGTGTTTGTAGTTTGTTCTCATCCTGTTAATCTAAGTAAATCTTTGATTATCTGTTCGTGTTACACCTTTTTACATTGTTTGGTTTGCACCGTTACGGGGATTCCGCACCCATTATAGTGTTTGTGATAAACAAGGACAGGTTACGTATCGGATCCTCCGAGAAAAACGGACCTACAAGTGGTATCAGAGCATTGGCTCGATTCCTTGTTTAAACCAAGTCGATTTTCTTGTGTTTTGATAGATTTTAAAAGGGTTTTTCAGTTTACATTCTTGTTTAAAAAATTATATTTCTGGAAAAGCTTTTCTTCAAAACCTTGAAAATCTTTGTATTTTGCTATTAGTTTATATAAAACCACTGTTAAAACACATGCTTACATGTTAGTATTTGGTTTTTACTAAACTTTTGTGCAAAAATCGTTTTCGGAAAATTTGTCCGGTGAAAACTTGACCAGAATATTCATCAAGATCATCAGATCTTCAAAGTGTTCTTCATTGTTATTCATAATTTCTGGGATTTTAAGATAGAATTTGCTTTGGTTGATGTGATAAATTATTGAAGTTTATTATAATATATTTGTTTGAAAAACTTGACATAAACCATCATGAGTATTCGGTGAAAAGCTGATAAGATAAGGTGGTACTGTGACTTGTTTGAAAAAGAAGGATTGGGTCAGAAGATAAGAGATAAGGATTTGAAAATATCTCATTTGTCTTGTCTGGTTATAATTGTCAAACGAAATCACCTGATATCACTCAGTTGGGCTTGGCGAAATCACCTGTGGATGAAAACCCATGCTCCACGAAATCACCTATCTTCATCTCTCCAGCCGAAATCACCTATAACTTGGCCGAAATCACTCACCTCAAGTTGCTGGATGAAATCATCTTCACTCCAGCCGAAATCACTCACCTTCCACTCTGAGCCGAAAACACCTTGTGGACGAAAACAAGGTGGATGAAAACTGAACTCAACGAAATCCCATTCATCACACTTTTCTGATTTCGTCCAACATCAACAACGAAATCACCAACATAGTGTCCTGCCACCCGTGACATTTAATTCAGTTTCGTCAACATTTGGGCTTCACATACAAGTGGGCTTCACATTTCATTGGGCCTCACCTTGTTTCGTCATTTATCAACAAACATAAATCTGTTTCGTCACAATTCAAATTAATTCAATATAAATTGTTGTTGAATTATTTTAAAATCATTTCAAAGTGTATTGGGCTTCAAATTGAATTGGGCTTCAACAAAACTGTTTCGTCGACAACAAGAATACAAATCAGTTTCATCACTCACTCAATTCGGTTTCGTCATTCACAAACAAACAAAACTGTTTCGTCGCACACAATCAGTTTCGTCGCACCAGTTATCATAACCTGTTTCGTCGCACACAAGGATTCATTTGTTTCGTCGCATAACCATAAATAATCTGTTTCGTCGACATTATTGAGTATTTGTGTTTCGTCGCCAAATATCATCACATCAGTTTCGTCGCCAAATAAACGAATTCCTGCTCCTCAAAATACCGAAATGTATTATGGAGGAGGTTTTATCCCATTAGCTAGTTCCAGTTCAGCTTAGCAACCAAAGTTACAAACGGCGTTTGTATCAAATACAAACTCTTTTCCGTTTCCACAATCAGCTCCACCTCCGGTCTTCGATCCAAGTGCCTATTTTCCTAAACCTACTGTCGATTGTGGTCCGGCCATACAGTTGGGAAACAGTGATAAAACAAGAACTGCGTTTTATGCTGAAATTGTCAAGAATGTCAGCGATGGTGAATCTTCAGGAAGTTATCACCGTGCACAAACTCGCCCAAACCAAATTTTGTAGAAAGAGCCCCTTCTGAATAAGGTCATCAACAACGCTGTCCTGTTTCACCCAAAAATGACAAACGTACGATTAAAGAACAAGAAACAAAACAACGACGTCAAAATGTGAAAGTGATCGAAAAGGCTTTAAAACCAGAAACTGTTAAAAGGAAACCAATTTTGTCGCAATCGTTAAAACCGGAGATTTCTAAATCTGTAAATGATATACAATCCGGTAAACAAAAACAGTATTGGAAACCTAAAACGGGTGAAGGTTCAGGGGGAGGCGTGAAATTTCCAAATCATCAAGAGATTGAAATTACATTTCTTGATTCTCAGGGGCAACCCAAGTCTATGAAGGCTTGGGTCCCCCTCTCCAACTAATCTTTGAGTGAGTGTGCAGGATGTTCCAGGAGGAACTTTCGATAATCATAGGATTATTGATAGTGGAATGTTCATGCACAAGACCGGCGACAAAAGAAATTGTTGCCTTTGATGGAGAGAAAAAGGAAAGAAGACAGAATTGTCTGTCGAAAGAGATTAAAAGCTTCGACAAAATGGAAATCATTCCAAAGTTTGATTGTTAAAGGCTTTAATCGGGTCACCAGGATAGATTCAATCAAAATGTACGCACCTGTAGCACGTCTGAAGATTCATAATCCACAAGATGAACGTGCAGTGTACATTTCTTCGCGGTGAAATTGAAGAAAATGTGTTTGTTGAACAAACCAACCAGGTGTGCGGATGCCTTGGCGTGGATTGAACAACCGCACACTACTTCTCAAGAGAAAGACAAAGACCTTCGCTGGTGCAATGTGGAAGACCAGCCGGACCCAAAGGTTTCTGATCTTGTTGCTGTGAAGAGATTTCTAAGTAGCCACAAAATCGACTTTGAAATCCACACCGGGTGGATATCCAGTTTGGGAGAGCGCTCAGATTTCTTGCAATGAATGAAGCAGTTGCAGGATACGGTTTTAAATTTCTAATCTCTCCTATACTTGTCGATATTTTAGCTGCTTTATGAATTATTATCATCTCGTACAGCACTCTTTGACCTGACACGTTGAACTCGAATATCACCTCACACGTGATTGTTTCACTATGAAACTCGTCAATGTTGTCATGGTCCGCACCGCTTACCGACATGCCAACTGATTTTTCCAAAATTCGAAAAATCATTTCTGATTCAAAATTAATTTTGGTAAACGGCATTGAGGTAAAACATGAGTTAACCGACATCGGGAAATCGTTTTTGTAAATATCTTTGTGTCTTTTAAATTTTATCTTAGTTTGTTGATTTTAGGGGGAGTAAATCCAAATTTGAAAAATTCAAAAACAGTGAAAAATTTCAAAACGCAAAAACAATAGAAAAACAAAAATGAGTTTCCTGGCGAGCAAAAGAGAATATGATAGTACTTCAGTGGTCTGTCTAAACCTCTTCATACTGAATGCAAATTGAGAAATGATAAGCAGCTCTACTAAAGATGTATTGGTAGGCTCACAATCAGACTAAAATATGCAGGGTGATATAAACCTTAATCGACTGAAGACCAGGTGGGAACCGCACATTGGCATATGGTCTTAGTACTGAAATTATCATCTGGGTATCATGTGGCACATGGTCTTAGTACTGAAATTATCATCTGGGTATCATGTGGGCATAGGCTCACAATCGGTCTTTATGCTGTCTTATCATCTGGGTATCATGGTTGTATCTTTTACCGAAAGATAACGGAGACGAAGTCTAAGATCTTCCATGATACTATACATACGTGTACATATTGCATTTGACCTCAATAAGTGATCAATAATCATATGTCCAAACAAAATAAGTGATAATTTATCACAGATTCTTTGCGGGAGTCAAGTTCGTCTATCTGCTGTACGAAAGTACTGACCTGTTCACGGACTTGCTCCTGTGCCCTTCATGCATATGAAAATCAAGTTCCTCATCAATAAGTGATTTTATCACATAGGGCTTGTTTTCAATCAAAATAAGTGAGTTTCTCACATCTTTTTATACGGCAAAACAGATGATAAATGGTATACTCACAGGTAAGATGAACTCTCGTGCATACCTTGATACAGGAATGTGTCGTGATGTGGATGAACACCGGTCGGTAAGTATAAATCATACCTTAACGTATCCCCTCGCCATGATTACATCTGATAAGTTGAGCTTAAGTGGACAACAATACCGATAATTATTATAGGATGCTTATCTAATTGTTAACTATAAAAACAAAAAGAGCGTTTCGGCATGACCGTACACTGATATGATTCTCTTACCCTCGAAACACGCAAAAAGAATGTCTGTAAATATTTGTTTACTGCTTTCGTTTCTGCATCTTTATATATATTTATTTATTGCTTTCCGTCTTTACATTTGAAATATGAAAAATTCCAAAAAGATTTTAGGTGTGTTTTAATATAAACTTTATAAAAGCCAAAAAGATTTTGCTTCTAGTTTATTTTTGATTGACCGATGTTGGAACTCGAGTCTATCCTACCCAAAATCCTGATTGTAAGCCGGAAAACAATTGCATCTTCATAAATTGTCGAAGTTAACATGTTTTGAAAGTTAAAAGGTTAAAATTGATCAATTTTCTAAACTTTTAAACAGTTGTCGGTCGGTGTTTAAATGTGATTTGATCTCATATGTGTCTTTTGTTTAATTTGTCTAAATTCCAAGCGCTTGTTCTCATTACGTGTTTAGCTTTCTTGTATGTGCAGATGCGACATCAGAATCAGCTAAAGATGAAGAGAACGTGTCAGATGACGAGCCGTAAAGTAAAGACACGACGTTGATGCAATCAGAAGATCAAGATGATCGGGTTGCAGTTGATCACTCATCAACACCACAAGGATCTAAAGTATTGAAGTTCAAAAGATTCACGAGCATCATTCAAGGGGGAGTTTGTTGATACACTCCCTGATTGTTTCACGTAAGACTTTGAAGATCCTCCGACACAAAAGACATGGAAGAGGAACCATCACGAGTAGCGTCCAAGGGGGAGTTTGTTGGTACACTTTATGTGGACGCGACTCGGTTCGGTTCGACTTGGTTCGGTTCGACTCCACTCGGTTCGAATTGGTTAGGTCCGGCTCATGTCCGACGTCACGACATTCCTCCGTCATACGCTCCAGAGTTCGACACGCGAAGCACGAAGCGCCGCGAGCCGTTTCCCGCCGCCACATCATCATGACATCATCATGATGATGTCTTGATGATGTCACAAGATTGACTAATTCTTACAACATGAATTTGAGAATTCATGTGAACGTGAACGTGCGTGTTATTTGTTGGGCTTATTGTTTTGGGCTTATTACAATGTGACGAAGACTTATGTGTTGGGCTGCTACAACAAGTGACGAAGACCAAGTCCCAAGCCCAGGCCTCTCAAAGTGATGAAATCACTTTGATTTCGTCAAAGACAAATGTGATTTCGTCGTGATGTCTGATTTCGTCAATCAGATTTCGTTGGATCTTGTTTTCGTCGTTCTTGTTGTTAGTATAAATACCCAGACACAGAACAGAATATAGACAAGTCTGAATAGATTTGCGAGCGAACACATTGTAACACACACACTGAGAGTTTACAGAGACCATTTGTAAACACCGTATTGTAACCGTTTTCTAGCATTAATACATTGAGTGTTAATCGTTGAATATTGTGTCTTACGTGTTCGTAACTTGGTTTAACTTACCCGTTTGGATTCCGCACTTTCGGGTTTGTCGGAAAACAGGGAATAGAGGTTACTCGATCCTCCGGGTGGACCTACAATTGGTATCAGAGCATTGGCTCAATTCCTTATTTAAACCAAGTCGATTTTCTTGTGTTTCGATAGATTTTAAAAGGGTTTTTCAGTTTACATTCTTGTTTAAAAAATTATATTTCTGGAAAAGCTTTTCTTCAAAACGTTGAAAATCTTTGTATTTTGCTATTAGTTTGTATAAAACCACTGTTAAAACACATGCTTACATGTTAGTATTTGGTTTTTACTAAACTTTTGTGCAAAAATCGTTTTCGGAAAATTTTTCCGGTGAAAACTTGACCAGAATATTCATCAAGATCATCAGATCTTCAAAGTGTTCTTCATTGTTATTCATAATTTCTGGGATTTTAAGATAGAATTTGCTTTGGTTGATGTGATAAATTATTGAAGTTTATTATAATATATTTGTTTGAAAAACTTGACACAAACCATCATGAGTATTCGGTGAGAAAGCTGATAAGATAAGGTGGTACTGTGACTTGTTTGAAAAAGAAGGATTGGGTCAGAAGATAAGAGATAAGGATTTGAAAATATCTCATTTGTCTTGTCTGGTTATAATTGTCAAACGAAATCACCTGATATCACTCAGTTGGGCTTGGTGAAATCACCTGTGGATGAAAACCCATGCTCCACGAAATCACCTATCTTCATCTCTCTAGCCGAAATCACCTATAACTTGGCCGAAATCACTCACCTCAAGTTGCTGGACGAAATCATCTTCACTCCAGCCGAAATCACTCACCTTCCACTCTGAGCCGAAAACACCTTGTGGACGAAAACAAGGTGGATGAAAACTGAACTCAACGAAATCCCATTCATCACACTTTTCTGATTTCGTCCAACATCAACAACGAAATCACCAACATAGTGTCTTGCCACCCGTGACATTTAATTCAGTTTCGTCAACATTTGGGCTTCACATACAAGTGGGCTTCACATTTCATTGGGCCTCACCTTGTTTCGTCATTTATCAACAAACAGAAATCTGTTTCGTCACAATTCAAATTAATTCAATATAAATTGTTGTTGAATTATTTTAAAATCATTTCAAAGTGTATTGGGCTTCAAATTAAATTGGGCTTCAACAAAACTGTTTCGTCGACAACAAGAATACAAATCAGTTTCGTCACTCACTCAATTCGGTTTCGTCATTTACAAACAAACAAAACTGTTTCGTCGCACACAATCAGTTTCGTCGCACCAGTTATCATAACCTGTTTCGTCGCACACAAGGATTCATTTGTTTCGTCGCATAACCATAAATAATCTGTTTCGTCGACATTATTGAGTATTTGTGTTTCGTCGCCAAATATCATCACATCAGTTTCGTCGCCAAATAAACGAATTCCTGCTCCTCAAAATACCGAAATGTATTATGGAGGAGGTTTTATCCCGTTAGCTAGTTCCAGTTCAGCTCAGCAACCAAAGTTACAAACGGCGTTTGTATCAAATACAAACTCTTTTCCGTTTCCACAATCAGCTCCACATCCGGTCTTCGATCCAAGTGCCTATTTTCCTAAACCTACTGTCGATTGTGGTCCGGCCATACAGTTGGGAAACAGTGATCAAACAAGAACTGCGTTTTATGTTGAAATTGTCAAGAATGTCAGCGATGGTGAATCTTTAGGAAGTTATTACAGTTCAGAATCGGACGTCAAGGAGGGAATGGATTCTAAAGCTGATAATTTGTCGAATGATGCTAACGAGAAATCTGACTTGATCAAGAAAGCTGATGCTACATCAGAAGAAATGGAGAAGATTCTCACTGAAGATGGATCTATCTCTTCGCAGACTGCCTTTATGGCTAATGTCACAGCTTCTACAAGTCAGGTAAAATCTGAAGCTCCTAGCATATGTAGTGATTTTGCTGATATGAAACATAAATGTGCTGAATTGAAACGTGAATCTGAAACGCTTCATAGTCACAATTAGAGTTTGGTTATTGAACTGTCAAAGTGCAAAGAGGCAAATATGGCTCTGGTTAGAAACGAAAAAGATTTTAAATCTGTAATTGAAACCTTAAAGAAAAGTGTTTTCGAAGTGACAAAAACTGTTTATCAAAAACATGTTAGTATTAACGATTATATTAATATTGTTGAGGAAACCAAAAAGGAATTAGCCATTGCCAAATGCGAGCATGATGCAATCAAGCAAAAGTTGGAGAGTTATTCTAACTCCCGATTTGTGCTCGATCACATTATTGACGTTCAACAACTGAAGGGAAATGTGAGTGGTGTTGGGTATAAGAAGTGTCCGCCCCCTTTGAGACAAAATTATACCCGCATGCCTGATGAAGAGGAAATGCCATGTTTTGAGCCAACTGTACCTCTTGATTATGGGGAAGTTACAACTGGCTTAGGGTTCAAAACGGATAATTCATTGGAGGGCTCATCTGATCGGAAAGAAAAGTCATCATGTGCTTCAAATCAAAGTCCTCTAACCATTGAGGACTATGATTCGTCCGATTATGAACCAGATGTGAGTGATGAGGATAAATCTCTTGAGAAGAACAAAGGAGTAGAAGTGCCTTTTGAGAATCACATTCTGTGTGATCCTCCCACTCCTGCTGTGCAATCAAATGGTGCTAAACAAGAGATATATCCTATCACTGAGACAGTGTCTACTGTTAAAAGTGATAACGTGTTGTACACTTTAGTCGGTGATGACAAAATTTATTCAAACACAGCTTTTCCAATTAAAAACGTCAATCAATCCTTGATTGATAAAGTGTTTGAAGATACTACCAGTAAGTTTTTGGAAAAGGGGATCCCGAGAGTTTCAGTAACTCAGTGTGATCCGATTCCAAAAGCTGAAGTTAGAAGAAAATTTGGAAATCAAAAATCACCGACAAAGCAACAACCTGTCGCTGTTAAAGGTAAACAACAACAACAACGAGCTCCAAAGCCTAAGGCTAAGGTTGAATCAAAAGGAGCTCGTTACAAGAAGAAGGCAAAAGACGTTAAATTTGTGGCCTCCAAAGGTACTGATAAAGTGGAGACTTTTGAAAATAAGTCAAAGACCGATTTTGTTCAAAAAGTCAACATTTTGAAACGTAATAGTGATAACAATTACACCCAACACACAAACGGGTGTGAAGCTAGTATCTCTGGGTCTACAACTTCTACGTCAGGTTATCGATCAGATTCTCCTAAGTTTGTTGAAAGGATAACTTGTTTCAAATGTGGGAAGTTTGGGCACATCATTAAAGACTGCACAAACTCGCCCAAACCAAATTTTGTAGAAAGAGCCCCTTCTGAACAAGGTCATCAACAACGCTGTCCTGTTTCACCCAAAAATGACAAACGTACGATTAAAGAACAAGAAACAAAACAACGACGTCAAAATGTGAAAGTGATCGAAAAGGCTTTAAAACCAGAAACTGTTAAAAGGAAACCAATTTTGTCGCAACCGTTAAAATCGGAGATTTCTAAATCTGTAAATGATATACAATCCGGTAAACGAAAACAGTATTGGAAACCTAAAACGGGTGAAGGTTCAGGGGGAGGCGTGAAATTTCCAAATCATCAAGAGATTGAAATTACATTTCTTGATTCTCAGGGGCAACCCAAGTCTATGAAGGCTTGGGTCCCCCTCTCCAACTAATCTCTGAGTGAGTGTGCAGGATGTTCCAGGAGGAACTTTCGATAATCATAGGATTATTGATAGTGGAATGTACATGCACAAGACCGGCGACAAAATAAATTGTTGCCTTTGATGGAGAGAAAAAGGGAAGAAGACAGAATTGTCTGTCGAAAGAGATTGAAAGCTTCGACAAAATGGAAATCATTCCAAAGTTTGATTGTTAAAGGCTTTAATCGGGTCACCAGGATAGATTCAATCAAAATGTACGCACCTGTAGCACGTCTGAAGATTCATAATCCACAAGATGAACGTGCAGTGTACATTTCTTCGCGGTGAAATTGAAGAAAATGTGTTTGTTGAACAAACCAACCAGGTGTGCGGATGCCTTGGCGTGGATTGAACAACCGCACACTACTTCTCAAGAGAAAGACAAAGACCTTCGCTGGTGCAATGTGGAAGACCAGCCGGACCCAATGGTTTCTGATCTTGTTGCTGTGAAGAGATTTCTAAGTAGCCACAAAATCGACTTTGAAATCCACACCGGGTGGATATCCAGTTTGGGAGAGCGCTCAGATTTCTTGCAATGAATGAAGCAGTTGCAGGATACGGTTTTAAATTTCTAATCTCTCCTATACTTGTCGATATTTTAGCTGCTTTATGAATTATTATCATCTCGTACAGCACTCTTTGACCTGACACGTTGAACTCGAATATCACCTCACACGTGATTGTTTCACTATGAAACTCGTCAATGTTGTCATGGTCCGCACCGCTTACCGACATGCCAACTGATTTTTCCAAAATTCGAAAAATCATTTCTGATTCAAAATTAATTTTGGTAAACGGCATTGAGGTAAAACATGAGTTAACCGACATCGGGAAATCGTTTTTGTAAATATCTTTGTGTCTTTTAAATTTTATCTTAGTTTGTTGATTTTAGGGGGAGTAAAACCAAATTTGAAAAATTCAAAAACAGTGAAAAATTTCAAAACGCAAAAACAATAGAAAAACAAAAATGAGTTTCCTGGCGAGCAAAAGAGAATATGATAGTATATAGGGAATAACCTTTCGAGGTTATACCTTATGGTCACGACGTTTAGTTAGTTGTATGATAGGTAGTTTATATGCCTTAGGTAAATTACCAAAATACCCCTTTGATGCCAAAATTCATTTTAAAAATATTTAACATAACCTATGACCTCTAAACTGATTTATCAACAATATTAAACATGTTAAGGCATATTTTACTTGTCATAGGACTAGTTAGGCGGTCCGAACGCGTTTCACGCGAACGACGCGTTAAAGTAGCATAAGCTACCTAAACGGGTCGTAATGGGTCGTAAGCACTTATGTTAGGTTTCATTTAGTATGTAGGCTTTGTTAAACCATATTACACGAGTCTCCATACTCGTTTGGTTTACGAACCCTCATTCTATCCGATCCTCCGATATTAGGTCCGGTTTATTAACATAGTTACCTATATTAGGTGCCGTTTGATTCCGTGATCTCTAGCATTGCTTGGTGGTTATCTTAGGACTTCTGAGCAATCTCAAGTGAGTACATAGACCCCTCTTTTACTGTTTTCCAAACTGTTTTGGGGTGGAACACATGTGCCTACTTGTTACTTTCATGCTTTCCTGTTTTCACATCATATACCTGCTATGTTCGTTAGTACATTATAGTACATGATTTCATTACATTACATGATATGTATGCCCATTGTGTGCGTACTTAGTACATCGTTTTACATTACATGCTATGTATGCCCATTGTGTGCGTACTTAGTACATCGTTCTACATTACATTTCATGCTATGTATGTCCATTGTGTGCATACTTAGTACATTGTTTTACATTGCATTTCTGTTGCATATGCTCATCCAGCATATGAACACATTATACTACATTTTGAACCGTTGTAACTATTTGACTATGTGAACCGTCGTAACCATTTGATTATATGAACCGTTTGTAACTGTTGAACCATGTGAATCATCTGTAACTGTTGAACCGTGTGAACCATTTGTATCTGTTGACCTGATTTACATTTGACAATAGACATTTGACTATACATAAACATTTCTACAATTGTTAAACATTACATCTTGGTGGTTTGGTTTGAGTAAGTGATTTAAGTAACGATGCGTGTGTAATATGATACAAGCATGGTGGATACGCCGCTGGTACTTCCTATATATAAGTGTCTGTATGGTATTACATATCGTAGCGTTATTTGAACCATTTCAATTTGAAACATATAACATTTTATACAAATAACATACTTTTCACAAGACATTGTTTTACAAACAACTTATCTTATACAAACCTATTTTACATGGTTATTCATTTAACCATACATTATTCTCTTATTTACACATATCATCTGATCTTATCGTTTTTCAAATGATTTACAAGACAAAGCAAATTACAAGGTTCATGACTAAACATCTTTCTCAAACATAAGTCATGAATTCTGTTTTCACAAAACCTATGTATCTCACAGGCATTTTTATGCTGACGTACCTATTTTCACATGTGTTTTCAGGAGATGATGCATAGGACTTATCAAGACATACTTAGGCGGACCTGTGCCTTAGTGACTTAAAACGAGACAAGAACTAGTTAATTTATGTTATGTACTCTTTTTTTCTTGTTTAAAACAATGTAAACTCTCATGTTTGATTAATAAAAACGAAACTTCAATTGCAATGGATTTGAAACAATTAATTCTGTTACAACACTCCCCGACGTTTCCGCCACGTTTTGTATGTTCTACGTGGTCGGGGTGTAACATCTAAACCTCTTCAAACTGAAATGCAAATTGAGAAATGATAAGCAGCTCTACTAAAGATGTATCGGTAGGCTCACAATCAGACTAAAATGTGCAGGGTGATATAAACCTTAATCGACTGAAGACCAGGTGGGAACCGCACATTGGCATATGGTCTTAGTACCGAAATTTCGTTTGATTGATTGCCGAGGTTCTGAGATATTCGGTCTTTATGCTGTCTTATCATCTGGGTATCATGGTTGTATCTTTTACCGAAAGATAACGGAGACGAAGTCTAAGATCTTCTATGATACTATACATACGTGTACATATTGCATTCGACCTCAATAAGTGATCAACAATCACATGTCCAAACAAAATAAGTGATAATTTATCACAGATTCTTTGCGGGAGTCAAGTTCGTCTCTCTGCTGTACGAAAGTACTGACCTGTTCACGGACTTGCTCCTGTGCCCTTCATGCATATGAAAATCAAGTTCCTCATCAATAAGTGATTTTATCACATAGGGCTTGTTTTCAATCAAAATAAGTGAGTTTCTCACATCTTTTTATACGGCAAAACAGATGATAAATGGTATACTCACAGGTAAGATGAACTCTCGTGCATACCTTGATACGGGAATGTGTCGTGATATGGATGAACACCGGTCGGTAAGTATAAATCATACCTTAACGTATCCCCTCGCCATGATTACATCTGATAAGTTGAGCTTAAGTGGACAACAATACCGATAATTGTTATAGGATGCTTATCTAATTTTTAACTAAAAAAACAAAAAGAGCGTTTTGGCATGACCGTACACCGATATGATTCTCTTACCCTCGAAACACGCAAAAAGAATGTCTGTAAATATTTATTTACTGCTTTCGTTTCTGCATCTTTGTATATATTTATTTATTGCTTTCCGTCTTTACATTTGAAATATGAAAAATTCCAAAAAGATTTTAGGTGTGTTTTAATAAAAACTTTATAAAAGCCATAAAGATTTTGCTTCTAGTTTATTTTTGATTGACCGATGTTGGAACTCGAGTCTATCCTACCCAAAATCCTGATTGTAAGCCGGAAAACAATTGCATCTTCATAAATTGTCGAAGTTAACATGTTTTGAAAGTTAAAAGGTTAAAATTGATCAATTTTCTAAACTTTCAAACTGTTGTCGGTCGGTGTTTAAATGAGATTTGATCTCATATGTGTCTTTTGTTTAATTTGTCTAAATTCCAAGCGGTTGTTCTCATTACGTGTTTAGCTTTCTTGTATGTGCAGATGCGACATCAGAATCAGCTAAAGACGAAGAGAACGTGTCAGATGACAAGCCGTAAAGTAACGACACGACGTTGATGCAATCAGAAGATCAAGATGATCGGGTTGCAGTTGATCACTCATCAACACCACAAGGATCTAAAGTATTGAAGTTCAAAAGATTCACGAGCATCATTCAAGGGGGAGTTTGTTGATACACTCCCTGATTGTTTCACGTGAAGACTTTGAAGATCCTCCGATACAAAAGACATGGAAGACGAACCGTCACGAGTAGCGTCCAAGGGGGAGTTTGTTGGTACACTTTATGTGGACGCGACTTGGTTCGGTTCGACTCCACTCGGTTCGACTCGGTTAGGTCCGGCTCATGTCCGACGTCACGACATTCCTCCGTCGTGCGCTCCAGAGTTCGACACGCGAAGCACGAAGCGCCGCGAGCCGTTTCCCACCGCCACATCATCATGACATCATCATGATGATGTCATGATGATGTCACAAGATTGACTAATTCTTACAAAATGAATTTGAGAATTCATGTGAACGTGAACGTGCGTGTTATTTGTTGGGCTTATTGTTTTGGGCTTATTACAATGTGACGAAGACTTATGTGTTGGGCTGCTACAACAAGTGACGAAGACCAAGTCCCAAGCCCAGGCCTCTCAAAGTGACGAAATCACTTTGATTTCGTCAAAGGCAAATGTGATTTCGTCGTGATGTCTGATTTCGTCAATCAGATTTCGTCGGATCTTGTTTTCGTTGTTCATGTTGTTAGTATAAATACCCAGACACAGAACAGAATATAGACAAGTCTGAATAGATTTGCGAGCGAACACATTGTAACACACACACTGAGAGTTTACAGAGACCATTTGTAAACACCGTATTGTAACCGTTTTCTAGCATTAATACATTGAGTGTTAATCGTTGAATATTGTGTCTTACATGTTCGTAACTTGGTTTAACTTACCCGTTTGGATTCCGTACTTTCGGGTTTGTCGAAAAACAGGGAATAGAGGTTACTCGATCCTCCGGGTGGACCTACAATTGGTATCAGAGCATTGGCTCGATTCCTTGTTTAAACCATGTCAATTTTCTTGTGTTTTGATAGATTTTAAAAGGGTTTTTCAGTTTACATTCTTGTTTAAAAATTATATTTCTGGAAAAGCTTTTCTTCAAAACCTTGAAAATCTTTGTATTTTGCTATTAGTTTGTATAAAACCACTGTTAAAACACATGCTTACATGTTAGTATTTGGTTTTTACTAAACTTTTGTGCAAAAATCGTTTTCGGAAAATTTGTCCGGTGAAAACTTGACCAGAATATTCATCAAGATCATCAGATCTTCAAAGTGTTCTTCATTGTTATTCATAATTTCTGGGATTTTAAGATAGAATTTGCTTTGGTTGATGTGATAAATTATTGAAGTTTATTATAATATATTTGTTTGAAAAACTTGACACAAACCATCATGAGTATTCGGTGAGAAAGCTGATAAGATAAGGTGGTACTGTGACTTGTTTGAAAAAGAAGGATTGTGTCAGAAGATAAGAGATAAGGATTTGAAAATATCTCATTTGTCTTGTCTGGTTATAATTGTCAAACAAAATCAACTGATATCACTCAGTTGGGCTTGGCGAAATCACCTGTGGATGAAAACCCATGCTCCACGAAATCACCTATCTTCATCTCTCCAGCCGAAATCACCTATAACTTGGCCGAAATCACTCACCTCAAGTTGCTGGACGAAATCATCTTCACTCCAGCCGAAATCACTCACCTTCCACTCTGAGCCGAAAACACCTTGTGGACGAAAACAAGGTGGATGAAAACTGAACTCAACGAAATCCCATTCATCACACTTTTCTGATTTCGTCCAACATCAACAACGAAATCACCAACATAGTGTCCTGCCATCCGTGACATTTAATTCAGTTTCGTCAACATTTGGGCTTCACATACAAGTGGGCTTCACATTTCATTGGGCCTCACCTTGTTTCGTCATTTATCAACAAACAGAAATCTGTTTCGTCACAATTCAAATTAATTCAATATAAATTGTTGTTGAATTATTTTAAAATCATTTCAAAGTGTATTGGGCTTCAAATTAAATTGGGCTTCAACAAAACTGTTTCGTCGACAACAAGAATACAAATCAGTTTCGTCACTCACTCAATTCGGTTTCGTCATTTACAAACAAACAAAACTGTTTCGTCGCACACAATCAGTTTCGTCGCACCAGTTATCATAACCTGTTTCGTCGCACACAAAGATTCATTTGTTTCGTCGCATAACCATAAATAATCTGTTTCGTCGACATTATTGAGTATTTGTGTTTCGTCGCCAAATATCATCACATCAGTTTCGTCGCCAAATAAACGAATTCCTGCTCCTCAAAATACCGAAATGTATTATGGAGGAGGTTTTATCCCGTTAGCTAGTTCCAGTTCAGCTCAGCAACCAAAGTTACAAACGGCGTTTGTATCAAATACAAACTCTTTTCCGTTTCCACAATTGGCTCCACCTCCGGTCTTCGATCCAAGTGCCTATTTTCCTAAACCTACTGTCGATTGTGGTCCGGCCATACAGTTGGGAAACAGTGATCAAACAAGAACTGCGTTTTATGCTGAAATTGTCAAGAATGTCAGCGATGGTGAATCTTCAGGAAGTTATTACAGTTCAGAATCGGACGTCAAGGAGGGAATGGATTCTAAAGATGATAATTTGTCGAATGATGCTAACGAGAAATCTGACTTGATCAAGAAAGCTGATGCTACATCAGAAGAAATGGAGAAGATTCTCACTGAAGATGGATCTTTCTCTTCTCAGACTGCCTTTATGGCTAATGTCACAGCTTCTACAAGTCAGGTAAAATCTGAAACTCCTAGCATATGTAGTGATTGTGCTGATATGAAACATAAATGTGCTGAATTGAAACGTGAATCTGAAACGGTTCATAGTCACAATCAGAGTTTGGTTATTGAACTGTCAAAGTGCAAAGAGGCAAATATGGCTCTGGTTAGAAACGAAAAAGATTTTAAATCTGTAATTGAAACCTTAAAGAAAAGTGTTTCCGAAGTGACAAAAACTGTTTATCATAAACAAGTTAGTATTAATGATTATATTAATATTGTTGAGGAAACCAAAAAAGAATTAGCCATTGCCAAATGCGAGCATGATGCAATCAAGCAAAAGTTGGAGAGTTATTCTAACTCCCGATTTGTGCTCGATCACATTATTGACGTTCAACAACTGAAGGGAAATGTGAGTGGTGTTGGGTATAAGAAGTGTCCGCCCCCTTTGAGACAAAATTATACCCGCATGCCCGATGAAGAGGAAATGCCACGTTTTGAGCCAACTGTACCTCTTGATTATGGGGAAGTTACAACTGGCTTAGGGTTCAAAACGGACAATTCATCGGAGGGCTCATCTGATCGGAAAGAAAAGTCATCATGTGCTTCAAATCAAAGTCCTCTAACCATTGAGGACTATGATTCGTCCGATGATGAACCAGATGTGAGTGATGAGGATAAATCTCTTGAGAAGAACAAAGGAGTAGAAGTGCCTTTTGAGAATCACATTCTGTGTGATCCTCCTACTCCTGCTGTGCAATCAAATGGTGCTAAACAAGAGATAGATCCTATCACTGAGACAGTGTCTACTGTTAAAAGTGATAACGTGTTGTACACTTTAGTCGGTGATGACAAAATTTATTCAAACACAGCTTTTCCAATTAAAAACGTCAATCAATCCTTGATTGATAAAGTGTTTGAAGATACTACCAGTAAGTTTTTGGAAAAGGGGGTCCCGAGAGTTTCAGTAACTCGGTGTGATCCGATTCCAAAAGCTGAAGTTAGAAGAAAATTTGGAAATAAAAAATCACCGACAAAGCAACAACCTGTCGCTGTTAAGGGTAAACAACAACAACAACGAGCTCCAAAGCCTAAGGCTAAGGTTGAATCAAAAGGAGCTCGTTACAAGAAGAAGGCAAAATACGTTAAATTTGTGGCCTCTAAAGGTACTGATAAAGTGGAGACTTTTGAAAATAAGTCAAATACCGATTTTGTTCAAAAAGTCAACATTTTGAAACGTAATAGTGATAACAATTACACCCAACACACAAACGGGTGTGAAGCTAGTACCTCTGGGTCTACAACTTCTACGTCAGGTTGTCGATCAGATTCTCCTAAGTTTGTTGAAAGGAGAACTTGTTTCAAATGTGGGAAGTTTGGGCACATCATTAAAGACTGCACAAACTCGCCCAAACCAAATTTTGTAGAAAGAGCCCCTTCTGAACAAGGTCATTAACAACGCTGTCCTGTTTCACCCAAAAATGACAAACGTACGATTAAAGAACAAGAAACAAAACAACGACGTAAAAATGTGAAAGTGATCGAAAAGGCTTTAAAACCAGAAACTGTTAAAAGGAAACCAATTTTGTCGCAACCGTTAAAACCGGAGATTTCTAAATCTGTAAATGATATACAATCCGGTAAACGAAAACAGTATTGGAAACCTAAAACGGGTGAAGGTTCAGGGGGAGGCGTGAAATTTCCAAATCATCAAGAGATTGAAATTACATTTCTTGATTCTCAGGGGCAACCCAAGTCTATGAAGGCTTGGGTCCCCCTCTCCAACTAATCTCTGAGTGAGTGTGCAGGATGTTCCAGGAGGAACTTTCGATAATCATAGGATTATTGATAGTGGAATGTTCATGCACAAGACCGGCGACAAAAGAAATTGTTGCCTTTGATGGAGAGAAAAAGGGAAGAAGACAGAATTGTCTGTCGAAAGAGATTGAAAGCTTCGACAAAATGGAAATCATTCCAAAGTTTGATTGTTAAAGGCTTTAATCGGGTCACCAGGATAGATTCAATCAAAATGTACGCACCTGTAGCACGTCTGAAGATTCATAATCCACAAGATGAACGTGCAGTGTACATTTCTTCGCGGTGAAATTGAAGAAAATGTGTTTGTTGAACAAACCAACCAGGTGTGCGGATGCCTTGGCGTGGATTGAACAACCGCACACTACTTCTCAAGAGAAAGACAAAGACCTTCGCTGGTGCAATGTGGAAGACCAGCCGGACCCAAAGGTTTCTGATCTTGTTGCTGTGAAGAGATTTCTAAGTAGCTACAAAATCGACTTTGAAATCCACACCGGGTGGATATCCAGTTTGGGAGAGCGCTCAGATTTCTTGCAATGAATGAAGCAGTTGCATGATACGGTTTTAAATTTCTAATCTCTCCTATACTTGTCGATATTTTAGCTGCTTTATGAATTATTATAATCTCGTACAGCACTCTTTGACCTGACACGTTGAACTCGAATATCACCTCACACGTGATTGTTTCACTATGAAACTCGTCAATGTTGTCATGGTCCGCACCGCTTACCGACATGCCAACTGATTTTTCCAAAATTCGAAAAAATCATTTCTGATTCAAAATTAATTTTGGTAAACGGCATTGAGGTAAAACATGAGTTAACCGACATCGGGAAATCGTTTTTGTAAATATCTTTGTGTCTTTTAAATTTTATCTTAGTTTGTTGATTTTAGGGGGAGTAAATCCAAATTTGAAAAATTCAAAAACAGTGAAAAATTTCAAAACACAAAAACAATAGAAAAACAAAAATGAGTTTCCTGGTGAGCAAAAGAGAATATGATAGTACATCAGTGGTCTGTCTAAACCTCTTCAAACTGAAATGCAAATTGAGAAATGATAAGCAGCTCTACTAAAGATGTATCGGTAGGCTCACAATCAGACTAAAATGTGTAGGGTGATATAAACCTTAATCGACTGAAGACCAGGTGGGAACCGCACATTGGCATATGGTCTTAGTACCGAAATTTCGTTTGATTGATTGCCGAGGTTCTGAGATATTCGGTCTTTATGCTGTCTTATCATCTGGGTATCATGGTTGTATCTTTTACCGAAAGATAACGGAGACGAAGTATAAGATCTTCCATGATACTATACATACGTGTACATATTGCATTCGACCTCAATAAGTGATCAACAATCACATGCCCAAACAAAATAAGTGATAATTTATCACAGATTCTTTGTGGGAGTCAAGTTCGTCTCTCTGCTGTACGAAAGTACTGACCTGTTCACGGACTTGCTCCTGTGCCCTTCATGCATATGAAAATCAAGTTCCGCATCAATAAGTGATTTTATCACATAGGGCTTGTTTTCAATCAAAATAAGTGAGTTTCTCACATCTTTTTATAAGGCAAAACAGATGATAAATGGTATACTCACAGGTAAGATGAACTCTCGCGCATACCTTGATACAGGAATGTGTCGTGATGTGGATGAACACCGGTCGGTAAGTATAAATCATACCTTAAAGTATTCCCTCGCCATGATTACATCTGATAAGTTGAGCTTAAGTGGACAACAATACCGATAATTGTTATAGGATGCTTATCTAATTGTTAACTACAAAAACAAAAAGAGCGTTTTGGCATGACCGTACACTGATATGATTCTCTTACCCTCGAAACACGCAAAAAAAATGTCTGTAAATATTTGTTTACTGCTTTCGTTTCTGCATCTTTGTATATATTTATTTATTGCTTTCCGTCTTTACATTTGAAATATGAAAAATTCCAAAAAGATTTTAGGTGTGTTTTAATATAAACTTTATAAAAGCCAAAAAGATTTTGCTTCTAGTTTATTTTTGATTGACCGATGTTGTAACTCGAGTCTATCCTACCCAAAATCCTGATTGTAAGCCGGAAAACAATTGCATCTTCATAAATTGTCGAAGTTAACATGTTTTGAAAGTTAAAAGGTTAAAATTGATCAATTTTCTAAACTTTCAAACTGTTGTCGGTCGGTGTTTAAATGAGATTTGATCTCATATGTGTCTTTTGTTTAATTTGTCTAAATTCCAAGCGGTTGTTCTCATTACGTGTTTAGCTTTCTTGTATGTGCAGATGCGACATCAGAATCAGCTAAAGACGAAGAGAACGTGTCAGATGACAAGCCGTAAAGTAAAGACACGACGTTGATGCAATCAGAAGATCAAGATGATCGGGTTGCAGTTGATCACTCATCAACACCACAAGGATCTAAAGTATTGAAGTTCAAAAGATTCACGAGCATCATTCAAGGGGGAGTTTGTTGATACACTCCCTGATTGTTTCACGTGAAGACTTTGAAGATCCTCTGACACAAAAGACATGGAAGACGAACCATCACGAGTAGCGTCCAAGGGGGAGTTTGTTGGTACACTTTATGTGGACGCGACTCGGTTCGGTTCGACTCCACTCGGTTTGACTCGGTTAGGTCCGGCTCATGTCCGACGTCACGACATTCCTCCGTCGTGCGCTCCAGAGTTCGACACGCGAAGCACGAAACGCCGCGAGCCGTTTCCCGCCGCCACATCATCATGACATCATCATGATGATGTCACAAGATTGACTAATTCTTACAACATGAATTTGAGAATTCATGTGAACGTGAACGTGCGTGTTATTTGTTGGGCTTATTGTTTTGGGCTTATTACAATGTGACGAAGACTTATGTGTTGGGCTGCTACAACAAGTGACGAAGACCAAGTCCCAAGCCCAGGCCTCTCAAAGTGATGAAATCACTTTGATTTCGTCAAAGACAAATGTGATTTCGTCGTGATGTCTGATTTCGTCAATCAGATTTCGTCGGATCTTGTTTTCGTTGTTCATGTTGTTAGTATAAATACCCAGACACAGAACAGAATATAGACAAGTCTGAATAGATTTGCGAGCGAACACATTGTAACACACACACTGAGAGTTTACAGAGACCATTTGTAAACACCGTATTGTAACCGTTTTCTAGCATTCATACATTGAGTGTTAATCGTTGAATATTGTGTCTTACATGTTCGTAACTTGGTTTAACTTACCCGTTTGGATTCCACACTTTCGGGTTTGTCGAAAAACAGGTAATAGAGGTTACTCGATCCTCCGGGTGGACCTACAATTGGTATCAGAGCATTGGCTCGATTCCTTGTTTAAACCAAGTCAATTTTCTTGTGTTTTGATAGATTTTAAAAGGGTTTTTCAGTTTACATTCTTGTTTAAAAAATTATATTTCTGGAAAAGCTTTTCTTCAAAACCTTGAAAATCTTTGTATTTTGCTATTAGTTTGTATAAAACCACTGTTAAAACACATGCTTACATGTTAGTATTTGGTTTTTACTAAACTTTTGTGCAAAAATCGTTTTCGGAAAATTTGTCCGGTGAAAACTTGACCAGAATATTCATCAAGATCATCAGATCTTCAAAGTGTTCTTCATTGTTATTCATAATTTCTGGGATTTTAAGATAGAATTTGCTTTGGTTGATGTGATAAATTATTGAAGTTTATTATAATATATTTGTTTGAAAAACTTGACACAAACCATCATGAGTATTCGGTGAGAAAGCTGATAAGATAAGGTGGTACTGTGACTTGTTTGAAAAAGAAGGATTGTGTCAGAAGATAAGAGATAAGGATTTGAAAATATCTCATTTGTCTTGTCTGGTTATAATTGTCAAACAAAATCAACTGATATCACTCAGTTGGGCTTGGCGAAATCACCTGTGGATGAAAACCCATGCTCCACGAAATCACCTATCTTCATCTCTCCAGCCGAAATCACCTATAACTTGGCCGAAATCACTCACCTCAAGTTGCTGGACGAAATCATCTTCACTCCAGCCGAAATCACTCACCTTCCACTCTGAGCCGAAAACACCTTGTGGACGAAAACAAGGTGGATGAAAACTGAACTCAACGAAATCCCATTCATCACACTTTTCTGATTTCGTCCAACATCAACAACGAAATCACCAACATAGTGTCCTGCCACCCGTGACATTTAATTTAGTTTCGTCAACATTTGGGCTTCACATTTCATTGGGCCTCACCTTGTTTCGTCATTTATCAACAAACAGAAATCTGTTTCGTCACAATTCAAATTAATTCAATATAAATTGCTGTTGAATTATTTTAAAATCATTTCAAAGTGTATTGGGCTTCAAATTAAATTGGGCTTCAACAAAACTGTTTCATCGACAACAAGAATACAAATCAGTTTCGTCACTCACTCAATTCGGTTTCGTCATTTACAAACAAACAAAACTGTTTCGTCGCACACAATCAGTTTCGTCGCACCAGTTATCATAACCTGTTTCGTCGCACACAAAGATTCATTTGTTTCGTCGCATAACCATAAATAATCTGTTTCGTCGACATTATTGAGTATTTGTGTTTCGTCGCCAAATATCATCACATCAGTTTCGTCGCCAAATAAACGAATTCCTGCTCCTCAAAATACCGAAATGTATTATGGAGGAGGTTTTATCTCGTTAGCTAGTTCCAGTTCAGCTCAGCAACCAAAGTTACAAACGGCGTTTGTATCAAATACAAACTCTTTTCCGTTTCCACAATCAGCTCCACCTCCGGTCTTCGATCCAAGTGCCTATTTTCCTAAACCTACTGTCGATTGTGGTCCGGCCATACAGTTGGGAAACAGTGATCAAACAAGAACTGCATTTTATGCTGAAATTGTCAAGAATGTCAGCTATGGTGAATCTTCAGGAAGTTATTACAGTTCAGAATCGGACGTCAAGGAGGGAATGGATTCTAAAGCTGATAATTTGTCGAATGATGCTAACGAGAAATCTGACTTGATCAAGAAAGCTGATGCTACATCAGAAGAAATGGAGAAGATTCTCACTGAAGATGGATCTTTCTCTTCTCAGACTGCCTTTATGGCTAATGTCACAGCTTCTACTAGTCAGGTAAAATCTGAAACTCCTAGCATATGTAGTGATTGTGCTGATATGAAACATAAATGTGCTGAATTGAAACGTGAATCTGAAACGGTTCATAGTCACAATCAGAGTTTGGTTATTGAACTGTCAAAGTGCAAAGAGGCAAATATGGCTCTGGTTAGAAACGAAAAAGATTTTAAATCTGTAATTGAAACCTTAAAGAAAAGTGTTTCCGAAGTGACAAAAACTGTTTATCATAAACAAGTTAGTATTAACGATTATATTAATATTGTTGAGGAAACCAAAAAGGAATTAGCCATTGCCAAATGCGAGCATGATGCAATCAAGCAAAAGTTGGAGAGTTATTCTAACTCCCGATTTGTGCTCAATCACATTATTGACGTTCAACAACTGAAGGGAAATGTGAGTGGTGTTGGGTATAACAAGTGTCCGCCCCCTTTGAGACAAAATTATACCCGCATGCCCGATGAAGAGGAAATGCCACGTTTTGAGCCAACTGTACCTCTTGATTATGGGGAAGTTACAACTGGCTTAGGGTTCAAAACAGACAATTCATCGGAGGGCTCATCTGATCGGAAAGAAAAGTCATCATGTGCTTCAAATCAAAGTCCTCTAACCATTGAGGACTATGATTCGTCCGATGATGAACCAGATGTAAGTGATGAGGATAAATCTCTTGAGAAGAACAAAGGAGTAGAAGTACCTTTTGAGAATCACATTCTGTGTGATCCTCCTACTCCTGCTGTGCAATCAAATGGTGCTAAACAAGAGATAGATCCTATCACTGAGACAGTGTCTACTGTTAAAAGTGATAACGTGTTGTACACTTTAGTCGGTGATGACAAAATTTATTCAAACACAGCTTTTCCAATTAAAAACGTCAATCAATCCTTGATTGATAAAGTGTTTGAAGATACTACCAGTAAGTTTTTGGAAAAGGGGGTCCCGAGAGTTTCAGTAACTCAGTGTGATCCGATTCCAAAAACTGAAGTTAGAAGAAAATTTGGAAATAAAAAATCACCGACAAAGCAACAACCTGTCGCTGTTAAGGGTAAACAACAACAACAACGAGCTCCAAAGCCTAAGGCTAAGGTTGAATCAAAAGGAGCTCGTTACAAGAAGAAGGCAAAAGACGTTAAATTTGTGGCCTCCAAAGGTACTGATAAAGTGGAGACTTTTGAAAATAAGTCAAATACCGAGTTTGTTCAAAAAGTCAACATTTTGAAACGTAATAGTGATAACAATTACACCCAACACACAAACAGGTGTGAAGCTAGTACCTCTGGGTCTACAACTTCTACGTCAGGTTGTCGATCAGATTCTCCTAAGTTTGTTGAAAGGAGAACTTGTTTCAAATGTGGGAAGTTTGGGCACATCATTAAAGACTGCACAAACTCACCCAAACCAAATTTTGTAGAAAGAGCCCCTTCTGAACAAGGTCATTAACAACGCTGTCCTGTTTCACCCAAAAATGACAAACGTACGATTAAAGAACAAGAAACAAAACAACGACGTCAAAATGTGAAAGTGATCAAAAAGGCTTTAAAACCAGAAACTGTTAAAAGGAAACCAATTTTGTCGCAACCGTTAATACCGGAGATTTCTAAATCTGTAAATGATATAAAATCCGGTAAACGAAAACAGTATTGGAAACCTAAAACGGGTGAAGGTTCAGGGGGATGCGTGAAATTTCCAAATCATCAAGAGATTGAAATTACATTTCTTGATTCTCAAGGGCAACCCAAGTCTATGAAGGCTTGGGTCCCCCTCTCCAACTAATCTCTGAGTGAGTGTGCAGGATGTTCCAGGAGGAACTTTCGATAATCATAGGATTATTGATAGTGGAATGTTCATGCACAAGACCGGCGACAAAAGAAATTGTTGCCTTTGATGGAGAGAAAAAGGGAAGAAGACAGAATTGTCTGTCGAAAGAGATTGAAAGCTTCGATAAAATGGAAATCATTCCAAAGTTTGATTGTTAAAGGCTTTAATCGGGTCACCAGGATAGATTCAATCAAAATGTACGCACCTGTAGCACGTCTGAAGATTCATAATCCACAAGATGAACGTGCAGTGTACATTTCTTCGCGGTGAAATTGAAGAAAATGTGTTTGTTGAACAAACCAACCAGGTGTGCGGATGCCTTGGCGTGGATTGAACAACCGCACACTACTTCTCAAGAGAAAGACAAAGACCTTCGCTGGTGCAATGTGGAAGACCAGCCGGACCCAAAGGTTTCTGATCTTGTTGCTGTGAAGAGATTTCTAAGTAGCTACAAAATCGACTTTGAAATCCACACCGGGTGGATATCCAGTTTGGGAGAGCGCTCAGATTTCTTGCAATGAATGAAGCAGTTGCATGATACGGTTTTAAATTTCTAATCTCTCCTATACTTGTCGATATTTTAGCTGCTTTATGAATTATTATAATCTCGTACAGCACTCTTTGACCTGACACGTTGAACTCGAATATCACCTCACACGTGATTGTTTCACTATGAAACTCGTCAATGTTATCATGGTCCGCACCGCTTACCGACATGCCAACTGATTTTTCCAAAATTCGAAAAAATCATTTCTGATTCAAAATTAATTTTGGTAAACGGCATTGAGGTAAAACATGAGTTAACCGACATCGGGAAATCGTTTTTGTAAATATCTTTGTGTCTTTTAAATTTTATCTTAGTTTGTTGATTTTAGGGGGAGTAAATCCAAATTTGAAAAATTCAAAAACAGTGAAAAATTTCAAAACGCAAAAACAATAGAAAAACAAAAATGAGTTTCCTGGCGAGCAAAAGAGAATATGATAGTACATCAGTGGTCTGTCTAAACCTCTTCAAACTGAAATGCAAATTGAGAAATGATAAGCAGCTCTACTAAAGATGTATCGGTAGGCTCACAATCAGACTAAAATGTGTAGGGTGATATAAACCTTAATCGACTGAAGACCAGGTGGGAACCGCACATTGGCATATGGTCTTAGTACCGAAATTTCGTTTGATTGATTGCCGAGGTTCTGTGATATTCAGTGTTTATACTGTCTTATCATCTGGGTATCATGGTTGTATCTTTTACCAAAGATAACGGAGACGAAGTCTAAGATCTTCCATGATACTATACATACGTGTACATATTGCATTCGACCTCAATAAGTGATCAACAATCACATGTCCAAACAAAATAAGTGATAATTTATCACAGATTCTTTGCGGGAGTCAAGTTCGTCTCTCTGCTGTACGAAAGTACTGACCTGTTCACGGACTTGCTCCTGTGCCCTTCATGCATATGAAAATCAAGTTCCTCATCAATAAGTGATTTTATCACATAGGGCTTGTTTTCAATCAAAATAAGTGAGCTTCTCACATCTTTTTATACGTAAAAATAGATGATAAATGGTATATTCACAGGTAAGATGAACTCTCGTGCATACCTTGATACGGGAATGTGTCGTGATGTGGATGAACACCGGTCGGTAAGTATAAATCATACCTTAACGTATCCCCTCGCCATGATTACATCTGATAAGTTGAGCTTAAGTGGACAACAATACCGATAATTGTTATAGGATGCTTATCTAATTGTTAACTATAAAAACAAAAAGAGCGTTTTGGCATGACCGTACACTGATATGATTCTCTTACCCTCGAAACACGCAAAAAGAATGTCTGTAAATATTTGTTTACTGCTTTCGTTTCTGCATCTTTGTATATATTTATTTATTACTTTCCGTCTTTACATTTGAAATATGAAAAATTCCAAAAAGATTTTAGGTGTGTTTTAATATAAACTTTATAAAAGCCAAAAAGATTTTGCTTCTAGTTTATTTTTGATTGACCGATGTTGGAACTCGAGTCTATCCTACCCAAAATCCTGATTGTAAGCCGGAAAACAATTGCATCTTCATAAATTGTCGAAGTTAACATGTTTTGAAAGTTAAAAGGTTAAAATTGATCAATTTTCTAAACTTTCAAACTGTTGTCGGTCGGTGTTTAAATGAGATTTGTTCTCATATGTGTCTTTTGTTTAATTTGTCTAAATTCCAAGCGGTTGTTCTCATTACGTGTTTAGCTTTCTTGTATGTGCAGATGCGACATCAGAATCAGCTAAAGACGAAGAGAACGTGTCAGATGACAAGCCGTAAAGTAAAGACACGACGTTGATGCAATCAGAAGATCAAGATGATCGGGTTGCAGTTGATCACTCATCAACACCACAAGGATCTAAAGTATTGAAGTTCAAAAGATTCACGAGCATCATTCAAGGGGGAGTTTGTTGATACACTCCCTGATTGTTTCACGTGAAGACTTTGAAGACCCTCCGACACAAAAGACATGGAAGATGAACCATCACGAGTAGCGTCCAAGGGGGAGTTTGTTGGTACACTTTATGTGGACGCGACTCGGTTCGGTTCGACTTGGTTCGGTTCGACTCCACTCGGTTCGACTCGGTTAGGTCCGGCTCATGTCCGACGTCACGACATTCCTCCGTCGTGCGCTCCAGAGTTCGACACGCGAAGCACGAAACGCCGCGAGCCGTTTCCCGCCGCCACATCATCATGACATCATCATGATGATGTCATGATGATGTCACAAGATTGACTAATTCTTACAACATGAATTTGAGAATTCATGTGAACGTGAACGTGCGTGTTATTTGTTGGGCTTATTGTTTTGGGCTTATTACAATGTGAAGAAGACTTATGTGTTGGGCTGCTACAACAAGTGACGAAGACCAAGTCCCAAGCCCAGGCCTCTCAAAGTGACGAAATCACTTTGATTTCGTCAAAGACAAATGTGATTTCGTCGTGATGTCTGATTTCGTCAATCAGATTTCGTTGGATCTTGTTTTCGTTGTTCATGTTGTTAGTATAAATACCCAGACACAGAACAGAATATAGACAAGTCTGAATAGATTTGCGAGCGAACACATTGTAACACACACACTGAGAGTTTACAGAGACCATTTGTAAACACCGTATTGTAACCGTTTTCTAGCATTAATACATTGAGTGTTAATCGTTGAATATTGTGTCTTACACGTTCGTAACTTGGTTTAACTTACCCGTTTGGATTCCGCACTTTCGGGTTTGTCGAAAAACAGGGAATAGAGGTTACTCGATCCTCCGGGTGGACCTACACTTGGTATCAGAGCATTGGCTCGATTCCTTGTTTAAACCAAGTCAATTTTCTTGTGTTTTCATAGATTTTAAAAGGGTTTTTCAGTTTACATTCTTGTTTAAAAAATTATATTTCTGGAAAAGCTTTTCTTCAAAACCTTGAAAATCTTTGTATTTTGCTATTAGTTTGTATAAAACCACTGTTAAAACACATGCTTACATGTTAGTATTTGGTTTTTTCTAAACTTTTGTGCAAAAATCGTTTTCGGAAAATTTGTCCGGTGAAAACTTGACCAGAATATTCATCAAGATCATCAGATCTTCAAAGTGTTCTTCATTGTTATTCATAATTTCTGGGATTTTAAGATAGAATTTGCTTTGGTTGATGTGATAAATTATTGAAGTTTATTATAATATATTTGTTTGAAAAACTTGACACAAACCATCATGAGTATTCGGTGAGAAAGCTGATAAGATAAGGTGGTACTGTGACTTGTTTGAAAAAGAAGGATTGTGTCAGAAGATAAGAGATAAGGATTTGAAAATATCTCATTTGTCTTGTCCGGTTATAATTGTCAAACAAAATCAACTGATATCACTCAGTTGGGCTTGGCGAAATCACCTGTGGATGAAAACCCATGCTCCACGAAATCACCTATCTTCATCTCTCCAGCCGAAATCACCTATAACTTGGCCGAAATCACTCACCTCAAGTTGCTGGACGAAATCATCTTCACTCCAGCCGAAATCACTCACCTTCCACTCTGAGCCGAAAACACCTTGTGGACGAAAACAAGGTGGATGAAAACTGAACTCAACGAAATCCCATTCATCACACTTTTCTGATTTCGTCCAACATCAACAACGAAATCACCAACATAGTGTCCTGCCACACGTGACATTTAATTCAGTTTCGTCAACATTTGGGCTTCACATACAAGTGGGCTTCACATTTCATTGGGCCTCACCTTGTTTCGTCATTTATCAACAAACAGAAATCTGTTTCGTCACAATTCAAATTAATTCAATATAAATTGTTGTTGAATTATTTTAAAATCATTTCAAAGTGTATTGGGCTTCAAATTAAATTGGGCTTCAACAAAACTGTTTCATCGACAACAAGAATACAAATCAGTTTCGTCACTCACTCAATTCGGTTTCGTCATTTACAAACAAACAAAACTATTTCGTCGCACACAATCAGTTTCGTCGCACCAGTTATCATAACCTATTTCGTCGCACACAAAGATTCATTTGTTTCGTCGCATAACCATAAATAATCTGTTTCGTCGACATTATTGAGTATTTGTGTTTCGTCGCCAAATATCATCACATCAGTTTCGTCGCCAAATAAACGAATTCCTGCTCCTCAAAATACCGAAATGTATTATGGAGGAGGTTTTATCTCGTTAGCTAGTTCCAGTTCAGCTCAGCAACCAAAGTTACAAACGGCGTTTGTATCAAATACAAACTCTTTTCCGTTTCCACAATCAGCTCCACCTCCGGTCTTCGATCCAAGTGCCTATTTTCCTAAACCTACTGTCGATTGTGGTCCGGCCATACAGTTAGGAAACAGTGATCAAACAAGAACTGCGTTTTATGCTGAAATTGTCAAGAATGTCAGCGATGGTGAATCTTCAGGAAGTTATTACAGTTCAGAATCGGACGTCAAGGAGGGAATGGATTCTAAAGCTGATAATTTGTCGAATGATGCTAACGAGAAATCTGACTTGATCAAGAAAGCTGATGCTACATCAGAAGAAATGGAGAAGATTCTCACTGAAGATGGATCTTTCTCTTCTCAGACTGCCTTTATGGCTAATGTCACAGCTTCTACAAGTCAGGTAAAATCTGAAACTCCTAGCATATGTAGTGATTGTGCTGATATGAAACATAAATGTGCTGAATTGAAACGTGAATCTGAAACGGTTCATAGTCACAATCAGAGTTTGGTTATTGAACTGTCAAAGTGCAAAGAGGCAAATATGGCTCTGGTTAGAAACGAAAAAGATTTTAAATCTGTAATTGAAACCTTAAAGAAAAGTGTTTCCGAAGTGACAAAAACTGTTTATCATAAACAAGTTAGTATTAATGATTATATTAATATTGTTGAGGAAACCAAAAAGGAATTAGCCATTGCCAAATGCGAGCATGATGCAATCAAGCAAAAGTTGGAGAGTTATTCTAACTCCCGATTTGTGCTCGATCACATTATTGACGTTCAACAACTGAAGGGAAATGTGAGTGATGTTGGGTATAACAAGTGTCCGCCCCCTTTGAGACAAAATTATACCCGCATGCCCGATGAAGAGGAAATGCCACGTGTTGAGCCAACTGTACCTCTTGATTATGGGGAAGTTACAACTGGCTTAGGGTTTAAAACGGACAATTCATCGGAGGGCTCATCTGATCAGAAAGAAAAGTCATCATGTGCTTCAAATCAAAGTCCTCTAACCATTGAGGACTATGATTCGTCCGATGATGAACCAAATGTGAGTGATGAGGATAAATCTCTTGAGAAGAACAAAGGAGTAGAAGTGCCTTTTGAGAATCACATTCTGTGTGATCCTCCTACTCCTGCTGTGCAATCAAATGGTGCTAAACAAGAGATAGATCCTATCACTGAGACAGTGTCTACTGTTAAAAGTGATAACGTGTTGTACACTTTAGTCGGTGATGACAAAATTTATTCAAACACAGCTTTTCCAATTAAAAACGTCAATCAATCCTTGATTGATAAAGTGTTTGAAGATACTACCAGTAAGTTTTTGGAAAAGGGGATCCCGAGAGTTTCAGTAACTCAGTGTGATCCGATTCCAAAAGCTGAAGTTAGAAGAAAATTTGGAAATAAAAAATCACTGACAAAGCAACAACCTGTCGCTGTTAAGGGTAAACAACAACAACAACGAGCTCCAAAGCCTAAGGCTAAGGTTGAATCAAAAGGAGCTCGTTACAAGAAGAAGGCAAAAGACGTTAAATTTGTGGCCTCCAAAGGTACTGATAAAGTGGAGACTTTTGAAAATAAGTCAAATACCGATTTTGTTCAAAAAGTCAACATTTTGAAACGTAATAGTGATAACAATTACACCCAACACACAAACGGGTGTGAAGCTAGTACCTCTGGGTCTACAACTTCTACGTCAGGTTGTCGATCAGATTCTCCTAAGTTTGTTGAAAGGAGAACTTGTTTCAAATGTGGGAAGTTTGGGCACATCATTAAAGACTGCACAAACTCGCCCAAACCAAATTTTGTAGAAAGAGCCCCTTCTGAACAAGGTCATTAACAACGCTGTCCTGTTTCACCCAAAAATGACAAACGTACGATTAAAGAACAAGAAACAAAACAACGACGTCAAAATGTGAAAGTGATCGAAAAGGCTTTAAAACCAGAAACTGTTAAAAGGAAACCAATTTTGTCGCAACCGTTAAAACCGGAGATTTCTAAATCTGTAAATGATATACAATCCGGTAAACGAAAACAGTATTGGAAACCTAAAACGGGTGAAGGTTCAGGGGGAGGCGTGAAATTTCCAAATCATCAAGAGATTGAAATTACATTTCTTGATTCTCAGGGGCAACCCAAGTCTATGAAGGCTTGGGTCCCCCTCTCCAACTAATCTCTGAGTGAGTGTGCAGGATGTTCCAGGAGGAACTTTCGATAATCATAGGATTATTGATAGTGGAATGTTCATGCACAAGACCGGCGACAAAAGATATTGTTGCCTTTGATGGAGATAAAAAGGAAAGAAGACAGAATTGTCTGTCGAAAAAGATTGAAAGCTTCGACAAAATGGAAATCATTCCAAAGTTTGATTGTTAAAGGCTTTAATCGGGTCACCAGGATAGATTCAATCAAAATGTACGCACCTGTAGCACGTCTGAAGATTCATAATCCACAAGATGAACGTGCAGTGTACATTTCTTCGCGGTGAAATTGAAGAAAATGTGTTTGTTGAACAAACCAACCAGGTGTGCGGATGCCTTGGCATGGATTGAACAACCGCACACTACTTCTCAAGAGAAAGACAAAGACCTTCGCTGGTGCAATGTGGAAGACCAGCCGGACCCAAAGGTTTCTGATCTTGTTGCTGTGAAGAGATTTCTAAGTAGCTACAAAGTCGACTTTGAAATCCACACCGGGTGGATATCCAGTTTGGGAGAGCGCTCAGATTTCTTGCAATGAATGAAGCAGTTGCAGGATACGGTTTTAAATTTCTAATCTCTCCTATACTTGTCGATATTTTAGCTGCTTTATGAATTATTATCATCTCGTACAACACTCTTTGACCTGACACGTTGAACTCGAATATCACCTCACACGTGATTGTTTCACTATGAAACTCGTCAATGTTGTCATGGTCCGCACCGCTTACCGACATGCCAACTGATTTTTCCAAAATTCGAAAAATCATTTCTGATTCAAAATTAATTTTGGTAAACGGCATTGAGGTAAAACATGAGTTAACCGACATCGGGAAATCGTTTTTGTAAATATCTTTGTGTCTTTTAAATTTTATCTTAGTTTGTTGATTTTAGGGGGAGTAAATCCAAATTTGAAAAATTCAAAAACAGTGAAAAATTTCAAAACGCAAAAACAATAGAAAAACAAAAATGAGTTTCCTGGCGAGCAAAAGAGAATATGATAGTACATCAGTGGTCTGTCTAAACCTCTTCAAACTGAAATGCAAATTGAGAAATGATAAGCAGCTCTACTAAAGATGTATCGGTAGGCTCACAATCAGACTAAAATGTGTAGGGTGATATAAACCTTAATCGACTGAAGACCAGGTGGGAACCGCACATTGGTATATGGTCTTAGTACCGAAATTTCGTTTGATTGATTGCCGAGGTTCTGAGATATTCAGTGTTTATGCTGTCTTATCATCTGGGTATCATGGTTGTATCTTTTACCAAAGATAACGGAGACGAAGTCTAAGATCTTCCATGATACTATACATACGTGTACATATTGCATTCGACCTCAATAAGTGATCAACAATCACATGTCCAAACAAAATAAGTGATAATTTATCACAGATTCTTTGCGGGAGTCAAGTTCGTCTCTCTGCTGTACGAAAGTACTGACCTGTTCACGGACTTGCTCCTGTGCCCTTCATGCATATGAAAATCAAATTCCTCATCAATAAGTGATTTTATCACATAGGGATTGTTTTCAATCAAAATAAGTGAGCTTCTCACATCTTTTTATACGGCAAAATAGATGATAAATGGTATACTCACAGGTAAGATGAACTCTCGTGCATACCTTGATACGGGAATGTGTCGTGATGTGGATGAACACCGGTCGGTAAGTATAAATCATACCTTAACGTATCCCCTCGCCATGATTACATCTGATAAGTTGAGCTTAAGTGGACAACAATACCGATAATTGTTATAGGATGCTTATCTAATTGTTAACTATAAAAACAAAAAGAGCGTTTTGGCATGACCGTACACTGATATGATTCTCTTACCCTCGAAACACGCAAAAAAAATGTCTGTAAATATTTGTTTACTGCTTTCGTTTCTGCATCTTTGTATATATTTATTTATTACTTTCCGTCTTTACATTTGAAATATGAAAAATTCCAAAAAGATTTTAGGTGTGTTTTATTATAAACTTTATAAAAGCCAAAAAGATTTTGCTTCTAGTTTATTTTTGATTGACCGATGTTGGAACTCGAGTCTATCCTACCCAAAATCCTGATTGTAAGCCGGAAAACAATTGCATCTTCATAAATTGTCGAAGTTAACATGTTTTGAAAGTTAAAAGGTTAAAATTGATCAATTTTCTAAACTTTCAAACTGTTGTCGGTCGGTGTTTAAATGAGATTTGATCTCATATGTGTCTTTTGTTTAATTTGTCTAAATTCCAAGCGGTTGTTCTCATTACGTGTTTAGCTTTCTTGTAAGTGCAGATGCGACATCAGAATCAGCTAAAGACGAAGAGAACGTGTCAGATGACAAGCCGTAAAGTAAAGACACGACGTTGATGCAATCAGAAGATCAAGATGACCGGGTTGCAGTTGATCACTCATCAACACCACAAGGATCTAAAGTATTGAAGTTCAAAAGATTCACGAGCATCATTCAAGGGGGAGTTTGTTGATACACTCCCTGATTGTTTCACGTGAAGACTTTGAAGATCCTCCGACACAAAAGACATGGAAGACGAACCATCACGAGTAGCGTCCAAGGGGGAGTTTGTTGGTACACTTTATGTGGACGCGACTCGGTTCGGTTCGACTTGGTTCGGTTCGACTCCACTCGGTTCGACTCGGTTAGGTCCGGCTCATGTCCGACGTCACGACATTCCTCCGTCGTGCGCTCCAGAGTTCGACACGCGAAGCACGAAGCGCCGCGAGCCGTTTCCCGCCGCCACATCATCGTGACATCATCATGATGATGTCATAAGATTGACTAATTCTTACAACATGCATTTGAGAATTCATGTGAACGTGAACGTGCATGTCATTTGTTGGGCTTATTGTTTTGGGCTTATTACAATGTGACGAAGACTTATGTGTTGGAATTGAATCGACGAAATCGCTTTTGGGCCCGTTTATAAAAACCGTTTTTGGGCCGACGAAATCAGTTGGGCTTTAAACAATGAAACCAATATAAACCAAATTTTTAAGGGCTTTAAACAAACTGTTGGGGCCGATGGAACCAGTTCAGTTTTGGGCTTATGAAAACAGTTCAGTGAGTCCACGAGACTTGTGTTGACTAAACACTTGAAAACAAATTTTTTTTTTCGTTTTGGTTGACAAGTCAAACCACTTTTTCATTTTCAAACACATTTTGAACAAACTTGAACAATATATTGACTTTGTTAGAAGGTCCATCTACAAAAAGGGCAATTTTATGAAGTAGAAATCACAAATGAGTCAGTCTCAGGTTTTTCGGCATAGAACTTCGAGTTACCAATGTCGGCTAATCAAAACGCATTATACAACTTACACTACAACATAAATTAAAAAGCGGTTAACTACGAAAGACAATAAGATAAAGAAATTTGTACAAGAAACAACTTTTTGCGAGTTTCAAGGTAAGAGAATCATTACCAGCTTACGGTCTCTGTCAAAACGGTTTCTGATTTCTGTTTAAAGCTTTAGATAAGTATTCTACCACAATTATCGGTATTGTTGTCCACCTAAGCTCAACTTATCAGATATAATCATAATTAGGAGATATGATTTACGGTAAGAATTATACTTACTTGTCGGTGTTCATCCACTCACGACACATTCCCGTATCAAGGTATGCACGAGAGTTCATCTTACCGATGAGTATACTGCTTATCATCCGTTTGACCGTATAAAAGATGTGAGAAACTCACTTATTTGATTGAAAACAAGCCCTATGTGATAGAATCACTTATTGATGAGGAACTTGATTTTCAGATGCATGAAGGGCACAAGAGCAAGTCCGTGAACAGGTCAGTACTTTCGTACAGCAAAGAGACGAACTTGACTCCCGGATAAATGTGATATATTATCACTTGTTTGTTTGGACATGTGATTGTTGATCACTTATTGAGGTCGAATGCAATATGTACACGTATGTATAGTATCATGGAAGATCTAGACTTCGTCTCCGTTTGTTTCGGTTTAATACAACCATGATACCCAGATGATAAGACAGCATAAAGACCTAATATCTCAGAACCTCGACAATCTCTCAAACGAAATTTCGGTACTAAGACCATATGCCAATGAATGGTTCCCACCTGACTTGAAGTCTGTTATATTTATATCATCCTGCACATTTTAGTCTGATTGTGAGCCTACCGATACATCGTTAGTAAAGCTACTTATCATTTTTCAATTTTCCTTTTTCTTTTGACCATATTGACAGACCACACCAGTGTATATCATCATTTTCCCTTATTTTCTCCAAGAAACTCATTTTTGGTTTTCTATTGTTTTTGAATTTTTGATTTTTCAAACTTAAAGACAGAAAGTAAACGACATATTTTTGGATTTTTGATTTTTCCACATGTTTTTGTATTTTCTGAAATTTCCCCCCCTAAAATGTGAAAAGATAAGTAAACTGAAAATATTTTTGGATGTTTGAAGCTAAAGAAAATATTTACAAAAACGATCAGCCGAACGAAGTTTACTCTTGTTTCACCTTAATACCATTGACCAACAAAAGATAGTCAAAACGAGATTTGTCAAAAGCTTTTGTAAACAGGTCAGCACGCTGTTCATCAGTGTGGATTTTAACAACATCGATTAATCTTTTGTCAAAACAATCACATATGAAGTGATACTTAATTTCGATGTGCTTGGTCTTGGAGTGTTGGACATGATTTCTAGTGATAGATAAAGCAGCATTATTATCAACAAAAATAGAGGTAGATAGGAATTTAAAACCATAGTCGCGCATTTGTTGCTGGATCCATAGAACCTGAGAACAACAACTTGAGGCAGCGATGTATTCAGCTTCACAAGTTGATGTAGCAACACAAGTTTGCTTCTTGTACTGCCACGTGACTAAGCGACTTCCTAAGAATTGACATCCAGCCATTGTGGATTTCCCGTCTATTTTGCATCCGCCAAAATCTGAATCACTAAAAGCAACCAAGTCAAAACCATCATCCCTAGGGTACCAAAGACCGGTGTCCGGACAACCCTTCAGATAGCGAAAAATCCTTTTAACAGCTCCAAGATGAGATGCTTTTGGGTTGGCTTGATATCTTGCAAGCAGGCACGTTGGGTACATGATGTCAGGCCTCGATGCTGTGAGATACATGAGAGATCCGATCATAGCGCGATAATAAGAGGAGTTGACACTTTCTCCCTTCAAGTCCGGAGTAATCCCGTGATTAGTCGGAAGTGGGGTACCAATGGGCGTTGCATCAGACATCTGGAATCGGCTCAAGATGTCTCCAACATATTTAGTCTGATGGATGAATATCCCAGACTCAGTTTGTTGAACTTGTAGGCCCAAAAAGAAATTCATCTCTCCCATTGCGCTCATTTCGAACTTTTCCTGCATAACACTTTCAAATTGCCTGCACAAAGTATCGTTAGTAGAACCAAATATTATATCATCAACGTATACCTGCACCAGCAGAAGATCTCCATCCTGTTCCTTGATGAAAATAGTACAGTCGATAAGACCACGGCAAAAACCGTTCTCCAGCAGATAAGTAGATAAGGTTGCATACCAAGCCCTCGGTGCTTGATGTAACCCGTAGAGAGCTTTGTTGAGCAACCAAACCCGATCGGGATGGATAGGATCTTCGAAACCAGGAGGTTGTTCGACATACACCTCTTCTTCAACAATACCATGCAAAAATGCGCTTTTGACGTCCATCTGATAGACTTTGAATCCTTTAAAAGAAGCATAAGCTAGAAAGATCCGAATAGCCTCCAGACGTGCAACTGGTGCATAAACCTCGTTGTAATCAATACCTTCAATTTGACGAAAGCCCTGAACAACCAATCTAGCCTTGTTGCGAATAACCACTCCACGATCATCCTTTTTGCACTTGTAAAGCCAACGGGTGCCAATTTTCTTATAGTTATCGGGGTTTTCAACAAGTCTCCAAACACCCATCTTCTGGAACTGTTGTAGTTCCTCTTGCATTGCTTCAACCCAAGAATTATCCTTTAAGGCTTCTTTCCAAGATTTCGGTTCTTCTTGTGAAACGTAACACGCGAAGGACCAATCGTTTTGAAGACCAGATTCTCTAATGGCTGAATACAAACCAGCACTCTGGTTGTTTCTCAGCTGATTACGCGTCTGCACCCCTTGTTGGACATCTCCTATGATATTTTGCTGAGGATGGGTATCGTGTATCCTCATCTCAGGATTTTCAGGAACACAAGCATTAACACCCAAATTGTTAATATTAAGATCAACAACCAACTCCACACCTGGAATGTGCGTAGAAGTGGATGCATTCCCTTCAGCAGTATCATCATCCTGCACATGAGGAGTATCAACAGAAGTGCCCTGAATAGGAGCAACTGGAGCTGAAGTGCCTTCAGTCGCATCCAGATATTCATCATCTTCCGATGACTCATTGTACTCAGTAGCATCTTCAAATCCCTCATTTTGAATTGTGTTGTTAACCGAATTAGAACCTTGTGGGTTAACAATAACAGGTCTAACCAATGGCGAGTCAGCAGCGTTGTCACTATCAAATAACATTCTAGCAGCTGCAGAATCTTCGTCAAAGGTTGGCAGATCAAAGGAGTTGAATAGCCCATCGTAGTCGAACATCCAAGGATCACCCGGAGCCCTAACAGGACTTGTATACCTTTGAACCGTTACTTCACTCCATAGCTCAATCTTTTTGGTAGCCAGATTCCATACGCGAAAATTCGGAGTAGCATATCCAAGAAAGAAACCCTCGATAGCTTTCGCACCAAACTTTCCATCCGGCTCAATCATAGTGCATGGACCGCCAAAAGGTTCTAGAAATGAAAGATCCGGTTTCCTTTTCTGTAGAAGTTCGAAACAAGTCTTGCCATGTCTCTTAACTGTAAGAACTCGGTTTAATGTGTAACAAGCAGTCGACACAGCCTCCGCCCAGAACTGAACAGGAAGCTCCGACTCTACCAACATCGTTCTTGCAGTTTCTATTATCGTCCGATGCTTCCTCTCCGCGACACCGTTTTGTTGTGGAGTGTATCGAGAACTGTATTCATGAAGAATGCCCTTAGAAGTACAGAACTCATCCATCACACGGTTCTTGAACTCAGTTCCATTGTCGCTTCTGATCCTCTTAACTTTGAACGTGTAGAGATTTTCCAACATTGTAAGAAGATCTTTGAGGATGCCAGGAGTATCACTCTTGTGTGCCATAAAAGCTACCCAAGAAAATCTAGAGTAATCATCAGTAACTACTAAACAATAAGCATCTCCGAACGTTGTCTTGTGTCTCATAGGTCCAAAGAGGTCCATATGAAGACGTTCGAGAGGCATGCTAACAGTGTTGATTTTCTTCAGAGGGTGAGACTTCTTTGTTTGTTTCCCTTTCTGGCACGAAACACAGATATCTTGTAGATGAAAACTTCTCACGGGCACGCCATTCACAAGATTATTTTTCACCAAATGGTTCATTTTTCTTAAGTGAATGTGTCCCATTCTTCTGTGCCAAGATATAGACTCCTTCTCCGTGGCTTTTGAGACAAAGCATGTAACTTGTGCAGATGTAGTAATCGCTTGGCTCATATCAAGAATATAAAGATCATTAACTCTTGGAGCGGATAAGAGAATCCATTCTTCTGGAATCTTGAAGCCAGGTTTCAGCACATAACAACCGGCATCATCAAAATGCACGGTGAACTTCTTATCGCAGATTTGCGAAACACTAAGAAGATTGTGATCAATTTGATGAACATAATTGATCTTATCGAAACATACAACACCATTGGAGATCATTCCCTCTCCAGTGATGTACCCGCCTTTGTCTCCATCGAAAGCGACATAGCCTCCTCTAATATTCCTCACATCATATAGAAGTCGTAAGTCGCCTGTCATGTGCCTAGATGCTCCACTATCAACAATCCAATGACTATTAATAGTTCCTCCTGGAACACCCTGCACATATCATCAATGATCAGTTGAGGATGGGGACCCAAGCCTTTGTGGTCTTGGGTCGTCCCTGAGCATCACGAAAGATGATCTCGATTTCTTGATGATTTTGTAACACAACACCTCCCTCTGAGTTTTCACCCGTCTTAGGTTTCCAAGTTTGATTTGTTTTACCAGATACATTTTTATGAACAGATTCTAAAACTTCTGGTTTTAAAAATTGTGAAGAACTTGGTTCCCTTTTGACAGTTTTGACTTTAGATTTTAAAGCCTTTTCTACAGCTTTGACGTTTTGTCGTCGTTGTTTCGTTTCTTGGAGTTCTTTTATCATGTTTTGGTGAAACGGGATGACGTTGAGGGTGAACTTTTTCAGGTGGTGCTTTCTCAACAAATTTATCTTTTGGAGTGTTTGAGCAGTTCTTAATGATATGCCCAAACTCCCCACATTTAAAACATGTTCTCCTTTCCACAAACTTAGGAGAATCCGATCGACAAACAGATGTCGAATCCGTAGAACCCGAGGTACTCACTTTTTCATCACACCCGTTTGTATGTTGAGTGTAATTGTTTTGCTATTACGCTTTAAAATCGTGACTTTTTGTACAAAATCGGTGTTTGACTTGTTTTCAAAAGTCTCAATTTTATCCGTACCCTTCGATTCTACAAATCTGACATTACTGTTTTTCTTCTGATAACGAGCTCCTTTTGTTTCAAATTTAGATTGAGAAACATTAGGCTTTTGAGCTCTCTTTTCTGGTTGTTTACCCTTAGCAGTAATAGGTTGTTGCTTTGTTGGTGATTTTTGATTTCCAAATTGTTTCTTGATTTCAGCTTTTGGAATTGGGTCACATTGAGTTACAGTAACTCCTGGAATTGTCTTTCCCAAAAATTTGTTTGTATTATTTTCAAAAACTTGATCAATCGAAGATGGATTGACATTCTTAATTGGAATTGTCTTTCCCAAACCCGACACTGGCATTCTCAAAATTGAAACTATGCTGGATCATTCATTTAACTTGTTCAAGGGTCACTCGGCTAAGAAATATAAAGAATCTGATCCTCCAAGGAAGATGTTTGGTGCTCTAGCAAACAAAGCATACGTGGCTCCTGATAATGACAAATGGCGTCACAATGACAGCCAATCAGATGATGAAGAGCCTGAGTTAGAAAAGAGGATGAAAGAAAAGCTCAAGCGAAAGCGCGATTCATCTGATAGTGATGATGATGAAGAAGGTGGTGATGGTGATGGTGGTAATGCTGAAACGAGAGCAGCTAGTGCACCTGGCGCTAGTAGTGCTGGTGGAGATGAGCGAACATATTCTGATTATGTTCCATCTGCGACTGAACGTGTGCAGAAAAAGAAAACGGCTGTCCTTCGTAAGAAGAAAGCTAAAAAGAACATTGGTACTTCATCGTCTACACCGCAATCTGTTCCTTCTGAGCCGATACAGGAAGCTGCAATGGATCCAAACTTTGGATTCACAGCTGAAGTAGCTTCTACAATGACACCGTCTCCTCCAAGGTCGACAGAACAACCATCTACAACTATTCAACCACCTCCTGTGGTTTCTTCAACTTCTGAAACTCCAACTGTAACTCCTCAGGCCGTTCCTCAAAGATCTATGGCTGCTGCAATTAGAGCAACTACTTCTCAACCTAGTGCTGACTGTCAAAGGATATTCTCAGAATATTCTCAAGACGAGAAGAACAACTTCCTATTCTCTCAACTTGAAGCAGCTGCTGATCGTATTCAGAGGCAAACTGAATTTATCAAGATCATAAAAAATGATCAGGTTTAGTCAATTGGTGGAAATTAACAAGTTGAAGTCCACTGTTGGTCAACAACAAACTGTGATAGAACGCCAACAAGCTGAGATTGATTCACTCAAAGCTGAGAATGCTCGTTTGAAGGCTGCTGACGAAGAGAGAGAGAAATAGCACTATACTTCAAACGTGGGTTGCTACTCTGTGGGATTATCATTGTAAGCAAGAAGAAGTACTGAAGAAAAGGGACGATGATCCCGAAGATCAAGGGAATCCTGACACTTCTGGTACATCACAGCACCCGCCAGCCGCTACATCTTCTGCAATCGTTGTAGCTCAACAGCCAGTGGTCGAATCTACTCAGGGAACCTCTTCTGGAACAGTTCAACAGATCGAAGGTACATCTTCTGTTCCAAGCAGCGCTGATATTGCTTTACAGGTTATTCATCCAGTCACGGGGGAATTACTTGAAGAAGGAGAGATTATAGAGGATCTTTCTCATGAGCAATTGCTTGCTCTACATGCTATGAGAGAGATAGATGATGCTGAGATAGATAAAATGCCAACTGAGCCTGAAACAACAAATGTTGAAGATATAAAAGAAATCGTGTTGAAGGGAACGAGAAGAAGTCTTCATATGTTCGACAAGATGGGACTGAATTCGCGCCGTTCGATGAAGATTGGTTACAAGAGAATGTGGACATCATAGACGAGCATTTAAAGAACCGTGATACTCCGAAAATGCAAAAGATGCATTCTCTGAATGGCGAAAACAGTTTCTATCCAAGGCTACCAAACCTGCGCTAGAAGTCGCTCAAGTCGACTACTTACAGTTTGAGAAGGCAAAACCGAGTGGCAGAATTCTATGTTGGATGTTTGTACAGGAAATTCACTGCGTTGCCATAAAAAGGGAATTTGGAATTCAGTACTTCCGGTCGTTGCTGAGCATATTATCTTTTCCTTTTTATGATGTGGCAGCATTGACGAAGATAGATCTTATAAATCGCTCAAAATTTAACGGCGCAACTTTATTCGAGCGACTTATAAAGATGAACAAGAAGTCGGGCTGGAAGGATGAATCATACAAGCCACAGTTCCCCATCTATCAACAGATCAAGTTTACTCTCGATCCGGCAACCAACACTATGTACGTTATGTCCACAGCCGTACACGTGTCCCTGATTCATTTTTCTTTCGTAAGGGTATATCAGACAATTCATTCAATTAGCGGAGGGCAAATTTAGTCTATTCATTCAATAAGCAAATCGCGAGAAGTTCATTACACTATATCCCAGTAATTATGAATCGTATCAGTTTCAATTTTTCATAATTCTCAAAACAATACACTGCAGTTTTCGTTTTTGTGCGTTAGGGTTTGAATTGATTGTTGTTTTCAATGGATCCACAGAGCAGTACCGGACGGAACACAGATGTTGAGTTTGAAGATGCTGGATTGGTCGGTGATCACGTTCAATTGTTTGCTTATCAGAGAGTTACGATTGATGAAGTCATAAATCCTAATTCTGCAAACGCAAATGCATATGCAAGTGGTGTCAATGAGTGTTCCAATAGTAAGTCTGTTAATGCAGATGTTTAAATTGTTCAATGTCATTGTTTTGTGTACTCAGTGTAATGATTTTTGTATGATTATAATTGATTGGAAGGTTTTCAATGTTATTAAAGGATAATTGGTATGGAATCAAAGTGTTTAAGTTCGCATGTTATGAGTCTAACAATTCGCATGCGAAGTTAGGCATCATTGCTGGTTTCGCATGTTATGATATCATAAATCACATGTATAAAACATCTAATAAAAAATGTCAAGTTCGCATGTTATGAGTCCAACAATTCGCACGTTCATAACATGAAAGTTTGGAGTTTCAATAAATCGCATGTTATGAGTCCGATAAATCGCATGTAGTTTTCATTATATATAAAACTTGTTGGTGTCTCTTTGTATTTTAATTATGTAGATGAAAGGCTTTATATTCCGGAGGTTGAAGCATCAGCTACACCTGTGGTTGGAATGCAATTTAATTCTGTTGAACAAGCATACGTGTTTTACCAAACATATGCTAAGTTAGCTGGTTTTTCTTCCCTCAAAGGTGGTGAAGTCCACAGTGGTGGTATAATTAAAACTAAGTATTTTGTTTGCTCTAAAGAGGGACATAAGCCATTGTTTATTGACGATGCTTATTCGAAGTTAAGAAAGCCATACCAAACATGGAATAGAGGAACCATTAGAACTGGGTGCAAAGCTCAACTTATGATTTGTTTAGTGAATGGAAGATCATTTACAGTCAAGAAATTTGTTGATGGTCATAATCATAAGTTTGTATGTCCACAAGATATTCATATGCTGCCAGCTTACAGGCAACTGTCAGAAGTCCAAGAGGAAATGATATGGGAAACTAGGTACTCTAAACCTTGGCCCTGTCAAAAGCTTTTCATATAATTAGAAAACGATATGGTGGTTTCGAGAAAGTTGGCACCACGCTCGACGATTGCAAAAACTTTAGAACTCGAATTAAGAGCTATATAGGAGAATATGACGCAAACATGGTGATCAATAGGCGGACTGATAAAAAAGAATATTTAGTTGATTTTTCTTTTGAATATTCTGTTGATTAAAAAGAATATTTAGTTGATTTTTCTTTTGAATATGACACATAGATTGATGCTTTGCTTTTCAATTTCTGTTTACTCTTAAGTGTTAAGCAAAGCCGTCCTACAATCTATCACGTCGTTGTTTCGCAACGTGCCTATTGTCATGTTATAAAAAAGAAATAGTATCGTATAACGTTTGTATGATATGACAAAAACTAGTTTCCTCAAACCAATTATTATTAAATTTACACATGTATAGATAGTCTTAAACATGGCGAAGCTTGACAATGAAGACATGGGGGAGGGGGGGTTGAAAACGTATATACCCAAAAATTTCTATAGAACTGGGGAGTCGAAAACGTATATACCAAAAATTTCTATACGAAAACTACAGTATATAACACTATTGAGCGAAAAGTTCGAGGGGTTGGACGCCCCAACCCCCCCACCCCCACCCACCCGCGACCCCTCTTAAGCTGCGCCCCTGGTCTTAAATAACTATGATCATATGACAAACACCTTGAATGTCAGGACACATGTGGAAATGGTAATACCTTCATAATACGAGACATAAGCTAGGTGTATCGATTGGTAAACACAAATTAAACAATTAATCAAACCATAAAATCGAATGCACCTGTACTATAATATATGGAAATCATAAAGAGTCCACACTTTGTTAAATGACACCTTCATAACGCACACTCAGATAAGCCGACACTCCATAACCACACACTCCGATAATCCGTCACCTCCATAGCCACACTCCGATAAGCCAACATCTTCATAGCGGACACTTACAAAAGTCAATGTCTATTTGAACATTATTTTTTTTGTGAAATTGTGTATAACTTATTACCAAGGAAAATGCCATAAAATGCCAGAGGAATTATTACTATTAATTCTTTTTTTTTTCATCAAAAAACGCCAATATGTACCAAGTTCACAGGCATTATTTGTTAAAAGTGGGACACCCCAATAATACAATCTCAATGTAATCTTCAATAAAAATAAAATAAGATCATTTGGTTTTATAAAAATATTTTATCCGGTTAAAATATATAAGCTATGCATATACTTCTAAATACACAACAGTAAACGACAATTCTTCCAATCTTTTTTTTTTTTTAATCTTGAAACACACATTCATTGTTCACAAGTCACAACATTATCTTCATCAACAAACCAACACAAATTTCTTCCAAAAATGGCAACTCATGGATCAAGAAACACCATCTTGATCAATTTCTTGACTTGTGTCATCTTGTTACTATCAATTATCTTCATGATGATGAATCATTGTGAAGGATCTTTATCGTCATCAAGGAAGTATGCAGATGAGTGCAATGGCACTATGGCTGAGTGCCCAACGCTAGTGGAAGAAGATGAAGAGTTTCTTATGGACACCGAAGAACATCGACGGATTCTGGCCGAAACAAACACTATAAGTTATGATAGTCTGCAGAGCGGTAATGCAGCTTGTGGCGGAAACTGTGAAGGACTTTATAACGTTAATAAAAAAAGGGAGTGCGTTAAGAGTACTTACTGCCAGAAGTAGTTTGGTTTGGATGCACATATGGAATGCTAGTTGGTTGTTTTGAAGTGATTATTGTGTGTGTTTCATGTTTAGAAATGTATTTTTAATTTCTTGCTTTACGTTGTTGTTCTTGTTGATCATGTACCTGTAAGCTATTAGTTGTCCATGGGAATAAAAGTTTGTACCTTCTATTCACCTCCATTGTTGCTGCTGTTTAGGGTTGCAATATTTCATGTTCATCCGACAACGCAACAACACACACACATATAAGGCAATTATAGGAAGAAACCTCATACTAGTTAAGAAAACTAAGAAACCCAAATGATCAATTGACCTCCTTTTGCCACGTGTTATACCTTTTTGCAGACTTGTTACGTGTAACAACCAGAGGTTGCCAAGTGTTATGTAACAACTTTTATTTTTTCAGAAAAACTGAAAGTCTGAAAGAGCTGTTACAGGTAACACGCGGCAGCCTCTGGTTATTACACGTAACATAGTTTTTTTTAGGGGGGGGGGGGGGGGGGGGTGGTGGTGGGGTGTTTAGGTTTTCGGGTTGTGGTTGGGTGGGGATGGGTGTTTAGGTTTTTGGGTGGGGGTGAGGTGGGTTTATTTTGGTTGTGTTCATATTAGTTCTCGTGGTTCGCGTGATAAAGATGGTTCTCGCATGAACCCTACCCTATATATATATAGAGGAAAGTTCTTGTACAAATAATCTTAAATAATCTTAACATACTAAACATATAAATTGAAGGAAAACTCAAAAAGACAAGGTGACATTTTTGTAATTATCAATAACTATCAAAGTTACTCTACAAATATACCTAAAAAAAACCTAACCCCCCCCCCCCCACCCACCCCAAAAACCTAAAAAAAACCTAACCCCCCCCCCCCCAAAAAAAAAACCTAAACCCCCCCCCCCCACCCCCCAAAAACCTAACACCCCCCCCCCCCAAGCTAAAATGCTAAAAACTAAACCCCCAAAAAACCTAAAAAATAAAAAAAAACACACAAATTATTTTATTTTATTTTTTTACATTTTTTATTAAAAATCGCTACTTTTAGTAGCAGAATTTTTTTTTTGCTAACAAAATGTAGCGATTTTTTTATAAAAAATATTAAAAAAAAATTTGTGTTTTTTTAGGTATTTTTGGTTGTGTTCACATTTGTATAGTAACTTTGATAGTTGGTGGTAATTACAAAAATGCCACCTTGTCTTTTTGAGTTTTCCTTCAATTTGTATGTTTAGTATGTTAAGATTATTTGTATTTTATCTTTTGCCTATATATATATATAGGGTAAGGTTCATGCGAGAACCACCCTTATTGCGAGAACCGCGATGTGAACACAAACTAAAATAGCTAAAAAAACCTAAAAAAAAATAACCCCCCCCAAGCTAAATGCTAAAAATTAAACCCCCCCAAAAAACCTAACCCCCCCCCCCCCCCAAAAAAAAAAAAAAAAAAAAAAAACCTAAACCCCCCTCCCCCACCCCCCAAAAACCTAAACACCCCCCCCCCCCCCCACCCCAAGCTAAAATGCTAAAAACTAAACCCCCAAAAAACCTAAAAAAATCTAAAAAAATTTAAAAAATACATAATTTTTTTTATGTTAAAATCGCTACTTTTAGTAGCCAAAAAAAGAAAAAAATATTAAAAAAAAAATTAAAATTTTTTTTCTTCGAAAGGTAGCGATTTTTTTTATAAAAAATATTAAAAAAAAAATTTTTTTTGTGTGATTTTTAGCTATTTTTAGGCATTTTTTGTTGTGTTCATATTGGTTCTCGCGGTTCTCGCAATAAGAGGTGGTTCCTAACGGATCTTTGTCCTATATATATATATAGGATTAGGTTCAAACGTGAACAAAATCGCAAGAGTGAACTGCGTGAACTGACCTGGGCCCTTGATTTTTATGATCTAGAGATTAAAGTGAGTGGCATGATGGTAATTATTTGGTTAATTTTTTCCATTTAATTAAATACAAAAAGGGTATATGTATAATTTCAATCTTAAATTGATTGCATAAATCTCTCACAAATCAAATCAAGGATTAGGAAAGATGTAACTTAATTCAATTATTAAAATAATTATTTGTTTAAATGCGATGTACACGTGTGTATTCTGATTTTGTCCTCTTTTTAATGCGATGTGCACATGTGTATATCGTCAGTTTTTGTGATATCTCAGAATTTTTTTTTTGTATTGAATGTTGATGTACACCTGTGAATTACTGTACACATATGTACGATACTGAGTACACATGTGTACTGTTCTATTTATATCCAAGTACACATGTGAATTCTGGTGATGAAATCTGAAATAAAAATTAAAATTGAAATCTGGTGATTTGTTGTTTGTTTTGATAATTATCTTATTAATAAATAAACATAATGTGGATAACGAATTTAAATTAGGAAAGATGTAACTTAATTCAATTATTAAAATAATGATTTAAATCTATTTTTTTTATATAATTACAATCCTACCCTTAACAACTAAAAATGAAATCAAGGGTCCATATCTGTTCACGCAGTTCACTCTTGGGAGGTTGTTCACGCTGGAACCCTCCCCTATATATATATATAGGGGAGGGTTATCTTGAGAACGCTAAATATTGCGAGAACCGTGAGAACGAATGAAAAAACCAATCAAAACCAATTTTTTTTTAATACAAACCTCATTGTAATTAAGATACTACATCAAGAAAAGAATTTACAACATCAAATAATTCATTTCTTCTTTCAAAATCACTCTTTTTAGATTTTTTACACATGTGTAAACATAACAGATTTACACATGTGTAAATGGCAAACTTACACATGTGTAAATTTTCTTTATTTACGAATTCGCGTAAATTTAAACGTGTAAATTTAACTTCTAACATTGTATTCGAATAATTGATGTGTGCAAAATGCAACATATAAATTACATCAATTGTGGCATAAAACTAACCCTTTTTTAGTACTAATGTTGGAAAAAGTGTGCTTTTGTCTTCCTTTTGTATTTTCAGGATTAAATGAGCTTAAATTAACAAAAGAAGCAAAAAGACATCAAAATCTAACATAAATACAAGAAAAGGAACAAGACGTGACATGCCCGACCCCACGACAGCATCTTCCCAAGCAAAACAAGATAACAGAAGACTGAACACGCCCCGTGCTCAGCCAGCACGGGGGCGTGCCCAAGTGTCAGCAGAAAAGACAAAGTGGTAGAAGCTTCTATTGCCCACCACGGGGCCGTGCTCAGCGGACACGGGGCCGTGGTCAACTATAAGATTCGCACAATCCAGGCAAATCTTCATAGTACAAAGCTTCTTCTGCACACGGGGTCGTGCTCAGCGGACACGGGGGCATGGTCAACTAATAAGACAAGCTGCAATAAATGAAGAAAGAGAAGGATGTGGACACGGGGCCGTGCCCACTGGACACGGGGCCGTGCCCGAGCTTCTATTCAGCCTATAAATAGGAGTGCTTGGCTCAAGCTCAAACCATCCCTTGGCACACCACCTCTCTCACACTTCACCCACCACCCACCACCACCATAACACCATCATCCACCACCATCATCCATTGTCCATCATAGAGTGTGTGAGTCGTCTCGGGATCCAAGATTGATCGTAAGAGTTCTTGACAATCAAGGCCATGTTTGCCTATGTCTCATACAACATTTGGTGAAGACAAGTGTCTAGTGTAATACTTTTTTATTTCTAATCTTTTCGCACTTTTTACTTGGTTTTGTATTAATGACTTTAATAACTAGTTTCTTATGTTGAAGGTGATTCTTCCTTATCGTTTGTCCGTGGTGTCTTGGCATTATTTTACTGTCTATATAAAATAAAAGATTTACACCATTCATATCTCCACGGTCTATATGGAGGTATGTTGGCTACCTGGTCGGGGGTTAAGGGAACGGTTTGGTTTAGAGGTCCTGCAATGGACCTGGGTCAAATTTAGTAGGACCTCCTTCAATACTTAACGGTATTAGATGGCGGGGGTCCAAACTCTTTGATCCCCTCATAAGTTAACTACTATTAATACTATAACTCGGCTATTTAGGACTGTATCCCTGCTGACTCAGACTACTTAGTCGAGGGTAACGTCACCTACAAAAGAGGGGCCTGCCATAATTTGCATTAATAACTTAATTAATTATCTTTCAATAATCCGACCCTTTAGGATTGTATCCTTGCTGACTCAAACTATTGGGTTGAGGGTAACGTCACTTTCAAAAGAGGGGCCTACTACAATAACTAAGATAATCTCTTAAATAAGTGCAAAAGTGCGGAAATAATCAAAGGTTACACTAGATACGAGTCGGAACCAAGTGATTCATCTTGTCTATCTGTTTTTTCTTTTTATTTTATTTTTAGCATTTTAGTTAGTTTTTATTTTTCTTAGTTTAAAACCTTTTTCTAAAACTTTTTATTTTGATTAGACGTTGAGGATAAACCGGTACTAAAAGCTCTTGTGTCCTTGGACGACCTCGGTATCTTGCCAACACTATACTACGCTCACGATGGGTGCACTTGCCCATATGTGTGTTTAGTGTTAGTAAAATATCATGTTTTATAAATTTAAAACTTGACTAAAAAAGTGTTAAATGGGCTTAAAATATACACCTAATATATATAACACTTCACACGCATCAATAATAATGATAAGTGTAAAAAGAAATTTTGAATTTGAATTGTTTTTGACCAAGTTCTCGTGGTTTTTTCATTTGTTCTTACGGTTCTCGCGATATTTAGCGTTCTCATTTAAACCCTCCCCTATATATATATATATATATATATATATATATATATATATATATATATCCATTAATATATATATACACACACACATATCCACTTAATATACAACCGAACAACTCAGCGTCTCGGATCATTTCGATCATAGAAATCTGAAATTCGTTTAGTTACATGTGATAGCGGTCTCACATTTGTACTCTTTACTGCATTTGTACTCTTTACTGAAGTTTACAAGTATGAAATCTTTACTCGGTTGATGTAGACTAGAAAACGGGATAGGAAAGCAGACCTGTTGATTCTCACAGAATACCAGGAACGATTCTTCCAAAATTCGTTGATTCTAAAAAAATACCGAAAATTGAGATTTTCACACACAAAACACACTAGTTAATTGGGAGAGAAAAATGACTTTTCATATATTTCAAAACTGATTTGCCTTCTCCCGTTACAATCATATAAATAACAACGTAAATTGAAAACGGGCCTCAAAAAACACTTGGGCCAAAAGCTAGAACGAAATAAAAGTCCACCAAAAGCAGAAAAAACATAAAACGATAAATAACTCATAGAATAAGCGTTTTTGGCCCCAAACGATGACCCAAACCGCCATAGGTTTGTAGAAAGATGGGCCTCGCTCTCACGATCGATTCCCCTGGTCGCACGCCCAAAACAGACACCCGTAGCCCAAGTTAGAGCCATTTTAGTAAAGCCCCTTTTGTCACACGATCTTGGGCCTCCAAATATAAGATGGCCCGCTCCTCCACACTTGGGCCCGCATCATCGGTTCAATTTCTTCTTGTGGTTAACATCTTACATTATGTACAAACATGGAGTCATATGGATCGATTAGAAACACACTAAGGAAACTTACAAGTAGAGAATGGGGTACCGTGATCTGCCCACATACATATGATCAAGCTACTCGACGTCTACTACACACTAATTAATTATACCATGGATTTTGGGTACATTCTTATCATACCGTATGTTATTTTGTATTTAGTCTATAATCTTTTTGTTAATTGATAAATAATAATTCAGATTATGTATTTTCTACACATTTGGAGTTGTTGAAACAATTTAGTCATTTATGGAATTGTGGTTGTGATTTGATTATGTAAAATTGACACATCAATCATCTTGGGGTGAGCTTATAGTTGACAAATTGGTTAAGATTATTCATTTCTTAACCCTGCATGAAAATCAAAATGGGAGACCATTCGGCTTCTAGGCACTCTATAGCAAGATCTATTTTCTTTCATGGCCTTTGAAATGTTGTTAACCTGAGTTAACACTGAGAAACGGATATTGCCACACTACTAAGCAAATGAGTATTACCAACAAAAAATTTCCGATGGCAAGTTTGGTCGGTAATTCCTGACAAATCTCCGATGGAAATGCCCAAAACAAAATTTAAAACATTTTTACAAATTGGGCTCTATTTTAAAATTTCGTCAGTTTGTGGTGGGGGAGCGTTACCGGCACCTTATTATAAATTTTCCCAATTTGGTGGGAGAACATTACCGACGACTATACCTCGATAGTCCATCGGTAAAACATGATTGGATTTCCAACAAGGTTCCCACATATTCTTTTTAGGTGATTGTCGGTGTGGACCCAAGAGTCCGTCGATAATCCCTTGCTATTCCGTTGGTATTCGTGGTTTGGTTTTCTGATAAGATTCCCATACATGTTTTTTAGGTGATTGTCTGGGTGAGGCTCTTTGCCGACAACCAATCTATCGAAAATTCGTTGTTGTTTTTAGCTATAAATACCAAACTAGCTAGTTCTGCCCTAGTAGCAAACCATGATCAATCAAAATAGAAGTACTAATGTTTATTCGTTTTTGTTATCATTTTTGTTCTCAAGCCAAACTTCCTAATCTTATATTCTGTGTGTTTAGTGTTTGAGGAAGATGTTGAAATTGGTGCTCTCGAAATAAAACTCGACAAACTCGGGCTATGGGCTTTCTTCCTTTCTTGATCTTACACCATTGATACATGGTAGTTCAATGAGGTTAATAAGTTTGTGTCAGTCCATAAAAAATCCTTACACGATGGCCTTTGAATCCTCATTTTTGTAGGATCGTTTTCAGACCCGAACGAGTCGATCAGAAGAGTTTATCTCAATACGAAAGGCAGAAACAGACGTATCGAGTTCAAATCAGCTGAATTATCACTTTAAACTGTCGTAATATTGATTTTAGATCAAAAACAAGTCTGTGGACACTTCGGCAGCACTTCGTTACACTGACCAGAATTACTCACAACTGAAATGACATGAGAGGTATATATAGGTGTGTTAATTTCGTTTGAAGCATCTCCAAACAGAATCAGATTCCGCTTGAAACCAACTCAAGCGAAATTAGCAACTATGATTTCGTTTGTAATGGTCTTGAACCATTTCAAGCGAAATTACCCACATACACACTTCCTTGTTTTTCGTGCCCTGATCTATCTAGATACAAACAAGACTCGATACAAGACGAAGTCGACAGACACATGCACCAACAGACTCCCCTCGAATGTTGACGAGTCTTAAAGTGTCGAGTCTTCGCATCTTCAGTCTTTATCAGTCCTTTTGAACTCTTTGAAGTATCTTGACACTGTAAAGCATTCTCAATCTATCTCTTCTCATCTCTTCCTCGAATGTTGATAATCTCCAGGATCTGAGCCTGGCTCTCAAGCTTTTTAATTCTCTTGAACAGATCTCTTGAATCCTTAAGTTCATCAACATCAGCAGTTCCAAAATCGTAACCGGACTCACACTTTCTACAGGTTCAGAATCGATTCCTAGCTCTACCCTGCACAAAAACTCTACCCAACAATAAATTTTCTGATGACCACTTGTAAAATCAATCTCACACTTTGATGAATCACTTGTGAATAAAATATTCAAACAATGATTTTACAATTTTAAACTTTGATGAACCACTTGCAGGAATAACGTTTTTCTTTTCAAAACAAACACTCTCCTAACTCATTTGTTCATCATGTTTAGCACTTGGAATTTTGAAAATCAGCTCTCCAACATCAGTTCTCGAAAATCTTTTTGAATTTTTCAAAATTTATGCCAAAACACACCTAAAATCTTTTTGGATTTTTGAAAGAAATAAAATGCAATAAAGAAATATTTACAGACAATATTTTTGTGAGTTTGTGTAAGAGGATCATATCAGTTTTTGACCAATCACAAGCACCGTAAAGCTTTAAATATTCTTAGTTCTAAACAATTCACATAGATTGACGATATTGTTGTCCACTTAAACTCAATCTAAAAACTTTCGAAATGCTTACTGATACGTTAAGGTATATTAATTTTGCACTAAGTTCTTATGGACCCCACGATCTCAGCATATCCCCTCATCATGCAATACACTGACTCAAGTAATGCCTTTAAACTTTTATCAACTGTGATTTGTGCGAAAACAACTCAGAATGTTTAAACATTAACAATCAGGTCGATACTTCCGTATACGCAGAGAAAGTCCAATGTTTAAACAAAATAAGAAAATAAAAATAAGTTAAAGTTGTTTAGGCTTTAACCACCAGGTCGATACTTCCGTATACGCAGAGGAGGTCCAAAGCTTAAACGAAACACCAAAGAAAATAAAGCAGAACGTTTAGGCAATAACATCCAGGTCGATACTCACGTATACGCAGAGGATGTCCAATGCTTAAACAAAATAAAGAAATCAAACAAGTTTAAATCTTTGCAAAATGAAATACACAATCACAGTGACTTTTCAGCAAAGTTGTGAAAGTTCACAAACTTAACCAGTTTTATGTCTTTCGACAATCAGCGATTACTGAGTAGGCACACAATCAAGAAGGACAAAACTAAGTACTATGCTTTCAATCATGTTTCCCACTAGAACTAGGCTTTTTCATTTAAGTTTGTATCATTATCGCAAATCTACTAGTCTAGCTGAGCCTACCGTCACATCTTTAGTGAGATCGTTTATCACATTTTGACTTTACATTTCTTTAGCATGCTGTGACAGTCCACTGATGTACTATCATTTCCTCTTTTGCACAACAAAACTCATTTTTGCATTTTTCAATGTTTTTGAATTTTCAAATTTTCTAATGTTTTTGGATTTTCTAAAATTCTTACTCCCCCTAAAATGCAAACACATTTAAAAAAATTTTGAAAACAAACTATACAAGTAAAATGACAACCTATATCGAATCACTTCAATTCGCCATCCACTTGGCCCAAACAATCAGAACTCCCCCTCACAACAAACTATTTTCCCATTGATTTCAAAACACTTAAGTTTGTTTTAATCAAATGGTTTTTCCGGAAAATAAGTTTTGTTGATTGATTTTACCATTTGTAGGTTAGGGGTTTGGTTCATCACATTGTTTTTCAACCACTTGTAAGATAAGATAAATCAAGTACAAGTTAATGTCCCTGATTAATCTAGAAAATTTAGTACAACATGACCTTGATTAACTTTCTTATAAAATCACAATCTCTTTTTCAACCACATGGCTTACCAACCAATACCACATGTAGGTTGAATTCTCAAGATGCCGATTCCTACTCCTCACTTACCAACCTTGGAGTTCCGGCAAGTCCAGGATTTTACTGTTCATAATATGTACCATCCCAGTCACAAACTAGGGATGATACTTTACCTTGCTTCTTTGTTTTCTTCTCGTAAAATTCCTTGACTCCCTTGACCTTCCTGTCAACCATTTTTCCAAAAATGTTATGAACTCTGGAGTTAAAAGCCTTTTCAATATCAAATTCTTTCTTTTCAGAGAAAAATTGATTTGAAATCTCAATTTTACCAACTTTTTGTTTAAAGTTTTCAGCCTTCAATGGTGGAAAATTAACATCATCCATTTGAGGAACTGAATTCTCACATTTTGATTCAATTTGTGGCTCCTCTGACTTTGTGGAATCAGATTCATCGCCAGAAGATAGCTCCTCTAATTTTGATGAATCAGAATCATTGCTAAAACTATTCTCTGATTTCTTAACAACCCATTTCTGGTTGTCAAGTTTTGCTCTTTTCTTGTAAAATCTGTTTGAACTTTCACCAATCTCAAAAATTGAATTTTTGAAAAGTTTAGTTCTATCAATTGGTGATTCAAACACAACTTCTTTATCTTTCAGTTTGAAAAGTTTAGTTCTATCAATTGGGTATATGTATAATTTCAATCTTAAATTGATTGCATAAATCTCTCACAAATCAAATCAAGGATTAGGAAAGATGTAACTTAATTCAATTATTAAAATAATTATTTGTTTAAATGCGATGTACACGTGTGTATTCTGATTTTGTCCTCTTTTTAATGCGATGTGCACATGTGTATATCGTCAGTTTTTGTGATATCTCAGAATTTTTTTTTTGTATTGAATGTTGATGTACACCTGTGAATTACTGTACACATATGTACGATACTGAGTACACATGTGTACTGTTCTATTTATATCCAAGTACACATGTGAATTCTGGTGATGAAATCTGAAATAAAAATTAAAATTGAAATCTGGTGATTTGTTGTTTGTTTTGATAATTATCTTATTAATAAATAAACATAATGTGGATAACGAATTTAAATTAGGAAAGATGTAACTTAATTCAATTATTAAAATAATGATTTAAATCTATTTTTTTTATATAATTACAATCCTACCCTTAACAACTAAAAATGAAATCAAGGGTCCATATCTGTTCACGCAGTTCACTCTTGGGAGGTTGTTCACGCTGGAACCCTCCCCTATATATATATATAGGGGAGGGTTATCTTGAGAACGCTAAATATTGCGAGAACCGTGAGAACGAATGAAAAAACCAATCAAAACCAATTTTTTTTTAATACAAACCTCATTGTAATTAAGATACTACATCAAGAAAAGAATTTACAACATCAAATAATTCATTTCTTCTTTCAAAATCACTCTTTTTAGATTTTTTACACATGTGTAAACATAACAGATTTACACATGTGTAAATGGCAAACTTACACATGTGTAAATTTTCTTTATTTACGAATTCGCGTAAATTTAAACGTGTAAATTTAACTTCTAACATTGTATTCGAATAATTGATGTGTGCAAAATGCAACATATAAATTACATCAATTGTGGCATAAAACTAACCCTTTTTTAGTACTAATGTTGGAAAAAGTGTGCTTTTGTCTTCCTTTTGTATTTTCAGGATTAAATGAGCTCAAATTAACAAAAGAAGCAAAAAGACATCAAAATCTAACATAAATACAAGAAAAGGAACAAGACGTGACATGCCCGACCCCACGACATCATCTTCCCAAGCAAAACAAGATAACAGAAGACTGAACACGCCCCATGCTCAGCCAGCACGGGGGCGTGCCCAAGTGTCAGCAGAAAAGACAAAGTGGTAGAAGCTTCTATTGCCCACCACGGGGCCGTGCTCAACGGACACGGGGCCGTGGTCAACTATAAGATTCGCACAATCCAGGTAAATCTTCATAGTACAAAGATTTTTCTGCACACGGGGTCGTGCTCAGCGGACACAGGGGCGTGGTCAACTAATAAGACAAGCTGCAATAAATGAAGAAAGAGAAGGATGTGGACACGGGGCCGTGCCCACTGGACACGGGGCCGTGCCCGAGCTTCTGTTCAGCCTATAAATAGGAGTGCTTGGCTCAAGCTCAAACCATCCCTTGGCACACCACCTCTCTCACACTTCACCCACCACCCACCACCACCATAACACCATCATCCACCACCATCATCCATTGTCCATCATAGAGTGTGTGAGTCGTCTCGGGATCCAAGATTGATCGTAAGAGTTCTTGACAATCATGGCCATGTTTGCCTAAGTCTCTTACATCACTTGGTGAAGACAAGTGTCTAGTGTAATACTTTTTATTTCTAATCTTTTCGCACTTTTTACTTGGTTTTGTATTAATGACTTTAATAACTAGTTTCTTATGTTGAAGGTGATTCTTCCTTATCGTTTGTCCGTGGTGTCTTGGCACTATTTTACTGTCTATATAAAATAAAAGATTTACACCATTCATATCTCCACGGTCTATATGGAGGTATGTTGGCTACCTGGTCGGGGGTTAAGGGAACGGTTTGGTAAGAGTCTTGCCATTGTTCAGCGTTTAGAGGTCCTGCAATGAACCTGGGTCAAATTTAGTAGGACCTCCTTCAATACTTAACGGTATTGGATGGCGGGGGTCCAAACTCTTTGATCCCCTCATAAGTTAACTACTATTAATACTATAACCCGGCTATTTAGGACTGTATCCCTGCTGACTAAGACTACTTAGTCGAGGGTAACGTCACCTCCAAAAGAGGGGTCTGCCATAATTTGCATTAATAACTTAATTAATTATCTTTCAATAATCCGACCCTTTAGGATTGTATCCTTGCTGACTCAAACTACTGGGTTGAGGGTAACGTCACCTTCAAAAGAGGGGCCTACTACAATAACTAAGATAATCTCTTAAATAAGTGCAAAAGTGCGGAAATAATCAAAGGTTACACTAGATACGAGTCGGAACCAAGTGATTCATCTTGTCTATCTGTTTTTTCTTTTTATTTTATTTTCAACATTTTAGTTAGTTTTTATTTTTCTTAGTTTAAAACCTTTTTCTAAAACTTTTTATTTTGATTAGACGTTGAGGATAATCCGGTACTAAAAGTTCTTGTGTCCTTGCCAACACTATACTACGCTCACGATGGGTGCACTTGCCCATATGTGTGTTTAGTGTTAGTAAAATATCATGTTTTATAAATTTAAAACTTGACTAAAAAAGTGTTAAAGGGGCTTAAAATATACACCTAATATATATAACACTTCACACGCATCAAGTTTTTGGCGCCGTTGCCGGGGACACAAGGATTTTAAGAAAGTTAGGAATCAACGGCCTAATCGTTTTTCTTATTTTTCAATTTTTTTAGGATTTTTCTTAATTTTTCAGCTTCTGCAGAACTCAGCACGGCCCGTGCCCGCTGAACACGCCCCGTACCCAATCATTGGAACTGGCAATCCTGTTTTAAGTCAGACAGTAAGCTAAACACGGGGCCGTGCCCACTCAACACGCCCCCGTGCCCAAGTTTCAGTTACTGAAAACAGAACCGTAAGATCCCGACGGTTGGTAATTTCTGACACAAACATGAGTGATACTGATACTTTTTACTTTCGGCACTCTTATGGTACTATGTGGTGTCAATTATGTGGTGGTAACCATAAAGAGCTAGAATGCTATTTTCTAAATTATAAACCCCACTATATAGACCCATCGTTTCCTAGTATCCTTAAGAGGGGCGAAAGTAAAAATAATCCCTATCTCTCCCTCGAATGCTCCCAACCGGATATTCTAGGAGAAATGCTTCTCGATGAATTATTTCAACTAGAAGATCTAATTATTGATTGGTTAAAAGAACTTAGGAAAGATTTCAATGATCTTTTCCAAGACAATAGCCAAGAAGAAGGGTTGGAAACGCATTCAAACAACTTCGTTGTTTCCGAAGATACTCCTAACTCTAGTGAGGACTTGAGCGATAGTCGTCCCTGTGTCGATTGTGCCGTGAAGGACTCCCCATCGACTTCGTTCGATGCATACATAGACCTGAGTGATTCGACATACACCTTCTTTAACGAGAGCCCGGAAAAGGGTTGGACTTGTCCACCTAAATATAGCATAGGAATCACCCTCACCGACAACCTCTTGCGTTCTCGTCTTAATCTAGATCAATTAAGGTATCTTAGGCACATTGGGGTTGTTCCATCCAGTAAGGAACCGCCCGATCGGGGAAAGTTCCTTGAAAATAGACGAATTCCTTAAGGCAGCTTCCGACACGGGGCCGTGCCCAGGTCAACACGCCCCCGTGTCCACCAAAAGATTCCTTTCTGACTTTTGCCAGAATACGGACAAAACGTGTCAGGATCTTGCATGCACACGGGGCCGTGTCCAGCCGACACGGGGCCGTGTCCAGCATGCTGTCGTTTTCTATAAATGCAGCCAAGAATCCTGCACATTTGGACCATCCCGGGACAGAGATTTGAAAGGATTTTCTAACATTCCATCCTAGGTATGTTCTAAAAGAAGATTCTAACAAACATCTTGTCCTTTCCTCTTTTATCTATTACCTTCTTCTTCACCTTTCTTGCAACAACACCTCCATTGAAGCTTGATTCCAAGCTTCATTGTGATGATTGTTGAGTTTTTATTCAAGGAATCTTGTTAAAAATAAGTTACACAACATTGTTTTAAGTTATTTTTGTTCAAAAACACTTCATAAGTTGAGAAAATAATTTAAAACTCCAAGATTCCTTGTTCTAAAAATCTGCAGAAAGTTGAACACGGGGCCGTGCTCACTGAGCACGGGGCCGTGTCCGTGGTACTGTTTCATTAAAACAAACTATTTTTGGAATGTTTTTGTAACAACTCTCATCAAAAGTCATAATTATTAAAATAATTTGACCAATAGGAAACCCTAATTGAGACACCCAAGTGATTCTGAGCAAACCCTAAAAGTTTCATAATTTTCAGAATCAGGATTAGGGCCCCTAAAACTCAGGGGGGGTAAACCCTAGTTGATAATTATCCTTAAAAATCGTTGTCAATAAACTGAAATGTGAATATGGCAACTCATCAGAGCTAGTCCCACACGTGGCTACTCTACAACCCTATTTTTCAACCCATACGATGCGTAGAGAAGTATGGCCTACGATGCGCAGGCTTATTAAAAGACCATACGATGCGTAGGGGATGTTAGGCCTACGATGCGCAGGGCTTCTCAAATTTCAGCTATAAATAGCAGACATTGGCATTCGAAATCTGAACATTTTACGTCGAAAGAATTCACAATTATACACCGAGTTACTGCTGTATACTTCAATTAACACACACAGGTCTCTAATTGAAGCTGCAATCAGGGTATTAGCACAATCGCTATTACGATTCATTGTCCGATTGATCAATATATCCAATGAATGTTTAAGTGCCGCCCACATTAGGGTTATACTTTATCGTTCGTCATTAATTTGACGGATCATCGTTAATTCGATGGATAAAGTATTATACTTTGTCATTTGTTGTTAATTCGACGGATCATCGTTAATTCGATGGATGAAGTATTGCACTTTGTCGTTCGTTGTGAGGATTTGATCTCGTGAGTTATCGTAAATGCTGGATTGATTACTAACCCCAAATTGTGTGCTTGTTATTGAAATTAGGATAAAAGGCTAATCAGTAGGCTAGGCTCTGCCCGTATAAATCTGCAATGTGAGTCATTCTCTCTTTTTATCAAATCTATTTTCAAAATCATGTTCTTCTCACAGTTTGTGAGTCATTCTCCTTTTCTCACAGATTGTGAGTTATTCTCTTTTTATTAAATGTTTTATAATAAATATTTTACAATACTTCAAATTAGTTTTTTCAAGGTTATAATTACAGGGACTAAGTCGTGGATATCTTGAATTATTGGTTGGTGGGGTATTGTGCACATTACTAATTGTTTCCCAGTTAGGTTCATTGACCTACTCGGGATAATCACTGTTGGGTTCATTGACCTACAGGGATAATCATCACTATTTAGGTTCATTGATCTAAATAGTGGTATGACCATCGTCACCATTGTGACAGAATGCCAGATAAAAATAAGATAGAAGCCATTGTAATCGCTCTTATGCTGTAATTGATAACTATGCATCATTATGCAAAATAGAATGATTCACTCAGTATTTCCCGCTGACAAAACCTTTTTCAAACATGTTTCAGGTGACCTGTTATGAATCAGGAAAAGTGCCATATAGCACTATAAAGCTCAAGGAAGTGGCTCAGTATAAAATAAAGAAACATGTTTTGTAAAAATAAAAGATTTCTTTGTGAAATCAAACTATTGTAAATTACCGGGTTTATCCCGCGTTGTGAAATAAAATAATCGGGAAATATTTACATTTTAAAAGATCCTGATGAAAACTTCCGCTGTAAAACTCAATTAAATAAATACCGCAGTATTTTCTGTCCCGCGGCTCCTGAAACGGGTCAAACCGGGTCGGGGGCCGTGACAGAAAAAGGTGGTATCAGAGCCACTTCTCGAGCCACTGATTTAAGCCAATTAAGTATTTGGAAAATACTTAATAATTATTATTAATTGCTATTTGGTGATTATATGTTTATTATCTGACTAATTTTGAATAGTATGGGCAGATTTTTATATGTTAACAATATTGTAATATTTATTGCTCTATCATCGTTAATCGAAAAACATTATATATAAATTTACTTGATTATATATGGAATTACCTAATATAGTATTACTATATTGTGGTAAAGAAATTATATTTTTATATTTAAAGTACACTCTTATTTAAAAATTATTGTTTAGTTATTTATTATTAATAATTTTATTATTAATAATAATATATATTAATAGTAGTAGTATTAAGATTATTTTTAAATACTAGGATTATTATCAAAGACAGATATTGGATAACCTAGCCTTAGTTAGGCATGGACTGATCACCTATGCTTAAACAAGGCAGCACTAACCAATATCCACCATGATAATGATTAGTTAATATATATAAATTAAGTCATCATACTTATTTCGTATATAAATTTTTATATGTTAACTACTGTAAATAGTAAATATAAATCTTTAAATATTCTGATTTAAAGTTTAGTATTTTTATTATCTACAGTCAAGAAAATTTATAAATAAATTACAAATAAAACCTAGTATGTTTTAATTTTTAGTTGTTTTGGTAGTATGAAATACTATTTAAAAAGTTGTTCTATAAAATTTTAGTATGATTTAATAATTATGTGTATTTTGTTAAAATAGCATGAGTGATTTGTCGGAAGCCCTTCAGAATTTAAATCTCTATCCAGTAAGAATAGAAGTTTCCAGAGATTTTAATAGGTATATTCCAGACATAGAAGAACCTGTAGAATTTAACGCTTTACCTCTCGAGAAACCTAAGCCTACGAAAATGGAAATTGGGGAAAGTTCTAGGCAAATGGAGGGATTACCATCTCAAGAAGAACTAGATTTTATAATGGCAAACAATGATACTATTGAGCCTGTTAATGAAAATAATTTTATGAATTTAGAACCATCTATTCCAAACTCTTCGAATCACTGGAATATAGACGAATGGTTGGATAATGAAATACTGTTACAAAACCATCCCTATAGGCTTTTTCCTAAGTATAATCCAGAACCTTTATCAAATTCACCAATAAGTAATGAGAATAGGACTGAACTCCATCATTTTGACAAAATAGATGCTGGAAATAGGATCCAAGAGATTTTGGGACAAATCTCCTGGAAATACGATGAGAAGAAACGCCGTTACTAGAACGTCATCTGACAAAGGATAGGGGATTATGAAACTGTGGTTGTGTAATAGTAACAGTAAAATCAGTATGTGTAAAATAAATAATAAAACGGGTGAATATAGAAACATGATATAAGGAAATATTAGAAAAGTTACAATTCTGTTTGTATATTTGTTTATGTGATTATGTGCAACTAAATTGTGATATTGGATTATTTCCTTTATACTAATTATATATCTATAAATTAGATATCAGATGGAAAACGCTAATAATGAACCAGTTAATGAGAGTAATCAATCTGAACACCAACTAGGGGATCAATATGTGACTAGGCAAGATATAGAAAATATCGTTGCTCAAGAGATAGCCAACACTATTCCAGGAATAGTTGCTCAAGGGATAGCCAATGCTATTCCAGCAATCATTGCTGCTGTTAAAAATCCAATCGAACCGCAACAAGTTGTTCCTAGTAAACGCATTTCTGAAAATAATTTCAGTAATAGTGTAAATGGATGCAGTAATCATGTTAATCATGATAATGAACCACGGCAAGCTCCGCTCCCTAAGAAAAGGAAAGTTGCAACGCCTGGTTGCACTTTTAAGGAATTTCTTGCTTGTAAACCCACTGAGTTTGCAGGCAATGAAGGAGCGACTGCAGCATTGCGTTGGTTAGAGAAAACCGAGGCAGTAATTGCCATAAGTAAATGTGCTCAGGATGATCAGGTCATGTACGCATCAAACCTTTTCAAAGAAGTAGCGCTAGAATGGTGGAATACGGTGTTACAAGCAAAAGGAAGAATGATGGCGTATGCTATGAACTGGGAAGAATTTAAGAGTCTTGTAGAAAGAAAATTCTGTCCCGAGTATGAAAAAGATCAAATGGCAAATAAGTTTCTAACTCACCGAATGGTGGATGTAGATTGTCGAGGGTATACTACGACATTCTTCGAATATGCTAGAATGGTACCAACCCTGGCTTCGCCAGAACCGGTACTTATTTCTCGTTATATTTGGGGATTAATTTCCGAGATCCGTAATATTGTCAAAGCTGCGAAACCTCGCACGATTGATGATGCAGTAGAATTAGCCAATACTATGACTGACGAGCTAGTACGGACAAGAGAAGAAAATAGAAGGAAGGAAGTAGCCCAAAAGATTACCCAAGAATTCAGTTCGGGTAACCATAACAATTTCAAGAAAGGAGGGAATGGGCAATCTTCTACTAGTCCATTTTGCAATTTCTGCAAAAGGAAGCATTTTGGAAGATGCAAAGGATATTGCAATTTTTGCAAGATTCCAGGGCATCAAGAAGAAGACTGTAGGAGGAAGAAATTTTCAGTTTGCTACAACTGTAGAGAAACTGGACATCTTAGGCCAGATTGTCCAAAACTGAATAAACCATTTGACAATCAAGCCAAACCGTCAGAAGGAGCAAAAAGGAATGCGAGAGCCTTTCAGCTAACTACCCATGAAGCCGAGATGATTCCAGATGTGATAGCCGGTATGTTCTTAGCTTACAACATTTACCTAAAAGTATTATTTGACTCTGGTGCAAACCAAAGTTTTATAAATACTTTACTCTGCCAAACTCTTAACTTACCGTTAACCAGCATTAGATAAATTTCTATAGTAGAATCGGCAGATGGGAATTTAGTTAAAGTAAATAAAGTTCTGCAAAATGTAGAAATAGAACTTTTAAGTTATAAGTTTTCTGCAATCCTATTATCTATGAAATTAGTTGAATTCGATGTTATGATCATTATCTGTGATCAGAATTTCTTAGAAATTCAATCAACCATCGGAGAAGTAATTATGATTACAGGAGATAAACCATGTAAGCCTATGAAGTTCATATCAGTAATGGAAATTGCTAATTATGAACGAAAGCAAGGAATAGTATATATATGATTTCAGTAATCATTAATACTAAAGATACAGAAATTAAGGAAAATTCTGTAATTTCAGAATACCCAGATGTATTTCCAGAAGATTTACCTGGATTACCACCAGATAGGAAGATAGAATTTAAGATTCATCTAAATTCCAGGAATTTTACCGATAAGCCAGGGAACCTTATCGGTTAGCACAATATTGGTTGTTAAGAAAAAGTATGGTTCAAATGTGTATTGATTATAGGAAATTGAATAAGGTTATAAATTAAGAATCAATACTCATTACTTAGAATTAATGATCTATTCAATCAAATCCAGGAAGATAGATAGTTTTCTAAGATCAACTTATATTCCGGATATTATCAATTAAAAGTATCAGAGGAAGATGTACCAAAGACTGTTTTCAGAACTAGGAATGGTCATTACTAGTTTACAGTCATGCCCTTCGAATTAAAGAATACACCTGCAGCATTCATGGACATGATAAATAGGGTCTATAAATTCTATTTGAATAAATTGGTAATTGTCTTCATAGATAATATACTTATTTATTACAAAAGTAGGAAAGAACATTGACAGCATTGGCATGTACTCTTAACTTTGTTAAGAAAAGAAAAGCTTTACGCCAAATTTTCGAAGAATGAATTTTGGCTGCTAGAAGTGCAATTTTAGGTCATATGGTGAATCATGAAGGTATTCACTTAGGTCTTGCTAAGATAGCAGTAATTACCAAATGGAAGATTCTGCAATCCGCAATGGAAATTAGGAATTTTGTAGGTTTAGTATTATAGACAGTTTATTAAGGAAATTTTCAAAATAGTTGTACCATTAACTAAGTTAACCTGTAAAACGGTTAAGTTTGATTAGAGAAGAAGAAGCTTTTAGGATATTAAAACATAAATCCTAACCTTACCAAAAAGGAACTGAAGATTTTGATGTATACGGTAATGCTTCAAAGCTAGAATTTGGATATATGTTAATTCAACGCAAAAAGGTAATTGCGTATGCCTCAAGGCAATTGGAAAAGTATGAAGAAAATTTTATCACGCATAATTTAGAAATTTAGAGCCATAATTTTTGCCTTAAGATTTGGAGATATTATCTGTATGGAAGTAAGGATACTATCTATACAGATTATAAGAAGTTAAGATATATTTTTGGGCAAAAAAAAAAAGAATTAAAACATGAAGACAAAGGAGATGGATGAAAATCCTAAGTGACTACGACTGTGATATTCAGTATCACGAGGGAAAAGCTGAAAACGGCAAGAGATAGTCATAAGAATTATACAGATAATAGATGAAAGCCGTTGGAGTTCGAGTTGGCGACAAAATATAATTGGAAGTATCTCCTTGGAAAGGAGTAAGAAAGGAAAGCTAAGACCAAATTATGTAGAATCATTTCCAGTAATTCAACGTATTGGATCAGTTACTTATAGTTTACAACTACCAGGAAGGTTAGTTGGAATACATGATATATTTTATATATCCAATCTCAAGAAATGTCTATAAGACGAATCTTTGGTAGTACCTTTCCAAAATATAAAGTAACAAATAGTGTTAAGTGAAGTAGGATTCAAAGACAGGATCCTAATATACTTGGGAACTGGAATCCAAAATAAAGAGAAAGTATTCTCAATTATTCCAGTAAATCTCGAGGACGAGATTTTTATTAAGTTGGGGAGAATGTAACAACTCTCATCAAAAGTCATAATTATTAAAATAATTTGACCAATAGGAAACCCTAATTGAGACACCCAAGTGATTCTGAGCAAACCCTAAAAGTTTCATAATTTTCAGAATCAGGATTAGGGCCCCTAAAACTCAGGGGGGGTAAACCCTAGTTGATAATTATCCTTAAAAATCGTTGTCAATAAACTGAAATGTGAATATGGCAACTCATCAGAGCTAGTCCCACACGTGGCTACTCTACAACCCTATTTTTCAACCCATACGATGCGTAGAGAAGTATGGCCTACGATGCGCAGGCTTATTAAAAGACCATACGATGCGTAGGGGATGTTAGGCCTACGATGCGCAGGGCTTCTCAAATTTCAGCTATAAATAGCAGACATTGGCATTCGAAATCTGAACATTTTACGTCGAAAGAATTCACAATTATACACCGAGTTACTGCTGTATACTTCAATTAACACACACAGGTCTCTAATTGAAGCTGCAATCAGGGTATTAGCACAATCGCTATTACGATTCATTGTCCGATTGATCAATATATCCAATGAATGTTTAAGTGCCGCCCACATTAGGGTTATACTTTATCGTTCGTCATTAATTTGACGGATCATCGTTAATTCGATGGATAAAGTATTATACTTTGTCATTCGTTGTTAATTCGACGGATCATCGTTAATTCGATGGATGAAGTATTGCACTTTGTCGTTCGTTGTGAGGATTTGATCTCGTGAGTTATCGTAAATGCTGGATTGATTACTAACCCCAAATTGTGTGCTTGTTATTGAAATTAGGATAAAAGGCTAATCAGTAGGCTAGGCTCTGCCCGTATAAATCTGCAATGTGAGTCATTCTCTCTTTTTATCAAATCTATTTTCAAAATCATGTTCTTCTCACAGTTTGTGAGTCATTCTCCTTTTCTCACAGTTTGTGAGTTATTCTCTTTTTATTAAATGTTTTATAATAAATATTTTACAATACTTCAAATTATTTTTTCAAGGTTATAATTACAGGGACTAAGTCGTGGATATCTTGAATTATTGGTTAGTGGGGTATTGTGCACATTACTAATTGTTTCCCAGTTAGGTTCATTGACCTACTCGGGATAATCACTGTTGGGTTCATTGACCTACAGGGATAATCATCACTATTTAGGTTCATTGATCTAAATAGTGGTATGACCATCGTCACCATTGTGACTTGTCACCATTGTGACAGAATGCCAGATAAAAATAAGATAGAAGCCATTGTAATCGCTCTTATGCTGTAGTTGATAACTATGCATCATTATGCAAAATAGAATGATTCACTCAGTATTTCCCGCTGACAAAACCTTTTTCAAACATGTTTCAGGTGACCTGTTATGAATCAGGAAAAGTGCCATATAGCACTATAAAGCTCAAGGAAGTGGCTCAGTATAAAATAAAGAAACATGTTTTGTAAAAATAAAAGATTTCTTTGTGAAATCAAACTATTGTAAATTACCGGGTTTATCCCGCGTTGTGAAATAAAATAATCGGGAAATATTTACATTTTAAAAGATCCTGATGAAAACTTCCGCTGTAAAACTCAATTAAATAAATACCGCAGTATTTTCTGTCCCGCGGCTCCTGAAACGGGTCAAACCGGGTCGGGGGCCGTGACAGTTTTCGTAGAATGTCTAGCCAAAACAGTGGAACCTCTTCTGTGCACTCAAGGAACAGTCGACGGGAAAGGAGGCCATCGATTGAAGCAACTCTCGTAAGATACGTAATGGCGCTACGTGAGGCCCTTGACGAGATGAATTCGGTGGAGGAGGTCCTCATTGACCTTATAAATTATCTCTCGGTGGGGTTGGAAAACAGTTTTCAAGAAATAAACCTCTTGCACCAGAGGTTAAACATTCTTGTAACACCTCCCATGGAACCAATCCTCCCTCAAGAGGATTGGAACCTAGCACTTGGAATCCAAAATCTTACCGGTTGGGACAACATTCCGGCGGAACCTCCTCTTGAAGAATTCCAAGAAACCCCGGTGGAAGTTGCACCTCCTTAAACAAATGCTCATGAGCCCGCTTTTCTTCTCCCTAGGGAGATCGAAGAATGGCTCGCCGACGTGTGAGGAACCCATACCCGGAGAAAGAAGTTGTCAAGCGACTTTTAACCGAGAGATCTATCTTTTCGAAAATTTTGCTAGTAGAATAAATAGTAGGCTAGAACTTCTTGGATTGAGATTTCTTGTGTTTCTTTGACCTAACTATCTAATATCTTAATTTTAGGACTATTATGTAATTCTCTATGACTAATGAATGATGGTTTTAGTTAATTTGGTGTTTGGATAGTGTTGAAATGAATAAAACACACTTGAGATGGCAAAAGATACAAGGGAAACTTGAACCAGCATCCCATGCAGGAAAACAGGACCATCCGACGATTTTCTTCGTTTACAGTAAGTTCGGCACGGGCCGTGTCCGCCCAACACGGCCCCGTGCTTCACACTCTGCAGAAAAAGACCCAGTTCAGGTAACTGGACACGGGCCGTGTTCACTCAACACGCCCCCGTGTCCAGGCTTCTGTTTCTCTTGATTTAATTTTGTTACTGGCACTTGAACACGGGGCCATGCCCGGACAACACGGGGCCGTGTTCAGCGCCCAGTAACACAAAATTTTTGCTTTTTACACCTTTTTACACATTCAATCAGCCTAAAAACTTATTTTTGGGACACATTGAGGACAATGTGTAATTTAAGTGTGGGGGGGGGGGGGGGGATGCTAAAACCTTGAATCTTGCAAGTCCTAAATACAAGCCTTACACAAAACTCTATTGGAACCGCTAATCACCCCAAATTTTTTCAAAAATTTTCAATTTTTTTTTACTTGTCTAGGTTTAACTCGGGAAATTCAAGTTCTCAAAAAGGTTATATTTTTGCGACTTTACAACCGATAGCGTCGTGATAAAAAGAACCAACATAAGAAAATTATGAAAAGGCATGACAAACTTAGTTAAAATTTTATTATATATACTTGATCACATAAAAAACCCATTCCCTCAAAAGTGAGTTTTGAGCCTTTATTGAGCATACAATTACATATCATTAGACTAAATGCTCATTTTTCGTTTCTTGTGTGAATAGCCGCTTGGTTCTTACGACTCTAGAACTTGCCATGACGATACATTCCCGGTCCTTACCAACTGAAACCCGAGTAAGTAAATGATGGAGGCATTAGGACTAGCCCTTTTTATTTCTACACCATTATTTTTCTTTTTTTACCACCTACCCAAAATCCCCCTACTTAGCCCCTTTGAGTCTAAACCTTTTCATTTCATAACCCAAACCAAACACCCTTTTTCCCACCAAAACCTTTTTCATTTTTAACCCTTTGTTTTAGTAACTAGCTCGGTTTCTCATATGGCTTTCGAAAAAAAAATATAATTGATTATGAAGAAAAAACAAATAAACAAACAAGTTTATCAAAAATAACTTTGTTTGAAACATAGCTTCATAAAAATAAAAGTTAAAAAAATAGAAAGCCTTACGAAAACCGACGCTTGTTACGTTTTTTTCACCCTTTTTCTACTAACCACTAACCCAATCACCTACCTTTAACCCAAGCCTAACCCTTCACCCACAAAGTCCTCTTGATACTTACAAAGGTATACAAGTTAAAAAGGAGGAGGATTGATTGCTTGGCAAGCCTATGGTAGAAGTAAGTTCCATGCCGCTCTCGAGTGATCCACAAAAATACATTTTCGGCCGAGTGTTGAGTGATCCCCGTGAGGTATGTGAACTTGTATATAAATAGAATTTTAAAGAGGCATGTTATGCCCTAATAAGTAATTTATCTTATGAAAAGTTTTAAATAAATCATGACGAATAGGATTGTAAATAAATAAAAATAAAACTAAATAAAGAATCTTGGAAATCCCAACACTCTATGACAAGCCCAAAACCTTCTTTTCTACCCATTCCATTTGGGAGTGTAATAGCCATATATTAAAGAGTTTTGCTTGAGGACAAGCAAAGATTCAAGTGTGGGGGTATTTGATGTGTGCAAAATGCAACATATAAATTACATCAATTGTGGCATAAAACTAACCCTTTTTTAGTACTAATGTTGGAAAAAGTGTGCTTTTGTCTTCCTTTTGTATTTTCAGGATTAAATGAGCTTAAATTAACAAAAGAAGCAAAAAGACATCAAAATCTAACATAAATACAAGAAAAGGAACAAGACGTGACATGCCCGACCCCACGACAGCATCTTCCCAAGCAAAACAAGATAACAGAAGACTGAACACGCCCCGTGCTCAGCCAGCACGGGGGCGTGCCCAAGTGTCAGCAGAAAAGACAAAGTGGTAGAAGCTTCTATTGCCCACCACGGGGCCGTGCTCAGCGGACACGGGGCCGTGGTCAACTATAAGATTCGCACAATCCAGGCAAATCTTCATAGTACAAAGCTTCTTCTGCACACGGGGTCGTGCTCAGCGGACACGGGGGCATGGTCAACTAATAAGACAAGCTGCAATAAATGAAGAAAGAGAAGGATGTGGACACGGGGCCGTGCCCACTGGACACGGGGCCGTGCCCGAGCTTCTATTCAGCCTATAAATAGGAGTGCTTGGCTCAAGCTCAAACCATCCCTTGGCACACCACCTCTCTCACACTTCACCCACCACCCACCACCACCATAACACCATCATCCACCACCATCATCCATTGTCCATCATAGAGTGTGTGAGTCGTCTCGGGATCCAAGATTGATCGTAAGAGTTCTTGACAATCAAGGCCATGTTTGCCTATGTCTCATACAACATTTGGTGAAGACAAGTGTCTAGTGTAATACTTTTTTATTTCTAATCTTTTCGCACTTTTTACTTGGTTTTGTATTAATGACTTTAATAACTAGTTTCTTATGTTGAAGGTGATTCTTCCTTATCGTTTGTCCGTGGTGTCTTGGCATTATTTTACTGTCTATATAAAATAAAAGATTTACACCATTCATATCTCCACGGTCTATATGGAGGTATGTTGGCTACCTGGTCGGGGGTTAAGGGAACGGTTTGGTTTAGAGGTCCTGCAATGGACCTGGGTCAAATTTAGTAGGACCTCCTTCAATACTTAACGGTATTAGATGGCGGGGGTCCAAACTCTTTGATCCCCTCATAAGTTAACTACTATTAATACTATAACTCGGCTATTTAGGACTGTATCCCTGCTGACTCAGACTACTTAGTCGAGGGTAACGTCACCTACAAAAGAGGGGCCTGCCATAATTTGCATTAATAACTTAATTAATTATCTTTCAATAATCCGACCCTTTAGGATTGTATCCTTGCTGACTCAAACTATTGGGTTGAGGGTAACGTCACTTTCAAAAGAGGGGCCTACTACAATAACTAAGATAATCTCTTAAATAAGTGCAAAAGTGCGGAAATAATCAAAGGTTACACTAGATACGAGTCGGAACCAAGTGATTCATCTTGTCTATCTGTTTTTTCTTTTTATTTTATTTTTAGCATTTTAGTTAGTTTTTATTTTTCTTAGTTTAAAACCTTTTTCTAAAACTTTTTATTTTGATTAGACGTTGAGGATAAACCGGTACTAAAAGCTCTTGTGTCCTTGGACGACCTCGGTATCTTGCCAACACTATACTACGCTCACGATGGGTGCACTTGCCCATATGTGTGTTTAGTGTTAGTAAAATATCATGTTTTATAAATTTAAAACTTGACTAAAAAAGTGTTAAATGGGCTTAAAATATACACCTAATATATATAACACTTCACACGCATCAATAATAATGATAAGTGTAAAAAGAAATTTTGAATTTGAATTGTTTTTGACCAAGTTCTCGTGGTTTTTTCATTTGTTCTTACGGTTCTCGCGATATTTAGCGTTCTCATTTAAACCCTCCCCTATATATATATATATATATATATATATATATATATATCCATTAATATATATATACACACACACATATCCACTTAATATACAACCGAACAACTCAGCGTCTCGGATCATTTCGATCATAGAAATCTGAAATTCGTTTAGTTACATGTGATAGCGGTCTCACATTTGTACTCTTTACTGCATTTGTACTCTTTACTGAAGTTTACAAGTATGAAATCTTTACTCGGTTGATGTAGACTAGAAAACGGGATAGGAAAGCAGACCTGTTGATTCTCACAGAATACCAGGAACGATTCTTCCAAAATTCGTTGATTCTAAAAAAATACCGAAAATTGAGATTTTCACACACAAAACACACTAGTTAATTGGGAGAGAAAAATGACTTTTCATATATTTCAAAACTGATTTGCCTTCTCCCGTTACAATCATATAAATAACAACGTAAATTGAAAACGGGCCTCAAAAAACACTTGGGCCAAAAGCTAGAACGAAATAAAAGTCCACCAAAAGCAGAAAAAACATAAAACGATAAATAACTCATAGAATAAGCGTTTTTGGCCCCAAACGATGACCCAAACCGCCATAGGTTTGTAGAAAGATGGGCCTCGCTCTCACGATCGATTCCCCTGGTCGCACGCCCAAAACAGACACCCGTAGCCCAAGTTAGAGCCATTTTAGTAAAGCCCCTTTTGTCACACGATCTTGGGCCTCCAAATATAAGATGGCCCGCTCCTCCACACTTGGGCCCGCATCATCGGTTCAATTTCTTCTTGTGGTTAACATCTTACATTATGTACAAACATGGAGTCATATGGATCGATTAGAAACACACTAAGGAAACTTACAAGTAGAGAATGGGGTACCGTGATCTGCCCACATACATATGATCAAGCTACTCGACGTCTACTACACACTAATTAATTATACCATGGATTTTGGGTACATTCTTATCATACCGTATGTTATTTTGTATTTAGTCTATAATCTTTTTGTTAATTGATAAATAATAATTCAGATTATGTATTTTCTACACATTTGGAGTTGTTGAAACAATTTAGTCATTTATGGAATTGTGGTTGTGATTTGATTATGTAAAATTGACACATCAATCATCTTGGGGTGAGCTTATAGTTGACAAATTGGTTAAGATTATTCATTTCTTAACCCTGCATGAAAATCAAAATGGGAGACCATTCGGCTTCTAGGCACTCTATAGCAAGATCTATTTTCTTTCATGGCCTTTGAAATGTTGTTAACCTGAGTTAACACTGAGAAACGGATATTGCCACACTACTAAGCAAATGAGTATTACCAACAAAAAATTTCCGATGGCAAGTTTGGTCGGTAATTCCTGACAAATCTCCGATGGAAATGCCCAAAACAAAATTTAAAACATTTTTACAAATTGGGCTCTATTTTAAAATTTCGTCAGTTTGTGGTGGGGGAGCGTTACCGGCACCTTATTATAAATTTTCCCAATTTGGTGGGAGAACATTACCGACGACTATACCTCGATAGTCCATCGGTAAAACATGATTGGATTTCCAACAAGGTTCCCACATATTCTTTTTAGGTGATTGTCGGTGTGGACCCAAGAGTCCGTCGATAATCCCTTGCTATTCCGTTGGTATTCGTGGTTTGGTTTTCTGATAAGATTCCCATACATGTTTTTTAGGTGATTGTCTGGGTGAGGCTCTTTGCCGACAACCAATCTATCGAAAATTCGTTGTTGTTTTTAGCTATAAATACCAAACTAGCTAGTTCTGCCCTAGTAGCAAACCATGATCAATCAAAATAGAAGTACTAATGTTTATTCGTTTTTGTTATCATTTTTGTTCTCAAGCCAAACTTCCTAATCTTATATTCTGTGTGTTTAGTGTTTGAGGAAGATGTTGAAATTGGTGCTCTCGAAATAAAACTCGACAAACTCGGGCTATGGGCTTTCTTCCTTTCTTGATCTTACACCATTGATACATGGTAGTTCAATGAGGTTAATAAGTTTGTGTCAGTCCATAAAAAATCCTTACACGATGGCCTTTGAATCCTCATTTTTGTAGGATCGTTTTCAGACCCGAACGAGTCGATCAGAAGAGTTTATCTCAATACGAAAGGCAGAAACAGACGTATCGAGTTCAAATCAGCTGAATTATCACTTTAAACTGTCGTAATATTGATTTTAGATCAAAAACAAGTCTGTGGACACTTCGGCAGCACTTCGTTACACTGACCAGAATTACTCACAACTGAAATGACATGAGAGGTATATATAGGTGTGTTAATTTCGTTTGAAGCATCTCCAAACAGAATCAGATTCCGCTTGAAACCAACTCAAGCGAAATTAGCAACTATGATTTCGTTTGTAATGGTCTTGAACCATTTCAAGCGAAATTACCCACATACACACTTCCTTGTTTTTCGTGCCCTGATCTATCTAGATACAAACAAGACTCGATACAAGACGAAGTCGACAGACACATGCACCAACAGACTCCCCTCGAATGTTGACGAGTCTTAAAGTGTCGAGTCTTCGCATCTTCAGTCTTTATCAGTCCTTTTGAACTCTTTGAAGTATCTTGACACTGTAAAGCATTCTCAATCTATCTCTTCTCATCTCTTCCTCGAATGTTGATAATCTCCAGGATCTGAGCCTGGCTCTCAAGCTTTTTAATTCTCTTGAACAGATCTCTTGAATCCTTAAGTTCATCAACATCAGCAGTTCCAAAATCGTAACCGGACTCACACTTTCTACAGGTTCAGAATCGATTCCTAGCTCTACCCTGCACAAAAACTCTACCCAACAATAAATTTTCTGATGACCACTTGTAAAATCAATCTCACACTTTGATGAATCACTTGTGAATAAAATATTCAAACAATGATTTTACAATTTTAAACTTTGATGAACCACTTGCAGGAATAACGTTTTTCTTTTCAAAACAAACACTCTCCTAACTCATTTGTTCATCATGTTTAGCACTTGGAATTTTGAAAATCAGCTCTCCAACATCAGTTCTCGAAAATCTTTTTGAATTTTTCAAAATTTATGCCAAAACACACCTAAAATCTTTTTGGATTTTTGAAAGAAATAAAATGCAATAAAGAAATATTTACAGACAATATTTTTGTGAGTTTGTGTAAGAGGATCATATCAGTTTTTGACCAATCACAAGCACCGTAAAGCTTTAAATATTCTTAGTTCTAAACAATTCACATAGATTGACGATATTGTTGTCCACTTAAACTCAATCTAAAAACTTTCGAAATGCTTACTGATACGTTAAGGTATATTAATTTTGCACTAAGTTCTTATGGACCCCACGATCTCAGCATATCCCCTCATCATGCAATACACTGACTCAAGTAATGCCTTTAAACTTTTATCAACTGTGATTTGTGCGAAAACAACTCAGAATGTTTAAACATTAACAATCAGGTCGATACTTCCGTATACGCAGAGAAAGTCCAATGTTTAAACAAAATAAGAAAATAAAAATAAGTTAAAGTTGTTTAGGCTTTAACCACCAGGTCGATACTTCCGTATACGCAGAGGAGGTCCAAAGCTTAAACGAAACACCAAAGAAAATAAAGCAGAACGTTTAGGCAATAACATCCAGGTCGATACTCACGTATACGCAGAGGATGTCCAATGCTTAAACAAAATAAAGAAATCAAACAAGTTTAAATCTTTGCAAAATGAAATACACAATCACAGTGACTTTTCAGCAAAGTTGTGAAAGTTCACAAACTTAACCAGTTTTATGTCTTTCGACAATCAGCGATTACTGAGTAGGCACACAATCAAGAAGGACAAAACTAAGTACTATGCTTTCAATCATGTTTCCCACTAGAACTAGGCTTTTTCATTTAAGTTTGTATCATTATCGCAAATCTACTAGTCTAGCTGAGCCTACCGTCACATCTTTAGTGAGATCGTTTATCACATTTTGACTTTACATTTCTTTAGCATGCTGTGACAGTCCACTGATGTACTATCATTTCCTCTTTTGCACAACAAAACTCATTTTTGCATTTTTCAATGTTTTTGAATTTTCAAATTTTCTAATGTTTTTGGATTTTCTAAAATTCTTACTCCCCCTAAAATGCAAACACATTTAAAAAAATTTTGAAAACAAACTATACAAGTAAAATGACAACCTATATCGAATCACTTCAATTCGCCATCCACTTGGCCCAAACAATCAGAACTCCCCCTCACAACAAACTATTTTCCCATTGATTTCAAAACACTTAAGTTTGTTTTAATCAAATGGTTTTTCCGGAAAATAAGTTTTGTTGATTGATTTTACCATTTGTAGGTTAGGGGTTTGGTTCATCACATTGTTTTTCAACCACTTGTAAGATAAGATAAATCAAGTACAAGTTAATGTCCCTGATTAATCTAGAAAATTTAGTACAACATGACCTTGATTAACTTTCTTATAAAATCACAATCTCTTTTTCAACCACATGGCTTACCAACCAATACCACATGTAGGTTGAATTCTCAAGATGCCGATTCCTACTCCTCACTTACCAACCTTGGAGTTCCGGCAAGTCCAGGATTTTACTGTTCATAATATGTACCATCCCAGTCACAAACTAGGGATGATACTTTACCTTGCTTCTTTGTTTTCTTCTCGTAAAATTCCTTGACTCCCTTGACCTTCCTGTCAACCATTTTTCCAAAAATGTTATGAACTCTGGAGTTAAAAGCCTTTTCAATATCAAATTCTTTCTTTTCAGAGAAAAATTGATTTGAAATCTCAATTTTACCAACTTTTTGTTTAAAGTTTTCAGCCTTCAATGGTGGAAAATTAACATCATCCATTTGAGGAACTGAATTCTCACATTTTGATTCAATTTGTGGCTCCTCTGACTTTGTGGAATCAGATTCATCGCCAGAAGATAGCTCCTCTAATTTTGATGAATCAGAATCATTGCTAAAACTATTCTCTGATTTCTTAACAACCCATTTCTGGTTGTCAAGTTTTGCTCTTTTCTTGTAAAATCTGTTTGAACTTTCACCAATCTCAAAAATTGAATTTTTGAAAAGTTTAGTTCTATCAATTGGTGATTCAAACACAACTTCTTTATCTTTCAGTTTATGAGAAACTCCCTGTTTTGATTGTATTGCCTTGGAACAATTTTTGGCAATATGACCAACAGTGTTGCATTTGAAACAGGTTCTCATTTCTTTCATCTGATCAGCAGTCTTCATCTCTTCTTGCTTCTTTGCAAGGAATTCTTTGTTCGACTGCTTTCTAAATAGATTTTCTTTCTCTTCTTCAGAAGACGTACCTGAAATAATATCATTTTTTATTTAAAATCTCGAACATATTTTTCATTTTTATGATTTTCTGGTGGAATAAAACCTAGACCTTTCTTTTTGAAATTACCGTTATGGTTTGGTTTCTTTCGATAACCAGAACCAGAACTGGAACCCTTTTTCTTGTTTTCTCTTTGTTGAACTCTTGAGGTGTATTTTTTAGGTTTATCATTAAGATTTACATCTTTTATTTCAGAAATATTAATTTCTGTTAGTTTAAAAACCTTTTTAATCATGTCAGGTTTGACACCTCTTATTGGAAATTCCTCATCAAAATATAATTTGTCAGAATCATTCAAAGTATATGCAACTTTAAACGTTTCGTCATACAAATTAGATTTTGATAACAGGAATTCTTTATTGTAAACCCTTTTGCCCTGTTTGACGGTTTGACTCGGAATGCTGGACTCAGACTTTGACTCTGACATAGACTCCGACTTTGACTCCTTAGTTTCATCTTTATCCAACACCTGATCGACCACTTTCTTTATTAACTCGGACTCATGATCAGTGTCAGATGACGTAAACGTAACATCAATATTTTCTGGCAAGTTAACTGAAGACTCCGACTCCCACTGTAAATTTGTTGCCTTTTTGACTCTTTCTGAATTTGGATTTCTCGGAGAATATCCATTTTCAAGCGGGGGTGGACACTTGTTGTAACTGACACCTTGTTTCTTACCAGATGTCTTTTCTTTAGTATCCTTCTTCTTTTCTTTCTTCTTTTCAGGAGTCTTTTCTTCAGAAACCTTTGGTTCTTCAGTTACTCCATCATCCTCAAATGCCTTCATGCCTTTAACAGTTGGATAAATCCTGTCAATGACATAAGAAGTACATGAGTAACTTTTTAACAAACGGTTTACTCTTTCTGTCTCAATTCTTTGTGTTTCCAGTTTTTGTTCAAGCACAGCACACTTCTCAATGTAATTGTTCACAACTTTCTGCTTTATCATAAAAGCTCCTTGAAGTGTCTTCATTGCTGTTGCTTGTTCTTCACTTGTTTGGTTGTACTGATTCATGGCCTTGTTCAGAACATCGTAAGATTCTTTCAGCCTATTCATGTTGTTCATCAATGTGCTGTTCTGCTTCTTTATAGCTTCACAATTTTCACAAATCACCGGACTCTTCTTTGCATCAACTTCTTCATCAAATTTGAACTTTGGAACTTCCTTTACCTTCTTCCTTATCACTGGAACATCTTTGTCATCACTGCTGACTGGTATTTTGATCTTTTTCTTTTTCTTTTTAGCTTTTTCATCTTCATTGTCACTTTCTTCCATCATTTTGAAATGAGCTGCCATTCTTCTTGCATAATACTCTTTATCATCATCACTATCTTCTTCAACTCGAGCGACAAAAGCTTTTTGATGTGAAGTTTTGTTTGGATCATAATCATCCCAACTAAAACCTTCCCAGTTAAATCCTTCTGGTAATTTTTCATCATCTTGGTTTATCAGGCATGCTTTATTATCAGCTGAAATATATTTGTCCCAGCTGAAACTTGTTGAAGATTTTTGATCATCCTGATTCACTATACAAGCTCTCTTTGAAGATTCTTCGATTACTTTTCTACCATGTGCCACTTTGGTTCTTGTTGTTGTTGAGCAACTTGATGATAAATGGCCTTCCGATAGTAATCATTGTTGTTGTTGAACGGATTTTGAGCTCCACTCGCTTCGCGGTTTTTGCACTCCCTCTTGAAGTGTCCTTTTTCCCTGCAACGAAAACAAGTGACTTTAGATTTATCAAAACCTAAAGTAGAAACATTAGCTTCACGTAAGTCATCTCTTCCTGTGATCTGTTTAAATTTCTCAGCTCGTCTCAACACACTTGCCAAACACCACTTTATGTCCATCAATTCCATCTCTTCAGCGTCAATCTGATCGTAATCCTCTTTTGTAAGCATTGGATTCCCGATCCGACCTGCAACAAAACTACCATATGATTCCAACACAGTTCCCAACAAAGACATGTGACTCTTAGCAACTTCTGCTGAATAATCCTCATCATTCTCCAGATTCAGTACAATGTTGCATTGTAGCTTTTTGCCATTCTTTGTTGCTGAAATGTTCGGATCAAAAGATGAATACGATGAAAAACTTGTGTTGCTGTTTGATCCTTTGGATGAACTACCAGATGAACTTTTTGCATTAAAAGCTGTTTCAACCTTTGGTGACATGTTGGTGGATTTTTCACTGACACCACCTTTGTAATAGAGACCAATGTCTTGTTCACCATCGAAATCTTTCATTCTTGAAATCTTTCTCTGTTCCATCTCCTGAGCCTCAATCTTTTCAATGAACTTTGTTGGTGCATCCGTCTGTCGCCTACGTCTTGTATCGAGTCTTGTTTAGAGTAAGATAGAATAGGGCACGGAATCCAAGAAATTGGTATTTGCAGGTGATTCCGCTTGAAATAACCTTATGTCATTTCAAGCGAAACCTCTTAACTTACTGATTCCGCTCGAGTCGTCTAGTTCTTGATTTCGCTTGAGATGTTACAATGAGATTCCGCTTGAACCTATCATGTCTTGTTCAAGCGAAATAGGAACCCCTATATATAGGTGATCATTGGAGCGAAATTATGATGACTGTCTTCCGGTTTGCCACGAAGTGCTGCCGAAGTGTTTTCGTGCTTGTAAAAGGATTCTATATCAATAAAATCAATAGTTTAAAGTGAATACGACTGAAATAACACTAATTCATTAGTTTCCGCCTCTTGAATTGGTGAATTACTCTTCTGATCGACTCGTTTGGGTCTGAAAACGATCCTACAAGTGGTATCAGAGCTCAGGAGGAAGAGTTCTTGCCATTTCAGCTGTATTTTCTGTTTTTCTACACCTTCTTCTTCAAAATTGAAAATTTTTCACGGTAAAATTGGCTCAAATTTTCACATAACACGCGCAATCATGTTTTGATAAATCCTTGAAATTTTCAGAAGTAAAATCAATCTAAAACTTGAAATTTATGCTATTTCGCTTGAAATCGTTTTCGAGAAAGATGACGTCACTGTGATTCCGCTTGGTTTTATGTCTTGGTTTCGCTTGAAAACCGTGATTTCGCTTGAAGATTTCACTTGATTTCGCTCAAAACTGGTATTCCACTTGAAAGTTAGAGTTAATTCCGCTCGAAATAGATAGTTCTTGATTTCGCTTGAAAGCTCAGCTGGTTATTCCGCTTCAAACCATCACAGGAGATTCCGCTTGAATTCACTTTGTGATTCCGCTTCAACTATTCCGCTTGAAAGACTGTTATTGTAGATTCCGCTTCAAAAGAAGGTTTCGCTTGAAACAAAGTGTTCTTGGTATCTCGCTTGAAAGTGTAACTTGGTAGATTGTGAACTTTTGAAAAATTGAATCATGGACAATGAGTTCTATAATGCCTTTGCTGGTCCAATGAACATTACTCATAGTGCATTGCTTGAGAATGAAACGGGGACATCACAGAAACCACCTAAGCTCTTGGATATTGATGATTACAATGGTTGGTCCGAACGTTTTGGCAATTGGGTTGAAGCCTATCATTTGGATGCTTGGGAACACAGTGAAGTCCAATATGAAAGGCCGACAAAGAACGGTAATCAGATAATGGCAATCAGAGAAATGAGTGCTGAGGAAAAAAAGAAGTATAGAGATGAGAAATTGATGGTGAGTCTGTTACAGCAAGCAATTAAAGAGGACATATTGATTTTGCTTCAACATGATGGAAGTGCATATTCGATCTGGAATGAATTGGAAGCAAAATTTCTGGGAAGTGATGATATGCTCAAGAACAAGATGTCACTGATAAAGAAAGAATTTGATCTATTTCGTGGTTTAAAATCTGAAAACACCAAGCAAATTATTGAGAGATATTGTAACTTGGTTAGAAATATGACGAAATTAGGGATAAAAAAGGATACAGATGAGCTGATTGAGAAATTAGCTGATGCTTTACCACATGATACTTGGGGAACTTATCTGATGATGTTGAGAAACAATAGAAAGGAGTATAATAAGTTAACATTGGGTGAGTTCATCAAACATCTTGAAGCTCAAGAGATGGAGCAGAGGAAGATTGCCAGGATGAAGAACTATGATGGAGAACAAGACATCGGCTTGTATTTTAAAAGTGGTGTTAGTGAAAAGACAAATTTTTCTCCAAAGGTTGAAACTGCTTTTAATGCAAAAGGTTCTTCTGAAAGTTCAACTCAGGGATCAAGCAGCACAACAGGATTTTCTTCATTTCTGAAATTTGATCCATAATTTTCTACAACAAAGAGTGGCAAAGTTCTTCAATGCAACATTGCCTTAAAACTTGAAAATGATCAGAATTATACTGAGGAAGTTGCTAAAAGTCACATGTCTTTGTTGGTGACAGTGCTTGAATCCTATGGAGGATTAGTTGCAGGGAGGATCGGCAATCCAATGCTCACGAAAGAGGATTACGATCAAATTGATGCTGAGGAGATGGAACTGATGGATATAAAATGGTGCATGGCAAGTGTGTTGAGACGGGCTGAAAAATTCAAATAGATTACAGGCATAGATGATTTTCCCTAGGCTCATGTTTCAACTTTAGGTTTTGATAAGTCTAAAGTTACTTGTTTTCGTTGCAGGGAAAAGGGGCATTTCAAGAGAGAGTGCACAAATCGTGAAGCGAGTGGAGCTCAAAATCCTTCCGGAAACAATGACTACTACAAAAAGGCGATTTATCATCAAGTTAGACAACAGCCATATCAACAACAACAGGCACCACATCAGGCTCAAACTACACGTGGTAGAAAAGAAATTAAAGATTTAAAGAGAGCATGCCTGGTTAATCAGGGTAAGGATGGTGGTTTCAGTTGGGATAAATACATTCCAACGGACAGTAAAGTGTGTTTGGCAGATCAAGATGATGAAAAATTGCCAGAAGGTTTCAGTTGGGACAATTTTTACCCAGACAAAGAATTTATGGAGAAAGAGATGTTAACTGCTAAAGCTTTTGTTGCTAATGCTTCTGATATGTATTGGGCAGAAGAATACAGAAAAATTAGGGAAGCTGAAGAGGAAAAATGGAGAAAATTTGAAGAAGAAGAAGAAGAAAGGAAACAAGCTGAAGCTGAGAAGAAGAAAAGAGCAAAAAAAATTCCAGTAAGAATAGTCAAAGAAGTTCCAGAATTTGAGATCAAAGCTGATACTGAAGCAGTCGAATTTTCTGAGAAGTGCATGAATTGTGATTCTTTGATCAAGCAAAACAACGAGTTGCTCCACAACATAAAAAGGCTGAAAGAATCATATGATACTTTGAACAGAAAAATTAATAAGTACACCGAGTCGAATAGTGAACAAGCTGTAGCAATGAATACACTCAAAGGAGCATACATGAGACAGCTTGACAACGTCAACTACTACACAGAGAAGTGTGCTGAGCTTTAATTGAAGTTGGCAACACAAAAGATTGAAACTGAAAGAGTCAACAATTTATTGAAAAGTTACTCATGTTCTACTTTTGTTGTTGACATGATTTACCCGATCGTTGAAAGAATGAAGACGTTTGAGGAAGAGAAGACTTCGGAAGAAAAGAAGTCCGAGACAAAAGAAGATGATGAAGTGAAAATTTCTGTTGAGAAACCATGTGTTGTCTACAATAAATGTCCACCCCCGGTTGAAAATGGATATTCTCCTCGAAATCCAAATTTCAAAAGTGTCAAAAAGGCAACTAACTTACAGTGGGAGTCTGTGTCGTCAGATAACTTACCAGAAAATATTGATATCACGTTCACATCATCCGATACTGATCATGAGTCCAAGTTGATAAAAAGTGTGGTCGATCAGGTGTTAGACAAAGATGACATAGAGGAGTTAAAACCGGAGTCCAAATCCGAGTCAAAGTCTGGGTCCGATACGTCAAAGTCAACAATCAAAAAGGACAAACGGGTTTATGATAAGGAATTTTTGCTATCAAAATCTAATTTGAATGACGAACCAGTCAAAGTAGCATATACGTTGAAAGATTCTGACAAATTATATTCTGATGAGATTTTTCCAATAAGAAGTGTTAAAATCGAAATGATTAAAAAAGTTTTCAAAATCACAGAAATTAATATTTCTGAAATAAAAGATTTAAATCTTACTGGAAAACCTAAACAATACACTTCAAGAGATCAACAAAGAATTAACAAGAAAATGGGTTACAATTGTGGTTATCGTTTTCAAAAGAAACTAAACCATAATCGTAATTTCAAAAAGAAAGGTCTTGGATTTAATCAACCGAAAAATTATAAAAATGAAAAAGTTTATAAACCAAAAACTGTGTTTGTTTCAGGAAAAACGACAAAGGCTGAGAAAGAGCAGGCATTCAGAAAACAGACAAATCAAGAATTCCTTGCCAAGAAGCAAGAGAACATGAAGAAAAATGGTGCTCAGAAGACTCCAGAGACAAGAACCTGTTTTCAGTGTAAAACAGTCGGTCATATTTCCAGGAATTGTCCAAAGGCAATACAGACAAAACAGGGAGTCTCTGGTAAATTGAAAGAAAAAGTTGTTGAGAAAACTGAACTTACAACCAGAAAATTTACAGGCTTTGAAAATTCAACCTTTGAGATTGGTGAATGTTCAAAGAATCTGGTAAAAAGAAAAGAAAATCTGAAAAATTAAAAATGGGTTGTTAAGGGTTGAGGAAACAGTTCTAGTGATGAATCTGATTCCACAAAATCAGAGGAGCCACGTGTTAAAGAAAAGGTTGAGAAATCAGTTCCGAATGTGGATGATGTGAATTTTCAACCTTTGCGGGCTGAAAATTTTAAAAAGAAAGTTGGGAAAGTTGAAATTTCAAATCAATTTTATTCTGAAAAGAATAAGTTTGATATTGAAAAAGCTTTCAACAGAAATGTGAAACATATTTTTGGAAAAATGGTCGATGGTAAGGCCAAAGGAGTGAAAGAATTCTATGCTTCCAAAAGGAGTGTTCACAGATCGGTTGAAAGTAACAGTGAAGAAGTGATTACACCCAAGGATGGTCAGGCCTGGGTGTCTATATTTTTCAAAGAATAAAAACCTGACTTGCCGGAGCTCCCTAGTTAGTAATCGTGGAGCATGAATCAGCATCATTCATTGTTTATGAAAATTGTTTTTGTATAAGTGTAACTTGCCGGAACTCCCAGGTTGGTAAGTGAGGAGTAGGAATCGGCATTTTGAGAATTCAACTTACATATGGTAACTTACAAGTGGTATTGGTTGGTAAGCCATGTGGTTAAAAAATTGGTTGAAAAAGGTTTTTACCTACATGTGGTAAAATCAAGGTCATTAGGTTGAACTTGATTGGACTATTCTTACAAGTGGTAAATCAAGGAAATTAAATTGTACTTGAATTTTCCTACAAGTGGGTGAAATACAATGTGATGAACCACACCCCTAACCTACAAATGGTTAAAATCAATCAACAAAACTTATTTTCCGGAAAAACCATTTGATTAAAACAAACTTAAGTGTTTTGAAATCAATGGGAAAATAGTTTGTTGTGAGGGGGACTTCTGATTGTTTATGCTAAGTGGATGGTGAATTGAAGTTATTCGATATCAGTTGTCATGTTTCTTGTACAGTTTGTTCTAAAATTTCCGTTAAATGTGTTTGAATTTTAGGGGGAGTAAGTATTTCAAAAAATCCTAAAACATTTGAAAATTTGAAAAATCCAAAAACATGATAAAATCAAAAATGAGTTTTGTTGTAAAAAAGAGGAAATGATAGTACATCAGTGGACTGTCACAGCATGCTAAAGAAATGGAAAGATAAAATGTGATAAACGGTTTCACTAAAGATGTGACGGTAAGCTCAGCTAGATTAGTAGATTTGCGATAACGATACAAACTTAAATGAAAAAGCCTAGTTCTAGTGCGAAACATGGTCGAAAGCATAGTACTTAGTTTTGTCCTTCTTGACTGTGTGCCTACTCAGTAATCGCTGATTGTCGAAAGACATAAAACTGGTTAAGTTTGTGAACTTTCACAACTTTGCTGAAAAGTCACTGTGATTGTGCATTTCATTTTGCAAAGATTTAAACTTGTTTGATTTCTTTATTTTGTTTAAGCATTGGACTTCCTCTGCGTATACGTGAGTATCGACCTGGTTGTTAATGCCTAAACGTTCTGCTTTATTTTCTTTGGTGTTTCGTTTAAGCTTTGGACCTCCTCTGCGCATACGGAAGTATCGACCTGGTGGTTAAAGCCTAAACAACTTCAACTTATTTTTATTTTCTTATTTTGTTTAAACATTGGGCTTTCTCTGCGCATACGGAAGTATCGACCTGATTGTTAATGTTTAAACATTCTGCTTTGTTTTCGCACAAATCACAGTTGATAAAAATTTAAAGGCATTACTTGAGTCAGTGTATTGCATGATGAGGGGATATGCCGAGATCGTGGGGTCCATAAGAATTTAGTGCTATCTAATATACCTTAAAGTATCAGTAAGCATTTCGAAAGTTTGTAGATTGAGTTTAAGTGGACAACAATATCGTCAATCTATGTGAATCGTTTAGAGCTTAAAATGTTTAAAGCTTAACGGTCTTGATGATTTGTCTCATAAACTGATATGATCCTCTTACACAAACTCGCAAAAATATTGTTTGTAAATATTTCTTTACTGCATTTCATTACATTCAAAAATCTAAAAAGATTCTTAGTGTGTTTTAGCATAAATTTTTGAAAAATACAAAAGATTTTCGACAACTGATGTTGAAAAGCTGACGTTCGAAATTCCAAGTGCTAAACTTGATGAACAGGTTTGGATAAAGAGTGTGTGAAAATGATTGTATTTTTTTAAGAGATTTTCAGAAGATAAATCATTTTTTGAATGTTTTGTGCAAATGGTTTCTAAATTTTAAAGATTTAATCTTTGAGAAACTTATGTGTGTGGTAGAGAATTTGCAGATATGAAGATTGACCAAAGCCAGATTCCGATATCTGAGCAGATGGTGATTTCCAGACTACGATTCCAGCACATTGAGAGGGGGAATCTGAAGACATCAGGATATAGTTTGAGTAAGGATGCTTACAATGGAGAATACTTCGAGAAAAGCACAAAGACTGATAGAGACTGAAGGTTTGACAATCGAAGACTCGACACTGAAGACTCCGTCAACATCCGAGGGGGAGTTTGTTGGTGCATCCGTCTGTCGCCTACGTCTTGTATCGAATCTTGTTTAGAGTAAGATAGAATAGGGCACGGAATCCAAGAAATTGGTATTTGCAGGTGATTCCGCTTGAAATGACCTTATGTCATTTCAAGCGAAACCTCTTAACTTACTGATACCGCTCGAGTCGTCTAGTTCTTGATTTCACTTGAGATGTTACAATGAGATTCCGCTTGAACCTATCATGTCTTGTTCAAGCGGAATAGGAACCCCTATATATAGGTGATCATTGGAGCAAAATTATGATGATTGTCTTCCGGTTTGCCACGAAGTGCTGCCGAAGTGTTGTCGTGCTTGTAAAAGGATTCTATATCAATAAAATAAACAGTTTAAAGTGAATACGGCTGAAATAACACTAATTCATTAGTTTCCGCCTCTTGAATTGGTGAATTACTCTTCTGATCGACTCGTTTGGGTCTGAAAACGATCCTACAAACTTGCTCAATGTCAGACTGCTAAAACCTTTCTTGTTCCTCAACATCATGAGATATGTGCCCCAAGTCTCATATGGCAAAGCATCAGCTAATTTTTCAATCAACTCTTCATTATCTTTGTCAATGCTCAATCTCTTCATGTTCGCTAACAAATTGCAGTATCTTTCGATAATTTGCTTTGTGCTTTCATTTTTCAACCCACGAAACATATCAAACTCTTTCTTCAGAAGTGATTTCTTGTTTTTAACCATCTCTTGGCTTCCAACAAACTTCGATCTTAAAGCTTTCCATATTGAATAAGAAGTTCCATTGTGTTGCAATAAAACCAAGATATCTTCCTTCACAGCTTGTTGTAGTAGACTTAGCATCATTTTCTCATCTTTGTATTTCTTTCGATTTTCATAACTCAGATCTTTAATCGCAATAATCTCTTTGTCATCATTCATCGGTCTAACGTATTTCGTCTCGACACATTCCCAAGCATCCAGATAATTTGTTTGTACCCAGTTCTCAAAACGTCCTTCCCAACCCTTATACTCCTCGATGTTCATGAGCTTAGGTGGGTTTTGCATAGTCCCCGTTTCATTTTCCAACATCGTGTTTTGTGCAAGAGTAATCGGGGTAACTGGGGTAGCGAATGCGTTGTAAAATTCCTCTTCCATAATTCGGTTTTTCAAAAATTTTCAAACAGTTTGTTCAAGCGATATTATACTCTCAAACGAAATCCCTTCCCAAACGAAATCACAACCTTCAAACGGAATCAAACACTTTCAAAACAATATACCTAATTTTGTTTGAGGTTTCAAACGAAATCACAGTCTTGAAACGGAATTGTTCAGTTCAAACGAAATCCCCAAACGGAATAACAAAGAAGGTGTAATCTCAAACGGAATCAACAGGTAATCTCAAACGGAATCAGGGATAATGTGCAATCTCAAACGAAATCAACCAGCAAATTCAAACGGAATCAGAATAATGTCATCATTTCGGTCCAAATATTGTCCAATTGATCAAGTTTTAAGCTGATTTTAGTTCTGAAACTCTCAAGGGTTTGTTAAAACACAATTACGCACACATTGTGAGAAAATTATCCATATTTAACCGTGAAAAGATGTTTAATTTTGAAAAGAAGGTGTAGAAATCAGAAATTGCAGCGGAATTGGTATGAACTCTTCCTCCTGAGCTCTGATACCACTTGTAGGATCGTTTTCAGACCCGAACGAGTCGATCATAAGAGTTTATCTCAATACGAAAGGCGGAAACATACGTATCGAGTTCAAATCAGCTGAATTATCACTTTAAACTGTCGTAATATTGATTTTAGATAAAAAACAAGTCTGTGGACACTTCGGCAGCACTTCGTTACACTGACCGGAATTACACACAACTGAAATGACATGAGAGGTATATATAGGTGTGTTAATTTCGTTTGAAGCATCCCCAAACGGAATCAGATTCCGCTTGAAACCAACTCAAGCGAAATTAGCAACTATGATTTCTTTTGAAATGGTCTTGAACCATGTCAAGCGAAATTACCCACATACACACTTCCTTGTTTTTCGTGCCCTGATCTATCTAGATACAAACAAGACTCGATACAAGACGAAGTCGACAGATGCATGCACCAACAATTTTAGTATGTGGGTTGCCCCGTTAAGGCATGGTAAATCACCTTGGAAAACAAAGATGAATGTTCCAAGTGTTTTCGGGGTCCCTCCCCCTAAACTAATCAAACACGACAAACTTATGATTAAACACGATGAGTTTCGTTGGTGGCCTGTTTGTAGCAAACAATTGGCTAATCCCTTAGAAATTCCTACATTAACAACGTTCTTGAAAATGCAAAGTAATTTATTTGTAAGATTTTTTCATATTTGAGAACCTTATGGTCTTGGTATATGATGTGCTAAAAGTGGTTAAATGAAAACTACTAAAATTATCCTAGTCTAGACACTCTAAGCTTTAAATTTATAAACTTAGACTCGATCTAAAACTAAACCACACAACTGACAAGTGTACCGATCAATGTAGTAAAGCTAAAGTAAGTCCGAGTATCGAACCCACGAGACTCTCTAATTACGCTAATTAGACTTTATCTAGACCTAGACCAACACGGACACGATACTAACCATTTTTATATTTGATGGGATGGGGGTGGGGGGTTTCTAAATATCCTAAAAATGTAAATTAAATTAAAGGGTAAATTACACTTTTCGTCCTTTATGTTTGTATCGGATAGCAATGGATACCTTTTAACTTCAATAACTACAGTCACAATCCTTTATTTATAAAACTCATTACACCCTAGGTCCTTTAGCCCTAACCAGGTTAAAATTGTCAATGAAATTTGGCATCTGCCTTGCACATGAGGATTTATTAGTAATTTCACCTATTATATTTAAAATATGTATTCTTTTTCCTTTCATCTCCATAGCCAAACAACCAACAACCAAACAACCACCAGATCTAAGCTTGTCAACTCCAACATCACCCCATTTCTTTCTCAATTAATCTTACAAACCCCCATTATTCAGATCTTAATCAACCTAAATTAATCTCACAAACCCATCAATCACAAATCTACAAAACCCTAACAATTTGCATCCCCCACCGTCTTCTGCCACGTCGTATTCTATACGCACCATCATCAGGTATAGAGAGAGTGAGGTTTTGAGCTTTATTACAACAACGGAGCAGGCTCCGGCAGACAACCATTGCTGCCGACGATGTCAGATCTGAATAGCGTAAGATCTGAAGCGTTGCCACCATCAGATCCAAAGGGTTAGTGATAAAAAAAGAAAATAAAATCATTAAGAGAAACCTAAATGGGTCAAGGGTTAAAGTCGAATTCGAACATTAGGCTATAATCCAAATATTAATCACTCCACACATACCCAAAAGAAAGGAAAAAGGGTCTGTGAATTAAACCTTGTTATGGGAATTGTTAAGCAAAAGTTTAAGCAAGTCTTCTTGCTCCCTTTTAGGATTTCTATAGAAGCAAGATAACAACACAGATTGAAGCGTATACACAGAAGCGTGTGATGTCAGATCTAAGGTGTGTTGTCAGGATTGTATACAAAATTTGGGGAAGGAGGTTTCATTGCAGGAAATTTGGGGAAGGAGGTTTCGTTGCAGGAGGTGGGCTCTGGTAGAGAGAAAAAAAAGTTTGGGCTTTAATATATATATATTGGTTTTTGATTCGTTTATTAAGATAAATAATATTAAATAAATGCGTGAAATCACAAAAATACCCTCATGTGCCTTGCACATAACCATACTAAACTGGTAAATTTAACCTGGTTAGTGCTAAAGGACGTACAGTGTAAAGGTTTTTACAAATAACGTATTGTGACTGTAATTATTGAAGTTAAAGGGCATCCACTACAATCTGATACAAACATAAAGGACGAAAACTGTAATTTACCCTAAATTAAATTAACTAACTAGCACGAATTAACTTTGGGTTTTAACTCAGATTATGGAAACGACTGCCTAGACTGGATTCCTGATTTATTTGAGTAATGACTTTATTATGTTTATTAATTATTATGGCACCAGGATCTTAATATACTAAACCTACCGATATACCAAATAAGCCCATCGACCCGGTGCAAGGTGAAACTTATGGACTCTAAATAGGCTGTTCTGACTACCGGTTACTAGCTCCTTCACAGGTTATCTAGGTTTCTAAAAGTACCCTAATATGATTCACTCCCTCACTGGCTATAATTCTAGGATAAGTTTGGAATTTCAGTTTAACTTGTTAGACAACTATCACTACGGAAACTAGTTCAAACCTCACAATTATCCTACCTAGCAATTTAGTGACGAAGACCTAACAATAATTTCGCACCTCACAGCTCTTGAAATTAGTAGAACACTTTAATTTATTAAATTACCAATTAGTACTTCTAAGGTGTATCGGGCGATCAACCCTAAAGATTATAAATTTATTCCATGATATAGACACTCGCCAAAATCTATAACCTAGTATGAATCTATTATGTGATATAGACAGTCACCAATAATCATACGAAGCAACAAAAGTTAACAAAATACTTTAAAGCATGCTGACACATTAAACCTAATAAACCAAACCGACTACTTTTATCAAAGATCCATGAAATAACTAACTAAACATAATAAAAGTCAAAACGTCATAAATCCATCATCCAATCCAGGTAGTTAAAGAAGTCTAGCTAAGCATAATTGAAGTAAAAAACAAAGAACAAGTATTTTCAAAGTAAATAAGCATGATTAAAAGAAGAAAGTTGAAAACAATAGAACCGGTTGCTAAAACAAACGACTCGAGTGCTTCCTTATGCTTCTGATCTTCAACCAACGCTTCGAATGCTCCAAAAAACGCTTCTAATCCATCTGATTTTCATCCCTAGTTGTTGTGAATTCGTCTAGGGTTGTCTAGGATTGATTAGGGTTAAGTATGAGCTTAAATATGGCTTAAATATGAAGTTTTCCGCGCATATCAGGGAAGGCTTCGCATCGCGCCAAGGGTAAATGGGAAGAGCTTCGCGTTTGTCCAAGCCATGCGAACTGAGAAAACCGTTTTGGCCATAACTTCTTCGTTTCACCTCCGTTTTCTTCAGCATTTTCGCCTACGGGTTTGTAATTCAATTCTCTATCTTCTCATATTATCAAATATCCCTTTTCATTCCATGAGAATCCTTCACTAAGCCCATACCTCATCCCGGTTGCTCGTTTCTTCAACATTTCAGGTCGTTTTCACTTCCGGGACCATGCAAAACACACAAGACACCATAATATACAAAACCAATGCTAAAATAAGACAAAACAACTCAAATTATTATACAAACTATACATGGAAACATATATAATTTACATTACATCAGTAAATATGTGTGATTTTTCAGATATGAAAATGCAATGTAATTTAATTTGTAACTTTGCAAAGTTGAAAATCACCAATATATCAATATGTGTTGTATAACCAAAATGATATGTAACCCAAACTAAATGAGAAACACATGACTAGACACGTTGATGACCAATTTTGAGTAAATAATTGACAAGTTCCTTGAAAAATCACCGGTAGGGGTGTTTAGACTTCGATTCGGATTAAAAAAATCAAAATTCGACTCAATTTGAACTTGATTATCAAGGTTTTAATTATGTTGAAAAAGTTCTAATTCAAATATATATATATATATGTGTATATATATATATATATAGGGTGGGGTTCTAGAGTGAACACTAGTGTATTTGCGAATTGAGTGAACAAATCCTGGCCATTGATCTACACACGTGTATGGCCAGGATCTCATCATCAAATCATAAAATACACTAGTGTATTTCAACATCAAATCCTGGCCATTGATCTACACACATGTATGACCAGGATTAGTTCACTCAGTTCGCAAGCTACACTAATGTGCACTCTTGAACCTAATCCTAGGGGTAAGATCAAATAAAAAGTTTATTTTGCCTAAGTAGGATAGGAAGGAAACTTAACCATTCATTTTTCAAATCAATGGTTAAGATGAAAGTGTAGGAGAAAGAATGAGTGCAAGGGTATCTTGGAAAAATCCTATTTATAGACTCTCTCTCCACATGCAAGGCACATGCATATTCCACCCCCTTTTTTACACGTTCATAACTTTTTTATACGACATTATTTTTTCATAAAAATTTCACTGTAAAACCGAGCGTCTTTTTATCTTTAATTTATGTACCATATTGCTATATAAAATATGAAGATTAAAAAATCCCACTAAAATGTGTTGTATTTCTTTGTTGTATAACATTTTTTTGTGCTGGATTTTTGTACTATATTTTTGTGCTAATTTTTTTGTGCTGGGTTTTTTTATCTTAAATTTTTTTTTCTAAAATTTTTGTGCTGGATTTTTTTGTACTACATTTTTTTGCTAAATTTTTCCGTGCTAAATTTTTTTGTACTAGATGTTTTTTGTGCTATATTTTTTTGTACTACATTTTTGTGCTATATTTTTTTGTACTAGATTTTTTTGTGCTATATTTTTTTGTTGTATTTTAAAAAAAACAAAAGGGGTGCCACATGTTATCATCACAATCCTTCTTAGGCTACTTAGGCAAAATCCACTTTTTAGTGGATCCTTCCCCCCTAATCCTATATATATATAGGATAAGGATCATTACAGAACACTAATTATTGCGAGAACAAAAAGAACAACTCTAAATCACTAAATTTTGGGATTTATGGTCATATTTCTTAAATTTTATATTTCTTACATTCATATGTGTATTATATATACATACAAAAATCATATATTTTTCCCTTTACATAGTCTACATACATGTAGGTAATTTAGCCTACATATAACCTACATGTGTGTAGGTTATTTAAAAACTGAAGATTTTTCATATTTTGTTTTAAATTATAGTGTGAGAAACAATAAATCTTACATTTATAACATTTTCCTTTACTTTTTAGGTTTTTGGGATTGAAAAAATGAGTGATTCTTTTTGTTCTGCGTGTTCTCGCAATATTTAGTGTTCTGCATAGAACCATATATATATATATATATATATATATATATATATATATAGGGAAAAGATAAATCGGAAACCTACATGAGTTAAAAAAACCCAGAAAACTTCATCTCAACCATCAATCTAATGTGATCAATAATTGCTATTTAAAAGTGTACAAAAAGCTATTTTTTCAGAAAATGGAATAGTTTGACAAAAAGTGTAACAACTTTACACTTTTCTCTCCCCTCCCTCATTTTTTTTAACGGGCAAACGAATCCTCCAAATGGGCTACTGGTGAAATTCACCACATCGGGATACACTCGTCTCCGAACCAGGGAAAACCCTCACCGAGGGCAGAAGCCCGTGAACACTTGCCCGAAGGCACGACAATGTGGTGAGGTAAAACTCGTTTAGTTCAAGGATCGAACTAGAGATCGCCGCCTACTCACACTCACCTAGTCTCCCATCATCACCAGGTGTCGTCGAAAACTAATAGGGGGAAGCAGGAATTGAACCTGGGTCTCTTGGAAACCCAAGTCTCTCCGTTACCACTCCACTTCAAGCTCATTGGCTTTCTCCTCTCTCATCTGAGACAAAAAAAGTGTGACAGCTGCATTGTTACATAAAAAATCCCGTTGTAAAAAATGTAACATGTTTTTTACACATATTACAAAATTAAAACTTCGTAAATTATAAGTTCTAAAATCCACACACTTCATATAATCTAAAAAAAACTGCTTTAAAAAAACAATAACAAAGTGTTAGAAGTGAGTTACAAAAATGTGAACACTTGAAAAAATGTAACACGTTCTTTCTCATCTCTCCACTGTTAGAAAAGGTGTGTCCATGTCAGAAAATGTTGCAGATGTCAGTAAAAATATTGCAGCGAAAAAAATGTAACACGTGGCATCATAATGTCCATCCATTAGGTTTTCTGAGTTTTTGTAACTAATGTGAGATTTCTTCCTATAATTCACCTATATATATATATATATATATATATATGGGGTAATGATCATTTCAGAACCATCAATATTTACAGAACTCGCAGAACTCCTAATAAATAATCTTTTTATTTATATATTTTTATGTTTAGGATAATTTTATCATTTATTATGTGTATTTTTATGATTACCTACATATTAATAGTAATTTTATCATTTTTTATATGTAAATTTATAATTACACATATGTAAACTAGTTTTTTTACATATATGTAATTAGTTATTACACATATATATAATTTGGCTATTAGACATATGTAAACTACTTTTAACATGTATGTAATCATAAAAATACATATAATAGATGATAAAAAGATCCTAAATACAAAAAAATATATATAAAATGATTGTTTATTAGGAGTTCTGAAAGTTCTGCAATTATTTAGAGTTCTGAGATGAACCCAACCCTATATATATATAGGATTATGTTCATTTGTGAATAGTGGCAGACATACCTTGTATTAAGGGGTAGCCTCCGCTACCCCTTGACGATCTGACGGTAGTGTAAATTTTGGAAAAAATTGACGTTTTTTCAATTTCTTTACCCATTTTTTTGAAACGTTACCCCTATAAAGATTTTCTAGATCCGCCACTGTTTGTGAACAACCTCTTAACAATGGACTGTGTGAACTAATCGTAGATAGTGTGCAATTATTACATTATCAGAGACCAAACAACATATTATATAAATCAAATCAAAGTTTCTTACAAATTGTAAATCCTAATATTTTATATAATGTAATACATCACTTATTTCAAACTAAACTACTAGCTTTTTTTTTTGAAAATTAAACTTCATTAACACCAACCAAAACCGACAACTATCCCCAAGATGGAGATAGAAACCGAAAACCAAACAAACCATCCAGATTACGTTACATCAAACAAACACCACCTATCCCAATCCACAACTACACCATTTTTAAATCTAGACTTATACCAAAGAAATCCCAAAGACTTTATATCCGCAACCAAATCCTCCACTTTAGGAACCTTGTTTTCGAACACCTTGTCATTTCTGCACGCCATAACCTCTAACACGCGATAATTATAACCCCGTGCAAGACCACTTTCTTGTTCCCCACCGCCCCACTATGCTCATGAATATCCACTAGATCCTTTACATGAAAAACAAAGGACCTAGGTATGTTACACCAAGCCGAAATCGCACTCCATACCCCCGAGGAAATAACACAACCTGTAAGCACGTGTTCAATGGATTCTTCGTACGACTCACACCAATCACAAAAGAGATTATCAATATAAATGTTTCTTCTAGCCAAGGCCATCTTTGTAGGAAGACGATCCAAGTACGCGCGCCACATAAAAATATTACACTTGTTTGGAACCCACGAACTCCACTTGAATCCGACATAACTTTCACAACTAACCAGACCCCTCAGCCACTTCTTGACCGAAGCAACCTCAAAACCTGCAGACGAACCATGTTCCCAAACCCATCCATCTTCCTTATCTTCCAAATTAACCATATGCAATCGATCTTCTAGCATTTGTTTATCAAGAAGCTCTTCTGCAGTGGCTGGACTTCTAGACCAATCCCAACAAATCAAGCGCATACCCCCTGTTTGATTCATCCGATCTGCAACCAAAGCCCTTTTACACTTCTCAATCGCAAATATTGAAGGATAAGTGGCCTTTAATGGCTCCTGACCTAACCAGTTATCCAACCAGAACCTGATTTGCAAGCCATTCCCAACTCTACCTCTAAAAACACCATTCAAGCCCACCCCCTCAACCTTATGTTTATTCCAAAACGAGACACAATTTTTCCAAAAACCCGGAATAACATTATTAAAAGGCGCAATCCCCCAACTCCTAGACGACCCATGGATAGACACTACAACTCTTCTCCACATCGCATTCGGCTCATTAAGAAACCTCCATAACCATTTAACTAACAAAGCATTATTGTTAATCTCAAGAGGCGCTATCCCCAACCCACCGTCTTTAATTCGCTTAGTAACAACCTCCCACGAAACCCAGCTCATCTTTCTCACATCCTCCGTACCTCCCCATAAAAACCGCCTCATTAAACCCTCCAAGTCACTAATAACCTTCTTGGGCGCCTTAAATAAAGAAAAGTAATAAGAAGGCAAGCTATCCAGAACCGACTTGATTAGAGTCAACCGACCGGCAATGGATAAAGAATTAGCTTTCCATTTTGAAAGTCTCGTCTTAAACTTCGATACCACCGGTTCCCAGTTCGCCACCCTGTTCATGTTCGCCCCTACCTTAATACCCAAGTACGAAAACGGCAAAATACCCGGCTTGCACCCCAAAGACTCGGCCATCCCCACAATATCACCATCTTCCACTCCCACACCGTATAAAACAGATTTGTGAAGATTAATCTTTAACCCAGAGCATAGATAAAAAATACGAAGAATACGTTTCATATTAATAAAATTAAAAGAAGACCATTCCCCCATGAGCATCGCATCATCCGCATAGAGCAAATGAGATAAAACCGGGCCCTCCCTTGGGAGCCTGACACCGTGAAAAGCCCCTGTATCACAGGCTTGTTTCATCGTGCCTGAAAATGCCTCCATCAAAATAATAAACAAGAAAGGAGAGAGCGGATCACTCTGTCGGATGCCTTTTTGGCACCCAAACTCAAACGTAGGAGACCCGTTCACTAACACCGCAGCTCTAGAAGACATCAAGATGCCACGAATCCAATCACACCAAACCGGAGAGAACCCCATCTGAGCCATAACCGACAACAAAAATTCCCAATTCATATTATCATATGTCTTATCAAAATCAATCTTAAACAAAAACACTTTCTTATCTCTCTTCTTAGCCCACGCAATAACCTCATTTGTAACCAACGGACCATCCAGAATGTAACGCCCGAATAGGAAAGCCGACTGATGCTCAGACATAATATTCCCCATAACCATTTTCAACCGATTTGCCAGCACCTTAGACACCACTTTAGAAACACTCCCAATCAGGCTAATCGGTCTAAAGTCCCCAAGTGTCGACGGGTCACTCACTTTAGGAATTAATGTAATGAAGGAGGAACCAACCCCCGGACTGAAGCGCCCCGCCCTATGAAAGTGATCCAAAGTATCAACAAAATCGTTCTCGAGCAAATCCCAGAAAAACCTAATGAAACGAAAATTAACCCATCAGGGCCAGGAGCTTTGTCAGCCCCACAATCAAGAACCGCTTGCTTGACTTCTTGCCTCGAAAATTCAGTGACCATACCTACGGCTACCCCTTGGTCCAAAGTCGCTAACCCATAACACACGAGTTTCGGCCTAGAACTCATACACTCCTTAAATTTATCCCGAAAAAATCCCATAACCTCCCTTTTAATGATAACCGGACTCGTTTCCCACCTCCCATTAACCTCCATCCCAGGAAGATGATTAGATGCCTTACGCTTATTAATAAAACCATGAAAGAATCTCGAATTATCATCCCCGTGAGTGGCCCAATTACACCGAGCCATCTGTTTCAAGTCTCGATAGTGAAAATCATCAAGTTCACCAAGACGCCGTTTAATCTCTGCCAGTGACCACTCCTCCTCCTCTGTTAAAGATCTAACCTCCATAGCATTGTCTAAATCACAACTCTCGCTCCAACAACCTCCTCTCCTCCAACTCTTCCGCTTTACATTCAGAAGCCCAAATACCAATGTTTTTGAGCAAGATTTTAAATTTCATCAACAATTTCGAATCAGGATGACCACTGAACGTACTTTCTTCAATCGACCTACTAACAACCCGACCAAAATCCTCCCGACCAAGCCAATAATTAAAGAACCGGAAAGGTTTGGGACCGAAGTTCCTAGACCCCGTCTTCAACAATAATGGACTATGGTCCGATTTATACCTCTCCAGAGCTAAATACTGAGCACAAGGCCACTCCATAAAGAACTCCCAATTGACAAAAATTCTATCAATACGGCTTAATGTCACACCCCGATTTCCACGTATCACCGGTGGGCCCGGTGAGGGATTATCGTGACGTGGTTGGCAACATAATAGTCAAACAACACAATATTTAATATGCACAGCGGAAGCAATTTGAAAGATATAATACAACTGAATTTAATATTGTAATATCAAGTGTCACAATATTCGGAAGTTTATCCACAGAAGGATCGAAAATAAAATATGAAACAATAGTTCAACAGACTTCAGGCATCTTAAGCTTGGGAAAATACGTCAGTTTACACTGGTAAATACAATCAACTGACTCATTTTGGAAAATGATTGAAAATTGGTTTGGATGCACGTGGCATAAACATTTTATTTAACTTGGGAGAATTATTTAAATATATAATCTTGTGAACGAATTACATGTTCCTTGTGCGTTCAGTAGCCCGGATCTTGTCCGGGTTAAAGATCAATAGACACACCACATTTATTCTTTTGTGCGCTGACAGGTGTACGCCTACACCCCGCGCTTAAGTCGTGGCCATTACTTCGAATGATGCCATGGATATCCGGGACATGGTCATTAACCCCCCAAAGGCTTTAAGTAACAAGACTGTTTAAACGAGCCGATCAAATTATTCAACTACCCACTTAACGGAGGAGATTTGATGCCCGATCAAGCGGTATGCTATATACCGTAACCCAAGCCCGTATAGGGAAAATAAGTTAAAAGTATTTACCTGAGCAATGTATAAATCATAGTAAGCAAAATGCAAGTAGCTTTTACTGGTCCTCCTAATATGGAACGGAGGTTTATAATAACCTATTAGAATCCTAACAGGCCTTTAATTAAGCTTAAGCTTAGACCGGCTAGTTTCAAGATACGGTTCGTACGCACGATTAAGCGAAGACCGGATAGAATGTGATTTAGACCCGACAAGTTTGAAGACTTGTTTAATATGGGTTTATTATTCACATTCTGGATTTTGAGATAAAACCGTTAAGGTTTGACCCGTTTCGGCTAATTTATGTAAACTTGTTACATAAACCGAACCGTACGCGTAATAAGCGTGACGGGTATTCATGAGAGCTATATACAGGTTTCCTAAGTTAATTATGCCTCAAATATATTGTGACATCAGTAAGATGTCTTTCGTTATGCCCGAAACGTGTTTAAACACAAACTAGGCCCCGTAGGGGTAGTTTGGTCATTTAAAAGTTTATAAAAGAGTTTAAGTAAGAAGCTGAGTTACAGGTCTGATGTAATTAGCAAATATACTCAATTTACTAAGTTATATCAGTAGGATAAAATATATATGTGAAATTTATCAACTATAACCAAACTATGCCCCGTAGGGGTATTTTGGTAATTTCACATAAGCCGAAAAGCTCAAAACTGAAGTCTGAGTTAATCAACTTTTGCTTACTGTTAAAATATCATAATTTGCCTATAATATCAGTAGGTATCAACCCGGGTATGTTTAATATAGTTTTTAATACATACTATGCGTTAAAAACGCTTAATAAGGCGATTATGAGCCGTTTACGGGTTCGATACATAAATCTGATATTTTTATACTTCCAGAAGGCTTAAAATAATTTATTTAACATGTCTAGTCAGTAGCAAAAGGTTTGGAGTCGTTTAGATATGAAAAACTCATTTTATGGCCAGTAAGGGCAAAACCGACAGTTACCGGATTAAGCTTGCGACTATGAGTTATGCTCAGCCTAAAATTAATTAAAAATCTTTAACAATCCCAAAATAATATATTACATCATTGGGTAAAGAGATTGATACCAAAAAGTAGGCTTAACTAGGCTATACGCTAATTACGCCGTTTTATTAACATAAAGCTTTAAATTTACGATAATGAGCATAACTCTTAATCTACAATTCAAACTGATGTCAAACTTTGCATACAAGTTTATATATCAGTAATTAAAGTTTCTACTCTTTTATATTTCCAAAAATCACGTTTTAAGGTAATAGGGGCATAATGGTCAACATATGAGCAATTAACGGAAACATGCATATTAATTGGATAACTAATGAACCAAGGTGTATAATCACAGAGGGTTGTACTAACATGTGACCTAGTCCAATTAAAGCTCTGAGGCATTTCTAAAACATGCCTAAGCGGGTCAGAACTGAAAGTCAAAGTGAAAGTCAAACTATGTGACTTTCGGTTCCGAACCGGGTATTTAGAGGAATTTGTCGGGTTGAACATGTTTAGACATGTTCTTACACTTATTACTAAGTTATAACAATGATCAAACAGGTTGTATATGATCTATATTGCTAATTATGCATAAATTGTAATTTAAGTATCCTGTTGACTTTTTCTTAGCAAGTTTGACCCGACTTTTGACCTGTTTAGAGTGGTAATCAGGGGGAACCCTTTTGAGGGTTTATTACTCACATAATTACCTACTTAAAGGTACTTTTAATTCGAGATTTGGCTGAGTTATGATTAATTAATCTCGAAGTCAAACCGTAATTACGATGGTTTGACTTTTAGCTAAATAACTAAGCTAAACTTAATTAGGAAAGGATTAGCAGACTTACAAGTGTTTAATGGTTGATTAGGAAGTCCTGGAGAGTGCTCTTGTGCTCCACAATTGATCAGAAGATGTTGAGGAATGAATGATCAAAGTGTTGCACTTTGAGAGCTTTATATAGTGATCCAAGACACCACAACATGTTGACAAATAAGTCTAGGACTGACCATAAGTTATCAACATGTGTCCTATATGTTTAGGGATCATTTAGGGGCCAAGGGATATGAGGAAAACCGTTTAAAGGTCGAAAATCGCATTTAAACAGCAAACAGCAAAGTTTCTGTCGCTGGTAACCTGCTTGCGCACCGTAAGGGTTTCTTCTTGCGGTGCGCAAGCCCCCCTCAGCAGCCAAAACTTTTTGTTCTTTGGTGTTTCGAAAGGGCAACCTCATAATCCGTCTTTGGGGCCTTGTTTTGTCAGTTTGGGGCCTCTAATATGGGTCTTGTACAGTAATATACCCTACCATTTTGAATTGTTTCATTTGAATTCATTTTGAAAGTGCCTTAAACGACGGTTTACCGTAGGAATTCTATCGGAACCCATCTAGCACTATGAATTTAATTATTGACAACTACATTTCTGGATTTTCAAATATACTAGATGTTTAATATACGTATACTTGGGTCTTGGGATTTATAATTGAGGTCGTTCAGAGGTAAAAATTAACATGACGCCACTTTTAAATCCTACCAAAACATCTTTTTTAAATCCGAGTTTACAACGCTTGTTGTCTCACATGACACGTGTCATTATTTTATTTAACACGAATTTTCGAGGTGTTACATCCTCACCCCCTTAAAATAAATCTCGACCCGAGATTTACTGAAATAAATAAGGGTACTTTTCTTTCATGGTGGATTCAACTTCCCACGTATACTCGGGACCTCTACGGGCATCCCATTTGACCTTTACAATAGGTACATGCTTCTTACGAAGCTTCTTTACCTGTCGATCCTCAATCGACAAAGGTTTTTCCACAAATTTTAAGCTCTCGTCTATATGCACATCTGAATGCGGTATTACCAGTGATTCATCAGCGAAGCACTTCTTCAGATTGCAGATGTGGAACACATTGTGAATTCCACTGAGCTCTTCCGGTAAGTTCAACTTATAGGCAACTCGACACGTTCGATAACCTCGAAAGGTCCTATGTATCTCGGGCTTAGCTTGCCTTTCTTACCAAATCGCATCACTCCCTTCCAGGGTGACACTTTAAGCAACACTTTATCACCTACTTCGAAGTGAAAAGCTTTACGCTTCGGATCTGCATAGCTCTTCTGCCTATCACGGGCAGCTTTGAGACGATCACGAATCTGGACAATCTTGTCCGTCGTCTCGAACACTATCTCTGGTCCAGATAATTGGACATCTCCAACTTCCGCCCAACACACGGGCGATCTACACTTTCTACCATATAATGCCTCAAAAGGCTCAGCCTTTATGCTGGTGTGGTAGCTATTGTTGTAGGAGAATTCGATTAATGGTAAGTTCTTATCCCAACTACCACCCAAATCGATCGCACATGCACGTAGCATGTCTTCCAACGTTTGAATAGTACGCTCACTCTGGCCGTCAGTCTGAGGATGATAAGCCGTACTAAAATTCAAACGTGTGCCCAAAGATTGTTGGAAACTCTTCCAAAAATGTGACGTGTATCTAGTATCTCTGTCAGAGATAATAGACACAGGTATGCCATGTAAGGCTACAATCTTATCAACGTATAACTGGGCTAACATATCGGAGCTATAAGTCTCCTTGATGGGTAAGAAATGTGCTGACTTAGTCAGTCTATCAACTATAACCCATATTGTATCATTTCCTTTCCTTGTCTTAGGTAACTTGGTAATAAAATCCATAGTTACCATTTCCCACTTCCAAGTAGGAAGTTCAGGCTGTTGTAGCAAACCTGACGGTTTCTGATGCTCGGCTTTGACTTGGACACATGTCAAGCATTTTGCTACATGGGCGGCTACAGACTTTTTCAAGCCTATCCACCAATAATTTGCCTTTAGATCCTGGTACATCTTATCAGCTCCAGGATGAACGGAGTATTTGGAACTATGGGCTTCTTGGAGGATGACATCTCGTAGTCCTCCAAAAATTGGAACCCATATTCGTCCATTTAATCTTAGAAGTCCGTCCTTGCTAAGAGATAACTGCTCCTCAGTTACTCCTAACTTTTCATTAGGATAGTTAGCTTCCAACACAGCTTCCTTCTGTGCAGCTAACACCCTTTCTATCAAACTGTTCTTTATTTCCATGCGCTTGGCATTGATTCGGATGGGTTTCACCCTCTCCTTTCGACTCAAGGCATCGGCGACTACATTCGCCTTGCCGGGATGGTACTTGATTTCACAATCATAATCATTCAAAGTCTCCATCCAACGGCGTTGCCTCATGTTTAATTCCTTCTGATTGAACAGATGCTGGAGGCTCTTGTGATCAGAATAGATCACACATTTGATCCCATATAGATAATGCCTCCACAGTTTTAGTGCGAATACAATGGCACCCAACTCCAAGTCATGGGTGGTGTAATTCTTTTCATGCACCTTTAACTGTCTTGAAGCATAGGCAATAACCTTGCCTTTTTGCATAAGCACACACCCCATGCCAGTGTGTGATGCATCGCAGTAAACCACGAAATCTTCTATTCCATCTGGCAATGTCAGTACTGGGGCGTTGCTCAGCTTTTGCTTCAGAATATCAAAGGATTCTTGCTGCTTAGGGCCCCACACGAATTTTACTTTCTTCTTGGTCAAAGAAGTTAGGGGTGCAGCAATCCTTGAAAAATTTTCAATGAAACGCCTGTAATATCCTGCCAATCCCAGGAAGCTACGAATTTCTGTAGGCGTCTTTGGCTCTTGCCAGTTCGTTACGGCTTCAACCTTAGCGGGATCCACCTGGATACAGCGCTCGATAACCACATGTCCAAGGAATTGGACTTCACGAAGCCAAAATTCACATTTAGAGAATTTGGCATAGAGCTTCTCCTGATGCTGGAGCTTGAGAATACAGCGAAGGTGTTTCTCATGGTCAGCTTGATTCTTCGAATAGATAAGAATGTCTTCGATGAAAACTATGACGAATTTATCCAAGTAAGGCTTGCAGACGCGATTCATGAGATCCATGAATGCGGCTGGTGCATTAATGAGCCCGAAAGGCATCACTAGGAACTCGTAGTGTCCGTAACGAGTCCTAAATGCAGTCTTGAGAACATCTTTATCTTTAACCTTCAACTGATGGTAGCCTGACCTCAAATCAATCTTCGAGAAATAACTTGGCCCTTGAAGCTGATCGAACAAATCGTCGATCCTGGGCAAAGGATACCTATTCTTGACTGTGACTTTATTAAGCTCCCGATAATCGATGCACAGACGCATCGACCCATCCTTCTTCTTTACAAACAGGACTTGCGCTCCCCAAGGAGACGAACTAGGTTTTATGAAACCCTTGGCTAGCAATTCGTCTAGCTGTGTCCTTAATTCTTTCATCTCCGTTGGAGCCAACCTATAGGGTGCTCTGGCAACTGGTGCTGCTCCGGGGATGATATCAATCCTGAATTCCACTTGTCTGTTTGGTGGCAAACTAGGTAGTTCTTCCGGAAAAACTTCTGGGAATTCAGAGATGACAGGGATGTCTTCTATCTTCGGTTTGGGCTCATCAATAATCACTTGTGCCATGTAGATGACACAACCCCTCTTTAAACATTTTGAAGCCTTGAGCATAGTCACTTGCTCAGGCAACCCATACTGAGTATCTCCCCCGAATGGTAAGTGGTTCACCAGACGGAGTCTTTATTACCACTTGCTTCATGTTACAGACAATCTGGGCCTGGTTATGTGATAACCAGTCCATACCCAGAACTATGTCAAAACCGCCCAACTTAAAGGGAAGTAGAGACAGAGGAAATGAATGGTTCTTAATGGATATGACACATCCATCTAACACAGTCGAGACGGTTTCTATGGTACCATCTGCTAACTCTACCTCATAGTTTACGCTTAAGGTTTTGACAGGTAAATTCAACAATTTACAAAACTTGTTATCTACGAAAGACTTATCTGCGCCTGAATTAAAAAGTACTCTTGCAAAAACATCATTTACAAGGAAAGTACCTGTTATGACATTATCATCTTGCACAGCCTCTTTCGCGTCCATTCTGAAGACTCTCGCGTTAGTCTTCTTGGCCTCTTCAGGCTTCTTGTTGTATTTAGGGCAGTTGGTCTTGAGCCCCTTTTCATTGCAACGATAGCACATTGCGTCTTTCAGCTTCTTGCAATCCAAGGTTTTGTGTTCCTTGGACTTGCACAAACCACAAGCAAAAGATCTTGACTCATTATTCGAGTTCGATCCGATTCTGCACTTTCCAAAGTGCTGTTTCTTGCAAATGTTGCACTTGGGCTTCTCACCAGACCGATGCCCATCTCTTCTTGACTCAGACCCCCTCTTGCTATCACCGTTCCCACGGTGCTTCTTGCTCGACCTCTTTGAGTTATCGTCTTCACGCTTTCTCTTTTTGGCATCTTTGTTCCTCAGCGATCGTTGCCTGACCGCATCCAAAGTGAGGGACAGAGATATGTCAGTTACCGATCTAAAAGTAGTCGGTCGAGATGCCTTTACGCTTGCCTTTATTTCCGGGGCTAGACCACCGATAAATTGAGCGATTCGTTTGGGCTCCGGGGTTACCAAATATGGAACCAACCGGGACAGCGTGTTAAAGCTCGTGAGGTAAGCTTGACAGTCGAGGTTTGTCATCACCAATGATAGAAATTCAGACTCTATCTTCTCCACCTCATGCTGAGGGCAGTAATTTTCCCTAATAAGGGCAACAAATTGATCCCACGACATGCTGTACAAGGGGATTTTCCCAGTGGCTTGGATCAGTGATCTCCACCAGGCTAGAGCCTCACCTTTGAAAGATTGCGACACGAACTTGACCACATCCTTTTCAGCGCATCCGCTGATGTCCACAATTGTATCCATCTCGTCCAACCACGTCATACAATCCACCGCTCCTTTCTCCCCAGTGAAATCCCGGGGTTTACATGAGATAAAATATTTATAGGAGCAACCCTTAGCAAGGGGCCCTTTATTCAGTATGACCTGCTGAGATGGAGCACTATGGTTCGAGGAGCGTCGATCGTCGTCTTTCTTCGAGTCGTCCTTCTTGGACGGTGGCTTTGAAGGCTGTGTAGATTGGGTCCTACTACGAGTCCCACTATATTCCTCGTACTGCCTTTCCAAAGCCTGTGTAACTGCGCCGTCTATTATTGCTTTCAACTCAGCACCCGTTAAATTAATTCGGGCGTCATTATTAACCTCCGCTGGATGACTATTACCCTCGTCCGAGTTAGCCATTCTAATTGAACTGTTGCAGAAAACAAGGACAATAGTTTATTCGGGAGTTTATTATGGAATTGCCCCTTAGGGAATTTCATTAACCATGGTAAACAGAGACCATATTTGGTTAATTTATTTATCATATTTATTTAGGATTTCTATAATAATTTATCCTAACTATAAAACAATAACATTTTTATTTGTGGCACAAAAGGCCTAGTCACGTGGACACTTTTATTTAATCTATGATTTCAGAGAATCAAAACATTAAGGTATACTGGCACAAATGGCCTAGTCGCAAGGACAATTATAAATTATATGCTATGATTTCAGAGAATCAAAGCATTTAAGGGTTGAACCTAGTTCATCACCTTTTGCTGACAGGGAGTCATTGCTACCACTGTCTTTTGGCTCATGTAGAAATGACCAAGGCCCGTAGGCACTATATTACCACGTATGGTTAAACTATGATCATCTTAATTGATGATGTAAACCCAGGATTCAGAGATCATTAAACTGGGTTAGGAAATCTTCTAAAGAATTCCTTTATAAAAATGACGTAGGTGATTTTTAATAAACCACGTCTGCCAGGAGTGTTAAGATATTTTCAGATGTTAACAGGGATACGAATCTTTTAAACAGGTTTTACCATCTTGGCCAGGTATTTATAATGACACTCAGGCTAGGTTTCACTCATAAGATTCTTATTAATATTTAAATAGGCAGATTAACATTTAAAAGGAATGATTTTGATTTATTTATTTCATATTTAATAATTATGCATATAATAGCAAAGATGAAATTTATAAATAAACATTCCATTATTTTATTAAAATATTATATGCTGCCCTAAACGGGTCTTTTCAACAACAATTTCCCACGCAGGGGTCAATCAACATGCTAGTCCACGCAGGGACTTTAATCAAACAAACTAGTCCACGCAGGGACTTTAAGCAAACATCATACCCACGTAGGGGTTAACTGTAATACAGACCCACGCAGGGGTCAAAAATAAACACACATATATACCCACGCAGGGGCTTAAACAAATACAGCAAATACAGGCCCACGCAGGGGCTCAACAACAATTGGAAGGATTCAATGATCCTTCTTGTTCTTCCCTTTGATCAAGCTTGCTAATCCTTGGAAGAAGCTCTGTCTCTCCCTACGGTCACGGTGGAAACCTCGCTCTACTTCATCCAACCTTTGTAGGATTTCCTCCCTCTCTGGGGGAGAAAACCGTGGTGGCTGCGATTGTGTCCGGATAATAGGTCGAGGAGGTATCTGGTATCCCTGAGTCGGGTAACCTATTCCCCATGGAGCTCCGTATGGTCCCTCCGGATGAAGAGCGTTATAATTAGCCGCTACCATGTAAGGGTCGGCCTCCGCGTAACCATAGTTGTGGTGAGTCGGGGGTTCAAACGGGTTGTATGCCATGGAACCCGTGTATGCTGGAATTGGGTTGTCAAAACCCATTGGCGGCGGCTGTGGTACAGCAGGGTTGGAGGGTCCACCCATTTGTGGGTCCTCCTGATGTGGCGGGTAGTGGCTGCCACTGGATTGATGTGGGGAACTGAAATGGAAGTCCCCTGCTCGTGCCGACATGCGGGCACCGGTTCTCCTACGCCTTGGCGGTTGAGGAGGTGCCGGCTGAACTGGTGGCGGTGGAGGTGGTGGCGTAACTGCCACAAATCGGGGATCCCCAGAGGAATCTTGATGATGCTGCTGCTGCGGCTGCTGCTGCTGATGAGGCGGTGAATGGTGAGGAGGTGTATAGTACCATTCATGCCTGGTGAACATGGCTTGGAAGTTGTCTGGACCAACATAGGGTGATCCATGGAATGAAGATCCGTCAGAGATCTCGATCGGGTGGTTTGGAGTGCCACTTGCAGGTTCGACGGGGTCCGTATCCTCGTCCATGTCGTCCGCGTTGTCGCCAGAGAAATGATCATCTGGCCCTAGTGGGTTAAAACCCACGGGTTCTTGGATATAGTTGGCCGGGTTAAACTGGCCCCTGAACACTGGTGTTGGATCTCCGTACGAATGATGAGACAGAGATCGTTGTAATGGTATATACGACGGTTGAGGGTTGTTGGGCTCATAGTCTGGCTGTGGCCCATAAGGGTTTTGGACAGGAGGTGTCGAGCTATGTGAGACCGACCGTCTAGCCGGCTCAAATAGGTTTCTTCTGTTTTGGCGTGGATCGTCACTCTCCGTGGTAGATGGAGCTCGAACATTCGAAGGTCCCGCCTCATTGTCATTGGGGGCGGTGATCGGCCCCTTTCCTCGTCCTCTCCTACGGAAAAATCTTGGAGGCATCTTGTTAATCCTGTTAATATAGCATGAGATAACAATAACAAATATAAAATTTAAAGGACAAAACAAAACCGAATAAGGTGGAATTTGTCCTATGTTATATGTCTAGACTCGAAAGTTTAGATATGTGCAATTGTGTAACTGAGATTAAACACAAAAAGGCTAGTGTTTAATTCACTCAGTGTTGGCTCTGATACCAACCTGTCACACCCCGATTTCCACGTATCACCGGTGGGCCCGGTGGGGGATTATCGTGACGTGGTTGGCAACATAATAGTCAAACAACACAATATTTAATATGCACAGCGGAAGCAATTTGAAAGATATAATACAACCGAATTTAATATTGTAATATCAAGTGTCACAATATTCGGAAGTTTATCCACAGAAGGATCGAAAATAAAATATGAAACAATAGTTCAACAGACTTCAGGCATCTTAAGCTTGCGAGACTTCTAATGATGCCAAGGAGAAATCCCAGCCAATTACGCTTAGTACCTGCATTTAATCTTTTTGGGAAAATACGTCAGTTTACACTGGTAAATACAATCAACTGACTCATTTTGGAAAATGATTGAAAATTGGTTTGGATGCACGTGGCATAAACATTTTATTTAACTTGGGAGAATTATTTAAATATATAATATTGTGAACGAATTACATGTTCCTTGTGCGTTCAGTAGCCCGGATCTTGTCCGGGTTAAAGATCAATAGACACACCACATTTATTCTTTTGTGCGCTGACAGGTGTACGCCTACACCTCGCGCTTAAGTCGTGGCCATTACTTCGAATGATGCCATGGATATCCGGGACATGGTCATTAACCCCCCAAAGGCTTTAAGTAACAAGACTGTTTAAACGAGCCGATCAAATTATTCAACTACCCACTTAACGGTGGAGATTTGATGCCCGATCAAGCGGTATGCTATATACCATAACCCAAGCCCGTATAGGGAAATAAGTTAAAAGTATTTACCTGAGCAATGTATAAATCACAGTAAGCAAAATGCAAGTAGCTTTTACTGGTCTTCCTAATCTGGAACGGAGGTTTATAATAACCTATTAGAATCCTAACGGGCCTTTAATTAAGCTTAAGCTTAGACCGGCTAGTTTCAAGATACGGTTCGTACGCACGATTAAGCGAAGACCGAATAGAATGTGATTTAGACCCGACAAGTTTGAAGACTTGTTTAATATGGGTTTATTATTCACATTCTGGATTTTGAGATAAAACCGTTAAGGTTTGACCCGTTTCGGCTAATTTATGTAAACTTGTTACATAAACCGAACCGTACGCGTAATAAGCGTGACGGGTATTCATGAGAGCTATATACAGGTTTCCTAAGTTAATTATGCCTCAAATATGTTGTGACATCAGTAAGATGTCTTTCGTTATGCCCGAAACGTGTTTAAACACAAACTAGGCCCCGTAGGGGTAGTTTGGTCATTTAAAAGTTTATAAAAGAGTTTAAGTAACAAGCTGAGTTACAGGTCTGATGTAATTAGCAAATATACTCAATTTACTAAGTTATATCAGTAGGATAAAATATATATGTGAAATTTATCAACTATAACCAAACTATGCCCCGTAGGGGTATTTTGGTAATTTCACATAAGTCGAAAAGCTCAAAACTGAAGTCTGAGTTAATCAACTTTTGCTTATTGTTAAAATATCATAATTTTCCTATAATATCAGTAGGTATCAACCCGGGTATGTTTAATATAGTTTTTAATACATACTATGCGTTAAAAACGCTTAATAAGGCGATTATGAGCCGTTTACGGGTTCGATACATAAATCTAATATTTTTATACTTCCAGAAGGCTTAAAATAATTTATTTAACATATCTAGTCAGTAGCAAAAGGTTTGGAGTCGTTTAGATATGAAAAACTCATTTTATGGCCCGTAAGGGCAAAACCGACAATTACCGGATTAAGCTTGCGACTATGAGTTATGCTCAGCCTAAAATTAATTAAAAATATTTAAAAATCCCAAAATAATATATTACATCAGTGGGTAAAGAGATTGATACCAAAAAGTAGGCTTAACTAGGCTATACGCTAATTACGCCGTTTTATTAACATAAAGCTTTAAATTTACGATAATGAGCATAACTCTTAATCTACAATTCAAACTGATGTCAAACTTTGTATACAAGTTTATATATCAGTAATTAAAGTTTCTACTCTTTTATATTTCCAAAAATCATGTTTTAAGGTAATAGGGGCATAATGGTCAACATATGAGCAATTAACGGAAACATGCATATTAATTGGATAACTAATGAACCAAGGTGTATAATCACAGAGGGTTGTACTAACATGTGACCTAGTCCAATTAAAGCTCTGAGGCATTTATAAAACATGCCTAAGCGGGTCAGAACTGAAAGTCAAAGTGAAAGTCAAACTATGTGACTTTCGGTTCCGAACCGGGTATTTACAGGAATTTGTCGGGTTGAACATGTTTAGACATGTTCTTACACTTATTACTAAGTTATAACAATGATCAAACAGGTTGTATATGATCTACATTGCTAATTATGCATAAATTGTAATTTAAGTATCCTGTTGACTTTTTCTTAGCAAGTTTGACCCGACTTTTGACCTGTTTAGAGTGGTAATCAGGGGGAACCCTTTTGAGGGTTTATTACTCACATAATTACCTACTTAAAGGTACTTTTAATTCGAGATTTGGCTTAGTTATGATTAATTAATCTCGAAGTCAAACCGTAATTACGATGGTTTGACTTTTAGCTAAATAACTAAGCTAAACTTAATTAGGAAAGGATTAGCAGACTTACAAGTGTTTCATGGTTGATTAGGAAGTCCTGGAGAGTGCTCTTGTGCTCCACAATTGATCAGAAGATGTTGAGAAATGAATGATCAAAGTGTTGCACTTTGAGAGCTTTATATAGTGATCCAAGACACCACAACATGTTGACAAATAAGTCTAGGACTGACCATAAGTTATCAACATGTGTCCTATATGTTTAGGGATCGTTTAGGGGCCAAGGGATATGAGGAAAACCGTTTAAAAGTCGAAAATCGCGTTTAAACAGCAAACAGCAAAGTTTATGTCGCTGGTAACCTGCTTGCGCACCGTAAGGGTTTCTTCTTGCGGTGCGCAAGCCCCCCTCAGCAGCCAAAACTTTTTGTTCTTTGGTGTTTCGAAAGGGCAACCTCATAATCCGTCTTTGGGGCCTTGTTTTGTCAGTTTGGGGCCTCTAATATGGGTCTTGTACAGTAATATACCCTACCATTATGAATTATTTCATTTGAATTCATTTTGAAAGTGCCTTAAACGACGGTTTACCGTAGGAATTCTATCGGAACCCATCTAGCACTATGAATTTAATTATTGACAACTACATTTCTGGATTTTCAAATATACTAGATGTTTAATATACGTATACTTGGGTCTTGGGATTTATAATTGAGGTCGTTCAGAGGTAAAAATTAACATGACACCACTTTTAAATCCTACCAAAACATCTTTATTAAATCCGAGTTTACAACGCTTGTTGTCTCACATGACACGTGTCATTATTTTATTTAACACGAATTTTCGAGGTGTTACACTTAACTTTTCGCTTGCAACAAAAGTGAATCGCCTCCCTTTCAAGGAGTACTCATGCAAAACCGAAGCATCAATAAAATCATTAAACTCATTAGCCTCAACCAAGTTAAAATTAGAACTTCGTCTATCTTCCACGGATCTAACCGAATTAAAATCCCCCACCACTATCCACCTACCGTCCCCCTCACCCAGTAACCCACTAATCTCAGCCCACAGAGCACGTTTAGCCACAGTAGTCTGTGGAGCATACACATTAAGCACGTGAAAAGGACGCCCACACCCTTTAACCACACCAGATGCAAGAATCCAATTGGAATTTTTAACAACCCTTTCCATAACAAAGACTTTAGGATCCCAAATCGACACAAGACCACCTGATCTACCCGTAGAGGGAACCCAATCATAACTAAAATCCCCAAACCCCCAAAAATGCCCAAGATTCACCGAATCCAAAGAGCCATATTGAGATTCCTGTAACAGAATAAAACTAACCTCATTTTGCGCCCGAAGCTGACGCACCCAATCCGCCTTGCCAAAATTCCCTAACCCGCGGATATTCAATGATAGCACATTCATTGAGCACCGCCTTGATAACCTTCGGATCGCAACACCTCTTTAACATTCGGAACAAAATCGGCCAAATTTTCCACTCCCAATGCTCTACTCAACAAGACTGTATTCGTTGCTTCAACATCAATCGGTTGTTGCATGTCATCCGCCCCTTCGAAAACAATCGGTCTGCTCGGAAGCCTCGTTTGACTTTTCCACAACCACTTCCGCACCTGTCCTATCACTGCCCACAGATTCCGACGCCCTTTTATTAAGATCCGGTGTCAAAAACAATTCAACACCATCTGCTTCAAGATTGCCACTAGACTCGGACGAGCTAGATAAAATACCGATTAGCTTATTCAGACCGACCATATCATTATTATCCCTGGCCCTCTTCTTCAGACGCTCAAGTGAACCGCTACTCGCATTCCGATTCTTGAACAAAGTTTTACGACGAAATTTCTTTCTACCAGTAGCGGCTGCCGAATGAGACCCTGAAACGCCTTCCATGCAAACCTCATCGTTGCCTCCCGTTGAAATCCCATTACCATTTTCAGCCCCACCACTCACATCAACCTCAACCGTGGCCTCCTCTGCATGCATGCATGAACTCACCTTCTTCACCTAGGTCCATTCCACTCCTCTCCTGTTACACTGGTTCACTTTCCTTCTCCTCCCCTTGTATAACCAAACACTCATCATCAACATAATCCGCAATACAATCCGGAATCCACTCTCCAACATCCTCGTCCACCCAAACGTTAAAAGTTTTTCCCCTCCAACTAATGTCCAACCGATCCACAATCCGTTTACACTCCTTAGACAAGACGCCAATAAGAGCATACGAAAAATCGTTGTCATCTCCCGACATGTTAGCCGATTTAACCACTTTACCGTATCTACTTCCGATCAAATCAAACACTTGGTCTAACGACAACTGAGCCGGAACACCGTGCACTTGTAGCCAAGCAATACGACCTTCCTCCACAACCGCATTACTATCCCAATGGACCAATGACTCGAACCACCCAGCCCAAACAGAAGAGTCTTTAAAAAACACCTCCGCATTTGCATTGTCCTGGAAAACCAAAACCACCGAATAACCACCCAAGTACTTAATATCCACCGTAGGGCAATCATGATTACGAAGCAGCGTTTTAAGCGAGGTTAACGTGTCAAAGTCCACCACCCTCCCCACCAAAGCAAACCTGTTCCATTGAGAAAACCGTTCTACGACATCATCCACTCTAACAACATCTACTTTGTTTCTGTTCAAAACTGAATCAACAAAAGAGCGTCCATTTCCTACAACTTTATCATTAGACCCATTCAACAACGGAGCACCTCCACCTTCATGAGACCCCCCAGTACCAGGGTTAACCGACACCTTCTGATACACCATATTACGTTTTGGAACAGCAGCCTGCTTTTGCACTCTTTCACCATCCACGAATCGAGCAACCGTTATGAACAGCTTGTACGACCCAATCCAAACATCCGACATCTCCACCTCCATGCGCTTTACATCATAAACCCCCAAAAAAGACACGAAAGCAAACCTCTTCCCCCATCTGTCCAGTTTTCTAGCGATATACGAACCTTCGAACCTGCCGAAACTTCCCAGTACGTCCTTAAGATCCTGTGATGAACACCTCGGAGGAAGATTCGACACGTAAAACTTGGATATAACCTTCTGACTGCCTTCACCCTGATGATCGTTCCTCTTTCCTTTCCTATGATTAACCTCTTCCCACGATTCTGGATCCTGCCGCCTTTGGTCGCCCGACATTGTCGGAGCGTCTAGGGTTTCAGCCTCAATATTTACTCGTAGGCATTTCTGCATGTTTGGCATACTAAACTACTAGCTAATTTTTAGAATTATGTGAAGTGATGTATAGTATATTTATTGGATGCACATTTGTATACCCAACTTACCTTTTCAACTTGGAGTGAATTGTACTACTGAACTTAATAGGGTGTTAGGTTTTGTAGCTCTTGAATTTATCTAATTTCAACTTATGTAATAATATTCTTTCTAAAAATGTTACTCAACGTTTGAGAGATGGTTTTCAAGCATCAAATACCATTCTTTTTACTCGACTCATTTATCACTCGACTATCTTTTTAAATTTTTTTTACCCACTAACGAAGATACATCACTCATTTATCATTCGCAACAATTGCAAGCGGTCATATGTCTCTTGGTTCAGTTCTGTTTAATCATAATGGAAAACATGAAAACATACCTTTGATTGCATCAGCACAGGCTAGCAGAGAATCCAGATGGAGACGCAGCAATAAGGTTTGACATGATTGTCATCTTGGTCTGGTTCCTCCTTAGGGTGCAATCTAATGATGGGGACTTAGAAAACCGAAAGGGTATTGGCTGTAGGAGATGGAGGTCGAATTATGATGTTATGATCTTATGGGGTGTGTCTGATTGTGTAACTGAGTAACACCTTAACCTCCACATAATTCTCCTTATATAAGCACCCAGGAGGAAACCTAATTAGTTAATAAGGGTAATATGGTCCATCAACAATTACCAACTAATTATTTAATAGGTTGTTATATATTTTGATCCATATAATGTAAATGATTATAATGGCTACTAGATTAAATATTAAATCATAATATATTTAATCTTACATTCTCCCACTTAGCCGAGTAATCATTTACTATGAGTATTAGATAAGCCTGATCAGGAGTTAACACTCATTTTAGCCTTAAACAAGTACTATAGCAGAGAAATACAGCCGTTGAATCATTATGCGACTCAGGACCCCCATTAATCATACTATAGCCTTAATTTAAAACCTAATCGTTATGATCAAAATACGCATAAGCCCTTTGTTTGATTTGTAACTTTATTTGTCTATATGCCATTATGCTAGCGTGACATATTCTTAGAGACATACAAAATCAAACTGATGAGGAAAATTAACTAATACTTAGTCATTCATAGTACGATATGCAGTTTCGCATGGCCATTAACTAATACCCGTCTACGAGCTCTCTTAATAAGACTTATGGGTAATAGCCTTCAGTTATAGGATCCTTAAGCATATCATGAATGTATTCGATACAAACTTAGTTTCCTCAATTCATTCACAAACGAATAATTAATTGTGTATCGAAACTTAATGCAGCACCTCTTGAACTGTTACTGTTCAAGGAGTCATGGTAGCTGACTTTATCACACTAAGTCTTCAAAACATTAATTATATGGAGTTAATAAACTTATGAGTCCACTGATAAATTTCCAACAACATTTAGTGACTATATTATGTCGTTATAACTTAGGTTGTTAATACCAGTGCATTATGACTCCTCCATGAAATAGGTTTTGTCTGCTGACATAAAAATATACCCGAAATTACATTTTGTCATCTTTGAATATCTCAAATTTAGAGTAATAAACCGGTTTTAATTCTCACTTCTTCTTTAAGGTATAGTCTCTCGTTTCCTTTAAAGATATTGTAGTACTCCATTAGATGCTTCACATTAATCTAGACATATCTAGTGTGTTGCAATGTGAGTAATATCTAAACGAGTATAGACTCAAACTTACATAAGGCTTCCAATTAATGAAGCGTAAATAAATAATCTCATTTATCCTATTATCCTCTAAAGGAAAGCAGTATTTTGTTACATATGTAAGGACCCATTTAATGCTAGACTTATGGACCGGAACTAATGTCCCATTGGATCTATCTCAGTATGTTATGATATCTATCACGTAAGAGATATCACTGAGATCTATTATATCAAAGTTTGTGTAAACAATGCTTTGACTTATGTAACATATACATGTCAAAAGAATATCATCTATATAGACAAGTTTATCTTAGTTGCTCCCACTCATTTTGAGGTAGGTACATTAATCCACTTGATTCTTGATGAAAATAATTACGTTAGCTTTTCATCACATTATGATGTTTACGTTAACCCATACATGAATTTTATTGGCTTACAAATAAAGTGTTCTTTAACCTTCAGTTTAGAACTTTCAGGTTGTTTTATGAACATGTAAATATGTCAGCCATTTGTTAGGGAAAATTGTTTTAATGTTCATCTAATGTAGCCTTAAACTATTATAAGCTACTAGAACAGTGATGATCCTCAAAGAAAACTTTGATAATTTATCTCTTCCTAAGTATAACCTTTGACAATCAATCATGATTCTTAGTGTCTTAACGTTTGTATCAGGATTTGGTTTAGTTATGAACACTCTTAGGTAATTCAATCAAATCCCGAACGTTATACGAACACATAAAATCAGTTTTACTAGAAAACTGTTTTATTCCATTTAGAAGATTAATTGACGCTAATGGCTTAATTTGAAGAGATAGGATCACTAAACATTTCCAAAATCCATTTCAACTTCAGTTAGGGAGGTTATGTAATCATCAAAGTTAGTAGGTTTTTAAACCTAGATGACCTCCTGAGTTGATTATTGGGTTCATTAGAAGTTTCAGTTTTATGGATTAGCTCTTGGTTAGGTTGCTATCATTTTTAGGATTCTAAGTTTGTAAGAGTTGGTGCAGTATGGTGTACAAGAGGTGTAATCGGAGTTAAATTCGGAGTGAAATTTAATGACACTCTTCCCCCCGCCTCTTGTATTCCTTGCAAGTCATAATAAGGACTTTGACTGCTCCCACCGACCTTAGAAAACTTTAGGAACTCAGCATGCTTATGGTCAATATTTAACGACCAACAAATTCTAATAGAGAAACACAAATTAATGACGTTAGTCGTTGTAGTTTCTCTTGTTGAGGATTATGTTAGTTCAGGTAAGAAATCTAAGTGTGCCCACAATTAAGCAACAATGAAACTTTTGTAAGAGTAGCATTAGATTTAAGGATATAAGTTTTGATAGAACAGTGTCGTGATGGAGCGGTGTCTTGTACAAGAGGTGCAAATTGAGGTAATGTAAAATTTTCACTCCCCCACCTCTTGCAACTATTGCAAGTTATTATTAAGACACTTAATGCTCCCACTGATCTTTAATATCTCTAGAATGCTACAAGAGAAGTTTCAATGAGCTACGTGACGTGGGAACCTATCACATAAACGTTAGACTTTATTTGATTTCTTTAATGTCTAGATATCATAAGAAACTTTAGGGACATATCTAATAGAAATCTTATTAGGTGTATATATATGAATAGATTTCTTCTAAGACCGTGAGCCATATGCAACAAAATTTAGATACAAGTTGATAGTCTTTAATTGATAAATGAATTATGTCTGAATATTCCATTTGGAATAAGTTCCACGAATGTCAATGAATGACTTATGATGGACCCATACTTATTCCTTAATCCAGGTAATATTTAGGGATGTAACGTCATGATTTAAAATCACTTAGAATGAGATTGGATAAAAAAACATCCTCATTAACCATGTTATGATTTCTCATGAATTTTTGGTTATAATGGATGAAATTTATAAGTCTCATTTTCCTTTTGTCAAATTCTCATTTGCATGACGACAAAAGTTGTGAAAATGTAAGGTATCATCTAGTTCTATCTTAGTAATGTTTCAATCCAGATATTTAGAACAAATAAGATGAGAGTTTAAGGTAAGTATGACTTTATGTTGACTATGCAAACCTCACAATCTTCATAACTTTGCTTAATTATGATACTATATTCTGATTAATCTTCAGAATATATAAGGTATCGAAAAGCGTTGTTAAAAGACTGCTTATTATGGTTCTTATAGCCTTAACATTTAATTTTGTCACTAACTCTCGTGTTAGTTATTTGTCGAGTTCTGGTAAGGAAACGTATGGAACTAGAGTCAACTAATCATGTGTTAATTTGAATATTAAAATTATCAGACTTAAATATCATTAGTAAGTGACTATCTAATTAACTTATCCTACTGTTCTTTAGAGTAATGGATAGTCTCGTTGCTTATGCCTAGTCTAATGGTATAATTATGCAGTGAGATTTTCACTTGAAGAACCTTAGAGTTGGGATTTTTTACTTGTATTTTGTCTATGGACCTTAGAACAATCCTCTTTTAAAGTTTAAGTGGTTCTAAGGTGAGTAACAACTTATTTTCCAGCTTCAAACATTTATTTCTTTGTACATATGTTGCTTATCAACACACTCATTATACGTTGGTACTTTTGAGTGTTATAGTTGATTTATCATGCATCAAATTGTACAAGTGAAAATCTTAGTATGTAATGTACTGGAAAAATGTACTTATTTCCATGTGTAAGCCCCTTAACTTTATGGGTCATGGTATTGTACATTATTATGTATTCACATATACCACTTAGCTTTATAGTTTATAATTTTAAATGAAGGCATGCATCTTTAGGAGTTCTTGTGATTATTCCACAATTATAGATTAGTCTTAGGAAAGACTTAATCTGGGATAACCTTTTAGTGACAGCACTTATTCTTGATTATCATAAGAGACATCATGTTCGATTTATCCTAATCATCATGCTCTACTTTTCTTCTGTAGTGCTTTATCAGAAGAGAGCAATAGGATTATCGTGTCTTAAGAGATAATCAAGGATTTAATTTAAGAGCTAATTCTTATAGAAACTTTAAGCAAAACATATTAGATTTAGGAATTAGAGTGGATGAGATATAGACTTATAGAAGAAAATTATAGTGAGTAAAATTATGGGTACTAAGAATAAGGCAGACGAAATGATCATAAAAATTAATTAAGGATCATTGTGTGAAGAGGTTGTGATATGTCTATTACTAACATCAAAATAATAGACTTATTTAAAAATTCTACTTAAACGAAGACAAAACAACTTTGGCCAGAAGTGTAATCATTTAAGCATATGTGCAAAGTGGTTGTAACAAATCAGCTTTGGCCATAAATTGAGACAATCACTTTAGTTATGCACTTGTTGAGTATGCCATCTATGAATGAATTAAATCAGCTTTGGCCAGAAATTAAGACATTCATGCTTATGATGCACACACAACATAGCTTTCATAATACTTGAACGATAAGTAGATGCATCAAATCAGCTTTGGCCAGAAGTGATACATCAGAAGCTCATTCAAGTAAAGCCATTTTGGTTTTGTAAAACATTATTTGATCCTTACTAATTAACTAAATATTTACAAAAACCAGTTATTTAATAGCAAACCACCCGTTAGCGCAGATCGAACTAAACTTGTGCAATCAGTAATGCCTTGTGCGATCAGTAATGCCTTGTGCGATCAGTAATGCCTTGTGCGATCCACAAGTCTTGTGCGATCCACAAGTCTTATGCGATTATGCAGTCTTAACTTGTACAATATGCTTAATCAGTTGTACAAATCTTGTGCGGCTGTCTTGTGCGATCAGATCATCTCTTATGTGATCTGATCTTGTGCGATTATCTTATGCGATCAAATCATCTCTTATGTGATCTGATCTTGTGCGATTATCTTATGCGATCAGATCATCTCCTATGTGATCTAATCTTGTGCGATCCAGTTGTTGTGTATGGTTATAACAACTGAAAATTCGAAATTAAGAATTGTGATAGAGTTTCCTATTATAACATTGATCTAATTTTATCATAAAATTTCGAAAACATGATCTGTTTATCCTTTTAACAGATTTCGAAAAACTTAATAGACAAAATTTAGATCAAAATTAGGGAAACATTTAACAATTCAAATCATATTCCAAAACTTAAAGGATATTTCGAATTTTAACTAAGAACATGATGAACCCTAAATAATTAAAACATGAATTCTGGAACCCGAAACCTGAATTTTAAGGTTTTTTCTAAACAGATTTCGGTTATCAGATTACCCATATTAGTTTCGAGTGAACATATAATTAATCCTTTTCCGAAAACAGGGATTTCGAGTGGATCTTTATGACTCGAAACGGCAGTGATATTCATAAGATTTTCAAAATTTCTGTTTTCCAAGTTTTAATCCCAGAATTATGGATACGAAAACAGAACTGACTAATCAACATATGCTCTGATACCACATGTTGGTTCAGTTCTGTTTAATCATAATGGAAAACATGAAAACATACCTTTGATTGCATCAGCACAGGCTAGCAGAGAATCCAGATGGAGACGCAGCAATAAGGTTTGACATGATTGTCATCTTGGTCTGGTTCCTCCTTAGGGTGCAATCTAATGATGGGGACTTAGAAAACCGAAAGGGTATTGGCTGTAGGAGATGGAGGTCGAATTATGATGTTATGATCTTATGGGGTGTGTCTGATTGTGTAACTGAGTAACACCTTAACCTCCACATAATTCTCCTTATATAAGCACCCAGGAGGAAACCTAATTAGTTAATAAGGGTAATATGGTCCATCAACAATTACCAACTAATTATTTAATAGGTTGTTATATATTTTGATCCATATAATGTAAATGATTATAATGGCTACTAGATTAAATATTAAATCATAATATATTTAATCTTACAATGTCTAGTTAGGTCAGTAGGCCACTCTTCTTCTTCACCTTTCCCGATTTCTTCTCATTTCTCAACACCCTCTCATTTTTTTCCCAAGATGTTTTATCTTTTCTTTTATTTACTTTTTATAAAAGCATAATTTCTTTTATGTATTATATACAAGTTTTAATCTTTTTATATTATGAAACTTTTTTAATTTATTAGTTTATTTTACTTTCTAAATTAATTTAATAATTATAAATTAACTATACATAACAAATTTTCAGTTTAGTTATTTTTCTTTATTGGTTTGATTTTTTTCCTTTTGAAATTTCTTGTTTGAGTAACGTGGTTCTCTATTTATAAAATTGTTGTTTTGCACCTTGTTTGAGTAACGTGGTTGTGTATTTATAAATTTGTGGTTTTGCACGCACAAAAAAGTAATGGTGATTGCCACTAGCTAGAGATGGGCATAATAACCGGTTCCAAACCCGAACCGGTAGAGCTGACCCGCACCCGGTTCCAATTCCAACCCGATGTATAGAAGAACCGGTTCCGGGTTCAAAATACCCGGCGGTTCTTACCCGGTTCCTTATTCTTGATAATAAACGGGTCGTACCCGGTTCCTACCCGTACCTGGTTAGTACCCGTACCCGATTCCACTGTACCCGTTACTAAAACACACCATATATTTATTTCAAACGGTTACATCATAACTAAACAAACATAACACACCAAACAACATATGTGATTATTTTCTTCCAATTTCACTTGCACTCCTTTACTGTGTGGTGTAGACCGGGCAATCTTGGCCCATTGAGTTAAGTCTGGGCTATTTTGGGTTTAAAAAAGGAACTCATGGGTTGTTTTGGGCTTAAAAAAGGAACTCATGGGTTGTTTTGGGCTTAATATAATTTAAAGGGGGTTAGGATGGGTAAATTAGAAGTTGGAGAAAAAAAGTAAGTGGGTCAGGATGGGTACATAACTAATGGGTCGGGATGGGTATGACACCAAATATCAAAGTTTGAATAAATCATATAAACTTTAATTATGCCTTTTGATTTTGTTTCCCTGATCGTTCCTTTCATCATAAAAGTTGTTTTTTGGAATATTTTCTATGGGATCCAATTTGGTTTGACTTTCATATAACCAGTCTAAAGTGGTAAAGTTGTGAACGTGTGACTCTTCTATGATGATAGATGTGTTGCTGGTTTTACAGAAATATTATGTTTCTGTAGCCATCACTATGTGTTTTTATTTGACTATTGATATTAAATATGTGACTGATTTTTGGTGTTTGAAACAAATGTGGATCAGATCATCAGGGTTGCAAATCGCTTGAGAAGACAAACACTGATGGTTTAGGGTTCGGTGTCAGCGAGCCCAGGCTCGTCTTACCAACCAAGCCTCTACGGTTCATGACTTCACGTAACCAGAACCATCCCTACTCTTTAATCGCTCGTCGCCATTTGGAGTCGATCCGTATCGTGATTCTCTCATTCCTTGGCTCAAGAATCTCTCATCTTCATCCTTTGCTTCCAAAGCTCCTCATTTTCACATCTAGAATGGCTCCATGAGTGCACCGGTGACCTCACCAACTGCTCGGTCCCCACCTCGAAAACCCAGATTTGTGGTTTGAAATGACTCGAAGAAGAGATGTTCATCTAGCATTAGCATTGCATTGAATAAACACACGCTCCAATTTGAGACACTTAAATCACTATAGAGCACCAATTGTGAGTCAAATCGCTTTTTTAAGAAATAGTTTTGTAATATTTCGTATTTGTTTTGCTAGTGTTCACTCACAATTTTTTTTTTATTTTGTTTTATTTTTTTTACTTTTTTAGTATTTTTTAACTCTTCCTTACTTGAACCCATCCTAACCCAACCTATCCTGACCTAAACCCATCATGATCCAAACTCATTCTAACCTTTTTTTCAATTTACCCATCCTGACCCAAACTCATCCTAACCCAAACCTATCCTGACCCAACAACCAACCCACCCATTTTGCCACCCCTAGTGTAGTGGCATGTGTTGGATAATCAATCGGTACGTAGGACCATTAATGGATTGCTACACCACTTCCTTGCCTCATCCATCATGGTTCGTGTGGATTAAACCACGGTAACCACGGGCCTCCCTTTCCTTTTTCAAATATTTTCTTTTCCTTTAGACAAAGATAAATTAAAATAAAGGGATAATGGTTTGGGTCATGACCACACCCTCAGGGTAGTGGTTTTGCATGATGGATTAGAGGTGGGTGACATGATGTTGATGACTTGATGCGGAGGGTGGTCATGATGGTCATGACCACACCCTATAGCGTAAGGCTGTGGAGTATGTGGATAGTGGATTGGATCATGGATTGGCAAGCGGGATATGGTTCTTGTGGTACACCGCCCCTTCCCAGACCATGGTGATTCGGTTGGTTCAATCCATGGCAACCATGACCCTCTTTCAATTAATTAGGGGATTTTGATTGGTGGGGGAGGATAGTGAATGATAGTGGAGGTCATGATCCCCACCATATAGGGTGGTGGATTAGGTTGGTGGGGTGAGTGGATGACATAGCGCTGACGTGGAGGGTGTTGGTGGTCATTTAGATCACAACACATAGCATAACCAACAAGTAATCAACACAATTTCTTCCAACATACAAAATGGCAACTGATCATGGATCAAGAAACACCATCTTCAATTTTTTGACTTGTGTTATCTTATTAGTATCAGTCATCCTCATTATGATCAATCATTGTGAAGGATCTTTATTGTCATCAAAGAGGTATGCGGATATGTGCAATGGCACTATAGCTGAGTGCCCAACACTAGTGGAGGATGATGAAGATTTTCTTATGGACACCAAAGAACATCGACGGATTCTGGGCGGCAAACCAACAGGTCATCTTTCTTATGGTGGTCTCAAGGACATTAAGGGGGTGTTTGGCTTAGCTTTTTGAAACAACTTATTGATTTATTGGTTTTTTCAAGCCAATAAGTCAAAATAATGTTTGGACAAGTGAAATAACTTTTTGAAACAACTTTTTGTATAAGGTGGTAAAATCATTTTGAAAAGCTAGGAAACCTTGACTTTTCAAAATGACTGTTCCACCTTATACAAAAAGTTGTTTCGAAAAGTTCTTTTCACTTGTCTAAACATTGTTTTGACTTGTTGGCTTGAAAAAGCCAATAAGTCAATAAGTTGTTTCAAAAAGCTAAGCCAAAGACCCCCTAAGACTGCTTGTCACACAAATGTACACGAGCATAGGCGGCGCCTTAAGACTAATTACTATCACTGGTTTGGCTTAGATGCATTGTTTTGAAGTGATTTGGGTGTTTGTTTCATGCTATAAAAAGTATTTAAATTTCTTCCCCTAGATGAATTACTGCAAGGGGTTGTTTTGAAGTGATTCTTATTGTGTGTTTCATGTTTGAATATGTATTTTAACATCTTGCTCTACATATTGATGTTTGTGTTAACACCACCGTGCAATACAATTCTGCAACATTCCATGCATATATGTATGTACGACTATTGATAGTTGTGACGTGGGCACATGTTTGTCCCTGAGTATACGGGTGTCCTTTGCGACTAGCAAAACACGGCTCCTATTGCCGCCCCTTATCACCGATTACTCAATTGATTTCCGATTTTGATCAAGGGAAATCTTGAATGTCGTGCTTCATTTGAACCGAATCGATCGAATACTCCTTCATGTTTTCTAATTTTCTTTTGCCAGTAGTTACTAATTTAACTAGGTTTAAATGTTTAGTTTTTTATGGGTTAAGATGGGTCAATGGCAAATAGGTTTAGATAGGCTAAAACTGTTGAAAATATATAACGCTTTACATTTCACTTTTATTATTTTTATTATACATGTTTTTAATATGTTTGTGTGACATATATAAATGAGCTTGAAGACTACTGGACATGGACTATTGGACATGGGCTACGCTACTGGACTCTGGATTGGATGTTGGGCTTTACATGTAGACTACTCGACTGGAATGGGCTTTACTTATTGACAGACTTAGTTATTGTTCGTACAAGTAAACTCTTCATGCGTCTGTTGTGAGCATTCAGTCATTGTTCTAGATATTTCTCAGTATTGTTTCGTTCTCTCTCCTAGGGTTTGTCTTGGTTCTCTTTGTTTGTAAAGATCTAGTGTTTAGATCTTCGTTTGCGAGTCAAGGTGCATAACAAATCATTAAGTTGATGATCTGTGAGTGTTAGGAGTGGAAGAGTGTGTGGGATCTTTCTGTTCGTGATTGTTTCAGTGGTTTGTAAGTGTTCAAGTTCTTAATAAGAGTTTTCGTCTTTGATTTCATGTCTTTTGACATGGTATCAGAGCTCTGATATGTTCTTTGAGTTGTTCGCTTCCGTTATTGTCTCCGATTCTTGATTCTCTGGTTAGGGTTTCATAGATTTTTGGGGGTTTTTTCATCTTCTTGTTGTAAGATCGGTTGTTTTCTGGGCTATTCTGAACGGATCCTAAAGGATCTTGGAATATTGGTAGTTTTAGATCTGCTAGTTCCGGATCTGGTGTTCAAGATAGGTCTGCTCAGACATGTGAATATTTCAACTGCTCTGAGTGACTGAAGAAGGTGTTATTGGTCTTGGTGAATAATATTTTGCCGACTTTTGGACTTCGAGAATCTGTTGTCTGTCTTGACAACTTTGAGGCTGTATAGTGCTTGGGAGGTCTTAAAGGATTTTCTGCTCTGGTTAGGGTTCAATCCTAGAAGATTGTAAAATCCTAACCAGATTTGGAGGAACCCTAACTTGGGTTTTCTATACTGGTGCGATCGTTCCTATTCCTTGTTTAATTGACTTTCGTTTCTTTCATTTTTAGGCATATGTTACCGGACTAGTTGGGCCGATTTGTTGTTTTGGGATACAGACAGGGTTCAGTCTGTTGCGTTAGGGTTTGCTATAATTTTTGACAGATTTGTTGCTGTTTCTTGTGATATTGTCTGTTTACTTGTTTGTGTGTATTCTGTTGATAAGTTTGTTGTTCTAGTCTTTATTGTTGTTTCTGTTTTTCTAGCATACAGCCCCGTGCAAAGGCCTGGGTAGGCACCATTGAGTGACGAACCTACTATCTGGTCCCTGGCACGGTTTTGCAGTGTAGGGTGTTCATTTTTTGATTGTAGATCTTTGACTGATATCTGTTTGTCTATTCTGTGTGACTGAGTTAATAATGGCAGATCTTATGAACTTGTTTGGTGAAACTTTAATAAGTAAACTAGAACCAGATAATCCTTTGTATTTGCATGCTAGTGATTCTACGAGTTTGACTGTGGTGAATATAAACCTTAAAGGAACGGAAAATTATATTGTATGGGCTAATACAATGAGTTTGGCTTTGAGGGTTAAAAATAAAACTGGTTTTATTGATGGAACTTTTTTAAAACCTGATGATAATGAAATTCTCGGTACACAATGGGAAAGATGCAATTCTGTTGTTTTAACTTGGATCTTAGATTCAGTTTCTGAAGAGCTTTATTTGGGTTATGTATATTCCAAATCTGCTGCTGAGGTTTAGAAATAGTTGAGAGATACTTATGATAAAGTAGATAGGTCTGTAGTGTTTGATTTATATCAAAAGATTAATTCCTTTACTCAAAATGGCTTGTCTGTTGCTGAATATTACCATAAGTTGAACATTATGTGAAAACAATTGGACCAGATTTTGCAAATACCTACTTGTACTTGTAATGCATCCAATCAGTATAATAACTTTAATCACCTAGTTAAACTTATGCAATTTTTAATGGGGTTGGATAGTGTGTATAAGCCTGTTAGATCTAGTTTGCTTATTAGAGAACCTCTACCTACGGTAAAAGAGGCTTTCTCGATTATATCCAGGGAAGAATCTCACAGGAACTCTAATTGTGACAACCTGAGATTTCAAGGTCTTTCCCCTACGCATTACTTGTTTCTCAATCCTGTTTTTACAATTTGTTTTATGTGGGTCATGCGTGGTTTATTTGAATGATTATAGTATAGTTGTGCATGGTGGTGTTATGTTTAATATTTATTGTTTAATGGAAACTCATTTGACAAAGAATTCCTTGTGACGAAGATGGATTCTTCATCACAACCTTGGCCGACGAAGAGTGAACCTTCGTAACCACCCATTTCGACGAAGAATGAGTCTTCATCACCCACACTCTTGACGAAGGTTCGACCCAATTGAACCCAGTTGTGGCCCGGCCCTGTTCACGTATTATAAGCACAATTGTTCGTGAGAACCCAAGGATTTCATAAAAACCCAAAAGACTCCTCTCCCTCGACGGCAGTTCTCTCCTTCGTAACCTCCTTTCTTTTGTGAAGCTTGTCTCTTGTGATCAAACCATTCGATATCTCGGTTAGTGCCCCATCATTATTATGTGTTTGCTATGAATACTTGATGTTTTGATTGTATGAACAATGATTGTTAACCAAGACTCCATATGGTGATGTTAAACAGATGTATTCGTATGATTCGATCTGAATGTTTGAGTCATGATTAGTTGATAATTTCTGATAACAATGAATCACTAGATCTAGGAAAATTATCAGTTACGATGTGATGTGATAAACTAGGGTTATGTGACTTACATGAAAGCTTTGCAAACTGTTGACGATAATGGTGATTGTGCTCGCATAATAAACATAGTAATCATTTGGATCATGGTCAGTAGCAGAGTAACTGCCGAAATCATTAGGGTTAGGGAACCATGATCACCTATGAAGTGTGGCGACGAAGAACTACCCCTGACGAAGAACCCAAGTCGACGAAGTATGATTCTTCGTTGACTGGCCTTCTCGACGAACTATCATGATTCTTCGCCATACTCCTTAACGATGAAGTATGATACTTCGCCATACAATTCTTCGCCGCATTCAACCCCGACGAAGGATAGACCTTCGCCGGAGGAACCTTCGCCATGGGAGCATCCCACGAAGAATGGATTCTTCGTGGGGATGCTGCATTTGTGAAAACCAACAGCAAAGTTATAATGCATGTGATGATGGATGTCTCTATTTATAAAATTTATATGTTGCTTAAGGTGAGAAATCTGGTTTGAATAGTATGAATAGCAAACTCATCTGTTATGTGTTGCTTTGTGATATTCACATGAGATGTGGACTCGTATGAGAATCGGATATGTGCTACATGTTGCGTAGTAATCTTTGTGATGAGCGTAAACTGTGTAGATACGTGACTTAGTTTATTACGAAACTGATTTCATTGGTAACCACGGTAGGGTTGGTTGACTAACTGGAACGGGTAACTTATTATACCGAGCAAATCTAAGGTGAGTTCACTGCTCTTTTTCCCAAGCATGCGTCCTGGGAGGGACATCTGGTAAACATTCCGGGGAGGAATGTCGGGTAAATGGGTTTGACTGGAATGTTAAACCTGGGATGCTGGTTAATACACTCATATCTATCATTTAAGTCCCATCATATACCGAATTAGTTGTCGGGGAGGCAACAGGGTTATTAGTTGATAGCGCTATTAGGTTTGGCACCCTCACACCGTACCGGGGAGGAAGGGCGTGAACTAATTACCTTAACCACTCGACCAATGTTTGATAGAGCATTGGGGAAGGGCAAATAATCTGGAGCCATCTGCGGTAATCGAGTTATTAACAACATCGAATCACTGAAATGTTTTAAACTCATATCTGGTAACTAAACGTGTTAACAAACTTTGAACTCACCAGCGTTGTCTGATACATTTGTCTGCATGCTTGCAGGTCATTAGATTCATGGTTGGAACTTGCTATCTGGGAGTGCTAGAGTGGTCATGGGTCGTGGCTCTTGGATACATGTTCATTGTTTTACACATTTGTCTTGAAACACTTGAATAACAATTTACATTATGCTCCCGCTGATGTATTTATTTTAAGTTGTGGTTTGAACTTACTTTATGAAATAAATGGAAACTTTTATTTAATATATTGATATAGTTCAATGTGATTGGTGGCTAGATCCTGGTACGTCACACGCCCCGCAGTGTGTATTTTGGGGGTTTGACAACTTGGTATCAGAGCCAGGTTATAGTGAACTAGGTTTTAAAACGTTTTTATAAAACCAGACTATAACTAAACAGCTTCGAAATCGACCATGACACTCGGCTCCAGATTGCAAGGTTCGTGTCTCGTTTACTTATTGCATAGCATATCTAGTGTACACTTATGTATGATGTTGCATGTGATTGCACACTTAGCACTACAGACTGAATTCAAGTGTTACTTGCCTATGTTATGTGGTTGATAGAGTCACAGTGCAATATTCCATTAGACTTTCATGATACATGTTTTGTAATGCCTTTTTTCTTGCTACTCGAATTTTAGGAACCTTTTAGCACGAGTTGGGAGGGGCTGAGATAAACATGCAAATTACATTGTTATTATGGGTGCACACCTAATAATATTGTGGGGTGCATGTGAGTCCTAGTGAGGCTTAACGAGTGTGAAAGGGGTTCCGCTCTGTTGTCTGATGTAAACTTTGTAGTCTGTAGAAGTCATCGTGATGTTTGACTCCTACTCAATTCCGACCCTTAACATATTCCCCTTTTCTTATATAGAATCATGAGTGTACATGGTGGACGTAATGGTGGACGTGGTGGAGGCCGCGGCGGTGGACGTGGCAACATTGCTATGACTCAGGCCGAATTAACCGACCTGATCAACACTCGTGTGGCTGAAGCCCTAGCGGCTTATCAGGCTGGTACAATATGTGCCAATTATTCCATATCCTTGTGTTGCGTACTTAAATTTTAACCGTGTGTTGTACTCTCTTTCGTTTTTAGGTCAACCCGTGAATCAAAATAATCCACCTATTTGCACGTTTAAGACGTTCATGGATTGTAAGCCACAGACATTCAGTGGGACTGAAGGGGCTGTTGGGCTACTTCGTTGGTTTGAGAAAGCTGAATCAGCTTTGCTATGTGTAACTGCCCCATGGGGGACCGGGTGAAGTATGCTACAGGCACATTGGAAGATGGTGCCTTAACTTGGTGGAATGCCCAAGTGCAGATGTTGGGCATCGAAATGGCTAATGCAACTACTTGGGATGATTTCAAGGAGTTGATGCGGGAGGAGTACTGTCCTCGTGACGAGATTCAGAAACTCGAGAACGAATACTACAATCTGAAGATGGAGGGGTCCGAGATCGAGGCTTACATGAAGCGATCTCATGAGCTAGCGAACATGTGCCCTAACTTATCACGACCACCACCTCGAAGAATCGAATTGTACATCAAGGGCTTAGCACCACAAGTGAAGAGTTTGGTCACTGCTGCAAACCTTAACAACTTGCCTCAGATCATTCGTTTAGCACACAAGATTACAGACCAAGAGGTCGAACGTGTTTCTGCTACTCCTACAACTACTAGTACCCTTGCTAGTGATAACAAGCGCAAGTGGAATGATACGGACAAGGTGTCCAACTCGAATCAGTCGCAAAAAAAGCTAGACAACATCTATAATCGTAGCTTCAATCAGTCCTCCTCTGTTAACCAAGGTCAGAGCAGCAATCCGAATCAGGGCTCCTACGCGGGGAGGCAGCCAAAATGCAACAAGTGTGGTTATCATCATCGTGGACCGTGTGTCCAAGCTTGCCATAGGTGTGATAAGGTGGGCCACATGGCAAAAGACTGTAGAGCTCTGTTCCCAAAGCAACAGCCGCAGCAGAATCAGCAACAACAACAACAACAACAAAGGCAGCAGCCCCATCAGAACCAAGGCAATTGGAAGAGGTGTTTCCAGTGTGGGGACGAGGGTCATATTAAACGGGATTGCCCTCAGCTGAATCAAAATGCCAATGATAACAACAACCGTCAGAATAACAATGCTAGGAACAACAATAACGGCAACAACGGGGGCAATGGTGCTCGTGGAAGGGTATTTACAATTGGTGCTGGTGGTGCTAGGAACGACGACAATGTCGTGACTGGTACGTTTTCTGTGAACAATCTCTTTGCTTTTGTGTTATTTGATTCTGGTGCCAATTGGAGTTATGTGTCCTTAGAGTTCAGTCAACGATTAGGGTTAACTCCGACACCTCTAGAAACTAAGCATGTAGTAGAATTAGCTGATGGTAAAACAATTGAAGCCTCACACATTATTATGGGATGTAAACTTGATCTTGTGGGTCAAGTGTTTGACATTGACCTCCTTCCTGTTACCCTCGGTAGTTTCGATGTAGTGGTTGGTATGGAATGTTTGTCTAAGCATCAAGCGGAAATTCTTTGTAAAGAGAAAATCGTGCGTATCCCTCTCCCTAGTGGAGAGCCTTTATTGGTTCAAGGTCACTGTAGTGGTGCAATGGTTGGCATCATCTCAGCTATGAAGGCCCAGAAGTGTTTACGTAAGGGCTATCCTGCTATTTTAGCACTTGTTACTGACACTCAGTCTGAAGAAAGGAAAATCGAAGATCTGCCTGTTGTTCATAAGTTTTCTGATGTGTTTCCTGAGGAACTTCCTGGTTTACCTCCTCACCGTCAAGTGGAATTTCAGATTGATCTTATACCAGGAGCGGCCCCAATTGCTCGAGCTCCTTATCGTCTTGCACCTGGGGAGTTGCAAGAGCTATCTAATCAACTTCAAGAACTGTTAGATAGAGTTTTTATCCGACCCAGTTCTTCGCCTTGGGGAGCCCCAGTCTTGTTTGTGAAGAAGAAAGACGGGTCATTTCACATGAGTATAGATTATCAAGAACTCAACAAGGTGACCGTCAAGAACCGTTATCCCTTACCACAAATCGACGACCTGTTTGACCAGTTGCAAGGGTCAAGTTTTTATTCGAAAATCTACTTAAGATCGGGCTACCATCAGATGAGAGTCCGAGAGGAAGATGTTCCGAAACAGCTTTTCGAACGCGGTATAGCCATTATGAGTTTCTGGTTATGCCATTCGGGTTGACGAATTCACCAGCGGTTTTCATGGACCTCATGAACAGCGTGTGCAAACCGTATCTCTACGATTTCGTCATCGTGTTTATCGACGACATTCTGATTTATTCTAAGAGCAAGGAGGATCACGAGCGGCACTTGCATCTTATCTTGGAGCTCTTGAGGAAAGAGCAACTCTACGCGAAATTCTCTAAGTGTGACTTCTGGATTCGAGAGGTACACTTCCTTGGCCACATCGTTAATGAATCAGGAATACACGTGGATCCTGCTAAGATTGATGCTATTAGAAATTGGGCGGCACCAAAGACTCCTTTAGAGGTGCGACAATTTCTTGGTCTCGCTGGGTATTATCGTAGATTTATCAAAGACTTCTCAAAGATCGCTCAACCTCTTACCTCGTTAACACAGAAAGGTGTTGTATACTCATGGGGAACGAAACAAGAAGATGCTTTCCAGTAGTTGAAATAAAAACTCTACAGTGCACCAATCTTGTCTTTACCTGTGGGTACCGAAGATTTCGTAGTGTACTGTGATGCTTCTATTCAGGGTCTCGGTTGTGTGCTAATGCAATGCGAGAAGGTGATAGCTTACGCTTCTCGGAAGTTGAAGGTTCATGAGAAGAATTACACAACTCACGACTTGGAGTTGGAGGCCGTGATTTTCGCGCTAAAGATTTGGAGGCATTATCTGTACGGTACCAAATGTACAATCTATACCAATCATAGGAGCCTCCAGCATATTTTCGATCAGAAAGAGTTGAACATGCGACAGCGTCGCTGGGTAGAACTCTTAAACGAGTACGACTGCGCGATCAAGTATCATCCAGGTAAGGCTAACGTTGTAGTTGTTTCCCTTAGTCGGAAGGAAACGAATCCCAAGCGTGTCCGCTCCTTGCAGCTTACCATCCATTCTAATCTCCCTGACCACATCCGTTCTGCTCAAAGAGAAGCGCTGAAAGAAGAAAACCTTAAGGCTGAGTATTTACGGGGCATGGAGAAACGACTTGTAGAGAGATCTGACGACATTTACTATTTCATGGAACGAATATGGATTCCTATGTTTGGAAATCTTAGAGAGCTTGTGATGGACGAAGCGCATAAGTCTCGATACTCTGTTCACCCGGGTTCGGATAAGATGTATCAGGACCTCAAATTCTTGTATTGGTGGCCAAAGATGAAAGCTCACATCGCGACGTATGTGAGTAAATGTCTGACTTGTGCTAAAGTTAAAGTGGAATACCAGAAACTGTCTGGATTGCTTCAGCAACCAGAGATACCCATGTGGAAATGGGAGCAAATAGCCATGGATTTCGTCACTGGATTGCCAAGAACTCAAAACAGAAACGATACCATCTGGGTGATTGTTGACCGTCTCACAAAGTCAGCACACTTTCTAGCAATCAAGGAAATGGATAAGTTCTCACAACTTGCTGCCGTTTATCTTAAAGAAGTGGTTTCTAGGCACGGGGTGCCAACCTCTATTATTTTTTATCGTGACCCGTGTTTCATTTCAGATTTGTGACAGTCGATGCACAAATCGTTTGGCTCGCGTCTCGAGATGAGCACTGCTTATCACCCACAGACGGATGGTCAGAGTGAACGAACCATCCAGACACTTGAAGACATGCTGCGAGCGTGCGTGATTGATTTTGGCAAAGGTTGGGAGAAACACTTTCCTTTGATAGAGTTTTCTTATAACAATAGCTACCATACCAGCATCCAGGCTGCTCCGTTCGAAGCATTGTACGGATGGAAATGCCGTTCTCCTCTCTGTTGGGCTGAGGTGGGTGACAACCAGTTCACAGGTCCAGAGCTTGTACTTGAAACTTCAGAGAAGATTGTCCAGATTAGGAATCGTATGGCGGCAGCGTGCGACCGTCAGAAGAGCTACGCTGATAAGCATAGGAAACCCTTGGAGTTCGCTGTAGGCGATCGTGTCATGTTAAAAGTCTCACCCTGGGAGGGTGTGGTGCGGTTTGGAAAACGCGGTAAGCTTAATCCTCGTTATGTAGGGCCTTTCAAAATTCTGGAATGGATCGGTAAAGTGGCCTACAAGCTTGAGTTACCTGCTGAGTTGGGTAACGTTCATGATGTCTTCCACGTGTCGCAACTACAGAAGTGTTTGTCCGATGAAACACTTGTGGTACTGTTTCAAGAGCTGAAAATCGACGACAAATTGCAGTTTGTCGAAGAACCTATCGAAATTATGGATCGGGAAGTCAAGGTCCGTAAGCATAGTCGAATTCCGATCGTGAGAGTTCGTTGGAACTCAAGCCGTGGGCCGGAGTTCACGTGGGAACGTGAAGATCAGATGAAGATTAAGTATCCTCATCTATTCCCAACTGACCAATCTAATCCTGATGCAACTGGTGAATTTCGGGACGAAATTCCTTTCAAGTTGGGGATGATGTGGCACCTGGGGAAAATCCACAGTCATCCTGATCTAACACTGTGCTGCTTTGGTTTACTTATCAAATTTCTGGACGAAATTTCTTTCAAGTTGGGGATAATGTGACAACCCGAGATTTCAAGGTCTTTTCCCTACGCATTACTTGTTTCTCAATCCTGTTTTTACAATTTGTTTTATGTGGGGTCATGCGTGGTTTATTTGAATGATTATAGTATAGTTGTGCATGGTAGTGTTATGTTTAATATTTATTGTTTAATGGAAACTCATTTGACAAAGAATTCCTTGTGACGAAGATGGATTCTTCATCACAACCTTGGCCGACGAAGAGTGAACCTTCGTCACCACCCATTCCGACGAAGAATGAGTCTTCGTCACCCGCACTCTTGACAAAGGTTCAGCCCAATTGAAACCAGTTGTGGCCCGGCCCTGTTCACATATTATAAGCATAATTGTTCGTGAGAACCCAAGGATTTCATAAAAACCCTAAAGACTCCTCTCCCTCGACGGCAGTACTCTCCTTCGTAACCTCCTTTCTTTTGTGGGGGTATGTGCACATTACTACTGATTTATCACTTTTAGGTGGGCGAACCTAATTCGTGATATGTCCACAGTCATAGATCCGGTCGAGTGTGATCAACCCATTAGATATCTCGGTTAGTGCCCCATTATTGTTATGTGTTTGCTATGAATACTTGATGTTTTGATTGTATGAACAATGATTGTTAACCAAGACTCCATATGGTGATGTTAAACAGATGTATTCGAATGATTCGATCTGAATATTTGAGTCATGATTAGTTGATAATTTCTGATAACAATGAATCACTAGATCTATGAAAATTATCAGTTACGATGTGATATGATAAACTAGGGTTACGTGACTTACATGAAAGCTTTGCAAACTGTTGATGATAATGGTGATTGTGCACGCATAATAAACATAGTAATCAATTGGATCATGGTCAGTAGCAGAGTAACTACCGAAATCATTAGGGTTAGGGAACCATGATCACCTGTGAAGTGTGGCGACGAAGAACTACCCCTGACGAAGAACCCAAGTCGACGAAGTATGATTCTTCGACGACTGGCCTTCTCGACGAACTATCATGATTCTTCGCCATACTCCTTAACGACGAAGTATGATACTTCGCCATACAATTCTTCGCCGCATTCAATCCCGATGAAGGATACACCTTCGTCGGAGGAACCTTCGCCATGGGAGCATCCCACGAAGAATGGATTCTTCGTGGGGATGCTGCATTTGTGAAAACCAACAGTAAAGTTATAATGCATGTGATGATGGATGTCTCTATTTATAAAATTTATATGTTGCTTAAGTTGAGAAATCTGGTTTAAATTGTATGAATAGCAAACTCATCTGTTATGTGTTGCTTTGTGATCTTCACATGAGATGTGGACTCGTTTGAGAATAGGATATGTACTACATGTTGCGTAGTAATCTTTGTGATGAGTGTAAACTGTGTAGATACGTGACTTAGTTTATTACGAAACTGATTTCATTGATAACCACGGTAGGGTTGGTTGACTAACTGGAACGGGTAAATTATTATACCGAGCAAATCTAAGGTGAGTTCACTGCTATTTTTCCCAAGCATGCGTCCCGGGGAGGGACATCTGGTAAACATTCCAGGGAGGAATGTCGGGTAAATGGGTTTGACTGGAATGTTAAACCTGGGATGTTGGTTAATACACTCATATCTATCATTTAAGTCCCATCATATACCGAATTAGTTGCCGGGGAGGCAACGGGGTTATTTGTTGATAGCGCTATTAGGTTTGGCACCCTCATACCGTACCGGGAAGGACGGGTGTGAACTAATTACCTTAACCACTCGACCAATGTTTGATAGAGCATTGGGGAAGGGCAAATAATCTGGAGCCATCTGCGGTAATCGAGTTATTAACAACATCGAATCTTTGAAATGTTTTAAACTCATATCTGGTAACTAAACGTGTTAACAAACTTTGACTCACCAGCGTTGTCTGATACACTTGTCTGCATGCTTGCAGGTCGTTAGATTCATTGTTGGAACTTGCTATCTGGGAGTGCTGGAGTGATCATGGGTCGTGGCTCTTGGATACATGTTCATTGTTTTACACATTTATCTTGAAACACTTGAATAACAATTTACATTATGCTTCCGCTGACGTATTTGTTTTAAGTTGTGGTTTGAACTTACTTTATGAAATAAATGGAAACTTTTATTTAATATATTGATATAGTTCAATGTGATTGGTGGCTATATCCTGGTACGTAACACGCCCCGCGGTGTGTATTTTGGGGGTGTGACACTAATGTTTTTGTGTCTAAAGAGCAGAATGTTGGTTTTATGTCTAAAAATAATTCTGTTATTGATAATAAAAAGAAGTTTGTTAAGAACATGAATCAGAATGTCAAGTGTACTCATTGTAATAAACTGGGTCATTCAATTGAGAAATGTTTTGAACTCACTGGATATCCTCCCTGGATGAAATCAAAGTCTGGTTAAGGGTTTAAGAAACAGGTTCTTAGCAATAATGCTGTTAATAGTGGTGTTTCTGATGTTAATAAGTCTGATGCTGCTAGTTTAACTCCTGATCAGGTGCCGAAGTTGTTAGGTCTGTTAAATCTGAAATCTGATGAGAATACTGTTAGCTGTAATATGTCAGGTAGATCTAAAAGTTTTTTCTGTTCTGTAAGTTTTATGAAACCGATTTATTGTTTTGCAAATTTAACTAAGTCCTTAAAGGACATGGGTTGGGTTTGGGATTCTGGTGCAAACCAGCACATGGTCATGAGTGATAAAAATGTGATAAATCAAATTGATGTTTTTTATTATAAAATTAAAGTAAACCATCCTAATGGTACAAGTGCATTGGTTACTAAGATTGGTGATGTAAAACTTAATGATAAAGTCACTCTACATGATGTGTTTGTTGTACCAGATTATTGTGTAAATCTAATTTATGTACATAAACTTGCTAAGGATAGTAAAATAACTGTGTCATTTGATGAAAATATGTGTTATCTTCAGGATTCATTAACAAAGAAAATCCTGGGGACTGGTAGTCAACATCAGGGGTTATATTTTTGTGGTGAGTCTTCTGTTGTGTCATGTTTTAGTTCAGATAGTGTAGACATGACTAACTTGTGGCATGCTAGACTGGGTCACCCATCTGAAATTGTGTTAAAAGTCTTAAAAAATGACTTGAATCTTAAAGGGTTAGATAAAAGTTTACCATGTGAAGTATGTCATAAATCTAAACAACATAGAGATCCGTTTCCTCTTAGTGACCATAAAACCAAACAGCTAGGATAAATTGTACATTTAGATGTATGGGGTCCTTATGAGGTAAAGAGTAAAGAAGTTTTTAGGTTTTTTCTAATTGTTGTGGATGATTACACTAGGTCTGTTTGGATTTATCTTATGAGGCATAAAGATGAAGTGTTAGAAAATATTAAACATTTTGTGAGTCTCATTAAAACTCAGTTTGAGAAGAGTGTTAAGATTTTTAGAAGTGATAATGGAACTGAATTTGTTAATATTGCTGTTAAAGATTTCATGAATAAAAATGGAAATTTACACCAAACTACTTGTGTTTATACTCCACAGCAAAACGGAATAGTTGAGAGGAAACATAGGCATTTGTTAAATGTAGCTAGGGCCTTATTGTTTCAAGGCAATTTACCTTTATGTTTTTGGTCAGAATGTGTTTTGACTGCTGCGTATTTGATTAACAGGACTCCGTCTTCTGTGTTGGGTGGTAGGTCTCCTTATGAGTTAATTCATGGTTTTAAACCCTCTTTATTTCACCTTAGAGTGTATGGCTGTCTTTGTTTCAGTACTGTTTTAAATAATAAAGATAAGCTGAGTAGTCGTGCTGATAAGTGTGTGCTTATTGGTTATTCAAATGAAAAAAGGATATAAACTTTGGAATTTAGAAAATAAGACGGTTTTATTTTCTAGAGATGTACGGTTTTATGAATCTGTTTTTCCTTTCAAGTTAGTTTTAAATGAAAATGTTTCTGAAACATTTAAAGATATAAACTCACTTAATTTTTTCGACTTATTTGAACAAAATGGTTTTATACACTCTAGGGGGTTGGATGATCCCGATGATGAAAAAGGGGTTAATCATTGTAGTAATCCGAAGTCTTGTGAACCTCAGCAACCAAACAGGGAATTGAGGTCACTATAGATATGGCTGAATGAGGTTGTTCTAGTCAACAGGAATCTAGTGAGAGTCCTGAGAAAACCAATGATCAGCAATCTAGTGAATTGAGTCCCTGTTTAGGAAGGGTTGAGCATGAGTCAGTATGATGTGATCATGATAATCTATCTGAGGGGATGTCATCATCACAAGCTCCGAGTGTTTCTGTTAGAAGGTCTACTAGGACTTCTGTTTTACCTAAACGGTTAGATGATTATGTTGTTGAAGGTAAAGTTAAGTATGGTTTAGAAAGAGTTGTAAACTACTCTAAACTTTCATGTGATAACTTCTGTTTTGTTTCTGGGTTGAATAAGTCAACTGAACCTAGAAATTATGTTGAAGCTTGTATTGATCCAAATTGGGTTAATGCCATGAATGATGAAATAGAGGCACTAAATAGAAATAATACTTGGAGTCTAGTAGATTTACCTGCTGATAAAAAAGCTATTGGGTGTAAATGGGTGTTTAAGATAAAATATAAGTCGACTGGTGAAATTGAAAGATATAAAGCCAGATTAGTGGCTAAAGGGTTTAGTCAGAGAGAAGGTATTGATTTTGATGAAACTTTATCTCCGGTTGTTAAAATGATTACTGTTCGTTGTATTTTAAAGCTTGCTGTTAAGTAGAATTGGCAAATTTATCAATTAGATGTAAATAATGCTATTTTATATGGTGATCTTGTTGAGGATGTTTACATGAAGTTACCTGAAGGGTATTTTTCAAAGAGTGAAACACGAGTTTGTAAATTAAATAAGTCATTATATGGGCTTAAACAAGCTCCTCGAATGTGGAATGCTAAATTGTTAAGTGTATTGTTTGAATTGGGCTTTTTCCAAAGTAAATGTGATCATTCTATGTTTGTGAAATCTTCTGATTCTGTGTGTATTGTTCTGCTGGTTTATGTTGACGATATTGTTATTACCGGTAATTCTGAAAATGAAATTATTGAGGTTAAGAAGTTTTTTAATTCCAAGTTTCTAATTAAAGACTTAGGAACCCTTAAGTATTTTTTAGGTATTGAAGTACTTAAGGTTAATGATGGTTTATGTTTGTCACAACGTAAATACTGTCTAGAATTGTTAGCAGATTATGGAATGACTGGGTGTAAACCGGTTAGTAGTCCGATTGAACCAAACTTTGCTGTTATTGCTTTGTGTGAAAAAGAAAGTGCAAATATTAATGTTACTGGGTATCAAAGGCTGGTTGGTAAGTTAATTTATTTGTCTCATACTCGCCCAGATATTGCATATTCTGTACATGTTTTGAGTCAATTTATGCATAAACCAACAAAGGCACATTTTGTTTTGGCTATGCGAGTGTTACGATATCTTAAGAATTCTCCTGGAAAAGGAGTATTGTTAAGTAAAATTGGTGGTTTTGAGTTATCTGCATATGCAGATTCTGACTGGGGCAAATGTTTGGTTTCACGAAGATCTGTGTCTGGTTATTGTATTTTCTTAGGACAGTCTTTAGTCGTTTGGAAAAGTAAAAAGCAGTCCACGGTATCTCGGTCTACAGCAGAAGCTGAATACCGAGCGATGTGTGCTGCGACATGTGAAATTTTGTGGTTAAAAAATCTTTTATCTGAATTACAGGTATCGGTTACTTTACCAGTTTCTGTGTTTTGTGATAATACTGCAGCAATATCAATTGCTGCTAATCTGGTGTTTCACGATAGAACAAAACATTTTGAGTTGGATCTTTTCTTTTTAAGAGAAAAAAAATACAAACTGGAAGCATTAACACTGTTGGGATTAGTTCAGAAAAACAAGTAGCTGATGTTTTTACAAAGGGGCTGTTAGTACATCAACATGTTGAAGCGTGTAAGTGGTTAAACATGTTTGATGTATTTAGTAATAAAAGTGAGGGGGGGGGGTGTTGAAAATATATAACGCTTTACATTTCACTTTTATTATTTTTATTATACATTTGATTTAATATGTTTGTGTGACTTGTATAAATGAGCTTGAAGACTACTGGACATGGACTACTGGACATGGGCTACGCTACTGGACTCTGGATTGGATGTTGGGCTTTACATGTAGACTACTCGACTGGACCGGGCTTTACTTATTGACCGACTTAGTTATTGTTCGTACAAGTAAACTCTTCATGCGTCTGTTGTGAGCATTCAGTCATTGTTCTAGATATTTCTCAGTATTGTTTCGTTCTCTCTCCTAGGGTTTGTCTTGGTTCTCTTTGTTTGTAAAGATCTAGTGTTTAGATCTTCGTTTGTGAGTCAAGGTGCATAACAGATCATTAAGTTGATGATCTGTGAGTGTTAGGAGTGGAAGAGTGTGTGAGATCTTTCTGTTCGTGATTGTTTCAGTGGTTTGTAAGTGTTCAAGTTCTTAATAAGAGTTTTCGTCTTTGATTTCATGTCTTTTGACAAAAACTCATCATCATGCCATATAAGATTTCAAAGTTTCCACCAGGAGTGGAGGTTAATGGTGGCCCGGGGTTGCCCCGACCCCAATTATTTTTCGCTTGTAGAGTTAATTTTATCAAAAAATTTTGAAATTTCTTTTGTAGAGTAAAATATTAGATTTTTAAGAGAATGCCCCCCACTGATTTGTATTTTGAGAGTCCATGCCACCAAGTTTTCGTTTAAGCTCCGCCACTAGTTACCACAGTCTCTCTACTAGAAAATCTGAAACTTCTTACACCAGTTTTCGTAGGAAATGCGTCATAAAACTGGATTTCCTAGGCATTTATGACAAACACCTGATGTAGGAAAATACCTTGTAGGAAACTCGTTTTCAACGCATTTCCTACGCAACTTCCTACACATTTTCTACAAAACTACTACCTCGCAAATTACTACGAATCTCCTACAATATATTTAATTATTATCTTTTAGGATTTATTTTTTTAGCTACACATTTCCGACAAAAAAAAAAATAACAAATTTTAATACAACATTATTTGTGACCCACTTCTGACAAATAAATAAGAAGTGTTATTACAAATTTCTGAGGAAACTGAGTATTTTTTGTGACACAATTCCGACAAATAAATAAGAAGTCTTGTTGCAAATTTATGAGGAAATTGAGTATTTTTTGTGACCCAATTCCGACAAATAAATAAGAAGTTTTGTTACAAATTTTCGAGGAAACTAAGTATTTTTTGACCCAATTCCGTCAAAAAAATAAGAAGTGTTGTTACAAATTTCTGAGGAAACTGAGTATTGATTGTAACGGTTTTTCGACGAAACTGAGTATGTTTTGTGACAAATTTTTGAGAAAATAAAAAAAAAAAGTCTACTATTTTTGACCGTTTTCCGACAAAAGCTTTTTACGTTGTGACACATTGACGATGTATATGAAATAACTTCATTATTTTGGTTGTGACACATTTCCAACCACCGAATTTATTAAATAAAAAAAAACTGCAAAAAGATAATTAATATTTCTACATTTTTCTGGCGAAAAAATCCAGAAGTAATCTATAATACCAAAAACCTGTTTTACAAAATTCTCCGAAGTTACAATGCCATAAATTCATAAATCATGCGTCACAACGCAAGTTCCAATATGTTTAAACCGTAAGCTAATACAATTCAACATAATTCCAAAAAGATATCAAAAACTACAACTAATTAGAAGGAGCACGCCAATTTTTCATAAATTCTTGAAGTTGTTTTTGAAGTTCTTCTCTTGCTTTCCTTTCTTCGTCAAGACGAGTTGCAACTAGATTCCCTTCTTCTTCAACCCGAGCTTCAAGATCTACCATTCGGGTTCGCATAACTTGAACCTAAAAAGTTGTTAAAATATATATAGTTAAAATTAGTAAATACATTATATAAAGAAACTAGGCTATTGCCCGCGTGAAACGCGATTTTAACAAAGATAACTTTATTTGTTGAAAATTAAAATCATGTAAAAAACAAATACATTGGAAGTAACAAATAACAAATCATTAAATTTCAGTAAGAATTACCACACTTCAATATAGTGGTGCACAAATCGGGTTTTCTGAATACCCGGTTCCGGGTATGGAACCGGTTCGGGTACGATCGGGTTCTACAAAATCGGGTATTGACAATACCCGGGTCGGGTCGGGTCCGGGCCCGGGTTTTATATAAAAATATATACCCTATATACCCGGGTTCGGGTAGGGTTCGGGTTTTCTAATACTCGGGTATTATAATACCCTATTTTCGGGTTCGGGTAGGGTCGGGTATGTATCGGGTTGGGTTCGGGTTTGGTTCGGGTATGCCTCGGGTATTCATTTTTTTTGGATAAATCAGAGAAATATAAAATACAAAACCTTTTTATTTCATAAAACATAGACATACATGACACCTAAATAATCATTGAACCGGATCGAATAAGATGATGAACATAGATAGCTTCGAATAACTTGATCGTCTTCGTTTATTGTTCGTCATCAAAGACCCCTTTTATAGGGTATAGAGATACAATGTAAACCAAACAAATAATCATAATACACTTTCTAACGGCTATATAGCCGTTACCAAGGTACAAAACTCGAAAAAACACAAAAAAAAATGAAAAAACCTGAACAGGGTATTGGGAAACCCGGACCGGGTATTGAAAAAACCCGGTTCCGGGTTCGGGTTGAAACCGGGTACTCGTAAAACCCGGGTTGAAAACGGGTATAAAAAAAACCCGGTTCCGGGTTCGGGTTTTATAACAGAAATGCATACCCAACCCCTACCCTATGGGTAGGGTCGGGTTCGGGTATAAAAAACCCGGGTTTTATAATACCCGGTTCCGGGTTTTATTTTCGGGTCCGGGTTCGGGTTTTTTTGTGCACCACTACTTAAAGAGAAAGAAACAATGCCCTCTTAGCAAGAAGCTAAGGAGAGCCCAACATCATATATATCAGAAGGAAAAAAGAAAACTATATAAGGAGCCACATCAGATCCTACCCAAGAAGATGGTCGGCATTTTCGTTCACCATGCTACACATAGGACATGACCCATCAACACCCCCCCCCCCCCCCCCCCACACACACACACACACTGAGTCATTACTTTCTTCAAGCTCATGAATAACCTGCTTCATCGAGAAATCCACCGTCCGATCATCAGACCTCCACCTTCAAGGGCTGCTGAATCAGAACAAAATACATATCATTCAACTCTCTCACCACAATATTTCACATGTGATTATAAAACGGAGTTGTCAGGTTATCTAGACTCTAGAACTATCATTGGTATAAAATTATGCACCAATAGGTCAATTAAACATCTTATTTAAAAATATAATTGAAACAAAACAATATAGGGTCAAAGTTTGAATTTTCATACAGTTACATAAATCTAGAATTTTAACTTGTATGAAAATTTTATTGGCCATATGTCATAAGTATAAATAAAAGAAATGCAAAAGAAATACATTTTTAAATAAAATATGCAAAATACTTCTTACGACTAAAATTATATACCACATATAAGAATGACAGTAAAATAGTTTTCAAGTTGGACTGCAGTGATGTAAAGCACACCAATTCGACCTTTCATTAGTTAAAAAAAAAAATCTCAAATAGTCCTGATTTTCGACTTATACAAAGAATGTTTAATGAGTGAAGAATCTAACCATGTACAAACAAATTAAAACTAAAAAATAGTATAAAGATATAGTAATCGCTAACTCTATTTTGCCTATATAGTAACTCGACCCAAACTTTTACTAAAAGGATTGAGCCGAATCCAAGCAATTCAGTTACATAAGAAGAGTCTTTAAACTCTACCCGAAAAAGGAGACTCTTGGTGTAAACACCACATGTTACCTATTTTGCTAATGTATCCTTCTCAGCAAACGGGTTCCCAATTCCCAGCTAGGTTCAGATTTTTCTGTTCTACCAATGCCAAAAGTGAATGGAAAGAATCTACCAAAATGATAAAACAACAAAGATAAAAAAAAGGAATAATCAAGGATTAAAAGAGTGGTTTAAACATCTCAAAATGTAAACCTACCTTCATCTTTGAAAGTCTTCCTTTGTTGATCAGATAATAAGATGTCTTGTCTAGTATTGAATGTAGACTTATCTATATGATATCATCATAAAAATTTAAACATCAAATAATCAATTAAAATAAAATAAAAAAAAAGAGTTATGAAGACAAAAGAAATTCTTAGTTCGTCGGCTTCTTGAAGAATCTCATCCATTGATGATGCTCGTTTCGAGGTAATGGGTTGGTTGTTAATCACTGGCTTTCAATAATTGACCATTAGCTGCAAATTGGTAATTAAGTATTAGTTCATATATGTAAATAATCATTTTGCAAATAAATCAACAAACTAAGATTAAAAAAAGATGTACCTCATGAAGAAACACATGCCCACATGCCTGAAACAAACTTCTCTAGACACGTGGCTTGGTAGAGATCGTAGTAGATTAGATTCATTTGGAACCCTTTAATCTGATAACCATGATTTAAAAACATTTGAACCGCAACTGACTTACAAAACACTTAAATTTAGAGTTAAAGGATAAGGAGCAAAAAAACCTTACCATATAGAGTAAGCAATTCCAATACAATCCACTCCAATCACACCAACCGTTTGTCCTTTAAGCAAATTCCCCACAAACCTAAACAATGAAATTTCTTCGATATTTGATAAATTATATACTTTGGTTAAAAAAAATATGTATAAAATCTTATAGATGAGGAAACAATTCATCATATAAACCAGCCCGCATGAACCTATAGCTTCAATTATCCTTCTTGAAGCAGCAAGTGAAAGCGATGCTGCTAACTCTGTTGTTGTCTCTGTACTACTGGGATTAACAATAACGTGGGGTATGAGGCATCCCCTCTACAACCATTAGTCACACACTTAACTAAAAGAAACAAAAAAATAATAATAATAAAAGATACGACCCAACCCCATGCATGCCGAAACCGAACACGCCTATCAAACATCAGCCGTCTGATCATGTTTATCGCAAATTTCATCAGATGTTTTGATAGCAATAACCTGGTTGTTGCAATTTGTCTCAGACTCTTTACCCAATATTTGGTTTTCGGGTGTTGTATGCTCATCCATAGAAATGGACGGATCTTTGTGCTCCTTGCTTTTACCCCAAACGACCATATAAAGCCCCACAACTATGACAACTGCTCCTAGAACCCTGGAGAACATAAAGTTAGTGGTTTGGGTAAAATGGTAAATAATTAACAACTGTTATATCTTTTTTAACTTCCTAGGTATGTTTTCTCGGCTAGAAAAATCGATCCCATGAAAGCTACGATTATCATACACAATGGGTTAAATGTAGTCACAAAAACCGGACCTCTTTCTCTTATAATGATCCCTTGGACGTAGTAAACAACACCTGAACATATTACCCCCTGCATAGACACGATTAAAATTTGGAGTTCACACCATCATTACTTGTTTACTTGTTTTCAATTTTCTTCCTTTTTTGGCTTTGTTATACGCCTGATATATTTAGAGACGGCAGATCCCACCCATGTACTAATTATACCAAGTTAAACCGCCAATTTAGGGCTAAATGTGTTTAACGGGTCAAAAGTTACTAATTATAAAATAAACCATCTAAATCATTTTCTAAAAAAATGTAGTTAGAGTTGGTTACACAGTAGAGTGTTGCTAGAAGTGTGGTGTTCCACTTTATAGCCCAAACTGCAGGGTTCCCCCTCTCCATGATCAACGCTGCTATAGCACCCTCGATTGTCGCCAATAAGCATATCCAAGCGATCATAGCCAGCTCGTCCGGATATGACTTTACTGTAATTGCCTACACTTTACAAATAAACACATTAATTAATTATTAATAATATTTCTATTAAACTGTTAGGACCGATTTTGACTCCGTAACGATTGCGAACCGAACGTGTGACGTGCGGAATCCGTACACGAACGTGACCGAACACACGAGACGTAATATAATCAGTGATTCTATAGAAGATCTGATAACGTACAGCACCTTGAATCACGTACAATGAACTTTCTCTCTCTAGACTCTCTCTCTAGATCTCTAGCTCTCCAAAGCTCCAAATGCCAAAAGTCTTTAACTCTAACCCTAACTCCTCTATTTATAGGCCAAGGATATAAGGAGGTTCTCCTTATTTACAATAATGCCACCTTGCCTTTCTAACTAGATATTACAATATAAGGCTAGAATTAAACAGTTTCTCGCTACGGCTCGGATTGACGAAGGCGATAGACATAAATGCACTAACAGACTCCCCGTTGGATATTGCCGCAGTCAATCTCGTAGTGTCTTTTCTTTCTCTCTATCTCTCTGAGTCTTCTTGAAGCTTTAACACGTTTTTAGCAACGTAGACTCCCTCTTGCTTGAACAGAATCCCCGTGGATCTGTCTTCAGCTTCAGCTCCCCCTTTCTGTAGACTCTTTTCTTCAGGCTCTCCTTTTCATCAAGCTTCCGTGATTTTGGGATCGACACCTGGCTTTCCGGATACAAACTCCTTTAGGATAGTTACCTGGCACCTTGAATGCACGCTTCCTCTTGCGTTGAGCTCGTCTTCAGACTTCCCCTTAGACTCGGCTGTCAGGATCGTAGGCTGGTACAATATCTGCAACTCTCAAACATTTATAAGTAACAATGTTTTGAATGTCCAGGATTGAAAATCCTGGCTCTCTCAGCTTAAGCTAAAATATTTTTACAGTGAAAGCATTTTTAGATTGTCCAGGAATCGTAACATGGCTCTATTAAACTTTCTAAATCAAGATCCTGGCTCTAAGATATAATAATATAGATATATCCAGGAATACTTGATTCTCTCCCTCTATCAACTATCTTCAAAGATTTGGTAGTTTCAGCGAACCGGAACGGAAACTGGCTCTTTTACATATTTTAACAGTATAAGCATCCAAATCCCTCACAGTTAATCATCCAAGTCCAATTTAATGACCTTGGAGATATCACAAACTGTTTTTGATTTTTGATTAAAACTTCAAGTTTCAACTTAATGAACTTGATTTATTTTCAGAAACACGATCAGCATACTAGATTTTGAAACTCAGCATCCCAGACATCGGTTGTCGAAAATAAAGCAGAAATCAAAATCTTTTTGTATTTTTCTGAAATATAAAGCAGTAAAGAAATATTTACAAACATATTTACAGAAAATATTTTTGTTTGAGTTTGCGTCAGAGGATCATATCAGTTTATGACAAATCACTAGTACCGTTGAGCTTTAAACACTTTAAGTTCTAAACGATTCACTTAGATTGTCAATATACTGATCCACTTAAATTTTCACACAAAGTTCAATTGATTCGAGATACGAATTTAGTGTTTTAAGTATTAAACTTATTCGCGTGTCCCACCTCAGAATATACTCCCGTATCCAGACTTCTATATTCAGTCTTACAGGTGAGTGCACACTAATGATATCTGTAAGGGGTGAATGCGAGGCCATGAGAGCTCAGGCTATTGCTTCCGCAAAATCAGAGAGATGATGGCTCGACTTTAGGTGGGTCCCGTTTGGGGATCTTGTCTTCAACAGCACATGATTAGCATTTTTCAATGTTTCATCATTTTTTTATGTTGAGGGTGGGCTTTATGATTAAAGCAGTGCAAAGTATTATACGAGGACTAGGCTATTGCTCCCGCAAAATCAGAAGTCCTGGTATAATACCCCAGATATCATCACGTACAAAGACCTAGTATGTCAGAAATAGAAAGCCCTTTAAACAAGATTTCAGGGGTTACCTATATATCCGAGAGATGTTCCCCACGAGATAAGTAAGTATTGATATTTAGGTTTATATCTCGAAAACAATCTACTAAGGGTGTAAAAACCTACTGGCATATCATCAGTGAGACCGTTTATCACATTTTAAATTTCCAATTCTTTAGCGTACTGTTATTGTCTACTGATGTACTATCATTTCATCTTTTTACACAAAACTCATTTTTTGAATTTTATCATGTTTTTGGCTTTTTCAAATTTTCTAATGTTTTTGGATTTTCTGACAATTTCATACTCCCCCTAAAATTCAAAACCATTTAAAGAAAATTTGACAAAACCGATACTGATAGCTTTGTCTCGCCATCAATTTTCTGCTTTTCATGCTATGTTTTGCAGAAAATATAACACTTCTATTTATCAGGTTGTCAAATTTCGTACCCCCATGATTTACAACACATTGATCTTTTACAATTTGAAAACCGTTTTTCAATCTTGTGAAATTAATCATGTTTGTTCCGCCGTGAGGGTTTCGGCATATTCACTTAACAATTTTTTTTTTAATTTTAGAATTTTTGACAAATTTAAAAACAAACATATTTTTTATTTTTTTTTAATTTTTTTGACAAAATAAAAACATATTTTTTTTTTTAAATTTTCAATTTTTAGGGTTTTTCAAAATATTGTTTATTTATATACAGAAATCAAACCAACTCCCTGTTTCAACTAACACAGGGTTCAGCAGCCTCCTCTTCCCGTGCCAGGCTGCTCCGACACTCTTTTTTATGACATTCAGTAGTATTCGAAAGCACCTGCACATTCAACTTAATTCAATCATTTGAACAATTTAGCCCAGGTCTGTTTGACCTTAGGCATTTCAACACAATATGCTTCATTCAACTTCGGAAAATCTTTGTCATTTTGTACAAAGACTTTTTCAATTTTAGCATCATCTACCGAAGTCACTTGTTTCTTAACACTCCATGTTTGACCTTTAGGAGTACCTCGTTTGTAAAAATGTGACTCTTTTTGAACATTTTGATTTTGAATAACAGTTGGTTTCCAAAACTCGTTTGGTTTTGTTGCATCGAAAGTTGTTTTCCAACTTTGTGTTGTTCTAAATCTGGGTGTGTGAGAATTCCAGGTTTGTCTAGAATCGAACCTATTTGGGTTTGATTTCCAAGTTTGATTCGATTTCCAACTTTGATTCGAAGCAAACTTGTTTGTGTTGTACCTCCAAGTTTGTTTTGAATCAAATTTGGTTGACCTTTGTTTCACATTCTCAGATTTCTGTTTTTCAAACTTCTTTTTCTCAACATCAACAGGTTTCGGATTTGGACACTTGCGTGCAAGATGTCCAGTTTGATCACACTTAAAACATGTTCTCTTTGAAACATCTTTGACCTGTGGTTGTTGCTTTTTCTTTTGAGCATAGAACTCTTCATTAGACTGTCGTCTAAATTGTTCTTTCTCTTCTTCTGAACTTGTTCCGTGAACAAAGTTCATTTTTGCCTGATAATTCGGCGTTTCATTTCTTTTCCAACTTTGTTTCTTCTTATAACCCAACCCAGCCTTCATGTTTTTCTTCTTGGCACCAGGTTTGTTATAAAAAGTTTTGTGACACTTTCCTGCAAACTTTGGAATTTCAGATTTTTCAATCTCAACCATTTTGAAAACTTTGTCAATCTTTTCTGTAATCACATTCTGAATCGGGAATACAACATCTAAGAATAATTTGTCCGATCCAATCATGGAATAAACCAATCCTTTTGAATCATCATTCAAATTTTTCTCAGATTTTGAGTTTTTCAGATATTCATCATGAAAACTACCTTCATTTTCATCCTGTGATTCAGATTTACCTGTATCAACCGACTTTTCTTTCAACACACTTTCAACGACCTTACCTACCACCTCTGAATCACTAGAATCATCAGATTTGGAATAGGTTACGTCAATGTTATCTGACAATTGATCTACCATGTTGAAAGCTTTTTCGACCTTTTCATCATCATAAAATGCAAACTTTTCCGGTGGAGTAACTTGATGAAACTCTGAGCCAATACCTTTCTTGTTTTTCTCAGAATCATCATCACCCGGTTTTATGTTGAAAATACGTTCAAGCACATATGATGACGCATGATAACTTTTTAACTTGTTGTTATCCTGTTCTAAATCAGCAATCTGACGTTTTAGCTTAGCAACATCCTCAATGTAAAAATTTACAATTTGTTGCTTTATTTCATACTATCGCTTAAGCGTATCAGTTGTTTCAGAACAGTATTTCAATCTCGATTGAACATGTTTCATTTGACTTTTCACATCTTCATATGACTTTTTAGTAATGTGATAAGCCAATTTCATTGAATCGTATTCTTTTTTTCATTTCTTGACATGCATTTTCCTTTTGTAAACACTCTTCTGTCATTTTTGAAACCTTTTCTTTTAAATTTTCATTTTCTTTTTCTAAATTTTTATATTTTTGAGAAAGCTTTTCATCATTATCTTTTAAAACCTTTTCATTTTCTAGCATTTCTTTGCATTTTTCTTTGAAAACATTTTCGATTTTATTGAATTCTAGATCTCTTGTTCTGAACTTTTCGTCTTTTTCAGTACAAGCACTGCATGGTTCCATGCATTTCTTGCACTGTTCAACTGTTTCATTTAAAGTTTCAGAATTAGAATTTACCTAAGTGATTGGCACCTCAACTTTTGCTTCTAACTGTGTTTGATCATCTTCACTCTTCTTCTCAATACTAGCATCAACACCAACATCAGCATTCAACCTCTCTATCTTCACTTCTTCTTTTTCTTCTTTCTTCTTCATCTCATCAAACTGCTGTTCTTCGGTAACAGTTTTCTCAACCTTTTCTTCCTTCACATCTTCCTCTTTAACAGCTTCAACTTTGACTTCCTCAGCGACCTTCTTCAACTCTTCTACCATACACTCAACATTTTTCTTCATTCTTGCTTCATCCCTCTTCCTCAAACTTGATGTCATGGCATCTCTTATGATTTTATCCAGCCTTTTCACATATGTTTTATCTTTTTCAACATTTGAATAGTATTCGTCGGATCGAGGAATTACTAGAAGAACATCATCATGAACTATGTCCCTCCTGTGGACGACAGGTTCACCATCTCTGTTGACATAACACTCTCGCTTCTTGTCCCATCTTTTATTACTTACAGCATTTTCATACTCTTCCTGCATTTTCTCCATTCTGCACCCAACAATGAATCTTTCTCTATCGGTTTTCTCACTCAGAATTTCTTCTCGAGTTTTCTCCTTTATTTCAGCAACAAAGGCACGATGTTTTGATATTGTTCTGCCATGAGCTGTGAATCGATCATCAACACGATCTTCTTCTGGAAGAATCTCACTCCAATCATACCCTTCATCATCATGGATTACTGCACATGCTCTTGACTTCTCTTTGGGATTATTTTCAATCATTTTTGGCTCTTCTTTACTACGGTGGTAAATCGCCTTTCGGTAATAATCATCATTGAAAGGATGTTCATTTCCATCAACTGCAGAATTATTGCATTCTCTCTTGAAATGACCTTTTTGCTTGCATTTGAAACAGGTCACTTTGGATTTATCAAATCCTAGCTTAGTTGACGGACCACCAATTGACTGTTTCCCAGTAATCTCCATATATCTCTGAGCTCTTCGGATGCAACTAGCTAGACACCAACGAATGTCAATGAGTTCCATTTCTGCTGGGTCTATCTGGTCGTAGTCTTCTTTGGTCAATTCAGAGTTTCCAATTTTGCCTGCAACTAGACCTTCATATGATTCCAGAACAGATGCAAGGAAGCCCATTTGCTGCTTAGCAGAGTTGATGCTCATAGCTGGAGAATTCTTCAATTTGAGAGCAATGTTGCACAGTATCTCCTCTGATTCTCCAGGATTCGCTTTTGCAGAAGATGAGTGATATCCTGGATTGTAGCTTGATGAGCTTTTCTGTGGTTCCTTTGTCTTCTTACCACTAAATGCCGTCTTTGGTGAATCACCAGCTTTCACCGAGGGTATGTTACCTTTGTAATAAAGACCAACATTCTGATGATGTGAAGAACTGCTCATCTTGCTTTGCTTTTGTAGCTCCAGTTCATGACTTTCAAATTTTTCTATCAAAACATCAAGAGAAATTGTATCATATAGCACATCATTTTTTAGAATAAACACAAACGTTTGTCATTGATCAGCTCGTGGTAACGCTTCTATGATTTTATCAATTATTTCCTCTCGTGTTTTAACAATACCAAACCTATCAAGTTCAATTTTCAAATGACAAAATCTTTCTATCATTTGTCGAACTGTTTCACCTTTCAAGCTATCAAACAAATCAAATTCTTTCTTTAATAAAGCAATTTTATTTTTCTTGATTTGTTTACCCACCTCAGCTTTAACCCGTAAAGCTTCCCAAACAGATTTTGATGACCCATCATGGTTAAGCAATGAAAATATATCATCTCGGATAGATTGTTGAATCAAGGCGATCATCTTCTGCTCATATGAGATTTCCTTTTATCTTCATCTATTAAGCTTTTGAGTGAAATTTCTTCTCCTTTGTCATTAACAGGTCTATCGTAACCAAATTCCAAGCAAAACCAGCTTTCATGTGCGTAAGCTTTAGTCCAGTTGATAAATCGTTCTTTCCACCATGTGTAATCCTCAATATTTTCAAGCATTGGTGGTTTCGAACAAGTTCCATAGAAATTATCATGTTTAATGTTGTCGTTAATTGATTTTGTTATTGATTTGGGTGTGACGTTTGAGATTTCCGACGAATCTGATGTAAACGCCTTGTAGAACGTATTGTAAAATTCTTCAGCCATGATGTTAACTCTTCGAATCTCAGCACCTTTTAATCACCTCGAATCAAAAATACACAAGATTAGTTCAAACACTTATCAATTAACTGAATCGGACTGGTACTCGAACTGGTGAATATTCTGTGCGAACTGAGGTTCAAGTTTGTTCAATCAACTTAGTCAACTTTGGTGCAAAATGGATTTTGATGCGAATTGAACTTTGATGCGAACTGACTTAATTTCAAGCGACCTGGTTCAGTTTCACACGACCTGAACCAATTTTGAGCGAACTGATGAACTTTTAAACGAACTGGAATCACTTTCAAATGAACTGGAGCAATTACAAGCGAATTGGAGCTAAACTGGTGCGAACTGGGTCAAAATGATACGATCTGGTTCATTTCGTGTGACCTTGTGCGAATTAGGGTTCACTTCGTGTGACCTGGTTGATTTGGTGCGAAGTAATTGAATTTGGTGCGACCTGATATCAAACCGTGTGACTTTCAGTTCACTTCGTGCAAACTGATGGTTTTTTCAAACGAACTGACAACTTCCAAGCGAACTGAAGTCAGTTTCATACTAACTGATGACTTTCCAAGCGAACTGATGTCAGTTTCATACGAACTGATGACTTTCCAAGCGAACTGATGACACTTTCACATGATGTGATGACCTTTTAACCAATCCGTGCGAAATGGTAACACTTTTCAAACGAAGTGGAACATTTTCGAACGATCTGATGAGTTTTCGGTTGAAATTTGTCAAAATTGATCACGTTTTAGGTCGAATTAAGGTCTGATTCTTTCAAGGATTGTTTAAAACAGTATTTCGCGTGTAATATGTGAAAATCAGGCTATTTTATCCGTAAAAAGTCGTTTAATTTGGCGATTTTCAGTTGAAAACGTGAAAAGATGAAAAGATGAAGAAATTGATCAATTCTGATGCGATTTTAGATCTGAATTCGATGAAATCTTGTGCGAAATCGTGTGATTGATCCGTGCAATCGAGCTCCTGCTCTGATACCACTTGTTAAGACCGGTTTTGACTCCGTAATGATTGCGAACCGAACGTGTGACATGCGGAATCCGTACACGAACGTGACCGAACACACGAGACGTAATATAATAAGTGATTCTATAGAAGATCTGATAACGTACAACACCTTGAATCACGTACAATGAACTTTCTCTCTCTAGACTCTCTCTCTAGATCTCTAGCTCTCCAAAGCTCCAAATGCCAAAAGTCTTTAACTCTAACCCTAACTCCTATATTTATAGGCCAAGGATATAAGGAGGTTCTCCTTATTTACAATAATGCCACCTTGCCTTTCTAACTATATATTACAATATAAGGCTAGAATTAAACAGTTTCTCGCTACGGCTCGGATTGATGAAGGCGATATACATAAATACACTAACATAAACATATATATTCTTACTTGTAGAATCACGAAGCATGACCAACCGAAACATCCGATCACGATCACGATCATATGGCCATAGGTTGAAACGATCTAAATAGTCACATGCACTGGCCGGAGACCCATTTTTGCCACCACCAAATCCTTGGTCACAGGTGTTCTTCTCAAAACTCAGCTCTCAAATTTCAAAAACAAAAGTATGATTTACATCAGAATCAATCAAGTGTTGCACATTATGTATCAAACAATTCAATTTCAAAAACAAAAGTATGATTTACATCTGAAAATGACACAAAGATATAAGATCATGTGTCAAAGATATCTGACCAGATTTTAGGTTAGCAATATTATTCAATGTGAGATGAGGCATTCCATATGCCACCTGAATTGCAGTAGTAATAACCACCTGGTTACACCCATCAGGAACTCCATACCTTTAATTTTGTTCCAAAAACTCAAAGTTAGGGAAAAATTTAGGAATGCAATTAAGCTTGAAATGCAGAAAAACACAATCCAGCCTTTTAGCACTATAAGCTTATCTCTGCACGATCGTAAACAAAGGTACAAACACGATCGTCGCACTTACATGGTATCATTAAGCACTATAAGCTTATCTCTGCATCATTAAGCACTATAAGCTTATCTCTGCGTAACCAAAAATTGTTGAAGTACATTGTTGGATAATAATTCCCTGTGGTACGTTGGTATTCGTGTTTACAACACAAGTCAAGAAACCCAAAATATTGAATGTGTAGGAAAAATGTTCAAGATGAAGAGGACGATCCAATTCAATTCCTGGTCTCAATCGATGAAAACTCTTTTGTGAGTTTATAAGAAATCAATATCGATTCAAAAAACCATTGCCAAAATAAACCCTAAATCCTAACAACAGATAGTTGTGAAAAGATAAAATTTTAATTAACATCCAAATTAAACAACGGATTTCATGTCTTGACACAAACAGTCATAAACAATCAAAGCAACAACAATATGTGAACAGATTAAAGGCACCATACGAACTACAAAACAATGGATTTCATGGCTTTAATTAGAAGAATGAACTGAAAAACATAGATTCATTGATTTTGAATTAACTAAAAACCCTAATTTTATCTTTGATATCAAAGAAATCCAGGGAAAAAGAGATATAGCAAACAAAAACGTACCAAGAAGTTGTAGTTTAATCCCCCACAAGAGTGTAAACCCTTAACGAAGTTGATCTGGTCTCGACTCATTACCTGTGATGTCGTACGGGAGGAGGAAGATGATTGAATAACGTATAATGTTAGCCAGAGATAGTTAGGGTTTGTGTTTTGAAACATATAGTGTATTAGGAAAGTGAGTAATGAGTTTTCGGACTATTCGTTACAAATCGGATGATCCATTTAGGGGGGTTTTCATTTAGGTGGGATAAACCATCTGAGGAGAAACCACAGGGTGACACGTGTCCCCCAATGGTTTCTTTTATATAATATACTAGCGGTAAGACCCGTGTGCAAACACGGGTCGTTTCTTAGAAAACCATGCATAACACATATTGATAGAACATATAGATACATGTATAGATATTGTACCAAAACGTGTTATCTATTATAGCTAAAAGACAACTATAAACATAGATTATCGGTTAATATATCAGTTACATACAATTATTTCCATTCTCTTATCCAAAAAAGCGCATATCCACCCATTGACAATTTAACTGTTTACCCAAAAAGACAATATAAACTGTTTATAGACATAGGTACATATAAAAGATGTCTAACAAAACTTAATAGAATTTGAATACAACTTAAGGTTCAAAAAAGCACATATCCACCCATCAGCAGACTTTAGAAATCAGCAGATCTTTATTCTCTCATCAACCTTTCCCGGATTTGCCCTTTGAATTGGAGCTCAAAATCCAAGGAATCGGTATTGATGTGCTCGAAACGGGTCAACTAAAACAACTAAAATTACCCTAATTCTAGACTCTCTAAGTTTTAAATTTATAAAACTAAGACTCTCTAAACCCTAAATCACACGACCGGCAAGTGTACCGATCGATGAAGTATAGCCTAAGGAAGTCCGAGTATCGAACCCAAGAGACTCTACTGATTACGCTAATGACTCTATCTAGACTCAAACTAACATGACTTAACTAAATGTTTGTTGATTGGGGGGGGGTTTCTAAAAATCCTAAGAATGCAAATAACAAATACTAACTATACTAGACGAACTAGACACGAACTCACACGAAGGCTCTGACCAGTGATGGATGAAGACTACCTAGGCTAGACGCAAGCTAACTCAGAATGGATCTCTATTCGATGATTTTGTGGTGTGGAACCGGGATCTTAAGATGCTAAACCTATTAAGACACCACTAAGCCCCTCAAACACGCTCAAGGCGATTCTTGTGGCACTACCTAGGCTGTTACGCTTACCGGTTTGCTAGATTTCTTTTCCGTCCTCTAGTTTCTTGAAAGTGCTTATGTAAGACGCTCTACTTTGCCGCGCGAACGTCTAAAGCGACAATGGGTTCTAAACTTGGTTTAATAGGCTATGGAATGTTAAGGACTTATAACCAAACCTAGAGTTTAGCAGCACATTTGATTTTATAAAATTACCGAGTATTACTTCTAAGGTTACTTAAGCTATTTTCACCCTAAAGGATTAATGATTTATTATGTGATAAAGACCGTCACCTAAATCAAGAAACCCTAATACAACCCTATTATGTGATAAAGACCGTCACCAAGAGTTATATGAAGCAATAAACAATAATAAAACAATTGTCAAACACGCATATGCACCCAGGTAGATTCCCAAAGCTTTTACAATACAAGAATAACCACAACCACAACAAAAATCGAATAGAGAAACAAACTTTATTTAACTATAGTCATAACCTAGGTAGTACGAGAAGTTTAGCCAATAATCATGTTCAAAAACAAGTTCATAATCCAATAATAAACAGAATTCATCATTAAACAAGTAAAACAAACGAGAGACAAAGAAACAAGATTGTGTAACCCGTTAACTTCAATCCCGAATGCTCCCTAACGTTCTCCGATGATTCCCAGCAGTACCGAGCCTTCAAACCTCTGAAAACAGCCTCTATGATCGTCCCGAATACTCTAAATTCGTAATTGTGGTGTTCTTCCCCGTCTGACGTCGATTATGTTGAATATATAACCACCAAACCCTAAAATCTGATGCTGTTACGACTTGTTTTGCGTTCACAACCCTCTCGCGGCCCGCTTTAATATGATCATAAGTTGTCGCGGGCCGCCCGCCTCTAAATGACCGAAAACATATATTGAGTTAATGCGGCCCACCTCAGATTTCCTTGTCAGTTCATGCGGGCCGCCTGGAAGCCCCAGATGTGCTTTTTTCACTTATTTTCGCTCACGAACTTCCGGTTCTTAACCCGACACTTTCCTTTGCTAGTTTTTACTCGTTTCTTTCACGTTTCAGCTCCAAGTACCTGAAAACACAAATAAATCAAAAGCAAATACAATCTAAACTAAAACGACACTAAATCTAACTAAAACCGAACAAACCTAGACGCGAATAAAGATGTATTTTGCAATACATCAAGTATCATCTTCATCCCTATCAAGCTAAAGGTTAAAAAGATCTTGGAGGTCAACTGGATTCAGACCAAGTGCATTCTCCCTTGATATCTTTTCAACACTACCATCAGACTTCATCAAAGTCAATTCATGGGTCTGTTTGTCAGACTTCCACTTTAGTATTTTTGGGTCAGATGGGTTTCTTGGGAGAAGTTTTATTTGAGAGGAGTTTGGCAATTGAGGCCTGCTTGTCAATTTCTGAAGTGTTTGAGCAACTTGAGCTTGTAATTGCAACGAAGCATCATCCAATCCATATCGTAACTGATTTCTGATAGACTCTTTTCTGTACTCAGCTTTTCTCTTTTCATCTTCCTCATCCATCAGTTGTTGTCTTTTTCTTTGGTTCAAGGAAGCGATGGATACATCTGCTGATGAGAACAACTTTTTAGATGTAATGGTCTGCCAACGTCTAACAGTGGTTTCATCTTTGTATACTGGCTTTTTAGGGAGGGATGGATCCGTCTTTCTTCGCTCTTCTAGCTTATTGTAAGCTCGATCAATATACTTCCTAGACCATTTTCCAATTTGTCTAGCAGTCCCAAACTTAGCTGCTACAAGTTCTGCCCTCATTCTCTTGTACTTCAACACTTCATCCACTTCAACCTTTTTGTATTGTTTCCAGTTGGGAGCATATTTTTGCATTTGAGGATCTTTATTCATCTTTTCAATTCTATTAACTTCCTCATTAAGAGCTTCAAGGGGCCAGTCATTAAAATCAGGCCTGTAGGCTTCGTAGGGCTTGGTATCCATGATAATGTTCAAGAAATCATTCCTTAATGTCTTTTGCAGCTCAGCATTTGGTGACAAATTTGACATATTCTTACTCAGGTCTCTAGCAAAATCTTCCAACTTCTTAACTTGACCAAGCCAATGTTGCATGCGACCTGATAACTTAATGTCTCCTAGCCCTTTACACTCTTCTTTTGCTATATATTCTGCTTGCTTACCCTTTAGCTTCAGATATTCATAAATATTATTTGGAGTTTCGAATCCATGAAGAGATGGGATGGTTCTTTTGGATGGATCATCCTCTGTGTAAAATTGAGTCATTTCATCTTGAACTGCAAGCAGTTCCAGAGGGAAACTTACTGCCAATGGGTTGATTTTTGTTGATAGAGGTGGGGCGAATGGTTTGGGTGAAGTTTGAATGAATGGAGTAGCTGATAACGAAATTGGTGCGGGTATATCTTTTTCTTCCTTCTCTTCTTCATGTACCATGAATTTTCTCTTTCTTGTGTAAACAGATTTTGGAGAAGGAGGAGTCAGGGAAGAAAAACGTGCTATGAGTGTAAGGGTTGATTGTGATGGGAATTGAAATTGGGTAGAATCAGTAGATTGACTAACAACTGTTGAAACAACTGGTGTCTCAACCGCTATTGTCTTAACATGTGTTGAAACATTTGTTGCATCAACAATTGTTTTAGTGGAGATTGACAGTGGTGATGAGGATTTTGTATTCTGCTTTTTGACAGGTGGTTTTTCTGGTGAGAGTTTTGTTTTAGGTGTATCAGAATCTGGCTTCTTAGGTTCAGCAGTGGTTTTAAGTTTCGCAGCAGTGGTTGGTTTTCCTGGTGGTGATATTGGTTTAGGAAATATGACAATAGGAGATTTGTTTTGTTTGTGTGATTTTCTTCTATTTGAGGTTCCAATGTTGAGCACTTCATCTTCCTCTTTTGTATGCTTCCTCTTCTGCTTTCGTTCAATCTCCTTATCTGTCTGTTTGTTAACGGTATCATCAATTCCCTTTTTCTTACCAGTATCAGATTTTCCAGGAGATTTTGCAGAAGTTTGCTTGACAGGCTTTGGATTTTGTTTTGGCTGATTCCTTGGTGTTGGTTTGCCAAAAGTTTTTCATGGAATCCTTTTCCCTCTTTTCAGCATCATCTTCATCGTCTTTTTTAAACACAGGTGCAGGGGTAGTACCAGTTAACTTTGCAATGCATTCTTTTATGCCCTTGATGTCAGGTTGTGTGTCTTTGTATCTTGCTTCAACCATAACTCTAATTAGCTTCATGTGGGAATTAAGTTGAATCTTAGCCAGTTCCCTTTGAGCTGCAAGAATGGGTTGTACCGAATTCTAAAGCTCTTGGCATAACTGCTGATGAGAAGGTCGACTTTTGAAAGCATCCACCAACTGGTTCAATTGATCTTTCATATCAGCAACAGTTGTTTCCAAGTTAGATATCCTCTCCGTCAAATCCTAGTATTTTAATCCATCACCTAACTTAATAGGATCATCTGAATTCCCACCAGAGGTGGTTGTATCTGCTTTTGAAATAGGAGGTATCTCCAAATTTTCATTAGCAGATGCCCCTTGTTCTTGGTTCTGGGGACTTCCCTCTGCATCAGTGGTTACCTTAGTGATCTCACCCGTGGTTAACTTGAACTCACCAGTGGATACCTTGATAGACACATAAGTGGTTGCCTTCAAGGGAGTCTGACTGATGAAACTACTGTCCAAATGTAAATCAATGGATTTGACATTTGTAGTAGCTGCTCCACTTGAAATACCATCAAGAATTTGCTGAAATTTAAGAGGTGTAGCCTCCTCAACTATTTCTGAGTTAGGTGATTGAAAAGGTTCAGACATAGCTATTGTTGAAGTTAAACTCTCAGTAAAGTGTTCGTGGGAGGGATTGCTATCAGTCTGAATGTCAATAGCTTGAAGTAGTGTTACAAACTTTGGTGGAATATAAGATGAAGGGATTGCTGTTGAAAGAGACATTGCCCCGGGAGAAGGGCTTTTAAGTATACTCTCATATGAGGGTATGACATCATATTGTGGTGTCCCTGTGAATACAACATGTTCCTTTTGTGAGGAATCACGAGGAGTTTGGTTTATGGGTTGAGATCTTTCCACATGTTGTGACGACGTAGCAACAGTGGTTTGTAGTGACATCTGTGTTGTCACAGGGTTAACCTCTGGGATCTCATCTTCCAGAGGACCCGTTTTGCTGGTTTTGGTAGGCTTTTTGGATTTTGTTTTGGTCTTTTTGAGTTTTGTTGGTGGGGGTTTCACAGCAGTGGTTGTAGGGCTGTGATCACCAAGAGAAGTTGGCTCAGCAACAGAGGTTCGAGGAGCAGTTGTGGACTCATCTAAAATTTCCTCATTCCTGTCTGCTTCAGTTTTGGAAACATATGACTCTTTAGCCATAAGGCGAGTAAAAGTTTCAGATGTTAGACTATTCATTTTAATAGCTTTACCTTTTTTCAAAAGCTTTTTGAGAAACATGTTTTTGCAGGTAGTAGCTTAATAGTCTAGGAAACATAAAAAAACCAGCAGTTTTCCCCTTTTTAATAGCAGCAGTTTTCCCCTTTTTAATAGCAGCAATTTTCCCCTTTTTAATGTTTTTTTAAATTCGCAACCAAATCAATAAACAGTGTCTGAGAGTAGTTAAAATCAGTATTTGTCAAAATTGCATACCCCAATGACTGGAATTTTCAAAGATATTTCATTAAAAGAAGTAGTTTTATTTGAGAGACAGATTAAGAGAGTATGGAACAGGAATTTCATTGGTGATGGAAAATTACCTTTAAACATAGTTTCCTGATTCAACTGTCCATCATATCCCCTCCCAATCAAGTATGTTTGAATCTCATTTTTCGGGAAAGATGTCTTACCTGACAAGTTGTTTACCTCAAATGTTGTTGATATGGTAGTGGGGGTAGTAACAACCGATTCACCTCCGACTTTTGAAGTTATACTTACGGCCACATTGTTTTGTTCTTCAATATTCGCATTTGCCTAGAAATCGCGGAGTGTCTCTTGATAAATGGGTGCATCGGCGGTAAGAATGCCCTTATATTTTGATGATGTAAGAACATCAATCATTGAATGATAGAGAGTATTGTTCTTGGATTTCTCAAAAATAGCAAGGTAGTTATGCTGCTTTTTCATTACCAGAGCCATGATCGGAATTGAAACTTGCGAGAAGTAGACGAAGAAGTGTTAAAGAAGAAGGTGGAAACCGCTTTGATGAATTTTAAATTCGCGGCGACAGTAAAACCTCTGTTTGGGGATGAAACAGGGTTTTGTAAAGTGAAAAAGTGAATGCTGACGTGTCAGAAGTTACAAAGATCTGATGGCTAACATCTGTCCACGTCCGAACCTCTGCTGAGATAATGGATGACAGTTGTTTGGAAACCATTGTTGGGCAACACCAGATGTTAGGCAACAATGGTAAGTCTGCAGTCGTTAGATTACACAGAACCTATGAGAACAGACAATACCCTTCAGCAGTCTGTTGAATTTTTACTCAAAAATATTTCAGCAGCCATTTAATGCAAAACAGTTAAAAAATAAATTTTCATGGGAAAACTATTAAACTAAATATCAAGAAACCGAAAGGACTATTTTTAAACCTCTGGCATCCAAAAAAAAAAACCTCTTCATTTAAACACCAACAATACTATACATGGCAAACACAGGCTTGTACCACTTCATCGGATACAAATGTTGTAAATAGTGGTAAATCAACAGTCGCTAGGATAAACAGAACTTATTAAAACAGACAATACCTTTCAGCAGTGGATGAATTTTTATCCAAACAAAGTTAATTCAAAACATCAACAAATACTATGAAGACACTGAGGATTAGTTTTAAATTGATTTTATATATTAAGACTTATGATTATGATGCAATAATAAATCCATGAAAGCATTGTCGGATAGCCTCTCTGGCTGCCACATCAGCTTTTCTTATGTCACCGCAATTTTTAGAGACGTTTGCCCAACAGTTGTTTTCCACAAATCTTTAAGAGTTTTTAAAAATATTTAAAAAATAGCTATTTTTTTAAGAATGGAGTTTTGATGTTCTGAAGACATTTTACAAAGATCTGTTGGGTAATAACAAATGTTCAGAACTTTTGTTGTGTTAATGGTGACAATTCTTTGGAAACCGTTGTTGGCAATAACAGATATTGGCAACAGTACCAACTCAACAGTCGTTACATAAAACAAAAATTATGAGAACAGACAATGCCTTTCAACAAACCTTTAAAGATTTTTGTCAATTTTTTTAAAAATGACTATTTTTTAAGAATGGACTTTTGATGTCCTGAAGACATTATAATGCTTTCATCATCAGCAGACGATAATTTCAAGCAGTTGTTCTCTTTTGGCAAAATTTAACTTTAACAGACCTTTACAATAGCAGATGTTGGTAACAGTCATTACCTAAAACATAACTTATGAGAACAGACAATATCTTTCAGTAGTGGATGAATTTTTAGCCAAACAGATGTTTAAAAAACAGTTGTTTTCAACAGACTTTTAAAGATTTTTAACTTTAACAGACCTTTACAATAGCAGATATCAACTCTAACAATTGTCGATGCTAAAATTAATAAAAATAAAATGCTACACAAAGATTAATAGAAGTAAAATTTATGTATGACCTATGACGATAGATCAAGATATACATTGAGTACTGAACAACGAAATTTAATAATCTAACACAAAAAATTAAGAAATTTTAGCTTCAACTCCATCGAGTACTGAACCTCTCTATGTATATCTTTGAGCATCGCCATGAACTCCAAGTCTCTATCACCACACTCTATATTATTGACAACCCTAAACACCGAACTCCAATTTTCTGGACACCTGGTCTCTCGTAATCAGTCCAAGATGCAGTCCATCAAAACAGCTTTTCAGCTCTTGAAGAGTAGTCCTATCCTCATATACCTGATCCTCAACTTGGTTGGTAAAACGATACTTTAAATCATCAGAGTCTACAGAAGGGTAAGATCACATTTTAACTTGTATATTTCTTCAACTCTGATGTAAAAGAAGGATATTATAGTAGTAAAACGTGATGAAAAACAGGTGAACTGACAATCATATTATATAGTGAAATAGCTATCAGCCCAAAGGCTGATGATTAGACTGATTCAAAACATCAAGAATTGTGTTTTAAAAACATGTCCTCCCTAATAGATAGATTGTTGGAACACAACTGGCCTAATGAAGAACTAATATATAAAATCAACATCATCAGTGATAATAAATACAAGAAAACCTGGAGCAGCATCGGATTGCTTCATTCAGTCCTTCAGTCTCCTACATCAGACTTCAAGAACAATGCAGAAGAATTTCCCACTACTCGCTCCAAAAAAAACAAAGCTGAAATATATCAACACTCTAAAATAAAAATTTTCAACATATATCAACAGTTTAAAAGAATCCACAAACCTAATAACCCGCAACTGATTGTTTGAATCTTAAACAACTCTGATTAGGCTGAAAGATAAAGCGAGAATTAGAATAGATCAGTTCAAAATTTAAGATTCAAATTACAGAAAAAAAAACATACTCTCAACGATGTTGCAACAATGATGTTGGAAAAATTATGTGAAGCACAAAAATCTGCAATCGCATAGTATGGAAATTCTGCATTCTGCAACAATCTATCTATACTTTCTATAAAAAGAGAAAACAAAGTGACATAAGAAAAGCTGAGGTGAAACGTTGATGTGTTTCAACAGAGCCTCAATGAAACAACGATGTTGGAACAATGATATTGGAAATTAACCGGCTCAATCATGAGAGCTATGCATTTGAGTGAGAGAGATATAATCGCAAATACGAGTGAAAGAGATAAATTGAAATTTGAATGTGGAGCCAAATTCATATATGTTATTTATAGGGAGCCAGATTCATATGTAGTTTGAATTTTGAATTTGGAGCCAAGATTTTAAATTTTGAATATGGGCAGAGGTTTGAAGCGTTTCTGTTGAACAGCAGACCTTTTGTATGTGGGCAGATGTTTAAAGTGATTTTAAAGTGATTTTGTATATGTGGGCCAGACCTTTGAAAATTAAAGTGATTTTATATATTAAGGATTATGATGCGATAATGACATAAGAAAAGCCTTGTTGGACAGCCTCTATGCCTGCCACCTCACCTTTTCTTATGTCACTTGGTTTTCTCCTTTTATAGAAAGTATAGATAGATAGATATTTTGAGGCAAAAGAAAAGGTGTTTATTAGTTTGATTTCCAAAGATAATAATGCATGCATACATTCTATATACATACATACGTACATACTAGGGTATTCACGGTTTGGTAAAACCGCGTACCAAACCGTTAGAATTGTGAACCATGCCGTTAGAACTTGCAAAACACAACCATCCCAATGGGTTGGCTTAGTGAGATTTTAGTATGTAAAAATTGAACTATCAAATGGGTCGGCTTAGTGACAAAAACCAACATTTTTAACATTTAGTAATAACAAATGGTAATAAAGATACTTGAGACCGTTGGTACTCTACTTGCGATGGTACAGACCCGGCAGAAGAATAAGATGTCCCGGTCATCAAGTATTGTAGATCCGAAGATCCTATCCCGTATACACGACGCGTGCGACCTTGTCCAATCACACATGCCCACACCTCAGGGTCATCTAGATACTCACTGAAGTTCGGCCCGTAAACATCTTCCACCGCACTCAAATAGCCCCTCTATAATTTATCAAAACAACGTGATTGTAACTGCAATAGATACAAAAATTATATAAAAATAATAAGAGTTAACTACAACAATAAACAACAGATGCGTAAACATCAATTTATCAGCACCAAACTATTTGAAAGGCAATATTACACAAAATATGAAAATAATATGCTGATCATGTCTTTTTTTAAGCACGGCCACAAACTAAATGTTGATGTTTTTTTTTTCAATTCAAATTGAAATGAAAGGCAATATTACACAAAATACCACAACTTGCACAATATCAAACCTTGGTTCACCTCACAACCCACTTTTTATATAATAAAAATATACAAATAATATTGTTTGTGAGTGTATGGTGCCCCTCTTCTTGGTTCACTTGAAGTCTGCGAACAAGGACCGCCAAGCTAGACTTGGTGGTCGGATGAGGCTCACAACGCATACCTGGTTTGTGGAGTTGGGTCCCTTTTGTTTCGGAACCAAGGCCACATAGGAGCATTGTGGATGCTCTTACACGTTATATGTTTTTGTTTTAAAATAATTTCATATTTAAAATATATGTAATTTTTTTTTTAAATTTTGTAACTTAAGATAATGGGTCATAGGATCCTGTTTGATCATACTTCTCACATATACCGAGCTGACCCTGGCTTGTGAAACCATTTTTAATTCACAAATTACAACTTATAACATATTATGAAAGCTCCCTTACACAAAGTCTCTAACTACATCACATCGCATATTTGCAAATACATATTGGGATTTTGATAGAACAAAATTATTATTCCATAAAAATTGATGTCGTTAACTCGTCACTAAGGCCTCGGGGTAGCTGAATGACCGCTAGCCAGACCTTTACTCGATTTCCAAAAGCTTCAAGAACATGTTTTTCAAGATAATACTGGGAACTTGCTCATAAACTTATACTAATAATATGTTTTTTAAGAACACCTCTGCATTACAAAATATTACAAATCTCTTACCAAGAAAGGATGAGAAGTTCCATTAGATGTTTTATGTGTCAGTTGAAATCAGTATTAACTAGAGTTGACAGCTTATAATATAGGTTGGGAAGACACGTTTAATAACCATTTATCGAAGCCACATAGTTATATAACTACTATTAGTTAAATATATTATAACTACATGTGGATTGTAAATTTTACCTACTTTTTTAACCGTGTTAATTCTGTCATCTTATTTTTATACCATGTTTTGGTGAGTCTCTCAATGATTGTGTTAAGCGTTGTCGTCTTATTAATAATGATATCGAACTACTTGTCTCTAGGGGTGTTCATGAGCCGATCCGATCCGATCGAGGGTCTGCTCATGCTCGGATTGAATTACAACCGATCCGATCCGAGCGGATCAAATTTGTAAAACCGAGCGCAAAAGTGATGCTCATGCTCGGATTGAATTTGAATCGATCGTCTCGGTTTCGCTCGGTTTTATCAAATCCTAAAAAAATCGAGCGGATCATTTTCGCTCGATTGAATGATAAGGCTTCGTTCAACCAAAACAAATTCTAACTTAATTAAAACATGTCCAACACTTTACTAACAAAAGCAATACATAACTCAAATCATGATTCTAAAAATGTTCTTAACAATATCAAGAAACACAGGAGCGGCGATATGTTGCAGATTGAAGACTGGAGCGACTCACTTGTTTGATACTTTGATTGTCCGACAATGTGTGTGAGTGTGACTGTGGAGACCAGAGAGTCAGAGTCGGAGACTAGAGAGCGGCGATATGAATATGATACGACTGAATAGTGAACTCTCTTTTAGGAATAGGATTTAGGGTTAGATTTCATATTAAATATTAAGTTGGGTTGAATGTTATTTGGGCTTTTAATTTTTTTTGGGCTATTATATTTTTTTGGGTTTTTAATCTATAAAATCTATAATATAAATAATATATATATATATATATAGGGCAAGGCTATATAGAAAACCCTATCTATATAAAAAACCCTAGAAAACCCAACCTCCCGACATTTTTTTTTTTTGAAAAAAATAACACATGTAATATACATGTTTTTAAGAGTTTTGGGCCAAGAAAATCAAAAAAGCGCCGAAGGGATAATTTAAAAAAAAATAAAATTCAGCAATTTCTGTCTTTTGTGCCTAACACATGTTAGGCGACCGGACATTGCTGAAATTTGTTTATTTTTTTTTAAAAAAAAATCCCTTCGGCGCTTTTTTGATTTTTTTGGCCCAAACACTCTAAAACATGTATATTACATGTGTTATTTTTTTCAAAAAAAAAATGTCGGGAAGTCGGGTAAAAATGGGGGGAGATTTGGGTTTCCAGAGTTTTCTACCAAAATGAGGGTTTTCTATCTAGCATTCCCTTATATATATATATATATATATATATATTAACTATTAATAAAAATAATTCGAGCGAAACCGAGCGAGCGGAGCTTTGCTCATGCTCGGATTGAATTTGAATCGAACCGATCCGATCGGCTCATTTACAAACTGAGCGGGAATCGAACGAGCATTTTTCGAGCATTTTTCGAGCGATCGTCGAGCGATCTTCGATCGTCGAGCAGTTTGGACAGCCCTACTTGTCTCTAACTTTGTAAACGTTTAAACAAGTAATATTTAGTCGTGTAGCCTTATTGTGTCAGTGTTTTCGTAAAAAGAGAAAAAATCTATTTGGTTGATTTCTTTTTCTTTTGATATTTCATATGTTCGATTAACTAACGTGCTTGTCTATTCTAACATCATTGTTTGTGCATACAAAAACAAAAGGTGATTGCCTTTTATCACGTGTTGACAAATCACAACCTTATCTTCATCCAAGTGATCAATCTTCGAATCCTTTATAACCATCTACTAATAAACACAATTTCATCCATAAAAGAAAAGAAGAGAGAAATGGCAAGTGATCATAGATCAAGAAACACCATCTTGACTTGTGTCATCTTATTACTATCAATCATCCTCATGATGATCAATCATTGCAAAGGATCTTTATCTTCTGATGGTCTCCAGAAAAATAATCCAGCTTGTGGGAAAAACTGTGAAGGCGGAAAGAATTACAACGCTGGTGGTAGGCCATGCCCTAATACTTATGACTGCAACAAGAAGATTGACTTGTATGCAATGATGGAAAATGCATGCTAGTTGGTTATATCTGAAGTGACTGTTGTGTTTGTTTCGTGATATAAGAAATGAAATTAAGTCCTTGCCTTTATTAAATTGTTTGCCATATACATGCTACTTGTAATATATTAAATGTTCGAGGGAATAAAATTTATTTTTATATAGTTTTTGTTTTTTTAAATGTGAAACTGAATTTATTGGACTCTTTATAATCTCACAACTTATTGGGCCAAATATTTTTATTTTTATTCATATCTAAAACCTTATAACATATTAGGAATATTAGTATTATTTTGATTCATATCTATTATTCAAAGATCTATCTAATCTAATTTAATGAACCATTTCTACTAAAAAGAAATTAATCTTACAACTTATTAGGCTCAAATAATTTTATTTTTATCATTATCTAAAATCTTATAACATATCGGGCTCATTAGTCTTATTTTGATTCAGATGATTTTATTTTATTAATAATGATATTGAACTACTTGTCTCCAACTTTGTAAACGTTTGAACAAGTAATATTTAGTCGTATTAAATGTGTCGTGTAGCCTTCGTGTCAGTGTTTTCGTAAAAGGAAAAAAAATCTCTAAATTTATTTGGTTTATTTTTTTTCTTTTGATATTTCATATGTTCGATTAACGTGCTTGTCTATTCTAACATCATTGTTTGTGCATACAAAAACAAAAGGCGATTGCCTTTTATCACGTGTTGACAAATCACAACCTATAAGGAGGGGTCGGGGCGCCCCGTGGTGAACCCTCCACCACGTGTGGAATAAAAAAAAACACCGCCGCCACCCATTAATATAACGTGTGAAACAGAAAACACGTTAACTTTTTAACATGTGAAAAGTTTAAAAATCCGACCGTTTGTGGTGTTTGACCGTTGAATTTGACCGTTATTTTATAAAAAAAACCCTTAAACAATCTATATATATTTCACAATTTTATACCATTTCACCCACACCAAAACACAAACATATATCACACATTCTACATATTTCACAAATGGATTTTCCTACAGCTTCGACGTTTCCGATGGACAGCGATAGCGATAGCCAAACGTCTTCCGACAATGAGACGCTTGAATTTTTCAAGACGGTGTATAACGAACTTGAAGCAAGTTCGAGCCGCCCAAAGAAGAAAATGGTAGATCGTGATCGTATACATGCCAACGAAGTGTTAATTAACGATTATTTTGTGGAGAATCCGGTCTACAATGCCGAAACGTTTAAAGATCGGTTTCGTTTACCAAAAGATTTGGTGTTCCAAGTTCAAACAACGACATCAATGTTTTGCACACGTCAACGTTGTTTCAAACCGTAACGGATGGTACCACACCCTTCTGTCCATTCTATGTTAGCGGAAGATATTACAGACGAGGCTTTCTTCTTGTGGATGGTATCTACCCATCATGGTCTGTTTTTGTAAAAGCTCTTTCATTTCCTGTCGAGGCTAAAGAAAAGGCGTTAAAAAGGTTGCAAGAATCGGCAAGAAAAGATGTTGAGAGGACTTTTGATGTTTTAAATGGTAGATGGGGCATACTAAACCGGCCGGTTCATGCGATGAAAAAGAAAACAATACATAGCATAGTATATGCATGTATCATATTGCACAATATGCTAATAAAAGAAGACGGACGTGCAATATCTCCAGATTAGGTGCCGGATCCTCCTACAGAAGTTCCCGTTCCCGAAAATATCCAACAAGACTTGCGTGATGAAGAAATTCACTTTTGGTTGAGATACGATTTAATTGAACTTGTAGGTTCTTTAGGTTTGGAATTTCCTGATTCGGACGAGGATTAGGTTTTCTTTATGTATGTTTTTATATTTATTGTAGTCTAAAATATTTCTAGAAATCTTGTTTTTAATTTAATGAAATTTATAATTTTAGTGTTTTTATTGTTAATTTGTAATTTAAAAAAAAAAAAAAAAAGATTGTGGGTGATGGGCATTTCCACTAAAATCCATCAATAGTGATGGAATAATGCTTGATGACATGGCGGAACTTGATTGGAAGTTGTGAGTGATGAGTGGGTGATGAGTGATGGGCGCCCCCCCCCCCCCCCCAATTTTGTGTGTTTGATGTTTAAAAAAGTATTTTAGTATATATTGTCCTAAATTGTTGTTCGTGTGTAACTATGAGTGAAATCACATATGAAAGGTCAGCAGCTTGCATTCGCCATTCTCTCTCTCTCAATCAGTCTCAATCTCTCAATATTATTTTACGGTGAAGACATACTTATTCTCACATAAGAGAATGGTCATAAAGAGAAACTTCTTACTCTGGCGAGGCTAAGAACATTCACAATTGAATCTTCTTCTCCATCTTTATAATTATACTAAAAAACACTACCTGATCTCTCTCCCTTTCAATTTAATAATACTTTTATCATTACTTTTTTTCTCTCCTCCACTCACAATCACTTTAAAAAAATATTAAAAAATTATAGAGTTTAACAATATCTTCTTCAAATTTACTGGTGAATAATAACTTTTTCTCCTTTTTCTATCTCCTCCATTCACAACCATTTACAATCACTCTATAAAATATAGAGGTTACACTCACAATAATATGAAGGATTCATTGTGAATGCTCTAATGACATCTTTTGTTTTGTAAATTCAATACTTGAAGCAATCTATGGTACTCAACTCGGATCAAACCTCGTTGGAGATTAGATCCAGATCACATCTGCAAGCTCTTTGTTTCTTTAGGCCGGGATCTTTTCCATTTTCCAACCATGATCCACCATGGTTCGCATGGATTAAACAATGACAATCATGGTCCTCTTTTCCATTTTCCAAGATTTCCTTTCCTTTTTCTTTAGACAAAAAAAATATGGGGATAGTGGGTTGGGTCATGACCACTGTCACACCCCAACCGATGGCGGAAACATCGGAGTGAGACAAAAACAAGATTGTTCGAGACATTATAACGCTAAATTTCACAATATTTAATTAATTAAGATTTCATAAAAACTAAAAGTGAAATACATCGTTCAATACCAAATACATCAAATTATAGCAAACATAAAACATGAAATAAAATAAGTGTTTATCTTTAAGGTGTGTATCTAAGTCCACCCTAAATATTTTTCTTCATGTCATCAATCTAGCGACCTGCAACATGTATTAAAATAATGATCAACATCAAATTGGCGAGTATGCAAGTTTGATAACATAGCATAATAGTGAAAAAGAATTGTGCTCATATCCAACATGATAAAATGTATATCATGTTACTAACATACTACACAAGTGTAAGCTACATGTCAAACCAGAGTTTAACGCAATCGTGATTACCAAACAACGTCGAAACGAAGATGGTGTAACATAGTTTACTTAACAATACCACTAGAATGCGGGTGGAGCGTTAGTCCTATAGTGCTATAATTGTTAAGGTAGGCTTGCAAGGTTAATGTGCTCTATGGACACATGTAAACATAGCATGCGAGATTAACAAGAATAAAACAAGTCTCATGTTTAATAGTGGATAGAGGATAGAATGTGATTTGTAACAAGTTTAATAGTGTTGCGTGTTTTTGTATAGTTGTACAGTTGCACCCAAAGTGTACAAGATAGGAAAGAGGATCGAGTATACTCACGGTTTTGCATAGATTCCACTAAACCGAGAGCTGATTGGAGAAGGGTTGGTACACCGAGGTTACCCTGAAATGGGTAAACGAAGGTGTGAGTATTCCGATGTGTTAAAGGTTCGGGTCAGACTTTGAAATTTGAAAAAATATGAAATAAAACAAGTTACAGACCCTTCGTGCGAAGGGCACTGCCCCTTCGAGCGAATGGTTTGTTTATGCTAAAATCGTGCGTAAAACTTAATTGCAACTGATTTAACGTTGTACAGTAGTACTAATTGTTATATATGTGAAAACAATAGATAAAGTAGCCAAACAGTCAAATAAGGACAATCCAGGCGTGTCATACCCAACATGGCAATTGTTGGAGGCGAGGCGAAGTTAACTTACTTTGTGGCTAGCAAACTGTTTGGTGTTCATCCGTGTGGTACGCAAATGAGGCGGTGACACTAGATTGGAAAGATAAGGCTCCCACAGTTCACACTTCGTCACAACTCAAATTCATTCATATTGAGGATGGTGAATCTGATATGACTTCAACACTTGACGTACTGATGAACTTGAATCGAATCAGAAAGGAAATCGAAAACGTAATTATGTAAAACAGTCCCTTCGTCGAAGGGTGCAAGATCCGTTAAAACTATTGTTTGATCCATCCAAACAGATAATTTCTTTGTAGAAATTAACCCTAACGCAGACCCACAATTATGAACTGAGTTGTGAGCCTGGTGAGTACCAGATCCTACCAAGTTTCATAATAGAAAATGAAACAGAATGTAAGAATAAGCCTAAAATCAAAATTTGTAAATCTTGGTTCGAATCTCTTAAGTGGTGAGGTTTCACCGGCAGTTTGCCATGGCAAACTTGTGAAAACCATCCAAGAGATGCATTCGAACAAGATTATTTGTATAAAAGTTGAAAGAAATGAAATGATAAGAAATGTAAAGGAAAATGAAAGAAAATGAAAGAAATAGTTACTGAATTACTTTTGCTCAAATGAAAGTTCAGAGCGTCTTGGAGAGTGTCTGGGCGATTGGGAAAGAGAATTGAGTGAGGTTAGGCGCTTATTTATAGGTTGAGGAGTGGCTTGGGACGAAAGGGCTTTTCGTGCGAAAGGGACTTGGAGCGGCTGGAGTTGGGGCGAAGTGCCCATTCGCGCGAAGGGTGTCACCCTTTGTGTGAAGGGTGTTAGCCATCCTCTCGAAGGTCCAAGTTTGATCATTCGTGTATTTTAGTCGGTTCTTACATGTAACGAGCATAATTGTGGATTGTACAAGTATAAAGCATGTATAATGGTGTTTAAAACATTGATTTTGAGTATGAACATGTAAACAAGTCTAAAATGTACAACGTAAATGTGAATAAAATACTTGAGCTTCATTATGATCAATAGTCTCAGATTACAAAGTTGAAATGAAATAGAATACAATACAAATACAAGTTTCCAAAAATAGAATTACAACAATACTTTATAGGGAAAGTATGGAAAGGAGAAGCGTTACAACCATACTCTTAGGATAGTGATTTTGGTTGATGGATTAGAGGTGGGTGACACGACGCTGACGTAGAGGGTCATGACCACACCCTATAGCCTTATAGGAGAGATCTTAGGTTCAAATCTAGACAAAAAGAGTTATTTAGGCTGGGGTGTGGTTTAAAGCCCCTAGGGGCTTTATAGTGCCACGTCAGAGCCACATCAGCGTCATGTCACATAGGGGGCTTTAAAGCTCCTCCCTTTAACTTGCATGCAATGGTTTAAAGCCCCATTTTTATATAAAGAAAAAAGAAAAAAAAAGGAACAAAAAAATTATGATTGGCTCTTGAAAAATGGCCCCCGCATATGCAGCCTTTAACGCCCACCAACCCCATGGCGAAGCCATCTATGGCGCCCCCCTTTGGCGCCTAGGAAATGGGAAAATGGGGGCTATGGGGTGCTAACAAAGGTGATGTGGCAAGGGCGCGAAGCCACACCCACCAGCTGTAACGCCCTGCTTCTTCGTACTTTCCATATTTAGAAGGTCTTGCTTGTATTTCTATTTTTGGAAGTCTTGTGTTCTTGTAATCGTTCTTTCTTTGTAATCGTTGTAAAATCCGAGACTTGGATCATAAATAAAACCTGTATTTCTATAATTTCGTGTTATATATACTTTATACATGCTCATACATTTAATTTCGTGAAACAAATGATGCTTATTCGTAATTCTTGGAAACTATGTGCTAAACTTGCAAATATGTGAAACTTATGCATAAAACGCCTTTTGATCGTATACGATACTTAAATACGACACTCATACGCTTAATTATACTTGGTTTATGTTCTCTATACTTATTTTGTCCTTAAACTATGCTTATATGGCGAAAATAACCCTTAAAACCTTAAAAACCCTAATTAACAAACTAGAGGGGCCAATCTGTAAATAAGTGAAACTTACCTGGAGGAGAGTCATGGGGCGCGAAGACCCCCTCTAGTTCCTTCATGGCCCGCGAGCCAATCCCCAGATCAGATTCCCATTTTTAGCTCGCGAATTTGAGCGGGATTTTGGTTTAACTTGAGTTTAAACGAGTTTTGGACATTAAATACTCAACTAACACAACCCTAATCCCTTCCCTATATAAACCCAAGCTTCCCCAAGCCATTTTCACTTTACAAACTCCCTCACAACTCTCTCTAATCAGTCCTAAAGCTGCTGCAAACATAAGTTCGGACTGAAGCATCCTACTTCACTAAAGTGAGCATAACTCACCCGTTTCTTGTCCGATTTACTCCATTATTTTTCCTATGTGCTTGGATTGAACTTAGCTTCGATTCCATGGGTTTTTCACAGTAAATCAGTTCCTAGAACGTCGCCAAAAAGGCTCCAAAGTTCACTGTTCATTTATGTTTTGGTTAAATCTTTACTAAACTTGTTCAAACTTGAGTCTAACTCATCTCAAACCTATGTCCTTATGCTTATAACCACTTCTATGGTTAGTTAGGCTTAAAAACAAGGTTGAGACATTCAAAATTAGAGGATTAATCCTCACAAACTTTCTGTTTTGTTTAGGGTTTTAACCCACAAGTGATGTTCAAGCTCAAAGCTTGATGTATGTGTGATTGAGGAATAACTTGGGTTATCCTACATAAAATCCACACATTGCTTGATGATTTCTCCTAGATTAGTTGTTTATATTCTTGTATTACTTGTAGTTCATGACACTCCTTGTATGTTCATAACATCAAGTGTAGTGGTGAACACTTAGAGGTGCCTAAATGGAAGACCTTTCTTCCTACCTCCTACATGAATTCTATGACACTTAAGAGGTACCTAAATAGAGGATTCATCCTCCTACCTCATGCTTGACTATTGGACATACTAATATATAACCTAAATAATACTTATATGTACTATTCAACATTCGAACCTTTGATGATGAACTTGTGTTCATTCGTCAAAGTACCAGACTAATATCATCTAAGACCTAAACCTTGTTTTGATTCTAATGAGTGTCCTACTCATGAAAACATTATAACCTTTGAGGTTTCATAGTGTCAAACAAGTGTTATGTGTTAAAAGATGGTTACTTCCATATGTTATATTGTTGTTTTTTAAAACTCGGAATCTTCATTCCACCGTATTATTCCCAATACTCATACACTTTGTTTCTTCGCGTAGAAGGACTCGGTGTTCCTACCTCTAACAACAACTCACTTGTGGATTCACAAGTAGAAGACTTGCAAAACCGTGAGTATACTCGCAAACCCCCTTTTTATATTTACCACTTTTGGGGTGTAACATGTTAAATTATTAAATCACACTTAAACTTTAATCCTTATACTTGCACGAAAATGATGTGTGCAAAATGCAACATATAAATTACATCAATTGTGGCATAAAACTAACCCTTTTTTAGTACTAATGTTGGAAAAAGTGTGTTTTTGTCTTCCTTTTGTATTTTCAGGATTAAATGAGCTCAAATTAACATAAGAAGCAAAAAGGCAGCTAAATCTAACATAAATACAAGAAAAGGAATAAACGTGGCATGCCCGACCTCCCCAAAAGCATCTTCCCAAGCAAAACAAGAAAACAGGAGGTTGAACGCGCCCCGTGCTCAGTGAGCATGGGGGCGTGCCCAAGTGTCAGCATAAAAGACAAAGTTGTAGAAGCTTCCATCGCCCACCACGGGGTCGTGCTCAGCGGAAACGGGGTCGTGGTCAACTATAAGATTCGCAGAATCCAGGCAAATCTTGATAGTATAGATATGCTTCTGCACACGGGGTCGTGCCCAGCGAACACAGGGCCGTGGTCAACTAATAAAGACAAGAGCAATTAATGAAGAAAGAGAAGGATGTGGACACGGGGCCGTGCCCACTGGACACGGGGCCGTGCCCGAGCTTCTGTTCAGCCTATAAATAGGAGTGCTTGGCTCAAGCTCAAACCATCCCTTGGCACACCACCTCTCTCACACTTCACCCACCACCACCATAACACCATCATCCACCACCATCATCCATTATCCATCATAGAGTGTGTAAGTCGTCTCGGGATCCAAGATTGATCGTAAGAGTTCTTGACAATCAAGGCCATGTTTGCCTAAGTCTCTTACATCACTTGGTGAAGACAAAGTGTCTAGTGTAATACTTTTTATTTTTAATCTTTTCACACTTTTTAATTGGTTATGTATTAATGACTTTAATAACTAGTTTCTTATGTTGAAGGTGATTCTTCCTTATCGTTTGTCCGTGGTGTTTTGGCATTATTTTACTGTCTATATAAAATAAAAGATTTTCACCATTCATATCTCCACGGTCTATATGGAGGTATGTTGGCTACCTGGTCGGGGGTTAAAGGAACGGTTTGTTAAGAGTCTTGCCATTGTTCAGTGTATAGATCCTGCAAAGGACCTGGGTCAAATTTAGTAGGACCTCCTTCAATACTTAACGGTATTGGATGGCGGGGGTCCAAACTCTTTGATCCCCTCATAAGTCAAACTACTATTAATACTTTAACCCGGCTACTTAGGACTGTATCCCTACTGACTCAGACTACTTAGCCGAGGGTAACGTCACCTTCAAAAGAGGGGCCTACCACATTATGCATTAATAACTTAATTAATTATCTTTCAATAATCCGACCATTTAGGATTGTATCCTTGCTGACTCAAACTACTGGGTTGAGGGTAACGTCACCTCCAAAAGAGGGGCCTACTACAATAACTAAGATAATCTCTTAAATAGTGCAAAAGTGCGAAAATAATCAAAGGTTACACTAAACACGAGTCGGAACCAAGTGATTCATCTTGTCTATCTGTTTTACTTTTCATTTTTATTTTTTTTCAGCATTTTAGTTAGTTTTTATTTTTTCTTAGTTTAAAATATTTTTCTAAACTTTTGATTTGATTAGACGTTGAGGATAAACCGGTACTAAAAGCTCTTGTGTCCTTGGACGACCTCGGTATCTTACCAACACTATACTACGCTCAGGATGGGTGCACTTGCCCATATGTGTGTTTAGTTTTAGTAAATATCGTGTTTTATAAATTTAAAACTTGGCTAAAGAAAATGTAAAAGGGTTTAAAATAAACATTAAAACCATAACACACTTCACGCACATCAAAAACAATCCTTATACATGAATGCTATGTTGATATACTTTGATGCTTATACTTGGGTGATTCTTATGTGATACTTTAGTCATTAGCTTTGTATGAGCCTCCATTTAATATGTATAGTGCTATAGGAGTAACGCACCACCCGTGAACAAGAGGTCATGTTGAATTATATCATTTTGCGTAAACAGAGGGTTGACTAGAAATACTGCATGCCTTGTATGATGCTCATGTATAAACTAAGTTGCCATGTAGATTCATTTTTAAACTTTTAAACTTATACTTATACGTATTCTTAAACTTGTATACTCGCCTTTGCTTTTGCATTGAATTGTATTTTAAACATGTTACAGGTTGATGATTGATGATGCTATGAAACGGAATAGCTTGATGCCTAGATACTCACTTAGACGTTTAGGTTAAAGTGTTGTATCAATTTTGTTATGTTATTGTATGAACAATGTTGTTATTTGAAGTTCCTTGTAATATTTGACAATTTTGATTATGAATGAAAATGGTTGAATTAAATATTGTCACAAATAGTGTTATGAAGTCTCTTGCAATCTCGAACTAGTCTCACTCCGATGATTCCACCATTGGTTGGGGTGTGACAGATTGGTATCAGAGCCATAACTATAGGGAATTAGGTAGAATTACCATGTTCGACCTAGTCTATAGTAGGAACCATATTTTTTACCATTCTTGATTCTTGCTTAAAATGTTATTCTTCCTACCTTGCTTCTTTCTCTTTCTTTTTGGTCTTAATAATTACATAATGTCTTTCCTAAGACGTTTTATATAATACACTTGAATACTTGAAGACATTCTTTATACAAAAGAGACGAGTTTACCAAAATAGGTGTGAAACCCACAATTTGGTGAACGACTCTCATTCCGTTTATTCTTATTTTGCACGAAATTTCGCCATTAAGCTAGGAGTGAAATCCACATCTTGATGGTAAATTTCCAATTCAAACTCTAGTGGACCCTCGTCAAAGTGTTGAAATTATATTTTGACCCGACGAGTACTAACCACATTAGGGTACGAAATTGTCAAGTTAGGGGTGAAACCCGCACCTTGTCGATTAAGTCCCATTCCTCGATTTTTTTATCTGGCCAAAGTTTCGATTGTTTCAATCGATTAGAGACGTGTAGTAACTGGAAGGGTAAGATACCGTTAATCGCTTCTCGACGAGAGTATCTTACCTATAGGCCAAAGCACGTTTCTCTAATTTGAAAGGACTTTCGATTCACTTTGGAATAGTCGACGTTTTTCTACCCGAAACAATCCTATGTTTTATGAGCCTCTCTTTTATGTGATTCAATTTATATGTGATTTTATACTTGTTACCTCGTTCGTTTCAAAACCATTACACAATTCGCACGTCTCGTGCAATAAAAAAACAAAAATAACCCTCGTGAACAAATTAAATTTATAATCTTTTTAAGCATTCATACGTGTTTATACTTGTTGAATTCATGCTAATTATGTGAACCATACATGATACATCATACATACATGCTTAAACTTACAAACTTATTTTAAATTTATAATCAAGTCTCATCCTTTTCCTTCTCTTTCGATTCCTTAGATGTCGTCCAACGGTGCTTCCAAGAGAACCAAGTCCAAGGGGGTTCCACCTTTGCATCAATGTCCAAGAAAGATTGTATGAAGTTCATGGCCAAGCAAATCGCCAAGGTCATACCCGATATTGTGAGCAAGATTCAGCCAAACACCGATTCACCGCATGGCTCTGTCAATTCGAAGGCAGAAAAACCCAAGCCAACGTTCCAATTCAAGCAATTCATGGCTTGTAAACCTCTAGAGTTTACTGGCAAAGATGGCGCTACCGCCATGATGAATTGGTTTGACACGATTGAGCTTACTTTCTTGCAAAATGGATGTCCTGATGAGCTAAGAACCTAGAACGCGACTGGAGTTTTCCATTCGAGGGCACTCGAATGGTGGACTACCGAATGCAACAAGAGGGGAAACGATGTTGCACATGCCATGCCTTGGGACGAGCTTAAGCAGCTTATGAAGGACCACTTTTGTCCTCCTCACGAACTCCAAAAGTTGGAGAACGAATTTTGGAACCTTACGCAAAAGGGGAGCGACATGGATGGTCTGATTACGCGCTTCAAGCAGCTTAGTGTCCTTTGCCCTGGACAGGTCGACTCCGTCCCCAAAACCATAGCCAAGTTCATTCGTTGTGTTGCACCTTCCTTGGTTAACCATGTTGCCTATGCTTGCCCTAAAACCATAGAGGAAGCCTTTAGCATAGCCACCGAACTTAACAACAATTGCGTCCTTCATGGAACCTATGATAAGGTTTCAAAGAAGAGTGCTCACCAAGCCGTCACTGATACCACCACCACCACCACTGTTGAACCTTCATCCTCCCAATCCAAAAAGAACAAAGGAAAGAAGCGGAAGGCTTCAAGCCAGAATTATGCGGTCGTCACTCAGCCAAACCCTATACCTTTACAAACAGTAGCCGTCGTTACCCCCACAAACACCAAACTACCAAAATGAGCCTACACTGGATCTCATCCCCAGTGTACTACCTGTTTGTACCATCATCCTACCAACATGACGTGCCGCAAATGCGCCCGTTGTCATAGTTTGGGCATTTTTCTGACCGATGCCGCAACATCCCTCAACCCTAAAACAACCAACCTCAAGCCATTGTTCCAACCCTATTCCTAATCAGGTACAACCTCAAGTTGCTCCTGTGCGAGCATGCTTCAAGTGTGGTGATCTCAATCACTTAGCTAACGTGTGTCCTCAGCGTAATCAACCTCAACGGCAGCAGCAGTAACAAGCTCAACAACCCGCTAGAGGCCAAGCTTTTCTCCTCACTACTGCTCAAGCTCAAAACGCGAACGATGTTATCACTGGTACGTTTCTTGTGAACCATGTTTATGCTTCTTTTCTATTTGATACTGGTGCGGATAAAAGTTTTGTGTCGCTAGAATTCGAACCTTTGCTTATGTGTAAACGCTCTAAGTTGCCAAGATCTTTCGCTGTCGAAGTCGCTAATGGTAAATCCGTCGCTGTCGATTCCATTCTTCCCAATTGTTCCTTGATTCTTAATGATCATACCTTCTCGATCAATCTTATAACTATGCAAATGGGTAGCTTTGACATCATAGTAGGCATGGACTGGCTTAGGCGAGTTCGTGCTGAAGTCGTTTGTTCAGAAAAGTTTATCCGTCTTCCTCTTCCAAACGGTGATTCTCTACACGTGTATGGCGAGAAACCTTCTCAAGGTCTCAAGCTTATGTCGTGTGTCCAAGCAAACAAATGCTTACGCAAGGGTACCTTCGCCTTTCTCGCCCATATAGTGGAAAAGAATGACAAAGGCCCAAGCATAAGCGACGTTCCCGTCGTACGTGATTTCCCCGATGTTTTTCCCGAATATCTTCCTGGTCCGCCTCCTGCTCGTTCTGTCAACTTTCGCATCGATTTAGTGCCTGGCGCTACCCCCGTCGCTAAGTCTCCCTACCGTTTAGCACCCTCTGAGATGCAAGAGCTCTCGAGTCAACTTCAAGAGCTTCTTGATAAAGGTTTTATACGCCCTAGTACTTCTCCTTGGGGCTCTCCCGTTTTGTTCGTCAAAAAGAAAGATGGGTCATTCCGAATATGTATTGACTATTGTGAGCTCAACAAGCTTACTGTCAAGAACCGATACCCTCTTTCTCGCATCGATGACCTCTTCGATCAATTGCAAGGTGAGACCTGCTTTTCAAAGATCGATCTTCGTTCTGGGTACCATCAACTTCGAGTCCTCGAAGAAGATGTACCTAAAACCGCCTTTCGTACGCGTTATGGTCATTACGAGTTCGTGGTCATGCCCTTTGGTTTGGCCAACGAACCTGCTGTTTTCATGGATTTGATGAACCGCGTGTGCAAAGCGTACTTGGACCATTTTGTGATCGTCTTCATCGACGATATTCTTATCTATTCCAAGATACAAGAAGAGCACGAGCGACACTTGCGTCTTATCCTTCAACTTCTTCGCACTGAACGTCTATACGCCAAATTCTCCAAGTGCGAATTTTGGTTAAAGGAGGTTCAATTCCTTGGTCATACCGTCAACGAACTTGGTATTCACGTTGACCCCGCTAAAATCGAAGCTGTAGAGAACTGGATCGCTCCTAAATCTCAATCTGAAATTCATTCGTTTCTTGGTCTTGCTGGTTATTATCGTCGTTTTATCTCTAACTTCTCGAAGATCGCTGTTCCTTTGACCTCTTTGACTAAAAAAAGAAACCTTTTTTTTGGGGTCCGAGGAGTCTTTTCAAATGCTCAAGGACATGTTATGCAATGCTCCTATCCTCGCGCTTCCTGATGGTAACGACGACTTCATCATGTATTGCGATGCCTTAAACCTTGGTCTTGGTTGTGTCCTGATGCAACGAGACAAAGTCATTGCTTACGCTGAGGCAACTCAAGATACATGAGAAAAACTACACTACTCACGACCTTGAACTTGGAGCAGTTGTTTTTGCATTGAAAATTTGGCGACACTACCTTTATGGTACTAAGTGTGTGGTCTTCACCGACCATAAGAGCCTTCAACATATCTTCAACCAAAAAGAACTGAACATCCGTCAACGTCGTTGGGTGGAATTGTTAAACGACTACGACTGCGAAATTCGCTACCATCCAGGTAAAGCGAATGTAGTAGCCGACGCTCTTAGTTGTAAAACTCATGTGAAGAGTATTCGTTGTCTCCAACTCGTTAACGACCTTCAGAACCGTATTCGTGAAGTACAATATGCCTCTATTAACGAAGGTAATCTCACTGTCGAGATACGAGGTGCTATGGAGCAAGATCTCGTGTCTAAATCCGATGGTATTCTATACTATCTCAATCGTATCTGGATCCCTAATCGTGAAAACCTTTGAGACTTTCTAATGAAGGAGGCACACAAATCGAAGTATTCCGTTCATCCCGGCACTGACAAGATGTACCAGGATATGCGTATGTCATACTGGTGGCCTGGGATGAAGAGGGATATAGCCTCCTACGTTGCAAAATGTCTCACCTATTCAAAGGTAAAAGCCGAACATCAATGTCCCTCTAGCTTGCTCGAATAGCCAAAAATTCCTGTCTGGAAATGAGAGAGCATCGCCATGGATTTTATCACTAAGCTCCCTCGTACTTCTTCTGGTCACGACAGTATTTAGGTGATCGTTGATCGATTGACCAAATCAGCTCATTTTCTTCCCATTCGCGAAGATTTCAAAGTCGAGAAATTGGCTAGAATCTACATCGATAAGATCATCTGTCATCATGGTATCCCCATTGACATTATTTTCGATCGTGATGCTCGTTTTACGTCTCGTCTTTGGCAAACCTTTCAATCTGCTATGGGTACTGTTCTTAACCTTAGCACCGCTCTCCATCCTCAGTCAGACGGTCAAACTGAGCGTACTATCCAAACATTAAAGGATATGCTTCGTTCCTGTGTAATAGATTTTGGTGGCAACTAGGATTCACACTTGCCTTTGGTCGAATTCTCGTACAATAACAGTTATCATGCGAGTATTCAATGGCACATTTCGAAGCATTGTATGGTCGCAAGTGCCGTTCGCCTATTTGTTGGCACGGGATTTGTGAGTCTCAATTCACTGGTCCCGAGCTTATACAAGAAGCAATGGACAAGATTTTACAGGTTCGAGACAACTTACTGAAAGCCAGAAGCTGACAAAAGAGTTACGCCGACAAACGTCGCAAACCCTTGGAATTAGAGACAGGTGACTACGTACTTCTTAAGGTATCCCCTTGGAAGGGTGTGGTTCGAGTTGGCAAGAAAGGGAAACTCGCACCTCGCTATGTTGGTCCTTTCAAGATCCTCGAAAGGATTGGCAAGGTTGCGTATTGACTGGACCTCAAAGGACTTCAAGTCCCACTCTAGGACCTCCAAGTCAACGAGACCTTGCATTTTGTGGAAAAACCCATCGAAATCATGGATCAAGGAGTCAAGTTGTTGAGGCGCAGTAAAATTCCTATCGTTAAGCTTCGATGGGAAGGTAAACGTGGCGCTGAATTTACTTGGGAACTCAAGAGTGAGATGAAGACGAAGTATCCATATCTTTTCGCTACTTCTTCCTACATTTCGGGACGAAATTCACTAAATGAGGGGAGACTGTAACGCCCTGCTTCTTCGTACTTTCCTTATTTAGAAGGTCTTGCTTGTATTTCTATTTTTTGAAGTCTTGTGTTCTTGTAATCGTTCTTTCTTTGTAATCGTTGTAAAATCCGAGACTTGGATCATAAATAAAACCCGTATTTCTTTAATTTCGTGTTATATACATTTTATACATGCTCATACATTTAATTTCGTGAAACAAATGATGCTTATTCGTAATTCTTGGAAACTATGTGCTAAACTTGCAAATATGTGAAACTTATGCATAAAACGTCTTTTGGTCGTTTACGATACTTAAATACGACACTCATACGCTTAATTATATTTGGTTTATGTTCTCCATACTTATTTTTTCCTTAAACTATTCTTATATGGCGAAAATAACCCTTAAAACCTTAAAAACCCTAATTAACAAACTAGAGGGGCCAATCTGTAAATAAGTGAAACTTACCTGGAGGAGAGTCACGGGGCGTGAAGACCCCCTCCAATTCCTTCGCGGCCCGTGAGCCAATCCCCAGATCAGATTCCCATTTTCAGCTCGCGAGTTTGAGCGGGATTTCGGTTTAACTTGAGTTTAAACGAGTTTTGGACATTAAATACTCAACTAACACAACCCTAATCCCTTCCCTATATAAACCCAAGCTTTCCCAAGCCATTTTCACTTTACAAACTCCCTCACAACTCTCTCTAATCAGTCCTAAAGCTGCTGCAAACACAAGTTCGGACAGAAGCATCCTACTTCACTAAAGTGAGCATAACTCACTCGTTTCTTCTCCGATTTACTCCATTATTTTTTCTATGTGCTTGGATTGACCTTAGCTTCGATTCCATGGGTTTTTCACAGTAAATCAGTCCCTGGAACGTAGCCAAAAAGGCTCCAAAGTTAACTGTTCATTTCTGTTTTGGTTAAATCTTTACTAAACTTGTTCAAACTTGAGTCTAACTCATCTCAAACCTATGTCCTTATGCTTATAACCACTTATCTGGTTAGTTAGGATTAAAAACAAGGTTGAGACATTCAAAATCAGAGGATTAATCCTCACAAACTTTCTGTTTTGTTTAGTTTAGGGTTTTAACCCACAAGTGATGTTCAAGCTCAAAGCTTGATGTATGTGTGATTGAGGAATAACTTGGGTTATCCTACATAAAATCCACACATTGCTTGATGATTTCTCATAGATTAGTTATTTATATTCTTGTATTACTTGTAGTTCATGACCCTCCTTGTATGTTCATAACATCAAGTGTAGTGGTGAACACTTAGAGGTGCCTAAATAGAAGACCTTTCTTCCTACCTCCTACATGATTTCTATGACACTTAAGAAGTACCTAAATGGAGGATTCATCCTCCTACGTCATACTTGACTATTGGACATACTAATATATAACCTAAATAATACTTATATGTACTATTCAACATTCGAACCTTTGATGATGAATTTGTGTTCATTCGTCAAAGTACTAGACTAATATCATCTAAGTCCTAAACCTTGTTTTGATTCTAATGAGTGTCCTGCTCATGAAAACATTATAACCTTTGAGCTTTCATAGTGTCAAACAAGTGTTATGTGTTAAAAGATGGTTACTTTCATATGTTATATTGTTGTGTTTTAAAACTCCGAATCTTCATTCCACCGTATTATTCCCAATACTCATACACTTTGTTTCTTCGCGTAGAAGGACTCGGTGTTCCTACCTCCAACAACAACTCACTCGCGGATTCACAAGTAGAAGACTTACAAAACCGTGAGTATACTCGCAAACCCCCTTTTTATGTTAACCACTTTTGGGGTGTAACATGCTAAATTATTAAATCACACTTAAACTTTAATCCTTATACTTGCACGAAAACAATCTTTATACATGAATGCTATGTTGATATACTTTGATGCTTATATATGGGTGATTCTTATGTGATACTTTAGTCATTAGCTTTGTATCAACTTTCATTTAACATGTATAGCGCTATAGGAGTAACGCACCACCCGTGAACGAGAGATCATGTTGAATTATATCATTTTGCGTAAACAGAGGGTTGACTAGAAATATTGCATGCCTTGTATGATGCTCATGTATAAACTAAGTTGTCATGTGGATTCGTTTTTGAACTTTTAAACTTATACTTATACTTATTCTTAAACTTGTATACTCGTCTTTGCTCTTGCATTGAATTGTATTTTAAATATGTTACAGGTTGATGATTGATGATGCTATGAAACGGAATAGCTTGATGCCTAGATACTCACTTAGACGTTTAGGTTAAAGTGTTGTATAAATTTTGTTATGTTATTGTATGAACAATGTTGTTATTTGAAGTTCCTTGTAATATTTGACAATTTTGATTATGAATGAAAATAGTTGAGTTAAATATTGTCACAAATAGTGTTATGAAGTCTCTTGCAATCTCGAACTAGTTTCACTCTGATGATTCCGTCATTGGTTGGGGTGTGACACCAGCCTTAGTTAATTGGTGTAATGTAAAGTAAAAGTAAGATTTGCCATTAAAAAAATAACTACACTCTAAGCATTTACAATGGATTCCCCATCTTCATCTCAATATTTACCCTAAACAATGGTACCTTTTTTTCTCTTTTTTAATAAAATAATATTTTTATACTTTTATTATTTCTTTCTCTCCCCACTCACAACCACTTAAAAAAATATCAAAAATTTATAAAGGATGAACAATATCTTACTAAATTTACTTATAGACAATAACATTTTCTCTTTTCTCCACTTATAGTCACTTCATACAATACATAGAACTCACTCATATATAAATAGATGATCGAATGTGAATGCTCTTAGACTATCCACTATCACAACCCAACCCAACCCAACTCAACCCAATTTTTTTATTAAAAAACTTATTTTCATCTCTTCCACCTATACAACCCAACCCAGTTAAATTTTTCACTCACATTCATAACTCAACCTAAACTAATATTTTATTAAATAAATATGATTTATTATTATTAATTATTATACAATTTTTTTAGAAATAATATAATAATAATTTTATTTTGAAACTAATAACTATTTATATTAAATATAAGAGTTAAATGACAGGTTGGTCCCTGTGGTTTGCAAATATTGCATACTTGGTCTACATTCTCAAACAACCTGACTCGCAAATAGCGTCTCGTGACACGGTCCGGGCACGACGATGCTCTCACCTTCTCTGGCGCCCCATTCCAGGAGACTTGGGCCCCGTCCGCCGCTAAGGACGCTTCTCCATACTACAATTCGGACGACTTCTCCAGACTACAGTTTGGGCGACTTCGTCGTTTAAGAATAGAGATATGGATAGGGGATGAGACGATATTTAGGGGTGTATTCTATGGTTTCTTTTTTTTTTTTCAACTTACTCAAATTTAAGAATAGGGTTATGGATAGGGGATGAGATGTGAATGCAATTAGATACGTATAAAATGACTGTATTATTTTTATATATAACTACGGGACTAGTTTATGTGATTTATATATACATGTCGGTATGAAAATTGGTTTGTCTGTTTAATTTCAATTTCAACATTTATACTACTAGTTGGGATGCCGCGCGTTGCCGCAGGTAAGTTTTGGCTTTGTTTTTAGAGAAAAAGTTTGAAATTCCTATTGATCAAAATCTAAATCTCCCCTGGATTAAGACAAAATGGAAGGAAACTTGTGGACTATAATTTTGGATTACACATCATCAATACCGTGTATGAAATATAATAGGCAACTAATGTAAGTTTGCATTCCACAACTAATTTTTATCATTCTTCGAAATTCGTGTTAGCATTACAACTGATATGTGGACTTTAGTTCAGAATATTCATTACATGGTTGTCACATGCCATTTTGTAGACTCGGATTTTCAGTTACGTAAATGCATTTTGAATTTTGTTGATATACCTCCACCATACACTGGTCTTGGTATCTATGATTGTCTTTTGAAGTGTCTAAAAGAGTGGAAAATTGAGAAGAAGGTGGTTACTTTGACAGTCGACAATGCGGGGCTGATTGGTATCATCATTATTACGGGCTGCAAAAAAAAGAAAAAGAAGGTAACTTTTATTTGTTTTCAACTTTAATATTTGTTTTCTTATCATGGTTAACTTATATTCTTTAAAAATTATAGGAATATGAAGACGTTGTATATGTTGAGCTTCCGTGAAGAACGAGAAGTTAAGAACTATGATTTCTTTTGTGGGGGGGGGGGGGGGTATTGCACGGACCTCCCGGCCGCTGGAGTGATCCCACTCCACAAGCTAGCACCGTCCAAATGCTGCCTGCCGGTGAATACCCTGTCCCGAGTTGATTCCGTTTCCTCTGGGAAGAGACGTGTGGCTTGTGACCATCACTGGAGTCGAACCCGGGTCTCTGGGGAGAGAAAGGGTGGGACTGGCCAACTGTGCTACCCCAGTTGGTTATGATTTCTTTTGTTTGTAAGTATGCAACTGTTTTTATTCCCATTTCCTACAATTTTGTTGGCTGTTACTAATATGTGAATATGCTATTTGCTATTTATATATTACAAAGTTTATGTGTGTCTAACAGGTCTGATACTATAATAAAGAAGTTAAGTTTTATGGTCATTTTTCTGCCATAAAAAAAGATAAGAAAAATATCAGAAAAGTTGGAGGTTTTAAGAATTTTGTTTATATTAAAGTAGTTGCTATACACAGTTGTTTGAATCAAAGTGATCCCATCTCACATGTGTCTTTTATTTCATGTATATAGGATCTCACAAGTTTATAAAAGAAGGTTGCTTGCTCTTTTGGTGGTAAGTGATACTGATGGCCCTCACTAAATTTTGGTTTCTTGCATTTTACCATTCTTAATTTGATCTTTTTTATTTTTTAAGTTGGTTACTTAAAAATCCATCTTTTGAGTTGTTGGTCATACTAAACTACTGGAAAAACCTTGTCTTATTGATAATTGTTTTTAAATACTCACAGGAAATTGAAGATGATATGAAGACTTTGGGGAAGTTCGTCATTCAAGAATCAAGACATTTTTGGGATAATTATGAACTTATAAATTATGATTATCATGTATTCATGTCTAAGTATTTTGGATAATTATGTCTACATTAACATAATTTAACTTATCATGTGGTGGATTAGCATGAACTTAAATTAGTATAATTTAACTTATCATATGTCCGTTTGTGTTCAGAACTTGTGTTCACGAACCGTTCGCAAACAACTAAAGTTCCTTAACAAACAAACACAAACATAGAATCTTGTTCGTGAACCGTTTGTTAGACAAAAAACCTTAACAAACGAACACGAACAATGCCTTCTTCGTGTTCGTTTGGTTCGTTTACTGCCCTACTTCGAATTAAGTATGAACATGTTGGTCTCCCCTTCAGGAAAGTCCAGCACTTTGCTCAATATTTAATCAACATCGAACCCGTAGAAATAGCCGAAACTTAGTAATAGACAACCTATCGTTCGTCCTTTGAAAATTTTCGAATCCGTAGAAAAAGAATCCTTGCTACGTCCTTGTTTTGCAACCATCTTTTAAACTACAATTAATTTATGTAAAAAAAAAAAACACAAATAATAGACGGTGATGTAAGCTCAAAACTCTAACAATCAACTCTCGACTTAAAACTTGAATTCGGATTCAATAAAGTGATAAGGACAATAACTTGTGTTCCTGTAACTCCTGAGTTAGATATTTTGAAATAGAATGCATTCCTACCGGATTATAATATAAGACTTAAATATAATCCATAGAAATGAAAATACCTTGGGTGTTTGAGTGCTCCCACCAGCCACCAGGTAATTGTTGCATCCTTTTTGGCTTATGGACGGAGTTGAGGAGAGTAAATGCTGATCGCATGTCCAGTGAGTAAGAACAGGGTACGAATCTTGAACTGATCTCTCGGGCTTCATTGGGAGTCTACAAAGCAAATCCTCCGACAAAGACCCTTGTCAATGTGTGTCGCCAAACGACCCTACTACTCCAGCATTGGTCATCATTGTCATTCGATTTCTCGGAAGATCGCAAACGATGATCACTGCTACTATGTGCCACAAGTGATTGTTTGATTAAATGATAATCTATTGGGATTTGGGGAGGAAGAAGAAATTGGGTGTGTAGAAGTGTGTTAAGAAGGCATAAATGGTATCCATCCAACTCCATGAATTGCTGATATTGTGGGGGATAATGAGGCTGGGGAGATCCGATAGAAAGTGCATATGGCAACTGCAAAAAAAAAAAAAAAAAAAAAGGCATATCCGTCGAGTTTTTTTGACCCATATTTAATTTCAGCTTGATCCTACAGTCAGGATTGGTCTTGACAGCGCACTCACTACTGTCAATATAATATAATTAGTTAATTAAGATCCATCCTTGAATCTCTCTTCAAAAGAGAAAATTTATTACAAGAAGATGGATGTAAATAAATAAAGATGACATAAGTTTTTATTTCAAATAAGAACATTATGAAATGCATCAAAGCATACAGATTACAGAGTGATGAAGTTGTAAATTCTAGAATGAAGTATAGAACCAGTATGTAACCTCATGGATGTTAGGACCACCAGCCCAGCCAAGCCCTATGCTTGTTTTCTTCATGTCAGACTCAGACCTGCACTAGCTTCTTAACAGAGCGCTCTAATACTTGAGAAGTTGCATGCCCATGATCTTGCCATACAAAACAATAGTGTGATCTCGTACAAGTCCACATGAAATATTCTGTAGGAATTAGGTTCACCTTTTGTAAAATATAATTACAAAATATATCATAACGAGACTCTCGTTATTCGTAGGAAATATCATAGTACAATACCGGTTGCAATAACTAAATAAAAAGAATATAAATATAATTATATATACCAATCTTGATTCAAGCCGCATCTCTGATGGGTCCTTCACGCGCACTTGATAGCATCCTAGACTCGAGTATTCATCATCTTGAGTCTTGAAAAATACTCCTTGACTGCAACAAAGAGCACACTAAAACGTTGACGATTTTGGTTGAGGCACGTGTTCAACACGCTTCCCTTAAAACAGATTTCGCGCCTCTACTAAAGACGACGCGTCTGTCTCCCAGGGTACAACAGCCGAAGCAGTCTGTACTGCCGGAGATGGCTCACCGGCCCAAGGTTACATCCGGTAATTGTAGTGTTTGAACTCATGTGGTGGAAAACAAGTAGAGAATACTCATCTCTCTAGTTGGTCTTCAAGTGTTTTTCCTACTTCTAGTATTCTTCATGTATAAAACAATACCTTATTATCTTTTCACAAAAGAAAGCACATAGCCTACTATATGTACAAGACTAGTGAAAAGTTTCACTTAATTATTCACTTAATTAGTCACTTAATTAGAGACTTAAAAACTCTAACAAAACTAATTAAATACTAAAGAGTTACTCTTTAACTTACCACATGAATATTCTAATTAATATTTATAATTTCATTAAATTATAAATATATTTAATATCCATTCACCAAAATTCCAACAATCCCCCACATGAATGGAGATCATTCAAAACACTTAAAATTTCCAATGTAACCTCGACAGTTGAATTTTGCATATGATAGGTAGGTGTTACCCTTTGAACCTTCGCTCATGAAATGCACTTAGCCCACTAGCTCTGAGTAGATCTCGTTGTCTTTGAACTCGTCTGCCGTTTGTGTAGACGACAATACACTTCACACAAGACTCTCCCTAGCCGTGTCATCTCCTCATAGTCGTGTCCAATAATGGTCGTGGAACACTTTCCTGGTTCTGCGAGAACTCTAGGAATTGTGCCCTCAATTCCATTCGAAGCGACCCCACTTCTCTCTAACATAGGTGATTCTCCTTAGATCATTAAAAGCATTGTGGTTATCGTGATCTATCCAAATCATTTACCACATATTATGCTTAGCCTCATACTTGTCACTTTTAGGAATGGACTAGGAAGTTTATTAATCTTTATAATAAACTACCTTATTAAATGCGTAGGGTTATTCCCCCACAGTGACCTCGCTTATTCATACAATTAGGTTTTCCTATTGAACTCAATTCTTGGGATCTCCAGTCTACTGAGTTAGGTTTCCATCATATGAACTTCATTTTTCAAGGGCTTCAGTCCCATTCCACAACTTGATCTCTAATAAACCCTCAGGTTGTTGGATCCATAACATTAGCAAATAACTTTGCGTATTTGAGATCAATTGTCATGATGTGTTCTTAACTCGTAAGTTAATTTTGCCCATTGTCAACTTCTAAGACTATAACCTCAGTGGCCATCTGAATCTGGTTATAACATATGTCTTCGTAAGATACGTGTATCATTTAAGGCAAACACATCTCCCTTATGCACTACGACCTTTGTGTCCTCCACTTAGTCGTCTATTTGCAATGTTAGATTGGATTACAAAATCCTTATTGCTAAAAACAAATGCAAGACACCCCCCACATTTAAGTGTTATTAGATAACATTTAGATGTGTTAATGAGAACCATTTCTACATACCCTTATAGGGTTGTTTCTTAAATGGTTCCTCCCCCACATTTCTTGCCATTTGATCAACATTTCCGTAACACCACTTATGGCGACATTTATACACATATGATTGAACAAGACCAACCTTGTTGTATCAGTGAATTCAACTCATATTGCATTAGCTTACACAAGCTTCCGAGCTGACCAAAGCAACACATGCCATTGTCATAAGTTTGTCTCCAACTTAGAATAATTCTAATTTAACATCTAGAATAAGCTTAAACAATGAGTTCTCCTCATTAGCTTTTCAAATAAACTTTTAAAAGTTACATGTCATTTCCTTATAATGAATGAAAATTCTCTCTCAACTTTGTCCATACACAAATTCTTTTTGTGTTCATACAAATTTGAATGTTTAGAGTTAATTAGTCTCCGTCAAGACCCATAATTAACCAAGTACTAGTCTAGCATGCTTTAGACTACAATACTTTAGCTTGTAAACAGAAGATTCATCATTCTGATTCTTCACAGCCCTAAGGATATCATAATATCAATTTGCAACATTCATCCCTTGTTAAGACAAAATAATGAGACTTATTCATAATCCTAAAACATCAATATTTAGGAAGGTCTCACAAATTATTGTATATAGCACAAAGCTAAATTTCATCATTCATTTAAGGAACATAACTTGTTTACCTTTGATCTCCAACGATCTACCATTGACTCATAAGTACTTAAACATAAGCCTTAATCCAAGTCACTTTGTGAACACATTCATCACCAACAAGATGAATGTTTCACATCTACAATCACTATTATGTGTGAGATAGAGTCAACTAGATTGACACTCAACAACATGGCATTCATAATTTTTCCATAAGTGATTTGCACACATCTATTGTTATTCATTAGGAGACATGTATATTTAGGATGCTCTCCCAAATGAAGGTAAAATCTCCATATAGATCTAACAATAATCAAGTGGTAGACGCATCTACTTATAAATCTCGCAAGATTTATTAAAGGTAAACAATAACATATAGTACTTTTACTTTCATATGTTAGAATTCACACTTGTGAATTTTTCAATGACTTCTAATGAAGTATGTGACATGAATGTCGTTAGTGTATTTCATCTCAATACACTCACTACGTTCTTTCATTACTCATTCATGATGTGGTTATACATTTGATATTTCGTCTTTGACTTTTAGTCAATGTAACAACTCTCAAGTTGTTTATGTCCAAGTATTTTCATGTACTATCCGTTTAAAACCATATTCTTTTAAACAATGTATAACCGACGTTATAATTATTTTCCACAAAAATAATTTATACGTCACAACCATTAGTGATTTATTTCTTTGTAAAAAATTGCATGTGTTATCCGAAGATATTGAACACAAAACAATAAAATACATTGGAAACTAAATCATAAGTGTCAATCACTTTTGAAATTTAAACGGAAGCATAGACAATATGTAGACATCAAATAGCAAAGTGCTTTTATCTTCAACACTTTATAATCTGACCGAAATCTTCTCAACAATATTGTCCCATGGCGTGTCTTGAGGTACTCCCTCAATAAGACTCCATGCACTTGTAAGTACAAGTTTCCCATTTCATCTTGAAACTTTAAACTTGGACAATTATGCTCAAAACAACACCAAGTTGTTACAAATACTACATTTAAGTAGTAAACTTGAACAATTAAATTTGTTCAAAACAACACCAAGTTGTTACAAATACTACATTTAAGTAGTAAACTTGAACAATTAAACTTGTTCAAATCAACACCAAGTTGTTTTCACCAAATAACTTTTTTTTAACACACATGTTGGAAAAAAAAGTTATAACAAGCACATTATAGAATCGAACGTTTACATAAAACGTTTTCCAAAGATATAGTTTATAAAATAAACTGTTTCTCATCAGTTTTAATGCACACATAGGCAATTAAATGTTTACATAAAACATTTATGTCCATTATGAACAATCTCTAACCTCGTATTCGTGATACACATTTTCTAACACACATGTTAGAAAACTTTAAGTCATTTTATCTATATATAACATGACCAAATTAAAGCATCAAATGTCATCACTAAAACTCTACTCAAGAGTTTCACCATATGAAGAGTTAAGAGTCTCAATAATTATAGACTTAAACTCTAATAAAACTCATCAAATGTTATCATTAAAACTCTACTCAAGAGTTTCACATATGAAGAGTTAAGAGTCTCAATAATTATATATTTAAACTCTAATAAAACTCATCAAATGTCACAATTAAAACTCTACTCAAGAGTTTCACATATGAAGAGTTAAGAGTCTCAATAATTATATATTTAAACTCCAATAAAACTCATCAAATGTCACCATTAAAACTCTACTCAAGAGTTTCACATATGAAGAGTTAAGAGTCTCAATAATTATATATTTAAACTCTAATAAAACTCATCAAATGTCACAATTAAAACTCTACTCAAGAGTTTCACATATGAAGAGTTAAGAGTCTCAATAATTATATATTTAAACTCCAATAAAACTCATCAAATGTCACCATTAAAACTCTACTCAAGAGTTTCACATATGAAGAGTTAAGAGTCTCAATAATTATATATTTAAACTCTAATAAAACTCATCAAATGTCACCATTAAAACTCTACTCAAGAGTTTCACATATGAAGAGTTAAGAGTCTCAATAATTATATATTTAAACTCTAATAAAACTCATCAAATGTCACCATTAAAACTCTACTCAAGAGTTTTACATATGAAGAGTTTAATTAGTAATTAAAATTTCACTCAAATTGATTTAGAAATCACAAATTAAAGTTGGTGATGAATCCCACACAACTACACTATCACTTTATTGTGATTTAATTTTTGAAGCCAATCAAACATCAACTTCAATGTATGACCTTTTATTTCTAAATCATACAAAGCATTAAAATCAATGCTACAACAAATTACTTATATAAAATGTTTACATAAAACATTTCAAAGTATTTGTATTTTAACCATTTTTAACAATCATGTTAAAATGAAAGAAATTCTAACGCGCACGTTAGAAATATTAACATTTTCACAAAATGTTAATTTGACTTGCTAAAAGCACATGTATGGTTCAAATAAATAAGTCATTTCTAATACACACGTTAGAAACTAAACAATTAAAAATTGCTTCCAAACTAACACGTTTCATGAACGTTTCTAACACACATGTTAGAAGACAAATGATTACAAAAATCATTATAAGACTTATTTGTTCATATCAATCCATGGGTGGATGAAAAGTCTATTTTAAATAGAGACTTAATTAGATGCATAAAACTCTAATCAAGTAACATAAAACTCTTATTTAAAGACATAAAAAACTCTACTTAAGAGAGTTTAACGTTTACAAAAAACGTATGGTTTACACCAATAATTCCGGTCTAACACACATGTTAGAGAATTTAACGTTTACAAAAAACGTATGGTTTACACTAATAAACCCGATCTAACACAAAAGTTAGAAAAATTAACGATTCCCAAAATCGTTTTAAAAATAAATGTTGGAACCAAAACTATTCGTTTTGTACCACGGTATAGGATTTAAGATTGTATCTCAATCTCAAAAAATCCAAACACAACAAGTTGTACTACATACATATTTCAAAAAAAAATATTTATAAGATCATAACCTCTAACAATATTATTTTTTTAATTCTATTATAAATCCTTTCGTAAACCCAAAATCCTTATAAATAAGGTTTTTAAGATTGTACCAACAATCTCATGAAATCTGTTTTAAGTTTGTAGGAATTAAGTTCACCTTTTGTAAAATATAATTACAAAATATATCATAACGAGACTCTCGTTATTCGTAGGAAATATCATAGTACAATACCGGTTGCAATAACTAAATAAAAAGAATATAAATATAATTATATATACCAATCTTGATTCAAGCCGCATCTCTGATGGGTCCTTCACGCGCACTTGATAGCATCCTAGACTCGAGTATTCATCATCTTGAGTCTTGAAAAATACTCCTTGACTGCAACAAAGAGCACACTAAAACGTTGACGATTTTGGTTGAGGCACGTGTTCAACACGCTTCCCTTAAAACAGATTTCGCGCCTCTACTAAAGACGACGCGTCTGTCTCCCAGGGTACAACAGCCGAAGCAGTCTGTACTGCCGGAGATGGCTCACCGGCCCAAGGTTACATCCGGTAATTGTAGTGTTTGAACTCATGTGGTGGAAAACAAGTAGAGAATACTCATCTCTCTAGTTGGTCTTCAAGTGTTTTTCCTACTTCTAGTATTCTTCATGTATAAAACAATACCTTATTATCTTTTCACAAAAGAAAGCACATAGCCTACTATATGTACAAGACTAGTGAAAAGTTTCACTTAATTATTCACTTAATTAGTCACTTAATTAGAGACTTAAAAACTCTAATAAAACTAATTAAATACTCAAGAGTTAATCTTTAACTTACCACATGAATATTCTAATTAATATTTATAATTTCATTAAATTATAAATATATTTAATATCCATTCACCAAAATTCCAACATATTCTTTATTATATGATAGAAATTGCATAAAATGGTATGAAATAAAACAATATCGCAAAATGGTTAGTAGAGTCATTTGGTATATAGTCAGGTTGCCTGGGTTGACCCACCAATACTTTTTCATCCATTTTTTCTTTTCTCAGTAAATAAACTCAATGTACAAAAACCACATTATTACACTAATAAATGAGGTCTATGCATTAAAAATAGTTAAAATAGACTCTGAATAACTTTTGACAGCTCATCTCAGTTACCTTTTAACCTAATTTTTCTTTTATTTACCTATCTGACCCATTCATTTTCATTTAGCTAAGATCTGAAATGAAAAGAGTACCTGTTTGACCCATTCATTTTCATTTTAGCTACAGCTAACACTTTGCCCAAACTGAACCATAAACATAAACGGGCGGCGGTGCCAGGGCCGACCCTAAGCATGGCCGAGTGGGCGACGGCTCAGGGCCAACACTTCAGGGGCTCGCAAAAGATTTAAATTTTTGTTTTGTTGAAAGTGATTAAAACGTTTCCTTATTTCTGATTGCAACATACATCAAAGGAAAAAAAGAGTTCTTATGAAAAAGTTTGCATCCATCCATCTGAAGAAATTCCATATTTGACTTTGAACTTCCAATCAGAATTATCATGAACTTCCAAATCAACATGGATTTGAACACAGTTTAAAGAAAAATTGAAACTAATCGAATCACCTCCTATCACTTTTGGCTTGAAATTTATGTTTTGACTTTCAAAGGTCAAACAAGTAGTTTTACTAAACAAGAATTCCAAAAGATATAAGAAATCAAGTCCCATTAATTTGGACATCAAAAGTCAAAACGATTGTTTTTCATATTCCCAACTCTACTCAGTGATTCATCATCCAAACTTCACATGTTTTATTCAGAAAACAAAAATGACAGACTCTTCTTCAGAAGCATAAGGCTTCTACTCAATGTTAGATCAAAGAAAGTTCTATTTCCTGAAACCAGCAAAGAATTTGTGGGTTTCCTGTTTCATATCCTTTCACTACCAGTTGGTACTGTAGTCAAGCTTCTTAGAAAGAAGTCAATGGTGGGCTCACTTGGTAACGTCTATGACCGCATGAAAAACTTAAGCAATACATATATGCAGCCTAATCAAAGCAAAGAAGTTGTTTTGAACCCCAAGGTAATAAACTATGAGGCCGATGTCCCACTTTTCTTAACTAATGATGATGGTTCAGTGGATAGGAAGTTCTACTGGAACCGTAATTATGATGGTGGTCATGTCAATGTAACTGATCCTACCGCACTGTATCCTCAATGCAGTCAACACATGAACACTGAAATGACTTTTTTTGCTGGTAATGATGCCTCTAAAGTGGTGGGAGAGGGTGGAGGTATTGTAAAGAGGGTTACGTAAACACATTAGGACCTACTATGGTTTTTATGGTTTTCCGCAATTTCGAAAACCGCCAAAGACAGATTTTTTTTTTTTAAAGGAGAATTAGTAACTTTTATATATAAGGCCAAACAAATTACACCAAGATAGCCGGTAAGCGGGCAACAAGCTGCGCCGCTACCCCCTTTTGAATAGCGAAACCTAACCTAGTAAAATCGAAACCCCGATCTCTAGGAGACGAAATGTTGCTGTGAACAACCCGTTGGACCCGTTCAAGAAATCTGATGGCTTCTGGGGCTAGCGAGCCAAAGGTATCAAAGGCAAAAGGGATAAAGGAATGTTGATTATCCTCGCAGGCTTTTGCATGTTTGTCCATTTTCTTCGCTGCCGCCCTTGCAATCGCCTGACTAGCGACAAAACCTGTATCCCGAAAGCCTACAAGGGGGAAACCCCGGTAAGATCAACACAAGCGTGTTTACCTGCATCCCACCCGAAAACTAAAACGTCCGCGGGGCGCATTGTGGATCTTCCTTCCCTCGGATCTGTCAAAAAGTTTACGGGGGCTTCTTTCTTCACCGAGATCCCCGCCCGTTTGAGGATGTCCCCCAAGACATCCCGCACCCAGTCGTGCCTATACTTAAAACCTGGCAGTTCTTTACAGTGCAGAGCATGCTCCCTAAATTGGTCTAAGCAAGCTTTCCGGCAAATCGGGCATTGCTCATCATCAGGGAACATAGGAATCATGAGCCGATATTTTAAGATAGCACGGTATTCAACGGCTGACATCTTTTGGCCTAAGCCCTCGATGGGGATGACCGATAGAAAATCTTGGGCGTGGGGGCCCCGCAAGCATTCTAGGACGGCGTTCTGACGAGGGGTCATACAGAAATCTGATCCAATATTCTGAGCGATTCGACAAAACAGAGCACTCGCCAAAGTCTTCTGGGTCTTCGGTGGGGCGGTGTCCCTGTTAGCGAAACCGCCAATATCCAAATCCGGGAGGTGTCTATGCAACTCCCCCAGAGCCATGTCATAATCCCCATCCATTCCAACAACCCCACTCTCGCGCAAGATGTGATCTTGCAGCCCCCACGATTGAGCTCGCGAGGCAACAAAACCGTAAATGGAGACATCCATGGCCGATAGAAGTCCCAGCCCCCCATCTTACAGGGCAAAGAAGCAACCCGCCACTGAAAATCCCCAAAAAAACAGACCCCCACACACCACAATGTCCTCTATAGCCCCCCCGTAGCCCTTTATCGAATAAGGATACCGCCTCCTTTACAAACACAGGTTGACAAGTTCGCAGACCAAAAAGGAGCTTGGTGACACCCATGCAAAAGCGCAGCAGGAGAAGCTCACTTTGCGGGTCTCGGAGTTGCGAAAGGCTACTCATAAGGTCCACTGCCCGGGAAGCTCGCCGCGCAGCCAAAGCACTAATGAAAATGGGGTCCCGGCTCACAGCTCCCCCAAGGAGTCTCACGCCCCCCGTTGGTCTTCCAATCTCCTTCGGGAATAAACTAGCCTCCAGTTTTTCTCCATTGCAAGACGGCCAATATACCTCTGTTTTTTTTATATTAAGCCGAAGCCCCAAAGGTGGCCCCTCAGATTGAATGATAGCCAGAGCCTTTGCTACCTCAGATGTTTTTCCCATAATAGTACCATCATCCAAATACCACGCGTGGAAGGGGAGGGTGCAACTGTCTCGTATACGTTGTGTGAGGGGGTGCAAGACAAGGGCGAACAATAGAGGCCCCAAAGGATCCCCCTGCTGGACCCCCGTGGACGACCCAATACAGTCATTACCCACACAAAGCCTAGCGGTTTGCCCATAAAGAAAATGTACCCACGGAAATATAGATGGGCATCGAATCCCAACCTCCCGCAGAAGAGCTGTGCGATCCACTAGGTTGAAAGCATTGGAGAAGTCAACGGTAAGCATGGCGAAGGCCCCATCATCGTGAAAGGCGTTAAGGAACCTGTTTGCGCTATGGAGGATAGCTTCAGCCCCATCTGGTGTCCCAACCCCGAATTGATGATCCCCCAGGTACCTAACCATCTCTTTCCCTACCTTTTTCATCGCTATCTTGGAGACCAGCCTACGCCAAATGGCCCCGACTGCAATAGGACGGATCCCCCCATCAGGTTTCAGCAAGGGGGTCAGAGGAGCGGAGGCAACGAACTCAGCAAGAGACCTGGGGCATAACCCCCCCCCCCCCAAGAAGACATTGACTACCCCAGTGATGGCTAAAACTAAACCCGAGGAAGTTGAGGACCCCTCTCCACAAAAGCTATCCAGTAAGTGTTGCGCCCTGAGCCCATCTCTCCCGCACGAAGTTCCTTTGGGGAATGACTTAATGCACCCCAAAACGCACTCCGCATCAACAGTTAAGGGTGCCTGAGGGATTGTGTCTGCCAGCACAACCGGAGGGGGCGTAACCGGGTGTTTCTCCGCGAGGGCCTCCAAAGTGGAGGGCCCAAAGGGGGCAACGCCAGAAGAGGACAACACCTTGACCGCAGCTGTGAAATGACCATCTGCCACTTTACGAAGGCACTGCTTAACATTGGTTCGGCCCTCCCGATGGTCGGACCCATTTACCGCCTCTTTCTCCTTTACATCCTGAAAGAGGGAAGCAACTAGCTCGCTAATCCCTTCCCCGTCTTTCCAGACAGAAAGAGCCCGTTGGATGCTAAAGCACTGTAACGTTTTCCTGTTCCCGGACCGACGTTCCTGCCTATTGGCAGGGCGCACAACTTTTAAAGTACAGCGAGGCAACAAGAGTAGCTTAACCCAATATTCAACCGACCCAGGGGTAGCAATCACCTTCCGCATAGCCGGTGTTAAAGCTTGCGCGAACGCCATTCGACAACTAGGAGGAATGCTCTTGAGTGTCGTGATGGGAAGAGAAAAAACCCGCTCCAGAAGAGAGCCATCCACACCGACAGAGGCAATGCCTTCCCCTGAAGTCCCCCCTCCCGAAACTTGTGGTTTGGGAATCCCCACAATAAAGTCCTCGGTCCCCCTCGAGCTAGGGACGAATTTAACAAGGTCATCAACATGATGACACCCCCGGCTAAGAGCATGCACAACCATGCACTCCCCGCACAGCCAGTTGTTAAGCGTTTTCAAAGTTTCTCCTACGTCCTCATATAAGTCGGGATCCTTAGCAATCGCATCCCGTAAAGTATCTTTCATGTTATCTGACTTGAGGTGGTCCCGTTGGAAGTGAGAGAGCAGTCTCGCGTTGTCACACCCCAACCGATGGCGGAATCATCGGGGCGCGGCACTGAGCGAAACAGATTGTCCAGAAGTTTCCATAACAACTATTATTACCATTTAAGTAAACATTACGTCCCATACCGTAACATAAATAGTCAAACAAGTTATTACAGACAACATCAAAACAAATACTCTGTTCCGACAACTCAGATTTAAGTAAGTAGCAATTGTTTATCTGCTTCTAGAGACCCCTAATAAGTTATCTACAGACAACTATTTGTTGGGCTCTAAAGCTTTATTCTAGCTTCCAATTCCTACCACATACGCGTCCTAAGCACCTGTCACATACGTTAAAATAATGTCAATACATAAAATGTAAAGGTGAGCATACAAGTTTGATAATAGCATATAGAGTTCGAATTCATTTACGCATAACCAGCACGTACACATAGAGAAATGAAGCACGTTAGTTATCGACATAGATCCATCGATACCAATGACTGCGGGTTGACTGCCCGAGGCAGTTCGCAATACACGATTACCACTGTAATCCATGCAAGTAAAAGATCCTTAACAACCCCCGTGTGAACGGGTGCTGAGTCCAAACTATAGTACTATCGTTGCTAAGGTAGGTAGACAACATTCCATGTGTAAACATAACAAACAAGCATTCATTAGCCACGTATAACATGCATTAGCGGTTTAGCGTTAAAATAGCTTGAGTAGTGTGATAGTTGTAGTTTGAATAGTTGTAACGTATGTAACACCCAAAAGTGCTAAAGCAAAAAGGGTTCGAGTATACTCACAGCGATATGGATTGAAGGGAGCGCTTTTCAGCGAGTACGGTTAGCCTGAATAGATTCGATAACGTAACGATAAGTGACGCGCAAAACAGTACAAGTGAGAGTGGGTAGGATGACTGACCGTGCGGATCAGTTATCCGTGAGTAGAAGTCATCCGTGCGCATGGCCCATCCGTGCGGATAGTGATGCGTGCGGATGGTGATGCATGCGGATGGTGATCCGTCCGGGTAAGCCATCCGTACGTGTGACTGTCCGTGCGGGTGGTAACCCGTGCGGACTAGTTGTACGTGCGGGCGACTTATCCGTACGGTTAGACGACTTGCGTGAATAAATGTTTAAGTGGATTGTTTCTTCCTAAGGTGTGTTTGTGTATGATGGCTTGTGCTTTGGAGTTTTCGTTGTAGCATTTAGAAAGCACCAAAGTGTTTCTACCTTTCAAGCCGGCCGCGCGGACGGCGGTCAGAGCGCACAGCCTGTGCGCGCGGGCAGAGACAATCCGTCCGGATAGCCTGTCCATGCGTACGGCTTGGCCGTGCGGATGGAGATTTCATTTTAAGGCCTTAGTATCTCATGATCCGAAGAGTAATCCATTCAGAGGTCGTCCGTCCGGATTGCTCGTTCGTCGATACTCAAACCTTGTTTGGAAAGTGGGTCCCAAGGGTAGTCCGTGCGGGTGACAACCCGTGCGTATGACCTGTACGCGCGTATGACCTCTACGTGCGTGTGGCCTGTGCGTGCGTATGGCCTGTACGTGCGTATGGCTCGTCCGTGCGGACAGCTAGTCCGTGCGGACAGCTAGTCCGTGCGGACAACTGGTCTGGTTGTTCCGTTCGTCTACACTTGGTTTCTGTTGTCGTTTATCGAGACGTTCTGATTACGTGGCAACCACTTGGAGTTGTGTTCTCACCCGCGTGACTAGACCGGTCAGGAATCACCCTAACTCGGCCTGTCGGCGACTTGGAACGGTCATCCCGGTTAACCCCGAAATCAGTTGTCTATGGGTAGGACTCCGGATCTAGAACTAGGGCATTACTATTGACGAGTAGAACACTAGATCTGATCGGATTCGTACCGGTTTTAAGGGTAAAAGAAGGAGGGAACTTAGGTTTATTTCTTTCAACTCTTTTATCCTTAGAAATGTTTAGATCTAGGTGAAGTTATTGTAAAAACTTATAGAAATCGTTTAGATCTGAGATAGTCTCGGTGGAATGAAGACAAGCATGAAGTTCTTATGAACTTCATGATGACGTCACCCGTGAATACCTCGAATCCGGGTGATTTCTTGGTTAAAATGGAAGATTCGAAAGATAGAAGCGTGTAGAATTTTGTAGTGATCAAAGATGTACAAGGATTAGTGCAAGATCTTACCTGGATTGCGAGAAATCTGAGAAAAGGTGAAGAATGCGTGTGGTTTGGACGTCACTTGCCAAAAGTGGAAAAAGTGGAGAGTGATTCAATTGATGTGATTGCGTACCGATCGTTATCGAACACACAATAACATACAAATGATGTGATTCAATTGAACAATCTGACGAGTATAATAGCCGAGAATCACACGGAGAGACTTTCTCTCTCTAGACTTTCTTTCTCTAAGATTATCTCTCTAAACCACCTAATGAGCCAAAAGTCTTAACTCTAACACTCTATTTATAGGCAAAGGATTATAAGGGATTTCTCCTTATTTACATATATGCCACCTTGCCTTTCTTAACTGGACGTTACTCCTTCGTTAAATAGCTGTGGATACTTTGCCTTCATGTCGCTTTCGAGTTCCCACGTGAACTCCGCGCCTTGTTTGCCTTCCCATTGGACTTTCACAATAGGAATGCGTGAGCGCCTGAGTTCTTTGGTTTGGCGATCCATGATTTCGACAGGCTTTTCCACGAAGTGTAATGTTTCGTTCACTCGTAAATCGTCTAGAGGAACATGTAAGTCGGGTTCGTAGATGCTCTTTCGGAGGTTTGACACGTGGAAGATCGGATGGACATTGCTAAGTTCTTCCGGTAATTCGAGTCTGTAGGCGACTTTTCCGATCCTTTCCAGAATCTTAAAAGGTCCCACATATCGAGGCGCAAGTTTCCCCTTTTTGCCGAATCGGACTACACCCTTCCAAGGTGATACCTTTAGGAGTACGTAGTCACCAACGCCATACTCATGGTGCTTGCGCTTTTTGTCGGTGAGAAGCTTCTGTCTATCTCGAGCCTTCGCTAGATTGTCCCGAATTTGGAAAATTTTGTCTGTCGTTTCTTGTAGCAGCTCCGGACCGGTTAGTTGCGAGTGACCGATCTCGTGCCATACAATAGGCGATCGACATCTTCTTCCGTATAAGGCCTCGAAAGGTGCCATCTGGATGCTAGCCTGGTAACTGTTGTTGTACGAGAATTCGACTAGCGGAAGGTGTCTATCCCAATTACCACCGAAGTCTAGAACACACGAACGGAGCATGTCTTCAAGCGTACGAATCGTTCTTTTAGTCTGACCGTCGGTTTGTGGGTGGAACGCAATACTTAGATTAAGCGTTGTACCGAGTGCCGTTTGAAACGTTCCCCACAATCGTGAAGTGAACCGAGCATCACGATCAGAGATGATGTCATGAGGCGTCCCATGTCGACAAATGATCTCGTCGGTGTAGATTCGGGCTAATCATTCCACCTTGTAGTCTTCCCGTATTGGCAGAAAGTGAGCCGATTTTGTCAAACGGTCAATAACAACCCAAATGCTGTCGTGACCTGACGACGTGGTTGGAAGCTTGGTTACGAAATCCATAGCTATGCTCTCCCACTTCCACATGGGGATTGGAGGTTGTTCGAGCAAGCCAGAGGGTCGTTGATGTTCAGCCTTGACTCTAGCACAGGTTAGGCATTTTCCGACGTAGAGAGCGATATCTCGTTTCATGCCCGGCCACCAGTACCTATATCGAAGGTCATGGTACATTTTGTCAGCACCAGGATGAATAGAGTATCGGGATTTGTTGGCTTCATCCATGATAATCTGCCGCAGGTTGGTTCGTTTGGGAATCCAGATTTTGTCTAAGAAGTGGAATATCCCGTTTGATTTACTCACAAGCTGGGCTCCATCGTGGTAGATTCTTTCTTTCTTCAAGGTGCGTTCATTGAAACACGCATGCTGGGCGTCGCGAATAAGAGCTTTGAGATTGTGCTGGGCTTGAACATTTCGAGTGCTAAGCAGATAACTCCGTCTGCTAAGTGCGTCGGCAACAGCATTTGCTTTGCCTGGGTGATAACGAATCTCACAGTCGTAATCGTTGAGAAGTTCTACCCATCGGCGTTGACGCATATTCAGTTCCCTCTGATTAAAGATGTGCTGTAGGCTCTTATGATCGGTGAAGATCGTACACTTAGTACCATACAGGTAGTGTCGCCAAATCTTTAATGCAAAAACAACTGCGCCTAGCTCGAGATCGTGGGTTGTATAGTTCTTCTCGTGGATTTTGAGCTGACGAGATGCGTAAGCTATAACCTTGTCTCGTTGCATTAAGACACAACCGAGACCAAGGTTAAAAGCATCACAGTAGACAATGAAATTATTGTTTCCGTCGGGTAGTGTGAGAACAGGAGCATTGCAGAGCATGTACTTGAGGGTTCGAAAGGCAGACTCTTGTTTGGTTCCCCAGACAAAAGGCTGGTCCTTATGAGTGAGAGAAGTGAGTGGTACAGCAATCTTAGAGAATCCTTCAATGAATCGTCGATAGTAGCCCGCTAGTCCGAGAAAGGAGCGGACTTCGGTCGGGTTCCTAGGCGTAACCCAGCTCTTAACAGCTTCAATCTTCGCGGGATCGACATGAATACCCTGACTATTTACGATATGACCCAGAAACTGGACCTCCCCCAGCCAAAACTCACACTTGGAGAATTTGGCGTAGAGTTGGTTCCCCTGGAGCAACTCGAGAACCAAACGTAGATGTTGCGCGTGTTCGGCTCTCGTTTTGGAATAGATCAAGACATCGTCGATGAACACGATGACGAAACGGTCAAGATACGGTTTACACACTCGATTCATCAGATCCATGAAAACTGCTGGTGCATTGGTTAGGCCAAAAGGCATGACAACGAATTCGTAATGGCCGTAACGAGTGCGAAACGCGGTTTTGGGTATATCTTCTTCTTGTATACGCAGCTGATGGTATCCGGAACGTAGATCAATCTTTGAGAAACACGTAGCGCCTTGTAGCTGGTCAAACAAATCGTCGATTCGAGGCAGAGGATAGCGGTTCTTGATAGTCAACTTATTCAATTCCCGGTAGTCGATGCACATCCGGAACGTCCCGTCCTTCTTTTTAACGAAAAGGACTGGTGCGCCCCAAGGAGAGGTGCTCGGGCGAATAAAGCCTTTTTCAAGTAACTCCTGGAGTTGGGTTGAGAGTTCGCGCATTTCGGACGGTGCGAGTCGGTAAGGAGCTCTGGCGATGGGATTTGCTCCAGGAATGAGATCAATGCGAAAATCAATATCACGCTTCGGAGGTAGTCCGGGAAGATCCTCTGGAAAAACTTGAGGAAATTCTCGAACCACTGGAACGTCTTTTACTTTCTTCTTCTCTTTCTTTTCCTTCTCCGCTGCTACGACATGAGCCAAGAAAGCCCTGTATTCCTTACGGAGGTACTTGCTAGCTTGTAGGCATGACATAAGCTTGAGACCCTTCGAAGTAGTATCACCATAAACACACAACGAATCACCGTTGGCGAGCGAAAAACGAATCATCTTATCAAAGCATACAACTTCGGCATGGTTTTCGCGAAGAAAGTCCATGCCTACTATGACATCAAAGCTTCCTAGTTGCATTGGAATGAGATCAATCGAGAAGATGTGATTATTGAGCTCGAGAGTGCAATCACGAATAACAGAGTTTACAGCGATGGTTCTTCCGGTAGCGACTTCAACATCAAATGCAGAGGAGAGTCGAGAACGTTTACGACTAAGGAGTTTCTCAAATTCGAGTGACACAAAGCAATTATCGGCTCCAGTATCAAACAAACATGAAGCATAAATACCATTCACAAGGAACGTACCATTCACCACGTTGTTGTCGGCCTGGGCTTGACGCACGTTGAGATTGAAAGTTCTTGCATGCGTGGCCTGTTGCTGTTGCTGTGGTTGCTGCTGTTGCTGCTGGGGTTCTTGTTTCACCACCCTGTTCGGGCACATGTTGGTGAAATGGTTCGGGTCGCCACATGTGAAGCATGCTCTGGCTTTGACTGCGGGTGCCGGAGGAGCTTGTTGACCCTGTGGGGCAGCGAGTAGAGCTTGATTGGCAGGAGCTTGACGAATACGGCAATTCGCAGTAAAGTGGCCGTAGACGTTGCAATGAGCACAGAAGCGGCATTGAATAGCAGTCGGGTGATGATAGGTGCAAGTAGGGCAGAGTGGGTGTGGCCCAGTATATGCACGCTTTGCAGGCGGTGCATTGGCCACAGGCGCCACCACCTGACGCTGTTGAGAAGGTACAGCTTGGATCGGTGCAGCAGAAATCGCACAGTTCTTGTTGGTGGAGTTGTTCTTTCTCTTGTTCTTTCTCTTGGAGCTTGACGACGTGGGTTCAGCAGTTGGTGCAGTAGCGGTAGCTTGATGCAAATGCTTGGAGGTCTTATCCCACACCCCAGCCTTGACCCTTTTGTCATTGATCTCAGCGGCCAGCAGATAGGTTTCTTCAATCGTGCTAGTCTTAGCCGCTTGCACGAAATCAGCGACGCAGTCGGGTAAAGCTCGGATGTACTTCTTGATGGTAATCTCAGGGGTCTTGACTTGGTCAGGACAGATAATGCTGAGTTGTTTGAAGCGAGCAGTGAGACCAGCATTGTCTCCATCCTTCTGATGTATGTGCCAGAATTCATCTTCAAGCTTTTGGCGCTCGTGAGGAGGGCAGAATTCCTCCAGCATGACCTCCTTGAGTTCATCCCACGACAACCCGTAAGCTGCATCATTCCCTCTCTTGTTCCTCTCGGCCGTCCACCAGTCCAAGGCACGGGACTGAAAGACGTCGGTAGCGTTCAGAGTTCGAAGGTCATCAGGGCAACCACTTTGTCGCAGAGTAACCTCGATAGAGTCAAACCAGTGGAATAGAGCAGTAGGACCTCCTTCGCCTGTGAATTCTTTCGGCCCACATGACTTGAATTGTTTGAAACTGAAAGGTCTCGCAGCAGCTTTAGGACCCTCAGTTCGCGATTCCTCGGATGATTTGCTGGCGTTCTCGCAGACACCACTCACAGCCTTTGCTACAGCTTTCGCGACGATGGAAGCAAGACGTCTGTCCCTCTTTTCCTGACGAGAGAGTTGGTGACGGGATCCAGACGACATTGTCTGCAATAGACATCGCCATGGAACTCAACACATGTATTCAAATCTCACCTCACACGTCTACTACTACTAAAGCTCAGTAACACGTATCATGTAAACGCATATAATCACAGAACCACAGAGTTGCATAGAATCACAAAATCATGTAGAGCACATAATCACGACATTCCTAACCACATAAGCACAATAGCTAGAAACACATATACTTAGTCACTGAAAGTACTTACGAGTGTACAAGTATTCTAACTGCTCCTATTGTCGATTCGCTAGTGATGAGTTGTATGGGTTTTGCGTTTTAGCAGGAGCAATAGTGTTGAGTTGAAACCAATAGTACCTCAAAACGTTAACAATAACAGAAAATGCGTAAAATTTTTCATAGAGATCGATAAACCGGAGGTAGATTGTCTGCGGCTAATAGACTTCGACTAACCAAAGTAGCTCGACTATTCGCAAGGATCCTGCACAACGACCTTCAGGACTATGCCCTTGCCTCGATTCTTGGGTACTGGCGCAATTCCCGTTGGTTAGGTTGTGTCTTTAGACCGTTGGAGTCCATCGATCTTTGGTGGAGTTTGGTATAAAAACGGGACGAGTCGTCTAGGTTAGGGTTTCACCCCTATCTTGCAACTTCCGTCCTTGTTTCTAATAAAAGTTGAGGAGATTATTCATCAAAATATGGATTTCACTCCTGATTTGGTATAATTCTCCTCGTTTGTAGCTAAAAACGCAAGCTGATTAGGCAACTTTAGTCGAGAGTTGCGGTTTTCACACCTATTCTCGGCCTCATTACCAGTTCACAACTTGAAAATTTGAGTGCAATGGTAGAAAAGAGTGAGTGATAGTAACGAGTTTACGCATACGCGTGAGTTGGTCTGTTGGTTCTTAACTATAGTCTAGGTCTCTAAGACTTCGACCCGGACTAGGTCGAGTCTTGCCTAATTCCCTATAGTTATGGCTCTGATACCAATCTGTCACACCCCAACCGATGGCGGAATCATCGGGGCGCGGCACTGAGCGAAACAGATTGTCCAGAAGTTTCCATAACAACTATTATTACCATTTAAGTAAACATTACGTCCCATACCGTAACATAAATAGTCAAACAAGTTATTACAGACAACATCAAAACAAATACTCTGTTCCGACAACTCAGATTTAAGTAAGTAGCAATTGTTTATCTGCTTCTAGAGACCCCTAATAAGTTATCTACAGACAACTATTTGTTGGGCTCTAAAGCTTTATTCTAGCTTCCAATTCCTACCACATACGCGTCCTAAGCACCTGTCACATACGTTAAAATAATGTCAATACATAAAATGTAAAGGCGAGCATACAAGTTTGATAATAGCATATAGAGTTCGAATTCATTTACGCATAACCAGCACGTACACATAGAGAAATGAAGCACGTTAGTTATCGACATAGATCCATCGATACCAATGACTGCGGGTTGACTGCCCGAGGCAGTTCGCAATACACGATTACCACTGTAATCCATGCAAGTAAAAGATCCTTAACAACCCCCGTGTGAACGGGTGCTGAGTCCAAACTATAGTACTATCTTTGCTAAGGCAGGTAGACAGCATTCCATGTGTAAACATAACAAACAAGCATTCATAAGCCACGTATAACATGCATTAGCGGTTTAGCGTTAAAATAGCTTGAGTAGTGTGATAGTTGTAGTTTGAATAGTTGTAACGTATGTAACACCCAAAAGTGCTAAAGCAAAAAGGGTTCGAGTATACTCACAGCGATATGGATTGAAGGGAGCGCTTTTCAGCGAGTACGGTTAGCCTGAATAGATTCGATAACGTAACGATAAGTGACGCGCAAAACAGTACAAGTGAGAGTGGGTAGGATGACTGACCGTGCGGATCAGTTATCCGTGAGTAGAAGTCATCCGTGCGCATGACCCATCCGTGCGGATAGTGATACGTGCGGATGGTGATGCATGCGGATGGTGATCCGTCCGGGTAAGCCATCCGTACGTGTGACTGTCCGTGCGGGTGGTAACCCGTGCGGACTAGTTGTACGTGCGGGCGACTTATCTGTACGGTTAGATGACTTGCGTGAATAAATGTTCAAGTGGATTGTTTCTTCCTAAGGTGTGTTTGTGTATGATGGCTTGTGCTTTGGAGTTTTCGTTGTAGCATTTAGAAAGCACCAAAGTGTTTCTACCTTTTAAGCCGGCCGCGCGGACGGCGGTCCGTGCGCACAGCCTGTGCGCGCGGGCAGAGACAATCCGTCCGGATAGCCTGTCCGTGCGTACGGCTTGGTCGTGCGGATGGAGATTTCATTTTAAGGCCTTAGTATCTCATGATCCGAAGAGTAATCCATTCAGAGGTCGTCCGTCCGGATTGCTCGTTCGTCGATACTCAAACCTTGTTTGGAAAGTGGGTCCCAAGGGTAGTCCGTGCGGGTGACAACCCGTGCGTATGACCTGTACGCGCGTACGACCTGTACGTGCGTGTGGCCTGTGCGTGCGTATGGCCTGTACGTGCGTATGGCTCGTCCGTGCGGACAACTGGTCTGGTTGTTCCGTTCGTCTACACTTGGTTTCTGTTGTCGTTTATCGAGACGTTCTGATTACGTGGCAACCACTTGGAATTGTGTTCTCACCCGCGTGACTAGACCGGTCAGGAATCACCCTAACTCGGCCTGTCGGCGACTTGGAACGGTCATCCCGGTTAACCCCGAAATCAGTTGTCTATGGGTAGGACTCCGAATCTAGAACTAGGGCATTACTATTGACGAGTAGAACACTAGATCTGATCGGATTCGTACCGGTTTTAAGGGTAAAAGAAGGAGGGAACTTAGGTTTATTTCTTTCAACTCTTTTATCCTTAGAAATGTTTAGATCTAGGTGAAGTTATTGTAAAAACTTATAGAAATCGTTTAGATCTGAGATAGTCTCGGTGGAATGAAGACAAGCATGAAGTTCTTATGAACTTCATGATGACGTCACCCGTGAATACCTCGAATCCGGGTGATTTCTTGGTTAAAATGGAAGATTCGAAAGATAGAAGCGTTTAGAATTTTGTAGTGATCAAAGATGTACAAGGATTAGTGCAAGATCTTACCTGGATTGCGAGAAATCTGAGAAAAGGTGAAGAATGCGTGTGGTTCGGACGTCACTTGACAAAAGTTGAAAAAGTGGAGAGTGACCCGTGTATTTATAGGATGCCAAAAAGGGAAAGGGTGAGCCGTGCGCATGGCACGCACCCGGGTAGGCTATCCGCGCGGATTGGTCATCCGTGCGGACTGGCAATCCGTGCGGATTGGCCATCCGTGCGGATTGGCCATCCGTGCGGATGCCACCTCCTTGGGTGAGCTCGGTGCGATGTTGATCTGGTTCTGATTTGCGAGCGATTCGATAGGGTTTCCTAATCAAATTACTTTCAGTCCCAACTACTTCTTACATGGTTCGACTCGGGATTCGGGTTCGGGTTCGTTCGTGTTCGAGTTAGACTTCGAGTTCGATTGAGTTCGCTTGATTATCACAACGTAAAATAACATAAAATAACATGCACAGGTAACACGTAAGGCACACACACACGTGTAACGGCAAGTAAAATACACAGCCCGAGTCACGATTTGAGGTCGATTTGGTTATCATAGCTTGATTAACTTTATCGCATTGTTACTTCCTATCGTTCACAGTCGTAGGTCGATTGAAATACGGTTAGCTTGGTTTGATTATTGCAATGTACGACATTTGCTCCACATAATCTAAATATCATACAAACAATTCTACTAGTCATGTCGCGCGAAATCGGTCGTTGACTTTGACCTTGACTTTGACTTTCACTCGTGAAAACACGGGGTGTTACACGCGTATCCTTTGGACCCTACAAAACCATCTTTGCAAGAGTGGAAATTCCTGAAGGGGCAAGGCCTAACACCCTCAGGGCCTCCCCCCTGCACAACATCTTTCATCATACACCTAAGAACAATAACCCAACTCGAGTGAAGTAGGGGGATGCGCCAAAAACTAAAACTCCCTGCCAGGGAGGAAGGAGGGGGAGCAACCACGAGTTGCCTGCCCCCCTTACGGGGTTAGGACCCCACGCTTTAAACCATGAAGAAACTGATGATTGGAGAAGAGTGATCAAATCTTTTTTTCCCCAAATCACCAAACCCTAAACCCTAACAATCTTGAACAATCAGAATTCTCGACTTTTGACCTAAAAATCAAATCTTTTTCCCCAAATTACCAAACCCTAAACCCTAACAATCTCAATCAAACCCCAAAACAGTTAGTAATCAAGAAACCGAACCCACCTTCTGTGTGGAAGGAACGAAATCAGCAGCAGCAAAAGAACGGAATCAGCGGCGTCGTCGGATCAGCAAAAGAAGAGTTTCGAAGAACATATAAGAGATATCGGAAGAGGGTGTTCGTGATGGAAGATTGAAGACTTACAAAAGACAAGACTGCGACACTATCGAAGTGGTAGTGTGTTAGTATAGTAATGCCTAATGCCTGCATCTTTTGTAATGGTCATTTTGTTTATAGGGCAGTACAGTCATTGAGTTAGTTACAGTTTGTTTTGTATTGTAATTAACTCATACGCACGCATGAGTCCTGCGTAGTGTATGAGTCAACCGTGCGTAGGAGTCCTACGCTAAGGTGTCATACGCCGATAAATAGGTAAGCTCATGCGCATAGAAAGTACTTGTCACATTTTGGGAGGTTTTGTAAGGAAGTGAACGTGTAACGAAATGCTACCCGATTTAATGTAAAACTTTATGTTTAGAAATATGAGCATAATACATCAACAATATATGGATTCTGCATGTGTATTATTGTCATAGATTGTTTGCATTGTATTCAACGTTTAACTAAGTCTAGTGCATCGATTCCTCCTGAACTTTCACATTTATGAAAAGATTAAGGACCAAAGTTGTTTTAAGTGGGGGATTAATTAAATTAACTAGCGGGGTGAGTCTAGAAGGGGGATACGTGTTCTTTCACCAGAATGTTTTGTGGGAGGTCGGTGAAAACACAAGGGAAAGAAAAAAAAAAACGCACTTGAATCTCACTAGTTGGATGAATTGCTCAGAAATTAAGGCTTTGAAAATCATTCAAGTGTTAATAGCATCCATTGGTAAGCATTATTTCATCTCTGAAACTCATAGATCCAAGAGTTTAGCTTGGGCTTGGATGAGTTGATGTTGTAACCCAAGAATGTGTGTTAAAATAGGTTAATGGTGCTTCATTCATGCTTAGGTCATGTGATAGATTTACAAAATTGTTGGATTTCGAAGATGCATGTTTACAAGTTAGGGCTATTGATGGTCTATGCTTGAAATCGATCTCCTTGTATGTATTATCATTAGTATTAAACTCAAATATGATGAGTTAAGTTGTTGATAAAAAGGGTTATTGATATATTTGACATAACTTTGAATCATGTGTAATTGATTATATTACGTGTAATTCGTGATTTATATGTATAGTTTTTTTTTTTTTAATAGCAAACGGAACTTTATTCCAACCAAACAAAAACCGAGAACTCCCAGCCAGGAACTGAGAGCCACCGATTGTCCATACAGAAAGGAAAAAGGAAACAAAACAAAATTACATCAAAAGTATTATGCAGTAAAATTAAAATCCCACCATTGTTGTCGCAAAATAGCTATAAATCTTGATCTTTCTTTCACACATTGGTATGATTCTTCCTTTATAACTTCTATCACATTTTGAATTACGCCCGTTTTGCCTTTGAATATTTTATCGTTTCTGACTTTCCATAATCTCCATATTGTTTGTAAAACGACTGCATGGATTATTTTCCTTTTGTTTCGGCTCCTTTGTAAATCATTTACTTCCTGTAGCACTTGTTTTAGAGGTTCTCCCAAGTTTATTTCGCTGCACTTCACCCACTCGAGGACTGTTTCCCATATTTGTTTTGCAAAACTGCAATGTAGCAACACATGATCAGCCGTCTCTTCCTCTGTATCACACATTCTGCATCTATTATTCTGTAAATTCAGCCCCCTCCCACCGAAAGCTGCTGCTGTCGGAATGTTGTTATCAACTGCTCTCCATGCAAACATGTTACTTTTGCTGGATGCCCACTTATTCCAAACGAAGTCTCCGCCTTGTATGTTTAAGTCCAATTGTTGTGCTAACGTTTCTCTTACTGCTTTAACCGTAAAACTCAGCTGATCCACATCCTTCCAGTACCACATGTCACTTTCTTCCCATATCGGATATTGCATAAGTTGATCGTTCAGCCCATCCATCTCCAGTTTCTCACTATCGGTTTCTGGTGCTCTCAACCATGCCCATTCCCACATTCGGCCACCATTATATACCTTATAACAATCCTTTACGAGTGCCCCTTTATACTTTGGTGCTCTCAAACATGAAGCAATTGGTGTGATGGGAATGAATTACCCTGGCAACAAAGTATAAAGTTTTAAGATCTGTTATGCACATAAGGTGTTCGATAAAATGCCGCTATCTACAATGCTTGATTTAACTTAATGAATTGTAAGTTAATACTAAGTAGATCACAACCCATTGTAAACGTATGATTTATTAGATGAAAATTAGTATAATGGGGCTTAAATTTTATTATCTTGTTAAGATCATAAGTACCCAGGTCAGGTCAATATGGGTTCTATAAAAGATGATGATTCATCTTGAGCCTTGTAGATGGATAAAAGTGTGTGGGTTGAAAGGATTTTACATTACGTATTCTAAATATTCTATGTTGACTTTCAAATAAGCTAGGTATATTGAAGCTTGGAAGTCAATGGGTTGAAGATAGTAATAAAAGTATCTGATATCCTATGGGCAAAGGTAAGATTGTCTTAAACATCTCTCTTATTACATTGATCTAAATAGTTGTATATGTATATGTGCATGGTTAGACTAATGGTTTTTCGATGTTGACAATGAGAAATAAATCTCAAGGGTTGTGAATTATTACGACAATGAATCATGTTGTGTCAAGTTACATGTATCTAGGTAGTTGGCCTACAGGCGATCCTATGAATTTATGAAAAGAAAAAGGACCACTTGGATGACACATGGATGAAAAGGTAAGTATTGAGCTTTTAGCCATTAGGAATCATTAATGGAAGGTGCTGGTAATTTTAAAGGTTTAATGCATAAACGAGTAGTTTGACCTATTTAGCAATACTTTGCTAGTTCTTGATTTATTTCTATATTGGATGTTTATTAAGGGGGTGTTTGGGATTGCTTTTTCAACCTGATTATCTGATTATTGTGTTTTGAAATCGCAAAAAATCTATTTTGAGTGTTTGGTAAAAAATTATTAAAAACTGATTTTTTGCGTTTTGTAGACATCAAAACGTGATAATCCAAAAGTAGGTCACCCCGCAGGAAAACGGGATTTTCCATCTTATTTTATCTCCCCATAACTACCTCTAAAATTTACCGCCATATACACGGTGCCCTTGGACTCCAGGAGAAGAAGAACACAATACAATCACCGGCCAAATAATCTCTCTCGGATCTTTCCACATCTGAATCCGGTACATCTCACCGTCTTCTTTTTCGATTTCTTCTTCTTCACCGTCTTCTTTTTCGATTTCTTCTTCAACCCTAAGTAAGTAAGTCTCTGTTCGATTATATGATTCAGTTTTACCTTTTTTTTTAGTAGTTAGGTGTTGTTTATTAGTGATTTAAAAAGGTCATTTGATATATTGTTTTGGTGAAAAAGGAATAGCATCTGACCATCAACTACAGAGATGTGTATTTAAGAAGAAATATTGAAGGCAGAGTAGATGGAATTTAGTTCGTATAAACTTAGAATAGGCCATTTATTGTTAGTCATCAATATAGAAAACACTACTATAACCAGGTTTAATAAAAGGGTTCTAATGTTGGATTGTAGCCCGTGGCGAAGCTTGAAAATAAAAGTTTGGGGGGTCGGAAGGTAACGGACCTAAAAATAAATTTCTATCGCGTAGTTTCGAGGTGTATGTTCGGGTCGGACATCGGTGATTCGATTCGGGTAATATAAGTAGAAAACAAAGTAATAATACACTTAAACATGGCGGTTGTTGGAATAATTTTATTGTTGACGGGACAGTGTACAACCATACAGATCCTGGTAATTTTTATGTATGGCCATACATACGTCAAATATATAATTTTGTGGTTTATGAAGCACTACAAGTGTATTACGATACCAACGATTGAGGTTTTATTAATTGTGTATATATAATCTCTTAGCCTTGCTAATCATGTTACAAATTATGTCTCAGGTATAGTAATCATAGATATGAAACGAACGGTATGCTACTATCGGATCGAACATGATTTAGTCTATAAACTCGCTTTTGGTTGTATTGTATTATATAGAGATATAGTATATAATGATGTATAAATTTACACACATGTTTTTACTAAACATGTAGAATCGAAATGGCTCGTTAGGGATGAAGTAACAATGAGGTTCTTGTGCTATAAAGAGGCGTATTCTACGCCAAACCGGTGTAGGCTATGGTATTCCATGACTGTCTACGCCAAGAAGGATATGTTATGTGGGGTTAACTTCGATTTCAAAATTGTGGATCTTTTGACCTTGTCATACGTATTGCTTAGTTATGACATGATATACTATGAAATCTAACTTTTGGTGCTGAATGTCTTAGGTAAAGCTCCCAGAATGGATGGTGAGTTGTGATCAGGTGCTCGAGATGAAACACAAATAACCCATTTAAAGTTAGATTCATTATTATGTACTGATGACAAAGGTTGCTTTTATTAAACGATGGGTGTAGCTTACCAGTTTATATTGATTTATTAAGTGAATGGTGATAAAGCTTTACGGAAGAAACTAAATTTATGACTTTCTAAATGAAATGAAATTTTTGGGACCAAATTTCCGCATTTAATATTAACGTGGAGTTTAATATAAAAATATGGTTGTCACAGAAAGTCAAGCAAACATGTAAATCTCATATTGTATATGGATTGCAGTTTGACTTCAGAAAGTCTTGCATTGCACTTTGACTTCAGCATTAAAATCTCATATGGGTTGAATCCTTACACATTTGTTCATCAGTTTGACAGTTTGACTTTTGAAAGTCAAACTGCAATGTAAGACTCATATTGTATATACATTGCAATATGGGTCAAAAATAACAAACAAAGGTACCAATATTTCCCCTTTCTAAATTCAAACATTACATTTCATAATCCAATCATTACATAACACAACATCTCATAATCCAACCATTTCATAATACAATTATCAATGCAAACATTACAAATTAGTCAAATCATTTCCAATGACAATCGTCGTTTGACCATTCATAATCCGATTTCTGTTCACCTTCATACGGATTATGTTACTAATCGTTATCCTCTAGTTCAGGGCTTTCGTAGTTCCAAGCATGTTTTAACACCTCACTATCAATTTCCAACGTCAGATCCTTTTCATACTGTTCATCCACATCTTCTACGAAGTTGATTTAATCCCTTGCATACTTTGCTTGCAACTCTTCTTTCGGGAGTAAATTACAAGTTTTGTCCTTTATGTTTACATCAAATTGCAGGCGTTGTCCTTTTGGTCAAAAGTTTACAGGTGTAGAGGTACGGTATTGGACCCGACCTGAGCGGTCAGACTTTCCCGTTACTTATTGATTTTATATTAATTATTTATTATTGTGCTGACTAACCTACCCGCGAGGCCCAACGCGTTGTAGTATATACTACATTGGGCTAGGGACTTGTAGAGATAACCCCTAACTGGGCCTGGCCCATTGAGGTTAGGGGAGGCCTATCTCCCCTATATAAAGAGGTGTTCACCTCATTATTAGGGTAGACAAGATGGAGCCGCCAGACTTTTGTTACTGGAAACAGGGGATTCTTTCCCTTACCGGTCATCTCTACAAGCTCCACTTTCTTGTCTTCTCCATTGCAGATCTAGGTTCAAGAGGAGGAACAAGGTGTGATTCTTCACCCTCATGGAGAAAGCGGTCCAATCATCCCGGCGGTGATTCCGTGTTTCAACAACAGGCGGTGTCCTTAACCTTTCAAAATCTTGCACGTTTTGTCCTTTAGGCCAAACCTGGTTAGAAATCTCAGTTAAAAACTGTCATGTGCAATGCACATGAGGGTAAAATGGTAATTTCCCTCACCCTTACACTTTCCCTTCTTCTTCAATGTTTTAAACCTACAATTTAGTTACACAGATCCGAATCTATCACGATTAACAGTCCTTCATCTTTTTCTAAAATCAAATCAGTGATATACGTGTATGAACATGTGATTTGATTACAAATAGTCACATGTGCACATTCGTTCAGTTAACAACATCAGTGAACACATCCGCTCAAATCTTCAAGTTCAGTTCTTCACGGGTTCATCATCAACAACATCAAGTCACTCTCGATTTCGTCACGTCTCTTAGATTCGAGTGTCTAGTGTTTAGGTCGAGTCGAAACTCTGTCTGGATGTCATTTGTTAGATAATAAAACGACGTTTATTTACGTTTTCGCGCACGATTACAGTTTGATTTAACGGATTTCACGCGTTAAATCGAATCCACTGTAGAACTAGAAATCGTTTACGATCCGATCCTGAACTCACAAGTGGTATCAGAGCTACGGATAGCTGTGTGTGTAATCGTGAGTGAAATCGGACGAGTTTCGGTAAAGTCAGATTGAATCGGTTGTTTTTCGGTCGAATTTCGGACTGATTCGATCTTGTTTCGGTGCATTGTTTGATTGTTTCAGACAGATTTTATTGAATTCGGATCATTTTGATCATAGTTTGCAACAATTTCTGTCATTTGATTTTGATTACAGACTGTGTAGTTGATTGAAACTTGATTTTGTTTAAAATTTCATACTACATCATTTGCAAAACTAACTGAGATCTGATCTAAATCAGTATTGGTTTTACATCGGAATATAAGACGAAAAAAAATGAAAACAGATTAAAAATCACAGATTGCGATCACTGTTTTGATTACATTCCGATCATTGATTTGAATCTGATATCGTTTTCCGATCTGAAGTTGCAAACTTGTTATAATACTCAGATTGTAATCAAATCACATGTTCATACACGTATATCACTGATTCGATTTTGAAAAGGATGGACTGCTGCTGTGATAGATTTGGATCTTTGTAATTAAATTGAAGGGGTATCGCGGGAGGTATTTAAATTGCAGGTTTAAAACGTTGAAGAAGAAGGGAAAGTGTAAGGGTGAGGGAAATTACCATTTTACCCTTATGTGCAATGCACATGACAGTTTTTAACTGAGATTTCTAACCAGGTTTGGCCTAAAGGACAAAACGTGCAAGATTTTGAAAGGTTAAGGACACCGCCTGTAAATTTTTGGCCAAAAGGACAACGCCTGCAATTTGATGTAAACATAAAGGACAAAACTTGTAATTTACTCCTTCTTTCGGGCATATTGTCGACATTAACAAAATTATCTTTAACCACTTCTTTCTCTTCCACTCTTACAACTTCTTTTTTAACCTCATGGTTACAACAATGCTATAAACATAATCAACATATTAATCAATATATTACAAAGCATATTAATCCAAATAATTGACAAATTGAAACATACATCAACATAATTAACATAACAACAGATCAAATCCATTATAAGGCTTCAAAAGGTAGGTGACAGTATGTTTCAAACGATATTAACATACATAATAAATATCAACCAACTTACTAGTAAAACAATTATCCAAAATGTGACTTGTGTAGTTTTGGTTTAAGCATTTCGTCTTTCTTGTTATAGTCCATAACAAAGTGGGAACTACACTTCCACATCTGTCACAGATGGGAGTATCAGCCCACCTTAGGAAACCACATTTGCCCTTCATTTGAACACACATAATCTGATCACGCACAAGATCATGACACACACTAATCACATACACTGATCACGCACATGTACACTGTCATAACACACACATAATTAGAACGCACACATAATTCGAACACACACATCAACATGCTGATCACACATATGTACACTGTCATAACTCACATTAACATTGTCATAAGAAACAATTCAATCACACTACAATTCAAGTAGAACAAAATCAATATACTTCAAGTAAACCAAAATCAACACTTACACAACAAATGAATGGTCGCCCGGGGTTAGCTTCAATATTGGAGATTTTAATTCATGTAACTGCACCACATACTTTTACTCTAAAAAACTATATTTAGTTTTTACCCCTTTAATTTTCGTTTTTCAACTAATTTATTTAAGTAAAATCATTATTTTATTATAAACTTGCTTATGAATGTACCATATTTTTAAACATATTCGATCAGTGCACCGCGAAGGCGTCCGATTTGATATCCAGTGTGGCTATGAAAACATGACTAATAAGCGGCTTCAATTGTGACTTGGTCGTTGTTTGTGCTCGGTTGAGTGATGGTGTTTTGGTGATCGCATGGCATTATTAACGGACACAGGGCGGAACCAGAGGGGGTCAAAAGGGTGGTCCTCTAACCAGTGATCCCTATTCATCGAGATTTGTTGGATTTTTATATATAAAACATGATACTTTTATATAAAAAAAAGATTTAAACTATTTAGTTGTAGCCGGTAGGGAATAGAGCATGACCCTTGACGAAGAGATTACGGTTCTTGGGTTACGCCATTAAACAAGCAGAAGTAGATATCGGTAGAAATACAGGAAGCAATATGGTCTAGATGATTAGGCCCGACTTCACTTACGGGGTGGGGATAAATGACTTTAATGGCCAGCGATTTTTGTTATGGGAGGCGGGGACAATGTCATCAATGGAAGGAGCCAAAAAGGTCACCGACAATCACCTTGCCGGATCGACTTCCGCACCCTCAATTCTATCTAAACTTTTATTTTAATATATATTATTTTTGCTTTAAAAAGTTATCTAAATAATAAAATGTAACGTTTCAAAATCATTATTTTACTTTGAGTAATCACTACTTTATACTATTGCTACCAGAGATCCAATGTGTTGTGACGGAGTCAAAAGTTTACACCGATAAAAATGTAGCCAGCGTTGTAAATACCGCTTGTATACGTAAAAATTCATAAGATTCAATTCGAAGTGCATAAACACATTCTATTGTTTATAAGATACAATTCAAAGCGTATATACACATTCATAAAATAAAATTATTTAATAGTATTTAACTTTGTGTAGAGTGGAATAATTTTTTTTTTACTATTTTAAATATATTTTGATCAATCTTTATTAGCACAATAATAAGATATGTCAAATTTTAATGTTTAGCATATGATACTTTTACTGTTTTTTTTTTTTTTTTTTTTTTTTTTTTGTAAGTTATTATTTGTATTTGATAGAAAATCGAAAGAGAAAGAAAATGATGAGCTAGATGATGAATGCAGAGTAAATCACATTCAATGTAAATGATTAAGAGCGGCAAGGTTGTAAGATTATCATTTAGATGTCGTACAATATTGCCAATGATCTCTAGATCAAGGGGCTGTTTGGTAACCTCTGAATAGTCATTAAGAGGCTACCTCTTAATAGAACCATTAAAAATTTTACCAATAAGAAGGTAGAAGAATGTAACATGTGATGATTTACCATTCAGAGGTTACCTCTTAACCATTCAGACTTGAGTTTACCTCTTATTCATTCAGAGGTTTTAAACCATTAAGAGGTAGCATCTGAATGGTCATTAAGAGGCTACCAAACAGCACCCAAGTGGTGGAAGGCTTACATTTCTCTTGAGAGATGCAGGTTCAACTCTCACTTGGTACAGAGTGAGGCACTGGTGGGCAATGATAAGAGACCCAAGGAAACCTGGGTTGGATCCTTAAGCCAAACGGGTTTTACTGGTAATTTAACCATCGTGCCTACGGGCGAGTGGGTTACTGGGTTTTCCCCGGAATTGGTGGTGGACTCGGGTTACTCTCGGAGTACTCCGTTTGTCCAGTGGGTGCCCCGAGAGTGATCGGGATTGATTATGTTGGCCGTTCAAAAAAAAAAAAAGATGTCGTACAATATTATTTTGCAAGTGACATCTTAAAATTTTGTGTACATTACATATTTTTCCATCCAGTTTGCTTTATAACGTACTAGTGGGAAACCCGCGCGTTGCCGCGGAGTCGACAACATAGGGCGTGAACATATCACCAACTTACCATTTACTATATCCGTAACGTAGATTACCGTATTGTTCTATCACCAACTTAAATATTAAATTCACATCTAGCAACTTTGAAGATATAATAAGTGAATTCCATTTGTGCTCTTAACATGACAATGATCGAATCCATGCAATATTAATTTTGTTTTTTTTAGTTTTACCAGTCTTCTCAAAATATAACTATTGGGAATGTCCACGCCAACCCGCGGGTGTTTATGTTGTTTGGCTCAAAGCAAGATACCATAAGCATTTCCTTCTTTTTGTTTAGGAACTGGAGAGTATTCAAGCATACCAGTAGTCGCATCTAAGAAGGAAAAAAAGTAACAGATTTGCAAACTAAAAGGAAAGAATGCCTATTCCATATATTTTTATAAAACAAAGAAAGTTGTAATTGACTTTTAAGATAAAACTCCTTCAAGTTTTTTTTTTTTTTTTTTGAACAGTAAACATTTTCTCATTCATCTCACCCAACTTTTTATACAATGATTAACAAGCTGCTAAAACAAAGTATACATCTCCCCATTATAGTTTACCATTACCACCCAGTTCAACAATAAAGAAAGTTGTAATTGACTTTTAAGATAAAACTCCTTCAAGTTCTTTTTTTTTTTTTTTGAACAGTAAACATTTTTTCATTCATCTCACCAAACTTTTTATACAATGATTAACAAGCTGCTAAAACAAAGTATACATCTCCCCATTATGGTTTACCTTTACCACCCAGTTCAACAATATTTATTACACAACAGTGAAATTCACCCAAATTCCTCCATTCTGTACTGTTTCATTTTGCCCAATGATTGAACCACAGGAAGGACATTGCTTGTAACTCTCCGAATATCTTGTTATGTTTGGTCGACTGCCCGAAAATATTAGATCGTGCCGTGCCTTCCAAATCACCCAACATGCCACCAAGATAATCATTCGTATCATCCTTTTTCTTATGGTTCGATATCGCCAAGTTTTTCTTATGGTTCGATATCGCAAAGTTTTTATGTACATCAAACAGGTCATTCATTGTAAAAGCATAGATTTGCGAAATGCTACACCACACGCTGACCTTGAGCCATATTACCGCTGCGACGTAGCAAGAGATGAATAGATGATCCGCGTCTTCGTCACATTCTCCGAAATTCTGCATAGAGTCGGCCCATGATGAATATTCTTTGAGAGTGGGCAGCCTATCTTGGGCTCCCTGCCAACCAAAATAGTTCAGTTTTTTCGGTACCCATTTAACCGAGTGAAAAGGTTGAAAAGGAACCGAAAATCTTGAAAATAACGAGCGGCAAGAAGCGTCTGAGAAGGCACCATCCAGACCCGGAACCCACACCCAATTGTCTTTACATGTTGAAACCGATCTCCCGCTGAAAAAAGCATTAATTTGATTCAATTGGTCTCCTGACCTTTTGTGCATACCTTTCTGGTGGCATTATAAATTTAGCTAAAATTTGTATTCTACAAAATATCTATAATATTATATGAAAGAACTTAAAAAGCTTAATCTTGATGTGAAATTTAAAAAGAAATTTCTATAAACTAACCTATTCATAGAGCCTTTTACTCTTTAAACATTGTATTGCCGCTGAATAACACCCACAAAACAAACGAAACAACATGAAAGAGTCGCCCTTAAGGCAAAACACACAAACTGCAAGTGAGTAACTCAAGCGTTTAGACCTGAGCCGGTAAGATGAACAAATCGGTTGGGTAGGTTGGTAACGGGTCAGAAGACATAGTCTGCTAAATCGCCGTGACATTGAAACCTGAAAACCAACCTGAGTCAAGGCCAATTACACAAACAAAACCATATATGAATAGGTGAAAGAAAAAATTAATAATGGATATGGTGCTTACGTTAATACACCATCTAGACACATTAAAAAGACATAGCCTGCTAATCACCACAAAATTAAAACCTGCAAAATCAACATTGAAACATAGATCATTTAACAAACATCAATACACACAAATAGATCCTAAATAACTAATATGCATATTAATTGTTTATGCAAACTTTGCCATTGATTTTTGTTGATCCATCCGAATAACAGCTAACAAACTAAAACCCAATCGAACCCATATGTTATTCGGTTTGGTTTAAACGATTTAAGTTTAGATTGAAAAGCACATATGTAATTTGGTTTGGTTTAAATTGAAAAACCGAATATGTAACTTGGTTCGGTTTTAAATTTGGTTTTTAACTAAATTAGATTAAAACCGAATAGCAAACACCCCTATGATTAGAATTAACATATATACCTTTAGCAGAGTTTGGGTAGAGTTGGCCGTCTCGTGTTAGCGCCATCATCACCTATGGTACCTCTATCCACCTGCCAAAAATGAATCGTCTTTTCGTACGTTTTCATTCTGATATAGCCAAAACTTCAAATCAATCCCTTTGTGTGATAAATAATAAGAAGTATTTGAGCTTCAAGAAAGTTAAAGTTTTGTCACTAAACTTAAGAAATAACCATTTTGTCAGTAGTCCCTAAAGTTCCAAAATATACATACAGTCCCACATTAATTTTAAAACAATCAAGAACCGATAACTTTCTAAACCTTTTGAAGTTGGAAAAGTCCCTCCACAGTAATCATATTGTAGCCTAAACCAGCAACATTTTTTAATAGAACACAATAGCCTAAACCTGCATATTTAAGCGCAATTAAAAAATGTGGTTCCAACAACCGTGACCGCCACCACCAACTAATTGGGAGTTTTGAAACTTATGGTCAGATCTCACAACCACCTACGCCCCCTTGTCCACCACCTGCCACCTGTTCTTTAGATCGTTCATGGCTGTTGGGTTTCGGGATTTGGCAACGAAGGATGAACATTTCTCAAATCCCACAAATGCCCTAATTAAGGCGTCTTAAACTCATGATGATGATAATAATTTTGTAATTTCAGCAAATATTCAGATATCCCCAAATTCAAACTAAGAACCCTAGAAATAGTAATTTTTGTAGCCATCAGGTTTGTCAAACAATTGTATGTTATATTCATCATATTATTACTAACTAAATCCTGAGTTTCGTACATTTGAATTAGACGATGAGGTATTACAAGACAGATCGAGCGTTAATCTAAAATATTTGGATTAATAACTTTAAGAGATAACAACCAAGAACAAACAGAAATCGACATCCATACCTGTCAAAGAAAAACATGATTGGTATCTTTCTCCACCTTTTTTGAACAGAATAATAGTCTTCGGATGAGCATTGGACAACCTAAAAGCCACTCGTTTGATAGATGATAAACCTAATAGTCACTTGTTTGATTTGAGAGCATCTGAGTTTGAATTATGAAACCTGAGAAGTATATTGTTGGAACTTGATAAACCTAAATTTCATTTGGGTTATCTACAAAAACGAAAAAAGAAAGGTAAAGTTAAAACCCTAACTACAAAATCCGTGATCTGGAGTGATAATTATCTGCAATAACATCTATTAGTAAACCCCAAAAACGTTACCTGAGTGCACATCGTCATCGTCGTCCCCGTTTCTTGTTTCTTCTCGGCTTCAAACATTGAAACATAGATCTAATGGAAGCATCTTGTACATCAATTCAATTCAATTAAGATTCAATTCAATTCAATTCAATTCAGGGGAAATCAAGAGACGCAAGTTTGATCGTCAAATTATTACACGCTTTTATTAGGGTTCTAGAATTCCATGTGAAATCCCTAGATTAACCCTGCAGTGTCTTAAAACTTTGGAGAACAATAGCTTACACATCCTTGTACATAATGCTTCACAACTTGTAAAAATGGTAAAATTACTTTTTTGTACGTCACTTTTCCTTTTTAATATATTATAGATTATAGATACATGAATTATAGTTTTCAATTATGTATGTATGTATGTATGTATATATGTATGTATGTATATATATATATATATAGAAGAAGGATCCGTTAGGAACCACCCTTTATTGCGAGAACCGCGAGAACCAATGTGAACACAACCAAAAATACCTAAAAATAGCTAAAAAAACACACAAAAAAAATTAATATTTTTTACCTCAAAATCGCTAATTTTCGTTACCAATTTTTTTTTAAATTTTTTTGGTTACTAAAAGTAGCGATTTTAATGTAAAAATATTAAAAAAATTTGAGTGTTTTTAGATTTTTTTAAGGTTTTTTGGGGGGTTTAGTTTTTAGCATTTTGGCTTGGGTGGGAGGGGGGGTTAGGTTTTTGGGGGGTGGGGGAGGTTAGGTTTTTTTGGTGTGTTCACTTTGGTTCTCATGATTCTCACAATAAAGTGGTTCTCAAATGAACCTTACCATATATATATATATATATATATATATATATATATATATATATATATAGGGTCAGGATTTAGAGAAAACGGTGAAAAGTGTGAGAGTCGTCCGATCAAAACAATCCATGGACTAGATTGCGCGGTGCCGTTTTCGTAAATAACATCAATTTTATTATGTGGGACGCGCTTCATTAAGGGTAAAAGGGTCTTTTACCGCTCATATTCAAAACGCCATCAACTGATAACACGCCATTCAAAAAAAATAAAACGCCATTAAAAACAAAACTCCAAAAATTAGTGATAAAACGCGTTGGATATTACAGGAAGATAAAACAACACAGTAACTGAATTTCAGTTATTAACATTTATTAGAAGAAATTCCCTCCTAAATTACGCCCCAAAACATCCTTATATAAACGAGATAAAAACATAGCTTCCATAATCTCTTCAATCTATCCATTTCTGCAAAAAACATCTTTAACCAAAACGCCAACTTAACCAAAACGCCAAAAATGGCAACAATCGTTTCGTGGAGATACACTCTGGGGATCAGGCGATTCGTCCTCCGTTTTGACAACAAAAGGAGGGTGTTTGTTAAGACGGTCAGGGCAATTCTGAAAATGGAAGAAGAGATACAGAGGGGAATTTTATCCCTTGGCATCGCTCTAGACAACGAATGCCATGAAACACATATGCATATGAAAGCATTAACCAGGAAATTTGGACCAATAAAAGCATATGTGAAGCCGGACCCTGTCATGACATCATGGCGTTTTAATGATGAAACAGACATGGTGACCGTTACATACGACAGCGGAGAGCAGGAAGTCTACTGGCTAGAAAACATCATGACAAAGCAGCGTCTTGGTTTCATGGAAGAATTGCATAACGCCACTTGTACCAACACGGAAATAGACTAAAAATTGGAGTTAATGCAAGACATGTTCAAGTGGAGGCTTCAGAATCTTCAGGAACAAGAAGCTGATGAAGGTGAAGGTGAAGGTGATGATATGGATGAAGATCCAGATGAAGACTCAGAGGAGGAAGAAGATGACGCAAGTGATGGATACTTTTCGGATAAAGTATCTTCTGGCGAAGGCTTTTAATTTTTTTCCTCTTTTTTTTCCACTTTTTTTTCTTCTGTGTAATTTTTTTTTTAAGATAATTAAATGACATCTTTCTCTTTTTATTAGCAAAACGCCAAAAAAATACTAAAAATGGTTATTCCTTACAAAACGCCAAAAATAACAATAAATATTTTTCCTGCTTAATATTTTAATTACTCCGTTATTGTATTTTGTCATCTTGGTCTACATAACGCCATTTAAAAAAACACCAAACTTAGAAGATGGGACGACTATCACCTATAAAACTGATAAAAGCTGATCAACACAGTAAATACAAAAACAGTAACTGAAAAGACAATTACTTTATTACTATTATATATTACAATTAAAAAGTCCTGCCTAAATTACGCGCCAAAAAAACTCCTATAAGAGAGGGGTCTATACACAATGAAATTGATCACACCTAGAAAACACAAACGTCATATCCTCTAGAAACCACTCACTTTAAAACGCCAAAAAATGTCAGTTAAAAAAACCATAGATGGCAAAGCTTTTAATGAATGGATTCTTCTTCTGAGAGGGTTATCTCAATAATATTTTGCTGAATGAGATGGACAAATATTCAAGAAAAAGTGACTGATGACAGTGATATGCCATCATGTGAGCTTTGTTCTTGATGAATATCGGCATGGAATAAAGGAATCAACACAAGTGTAAAATGCTATTTTGGACTCCATTATTATAGTATCAAGCAAGAGTTAATCTTCAATGACATGCCACCAAACAAGAATATCACACCAAAACACAGGATGCCATTAAGCAGCTTCGCCTGAAAAAGACGGGGTTTATGTAGGAAAGTTGGCATCTAGCTAAAGTATTCAAAAAAGGTTCAAAACGCAAAAACAAATTCAAGAAGAAAGATGCTGATGACAGTGAAGATTTGGAAGAGAAATTAGATTACCATTTTTTATTTTCATTTTATATTGTTTTGTTATCAAGTTATCTGTTGTTTTGTTATCTAATTCTCTACAAATAAAATACATTATTATATAAAACGCCAAAAACTACAAACCCCAAAACGCTAGTAGTGTGAAAACTGTGAGAACGAGTGCTGGCAAAGCAACTAGTCAAATCTGTTAAACGCCAAAAAATTCATTAAACGCCAAAAAAAAAACATTTGGTCTTATTGTTAACTTATGCAAATATTAATAACTCGTAGTGAATAATTATACAAAACGCCAAAAAAATTGACCAGAAAACGCTATAACGCCAAAAAATTATAACAATTAATTCAACGCCAAAAAGTTTAATAAATACAATTAACGCAAAAAAATCTTAGACGCCAAAAAATGTTATAACGCGTTAGGAAAATAAAAAAAGATTGAAAAGACAAAAAAACCCCTCGGACCCTGATCATGTCCCGCGCCACGTGTTAGGCCAGGATGCGTTCTCACCGTTTTCACACTTTTGAGTGTTTTCTCCTGATCCCGTTCTTATATATATATATATATATATATAGGGTGTGATTCGGCCACAAAGTCCAAATTTTCTAAAAAGTATAAAAAACCATAAAACACTACAATTTCAGCCATAAAACACACTTAAAACCAACAAATAGTAGAATGAGTATTACTAAAACACCATATTTAAACCCTAGTAGTCGATAAAAACGTCAAACACACCATCGACGAACTGTGAATATAAAACACAACATGCTAATCAACGTAAAACACAATAATATTTGTCATTCCATAATCAGAGCCTTATCGTCCAAACAATAACACAAAACCCACATATATGATGTTTTAGTAATCTTCATTATATTATTTATGGGTTTTTTTGCTTCTTTTATAGTTAACATTATGATGTTTTACGGCTATTTACACTTTTTAGGAAACTTGGACTCTGTAACCAACTCATATATATATGTGAGAGGGTTTACTGGGGAACACTAAAAAGCGAGGAACGGGGGACTAAAAAAGTAAACATCTTAAAAAATAGTAAAAAAATTACAAAAGTGGATTTTTCTATTGAAATACTTTCTACATTTTTATATGCAAAAGTTTCAAAAAAAAATTTATTTGTTTTAGCATTTTTAATTGATTTTTTAAGACGTATTTAACATGTTAAATACATTGTTCCTCAGTTCCCCACTTTCTTAGTGCTCCCAATTATCCTCACACTATATATATATATATATAGAGGTACGGGATCAGGAGAAAACGCCCTAAAGTGTGAGAACGGTGAGAACGCATCCCAGCCCAACACGTGACGCGCGATATAATTAGGGCGTAGGGGCTTTTTTGTCATTTTATCTTCCGCTTTTCTAATTCGGTGTCAAAATACAGCTTCATTTTTGGCGTTTAAGATTTTTTGGCGTTAACCAAATTCAATAATTACCTGGCGTTTTAATGGTCTCATTATATTAATCTTTTTGCTTCAGATAGATAATATTTTTAGCATTTATGGCGTTTCTAAATCGTTGGCCATTGGAACCCCAAGGGGCCAGAATATCTCTCTAAATGGCTTTATCAATACTAAGTATGGCCAGGACTTTTTAGGATGATGGCTCATTGTTTGTTCTTAGATTTAATGGCGTTTTAGACAAGATGGACCATTGTTCTATTATTGTTTATATATTTTTGGCGTTTTACAAGCGGAAAATTGTATTACAACCACATGGGAAAAAATAGAAGCGAAAAAAATAAATAAAAAATTCTAATCGGATCTCTCTTCACAATCCTCACTGTCATCAGTCTCTATCTTCTTTAATACTACAAGAACTGTCACCAAATATATGGCGTTTTTATGTAAAACTTAACAAACCCATCGGTCTGATTATTTTGTTTGTTCGTTTGTTGAAGTTGCTTTTGTGGATGTTGGGGGACAAAGATCGATGACGTGTGGGTGGGTTTTTCGCTTTGCCTCTTCAACTTTATCTTCATCTTTATAATCATCCCACCCTTCAGTGTCATTTATCTCTTCTCCTCATCCAAGCCTTCTTCAAGAACAAAGAACACAAAATGACATATGACTGTCATCATCAACTTTTTCTTGAAGATTTGTCCATCTCATGCAGCAAAATCTTTACTGAGTTACTCCCCTCACCTAACAATCCATTCAGTGAAACTTCACGCAGAACAATACTGAATATCCAAGAAAGCATGTTAGCCATCTTTGATTTTTTTTAAATTTTTAACGTTTTACAGTGAGTGGTATTTTAGGAACATTGGCGTTTGTTTTTTTGGTGTGATCAAATGGAAGTTGCTGAGAGGTATCATTTTATTGGATGTCTTTGGCGCGTAGTTTAGGCGGGGTATTATTATAAAAAGTATTCGTCGTTTCAGTTTACTGTTTGTAATTACTGTTTTTGATAAGCTTTATCTCTGAAGTCTGTAACACGTCCCATCTTTCAAGTTTGACGTTTTATTTTTTAATATAATAAATGTTGTTAATAATAAAATTTCCGGCTCTTCAGTTTACTGTTTTTGTAGTTACTGTTTCTAGTTACCTTTTCGAGATTTTAGCGTTTTGTATTTTTAATGGGGTTTGATATAAAGATGGCACTTTGTTCTATTCTCTTGTACCTTGTCTTTATACTTTATTTTTCTTTATATATAATACTTATCCAAAGTAATTTTATTATAGTTTGGGAGTTTTGGGGCGTTTTATGGCATGATGGCATTTTCACAAGCATTTGTCTGTGTGGCGTTTTTATTATATATTGCGTTGTTATTATATAACAATCAACTGAAAAAGAAAATTAAATATATATATATATATATATATATATATATAGGGTAAGGTTCATGCGAGAACCACCTTTATTGCGAGAACCAATGTGAACACAACCTAAAATAGCTAAAAAAACCTAAAAAAAACCTAACCCCCACCCCCCCCCCCCCCAAAAAAAAAAAAAACCTAACCCCCCCCCCCCCCAAGCTAAATGCTAAAAACTAAACCCCCCAAAAAACCTAAAAAAAACCTAACCCCCCCCCCCCACCCCACCCCAAAAACCTAAACCCCCCTCCCCCACCCCCCAAAAACCTAAACACCCCCCCCCCCCCCAAGCTAAAAGGCTAAAAACTAAACCCCAAAAAACCTAAAAAAATCTAAAAAAATAAAAAAAAAAATCTAAAATTTTTTTTTGATTTTTTTAATATTTTTTATGTTAAAATCGCTACTTTTAGAAGCCAAAAAAAAAATTTTTTTTTTTTTTTAAATTTTTTTTTAAAATTTTTTTTTTTTTTTTGTACGAAAAGTAGCGATTTTGTTATAAAAAATATTAAAAAAAAAAAATTTGTGATTTTTAGCTATTTTTAGGCATTTTTGGTTGCGTTCACATTGGTTCTCGCGGTTCTCGCAATAAGAGGTGGTTCCTAACGGATCTTTGTCCTATATATATATATATATATATAAACAATTGATTTTCCAAATCTTCACTGTCACCAGCCTCTTTCTTCTTTTAAAGCATCTTAACTGGTTGTTTCGACTTTCGTATGATTCATTTTGTTTTTTTGTTTGTGAAGTAGCTTTTTTGTCGCCGTTTGGAAGCACAAATGATAGGAGTTTTTTGTTTGAAGTTCATCTTTATCTTCAACTCACTCATCAGTGTCATTCGTCTCTTCATGCCATTATAATATTCAACAAGAACAAAGCACAGAAAATGACATAAGTCTGACATCAGCCTCTTTTTTCTTGAAGACTTGTCCATCTCATGCAGCAAAATGTTATTGAGTTACACCCCTCAGCTAACAATCCATTCGGGGAAACTTCGCGTAGAACAATATTGAATATCCAAGGAACAATGTTTGATTTTTTAATTTTTTGGCGTTTTACCGAGAAAAAGAACGCCACTAAATAAAAGTACCTTAAACCTCAAATTTTGGTCATGCTAAACTCAATAATGTTTTGCTGTATGAGATGGACAACATTGTTAATTCTCAGTTAGGAAAGATGTCTACCAATGTTGTCCACCCCATACAGCTAAACTTTATTGAGAACAAAACCGAATCTCCAAGAAATGACGTTTTTTGTAATTTTGTGGTTTATGTATGTTTTGGCGTTTATAAATTGGATGGAAGTTGAGGATAAAGTCAATAAGATTTTACTCAATGAGATGGACAATATCCTCACTTAAGGATTTTTTCCATCACATTGAGCGAAACATTACAGACAACCTAATTGAATTTCAAAGAAACGTTTTGTTTTAGTAATCTTTGATGTTTGGGTTTTTTTGGCATTTCTAAGATGAATAGTATATATTAAATATGGCGTTTTAGGTTTGGTGTGTTTAAAGGAATGTATGAGATGTTGTATATATAGGATGTTTTAGGCGGGATTTGTAACACCCCAAAAACGGGTTTGGTAATCAAACCACGTTAATACTAAAAGACGGGTAAGGTACCGTTAGTGGTAAAATTAAGCCGGAAAATATTAGGATTTATATAACTAAATCTAATATGTAATAAAACAAGAAAAAGAATGCTTTTGGGAAATAAAGTTTATAGAAGGCCCGAGTTAACGGGACTCAAAATAAACTTAGTCATAGATTCCCCGAACCCACTAAGTTAACTAGGAATGTTTAACCTAGTTAATAAGTGGGAATATTGTTATTAGAAATAAGTAGGCTGTGACCTACTTAATAACGAACCAAACACGAGGGGTTAAAGAAGGATAACTAGAAAAGTTATTTAATTAAATCAAACACAAACACACACACACACACAGTGTGTGTTCTGGATCGAGCTCAGGGGGCTCCCATGGAGCCAAAAACCCTAATCCACATATAATCATCAATTTGAAGAATCAAATGAAGCCCAAATTCACAACCGAACGTGAATTAATGATCACCCGAACAAGAGGATCATAAGGTATGTAAAATCTTGATATTTGGTGAAGTTGTAAAAATTTGATAATCATCCTAATCGCGAATTAGGCATGGATTAGAGAAGCTATGGCTAGATTAGTGATGTATACTTGCTTAGGAACGAAACCCTAACTGAAAATCATACATAACATGCTATGGATTGATGGATTTGGTGAATTAACACACTTAGATAAGTGGGTTTTAATGTTATGATGAAATAGATGATATAGATATGCTTAGAATCAACATGCATGATAACAAATAGAAGGTGTTTGATTAAACCATGAAATTGGGTAAAAGATCATACTTCTCACTAAATGGGTTTTTGTATGATATAAAAGAATTGATGTTAAGATCGTGATATAGATGCTTGAAATCATGTTACCTAGTAGTTAGTGTATAAAATCTGATTCCGTTAAGAGTTCGGATGAAATGCCTAAGTGAAATTCAATAAACCAAATGTGCATTGAATAAGTTGATAAGTCGATTGACTTTAAAAAGTCAAACCGACCAAGTATATGATCGAATGATAAATTCGATATAAGAAGCGTAGGATGGAATAGTCATAAATGACTATGACTAACCTAACCGTCTTACAATTACAATGATAGTTTGACGCTTAAACGAGCTAGGTGGAGGCTTGGGAAAGAAGCGGTCAAATAAAGTAAGTACAAGAATGGAAGCGTAAACCGGTCAAATAAAGTAAGTACAAGTCGGAATGAATAAAAAGGTAGGAAATCATGATTATGGTAGAAGGGGTAAAAAGGTAAATTAGTCATGTAATGACGAACAAATAAAAGAATGGTTTTGAGTAAAATGAGTTTAAGGAAAAACCCGAATAGGTTTAAAGGGATGAAATGGTAACTAAATACCATCTCATACGGATAAATGGTCAATTAGGCTAAATGGGTCAAATGGTGTTGTTAACACCATTTGACAACTTCATTTGACAATTGCTTGTTGAGTGTTGTAATCACAGGAAACAACATAAACGTGTGTTGCTTTAACTAGAAAGATTTAAAGCAAAAAAGTTATGTATACGGGTCAATACCTTGACCCGAGCCAGGTACGCATAAATAAGCTTTTAGTTAAACATATAATTTATGATCAAATATTTAACGAAAGTCCTTCGTCGTAAAGTGAGGGACTAAAGTGACCAAAACACCCTTGAAGGGTATATTGGGTAAACGACCCATAGGGGTTGTTTAGGAACTTGCATCAAGATTTTGGAATCATTAGATATGAATAAAATTTACAGGAATACACATTCATGGGTCAAATGCATAAAAATAGTCATTTGCGTAAAATGACCAACCGATGGGTAAATTTTGGGATAATGGGTTAGTTATGCTAAATCCACCATAAAAATAGTTGTGGTGGAAGATCATTTAATAAATATTGCGAAAATAAGATGTTAGAAATAAACGAGTATGAATTATGCGGAAAAGTGCTTAAATACCCTTAACGGGTCAAAATAAGCTTTTAAGTATAAACGGATTTAAGAATATACATAAACTCGTGAATTGAACATAATATGATAGACAACATTGAAATTATAAGATTCATGTGAATTTGGGATCAAACAAACATGTTTGTTTGATAAAATGCATAAACGGGTTAAAATTCGATAAAAAGGTAACGAGTCGAAGGCTTAGAAGTCTCAAAATTTATTATGTTGGATGTTGGATTTTAACTCCATATGATGGAGAATTAAAGTACGGACGCGTAGGAAAAAGAATCGGGTAAAACGGATTAAAAACGAGAGAGTTATGCTCGTTTCCGTGAAATCGGGTCATGCTGGGAATATGCAGCAACTGTTTAAGCAACAATCTGTGAAAAAGGGGCCTAGGCGTAGTGCGACGCTCCTAGGCGTAGCGCGACGCCCCCTAATTCCGGAAAATTGTTAAATTTTGTTTGTTTGACCCATGTAACTTGTTTAAACTTATTATTTAACTATCAAAACTAACTTTTAAGTTGGTTTTGATCATAGGTGATCGCCAAGAGTGCCCGGATGAAGATCAAGCGACGAGCAAGAACCGATTACTCGTTAAATGAAGCTTCCGCGTCAAATCTTGATTTGTTTACTTATAAATGAATTATGTAAACACTTATAAATATGTTTTTGAAATGTTGTAAACATGTGGGAATGTTAGTATGAAAAGTTTTTGTAAAGTCACATTTTAGCATTAAAATGTGTATTTTATTATTAAAATCTTGATTAATTAAGTCGGGCGTTACAAGTTGGTAATCAGAGCTCATGGTTAAAGAATAAAGTGTGTTCGGTTCGAGGCTTGATCGCAAATCCGGTAAGTACATGTATATCAATGGTTTAGTATGATTAAAGTGTTGAGAACAACACATATGGTTATCATGTAATACACGTTATACCAATAAAAAAACGATATAGAATAGATATAGTCAACGAAATTACACACGTTGATGCGTATAGTAGAAAAGCCTGGTATTATAATACGGGCATCCTTTAATGTTGAAATTACTAAATGTTGTATATGTTTTAGTTGAAGGACACTCGCATATGAGAATAGCGAGAATTTAACAAATCGCAGATTTGACAGAGGAACGATCCAAAGAGTATGCTCATCAAGGACCTAAATCGCATAACGGTCGCGAACAAGGCTAATGGCAAGAGAAGCCCGTTAGGGCAAGCATTACCAGGTGCACATTTTAAATTAATTGCACAAATAGTAATATGCAACAAATATGTAGAAATTGAAAGTTGCATATGTAGATTAAAAACTTGGAAAAACCCGAATAGAAAATGTATTCGGGATATTGTTTCCAAGAGAAACAAATAGAGGCATTACTTACATAGGGCGTGATGTGAAAACTATAAAAAGGTCATGCGTGTCATGTGTTAATCGCTTACTCTGACCAAGTAAGTAGTGGCATATGATACCATGAACTTCTTATAGCGGACACATTTACATCCGATGTAGTAAGGACGGGGTGAATGGGACAAATTAAAAAGTACCCAAATGAAACAAATGAACAAAATAGTTGATAATAATGTAAACGCACAGCCAGGTGACGGAAGCGTATTACATTAGGATAATAAGCCCGAGAGAAGGGACAAGGATTAATGTAAATGATGATATAAATGAATGATCAAAAGAAAATTCACGAAAATAAGTCATCTTGGACGAAAGTGCCATGGTGAACAAAATGGACAAGTAAAACCAAAGTATAGATGATCCGCCAGGTCATAAAAACAAAGGTGTTGCCCACACGAAAAAGATAATCAAGGTTGTTAACTTTAGTAGTAGTAAAGAAAGGATAACGATGATACTCGTCACTCATAATTAATAAGGCCGCCAATGGTGGTTACGTAAAGAATAAAAGACATGGTCGAAGAAAAGCGGCGGATTTCGCTAAGATGACCAAGTAAATCGAAATGAAGTCTTAATGCATACCGGAAGGGGTGCAATGATAACGATTTCGGTAAAACACCCGGTTGATGGGTAAGGAATTAAACGCATTCGTAGACTGAGAAACAGGAACGTGTATGGAAAGTAAAAAAGACTCGGGTTTTGGGTCATGACTAAAGGACGATAAGATACTGCAAATAGAGATTTTGATAAATTGCGTTCAACTATTTCAAAGCTGAACGGGTCGAACAAAGACTGAAGTTTGACATTCATAAGTGATGAAATTTCACACGAACAAGTCAAACAAATTTAATAAAGGATGACACTTGCTAAAGTAAGTAAGCGCGAATCGAATAAATAAGAGTGCAAAATATTAATAAACCTATGTAAAGGAGTTATAGGCGTTAAAAACATTAAAATAAAAGAACCCGGGTAATGGGACGTAAAGAAGTATAGTTAAGAACCGGGTAACGGTAATTGTAGGGCAAACCGACGTGTAATTGACGTTAGAAGTCAAGAAGTCGGAAAGATAATTCGAAAGAAAACAATGTAGCCTTAGACTACGGTCAAGGTCAAATGAAATCCAAAAAGTAAAGGTGAATAATTCTAAACATAAAAAGGGGTGCCTTAACGCCATATGCATATATAAACATATACACATTTGAATAAGGACTCGAATAAAAGATGATCTACGGGATCATCATAACCTACGGGATATTAATTAGTGTAACGGTCTACGGGGCCAAAATGACCCACGGGTCATGAATTGAAGCAAAGGGATCACAAGGGCCTCGCCTTAAAGAGGTGAAGGCTTAAGGAAATAGCCTACGAGGTTAAGTGAAGGAACCTACGGGTCAATAGAGTAAGGTGAGGGAACTTGTTACGATTCCCCGCGTAAAACGAGAACGGAAAACAATAAATTATGGGTTGTCAATTTCCTTGATATGAGTAATTGACATAGTTAAAGAGAAAAACGTTAAACTAAAATTCAGTTTTAGTAAGAGATAACGTTTTAACAAATATGAATACTATAAGGCGAATTCAGAAATTAAAAAATATCAAAGAGTATGGGTCTTAACATCGATAGATGCGAGACGATACATTCGAAAAGAAGAAGTATGATAAAGAAACGTTGAATAAAACTTAAACGTGACGTGACACGCTCACGGACAAGAAAAGAAATATAGAAAATGATCACGTTGTAACGTGAGTTACGGGGTATGAAGTGACGGCGACTAATTAGTCTAGCCGGTAAAACTATTCAAAGTTAAGAAAGCGTCATAACAAATACAAGCGCTTGTTAATATAACACAAGCGCGGGATAGGCCTGTTAAAAGACTAACGAGACTAAGTGGTCAAGTGACAACTTAGTCAATAAAGATAAAGGGTTATAAGCTGTAAGTAACGGCCCGCGAGGCCTTACACATGAAAGACGTACGCGTCAGTATACATGAAAACTTTAGACCAAAGGAAACGGGAGCCTTGAAAATGAAACTAGGTTCGTTTGATTAAACCAATGAACTACGTAAATAAGGTTTCGGGGATGAAACCTCTTTAAGGGGGGTAGACTTGTAACACCCCAAAAACGGGTTTGGTAATCAAACCACGTTAATACTAAAAGACGGGTAAGGTAACGTTAGTGGTAAAATTAAGCCGGAAAATATTAGGATTTATATAACTAAATCTAATATTTAATAAAACAAGAAAAAGAATGCTTTTGGGAAATAAAGTTTATAGAAGGCCCAAGTTAACGGGACTCAAAATAAACTTAGTCATAGATTCCCCGAACCCACTAAGTTAACTAGGAATGTTTAACCTAGTTAATAAGTGGGAATATTGTTATTAGAAATAAGTAGGCTGTGACCTACTTAATAACGAACCAAACACGAGGGGTTAAAGCGGGATAACTAGAAAAGTTATTTAATTAAATCAAACACAAACACACACACACACAGTGTATGTTCTGGATCGAGCTCAGGGGGCTCCCAAGGAGCCAAAAACCCTAATCCACATATAATCATCAATTTGAAGGATCAAATGAAGCCCAAATTCACAACCGAACGTGAATTAATGATCACCCGAACAAGAGGATCATAAGGTATGTAAAATCTTGATATTTGGTGAAGTTGTAAAAATTTGATAATCATCCTAATCGCGAATTAGGCATGGATTAGAGAAGCTATGGCTAGATTAGTGATGTATACTTGCTTAGGAACGAAACCCTAAGTGAAAATCATACATAACATGCTATGGATTGATGGATTTGGTGAATTAACACACTTAGATAAGTGGGTTTTAATGTTATGATGAAATAGATGATATAGATATGCTTAGAATCAACATGCATGATAACGAATAGAAGGTGTTTGATTAAACCATGAAATTGGGTAAAAGATCATACTTCTCACTAAATGGGTTTTTGTATGATATAAAAGAATTGATGTTAAGATCGTGATATAGATGCTTGAAATCATGTTACCTAGTAGTTAGTGTGTAAAATTTGATTCCGTTAAGAGTTCGGATGAAATGCCTAAGTGAAATTCAATAAACCAAATGTGCATTGAATAAGTTGATAAGTCGAAACCACTTGGGGTGTCCCAGTGGCCAGCCTCACCCACCTCTTCCCAGAGGACTCCAGTTCAAATCCTGGCAGGCGCAAGTACTCCAGGGTGTTCGCTCCGGTGGGTAGTAACCGCCAGGCAGCTATGGGGCTAAGCTAGCTTGTGGAGTGGGATCACTCCAGCGGTTGGGAGGACCGTGCAATATCCCCCCCCCCAAGTTGTTAGGCCATTGACTTTAAAAAGTCAAACCGACCAAGTATATGATCGAATGATAAATTCGATATAAGAAGCGTAGGATGGAATAGTCGTAAATGACTATGACTAACCTAACCGTCTTACAATTACAATGATAGTTTGACGCTTAAACGAGCTAGGTGGAGGCTTGGGAAAGAAGCAGTCAAATAAATTAAGTACAAGAATGGAAGCGTAAACCGGATCCGAGGCAAGTTAAACTTACAGCCCCTTTTTTTTAATTTACTATACACTTACTAGCGAAAATTGATCGTGAATAATGTTAAGTAATTGAAATACGATGATCTGGCATGATACAATGCAAGTCGGAATGAATAAAAAGGTAGGAAATCATGATTATGGTAGAAGGGGTAAAAAGGTAAATTAGTCATGTAATGACGAACAAATAAAAGAATGGTTTTGAGTAAAATGAGTTTAAGGAAAAACCCGAATAGGTTTAAAGGGATGAAATGGTAACTAAATACCATCTCATACGGATAAATGGTCAATTAGGCTAAATGGTTCAAATGGTGTTGTTAACAACATTTGACAATTGCTTGTTGAGTGTTGTAATCACAGGAAACAACATAAACGTGTGTTGTTTTAACTAGAAAGATTTAAAGCAAAAAGTTATGTATACGGGTCAATACCTTGACCCGAGCCAGGTACGCATAAATAAGCTTTTAGTTAAACATATAATTTACGGTCAAATATTTAACGAAAGTCCTTCGTCGTAAAGTGAGGGACTAAAGTGACCAAAACACCCTTGAAGGGTATATTGGGTAAACGACCCATAGGGGTTGTTTAGGAACTTGCATCAAGATTTTGGAATCATTAGATATGAATAAAAGTTGCATGAATACACATTCATGGGTCAAATGCATAAAAATGGTCATTTGCGTAAAATGACCAACCGATGGGTAAATTTTGGGATAATGGGTTAGTTATGCTAAATCCACCATAAAAATAGTTGTGGTGGAAGATCATTTAATAAATATTGCGAAAATAAGATGTTAGAAATAAACGAGTATGAATTATGCGGAAAAGTGCTTAAATACCCTTAACGGGTCAAAATAAGCTTTTAAGTATAAACGGATTTAAGAATATACATAAACTCGTGAATTGAACATAATATGATAGACAACATTGAAATTATAAGATTCATGTGAATTTGGGATCAAACAAACATGTTTGTTTGATAAAATGCATAAACGGGTTAAAATTTGATAAAAAGGTAACGAGTCGAAGGCTTAGAAGTCTCAAAATTTATTATGTTGGATGTTGGATTCTAACTCCATATGATTGAGAATTAAATTACGGACGCGTAGGAAAAAGAATCGGGTAAAACGGATTAAAAACGAGAGAGTTATGCTCGTTTCCATGAAATCGGGTCATGCTGGGAATAAGCAGCAACTGTTTAAGCAACAATCTGTGAAAAAGGGGCCTAGGCGTAGCGCGACGCCCCCTAATTCCGGAAAATTGTTAAATTTTGTTTGTTTGACCCATGTAACTTGTTTAAACTTATTATTTAACTATCAAAACTAACTTTTAAGTTGGTTTTGATCATATGTCATCGCCAAGAGTGCCCGGATGAAGATCAAGCGACGAGCAAGAACCGAACACTCGTTAAATGAAACTTCCGCGAAAATCTTGATTTGTTTAGTTATAAATGAATTATGTAAACACTTATAAATATGTTTTTGAAATGTTGTAAACATGTGGGAATGTTAGTATGAAAAGTTTTTGTAAAGTCACATTTTAGCATTAAAATGTGTATTTTATTATTAAAATCTTGATTAATTAAGTCGGGCGTTACAGGATTTTATTATAATAAATGTAGTAATTAAGTCCCGTCGTTTCAGTTACTGTTTGTTCAGCTTTATCGTTTAAAAACAAAGTTTGGTGTTTTATATCTAATGGCATTTAGATTAGGATGATGTGTGCTATGTGTGTTAAGGCGGGATTTTAATGGCATTTTATTCATGAGTTTGACGTTTTGTGTAGAGAAGTCAAAAGACTTTTTTACCCTTAATGAAGCGCGTCACACTAATAAAAGTGATGTTATTTACGAATACGCCACCGCGTCATCTAGTCCATAGATTGTTTTGATCTGACGATCCATAACCTTTCTCTCTGTTCTCACACTTTTCACCATTTTCTCTAAATCCTGACCTTATATAAATATATTGAAAGTGTAAAATCGCATGTTCAAAAGTGAATTCGCACCAGATCGGACGACTAAGATGATCGCGTACATATTGTACGATAAGAGATATTGTAAGTTAACCTAATCCTATATATATATATATATATTGTGTCACACCCCGACCACGTATAACATACAAAACGTGGCGGAAAACGTCGGGGAGTGTTGTAACAGAATTAATTGTTTCATAACCATGGCATACAAAGTTGTATTTATTTATCAACACAAGAGTTTCATTGTTTTAAACAGGAATCAAAGAGTTTTTAACATAATTAAACATAGTCTATCTTCATTTTAAATCTCTAAGGCACAGGTCCGCCCTAGTGTCATGATCGTCATCCTATGCAAAAGCACCTGAAAACACATGTGAAAGTAGGTACGTCAGCATAAAAATGCCTGTGAGATACATAGGTTTTGTGAAAATAGGATTCATGACTTAAGTTTAAGAAAATGTTTAGTCATGAACCTTGTAATTTGATTTGTTTTGTAAATCGCTTGAAAAACAATAAGTTCAGATGATATGTATAAATAAGTGAATAATGTATGGTTAAATGAATAACCATGTAAAATGAGTTGTATAAAATAAACCGTATTGTAAACCAAAGTCTTGAGAAAACATGTTACTTGTATAAAATGTATAAGTCCAAAATGAATGATTTAAATAATGCTATGATATGTAATATAATACAAACACTTATATATAGGAAGTACCAGCGGCGTATCCACCATGATTGTATCATATTACTCACATCTCGTTACTTAAGTCATTTAAACCAACCAACAATGTATAATGTCTATGTTTAAACCAATTGTCAAAAGTCCTTGTATAAACCATGTCAAATGTTGATAGTCCAAAAGTAGTCAAGTAATGTGTAACAAATGTTATGTATTGTAAGTAAAATATTGTCACATAATCCAAATGTAGAAATGTACAAAACAAAGTATTTTGAATATATCAAAAAGTTATGTTTTGCAAAGTAGTGCATGTTACATTGATACAAACATTTATGTGGTAAGTTAACGCATACATTCAAGCCTTGAGACAGTCGGATAACCCTTTCAGTCAAGGTTATCAAAAAGAAATGTTTTCGGATTCAGTCATTCCTTACATCCAAACAAACCCGAGATGTTAGGAATGGGATTTGTCAAGTCCTATGGTACCACTACTTACTCCCGAGTGGCGTAGCAAATGTTAATGAACGTAATAAAGACCCGTTTGTGCAAACCAAATGTTATAGCAGTTGTATACATGTCATATGAAAACAATGTACTAAGTATGCTAAGTTAACATACAAAGCAGAAAAGTCATGTAAATCAATGTGCTAGCATGCTATCAGTTAACATACACAGCAGAAATGTAATGTAAAACAATGTACTAAATATGCACACAATGGGCATACATAGCATGAAATGTAATGAAATCGTGTACTATAATGTACTAACGAACATAACAAGTATATGATGTGAAAACAGGAAAGCATGAAAGTAACAAGTAGGCACATGTGTTCCACCCCACAATGTTTGGAAAACAGTAAAAGAGGGGTCTATGTACTCACTTGAGATTACTCAGTAGTCATGGAGTGACAACCAAACAATGATAGAGATCACGGAATCAAACGGCACCTAATATAGGTAACTATGTTAATAAACCGGACCTAAATCGGAGGATCGGATAGAATGAGGGCTCGTAAACCAAATGAGTATGGGAACTCATGTAGTATGGTTTAACAAAGCCTACATACTAAATGAAACCTAACCTAAGTGCTTGTGACCCATTACGACCCGTTTAGGTAGCTTATGCTACTTTAACGCGTCATTCGCGTGAAACGCGTTCGGACCGCCTAACTAGTCCTATGACAAGTAATATATGCCTTAACATGTCTAATATGGTTATCAAATCAGTTTAGATGTCAAAAGTTATGTTACATATGTTTAAAATGAATTTTGGCATCAAAGGGGTATTTTGGTAATTTACCTAAGGCATATAAACTACCTATCATACAACTAACTAAACGTCGTGACCATAAGGTATAACCTCGGAAGGTTATTCCCTATATACTATGGTCACCTAACGTGTTTGGTCGGATCCTAAAGATCGACCAAATGGGTCGGGTTCGAAAGTATAAGCGATTGTTTAGATCGCTTACCTTACGACTCTATATAAACACTAAACTAAAAGTGACGAGCTAAGCATGCTAAAACATGCTTAATTAAGTTTAGAAAATAGGTTTGGTATCAAAACAAACGGTTTTGATACCCTTAAGTAGTTTGGTTACAAAATACGCAAGAATACGTATTCTGACCGAAACTACGGCTCGTCACTGAGCCTAGATAACGTGGTAATCAGTAGGTATAGTCACTAGGGACTATAACCATCGTGATCACGCTCACGTTATGAAGTTCAAACGAACTTCGCATCGACCATAAACTGGTCAATGCAGAAAGTCAAACAAAGTTTGACTTTCGGACTCGAAAAGCAATAAAAGAACGAAGGAACACTTACGAAGGGTCCCCGAATGCTAATCTAGATCAAAATAGCTCAGGTATGAAACAAATGTTTCAACTTAGAGCACAAATGATCAGATTCTTGTGAGAAATGAAGTGAAATGGGTTGGGTATTTATAGTATTTCCCAAACCGTTAAGATCGTTTCTTGAATAACGTGATTTAATCTTGTGCGTACACTTGTCAAAATGTTGTGGTAACTAAAAATGGTTCCTCATGAGCTGAAAGGGCAAGTTAGAATGTGTGGTTGTGGGTTAATCAGCTGAAATCTGCTGATTAGATGATCTTATCTGATTCTGGGAGCCTGATGCGGCCCGCTTCAGGATCAGACAAAGCTCAGGCGGGCCGCCTGGAGCTTCTGATCAGAAAATAAGTTTCCATTTTGACAGTTTCAGCCCCTGCACGTGTTTAAGGCCATTTCCGACACTTCTAAGGCCCGTAAAGCCAACTTTAAGGCCCTAAAATGATGCCTTAACATTGTGGACATGAAACATGTTCAAAAATATGTCTGATGTCAGTTCGTTTGGTCGTACGAACGCGATGTTCGCTTAATTACGACGGAATGCGCACAAGCGCGAAAAATGATCCAAATGACGCAACGAATGGATTTTTCTCATGCCAAACACTAAAATAAAATATTATAGTGCTTACATAAATTTTTGGATGTCCGGATGTATTCAGAACGTGAGTTAAGCGCAAAAGTGCAAACTTGTGCACTTTTTGACACTTTTAGTCCCTGAATGACCCAAAAGTTTATTTTAGCGCACCGAACCCCCTTAAAGCCTATTTCTAAGATATATAAAGGATATTTAAGGTGTGTTTAACTTATGGTCATGTTCCGGAATGTTCGTTACAGTTCAAATTGGCATACTTTCATAGTTTGTCAAGTTTAGTCCCTGTAAGCGAATTAACTTTGTTTTTGCCATACCAAAGCCTTCAAAACTTATTTCTAAGTTATGTAAAGGTTATTTAAGGTATGTTAAGTATATGTTGATGTTCCGGAGTATTTTTCGCATTAAACTGATTACGTTTACGCACCAGTTTGCGTATAACTCTCCAGAAAGCGATATAGAGTTTAAAATTACACAAAACTCAAAACATGAAAAATGTAAAACACAACCAAACAAATATTGGGATCAAATAACATTGTTTTATTAATAATATAACTGTTCACAATGATTACAAGCACAGTTGTTACAGTCTCCCCTACTTGTGGAAATTTCGTCCCGAAATTTATTTAGAGGAAACTCGTGGAAAAAGATGCGGATATTTCGCCTTCATTTGATCTTCGCGTTCCCAAGTAAACTCGGGTCCACGTTTAGCTTCCCAGAGAACTTTGACCAAAGGAATGCGCTTGCGTTTAAGCCACTTGACTTCACGTTCCATGATTTCCACAGGTTTCTCGACAAATTTCAGTGTTTTATCAACACGAATTTCGTCAAGCGGTATGTGGAGGTTCTCATAAGCTAAACACCTCTTGAGATTGGACACGTGAAAAGTTGGATGAACATTTCCAAGTTCAGGAGGTAACTCAAGTCTATAGGCTACCTTTCCGATTCTTTCGACGATCTTGAATGGTCAAACATATCTAGGTGCAAGTTTTCCTTTCTTTCCAAATCTGATCACACCTTTCCAAGGTGAGACCTTAAGTAATACTCGATCACCGACTTGAAATTCCAAGGGTTTGCGTTTTGGATCCGCGTAACTCTTTTGACGGCTTCTAGCTGTCTGAAGGTTATCACGAACTTTCTTGACCTTATCTGTTGTCTCTAAAATGAGGGCAGGTGCAGTAAGTTGAGCCTCGCCGATCTCATTCCAGCAGACTGGTGAACGACATTTTCGACCATAGAGAGCTTCGAAAGGAGCCATTTTGATGCTGGTGTGATAACTGTTGTTGTAGGAGAATTCAATTAACTGAAGATGTGAATCCCAACTACCACTAAAATCGATCACACAAGCTCTAAGCATATCCTCCAGAGTCTGGATTGTTCTTTCAGATTGACCATCCGTTTGCGGATGATAAGCTGTGCTCAGATTAAGTTGGGTCCCCATAGCAGATTGCATGGTTCTCCAAAAATGAGAAGTGAAACGAGCATCTCTGTCAGAAATGATGTTCAAAGGAACACCATGTCGAGCTACAATTTCATCCACATAGATTTGAGCAAGTCTGTCAGCAGGAAAATCCTCACGGATTGGCAAGAAATGCGCTGACTTAGTAAGACGATCAACAACTACCCAGATGGCATCATGACCTTTCTTTGTGCGCGGAAGTTTAGTAACAAGATCCATAGTAATGTTTTCCCATTTCCAAACTGGGATCTCTGGTTGCTCCAATAAACCAGAAGGACGTTGATGTTCAGCCTTAACCTTAAGACAAGTAAGGCATTTTGATACATATAAGGCAATGTCTTTCTTCATACCAGGCCACCAATAATGAATACGAAGATCCTTATACATCTTATCTGAGCCCGGATGAACAGAATAACGAGACTTATGGGCTTCATCCATAAGCAAGGTACGAAGATCATCCTGGCTTGGGACCCACAAACGGTCCATGAAGTAATATGATCCATTGTCCTTCAGTTCCAGAGCAGGTGTTATGTGATAGGGAAATTCCTTATCCATTAAACCTTGTGAAACACAAGATTGTTGAGCCTGAGAAATGCGGGCTTGGATATCGGATCGAGCTTGAATAACAGATTGAACACGAACACAATGAAGCTTAGTACGTTCCTTACGACTCAATGCATCGGATACGACATTCGCCTTACCAGGATGGTAGCGAATTTCGCAGTCATAGTCGTTTAAAAGCTCAACCCAACGTCATTGCCTCATATTGAGTTCTTTCTGATTGAAGATATGCTGAATACTTTTGTGGTCAGTGAAAACCACACATTTTGTACCGTACAAATAATGTCTCCAGATCTTGAGAGCGAAAACAACTGCACCCAACTCAAGATCATGAGTGGTGTAGTTCTTCTCATGTATCTTCAACTGCCTCGATGCATATGCTATGACTTTGTTCCTTTGCATCAGAGCACAGCCAAGACCCAATTTCGATGCATCACAATAAACGACGAAATCATCATTGCCCTCAGGCAAAGTCAGAACAGGCGCGTCACAAAGTTTCTGCTTCAAGTGTTGAAAAGCTTCCTCTTGTTTGAATCCCCAATCAAAGGGTTTGTTCTTCTGAGTTAGAGCAGTTAGAGGAACTGCAATCTTTGAGAAGTTCTCAATGAAGCGGCGGTAATAACCCGCTAGACCAAGAAAAGAACGAACTTCAGTAGGAGTAGTAGGCGTATCCCAATCCTTAATCGCACTGATCTTGGAGGGATCTACACGAATACCTCGTTCGTTGATAATATGTCCTAAGAATTGAACTTCTTTAAGCCAAAATTCACACTTGGAGAATTTGGTGAAAAGTTGCTCTTTCTTTAGGAGTTCCAGAGTAAGACGAAGATGCTGCTCGTGATCAGCTCGCGTCTTAGAGTAAATCAAGATGTCGTCAATAAAAACAATGACGAACTGATCCAAATAAGGTTTGCAGACCCTATTCATTAAGTCCATGAAAACAGCAGGAGCATTAGTCAAACCGAATGGCATGACTGTGAATTCATAATGCCCATAACGAGTGCGGAACGCTGTCTTGGGAATATCTTCTTCATGCACACGAAGTTGATGATACCCGGAACGCAGATCAATCTTCGAAAAATAAGAAGCGCCCTGTAACTGATCAAAGAGGTCGTCTATGCGCGGTAGGGGATATCGATTCTTGATGGTAAGCTTGTTAAGCTCACGATAATCGATACACATCCTAAAAGATCCATCCTTCTTCTTAACAAAAAGAACGGGAGCACCCCAAGGTGAAAAGCTAGGACGGATAAAACCTTTGTCAGAGAGTTCCTGAAGCTGCTTAGACAACTCTTCATCTCAGATGGTGCAAGACGATATGGAGCTCTGGCAATGGGATTTGCACCAGGTACGAGATCAATGCGGAACTCGACTTGGCGTGCTGGAGGTAGACCAGGTAACTCTTCAGGGAAAACTTCAGAATATTCCCGAACGACAGGAATATCTGAAATAGACTTACCCTTGCCTTTATCTTCTGTGACATGTGCTAAGAAGGCCACATAATTCTTTCGTAGATACTTCCGAGCTTTAAAACAAGACATGAGTTTGAGACCACCGGCAGGTTTCTCACCTTGAACCTGTAGGATCTCGCCTGTCGAAAGCGGCACACGAACAATCTTCTCAGAACAAACTATCTCTGCGCGATGCTTAGATAACCAATCCATACCCACTATAACGTCGAAGCTTCCAAGTTGCATAGGCGTGAGGTCAATAGGAAAAAGATGGTCGTTAAGATTCAACTGGCAGTTGCGAAGAACAGAATCAAGAACAATGGGTTCACCACTAGCAACTTCTACTGTCAAAGGTTTACCTAGTTTCGTTCTAGACACGTGAAGCATTGGCTCAAAAGACAATGACACAAAACTCTTATCGGCACCCGAATCAAAGAGAACAGATGCAGGCTGATTATTAATAAAGAACGTACCGTTCACCACGTTATCATCCGCCTGCGCCTCTTGGGCATTCAAGTTAAAAGCTCGTCCTCGAGCCTGAGCCTGATTCGGGTTCGCATTCTGATTCTGGTTGGCTAGCCTTGGGCACCGGTTCCTGTAGTGGGTCAGATCCCCAAAATTGTAGCATGAACCAGGAGGAAAATGAGGTCGTGCAGCTTGACCTTGTTGCTGAGCAAGAGGCTGAGCAACTTGTTGAGCTTGGTTCTAAACTGCCTGGTTCTGGTTAACAGGAATGCGACAAGTAGCGGCAAGATGACCAGATCTTCCGCAGTTGGTGCACTGACGACACTGGAGATGTCGTTGGTGATGGCCGTTACACCTGTTGCACAAAGGTGCATTGCCAAAATAAGGCTTCTTGGCAGGTGGTTGCGCAGGCTGATTTGGTGCAGCTTGAGCCTGTGCAGTAACGGCATAGTTTTGGGAAGCCTTTCGCTTCCTAGACCCTCTTGCGGAACCCGAATTCTTTCCCTTCTTGTTTTCACCTTTCTTACCATCCTCCTTGTCAGACGCCTGTTTCTTACCCTTGTCACCCTTTTTATGCAGCTTTCCCTTACGAACTTGCGACTCTGTCAATGTCGCTGCCAACTCGATCGCCTGACGGAGTGTGGCAGGGTTACTACCAGTAAGGATGTCTTGCACAGAGTCAGGTAGGCCGTCGATGTACCTTTCGATAGCCTTGTCGAGTGGGGTAACCATAGTTGGGCAAAGCAGACTCAACTCCTCAAACCTATCAGTATACGCCCGATGCTCACCACTATCTTGTTTCAAATTATCAAATTCCTTCTCCAAAGCTCGCTGCTCATGACGAGGACAGAATTCCCTCATCATAAGGGCTCTAAGTTCAGCCCATGTCTGTGCGAGAGCAACTTCTGCACCTCGGTCTCTCATAACCCCGTTCCACCATGTGAGAGCCTTCTTCTGAAACACACTCGAAGAGAACTCGACCTTGCGATTATCAGAACACTGCACGTGGCGAAAAGTATTCTCAAAGCTCTCGAACCATTGAAGAAGCCCAGTCGCTCCTTCAGAACCACTAAACTTGAGTGGTTTAGCCTGGTTAAAATCCTTGTATTTGCATAGAACATTGTTGTTGTTGTTGGCTTGGTTCCATTAAGCAAAGAGATTTGGGAATTGAGCAGCCATCTGCTGCGCAATAATTTCTGCCAGTTCGGCAGTTGCTATCTGGTTATCGCGTTGAGGAGGCATTCTAAAAGAGGAAAACATGAAAAGAAACGAGTGAGATGATTGGATGAAGAGAATGAGATAAAACAAAATCAACAAAAGCAAAGATGGTGGTCATTCGTCCGCATTACCAAGCAAACAAACGACACACAGTGACTAATCAAAGTAAATGGGTCAAAAATAATGTATCGCGAAGACATGCTCGCCTATAAGTGAACACCCATCCCAAGAATTCCCAGGTAAGCACAACTGGTCTCGCGTCTGATGAGATATATATGAAGTGCTTGCCTAGACAGAAAACCCAGAATACAGGCATTCACCCTTCCAGTTTGCACGCGTTCACATTATTTAAAACCCAAAACCTTGACGAGATTTTGAAAAACTCAAAGGGTTCAAAACCATATAACAGAGGGTTCAAAACCTTACAATAGAGGGTTCAAAACCTTGTAATAAATCATCCAAAAACAGATGATTGTTTTTCAAAAATCGTTTTCGAAAAATTTGGTTTTTGTTTTGATAATCACCTAAGGATAGGTGATGTACATGTTTTAAGATCTAAACACAAGATAACTTGTGTTAGGGTCCTAGAAAAGTTATAGTCTAGGTCAAAGCATTACTAATAACCTAATTCCCTATAACCATTGGCTCTGATACCAACTCTTCTGTCACACCCCGACCACGTATAACATACAAAACGTGGCGGAAAACGTCGGGGAGTGTTGTAACAGAATTAATTGTTTCATAACCATGGCATACAAAGTTGTATTTATTTATCAACACAAGAGTTTCATTGTTTTAAACAGGAATCAAAGAGTTTTTAACATAATTAAACATAGTCTATCTTCATTTTAAATCTCTATGGCACAGGTCCGCCCTAGTGTCATGATCGTCATCCTATGCAAAAGCACCTGAAAACACATGTGAAAGTAGGTACGTCAGCATAAAAATGCCTGTGAGATACATAGGTTTTGTGAAAATAGGATTCATGACTTAAGTTTAAGAAAATGTTTAGTCATGAACCTTGTAATTTGATTTGTTTTGTAAATCGCTTGAAAAACAATAAGTTCAGATGATATGTATAAATAAGTGAATAATGTATGGTTAAATGAATAACCATGTAAAATGAGTTGTATAAAATAAACCGTATTGTAAACCAAAGTCTTGAGAAAACATGTTGTATAAAATGTATAAGTCCAAAATGAATGATTTAAATAACGCTATGATATGTAATATAATACAAACACTTATATATAGGAAGTACCAGCGGCGTATCCACCATGATTGTATCATATTACTCACATCTCGTTACTTAAGTCATTTAAACCAACCAACAATGTATAATGTCTATGTTTAAACCAATTGTCAAAAGTCCTTGTATAAACCATGTCAAATGTTGATAGTCCAAAAGTAGTCAAGTAATGTATAACAAATGTTATGTATTGTAAGTAAAATATTGTCACATAATCCAAATGTAGAAATGTACAAAACAAAGTATTTTGAATATATCAAAAAGTTATGTTTTGCAAAGTAGTGCATGTTACATTGATACAAACATTTATGTGGTAAGTTAACGCATACATTCAAGCCTTGAGACAGTCGGATAACCCTTTCAGTCAAGGTTATCAAAAAGAAATGTTTTCGGATTCAGTCATTCCTTACATCAAAACAAACCCGAGATGTTAGGAATGGGATTTGTCAAGTCCTATGGTACCACTACTTACTCCCGAGCGGCGTAGCAAATGTTAATGAACGTAATAAAGACCCGTTTGTGCAAACCAAATGTTATAGCAGTTGTATACATGTCATATGAAAACAATGTACTAAGTATGCTAAGTTAACATACAAAGCAGAAAAGTCATGTAAATCAATATGCTAGCATGCTATCAGTTAACATACATAGCAGAAATGTAATGTAAAACAATGTACTAAATATGCACACAATGGGCATACATAGCATGAAATTTAATGAAATCGTGTACTATAATGTACTAACGAACATAACAAGTATATGATGTGAAAACAGGAAAGCATGAAAGTAACAAGTAGGCACATGTGTTCCACCCCACAATGTTTGGAAAACAGTAAAAGAGGGGTCTATGTACTCACTTGAGATTACTCAGTAGTCCTGGAGTGACAACCAAACAATGATAGAGATCACGGAATCAAACGGCACCTAATATAGGTAACTATGTTAATAAACTGGACCTAAATCGGAGGATCGGATAGAATGAGGGCTCGTAAACCAAATGAGTATGGGAACTCATGTAGTATGGTTTAACAAAGCCTACATACTAAATGAAACCTAACCTAAGTGCTTGTGACCCATTACGACCCGTTTAGGTAGCTTATGCTACTTTAACGCGTCGTTTACGTGAAACGCGTTCGGACCGCCTAACAAGTCCTATGACAAGTAATATATGCCTTAACATGTCTAATATGGTTGTCAAATCAGTTTAGATGTCAAAAGTTATGTTACATATGTTTAAAATGAATTTTGGCATCAAAGGGGTATTTTGGTAATTTACCTTAAGGCATATAAACTACCTATCATACAACTAACTAAACGTCGTGACCATAAGGTATAACCTCAGAAGGTTATTCCCTATATACTATGGTCACCTAACGTGTTTGGTCGGATCCTAAAGATCAACCAAATGGGTCGGGTTCGAAAGTATAAGCGATTGTTTAGATCGCTTACCTTACGACTCTATATAAACACTAAACTAAAAGTGACGAGCTAAGCATGCTAAAACATGCTTAACTAAGTTTAGAAAACAGGTTTGGTATCAAAACAAACGGTTTTGATACCCTTAAGTAGTTTGGTTACAAAATACGCAAGAATACGTATTCTGACCGAAACTACGGCTCGTCACTGAGCCTAGATAACGTGGTAATCAGTAGGTATAGTCACTAGGGACTATAACCATCGTGATCACGCTCACGTTATGAAGTTCAAACGAACTTCGCATCGACCATAAACTGGTCAATGCAGAAAGTCAAACAAAGTTTGACTTTCGGACTCGAAAAGCAATAAAAGAACGAAGGAACACTTACGAAGGGTCCCCGAATGCTAATCTAGATCAAAATAGCTCAGGTATGAAACAAAGGTTTCAACTTAGAGCACAAATGATCAGATTCTTGTGAGAAATGAAGTGAAATGGGTTGGGTATTTATAGTATTTCCCAAAACCGTTAAGATCGTTTCTTGAATAACGTGATTTAATCTTGTGCGTACACTTGTCAAAATGTTGTGGTAACTAAAAATGGTTCCTCATGAGCTGAAAGGTCAAGTTAGAATGTGTGGTTGTGGGTTAATCAGCTGAAATCTGCTGATTAGATGATCTTATCTGATTCTGGGAGCCTGATGCGGCCCGCTTCAGGATCAGACAAAGCTCAGGCGGGCCGCCTGGAGCTTCTGATCAGAAAATAAGTTTCCATTTTGACAGTTTCAGCCCCTGCACGTGTTTAAGGCCATTTTCGACACTTCTAAGGCCCGTAAAGCCAACTTTAAGGCCCTAAAATGATGCCTAAACATTGTGGACATGAAACATGTTCAAAAATATGTCTGATGTCAGTTCGTTTGGTCGTACGAACGCGATGTTCGCTTAATTACGACGGAATGCGCACAAGCGCGAAAAATGATCCAAATGACGCAACGAACGGATTTTTCTCTTGCCAAACACTAAAATAAAATATTATAGTGCTTACATAAATTTTTGGATGTCCGGATGTATTCAGAACGTGAGTTAAGCGCAAAAGTGCAAACTTGTGCACTTTTTGACACTTTTAGTCCCTGAATGACCCAAAAGTTTATTTTAGCGCACCGAACCCCCTTAAAGCCTATTTCTAAGCTATGTAAAGGATATTTAAGGTGTGTTTAACTTATGGTCATGTTCCAGAATGTTCGTTACAGTTCAAATTGGCATACTTTCGTAGTTTGTCAAGTTTAGTCCCTGTAAGCGAATTAACTTTGTTTTTGCCATACCAAAGCCTTCAAAACTTATTTCTAAGTTATGTAAAGGTTATTTAAGGTATGTTAAGTATATGTTGATGTTCCGGAGTATTTGTCGCATTAAACTGATTACGTTTACGCACTAGTTTGCGTATAACTCTCCAGAAAGCGATATAGAGTTTGAAATTACACAAAACTCAAAACATGAAAAATGTAAAACACAACCAAACAAATATTGGGATCAAATAACATTGTTTTATTGATAATAGAACTGTTCACAATGATTACAAGCACAGTTGTTACATATAGGTAGAAGATCCTGTACATTAATCCATAAGTGTGAGAAGTGTATTATAACACTATATATAATATACTATATAACACCATATAAACACCGTATAACACTATGTAACACCATATAACACCATATAACACTATGTAACACTATATAACACTATATAAAAAATATAACACTATATTTTGTCTGATAGCATGTCTATGATAGATGTATAGTGTTATATAGTGTTACATGGTGTTATATGGTGTTACATAATGTTATACGGTGTTTATATAGTGTTATATATAGTGTTATAATACACCTCTCACACTTCTGAATTAATATACACTATCCCTACCCTATATATATATATATGATAAGGATCCGTTAGGAAGCACCCTTATTGCGAGAACAAATGTGAACACAATAAAAAATACCTAAAAGAATTAAAAAACACAAAAATAATTTTTTACAAAAAAACGTTACATTTTGTCACTTAAAAAAATTGAACAACTGTACCGCTACACATGTGCATGCGCATGCAAATGTGAAGTGGTACTTTTGTTCTTTTTTAGTGCAAAATGTAGCGTACTTTTACAAAAAAACAATTGAACAAAAATTACCATTGCACATGTGCATGCGTATGCATGTGCATTCGCAACGCATGCACATGTGCATCGGTACCGTTGTTCAATTTTTTTTGTGACGAAATTTAGCGATTTTTAATAAAAAAAACTTTTTCAGCATTTAGTTGTGGGGTTTAGCTTTATGATTTAGTTTTTAACATTTAGTTTGGATGGGGTGGGTGGGGATTAGATTTTTTTAGGTTCTTGGTGGTTGGGAGGTTGGGGGGGGTTAGGTTTTTTTGGTGAGGTATAGTTTTTTTTAGCCGGAGGCTAGGGGGATAGGGGGTGGGGGTGTTTAGGTTTGTGGGTTGTGGTAGGATGGGGGCGGGTGTTTAGGTTTTGGGTGGTGGTGGGTGTGTTTACTTTGTTGTGTTCACATTAGTTCTTGTGGTTCTCGCAATAAGAGTGGTTCTCAAATAAAACCAACCCTATATATATATATATATATTAGGGGAGGGTTTAAATGAGAACACTCATCTTTTGTGAGAACCATAAGAACAAATCTCAGCCTCTCATTTATTTCCCTTTTATTTTAATTAAAAGGGTAAAGTGGTAATTAAACAAATTGTAACTCTCTTGCTTCCATTTACACCAAAATTCCAACACTACTCTTTTTCAATCCACGCACAAGATCTTCGGTCTAGGCACATGATCTTCAGTCTAGGCAATCAGGTATCTTATCCAATCGATTATGGTTTGGATTAACTGATATTAAACTATTTCGTTCCTAATCTGCAGGTATGTTCTTCAATATTTGATTGTGAGACAGTTTTTGGATTCATTGATTTTTGCTCAAATCGATATTCGATTCACTGCTTAATTGTCCAATCGAATTTGGATTCATTAATTATTGTTCAATCGAATTTGGTATCAATTACTTTGTTTATGTATTGTGGGTTTTGTTCCGCGATTTAACACATGTTCCTATTGAGTTCGTAATTCGCCCTAATTAGTTCTTATTTGCTGGATTGCAAGTACAGTTTATCCTAAATTATATGTAAGGATTGTTGAATCACAAGATTGATGAAGCAGCGTTCCATGACTAAGATTGATATCAAAATCAGCCACAAATGTTAGCTTAACTTCTTTATCTTAGTTTTTACAAAGTGTAATTGTAAGGGTTATTTTGAGTTATTGATAATGACTACAAGCATGTGTTTATATTGTGATGTAGGTTCTTTTAAGATTAGCTACGAGGATATTAAAATTGTGTGAGGTGAACCAAGGGTTCTATATTAAGTGTTATCAATCATGAGGAACAATGTGAAGATTTGGATGAAGCAAGTGTTGGAGCTGTTATGAGCATCCCATCCTGTTCAAATTTACACATGTGTAAATACTAATTGCTTGCATCCCATCCTCGAAGATGCCAGGCCATGTATGCGTACGGGCTTGATATTGAAGTTAAAAGGTTTTCTCAAGTCCATAAGATTTTCAGCTTTCTTGCAAGGCTGCATTAGATGGATGGGGAAATATTAATAGTGCTTCAAGGCTTCTTATGTGTTTATTCATATTTGCGTATGTTTAACAATTGAATGTACATGTGTGTAAGTGTATGTTTTACATATGTAAATTCTTATCAGTTTAATGGAAATGGCCAATCTGTTTTGTTAAAATATGTGTTTGTTATATATGATTTACACATGTGTAAATGGTTTAGTGTCCCATATCTATGTGTGTTTTACACATGTGCAGCTGAATTACACATGTATAAACCTTCATAACTATGTTTATTTTTTTTATAATTACAATGATTTACACATGTGTAAACCTTCCTATCTATGATTATTATTTTCTTTAACTATTATGATTTACACATGTGTAAACTTTGATATATATTCCTATGGTTTTTTTAACTATTATGATTTACACATGTGTAACTTTCATATTAGTGCTCATTTTTGTAACTATTGTAATTTACACATACGTAAACCTTTAGATCTATGATTTACACATGTGTAAACCCTTCATATCTATGCTTATTCTCTTAACTACCATGATTTACCACATGTGTAAACCTTCATATTTCTATTTCTATGATTTAACGTTATATTTACACATGTGTAAACCTTCGTATCTATGATTTAACATGAAACAATCTACTTACTTCAAATCAATTATCTTTCAATTCTTTATCCTACATTAGTAAAGTAATTACGATATAGAAGTTAGCAGGTCCAAAATATACCTTTAAATTAACCCCTGCACAGAACATTTTATTGACTAACATGCATATCATCATCATATTTGCAGTCAGATAACTGCTTATAGCTTCAAAGCAATCTGGTTATCCCCTCAACATATCATTCTCAAGGGTATTTGTGTTTCATGTCTATCCATGTAAATTTGAATAATCCTTATTAACAAACAAGTACCAAGTTTCATAAATTTAATGATAAAGAATATATAACTTTTTTTAACGCCAACAAAACATCGTTAAATATATCCAAAGCTAACCGAGAGTTAGCATAAAATTACAGCCACCAAAAAACATAAAACAGATACACCAAGCATCATTTAAATAACCGTACAATCTAAATCAAACATATAGCAATCGCCCTATGTCAGATGCTGCACTTTTGCTCTGTTTCTCAGCCACAAGTTGCCCAAAACTTTGATTTCTTCCATGGCTCCACCATCCTTTGTTATTTACCATCGAAAACTTTAGCATTAAATGCCCTCCAAAGACACCAAACTGTTGTTTGGGACTTTGGGTGGACTTTTTTTCTCCACTTTGCAGACTCGCGGTTATGCATATGAATATTTAAAATATCTTTGGCTCTGAACAGGAAGTATGAGGGAAGGCTGTACCAAGAGGCAGCCCGATCCCAAATACCTAGCGCAAATGAACATGAAACGAATATATGGATCAAAGTCCCCACACATCACACATGTCGCTGCAGGTACCGTAACGCTACTTCTGATCAGACCGTCCACGATTTGTTTAAAATATTAGAATGTAAACATGTGTAAACATTTACATACATGACAAACGTTTAAAACTTAACTATGATGTACACATGTGTAAACATTTGTTTGCAAGATTATTCACAAAAGAATTTCATAAATTGCTAGAATTAGTACTTCAATTGCACAGATCAAACTGAACAAATGAAATAAAAATGATACATATTTTCTAGTAGTTATGAGTTATGTAATTTACAGGAAAATTGGTGTCGACTCTACATCAATTTCACTTTGATTGTACCACAAAATCTTAATCTACTTCAATTATTCATAAATTGCTAACCTAATAATTCATTTTCACATATGCAACCAAAAAAACCCGAAATACTCTGTAACTTATGGACCAGTAGTGTAGGGCTGTCCAAAAAGCTCGCAGCTCGGAGCTCGCTCGAAGCTCGCTCGGATTTAGCTCGGAAAAAGCTCGCTCGATATGGCTCGGTTTGAAAGTGATCCGAGCCAGCTCGGCTCGGTTTGAAAGTGATCCGAGCCAGCTCGGCTCGGTTAGAAAGTGAGCCAGCTCGGCTTGGCTCATAGCGAGCCGAGTTGGCTCGGTTTGGCTCGCTTGGTAGCTCAGCTCGGCTTAGTTCGGATTATTTTCTTCATAATATATTTATTTTTATATACATTATAATATATTACAAAAAAACTTGTTATTATTTATATATATTTAGGCTTGTAATTTGATATTCATGGCATATTTGAATCTTAATTACCTTGCTAATGAACTAATATTGTGTTTCATTGAAATTGTAAAACTTATTTTTCGTTGTTAAACATGATTTTAACTTGTAATGTATTAGGATAAACTTATTTTGAATATGTTTTTTTGAAGTATTGAATAATATTTTAGGCTACTAAATTTTGAGAGTTATATATTATATTTTTCTTTATAAAATCGAGCCAAACCAAGCCGAGCCGAGCCAGCTCGGCTTAAAACCAAGCTGAGCCCGAGCTTAGATTTTCAGCTCGGTTTCATATCCGAGCCGAGCCAGCTCTGTTTATAATCGAGCCGAGCCCGAGCTTACCCTAGCTCAGCTCGGCTCGGCTCATGAACAGCCCTACAGTAGTGTTATAGACTCTTTACCTTCATGAATAGATTGCACAAGCGTGGTGATGGCGAGTGCTACACCTTCTAATTCATCAGTTATAGCAAATCCAACCCTAGAATAGAAGCCATGTCGATTAACGACAACAGCTAATATATATGTAGCCGACGATGACGCCGTCATCGGAGAATGAGAGGGACGGTGGTGATGGTGGATTGCTCGTTCTCTCCGGTGTTAACCGTGATTCTGAACTTTGAAGGGTTTTTTTTGGGTATGGAGATGTGATCAACTGTTTTTGTTGGGTTTTGTGTTTTGACAATAAAACCCCTCTAGTCTTGAAATTTAAGTTTCCTTCTCATTTAAACCCCTCTAATCTAAGCCCTTAATTTAGGATGATCAATGGATGGAGATTGTTCCTAGTGTTCTCACAAAAATGAGCGTTCTTAAGATAACCCTTCCCTACATATATATATATATAGGGAGGAGCTCATGCGAGAACCACCTTTATTGTGAGAACCGCGAGAACCAATGTGAACACAATCTAAAATAGCTAAAAAAACCTAACCCCCACCCCTCCCCCCCCCCCAAAAAAAAACCTAACCCCCCCCCCCCCCCAAAAAAAAACCTAAACCCCCCCTCCCCCACCCCCCCCCCCAAAAACCTAACCCCCCCCCCCCAAGCTAAAATGCTAAAAACTAAACCCCCAAAAAACCTAAAAAAATCTAAAAAAAATCTAAAAAAATCTAAAAAATTTGTTTTAATATTTTTATGTTAAAATCGCTACTTTTAGAAGCAAAAAAAAAAAGCTTCGAAAAGTAGCGATTTTTTTTTTAAAAATATTAAAAAAAAAAAAATTTTTGTGTGATTTTTAGCTATTTTTAGGCATTTTTGGTTGTGTTCACATTGGTTCTTGCGGTTCTCGCAATAAGAGGTGGTTCTCGCATGATCTTCTCCCTATATATTTATATATATATATATATATATGTAGAGGATCCTGTACATTAATCCAGAAGTGTGAGAAGTGTATTATAACACTATATAAAACCATATAAACACCGTATAACACTATGTAACACCATATAACACCATATAATACTATGTAACACTATATAACACTATATAACAAATATAACACTATATTTTGTCTGATAGCATGTCTATGATAGATGTATAGTGTTATATATTGTTATATAGTTTTATATAGTGTTACATAGTGTTATATGGTGTTACATATTGTTATACGGTGTTTATATGGTGTTATATAGTGTTATATATAGTGTTATAATACACTTCTGAATTAATGTACACTATCCCTACCCTATATATATATATATATATATATATATATATATAGGAGGAGTTGGGTAGAAAGTGGGGTTTTCCTAGAAAGTCTAGGAAGCAATAAGAATGTGACACATGGCATGGAGAGATTTTGACTAAAAGGTCACTTCTGTAATTTGACATTTTATTTTATTTTTGGAATTTTATCTCTCATTAACTAACAATGCATAATTATGGAAACTGTTTCTCCATGATTTTCTCAATGGTGGTTTTCGAAACATAGTAAGATGTGAACAGCAAGCAAAAAACGAATCCAGTCCGACTTCTTCTACATCACAAACTGAAAACCCTAATTTCAGTTCACGGTGAAGGTGGTTGTCGTCGTAAGTTAACAGCCGGAGATGGTTGAACGGAGATGAAGATGGTGATTATGATGGGTGACAGCCGGAGACGATGATGAAGGTGGGGGTTGAAGACGGAGGGTGTCGAAGAGAATCGGAGATGACGACGGAAGGGTGATGATGGAGGATTTCTTGACACTATGTTTTACCATTCATGCTGGTAATGAAGGAGGATTTCTTGACATTATGTTTTAACATTCATGCTGGTAATGTTGGAGGATTTCTTGACGCTGTGTCTTACCATCCATGCAGGTAATGCTGGAGGATTTCTTGACATTGTGTTTTAACAGCAAGCAGATTAATACAATTGTGTTCTAACATTCATGATGGTAATGCTGTAGGATTTCTTGACGCTGTGTTTTACCATCCATGCAGGTAATGCTGGAGGATTTCTTGACATTGTGTTTTAACAGCAAGCAGATTAATACAGTTGTGTTTTAGCATTCATGTTGGTAATGCTGGAGGATTTCTTGACGCTGTTTTTTACCATCCATGCTGGTAATGCTGGAGGATTTCTTGACGTTGTGTTTTAACAGCAAGCAGATTAATACAGTTGTGTTTTAGCATTCATGTTGGTAATGCTGGAGGATTTCTTGACGCTGTGTTTTACCATCCATGCAGGTAATGCTGGAGGATTTCTTGACATTGTGTTTTAACAGCAAGCAGATTAATACAGTTGTGTTTTAGCATTCACGTTGGTAATGCTGGAGGATTTCTTGACGCTGTGTTTTACCATTCATGCTGGTAATGATGGAGGATTTCTTGACATTGTGTTTTAACATTCATGCTGGTAATGCTGGAGGATTTCTTGACGCTGTGTTTTACCATCCATGCTGGTAATTCTGGAGGATTTCTTGACGTTGTGTTTTAACAGCAAGCAGATTAATACCGTTGTGTTTTAACAGCAAGCAGATTAGCAAGCAGATTAATACGATGTGTTTTCTTGAAGTGTTTCTCATGAAGGATAGAAGGAAGAGAGAGAGAGAAGAGAGAAAAGGAGAGAGAGAGAGAAAAAAATCGCAAGAAATGTGGGGTGGTTATGGAATGACAATTATTTCTATATTTAAAACAAGATAAATGACATATCTACCCCTGATTAATTAAACAATCCTCTTTTTAAGAAACACATATTACCAAAATGCCACCAAGATGATCTCAACCATTAAACACACCAATTGGATGGCCCAGATCGCTTCCTAGACTTTCTAGGAAAAACACAATTTCCGTAGGATCCCCACTCTCTCTATATATATATATATATATATATATATATACAGGGTGAGGTTACTCTACAAAGTGTGTTTTTCCTACAAAGTGTAGGAAGTGATCTTGACCATTGGATGAGTGTCTTTGATGGTTGAGATCATCTTGGTGGCATTTTGGTAATATGTGTGTCTTAAAAATAGAATGATTTAATTGATTGGGGGTAAATGTGACATTTAGCTTTTTTAAATAAGGAAATAATTGATCTTGACCATAAACTTCTCCATCTTTTTCGCAAGTTTCCCTTTCTCTCTCTTCCTATTTCTCTCTCTTTATACCTTCATGAAGAAACACAACGTCAAGAAAACATATTATGAATCATACAATATAACACATCGTGAAGAAATCCAAGAAAACACATCGTGAATCATACAATACAACACAACATTATTTAACGTGTGTGGTGTGTTATACAATATAACACATCATGAAGAAACCTAAAAATTATAAAACACAACGTCATGAAAACATAAAAAAACTATCATTCGTGGATAATAATAACTGGTATAATGAATTAACCTATAATTGGTAAAACACATCGTCAAGAAATTACAAAAACATATCCTTCCTAAAAAACACAACGTTAATAACTACAAATACATCTCTTTCCTAAAAACATAAACTGCTATAACACATCGTGTGAATTAACTTGTAAATGGTAAAACACATCGTCAAAAATTGTTCATGAAAGATTTTAACTGGTAAAACACATCAAAAAATTGGTTTTTACAGGATACGTTTACAAGCAAAAAACGAAAGCCATAACACATTGTGATGAACCTGTAATTGGTAAAACACAATCAACCATTGCATTGTACATCACCATTTATTTGATCTGTAAGTTCAAATGAAAGAAACAATAAAAAATGAATGAAATATGCATCAGAAAGTGATCTTAGTAGTTTAAAGTAAGTGCCAAATTTTGAGTTGCTTTGAGATATTTTGTTTCCTTAAAAATCTCCTTTTTTGTTTGAAAAATAAATCTTCCATAAATAATTTAATTAGTCAATTACCTTTATGTCATTTAGTAAAAAATACCTAAATGCCACATGTCACAAGGAGAACACTTCCTACACTTTATAGGAAAAGTAGGCTTTGTAGCGAACTCCTACCCTATATATATATATATATATATATATGTATAGGATAAGGATCATGTGAGAAGTAGTAGGCTAATTGAGAAACTTGAGAAGCATTCTGGACCACACATTTTCCCTAAGCAAAAAAATGCAAAAAAAAAGTAAAAAAATGTAATTTTTTTTGGAAAAATCGGAGCTTTTTCTTTAAGGTTTTGTTTTTTTTTTTTTTTGGGGGGATTTATACACATGTGTATATTGTTAATCTTTTAACTATACATATGTGTATATTGTCAAATATACATATATGTATATACATGTTTAAAATCGAAAAATAAGTGTTATCTAGGGTTTAGCATTAGTATTTAGGGTTTAACATTAGGGTTTAGGGTTTAACACCAGTATTTAGGGTTTAGCTTTAGGGTTTTACATTAGTATTTAGGGTTTATGTTGGCCCATGTAATCAAACCTAGAAGAACAGAAGATACTGAAAGCCAAAACTGGTTCTCAACAGTTGATCATCAATAAGCAATGCATGTCCTAAGTTCCCTCCAATGGCAGAGCTTCTATCAACTGATGACTTCAAGTACTGATCTCTCAACAACTGCTCTTCAAAGAACTACTGATTGTAAAGACTTAAGACCTAACAACTGCTGTTTGTCAAAGTGCTGATGAAGGCAAAGCAATGCTAATTCAAGGCCTGGTCAACCATTGAAGAAAGCACTGATATGCAACATCAGTGCTTAGGCAACAACAGTGGAAAGCAACATCAGTGTTTTATGTATCAGTTTTTTAAGGTAACAATGTTTAGTATAGATCAGTGTTTAGAGGTTGTTAGTCTGTTAGATGTCACTGTCTAGGTGACGTCAGCATTAAATGCTCAGTGGTTAGGATTGTACTATAAATAGAACAATACTTGTACTGTTCTATTAGCTCTTTTGCACATATTCATCTTGTACGAACTAACTGTGAGCTCAGGCTGAGGGGGAGTTTAGTGTTGCATGCATGCATAGTTGAATCTTGCAATTCATACAATCATTCGATTAATGAAATCATGTTTGCTGAAAACTACTCTCTTGTGATTGTGTTATGAAGTTTACTTTCTATTTCTGCTGCAATACATCTCTATTTTACCTTCTTACATTAATCATTTAATTAAATAACACAATCAAAGAAACTCAGATCCTAACAATTGGTATCAGAGCATATGACAATCAAATTCGATCTAACAATCAATTTGACATAAAATTTCAGCTCAAATTCATTGATACTTCAGTTGAAAAACAGAGTAAAGGGTAATCACGTATAAAAGTTGATTATTCAAAAACATCTATAAAACAACCAAGATGACGTCACATTCACAAGACCCTCACAACACCAAGACACTATTCAAGCCAACTATGCTTGTCAGATCTGAGTACAATATCTGGTAATGTAGGATGGGCCATGTGTTAGCTCAACAAAACACCGGCTGCTGGAAGTCGGTCATCTTTGGACCACATGTTCCAATGGTGCCTAGCACAGAAGATCCCAAAGGCCAAGTGTCTAAAAGCCTTGAAAATTACTCAGAACAGGATTTTCAAAAAATTGAATTAGATGCAAAGGCTTTTAGCATAGTGGCCTCAGCTCTCCTAAATGACATTTATGCTGGACTGTTACACTGTAACAGTGCCAAAGAGCTATGGGATGCACTAAAAGAGCAGTTCGGTGGAACAGAAAAGGTTATCGAAAATAACAGGGAGGTTTTGAATCAATAGTATGAAACCTTTTGTCATGTCAAAGGAGAGTCTCTAACCCAACAGTTTGAAAGATTTAGCTGTCTCATTAGTGAATTTAAACTGGTTAATGTTGAATTTGCAAAGTCCACTTTAAATAGAAGGTTTCTAAGGTCATTACCAGACAAATGGGACACTATAGCTTTTGTAACAAGAAGTGGGTTTTATAGAGCTAAGTTTGACCCAACTTCATGGTCGACTCCTCACCTATGAGAGAGAGTTGAACCAGAAAAAGAAGTTATAGGAATCAGGGAAGGTTGCTGATGATTACACCTTTGGTAATACAACACTTCTGGGTCAAGAAGAATCTGGTGGTAGTAAGGATCAGAGTTATGATCATTACATTGACATAACTGTTGGTGGAGCTTTTAACAACTCTGATTTTTATTCACCCAACTATGCTTTAACAGCAAGTGGGGAAAACCAGAATTCTGATAACTTATCCTTTGAGCTCAATGACCTCCAACACTTTGATCCCAATGATCTGGAAGAAGTGGACATTTTGCACCAACTGGCACTGCTGAGTGTAAGAACCAGCAAGTTTTATAAGAGAACAGGAAGAAAATTTCCAGGGTTACATGGGAATTTTAAAAATGGTGTTGGATAAATCAAAAATTAAGTGCTACAAGTGTAATAGGCTAGGACACTTTGCTAGAGAATATAGAAGTCAAAATAATGGACCAATCATTACACATCCTAGCCGTAGACCTCAAAATACACAAAACATTGTGCACTATTCCTAATATACCCCTGCTGCTCATGTAAACACTGCTCATTATGCACACCCTGTAACAACTGTTCCAGTGCAATATGTTCAAACCCCTGTTCCACAAATTCAGTATGTCCAGGCCCCAGTCTCTCAGGTTCAAGTGCAACAACCTGCACCACAACATGCTGCACAAACATCTGCTCCAGCAGAGGCCAGTCAACAAAGCTTCTTTACCCAAGGCTTTGTTGATTAGAGTAGCATGCCTGATGAGTTATCTGATGAAAATTTTGCTCTATTTGCTAAGAATGATGCTACTTGTGATGAATTTTGTTTTGTAGCATTAGAGTCAATTCCAGAAAGGCTGGAAACTGAAGAAGTGGATTCCAGTGCTGAAACAGTAGATGAAGTTGCTGAAGCAGTGGTTACTGCAGTTGTTGGTGAACAGTTGTTAGAGAAGGAACCTGAACCACTGTTAGAACCTCTTGCTGACCCATGGTGTGTTGATAAAGTGGAGAAGGACACTAGTGCTTGTGAAAATGTCTGTGACTGTGCCATGGTGGCTGCTGCTAAGGTATCGCCTCAGGTCTTGAAAATCCTATGTTCAGACAAATGCATCATAGCATTTGCAAATGTTAAAGAGGTGAATGAAAACCTTAGGGATAAAATTTTGAAAGATGAAGTACAATTTGAAAAGTCTGTTAAAGAACTAAAAAACAAATTGTATGAAAAGGATAATGAGATCTGCAGTCTTAAACATGAACAGAGCATAACCAAGGATCAACTCCAAGCCATGATAGAAAAATATCAAGCTTGAAAAAAGGAGTTGGAATCCACCCAAATCACTTGTGAGAAATGGGTGGAATCCTGCAAAGGTTATGGGCTGATGTTAGAGAAACAAATCAAAAGCAATGTAAAATTTGGCATAGGTTTTAGGAAAGGCCAGAGGGGTTATCAACCTTTGAGGAGATTGAAAAATATCAATTCAAACCCACCTAGTCAGATGAGAGTGACATCCTTGAGAATTCCAAACCAATGGATTTTTCCACAGTTGAGGGTGTGAAAGCACCTAAGGCTAAGATCATTCCTCTTAAAGACATCCCAACAGTGGTTCAAAACTCTGTTGCAAAAGGAAGTTGAAAAGAGGAAGAAAAGAGAAAAGGTTAAAAATCTGTTTGTGACTTTTGTGAAAAGAAAAATCATTCCACAAAGGATTGTTTTCACTTAAAAGCTTATGACATTAACAAAACAAGCATAATTGAGCCTGCACAAAGTTGCACCATCTGTGGAAAAACTAACCATCTCACTCATGAGTGAGTGTACCTCAAAATTTTTGAGGTTAAAAGAAAAGAGTACACCTCAAAAACACTTGTGAGTTCTTCAAATTCATCCATCAAGAAACAACAATCATTTGTGACTGTCCAAACAGCTGTTACAAAATAGTTGAACAAAAACTCTGCTCCCAGAGACGTTTAAGTGATAGATGCACCTCCTGCCAACCAATTCCATAGAGGAAAAATGTCAACCTCCATACCAAAGGGTCCCACATGTTTATGAGGCTTACAAAAGGCCTTCTAAACCAAAAGTGAACATGCATCCTTTTGGATTTCAACACCTAACAGGAAATGGTCCACAACAGTGGTTAGAGAAAAATGGTTCAAAAACTGTTCAAACCCCTGAGCTAACCACTGTCCATGTTCCTGGACTTGATACTGACTCTGTTGTGACCCCATCCAAAGCCTTATTGGTTTTGGAGACCCTCCTGAACTAATTGTTTACTTGATGTGCAGGGAGTTTCTTCATGCTTAGATAGTCTTTGGTATGTAGATAGTAGAGAATCCAGGGACATGACTGGATGTAGAGCCCTACTCAAAGAATTAAAAAATCATGGAGGGGGTGATATATCTTTTGGTAACAATTCTAAGGGAAAGGTGTTGGGGTCTGGAACAGTTCAGTCAGGAAAAACCAAGTTTGAAAATGTCAATCTTATTGACAATCTAAAGTTCAACCTCCTTAGTGTCTCACAAATGAGTGACAAAGGCTATGGGTCATTCTTTACAAAGGAGAGTTGCAAGATTGTTGGTCCAGAAATGGTAAAAAAGATTGAAGAAATAATAGCCAAATGAAAAACTCAACTTGTTGCTCAAAGGAGTGGCAATGTGTATGTAGTTGATTTATCAAAAGAGAGCCCAATGACTGACGCCTGTCTGTTCTCAGCTGCCTCTAACAAAGAGACAGAATTATGGCACAGAAGACTTAGGCACACAAATCTCAAGACAATCACTACTTTATCAAAACAAGGCCTTGTAAGAGGTCTTCCACAAAAATTGTTTACTTGTTCTGAGCATTGTGTTTCATGTTTAAAAGGTAAACAACATAAAAGCTCATACAAGTCCATTGAAGAGTCCAAAACAACCAAGTGTTTGCAAATGCTGCACATGGATTTGTTTGGCCCAGTAAAAATCATGGGCTTGAAAAAGAAAAGATACTTTTTGGTCATTGTTAATAATTTTTCTAGGTTTACATGGACTTATTTTTTACATTCTAAAGATGAGACTGCAGGCATTTTGTAAGACTTTGTCAAACAGGTTGAAAAGCAATTTGATCTGCTAGTAAAAATCTTTAGAAGTGACAATGGAACACAGTTCAGAAATAAGGAGTTGGTGAATTCTGTGTGTCAAAAAGGATTGTAAGGTAGTACAGCATCCCAAGAACACCAGAACAAAAAGGGGTGGTTGAAAGGAAAAACAGGACTTTGATTGAAGCTGCTAGAACGATGCTTGCATACTCAGGTTTACCCTTAATTTTTTGGGCAGAGGCTATAAACACTGCTTGTTATGTGCAGAACAGAGTTTTGATCAACCCCAGGCATCAAAAGACTGCCTATGAAACTCTGTTCAAAATCAAACCACTGATCTCATATTTCAAAGTCTTTGGCTACCTATGCTTCATTTTAAACTTAAAAGATTCAATTTCAAAATTTGCAGCCAAAGTAGATTGTGGTTATCATTTGGGATACTCAACCACTGCCAAGGCCTATAAAGTGTTTAAGATAATGACTAGGTGTGTGGAAGAGACTTTGAATGTAAAGTTTAATGAACTTTCTTCCCTGAAAATCCCAGCAAACCCTACTGAATTGTTTGATCTTGGTAAATTTACTTTTGAAAATGTGTCTGTCAAGACTAACCCTGCAGGTATTCAACAACCTCCTTCACAAGATTATGGATATGATGTTATCCCACAATATAAAATCACATCCACCACCGGAGCAGCAGATGTTCAAAACAGCTGTCAAAGCTCATCCATTACTACATCAACAGTTGTTGATCAAAGTAGCCCTTCAACCTCTGATAACCCATCATCCCCAACAACTGTTGATAAAAATCCACCAACAGTGGATAAAAATCAACTTTGTGCCACACCCATTCCTCTTATTCCACCTCCATTTCAAACATATGTTGGATCATCAAAGTCACCAACAAATGTTAGCTCAGATGATTCACATCTATAACCTTCACCATTAAATGCCATTGTTCCATATAAGGGAGATCTGGTCTTTCTTAAATCTCATCCACCAGACCAAGTGATTGGCAACATCAATGAAGGGGTTCTCACCAGAAGTCAATCCCAAAACATTTATCCTTTTTGCTAGCTTTCTATCACTCCATCAACCAGTCAAGTACCAAGAGGCACTTAATGACAACAGTTGGGTAGAAGCTATGCAAGAAGAGCTCCAACAGTATAAGAGACAACAAGTATGGGAACTTGTACCACTGCCAGCGGGTGTAAGTCCTATTGGCACAAAGTGGGTCTTCAAAAACAAAACTAATGAAAGGGGCATTGTTGTCAAGAACAAAGCTAGGGTTGTGGTTCAAGGCTTTAGACAGGAAGAGGGCATTGATTATGATGAAACTTTTTCCCCTGTAACAAGGTTGGAAGCTATCAGACTGTACTTAGCCTTTGCTGTCAACCACAACATCAAGGTGTTTCAAATGGATATGAAATAAGCATTCCTCTATGGTAAGATTCAAGAAGAGGTATATGTTTGTCAACCTCCTAGTTTTGAGGATCCATTTAATCCAAATCATGTCTACAAGCTAAACAAAGATTTGTATGGCTTGAAACAAGCACCTAGAGCATGGTATGAAACTCTTTCCACTTTTCTAATCTCTATTGGTTTCATAAGAGGTAAAATTGATAAAAAAAAGTAAGTTTCCAAAATCGTTCCTGAGGTTTGCGCAGGTTTGCCATTTTCGTCCAAAATGACACTTTTATACCAAATTGCCCCCAACGTTTGTAACTTTTTGCCATTTTCATCCAAATCACTAACTTAGTTTATTTTTTCTGTTAAGTTGAGGATATTTGGTTGAAACTAGTAAATATAAAACCACAGGGACGATTTTGGCAATTTAGTCAAACTCTTTTAAATTTCTTTTATTTAATTAATTTTGTTACATATATAATAAAAAAATATACATGCAATTTTTATATAAAAAAATGATAGCTTTGTCACATAATTTTTATAAATTTTCATCCAACCACTAACTAAGTTAATTTTCTATTAAGGCGAAGAATGTTTATAAGCTAAGCCAGATATTAGTTTCTAATTTTTTATATAGATCAGTTTTATAAAAATAAAATCTAATTAAAACTCTAAATTTTATAAAACTAAAATGTTGGTGACCTTATTGAAAAAGGTCAAATAAAAAAATCTTATCATATGTACCAAGTTTGTAATTCATCTTCTACTCTTTTAAAGGAAAAACAGAAGCCAGTGCCCCCCCCCCCCATCAAATAACGTATCGTTACCAAACCTTAAAATTACCCACCAAATTGTAATTATAATGCTATGAACCAAAAGTTTCTTTACTCAAGCCATTCAGAATTAGTATTAGTTAGTTACCTTCATAATCTTAATTAAATAAATATTTTATTTCTACCAACATATTTCCTAGGTGCTCAACACATTTAAAAAATATGTAACATTTTACAATTTTTTTTCTATTTCTACAACTGATAAATACTAAAAGTTGTAATCAATTGTTATGTGTTGCACACCAATGACGTTTTCTCTTTATAAAACTAATTTATATAAAAAAGCTGTAAATTAATTTCTGTCTTAATTTATAAAATTTAAAACATCCTTCATCCTAACTGAAAAAATAAACTGAGTTAGCGATTTGGATGAAAATTAAAAAAAAAATATGTGACAAAACTATTAATTTTTTTTTTTCTAAAAACTCCATGTATATTCTTTTTTATTATATATGTAACAAAATAATTAAATAAAAGAAATTAAAAAGATTTTGAGTAAAATACCAAAATCGTCCATGTGGTTTTATATTTGTCAGTTTCATCCAAATATCATCAACTTAACAGAAAAAATAAACTAAGTTAGGGGTTTGGATGAAAATGACAAAAAGTTACAAACGTTGGGGGTATTTTGGTACAAAAGTGTCATTTTGGACGAAAATGGCAAACGTGCCCAAACCTCAGGGACGATTTTGGCAATTAACTCTTGATAAAACCTTGTTTTTGAGAGGAAAAGAATTGACGATTGTCCAAATTTATGTGGATGACATCATTTTTGGAAGAACATGTAATAAAATGTGTGAAGAGTTCAGAGAACTCATGACAGCTGTGTTTGAGATGAGTGCAATGGGTGAACTACAATGCTTTCTTGGTCTCCAAGTTAAACAACTGCAAAATGGGACTTTCATTCATCAAAACAAATATGTAAAAGATCTTTTAAAAAAATTTGAGATGAATGATTGTAAACCATGTAGTACACCTATGGCAACCACAAAGCTGGTCATGTCTGATGAAAAGGATGATTTGGTTGATCAAACACTATATAGAAGTATGATTGTGTCTTTATTGTACCTAACTGCATCTAGGCCAGACATCATGTTTGCAACATGTGTTTGTGCAAGATCCCAATCAGCACCTAGGAAGTCTAACCTCATTGCTGTGAAAAGGATATTCAGATACATAAAAAGTGCTCCCACACTTGGTATCTGGTATCCTGATGACTGGAATGTTAAGCTTTCAGGTTTCTCAGATAGTGACTTTGCTGGATGCAACACAACCAGGAAGTCAACATCAGGTGGGTATTAATTCATAGGCAATTTTTAGTGTCTTGGCAAAGCAAAAAGCAAGCAGCTGTTTCTACATCCACTGGTGAAGCAGAATACATTGCTGCTGTAAGCTGTACAACCCAACTGTTGTGGCTTCAAAATCAACTACTGGATTTTGGTATAACTGCTTTAAAGACACCTCTTATGTTGGATAGTCAAGCAGCTGAAAATATCATCAAAAATCCAGTCTCTCATTCAACCACCAAGCACATTGACATCAGACATCACTTTGTGAGGGATTGCTATGAAAAAGGTTTGATTTCTCTGCATCATGTTCCAACTAAGGATCAGCTGGCAGATGTGCTAACCAAAGCTTTAGACACATCCACCTTTAAAAGCTTGATCTCTAGAATTGGCATGCTTAACATGGACTAACAAGCAAAATCTTGTTTGTACATGAATAAAAAGCATTAAAATATTTTCAGAAAATAAAAAATCCATTCTTAAAAATAGTTAAAATGAAAATTTTCATTAATCCTTAAAAGTCTGTCCATATCCACTGTTTAGTTCAAACATCTGATTGTTGAAAATTCACCCACTGCTGAAAGATAGCCTCTGTTCTTTCATATTCCTTGTTGACCACTGTTGACACATCAGTGTTCCAACCACTGATGTCTATCCACTGATAGTTAAAATTAGACACTGTTCTCATCTTTCACTGCTGTCAACCACTGATCTTACCCATCAGTGGTTCCCAAACAACTGTCTTCCACTTTTTCATCAGCGGTTGTCACGTGGGTAGATGTTAACCGTCTGATTTTTGAAACCGCTACCATGTCAGCGTTCACTTTTTCACTCAAATAAAACCCTGATAAAACCCCCAAACAGAGTTTTCACTGCCGTATCGACTTCAAAAATTCTTCAAAAGCGGTTTCCATCTCATATTCATCCCTTCTCTTCCATTCGCATTTTTTTCACAATCATCATGGCTCTCATCATCAAACACCCACACAACTACCACTGTACACTTGAAAAATCAAGCAAAAATACAGATTTCCATTCCGTCATCGACGCCCTTTCATCATCAAAGTACAAAACTTTGTCGACTTGCAATGCTCCCATTTACCAAGATACCCTACGAGATTTCTGGGCAAATGCCAAACTTGAAATACAAGATAAAAAGGCTTGGGCAATCTCATCAGAAGTAGGTGGAATTTTGGTCCCAATAACACCACAGACCATATCAGAAATTTTTCAGATGAACGACCAAGTAGGTAAAACCTCTTTCCCTAAGGATGAGTATCAAATTGATTTGATCGAAAGAGGGTATGAAGGACAATTGTCAAAAGCTACTATGCAAAAAGGAAAATTTCCACCTCCCGTGAAATTCCTGTTTCATACCCTGCTCACATGTGTTTCCAATAAAACAACTGCTATTAATGAAATTCCTCTGAAAATCCAATACTTGGGATATGCTATCATGTCTAAAACTGATTTCAATTACTCCCAAGAAATTTTTAATGATTTGGTCAAAAAATGTGAAAAATATTAAAGAAAAGAAGCCACAGGCTTTCTTATTGTTTCCAATATTTTTGAGTTATTATTTTCAATAGAAAATCCCAAAAGAAAATGCACAAGTACTTGTACAAGGTGCACCTTTTCAAATAAACAGCTTGTCCGCTGAAACTTGTACTCGCCTCATGGCTAAAGAGTCAAAAGGTTCCAAAACACAAGAAGGGGAGTCTGAGCAAATTTTGGATGAGTCCACATCTGCTCCTCAGACTTCAGCTGCTAAGCCCACTGCTCTTGGCGAACACAGCAGCACAATAACTGTTGTGCAACCCCTACCAAAAACCACCAAAAAGACCAAAAATAAATCCACAAAGCCCACCAAACCCACCAAAAAGGGTCTTATGGAAGATGAGATCCCAGAAGTTAACCCAGTGACAACACAAATGTCACCAACAACCACTGTTGCTACTTCCTCACAATAGTTGGAAAGATCTCCACCCAAAGCCTCAACTTTCCTCACAAAAGGAACATGTTGTAAGCACAGGGAAACCTCAATATGAAGTATTACCCTCACTTGAGAGTATGCTTAACAGCCCTTCTCCCAGGGCAAATTCTCTTTCAACACCACTCCCTTCATCTCAACTTCCACCATCCTTTGTACCTCTGTTTGATGCCATTGAGCTTCAGACTCAAAATAGCCCCTTTTAATCACACATTAACGAGAGTACAACTTCAACAATGGCTGTGTCTGATTCACCTCAATTGGTTATCCCACAAACTGCTGAGGAGGCTACACCACAAGGATTTCATGAAATTCTTGTTGGTAGTTCAAGTGGAGCAGCTACTACAGATGCTGGATCCACTGATCTATATCTGGACAGTAGTTTCATTAGTAAGACTCCCTTAAAGGCAATTTCTTATATGGGAACCAAGGTATCCACTGGTGTGTTCAAGCTAACCACTGGTGAGATTTCCAAGGTAACCACTGCTAAAGAAAGAAGTCCCCAGTACCAAGAAAAAGGGGCATCAGTTGATGAAACTTTGGAGACTCCTCCTGGTTCAAAAGCTGATACAACCACCACTGGTGGGAAATCAGATGATCCCATTCATTTGGGTGATGGTTTAAAATACCAAGATTTGACGGAGAGGTTATCTTCCATTGAAACCACTGTTCTCACCATGAATCAATCAATACAAACTCTGGTAAAAACATCCAAAAGTCAACCAACACATCAACAATTATCCCAAGAGCTCTGGAACTCAGTCTAACCCATTCTTACTGCTCAAAGGGACCTTGCAGAAATTCAACATAATACACATATGGCATTGATCAGAAATATGGTTGAAGCAAGGTATAAAGATACTCAGGCTGAAATCAAGGCTATCAAAGAGGCCTTGACAAAAATGACTGGCACTGCCCCTGCACCTATCTTTGAAGATGATGATGATCAAGATGATGCCAAAAGGGGGGAGAAACATGATATGAAGAAGTTTGGCAGACCTACTCCAAGGCAAAAGCCAACTCAAAAGCTAGAGCCAGAAAAGAAGTCTTCTGCAACCACTACTGAAACATCTGTCAAAGAAAAGAAAAAGGGAATTGATGAAACCCTGAACATTCAAGCAGATGAGGAGGCTGCAAACAAAAAGACTGTCCAAAATTAGAATGCAACGAAGGAAAGGATTTGGAAGAAGGAACAAAAGGCATTGAAAGATTGGGAAATCAAAACAAAGGATCTTAGCACTTCCAACAGGAAGAAATCATTCAAACATAATAAACCACCACTTGCCACATTTTCAAAACCAAAACCACAAAAACAAACACCTGAAAAGCAAACCACTGCTGGTTCAGAAAAGACACCCACTGTTACACTTAAAGCATCACCATCACCACAAAACCAACCTACCAAAAAGCAGAAAATAAAACCATCCTCACCAATACCATCCAACACTGCAACAAATTTTGACACTTCAATAGTTGTTATGACCGCACCGGTTGAGACACCAGTTGTTTCAATAGTTGTTAGTAAACCAACCACTACTTTCCAATTTCCTTCCCTAGCAATCTTCATTCCTATCTCCAACTCTCCAACAAAAACTCTTTCTCCTAAATCTGTTTATACAAGGAAAAGAAAATTCCAGGTGAATGATGATGATATACTTGCACTTACTCCAATATCATCTTCACCATTCATTTAAACTAATCCTGAACCATTTATTCCTCCATCATCACCAACATCCAATCCACTTGTTTAACCACAAACACTTGAAGGTCAAGATCCTTCAAGAACCATCCCATTGGCAGTAAATTATCCTCTGGAATTGCATGCATTGAAAGCTGAAATGAGGCAATTCTATACAGAGGATGATCCATCCAAAAGAACCTTCCCATCTCTTCATGGCTTCAGAACTCCAAAGAATATGGATGATTATCTGAAACTCAAAGCCAAGAAAGCTGAATACATTGCTAAGCAAGAGGGTAAAGGGAATGGTGACACCAACATCTCAAGTCGAATGCAGCATGCGTTAAGTAAAGTCAGGAAACTGGAAGACTATGCAAGAGACTTGAGCAAGGAGATGTCAAACCTGCCACCAAATGCTGATCTTCAAAAGAAGCTAAGGAAAGATCTCTTAGAGCTTATCATGAGAGACAAATTTTACCCTGCCAAAGTAGAAGAGTTCAAAGACTGGCCACTCACAGCTCTCAAAGCAGAAGTAAACAGAATTGAAAGAATAAAGAATGATCCTCAGATGAAGAAGTCTGCACCAAACTGGAACAAGTTCAAGAAATCCAGTGCAGAGCTTACTTTCGAATACAAGAGGAAGAAAGCTGAGTTGGTTGCAGCTAAGTATGGGTCTGCAAAGACCATTTCAAGATGGTCCAGGCAGTATGTTGATCAAATCTATGACAAGCTGGAAAAACTAAGAGAAACTGATCCAACAACTCCAAAGAAGCCAGTATATAAAGATCAAACCACTGATAAGCCAAAGCAGCAGACCCTCTCTCTGAAAACACTGTTCACATCCTTTGACTTATCCACCCATATCTTAGATCAAAGAAAAAGACAAAAGCGGATGGATGAGGAAGATGCAAAGAGAGAAGCTGATATCATGAAAGAATCTATCAAGAACCAGATCATGTATGGCTTGGATGATGCCTCATTAAAACTTCAAGCTCAACTTGCTGTAATAGTTCAAAGGCTGACAAGCAGACCTCCTTCTCCAAACTTGTCACACCCGCTCGTAGCAGAAGCGTGAGGTGTGATCTGATCGGTTCTCTTTGCATAACAATATAAGTGAACATACTAAATGATAACAACAAGCTCCAATGCCATTGTCATAATCGTTTCAAAAGAACGTAACATAAGTTAAATGTATTAGTTACAAACCATTAAATGAAAATAAGTTGTCATTGTTTCATACATCAAAATGTAAGTCTTAAAATGTCAAGGCTTTGACCACTATATCACCGCAAAGAGGCGGTGTATAATGGGCAAACCCTTCGAAAGTTAGCATGGAGTCTTGATACTTGCTTTCTTGAACTGAAATATCTGCATGGTACACTAATTCCCTGAAATATATGTTAAGTTTGAAAACATAAACAAAAGTTGGCGAGTTCATGCAGTTTTGTTGTATAAGATGTATCTGTAAAATGTGAGATGTATTTGTATCAAAACTGTATATAAAGATGTCTCTGTAAAATGTGAGATGTATTTGTATCAAAACTGTACGTAAAGATGTATCCGTAAAATGTGAGTTGTATTTAGATGAAACCTGTATATAAGATGTAGTATGTAAAGCATCAATGAAATCGTTGATCATTAATGTTTCGCGAGGACATTAATATGTGTGACGAATTAGGAAGAAATCTAAACCTAGACGATTTCGTGTCGACTACCATCGACTGGGACACAAAAGCACTCTTCTGTATGGGTCCACGACCAAGAGTGGGGCTCGCCAAAACCCATTAGATCTAACCCTCTGTACCTAGGTCCAAACTGGATTAATGGTGCTTAGATATATGACCCTAATCACACATGATCTAAGGTGTTTCATTCCATGACTTAACATACAATTGAACATGTATTTTCCCCGATAGTTATAAAGTTGTAAAGCATTTAAAATGAATAGGGGACCTGAACTCACAGAATTACGTCCGTGAATAGTAAGTAACTGTGATCTCAATTGTGGTCGTTCTGAATAGTGTTACGACATACAAACGTTCTATATTTGTTAGACATTTCGGCCTTTGTAATGACTTGAGTACAAGTCTTTTATCTTGAATATGTGTTAAGACTTGTATGTCTTTGTTATTCGTGGAACTGTGTCGTAGATGTATTAACTGATAACTGTTTAGTGTATATATTTCGCCAAATATATATTCTTGTATCTCGTGAGTTGTATCGTAGTTGTATAAATGTGTGTTCACCAAGTGTTAGGTGATGTGAATGTGTATATCGTTGTACGTATAAGAATACGTATGTCCGCATTGTTCATTATGTGATCTTGTATCCTTAGAATATATACTTATATATTCTAAGATGTATTTCATATGAATATATATCTTATACTTGGTAAAAGATATAGAAAATATCTTAAAACTAATCTATTTTTAAGACAAGTTCTCAAAATATAATTTTAGTCTTTCACTAAAATAATATGTTTTAGATGTTAAGAAATATATATGTATGTTTATATATTTCCAAAAACAATACCTTTTTAATATAAACCATAAGTAATATATTCTGTATATTGTAGAAAACATATGGTTACTTATTCGGTTTAGAAAACGTAGTTTACCAAGTCGTCGATATATTGTGTATTATAGTCCGTTTTACTTATATAGTCTGTATATTTGTCCGTAAGTCCGATGTGTCCATAAGTTGTGTCTGAAGGTTCGGATCGTCCGTAAGTTGTTTTAAGGTGTATTCATATTGTCACACCCTCAAAATCCACAAGCGGAATATTACCGCTAGGCGTGCGACAGACCAGGATCATACCACTAATCATAATAAACAAGTAACTAAAGTAAAGTAAAACCATAGCAAATAAAACATTTAGTGTTCCCAAAACCAAAGTCCAAAACCAATTTCAAAAGTTAGCGGAAGCATAAAGTAACAAAACCCATAACACAGTTTATAAATCATAAAGTCCATCAGTAGGAATCCAACTGTGGATTCCTAGCCACAACGCCCACTCCGCGTGCAAGCTCCACCCTAGTACCTAACGACCTACAAAGCATGTGGTAACGTGTCAACAAAAAGGTTGGCGAGTTCACAATTGGTTGTCTGTTTTAACGTTGTTCCAAAAACCATAAGTTGTTAAGTTGTTTCGAAAACCAAAAGTTATCCAGTTCCATGTTCCCATAACCATATACCATGGGGGCTACCCCATGTTGTAAACCACTAGACTCGTTAACATATTGACTACTGACTTAAGTCATGTTTAAGTGCCCTGCGTCAATGTCTATCATCATTGACAAAGTGCCCAAGTACATTAGTCCACTCCCGTCCTCTGCGGCACTGTGTGAGGCTTGTCAGACCTAATAGCGCTATTTAACTAATGACCCATTCGCCAATGGCCCATCGATTAAGTCGATAAAAAAATGAAGGACTTCATGATAGAGTTTTGTCTAGTAAGTTTAAGGTTGTTGTCCTACCCAAGGAGGACAGAGGTACGTAGCGCTATTTAACTAATGACCCATTCGCCAATGGCCCATCGATTAAGTCGATAAAAAAATGAAGGACTTCATGATAGAGTTTTGTCTAGTAAGTTTAAGGTTGTTGTCCTACCCAACGAGGACGGAGGTACGTATTCTACCCAAGGAGAATAAACAGATTATATCCCACCTAAGGGGGATAGTTGTTATTTAACCCATTCCCAAACCACCGGGAATCACATGATTTGACGAAAGTGTGAACTCACCTTAGATTAGCTCGGCAGATAAAGGTCACTTGAGCTAATGTGGTCAACCACGTCCTATTATGGTTACCATACAAGTCAGGTTCATATTCAAGTACCACACACATAGTTCTACACGTATTCTAACATGTTGCACGCAAAATATTATAATGTAGTAAAATATTATAATTTATATATGTACACATGCATGCAAAGTGTCGCTATTCGAATTAGCGACTACATATTCGTCACAAATCACATAATAAATCTTGTCACAAAATTTCAGCTTTTAAGTGTATTTTCGGACAATTTGTGGTGCGTTAATAGGGACCGTTCGGGCACCAGATAGTTCCCGAAGAATTACAGAACATTTTAATCGGGACCGTTAATGGTGACCAAATTCCTTACGGATTTTTCGTGAAAAATCTTGCGCCAAACCATGATCAGATTTGACGTAATCTGGTCAGCTTTGCCCAAAAAATTATTTAAAAATATATGTTTATCCAATTGACTAAATTCTAGTTGGAGGTTTGCACTGACACTTAAGAGCATCTACAGTAAAATTTTTAAGTCTAAACAGTAAACACATACCAAGTTATGACACGAAACATGAGCTGCATTTTCTGCAGAAAGTGACAGCTTAGAGCAGTTTTGCGATTTAATCCGTTAAAATACTTAGACTTGTCCGAACAATATGAAATCACTGCACTTTGAAAGCTACTTCTGAATACTTGATTTTAGGCTCAGAAAACACAGAGTTTTGATAAGTTTAAGTCCCGAAAAAGACTGCGGAAGTTGGCGTATTTTCTGCAGAAAATCGCTAAACAAAGCATTACTTGTTTTAAATTGTTTTTCATGTATCCTACGACGGTTTCGTTATCACGAAATTAGTACTCAATAGCATATCAACATTCAACACATTCAACTTTATCGCTAGAGATAACCCATAATCAACACCCAAAAGACATATCCGAACCCATGATCAACACACCATAAAAAATCATCAACTAATCCTAAAACACAGCCAAGTAGACTCCATAAAATCATGCGTGAACACTTAACAATACTACCAATCACATGTTTCAACCCGTAAACAAAACCCTAGCGACACCACCAAACTCGTAGTCGATCCAAACATTATAATTACATGGTTTAAACTACTCGAACTACATGTATCATCATATAATATAAACACTCATCATGGATCATAAACGCAACCGAGATTCAACAAAAGATCAACAATTTCAATCAACAATAAACTGGTAAAGTTATATTAAGACTCAAGATATAATACCTAGTGATAAGAAGGAAATTTCTAGAGCTTGAATGTTAACTTTTCCTATGATTCTTTGCTTGCAACCGTTCACAGAAGAAAGGAGGAAGAGAGATAAGTGGTTTAGGGTTTTTGGTGGAGTTTGTTGTGATAGATAAAATATAAATTCATGTTACGTAATGTTTATAATATGGGTTATCAGGTTGTGGTGGTTTAAGAAAGATAGGTGGGGTTGGGCCACACCATATGGGCCACAACAGGCCGGCTTTGAACGATGAAGGGTGGTCAGGTCGCACACAATGTAGAAATCCACATGTAGCAAGTTATGATAATAAACATGCATACGTAATTGTGGCCACATGTAGGAAATTATGATAATAAACATGGTTATCACAACTATTATTATTATTATTATTATTATTATTATTATTATTATTATCATTATTATTATTATTATTATTATTATTATTATTATTATCAAAAATTACTAATGTATAAAGTTTATGCCATGATTCGAACCTCAAGAGTTTTCAGTTTTCAGTTACGCGGGTTATGTCATGGTTCAAACGGTTTTGGGTCGGCTCAACGCGATATAGATTTGGTTCGAATACTCGCTTACACACTATAATTTAGACAAATATATAATTAATTTGTAAAAGCAAAACGAACAGTTTTTACCTCGAAGTTACGGGTTGTCACATCATCCCCAAGTTGAAAGAAATTTCGTCTCGAAATTTAGCACATAGTCACTGAGGAAGCTAGTTGTGTTGTGCATTTTCCTGGGGTATCACATCATCCTCCCGTTGGTTTGGAATTTCGTCCCGAAATTCCGAAGTAGCTTCAGCACTGGACTCACCTTTCTTAAACAACTGGGGGTACTTGCGTTTCATGTGGTCCTTTCGTTCCCAAGTGAACTCTAGGCCACGACAGGAGTTCCAACGAATTCGAACAATAGGTATCTTGGTTCGTTTAAGAGTCTTGATTTCCCGATCCATAATTTCCACCGGTTCCTCGATGAAGCGCAACTGGTCATCGATAGTGTGTTCCTTGAAAGGAACAATGAGGGTCTCATCTGATTAACACTTCTTCAGATTCAACACGTGGAAGACGTTGTGGACACCACTGAGTTCTTTGAGCAAATTTAGTCTGTAAGCCACCTTGCCGATTTTCTCAGTGATTTTGAAGGGTCCGACAAAACGCGAATTAAGTTTGCCCCGTTTGCCAAAGCGAACCACACCTTTCCAAGGTGAGACTTTGAGTAGCACTCGATCCCCAGCCTGAAACTCGAGAGGTTTCCTACGCTTATCCATGTAGCTTTTCTAACGGTCACGAGCTGCCACCATTCGTTGTCTGATTTGGGCATTCTTTTCCGTTGTGTCGATAACGAGTTCTGGGCCAGTGATTTGGCTGTCGCCCACTTCCGCCCAGCATAGAGGTGACCGGCATTTCCGTCCGTACCAAGCCTCGAACGGAGCAGCCTTGATGCTGGTTTGGTAACTATTGTTGTATGAAAACTCCACCAAAGGTAGATGTCTTTCAGTCGTTACCAAAGTCGATAACACATGCTCGAAGCATGTCTTCAAGAGTCTGGATGGTGCGCTCAGTCTGCCCATCCGTCTGTAGGTGATAAGTTGTGCTCATGTCTAGACGTGGCCTAGGAAATGGACTTCACGAAGCCAAAAGCCACATTTCGAGACTTTAGCGTAGAGCTGTTCCGTTCGAAGGAGTTCCAAAAATGGTCGCAGATGATGCTCGTGCTCCTCCTGACTCTTAGAGTAGATCAGGATGTCGTCAATGAAAACAATAACGAACTTATCCAAATACGGTTTGCACAGTCGGTTCATGAGATCCATGAAAACCGCAGGTGCGTTCGTCAACCCGAAAGGCATAACAAGAAACTCGTAGTGTCCATAACGAGTCCTGAATGCGGTTTTGGAGATGTCTTCGTCTCGGACTCTCAGTTGATGATAGCCCGATCTCAGATCAATCTTGGAATAGAAGCTCGACCCTTGCAACTGATCGAACAGGTCATCGATACGCAGAAGGGGATAACAATTCTTCACGGTCACTTTGTTGAGTTCGCGGTAGTCGATGCACATACGGAAGGTACCGTCTTTCTTCTTAACAAACAGGACTGGGGCTAAAAAATAAGGCGCGCGAGCTATAGGAGCCGCTCTAGGAGCTAACTCGTTTTGAAACTTGACTCGGCAATGAGGCGGTAGACCAGGCGATTCTTGAGGGAATACCTCAGGAAAGTCGCTTACAATCGGGATATCTCCAATCTTCTTCTCTTTAGTTTGGGTATCGGTGATATAACAACACTCCTAATTAATATTTTGACACCTCTAATATAATTAAAATGCCCTTATATGTCTCCGTATATACCCTGTATGTGAAAACCGAGCTCAAAATACCTTTAAATTTGAGAAAATAAAACAAAAACCAGAAAATAGGGCGCTCGCGGGCCGCGTAGCCCTTGGCTACCTACTACGCGGGGCGTGACAGACCGGCTACGAGGCGACACCCGAAATCCGCCACGTATCGACACGTGGTAAAGCTAGACCTGTGACAAATCAAGGCTAGGGCCTACTTACCCTACGTCACGGGCCGCGTAAGCCCCCGCTTCCTCTTACGCGGGGCGCGAGGGACTCGAATTCAGCTCCTATAAATTGGGAGCTCAGGCCTTCAGTCCCAACTCGCACCAAAACTTTCTCTCTCTCGAAATTCTAAACAATTAAAGCTATTCTCGGGTATAATACCGCCCTAAATAACGAATTTCTGCGTCGTTGTAAGTATCATAACCCCGGTTACGTCTTAGATACGCTGCGCGATTGATCCAGGGTTCCGTAACGGCTGTCGAGGTTCTGCCAGACGAAGTCGTTGGAATGCCGTCTCGGGGAGGGTATTACTAATGTAAATATTGGGTTATTATACTAACGCGTGTGCATTTGTGTAAATTATAGATAATCACCAGGAAATCCTTAAAGAAAACCTAAGACAACAATGTGAGTAATCTCCTTTTTGCAAACTGTTTTTACAAAACCTCATATGATTAACATTATATTAAACAGTGATTGAGTATTTGTATTCTACAATTATCGTCGGTATGTTGGGGTTTTGTATACAAAATTTGTTACTAAATTGTGAGTAGTAACATGGCCACAAGTCGGGTTGACAGTACCATGGGTGGTAATTAAAGTAGATGGAAACAAATGTAATTGCGCGACCGCCCTCAATACTGTACAATGGTTTTTACTTAACTTGATTAAGCTGGGATTCACTCACCAGTATTTCCCACTGACAAAATATTTTTAAACGCGTTTCAGGTAAGAAAATGTGAAAGCCAAATAGAAGCCAGCTGTACAGCACTGAAGGCTTGGAAAAGTGGCTATAAAGTTACCTAAAATAAAGAGATGTTTTTATTAAATAAAATAGGGTGTATCCCTATAAAAATGTGTGTACTTGAAACTTGGGATTTTTCTACGTGTTTATTATTATAAAAGTGTGGTATTTACTCTGATTAGATATTTCCTAACTACGATCCTGATGTAATTCCGCTGCCAAAATGATAAACACCTGGATACCACCGAAACTGGCCGCGGCCGCCTGTTCCCGGGTTGTTAGGGGACGGGGGTTGCGGAAGAAGGTGGTATCAGAGCTAAGCCACTGATTCAGCCACAGAAGTGTTCTGCTGACACCAAGATATTATATGTTAGGAAATTAATTACGGAAATACATGCATATCTGTATTTTATTGTTGTGTGTTATTTGACTATTTGTTAGTTTACAGTATGAGCGATCAAGGACCCTCTGACGCTTATCGTCAGTTGTCCGGCTCACCTAGAAGTGAAGGCACCTCTTCACAGCCTGCCCTCTTAGGGTATTTAGCTGACAATGAAGATGGGATATTCGTGTTTAAGGCTCAGTCTGAAGAGCCATTCCCTCCTAAAAAGAGAGGATGGTTCAATAGGGGAGCACATGAGCGTAGGAAGAGAATGAAAAAGTTAAACCAACAGCGAGTTCTAGCAGCCGCTAAGAGAGAAACAGATGCCCACACCCAAGACATGCTCAATAGGAGTCTAGCAAACTTCCATATCTTAGCAACCTCAGCTACCGACCCAAACCTGGAGCAACTCATAGCCCCTTAACCATTACCCTTATTTCCCACACAGCCAATGGAGATTGAAAACAACCCAGAAAACCAAATCCAAATGCATGATTTTAACCCAGAAGAGATACCTAGGATACCAGCACCTAATCCCTTAGACCCAGACTACGACCCGTTGTTCGATGATCATAGGGATTATCAGCAACGCTACCACATATCAGAAGAACCCATGCCAAACCTAGCTGCTTACCCAGGTCCGGACCCTCTAGATCCCTATTATGATAATGATGAATACATTAAGGAAATCCTAGAGAATCCATATCCTCAGGAAGAACCCATGCCACAGTACCCAGATCTAGTACCAGTACCTGCACCCCCAATGAGTGCAGAAAATGTGCAAGAACTACGAACTTTCAGAGAAGAGATTTTAGAAAGTAGTGAAAGGATGAGACAGGTTGGAGAACGACTCGTCTGGAAGTACGACGAGCGTAATATGGAGTTCTGGATGAACCCATATCAGTGATGGTGATAGTAATAATAATATAATAATAAATATATATCTATATATAATAATAAATATATATCTATATATATAATGATAATATATCTATCGTAGTATAGCCCACTTTGTGGTTAGTGATGTATATTAGTATTGTAATTTTTAATTCCAGTTCCAGTTTGTATTAGATGCATACTATATATAAGAAAGAGTAAGTCGCAATGCTCAACGATTTTGATCAATATGTGTGTTGTGTGATTAATTGCCTTAAATATTATTTTGTGGTATTAATAATTGGCAAATGTTTAAAATTCAGATGGACAACGAAGTAAACCAGGAAAACCAGAATAACGATAACCAGAGTAACAATAACCCGGATAACGATAACCCGAACAACAACAATAATGGAAACCAAGTGGACAATAGTGCCATCCAACACATAGTGGCACAAGGGATAATAGATGCGATGCCATATATTATCAAAACGTTTAAGGAAGCAGATAATAAAAGTAAACGTGATAGTAAACGACCCACTGAACCGGAACATAGCGTAAACAATGGACCCATACTTCAAGCGCCCATTCTCAAAAGAAGAAGAACCATGTCTTACGGTTGTTCTAATAAAGAATTCTGGTCTTGTAAACCAATGGAATTCTCGGGCAATGAAGGGGCCGTTGCAGCTCTACGCTGGATAGAAAAGACGGAGGTTGTCTTAAAATTAAGCAAGTGTGCGGAAGAGGATAAGATAATGTTTGCTTCCAATCTGTTTAAGAACTCAGCCTTAGAATGGTGGAACACTATCCTCCAGTCTAGGGGAAGTGATAGGGTTTACAATATGGAATGGGAGGAATTTAAGAACATGGTGGAAAGGAAATTCTGCCCTCCCAATGAAAAAGAACAGATAGCAAATAAGTTCCTAAACCTTAGGATGACTGGAGTGGATAGTAAGGGGTACACTGCTTTATTCTTTGAATATGCTAGAATAGTACCAACCCTTGCATCATCCGAACCAGTATTAATCTCCCGCTATATATGGGGATTAATCAGTGAGATAAGGCAGCTAGGCCTCAAACCATAGAAGAAGCTGTAGAACTAGCAAACACCTTGACTGATGAATTAGTACGTACACGAGAAGAGGATCAGAGGAGAAACCTAGCTCAAAGACTTACCCAAGAGTTTTGTTATGGAAATTCCAACCGTGGGAAAAATGTAGGTTCTACCTCTGCACCTTACTGCAAAGCCTGCAAGAAAAAACATTCAGGAAAATGCTCTACCTACTGCAATTTCTGCAAGATACCAGGGCACAAAGAGGAAGATTGCAGGAAGAAACCTAATAATGGAATGTGCTTCAACTGTGGAGAAAAAGGTCATATCAAGCCGAATTGTCCGAAACTAGCTCCAGCCACGAACACTAAGAATACTAAAAATGCTAGGGCATTTGTTCTGACTGCAGAAGAAGCAAAGATGATCCCAGATGTGATCGCCGGTACGTTTTTAGTTAATGATATTTTTGCTAAAGTATTATTTGACTCTGGTGCGAACCAAATTTTATTAATACTTCATTTCGCAAACTTCTCAATCAACCATTAACTAAACTCCCACAAGAATGTCTAGTAGAGACAACAAATAGGGAAACCATTAAGATTTCTGAAATCTTGCAGGGAGCAAGAATAGAATTTTTAAATCAAAAGTTTGTTGCAAACCTTTACCCAATGAATCTGGCAGGATTTGATGTTGTATTAGGAATGGATTGGTTAATAGCCAATAAAACCAGTATTTTATGTGATCAAAATTCAATCCAAGTAAATTCACCAAGGGGTGAAAAGATCACAATTAAAGGAGATAAGCCATCTAGATCCACAAAATTCATCTATGTGATGAAAACATCAAGTTATATAAGAAAAGGATGTTTAGTGTATTTGATTTCCATAATCACTAACACTAAAGGAAAAGAATTAAAGGATATTCCAGTAGTATCCCAGTTTTCAGATGTATTTCCAGAAGAGTTACCAGGACTACCGCCAGACAGGGAAGTTGAATTCAGAATCTACTTGATACCAGGAACAGCACCAATAGCCAAAGCACCTTACCGTTTGGCACCCGCAGAAATGCAGGAACTGAAGAAACAATTAGACGAATTGTTGGAGAAAGGATTCATACAGCCAAGTTCATCGCCATGGGGAGCGTCGATCTTATTCGTTAAAAAGAAAGACGGATCAATGCGTATGTGCATTGACTACCGTGAATTGAACAAAGTCACGATTAAGAATCGGTATCCATTAACAAGGATCGATGATCTATTCTATCAATTGCAAGGAGCTCGATTTTTCTCTAAAATCGATTTACGATCAGGATATCATCAATTAAAGGTACAGGAAGAGGACATTCCTGAGACCGCTTTTAGAACAAGGTATGGCCATTATGAATTTACAGTCATGCCATTTGGTCTAACCAATGCCCCGGCTGCATTTATGGACATGATTAACCGAATATGTAAGCCATATTTGGATAAATTCATAATTGTCTTTATAGATGATATTCTCATTTACTCGAAAAGTAAAGAGGAACATGCAAAGCATTTGCACGCACTTTTAAGTTTATTGAGAAAAGAAAAGTTGTATGCTAAGTTTTCAAAGTGCGAGTTTTGGTTAGAACAGGTACAGTTTCTTGGACATTTAGTTAATCATGAAGGAATTCATGCGGATCCCACCAAGATTGAGGCAATTACCAAATGGAAAACCCCTGAGTCACCAACCGAGGTTAGAAGTTTCTTAGGATTGGCCGGTCATTATAGAAGATTTATTCGAGATTTTTCTAGAATAGCCATTCCCTTAACTAAGCTAACCTGTAAATCTGTTAAGTTTGAATGGGGACCAAAACAAGAAGAAGCCTTTAGAATTCTTAAGCAAAGACTAACCAATGCACCCATACTAGCGTTACCAGAAGGAACTGAAGACTTTATAGTCTATTGTGACGCTTCTAAGTTTGGTTATGGATGTGTGTTAATGCAACGTCAAAAGGTTATAGCCTATGCATCTAGACAACTTAAGAATCATGAAGAGAATTATTCAACCCATGATTTAGAACTAGGAGCTATAATTTTTGCCCTTAAGATTTGGAGACATTACCTTTACGGTAGTAAGTTTACCATTTTCACCGACCATAAGAGTTTAAGGTATGTTTTCGGGCAAAAGGAGTTAAATATGAGACAAAGACGCTGGATGGAGATACTTAGTGATTATGATTGTAATATCCAGTACTATGCAGGAAAGACAAATGTAGTAGCTAATGCTTTAAGTCGAAAATATCATGAAAAGCCAAAAGAGTACGTTCACTTAAACTAAATCTGCAGATAGATTTAAATGAACAGATTAGAAAGGCACAAGAATCAGTAATTAAGGATGATACTGAAAAATTTAAAGGAATGATTAAGGAATTAGAACAAGGAACAGATGGAATTTGGAGATTCCATAAGAAAAGAATGTGGATACCTAAATTAGGAAATCTACGCCATCGTATATTAGAAGAAGCCCATAAGTCTAAATATACGATGCATCCTGGAAGTGATAAGATGTATCAAGACTTAAGAAATAATTTTTGGTGGATAGAAATGAAAAAGGATATAGCATCTTATGTTTCTAAGTGTTTAACATGTTCACAAGTCAAAGCTGAACATCAAAAACCCTCAGGTTTATTGCAGCAGTTAGAAATGCTAGTTTGGAAATGGGAATTGATAACAATGGATTTTGTTACCAAGTTACCCAAAACAAAAAAAAAGGTAATGATACAATCTAGGTGATTGTAGACAGGCTAACTAAGTCAGCTCATTTCCTACCAATGAAAGAGACCTTCAGTATGGAACAATTAGCTAAATTATATGTAAATCAAATAGTTTCATTACAAGGAATTCCTTTATCAATTGTTTCTGACAGAGATAGCCGTTTTACCTCTCATTTTTGGACAAGTTTCCAAAAAGCAATGGGAACCAAGTTAAATCTAAGCACAGCTTATCATCCTCAAACGGACGGACAAAGTGAAAGGACAATTCAGACAATGGAGGATATGCTTAGAGCTTGTGTAATTGATTTCAGAGGTAATTGGGATGACCACTTACCATTAATAGAATTTTCTTATAATAACAGTGATCACACAAGTATCAATGCTGCACCATTCAAAGCACTTTATGGACGAAAGTGCTGAACGCCAGTCTGTTGGGCAGAAGTTGGAGAAAAGCAACTATCTGGACCAGAGATAGTGCAAGAAACAACTGACAAGATCATTCAAGTCAATGAACGACTGAAAGCAGCACGTGACCGACAAAAGAGTTATGCCAATAACAGACGCAAGCCGTTAGAATTTCAGGTAGGAGACAAAGTATTATTAAAAGTCTCTCCTTGGAAAGGAGTAGTTAGATTCATCAAAAGGGGAAAGCTAAGCCCCAGGTATGTTGGACCTTTTGAGATTATTAGAAGAATAAGACCTGTAGCCTATCAGCTACAACTACCAAAGGAAATGGCAGGAATACATGATGTATTTCATGTATCTAATCTCAAGAAATTCTTAGCTGATGAGTCACTGGTAGTACCTCTTAAGGATATAGAGGTAAATGAACAACTTAAATTTGTAGAAAAACCTCTACAGATCGAAGACAGGAAAGTTAAGAACCTCAAGCACAAAAGATTAGTTCTGGTCAAAGTGAAATGGGACTCCAAAAGAGGACCAGAGTATACATGGGAGCTTGAATCAGAAATGAAAAGGAAATATCCACATTGTTCCAGTAGATCTCGAGGATGAGCTCTAAAACAAGGTGGGGAGGATATAACAACCCTCCTAATTAATATTTCGACACCTCTAATATAATTAAAATGACCTTATATGTCTCAGTATATACCCCGTATGTGAAAACGGAGCTCAAAATACCTTTAAATTTGCAAAAAATAAAATAAAAACCAGAAAATAGGGCGCTCGCGGGCCGCGTAGCCCTTGGCTACCTACTACGTGGGGTGCGACAGACCGGCTACGAGGCGACACCCGGAAGCCGCCACGTGTCGACACATGGCAAAGCTAGACCGGTGACAAATCAAGGCTAGGGCCTACTTACCCTACGTCGCGGGCCGCGTAAGCCACCGCTTCCTCTTACGCGGGGCGCGAGGGACTCGAATTCAGCTCCTATAAATTGGGAGCTCAGGCCTTCAGTCCCAACTCGCACCAAAACTTTCTCTCTCTTGAAATTCTAAACAATTAAAGCTATTCTCAGGTATAATACCCCCCTAAATAACGAAGTTCTGCCTCGTTGTAAGTATCATAACCCCGGTTACGTATTAGATACGCTGCCCGATTGATCCAGGGTTCCGCAACGGCTGTCGAGGTTCTGCCCGACGTAGTCGTTGGAATGCCGTCTCGGGGAGGGTATTACTAATGTAAATATTGGGTTATTATACTAACGCATGTGCATTTGTGTAAATTATAGATAATCACCAGGAAATCCTTATGGAAAACCTAAGACAGCAATGTGAGTAATCTCCTTTTTGCAAACTGTTTTTACAAAACCTCATATGATTAACATTATATTAAACAGTGATTGAGTATTTGTATTCTACAATTACCGTCGGTATGTTGGAGTTTTGTATACAAAATTTGTTACTACATTGTGAGTAGTAACATGACCACAAGTCGGGTTGACAGTACCGTGGGTGGTAATTAAAGTAGATGGAAACAAATGTAATTGCGGTACCGCCTTCAATACTGTACAATGGTTTTTGCTTAACTTGATTAAACTGGGATTCACTCACCAGTATTTCCCACTGACAAAATGTTTTTAAACGCGTTTCAGGTAACAAAATGTGAAAGCCAAATAGAAGCCAGCTGTACAGCACTGAAGGCTTAGAAAAGTGGCTATAAAGTTACCTAAAATAAAGAGATGTTTTTATTAAATAAAATAGGGTGTATCCCTATAAAAATGTGTGTACTTGAAACTTGGGATTTTCCCACGTGTTTATTATTATAAAAGTGTGGTATTTACCCTGATAAGATATTTCCTAACTACGATCCTAATGTAATTCCGCTGCCAAAATGATAAACACCTGGATACCACCGAAACTGGCCGCGGCCGCCTGTTCCCGGGTTGTTAGGGGACGGGGGTTACGACATGTGATGAGGGCTAGAATGGCATTATGGCCCTTTCGCAAACACTTTTGGGCCTTTAAGAACGAGATGATGCCTAAGATAGCACCACTCTTGTCACCATGAATCATAAGGGGTTCACCGCTAGGAGGAGGAATGCAGACAATCTTCTTCTTACAGAGTATTTCCGCTTGATGCTGGGACAACCAATCCATCCAAATAACGACGTCAAAACTACCAAGAATGATGGGGATGAGATCGATGACAAAAGTATGACCAGATAACACGAGTTTACAATCCTTGACAATGTGAGTGGCCTCAAGGCTCTTACCATCAGCTAGTTCGAAAACATGCTTGGGGTTCAGAGGAGTTGGGATAGGTTTAAGCAGTTGACTAACTCTTAAGGACACATAACTAGTATCAGCTACCAAATCAAACAAAACAGAACAAAGTGGTCGTCTAGAAGAAACTTACCCGTCACGACATTGGGGTCGTTCCTTGCCTCTCCTTGTCATATCACAAACACTCACCTATTAGCACCATTGTTGTCATTGCCGTTCCTATTGTTATTCCCATTTCCCTGATTGTTGTTGTTATTGTTGCGGTTCTGATTTAACTGAGGACAATTCCTCTTGAAGTGCCCCTCTGTTCCATATTGGTAACATCCCCGGTTGTTACCTTGCTGCTGCTGGTTCTGTGGGGCTTGTTGTTGTTGCTGGTTCTGCCTTGCAGGATACAGGCTCGTACAATCCTTTGTCGCGTGCCCTGGCTTGTTACATCTCTGACAACGATTCTTATCACATGGCCCGCTGTGATGCAAGTTACAACGGTTGCACTTAGGGTGATTTCCTTTGTACCCACCGTGGTTTTGATTTGTAGCGGTCTGCTAATTGGGGATTCTATTGTCGTCGGTCTTTCTCTGCTGTGACTATAGCTGCAAAGAGCTTGAACCCTTGCTCGAGTTTCCATTCCACTTACGTTTGTTGTCGCTGGGTGCATCAGTAGTGGCATTAACCCGCTTGGGCAGCTTACCCTGCTCGACTGCCTGATCAGTGAGGCAGTGTGCCAGTCGTATAATTTGCTGAATCATCAGGAGGTTTGCTGTAGTTACCATGCTCTGTATCTCTGGTACCAAACCCTTGATGTAGAGCTCAATGTGCATATAAGCAGGATTAGCCATGTTGGGACAAAGTGCTGCCAGATCGTTCGATTTCTTCGTATACGCTTCTATCTCAGACCCCACCATCTTCAGATTATAGAATTCTACCTCCAGTTTTTTAATATCGTCCCTATGGCAATATTCTTCTTTGATTAGATCTTTGAAAATCGTTCCAAGGAGTGGCGTTAGCAGCTGCCAATCCTAGCATTTACACCTATGCGATCCACCAGGAGAGCGCACTTCCTTCAAGCGTTCCAGTTGCAAACTTCACCCTATTGTTGACAGGGCATTCACACATCTCTGTTGGTGCATCCGTCTGTCGACTTCGTCTTGTATCGAGTCTTGTATTGTATCAGATTAATCAGAGCATGCAAAACGAGAAAATAGGTTAACAGGCAATTTCAAACGAAATTAAAAAGTGTAATTTCGCTTGAAACCAACCAGTGATTTCAAACGAAATCACCTTGCTGATTCCGCTTGAAATTGTATTTCCGTGTGAACTGATTCCGTTTGAACATGTTCAAGCGGAATTAGCTCTCCTATAAATAGTGGTGTCTTGATTTCATTTGTAACTTTCCAGTCACTGAGTCGAGTGCTGCCGAAGTATCGTATTGCTGTAAAACTTTGTAAAATCAATTAGAAAGACAATTAAAGTGAATTGCAAGCTGTTTCGAACTCGATACGTTAGTTTCCGCCTCTCGTTTTGAGAAGAACACCTCTGAACGACTCGTTTCGGGTCTGAAAACGATCCTATAAGTGGTATCAGAGCTCAGGAGGAGGAGTTCTTACCGATTCAGCTCAAAATATCTGTTTTCTACACCTTCTTTTCAAAATTAACAAGTTTTCATGGTTAAAATGACTTGAATTTCACACATTATACGCGCAATAGTGTTTTAACAAACCCTTGAAAGTTTCAGATCTTAAAACGGCTTAAAACCTGATCAATTTGACAAAAGTTTGATCGAAATGATGACATCAGCATAATTTCGCTTGAAATTACTGTTAATTCCGCTTGAAACCATTATTTCGCTTGAGTAATTCCGCTTCAAATTGGTATTCCGTTTGAAAGTTTCACACGAAATAAGTAATTCCGCTTCAAATAGTGATTCCGTTTGAGTTGGGATTTCGTTTGAAATTGTCTTCCAAGGTATTCCGTTTCAACAGGTGATTCCGTTTGAGAGTGATTCCGTTTGAAAGGTTATTTCGTGTGAAGTTGGTATTTCGCTTGAACAGAGTATTCCGTGTGAGATTGTTATTTCGTTTGAAAGTGACTGATTGTGAAACCTGTTACCGAATCATGGAAGAGGAATTCTATAACGCGTTTGCTACATCACCTACTACTCCAGCTACCATTGCTCAAAGCATGAACATGGAAAATGAAACTGGAACTTTACAAAAACCCCCGAAGCTAATGGGCATTGAGGAGTATTATGGATGGAAAGATAAGTTTGAAAATTGGGTACAAGCAACACATTTAAGATCTTGGGAATGTATTGAGAAAAAGTATGTTAGACCTCGCACAGATTTGGGAGTTATTAAAACAATATCTGAATTTACGGACAAAGAACGAGACATGTACAAAGCAGAAAAGATGATGATTAGTCTGCTACAGCAAGCGGTGAAAGAAGACATCTTTATATTACTTCAACATGATAACACTTCACGTTCAATTTGGGAAGCACTTCGAGTTAAATTTGAGCGAAGTGAGAAGATGATAAGGAGTAAGAAAGCATTGCTAAAGAAAGAATTTGACTTGTTTTCGAGCTTGCCAGGTGAATCTTCAAAGAAACTGATTGAAAGATATTGCCACTTAGTGCGATCAATGTCATTGTTGGATATTGTCAAAGATCAAGAAGAATGGGTTGACAAATTAGCTGATGCATTACCTCAGAAAGAATGGGGTACATACTTGAAAAGATTTTGAAGAATACTGGAGAATATGACAAGTTGACTATTTCACAGTTCATTGAAAAGATTGAGGGTCAAGATCTGGAACAATAGAAGATTGCTAGAATGAACAGTCCGAGTGGTCAACAAGATATCAAGATGTATTACAAAGGTAGTGTTCAAGAAGTTGAATTAAGTCCGAAAGTCCAAACTGCTTTCAGTGCAGAAAACTCATCTGGATCAGTCAATCAAAGTCCAAGCAGCAGCAGTGGATTTTCTTCATATTCAAATGTTAACCCGAAGAGTTCAACCACAAGTCATCAGTTCCAAAGCTCAAACAACAGTAATGGTCATGTTTTAAACTGCAACATCGCATTACATCTTCAGAATGGTCAAAATTTCTCTAAAGAGGTCGTTAAAGGTCACATGTCATTACTTGCTACAGTGTTAGAATCATATGAAGGGTTGGTTACTGGAAGGACCGGAAATCCTATGTTGACAAAAGAGGATTACGATCAGATCGATGCAGAGGAAATGGAGCTCATGGATATTAAATGGTGCTTAGCTAGTGTTTTGAGGAGAGCTGAAAAGTTTAAGATGATTACGGGAAGAGATGATTTCAGGGATGCAAATGTTTCTACTTTGGGTTTTGATAAATCTAAAGTTACTTGTTTTCGATGCAGGGAGAAAGGACATTTCAAGAGGGAATGTAAAAATAAAGAAGCAAGTGGAGCACAGAATCCCTTCGGTGGTAACGACTCAGAAAGCTATATATCAACAAGTTGCTCAACAACCACTTCAACAAAAAGAACCACAAACTGCTCATGCTAAAATGATCGTAGAAGCAAATAAGAAAGCTTATTTTGGTATCATTGATCAAGATGATGAAAAAGAAGCAGAAGGCTTTAGCTGGGACAAATATGTTCCACCATATTCAAAAGTTGTAGCGCTCACTGCTCAAATCGTTCAAGAGCAAGATATGTTGAATAATTGGATGAAAATATTAGCTAGTGATGAGAAAAACCAAGATGGAGAGCTTGGAACTTCAGATAATAGTATATATAATATTCATATTTTTTATCAATCATCATCTGATGACAGCGATGATGAAGAAGAGGTTCAAATAAACATTGGAAAAATGTCATTATCTCCTGAAAGTTTTCAATTTTATTTTGCAGATAGATTGGAGAACCTCAAGGAAAGACGAGCAGCAAAAGAACAGAAAAAGATGAGATGTGAAAGTGTTGCTCAAGAAGTGAAGAATGAAAAGTGTGTAGAAGTTAAAGTTGCTGAGAATATGGTTGAAGCTGAGAAAGTTGTTGAAGTTGAAAAGATAATAGAAGTTGAAAAGATTGTTGAAGTTATCAAACCATGTCTAAAGTGTTTGGAATCTTGCAAGCAGTGTGCAGAGAAAGATGAGAAGTTGAATGAGCTTGATAAAATGAAAGAAAAGTTACTTTTTCGATGTCAATTACGTAAAAGAATCATATGATGTGTTGAATAGAACAGTGACTGGTTTACAAAAGACGAATTCTGAAAGAGAAGATGCATTGACCAAGATGAATGCAGTGATGATGTCAAAGCAAAAAGCCATAAATTTTTACATTGAAGAAAGTGCAAAGTGGAAGCAAGAGTTGGAGACAGAAATGATAGAAAACGAAAGAATCAGACGATTACTGCAAAGTTATTCTAGTTCTGATTATTTGATTGATCGAATTTATCCAACTGTTGCAGGTTTTGAAGCCTTTCAAGATGAGAAGCCGAAAGAAAACGATACTGGTAAGAAACAGAGTGTCAGTTATAACAAGTGTCCGCCTCCGATCTGGGAATGTTATTCTCCCAGAAAACCAAATGAGGAACAAGTCAAAAAGGCTCTCAATATAAAGTTAAAGTCCGAAACAACCGATGAGTTACCAGAAAATATTGACGTCACATTTACATCATCTGACACTGATCATGAGTCTGAGTTAATAAAAAAGGTGGTCGATCAGGTGTTGGATAAAGATGAGGAGTCAGAGTCAAAGTCTGAGTTCGAAAGTTCGGGATCGTCATCAGTTGAAAGTCCAAAGTCGTCGGTTAAACGGGTTTACAATAAAGAATTCTTGTTATCAAAATCTAATTTGAATGACGAACCAATCAAAGTGGCATTTACTTTGAGTGATTCAGACAAATTATATTTTGATGAGGAATTTCCAATAAGAAGTGTAAAATCTAAAATGATCAAACAGGTTTTCAAATTAACAGAAATTAATATTTCTGAAATAAAAGATTTAAATCTTCATGAAAAACCTAAAAAAATACGCTTCAAGAGTTCAACAGAGATTAAACAAGAAAAAGGGTTACAGTTCTGGTTCAGGTTATCAAAAGAAACCAAACCATAACGGTAATTTCAAAAAGAAGGGCTTAGGTTTTATTCCACCAAAAACTTATAAAAATGAGAAAACTTATAAACCAAAAACTGTATTTGTTTCAGGAGCAAGTTCGGAGGAAGAAAAGAGCTCATTCTGGAAGCAATCAAACAGAGAATTCCTTGCTAAGAAGCAAGAGAGAATGAAGATTGGAGTTCATCAGAGAAAGGAGACAAGAACCTGTTACAGATGTCAAGAAGTTGGACACATTGCCTGGAACTATCCTAAAGAAACCAATATCAAACAGGAAGGTGTTTCTAAACTGAAAGAAACGAGTGTTGAGAAAAATCAATCACCAACTGAAAAATTCAAAGTTTTTAAAAATTCAACATATGAAGTTGGTGAATGTTCAAAGAAAAGATTTTACAAAAGAAGAGTTAATCTTGACAACCAAATGTGGGTTGTTAAGAAATCAGATGTGAAATCTGGCGATGAATCTGATTCCACAAAGTCAGAGGAGCCACAAGTTGAGGCAAAAAGTGAAAACTTAGTTCCTCCAATGGATGATGATAACTTTCCACCATTGAAGGCTGAAAATCTTAAACAAAAGGTTGGTAAGGTAGAAATTTCAAATCAATTATATTCTGAATAGAAAGAATTTGATGTTGAAAAGGTTTTTAATGAAAATGTGAAAAAGATTTTTGGGAAAATGGTCGAGGGAAAGGCCAAAGGATTGAAAGAATTTTATGAAGAAAAAAGAAATGTTCAAATACCAGGTGAAGTTAAGAAGATTACACCCAAAGCTGGTCAGGCTTGGGTGTCTGTGTTCTTTACTTAAAAATCCTGACTTGCCAGAGCTCCCAAGTTGGTAAACGTGGAGCAGGAATCGGCGTCTTTCTTAAATTTTGTGTGGTTATGAAAACTTACAAGTGGTAAATCAGGGACATTAAATTGTACTTGATTTTCTACATGTGGTATTTGTTGATTGAACATTAAAACAGTTATATGTTTCAAAAGTTGAAAGACAAAGGGATGAAATTTTTCCCCAAGTTTACAAGTGGTAAAATTAACAAAACTAATTTTCCGAAAAAACCATTTGATTAAAACAAACTTAAGTGTTTTGAAATCATAATGGGAAAATAGTTTGCTGAAAGGGGGAGTTCTGATTGTTTATGCCAAGTGGATGGCGATTTGAAGCGATTCGATATCAATTGTCACGTTATTTATACAGTTTGTTTTCAAATTTCTCTTAAATGATTTTGCATTTTAGGGGGAGTAAGAAATTTCAGAAAATCCAAAAACATTAGAAATTTTGAAAAAGGCAAAAACATGTGAAAATTCAAAAAGAGTTTTGTTGTAAAAAGAGGAAATGATAGTACATCAGTGGACTATCACAGCATGCTAAAGAATTGGAAAATTAAAATGTGATAAACGATCTCACTGATGATGTGCCATTAGGTTTTTATAAACTTAGTAGACTGTGTCGAGATATAAACCTAAATTTCAAACTTGCTTATATAGTGGGGAACATCTCTCGGATATATGGGTAACCCCCGAAATCTTGTTTGAAAGGTCCCTCTTTCTGAGATACTAGGTCTTTATGCTTAGTGATATCTGGGGTATTATCCCGGGACTTCTGATTTTGCGGAAGCAATGGCTTAGTCCCCAGATAATACTTTACGCTTGCTTGAAATATAGCCCACCCTTAGCATAAAAAATGATGAAACATTGCAAAATGCTAATCATGTGCTGTTGAAGAAAAGATTCTCTAAAGGGAACACACCAAAAGTCGAAGCCGTCATCTCTCTGATTTTGCGGATGCAATAGCCTGAGCTCTCACGGCCCTCGCATTTAACCCTTTACAGATATCATCTAGGTATACTCACCCGTAAGACTGAATATTGGGATATGGATACGAGAGTATATTCTGAGGTGGGACACGCGAATAAGTTTAAGTCTCTAAAACATTAATCTCGTATCTTGATACAGTTGAACTTTGTGTGAAAATTTAAGTGGATCAGTATACTGACAATCTAAGTGAATCGTTTAGAACTTAAAATGTTTAAAGCTTAACGGTGTTGGTGATTTGTCTCATAAACTGATATGATCCTCTTACACAAACTCATAAAAAATTATATGTAAATATTTCCTTAGTGTATTTCTGTTAATTCAAAATTCCAAAAAGATTTTCAGTGTGTTTTAGCATAATTTTTGAAAAATTCAAAAAGATTTTCGACAACTGATATATAGGAGAGCTGATTTTCAAAATTCCAAATGCTAAACATGATGAGCAATTTGTGAGGGGGAGTCTGTTTTTTTAAATAAGAAAAGATTTTGAATATTTGCATACAAGTGGTTCATCATATATTAACATTGTGAAATCATTCTGGATAGTATCTGCAAGTGGTATATAAATTTGTCAAATTTTAAATTTGTGAAATTTATTGTTGGGTAGAGATCTGTGCAGGAAACAGTAGAGCTAGTCACGATCTTGGAACAATATCAAGGGGAGTGTGAAGATTGTAGAGCAAAGTTAAGATCCTAATGTTCACGCAAGCTGATGATGCTGATGAACTTAAGGAATCAAGAGATCTGATCAAGAGAATTAGTATGCTCAAGAGCCAGGTCAAGATTCTAGAATTAAAGATTAGATCAACATCCGAGGGGGAAATTAGCTGATAGATGAAAAGAAGACAGAGTTTGAGGTTGCTTTACATTGTTAGACATTTCAGAGAAGTTCGAGAGGACTGATAAAGACTGAAGATTGAAGACTCGACACTGAAGACTTCGTCAACATCCGAGGGGGAGTCTGTTGGTGCATCCGTCTGTCGACTTCGTCTTGTATCGAGTCTTGTATTGTATTAGATTAATCAGAGCACGTAAAACGAGAAAATAGGTTAACAGGCAATTTCAAACGAAATTAAAAAGTGTAATTTCGCTTGAAATCAACCAGTGATTTCAAACGAAATCACCTTGCTGATTCCGCTTGAAATTGTATTTCCGTATAAACTGATTCCGTTTGAACATGTTCAAGCGGAATTAGCTCTCCTATAACTAGTGGTGTCTTGATTTCATTTGTAACTTTCCGGTCACTGAGTCGAAGTTCTGCCGAAGTGTCGTCTTGCTGTAAAACTTTGTCAAATCAATCAGAAAGACAATTAAAGTGAATTGCAAGCTGTTTCGAACTCGATACGTTAGTTTCCGCCTCTCATATTGAGAAGAACACCTCCGAATGACTCGTTTCGGGTCTGAAAATGATCCTACAATCTCAAAGACAGACTCGGCCTTCTCAAACCAGTGGAGAAGACCTACAGCTCCCTCGGTACCGCTGAAAGACCTAGGTCGACAATCCATAAAAGTCTTGAACGTGCATGCTCGAGGCTGAGCACTGTCGCGTAGAAAGGAAGGGGTAAGGTTAAGAATGATAGAATGTCACGAGAGTAGGATCTAGACCTCCTAGGATAGTTCGCAATGGTAGGTTTTACCTCCTTGTTGGGCTGCCAAAGCCTCTGCAACCCGAGCATTAATCAGGGCCGTCAGTTGCTCCTGAGTCAAGTTGATACCACCACGTCCTCCACCGTGTCCACTCATGATCTTCACATTCACAAAACACCAAGTGAGAACGTTGACGCAGGAGTGTGGAAAAGAATGACAGAAGGGGGTAAGCACATAGGGTTTCATGCAAACAGTCGAGTGCCAAAGTGAGCACACGGGGGCTAATAAGGGTAACATGCTACAATGTTAAGTGAGTACACCATAAGCTACACACCACGCAAATGCAAACTAACGAGCAAGCTACATAACATAAATCATACCATCTAAAGTGTTGAGCCTTGCACGTGGAGCGAAGTGTCGTTGTGGATCGTTGAGCACTGAGATGGTTATAGTCTACTTTTTGTCAAAAGATTTTCCCATTTTAAAACCAAGTTCACTATAACCAGTGGCTCTGATACCAATCTGTCACACCATCAAAATCCACAAGCGGAGTATTACCGCGAGGCGTGTAACTGACCAGGATCATACCACTAATCATAATAAACAAGTAAGTAAAGTAAAGTAAAACCATAGCTGATGCGTGCGTAGCGTGATATGTTTTTGGTTAGATTTTTAGCCTTTTTTAACACTTTAGTCAAGTTTTAAATTTATAAAACACGATATTCTACTAACACTAAACACACATATGGGCAAGTGCACCTATCGTGAGCGTAGTATAGCGTTGGTAAGATACCGAGGTCGTCCAAGGACACAAGAGCTTTTAGTACCGGTTTATCCTCAACGTCTAATCAAATCAAAATTTTAGAAAAGGTTTTAAACATGAAAATAAAAACTAAAAATGTTGAAAATAAAAATAAAATAAAAACAGATAGACAAGATGAATCACTTGGATCCGACTCGCCTTTAGTGTAACCTTTGATGATTTCTGCGCTTTTGCACTTTTTAAGAAATTATCTTAGTTATAGTAGTAGGCCCCTCTTTTGAAGGTGACGTTACCCTCAACCCAGTAGTTTGAGTCAGCAAGGATACAATCCTAAAGGGTCGGAATATTGAAAGATAATTAATAAAGTTATTAATGTGTAATGTGGTAGGCCCCTCTTTTGAAGGTGACGTTACCCTCGGTAAGTGGCTTGAGTCAGGAGGGATACAATAACAAGTAGCCAGGTTAATGTATTAATAGTAGTTTACATATGAGGGGATCAAGCCATTCGCACCCCTACCATCCAATACCAGTGGGTATTGAAGGAGGTCCTAGTAAGCTTGACCCAGGTCCTTGCAGGATCTATACATTGAACAAGGTAAGAACCTTATCAAACCATTCCCTTAACCCCCGACCAGGTAGCCAACATATCTCTATATAGACCGTAGAGATATGAATGGTGTAAATCTTTTATTTTATATAGACAGTAAAATAACGCCAAGACACCACAGACAAATGACAAGGAAGTTTTACCTTCAACATAGGAAACTAGTTATTAAAGTCATTAATACAAAACCAAATAAAAAGTGCGAAAAGATTAAAAATCAAAAGTATAACACTAAGTGCTTGTCTTCACCAAGTGATGTAAGAGACTTAGGCAAACATGGCCTTTGATTGTCAAGAACTTACTATCAATCTTGGATCCCGAGACTACTACACACACTCTAAGATGGATGATGGATGATGGTGGTGGATGTGGGTTGTAGTGGTTGTGGAGTGTGGGTGAAGTGGGAGAGAGGTAGTTTGCCAAGGGATGCATTTGAAGTGAACCAAGCACCCCTATTTATAGCCTGCACAGAAGCCCAGACACGGCCCCGTGTCCATTGGGCACGGCCCCGTGTCCATCCTTTTTCTCTTTCTTCATTAATTGTAATTGTCAGCATTAGCTCCACACGCCCCCGTGTTCGCTGGGCACGGCCCCGTGTGCAGAAGCGTATCTGTACTATCAAGATTTGCTTAGATTCTACGAATCTTAGCGTTGACCACGGCCCGTGTTGAGCTAGGCACACCCCCGTGTCGGGAATAGAAGCTTCTATGACTTTGTCTTTTCTGCAGACACCTGGCCACGCCCCCGTGTCCGCTGGGCATGGGGCCTTGGTCGGCCTTCTGTTCTCTTGTTTTTGCTTGGGAAGATGCTGTCGGGGGGTCGGGCATGCCACGTTTATTCCTTTTCTTGTATTTATGTTAGATTTGGCTGCATATTTGTTCCTTTTGTTCAATTACGCTCATTTAGTCCTGAAAATACAAAAGGAAGACAAAAGCACACTTTTTCCAACATTAGTACTAAAAAAAGTTACTTTCATGCCTCAATTGATGTAATTTATATGTTGCATTTTACACACATCAAATACCCCCACACTTGAATCTTTGCTTGTCCTCAAGCAAAACTCTTTATAATGTGGCTTACACTCCCAAATAGAATGGGTAGAAGAGAAGTTTTGGGCTTGTCTTGAGTGTCGGGAATCCAAGATCTTTATTAGGTTTTATTTTTATGCTATTTACAATCCTATTCGTTATGATTTATTTAGAACGTTTCATAAGGGAAATTACTTATTTGGGCATAACATGCTTCTTTAAAAATCCATTTATATACAAGTTCACATACCTCACGGGAAATCACTCAACACTCGGCCGAAGATGTATTTTTGTGAAACACTCGATCCTCCTCCTTTTTAACTATAAACCTTTGTAAATATCAAGAGGACTTGGGGAAGGTTTAGGCTTGGGTTAAAGGTAGGTGGTTTTGGGTTAGTGGTTAGTAAGAAGGGCGAAAAGCGTAAAAAGCGTCGGTCGTCGTAAAACTTTTTGTTTTTGTGACTTTTATTCAAACAAAGCATTTTCAAACAAAGTTTCATTGAGGAACTTGTTTGCTTTATTGCTAGACTTTATTTTTTTTTTTTTTATAAGGAATGTCAAATGAAGACCGAGATTTTTACTAAAATAAAGGGTTTAAAAATAAAAAAAAAGGTTTTGGTGGGTAAAGGGTGTTTGTTTTGTGGGTTTAGAAACGAAAAGGTTTAGGCTCAAAGGGCTTAACTAGGGGGATTTTTGGGTAGGTTAAAAAAAAGAAAAATAATGGTGTTGAAAAGAAAAAGGGTTAGTCCTAATGCCTCCATCATTTACTTACTTGGGTTTAAGTTGATAAGGACCGGAAATGTATCGTCATGGCAAGTTCTAGAGTCGTAAGAAACCAAGCGGCTATTCACACAAGAAACGAAAAATGAGCATTTAATTTAAAGATGTATGCTTTTATGCTCAATAAAGGCTCAAAACTCACTTTTTTGTGGGAATGGGTTTATAGTGTGATCAAGTATATATAATCAAATTTTAACTAGATTTGTTATGCCATTTCATAATTTTCTTATGTTGGTTCTTTTTATCACGACGCTATCGGTTGTAAATTTGTAAAAATATAACCTTTTTTAGAACTTGTTACTCCCAAATTAAACCAAGACAAGTAAAAAAATGAAAAGTTTTCAAAAAATTTTGGGGTGATTAGCGGTTCCAATAGAGTTTTGTGTAAGGCTTATTATTAGGACTTGCAAAATTCAAGGTTTTAGCATCCCCCCCCCCCCCACACACACACTTAAATTACACATTGTCCTCAATGTGCCCCAAAAATAAGTTTTTAGGTTGATTGAATGTGTAAAAAAGTGTTAAAAACAAAATTTTATGTTACTGGGCGTCTGGACACCGCCCTGTGTTGGTTGAGCACAGCCCCGTGGTCAGACTGCCAGTGACAAAAACTTACAGAAGGTGGACACGGAGGCGTGCCTAGTGAACACGACCCCTTGTTGGGCAGAAATTAAACAAATAGCAGGTACTGGGCATCTGGACACGGGGGCGTGCCGGCTGAGCACGGCCCCGTGTTGACAATCTGCAATCCTTGAAAACAGGTTTCGGTTTTCGGTTCTGTTTTCCAGGCTTATGTAGCACTAGTACTTAATGCTTCCAAGCCTCGTAGGTACCTGTTTTACTTAAAAATACCACACCAAACAAAATAATCAACATCCTACTTTATCATAAGTTCAACATCCACGACATAAACTAAAAAAAAGAAAAATGCAGGAAATTAAAAGTGTTAACGGAAAAGTAAATTGTTTAACAATGGCGCGCAGGCCATGAAATTGTTTGTAAGAGCAAAGGGGGGTTAACCTGTTACGACCTTCAACCGTGTCATGCCTCCACCTATGCAACCATCTCAATCCATATCCTCGTCCTCGTCATCTCCTCCTTGGCCCGCCATGTACTCCCGGATGTTGCCGATGTCATCCTGAATTTCGGAGATGTTCCTCTCTATAACTCTGACTCGGGTGTACGTGTTGCTTGCCATATTGTAGGTGTTTCGGGTGCACATGAGGTTTTCCTGCAAGAGATCATGTAAACTTTGAAAATTAGGAAAACCACCTCCTTGAGAGGAAGATTGGCCCGGATCACCATGGTGCTGATACTGGTACTGTGGAGGAGGACGGATCTGTGGGGCGTGAAGGACGAGAGCTTCTTAAGGGTTCCACACATGCCCTTGAACCGTTTGAAATCTGACCGTCCCGTCATTTGCTTCGTTGATTAAATTCATGGAGCAACATATGACGAGATCCACTTTTCCCGACCATGGGCCCCTATGGAAGGACCTTGGCATCCCTTGCACGAAATGCTTGAAGAGGCGGTAGATCCACCCTCCATAGAAGATTGGGGTCGAGGGATTGGCTAGTTGGTTCAAGTGCATGTTGCGAAGGAGTAAGTGTGGAACATCAAGGTGTACACGGTTGTGAATGCAGTAGAGGATAGTTAGATTACGTAACCCGACAACACCAGCACTGTCATGTCTTTGGCAGAGGGAGCAGCTGAGGACCCTATGAATGTAGCGGTAGAGAGGGTCCCACAACTGTGTGCTCTTGGTTTGGCTAGGGTTATAGTGTCCTTCCCCAATCTGAGCCCATGCTGCTTGGCGTTGGTCCTGTGGGAGTTCACGGAGACCACCTGTGTTCTCCTCATTTCCCGCATCCTCTTCAGCATACAACCCGATGATTGCCCTAAATTGTGCAATTGAAATTGAGTACATAACCCCTGCACAACGGAATTCCACCCCCTCATTATTAAAAGGCTCTGCTTTTCCCTTGAAGGCAAGCGTGCTATAGAACTCCATGTTATACTCGTGAACCGAGTGGAGCCTAGTGCATAGAGCTGCCCTTAGGGGACCAGTGACTAGATTGTTGAAGCGGTCAAGCTGCCCTACTGCTTCTAAGTTTTCCAAGCAGACTTGTCATGGGTTTTCTTCGGGCCTTGTCTATAGAATCTCAAACCGAGCTTGAGCAGCCCACTCATTTGGGTTGAATCTTGTGAACTTCCTAGCCATCTGAAAGAAAACATCAAACAATTAGCACGAAACAGTAAATTTTCGAAGAAAACTGAAAACAGCTAGCTGAACAAGGCCCCGTGTTCAGTGGACACGCCCCATGTTCACTAGAAATCAGCTGGACACGCCCACGTGCTCGCTGAGCATGACCCCGTACTCAGACGTTTGTTTCCCAAAAACCTAATTTTTCGACCCGGTCTCGAAAACTTGAAATTTTTTTGTTGAGTAGGGGTGGTTTTTCCCAAAACAAACCATTTACCCCCATCAATTCATCTTTTTCGGTTCAAAAACAAGGGTTTGAGGTTTTCGTGAGAAATCAGGCAAATCTACAAACAATTCAAGTTGATTTACTTCCTATAACATGCATCTATACTAATACTAACAGATCTAAGCAAAAATTTGAGGTTTGATTCGGTTCAAGTTGAAGAACCCTAGATTTTTCCCCAAATTTTTGATGTTAAACTACATGCAAGTGATTAAACTAACTAGCTATGATGATAGAATCATAACTTGACGTTGTTAGAAGTTGGAGGAACATGAAAATCCGTAGAAATTTACGGTGGAACCAGAGAGTTCTTGGGGAAACGGGGCGTGTTGAAATGAAGAAATGAAAGAAAAAGGGGTTTTATCCCCATCAGTTGCGCGAACACGGCCCCGTGTCCGCTGGACACGGCCCCGTGGGCGGGCAAAATTAATTTTTTTAAAGGTGCACGTGTGAATGCCCTATTTCCCGAAACTTGGTTTTAGAAATCTTACCAATTTATAGGCTTTCTCGACGTTCATTACTTACAAGATATGATGTTGATGCTCAAACCTTTGTTTATTCTTCGGCCGCTTGTAGCGAGATTTCCTCCTCTTCATCCTCAATATATCCTTGATAGAGCTTTAGCCGTTGGCCATTGACTTTGAATGGGATTCCATTTCGAGATTTAATTTCAATTGCACCGTGTGGAAAAAGATGGGTGATAGAAAAAGGTCCCGACCACATAGACTTTAACTTACCAGGAAATAATCGAAGTCGTGAATTAAACAATAGAACTTGATCTCCTACCCGAAATTCATTAGGTTTAATGTGTTTATCATGCAAATTTTTCATTCTTTCCTTATAAATTTCGGAGTTAGAGTATGCGTGATTCCTTAATTCGTCTAATTCATTTAATTGACAAAATTGATTTTTACCGGCCATTTCTAAGTCTAAGTTTACGTTTTTAATTTCCCAGTAGGCTTTGTGTGCTATCTCTACCGGCAAATGACAACTTTTTCCATAGACGAGTTTATATGGGGTTGTACCTATTGTTGTTTTATACGAAATTCGAAAAGCCCATAAAGCGTCATCTTATTTATCAGCCCATTCCTTTTTATTTAATCCTACGGTTTTTTCAAGCATTCTTTTTAAACCTCGATTAGTCACTTCGGCTTGTCAGTTTGTTTGAGGGTGATATGCTGTTGAGATCCTGTGATAGACCCCATACCTTGTTAAAAAAAAATTCAAGTTGATGGTTACAAAAATGGGTATCTCTATCACTTATTAATGCTTTTGGAGTTCCAAAATGAGAAAATAATCCTTTTAGGAATCTTACCACAACTCTTCCATCGTTTGTTGGAAGCGCTTCGGCCTCGGCCCATTTAGACAAATAATCCACTGCCACAAGTATATATTTGTTTCCTTTTGACGGTGGGAAGGGTCCCATAAAGTCGAGTCCCCACACATCAAAAATTTCACAAACAAGAATGCCATTTTGTGGCATTTCGTTTTTGGAAGAAATATTGCCTGATCTTTGGCAAGCGTCACATGTCTTGATAAGACTTTGGACGTCTTTGTAAATGGTTGGCCAATAAAATCCTGAATCAAATACCTTTCGTGCGGTACTAGCGGCACCATGATATCCTCAGTATGGACCTTCATGACAATGGCGGAGAATTCTTCTTGCTTCATTACCATGTACGCATCGACGGATAAGTTGGTCGGCACACATTTTGAAAAGATAAGGATCTTCCCAAAAATAATGCTTCACATCGGTAAAGAATTTTTTTCTTTGATGATGTGGCCATCCTTTTGCGACTATACCGCTAGCTAAGTAGTTAGCATAGTCGGCGTACCATGGCTCTTCTCGGTATTCCACCATTTCAAGGGACTCCGTTGGGAATTTTTCATTAATTAGCTCGTCCCTAGTTGCCTCCAAAGCTGGATCTTCCAAGTGGGAAAGATGATCCGCAGCGGTGTTTTCTGCTCCTCTTTTGTCTTTTGTTTCAATGTCGAATTCTTGGAGGAGTAGAATCCATCTAATTAAACGCGGTTTAGCATCCTGTTTCTTAAAGAGATATCGAACGGCTGCATGTTTTGTATAAACTATCGTTTTAGAAAGAACAAGATAAGAACGAAATTTATCAAAAGCAAATATTACAGCTAGTAATTCTTTTTCTGTTGTTGTGTAATTTTCTTGTGCATCATTAAGTGTTTTACTAGCGTAATAAATTGGGTGAAAATGCTTATCTTTTCATTGTCCCAAGACAACTCCAACTGCAAAGTCACTTGCGTCACACATGATTTCGAAAGGTAATTTCCAATCAGGTGCTATCATGATAGGCGCATTGACTAAGATTTCTTTTAGTGTTAGAAATGCTTGGTTGCAATCCTTGTCAAAGATGAAAGGGGAATCTTTTTCAAGTAATTTTGTTAGAGGTCTAGAGATTTTTGAAAAGTCTTTGATAAATCGTCTATAAAATCCGGCATGCCCATGGAAACTTCTGATAGCTCTAACGGAGGATGGGGGTGGTAATTGAGAAATAGTGTCTATTTTTGCTCAATCAACCTCCATTCCGTCGCTTGAGATTTTGTGACCGAGTACTATTCCCTCCGTTACCAAGAAATGACATTTTTCTCAGTTAAGGGCGAGGTTAGTTTCCTCACATCGGGATAACGTTCGTTCAAGGTTATCGAGGCATTGGTCATATGAATCTCCAAAGATAGAAAAGTCGTCCATGAAGACTTCCATTGTTTTTTCTATCATATCATGGAAGATGGCCACCATGCAACGTTGAAAGGTTGCGGGGGCATTACATAGACCAAAAGGCATGCGTCGATAAGCAAAAGTTTCATAGGGACATATGAATGTTGTCTTTTCTTGGTCTTCGGGTGCTATCGGTATTTGAAAGTAACCTGAAAAACCATCTAAGAAACAATAAAATTTGTGACCAGATAATCTTTCTAACATTTGATCAATAAAAGGTAAAGGAAAGTGACCTTTCCTTGTTGCCTCATTTAATCGACGATAATCTATACATACTCTCCATCTGTGATGGTTCTTGATGGTATTAATTCATTTTTCTCGTTAGTCACTACCGTCATACCTCCTTTCTTAGGAACTACTTGGACGGGACTTACCCAAGGACTATCGGAGATTGGGTAAATGAGTCCGGCGTCAAGTAATTTGATGACTTCATTTTTAACCACTTCTTGGACGTTTGGATTTACTCTACGTTGTGTTGTATTACCGACTTATAGTCATCATTCATTAAAATTTTGTGCGTGCACATGGAAGGACTTATTCCTTTAATATCTACAAGCTTCCAAGCGATCGCGTTTTTGTGTTTTTTCAAAAGTGTGATTAATTTTTCTTTTTCTATACTAGTTAATTTTGACGAAATAATTACAGGTAATTTACCATCTTTGTCGAGAAAAGCATATTCCAAACCTTTTGGAAGTTCTTTGAGCTCAAGAGGTGGGTCTTTAGGAGACTCCTTATTTGGTTGCTCGTTTTGATCAAGAACCAAGAAGGTTTGTTCTATTGCGACCTCTTCTTCAACAAAGTGGCCAATTTCTTCTCTTGTATAGGGTGGTTCATCCTCATCTTCAATTAGGAGGTCATTATTGCCGAATGGATATTTCATTGAACGCTCAAGATCGACACTTTTTTTGAATGCCCCTAATTGAATAGGTAGATTGTTATACTTCCGATTTTTCAAAGCTTCATGGGTTTTTACAAGAGGTCGTCCAAACACTAGTGGAGCGTCATCAAGGATGACGAATTCGGTTGGGATTACCATTTGATTGGTTTGGACTAACACATCTTCAACTATCCCTATTGATTTTATTGTTTTCCGATTAGATAGAAAATGGGTATTTGAAGTGGAGAAAAATCACCAATACTTAATTTTTCAAAAACGTAGTTTGGTATTATATTAACACAAAGATCTTTATCAATTGTAATATTACTAATAAAGGAATTTAAAAAAAAATATGGAATCGGTGTAATGTTAATTTCAAATGGATCTTCTTTTATTAGCGTAGTTTGATCATTTGTTAACTTAATGCATACCGTTTCATCAATTTTAGTGTTAGTGTTTAACTCTTTTAAAAACTTAGCATGAGTGGGTACTAAACAATGATTTTCGATAGAAGGTGACAAGAGATTAATTTCTTTAAAATTAGACTCTTCTTGAATTTTAACGTTGTCGGACTCACATTTTTCGTTGTTTAACTCATGTGTCGGCTTTTCACTTGTTCTTCCATTTTTACCTCTTCAACTATCTCTTCTTTATTACAAGTTAATTCTTCCCTTGCACGGGATTCCTCTTCCCATGCGAGGGCTTCTTTTATATAACGCTCGATAGTGTTAAGGTGTTCTATTATCTTTTCGGCTACGGGTGAGATAGTTGGTGGTTCGTCAAAGTGAGTTGAATAAGTATCATCAAAGCTTGAATTCGGAAGTTCAATCCTTGGCTCCTCATAGTACTCATATAAGGTAGATAGTTCACACCATTGTTCCTCATTGTAAGTATATGATGGATAAGGGTCGTAACTTGGTTCTTCATAATACTCATATGAGGCGGGTTATTCACACCATGGTTCCTCATAGTAAGCATATGAAGGTGAAGGCTCATATCTTGGTTCCTCAAAGTATGAGTATGAAGGCTCATACCTTGGTTCATCAAAATATGAGTATGAGGAAGAAGGTTCATACCTTGGCTCTTCATAGGGTGTATATGAAGTTGACGGCTCATACCTGGGCTCCTCATAGTAGTTGTATGAAGTGGATGGTTCGAAGAGGTCACAATATTGCAACGAGTGAGGGTTACCACAAATGGTGCAATAGTCTTCCCTATAATCATCCTCCTCATAGTGGTACTTGTAATCTCCTGAGTATTGATCCATAAGAATCACTCAGCAGACCACAACAGAGTCTGGGGACCAGTAAACAAAAATAAAAACGGAAACAGAGGCTGGACACAGCCCTGTGTTCAGTGAGCACGGCCCGTGTTCAGGTTCTGTATCTTGTCGTTTTAATAAAAGTGACTGGTTTTGTGCAGCACGGGGGCGTGTTCAGCGAACACGACCCCGTGTTTAGACTCTGTATCTGGGAGTTTTAAAAAAATATGCAGCACGGCCCCGCGTTCGGTGAACACGGCCCCGTGTTCAGTCTACTGTAATGCAAAAACTAACTAAAATGCAGAAAATGTGCGAACGATTTTAAAAAGGTTTTGAAAAACTGATTAGGTCGTTGATTTTAAGCTTTCTTAAAATCCTTATGTCCCCGGCAACGGAGCCAAAAACTTGATGCGTGCGTAGCGTGATATGTTTTTGGTTATATTTTTAGCCCTTTTTAACACTTTAGTCAAGTTTTAAATTTATAAAACACGATATTCTCCTAACACTAAACACACATATGGGCAAGTGCACCCATCGTGAGCGTAGTATAGCGTTGGTAAGATACTGAGGTCGTCCAAGGACACAAGAGCTTTTAGTACCGGTTTATCCTCAACGTCTAATCAAATCAAAATTTTAGAAAAGGTTTTAAACATGAAAATAAAAACTAAAAATGCTGAAAATAAAAATAAAATAAAAACAGATAGACAAGATGAATCACTTGGATCGGACTCGCCTTTAGTGTAACCTTTGATGATTTCCGCACTTTTTAAGAGATTATCTTAGTTATAGTAGTAGGCCCTTCTTTTGAAGGTGACGTTACCCTCAACCCGGTAGTTTGAGTCAGCATGGATACAATCCTAATGGGTCGGAATATTGAAAGATAATTAATTAAGTTATTAATGCGTAATGTGGTAGGCCCCTCTTTTGAAGGTGACGTTACCCTCGGCTAAGTGGTTTGAGTCAGCAGGGATACAATCCTAAGTAGCCGGGTTAATGTATTAATAGTAGTTTACATATGAGGGGATCAAGCCATTCGCACCCCCGCCATCCAATACCAGTGGGTATTGAAGGAGGTCCTAGTAAGCTTGACCCAGGTCCTTGCAGGATCTATACACTGAACAAGGCAAGAACCTTATCAAACCATTCCCTTAACCCCCGACTAGGTAGCCAATATATCTCTATATAGACCGTAGAGATATGAATGGTGTAAATCTTTTATTTTATATAGACAGTAAAATAACGCCAAGACACCACGGACAAATGATAAGAAAATTTTACCTTCAACATAAGAAACTAGTTATTAAAGTCATTAATACAAAACCAAATAAAAAGTGCGAAAAGATTAAAAATCAAAAGTATTACACTAAATGCTTATCTTTACCAAGTGATGTAAGAGACTTAGGCAAACATGGCCTTTGATTGTCAAGAACATACTATCAATCTTGGATCCCGAGACTACTACACACACTCTAAGATGGATGATGGATTATGGTGGTGGATGTGGGTTGTAGTGGTGGTGGAGTGTGGGTGAAGTGGGAGAGAGGTGGTTTGCCAAGGGATGCCTTTGAAGTGAACCAAGCACCCCTATCTATAGCCTGCACAGAAGCCCGGACACGGCCCCGTGTCCATTGGGCATGGCCCTGTGTCCATCCTTTTTCTCTTTCTTCATTAATTGCAATTGTCTGCATTAGCTCCACACGCCCCCGTGTTCGCTGGGCACGGCCCCGTGTGCAGAAGCGTATCTGTACTATCAAGATTTGCTTGGATTCTACGAATCTTAGCGTTGACCACGACCCGTGTTGAGCTGGGCACGCCCCCGTGTCGGGAATAGAAGCTTCTATGACTTTGTCTTTTCTGCAGACACCTGGCCACGCCCCCGTGTCCGCTGGGCACGGGGCCGTGGTCGGCCTTCTGTTCTCTTGTTTTTGCTTGGGAAGATGCTGTCGGGGGGTCGAGCATGCCACGTTTATTCCTTTTCTTGTATTTATGTTAGATTTGGCTGCATATTTGTTCCTTTTGTTCAATTACGCTCATTTAGTCCTGAAAATACAAAAGGAAGACAAAAGCACACTTTTTCCAACATTAGTACTAAAAAAAGGTAACTTTCATGCCTCAATTGATGTAATTTATATGTTGCATTTTACACACATCAATAGCAAATAAAACATTTAGTGTTCCAAAAACCAAAGTCCAAAACCAATTTCAAAAGTTAGCGGAAGCATAAAGTAATAAAATGCATAACACAGTTTATAAAGCATAAAGTCCATCAGTAGGAATCCAACTGTGGATTCCTAGCCACAACGCCCACTCCGCGTGCAAGCTCCACCCCAGTATCTAACGACCTGCAAAGCATGTGGTAACGTGTCAACAAAAAGGTTGGCGAGTTCACAGTTGGTTGTCTGTTTTAACCTTATTCCAAAAACCATAAGTTGTTAAGTTGTTTCGAAAACCAAGAGTTATCCAGTTCCATGTTCCCATAACCATATACCGTGGGGGTGACCCCATGTTGTAAACCACTAGAGCCGTTACCATATCGACTACTGACTTAAGTCATGTTTAAGTGCCTTGCGTTAATGTCTATCATCATTGACAAAGTGCCCAAGTACATTAGTCCACTCCCATCCTCTGTGGCACGGTGTGAAGCTTATCAGACCTAATAGCGCTATTTAACTAATGACCCGTTCTACAATGGCCCAGCGATTAAGTCGCTAAAAATGAGGGACTTCATGATAGAGTTTTGTCTAGTAAGTTTAAGGTTGTTGTCCTACCCAATGAGGATAGAGGTACGTATTCTAACCAAGGAGAATACGCGGATTATATCCCACCTAAGGGGGATAGTTGTTATTTAACCCATTCCCAAACCAACGGGAATCCCATGCTTTGACGAAAGTGTGAACTCGCCTTAGATTAGCTCGGCAGATAAAGGTCACTTGAGCTAATGTGGTCAACCACGTCCTATTATGGTTACCATACAAGTCAGGTTCATATTCAAGTAACACACACATAGTTCTACACGTATTCTAACATGTTGCACAGAATTCAAAGGGCAAATCAGGGAGAAATTGATGAGAGAATAAAGATCATGAATAAGGAAGTGTTTTGGCATCATCTGTTCTACGGGGGGATTGTTGGCCCATGTAATTAAACCTAGAAGAATAGAAGATACTGAAAGCAAAAACTGGTTCTCAACAGTTGATCATCAATAAGCAATACATGTCCTAAGTCCCCTCCAATGGCAGTGCTTCTATCAACTGATGACTTCAAGTACTGATCTCTCAACAACTGCTCTTCAAAGAACTTTTGATTGTAAAGACTGAAGACCTAACAACTGTAGTTTGTCAAAGTACTGATGAAGACAAAGCACTGCTAATTCAAGGCTTGATCAACCATTGAAGAAAGCACAGATATGCAACATCAGTGCTTAGGCAGCAACACTGGAAAACAACATCAGTGTTTTATGTATCAGTTGTTTAATGTAACAGTGTTTAGTATAGATTAGTGTTTAGAGGTTGTTAGTCTGTTAGATGTCACTGTCTAGGTGATGTCAGCATTAAATGCTCAGTGGCTAGGATTGTACTATAAATAAAACAGTACCTGTACTATTCTATTAGCTCTTTTGCACACATTCATCTTGTACGAACTAACTGTGAGCTCAGGCTGAGGGGGAGTTTAGTGTTGCATGCATGCATAGTTGAATCTTGTAATTCATACAATCATTCGATTAATGAAATCATGTTTGCTGAAAACTATTCTCTTGTGAGTGTGTTATAAAGTTTACTTTCTATTTCCACGGCAATACATCTCTGTTTTACCTTCTTACATTAATCATTTAATTAAACAATACAATCAAAGAAACTCAGATCCTAACAGTTTAGCTTTAGGGTTTAGCATTAGGGTTTAACAATAGTATTTAGGGTTTAGCATTAGAGTTTAGCTTTTGGGTTTAGCATTAGGGTTTAGCTTTTGGGTTTAGCTTTAGGGTTTAGCTTTAGCTTTAGCTTTAGGGTTTAGCACTAGGGTTTAGCTTTAGTGTTTAGCATCAGAATCAATACTGATATTCGTTTTTATGGTTTTCGATCGATGTAAAATATGTGTCGATATACTTATGGGCATATCATGACTTTATTTTTGGGTTTTGTCTTTTGGTTACTACACTGAGTGTCGGTAACGTACCAATAACGTTATAAATCAAATCAAAACCATTGGAATTCATGCCACAACGTGCGGGGGAATTCTGCTAGTTATATATATATATATATATATACACACACATATATACATACAGGACAAAGATCTGTTAGGAACCACCCTTTATTACGAGAACCGCAAGAACCAGTGTGAACACAAACAGTAATTCCTAAAAAAATCTAAAAAACACCCAAAAATTTTTTTTTTATTTTTTTACTATTTTTTTGAAAAAATCGCTATATTTTGTTAATAAAACAAAAAATTCGAGTAACAGTTATCCATGCATATGTATCATTTCTTTGTCAAATTCCGTAATTCATTACAAATAATAGTCAATTGCACTTTCATTTACACTACCACGTGTAATACACTACTTTTTATGTTAACAATGTTAGAAATGCACATGTGCATATATATGTATCAACATGAAATAAGGTGTTTTGGTACACTACTTTCTCTTTTATCTATAATTCCATCCATAATACACAAGCATGCACATGTGCATTTTTTGTCATTTTTTTGACAAATTCCATAATTCATTACACATATTAGACAATTGCACTTTCATTTACACTACCATATGTAATACACTACTTTTTACATTACCAATATTATAAATGCACATGTGCATTTATATGTATCAACATGAAATAAGGTGTTTTGGTACACTACTTTGAATACACTTTCCTTTTCATCTATCATATCATCCATAATACACTACTATTACCTCCTACCATCCATAATACAATATCATTACCTCCTACCATCCATAATACAATACCATTAACAATATTCTCACTTTATTACATGTATGTAAACACCATTTATACCATCCAATCAACATATTACATCAAAAATTGACAACTATAACCAAACCATCAACCACTAGATATAACTAACCAAAAAACATGTATATGGGCCTACTTCTCCATTCAAAATCACAAACTTTTTTGTACCAAAACACGTTATATCATGGTTATACCAAATGATGCACATGTGCATTTTGAATATTGGTAATGTAAAAAGTAGTGTATTACTAATGGTATTGTAAATTAAAGTGCAATTGTCTATTCCTGATAACGTATTACCGAATTTGTTGAAGTAATGATACATATGCACATGTGCATGGATAACTGTTACTCGAAAAAAAAAAGTTTTTTTTTTATGGAAACGAAATATAGCGATTTTTTTAAAAAAAATATTAAAAAAAAATAAAAAAAATTTTGAGTGCTTTTTTGATTTTTTTTAGATTTTATTTTGTGTTCACATTGGTTCTCGTGGTTCTCCCAATAAGGGTGGTTCTCGCTTGAACCTTACCCTATATACATACATATATATATATATATATATACATATATAAATGGGGTGGGGTTCTAGAGTGAACACTAGTGTATTTGTGAACTGAGTGTCCTGGCCATTGATTTACATCATCAAAGGGTAAAATACACCAGTATATTTTCATCATCAAATCTTGACCGTTGATTTAAACTTGTATATTGATAATCAAGGGCTAGGATTAGTTCACACAGTTCACTATCAAAGGGGTTGTTCACAAATAAACCTAACCCTACACACACACACACACACACACACACACATATATATATACCAAACCCCGTGAATAATACTTTCGTTTTTTAGTAATATATAGTTTTGTTTTTATTATGGCGCGTCAAAAATGTCTAATAAAAAGAGTTATTTAGGTTCGAGTCAAAACAGGTTCAGGTCAAAACAGTTTGGAGTCTGAAAAGTCATATAATATTCAACATTTATTAATTAGTTAAATTTAATATTTTAATTTTTAATTTCTTTTATTTATTTTAATTTTAATAATAGTCGGGTATTCATTAATAGCAAAGTGGATTTAAATAAACCAAACTTGCTATTTTTTGCCAATTATAATCCCAACTGGGTTTATTTCCGACAGTAGTCCAAACTTTTTCATTGTGTTTGTATAATGGTCCGCCGTTAGAAAAACATAACGGAATTAAGTTTTTTCCAAATTACAAACCGATGTTTTAGGGCTTTTGATCAGAATCAGGATACGAGTCGATTGATGTAAAACTTACGTCAAAAAGTGCTCCAAGCGACGAAAACGGTGCTTCAATTCGGGTGTTTAAACTTCCAATTAACAAAAATCAAGTCGTTTGGAGCACCATTTCAAGGTACGTTTTACATCAATCGACTCGTATCCTCGATCTGATCAAAAGCCCTAAAGCATCGTTTTGTAATTCGGAAAAAAAACTTAACTCCGTTAAGTTGTTTTTAACGACGGACCATTATATGTCGCAACCCCCAACCCCTTGCCCCGTGAGGCAGGCGGCCGCGAGCTCGCACATTCGGTGGTATCGATGTTTATTTAATTTTGGCAGTGGAATTTGCATCAGGACCGTGGTAAGGAAATATTTTATCAAAGTAAAACACCTCATTTTATAAATAATAAACACATGGGAAAAAACCAAGTTTCCATTCATAATATGTTTGTAGGGGTAAATCCTAATTTATTTAAATAAAATTTCTTCTTTATTTAGGTAACTTTTATAGCCACTTTTCCAAGCCTTCAGTGCTCTCCAGCTGGCTTCTATTTTGGCTTTCACATTTTGTTACCTGAAACGCGTTTAAAACATTTTTGTCAGTGGAAAATACTGGTGAGTGAATCCCAGTTTAATCAAAACAGGTTTTTATCATTGTACAGTATTGAGGGTAATCCAGCAATTACATTTGTTTACATCTACTTTAATTACCACCCACGGCACTGTAAATCCTGACTTGTGGTAATGTTACTACTCACAGTGTAGTAACAAATTTTATATACAAAACCCCAACATACCGACGATAATTGTAGAATTACAAATACTCAATCACTGTTAAATATAATCTAAAACAATTGAGGTTTTGTAAAAACATTTTACAAAAAGAAGGATTACTCACATTGCTAATTTAGGTATTTCGTTGTGATTTCCTGGTTATAATCTATTAATTTAAACAATGCACACGCGTTAGTATAATACCCCAAATTTACATTAGCTATACCCTCCCCGAGACAGAACTCCAACGACTAAGTCAGGCAGAGCCTCGACATGCGTTACGGAGCAATAGATCAATCGGGCAGCGTATCTAATACGTAACCGGGGGTTATGATACTTACATCGAGGTAAAGCTTTGCTATTTTAGTGGGTATAATACCCGAATATTACTTTAGCTTTAGAGAAATTGAGAGAGAGATTAAAAGTTTAAACGATTTTGAAATGAAGCCAGTGGCCTCTATTTATAGGGCTGTTCGTCCACCTTGTCGCGGCCCCACGACGGAAACAAGACAGGGCTTCGCGCCTCGCGAGAGCCTCTAGGGTAGGCCCTAGCTTGGCTGACTCGATGACTAGCCTTGACACGATACGGCCACGTGGCGGCCTAGGGTGCGGCCTGGTGGCCCAGCTGTCGCGCCCCGTGACTGAGGTTGCCAAGGGGGTCGCAGCCCGCGAGCGCCCCCTATTTCTTGTTTTTATTTAATTTTGTTAAATTAAGGTATTTCAGGGCCATTTTGCGTATACGAGGTGTATTTTAGGGCGTGTATGGGTGTTATAACTATTTTGGGATAGTTGTTATACCCTCCCCACCTTGTTTTAGAACTCGTCCTCGAGGTCTACTGGAACAGGTGCGGATATTTCCTCTGCATCTTTGATTCAAGCTCCCAAGTGTACTCTGGTCCTCACTTGGATTCCCATTTTACTTTGACTAGAACTAATCTCTTGTGTTTGAGATTCTTGATCTTTCTGTCTTCAATTTGTAGTGGTTTCTCTACAAACTTAAGCTTCTCATTTACCTCTATGTCCTTAAGAGGTACTACTAATGATCCATCTGCTAAACACTTTTTGAGATTACATACATGAAATACATCATGTATTCATGCCATTTCCTCTGGCAGTTGTAGCTGATAAGCTACGGGTCCTATTCTTCTAATAATCTCAAAAGGTCCAACATACCTGGGGCTTAGCTTTCCCCTTTTGATGAATCTGACTATTCCTTTCCATGGCGAAACTTTTAATAATACCTTATCTCCTACTTGAAATTCCAATGGTTTTCGCCTGTTATCAGCAAAACTCTTTTGTCGATCGCGTGCTGCTTTTAATCTTTCCTTGACTTGAATGATTTTGTCCGTTGTTTCTTGTACTATCTCTTATCCAGATAATTGCTTTTCTCCAATTTCTGCCCAACAGACTGGAGTTCGGCACTTTCGTCCATAAAGTGCTTCAAATGGTGCAGTATTGATACTGGTATGATAGCTATTATTATAGGAAAATTCTATTAATGGTAAATGATCGTCCCAATTTCCTACGAAATCAATTACACAAGCTCTAAGCATATCTTCCATTGTCTGAATTGTCCTTTCACTTTGTCTATCCGTTTGGGGATGATAAGTTGTGCTTAGATTTAACTTGGTTCCCATTGCTTTTTGGAAACTAGTCCAAAAATGAGAAGTAAAATGGCTATCCCTATCAGACACAATAGATAAAGGAATTCCATGTAATGAAACTATTTCATTTACATATAACTTAGCTAATTGTTCCATACTGGAAGTTTCTTTCATTGGTAAGAAATGAGCAAACTTTGTTAATCTGTCTACAATCACCCAGATTGTATCATTACCTTTTCTTGTCTTGGGTAATTTGGTAACAAAGTCCATTGTTATCAATTCTCATTTCCATACAGGCATTTCCAATTGCGGCAATAAACCTGAGGGTTTCTGATGTTCAGCTTTAACTTGTGAACAAGTTAAACATTTGGCAACATAAGCTGCTATATGCTTTTTCATTCCTATCCACCATAAATTCTTTCTTAAGTCTTGATACATTCTATCACTACCGGGATGTATCGTATACTTGGACTTATGGGCTTCTTCTAAAATTCGGTGGCGTAGGTTTCCTTGTTTAGGTATCCAAATTCTTTTCTTATGGAATCTCCAAATTCCACCTGTTACTTGTTCTAATTCCTTAATCATTCCTTTTAACTTATCAGTATCGTCCTTGATTACTGATTCTTATACTTGTCTAATTTGCTCGTTTAAATCTATCTGTAGATTTAATTTGAGAGAACGTACTTTTCTTGGCTTATCATGATACTTTCGACTTAAAGCATCAGCTACTACATTAGCTTTTCCTGCATGATACTGGATACTACAATCATAATCGCTAAGAATTTCCATCCAGCGTCTCTGTCTCAAATTTAATTCTTTTTGCCCAAAAACATATCTTAAACTCTTATGATCGGTGAAAATGGTAAACTTACTACCGTAAAGGTAACGTCTCCAAATTTTAAGGGCAAAAATTATGGCTCCTAACTCTAGATCATGGGTTGTATAATTCTCTTCATGATTCTTAAGTTGTCTAGAGTCATATGCTATAACCTTTTGACGTTGCATCAACACACATCCATAACCTAATTTAGAAGCATTACAATAGACTACAAAATCTTCAGTTCCTTCTGGTAACGCTAGTATGGGTGCGTTGGTTAATCTTTGCTTAAGGATTCTAAAGGCTTCTTCCTGTTTTGGTCCCTATTCAAACTTAATTGATTTACATGTCAGATTTGTTAATGGAATGGCTATTCTAGAGAAATCTCGGATAAATCGTCTATAATAACCTGCCAGTCCAAGAAAACTTCTCACCTCCGTTGGTGATTCAGGGACTTTCCATTTAGTAATCGCCTCGATCTTTCTGGGATCCACATGAATTCCTTCATGATTTACTAAATGTCTAAGAAATTGTACCTCTTGTAACCAAAATTCACATTTTGAGAATTTAGCATAAAGCTTTTCCTTTCTGAATAATGTAAGAAGTGCATGCAGATGTGCTGCATGTTCCTCTTTACTCTTAGAGTAAATGAGAATATCATCTATAAAGATAATTATGAATTTATCCAGATATGGTTTACATATTCTATTCATCATGTCCATAAATGCGGCTGGGGCATTGGTTAGACCAAATGGCATGACAGTAAATTCATAATGACCATACCTTGTTCTAAAGGCAGTTTTAGGAATGTCCTCTTCCTGTACTTTCAGTTGATGATATCCTGAGCGTAAGTTGATCTTGGAAAAGAATCGAGCTCCTTGCAGTTGATCAAACAGATCATCGATTCTCGGTAATAGGTACCGATTCTTAATCGTGACTTTATTTAGTTCTCGATAATCCCTATGGTCGTCATTCCATGGATCATAGGCTAAGGGATTGGGAGCTGGAACTCTAGGTATCTCATCTGGGTTAAAAGCTGGTATGGGAACTGGTTCTTCTTGGTTGGGTTCTATTTCCATAGGCTGAGTGGGAAATAGTGGTAGTGGCTGTGGTGCAATGATTTGTTCTAGGTTTGGGTCTGCGGGAATGGTAGCTAATATGTGAAAGTTGGCCAATCGCCTATTGATTATGTCTTGGGTCTGGCGTTCATCTCCCTATTTGCGGCTGCTAAAGCCCTTTGTTGCTGTAATTTCCTCATTCTTTTCCTACGCTCATGTGCTCCCCAACTGAACCATCCTCTCTTTTTGATAGGGAATGGTTCTGCAGATTGCGCTTTAAAGATGAATATCCCCTCTTCGGTGTCAGCTGAGTACCTCGAATGAGTAGGCCGGGAGGAAGTTCCTTCATCTCTAGGAGAACTAGACAGTTGACGATAGGCGTTTGACGGTCCTTGATCACTCATACTGTAAACTAACAGATTATCAAATAACACAAAATAATAATATACACGTATGCACATAGTCACATAGATTATTTCCTAACATAATTGACAATTTTGATGTCAGCAGAACACTTCTGTGGTTGTAGCTCTGATACCACATCCTGTCGCAACCCCCGACCCCTTGCCCCAGGAGGCGGGCGGCCGCGAGCTCGCACATTCGGTGGTATCGGTGTTTATTTAATTTTGGCAGAGGAATTTGCATCAGTACCGTAGTTAGGAAATATTTTATCAGAGTAAAACACCTCATTTTATAAATAATAAACACATGGGAAAAACCCAAGTTTCCATTCATAATATGTTTGTAGGGGTAAATCCTAATTTATTTAATTAAAACTTCTTCTTTATTTAGGTAACTTTTATAGCCACTTTTCCAAGCCTTCAGTGCTCTCCAGCTGGCTTCTATTTTGGCTTTCATATTTTGTTACCTGAAACACGTTTAAAACATTTTTGTTAGTGGAAAATACTGGTGAGTTAATCTCAGTTTAATCAAAACAGGTTTTATCATTGTAAAGTATTGAGGGCAATCCAGCAATTACATTTGTTTACATCTACTTTAATTACCACCCAATGCACTATAAATCCTGACTTGTGGTAATGTTACTACTCACAGTGTAGTAACAAATTTTGTATGCAAAACCCCAACATACCGACGATAATTGTAGAATTATAAATATTCAATCACTGTTAAATATAATTTAAAACAATTGAGGTTTTATAAAAACAGTTTACAAAAAGAAGGATTACTCACATTGCTAATTTAGGTATTTCCTTGTGATTTTCTGGTTATAATCTATTAATTTAAACAATGCACAAGCGTTAGTATAATAACCCAAATTTACATTAGCTATACCCTCCTCGAGACAGAACTCCAACGACTAAGTCAGGTAGAGCCTCGACATGCGTTACGGAGCACTAGATCAATCGGGCAGCATATCTAATATGTAACCGGGGGTTATGATACTTACATATCGAGGCAGAGCTTTGCTATTTTAGTGGGTATAATACCCGAATATTACTTTAGCTTTAGAGAAATTGAGAGAGAGATTGAAAGTTTAAACGATTTTGAAATGAAGCCAGTGGCCTCTATTTATAGGTCTGTTCGTCTACCTTGTCGCGCCTCCGCGACAGAAATAAGACAGGGCTTCGTGCCTCGCGAGAGCCTCTAGGGTAGGCCCTAGCTTGGCTGACTCGATGACTAGCCTTGACACGATACGGCCACGTGGCGGCCTAGGGTGTGGCCTGGTGGCCCAGCTGTCGCGCCCCGCGACTGAGGTAGCCAAGGGGGTCGCGGACCACGAGCGCCCCCTATTTTTTGTTTTTATTTATTTTGTTAAATTAAGGTATTTCGGGGCCATTTTTCGTATACGGGGTGTATTTTAGGGCGTGTAAGGGTGTTATAAGTATTTTGGGAGAGTTATTATATTATACAAACAAAAAGAAAATGTTGGGACCGCTCTCAAGAATAAACTCAGTTGGGATTATTATTGTCCAAAAACAGTCAGCTCGGATTATTTAAATCCAATTTGCATTTAATAATACATATTCATTTTTCTTTTATTAATACATCTGATATTTAATAATACATAATGGGCGAGTCATGCAACTTGTCGCGTCAAAACAAGTCACATAAAAAGATTATATTGGTACGAATCAAAACCAGATCGAGTTATTAATTAGTTGAATTTGATACTTTAATTTTTAATTTTTTTTATTCATTTTTATTATTAAATTATACGTTTGGTATTTAGTAACACGTATTGGTTGGGCCCGGGCAACATATCACGTCAGAACATGTCACATAAAAAGGTCCTTTAGTTCGAATCAAAATGTATTCGAGTCAAAACAGTTATGAGTCAGAACAAGTCACATAATATTTGAGTTCTGTTAATTATTAACTTAATTTAATATTTTTGTTTTAAATTTCTTTATTCAACATTCATTTAATAAAATAATACATATTTATTTTTCTTTTAATAATATGTTTGGTATTAAATAATACGAATTGGTCATGTCGGGTCGAGCAATATGTCACATCAGAAGAGGTAATATAAAAGGGGTTATTTTAGTTCCAGTCAAAACAGGTTTGGATCATTAATCTGTTGAATTTAATATAATTTTAATTTTAAATTTCTTTTATAACTTTTTTAAATAATACTTTTGGTATTTAATAATACGTATAAATAGGATAGGGTTGGAAAATATGTCGCGTTAGAACAATCACATTACAATGTTTTTTTGTTTGAGTCAAAACGGGTTCAAGTTATTTTTTATTTTGATTTTAATTTTATTTCTTTTTTTATATTACATTTGGTATTTAAGAATCTGTATTGGTTGGATCAAGCTGAGCAATGACACATTAGAACATATCACATAAAAAGGATTATTTTAGTTGAAAACACTTTTGGGATAGAACAAATCACATAATACTTAATATTTGTTAATTAGTTGAATTAAATATTTTAATTTTCAATTCTTTTAGTAATTTTTCTTTTCATTATACATCGTTAGGTCGTGTCAAACAACATTTCGCATCAGAACTTGCCACGTAAATAGGGTTATTTTGTTTCTAGTCATAATGTGTTTAGGTCAAAAAAATATCGATTCAGAACATATCACATAATATTTAATATTTAATAGGAAAATTGGTTTTTAATAAACCAACATTTGTCCCATTAGAAAATAATAATACTACCTACAGATTTGGTAGTTAATAATCCTACGTTTCAATATGTTGGTACTCAATGGATCTCCGTTAGTTTTTTTTAACTGAAGTTAGTTTTTAAGTTTTATTTATTACATAAACAGTCCCTGTAGTTATAATTTACTAGTTTTAAGTTTTATTTATTACACAAATAGTCCCTGTAGTTATAAAAAAAAAATCATAAAAATAAAAAAAAAATCTAAAAAATCAAAAAAATTCAAAAAAATCATAAAAATTCTAAAAAAAACAAAAAAATTCTAAAAAAAATCATAAAAATTCTAAAAAAATCAAAAAAATCATAAAAAAACCGTTTTCGACCCGGACCGTTTCGACCCGGACCGTTTCGACGCGTACTGTTTCGACCCGGACCGTTTCGACCCGTACCGTTTCGAACCGTACCGTTTCGACCCGGGTCGTTTCGACGCGTACCGTTTCGACCCGAACCGTTTTCGACCCGGACCGTTTCGACCCACCACCACCACCACCACCACAGCACCGCCACCACCACCACCACCACCACCACCACCGCACCGCCACCCGCCACCACCACCACCACCACCGCCACCACCACAGCACCGCCACTACCGCCACCACCACCACCACAGCACCGCCACCGCCGCCACCACCACCACAGCACCGCCACCACCACCACCACCGCAGCACCGCCACCACCACCACCACCACCACCACCGCACCGCCACCACCACCACCACCACCACAGCACCGCCACCACCACCACCGCACCGCCACCACCACCACCACCACCACAGCACCGCCACCACCCGCAAAAACGGTTCGGGTCGAAACGGTCCGGGTCGAAAACGGTTCGGGTCGGAACGGTACGCGTCGAAACGGTCCGGGTCGAAACGGTACGGTTCAAAACGATACGGGTCGAAACGGTACGGGTCGAAACGGTCCGGGTCGAAACGGTACGCGTCGAAACGGTTCGCGTCGAAACGGTACGGGTCGAAACGGTTTTTTATGATTTTTTTTGATTTTTTTAGAATTTTTTTTATTTTTTTAGAATTTTTATGATTTTTTTTTTATTTTTTTAGAATTTTTTTGATTTTTTTAGAATTTTTATGATTTTTTTGAATTTTTTTGATTTTTTAGATTTTTTTTTTTTTTTTTATGATTTTTTTTTTATAACTACAGGGACTGTTTGTGTAATAAATAAAACTTAAAACTAGTAAATTATAACTACAGGGACTGTTTGTGTAATAAATAAAACTTAAAAACTAACTTCAGTTAAAAAAAACTAACGGAGGTCCATTGAGTACCAACATATTGAAACGTAGGATTATTAACTACCAAATCTGTAGGTAGGATTATTATTTACCAATGGGGCAAAGGTTGGTTTATTAAAAACCAATTTTCCTATTTAATAATCATCTAAATTTAGTATTTAAATCTGAAACTTCTTTTATTCATTTTTCTTTTAATAATATGTTTGGTATTTAATAATACGTATTGGTCGTGGCACTTACACATGCTGATTAGGTCAAAACTAGCAAACCCGCAACCATGGTTGCAGAAGTTGCTAGGCGTTCCCAGATCGATCGACTGAGGGATTGCAAGTACCCAGCCTAGGACACTACTATGGGATCTAGTACTTAGACATGATTGGTTATAAACAAATTAATTTTGAGATATTATATATATTAAATATCATAATTTATTAATATTCTATATAATAACAATTTTTTAAGGAGCTTATCAATAGTTCCTGTTTCTAGGTTGTTCTAACCTACAAGTGGTTGTAATTCATATAATTATATTATATTATACTATGTTATATTATATTATATTCAAAGCCAGCAAAATGGGTTGATATTTATTTTGGGACCAAGAGCTGTGCAAGGGATGGTGAAGATTAGACTAGTGGGTGTGGGACGTTGGTTGGGAAGAGGATGTCATGCAATGCTGGCTAAACCAAATCGGGCCAGTGTTAGCCACGGCGTTGCCCCGCTGGCGTGGCTTTGAAGCCTGGCGTTGGGCGAGGGGAAGAGGTAAGGTGGCTGACTTGGAGTGGCTGGTGATACATGACCGTTTGAGCTAGTCGTTGCCAACGGCTACTTTATTTAATATATATATTTCTTTTTTAACACTATAAATACTCACCCAATTTTTACAATTTTTACCACTTCTCTACTTCTCTACTTATTCTATCTCTATATTTTTTATAAATTCAACCCACTTAATCCTCTACAATGTATCCATTTAACCGAAACTACAACCCAACCAACCCATTTGGTTACCATGTCCCGATTTAGCCGAATTCACGTCGTATGTAGGAAACCGTGTATTCACGAAATTTCCATACGACGATTCAACTATTCCCATTAACCTTTCCCAACCCGATTCCGTACCCGAACACAACCGCAAGACGTTGGTTGTTCGTCATCCAAACCGGCAAAAAAAGAAGTCACAAGAAAAAAACGGATGAAGAGAAAGCACTAGCGGCCGCTCAACGAACACAAGTAAAGTGGACGTCTCAAGAAGAAACCACTTTGAAAAGATGTTATATCGACGAATCGGAAAATCCGATTCAAGGTATTTTTATATAACAATATTATTGTTTTCAGTTTTAATATATTTTTTTATAATGCTTAATATTTTTTGGAATAGGGAATTCACGACACCGCAAAGATTTTTGGGATTCCATAAAGAAATCCTTTCATACGCAAATGCAAAGCGCGGAGGTGTATTAATGATAGCCTCTCGTCCAAGTGGGGTGACATAAATACACAAGTCACCACGTTCAACGGTTGTTTCCAAAAGGCGAAGAACTCGCCAAGGAGCGCTGAAACGGAGGCGACTTTATCCAGAATGCCATGATATCATACAGAGAAAACAAGAAGCATGAGTTCAAGTACATGCATTGTTGGGATGTATGTAGGTATGCTTCTAAATGGGCGAGAGTCCCTACTGCTTGCGAATTAACTTCATCCAAAAGGGCAAGAACACCCTCGTCCCAAGCTCAGTCTGATGCTCGTGATCAAGAGCTTGATCTAAATTTGGATGATTTTGATGATTCTCTTCGGTCCACCAGGTAGAGACACGTCAAAAAAGCGGATTCAAAGAGGGAGATTGGGTTCGGCATTGGGTTCGGACACGAATTCGGCCCTAGTTCGGCCTCGGCTAAAGGGTTGTACACCAACCAGTTAGAAGAAATTGGGATGGAAATCGACACATTCAATCATCCAACAACAAAGGATCGAGATGATGAAAAATATCCAAGCGTCATACGATGAAAAAACATATCTAAAAGAAAAACACGAAGATACGAAATTTCTCGCCATGCCCGTCGATCACCTTACCGGCCCAGAATTGGAATTGACATTGCAAATGAAACAAGAAATCTTGAAAAATATGAAATGGATAAGTCATCAATACATACAATTAGTTTTTTCTTAATTTTATTTGTAGTTTTTAAAAAATTACATGCAATCTTCTATTTTAGTTAGTGTGTTAATTTAATTAAATGAAATTTTAAATAGTTAAAAGAAAAAAAAAAATAATCAAAATCCACATGGCTGGCTACGCCAGCCGAAGCCACGCTACCCCACACCCCTTCTTTTGAAGAATTGCCTTATGGACCCCACACCCACCACGTGTCGAGCAATACCCCCAACCTAAGCCCCCACACCTCACGGTCTTATAGAAGGCCACCACGTGAAGAGATTATGTTGGCATATAATTTGCAAAATTGCAAAATTTTAGTATATTCATATTTTTAGTTGAACTTAAATCGCATATTAGCGCATATGATCAAATTTTATTAGTATTTTGTTTAAATAATTTTAGTTATGTTAAACTTTTGTCACACCCCGATATTTCCACATATTACCGGTGGGCCTGGCGGGGAGTATCGTGACATAGTTGATATCATCATAGTCAAATATACACAGTTTATTGCACAGCGGAAGTCTTGGCAGAAAAATATTATTACAAACCGAAATGTAAAGTATGAAATAAATATTATACAGACGGTTGTAAGAGGATCCACAGGCGGATCTAAAATATAATACAAAACATGGTTCAACAGACTTTAAGCATTAAGAATTTGCAAGATTCTTTAACTAACGCTCAGAGCTCCCAGCCAATTTCGTATAGCACCTATCACTTAGTCTTTTTAAAAAAAAAGGTCAATTTATACTGGTAAATACAATTAACCGACTCTTTTGAAAGTATTTATGAAAATTGGTTTAAATGCACAAGGCACAAATATTATTTTATAACTTGGGACAATTATATTAAAAATAATCTTGTATCAGATTTAGATATTTGTCCAACATTTAGGGCCGGTATAAAAACCGAACAAGATTAACCAACACGCCAAAAATATAAACCCACGGCGGGTCACCCCAGCAAATGAGTATATCTTTTACAGACGCAGCTGACATGTGTATGCCTACGGCCCGTGCTTAAGTCATGGCCATTTACGATTTTTAAATGAGCCAAGGATATCCAGGACACGGCCGTTAACCCCCAATGTTATTTGTTATCAAGCAATACTAATTAAAACGGGATTATGCAATTTAGCCATATTCGATTAAAATGTTTCTACACCCGACCAAGCGGTAAGATTTTACCATATCCCAAACCCGTATAAGGCAAAATAAGTTAAAAGTATTTACCTGAGCTTAAAATGTAAGTTTTGTATACTCAGCCGTAATATCTACTCAAACAAGTGTAAGTAGCTTCTACCGGGGCTCCTAATCTGGAACGAATGTTTTATTAACCTATTAGATTCCTAACGGGTCCTATTTATGTTGTAAACTTAGACCAGTTAGTTTAAAGAAAGGTTTACGGTACGAAACGCTAGATTAAGCGATGACCGGATCGGAATGTAATTTAGACCCAACAAGCATGGAGACTTGTATTATATGGGTAAACTAAATACATTCTGGAATTTGAAGTTAAAATGATAAGTTTTGACCCGTTTCGGCTAGTTTATGTAAACTAGTCACACAAACCGCACCGTACGCGTATAAGCATAAACGGGTAACCGGATGAATCATATACTAGTTCCATAAGGTATTATGCTTAAATATGTTGTGATATCAGTAGGATATCAACAATTATGCCCAAAAAGATTTTAAAACTAAATTAATTCCCGTAAGGGCATTTTGGTCATTTTAAGATTAATAAAAGAGGTTTTAAAGCAAATTGATGTTCTGGTCTATAACATTCTGTAAAAATATTTATTTCATGAAGTTATAACAGTATGATTTCATACATATGTGTGGTTTACGATTTATGTCCAAACTATGCATCGTATGGGCATTTTGGTCATTTCACATATGTTTTTAAGGGCAAAATTGGAAGTCTGAGTTCATGACTTAGACCTACTGTAAAAGTATTAAAATTTATTTATATAATCAGTAGGTAATAAGCCTTAGGTGCTAAATATGGTTTTAAACCATACCATGCACCTAATTAGCGTAAAAATCGATAATTGACGATATTTGCGATGTTTATGTGATTCTGAGATTTTGATCAGCCTTGAATGATCAAAATATTTTATTTTACATATCAAGTCAGTAGGAAAAGGTTTGGTATGTTAATTAATTGCAAATCTCATTTTATTAACAAAAAGGGCATTATCGTCATTTATCTAATTTATACAAGAACTCAATGATATGGTCAGTTTATAATTTGACCCAAAATTCCAAAAATCCCTAAAAATAATATCATAACAGTAGGTAATGAGTTTGGTGCCAAAATTTGGGTTTAAATATGATTTATGAACAAAAGCGTAGTTTAATTAATAAAAAGTTCAATTTTACGATATCTTGCATAACTTTAGTTTGAGACCAGAAAATGAGGTCAAAATAATTTGACATGTTTATATATCATTAACAAAGCTATTTGTATGCTTATATATATCCAAAAATCTCATTTTTACACTATAAGGGCATAATAGTCAAAATTAAGCATAATAACATAAATATGCAAATAACTCGGATTACTAAGGGACCATGTAGTACAACCTCAGAGGGTTACACTAACATATAATATGGTCACAAAGGAACCTTAAGGCATAAAGATTACATGTTAATTCGGGTCAGAACTGAAAGTCAAAGCAAAAGTCAACTTTTGCGACCTTCGGTTGCGAACCGAGCCTAAACTCAGAATTGTAGGTTTGAACATGTCTAAACATGTTCTTATAATATTTACAAAGTTATTAAAGTGATAAAATGTAATTTATAGCTTCTACATTATCATATATGAATTTTTAATAAAAACTGACTCGTTTGACTTTTCTGTTAATTACTTTGACCCGACAATTGACTAAGTAAATTTGATAATTAGGAGGTGCCTTTTTGAGGGATCAACACCTACTTAATTACCAACACATAGCCACATTCGTTTAGAACCATGGCTGGACCGTTTAAGTTTAAACTAATAGTCAAAGCATAAATACGATATCTTTGACTTTCGGTCCTTATATTAACAAAACTGAACTACGGGAGCTAAGAACACTTAGAAGGGTCCTTAGCACGAAAGTTTGAACTTAGAGAGCTTCCTTTAAGATCAGGATGCTCCAGAGAATGCTCTAAAAGCTTGAGCAAGTGATGAGAGTGAAATATTTGAAATGTGAAAGTAATGTGGCTGCCTTAAATGCTCTTATTTATAGTGTATGATAGCACTTCCAGATCATCCTAGCTGTTAATTGATGTTTCCAGATGAGTACAAGTCTGCTTAGTGGTTTTAGAAACCATCAAAATCCCATAGTATTCGAGTTATGTGAGTATGGAGCTTGGATTAGGGAAGAAGGCATGCAACTTGCAGCAGTGCAGGGATTCTGTCGAAACCCAGCCGTCGCTTCGCGCGATGGCATATAGGGTAAGGCGTCACGCAGCGTGACCAAGCACATGACCAGCCAAAACTGTTTCAAACTTAACAGAAATGACCCCTTAACCTTTTAAAGCATTGTAGCTTTCATTTTAAGCATAATTAACCCCTTTAGTTAGTATATGGATGATCTTGAGGGTATAATCAAACGCCGTTAGGTCAGGTTTCATTAAACGATCTCCGAAAACACTAGTTTCACCTTGTTGATGCTTTTAACCCTTATTCATGAAAGTTAGCGTAATCCACTCATAACGATATTGAAACCTCGTGAATTTATCGGTACTTATTCTTGATAGTATAATTAAATATTACAAAGCCTCGGGATCGTTAGAAGGTCACTCAGAGGTAAGAATTAACATGTTGACACGTTTAACCCATGTGCTTTAATAACTTTCGGTTTTAATCACAATCGACTTCTTGCGTCCGACAATTTACTCATTAAAGAATACAAACATCGTTTGAGGTCAATCAGAGGCACAAGTTTGGCATGTTGACGCTTTTAGTCCTTCCACATACATCTTTTCATTGTTTGACAACTTTAGTCCCTCATAATCAATTCATTATATGTTTAGGGTTTATGACACATGTCATTACTTCATTGGACATGATTTTTGCGAGGTGTTACATCCTCACCCCCTTAAAAGAAATCTCGACCTCGAGATTTACTGAAACAAATGAGGGTATTTCTGTCGCATCGTGGATTCAACTTCCCATGTATATTCTGGGCCTCTAGGGCATCTCATTTCACTTTTACGATTGGCACATTCTTTCTTCGAAGCTTTTTAACCTGTCGATCCTCGATCGACAAAGGTTTTTCAACAAATTTCAGACTTTCGTCAATCTGCACGTCCTTATGAGACATTGCTAGTGACTCATCGGCTAGACATTTCTTTAAATTGTAGAAGTGGAACACATTATGTATTCCACTAAGTTCTTCAGGTAGATTCAGCTTATAGGCCACATTTCTGACACATTCAATGATCTCGAATGGTCCAATATATCTTGGGCTCAGCTTGCCCTTTTTGCAAAATCGCATCACTCCTTTCCACGGTGACACCTTGAGCAATACTTTATCACCTACCTCGAATTTTAGAGGTTTGCGCCTCTTAGCTGCGTAGCTCTTCTGCCTATCCCTGGCAGCTTTTAGAGGATCACGGATCTGAACAATCTTATCCATCATCTCTAGGACTATCTCAGGTCCTGATAGTTGGGTTTCTCCAACTTCCGCCCAACAAACTGGCATTCTACAGTTCCTTCCGTATAAGGCCTCAAAAGGCGCAGCTTGGATGCTCGAATGATAACTGTTATTGTATGAAAATTCAATCAAAGGAAGGTGATCATCCCAACTTCCACCTAAGTCAATAACACAAGCCCGGAGCATGTCTTCTAGTGGTTGAATCGTACGCTCACTTTGCCCATCCGTCTGAGGATGATAAGCAGTACTGAAATTCAAATGAGTGCCTAGAGATTGTTGAAAGCTTTTCCAGAAATAAGACGTGTATCTAGTATCCCTATCAGATATAATTGATACTGGCACTTCGTGGAGAGATACAATCTCGTCCACATACAGCTGGGCTAGTTTATTGGGGCTATGCGTCTCCTTGATGGGTATGAAGTGAGCTAACTTCGTCAGTCTGTCGACTATAACCCATATTGTATCATTCCCATGTTTCGTCTTTGGTAACTTGGTGATGAAATCCATAGTTACCATTTCCCACTTCCAAGTGGGAAGTTCAGGCTGTTGCAGTAAACCTGACGGTTTTTTATGCTTGGCTTTAACCTGTGCGCACGTCAGACATTTAGCCACATATGTGGTTATGGATTTCTTCAAACCCATCCACCAGTAATTTTCCTTCAGATCTTGGTACATTTTATCACTTCCCGGATGAACCGAATATTTAGAACTATGAGCTTCTTGGAGGATTACATTTATAAGTCCTCCTCGAATTGGAACCCAGATTCTACCATTCAATCTAAAGATTCCATCACTCCCAGGTGATAACTGATCAACACTTGCACCTAATCTTTCTACTGGAAAGTTTTCTTCAATTACGGCTTCTTTCTATGCTGACAACAACTTTTCATTTAAACTGTTCTTTAGTTCAATGCTTTTAGCATTGATCCTAATAGGTTTGACCCTTTCTTTCCTGCTTAGTGCGTCAGCGACCACATTTGCTTTGCCCGGATGATAGCGAATTTCACAGTCATAGTCGTTCAATGTTTCCATCCAACGACGTTGCCTCATATTGAGATCTTTCTGGTTGAACAAGTGCTGAAGGCTCTTGTGGTCTGAGTAGATTACACAATTGGTTCTATATAGGTAATGCCTTCAAAGCTTGAGTGCAAATACAATGGCACCCAATTCCAAATCATGGGTGGTGTAATTCTTTTCGTGCACCTTCAGTTGACGCGATGCATAGGCAATGACCTTACCTATTTGCATAAGCACACAGCCCATACCAGTGTGCGATGCATCACAATACACAACAATCTCTTCTATCCCTTCTGGCAATGTCAACACAGGAGCATTACTTAACTTCTGCTTGAGAATCTCAAAGGATTCTTGTTGTTTAGGACCCCAATCAAACTTCACAGTTTTACGAGTTAAGGAAGTTAAAGGTGCAGCTATTCTTGAAAAGTTTTCGATGAAACGCCTGTAGTAACCTGCCAAACCTAAGAAGCTGCGAATTTTAGTGGGCGTCTTAGGTGCTTGCCAATTCATAATCGATTCTATTTTAGCGGGATCCACCTGGATGCCACACTAACTTACCACGTGTCCAAGAAATTGGACTTCTCGAAGCCAGAATTCACATTTTGAGAACTTTGTGTAGAGCTTCTCTTGTTGCAGAAGTTTAAGGATGCATCAGAGATGTTTTTCATGATCGGCTTGACTCTTGGAATAAATAAGTATGTCATCAATGAAGACGATGACAAACTTGTCTAGATACGGCTTGAAGACACGATTCATGAGATCCATGAATGTTGCAGGTGCGTTAGTGAGTCCAAAAGGCATCACTAAGAATTCGTAATGGCCATATCTTGTTCTGAACGCGGTCTGGTGTACATCTTCGGTTCTGACCTTCAACTGATGATACCCCGACCTCAAATCGATCTTTACAAATAAGATGGGCGCTCCCCAAGGGGACGAGCTCGGTTGAATAAAACCTTTCTCCAATAGATCATCCAACTGGGTTTTTAATTCTTTCATCTCGGTCGGTGCCAAACGATAAGGAGCTCGTGCGATTGGTGCTGCTCCCGAAATAATATCAATTCCGAATTCCACTTGTCTGTCGGGAGGTAAACCAGGTAGTTCTTCAGGAAAAACGTCTGAGTATTCAGAAATAATAGGAATATCTTCAATATTGGGCTTTGGCACATCCACTGTCACCTGTGCCATGTAAATGACACAACCTTTCTTCAAACACTTTGATGCCTTAAGCATAGATACTTGTTCAGGCAATCCATACTGCGTATCTCCTTGAATAGTAATCAATTCACCATAAGGGGTTTTGATAATAACTTGCTTCTTATCACAGGCAATTTGGGCTTGGTTAAGAGATAACCAATCCATGCCTAAAACTATATCAAATCCTGCCATTTTCATCGGTAACAGGGACAACGGAAAAGAGTGATTCCTAATGGATATGAAACATCCATCTAAAATGGTTGAGGCAGTTTCTAAGGTACCGTCGGCCAATTCTACCTCATATCTTATGTCTAGAGTTTTAATAGGCAGATTTAACATTTTACAAAATTTATTGTCTACAAAAGACTTATCTGCACCAGAATCAAATAAAACTCTAGCATAAACATCATTTATGAGGAAAGTACCTGTTATAACATTATCATTTTGCACTGCCTCTCTGGCATTCATTTGGAACACTTGAGCGTTGGTCTTCTTAGCCTCTTCAGGCTTCTTTGTAAGTTTCGGGCAGTTGGTCTTGATGTGCCCTTTTTCATTACAATTGTAACAAGTTGCATTTTTCAGATCCTTGCACTCTAATGTCTTATGACCCTTCGTTTTGCAAATTCCACAGAGTTTAGCCTGCGGATCAATTGTGCACTTTCCTGAATGGCGCTTCCTACAATTCTTGCACTTGGGCTTTTCGCCCGACTGATTTGAGCTTTTCTTAAACCCAGAACCTTTCTTAATTTCGGTGTTACCTTTCTTTTTCTTATCAGAGTGATGTGAGCTCTCATCTTCCCTCTTCTTCTTTCCCTCATCAGAAACCTTAACAGACTTATTCCTAACTGCATCAAGCATGAGGGATAAGGACAAATCCACCACTGACCTATAGCCTGGAAGCTTTGACATTTTCTTTAATTTTCGGGGCCAGACCTCCAATGAAGCACGCTATGCGCTTAGGTTCAGGGGTAACCAAATAGGGAACAAGTCTGGACATAGTGTTGAAACTCATAACGTATGCTTGGCAATCCAGATTCTTCATGACCAAAGTTAGGAAGTCAGTTTCAATCTTTTCTACCTCGTGTCGAGGACAAAAGTTTTCTTTCATCAGTGCCACAAATTCTACCCATGACAAGTTATAGAGTGGAATTTGCCCCGTGGCTTGAATTAACGATCTCCACCAAGCTAATGCCTCCCCTTTAAACGACTGCGATACAAATTTCACAACATCCTGCTCTGCACATCCACTGCTATCCACAACGGTATCCATTTCATCAAGCCATGTCATACAGCCTATGGCACCTTTTTCACCTGTAAAATCCCTTGGTTTGCAAGAGACGAAGTATTTGTAAGAACAAGTCTATGAACGCGGTTCCTGATCAAACACAATTTTCTTAGATGCCTGACTTTTCTGATTTGACGAGTGCCGAGAATTATCCTTGTTTGTTGTATGTGTTTTGGAAGGGGTCTTTGAATGAGCCACTGACTGTGTCTTGGTGCGAGTAACACTTGGTTCTTTGAATATTCTGCCAATGGCTTTAGTTACAACATTGTCTATTAATGCAGATCAGCACCTATTACGTTCATTCTGGTGTTATCATTCCTTTCATTGGGATGACTATTAACTTCTTCTGAGTCAGCCATGTTGAAGCTTGATTGCTATAAAACAATTGACAACAACTCATTTAGTGGTCTATTATTGAATCATCATATCCGGTGATTCATTAACCATGGTAAAATAAACCATATTGGTTAATTTGTTAATCAGATTTATTTTAAATTTTTCATTATAATAATTCTCAGTTTCACAACCATTAAGGATATTAAAATGGCATAAAAGGCCTTGTCACAAGGACAGTTTTAATTTTATAAGCCATGATCATATAGGATCGAGGCATTAAGGTTTGAACATAGTTCTTCACCTTTCTTGACAGGGAGTCATAGACTACAACTGTCATTTGTTATGTAGTTGAAATAATTTGTCCTGAAGGTGAAATAATGGCATCACATAGTGGATGCTTTAGTATGATCATCTCATTGATGATATTAGCCATGATTTTCTAGATCATTAGGCTAAATAAGGAATTGGAAGAATCCAATATAAGGATGACTAGCATGATTTTCTCGAATCACCTTTGCCAAGAGTGCTAACATGTTGTTAGATGTTAACAAGGATTTATTATCTTAAAAAGGCTTTACCATCATGGCCATGTCTAAAATGACATATAGGCTAGGTTATACCTTTAAGATTTTCTTTTGAGATTTAATGGCAGATCAATTATAAATTGAAATGATATTTTTAATCAATGATACAATGTATATGTATATGTGTAATGCCAAATGTAATTGCAAAAAGGAAACTTCTCATAATAAGTCCTAAGAATTACAATAGTTGCCCTAAACGGGCTTTAAACAAATAAACTTGTCCATCTAGGGACTAAAATAAGAAACAAGTCCACGCAGAGACTAAATACTTAAATAAAATGTCCACGCAGGGACTTAATTGAAATGAAAAATTACAAAACAATAAATAAGGGTTCTTAAATGGTCTTTCTTCTTTTTCCCCTTGATGAGGTTTACCAAACCCTTTAGAAAACTGCGGTGACTCTTATCATGCTTTTCTACCCTACTTTCCACTTCATGCAACCTTTGGAGAATTTCTTGTTGTTGCGGTTGCTGGAGTGGAGGTTGCGGTGGCTGCTGCTGAGGTTGTGGAGGTGGCGGGTATTGATACCCATATGCAGGGTACCTGGCTGGGTACGTGGGAGGAAAGGGCGAGGGGTAGAGAGCATTAAAGTTTGGTGCCTCTATATTTGGGTCGACAGCAGGTGCATGAAAGTTATAACCCGAGTAAGCTTGTTGCTCATACTGGTTGTACCCAGTTACATCTCGGTAAGCAGGGATCAGGTTTTCATAACCCATGGGTGGTGGTGGTGCAGGTGCGACCGGCGCAGAGTCGACCTCTGAAACAGCATTTGAAGGCCCGCCCATTTGTGGGTCTTCAAAGATGGGAGGATAGTTGCTGGAGTGTTGGGGGGTGCTAAAATGAAAACCCCCACGCACGGACATTCGTGCACTTCTTCGCCTCGATGGTTCTGGAGGCGGTGGCTGCTCTGGCGCTGGTGGTGGTGGTGGCGGTGGTGTAACCGCCCGAAAGTGTGGGTCCTCAGAGGGAACCTGATGATGAGGAGGTGAGACGTGATGTGGGGGAGTAAACTCCCACTTGTATGTGCTCCACCTTTCGGCCCATATGTCGGGGCCTCTATATGGCGACCCAGCGAATGAAGAGCCGCTGGAAATCTCGATGGGATGCGTCGGCGTCCCAGATGGTGGAATAGCGGGATCAGGATCGTCGTCCAGATCCATGTCCTGGTAGTTAGGATAGTGGTCTGTGGGTCCCAGTGGGTTATGACCCACTGGTTCATTAACTTGGTTCATTGGGTTGAAACGGCTTTGAAGGTAAGGTGTGGGGTTTTGAAAAGAGTGGTGAGAGTCGGAACGCTGCAAAGGTATGTATGGGTGGTGTGAGTCATGGGGCTCGTCTTCCTGCTGCGGCCCGAAGGAGTTGTGGTACGAGGGCGAAGAGCTAAGTGAGGCGGAGCGCCTAGCTGGTTCGAGATAGGTTCTCCTGTCCTCATGCGGGCTGGAGCTGAAGGATGCTGAGGGTGTGCGTCGGTGTGACGGCCCTGCTTCATGATCGTTTCTTCCCCTCATCGAGGCCTTGACTCTACCTCCACGACCACGTACTCTTGGCGGCATGATCAAAGTAGCCTGTCAAAACAAAGCACAAACAAAAGTTGTAAACCAAATAAGATTAAGATTAATCCTAGGTCATTTGCCTAGACTCGGAAGTCAAGGAATGTGCTACTGTGTCATTGAGATTAAACAAAAAAGGCTAGTGTTTAATTCACTCAATGTTGGCTTTGATACCAACTTGTCACACCCTGATATTTCCACATATTACCGGTGGGCCTGGCGGGGAGTATCGTGACGTAGTTGATATCATCATAGTCAAATATACACAGTTTATTGCACAACGGAAGTCTTGGTAGAAAATACTATTAAAAACCGAAATGTAAAGTATGAAATAAATATTATACAGACGGTTGTAAGAGAATCCACAGGCGGATCTAAAATATAATAAAAAACATGGTTCAACAGACTTTAAGCATTAAGAATTTGCAAGATTCTTTAACTAACGCCCAGAGCTCCCAGCCAATTTCGTATAGCACCTGTCACTTAGTCTTTTTGAAAAATATGTCAGTTTACACTAGTAAATACAATTAACTGACTCTTTTGAAAGTATTTATGAAAATTGGTTTAAATGCACAAGGCACAAATATTCTTTTATAACTTGGGACAATTATATTAAAAATAATCTTGGGTTAGATTTACATGTTTGTGCAACATTTAGGGCCGGTATAAAAACCGAACAAGATTAACCAACACACCACAAATATAAACCCACGGCGGGTCACCCCAGCAAATGAGTATATCTTTTACATACGAAGCTGACAGGTGTATGCCTACACCCCGTGCTTAAGTCATGGCCATTTACGATTTTTAAGTGAGCCAAGGATATCCAGGACACGGTCGTTAACCCCCAATGTTATTTGTTATCAAGCAATACAGATTAAAACGGGATTATGCAATTTAACCATATTCGATTAAAATGTTTCTACACCTGGCCAAGCGGTAAGATTTTACCATATCCCAAGCCCGTATAAGGGAAAATAAATTAAAAGTATTTACCTGAACTTAAAATGTAAGTTTTGTATACTCAGCCGTAATATCTACTCAAACAAGTGTAAGTAGCTTCTACCGGGGCTCCTAATTTGGAACGAAGGTTTTATTAACCTATTAGATTCCTAACTGGTCCTATTTAAGTTGTAAACTTAGACCGGTTAGTTTAAAGAAAGGTTTACGGTATGAATCGCTAGATTAAGCGATGACCGGATCGGAATGTAATTTAGACCCGACAAGAATGGAGACTTGTATTATATGGGTAAACTAAATACATTCTGGAATTTGAAGTTAAAATGATAAGTTTTGACCCGTTTCGGCTAGTTTACGTAAACTAGTCACAAAAACCGCTCCGTACGCGTATAAGCATAAACGGGTAACCGGATAAGTCATATAGTAGTTCCATAAGTTATTATGCTTAAATATGTTGTGATATCAGTAAGATATCAACAATTATGCCGAAAAAGATTTTAAAACCAAATTAAGTCCCGTAAGGGCATTTTGGTCATATAAAGATTAATAAAAGAGGTTTTAAAGCAAATTGATGTTCTGGTCTATAATATTCTGTAAAAATATTTATTTCATGAAGTTATAACAGTATGATATCATACATATGTGTGGTTTACCATTTATGGCCAAACTATGCATCGTAGGGGCATTTTGGTCATTTCACATATGTTTTTAAGGGCAAAATTGGAAGTCTGAGTTTATAAATTATACCTACTGTAAAAGTATTAACATTTATTTATATAATTAGTAGGTAATAAGTCTTAGGTGCTAAATATGGTTTTAAACCATACTATGCACCTAATTAGCGTAAAAATCGATAATTTAAGATATTTGCGATGTTTATGTGATTCTGAGATTTTGATCAGCCTTGAATGATCAAAATATTTTATTTTACATATCAAGTCAGTAGGAAAAGGTTTGGTATGTTAATTATTTGTAAATCTTATTTTATTAACAAAAAGGGCATTATCGTCATTTATCGAATTTATACAAGAACTCAATGATATGACCAGTTTATAATTTGACCCAAAATTCCAAAAATCCCTAAAAATAATATCATAACAGTAGGTAATGAGTTTGGTGCCAAAATTTGGGTTTAAATATGATTTATGCACAAAAGCGTAGTTTAATTAATAAAAAGTTCAATTTTACGATATATTGCATAACTTTAGTTTGAGACCAGAAAATGATGTCAAAATAATTTGACATGTTTATATATCAGTAACAAAGCTATTTGTATGCTTATATATCCAAAAATCTCGTTTTTACGCTATAAGGGCATAATAGTCAAAATTAAGCATAATAACGGAAACATGCAAATAACTCGGATTACTAAGGGACCATGTAGTACAACCTCAGAGGGTTACACTAACATATAATATGGTCACAAAGGAACCTTAAGGCATAAAGATAATAAGCTAATTCGGGTCAGAACTGAAAGTCAAAGCAAAAGTTAACTTTTGCGACCTTCGGTTGCGAACCGAGCCTAAACTCAGAATTGTAGGTTTGAACATGTCTAAACATGTTCTTATAATATTTACCAAGCTATTAAAGTGATAAAATGTAATTTATAGCTTCTACATTATCATATATGAATTTTTAATAAAAACTGACTCGTTTGACTTTTCTGTTAATTACTTTGACCCGACAATTGACTAAGTAAATGTGATAATTAGGAGGTGCCTTTTTGAGGGATCAACACCTACTTAATTACCAACACATAGCCACATTCGTTTAGAACCATGGCTGGACCGTTTAAGTTTAAACTAATAGTCAAAGCATAAATACGATATCTTTGACTTTCGGTCCTTATATTAACAAAACTGAACTACGGGAGCTAAGAACACTTAGAAGGGTCCTTAGCACGAAAGTTTGAACTTAGAGAGCTTCCTTTAAGATCAGGATGCTCCAGAGAATGCTCCAAAAGCTTGAGCAAGTGATGAGAGTGAAATATTTGAAATGTGAAAGTAATGTGGCTGCCTCAAATGCTCTTATTTATAGTGTATGAGAGCACTTCCAGATCATCCCAGCTGTTAATTGATGTTTCCAGATGAGTACAAGTTTCCTTAGGGGTTTTAGAAACCATCAAAGTCCCATAGTATTCGAGTTATGCGAGTATGGAGCTTGGATTGGGGAAGAAGGCATGCAACCTGCAGCTGTGAAGGGATTCTGTCGAAACCCAGTCGTCGCGTCGCGCGACGACATATATGGTAAGGCGTCGCGCAGCGCGACCAAGCGCATAACCAGCCAAAACAGTTTCAAACTTGACAGAAATGACCCCTGAACCTTTTAAAGCATTGTAGCTTTCATTTTAAGCATAATTAACCCCTTTAGTTAGTATATGGATGATCTTGAGGGTATAATCAAACGCCGTTAGGTCCGGTTTCATTAAACGATTACCGAAAATACTAGTTTCACCTTGTTGACGCTTTTAACCCTTATTCATGAAAGTTAGCGTAATCCACTCATAACAATATTGAAACCTCATGAATTTATCGGTACTTATTCTTGATAGTATAATTAAATATTACAAAGCCTCGGGATCGTTAGAAGGTCACTCAGAGGTAAGAATTAACATGTTGACACGTTTAACCCATGTGCTTTAATAACTTTCGGTTTTAATCACAATCGACTTCTTGCGTCCGAGAATTTACTCATTAAAGAAGACGAACATCGTGTGAGGTCAATCAGAGGCACAAGTTTGGCATGTTGATGCTTTTAGTCCTTCCACATACATCTTTTCATTGTTTGACAACTATAGTCCCTCATAATCAATTCATTATACGTTTAGGGTTTATGACACATGTCATTACTACATTGGACCTGATTTTTGCGAGGTGTTACAACTTTGAATTATAATATTCTAAGCTATAACATATTGGTAGATGATAATCAATACTAACAATTTTGTTACACTCAATCACTCATAATATTCACTTTCGTTGCAACAATAATATCAATTGCATAATCATGATCGATTCACACTTGATTTTTACTCGATTTCTCAATATTCTTTTGAGCATTTAAGCTCCTTTTTTCGATTGTTATAGCAAGTGTCGTTTTTGTAATGAATCAAACCAATACCGAGTGAATTCCCACCGCGAAGCACGAGGTATCCCATTAGTTAATATAAAATGGTGTTTTCTTTTTCTGTAGGCTTGGTGGATTTGTTTTCCTTTTTTCTTTATTGTGATTATAATTTAATAGGGCTGCGCACAAAAATATTAGTATATTAAATCGTTCATCACTGTTTTGTTTGTTTGTGTTTTTATTTTTTTTCTTTTCTTTTTGTTATTTGGGGTATGCCTAACGTGCTTGTTTATACTGTTTTGTTTGTGTTTTTGTTTTTTTTTCTTTTCTTTTTTGTTATTTGGGGTATGCCTAACGTGCTTGTTTATACTATTTTGTAGGTACTAAAAATAAGTGTGATGGGATTGTCACTTGGTAACACATATACAGTGTTAACAAATCACAATATATCTTCATCCGCGTGAATGCACCACAACCATCAACAAAATTACATCAAAGAAAATAATGGCAACTGATCATGGATCAAGAAGCACCATCTTCAACTTCTTGACTTGTGTCATCTTATTACTGTCAATCATCACCCTCATGATGATCAATCATTGTGAAGGATCTTTAACCTCATATGTGTGCAATGGCACTCTGGCTGAGTGCCCAACACTAGTGGAAGATCATGAAGAGTTACTTATGGACATAGAAGAACATCGACAGATTCTGGCCAAAACAAAAACTCTTCATATTGTTAATGGTGCTCTCAAGAAAAATAATCCAGCTTGTGGGAAAAACAAAACTGTCAAGGCGGAAAGAATTATAACGTTGCTGGTAGGCCGTGCCTTAAGATTGATTACTGCCGACCCAAGTAGTTTGGCTTGTATGCAATGATGGAATGCATGCTAGTTGGTTATATCTGAAGTGACTATTGTGTTTGTTTTGTGATATAAGAAATGAAATTAAGTTATTGCCTTTAAACTGTTTTCCATATACATGTTACTTGTAATATATTAAATGTTCGATCGTGGGAATAAAATTTATTTTGTTACATTCCTGCATCTACAAGGCTAACCAAACTTGTTTTGATGGGTTAGTAAAATATAATCAAATATTGTTTATACTTGAAATATTTCATTGAACTCATTCCAATGTCTATTCGCTTGACAAAGGTTATATCATGACAATAAGCTCAAGTGAAAGATATTATAACCATACATGGCTAGCAAAACATATTAATGCACTTATGAATTTAGCAATGGTACTTCTAGAATGAGAATCTCTACTTTGGTAGGAGATGATAATAGGCATTTCTTATAACAAACGATTTAACAACCTTCAACATACTTTAAGGTTCAACTATGTCCATACTAAAATATCCAAACATCATCTTCTAGATGTACTTGAGGGATTAGTAAAATATAATTATATATAAACTCGAACTACAGTTCGAGTAATAATTAGATCGTGCCAAGGTCATTCAAAAATTCTCCCTCTAAAAGCTCGACAATTTATCTCGATGATGCCTAGACATCATTACTGTAAATTGCGATTATAGTGAACTTTTAAAAGTAGAATGTTTATAGAACATGGCTAATTTAATCAAACTTCTATCCCTCTTTATTCAAATATCTCAAGTTGTACAATACTCGACCAACTATTTTAGCCCATATGTATTTTGTCAACTTCATATAGTACGTTCTTGAGGTTTTTATATCAATGCTTCTAGCATTATCAATCCATGAGGGAATTCTGCCCATCTTATCCAAATATACATGTGCATTCACTCTTCATGAGTTGTGCTACATAAACTTACCCATATAACACATAGATATCTATATTATATGCAAAAATGTCATGCACGCTTGCTTTTATCTTTAAAATCCATATTGTACCATGCGTCTACACTATTTATTGAGATATCACAATCACTGGGTACAAGTTTCTATGTACGTTTCTTGGTGCACAAGTATTACATCATTAAGATGTTTCAGTTAACCTTTTAAGCACCCAATTGCTTTAGAAACTCATCAGGGTTTCAATTATATCCAACATGTAAAAAATCATAACCTATTCAAAATCTGAATATGTATACAATGATCACATTGTTCTCGAGAACTTACTTTACATGACCTACATAATTTAATCCTTCGGGACTTTCATGTAAACTCTCAGTATCAAGTGATACATAACATTCATAAGATGAATATCAATTCTCTCTTTACGTTACCAGACTAATAAAATATTGGAAAGTCAATGCATCCACCATTGGAGAATACTTTTCCTCATAATCAATCATAGGTCTTTGTGAAAATTCTTGTGCCACCAATTTTGACTTATATTACTTAATTTGATTTTCACATGATTCGCGTAAAAGACACATTTGTATCCATCATATCTTACAACTTCAGTTGTATCGACTGTTGGTCCAAAAACTTTCCATATCATTAGAGAACTAAAATATGCCTTATTTGCGGCTTTCTATTTTGTCCAATCATTTCTAAATATTCATTCATATACAGATCTTAAATCTTGATCCTCGTCATTTAATCATTTTAAGCACTATATTATATACCAAAGTATAACAACATCAATTTTTATTTTGATTCCATATATATCTTAGACATGATACAACTTATCGAGATCTCTTTATTTTTAGGTACCTGAGGGTCTTCTTGAACCAACATGTCTATTATCTCTTCAGGAGATCTTATTACTATAACCTCGACTTGACCATCTTAATTACTTGCTCTAATTTTCGAGGAATTTTATTCGAATCAACTAGTCCACCACGCTTTAGGCATGCAATAGACTCATTACAAAATATGTGGTTGTCCTCTTGGGACACAAATATAGCTGGAGTATAAGCAGTTGATTATGTGACTTAGTCACTCTATTTAGGTTAGTGAACCTGTCTGGTAATTTGTTCTTTAATATTTGTAAATGAATTATCCTTTGAACTTCTAGTTCATAGTTTATAGTTTGAGGATCAAGATGACATGATAATTAATTTCACTTTTCACTTTCCAACTGCTTGTTATCTCCCCCTAATGTTGGGAACATTCATTCACTAAAGTGAAAACCAATGAGCCATAAACAAATTTCTCACTAATGGCTTTAAGTATTCAATCATAGACGATTATTTATACCCAACATATTCTCAAACTTTTTAGAAGTCCCATCTTTGTGCGGTGTGGTGGATGAGTTTCAATATATGTCGCACGACCAAAATCTTTGATGAGATATCTTTGGTTCCTAACCAAAAACCAACTGTATGGGAAGAACTATAACTTATTGGCTTGATGTGAATTGATGGTACTATATATAAAATTACATGTACCTAAATGAACGTTTGCTCCTCTCATGATCATTGGCTTTGTAACCAATGGTAGACGTTTAGTGATCATCTCAACAATAACACTTATTCCAATGATCGTTAATAATTTGGGGATCAAATTCACTATTATCAAATAAATATACTAATCTGGATTAATATGCTTGCTATCACATTAGCTAAGCCACAATCACACAAGCTTTAGGTTGTGGATTTGATAACCATTTAGACGATGCATCGATTTAAAACACTAAATGGTATCATGTTGGATATGCATATCCTTTAGTCGCTTCTAGAATACTTAGCTATACATACCCTCGTTTATTTTGCAAATATATAATTTCCCTTGAGAGCAAACATTACATGCTAATTATTATCTTGAAGAATCTTCCAGTTCCTTTCAGTTCTTCAATATGTTTCACATCATTAATGACTCGGGATGGTCTGACCGGTCATGCCATTGAATTAAATAATCATGATCCATAAACTTCTGGTTATGATCATATATGTTTTAGTTACAATCGTGTTTGTTCAATACACGATAGGAAGTATGAGAGAATAATGTAATATTATTTCAACATTTATGGTATAACATGTTTCCCATGTTTTATGTTCAACTAGTCACTCCCTAAGTGTGCCACTTTTTGTGATCGATTTCAATATTAAAATGGTTGTCAACATGAGGATTATTACAATTTCCTCAGTTACCATGATCATGACCTTTATAACGATCATTGTATAGTTATTGCCCTATTAACATGATTGATCTTATTACATGATCATCATAACAATTTCCTCAATTACCATCATCACGAACTTACACCAATTATTATTTCATCACATTCTATTCAAGGAATAGATTATACCCATACAACATTCATGGTGGCATCATTATAATTTTCTTAGTTATGTATAAGATCATCACCTTTGAATTGATCATTATATCATCACATTCACATCAGGGAATGGATTAGAACCACAGAACTTTCATGCTTGTTTTTTCAAACTTTATATATATTCTTTAAAAATCAATGATATTTGACGATGGAAATTGTTTTTCTCAATAAATTATGATATATATTTTTCTCATCACATGATATAACTCAAGATGTAGTTATATAACCGAGACATTTATACTTATCAGTTTAAAATCTTACAAGCTTCTATAAACTCATAATAAGCTTTGAGAAGTTAGACACTCCAGGTGTCTTTTTATATAAACCTTGACGACAATTCAATCGTTTTTATAGCTTGTGATCATATACCACAACCCTGGTCACTTTGATGTCCCCTTCCAAATTTATAAGATATGGAACATAATATATACATTAGATTATACAATGCATGACTATATAACATGTCACCAAATAAATAGGTTATGATACAACCTTATGAAATAAGATTTTTTCATCACTTGTAAGAAATATATATTTTTTTATATGAGCTTATCACGATACAATAAATCAAAAGCATATCTCTTATACATACATAATCATTAAGTCCTTACAATGTTTTAGTAGCATTTAATAACATATGATCGAGTATGTCCACTCTTTTTTATAGAAATTTTGTTATAACATAAAAGGTTTCACGAGGTTCTCAATGTTAGATTAATTTACTCGTATATCATCTTTTCCATACAAGCATTTCAAATATTAAAATATAAACAAGAATATGATAACATTCACAAATATTCATAAAAACTATTATGAAATTTTCAACATTATAGCATGTAATTATATAAAATTTATTATAACAACTTTAGTAAACTACAACGATAACCTTGGAATGTAATACTAAAATCACTACTGCTACCCATAAATTTTTTTTCTTCAACCACAAATAACAACAATAATGTCAAATTAAATATAAGACAAATGAGATAATCTTATATCATTACAATGCTTGTTGAACTTTTAAGTTTAATAAACCTTTTTTTCTCAAATGAGTAAAAAAATTAAGTAAATATACATCAAAATGAATTAATGGTGAGGAAATTGAAATTAATTTTATAATTAATAATATTCAATTCATGCTCATAAGTTATATATTAGAACTTTAATTGAATTTATGTTATATTAATTAAAACTAAATAATATGAAAAGAAATATAAAATCCATTTAGATTACATTAACCTAATAGTCAAAGTAGAGAGCAATGCTTTACTCTTACTATTCAATAAACTATACACATAACCAAATGCATATAACTTTAAAATATATATAAATAATATAATCAACAAGTAAATACAAAAGCATGGATATCATAATACAACTTTTCTTGAAATCATTAAGTATGAGAAAGGCAATATATGATTGCACCAACATTATAGTAGAAATCATGAACAAATTGTAATTGTTGTTCAACTCCGCACAAATTATTTTTCTCAACCCTACTCGTTTATATTGATCAACATAAATTGTTTAATTTTGTTATACCATAGATCTTATTTATGCATAAACGTATAACCAAATATTTAATCATATAACATCACTAAATCCATTTAAATTATAAACTATACAAAATGAAAATCTAGTACATACATCATTTATATATTACCACCAATACAAGCAGATATACCTAATACAATTGCACTGTTTAGTCCATAAATATTGAGTTCCATACTTTGTGATATTGAATTTAATTGTTTTTCATGAGTTCTAAAAGCACATAAAATATTCTCTAGATTGCAAATTAACTTCCTCAAATCAAAATAATTCAACAATTTGTTTTACAACTAAACTGGGTTAATAAAGAAGTATAAATATATGATAATGGTGGCTTAAGGAATATGCAGATGAGCATCACTAGATTGTAAGAGTCATAAACAACATATATTATAATTAAATTAACTAATTAAATGATAAGTCATCCAATTTAAAATAATAGAATGGATCGTTTGTAAAAGATAAAAATAAAACAAATGTACGTAATATCGTCGTCAACGAAAACTAAAGTTATTCAATTAATAATGAGTATTAGAAAAAGATGAATTAGCCAATTGTAAAGTCATAATTATGACATAACATCTAAAACCCGATGAAAACCAACATGCTAATTTATATTATAACTTCTAAAAGCAATTGAAAAAAAAATATAGATAGAGTTCAATTATAAGACTACATCCTAGAATTTATAGTAATGATCAGTTTTAAGTTTATATATTTATATTTATATTAATAAGTGCCACCAGTAAGATTGATGTATCATCATCAAATATAATATGAAATAATCTTACGAATCATCATACCTTTATTAGTAGAGATTGCAAATCCGAAGATAAAACATTTTGTCAGTACTAGCTACGCATCTATCGTTTCCAACTTTCCATCGCATAGGAAACCTATCTTTCATATTTTCGAATAATTATTTGGCTGCTTTCTCAGCGTGTGAGATTGATTTAGGCTGGAAAATAATGCACATCAAAGGTGTGGAAAAGGGACCAAGGGTGGCAAAACACATAGAGCACTTTCGTGCTGATAACGTGTTGTGAAACAACGACCTACTAGCAACCAACGTATAATTATAAACATAAAGAACAAGGATTATAGAAAGTAAGAAAGAAATTGAATAGGAGAACTCATTCTTATTCATGTATGTATGAAATACAAAAACCACTATTTACAGGGCTATCATTCAATACAACTTAAATGCCAATAGAAGTTAGACATGTGGATAGTCATATCATAAAATATATTTATAACACATCTGATATTTTTCCATCGCTTCATAGTTCATTATCCCTTACTCCTTCTAATAATCGTCTAATTAACCATCTGATATTTTTTCCATCGCTTCATAATTCACTAAATATCTAACAAATTCACGGGATTAATTAAGTTTGTGAAAGTCGGTCACCCTAGTAATACAAATCCATTGTATATTCAATAAAATGAAATGGGTTATTTGGTTTTAAATTCTTTTTTTCTATTATTTTCGTGTCTTTTAGCCAATTACACAACTATAAACACGAAGACTTCCACGGTGTTATGTGTATAAAGAGAACCTGAGTACCTGTCTCAAATGTTTGATTTATGCGTTGAATACGGTTTAATTTTTACCATCCATGGTCACTATCTATTAACAAATTCACGGGTGAATGTGAAAGTGCGTGACACTAATAATACAATATTCTTTATAAACCCATTATTGTATCAATGTTCATCTAAGTGAAAACACCACGCCCTTAGATTCCTTTGGAACCACAACAAATCAATACAATTTCTTCAAACAAAATGGCAACTGATCATGGGACAAGAAATTCCATATTACTATCAATCATCATCCTCAAGATGATCAATGACCGAACCATCCTTATACTTTCGAGATTAACCATTCGGATTCTTCAAGTTGGTATGGCTTGCACTTCTTTGGACTTAATTCTTAGGTTTCTTTTTCCTGGTTACAATTTTGCTACTTTCGAGATTAAATGTCAGTGCAAGATTTAGAATGGGAAACAATTTTTTCTTTTGCAACTTCCTGACCAAACATCATAGTGTTCAAAGCAATTCTTCCATCCAAACTTGATGCACGCTCCCTCTCGAACTTAAGTCTTCATCTTTTCCAATACCAGACTCTTCATCATGATAAACCATGATATAAGACGGATCTTTCTCTTCACACAATTCAACCAACGCAGTTACTCTCTCGTCTAGTTTGGTCACGACCTCATTTTGATTATCCATACTGTCTTCTTCAACCACAATTACCTCATCATCTACATTCAAATCAACAATAAATGTTTCCAAGGTTGTACCTAATTCATCCGACTCAGGCACTACTTCTTGACTACTAAACTAACAAGAATCTATATCAAACCATTCATCTAACATGTTCGGTTTGGATTCGGTGATGGCTAAAAAGCATATTCTTCTTGAACCTCAACCATATATGCCTCCGCATCCCACGGTTCTTATTCTTTAACCACAACCGTGTGTCCTTCCTCCTTAGATTGCCAACAGTTTTTTGCTATATGCCCTTTGTGTCCACAATTATGGCACTTATACGGAAATCGTTTCAATCAGTACTTTGATTTTTTTCTTGGTCGTCTTTGTCCGATGAATCTTCTTTAGAAGATTCTCTTTTGTTGTCTTAGCCTCTTCTATTCCATTCTTTCCTCTTGGGTTGCTCATTTTTATAGGTTTCTTAACCTTACCTTTCGTACCATTACGGTTTTGATTTTTCCTGAACTGATTCTACAACTTTCTCCTATCATATAAGGCGGTTTTAGTCTCGGTTTTAAGTGACACCTCAGCTAACTGTTTCCAAAGCTTCTTGCCCAGCAAGAATATTCTCGAACTCGTTTATACTCGGTTGGGTCACCCACCCTTGGATAATCGTGGATGAGTATACGTTTCATACGAGCATCGCTAACCCAAGATTGTGGATCGCGTTTTCCAATTTCACGACATAGCTTTTTAAATTTTAGAAAATATTATGAAATAGGACGATCAACTTGAGACGCCGTCATTAGTTCGTGTTCGACTAGTTGCAACCGAGCATCATTTTTCTTCGTAAACAAGGTTTCGAGCGTATCCGACATTTGCTTTGGGTATTCGAGATCTTGAATGTGATCAACATCTTCATCAATTGTTGTTATGATGATGATAAACATCACCTGACCCTCTTTCACCAGCCACTTCGTGATAGCAGCGTTGATATCGTTTGCGAGTTGTCTCGTCTCGGTACCATTCGTTGCTTGCCAAAGATCTTGACCTTAAAGATACGATTTGATGCATGTCAACCATTGTTTGTAGTTGCATTAATTCATTTTCTCGATTCCTCATATGACCTATAACTCTGCCATTTTTTCGGTTTCTTGACTGACTCTTCGCTACGATCGATTTTCTAAGAATTTCCCTTTGATCAGTTACTTCCGAAGATCGAAATTTGTATGCCTGCGATTGGAAACTTGTGACACCCCAATAATTTTCAATCAAATTATAAAGTGACATGTGACTAGAAACCATCCACATAATTCACAATATTGAAATGAGGGATTAAAAATCATTAAAAATGTGAAGATTCGAAGTTGATGGGCTAAAATTGCCAAAAACCAAATTTCTGGTTTTCTGGAGGTCCTACCGTATCATTAATCCCCTTGCGGTCTGCAAGGGGTACTTTGGTAATTCAGCTCGGCATGGAGCCTTGCAGACCGTATGAGTCCCCCCCCCTCTCTCAATCTGCAAGGGGTCCCCAAACAACAAACAATCTGCTAGCAACAGCATTATGTTGCATTTTGCCACCTCACTTCAAATTTTGCCACACTTGATCTGGTTGTGCCACATATATGGACACTAAGCAACATTCTAAGACATCATGGACACTTGTCAAAGTCCTAGGCACTCATGATTCACTATAATTAGCTACATTGAACCTATTATTTTCATTCCAAACTCAAAACAAACACACTTTCCTTTAAAGAGTCTTGTGTGTAAGTTTTTGTTCTGGCTTTTCAAGCTTCTCCTATGATTATTTAGAGTAGTCTAATAAAGCTAGTAAGTTCTTTTTCCATAGCATTCAGTTTAGTAGTCTAGTTTCGTCTAAAAGTCCAGAATTGTCAACAATTTGACTTTCGATTCTGACAATTTTGGTGAAGTCAATTTCAAATTAAGTACACTCAGATGATCATCATAATGTAAGGTATAATACGCTACATTTATATCACATGATCATCATGATTAAATGGGTCAAACGGCAAGTCAAACCTGAATTTATAAAAAGTCAAACGCAACTTTATGCAAATATTAAATAATGAATTTTTAAACTTATATGATGTAATATTTGACATCAAAGCAGAATTTACAACATAATAAAAATATGTTCTAACATATTAAACTTGCAACAAACCCATTTGACCATCAAAACCAATATTTACGCGCACAACTCGTTAAAATGGCATAAATCATATAAACAAGCGTAATGGGTCAAAACTCTTTTCAAAACAATTCCAACTCAGAATGTAAGGTCAAACAAACCATATTACACGAGAATCTTAGTTGAATCTAGAAGAATCGTGCCTAAATCTATATTTACCGGTCAAGTCTAAATGACTTGTAATGACCCATAAACTTTTCTCATGGATAATATTTCCATTCACTTCGGACTATAGAGCCCTCTAGAGAATCGCACTGTAGACTAATAAACTTTGAATTCGACTGTACTACAATAACCAAATACACTGTGAATATAGCTAGTACAGGTAAATACATTTTAGCCACCTTTCTTTATAAAAAAACTAGGGATATAGTGTATTCCACTTGGTACCAGCATCGCAATGCGCAAATGCTTTCAGAATGTCGGTAACCCAATTTTAATCCGTTTTGCTTAAATAACATAAAACATTTGGGGGTTAATAGTACCGTATACGGGCGTCCCGATTCATTAATTATAATGGTCACAAAAAGTGCGGAGTCTAGGCATACACGAACAGAAATGGTGTGTATATTAATCATGAACCGGTTTTGAACACTGGTCCCCGAATGTATGACAAACATGTAAATCTGGTAACAAGAATACTATCCCAATGAATATCAAATGATTTTCAAATATTTTTCAATTGAGTCGGTGAATTGTATTTACCAGCGAAAGCTGACGTATTTTTAAAGATTAACATACAGGTGATGAACTTCAATAGTAGGTTGGATAGGGTTTGGGCAAAAGTGTTGGAAGTTGCGACTCCAATGGCAAAAGAGCCATAAAGTCTGAAATCCATTTTATTAAGATCATGTCTTTGGGATACTTGTATCAAATATTCGATACTTAAGTTTTTATATATTTTGACGCATTTAGTACTTGTACTTTAGCATTCTCTACATCTGCTGCAAATTGTGAACTGTTTTCATCTAATCATCACACATAAACCCCACATCCGGGCCCACCGGGAAATTGGGGGGTGTGATAAAACTTATTGTGATCGGAACTTGGACACCTTCCATTGGAAACACTACGAACTGCAAACAGATAGGTAAACTATAACAGAATCGAGCCTAGATCGTCATCTCTAATACCACTTATTAAATTTGAGATAATTTATGCAGGTGAATCAAGAACACAAATCCAATGAAAACTCTTGCTTAATAGTCTTCATCTAACAAAATAAAGTTGTATGATAATACTTGATGTTCGATCGTATCACCAGACAAGAGAAAAAGAAAACAAACTTCTGTTTATTACTTCTTGGAAACTTACGTACATGCTAGAAAATAAAATACATTACCATATTTATAATAACTCCACCGACCCACTAGCTGTGAACAAATTCCAATATGAAACCAATTAACTAAATTAAACTAATCCTATTCTATTTAAATTGCTTCAACATAAATTCTTCTAAGATATTTATCAACTAAAACTAAAGATAAATATAAAAATCTAAAATAATAATAATAATATTAATTATTATCATCATTGATCTCCTCCAAGCCACCCCATGAGACCAAAACCGTACCACCCTTATACTTTCAAGATTAACCACTCGGGTCCTTCAAGTTGGTATTGCACCAAGTTTCACATGCATATGATTGCAATAGCACTTTCGCCGAGTGTCCAACACTAGTGGATAAAGATGAAGAATTTTTTAAAGAACATCGACGCATTTTGGTGGGACATAAATATATTATGGTTCCTGCTTTTAAGCCTTCTCCATTTTGTGATAAAACTAGTTGTCCAGGACGTTAATTCAAATAGGTTTTGTGGGGCGTCAAATTATTGCGACCGAGGCGGCTAGGTTGTTTTGAAATAATTCTTGTGTTTGTTTCATGTTTAAAAGAGTATATTGAATTATTGATCGAGATTTTTCTTGTTTACCATGTTAACCGTAAGATTTCTAATGTGCATGGGAATAAATGTTCGTACCTTCTCTTCTCCTCCATCAGCTCGGCCGCTATTTAATGGTGAATATGCCACCATAGAGTATTTTGATATTCCACCACTTGTCTCTGTTGATGCAAGTGGAATTGTGCAACATTCCTTGTTATTCCTAAGAGACAACAATTTATACATTTACGTCCACTTAACCTACAACATCACAATTGTTTTCTCGATTATCTAAACCTAATCATTTAGATAAATAAAAGTTTAACAATCATATTGAAGGTCAGGTTTGACAAACATCAAGAAATGATTCTTGCTACTTGGCATTGCAAGAGTCATTTTTTGTAATTGAACCATGTGAATTACCTATCCTCAGTTAGGATAGGAAGTAGTCTTAGTATACTTCTTTTTGCCTGTAGGCCTTTCTTTAAGTATTTACAACTATATGCCCTCGTGGAACTATCTTTACTTCAAAGTGTAAAACTTATAATGCTTTATGAAAGCTCCCTTCACTTGTAAGCATCTTAATGTTCAAAGTATTCTAAAAATCATGAAGAACTTTTAGGTAAAGGATAAAAAAGTGTGACACGCTAGGTGTGTATTAGTTGTGGATAAAAGTAGAACTACACGGTTAATCGTTCTTGAGTTGGTGTAATCCATCATGGTCACCTCGATACTTTAGAAACAAAAAACGAATTTGTGAACTCCTTGTACGTAACGCGAACAAACAAAAAAACGAGCCATACATTGAGTTTATATTGTTTTAGAATATTTATCACACGTATTCTCATCACTCATACTCTTGCATACACTTAAATACCCAAAAACATGCTTAATTATGAGTTTCTAGACTAAAATAATGGAATTATCAAACTCTAGGGGGCCAAACTGTAAATTATGTAAAGTTTGGTGAACTCTGCAGGTGGCGCACGACCATGCAACTGATGTGCATGACCATGCATACTGTGATCCACACGGCCATGCACCTGATGTGCACAACCATGCGTGGCGTGATCCGCATGACCGTGCACCTGATCCGCACGGTCGTGCAAAATCATCAGGTCTGGCAAAATGTATTCAAACTCGCGAATTTTGATTCTTATTCCCTCCTTTGCACCCCCAACCATCTCATTTAACACCCAAACCTCCTAAATATAAGTACAACCCCTTATCACCTCCTAAATATTTTCCACACTCCAAACACTCTCAAATCTCCACATTTCTTAACTTTGGGCAGATTCATCCAAGTTCAAAACAATGAGTTTTGAGCTTGTTTCTTCACTTTTTCTTCATGTTTTTCTTCTCTTCCTTCTTTGGAACACCTCTAAGAATGTTATCACAAATTTACCATGGTAAACTAAGTTGGTACATCACAATTTTTTAGGTCCAAATAGAGTTTAAATTATGTTTTTATCAAAACTTTTCAAAACTATGTTCATCCTACTTGATTTCTTGAACATCTTCAAGTTGCCACAAAGCCCCTTGTTAGGATAGGATGGATTGAAGATTAATACATATATGATAGGTGTTTTTAGCTCATTTCTAAGTCACTAAAACAAGTTCGAAGTAACAAAGTGAACAAGACTACACCAAGTCTCCAAACACTATCCATGTTTGGAATGCACTCGTCTAGTCAAGTCACTTGGCTGTTTAGGTGATTTAGATTAATTAGATACTTATATTTACATTCTTGGACTATGTTCCATGATCATCCGAATCATCCATGTGATGATTTGTGCATTGGTGAACAATAGGGTTAATGGAATTCATCCAACCCATGCATGACCATACTTGACAAACTATGACTTAGACTTAGAAATATGACTATGTATGTATATAAAATATCTAATCCAAAACCAAACCATGGTACTTACCAAAATAATGGTAGGCTATCATGTTTTAAAGTGGATAATATCTTATTTCTTGATTACTCAAGTTTGGACTTCTAATGTGTGAATTAGTGCTCATAAAACACACACTAAACATAGTGTCCAAATCAGTGTCTAGACAAAGATATATTTTTGTGTATTTTCATACGATTAAATTCCCAAATCCATTCCATCAACAATCCATAAACTCACACACCTTTATTTATCCTTTTTAAGGTAACCTCGGTGTTCCATCTTCTCGATTAAACAAGACTCACTTAGTGGAAAGCATTTTCAAATCGTGAGTATACTTGACCCTCTTTTGTTTAAAGCACTTTTGGGTGTAACATGTATGATCTACTAAATTCATAAAACACACACAATCAATCTTATGCAAACACTCAATCCATTAAAAACATGCTACTTGTTATTTGACGTTTATACATGCTGGAATACATTCATGCAATCTACTTGGCATTAACTTCAGAGCCTACCTTAATATGTATAGCGCTATAGGAGTAGCACACCGCCCGCTTTGGGGTCATTGTTAAGTATTATATCATACAGTCTTGTTCACTTGTTGACGAGATTACGCTAGTGGACACTTTGGTTTGACATATAGGATATCCATACTAGTATGTTGAGCAAACTTAGTATATAGTTGCCATGTTGGATTTGAGACTTTTATTCTTATATACTATGTAGACCAAACTTTTATGCTCCCCGATCTATTTTGTGTTGACGGATACTTTAATACACATTGAAGGAAATTGATGATGACGATTTTATTTTAATACATGTTGCAGGAAACTAGTTGATGACGATTGAAGAACGATATTTAGGGTGGACTAGAAACACACCTAAACTTTAAACTTATGTATTTGTTTCAAGTTGTTATGTTTAAATTGCATTATGTTGTACTTTTCAATCCAAGAAAATGTATTTCCCTTTAGTATGAAATGGAACTTGTTGTTTAAATCTATTGTCATAACTAGTCATTATGATGTCTCGAACAATCATGTTTTAACCTCACTCTGATGTTCCGCCATCGGTTGGGGTGTGACGAGTCGTGTCGTGTCACATCCCTTGCGTTTTGAAAGGCCCCATCCAAAATACCACACATTGAGGACAATGTTGACCTCAAGTGTGGGGATGGGGAAAATTTAAAAAAAAATAAAAAATGTCCTCTTAAGAGCATTCTAAAAAGCACGATTAGTAAAGTCAACAAGGGATTACACAAACCATTTGATCTTTTTCCATGGTCAAGTTCCAAAATTAACATGATGGGTATTCAACGAAAGTTTTATAACAAAATTATGGGTGGTTATTTAGGAATAGTTCGCCTAAAGAGTTAGCTATGTTGTACACATCACATATCTACCTTTTCCATGAGAAATTTTGAGCCATTTATACATGTTACAAATGTATGTTTCTTTGTTGAGTGTGTCATTATTACATGTATTGTATAACTTGCAACTTTTGATGCATTTAAGACTATAGACCAATTACGTGCACAAGAATGATTAAGGCGCTAGGATAAACCTTTTATTTTTACACCATTTTATATCATACCATACCCAAACTAATCCCATAGTCACCAACTTTGAGCCTAAACCTTTCGTTTCTTGACCCCATTAAACTTTTTATTTTTAACCCGAGTGATGAAAATTCGATTTTAGGTTTGTTTTACTTTGTAAGTATTGCTTTGTATAGTTGAAAAAAATCTGAAAATGCAATGAAAAATAGTCGAAAATCGTTGTGAAAAATATCCAAAAAGAAGTCTAAATGTTCATTGAATAAAAGGTGAAAACTTTGCCTTGTAGTTTGACGTTTATTTGTTTAGTTTGTATCGTTAGTAGTAATGTAATAAAAATCAAGTTTTCATCACCTTAGACACTTTCAAATATCTCATTCCATACCCTTAGCCTAGCCCCGTTACAACCCTTTAAAGACCTTATGACTTGTGTCTTGTTTTTGTGTAAATTGGTGGAGAATGATTAAGTTGCAAGCTTATGCTATACGTGTTCTTATCAGTTTGAGTGTTCACTATATATACTAGTGCATCATTAGTTTCATGTTAAACTGAGTGGAGAGAACATTGTGAGGGGTGTGTATGGTATGCTAGTCTTAAGGGTGGGTTAATCTTGGGAAACCATCTTTTTGTTAAAAATTGCAAAATCCGTTTAACCATTGAAATACCTGTGAAATGTGAAAATTGTGAATCGGTGACGACTTTAGACCTTAACTTGAATTACTGAGAATATGGAGTGTGTCATTTTGTTTGACCCATGTAAAAGTAAAAAACGAATTTGCTTGAGGACAAGCAAAAAAATAAGTGTGGGTATGTGATGGGTTGGTAATATTCCATAGCTTAATGGTTTTAATTTCAGTTAATTATACAAAGTTAATTTCTAAAATACACTACTTTAATATGGTTTGTGTTTTGCAAGCATTGACGGGTTTTAGGTGTATTTTGGAGATTTACTGAATCTTTGGACGGATGCTAGAGAGAACAAATTGAAGAAAATACGAAAAAAGGCAAAACTGAGCTTCAGAGCCTTATAATTTGTTCCAATGATATTGTCATGATTTAAGGTTTGAACTATGTTGCTAGATTGCCCTATAGTTCCTGTCATGAATGTTCTCTAATCGTCTTGATGTTCCATCTTGATAAACTTTCCAACACTTAGACAAATTTCAAAAATTTCAACACTTAGAGCGTCTCACAAACTTCAACGGTTCACTCATGCACGCGTACTACTCAATCGTACCACAAAGTTAACGCGTATCACACTTTGGTCAATGTAACACTTCCAGCGTACCACCGTTGAGCGTTTCACCCCTTTATAGCGTATCACAACGAGCGTACCAGTCCTACACAAATGTATCACTCCTACGTTCTGAGTGTTGCGTGCGTATCACTCCTATGACAGAAAACCCTTGGAGCGCACCACGCTAATTTTTGACATTTTTCACAATTTTGACTTGTTTTTGGACGATTTTGAGTGTATTCTTCTGAGTATGAACAAAGATGAAAAAGAATGCTTCTGAGAATAAATTTAACAAATTTCAACCATGAGAATGCTCTAAAACACAAATAAATGAAGTTTTAAGCCGAAGTTTTCACTACTTAGCCATAACAAAAGTAAATATGAGCCTTCCTTGCTCTGATACCACTTGAAATTCAGGAATGTGTACGCATGACGCTATTAGATGTTAAGAATGACATAAGTGGATCTACTTTACGCGTATGTAAGTGCGGAATCCATGCATATGTGTTGTATATGACAAAGATTAGTAAACAAACGTTCTATATTGATTTCGGCAGCACTTCGTTACTCCTTGCTTTCCTAGCTCCATATAAGAGTTATGTTTAACCTAGCACACCACTCACCTATTTATAGGTAAAGCGTCGGACAGACTCAGTGCACCACTCGTACGCGATGCATTAATGATACGCTACACAAGACTCCTATGCGCATATCATTGATTCTTACAAAAACAACTTTAATCACAAAACTAACATACGAACATTCTACCGTAAATACAAAATGAAAAATACAAAAGACGTAGACATTAGACATAAATTCTTAAACATTGTCTTTTGTTGGTTATTTTTAGACTTGTTGTATATTTGGGTTATGTAAACCTAAACACGTTACTAAGGTTTGTAACTTTTAAACACTTGATATCATAATAGTGTTTTATCATATAGACGTTTGCTAATCAAATGCTATAAAAACCTTTCGTGTCACACTTCGTGTTTCCGCCTTTGGCGAGTTATGATACATGCATGTTGTGTAACGTTTTTATCTTGTTAAAAGCACTTCACTAAGAAAACGTTATCTAAGAAATAAAACGTTATCTAAGAAAAAGTAAAACGTAACACACATTTGCATAGTTCTTTATTTTGTTTAAAATCAATTTACATCGTTGAAGGTTTTTCGGTTTCAAAACAGCTCCAGCACAACAATTAACGAACCGATATACAATTAAATAAGATTTTTTTTTCAAACACACGACGGTTCCTACCGTTACACATAACATTCTTACCCGAAAACCTTTCTCTGATGGTTTACCGACGCTGCGCACCACCGACGTTCTTGATTTGCTATGTCAGCGTCTCTTGTGCATCGAGTCTCTGGATATTCGACGGCGGCTGTAACCGGCGTGTCAATCCGCCTCTACACCAGCGATGGTTTCCCGCATCGACCGCAATACGTTCACTGATCGACTAATTTAATACTCAAAACGTTATTTATTTGTCAAATATTAATACTGTAGTTGCACAATCCCCAAAATCCTCCAGTACCGGAACTCAAAATCCTCTGGCTTCTGGTGCCGCCGACAACCATTTATTTTGCACTTAATTTCCGCCAAACAATCACCGTTAACTTTCCGATGACGACGGTGGTGGTTGTTCACCGGCGTTTTCCGATGAAGTGTGTTTTTCTTCCATATACTTGTAGATTTTGGTTCATCCTTCTCCCTCTTTCTTTTATGTATATGGTTTTAAATTGGGAACATGGTTTTCTAGAGAAAGGTTTTTTTTATTGCTCTTGTTTCCCTCTTTCTTTGGTATCTGTGGGAACATGGTTTTGAACTTTATCCTCTTTCTTTGGGAATATGGATTACAGCTATTACTTTATTATTATTATTTGATATTTAATATTTTATTTAACTTATAACAAAAACAATATCTTTGGGGATTTAATGCTTGTGAGGTTGTTTTAGTTGAATAGGAAACTTGTCTTTTGACTTTTTGACTTTTGATTTTTTTAAAGGGTTTTATCTGATTTCAAATTTCTCCGAATAAAGAAAAAAAATAACGAATGTTTACAACACATTCATTTAAAAGATTTTGTCTCAGACAATAATAAAATTAATGTTATAAAACCACTTTATCAAATATTATTCTCTCTCTAGAATTTTTTTGGTGTGATTTTAATTTTTATGATAATAAAAAAAATCATTAAAGAAATAATACAAATTACAAATTACAAATCGTAATTAAAGAATACGAATACAAAATTAATAAATGAGTTTGTTTTCCTTCTCTATTTTAGAAACATACTTAAAGTTTAGAACCTGCAGTTCTAGCAAAATAGAACCCGAAGTTCTAATTATAAAGAACCCGAAGTTCTCCTATAGTATCCATTATATACACATGCTTGTTATTAAACGCATGTCTCTTTCCTTTGTAGACAAAATGTCGAACTTATCAAATATTGAATTCACTGCACTTGAAATCTCAGGCAACACCTACCCCTCGTGGGCTTTTTGTCACACCCTGGCTTTGCGGAAGCGTGGTTAATTTTGGTGTGACTTCTTAATACCATAGCTTAACCATAACAAGCTATATGAATTAAAAACATGCAAGATCATCCATTAAGTTTTGAAAACCAAACACAGTACCATTGTTTTAACGGGAACATACCCTAACAACATAACCTTGTTCAACAGACATTACAACTTAAAACATAACATAAACATGGTTTAAGGATTTTGTCTTGTCCAGGAAAGAGACACATCCCCTAAACCCCGGATGACCTTGGAAAACTAGTGCAGCGGAAAACATGCCATACCGTGCCAGATCTCGTTAATTTCCTGAAATACATGTAAGTTGAAAAATCAACAATAATGTTGAGCGAGTTCATGTGCAAGTGAGTAAGTAAAACACTTGTAAGTATAAAAGTTCCCTGGTATGTAGCAGTGTAAGGAAAAGAGATCACCAATGGTTTGCAAGGCCATTAGCATGTGTGAAATGCAAGTAGGAAGATTCAAACCTAGCTGATTTTTGCGTCGGGCAACCAAGTCACTCAAGGTCCGTTCTGTTGGTCCTCACAGAGGTCCGTTCTGTTGGGCCTAGAGTTGGGCTCGCTACACCCAGATAGATCTACCGCTTAAGTCCCTCGGTGTTCTGACTACCCATTCACATGATCTAAGTAGTAAACCTCCTTACGTTAACATACCGTGTATAATAGTACTTGTAAACAAAGTAACATGTATTTCACCCCCGCAGTTAAGAAAACTGAAAATAGTTAGAGAAAAGGGGGACATGAACTCACTGTGAAGCGTCTCTACCAAGTATCTCCAAATCAGAAAGCTGTGCGACGACCTACAAGTGCTAATTCTATTAGACGGACGGCCGTGCCTTAGCTTTATAGTTTAGGTTTTTGGGAAATAGTTAGACAACTATTTCGTGTTTACATTTTGTATAAACTTGGTAGTTAATCTCCTTCCCAAGGATGGGGGATACAATACATGTGCGTAAGTTACGTTTTAATAATCGAGTGGTAATATAATTACCGGTGTAACTTATATATTCATGTGAAAGCATTCGCATTATTTTGGGTTCGTTAACATTTGTAAATATTATTTTTACTCTAAAAATAATATTTATGTATTTTCACAAAATAAACATAAACAGTGTTGTGACAAAATATATTTATCACGTTAAATCTTGTGAAAATCCCACCTCCGAATATTTAGTAAATAAAGTCATGGCGAAATTTATGTTTCGAAAACATGTTAAAAATAATTCTAACACTTGTGGTGTAAATAATTCTAAGTGTTAGGTTTTTAGAAAAATTTCGCCAGAGTTTCCTCTGTAACTGGAGGTGGCCACGCTTTCAAGCGTATCATTTTCTTTTAACAAATCAATCAATCAATGTTCTCAACATTATCAAACAACTTTGCAACATTTTAACTAGTCAAAGATAGATATAATCGCAAAAATATACGAACTTGTGGTTTGTCTAAAATATGTAGTAAATCTCTTTACTTTTACTGGATCTTTTGTGTAAATAATCCGATTTCGTAAAAACCTCGTTTTTAGAGAAAATCCATCTTTACAACTTCTAGTAACTTTTGACAAAACTAGTTCTTTGTCGGATCTTTTCATTTCACAAGTGTTTACACACTTGTGGTTTATAAAATCATGCTTATTATTGTAAGATCCATCTTTCAAAATACATGGTTTCCTTGATATGTGGTCCTTTGAAAATACCACTTGCAGATACGTAGATCTGCTAGTTTTAAACACTATTGTACATGTTAAAACACTTTTACACAAGTAAAACATTTTTACACAAGTTCATGTTTCATGTGTGGTAGAGTTTCACCTTTTAACCCTTGTATTAACCAAAACAAGCTTATGTTAAGATCCATGATCTTACCAAACCGGGTTAAATGGTGATCCGAGCTACCACAACATAGATCGGGTCTCAATAAGCACATATTTCAAATACTACAACTTTTACACATTCCATATGCTATTAACCACCATTTTAAGTATTTTTAGTAGACTTTAATGCTTCATCGTGCATTTTAACGAGATTTAACCGACATAATTCCTTTTAACCACTTTAGATAAGCTCAAATATGAGAATTAAGTGTTATACCTCTAGCTCGGGGCTAGGGAAGATTCTTGATGAAAAACGCGTGGATAAAAGCCAAAGAAAGAGGTCCTTCGTGTTCCGCTTGCTCCAAGCTTCCTAATACGTGACCTCTAACACTTGTATGATGATGGAATGTGATGATCAAGAACCGAAAGTATGATGAGGGTGGGAGTGGGGTTCGGCCGAGAGTGAAGGGAGAGGGAGAGAGAGTTTTGGGTGGTGATTATGTGTGGGTTATGTTGTGTATATGCATGTTCTTATAGGCAAAGATTAAGTGTATTACCCAATGGACCTTGTGTCAAGAAGATATTAAACATACTAGATTAGGAGATCTTGTAAGTACAAGATATGTCCCCTAGGGGACCGAATTCGGTCAAGAGGGGGGGGGTCTTGGTTCGAAATCAACTAGGTTAGTTGATGTTTAGTTAGGTTAATTAGGTTAGTTAAGTAAGTTAAGTGTTAAACTTAGATACTTGTATGTTAAGCGTTATGGCGGGTGTTAGGGTAATCAGGGACCCTAACTGGCTCAGAAAAATATAAATAGTGAAAATAATAATATTTTCATGTTCCGGGTAGAGTCCGGTTGTTCGGTTGGATAGTAATCCGTTAAAGCGTTACAAAAGCTTTAAAGTGTCGTTATATTATTTTAGTGACACAATTTGTTTTCCTGACACTTTAGAAAGTGTCTAGTGTTATTTTCCCCATGTTTTGGCACTTTACTAGTCAGCTAGAAGCTGGATTATTTATTAAAGTGCTGTGTGTTGTACTTAAAGTACGTTTTAGGCACATCCAATCTGTGTATCTTATTCCTAGAGACGCAGTTCCACAATCCTTATATCCCTACACTCACTGCTAGTGTAGTAACTTTCTCAGGCTCTTCCAGGCCTTAGAGGCAGTGTCTGCCTGATGCTGGTTATATCAGCATGTTCACTGTGTATCCGTTTAGTGCTACTGTGCTTTTTGTGCATCATGTTTGTCACTAGGGTTCAGCATGTAAATAATGTAGTGACGATAAGTAAAGTATGATGCAAGTAAGTTCATGTATCAGTATTCAAGTAGCAGTTTATCAGCTAGTTCAAGCAAGCACAGTAATTTAGCAGTAATTAATCATTAATTAAGTCGTACGGATACCTGGTTTAGTGAGGGTTGTCACATTCTCCCCCCGTTAAATAAATTTCGTCCCGAAATTTAAGTTCTGCTTGTAGATGCAGGGTTCTTGGGAAATAGGTGGGGGTATTTTTCTTTCATCCGGTCCTCACGTTCCCAGGTGAATTCAGGACCATGTCTGGCATTCCAACGAACTTTGACGAGTTTGACACTGCTCCGGCGGGTCTTGTTCACTTTCCAATCCGTGACCTCAACAGGTTCTTCAACGAAGTGGAGCGTGTCATCAATATGAATCTCGTCGATGGGAATGGCAACGTCAACTTGAGTTGGACTTTTCTTTAGGTTGGATACATGAAATGTATCGTGAACACCATTCAGTTCAGCAGGTAGGTCCAACTTGTATGCTACTGTTCCAATTCTTTCCAGAATTCTGAAAGGGCCAATGTAGCGTGGATTTAACTTCCCACGCTTTCCAAAGCGTGCCACCCCCTTCCAGGGTGAAACTTTCAATAGCACCATTTCTCCAACTTGAAAATCCACATGTTTCTGGTTTGGATCCGCATAGGCCTTTTGTCTATGGCGAGCTGCTTCAATGCGTTTAAGAATTTGCGCAATCTTGTCTGTCGTCTCTTGGACGATTTCGGGACCAGCAAGCTGCCTATCACCAGCGTCAGCCCAACATAGTGGTGATCGGCACTTGCGTCCGTATAGGGCTTCAAATGGCGCGACACCAATACTGGTGTGGTAGCTGTTGTTGTATGAAAATTCGACCAAAGGTAAATGTTTATCCCAGCTACCGCCCAAATCCATAACACATGCCCTCAGCATGTCTTCCAAAGTCTGTATCGTTCGCTCGCTCTGGCCGTCAGTTTGCGGATGAAACGCAGTGCTCAGATTCAATTGTGAGCCAAAGGCTTCTTGGAAGGATTGCCATATCCTTGACACAAACCTTCCGTCTCTATCAGAGATGATTGAGAGAGGTACTCCATGGCGTGCGACGATCTCTCTCATGTAAATTTCCGCAAGTTTACTAGTACTGTCTTTCTCTCTGATTGGCAGAAAATGTGCGGACTTTGTTAGGCGGTCAACTATCACCCAAATCATATCCTGGCCTCTTGGCGTTCTTGGCAATTTTGTAACAAAATCCATTGAGATTTGTTCCCATTTCCACTTGGGAATCTCAGGTTGTTGCAGCAGCCCTGAAGGCTTCTGGTATTCCGCCTTCACCTTAGCGCACGTTAAACATTTGCTCACGTAGACAGCAACATCGCCTTTCATCCTAGGCCACCAATAATAATCTTTGAGATCCTGGTACATCTTATCCGCTCCAGGATGGATAGAGTACCGTGACTTGTGAGCTTCATCGAAAATAACTTTCCTTAAATCTCCAAACAAAGGAACCCAAATTCTTTTCTCAAAACATAACGTTCCTTCTTCGTTTGGTACCAGTAACTTCTCCATCCCACGGAGATATTCTTCTTCACGGTTTCCTTCCTTAAGGGCTTCTTTTTGTGCAGCACGAATGCGCAAGGAAAGATCGGTTCGAATAATCATTTCTAGAGCCCTAACCCTTATGGGCTTGATCCTTTCCTTTCGACTTAGGGCATCGGCGACCACATTCGCCTTCCCCGGATGATACTTTATTTCGCAGTCGTAATCGTTCAACAATTCAACCCATCGTCTTTGCCTCATATTCAGCTCCTTCTGGTTGAATATGTGTTGTAGGCTCTTGTGATCTGTAAAGATTGTACACTTCGTTCCATAAAGGTAGTGTCTCCAGATCTTTAAAGCAAAAACCACTGCGCCGAGCTCCAAATCGTGTGTGGTATAGTTCTTTTCGTGCACTTTTAGTTGACGCGATGCGTAAGCAATAACCTTTTGGCGTTGCATCAACACGCAACCCAATCCTTGGCGTGATGCGTCGCAGTATACCACAAAATCATCAGTACCTTCTGGTAGAGCTAAGATAGGCGCGTTGCAGAGCTTATCCTTCAATATCTGGAAGGCTTCATCCTGTTTGATTCCCCAATCAAACTTCTTATCCTTCTGCGTGAGGAGCGTCAATGGTTGAGCGATCTTCGAAAAATCCTCAATGAACCTTCGATAGTAGCCAGCCAAACCCAAGAATTGTCGAATCTCGGTTGGTGTCTTAGGCGTTTCCCAATTCTTGATCGCTTCGATCTTTGTGGGATCAACATGAATTCCATCTCCATTTACCATATGTCCAAGAAACTGGACTTCACGTAGCCAAAATTCGCACTTGGAGAATTTGGCATATAGTTGTTCCTTCTTCAGTAGCTCTAGAATGGCTCTAAGATGCTGCTCGTGTTCAGCCTTCGTTCTTGAATAGATCAAGATGTCGTCGATGAATACAATCACGAACTTGTCCAAGTATGGCTTGCAAACCCTATTCATCAAATCCATAAACACTGCAGGTGCGTTTGTCAAACCAAACGGCATAACAAGGAACTCGTAGTGCCCATAACGAGTTCTGAAGGCTGTCTTCGGGATACTTTCCTCCTGTATCCTTAATTGATGGTATCCAGATCGAAGATCGATCTTAGAGTAAAAGCTTGAACCTTGAAGTTGGTCGAACAGATCATCAATTCTTGGCAGAGGATACCTGTTCTTGATCGTCAGCTTGTTCAATTCTCTGTAGTCAATACACATACGGAAACTACCGTCCTTCTTCTTGACAAACAGGACCGGAGCTCCCCAAGGCGAGAAGCTTGGTCGGATAAAACCCTTGTCTAACAACTCTTGAAGTTGTGTCGACAATTCCTGCATCTCAGACGGAGCAAGTCTATACGGTGCCTTAGCCACAGGCGCGGCGCCTGGAACTAAGTCAATGTGAAACTCTACTTGCCTCAGAGGCGGCAGTCCGGGTAAGTCTTCCGGGAAGACTTCTGGATACTCCCTCACGACAGGGATGTCTTCGATTCTTGGCTCAGCAGCCTTCTTATCCACAATGTGTGCCAGGAAGGCAACACATCCTTTCTGCAAACACTTCCTTGCTTTCAAGCAGCTGATAAATCTCAGCGGCGTGTCACGCTCCTCTCCGTGAACAACGATGGTCTCACCATCATCGGTTGGGATACGAACAACTTTCTCGTGACATACTATCTCAGCCTTGTTGCCTGATAACCAATCCATTCCTACTACCACGTCGAAGCTTCCCAACTGGACTGGTAGTAGATCTAGAGCGAACTGACGTTCTCCCAATTCAATCACACAACCTCTGATAACTTCATTGGCTTCAACTAACTTTCCATTAGCTAATTCGATCGAGTAGGGAATATCTAACTTATTAGTGGCTAAACCAAGTATTTTCTTAAAATCTAACGACACGAAGCTATAATCGGCACCAGTATCAAATAAAACGGATGCATAGCGTTGATTGACAGGGAACGTACCAGTAACAACATTGGGGTCCTGGCGCGCTTCCCTTGCTCCGATTTGAAACACTCTTCCACGGGCTTGGTTTAGGTCTGGGCAGTTCTTCTTAAAATGCCCAACATCACCGCAGTTAAAACATCCAAGTTTTCGGCCACTTTCGGCGCCATCCCCAACTTGCTGGTTGTTTTGGTTCGCATTGTTGACTCCGTTCCCTCCATTATTTCCTTGTGGGCGATTACCACCACGATTATTGTTTATGTTTCCATATCCTCCCTGGCCTCCCCGACCGGCAGGGGCCCAACAAGTGTCCTTCAAGTGACCACGTTTCCCACATACTTCGCATACTTTTTGCCCACATTGACCAGAATGGTGGCGTTGGCAGGTATTGCATTTGGGATGGGTGCCCATGTATCCCTTCCCTTTCTTTCCACTACCAGCTGTAACCTGAGCTGGTGCGTTTGGTTCCCCTCTCTTACCAACACTGCCAATGCCTTGTTTGAAGTTCGAGAACTTCCGTTTGTTACCACCTGATGACTCGACATGAGTCTCTGCCTTCTTGGTCTTGATCTCATCAAACTTGTTCAAACGAATTGCCTCCTCGGTGAGAGCCACGCTCAAATCGATGGCTTCAGTGATAGTTGCTGGTTTGGAGGAGGTTACCATACTTATGATTTGAGGAGCTAATCCCCAAATGAAGCGTTCAATTCTCTTGAACTCGGGAGTGACCATGTAGGGTACCACTTGAGATAAGTCATGGAATCTTTGAACGTACTCCGCTACCTTTGGACCGTCCATTTTCAAGTGCCAGAACTCGGTCTCCAATCTCTGGATTTCTGCGCGGGAACAGTACTTTTTGCGCATAAGTTCTTTTAGTTCGGTCCAGGTCAGCGCGTAGGCAGCAGCTTCGCCTAGTGTTTGTACTTGTAGATTCCACCAGGATAGGGCTCCATCTAGAAACAGCCCTGAGATATACGTGACTTGCTGATCCAGCGCGCATTTGCTCATGCGAATAACAGAATCGGTTTTCTCAGCCCAGCGGACAAAGGCAACTGCACCTCCTGTGCCATCGAAGTTGATCGGTTTGCAGTCTAGAAACTGCTTGTAGGTGCATCCTGCACGTATGTTATAACATGTGATTGGCATTAGCATCATCGCTAAAGATATCCAGCTAGGTCATGGTAGGTCTAAATGGCTTGGTATTACCGTGAGGTGGATTGTTATTGCCTTGGTTAATACTTCCGCTCGTTCCTGGCTGAGAAGCTGCATACTGTGCTATGGCAGCAGCAATAACTTGCTGTAGTTCTTCCTGAGTGGTAGGCATGGGCTGTTGTTGACGTCTTGGCGGCATCTTCTAAAAGATGTGTTTACTTCGGTCAGGCCATAGTAAAAACGTACGTATATAGTAATAGTAATAGCACATAACATCTCATGTTATCAATACATCACAAATATCAATCACACAACATCCCATGTCACAATAATACAAATAAGCAATCAAGTGAATCAAATATGATGAGAATACTGCGATTGCCATATATCGAGACCACATAGTAGGTGTATCAGTACATCATAGTGTCATACAATCATCCATCAACTAGGGGCTACATCACCCCTGTCCAAAAACTACATCAGTGTCAATACAACATCAAATACAAGTCAACAAAAGTCAGAATCAACTGTGGTCTCCAAAAATACTGTGCAATCCAACAATCGCCGTCTTCTCATCCTCGTCTACCCAAACAGTAACTGATGAGCTCTATACAGATGGTGGTGGAGGAGGGGGAAAGTGGGTGTAAAACAAACGACGTAACTGGAGCCAATCCTCCTCCTGGGCTCGCTGAGTACGAATGATAGAGGCAACCTGCTGCTCCAGTGTAAAGAGACGAGCAGCATAATCTGGAGGTAAAGGTCGAAACGGCTGCAGAGGAGAGTGTGTCTGACCATGGCATGGACACGGTGGCAGCTGAGCTCTCTCGAGCTCCTGTATGCGCTGCGTGTAGGACTCATGCTGAGCAACAAAGGACATCAAGACGTCCTCGATAGTGTACCCCCTGTGAAAAGAATGGTAGGGGTCAGTGGGTGGCATACCAGAGTCTGGTGCCCAAAGAAATGGCTCACTAGTGGGGTCAAAAGGTGCCACGTGAAATGGAGCAACAGCGGGTGGAACAGATGACGTCTGGGGCATGAAAGGGATAGGCATCGGTACATGCCCAACAGGATGGGCTGAAGAACCCTCCCCAGGCCCCGCTGGAGGTACATACATGGGAACCTGAAATGAAAAGTCAACATGTCGTGCGTCAGGGATCTGTGGTGGAAAAGGTGGAACATCCTCATCAGCAGGTATCCAACCGTGCTGTGCATGCTCATCTGGGGGATCCATCTGTGCCGCGAACAGTGCGTGCTCGGGCTCTAGTGGAACGGGATCAAGTGGGGGAGCAACAACAAGGTGAACAGGTGCAATATGCTCGATGGGAGGGTCAACAGGTATAGCGACCACGGGTAAAGGATCAACAGGATCAACAACAACATGATCGCCCTCCATCAAAGGAATATCCACGGGGAGATCATCAGCAACAGGCTCAAAAGGGATGTCAGCATGTACTGGGTCATGCTCAGGTATGGGGTCTAGAGCGGCTGCCTGCTCCGGAGCAATGGCAGGCTCGAGGTCATCAAAAGCCATCTCAAAATCAAAATCTGGGTCAATAGGATCAAATGGGTCAACAGCGTCTACTGGATCCTCCATAAACTGGTCCATCGAAACATACTCTAAGTCACGATCAGGGTCGAATCCCGGGGGAAACATAGGATCGGAATCCCCCTCATCATCATGGTCGGAAACAAAACTGGGGATAGGGGCAACAGAAGATGCCTGATCAGGATCTGATCCATGAGAGAAGTGCTGCGCACTCTGGACATGTGAAGGTACAGAGGCCACAGACTCAAAGGAGTCTGGGACTGGGGAGTGGGCAGGTGACTCCGCGGCGGGAGCATCTGCGATCAACAAGGGACCATCAGCAGCAGGAAGGGCCTCGCCCTGAGCATCCTCCTCGAAAGGCTCCTCCTCGAACATATCGACATCATCCTCCTCGTCGTCGATGGGTAAATCGTAAACAGGGTACGAAGCAAGCGGTATGGGAGCAGGGATCACTGCCAATGGTAGATCCCCGGCCAAAGGACCATCTGCGAGCTCGTCAGCACCGTCAGGTAATGCGAAGGGCTGGAAATCGTCCTCATCTGTGCTAGTGAAGTCGGACGTGTAAACCTCGTGCTCCGATGACTCAAGGTCGTCTGAAACGATAGGCCTAGGGCCTGTGGTGCCTGAACCACCAGTGCCTGTAGAATCCATGTGTCTGTAACATATGCACAAACAGTCAATCATATAATCAAATAATCACGTAAGTCATCAAGTAAGCATTCAAATCATTCTCCTAGTCCCACTAGCCTCCCAGCCTCTCAGACTGCTCTTCCTAGTCCCACTAGCCAATTCTCCTAGTCTCACTAGCCAATTCTCCTAGTCTCACTAGCCAATTCTCCTAGTCTCACTAGCCAATTCTCCTAGTCTCACTAGCCAACTTCCTCGTTCTCTCAGACCGAGCCTCGGCCTCTCAGACCGAGCCTATAAATGACAAAATGTGCTCAACATTTGTTTTGTAAAAAGTTGTGGATCTGGACTTAAGTGGTATGCAGAAAAAATGTTTTCGTGAGAGCCCTAGTGATCATAGTCTAGACTCGAGAAAGAATCCTAGTTCGCTATGATCAGAGCTCTGATACCAAGCTGTCACACCCTGGCTTTGCGGAAGCGTGGTTAATTTTGGTGTGACTTCTTAATACCATAGCTTAACCATAACAAGCTATATGAATTAAAAACATGCAAGATCATCCATTAAGTTTTGAAAACCAAACACAGTACCATTGTTTTAACGGGAACATACCCTAACAACATAACCTTGTTCAACAGACATTACAACTTAAAACATAACATAAACATGGTTTAAGGATTTTGTCTTGTCCAGGAAAGAGACACATCCCCTAAACCCCGGATGACCTTGGAAAACTAGTGCAGCGGAAAACATGCCATACCGTGCCAGATCTCGTTAATTTCCTGAAATACATGTAAGTTGAAAAATCAACAATAATGTTGAGCGAGTTCATGTGCAAGTGAGTAAGTAAAACACTTGTAAGTATAAAAGTTCCCTGGTATGTAGCAGTGTAAGGAAAAGAGATCACCAATGGTTTGCAAGGCCATTAGCATGTGTGAAATGCAAGTAGGAAGATTCAAACCTAGCTGATTTTTGCGTCGGGCAACCAAGTCACTCAAGGTCCGTTCTGTTGGTCCTCACAGAGGTCCGTTCTGTTGGGCCTAGAGTTGGGCTCGCTACACCCAGATAGATCTACCGCTTAAGTCCCTCGGTGTTCTGACTACCCATTCACATGATCTAAGTAGTAAACCTCCTTACGTTAACATACCGTGTATAATAGTACTTGTAAACAAAGTAACATGTATTTCACCCCCGCAGTTAAGAAAACTGAAAATAGTTAGAGAAAAGGGGGACATGAACTCACTGTGAAGCGTCTCTACCAAGTATCTCCAAATCAGAAAGCTGTGCGACGACCTACAAGTGCTAATTCTATTAGACGGACGGCCGTGCCTTAGCTTTATAGTTTAGGTTTTTGGGAAATAGTTAGACAACTATTTCGTGTTTACATTTTGTATAAACTTGGTAGTTAATCTCCTTCCCAAGGATGGGGGATACAATACATGTGCGTAAGTTACGTTTTAATAATCGAGTGGTAATATAATTACCGGTGTAACTTATATATTCATGTGAAAGCATTCGCATTATTTTGGGTTCGTTAACATTTGTAAATATTATTTTTACTCTAAAAATAATATTTATGTATTTTCACAAAATAAACATAAACAGTGTTGTGACAAAATATATTTATCACGTTAAATCTTGTGAAAATCCCACCTCCGAATATTTAGTAAATAAAGTCATGGCGAAATTTATGTTTCGAAAACATGTTAAAAATAATTCTAACACTTGTGGTGTAAATAATTCTAAGTGTTAGGTTTTTAGAAAAATTTCGCCAGAGTTTCCTCTGTAACTGGAGGTGGCCACGCTTTCAAGCGTATCATTTTCTTTTAACAAATCAATCAATCAATGTTCTCAACATTATCAAACAACTTTGCAACATTTTAACTAGTCAAAGATAGATATAATCGCAAAAATATACGAACTTGTGGTTTGTCTAAAATATGTAGTAAATCTCTTTACTTTTACTGGATCTTTTGTGTAAATAATCCGATTTCGTAAAAACCTCGTTTTTAGAGAAAATCCATCTTTACAACTTCTAGTAACTTTTGACAAAACTAGTTCTTTGTCGGATCTTTTCATTTCACAAGTGTTTACACACTTGTGGTTTATAAAATCATGCTTATTATTGTAAGATCCATCTTTCAAAATACATGGTTTCCTTGATATGTGGTCCTTTGAAAATACCACTTGCAGATACGTAGATCTGCTAGTTTTAAACACTATTGTACATGTTAAAACACTTTTACACAAGTAAAACATTTTTACACAAGTTCATGTTTCATGTGTGGTAGAGTTTCACCTTTTAACCCTTGTATTAACCAAAACAAGCTTATGTTAAGATCCATGATCTTACCAAACCGGGTTAAATGGTGATCCGAGCTACCACAACATAGATCGGGTCTCAATAAGCACATATTTCAAATACTACAACTTTTACACATTCCATATGCTATTAACCACCATTTTAAGTATTTTTAGTAGACTTTAATGCTTCATCGTGCATTTTAACGAGATTTAACCGACATAATTCCTTTTAACCACTTTAGATAAGCTCAAATATGAGAATTAAGTGTTATACCTCTAGCTCGGGGCTAGGGAAGATTCTTGATGAAAAACGCGTGGATAAAAGCCAAAGAAAGAGGTCCTTCGTGTTCCGCTTGCTCCAAGCTTCCTAATACGTGACCTCTAACACTTGTATGATGATGGAATGTGATGATCAAGAACCGAAAGTATGATGAGGGTGGGAGTGGGGTTCGGCCGAGAGTGAAGGGAGAGGGAGAGAGAGTTTTGGGTGGTGATTATGTGTGGGTTATGTTGTGTATATGCATGTTCTTATAGGCAAAGATTAAGTGTATTACCCAATGGACCTTGTGTCAAGAAGATATTAAACATACTAGATTAGGAGATCTTGTAAGTACAAGATATGTCCCCTAGGGGACCGAATTCGGTCAAGAGGGGGGGGGTCTTGGTTTGAAATCAACTAGGTTAGTTGATGTTTAGTTAGGTTAATTAGGTTAGTTAAGTAAGTTAAGTGTTAAACTTAGATACTTGTATGTTAAGCGTTATGGCGGGTGTTAGGGTAATCAGGGACCCTAACTGGCTCAGAAAAATATAAATAGTGAAAATAATAATATTTTCATGTTCCGGGTAGAGTCCGGTTGTTCGGTTGGATAGTAATCCGTTAAAGCGTTACAAAAGCTTTAAAGTGTCGTTATATTATTTTAGTGACACAATTTGTTTTCCTGACACTTTAGAAAGTGTCTAGTGTTATTTTCCCCATGTTTTGGCACTTTACTAGTCAGCTAGAAGCTGGATTATTTATTAAAGTGCTGTGTGTTGTACTTAAAGTACGTTTTAGGCACATCCAATCTGTGTATCTTATTCCTAGAGACGCAGTTCCACAATCCTTATATCCCTACACTCACTGCTAGTGTAGTAACTTTCTCAGGCTCTTCCAGGCCTTAGAGGCAGTGTCTGCCTGATGCTGGTTATATCAGCATGTTCACTGTGTATCCGTTTAGTGCTACTGTGCTTTTTGTGCATCATGTTTGTCACTAGGGTTCAGCATGTAAATAATGTAGTGACGATAAGTAAAGTATGATGCAAGTAAGTTCATGTATCAGTATTCAAGTAGCAGTTTATCAGCTAGTTCAAGCAAGCACAGTAATTTAGCAGTAATTAATCATTAATTAAGTCGTACGGATACCTGGTTTAGTGAGGGTTGTCACATTCTCCCCCCGTTAAATAAATTTCGTCCCGAAATTTAAGTTCTGCTTGTAGATGCAGGGTTCTTGGGAAATAGGTGGGGGTATTTTTCTTTCATCCGGTCCTCACGTTCCCAGGTGAATTCAGGACCATGTTTGGCATTCCAACGAACTTTGACGAGTTTGACACTGCTCCGGCGGGTCTTGTTCACTTTCCAATCCGTGACCTCAACAGGTTCTTCAACGAAGTGGAGCGTGTCGTCAATATGAATCTCGTCGATGGGAATGGCAACGTCAACTTGAGTTGGACTTTTCTTTAGGTTGGATACATGAAATGTATCGTGAACACCATTCAGTTCAGCACGTTGGATACATGAAATGTTTGGTAGATAGTGGTAGTACTAACACTATTCTCAAAGATATGAAATTTTTCTCTGAGTTGTCTCCGACAGAGACACCGATTAGTACTATATCTGGTGTCAGTTGCCTTATCGAAGGCTTCGGCAGAGCACACATAACATTATTATTGGGTACCAAATTAACTATTGATAATGCATTATATTCTAGTAAATCCAGAAGAAATTTACTTAGCTTTAAAGATATTCAAAAAAACAGTCACCACCTAAAAACAATATCTGAAAATAATATTGAATATCTTCAAATTACTTCAAACAAAAATGGCAAAGAAACAATTGTTGAACAATTAGAAGCCTTATCCTCTGGATTATATTGTACTAATATCAATCCTATCGAATCATACATGGTGAGTAACCAAAAGCTATTAGATAAAGACACATTTAATATATGGCATGACCGTCTAGGTCACCCTGGTAGCATAATGATGAGACGAATAATCAAAAGTGCAACTGGGCACCCTCTTAAAAACTTAAAAGTTTTGCTACCACAAGACTTATCATGTGCAGCATGCTCTCTGGGCAAACTTATAACTCGGCTATCACAAACTAAATTGATACATGAAACCCCATCATTTTTAGAAAGAATCCAAGGGGATATTTGTGGGCCTATTCATCCTCCGTGTGGACCATTCCGCTATTTCTTGGTCTTAATAGACGCATCCTCAAGGTGGTCACATGTGAGTCTTTTAGCTACTCGAAATGTAGCATTTGCCCGACTTTTAGCTTAAATCATACAATTGAGAGCCAATTTCCCCGATAATCAAATTAAAAACATCCGGATGGATAATGCGGGAGAGTTCACATCTCAAGCTTTAATGACTATTGTATGTCAATCGGGATCAATGTTGAACATTCAGTACCTCATGTTCACACACAAAACGGTTTAACTGAATCTCTGATTAAACGATTACAAATAATCCCTAGACCACTCTTAATGAGATGTAAATTATCATCTTCTGCATGGGGTCATGCTATTTTGCATGCTGCTGCACTGATTAGATTGAGATCAACTACTGATCATGAATACTCCCCATTACAACTGGTCTCCGGACGAGAACCAAGTTTGTTGTCACACCCCAACTGATGGCGGAATCATCGGGGCGCGGCACTAGGCGGATCAGATTGCTCAAGAGAATCCATAACAACTATGTTGCGATAATATTTAATACATTCGTTATCCCATACTAACAAATAATACAGTCACATAAGTTATCACAGATTTCTTGTCCTCTCGAACAATACAAATCCAACAACCTAGATCTTAGTTGAGTTCCTAGACTCCTAGCTTGATTTGATATAGCCTGCGATCTAACCTGCAACATACGTTAAAATATTTGTCAATACAAAAGTATTGGCGAGTATACAGGTTTGATAAGTAGCATAATAGAATAAAAACGGGTAGCGAATTCCCACATGCATAAACGTAACACACGACATACATACTCACAAGCTGATACTACCAACTAAGTCCTCGATGCTCGAATATGCGATGGCAAACTAGACCCCGTCGGGCGCAATAGTACTATACTAGTCATGGTGGGACGTCGCGAGTATAAGCCCTAGCACATATGCAACTAGCATCACGTATATCTATGCATAACAGTTATTCGCAAGTGATAAATCGATTGATTGGATAATTCGTTCGATAGTTCGATTTGTTAGAAACGTACGTCACACCCAAAATACGATTAAAAAGGGGTCAAGTATACTCACAGTGCGTATTTAGCGGGAATACAACTTGGTTGGATCGGTTGCGAGTACGTCTGTGTCGATCCTTGAAGAATAGAGTAAACGATGTACGGTTAAGCGAGATTAGTCTTGAAAAGTCACTCACCTGGTCGAATAGTGCTCATCCGTGCGGATTGACATGCTATCCGTCCGGATAACAGGTGATCCGTGCGGATGATGTGGTGACTCGTCCGAATTGTCATCCGTACGAAGTAAGTGGAGGTTCGTGCGGATTGTCATCCGTTCGAACAGTGTTTACTCGTTCGGATTGTACGTGTTATCCGTCTGGACAACAGGTTATCCGTGCGGATTGTCATGTATCCCGTCCGGATGCCATGTATCCGTCCGGATGACATGTATCCGTCCGGATGACATGTTATCCGTCCGGATTACATGTTATCCGTGCGGATTACATGTGTTCCGTGCGGACAACACGTCTGTTTCGCATTCTAATTTCTGTTTTTGAGTGTTTATCGGAAGGAACACGTGTGAAGAGTTACCGGGACAGTGTAATCTCACGCTAACACTTGAAGTTCCGTCAGTTCCGACCCGCTCTAACGGCCGGGAATCATCCCGTTCCGTCATATCTGGCCGTTCGTGATGGTTCTTCATGGTTAACTCGAAATCGCACAGTTTCTTGGGTAAATACATAGATTTAGGCGAGATTTGTTACTCAAAACATGTGGAGATCACCCAGATCTGAATCGTTTGTGGTGGGATGAGGTCACAACTAGAAGTTCATAAGAACTCTTGGTGAAATCACCTCAAAACGCATCAAATCCCCAGATTTCATGGTTAGAAATTGAGTTTTGAAAGATAGAATGATGTAGAATAGAGTGTAGATCATAGAAGTACAAGTTTTAGGTGGAAATCTTACCGGAATCGCGAGGGAATCGAGGGAAAAGGGTCCTGAGCGTGTTTGGCCGAGTAGGAGCTGTCACATCACTGTTCAAGTGATGTGACATGGTATTTATAGGCACAGGGAGCTGAAAGGAGAGGAGATGGGCCATCCGTGCGGTTAGGCCATTCGTCCGGATAGACCATCCGTGCGGATAGGTCTTCCGTCCGGATAGACCACCCGTGCGGATAGGTCTTCCGTCCGGATAGACCAATTGTGCGGATAGGTCTTCCGTCCGGATAGACCATCCGTGTGGATAGGTCATTCGTCCGGATAGACCATCCGTGCGGACCATACTCCATTCGAATGTTGCGTTTTATCGATCCGATTTTGTTACACATTCCGTATCCGTAGTTATCTATATATATATATATATATATATTATTAATCACAAAAGGGTCGTATATACATATTCACATTCCAAAGTTCGATAAATACAATCGGCTTTCCCCTTCGAGTACGCGATTATTAACGACGTTTCACGGCCATCAAGGAGGGTAGTATAGGTCCTTTCTCGATGTCGTCGTGAACGTTATCGTGTGTTGCCACAATGACTAACGGGGTACCATTCACTCGTATTGTCATCATCGTCACAACGACTGGAGCTATAGCATTCACCCGAGAGTCTTTGTTAGCGTTAATTGTTTACGTTCGACACATCACGGCCACTGAGGAGGGTAGAATAGGTCCTCACTCAATGCCTCCGTGAGTGTTAGTGTGATAATAGTGTATAGTATAGCAATATTATATTCCGAAGATATGCGATTATCCTTCGAACAGCGATATATACGATGTAGTTGCATTATGATCCGAACCTCTGGTGCTAGGCGTAACGAGTGTAATAAGTAGTAACAACGCACGAATGTGCGGGTTGTTACAGTCTCCCCTACTTTAGGAAATTTCGTCCCGAAATTAATCCAATAGGTAGACTTCTAAGAGTTGATTTTTGATAAGTAGCGATACAACGAGAGAATCGGGGAAGAGTTGACAAACGAGAGTGCTTCGAATAAGAGAGATCGATTGCGATAGCGAGAAGCGACGTAAAGACGAAAGTAATTTCCCACGAGTTGGCGTTCCAAAGTACCTTGTGTTGCGTAGAATTCGTAAGTTCGATGCGATTGAAATTTTAAAGAACTTGAAAGGCTTCTCATAACGTAGGGTTAACTGAGTCGATTGTTTAACCAACGTTGCAAGAAAGTTTAGGTTTCAAACATTTTAGGGAATTCGAAAATGAAACTGGGGTTACGGGAACTCTCCTATGACACGGGTTCAGCTGAACTCGATGCTGAACCAATGTCTCAAGAAAGTCTTGTTTTTGTCATTGAAAAAGGATTTTAGGGAAAAATTGGACTCGCGAAAACTCCCTTTGGACATGGAGTTAAGCTGGTACGATGTTACCTCCACATTGTGAGGAATTTCACTTATCCCATGGTTTTAACAAAAGTTTTATAAAATCAGTTTTGATAGTACAGAAGGTAGTTAATCACCGAGCCCCACTTGGCACTTTCCCACGAAAGTTCATTAATATGTTTAAAACATTTATATATAGGAAGTACCAGCGGCGTATCCACCATGTTTCGCTCATATTACTTCTGTTTCGTGGGGCGGTGTCCGGTGTGCCGATATGACACGAATAGAATTTACGTTACCTCGGTCCAATCGATAGGAAGTCGGACCAAGTTGAAGATAGAATCGAATGGGTTAAACAAGCGAGTTGAATTGCGAACGTTGCTATAATAGCGTGCGCGAATAGTCCGGTGACACGAAATGCTCATGCGTCGTGTCTGGTTAGGCATCGAACGGTAGACGATAAGCGTTTAGCGCGATGTCGATTTGATTCCATATTGAACCCGCATGGCACGTTTCCACGAGGGTTTGCTAACATGGTGAAACACCACGTTCAACCAGATTAGTTTTGCCTCGTGAAGCGATGTCATGCGTACTAATACCACACAGACTATAACGAACACCAAGCGAACGATAAGCGGTACGCGATACACGAACGAGAGGTAGACTTTACACGATAGGCGGTAAGCGGTTAGGTGGTCAAGCGAGTAATCACAAAACACTAGTGATGACGGTGATGATAAACAAATTACGATAATCGGTAGTTGTTGCGTTGCAAGCGATGGAGGCATGCGTGATTTATGCAGTTCGATTCGATTGATTAACACCACAGAATTTAGCTAACATCAGACCCCACATGGCCTGTTTCCACAGAAGGCCGCTGATATAACTAAAACACCTTGTTTTAACCATATGAGCTTCCTCTCGTGAAGCGAGGTCATGCGTGCTAACTTAACACAAATATCACAGATAACGGTAGGCGATAGCGATAGATTGTTACACAGCAAACGACATAGGCTCACGTGATAAGCGATAGAGATTGCGACTTACACATGATAAGCGATTACGATTAGTTCGAGTCTTGCTTCGAGTACGCTTAACATTGCGTTACGTTGCGACGCATTACGGTTATCGAGGAGGGTAGAATAGGTCCTCACTCAACAATACCGTGAGCGTGTATGTTCTTGACGGGATTCGTTGTAACAGACTTACGACCAGTCTTGCGTTGATGCAATTGCCCTGCGAGGTAGACTCTCCATAGTCCATCGATGAGGCGATTGCACTGCTTTTGCAGACTTACGGCAAGTCTGGTGATGATACGGTTTGTTACGCCTTGCGATTGAGTGTAGTGTGTTGAAAATAATCACAATAGCATAATAGGTCTAATAACGTTCAACTCCACGTGGCACTTTCTTCACGGAATTTAGGTAGTATGATAAAGCACACCTTGCTTGACCCCTACTACTTAGATCCCGTGGTTTGGTGTCATACTTCCTCGTAACGCTTGTGACACCTTAGAATTTACTACGATCTCCATGCACTGACCCAAATAATCCCGTGTGCACCCGTGATTAGTTGTTCCTTGCACGTTTATCGTACCTCGTTCCAAGAGTGTAGTGAGGGTAAAACACATTATTTCGTGATATAGTATATAGTATGTGTGTGAATTTAGTCTAAGTGCGACGACTAGAGAGTGAGAGAGAATACGAGAACGAGAGTTAATGTTACACATAGTGGCGACATCGAGTAATAGAGTGGGTTCAAAACTTGGAAATTAACGTCGAAAATTGTATCGTTGCAACTTTATCCTATGCTTGCTAGGTGTCTGATGCTGAAGACTTTTGCTGGAGCTGTTGTTGTTGTACTCTGGTTCACGGCTCGATGCGGCAGTTGCGGGTGAAGTGACCGTAACAATTGCAGTTATTGCAATAGCGACAGTCAGCCCCAACTGGATGATGGTAGGTACACGAGTAACACTGAGGATGAGCTCCAGTGTAGGCTCGTTTTGGAAACATCGGAACTGTTCGAAGAGGTTTCGGTTGCAGCAGTTCGGTTGTTGATGAGCTCGGACTTGGAAACTTTCGTTTGCGACTGGGTTTGTCGGTGTCCTGCGAAGAGGTGTCGTCGTTGGAGGATTCATCTGAGGACTCACTTGCAGAGTCTTTGGCTGATTTATCGTTGGAAGAACCGTCGGCAGATTTCTCAGAAGAATCGGCAGTGGATTCGTCAGATGAATCGTCAGCAGATTCATCAGGAGAATCGTTAGCAGATCCGTCAGATGAATCGTCAGCAGGTTCATTAGGAGAATCGTCAACATGTTCGTCTGAAGGATTAATGGCGATTGATTGATGAGCTTGCTTGACAGGATTCCTTGAGAAAAACCCTTCCATGAGTCGTTTGTTGTTGATTTCTGCAGCTAAGCGATAGGCTTCTTCGATGGTAGCAGGTCTTGCAGCTTCGACAAAATCACCCACACACTCAGGAAAACCACGAATGTACTTCGCAATGGCCTTTTCCTAAGTGTTGACCTGACCTGGGCAGATTATGCTAAGCTGTTTGAACCTTGCGGTGTAGCCAGCATTGTCACCTTTGGTTTGCTTGATTTCCCAAAATTCGTTTTCTAGCTTCTGGATCTCGTGAGGAGGACAGTACTCTTTCTTCATGAGCTCTTTCAGCTCATCCCAAGAGAGAGCGTAAGCTGCGGAGATTCCGCGTTTGTTACGTTCGGCGGTCCACCAGTCGAGTGCTCGTGATTGGAATACTCCGGTAGCGCAAGTAGTACAGAAACTATCGGGACACCCACTTTGACGAAGGGTAACTTCGATAGAATCGAACCACTGGAGTAGTTGAGTCACACTTCCTTCACCCGTGAATTCCATCGGGTCACGGGCTTTGAAGTGTTTGTAGAGAAAAGTAGACTGCGGCGCTTCCGTCTGGGAGTCTTCCGAGGCTCGAGAGTTGTTGAGAGAGTGCACTTGAGCGGCAATTCGAGGAATAAGCTTTGCCACTTCCTTAGTCACAAGTGATGCAATCCTCTTATTGGCACTTCGTTTGGCTCTCCTCTTAGCTACTCGTCTCGAGGTAGAGTTGTTGGAAGGCATCTAGACAGGAAGAGACTTGGAGTGAGATTCGATCATAATGATTTTTGAGTTTTGCGATGCGATTGAGCGCGTTCAAAACTTGATGCGATAGTATAGATAGTATAGTTAGTAATACGAATCACATAGGAGCCATATAGGAGACACGAAATTCCTAAGTTCTCACGCAATGACTTGTTTGTTTATACGTATTTATATGTATTTATATAGTTGTACTTGTAATCATACACATACAGATCGACTTAGATTAAGTGAGGACGCGTTGAGGTGAGAAAACGATAGCGAAGGCGATAGATTATGCATTAGTTTTGTTGCGAACATTCGGGTTTCATTTTAGATTGCGATGGTTGTGCGAATTGTGCGTTTATAAAGTAGGGAGTGAAAATCGTTAAATCGAGAAATCGACAAAGCGTAAAGTCTCAAATCGTAATTAAGTTCTAACCATTGGTAAGATCGGCGGTTCGTATAATAGAGTGCCTTGGGTGTTTAGGCGTCGACTACCCAAGGTAACCCGACTATATTTAACAAGTTCGTGCGCGCGCGTTGACCTAGAAGACTCCATGCTTCCACTAGGATGCAGCTCATGGCATTCGTCTTCCTAGTCATCACATGGCTCGAGTTATCATGATAGTCGAGTCCTTGGTGAGAGCTTTTGAAAACCATTTTAGAGAGTGGAACGGCTTAATAAGGTACGGGTTTCACCCCTGACTTAACAGTTTCGTCCCTAATTGTGGTTATGCTCTTCGAATAAATTCGGGAGTTCCACTAGATTTCGAAATGGAGACTTTCGTCGAGATGTGGATGTCACTCCTAACTCGATGAAAGGTTCTCGTGCTAGAAAAATGCGCTGAGTGAGCAATCCTATCGAGAGTTCTTGGTTTTCACACCTGATCTCGACTGGATCACTCTGTTTCGTTATGCGAGTGTTTTCGAAAACATGTGTATTGTGTCGGCCTTAGGAAAGGCTAAGTAGTATTTTAGCCTTAGGAAAGGCTTCTTCGAGTGAGGTTGTAGTATGCGGTGTTCACACAAAGTTGTAGCTTTTAGCAATTTTGATCGAGAGTATCAAGTAGGCCCGATACAACCCTACTGGGTTCGTACGAGTCGGCCTGTTGGTACTTAGACTATAGACTAGGTCAATTTCTAAGACGTCGACCCGGACTAGGTCGAGTCTGGCCTAATTCCCTATAGTTATGGCTCTGATACCAATCTGTCACACCCCAACCGATGGCGGAATAATCGGGGCGCGGCACTAGGCGGATCAGATTGCTCAAGAGAATCCATAACAACTATGTTGCGATAATATTTAATACATTCGTTATCCCATACTAACAAATAATACAGTCACATAAGTTATCACAGATTTCTTGTCCTCTCGAACAATACAAATCCGACAACCTAGATCTTAGTTGAGTTTCTAGACTCCTAGCTTGATTTGATATAGCCTGCAATCTAACCTGCAACATACGTTAAAATATTTGTCAATACAAAAGTATTGGTGAGTATACAGGTTTGATAAGTAGCATAATAGAATAAAAACGGGTAGCGAATTCCCACATGCATAAACGTAACACACGACATACATACTCACAAGCTGATACTACCAACTAAGTCCTCGATGCTCGAATATGCGATGGCAAACTAGACCCCGTCGGGCGCAATAGTACTATACTAGTCATGGTGGGACGTCGCGAGTATAAGCCCTAGCACATATGCAACTAGCATCACGTATATCTATGCATAATAGTTATTCACAAGTGATAAATCGATTGATTGGATAATTCGTTCGATAGTTCGATTTGTTAGAAACGTACGTCACACCCAAAATACGATTAAAAAGGGGTCAAGTATACTCACAGTGCGTATTTAGCGGGAATACAACTTGGTTGGATCGGTTGCGAGTACGTCTGTGTCGATCCTTGAAGAATAGAGTAAACGATGTACGGTTAAGCGAGATTAGTCTTGAAAAGTCACTCACCTGGTCGAATGGTGCTCATCCGTGCGGATTGACATGCTATCCGTCCGGATAACAGGTGATCCGTGCGGATGATGTGGTGACTCGTCCGAATTGTCATCCGTACGAAGTAAGTGGTGGTTCGTGCGGATTGTCATCCGTTCGAACAGTGTTTACTCGTTCGGATTGTACGCGTTATCCGTCCGGACAACAGGTTATCCGTGCGGATTGTCATGTATCCCGTCCGGATGCCATGTATCCGTCCGGATGACATGTATCCGTCCGGATGACATGTTATCCGTGCGGATTATATGTTATCCGTGCGGATTACATGTGATCCGTGCGGACAACACGTCTGTTTCGCATTCTAATTTCTGTTTTTGAGTGTTTATCGGAAGGAACACGTGTGTAGAGTTACCGGGACAGTGTAATCTCGCGCTAACACTTGAAGTTCCGTCAGTTCCGACCCGCTCTAACGGCCGGGAATCATCCCGTTCCGTCAGATCTGGCCGTTCGTGATGGTTCTTCATGGTTAACTCGAAATCGCACAGTTTCTTGGGTAAATACATAGATTTAGGCGAGATTTGTTACTCAAACATGTGGAGATCACCCAGATCTGAATCATTTGTGGTTGGATGAGGTCACAACTGGAAGTTCATAAGAACTCTTGGTGACATCACCTCAAAACGCATCAAATCCGCAGATTTCATGGTTAGAAATTGAGTTTTGAAAGATAGAATGATGTAGAATAGAGTGTAGATCATAGAAGTACAAGTTTTAGGTGGAAATCTTACCGGAATCGCGAGGGAATCGAGGGAAAAGGGTCCTGAGCGTGTTTGGCCGAGTAGGAGCTGTCACATCACTGTTCAAGTGATGTGACATGGTATTTATAGGCACAGGGAGCTGAAAGGAGAGGAGATGGGCCATCCGTGCGGTTAGGCCATTCGTCCGGATAGACCATCCGTGCGGATAGGTCTTCCGTCCGGATAGACCACCCGTGCGGATAGGTCTTCCGTCCGGATAGACCAATTGTGCGGATAGGTCTTCCGTCCGGATAGACCATCCGTGTGGATAGGTCATTCGTCCGGATAGACCATCCGTGCGGACCATACTCCATTCGAATGTTGCGTTTTATCGATCCGATTTTGTTACACATTCCGTATCCGTAGTTATCTATATATATATATATATTATTATTAATCACAAAAGGGTCGTATATACGTATTCACATTCCAAAGTTCGATAAATACAATCGGCTTTCCCCTTCGAGTACGCGATTATTAACGACGTTTCACGACCATCAAGGAGGGTAGTATAGGTCCTTTCTCGATGTCGTCGTGAACGTTATCGTGTGTTGCCACAATGACTGACGGGGTACCATTCACTCGTATTGTCATCATCGTCACAACGACTGGAGCTATAGCACTCACCCGAGAGTCTTTGTTAGCGTTAATTGTTTACGTTCGACACATCACGGCCACTGAGGAGGGTAGAATAGGTCCTCACTCAATGCCTCCGTGAGTGTTAGTGTGATAATAGTGTATAGTATAGCAATATTATATTCCGAAGATATGCGATTATCCTTCGAATAGCGATATATACGATGTAGTTGCATTATGATCCGAACCTCTGGTGCTAGGCGTAACGAGTGTAATAAGTAGTAACAACGCACGAATGTGCGGGTTGTTACATTTGTCCCACCTTAGAATTTTTGGTTGTGCGGTATACGTACCAATACCGCCACAACAACGAACTACAATGGGACCCCAAAGAAGACTGTGTATATATATTGGTTTTAACTCCCCGTCCATTATTAGATACTTAGAACCAATGACGGGAGACATGTTTACAGCACGGTATGCTGACTGTCATTTTGATGAAACCATGTTCCCAGACTGAGGGGGAGATAAGGACAAAGAAAGACTGGTAACACAAGAAATAACATGGAATGCATCATCGCTATCAAATCTCGACCCCGAAGTGGTCAATTTGAATATGAAGTCCAAAAGATCATACATTTGCAAAGAATAGCGAATGAATTACCAGATGCATTCACAGACACGAATAGAGTGACAAAGTCACATGTACCAGCATCAAATGCACCTGCTCGAATTGAAGTAATCCCAGAAGCGATTACTATACAACGAAAGTGTGGGAGACCAATCGGTTCCAAAGACAAAAACCCACGGAAACGAAAAGAGCAAAGTAATGCAGTTGGTGAAAACTCACAAAAGATTATAAGTGAAACCCCGGTAGAGGTAAATGTCCCAGAAGAGACAACTATAAATCCAGAGGAAAATGAAGTTTCAGAAGAAACACCAGTACCAAACAAAAATGAGATCTCTATTAATTATGTACAAGATAGTACAACGTGGAACCAGAATAAAACACGTGTTGATGATATATTTGCATATGCTATAGCAACGGATGTAATCAATGAAAATGATTACGTACCAAAAACTTTAGAAGAGTGCATGCACAGAAATGATTGGCCAAGATGGCAAGAAGCCATAAATGCCGAATTAAATTCGCTCGAAAAGCGACATGTTTTAGAACCTGTAGTCCGAATGCCCATAGACGTCAAACCAATAGGTTATAAATGGGTGTTTGCAATAAAGAGAAATGAAAAGAATGAGATTGTATGATATAAGGCTCGACTTGTAGCACAAGGGTTTTCCCAAATCCCAGGAGTTGATTATGAGGAAACGTATTCCCCTGTACTGGATGCGATAACCCTTAGGTTCCTAATCGGCCACACAATCTCTGAAGGACTTCATATGAGACTAATGGATGTCGTCACCACATACTTATACGGGACACTTGAAAATGACATCTACATGAAAATCCCTAAAGGATTAAAATTGCCTGAAGCATTAAAATCAGCACCTCGACATATTTGTTCTATAAAGCTCTAGAGATCTTTATACGGTCTCAAACAATCTGGTCGTATGTGGTACAATTGACTTAGTGAATATTTAGAAAAAGAAGGATACAAGTCTGTTGTAATCAGTCCATGTGTCTTTATAAAAAGATCAGTCTCAAATTTCACTATAATAGAAGTCTATGTTGATGATATAAACATCATCGGATCTCTAGAAGAGATAGAGAAAGCTGCTCAGTTGTTAAAGAAGGAATTTGAAATGAAAGATCTTGGTATGACGAAATTATGCATCGGACTACAATTTGAGTATCTGTGCAATGGCACATTTGTCCATCAATCAAACTACATCCAGAAGATGTTAATACATTTCAATATGGATAAAGCACATCCGTTTAGCGTACCTATGGTTATCCAACCGCTAGATCCACACAAGGATCCTTATCGCCCTCATGAAGAAGGCGAAGAAGTACTTGGTTCGGAAGTACCGTACTTAAGCGCGATCGATGCCCTTAAGTATCTCGCAAATAACACAAGACCTGACATTGCATTTGCAGTACATGTACTAGCGAGATACAGTTCGAATCCAACACGTAGACACTGGAATGGTGTAAAACACATATTCCGGTATATTTGCGGGACACAAGACTTAGGTCTTTTCTATTAGAAAGATCAAAAGTCCCAGCCTGTTGGGTATGCTGATGCCGGATATCTATCAGATCCTCACAAAGCAAAATCTCAGAAAGGTTATGTTTTCACATATAGTGGCACAGCAATTTCTTGGAAGTCAACTAAGCAAACACTTACAGCAACATCATCAAATCATGCCGAATTAATAGCACTATATGATGCTGGTCGAGAATGTGTGTGGTTGAGATCAATGATTAATCACATATAAGAAGCATGCGGATTAGAGCAGATCAAGAAGGAGCCAACGATTATTTATGAAGACAATGCTGCTTGCATAGCTCAGATCAGAGAAGGCTATATCAAGGGTGATCGAACAAAACACATCTTACCAAAGTTCTTCTCAACATATGACTTGCAGAAAGAAAGGGAAATTGATGTTCGTCAGATCAAGTCAAGTGAAAATTTAGCTGACTTGTTCACAAAATCTTTACCAAGAAGCAGTTTCGAGCAACTATCACATAAGATCGGTCTTCACAGATTGAAAGATGTTTGTTGAATTCAGGGGGAGAATTATACACACTGTACTCTTTTTCCCTTAACTAAGTTTTGTCCCAATGGGTTTTCTTAAGGTTTTTAATGAGGCAGTACAACTGATCCAGCAGTATCAGTTTATTTATTTAGGTCCTGAAGTACCTATTTAACATCATCCTGAAGTATGTTGTTAAACTGTGTATAATCCTAAATGTCTAAGGGGGAGTGTTATAAACCAGACATTTTAGGCCCAACCTATTACTTATGGGCTTTATGGTTTATAGTTGTGTTTATCTCTATATTGTAATGTTGAATAGAATGAAGTGATGTGAATTCAGTTTATCTCTATTTTCTCTTTGGTTTTTATCAAAATCACATTTTTCTTTATTTGTTCTCGCTTTTCTTAAAACATCCAACATCATAAATTTAGAATTTATACCTCTTGATTCTTCTTTTATTATTTTTTTCTATTTCTTTCTCTCACGTCTACCAATAGAAAATATAAAAAAAGATGCGAGAGATAAATAATGAGGAAGAAATTTAAGGATGCGATGCAGATGGAGATTGGGATTTAGGGGTGTGTATTCTATGTTTTTTTTTTTAACTTTCACTCAAATTTAAGAATAGGGTTATGAATAGGGGATGAGATATGAATGCACTTAGATACGTATAAATGACTATTTTATTTTTACATACAACTAAGGGACTAGTGTAAGTGATTTATATATAAATGTCGGTATGAAAATTGGTTTGTTTGTTTGTTTAATTTCAATTTCAACATTTATACTATGAAAATTGGTTTGTTTGTTTAATTTCAATCTCAACTCATTTAATTTTTATTTGATATCATTTTTTTTATAACATTCAATTGTTAACTTTTTTTTATAACAGCTGAAAATGCAACTACTTTTAACCTTTTATTTCTTGAAGTTCCAGTACAAATTTATGTTGAAAACAGATTGCATACACAATAGTGTAATTTTGGTATCGTAAGTTGTAGTGAGTATCTTACCGGTGGTGCGACGAAACAAACCAAATCAATGTTAATCGAACAACATTGGTATTACCGGAATCGATACCGATATTCATATACGAGTGCCAGTACCATACTAGTACCATGATGAACTGAACCAATTCCAACTAAACGCCAGTACTGATATCAAGATTATTGGAAGCGGTATCAATATTATTGGAACTGGTACTATTGTTTTTTATAGTTTTTTATCAATGTAAAATACATGTCAACATCCTTTTAGGCATATCACAACTTTGATTTTTGAGTTTTCTCTTTTAGTTGCTATAACGAGTGCATGGACCGTAATGAAACAAACCAATAGTTATCCAACTTATCATATCAAATTTCGACCATAACGAAGAAAATTCTACTATTTTACAATTAAAACCTAAGGGTCTCTTTAACGCCACCGACTCCACCGCTGTTTTTTTTATTTTTTATTTCTTGTTGACTGACTTGTCTATTCTAACATTATTGTTTTGTAAGGTACAAAAAGTAAATGCGATTGCCACTTGGTAACACACGTTTCAGTGTTCAAAAATCACAATATATTCATAGTGAAAACACCACAAGCATCAACAAATGTACACAAATATTTCCTCCAAAAATACACACAAAAAAAATTAACTATAAGGAGAAATGACAACTGATCATGGATCAAGAAACACCATCTTGATCAATTTCTTGACTTGTGTCATCTTGTTACTATCAGTCATCCTCGTGATGATCAATCATTGTGAAGGGTCTTTATCGTCATCAATGAAGTATGCAGATGAGTGCAATGGCACTATGGCTGAGTGCCCAACGCTAGTCGAAGAAGATGAAGAGTTTCTTATGGACACCGAAGAACATCGACGGATTCTGGCCGGCTATAGAAAACCACCACCTAAATATACTTATCAGGCTCAAAAGCCTAATTCAGTTTGCGGCAAAAAGTGTCCAGGTGCTTATAACGTTAATAACGATAGGGGGTGCCAGAAGAAGACTTACTGCAAGAGGCCGCCACAAGGGGTTGCTTTGAAGTGATTTTTGTGTTTGTTTCATGTTTTTAAAAGTATTTTCATTATTGTTCTAGATTGCTATTCTTGTTTGCCATCTACATATTACTTGTAAGGTATAAAAAGCCATCTACTTTTTAATTTATTGTTCTAGATTGTTATTCTTGTTTGCCATCTACATGTTAAAAGTATTCTAAAGAAGTTGAAGATTAAAACCTGGTCAAAATATGTCAAGAACCAATAAAGTTGTCTACTTTCATTGTACAAGACAAGAAAATCATACATATTTTATAAGTCAATTTCAAAGAAAATCCCACTGTAAGAATGAAGCCACTAAAAATCTAAAATGTCATACATCACCTCAGCAAAAACCAAACTAGCTGAGGGGAACAGATGATCTTCGATCTTGATGCAGTTAACCCATTGTTGACTGTAGGTGTACTTGAATCACCGTGAGTCTAGACATTTACTCGACTTACATAAGATGATCAGACTCGCTCATAAACTTTTACCACGATTATATATAGAATAAGTCACTCCCTTTAAACTCCTCTTTTTTGGTTCAACCCAATGACTAATATTTCATGGACTATCAAGAGTGCAAAAGCTATAAACTCCTCTGTTCGGATTCAACGTCCCAATGACTAATACGATGGATAATATGTTATGGAACCATTAGGAGTGCAAAAGCTATAATCATCTTATAAATATCTATACGAAACGAGACTTCCAAAGACATTTCTCAGTCTACAGGTGAAACTTAAGGAAGGTTAAACACTAACAACGAGAAACAATATTTTTTTTGAACGGCCAACAAAAATATTATTGAAACCAACTAAGGGGAACCAGCAAGCTGCTAGCACCCCTAACTCCAAAATACATACAGCACCAAACAAAAGAAAAGCATAGAAAAAATATTATTAGGCTTAATTTAGCCCAAAACATGCATTTGCAACATTGATGAAGAATAAAGAATGTTGTTAGCTGTTTCGTCTAAAATTATTTTAAGGGTCTCTTTTAAGGAGGCGGTGCCATTAAGAAGGTTGTAACCTTAAGGGGGTGGTGCATTAAGTACTTGATGATTCTCTACCACAACCTCTTGTACGGTAACTTCCCAGCTCAAGCTGGGAATTTTATGATCTTGATCATTGGTTAGTAGAGTATTGACAAGGTCTTGTGAATTTTTCAACAGTATACTTTTTTTACGGTAAAAAAAACATTTAGATCGCTTCGTTTGCATGTATCTATAGATATATTGGTCAAATTGTCTTTATTTTTTTCTTTTTGTAATACGCTTGATATGATTCTTTGGACTCTTTACTTGGACGGTTGGATCGAAATGGAACTCAAAGTCAACATGGTTGATACAAGCATTTGGATTTAAGTTTAAAGGTAGTAAAAATGGGCCTATTTGTAACATTTTTCAAGAACATGGGCTGGGCTGACAACTTGGACATACACTCAAAAAATTTTAGATCAGTTTTTAATTTAAAATGAACCTATTATATTATCTATCCAACTTATAATAAAAGACTCCAAATAATGCCACATGACATTCTCTCCTTCAACCTTATAAATTTTATTTATATTTTTTAATAAATTTCTTTTAATATTAATATTAATTAATAACCAATATATAGATATCACTTATTTTTATCCTTATCTTTATCTAAAATTAATAAATAACTTCAATTTTGCATTTTAGACCCGTTATTTTTTACTTTAACCCAAAGTTTTTCATCTTTTGCAATTTAACCCCAAATCTTTTTTATTTTCAATTTTGGTCCATCATACTTTTCAACTTTCCCAAGTTTTTCGTTTCGTTCTGAATTTTGTAAGTTAACGCACCGCAACGTGCGTGTGGGGTTCAACAATTTTTCGTATATTTTTTCCCCGTTTGACTGGCCCGTCGCGTCACATCTATTTTTCTGCGTTTGACAAGTTCGTCCAACACGCGGGTCCTGGATGGACTTAGTTATTTTTTCTATGTTTTACGTTTCGGTTTAATTTCTCAGCAACGATCGTGCGTGATTCAAAGATTTTACATCTGCTTTTCGCTCGGCGTTATTTTTTCCCGTTTTTATTTATTTTGTTTTTACGAGCTTTTCCGGTGTTGGTGGTCGCTGACAATGGTATAGTATTGCTACTACTTAACACAGTTTTATGACAACCGCTGCAACGCAGAGGCTTAATACTAGTTATATTATATATAATAACTACGAACGATCACAACAAGCGAGTTATCTATTTTTTATTTTCTCGCTTCTTTCTTCTACTTAATTATGGATATTTATTATTTTCATTAAATATATGAAATTAATTATTAGTTTTTATATAAACTTATATTTTTCACTTAAAAACTTCATAAAATTCAAAATTATGTTAGTTAAAATATTAAGAAATAATGAATAATTATGATATTCGTTTTATCAGTGATTTCTAAAAAAATAATTATTTAATATTGTTAGATGGTAAGAATGGTAAAATGATGCAATATGTTAAATAATAAAAAAAATAAACGGTATTAGAAAGAAATAATATTTTAAAAATTAACTTAACAAAAATTTTAATTGTGCGTCAATTTTTATTTTCTAAATACATATTTTGACGACCATATATTTTAACAAATTACATTATATTTTATTCTACTAATATAATATTATTAATTAATACCATTATAAAATATAGAATACAAGTATAAACAAAAATACAAATACAAATATGAGATTCACTAAATAAATTGAAATAAATGAATCTGAAGGTGTAAGGTCCCAAAAACCCCATAACAAGTGCTTGGGACCATACCACAACCTCATCTACAAGTTCTTTTTACCTTACGCGGCCGCGCACTGGTTTTAAAGAAAGGCTTAAGACCAAATAGCAGATAACACTTACGCGCCAAAAGGAAATCATAAACCCTTGCGACTGCTTCCATAAATAAAGGATGAAAATCCTAAAACACTTCCGCTTAATATCCAGACTTGAATATTATTGCCCAGACTTGGGATTTATTTAGCTGAATCTACACGATAAGGAGTCACACCAGATTGCAACAGTAATCTTCTAGAGGGAGTTCAATCGTGCACCACTAAGACGGTTATAACCGTCTGGACACGTGTCGACTCCCCAGACGTTCCTGAAATCACAATGATAGCATGCAATTGGATAGTAATCTCCACTTGATCATTTTACACGTGGCAGATCCCCAGCCATCGATCTAAACCACGATCCGTGTGCTCTTACGTCGGATCAAGGAGCTGGACGGAAGGAAATGCAACCGCTTACGGTGTTAGCATCTTCCGTCAACTTTTCACTAACGGGTTTTCCCTCCCAAAGACTCCCGGCTATAAATATGAGAACTATTCAGGTATGAAATTCAAGTTACACACACTTCTCAAATACATCTTCTTCATAACCAATACTAATTCTCACACCGGAGTCGGGTCAAGGAGAGAACCCCTTTCTCCCCTTGGCGAGGCTAACGGTGCTTCTTTTTTGCAGAATTATCGGAGAAGAAGATCAGCTGTCACCGAATCAAACGAGAGGAAACCCACCTTTTATGCAGATTCAAACCCCCTAGATTATTGATTCCGATCGATTAATCTAGTGTTTCTTCATTGGCGTCCATCGATTCCTCTGTCTTATCAGTTTTCACCTCGTTTCGATTCAGTCCTTTTTATTCCCTGTTTTAACATGGCAGAAAACTCATCATCTCATCGGCAAACCGGTCTTCGACCGAACGTCGAAAACAATGTTCAAGTAGAAGTAATCCCAGAGGATGCCTCGGATGACAACGAGGTTCAATCCAATCGAGCAAACGACCCTGTCACTACAGGAGTGTTACCAGCAAACCCTGCTCAATCAATTCTGCCACCAGGAGAAACTCCAATTTCCTGGTACGTCAGGTCTCAAGGGGCACTAAACGCAGTGTACACACGGCTGTGTGCTCAAACTGCTCCCTTAACTCAATCCCGTAGACCAGGATCTCGTGCTAACGCTTCCCAACGAGAAGATTCAACTTACGAGAATACAGAAGTTTATGCCAGATCCACATCAAAACATGAATACACTCAGACAGGAAGTCATCAGAGAGAAAATCATGGTAGACCACACCCTCACCGGAGACAATCGGTTCACGATAGGTTGGGTTTCCAACGGGACACCCACACCGACGAGTCCAATCCAACATACCGTTTGAGTGCAAATACTAGTGTGTTCAATCGATTGCAGCCAAATTACAACAAATGCAGGCCTCGTGTGGTTTATAACCCTGAGGCCGAACACAACTATGATTTGATTTACCGCCCTGCGGAAGCAGCGGAAAATTCAAAGTTCATCATGGAAATAGCTTTGGCTCCACTTGAGAAAGCTAAACTACCATCCAACGTGGGTAAGTTTAATGGGCTGACGGACCCCGATGACCACTTGAGAGTGTTTACCAGCGCAGGTCTGGTTGGAGGTTGGACCCTCCCGCTATGGTGCCATCTGTTCGTGCAGACCCTGACAGGCGCAGCGAGGATCTGGTTCGATAACTTACCAATCGGACAAATCGAATCTTGGAAAGATCTGCGCGAAAAGTTTCTAACACACTTTAGCCAACAACGACGTTCCATTCGCGATACATCTGACGCCATGAACATTTGGCGTCGTGATGACGAAAATCTGGAAGATTTCATCACTAGATACAATAAAGAGGTATTGGAGATCGGCGGAGTTCATGAACAACTAATCCGCGCTCAATTCAAGTACGCGGTTAGATGTGATGACATGATTAAGGTCTTATCTGGAACAGAGGGCCTTCCAAAAAGTTGGGAGAAGGTACTTGTAACACCCGTCTAATTTTACTTTAATTTAGTAATAGTTTATACCATTTAAAATATAGTATTGTTAGATCAACATGACTTTCATTTCAAAAATTGATAATAACATCGAGCTTAATCATCTAATGACTAAGTTAAAACATCCAAAAAGTTGTTTTAAACAAGTGTCTACAACCCATACACAAAAGTATTAAAGTTTTTAAAACGTTGCGGAAGCTTCAAAAATCGTGTTCGGTTCTTCATCATTTACTTGACCGCCATCCGTAAGATCCACCTTGTTACCTATGATCAAAACCTTTAAAATATTAGTTCTGACATTGTTATATAATACATAAATACATGATCCAATCATAAAAATTTGAATAAACAAAATACTGTTTTGTTTTCTGGTTTCGCCGTAACTTACGGTATCACCGTAAGTTACGGTAAGTCCTGAATGTCCTTGTCCACCGTAAAACAGGAGAAATCTACCGTAAGCATTTGACCTCTACCGTAAGTTACGGTACTACCGTAACTTACGGTAGTCCCTGGAATTCCATATTTCGTTTGTTTTGTACATTGTGCTCAAATTACAACCCTCGGATTTCACTTTTCTAACAAACCTATACATTAAATTCTCGTATATTCTAACATGTTATATGTTAACATATATCAAAGATCAATCCATTATATTCTAGTACATTAACCATGCTTTACTTGATTATTCGACCCGTTGGTTCGCCTAAGAAATTCTTCCATATGACGACTACCCACGAATTCCAACCAATTTAACCAATCATTCAATATAGCGACTTCACCGCTAATTTTAAACATCTCTTATCCAACTTTCAATTACGCATTATATAATCATCAAAATCTACTTAATGTAACGGGTCAAGTTACATACCTTAGCGTACGCCTTTCAACCGCGAATCACCACCGGCTTGTCCACTCGACGTTCCGGTATCTTTTCCTATAGAGTTCAATTCAAGACATGTTTAGAACTCTCTTTAGACCTCACTTCGCATAATATACCGAAACATCATAATTATGCGTTAAAGCTTTAAATTTCTATTTTTAAGCCTTCTTTGAGGCATTTTCACAAACACCTTAAAGGCAGATTTATCACAAGATTATATGACAAGTTTCTAGCTTATCATTTAGCCCTAATTTCACTTCAATCAACATTTTACATGATTGTTAGCTTCTAGATTTCTGAAATCACTTCCAAATCGTCAAATTACACAAAATCAACACCTCATATCCTAGTATTTATCAATCCACTCATAACCCATTAATCACATACAATGGTGTTTATGGATTCACCAAAATTTCCTATGATTTCAACTTCTATTGGTCTAGGGTTTGTTCCTAGACACTATAGTTGTTCCTTAATCATCATAACATATACATGCAACCCTAAATTCAAATTTTTCCCAATTTCATGAGAATTTCAAGTTAAGAATTTTCACTAAATTTTACATACCTTGTAATCCCCTTGCGATGAGGAACACGATTCTAAGCTCGGATTTTCGTTTGGACCAGATTTGCTCCTTCAATTTGAGAGTTTTAGTGAAATTCTTGGTTTTTGAAGGTGGGTGTCGCCCCCTTTGTTGTTCTGGTCGACCAGACCCCCACAATGAGGTGTTTGGTTTGTGTTTTATTTGTTTAACATAACTCAAGTTTCAATTTTAACAACCTACACCCCTCCACTATGATCAATATGTAAATTGGTTGCCTTTTAACCTATTATAGATTATTTCTAGACTTTTAACCAACTAGGTTAAAATTCCTAGTTAGTAAATTCTTGTTTATTTACCTAGTTAGTTAATTCTCGTCTATTTATACTTTATAGTTCTAATATAAAGTTTTATATTTTCGGGGTGTTACAAGTCCACCCCCCTTAAAAAGGGTTTCGTCCCCGAAACCGAAGTACGTACCAAATAATGTAGGGTGAAGACGTCGCATCTACTCTTTGGACTCCCATGTAGTGTCCGAACCTTTCCTATGCTCCCATTTGACTTTGACTTGGTCAATTTGTTTATTTCGTAAATGTTTGACCTTTCGATCTAAAATCTCCACCGGTCTCACCGCATAATTCAGACTATTATCCACTTCGATATCATCGTAATGGATATAGGCCGTTTCGTCTGCTAGGCACTTTCTTAATTGTGACACGTGGAACGTGCCATGGATTCCACTTAGCTCCTCCGGTAATTCAAGACGGTAAGCTACCTTGCCAACTCTCCCGATAATTTTAAATGGCCCAATAAACCTCGGGCTTAGCTTCCCCCTTTTTCTGAATCTAATAACGCCCTTCCATGGGGAAACTTTTAGCATGACCATGTCACCAACCTGGAATTCGATTGGTCTTTTCCTTTTATCAGCATACGCCTTTTGCCTGTCTTGAGCCGCTTTCAAGTGTGCCCGAACTATATTGATCTTTTCATTCGTGGCTCGTACTATATCTTGGTGGGCGAGTTCACGTGGTCCCACTTCACCCCAACATACCGGGGTTCGACACTTCCTACCGTAAAGCATTTCGTATGGTGCCATCTTAATACTAGATTGGTAACTGTTGTTATACGAAAACTCGACTAACGGTAGGTGAACATCCCAACTGCCTCCAAAGTCGATTATACACGCCCGTAGCATGTCCCCCAATGTTTGTATCGTTCTTTCACTTTGTCCATCCGTTTGAGGATGGTACGCAGTGCTAATGAACAATTTGGTCCCCATTTGCTCTTGGAAATCTCGCCAGAAATTCGAAGTAAACCGGGTATCCCTATCAGACACTATGGACACCGGCACCCCATGACGTGCTATGATTTCATTGGTATAAACTTCTGACATCTTTTCTGACGTATAAGTCTCACGAATCGGAATGAAGTGAGCAGTTTTCGTCAATCTATCCACCACTACCCATGTGGCATCAAAACCACGATTCGTCTTAGGCAACTTGGTTAACAGGTCCATTGTAATATGTTCCCATTTCCAAACCGGAATTTCTAACGGTTGGAGTTTGCCGTATGGTTTCTGGTGCTCCGCCTTGACTTGTAAACATGTCAAGCATTTTTCCACATACTTCGCCACGTCCCTCTTCATTCCGGGCCACCAATAATTTTGTTTCAAATCATTGTACATCTTGGTCGCACCCGGATGAATTGAATAACGGGATTTATGAGCTTCATTAAGTAGAAGCGCCTTCACTCCACAGGTATGTGGGACCCATATCCTTTCGGATCGAGTCTTCAACCCGTGATTCCCATCCGACAAATCTTTCAATTGACCGATTATTCTTTCTTTCTTCCAATTCTCTTCTTTCATTGCTTCGAATTGCGCCTCTCGAATACGTTCAAGTATACCTGAGGTCACCACGAGTTGCATCGATCTTACTCGTATTGGGACATAGTCTGCTTTTCTGCTTAGAGCATCCGCCACTACATTAGCCTTTCCGGGGTGGTAATGTATTTCACAATCGAAGTCTTTCACCGTTTCTAGCCATCTTCTTTGTCGCATATTTAACTCCTTCTGATTGAAGAAGTATTTTAAGCTCTTGTGATCGGTGAATATGGTGCACTTTACCCCATATAAGTAATGCCTCCATATTTTTAAGGCAAATACCACCGCAGCCAACTCAAGATCATGCGTGGGATATTTCTTCTCGTGTATCTTCAGTTGTCTCGAGGCATAAGCTATAACTTTGCCCCGTTGCATCAAAACACAACCGAGCCCTGATAGTGAAGCATCAGAATAAACCACCATGTCTTCGACTCCGTCCGGCAATGTCAGTACCGGAGCTTGAGTTAACTACTCTTTTAGTGTTTGAAACGCCCTTTCTTGATCTACACCCCAAATGAACTTTTCTTTCTTCCGGGTTAATTTTGTTAGCGGTGACGCAATCTTGGAGAAATCTTGAATGAATCTCCTATAGTATCCCGCAAGTCCCAAAAAGCTTCTAATTTCAGAAGGGTTCTTTGGGGGATTCCATTTTGACACAACCTCTATCTTCGACGGATCCACCAAAACTCCGTCGGCACTTATGACATGGCCAAGAAATTGTACCTCTCGTAACCAAAAGGCACATTTAGAGAATTTTGCATATAACTTCTCTCGTCTAAGTGTCTCTAACACTTCTTGTAAGTGGTGTGCGTGTTCAGCTTCACTTTTCGAATACACTAAGATATCATCGATAAACACAATGACCGACTTATCCAACATTGGCTTGCAAACCCAGTTCATGAGGTCCATGAAAGCCGCGGGTGCGTTTGTTAGCCCAAATGACATCACGAGGAATTCATAATGTCCGTATCTCGTGCGGAAAGCTGTCTTTGGCACATCTTCCTCTTTGACCTTTAGTTGGTGATATCCCGATCTAAGGTCAATTTTTGAAAACCAATTTGCACCTTGTAGTTGGTCGAATAAATCATCTATCCTCGGGAGCGGGTATCGGTTCTTTACCGTGAGTTTGTTTAACTCCCGGTAATCGATACACATGCGCATGCTCCCGTCTTTCTTTCTTACGAACAACACCGGTGCGCCCCAAGGAGACACACTCGGCCTTATGAATCCCTTGTCAAGCAGGTCTTGGATTTGAGACATCAACTCTTGTAATTCCGACGGTGCAAGTCGGTACGGGGCTTTCGCTACGGGTTTCGCGCCCGGAATCAATTCGATCCCAAACTCTATTTCCCGTTCAGGCGGTATCCCCGGTAAATCCTCCGGAAACACATCTTCATAATCTCGTACTACCGGTACATCTCCAATCTTTCGTGATTCTTTTTCTGGTTCATTAGCGTATATCATGAATGCCTTGCATCCTCGCTTCATAAGCTTGTGAGCTTTCAACATTGAGCATACTATGGGGTTGCCTCCTTTTTCGCCATAAATGGTGACGTGTTTCCCGCTCGGAGATGTTAGTTTTATCTCTTTACGAAAACACACGATCTTTGCATGGTGTTGATATAGCCAATCCATCCCAATGACTACTTGAAATTCTCCCATTGACATCGGGATTAGGTTTATCAAATATTCTTCGTCGTCAATGCTCAGTTTACAGTTTTTACATACATCACAAACAATAAAGCTCTTGTTATTACCTATCTCTACTTCTAAGGGCACAGGTAATTTTGTTAGAACAAATGAAGGATGTCGAATAAATCCATATGAAACAAAGGATTTATTCGCACCCGTATCAAATAACACGCGTGCAGGAATCGAATTTACAGCAAATATACCTGAGACCACGTCAGGTTCAACCTTTGCTTCTGCGGCGGTTAGTTGAAAAGATCTTGCCTTTGCTTTCGGGGCTTCACCTTTCGGTTCCTGCCCATCCTTCTTTCCAACCAGTTCCGGGCATTCCGACTTCTTGTGACCCGTTCGATAACAATTGTAACAAACCGTCACTTTCTCCGGGCACGATATAGCCATATGTCCCGTTTTTTTGCATATGGGACAAGGCTTATCCTTGTAACGACATTCGCCTTTATGACCCTTTCCGCAGATTCTGCAACTTGGCGACCCTCCTTTCGTATCAAATTTCTTTGCGGTTTCGTTTGTTCGTGCCTTCTTAGTAGGGCTTGGGTTTACATCTTGTGCTTTCCTTTCACCCCTTTCAATACTCTTTTTCAGTTCGATCTCCCTTTCCCGAGCAGCATTTATGATCTCGGTAAGGGTCTCGTATTTGGAAGGGGTGATAAATTCCCTATACTCAACACTCAACATGTTATGGTAATAGTATTTCTTTTGTTCTTCATTCGTCACTAGATCATCACAAAACTTCATCTTATCCATAAACGTTGTCGTAATCTTGTCTATGGTCTCACTCTTGTGCCTAAGTTGCATGAACTCCTCCTTGATTTTATTCATAACCGCTTTGGGGCTATGATGCTTAAGAAATGGCGTCTTGAATTCTTCCCAAGTCATGACCTTAGCAGCTTCCATACCGATCTCTCTCTCTTTTTGTTATCCCACCAATCTTTCGCTTGACTCCTTAGTTGACCCGTACCATAGGCTACGTAGTCATCTTCGTCACAATGGGTCCTCTCGAATACCCCATTGATATCACTCAGCCATCGTTGGCACACTATTGGGTTAACCTCCCCATTATATATTGGTGGTTTACAAGCCATGAATTCCTTGTATGAACAAGGCTTTCGTCCTCCATGCTTTTCCTTTGCTAAATTTGAATCATCTTCCAATTTCTTGATTCTATCTTCTACTATTGATAAAACTGTGTTTTGAATTTTATCAATAAAGCCCGACAAACTGTTTTCGATCGCCTTTCCAACCTCTTCGGCAATCACTTCCCTCATTTGTTCGGTGACTCTTGGCACCGCATTATCATTACCTCCATCTGCCATCTCTATTTCTGAAATGTTTACATAGGTTGTTAAACATTCCATTTATAACACATGCTTTACTTGTTTTGATTCAATCAAGTTCATAACTTGATTTAATCGTTCTTGTTTTGATTCAATCAAGTTCACAACTTGATTTAATCGTTCTTGTTTTGATTCAATCAAGTTCACAACTTGATTTAATCGTTCTTGTTTTGATTCAATCAAGTTCACAACTTGATTTAATCGTTCTTGTTTTGATTCAATCAAGTTCACAACTTGATTTAATCGTTCTTGCTTTTTGCATCTCTTGTATTTGAATGAGCTTACACGCTCTTTTCATGCATATTCGTTCGTTTCTCATTCTTTACATAATACATAATTTATTAACAAAAGAAGTTAATTCTTACCGGACGATCGATCAAGCTTGAACCGAACACTTTATTGACAACCTTAGGCTCTGATACCAACTTGTAACACCCGTCTAATTTTACTTTAATTTAGTAATAGTTTATACCATTTAAAATATAGTATTGTTAGATCAACATGACTTTCATTTCAAAAATTGATAATAACATCGAGCTTAGTCATCTAATGACTAAGTTAAAACATCCAAAAAGTTGTTTTAAACAAGTGTCTACAACCCATACACAAAAGTATTAAAGTTTTTAAAACGTTGCGGAAGCTTCTAAAATCGTGTTCGGTTCTTCATCATTTACTTGACCGCCATCCGTAAGATCCACCTTGTTACCTGTGATCAAAACCTTTAAAATATTAGTTCTGACATTGTTATATAATACATAAATACATGATCCAATCATAAAAATTTGAATAAACAAAATACTGTTTTGTTTTCTGGTTTCACCGTAACTTACGGTATCACCGTAAGTTACGGTAAGTCCTGAATGTCCTTGTCCACCGTAAAACAGGAGAAATCTACCGTAAGCATTTGACCTCTACCGTAAGTTACGGTACTACCGTAACTAACGGTAGTCCCTGGAATTCCATATTTCGTTTGTTTTGTACATTGTGCTCAAATTACAACCCTCGGATTTCACTTTTCTAACAAACCTATACATTAAATTCTCGTATATTCTAACATGTTATATGTTAACATATATCAAAGATCAATCCATTATATTCTAGTACATTAACCATGCTTTACTTGATTATTCGACCCGTTGGTTCGCCTAAGAAATTCTTCCATATGACGACTACCCACGAATTCCAACCAATTTAACCAATCATTCAATATAGCGACTTCACCGCTAATTTTAAACATCTCTTATCCAACTTTCAATTACGCATTATATAATCATCAAAATCTACTTAATGTAACGGGTGAAGTTACATACCTTAGCGTATGCCTTTCAACCGCGAATCACCACCGGCTTGTCCACTCGACGTTCCGGTATCTTTTCCTATAGAGTTCAATTCAAGACATGTTTAGAACTCTCTTTAGACCTCACTTCGCATAATATACCGAAACATCATAATTATGCGTTAAAGCTTTAAATTTCTATTTTTAAGCCTTCTTTGAGGCATTTTCACAAACACCTTAAAGGCAGATTTATCACAAGATTATATGACAAGTTTCTAGCTTATCATTTAGCCCTAATTTCACTTCAATCAACATTTTACATGATTGTTAGCTTCTAGATTTCTGAAATCACTTCCAAATCGTCAAATTACACAAAATCAACACCTCATATCCTAGTATTTATCAATCCACTCATAACCGATTAATCACATACAATGGTGTTCATGGATTCACCAAAATTTCCTATGATTTCAACTTCTATTGGTCTAGGGTTTGTTCCTAGACACTATAGTTGTTCTTTAATCATCATAACATATACATGCAACCCTAAATTCAGATTTTTCCCAATTTCATGAGAATTTCAAGTTAAGAATTTTCACTTAATTTTACATACCTTGTAATCCCCTTGCGATGAGGATCACGATTCTAAGCTCGGATTTTCGTTTGGACCAGATTTGCTCCTTCAATTTGAGAGTTTTAGTGAAATTCTTGGTTTTTGAAGGTGGGTGTCGCCCCCTTTGTTGTTCTGGTCGACCAGACCCCCACAATGAGGTGTTTGGTTTGTGTTTTATTTGTTTAACATAACTCAAGTTTCAATTTTAACAACCTACACCCCTCCACTATGATCAATATGTAAATTGGTTGCTTTTTAACCTATTATAGATTATTTCTAAACTTTTAACCAACTAGGTTAAAATTCCTAGTTAGTAAATTATTGTTTATTTACCTAGTTAGTTAATTCTCGTCTATTTATACTTTATAGTTCTAATATAAAGTTTTATATTTTCGGGGTGTTACAGTAATGGCGGCGGCCAAGGTTTATGCGCAGACTGAAAAGAACCTTACCACAAATAGGCCACCGCCACCACATAATAGACCCGCGGACTTAAGCTCAACCGGCGAAAGAAGATTTAAGAAATCATGGCGTGAGTCTGGCTCATGAAGTCGTTCGTCTGAAGATGCTCGCGCAACAATCAACAAGCTCACCGCGCAGAGGGAGAACAAACAGGAGAATAGGGAGAGGCAATGGACTCCCCTAACTAAGACCCCGGCGGAAGTCTTGAGTACCGAAGACTATCAATTCAAACCTCCGATCCCTATGAAAAATAAGCGCGGACAAGACCCTGCCCAATACTGCGAGTATCACAAGGATAACGGGCATACCACTAACAACTGCATCTCTTTACGCACAGAAATAGAGAAAGCCCTCAAAAGCGGCGAGCTAACACATTTGCTCCAAAATGTGCGTAAAGAGATTAAGCAGATAACCCGGGGTGAGGAGGGCCCTAGCAAAAGGGCAAAAACTTAAGGGACAACTCTATGAATTTCCCACAGAAAAACATGATCTATCAAGCGAAGCGGAAATATTAGAGAGTAAGTTAAGTTTCACATAATTATATTAGCAAACTTTGTAAAAGCCTCTGTGCTCTATCCCTAAATAAAATAGCAAAGTTTCTATTATTCCTGTGTTTATTTTTACAAAGTGCATGCAATTTCTTTTAGTAAGCGCAAAAACATATTGGTAGTTACAAAACAAGCCTCATGAACAGTCAGTGATCACATCACAAACGACCATAAGTTCACACATGAGCTTTATACCAACTTCATTCGCCTTACTCAATAAAAGTAATCGTACTCATGCAAGATATTGTAAACAAACAAATAGAAACATCATGCTATTCTCAACGTACAAATACGCCCTAAAAACTTTCAAACACGGCAGTGTTTAAGTTACTTGCGCAACAGCGCACCAACAAAAATAGGGATTTACATCCCAAATATTACAGGAAAATTGTTCAATACATTTTTCAACCTACGCTAAATCTTCACCCTCATCCGGAAAGATTTCCCTAAGTTGCGCTACGTGATCATCAGATTGCAGCGCCACATTTATCAGATCCATAACCGGAAGTTGCAAGTTGTTAAACTCTGTCTTCAAGGCAGCAAGCGCAGCACCAGTATTCACGCCGAAAGTTGCAGATTTACTATCATCCCAGTCAACCTTTAAAGCGCTACTCATGTAACAACTCTCACTAAAACTATTATTTATTTTTATATTTAGTTCAATAGGAAACCCTAATTAAGACACCCAAGTGATTCTGCACAAACCCTAAAATTTCCAGAATTATCAGAATCAGGATCAGGGCCCCTAAAACTCAGGGGGGGGGGTAAAACCCTAGTTACGATTATCTAAATAACTATCTGTCAAAATCGAATTTTACGAAACTGTCAAGTCAGCAAGGCTAGTTGAGGATGTGGCTACCCTATGGAAATAGGTGACCCCTCGCGCCACGCGACGCCCAGAGGGGTACCCCTCGCGTCACGCGAGGGGGGTTAAAATTCGTATATAAATAGTAGGCATTGGGACTTGATTTCTGGTACTGAAACGACGTAGAAATTCCAATTTTACACTGAGATATCGTAGAATTACTTTTAAAACACACACGATCACTAATTGCTGCCGCAAAACAGGGTAATAACTCGATCGCTGATACGATTCAATGTCCGATCGATTAAACTATCCAATGGATGTTTAAGTGCTGCCCACATTAGGGTTTATGCTTTGTCATTCGTCATTAATTTGATGGATGTTTAAGTATCGCACTTTGTCATTCGATGTGAGGGTTTAATCTCGTGAGTTATCGTAAATACTGTATTAAGTTGCTAACCGAATTGTGTGCCTGTTATTAAATTTAGGTTAAAAGGCTAATCAGTAGGCTAGGCTCTGCTCAAATTAAATCTGCAATGTGAGTCATTCTCTTTTTATCAAATTACTTTCAAATCATGTTTATTTTTCAAAGGTTATAATTACAGGGATTAAGTCTATGTAATCTCCATATTACAGCCGGTATGTGGGGTTTTGTATACATTACTTGATAATCTTCACCATTGGACAACGAGTTAGCCAATGGGTGATATGACCATAGTCACATAAACGAGTCGAGTGACAAATACCGAGGGTAGTTGGTTGATATAAAAACATTGTAATCGCTCTTAATACTGTGAATTATAACAAATGAGTCGTTTTAGCAAAATGAATGATTCACTCAGTATTTCCCGCTGACAAAACCTTTTTCAAACATGTTTCAGGTGATCTGTTGTGATCCAAGAAAAGTGCCGTGAAGCACTACAAGCCTAAGGAAGTGGCTCAATATAAAATAAGGAAACATGTTTTGTAAAATAAAAGATTTCTCCGTGAAATCTCAAGATTGTAAAATTACCGGGTTTTTTCCCGAGTTGTGAAATAAAATAATCGGGAAATATTTCAGTTTTAAAAAGATCCTGAAGAAACTTCCGCTGTTAAATAAATACCACGGGTTTTCTGTCCCACGGCTCCTGAAACGAGTCAAACCGGGTCGGGGGCCGTGACAGAAAAAGGTGGTATCAGAGCCACTGATTTAAGCCTAATTAAGTATTTAGAAATACTTAATTTTACTGATTGCCATTTTGTGATTATGTGTTTTATTAATTGACTATTTGTTAGTTACAGTATGGGTAAGCAAAAGCTTTCAAATATCTATCTTAAATTTGATAGGTCATCCAACGAGAAGGGAAGTTCATCCCAAACCAAATCCTCAAAACTCCCTGCAATTCCTGAAGAAGGAATATTTGTTCGAAAAGCCCAATACGAGGAACCACTTTCTCCTGATCAAAGAAGTTTGATTCTTAGGAAAAGCCATGAGAAAATAAAGAAAGCCCGAGAAAAGAAAATTAAAAAGGAAACCCAGGAAATTATCAGTAAATCACCATGGGAAGACAAGTTAGATGAAAAATGGGCAGATCTTTATATGCTAGCTACTGTAGCAGTAAATGCTAATCTTTAGAATACCAGGACTCTGTATTAGCAACCTTATCACACACACGCCAGAAAGATTATATAGTAAATAAATAAAATTATAATAAAACCTAGTATGTTTAATTGTTAAAATTTCCTTTGTATTAAATTAGTCACAGGGTATGCAATAAAATTTAATGGTTATTCCTAAAATTTTGTTATAAATTTTAACTTAGCATTTTGTGTATTTTGCTTGTATGTTAAAACAGCATGAACGAATTGTCTGAAGCCCTTCAAAACCTAAATCTCTATCCAGTAAAAATAGAGATTTCCAGGGATTTCAATAGGTATATACCAGACATAGAAGAACCTGTGGAATTCAATGCTCCACCTCCAGAGAAACCTAAACCCAAGAAAAGAAGGAGATTTGTGGGATGGAGACGTGTGCGTAGGAGGAAGCCTACAACTAGGAAGATCCCTAAAATAGAAAATCCTTTAGATAAAGGAAAAGGGGTTGAAGTTAGTGAAAGTTCTAGGCCACTGGAAATGGGGTTTGATGAAAGTTCTAGACAAATGGAAATACAGTTTGGGGAATATTCCAGGCAGATGGAAAAGGAGTATAGCGAAGGTTCTAGGCAAACCCAGAGGGAAGTTGGGGAAAGATCTAGACAGATTAAGGAGCTACCTTTTCAGGAAGAATTAGATCAGGCATTGGCAAGCTGTGATGTCGTCAGGCCAATTAATAATAATCTGTACCCTACTCTTGAAACACAATTACCAATGAACTTGAACCCAGCAATCCCAGAACCTATAATCCACACCCAGCCTCTAGGAATGGATGAGTGGTGGACAAATGATTGGCAATTCCAAAACCTTATCAACAGTCCTTATTCCTTTCTCCCGCAATTTGACCCGGAACCTCTACCAAATCCGCCGATGAGTAACGAGAATATGGCTGAACTCCGCCATTTTGGCGAAGAACTGATGGATGTTGGGAATAGGATCCGAGAGATAGGAGGACAAATTTCATGGAAATATAATGAGAGGGAACATCGTTATTAAAAGATTGCAAGTTGACAAGGGAGAAGGGGATAGTAAATCTGTGTTTGTATAATAACAATAAATAAAAAAAATCAGTATGTGTAAAATAAATAATAAAACGGTTGTAAGATAAAAAAAAATGTAAATGGAAGCATAATATAATCTATAAAATAAAAGAAATTTACAATTTTGGTTGTATATTTGTTACGTAAATATGTGCGATTAATTGTTATATTGGATTGTTTCCTATGTTATACTAATTATTTATAAATTAATTATCAGATGGAAAACGCTAATAATGAACCAGTAAATGAGGTTAATCAATCTGAACAACAACCGGGGGATCAATATATGACTAGGCAAGATATAGAAAATATCGTTGCTCAAGGGATAGCTAATGCTATTCCAGCAATAGCTGCTGCTATCCAGAAACCTGTTGAACCTCAACAAATCGTTCCTAGCAAACGTATTTCTGAAGATAACTTCAGTAATAGCATAAATGGAGGCGGTAATCATACTAATCATGATAATAAACCACGACAAGCTATGCTCCCTAAGAAAATGAAAGCTGCAACACCTGGTTGCACTTATAAAGAATTCCTTGCTTGTAAACCCACTGAATTTGCAGGCAATGAAGGGGTGACTGCGGCACTGCGTTGGTTCGAGAAAACCGAGGCAGTGATTATAATCAGTAAATGTGCTGAAAATGACAAAGTTATGTACGCGTCAAATCTTTTCAAAGAAGGAGCACTAGAATGGTGGAATACGGTACTTCAAGCCAAAGGAAGAAATATGGCCTACGCCATGAATTGGGAAGAATTTAAGAATCTTATAGAAAGAAAATTCTGTCCCGAATATGAAAAAGAACAAATGGCAAATAAGTTCCTAAACCATCGTATGATGGGTGTAGATTGTCGCGGTTATACTTCGACATTCTTTGAATATGCTAGAGTGGTACCAACACTGGCTTCACCAGAACCAGTACTCATTTCTCGCTATATTTGGGGACTAATTGGCGAAATCCGTAACATCGTTAAAGCTACGAGACCTCGTACTATTGACGATGAGGTAGAATTAGCTAATACCTTAACTAACGAACTGGTACGCACAAGAGATGAAAACAGGTAAAAGGAACTGGCTCAGAAAATTACCCGAGGATTTCGTACGGGTAATAATAACAGTTTCAAGAGAAAAGGAACGGGACAATCCGCAACTCTGCCATTCTGCAAGAATTGCAAAAAGAAACATTACGGAAGGTGTAATGTAACCTGTAATTTTTGCAAAATGGTAGGACATCGTGAAGAAGATTGCAGAAAGAAAACAACGATCTGCTATAACTGTGGAGAAAAGGGACATTTTAAACCAGAATGTCCTAAATTGGTCAAACCAGCAGACAACAAAGCCAAGACAGCTGACGGAGCTACCAAGAAGAATGTTCGAGCCTTTCAGTTAACAACTCAGGAGGCCGAGTTAATTCCAGATATGATAGCTGGTACACAACGTTTACGCAAAAGTATTATTTGACTCTGGTGCAAACCAAAGTTTTATAAATACTTTATTATGTCAAGCTCTTAAGTTACCTTTAACCAACATTAGGCAGATTTTTACAGTCGAAACCGCAGATGGGAATTCAGTTAAAATAGATCAGGTTTTGCAAAAAGTAGAAATAGAACTTTCAGGTCATAAATTTTCTGCAAATCTGTTACCTATGAACTTAGCTGAATTCGATGTTGTGTTAGGAATGGATTGGTTAATAGCCAACCATGCTCGAATTCTTTGTGATAAAAATTCTATAGAAATTCAGGCACCTACTGGAGAAGTGATCATAATTACAGGAGATAAACCACGTAAGCCCATGAAGTTCATATCAGTAATGAAAGTTGCTAGTTATGAACGAAAACAAGGAATAGTATACATGATTTCAGTAATCATTAATACTAAGAACAAAGAACTTAAGGAAATTCCTGTAGTCTCAGAATACTCAGATATATTCCCAGAAGAGTTACCAGGATTACCACCAGATAGGGAAGTGGAATTTAGGATTCATCTAATTCCTGGAACTACACCGATAGCTAAGGCACCTTATCGGTTAGCTCCTACCGAAATGTTAGAATTGAAAAAGCAATTAGATGAATTACTAAGTAAAGGATTCATACAACCTAGCTCATCCCCGTGGGGAGCGCCAGTGTTGTTTGTAAAGAAGAAGGATGGTTCGATGAGAATGTGTATTGATTATAGAGAATTGAATAAGGTTACAATTAAGAATCGATACCCATTACCTAGGATTGATGATCTATTCGATCAACTCCAAGGAGCTAGATATTTCTCTAAGATTGACTTACGTTCCGGATATCATCAATTGAAAGTACAAGAGGAAGACATACCTAAAACTGCTTTCAGGACTAGGTATGGTCATTACGAGTTTACAGTCATGCCCTTTGGGTTAACGAATGCTCCTGCCGCATTCATGGACATGATGAATAGAATCTGTAAACCGTATTTGGATAAATTTGTAATTGTTTTTATAGACGATATACTTATTTATTCCAAAAGTCAGACTGAACATTGTGAGCACTTGCATACACTCTTAACTTTGTTAAGAAAAGAAAAGCTTTATGCCAAATTCTCGAAGTGTGAATTTTGGCTAAAGGAAGTGCAATTTTTAGGACACATGGTGAATCATGAAGGTATTCATGTAGATCCTGCTAAGATAGAGGCAATTACCAATTGGAAGGTTTCACAAACCGCAATGGAAATTAGAAGTTTTATAGGTTTAGCTGGGTATTATAGACGGTTTATTAAGGATTTTTCCAAGATAGCTGTACCATTAACTAAGCTAACCTGTAAAGCCGTTAAGTTTGAATGGGGACCTAAACAAGAAGAAGCCTTTAGAATCTTAAAGCAGAAATTAACAAATGCTCCAATCCTAGCTTTACCAGAAGGGACTGAAAATTTTGAAGTATATTGTGATGCTTCAAAACTAGGATTAGGATGTGTGCTAATGCAATGCAAGAAGGTAATTGCGTATGCTTCACGGCAATTGAAAAAGCACGAAGAAAATTATACGACTCATGATTTAGAATTAGGAGCCGTAATCTTTTCTATTAAGATTTGGAGGCATTATCTGTACAGAAGTAAATTTACTGTCTATACAGATCATAAAAGTTTAAGGTATATATTTGGGCAAAAAGAGTTAAACATGAGACAAAGGAGATGGATGGAAATCTTAAGTGATTACGACTGTGATATTCAGTATCACGAAGGAAAGGCCAATGTAGTTGCAGATGCCCTAAGTCGTAAGTATCATGAGAAATAACGACGGGTCCGTGCTCTCAGGTTAAATCTACAATTAGATTTAATGGAACAATTAAAGCATTTTCAAGAAACAGCAATCAAGGATGATGCGGAAGGAATGAAAGGAAGAATAAAAGAATTAGAACAAGGATCTGATGGAATTTGGAGATTCCATAAGAAAAGGATTTGGGTACCGAAACAGGGAGAATTAAGAAATAAGATTTTAGAGGAAGCTCATAAATCTAGGTATACCATACACCCTGGAAATAATAAGATGTACCAAGATTTAAGAAATAATTTCTGGTGGATAGGCATGAAGAAGGATATAGCTAGATATGTTTCTAAGTGTCTTACTTGTTCACAAGTTAAGGCAGAACACCAGAAACCTTCAGGTCTACTACAACAATTAGCAATGCCAGTATGGAAATGAGAACTCATAACAATGGATTTTGTTACTAAGTTACCCGAAACCAGAAAAGGTAATGATGCGATTTGGGTAATTGTGGATCGATTAACCAAATCAGCTCACTTTCTACCTATAAAAGAAACCTTTAGTATGGAAAGGTTAGCCAAATTGTATGTAGACGAAGTGGTATCTTTACATGGAGTTCCACTCTCCATTGTATCAGATAGGGATGGTCGGTTCACTTCTCATTTTTGGACAAGTTTCCAGAAAGCAATGGGAACTCGACTAAATCTGAATACTGCATATCATCCCCAAACAGACGGGCAAAGTGAAAGGACGATACAAACTCTAGAAGACATGCTCCAAGCATGTGTGCTAGATTTTGGTGGAAATTAGGACGATCACTTACCATTAATTGAATTCTCCTATAACAATAGTTATCATGCAAGCATTGAAACTGCCCCATTTGAGGCACTGTATGGAAGGAAATGTAGAACTCCAGTTTGTTGGGCAGAAATAGGAGAAAATCAATTATCAGGTCCGGAGATTGTGCAAGAGACGACTGATAAGATCACACAAATCAAGGAAAGACTGAAAACGGCTCGAGATCGTCAAAAGAGTTATGCCGATAATCGATGCAAGCCATTGGAATTTCAAGTCGGAGATAAAGTAATTTTGAAAGTTTCTCCTTGGAAAGGAGTAGTTCGATTCGGTAAGAAAGGAAAGCTAAGTCCAAGATACATAGGACCATTTTCAGTGATCCAACGTATAGGACCAGTTGCTTATCGTTTACAACTACCAGAAGAGTTAGCTGGAGTACATGACGTATTTCATGTATCCAATCTCAAGAAATGTCTATCAGACGAGTCTCTGATAGTACCTCTTCAAGATATAGAGGTAAACGAAAAGTTAAAATTTGTTGAGAAACCTCTTCAGATAGAAGACAGAAAGGTGAAATTTCTCAAGCACAAGCGACTAGTTCTAGTCAAAGTCAAGTGGGATTCAAAGAGAGGACCTGAATACACTTGGGAGCTGGAATCAGAAATGAAGCGAAAGTATCCTCACCTATTCCAGTAAATCTCGAGGACGAGATTTTATTAAGGTGGGGAGAATGTAACAACTCTCACTAAAACTATTATTTATTTTATATTTAGTTCAGTAGGAAACCCTAATTAAGACACCCAAGTGATTCTGCAAAAACCCTAAAATTTTCAGAATTATCAGAATCAGGATCAGGGCCCCTAAAACTCGGGGGGGGGGGGGGTAAAACCCTAGTTACGATTATCTAAATAACTATATGTCAAAATCGAATTTTACGAAACTGTCAAGTCAGCAAGGCTAGTTGAGGATGTGGCTACCCTATGGAAATAGGTGACCCCTCGCGCCACGCGACGCCCAGAGGGGTACCCCTCGCGTCACGCGAGGGGGGTCAAAATTCGTGTATAAATAGTAGGCATTGGGACTTGATTTCTGGTACTGAAACGACGTAGAAATTCCAATTCTACACTGAGATATCGTAGAATTACTTTTAAAACACACACGATCACTAATTGCTGCCGCAAAACAGGGTAATAACTCGATCGCTGATACGATTCAATGTCCGATCGATTAAACTATCCAATGGATGTTTAAGTGCTGCCCACATTAGGGTTTATGCTTTGTCATTCGTCATTAATTTGATGGATGTTTAAGTATCACACTTTGTCATTCGATGTGAGGGTTTAATCTCGTGAGTTATCGTAAATGCTGTATTAAGTTACTAACCGAATTGTGTGCCTGTTATTAAATTTAGGTTAAAAGGCTAATCCGTAGGCTAGGCTCTGCTCAAATTAAATCTGCAATGTGAGTCATTCTCTTTTTATCAAATTACTTTCAAATCATGTTTATTTTTCAAAGGTTATAATTCCAGGGATTAAGTCTATGTAATCTCCATATTACAGCCGGTATGTGGGGTTTTGTATACATTACTTGATAATCTTCACCATTGGACAACAAGTTAGCCAATGGGTGATATGACCATAGTCACAGAAACGAGTCGAGTGACAAATACCGAGGGTAGTTGGTTGATATAAAAACATTGTAATCGCTCTTAATACTGTGAATTATAACAAATGAGTCATTTTAGCAAAATGAATGATTCACTCAGTATTTCCCGCTGACAAAACATTTTTCAAACATGTTTCAGGTGATCTGTTGTGATCCAGGAAAAGTGCCGTGAAGCACTACAAGCTTAAGGAAGTGGCTCAATATAAAATAAGGAAACATGTTTTGTAAAATAAAATATTTCTCCGTGAAATCTCAAGATCGTAAAATTACCGGGTTTTATCCCGAGTTGTGAAATAAAATAATCGGGAAATATTTCAGTTTTAAAAAGATCCTGAAGAAACTTCCGCTGTTAAATAAATACCACGGGTTTTCTGTCCCGCGGCTCCTGAAACGGGTCAAACCGGGTCGGGGGCCGTGACAATTCACATGATAGGAACATTCAGCATATCCTTGCGCATACCCATCTCTTCGCGCAGCAACCACTAAACGAGCAACGGTCTTATCCAACTCTTCGGAATTTAACACCGACTCAGCAACCTGCGAAAATAGGAAGGGGTGAATAACAAAAAAAAAAAAGCGCATAAACAGTCCTACAAACAAACAACTTACACAAGCAATCCCACGATCTTTCAGCCACGCCATATCACTCTTCAAAGGTTCAAGCTCGCTTTCTGCTGTAGCTCGTGCCGTTTCGGAATTTTCCAATTTTTCCTTGGTCTCAGTCAAACGGCGAGAAGTTTCAGCCTTTTCAGAATATGCAAGCTCCAGATCCTTTTTAAGTTGTTCCTGGCCAGAAAGCAAAGCAGTAAGTTCTTCTAACTCTTTATCTCTAAGGGCAAGAGTGGCGCAAGCTCGTACCTCTCGTTGCTCACTTCGCTCCCTATGAGAACGCGCTTCTGCTAAAGCGGCTTCTGCGTCAGCTTTCTCCTTTTTCAACTTTTCTACATCCGCATCCTGATTCTTCAGTTTTTCAACCTCAGCCTTGAGGTTATTAATGATATTACGGAGGTTTACCTTCTCAGCATTGTCTTTTTCACAAATCCTCCTCCAGTTTTTACGTTCTTCGGAAAGGAGAGCAGCTTCAGCTTCCGCTTTCCTCTTCCAACCCGCAACAGACCACTCCTCGGTCTTACGATCAGCTTCAAACTTGGCCTGATCAGCTTCCAATCTAGCCTTCAGCTGAGTCAAGCGCCTCTCGTCTTTGGCAAACTTCTTCTGGGATACCTTAAAGGCTTCCCAGTCCTTATGCATACTATACCACTCACGCACTATGCGATGAGTGGTAGACACATGAGAAGCAGTCTCTTCAAGGTAAGCTTGATAGGTTTGTTCATAAGATCGGCCTTCTTGAAACTTGATCTCCCCAGGCGGAAGTATCCCCTGCAACCAATTTTGGCACACACGCCAATCCGAGAAAGTGTCACCTTTCTTCAAATTCCAAACACGGGCATGAGGATCAGAGGCATCTTTCTCCATGTAAGTCCGGTAATAGTAATCCCCCAAGGTTTCTTCTGGGCGGATTGGAGAATGTTTACCAACACCAGCAGATGAGCTTTGCTCCTCACCTATCACCTTCTCAACACGCTCAGGCATCACGTTAGAAATTTTAGGAGAAGAAGTTGCAGTAGGAGATTTCTCAGCAGTTTGCTCTTTCTCCACTTCTTGAGCAGCAGTTTCAGGGGTTCGTGGATCACCAGCACCATCCACAACCCCTGGATCAACAACCTTTTCGGTTTCTACAGCAATATCAGCAGGCTTCTCAGCCTCAACAGTCTTATCTACACCACCATCAGCAACCTCCGTAGTCTCTAACTGGTCAACAACAGAAGCATGCGGAGGGGTGGGTAGAAGCTCTTCATTAACCACAGGTGGCAGCTCTGAGGGAACAGGGGAAACCGGAACCTCTGGAAAAACAATAAAAATCTGTAAAGAATTAACGCGCATAAAGGAAACAAGAAAGGTAACACCTACCAGGAGCAGTTTTCGAAATAAAAGCATCTAGATTCCCCTTTCTAGTAATTTTCCTCATCTAGATCTTCTTAGAGGGCGGACCCTCAACATCAGTATCAGCTTGTTTTCTCTTACCAGCCTTCCTGTGCACCAAGTGCTCAGGACTAGAATCCAAATCAATAGGATCACTTGGGTTGGATGGGGGAATATCAGCAGAATCCCTAGGTTCAGGTTTCGGTTCCCGTACAGTTACTGCAGGTGTAAGACCCTCCAAAGAATCAGAAACCACCATATAATCACACCTGGAGTCAGAGGAACGGCGCGTACCTTTCTTCTCTCCAACATTTTTTAAAGTTTGAACTTTAGCAGCCTCACCCTTCTTCGGCGCAGAGGTAGAGGTCGTCGCGCGTTTCTTCCTTTTAGGGCCTATGCCCAAATTCGACAACTCACCTACAAAAGCGCAAAAGAACAATTTACCCGCAAGCGCAAAAAGGAAAACAAAGACAAATATAGCTTACCAGCATCAGCAGCAGGTTGAACAGATAAATCCGCATCCCGCGGAAGAACAAAGTTCTTTACAATCCTATGGTACCAAAGTTCTTCTTCAGATTTTTTCTTGATAGTACCCATTCTTCCGCCATCCCTCTTAAAGGCAACAACATACAGTGAAACAACTGCAAGCAAAGGATAGCAAGTAAAAAAAAAAAAAAATTGGGAAAAACCCCAGTCTTACCATGACCATCCTCGGTGTACACTGGTTTGTCATCACGCTCCATTTTCCAATTCAAGCTCATACCAGCCCCAACAAGAGCTTTCTCCGGCAAAGCAATGTTCGGAACATCCTTCAGATCTTGGTACCAATTCTCGTCAACAGGAGTCTGAATCGTTTCAATCGGAACATCCTCTTTCCCCCTTAAAAACATCCTCACCGGAATCACTCCGGCCTTGATAAAAAAGAATTTTTGCTTCCAATCATGGAAGGATTTTGGGGGTTGCAGTAGAATCTTCTTCGCAGATGCTCTCTGAATAAAAGAATAAAAACCTTGAATACAATGCATTTGGTAAAAAACCCTAAATCGAGGAACCGTCGGCTCGATATGCATCGTTCGGTACACAAACTCGAAATGTCGAACCCTAACCATGCCGATAGGATGAAGTTGAGAAATATGCAGCTTGTAAAACTCAAGAATTTTAAGAAAAAACTTAGTGACAGGCAAACGAAAGTTGCCTTCACAGAAGAAGTCCCAAAATAGGGTAATATACCCAGCCGGAGCATCCGCTGCAGTCTGCCCCTCTTCAGGGTACAGAGCACCCCAGTTCTCCGGAAATTTGAGATTCCGAACCAAACCATCAAAGGTCGCTCTAGGCCACTTCAACGGTGGAAGTTCAGTCGACATTTCTTCAGAAAAATCTTCTTGGTGTTCTCCGGTTGACATAAGAAGAAGGAATGATAAACTTTTTTAGAAGAAAGGAACAAGAAAGTTTTCAACAAAACAATGATTACACAGGAAGGGGGTTACTCGAACGTTATATATACTCACCGCAATAAATAGCATCGGTAACCGCCACAACACCTTTTTCGGATATTACAGTTCTCCAAGCAGCAGAAAGAGCAATAACCAACACAAACGCGCTTACACGCGCGCGTGCAAGACACGTGCAGTAAAAAACAACTGACATTGACAGACTGTCATTCAGGTTTACTGTACCAGTCTCATTCAAAGTCAAAGATTTTTCAAAAAATCTTTACAATAATTAAAATGAATCTTCCTCCGGAAGTTTCCTTATTTTTCGCGCCAAAAAGCATTTCCCTCCCAAAAGTCCAGTGCTCCACTTACTTGCATAAGTGCAACACTAGACTGGGGGGACTTGAAGGGGTAAGGTCCCAAAAACCCCATAACAAGTGCTTGGGACCATACCACAACCTCATCTACAAGTTCTTTTTACCTTACGCGGCCGCGCACTGGTTTTAAAGAAAGGCTTAAGACCAAATAGCAGATAACACTTACGCGCCAAAAGGAAATCATAAACCCTTGCGCCTGCTTCCATAAATAAAGGATGAAAATCCTAAAACACTTCCGCTTAATATCCAGACTTGAATATTATTGCCCAGACTTGGGATTTATTTAGCTGAATCTACACGATAAGGAGTCACACCAGATTGCAACAGTAATCTTCTAGAAGGAGTTCAATCGTGCACCACTAAGACGGTTATAACCGTCTGGACACGTGTCGACTCCCCATACGTTCCTGAAATCACAATGATAGCATGCAATTGGATAGTAATCTCCACTTGATCACTTTACACGTGGCAGATCCCCAGCCATCGATCTAAACCACGATCCGTGTGCTCTTACGTCGGATCAAGGAGCTGGACGGAAGGAAATGCAACCGTTTACGGTGTTAACATCTTCCGTCAACTTTTCACTAACGGGTTTTCCCGCCCAAAGACTCCCGGCTATAAATATGAGAACTATTCAGATATGAAATTCAAGTTACACACACTTCTCAAGTACATCTTCTTCTTCATAACCAATACTTATTCTCACACCGGAGTCGGGTGAAGGAGAGAACCCCTTTCTCCCCTTGGCGAGGCTAACAGTGCTTCTTTTTTGCAGAATTATCGGAGAAGAAGATCAGCTGTCACCGAATCAAACGAGAGGAAACCCACCTTTTATGCAGATTCAAACCCCCTAGATTATTGATTCCGATCGATTAATCTAGTGTTTCTTCAGAGCCATTTTCTAAACTTGATTGTTGAATGGAGCAGAAAAAACAAACAATCACGAAAGATTAAATAAGAAGATACATAATAGAGATATCTCAACAATCCATTGAAATAAGATTTTTATTTTTTAACGATAAGATTCTATAGAAAACCAAAAAGAAAAAATACAATACGGAAACAAAAGACAAAACTAACTATGCTTTTCTAGTAATTTAATAGTTCTAGTTTAAACATAAATATAAATACAAACGTGTTTTACACTTTTACAAATGTCATTTTTTATTGCATGCCAAAATATGCCCACAGAATGACAGGATAACACAAAAGCTCTCCCCCACAGGTTCCATCCTTCCAAACATCATCACTAAAAAAATGTTTTTACAAGATAAAATATTTTATTTGTGAAAATGGATATCTGTGAAATTATGCTTTTTATTTAAATTTGAATTAAAATATGTAGCAATCTGTAGATATATTGTGCGATTATAATTATTAACACGTACTACTACAAAAAAAAAATATATAACTTTTTTATTTAATTTAGTTAAAATTTAATTAGTATGTTATAAATTAGGCATTTTAACACTTTGAAAAGCTATTAACTTAAACGAATAATTTACAATAATAAGTACCCAATATATTAACAATAATAAAAGTATTCTATGACATCAATCAATTAACAAACAAAACAAATTTTGTAAACCGTGAGAACGTTTTCAATAAATTATATAACCAACAAAGTAGAACCATTTTATGTTTTTGACCCGATAAGAAATCTAATACCTCCGAATATTAAAGCATTTTTAACACCCATAAAAAAGATCATGATGATACACCACTTCACATACATATGCATACACACAAGTGTAGCGTTCTTTCCATTCTTTGAAAAGTTGACCAAAATTTTATGAATTGTAGCGTAAATCAAACATCGTAACTTAATCTAGAAATGAACGGATAATAATTAAAATGCTCCTGTTTAGGATTGCTACAAACTTTTTAAAAAGCTACATTAATAAATTTATTCATCTTGAATTATTGATGGTATTGGTGGGTTTTTTTATTCAGTTTATGCATAACTTGTAGTGTGACAACGATGCAAAGGGATTGTGAAGCACAAAACTTGATTTCTAGACCAGATTTCTGGGCTTTTTATTCTCAATGATATTTGACTTCTAATAAAGCCCAAATATCCATGAATATTCTTCTCTCTCTCTCTCTCTCTCTCTATATATATATATATAGAGTTAAAAGATCAAATACAAATAAAGTTAACGTATAAAACGTACCAACTGAAAGAAAAAAACAAAAAAGCGCGGTGGCATTTTCGTAATTATCAGTAACTATGAAAATTATTCTACAAATGATCCTGTAGAGTAGTTTTGATCTTTTGTAGAGTAATTTTGTAAAATGTTCTTGTAGAGTAATTTTGTTCTTGTAGGGTAATTATCAAAATTACTCTACAAATGTATCAAAATTACTCTGCATCAAAATTACTTTACAAGTGAATCAAAATCACCCTGCAAGCAAGTTTATCAAACAACATACAATTCAAAATTACTCTACAAATGATCCTATGGAGTAATTTTGATCTTGTAGAGTAATTTTGTAAAATGATCCTGTAGAGTAATTTTGATCTTGTAGATTAATTTTGTTAACATTTAGTTATGGGGTTTAGCTTTTAGCTTGAGGGGGGGGGGGTTAGTTTTTTTTTTTTTTTTTTTTTTTTTTTTTTTTTTTTTAGGTTTTCGGGGGGTGGGTTAGTGTAATTTTGGTAATTACTTTACAAGAACATTTTACAAAATTACTTTACAAGATCAAAATTACTCTACAGTATCATTTGTAGAGTAATTTTGAGAATTACCCTACAAGCAGAAAATTACAAAAATGTCACCGTGTGTTTTTTACTTTTTCATGTTATTCGTACGTTTAGTACGTTAACTTTATTTGTACAGTAACATTCCCCTATATATATATAGGGATGGGATAAAATGAGAACCACTACGAGTTATGAGAACCGTGAGAACTTTTTGATTCGACGCGAGTTGGGCCAAATTATTTTGCACAAACATAGATGAAAGCATTATAAACACATCTGTAAAAAAATTAAAAAAAATTGTCGAGTCATTAGTTTTGACTGATGCAAGTTTTTTTTACGCCCTGATAAAAAAAATAGTTATCAACTGTAAAATTTTATAACAGCGCGTAAAAAAAACTTGCATCAGTCAAAACTAACGGCTCGACAATTTTTTTTTACTTTTTTACAGATGTGTTTATAATATTTTCATCAACTCGTGGTGGTTTTCATTTGAACCGAATCCTATATATATATATTTGGGTAAAATGAAACCTTATACGAGTTGTGAAAACTTAGAAAACTCAGCCTTATGAAAGGTTTTTCAAAAATTTTTTACCAAAAATCTTAAAAAAAACAACCTTTCCAAAAAAACTAGTTTTTTTTGCCTTAAATGCTGTAAAAAATGATGTCATGCTTATGTCAACAGTTTTTTTACAACTGCTGTAGCGGACCGAAAAAACACCACTTCGAATTTTTTTTACTTATTTTTACGGCAGTCCTAAACATTTTAATTTAAGGGTGTAAAAAATGGGAGCAAAACTCGCACAAGAAGGTCAAGTTCTCTAAATTCTCATAACTCAGGAGGTTTTCCCTTGATCTTGATCCTTACTCATCAATAGATCAATGACACTTATTCATGCATATGTATTTTTAAAATTACACACATGTGATAAATACTTTTTTCCATTCACAATTATTTGGCTAAAAACTTATGTCTTCATCGAATCAAATAACGAATTTTCGAATTACTCAAATCACATTTTTCAAACATTTTTTTGCTTGAATTCGAGTTTAATTAAAAACTAGTCAATCCGATTCGAATTTATATTCGAATTAAAAGGTCAATTCGAATTCCATTAAAATTCGAATTCAAATCAAATTTGGATAAATTCAAATAAATACATTTTGATTAAAATTCACTTAAAATATGTAAATTCATTATGGCTATTTTAGGGTTTAGATTATATTTATAGGTTAATGTATAATTTGAATTTGAATTTTGAGTCGAGTCGAACTTAAACTTATAAATTTGGTATTCGATTTACTAGACTTGAATTCAAGTTGAATCAAATTCTTGATAATCAAATTGAATTCAACTTCAATTTACTGGACTCAAGTTTTGAATTTTTCGAGTCCGAATTGAATTTGAACACCCCTCCAAGTACTTGCGAGTTGGCGGGGGTAAGCGAGTACACCGTCACAACCCCGGTAAGTTGTGGTCCGGAGTTTGATTTGTGAATGCTCACGTATGTTGATTTTAGAAACATGAAATGGCCCGATGCAACTTGAGTTGGCATGTTGAGCTGGTGGAGCTTGGGGGTAGAACATTGGATATAGATTTGGCATGGGGTGGAGTTTGAAGTGGTTTTGTGGAACGCGGTTCATTTTTGTTGGATCGAATCTTTGGCCTAGATTTTTTGGTTTTGACGATACGCATTTTTAGTATGAGGAGTACTCCATCTGAATATCTTTTAAAAGGTATAGAAATCTATAGAGTAAAGTATAAAGAATAGAAAAAAGTTTGATTTAAATTGGGTTAAAATCATGATATATATATACATATAAATAGGATTTATTTGTTTATTTATTTTAAATGGAAATGGTTTCGTTGCCGTCGGGCGACAACTAGTTCATGAGTGCACCAACCTGGATACCATGCTCATAGGCTCAACCCAGGTAGGTTACGGTGGTGTACCCTCTCTACCCAGACTTACTCGTTCTATCAGTGCACCAACCTGGATACCATGCTCATAGGCTCAACGCGCATTTTTAGTATGAGGAGTACACAATTATTTTAATTAAGGTTTAATTATTAACTATATTCCTAATAGCAAAATCTTTGACCACTTTTGGTCAAATTGATTGGCAAAGTAAACTTCATTAAAACACGCTTCCTATCTAACCGGGCAAAATGCCAAAACAAACAAACATCATATCCTAATAGCAAAATCTTTGACCACTTTTGGTCAAATTGATTGGCAAAATAGTCAAAAAGAGTTTACCTTTCTAGCCAAAAGTAAATAAGCCTAATTAGGTCATTAAGCTACAATCGATAAAGTAATCAAGATTTTGAATTTTGGTTGCTTTAGAGTGATGAGCATGTGATTATGGTTCTTGTGAGATTAGGTGAGATGGCATCCAATCTCATTTACTCACATGCTATCATTTTCTAGGCTTATTTATATATTTATACTAATAAAATCATATTTAATGTAATATATTACATTATTTTCATACACATATTCATATAATTTTTTGAAAAATATAAATAACTATACTTTACCTGAACATTCTATCATCGTCTGTTACAAAAAGTCCAACTCGTATTTTACCAAATCATTGTCATTCTACAATATTATAAAATGATTTTTTAATACAATATAATATAGTACCCTTAATATAATCCCCAAACCTCACTTTTACCAAATCTTTGTCTTTAAGCAAGATTTATTAGAGTTAGATCCATTGATTAACCTAATCTAATGTACACTTTAAATCCTCCTCCACGTTCATGCTCATTAGGTTACATAAGACCATGTGTAGTAGGAGGGGAAGATAATGCTCCCATCATTGGGCGTTTTGAGTCATGTGGTGATCCAGTCAGCATGTGAGTATTATGGGACGTTTTTCTAAAATGGGTGTAGTGGTCTAATGCCCAATGATGCTCCATTCAATGATTACCCAATTATTTTTTTCTTATTTTTTTAATTTAAAACTAATGATATTTGATTTGGAACGATCTGATTGGCCCAACATATCTTGACCTGGCATTTGATTTGTAACGCCCCAACCTAATTTATCAAGAAAAACGCCCCTAGAGGGTGTTGGAAGGGCGTGGTTGGGCTTTTTTTTTTTGGGAAAAAAGGCCAAAAAAACCCTCGCTACGGGTGGTCATGATGTCCATGCTATTCTTTAGAGTTTTCTAGGAAGTTTGATAAAAAGAAAATGATTGTTGTGTCATAAGGATTAGGATCAAATATAAAAGCTCCTTAAAATAAGAAGTTCACAAAGGCTCTTAAAAATAAACCCATTACACAAAAAAAAAAAAAAAAAAAAAAAAAAAAAACCAAACCTAAACACCCACCACCACCCAAAAACCTAAACTCCCCACCCCCATCACCCACCCACCCCCCCTCAAAAAAAAAAATTTTGACGGGGAGGGGGGGGGGGGTTATGTTTTTGGTGGTGGTGGTGGTGGGGTGGGTGTTTAGGTTTTTGGGTGGTGGTGTAGTGTGTTTAGTTTTTAGGTTATTAGACACTTGTCACTCTATAAAACATTCTTACACTTCTTACAATTAGGAGCTTTTGTAGAATAACTTAACCCTATGTCATAAATACGTCTTGTTTGAATAATGAATTTATAGTTTTTAGTTATTCTACCAAATAAAAGCGAGATAAATTTTAGAATGATTTGTGTATCATAAAAAAGAAAGAATGCTGAAATTGGTGGATATATGATTTAGAATGATTTGTGTATCATAAGAAAGAAAGAATGCTGAAATTGGTGGATATATGATGTAAGGTTAATCTAGTAGTAGTCATTGTCATAAATTGTCGATTTATGAGGTACACGATTAATGCATATATAGGACGACGTAAACGATAAACCCACGAGGGGGGTAACATGCAATCTTGCAAAAAATCTTTTGTTATACTTGAGACGAACCTCCATTTTTAGGCCCACATGAAACCTCGTTTTCGTTCTCACATAGTGGCCAACTAACTTGCCGACCACATGATGCCTCGAAAGGCCGCGATTTGGCGTTGCATTAACATTATTCATGGTTGTCGTGACAATAAGAATGATTCACTTGTTTCAGATTAAAGATATAACTAAAAGCATAGTTTTATCCTACAAGTTGTTGTGTCTAGGGTTGGTTTGATGGATTTAATGTGATGTTAAATTTTTTAAAAGTAAACAATTTTTTGGGTAAAACATTTCTTGTGAGGTAGATCGGGAATAATTAGATTTCCAAGATTTGTACCTTCTGCAACAATTAAAAATACAAAGATATAGCAAAGACTAGCAGCCAAGGCATCAAACAAAATGGGGGAATGGGGGGGTGGGGGGACCTTAGCCTCAAATGAACACATGGGGGTGGGCTAATGAGTTTATTTTGGGGTGTGGAGCCAACTAAAAGCTTAAAGAAAGATTCCTATATAGCTATTTGTTGGTTGGAAGCACACAGTTTGTGTGTAATTTCCTAATGTACTTGTACTTTCGCTTATATGCCCTCTAAATATACAACTGTGTATCAGTATCAGTATTTATATCACAATCTGTTAATTACATTCGTATACGAAAGTGGACATATTAGTTTTGCCATATCTAAGACTAATATCATATTATTTATTTAGAAGTTGTTGTTGTTCAAGAAAAATCTAATCATTATTTATAGTCAATGTTTTGTTTGAATACCTTCTGTTTAAGTTAACAAAGGAAATGATGAAAGTGGTTTATCACTGAAAATAAGGAAAAAAGGGAGAGGTTCAAGTTGAAGACATCCATGAAAACTAGGAGCAATAAGAAAAAATAAAACCATAATGATGGTGTTTTGGCGATTTGTGTAAGGGTGGAGGGTATAATGTTCGGTAAGTGGGTGATTGAGTGGGAGTCACCGATCGGTGACCACCCCCACTTGTTTGAGTCACCGAAATTTTGAATGTTTTCGGTGTATATTCACCGATGCGGGACGAGGAGGGAAGGAGGAGGGATGGAGGTTTAATGGTGGGTCCCAACCCCTTTCAACCAATCACAATTTTTTTTTTAACCTACTCAAACACTCTAGAGTGATTAACCATACCCCTTGATTGAGTGCAAAATGAGGAGTAGAATTGGGAGTTGACATGTCATAATATTATTGGGTAGGATTTCACTCAATCACCCTAGAGTGATTAACCATACCCTCCACCCTTAGCATAAAGTTTTGTGTACCTCGAATTTTCACGATAACATAATAGTTTTTTTTTATCAGTCAACGTAATTGACTGATAAACAAGGATACGTGTTAGGATCTGAGTGTGTATTTGCGTGTATTCTTAATGAAACAGTGAAGTGTTGTTATAAATAGCAATAAGATGAATTCAACAGAATTAAACATAATCACAAATATATAAAGTTGTTATACGATATTTAATAATCAAAAGATTACGGTTACAAGTAACGACTATCATTCCCCATCAGCCTGATCACTAATATATGTTCGTACAAAAGAAAGTGATGAAAAGTGATAAATAAATCTCTAACAACTGAGATCTATTTATAGTAAGTACAAACATCTGTTAGCAATGAGGGTTGACATCACCCTGATAAAGATTTAGGTGGTGTTTGTTTTTTGGCTAAAAGCTCTTCTGAGCACTTATGTCTGCGTCGCGCAGACGCGCGCAGACATAAGGGTCCTGCAGCTTGTTTGTTTTCTTGAAGATCTGCATAGCTTTTACCTCTGCCTCACCTCTTCCCCAAGCAGATCCTTCCCCATATCTTCAAACCTCTGCCAACCTCTTCTCCATCTCTCCCTCTCCAAAACATTCATCTGCTCTAAAACCCTAGCTCCACCTCCACCTCCGACACCACCTCCACCTCCGCCACCTCCACCTCCACCTGCCGACACCACCTCCACCTCCAACACCACCTCCACCTGTGCCACCACATCTCCACCACCACCTCCACCTCCACCACCACATCTCAGCCACCACCTCCACCACCACCATCGTCAAAACCCACCACCACCAAACCCATCAATTAAAACAAAACCCAGATCGGTGAGAGAGAGACCTTAGAGAGATAGAGAGATCGGTGAGAGAGAGACCGTAGAGATAGAGAAATCGGTGAGAGAGAGAGAGACCGTAGAGAGAGAGAGGCGGTGGTGTGATGGCGGTGGTGTGATGGCGGAGGTGGTGCGGTGGTGGTGGTGCTATGGGCAGTGGTGGTGACAGATTGTAGAGAGAGAGAGTTTGTAGAGAGAGAGAGTTCAAGGCAGAGAGAGAGAAAACTGTTGTGTGTGTTGTGTGTGTAAAGTGGTTTTTGTAGAAAAAAAAAAACAAACCCTTTTCTCCTTGCAGACTGCAGACATTTGGTCCACCTCTTCTCCTGCAGATGTGGTCCGCATACTGCAGACATTTTACCTCTGAAAAAACAAACAGCACCTTAGATTTTAATTTAGTTGAACAAATAATTTAGTTCGACATTCAACTGACAATCCAAATAAAGATGGTTGAAAAGTACTCAGTCAAATCAAATCGATTGTGTATGCGTACTATTTTCTATCTAAAGCAAGTAAAACGATTCTAATTGTTGCAAGTAGGCATTAATATGCAAGGCCGGCCCTAGGGGTGGGCGAGCCGCACCCCCGGCCGAGGCCCGTTTTTCACATGGGCCTATTTTTATGATTTTTCGGTTTATACATTTTATATATAAATATACATAATACAAACTGGAAAGAAAATATCATTTGGTCCAATGGTTAAGGGTGTTGCGTGTCTACCAGTGCGTTGCGAGTTCGAGTCTGGTTTTCCATCATTTTGCCCATTTTAGTTATCTATGTTCTTCTCCACTCCATTTTTTGTTTTTATTCATATTTTTTGTTAGGTTTGCCACATTAAATCTCTGTTATATTGGTTTTAGTTTTTGCCTTTTGGTCTCATTTTATCCAAGCATTAATGACTCTTTAAGTACTGACATTAATTTTTGATATAATCTATTCAATTATCAAATGGTTTTGAAATTTTGATGATTGAACCTGCGATGAAATCAATATAAAAATTTAGTATGTTATTTTAGTTTCAAGTATCAATATCAAAATCCAAATCATCCATGATTTTTTCATATTGTCTAATAAGTTTTACATAGATCGTCCCTTGCATTTTTTTTCATTGAATTGATATGTCATTCTATTACTATATTTTTGTTATATTTATTGCTATAACATTAATCGTCGTTTAAAAAAAATTATTTATATAATTTCGTTAGGGCCTAAGGGCCTTTTTTTCTGACTCGTACAGGGCATTTAAATTCTTAGGACCGGCCCTGTTAATATGTCTAGTAGCATGATGATGTGAGTTTAAATACGTCCAAGTGTAAAATTACGTGCTATTTAAATGTAAAACATTATTATTCAAACAAGAAATTGAGGCGTTAATATTTTTAATGAAAAAAGATAGAAACAAAAATATTAATTTATATTGTTTTCAAGATTACTCATATGCACTTTATAAATTATAAGATATGTTTTTTCAATCATTTTATATGTATTCAACATATCTTATTATATTACGGGCATGATAATATGGAAAAATATACTATACAAATCTATAATATAACAAACTTAATCATGTTATTTATTAGATATATATGTTTTAACCAATGTTTTTAGAACGAGAGCACCTTTAACTAAGTTTTAAATAGAGCGAATTAATTTAATATGTAGCAATTTTTAGTAGATAACTTGGATAGTTATATGATGTACATCTTTTAAAGGTTGGTAGATATAATAAGAATTAGAAAAAACTAGTAGACGTCAACCCGCGCGTTGCGACGGGATGTTGATTATAATTTCTCATTTGCTGAAACCAATTAGCCTCTAGGGTAAGTTGGAATTGAAATGCTTATTATGAGACTCACCTTTGATTAACTCAAATACCGTACAAAACATCATAGTTTGTAAAATAATGATCATATAATAATAGCTATGCTAAAGATAAGAGGTTCAAGGAACGAAATTGGTATGTTGCTGAAACCGAATCACAGTTTAGCACGTAAACACTCAATTGATAATAATCTATTCAGTGCGTAAACACAATTATACAAAATATATCAAATAATTAAATTGGTATGTATACATCATATTTAAATGTATGAATTGATTAAAACTATAGGAATGAATCGTAAATAAAAGATCTATAGGAATGAAGTGTAAATTAAAGATAGCATATGGACTAAAATCATAGGAATGAATATAAAGCAGTCAATTCCTTAGGCTGTGGTATGGGGTTATGGATTAGAAAAAAATATTGTAATGCAGCGAATTATAGACGCACTTTTTTCTCACCGTCCAAAAGAAGTGTAAGAGCATTCACATCCAGCTATTTAAAGATATACATACATTCCACTAAAAAAAACTCCTATATCAATATATTTCCACTAAAAACAAATAATTTTCTCTGTTCTTTTCAATTAAATAATATTTTCATATCTTTATTATTACATTTTTCTATCTCCTTCACTCACAACTACTTTCAATATATATTAAAAAACTAGCCTAAGGACCCGTGTATTACACGGGTTGATTAAAGATAATATCGCTTCATAATCGTTGTTTACATAAATGAGTTAATTACTGTTTTCGTCCCTGAGGTTTGTCAAAAATAACGGTTTCAGTCCATTAGTTTAAAAATTGCCATTTCAGTCCATTAGTTTCATTTTCGTAACCATTTCAGTCCGCTAACTTAACTCCATCCATTTATTTTGTTAACTTTGAGTTAACTAACTAATTCATGGACGGTTTGCGTCAGTTTTAGAAACACAGGGACTTAAGTGTAAACTCTAAAACATTAAAACAAAAAAAATAGTAAATTCCAAAAAATCAAAAAAATTCCAAAAAACCAAACAAATTCCAAAAAATTCTAAAAAATAATAAAAATTCTAAAAAATCATAAAAATTCTAAAAAATCCAAAAAATCCGTTTCGGCGCGAACTGTTTCGAACCCGAACCGTTTCGAGCTGAACCGTTTCGACGCGAACCGTTTCGACCCGTCCCGTTTCGACCCGAACCGTTTCGAGCTGAACCGTCCGTACCGTTTCGAGCCGAACCGTTTCGACCCGAACCGTTTCGACCCGTACCGTTTCGAGCCGAACCGTTTCGACCCGTACCGTTTCGAAGCCGAACCGTTTCGAAGCCGAACCGTTTCGAGCCGAACCGTTTCGAACCGAACCGTTTCAAACCGAACCGTTTCGACCCGTACCGTTTCGAAGCCGTACCGTTTCGAAGCCGTACCGTTTCAAGCCGTACCGTTTCGAACCGAACCGTGCCGTTTCGAACCGAACCGTTTCGAGCTGTACCGTTTCGAACCGTACCGTTTCGATGCGAACCGTTTCGAACCGAACCCTTTGGACCCGAACCGTTTCGACCCGAACCGTTTCGACGCGAACCGTTTCGACGCGAACCATTTCGAAGCCGAACCGGTACGGTTCGATACGGCACGGTTCGGTTCGAAACGGTTCAGCTCGAAAGGGTTCGGTTCGAAATGACACGGTTCGGTTCGAAACGGTACGGCTTGAAACGGTACGGCTTCGAAACGGTACGGGTCGAAACGGTTCGGTTCGAAACGGTTCAGCTCGAAACGGTTCGGCTTCGAAACGGTACGGGTCGAAACGGTTCGGCTCGAAACGGTACAGGTCGAAACGGTTCAGCTCGAAATGGTTCAGCTCGAAACGGTTCGGGTCGAAACGGTACGGACGGTACAGCTCGAAACGGTTCGGGTCGAAACAGTTCGCGCCGAAACGGATTTTTTGGATTTTTTAGAATTTTTATGATTTTTTAGAATTTTTATTATTTTTTAGAATTTTTTGGAATTTTTTGGTTTTTTGGAATTTTTTTGATTTTTTGGAATTTACTATTTTTTTTGTTTTAATGTTTTAGAGTTTACACTTAAGTCCCTGTGTTTCTAAAACTGACGCAAACCGTCCCTGAATTAGTTAGTTAACTCAAAGTTAACAAAATAAATGGATGGAGTTAAGTTAGTGGACTGAAATGGTTACGAAAATGAAACTAATGGACTGAAATGGCAATTTTTAAACTAATGGACTGAAACCGTTATTTTTGACAAACCTCAGGGACGAAAACAGTAATTAACTCTTACATAAAATGTTATGAATATATACACGTCTTGAAACGGATCATGTAAAATCTTTTTATTAACCATCAAAATGCAGATATCACAATTCGTTAAAAATATCTTTATACACCACATTAGTTGTTTTATCTGTAGTTTTTCCGTTGTTGTCAAATATGAGTATTTTGACCCCATTTCTTGTTTTCACCATTGATAAGGCAACATACAATTGACCATGAGTTAACCAACAGCATTCTCTAACGGCTCTGAGTTGGTCCACTTAGTTCACAAATTCTCCTACATAGTAATAGTAATTTCCTATTACACGAAATAGAATAAAAAAAGATAAAAAGAGAGAGAGAGAGAGCGAGCACGCGGTGTGAAGGGAAATAAGAGAAAACAAAATCGCGCCCAAGGGGAATTCTCTGGCCTAAGAGGGTGTCCGCATCAACAAAATGATTGGCTAAGAATATGCCGTGTGGCAAAGATGTATTCTTTTAGTATAGTAGATAGTTTAAGAACCCGTGTATTACACGGGTAGTCTCAAAGTAATTATATTATTAAACAGTGTTGACATAAACTTTATATTATAGTGGGTGAACAGTGTCTCCTCAAATATACAGATGAACAGTAACATTTTCTCTCTGCTCCACTCACAACCACTTTTGTTACTTTTTATATTTTAAAAACCCTACACACAGATTTTGATTCCCATGATGTGAATGCTCTAATAAAAGGTGTTTGATTGGGGGTTTGATTAGTGATTAGATAATTAATATTACAACTATATTATTATTATTATTATTATTATGTTAGTTTATATATTAACAACGTAATTGAATATCGTTCAAAATACACACTTATAATAATAAATAAAAAACAACCAAATCTTCCTATACTAATAAATAAAAATCTTTTTTGAACACGTGTCACTTCCTAGTGCTTTCTCAACTTATTTTCCTATTCATCTCTCATGTTAAATAATAATAATAATAATAATAATAATAATAATAATTTTAAACAAAAATATTAGATAAGAATAAATATTAGATAAGGATAAACATTTATTTTTATTGATCATATTAAATAATAATAATAATAATAATAATAATTTTAAACAAAAAATTAGATAAGAATATAAACGTTTATTTTTATTATGATCATATTAAATAATAATAATTTTAAACAAAAAATTAGTTAAGAATACATATTTAACAAATTAAAGATATATCTTTTTATTATTTATTATATAAAATTACATTAATGCAAAATAAAAATAAAAACAAAGTAAAATGTTATAATAAGTAGATAGTATATCAATATTCATTTTTAAAAGATAAATCTTGATGACTGTTTGTATTAACATATGACAGTATATTTTATTCAACACGTGCAATATACGAAATTTTTTAAAAATATATCTTTTTATTATTTATTATATAAAATTATATTTATTCACCATCTCGACGGTAGCCATTCCTCCGGTAAAGAACATTTTTGCCAACATCAGAATGTCTAATAAAACATAATCTCTAAACTCAACAACATATAAATAAAATCAGGTAAACATCAACAGTTTAAAAGAACGTTGTGAAAACAACTAAGCTATTCGTGTCGATTTCCGGCACAGTCACGTTCGCTACGCTGTTGCAGTATGTGATCCCACAACTCATACGCATCCACGGTTAGCCAATACGAAGACGATCAGCTCAGAATCAGACTGGTTAAATCAAGTAAAACTTTCCGACCAAATCACCACTATACATCTCGTTGTGAAACTTTACCAATGACGTGTTAGATAGAATAGGCGGTGTGTCGCCTGGCCGAAGAAGTGTCGTCGTTGAATTCCTCGATTTCTCGTTGTTCTCTTGAAGACTCAAAACCAGTTGGTCCGACCTGGTTAGAGCAGAGCTTCAGATGACCAAGCAAAGAACCTGCAAGATCACAAGGAAACAGCACACCGTTAGCCTCGTCACAGGGAGGGGGGGCCTCTCTGTGACCAAGCTCGGGCGTGAGAATAAGTATTTGTGAGGAGAAAATAAGTCAGTGAGAGAGGAAGGAGAGTGTAGAGAGAGAAAGTAGCGATTACCCTTGCTGGAAGTCTTGGCGGGGTATTTATAGTTTTTGGGTGTGCTGACGTGGCGAGTTAGTTAGGGTCGGACCAGTCATTATCATGGCGGTTATGGAAGTGGGGCCTAGTTAGTTATGCCGCACCAATGTATCTGTCCGTTCCGTTTATGGCGTGAGGTGCGGTCCGACCATGATGTGCTAAAGTTTGGTTCTGTGTTTGGCGATGATTCGGTCCGGTCGAGGACGTATCCTCATCAAGTCCCCCTAGTTCGTAGCGTTTCTTAGATAAAAGCTTCGAACTATAACGGCGTAACTTTGGCGGTCTGAATCCCTGATTTGTCGTTTTGTTGAATTTTTTGAATTTTAAATTTTTGGGTGGTGACCTATTGCTGGGTGACCGACGGTAACTTTATTTTTCCCGCTTGATGTGACGTTTGATGTGCGTCAACTGTCATGACGTGTCAACCCTTGATTGGTTGCCTTAAAGCGGTTTCTACCTCTACAAAAACGGGAGAAAAAAAAGGTGGTTTTTGGTTTTACTTTTTACTTCATCTTCTCCATTTCCTTGTCTGAGGCGAAACGGTTCATTGAGCAGGTTAGTACCTTCTCTTCACCATGTCGAACAAAAGCAATATATCCGGTTGTTTTAATATTTTGAATAGAAATGGTTTACAATGGTTCATAGATACATACGCGATTCCTGCCTCATTGCACCCTGTTCTCCCCGAAAAGGATACGCCTATTTATCCTTTCGTACCGGGGAAAATAGGGATTTATACTCGCCTTTTCGATTACTGCAACTATCGTCTTCCTCTGACGAAGTTCTTGATCGAAGTTCTTTTATTTCACGAGGTTCACCTTACTCAAGTGAACCCCTTCGGCCTTGCCAAGGTGTGTCACTTTGAGTTAGCTTGTCGCGGATTGGGGTCCGACCCGGATTTGGATGTGTTCCGGGCTTTTTACAAGTTGAATCGGTCCGGTAGCTGGTACACCTTCGAAGTCAGGGATAAAAATTCTTCTTGTTATACGTGGATTACTACCAGTATAAAAGATTGGAAAGATCACTTCTTCTTGGTTGATGATCGGTGCGTTCCGGAGTTTATGACGTGGAGATTAAAGAAATCCAAACTTCCACCCCCTCTTCCTGAAGACTTCGAATACGATGGAGATTTATATGCGAATTTGATCAAGGAAGCCTGACGCATACAGAAGTATCCGGAACACATCCTCGTCATGGGACGGATCAGTATGATCTGGACCGAACCAGAGTGGTATCCTACCCTCAAGTGGAACAAGAAGGGTTAGTTGTGGTGTTTCTTGAATTTATTTTGATTATTTTGCTCGTTTGCACGTTTTTATGTCGCGACGGACTATAGATATTACTTGTTGTTTTCTTTTGTGCAGCTATGGGTTTGAAAGAAGCCTTGAGGCTAAAATCTTTTGATTCCAAGGAGTTTGATATCCGTGCCACGAGGACGCCGAAAAGTGATCCTCCGTATCTAAGCGTTGTGCAAGAGAATCTTTATCAGATTCGGGAACCCGAGGCTCCAGATAATCAGGGTGGTTCAGCCGGTCAAGGGGGTTCAGGTTTGGCTCCTGCGGCGCAAATAGTGGATACTGTTCCGGCCCAGGCTGCGGTGGTGGTTGGTGGTGATAAGGGCAAGAAGACCAGCTCGAGCGGGACGAAAGGGTCCGGTTCCAAGTTTGTGATTAAAGATGAGGGGGTACATGTTTCTATCGAGGATGAGGGAGTCCATGCTGGAGGGGTAAAAGAGGGTGGTGATGGCGATGATGATGATGAAGAGGAGCTTCCCCAGGCTAGTTTGAAAAGAAAACGGACTATTTCTTCTAAGTCCGGTCCGAAACCTAAGCAAGTGAAGAAGAAGAAAACAGACCTCAAGACCATCACACTAGATGATGAAGACGATCAGGTTACCGAATTTTCTGTTGTCGGAGGTATATTGGAGAATTTAGATGCTCATCTTCACGGGGGTCGTACCCCAAGGGATCATCCGGTAAACATTCCGTTGAGCCCCTTGTCTTTTGGAGGGGGGGCTACCAGGGTTATTACAGACGTCCATATGTCCGACCCTTTATCTTTCAAGAAAAACGATCCTTCTCCTTCGGGTAAGCCTACCACGGGGGTTGCTTCTAATGTGTCAAGGCCGAGCCCCAAACCAATTGATGGTGGGGATAGTGCCTCTTCCTCCCCTTTATGGTATAACACTGAAGCTGTTTTCTTGTCCCGGGAGCTAGGTTCGGGCGGTGTTGAGGACATGGACTCGGCTCGAGCGTTGGAGAAGTATGTACCGGAGTGGTCGTTGACGAACAAGGATAGGATTGTGGACGCTCTGTCGGCGAAGATGGCATTATTTCACTTGGGGACTCCGGCTGAGCATTCTCATTATCGGAAGATGAGTGGCCCGGAGCTTGGGAATGCCCTAATGCTGAATCAAGCCCAGTCGACTTCTTTGGTAGTGGAGACTTACAAACGTTGGATCGAGTCGGAGTCAACTTGCCGCAAGCTTCAACGTGAAGTTGCTAGTTTAAAAAGTGAAGACAATGTTCGGTCGAAGACAAAACAAGAGCTAGCTTCCTTCCGATCTCAAATTGATCGTTTAAAGGAGCAGGTCTTGGAGGCGAAAGAAGTTAATAAATCTTCTCAGGCTTCGGCTGCGGCTGCCTATGAAGCCCGAGACAAAGCCCTTCAAGAATTAGAGGCTCTCAAGACAAAATTTAGCGATCTGGAGAGGAAATTATCCCGTGCGGAGGAGAGGCATGCGGCCGAGTTGAAGGAAATGCAAACTTCTTATGACCAGCTTCTGGCCGATCACCATCGTTTAATGAGCGGTACGTTAATGATTTACTTTTAAATGCTCGTTTTTTTTTTTGCTAATTAAGTCTTATCTTTCTTTTAGATAATGAAGAACTCAAAAGAGCTCGTGACAGGGCGATCGAATCGCACACGGCGACGATCGACGAGGCGAAGGGCATGTTGACCCGTACCGACGGTGAGATGGTTGAGCTATATGCCCAGGTATCGGAGCTTATGTTAACCAAATAATGGTTCTTGACGGACGGGGTTGCCTGGGTTGTTAGATTGGTTCATGAAAGTCCAGAGCTGGAGAAGGTCGTTGCGGACCTGGTTAATAGTGTGAACGTGGTTGGAGTGAACGAGGGAATTAAGCAAGGCTTTAAAGCCGCTCACGATTCGGTTCGTTCTGCTGAAGAGGTTCCTGGGTTTGATGAGGGGGCTCAAGACGCACTAGATGCCGCGATAAAGGCCTTCGACAATTTTCATATCTCCGTTCTTGGCAAAGTCGCAGATTTGGTGGATAAACCCTTGTCCGTTATTAAACAGAGAAGTGAGCTCCCCATTGTGAAGGAAGGTTATGAAACTTGAAGTTTGATCTTTATCAGTCGTACAACGTTTTACTGTTATTGTGGCTTGTAATCGCACAATTTTAAACTTTTCTTTTGGCATGTAACCGTACAATTTATCTTTTTCGTTTGTGGTATCTGACTGATATGTTTATCTTGCTTCGTATGAAATCATGATTTTGATAACAGGTATTCATTCCTGGCTACTTAGTTTTTTAGTTTGCGTCCAAACTTCAACTGTTCGACCAGGTTTTTTCTCGGTTCACTTTGGTGACTGAGTTTTAGCAAGAAGTTTTTTGTTGACTTTCATTGCTTAATAGATTTTGGTAGTCGGACCGAACTAGGTACGGACCGTTTGCTTAATAGATTTTACTATTTTTGGAACTATTTAAGCCTTCTCGATCGGCGCGAGGCATGGGTCGAGGCCCGTTTGTGCACATTTTTTGATATCGTTCGAACTTATACGTATGCTATGCTTTATACTTAAAAAAAAATACAGATCGCTTTATTTGTTTACTTAATCATAGATCCGGGGAAAACCCTCCCGGTTATATGAAAATCAAAGATTTGGTCGGGGTATTACCCTCCCGACTTACACATGGAAATTGAAAACAAAATAGGAAATAGCGATCTTTTTGGCCGTGTCCGGCTGTTTACATGAAACATTTCTTCAGATGTACCCCGTTCCATGTCCTGGGGACTGGGGTTCCATCTATTTTCTCTAACACGTACGAGCCTTTCTCACTAGCCTCTTTGACTCGGTACGGTCCCTCCCACTTTGGGGTTAGCTTGCCAGGGGCTTCAATGCGGCTCGCATCATTGCTTCGGAGCACATAGTCTCCGACCTTGAACTTGTAGAGCTTGGCACGGGCATTATAGTATTTCTCGATCTTCTTTTTATATCGAGCTTCTTTGATCGCTGCGATGTTCCGGCGCTCTTCTAGCAGATCAAGATTGGACCGGAGCTCACGCTCATTTTCCTCCCAAGTTTTACACCTTTGGTTTGGGAGTCCGATCTCTGCGGGGATCACGGCCTCTGTGCCGTATGTAAGACTGAACGGTGTTTCTCCGTTACTGGTCTTGTGTAACGTTCGGTGAGCCCACAGCACATTCGGTAATTCATCCGCCCAACCTTTGCCTTCGTAACCAAGCCTTCTCTTTATCCCATCAACAATTCGGCGGTTTATCTGTTCGACCTGCCCGTTCCCCTGGGGATGGGCGACCGAGGAAAAGACTTGGTTAATTTTCAAGTTTTCGCACCACCGTTTGAACGGATTTTCCGCGAATTGCTTTGCATTGTCGCTTACGATGTAGAGTGGAAGACCGAAGCGGCATACGATTTGCTCCCAAAAGAACCTCGTTACATTATAGCCAGAGATGATTGTAAATGGTCTGGCTTCCACCCATTTAGTGAAATAATCCACTGCGACTAGCAAATATTGGGCGCTTCCGCTCGATCGTGGAAAAGGACCAACTATATCAACGCCCCACTTTTGGAAGGGCCATGCAGCGGTTACCGGAATCATTTCATTCTTTGCTCGGAGGCTCACTGGTGCGTGCTTTTGGCATTCGTCACATTGCTGGAGCTCTTTGACTGCACTCTCGTGCATCCCGGGCCAGTAATATCCCGTATTTTTAACTTTTGTTACGATCATTTTTGGCCCGGCGTGAATACCACAAATGCCGTAATGTATTTCTCTGATGATATAACTGGCTTGCTCCGGATCAAGACATTTTAGCAGAGGCCCGAGAAAAGTCTTCCAGTACAAACCTCCTTCCTGCATCTGATATTGGAGCGAATTGATTTGGATCTTTCTTGCTTCTGCTTTATCGACTGGCAAGACGTCGTGAACCAAGTAGTTGACTATGTGTGTCATCCATGTTTGCGTCGGAGCTTCTACTTGCATAACGTGAGGAGTCACAATTGACGGTGCGGTTAACACTTCTACCCTCACCTCTTTGGCAAGATGACTAAACAAAACAGACGCCAACTTGCTCAACGCGTCGGCCTTTTTGTTCTTGCTGCGAGGAACATGTTCAACTTTACATAAATCGAACGATGCCATAGTTTGCTTTACCTGCTCAAGGTATTCGATCATGTTGGCTTCCCTTGCCTCATACTCCCCGTTCACTTGATTTGCTACAAGCAACGAATCTACATGGGCAACAACATTTCTGGCTCCGACTTTTACTGCCAGACGTAAGCCAGCTAGTAGGGCCTCGTATTCAGCTTCGTTGTTAGAGCTCTTGAATTCTAGTCGGAGTGCGTACGTCATGTCCGTGCCATCCGGATCGGTGAGAATCAAGCCGGCTCCTGATCCTTTGGAGCTCGAAGCCCCGTCTGTATACAAAGACCAAGGTTTGACTGGAGCTTTCTCGATTTCTTCCATTTCTTTTTCCTCCGGCATCTCAACTAGAAAGTCAGCTATCACCTGTCCTTTTAGCGGACCTTTGGTTCTGAAGGTGATGTTAAATGCACCCAGCTCGATCGCCCACTTGGCCATTCGACCTGAGACTTCGGGGCGTCGGAGCACATGCTGGATTCTCTGATTCGTTCGTACCTCAATCGGGTGAGCTTGAAAGTATCGACGAAGCCTTCTCGAAGCATGGACTAGCGCCAGAGCCAATTTTTCCAAGTTTGAGTATCTTGTTTCGTAATCTTTTAGCGTTCGGCTCACGTAATAAATGGGGATTTACGCCCCGGTTCGGTGAGCGACTAGCACTGCACTGATAGCTCCAAACGATGCGGCTAAGTAGACCGTTAGTACCTCATCTTTTTTCGGTACGGTGAGAGTTGGCAAAGTGCCCAAATAAGTTTTAAGCTCTTCGAAAGCTCGTGCGGCTTCTTCCGTCCATTTAAACTCCGATCTAAAGCTTTTTCTGAGAACATCCATGAACGGGAGCGATCTGTCTTGCTGCTTTTGACAAGAACCGATGGAGAGCAGCCAATCGTCCATTTAAGGACTGAATCTCTTTAACCGACGTCGGAGGCTTCATTGTAAGAACAACATCAATCTTGTCTGGGTTGGCTCGCAAGCCTTTTGACCCGACCATGACTCCCAGGAACTTTCCTTCTTCTACCCCGAACGTACACTTCTTGGGGTTTAATTTCATGTTGATGCTTCGGATTCGGGTGAATGTTTCGAGTATGTCTTTCAGCATGGCGGTTTCATCGTGACTTTTGATTACGATATCGTCAACATATACCTCCACGTTTCGTTCGATCTGGTCCTTGAAAGCTTTACTCATTAGACGTTGATACGTAGCACCAGCGTTTTTCAACCCAAATGGCATCTTGGTGAAGCAGTAAACTCCTTCGTTGGTGACAAAGGTTGTCTTGTCCTCGTCTTCAACCGCCATTTGTATCTGGTGGTACCCTTTGTATGCGTCTAGAAAACACTTCAATCTGAACGTGGCGACAGAATCAATTTTCTCATCGATCTCTGGTAACGGAAAGCAATCTTTCAGGCACGCATCGTTTAGGTCAGTGAAATCAATGCACATTCTCCACGAGTTATCCTTTTTTCGCACCATAACGGGATTTGATACCCATGTTTGATACCGGACTTCTCGAATTATCCCGGCATCTAGGAGACTCTTTACATCTTTTGCAATTGCCTTGGCTCGATCCGGGGCCATATGCCTTTTTCTTTGTGCTATTGGTTTGATTGATTCTTTTACGTTCAAATGATGCTGTGCCATTGACCTTGGAACCCCTTGCATATCGGAGTGCTTCCAAGTGAAGACATCGATTGAGTTGCTCAATAATTCCCATAGGAGCTTCTTGGTTCGTTTTGGGAGTTGAGCACCGATAGCTACTTGCTGTTCAGGGAAGTCCGGATTGATCGCCCAGAGCTCCGTAGGTACTTCGGACTTTTTGGAGCTCGTTTCCGCGGCATGTCTTACTTCGGCTACGAATGAGTTTGCTTCCGAAAGAATAGTGGCGACCCCGGCTTCGGTGGGGAATTTAATGGCACCGTGTATCGTCGAGCTAATCGCTCCAAGAGCTCGCAACCCGGGTCGTCCGAGTATTATGTTATGTGACGAATGAGTGCCAACAACCAGAAAAGTTAACTGGACGGTTCTGCTCTTGTCACCATCTTTGAATGTTGTCGGAAGGGTAAGCTGTCCTATCGGACGAACCACCTCTCCCGAAAAACTGATTAGGGGGGTGGAGACTTCAATCAACCTTTTCTTTACTTGGGGGTTCAGTTGCTGGAAACACTGCAGATACATGATTTCAAAGGCGCTTCCTCCGTCCACATAGATTCGTCGGACCAGATGTCCGGCGACAACAGCCGAAATTGTAATTGGTCCGTCTCGAGCATCGTCTGGATCGATCGGAGGGAAGTATGTTGGTTGATGCATCCATGCTGCCATATGTTGGCTCGACCGCTTTACCCCTCTTGATTCGGTCGACCAGATCATATTGATTCCGGGCTCGGTGTTCGGATTATCGATTGCTGCTGCAGACTTCTTCCCATCTTTTACTTCTTTCACAAGATGAGAAAGTTTACCGGATCGTACGGCCTTTTCGATTTCTTGCTTCAGAGCCCAACATTCATCAGTCGTATGGCCCTTGTCTCGGTGATATTCACAATATTTCTTGGAGTGCTTATCCGAGGTAGGTCGCTGCTTCGACGGCGTAGGGAACCGGGTAGTTTCCGTACTAAGAATTTCACTTGGCGATTTTGTGAGCTCGGAGAAGGTGTTAAAACGCACGTTCCCAGTTCGGAAATTGCTTCGATCTGACTTATGATACGGACCACGACTTTTATTCCAACTGTTGCCCCTATCTTTTGGTGGTGACGTGTTCCGTCTCCAAGATGTGGTTCGAGCCTTGGTATTTCTTGCTGTGGTTTCATTCGGTTGGCCGCAGGCTCTTTTTCCCCGAACGAAGGCTCGAGCTCGCTCCATAAGTATCTCCATGGTTTTTGGGAGATCTTCGTGGAGCTTTTCCACAAGCTGGTTGTTCCGAACTCCGTAACAAAATCCAGAGACTTGGAGCTGATCAACCGCTCCACTTATCTGCATGCTTTCTCGATTGAACCGATCGATAAAATCTTCTACGGACTCTCCGACGCGGCGCTTTATATGGTGAACCTCGGTGATGTCTTTCTTGCAACGTCGCTGCTGACAGAAATTTTGCAGGAATATACGCCGGAAATCTTCGAAGTGATCTATCGACCCCTCTGGCAACCCATCAAACCATACCCTTGCCGATCCGGTGAGAGTTTGGGCGAACATATGACACCAAGCCGGCATAGGCCATTGTTCGACCTTAGCCGCTCCGGCGAATGCGAACATGTGGTCGTCCGGATCGGACGTACCGTCGTAGAACTTCAGCGTAGGTGGCATCTTAAGCTTCGCTGGGAGTGGGGCATTGACGATCCGTAACGTAAACTTTGATTGGGAAGTCATAGACGTGGGGTGATATGGCATGATTAGCTCCTGATCTTGAGGGTTTAAACCCATAGATCCCTGGCAAAACAGGTCGTTTAGACCGTTATTCATCGGAGCACTCGTAATCGAAGAAAATTGTGTAACACGTGTTATGGGAGTGGAGATCATAGGACTTACCAGAGATCCGGAAGTGAAGGCTCCAACGGAGACGGGGTTACCCCCTGGATAGACATTGTTAAACAGGTTCGTTCGGAGGCTCTGCAACACCTCCTCTCGCTGCTGTTGCTGCTGTAACTGACGCAATAGATCAGCGTTCCGTAAAAGGAAGGCGTTGTCAAAGTTAGGTAGCGGCGTGGCGACCGGGGCAGTAACAGACAGCGTGGTGATAGAAATTCCGCCTACAGAATTTGCAGCTGGAGGAGCCGATGCTGATCCTATCGAAACCGCTGGGGCAGCAACTGCTGTTGATGCGATTGTGGAGGCGGCGTTTCCTTCCCATATGTCGTTGTAAGATGGGAAAGTGTTGGTGGAGACTGCTGTCGTTGTGGATTCCATGATTTGGAACAAACAGAATTAGCAAAGTGAACTGAGTGAATTCGAGGGGATGGCGCCACTGAAGACTCAAAACCAGTTGGTCCGACCTGGTTAGAGCAGAGCTTCAGATGACCAAGCAAAGAACCTGCAAGATCACAAGGAAACAGCACACCGTTAGCCTCGTCACAGGGAGGGGGGCCTCTCTGTGACCAAGCTCGGGCGTGAGAATAAGTATTTGTGAGGAGAAAATAAGTCAGTGAGAAAGGAAGGAGAGTGTAGAGAGAGAAAGTAGCGATTACCCTTGCTGTAAGTCTTGGCGGGGTATTTATAGTTTTTGGGTGTGCTGACGTGGCGAGTTAGTTAGGGTCGGACCAGTCATTATCATGGCGGTTATGGAAGTGGGGCCTAGTTAGTTATGCCGCACCAATGTATCTGTCCGTTCCGTTTATGGCGTGAGGTGCGGTCCGACCATGATGTGCTAAAGTTCGGTTATGTGTTTGGCGATGATTCGGTCCGGTCGAGGACGTATCCTCATCATCTCTGCCTATGCGAGATTTCTATGTGGAGATCTTGTTTCATATAGAACGCGGTGGTAAAACTTCACTCGCTCCGTCAAACACGTAGAAGATCTGGAAACACGTCCGTAATCTACAATGCAAATTAATGATGTTATATAGCCGAAGCATTGCATTGCTTTGTTCACGGAATCGTTGAAAAGGTGTTATAAGTGTTCCTTTACGTCGGTTAATTAGGAGAAGGGGCGTTTTGATTCGGATACATCGTATATGTATTAAACAAATCATGGCACTTATTCTCATTAGCACAACCGTCAATTTGAAGGTGGTTTTTTTAAACGGATTGGTTCAGGAGGAAGTGTCTGATTCGGTGCCTTCGATTGAAATGATGCGATGATGTTGTGAGGCAAATTAAAAAGTAAAAGGAACCCATTAATCAAATTATCTAAACGCATGATCACCAAATTTGCAACCATGCAACTATGTTCAAGAATAAAATCAAAATTACAATAACAAACGAATGATCTATGAACAATATATTAAAACCAAAACTCAATACGACTGAATTAAAAACAACATATTTTCAAAATGAATCGCAAACATGAAGATGACTGATTAACGCCATCTCAGCAATTGTGCGAAACTAATCTTCCATGATCTCTATTTCTGTATGCGTGAGTCGAGTTTAAAGTGCGATGATTCGAGAAGGTAGGAAAGAAACAATGATCGCTAAAAAGGCAAATGCTTAGGTCGATTGCGTTCACAAAGAAAAGTAACAATAAAAAGGTAACAAAAAGGAAGAAATGAGGCACTGGCGGCAGGGAAATACAACCACCTCGGTCGGTCACGGGTGGTGACAGATGGCGGTAAGCCGCTGTCCCTCTAGAAAAAAATGGACGGCCATAACGTAGTTACGCTAGATCTGAGGCAACACACCGTCCAGTTATTTATTTCAGTGTTTTAATTAAGAGTTAATTACTGTTTTCGTCCCTGAGGTTTGTCAAAAATAACGGTTTCAGTCCATTAGTTTAAAAATTGTCATTTCAGTCCATTAGTTTCATTTTCGTAACCATTTCAGTCCACTAACTTAACTCCATCCATTTATTTTGTTAACTTTGAGTTAACTAACTAATTCAAGGACGGTTTGCGTCAGTTTTAGAAACACAGGGACTTAAGTGTAAACTCTAAAACATTAAAAGAAAAAAAATAGTAAATTCCAAAAAATCAAAAAAATTCCAAAAAACCAAACAAATTCCAAAAAATTCTAAAAAATAATAAAAATTCTAAAAAATCATAAAAATTCTAAAAAATCATAAAAATTCTAAAAAATTCTAAAAAATCCAAAAAATCTGTTTCGGCGCGAACTGTTTCGAACCGAATCGTTTCGAGCTGAACCGTTTCGACGCGAACCGTTTCGACCCGTACCGTTTCGACCCGAACCGTTTCGAGCTGAACCGTCCGTACCGTTTCTAGCTGAACCGTTTCGACGCGAACCGTTTCGACCCGTACCGTTTCGAAGCCGAACCGTTTCGAGCTGAATCGTTTCGAACCGAACCGTTTCGACCCGTACCGTTTCGAAGCCGAACCGTTTCAAGTCGTACCGTTTCGAACCGAACCGTGCCGTTTCGAACCGAACCCTTTCGAGCTGAACCGTTTCGAACCGAACCGTGCCGTATCGAACCGAACCGTTTCGAGCTGAACCGTTTCGAGCCGAACCGTTTCGAGCTGTACCGTTTCGAACCGTACCGTTTCGATGCGAACCGTTTCGAACCGAACCCTTTGGACCCGAACCGTTTCGACCCGAACCGTTTCGACGCGAACCGTTTCGAAGCCGAACCGGTACGGTTCGATACGGCACGGTTCGGTTCGAAACGGTTCAGCTCGAAAGGGTTCGGTTCGAAACGGTACGGCTTGAAACGGTACGGCTTCGAAACGGTATGGGTCGAAACGGTTCGGCTCGAAACGGTTCGGCTTCGAAACGGTACGGGTCGAAACGGTTCGCGTCGAAACGGTTCAGCTCGAAACGGTTCGGGTCGAAACGGTACGGACGGTTCAGCTCGAAACGGTTCGGGTTGAAACAGTTCGCGCCGAAACGGATTTTTTGGATTTTTTTAGAATTTTTATGATTTTTTAGAATTTTTATTATTTTTTAGAATTTTTTGGAATTTGTTTGGTTTTTTGGAATTTTTTTGATTTTTTGGAATTTACTATTTTTTTGTTTTAATGTTTTAGAGTTTACACTTAAGTCCCTGTGTTTCTAAAACTGACGCAAACCGTCTCTGAATTAGTTAGTTAACTCAAAGTTAACAAAATAAATGGATGGAGTTAAGTTAGTGGACTGAAATGGTTACGAAAATGAAACTAATGGACTGAAATGGCAATTTTTAAACTAATGGACTGAAACCGTTATTTTTGACAAACCTCAGGGACGAAAACAGTAATTAACTCTTTAATTAATATCGATTTGTAACCGGCGTTACCGGCATCTTTTGGATAAAAATTACAATTGAGTGAATAAAGGTATTATCCATGGAAAACAACATGCAAATTTGCAAGGCAACGCAATGGAAAATAGGAACACACGATGCAGTTTAAGTGAATAATAAATTATTATAAAAATCTAAATTGACGCATCAATTTATGAATCTACACCCCTTTATTTAGAGTTAAATGCTTGGTTGGTCCCTGTGGTTTTCAAAAATTACAGACTTGGTCCCAGTGGTTTACTAATTACACGCGTGGTCCCAAAACTTGTCAAAAATGCACTCGGTTGGTCCCCAGCTCTAACATCAGTTAAATTTCTCAGTTAAGCCCATGTTAAATGACCAAAATACCCTTGCCTATTAATAAATAAAAATGTTATAACAAATAAAACAAAAATAAAAATAGTTTAATAATGCCCGTTAAATTGAACTCCTGGAACTAGAATTTACATTCTTGTTTTTATGTTGAAGATGAAGAAAATCAAGAACTTAAGAATCAAGAAAATCGCACAGCTTTCTCCCTGTATCACGTTTTTCTCATCACCCCTCTTCACGTTCTCTAACTCTTCACCCAAAACCAACACACCAAAGTTCCTAGTTTCATCCCAAATTTCACATCTTTATTAGCAATTAACACTTGAATCACACCCACAATCGAATCAACCCTTGTTCAATCTAAAAAAAGATTCTGGTTTCATCATACCCACTTCGAATTTCGATTGTTAAATGCTCAACTTGGTTGATTAAGAATTAGGGTTTATAGTCATGAAGGCCATGGAGACTTTGCAGGATCTGATCGAAGAAGCAAAACTTCGAACTGTTTGGTGGGCTCTTTGTATCTTTGCTGTTTCTTAGTTCTTGGCTCGTAAGTTCCATAGGGTTAGATTTAACCTAGTTTTTTTGGGGATTTTTGTTCTGAAAAAAATTGGGGGTTTGTATTGAATTTGAAAATTTGGGGGTTTGTGTTTGGATGAAATTTTGGTGGTGGTGGCGAGGTGGATGGGTGGTGAAGGTGCCGTTGAAACGGTGGTGGTTGGTGGATATGGTGGAAACAGGTGGCAGTGGTGGAAGGAGGCTGTGGTTGTGGTGATAGCGGCGGTGGTGGTGGAAGGAGGCTGTGGTGGTGGTGGTGGTGGTGGAAGGAGGCGGTGCTGGTGGAAGGAGGCTGTGGTTGTGGTGATAGGCAAGGGTATTTTGGTCATTTAACATGGACTTAACTGAGAAATTTAACTGATGTTAGGGCTGGGGACCAACCGAGTGCATTTTTGACAAGTTTTGGGACTACGCGTGTAATTAGTAAACCACTGGGACCAAGTCTGCAATTTTTGAAAACCACAGGGACCAACCAAGCATTTAACTCCTTTATTTATTTCAGAATTTCAATCTACCAAGGAGAAATGACGTATCCCTTGGCAAGGGACACATCAATTTACCAACGTACACACTGTTCCGTTATTTTGTTCAGTATTTCAATAACGGATTCTATATGACTTGATGATAAGAATAGGGGTTGAAAAATAACAGTCGTAACTAGGGGTGGCAAAATGGGTGGGTTGGGTAGGTTTGGGTAGATTTGGGTAATGGGTTAGGATGGGCATGTGTTAGAATGGGTTTGGGTTAAGATGGGTTTATTAAGAGATGGGTTAGAATGGGTTTAGGTCAAGATAGGTTTTTGTAAAAAAAAATCAAAAAAATTCAAAAAAATAAAAAAAAATTTAAAAAATTCAAAAAATTCAAAAAAAATCAAAAAAATTCAAAAAAATTCAAAAAATTCAAAAAAATTCAAAAAATCAAAAAAATTCAAAAAAATAAAAAAAAATTCAAAAAATTCAAAAAAATTCAAAAATATCAAAAAAAAATCAAAAAATTCAAAAAAATAAAAAATAATAAAAAATTCAAAAAAATTCAAAAAATTCAAAAAAATTAAAAAAAAATCAAAAAATTCAAAAAAATCAAAAAATTAAAAAAAATTAAAAAAAATAAAAAAAACTTTGGGATTGTAGGCCATCATCAAAAAATTAAAAAAATTAAGAAAGTCAATGTGTAATAGTTCCAAGACTGAACTGAACTGTACCAAGACTGGAAAAATTAAAACTTTCTCACCATGTGGGAACCAACTGTTTGTATTTTTGGCACTTTTTTATGCAGTGAAAGATACATCATACATGATCTCACCTTTAACATGAAACAGTAGAGTCTAACTGTACTGAAAATGAACCTCAAAAATATATACTTACCTCCATTAATATCGCACAAGTGCAACTGAAGGAAAAAAATATTGACAATTGAGAAAACAAGTGGAAAATAAAAATATATACTTACCTCCATTAACATAGTCCAGTTCACCAGTCTCCTGAGCATCTTCCATTATTTCATAGGCTGTTAGCCTGTTACACTACCAAGAACGATAAAGGATATTATTTATCTCAAACGGGTCAAATAAAAAGAAGTCCAGTTTTAACCCGTTTGGTATGAATGAGCTGATCTGGGTGGTGTTTTATCTTAAACGGGTCAAATATAAAAAAAATGCAGTTTCAACCTGTTTACAACTTGTGAAGTTCGAAAACCGGGCTCCACTGACTCAAACAGAAAGCTAGGAACCTCTCGATCGTCTTCATTAACCAGGCAACGGTAAGCGAGCACTGGCGTTAGGCATGGAAACAACCTGCCATAAAATGATCTTGGCACGCCCCAAACATAACAAAATACTACAGGCATTTAATCAATCATATAATGTACCATAATGTAAGCAAATACTATTAATAGAGTTGTTAAAAGAATTTTAATACATATTAAAAAGCTCCCTACTACAAAAAAAAAAAAAAAAAAGACACGAACTGCAATATCGGCGTCTTTTTCATCCCCTTTGCTGTTTCAGATCACCTTGAATATATCCTCCACCCTGAAAAGAGAAGCGTCAAGTTCTTCACAACTTGATTACAACCCGCCAACAAGACACGATTGACACCCCTAGTATTTAGACCAGAAAGGAGAAGCGTAGCCCGAAAAAGTGATTAGAAGATAATGTTTGGTGGCGTAAAAAAATATTTTCTAAACATGTACTACTTTATCAGTATGGTAGTCAATATTACCTAAACGTGGCTATCATCATATGTCGGATACAATGATTCAATATCTTCTGCAAGTCCTTCCTCGATATCATCCTCGTTTTCATCATCTGGATATGCAAAAAGAGTAAAATATTAATTAACATTCTATACATAGTGAAGTCATAAATAGAACGAACTTAATACCTTCTAAATCAAACAACCAATCACGGGTGCATAGCAAAGCCTCAACATTCGATGAGAGTAATGAAGATCGATATTTACTTAGAACCCGACCCCCAATACTGAAAGATGATTCTGAGGCAACGGTAGTGATTGGGATGCTCAATATATCACGAGCCATGAGAGACAATTGAGGATATCTCCCTTGATTATCCTTCCAATACTATAAAATGTCAAGTTCTTCTTTTCTATTAAGTCGATCCTCCTCCAAATACATGTCTAGTTGTGATTTTTTTTTCTCGACATTCCTAAATTCGCCTGTAAATGACTCAAATCCATCCATATCATCATACGTATCAACACAAATATTTGAACTCCCGGCTGTTGAAGAAGTTGTTCTTCACAAAACACCATACTCCGTATCATATAGCTTATGTATCCCTTTGAAAATAATATCCAATTTCTCTTTACATACTTTCTCTTCCATGTTAAGATTTTTGAAAAAAAAAAACTCAACAAGCTCAAACTTATATCGTGGATCTAGAACAACCGAAAAAGATAATATCATGCTATAGTTTTCCCAATATTTATCAAATTTATTTTTCATTTCTTTTGCCATGTCACTTATCACCTTATCAACATTGTCCATCTGATCTTCAATACACTTTTGAATCTTCCACACATTATAAAAATATAAGTTGGAAGTAGGATAAGAGTTACCAGAAAACAAAGTTGTGATGTTATAGAAGGGCTTCAAAAATTCTGTGATTGTTTCCACCCTTGTCCATTCCTGTTCTGATGGGAAAGTCTTATACCTCGAATCAACAAGTGCTAGCCGCTCATATGCATTACGATAGGCCAATACACTATCGAGCATGAGATAGGTAGAATTCCATCTGGTTACAATATCTTGATGCATTTTTTTCCCGCATCGTAATGACAGTTGGTGTATACATTCTGCAAACTTGTACTTTCTATCAGAACTTCCTCTAACATACTTCACCGACTCTCGAACCTTTTCAATGGCTCCTTCAATCACCTTTAATCCTCCTTGAACAATAAGATTTAACACGTGTGCACAACAACGCACATGCGTAAAATCCCCATCACAAAGTAAAACACGATTCAAACGAAAATGACTGTTTAAACAATCTACCAAAACATCATTATATTTGGCATTATCTACTGTGATCGTAAATACCTTTTTCTCAATACCCCAATTTCCTAAAAAATTAACCAAGTACTCTGCTAAAAGTTTGCCACTGTGTGGAGGTGGTATAACTTTAAAGTTTAGAATTTTTTTTTTCTTAGAACCCAACTATCGTCAATATAATGAGCCGTCAATGCCATATATCCATCAGTTGTGATAGAGCTCCATAAATCAGTGGTCAAACATATTCTACTAGTTATCTTTTGCAACTTTTCTTTCAGTTTTGTCTTCTCTCTATCATATATTTTTAAAACACCCGCCTTTGTTGTGTTTCTTGTTATAGGAGTCACATCTCGATGTAAAAATTTATGTAAATCTCGTGTCCCCTCATGTTCAACATAACTAAAAGGATAGTTGTGTTTAATGATAGAATATGCTAATTTTTCCCGATACATTGCTTGATCTAAAGGAGCACGTTTTCTTAGTGGGTCGGGTTCATCAATGTAGAAACACTTAGGTAAATGACGTTTCATGGTAGTTGTTCCCTTGTTAGCCTTAAACACCTTTCCACAACCATTACAACTCGCTTTCTTAATCCCATCTTGTCCAGGTGGTATTTTCTCAAAATAATTCCAAACTATTGAATGGTCTTTACTCGAACTGAATGAACTAACTTCATTTTCGAACTCGGGATTAGTCGACATAATTTGTCTCCTACAAATAAATAAACACATATACTCTATTAATCATTCTCCATAGAATCAATGATAATCGACTAATTCCAAAAGTCAACTACAATTCATCAAACTCCAACAAACAAACAATTATGATCCGGAATGTATTACTTGTGGTATATGTAACAGTCATACTGATTCATCTTAGGTACATGCATATATATGGATTACTTTTGGAACAGTCTGTGATCAAGTTCAATGGTCAATATAGAATCAACTTTAAACCTGAATAAATATTTGTACATACATTTCGTTTAACTGCCTACTATGCTAAGAACACCCTAACTGTTGGCCTAGTTAACACGTTAAGCTGCTGACCCAGTTGACTAATTAAGCTGCAACCATGTTAAGAACACCCTAACTGTTCGCCCAGTTAACACGTTAAGCTGCTGACCCAGTTGACCCATTAAGTTGTTGACCCAGTTGACTAATTAAGCTGCAAAACAGTAGATCATTCAGTTGACCCACTACTTTTCTATGTTCTTACAACTCAGCTTAACTAGTCACTAGTTTTTTTAATTCGTTTTATGCTCTCTTGTACACCGATATCGGTTACAGACCAGTGTTTGCCAGCATGGAATCCAACTATCCAAGACTAGTGTACACCGATTCGCTTTCTATGCTATAACTAGTTCTAAAATATTGTTCATTCACATCTGGCTCAGTTAATAAAGTGAGCAGAGACCATTATGTGTTTCACACTCACTCAAGCATTTCATAAAACACCTGGTAGGCATTCATTCAACACACTACATAAACATCATATCGTTCAACACCCCCCGCCAAACAGCACAGAAACCCAACAATTAACACATCATTATAATCTATAAAAACACAGAAACCCAACAATATTTGCAAACAATAACATAAAAAACTCATTATTTCTAGTACGTACCAAATAGAGGGATCTGATGCTGAAGGTGTAGGCAAATTAGTGGTGAAAACAGGAAGAATCCACGATGATGATGGTGATTTAGGGTTGAATCCACGATGATGGTGATTTAGGATCTGATGATGAGGTTTGAAATCAGATGATGATGGTGATTTACAGATTTAGGGATCAGATCGATGAGGTTTGACACAAGTTCCCATTGTCTGATGCGTGTTTTAGGCTTAGAGAGTAAAAACCCATCTGGCCCATGTTAAAACTTAGATATGTATTTTAAAACCCATTCTAACCCATCTAGATTAAATCCTCAGACCATTCTAACTTATTTCCTATTTTAAAAAGGCCCAAAATAACCCAAAATATCATGGTTGGGTTTTTATTGCCACCCCTAGTCGTAACCCTTTACCCAAACATTGTGCCCTATTTTGTATATATATAATATATAATGAATGGGTGTGAGTAAAATAATCTATAGGGTGTGACTTTTAAACAAATGAGACATAACTCAACTTGCTAATTGTATAAGGGTATAATATCAGTGTTTTAAGGCGAGGAAGAAACTGTTAATGTGATTCCAATAGTTTATTACTTAAAATTGATTTTTATATATAATATTTTGAACGACCAATAAAACAATATTATTAACCTGCTAGGAAGAAACTAGCAAAAAAATAGGAGTCACTTTACAACATTGTGCCACTACCCAGGGGCGGACCCATATAGAGTGGGTCGGGGTCACCAGACCCCAATGTTTTTAAAAAATTAGTAGATTTGGTATATTAAATTATATAAGGACCCAATAAATACAATTAGGTGGACAACATAGTAATAAAAGGAAAATTGGTGTAGTGATAAATGTCTCTCTTTACCAACAAGAGGTCATGGCTTCAATCCTTCTATAGCTTTTTTTTCTTGTTTTCTTTTTAAATCTAGTTCAAAACTTGCTCTGACCCAACCAAAAATTTTAACGTATTGTTATGAAAATTTTGAAAACCAAAAAAAATGGACACCATTGGAAAAAAATCATGGATCCGCCACTACCACTACCTGCCAAACAGTTTGGGAGAAATGACAGGCATTAAACATATGCTTCGCGGTCTCGGATTGCACACCATAAAACGAACACAAACTGGGCTGCAAGTCGTTTTACACATTATATTTTACACACCGAGGTGTTTGAAACTAAATGACTTATGGATCGTAGAGCTTCATGAGTTGATTCGTTTGTTGAGGTTTGTCAAGCTAACTATGGCTCCCTATCGTGGGGTATTTTTATACTTAAAAAAGTCGAACACCTCGGTGTGTAAAATATAATGTGTAAAAACATCAAAAAAAAAAAAAAAAAAAAAACCATGTACAAACTTAAAATAACATGTATAGACAAAAAAGGGACTATGGGCAGAACTTCAAACACAATTTATAAACTAAAAACACCGTGGACATATTTAAAAAAAGGGAAATGTATTGTATCACCCCCAACTAATCAAAATTGGTCGTTGACACCCCCAACTTTCACTTTGGCTCCCACCACCCTCAACTGGACACTTGGATTGCTATGTCACCCCGTCGTTAACTAGACACTAACTAGGTTAGTTTTTTTGCTAACGTGGCTAATTTATCCTATGTTGCATGTTGATGTGGATCTGAAACATATTTTATAAATAACAAAAAAATAAAGGACTATATAAATAAAATACCCCCTACCATCAGCTTCATCTTCATCCATCTTCAATCACAAAATCCTAACCTTCACCTCCACCTCCACCACCACCCACCTGCAACCACCACCCAAACCCACCCCTGCCACCGGCCACCATTGATCCTATTATCCCTTATCATTCCCCCAAATTCATCCACCACACCCTAGATCCCACAAAACTCAGCTGGTTGCATACACAATCAGTTATAAATCCATATAATAAACCTCCGTGTCTGATGGTCTTTGCTTCCAAGAAACACCAATCGTAAATCTGACGCTTAGGAGCTCATATTTATTACTTGTTCCCTCAATTATATATAAAACATATACATACATTGTATCATCACATAGCTGGAGTATTAATGGATCCACCAATAATCAACGAGACGTTGTTCTCAGCTGCCAATCCTTCTTTTTACGGTTAACCTGAGATTTGGCCCTTTTCATCCATCCATGGCGGTGCAAATGAGGGTTTAGGGATCAAAGTTAACAACTTTGTTAGTGGGTTTAGGGAAAATGAGGGATCTTCTGTGACAGATCAGAGTGGTGGTCGTAGGAAACAAATGGATGCTAATTCTGAAGATGAATCTTCAAAGATTGTGTCTACTAGTAGCAACAATGATTTGGTAGGGGTTTTCGGTGATGAGCGATGGTGATTGTGATAGTCGGTGGTGCTCACGATGGTGTGGAGGTGGTTCTGATGACGACGATGAAAGTTGCGTTGAACGGAACAACAGCGACAATGATGTTCTTAGGACTTCGATGACATTGACGAAGTGATTCCGGTGGTTCAAACATGATTTCCAGCGACAAGGTAAACCCAACGATATTTCAATTTTTTGAACAGCGATTGGCTTCTGGGTGGGGTGGATGGCAACGAAGGATGGTTGTGGGTGGATGGTAGGATGGTGGGGTGGGTGGTGGTGGTGTTAAGAGAGAGAGAGACTGAAAATTATAAATTGGTTTTTGTATGTAATATATCTATATACATATATAAATATTTATTATATATGTATATAGATATATTACACTGTCCAGTTGGGGGTGATGGGAGCCAAAGTGAAAGTTGAGGGTGACAACGGCCAATTTTGATTAGTTGGGGGTGTTACAATCCATTTCCCCCTAAAAAACCCCTATGTTGACTAAAAACACTATGTACAGACTTAGAAACAACTTGTACATGGTAAAAACACTGACATACGAAAAACACTATGTACAGACCTAAAAACAACTTGTACATACTAAAAACACCATAATAGGCTTAAAACTACATCTACAAACTAAAAACATCATGGAGAGACGTAAAACAATATCTAAAAACTAAAAACACTACGGATTGAACCAATAATACCATATATAAATTCACCAAGTTAAAATAATTTTTTATATATATATAGCAATATCATACTCATATTAAATATAAAAGATGCTCGTTTATTATGGTGTAATTGGTTTTCAAGTAATAACGTATAAAAAGGTTATGAACGTTCAAAAAGGATGAAGGGACCATGCATGTGACTTGAATGTGATGTTAGAAGGTCAATAGTTAATACAAATTTCTTTATACCCTTTCATACTTTTTCATCCTTTTAAATTTCTCGCCATTGACGTTGCACCCGTATAACCATCCAATTTCAAAATCAATGACTAAACCTTTCTTATGATTTTTAGCCATTTTATTTTATTTCGATGCTAGTTAAGTATATATAATATTTATGTCTATATTCCGTTAACTTTTATCTTATTATAAGAACACTATTTCAAGAGGGTTAGCCATATTGAAAAAGCCGATATTGTTCAAGTGATTATTCAATAAACTCGCTTCAATATATGTTTAATAGAAATAGCTTTCAAAATGGAAAAGATGAAACTGAAAGTACATGAAAAGTAGAACTGAAGTTACCAATATCATATAGTAATATTAATGATGACAAAAAGTTAACTTTGATTGATATACTAGTGTAAGTATATGGAGAAAACCCATTTTATTGAGAAAACTTAGGAAACTAGAATTTGTGGACTACATTCCTCCACATCACCTCATTGAAACCAATGCTTGAAGGGTTTTTTGGTCATTTTGTATGAAGCATGTGCATGTGTGTAAGATAAGCATGTGTACTTTGACTAACCCTCACACTTCCCCAAGCTCCATCGATTACACCCCAACCCACCCCATCACCTTTTTGTACTTCACATCTTCTACATCTAATCCATTCCCTTTTCTAAGTTCCATTGTTCTTGTTCAAATTTCTCTTTGTTAAATGGGCGATCCACACAAATTCATGGAAGATCTTCCGGCATACTCTCCCACCAATGTTATCCCGAACCGCTTTATCCTTGATGAATCTTCGTCATGTTCATTAAGAACGCCAAGAACACACATACAAGTGTGTGAGAGAGAAAGAGAAAGTTGTTGTTTATGAGGGGAGAAGCTGATGTGTTTAGAGAGAGAAAGCTGTTTTCTAGAGTGAGAAACAACAATCTTCATCATGTTCATCAAGAACACCAAGAACACACATACAAGTGTGTGTGTGTGAGAAAGAGAGAGAAAGTTGTTGTTTATGGTGGGAGAAGCTGATGTGTTTAGAGAGAGAAAGTTGATTTCTAGAGTGAGAAACAACAATCTCCATCATCTTCATCAAGAACACCCAGAACACATATACAAGTGTGTGTGAGAGAGAGCAAGTGTTTTAACATGTTCATCGTGTTCATCTCTTGAGTTTCTTGTCTGAATGGTTTTTTGAACTTTTTGTAGTGTTTTATTTTGAAAATCATTTCATGCATGATTTTTTTTTGTTCAGATGGTTGTTAATAAGTTTTTGTGTGTGAGAGAGAAGCAAGTGTTTTAACATGTTCATCGTGATCATCTCTTGAGTTTCTTTTCAGAATGTTTTTTTTTTAACTTTTTGTAGTGTTTTATTTTGAAAATCATTTCACGCATGATTTTTTTGTTCAGATGGTTGTTAATAAGTTTTTGTGTGTTCGAAGTGTTCTAGTAATGGTTAAATGTTCATGTATTTTGCAGGTTTTTGATGGTAGATAATTAGTTTGAAAATTCATAATTGTATTGATATTTTTTATGAAGATTAATGTTAAATTTCTAAATTGTTTGTCCAGCGATTTTGAGTTAATGATTGCTTTTAGTTGTTACAACGTTAAGGTTACACATCAGTATAGTTGTTACATGTGTTACAACGTTAAGGTTACACATGAGTATACACGTTATACGTATTTCATATAGTTGTTACATGTGTTACAACATTAGGGTTACATTTTCATATAGTTGTTACATTTGTTACACATGAGTACGCATGAGTATACACGTTATACGTATTTCATATAGTTGTTACATGTGTTACACATGACTATGCATGTATACATTTTCATAAGTTTAAAGGTTTACCTTTTTTTCATTTCTGCATGTGTTCAACATATATTGACCCGAAGTGTAACACATGTTACAACATACAGGACAAACATTTTAGAATGTAGCTGGCAGGAATGTAGCTGGCAGAAGTGTAACATATGTAACAAAATAAAGGGATAAATAGATTGTATATATTATAAAAAAACATTACCATCAAACTTAAACTTAACATAAGTGTTTTATATGAACTTAAATATATAAAAATATCCAAAAACTATCATACAGGACAAACACTAGAGAGGTAACACATGTATAGCCACGTTACACATGTTACATAGGAGATTAATAAGTTTTAACTATAGAAGATTAATATTGATGTACTTGTTTTGTTCACAGGTGAAAAGATGTTTTGTGTTCAAGATGAAGATGGTTATCAAGAAGCGAAGCCCGCCGAAGGATTAAAACGCATCATCAGGATTTCATGGTGACGATGGTGTGTTTTTTGGTTGGCTGCTATGTGTTGTGAAGATGGATGTTGTTGTGAAGACTATTTTTAGAAGCATTACAACTATTGATATAAAATTCATTTTTATTTTCATTTTCATTGTTAGTATGCCCAATTTTGGATGAATACGGATGTTGTTGTGAAGGCAATTTTTTTTGGATGCAACAACTATATGTAACATGTGTAAGATGGCTATACATGTGTTATATATGTTGCCCCATAGTGTAACATATGTTATAAACATTTCTTACATATGTCAGTCCCTTTGGTGTCAATTTAAACTTAGTAAAATTACATATGTAACAACATTACATCATCCAAAATGTCATATCAATGAACAAACAAGTAATATATGTAACTATAAGTATATGAGACTAGCGTAACGAATTAAAGGGACAAACGATACACTTCATGTTACATATGTACCTAGAGTTGTTATTAACAATGTTATTAGTAGATAAAAAAACTGCATTAACATATATTTTTTTACATTGAACCCAGCTTATTGGTCATAAGTCTTATACATGGCAAGAAGTTCTCCCACTGTGACGTATGATTTAACATTAATAGGATGATATTGCTCGTTGACATTCGGTGTCCACAATTTAGTGCCATTAGAAGACTCGTAAAGATGGTAATGTGGAGTATGTTCTAGATCATCTGTGGACATAGGGATGGATGTTAGTATAAGTTTACGTGCGTTATGAACGTTGTAATACGTTTAGCACCCTAGGGTAACAAAAAAAGATCACACATGACACTTGTCGCCATGTTACACATGTTAATTGTGTGTGCACATGTAACATCTTCTCTACAACGTGTGTAACATCCTTAAAAGTTGTGTTCCTACTATGCTTTATATTTTTTTAAGTACTTATAGGTAAACATGTTTTTTAAGATACAACATGTAACATGTATTACACCGAAATATTACACAAGTGTTTCCAGTTTACACATGTTACATCTTGTGTAACTCTGCTTTATATTTTGTAAGTGTTTCCAGTTTCCAGTTTAAACATGTTTTAAAGATACAACCTGTAACATGTAAGTATTTATAGGTAAACATGTTTTAAAGATACAACCGTATCACCTTACAAGTTATATGTTTTGCTAACAAACGCCATGTCACACATGTTACACACTATAGAGTGAAACAACAGTATTGAACGCTGCTACACATTTCCCATTCTGTCATAACATGTGTAACCTTTTTGGGGGTTTCGATGTTGTAGGTTTATACAGACTTAAATATATACAAATGATCCAAAAATGATCATACATGTGTTACCCTCTAGTGTAACATAAGTTACAAACATGTCTTTCATATGTGCAGCCCCGATTTTTGGTAACAAAGGGGTTGAACATGCGTAACACATGTTTGTAACATGTGTTACACTAGAGGGTAACTTCTGTGCAACGTCAAAGGTACCCACCACCTGCCCTTCATCGACTTCTTGTTCCCATTCTTCATTGGTTTCTCCATCTACATTCTTTCGCTTTATGGCCACCTTTTGTCGTATCCGATATTGTAGTTCTTTTTTTTTCCTGCCAAGATCCCTTCTCGTTTGGTTGCAACTGCTATGGTCAAGTCGTAATAACACAAGTTATACTCCAGTATTTTTAATCTACTAATTAAAAAAATAGTAGTAACATAACTAACACTAGTTACCTTCTACCCAATTATGCCCTGAACTTGAAGACTCCCTAAATTTTGAGTTTTTATCTGCATCATTTCACACATAATGTTTTGTTAGGTTTCTTCCCAGTCCCAGTCCTGCCCAAGAAATGAAAAACACAAATATTAGTAGTCAGCAAAAGAGTACTTGCTAAGATGAGGATACAACAATTACCATTCACCATTTCAATATCCACTCATATCAAAACAAAATGTGTAACACCATGTGTGCACCATATATTGTCCGAAAGTGTAACATATGTTACAACATACAGGACAAACAGTTTAGAATCTAACTAGCAGAAATGTAGCTGGCAGAAATGTAACATACGTAACTAGTTATGCCTGCAAAAATTTGAAACATTTAACACTAATTATAAAAAAAGAACAACTTAACCAACAAAATTTTGAAACCTTTACTATAACAATTATGGATTTTCAAACTAATTATATACCAATAATTGGGATGCCCAATTTAAACAAAAAACAGAAAACAAAATAAAGCAAATCCAATTCATAAAACCTAACACAAACCCAACCCATAAATTATTGGCCAACAAACTGAAAATATCAAAAAACTAAAAATGATTTTAACATAAAAACAAAAACCTGCAAAATACATGAACATTAACCCATTACTAGAACACTTTGAGCACACAAAAAGTTATTGACAACCATTTTAACAAAAAAATCAAGTGTGTTCTTATTGTTAGTTGAACACTTACCGGATCTAGAACCGTCCGATGAACACGATGAAGATCTTCAAAAATGATTCTCTCTCACACACTTGTGCGTGTGTTCTAGCCATGATGAAGATTTGTACCGCCGTACTGTGTTGGAGAGATCGAATGGGGGTGATGATGGTTTACTCTTTCCGGCGAATGTGAAGAGAGAGATATAATTAGAGATCTGGATGTTGAAGAAAGAGAATTAGAGATCTGGATGTGGATGAATGATGTTCTTGGTGTTCTAGATATTTTGAATTATCAAAGAAGAAGAGAGGGAATGAGATATAAATGATGATGGCCCTTGATGGTGATAGACTGATCATATCAAATCAACAATATTTTAAAATATTTTATGTACTTGGGTTCTCTTTGCTTTTACACAAATACCCTCATGGCCCACTCATCAACATAAGTAATGTATTAAATTTAAATCAATAACCATCAAATTTCCCTAACCCTTAGATGATCAAGATCAATGGTCACAATTGGGTTTCCTTAGTTTTCTCACTAAAAAATGGTTTCCTATATATCCTTGCCCTGATATACTAAACTGTAAATATATATATTTTTGGGCAACCCAAATCTCTTTCAATGTGGAAGACCATAATCATACATCTAAAAGAGACTTTAGACACTAATATAGATTGTATATTAATCTTTTTTGGCATTTGTATTGGATTATTGATTTGTAATCAATTATTAATTTGTATTGAAGTGTAAACGAGCCAACCTACTTATAAGCTATGAGTTTTTTCTCAAAAGGGTGTTGGTGAAAAAGTTTTTTTTTTCAAAATGGATGATTTAAAAAATAATTACCAAAATGAGTGTTTTTCTAAATTTCTTTATCTTTAAATAATCTATTATAATTCTTCTAATTTTATTTAATCAACCTATTACATTTATATTCTTTTTTTCGACCTAACTCATTACCCAATACTATAATTCTCAAAATATTTAGGCATTAAGGTGTTGTACCTTATGCTTTGGGGGGTTTTCAAAAAAAAATTTGATTTTTTTTTACTTTTAACCCAAATATTTGATTCTTTACTTTTAACCAAAACTATTTGATTTTTTTTTAGTTTTTAACCCCAAAACTGTTCATCTTTACATTTAACCACAAAACTTTTCATCTTTTTCAATTAACCGCGCAACTTTTTTACTTTCAACTTTGGTTCTCTATATTTTTCATTTTTCGCAAAATTTTCGTTTTACGTTCCGTTCTAAATTTTGCGAGTTAACTTGACGCAATGTGCGTGTGTGGTTAAACCTTTTTATGTTATCTATTTTTTCCGTTTGACAGGTTCATCGTAACGCGCGAGTCCTAGATCGATTTAGTTATTTTTTATATGTTTTACGTTTCGGTTTAGCTTCTTCACATTAACGTACTGCAACTTCAGTGTTGGTGTGCCGACAGTAGTGTGACATTGGTGTTCGACCCCGCCGCAACGCGGGGGTGATTAATACTAGCTATATAGGTTTTTTAACTAACTTATTAGTTATTATATTTTTTTATAATGAACCCCATTTTAAAACAAATTGAGATAATTGACTTCATTTGATTTTTAAATGCTAATCTACTCTTTTAATTTACTATTGTCCAAGTAGTTGATAATCAATTAAAATGTAAACCAGTAATATAGTGTTTTCAAAAGTTACATAAATTTTATTAACAATCAATGGGCAAAATATTTACTTAGATTGATTGGTTCGTAATTTCATTGGTCAACTCGATACTTGTTATTATTTTTTATTGTCAACTTATTTTTAGAGTAAATTGCCATTTTAGTCCCCGAGGTTTGATTAAAATTGCCACTTTAATCTAAATAGTTTTTTATTGCCATTTTAGTCTAAATAGTTTTGTTTTCTACCATTTTAGTCCCTGACTTTTGTCATTTTTTGCCATTTTCATCCAACCCACTAACTCCATTCAAAAAATTTAGTTAACTTAGGTGAATTTTGGCCAAACCCCATTTTTCTTTCTTTTTTTGCAGGTGCGATGGTATGGGGACGGTGTTGTGCCGGTTTACAGCTAAGATAATGGCGGTGGTTGTTGGTTTTACGATGATGGCAGCGGTGTTGGTTGATGACGTTGGTGGCGGGGTGGGTGGGTGGATGGTGACGGTGCAGGCAGGTGGTGGCAATTATAGAAGGTTGTGATGGGGTGGGTGGTGGGAGGTGGTGGTGGTGGTCGATGAAAATGGCAAAAAATGACAAAAGTCAGGGACTAAAATGGCAGAAAACAAAACTATTTGGACTGAAATGGTAAGAAAAAAAACTATTTGGACTAAAGTGGCAATTTTGGTCAAACCTCAGGGACTAAAATGGCAATTTACTCTTTTTGTAATAGGTATAAACAACGTTTATTTCATTCAGTTAATGTAAACATGAACACATGTCTTGTTTACGAAAAAGAAAACAATGTTCCTCTTCGATTATTTGTTCGATTAAAGTTAAATGAATTTAGGCATTAAGGTGTTATACCTTAAGCTTTGGGGGTTTTAAAAAAAATTGAATATTTTTACTTTTAACCTAGAACTATTTGATTCTTTACTGTTAACCAAAACTACTTGATTTTTTTACTTTTAACCCCAAAACTTTTCATCTTTACATTTAACCCCAAAACTTATCATCTTTTGCAATTAACAACACAACTTTTTTACTTTCAACTTTGGTCCTCTATACTTTTCATTTTTTGCAAAATTTTCGTTTTACGTTCCATCTAAATTTTGCGAGTTAATACAGCGCAACGTGCGTGTGTGATTAAACGTTTTTATGTCATCTATTTTTTCTCGTTTGACAGGTTCATCGTAACGCGCGGGTCCTAGACCGACTTAGTTATTTTTATATGTTTTACGTTTCGTTTTAGTTTCTTCACATTAACACACTGCAACTTCAGTGTTGGTGCGCTGACAGTAGTTTGACATTGGTGTTCGCCCCCGCCGCAACACAGGGGTGATTAATACTAGTTATATAGGTTTTTTTTAACCAACTTATTATTTATTATATTTTTTTTATGATGAAACTCATTTCAAAACAAATTGAGATAAATGACTTCATTTGATTTTTAAATGCTAATCTACTATTTTAATTTACTATTGTCCATGAAGTTGATAATCAATTCAAATGTAAACCTGTAATATAGTGTTTCCTAACGTTACATAAATTTTATTAACAACCAATGAGCAAAATATTTACTTAGATTGATTGGTTCGTAATTTCATTGGTCAACTCGATACCTATTATTATTTTTTATTGTCAACTTATTTTTTATTAGGTATAATCAACATTTATTTTATTCAGTTAATGTAAACATGAACACGTGTCTTGTTTACGAAAAAGAAAACCATGTATGTGTACGATTCTTTGTTCGATTAAAGTTAAACAAATGAATATAGACATATTCCTTTAGTGATCATTACAACTCTAAAATTATGGGAGTAAACTTTACAATGATGTAGCTTACATAAATGTAAAAGGAGATAAAAGGAAAAGCATTAAAAAAAGAATTATATTTTGGTTAGTTAAAAAGTAAATAAAATATAAAGACTAAATTTTTGGATGGGAGAAAAATAAATTAAAAACATATTTTAGATTAATTGAAAAAAATGAAAAAAATACAATAGATTAGTTAATAATAAAGAAACTAGTAATAAGACCCGCGCGCTTTGCGGCGCGGGTACCTCGCAAATATCGACCGGATTAGTCCAAATGTTATGTGATGTGTTAACCATATGGAAACGCTCGTTTGACGTATCCGATTGAACGTATCCTATAGGTTCATCGCGATTGGATCAAAACGTAACGTGAATCGAATTTATATCGTACAATCATAACGTATTATACGCGACCCGACTAACTCGAATTTATATCGTCAAGACAAAAACTCCCGAGGGGGTCAAAGCGACATTTACAAAGTTAATAAAAAGTTAAGTGGTTAAAAATTGCATTTTATAAACTTAAGGGCCAAGAAAGGGTAAAGATAAAATTTGACAAAGTTTTGGGGTAAGAAGGAGACTATAACAAAGTTGGGGCTGAAAAGGAAACTACCACAAAGTTGGGGTGTCAAAAGCAAACTATTTGTAAAATTGAGTAGTAGTTTAGAGACTAAATTTGCCATTTTATTAAACTTTGAAAATACCAAAGTAAAGGGGCTAAAATTGAAACATCCGTGAAAGTATGGGGGGAGGAAGGCAAAGCCGGTGTCGTAAGACAAAAACTCTCGAAGGGGTGAAAGTGTCATTTACAAAGTTCATAAAAAGTTAAGTGGTTAAAAATTGCATTTTCTAAACCTAAGGGCTAAGAAAGGGTAAAGATAAAATTTGATAAAGTTTTGAGGTAAGAAGGAAACTATAACAAAGTTGGGGCTGAAAAGGAAACTACCACAAAATAGAGTGGCAAAAGCAAAGTATTTTTAAAATGGAGTAGTAATTTAGGGACTAAATTTGCTATTTTATGAAACGTTAAAAATACCCAAGTTAAGGGGTTAAAATTGCAACATCCGTAAAAGTTGAGGGGCAGGAAGACAAAGCCGGTGGGGTTTCCACCGACTTTGTCTTTTAAGATGTTGTATAATAAGAAAAACACTTATTTTAAAATATTTTTCAAATCACTCATTTGGATAAATATTATTTCCATCATCACCAATTTAGGAAAAAAGTCATTGCAAAACATCCATTTTGGTATATATTTTACAAATTATTCGTTTTGGTAAATATTTTTCCACCACCACTCTTTTGGGAAAAAAAACTCTGCAAGCTACTCGATTAGCTCGAAAAAAACTTGAAGCAAGCCAAATTTAAACGAGCTCGAGCCGAGCCCTAGCCTTATAAGAATAAGCTCGCAAGCCTTTATATATACAAATTTTATTTAATATATATATATATATATATATATATATATAATGTAAGTATCTATGGAAAACCCATTTAATCTAGAAAACTTGGGAAACCTGGATTGTGTGGACATGATTAATCCACATCATCTATTAAAAACACATGATAAAAGGGCAATTTAGTCATTTTGTTCAAACCATCACCTCACCCTTCCCTATCCCATCATTTTCTTTATGTCACATCTCTCTCTCTCTCTCTCTCTCATATATCACTTTTCATCCAACCATTTTCAAAATAATTCATTAGATATTAGAGAGAGAAACATCACCTTTTCATCAAAGCCACCATCAAAGCTACGAGATCTGAATATCGAAGATCAAAGCCACCAGATCTGAAGATCGAAGATCGAAGACACCATGTGTTCATGTACTCATCCCTTTCTTTTGAAGCCACCAGATCTGAAGATCGAAGCAGGCTGAAATCGTTTGGTTGCATGAGTTTCTAGAGAGGGAAAATTATTGGAACACCAAGACCAAAAACACACACAAGTGTGCGAGTGAGAAGCAGGTCAGAAATCATTTGGTTCATGGGTTTTAGAGAGAGAAAGTTGTTAGAACACCAAGAACACACACACAATTGTGTGAGAGAGAAGCAGGTCAGAAATCATTTGGTTCATGGGTTTTGGTTAAGAGAAAAAGTTGTTAGAACACAAAGAACATACTCACAAGTATGACATGGACTGGTTCCATGTCTTAATGTTATTTATTTGGTAAAAGTTGAATGATTTTGTGTGTGTATGAGTAAAATAGATTTGATAGTTTGTTGGGTATTTTTTTTGTTTTAAATGTATTAAAAAAATTTAGAATTGAGATAATGATTGTTGTTGTTGTTGTTATATATTAGTTACCTTTAAAAAGTCCATAATCTAATCGTTGATGATCTCGTTTATTTTATAAAAAAAATTGTGTTTGGTTTGGTTGCTTGTTTGAGACTTTTGATCTGGACAATAACTGTTTTTGTTAGTTTGGTTGCTTGTTTGGGGCTTTTGATCTGAATACTAACTGTTTTTTTGTGTTATACTAGGCGGTAACACATGTATAGGCATGTTACATGTGTTACAACAAAAAGTTTACACATGTGTTACCACTCTAGTGTAACACAAGTTACAAACATGTGTTACATATGTGCAAGCCCCTATATGTTGCTTGTTTGGGGCTTTTGTTTATCCTATATGTTATGTGTTACCTTTAGAAACTTATAATTTATTAAGAATATCTCGTTTATTTTAAAAATAAAAAGTATTGTCTTTTTGTGGGATAATTAGATACATATATAGTAACAACGTTACAAATGTTATTTATAGTTACCCCAACCCTTTTTGGACACAAAGGGGGCTGCACATATGTAACACATGCTTGTAACTTGTGTTACATTAGAGTGGTAACACATGTATAGCCACATTACACATGTTACATATAGTTGTTACACATGTTACAATAAAACTTTACACAAGTACACATGTTATAAAATATACTGATGTACTTGTTTTGTTCATAGGTGAATGGATGTTTTGTGTTCAAGATGAAGATGGTTATCAAGGAGCAAAGCATATTGTTTTGAAGTAACAATGAAGGAATCTTTTTTCACAACATTATGCAGATACATATTAGAATGCCTATTGTTACTTCAAAACAATGGACAATTCTAACATGTGTAACACATTCTAACATGTTTACGGACCTATTTTTTTTAAGGGTGCACCCCCGTAACCAATTCGATAACCAATGAAACCATCATGTATTACTTGTGTTAAACACTGTTGTTAGGCGGTTACTTGGTTTAAATTATATGACAATGATTCCCATGTGTTGCATATACTTTTGTAACTTGTGTTACAAATCACATGTACTAGCATGTTTGGATGTATACACGTTACATATACCAAGTGTTTTTCATACACATATATACCATGTGTGTTTCATACACACATGTAACATGCGTATGACTTGTGGTGCATATACTCATGTTACTTGTGGTGCATATACTCATGTTACATGTATACGTACGTTATTACATTTTTTGCTGGCATAATTAGCTACGTATGTTACATTTCTGCCAGTTGCATTCTAAACTGTTTGTGCTATATCTTGTAACATGTGTTACACTTTGAGGTAATATATGTTGTTATAGGGAGTTACACATATATACTTAACGTAATAGTGATTTTAAATGCAAAAATGTTTTTTAGATGGACTTCACTTGGATAACACATTTTCATTACCTTTAGAAACTTCATAATTTATTTGGAATATCTCGTTTATTTTATAAATAAAAAAAGTTACTTATATGTAGTAACAACGTTACACATGTTACTTATAGTTACCCCCAACCCCTTTTTTGGACACAAAGGGGGATGCACATATGTAACACATGTTTGTAACGTGTGTTATAGCAAAACTTTACACATGTACACATATTACATAGCAGATTAATAAGTTTAACTACAGGAGATTAATAGTGATGTACTTGTTTTGTTCATAGGTGAATAGATGTTTTGTGCTCAAGATGAAGATGGTTATCAAGAAGCGAAGCTTAGTTAGATTTTTGTTAACTTATGATTGTTTTTAGTTGGCTTTTATTTTTTTTTAGGGGGGGGGGGGGTATACTTTTTATGATCTCTTTTATTTTACAAATAAAAAGCCATTTTTTTTGCTGGCATAATTAGCTACGTATGTTACATTTTTGCCAGTTGCATTCTAAACTGTTTGTGCTATATCTTGTAACATGTGTTACACTTTGAGGTAATATATGTTGTTACAGGGAGTTACACATATATACTTAACGTAATAGTGATTTTAAATGCAAAAATGTTTTTTAGACGAACTTCACTTGGATAACACATTTTCATTACCTTTAGAAACTTCATAATTTATTCGGAATATCTCGTTTATTTTACAAATAAAAAAAGTTACTTATATGTAGTAACAACGTTACACACTATAGAGTGAAACAACATTTCCCATTTTGCCGTAACACATGTTATACACTATAGAGTGAAACAACAGTATTGAACGCTGCTACACATTTCCCATTTTGCCGTAACACGTGTAACCTTTTTGTGGGTATCGATGTTGTAGGTTTGTTACATCATGTAACATGTATAGAGAAGTTGGATGATATTGCGTTGACATTGGATTTGAGTGAAATTTCTTGTTCAATCACAATCACTTACGTTGACTTTGGAGTTTAAGGGATACAACCTGTAACACGTGTTACACTAAAGTGTTACACAAGTGTTTCCAATTTACACATGTTACATCTTGTGTAATATGTTATACATGTGTAAACTTTGGTTGTAACACATGTAACAACTATATGTAACATGTGCAGCGTGGCTATACATGTGTTACATATGTGTAGCCCATTTTTGTATCTAAGAAATGGCTGGTGTAACTATAAGTAACATGTGTAACATTGTTACAACATATGTAGTTAATTATGCCAGCAAAAAAAACATAACTTTTTATTTATAAGATAAACGAGATCATCCGTCTTCATCCAAAAACATGGCCTTCACAACACATTACAATAAAACTTAAACGTAACAAAAATGTTTATACAGACTTAAATATATACAAATGATCCAAAAATGATCATACATGTGATACCCTCTAGTGTAACATAAGTTACAAACATGTCTTACATATGTGCAGCCCCGATTTTTGGTAACAAAAGGGTTGAACATATGTAACACATGTTACACTTGAGGGTAACTTTTATGCAACATCAAAGGTACCCACCACCTGCCCTTCATCGACTTCTTGTTCCCATTCTTCATTGGTTTCTCCATCTACCTTCTTTCGCTTTATGGCCACCTGTTGTCGTATCCGATATTGTGGTTCTCTTTCTTCCTACCAAGATCCCTTCTCGTTTGGCTGCAACTGCTATGGTCAAGTCGTAATAACACAAGTTACAGTCCAGTATTTTTAATCTACTAATTAAAAAAATTGAAGTAACATAACTAACACAAGTTACCCTCTACCCAATTATGCCCTGAAGTTGAAGATTCCCCAAATTTTGAGTTTTTATCTGCATCATTTCACATATAAAAAAAACTAAATAAAACCACCCAAAAAAAGATTACATATGTAAACAGTTACCATAAATACCTTTATTTTTCCTACATTTCAAACTACTATCCGGTGGAACCAACTCCCTCGCAGCAAGCACTAAAAAAACATGTAACATATGTTAGCATAACCTTTCGTATTTGTTTGTCGTCGTATCACATTTTTTTAAAATCTATAGCTTTTGTTTTTGTTTTCTAGACTGAACAGTTGTGCTCCCCACAACAATTGTTTTAAATGTGTTACCCTCCAGTGTAACACACGTTACAAACATGTGTTACATATGGGTAGCCCCTTTTGTGTCCAAGAAATGGCTTGTTTTAACATAAGTAACACGTGTTACAACATATGTAGCTAATTATGCCAGCAAAAAGAACAACTTTTTATTTATAAAATAAAAGAGATCATCAACTCATCAACTATTAAATTATGGACTTTCTAAAGGTAATGAAAATGTGATATCCGAGTAAAGTTTATACAAGACAACTAACAACCCATCTAAAATAACATTTCAACATTTAAAAAGATATAGTAAGTTAATAACAACTGAATAATATCAAAAAATAAAAATGATTTTAATAAAAAAACAAAAACCTGTAAACTACATAAACATTTACCCATTACTAGACCACTTTGAGCACACAAAAATATATTAACAATAGCCTTATAAAAAAAATCAAGGTAAATTAAGCTCAAACCTGCTTCTCTCACACACACTTGTGCGTGTGTTCTCGGTGTTCGAGATGAACACGATGAAGATTGTTGTTTCTCTCTCTAAAATCATGGTAAATTAGGTTCAAACATGTTTCTCTCTCACACACTTGTGCGTGTGTTCTTGGTGTTCGAGATGAACACCATGAAGATAATTGTTTCTCTCTCTAAAATCTTATTAAATTAGGTTTAAATCTGATTCTCTCTCACACACTTGTGTGTATGTTCTTGGTGTTCCAGATGAACATGATGAAGATTGTTGTTTCTCTCTCTAAAAAACTTCATCCCCATTCATTCACCGATCAGAATTTCTCTTTCTACCAGATGAACACAATGAACACGATGGAGAAATTCTCTAAAAACCCAGATGAACACGATGGAGATTCTTGTGTCTCTTTCTTAACCAGCAACTTTCTCTCTCTAAAACAACAAATGTTTCTATCACACATGAACAGGTTGGAGATTCTTGTTCTCTTTCTTGATGAACATGATGGGAATTCTTGATATTTTGAATTCTCAAAAGAAGAAGAAGAGAGAGAATGAGATATAGATGATGATGGTTTGATGGTTTTGATGGTGATACACTGCTCATATCAAATCAACAATATTTTAAAATATTTTATGTACCTGGGTTCTCTTTGCTTTTACACAAATACCCTCCTGGCCCACTCATCAACATAAGTAATGTATTTAATTTAAATCAATAAACCATCAAATTTCCCTAACCCTTAGATGATGATGATCAATGGTTATAAAGTGAGTTTCCTAGGTTTTCTTAGTACATATAAGTTTTCTATACATCATTCCCCTATATATATATATCACAATAATTAATATTTATATAATTATGATAAATAAATTAAAATTATATGTATTTTTATAAACAATAATAAATATATATGAATTAATTAATAAATAATAAACAAGTCGAGCCAAAGCTAAACTCAAGCTTAAAAAACTACTCACGAGCCGAGCTCGAGCTTTAACTCTCATAAGCCAAACGAGCTCGGGCTCGACTCATTTAATATTTGCAACCTCAGTGACTTGGTCATCTTGCATGTCCTATTTGCATGGTACAAGTGAGAGGTTAATTGAATGACAATTCTTTATAGCTTCCAAAAATGAAATACTTGTTAGCCTGCCTTAACAATTATAGCGCTATAGGAGTAGCACACCACCCGACGGGGTTTTGTTAAGTTATATTCTTTATTGTCTCGATTACTTCGGTATCGAGAGACACATATTATTCATACTTAGTCTCGTCACTTTTGTGGCGAGGGACACATATAATTCTTGTGGATACTAGGGTTTGACTTTTAGTTATGCATGATAGTTTGACCTTGTATATCAAATTGCTATGTTGGATTGAGAAATTCTTTTTATACATATGCTATGTATCTAAAACTAGTGTAATCGCCAATACGTTGTATTGAACTATGTTTTTTGAAACATGTTGCAGGTTTAATGATGATGTTGATGATGCATGGAACATAGTAGGATGCCTAGATACTCATTTTAAATTTTATATTCTTATTGTAATGTAATTCTTTTATTTCAAGTTGTTGTAATTGTTTTCCATCTTGTAATTGACCTTTTAGAAATGAAATGAAATTCAATATTTAAATACTTGTCGCAAATACTAGTGTTATGAACTCTCGAGCAATCTATTTCGTCTTACTCCGATGTTTCTGCCATCGGTTGGGGTGTGACAGATTGGTATAAGAGGCATAACTATAGGGAATTAGGAAAATTGCTATGCTTTTGACCTAGTCTATAGTTAAGCACCATACTTGACCCTACTTGATTCGTATGTTAATTTCTTGAAACGTTTCTTTATGTACTATTCTTGAAAGGCTTTCTTATGTGCTCATACTTGTTTTATTATTCAATAATGTACGCTTTTTCTAAGACACTCTACTCGATTATACTAAACTCGAAAACACTCGTATTACACAAACGAGACAACTTCACCAAAATAGGCGTGAAACCCACAATTTGGTGAACGACTCTCAATCCATTTATTCTTTTTACACAAATCCACCATCAAGTTAGGAGTTAAATCCTCACCTTGATGGAGAATTTTTGTTTTTAAATCTAGTGGACCCTCGTCAACATGTCGGAGTTAACTTTCTTGACCCGACGAGTACCAACCACACTTAGGGTACGATATTGACAAGTTAAGGGTGGAACCCGCATCTTGTCAATTAGTCCCACTCCTTGATTTTCAAAATCTCGCCAAGTCTCGAATTTTCGATTGATTTGGAACATGTAGTAACTGGAAGGGTGAATACCGTTAACTGAAATTTCGGCGAGAGTATTTCACCTATTAGGCCAAAGCATGTTTCTCAAATTCAAAAGAATTTTCGACCACTTTAGTTTAGTCAAAGTTCCGTTTTGGAACAATCCAAGTTTTAATCAAACCGACGTTTTACAATTATCAATCTTATACAATGCAATCATCTTCTTTTCAAAATTCAAATTATTTTCAAGATTTTCGTTTCTACACACACATCATACTAAACCTTTTCATACACTTAAACGTAATTCACATACATGATTTCAAAAACGTCACCCACTAGATTTACATTTCTCGTAATTTCAAAATGGAGACATATCATCAAGATAGGAGTGACTTCCTTACCTTGACGATTAACTCCGCTCCTTTCCTTCTTAAAATGACCTCACCAACGGGTTAGGGGTGGTTCCCTTACCTCGGTGATCGTTACAAAATCCATTTGTTATGCAAACCACACAAACAAGTTTAATATCTAAATCGTTTATCATTTTGTCGAATCCTTACTTATGCAAATTTCAAAATTCATTGTTTTAGCAAACGTATTCCTTACCCTACAACCTATTTTAATAAATCCCATATGCAAAAGTTTCAATCATACCTTGAACGTTTTATTACGTGAATTTCAAAACTTCATGAAATGCTACCCCTCAACTTAATCGGTCTAATGAATCTCTTGCCCACAAATTTCATACTCGACGTAATCGCGAAACACACTCACATTACAATTCTATACTAAAGACATTTATTCTCAATAAAAAACCTAACCAAATTTTCTCACATCCTTATAAGACCTTGTAGATGTTATAAGTCCATGTTGCTAAAACCCTTTTCAAAATCTATAAATCATTTTGCCAAAACTCTTTCCAAACTCACTAAGTTCAAGTTTGCTAAAATCTTTTTTCAAGGACCAAAGCTTTCGCAAACGCCTCTAAAATACAACTCTTCATATTGTGATACAAAATACCTTAATAAAGCGAACTTGTCGTTTTCAAAAAACCTTTTTCCTACACCGCTCAATACACAATTTCAAATTCAAAACACGTGGGCAAGAAGACTTCATGAGAACCGACGATCTTCGACTTACGTAAATTCTTTTGAAACAAGAGTAGCATTTCATTTTTCTTTTACAAAATACATCTCACACAACCAAACGATACTCTATATCCTTTTGGCATTCACAAACTTAATCCTACATTTCAAGTCAATCTTAAACTATTTTAATTCGATAAACGCAACGTTTTATTCAAACGACTATACATGCATATCATCGTACACGTTTTAGTCGATATTCACGACAATCTCACACATATCATTCGTTTTACATACTCAAAACACCTCGATTGTTTTTATGCTTGAATTCGTTGTATTCAAATTATACTATATACATAATCATCACCATACATGCTTATACTTCTACTCATACTTATATGCATACTCATACTTATACTCATACACATACTTATTCATACTCGTATTTATACATTCGTACCTATACGTGAATGTAACCCCAGGGGTTCGCTTACGTTGGTCTCATATGTAACACCCCAAAAACGGGTTTGGTAATCAAACCCCGTTAATACTAAAAGACGGGTAAAGTATCGTTAGCGGCAAAAGCAACCCGATAAATATTAGAATTTAAATAAATAATCCTAATATTAATTAAAAGGCGGATAAGAACTTTCAAGGGATAAAAGGCCTGAGTTAACGGAACTTAAATAAGACGCGTTATAACTCCCGGAATCCAATAAGTTGACTAGGAATAATAATAACCTAGTTAGAAGAGAAGTCTTGTAGTGACATACTAGTGGGTTAAAACTTTATAACTAGGAAAATATAAAACTTTATATTAAAATTATAAAGTTTTAAATAAACAAGGACAAACTAACTAGGACAAAATAACCCAGTTAGTTATAAGACTTGTGTTAACTCAAAAGTGAGTTAAAAGCACCTAAATATGAACTAAAAGAAATTAGAGGGGCTAAAAGTGTCTAATTGGAAAATAATTATAAAAAAATCAATTTATTAAAAACAAAACACACACTTATGTTTTGTTCTGAAAATCGATCAGAAGCAGGGGGCGACCCCAAGCTCCCCAAAACCCTAGTTCTTGTCAAAACCTCCAATTTGAAGGATCAAATCAAGTCCAAAACGAAAATCGAGCATAGATTAGTGATCCCCATTGCAAGGAGATCATAAGGTATGTAAAATTTGATAAAAATTCTCTACTTGAAATTCTCATGAATTTAGGGAATTCAAAATCTGTGGATGCATGTGTGATATGTAGATGAAATAGGAACATTTAAATGCCTAGGAGTAAACCCTAGACAAGTATAGATTGAAATCATGCTTAGCTCAAGTAAATTCAGATTTTGTTTTGACTAAATTCGTGTATGTGATGCTTTTAGGGGTTTTGATTGCTAAGAATAAGTGTTGTAATGTCATAAACATGTTCAAATTGAAAGCTGAATTCAAACAGCTTCTGATCAGAATTTACAGCCGACTTGTATTGGCTGTAACCTGGACAAAACGTGACAAAAACATGTGTTTCTTGAGTCTAAAATGTAATTCCAGGAAATATCTTTAAAACCCCACTGGAATCGCATTTTTTTCGACGAAAATTGAGCGTTTTATGAATTTTTCCGTATCGAAGGTTCAAGCTGCGTTTTCTGGCAGAATTTGCAGCCCATTACGAATGTCATAACTCAATTTAGGAATTGAGTTATGATCTCAAATTCTTACTGTAGAAAGTTTTAAGTGATTAAAAGAATCGCCAATTGGAATTTCGTCAATCAGATAAACGAGGAATTTTAAATGATTTTTCCGTAAGCTGCAGTCAGAAGTGACGAATCTGATTGCAGCTTAGTAAATGAATTTTTACGAATTTTTGGTAAACAGTTAGATCTTGAAATTTTAACACAAGGTCTAACCCTCTGAGAGGTATGCCACATAAAAAAATCATAATTTTTGAAGACTTGTAAACAGGATAAACAAGTCACCAAAAACAACCCATTTTTCAGTGATATGAAATGCCTGAATGAAATCGCGGTCTACTTGGTTGTGTGTAAAATTTGATTTCATTAAGAGTTCGGATGAAATATGCCTAAGTGAGTTCAATGAACCAAATGTGCATTTGAATATGTTGATAAGTCAATTGACTTTTAAAAAGTCAAACCGACCAAATGATTAGATCGAATGATAATTTTGATATGGTCGAATGATAAATTCGACATAAAAACCCGTAGGATGGAATAGTCGTAAACGATTATGACTAATCTAATCGTCTTATGAATTGTGATGATGATAGTTTGACTCTAGACAAGCTAGATGAAGACTTGGGAAAGAAGCGGGTCAAACGGATCGAGTACGTGGAAAAAGGACATAACCGGATGCAATGTAAGTGAAACTTACACCTTTTAGTAAAATAAATGTTCATCCTATAAGTTTCAAAAACAATAAGGATAATATTTAAGATATGGTTCCCAACGCGAAATAATATGGGTCGGAACTAATATAAATGATAAAAACCATGTTTAATGGTAAAAGAGATAGAACGGTAAATTAGCCATGAAAAGCTAATTATAAAAATGGGTTTTTGAACGATTACTATAAGTAAGCCTAATGAATAAAAATAGTAAAACGGGTCAAATGGTAATGTGGATACCATTTGACAAATATCGACTAATAAGCACTTGTCGAGTTTTATGCTTACAGGATAAAGCGGCTTATGAATTAGCGTTGCTATGAATTAGCAAATTTTCGAGACAAGGTGTTAAAACGGGTCAATGTATTGATCCGATCCAGGTACGCATAATTATGTTATAGTTAAAAATGCTAATTTGGTCAATAATTGGTGAGAGTCTTTCGTCGTAAAATAAGAGACTAGAATTGACCAAAAAGCCCTTAACGGGCGAACCGGGTAAATGATCGTTAGAGTTTGTTTAGAAACTTGTTTATTGATTTTGAAACCCTTAGATACATATAAAAAGTATAGGCAAAAACGTTTGCGGGTCAAAATAGACTAAGAAGTAAATTGTGGTTAAATGCTTAGATAGATACAAATGAATCGGTGAATGTAAACGCCTACGTAAACTCTAGGATGGGAGTGAAAACGTTAAGGTTTGACAAGCCCGGGATGGGTAAAATGATAGGAATTAACTATTTTCTTTTTAGGGCATGTAGTGAAATAATAATGCCAAACGGGTCGAATAATCACCTAAAGGATTTATGAGCCAACATTGGATAAATCAGATTTTTATGCAAACCAAGGTGATAAACGGGTCCGTAATTTAATTACGGACGCGTAGGAAAAAGAATCACCTAAAACGGACTTGTAGATAAAAAGTTATGACCCTTTAAAGATCGTTTTACGATTAAAACCATAGCTGGGAAAAATGCAGGTTTCAGTAACAAAATTGCTGGAAAATCATCTCCCCCACGACACGCGACAGGGAGCAGTAATCCTGGCGCGACACGCGAGGGCGCTCGCGGCACGCGAAAGATCAAGAGGAGTCTGTCGCGTGGCGCGACAGACTAAATTCCGAAATTTTATTTTGTTTTTGATTTGTTCGATACTAGAACTTGATTATACTAATATTTAAGATATCGAAACTAACTTTTAAGCTGGTTTTGATCATAGGTAAATGCGAAGATGTCCCGGATGAAGATCAAGCTCATTGAAGAACCGTACACGATCAAGATACAAGCTTCCGCACATGGTTTCGTCGTCATTTAAAAACGACGAATTTATACATATTGTAATATATTGTTTCAAAACCGAAAATGTTTTAATTTAACCGTATTTTTCAATGTATATGTAATTATAATTACATGTTTATTTACGTAAATAATACGAAAACCCTAAAATAATAGCAAGGGTGTTACAAGTTGGTAATCAGAGCTCACGGTTAAAAGAATAAAGTGTTCGGTTCGAGGCTTGATCGCAAATCCGGTAAGTACATGTATGTTAATAGTTTAGTAGGATTAAAGTGTTGTGAACAACACAAAGGGTATCGTGTAATACACGTTACACCAACGAAAATGATTAGTATAGTTAACGAAATCACGTGCAGTAAAAAGCCTTGTATTACAATACATGCATTTATTAATGTTGAAATTACTAACTTTGTAAATGTTTAATTGAAGGATACTCGCATCTGAAGATGACGAGAGTTGAACGAATTGTGGATATGACGGTGGAACGGTCCGAGGTATGATAAGCAGAGCATACTCATCAAGGACCTAAATCGCGTGACGATCGCGAACAAAGTCAAAGGCAAGGAAAGCCCATTAAGGGCAAGCATTACCAGGTGCACGCTTTTAAATTTAATCGTATAAGTAGTAATATGCAACAAACACGTAGGGGATAACGGTTGCATATATCTGATAAAACTTGAATAGGATATCTATTCAGGATGATGTTTCTAAGAGAAGTTTAATAGAAATATGTGTTATTCACGATGATGAATAACAAAGAAATAATAGGATTAGTTCATATGGAAACTTGGACGGGGGGTAATTATCCAAGTGGAAAACTCTCAATAAAATGCTATTGAGAAAAGTAGCGATCACATTAACAAATGTGATTATATAATAGTTCGATAGAAAAGAAAAACATTTTATATGTTCAAATGTAAAACTAGTAAAACTAATGATTGTTGTTTTGCAATTAAATAAAGTTTTACTAAATGAAATCAGAGATATGAAATAAATAGAGGCATTACTTACATAGGGTGTGATGTGAAAGCTATAAAAAGGTCATGTGTATCATGTGCTGATCGCTTACTCTGGCCAAGTAAGTAGTGGCATATGATACCATGAGCTTCTTGTAGTGGACACATTTACGTCCGATGTAGTAAGGGCGGGGTGAATGGGAGTAACTTAAATGGTACCCAAATGAATCAAATAAATAAGATGTTTGATAGTAAACGTAAACGCAAGTCGGACGACGGAAGCGTATTATGTTAAAATGACGAGCCCAAGAGAAGGGACAAAGATCGAAGTAAATGAAAATACAAACCAACTAATGAAAATGCTAAGGCATGGGGATAAAGGTTTGACTGACATAAGTGATGAAATTCACGTGGACAAGTCAAACAAATTAAATAATGAATAAAGGACTTAATTGAATAAAAGCGATGGATTTCGCTAAGACGACCAAATAAATTAAAATGACGTCTAAAACCATATAAGAATGGTTACTTGATAATGATTACGGTAAAGATACCCGATGGACGGGTAGGATTGTGGGTGAATGCGTAAACCGAGAGACGGGAACGCGAAATAGAAAGTCAAAAGACTCGGAATATGAGTCATGACTAAAAGATGACAAGAATTTTCGCAAACATAAATTTTGATAATTACATTCAACTATTTCAAAGTTGGACAGGTCAAATAAAGAATGAAGTTTGACATTCATAAGTGATGAAAATTCATCCAAAATGAGTCAAACGAGTCAATTAAGGAATAACGCTTAATATAATAGGAAAACGCGGTGAAACGGAAAGCTAAAAACAATAAGATAGAAGGACCCGGGTAATGGGTTGTAAAGGAGTATAAGTATGAACCGGGTAACGGTAAGCGTAGGACAAACTGACGTGTAAATGACGTTAGAAGTCGTAAAGTCGGAAAGATAGTCCGAAAGTAAACAAATGAAACCTTAGACTACGGTCAAGGTCAACTAAAGTTCAAAAGCAAAATTAAATGATTCCAAACATAATAAAGGATGCTTTAAAGCTATATATGTATAAATAGACAATTGAATAAAGACACGAATAAAAGATGATCTACGGGATCATCATAACCTACGGGATTAAAGGTAGTGCTAAGGTCTACGGGACCAAGAAGACTCTTGGGTCGGAAATAGAAAGAAATGAATTGTTGAGTATCACCTTAAAAAGGTGGAAATCTAAAGAAATAGTCTACGAGACGAAGCGAAACCTACGGGTTATTTGGGTTAAGCGTGGGAACTAGTTGAAATTCCCCGCATTAAAAGATAATGGAAAGTAACAAATCTTTGGAAGCAATATTCCTATATATGAGAGAAAGACATAAGACAAAGAGAAAACGTAAACTAAAAATTTAGTTTTTTTAGTCAAAAGCAACGTTTTAATAAACATAAGTGGTATGAGGAAGTTTAGAAAACCGTAAACGCACATAAGGTCGGAGATGGCGATATGGATATATACCCGAGCAATGGGGTATAAAGTAACCGATGACTAACAAGTCTAACTGCCAAAATAGATAATCAATAAAGATAACGAATACGAGCTGAAGGTAAGGACCCGCGAGGCCTTACACATGAAAGACGTACACGTCAATATAAATGAAAACGTTAGATCGAAAGGAACGAATGAATGTCTTGAAAACGAAACTAAGTTCGTTTAGTCTGAATTAAAAGAAATACGTAAATAAGGTTTCGGGGACGAAACCTCTTTAAGGGGGGTAGACTTGTAACACCCCGAAAACGGGTTTGGTAATCAAACCCCGTTAATACTAAAAGACGGGTAAAGTATCGTTAGCGGCAAAAGCAACCCGATAAATATTAGAATTTAAATAAATAATCCTAATATTAATTAAAAGACGGATAAGAACTTTCAAGGGATAAAAGGCCTGAGTTAACGGAACTTAAATAAGACGCGTTATAACTCCCGGAATCCAATAAGTTGACTAGGAATAATAATAACCTAGTTAGAAGAGAAGTCTTGTAGTGACATACTAGTGGGTTAAAACTTTATAACTAGGAAAATATAAAACTTTATATTAAAATTATAAAGTTTTAAATAAACAAGGACAAACTAACTAGGACAAAATAACCCAGTTAGTTATAAGACTTGTGTTAACTCAAAAGTGAGTTAAAAGCACCTAAATATGAACTAAAAGAAATTAGAGGGGCTAAAAGTGTCTAATTGGAAAATAATTATAATAACATCAATTTATTAAAAACAAAACACACACTTGTGTTTTGTTCTGGAAATCGATCAGAAGCAGGGGGCGACCCCAAGCTCCCCAAAACCCTAGTTCTTGTCAAAACCTCCAATTTGAAGGATCAAATCAAGTCCAAAACGAAAATTGAGCATAGATTAGTGATCCCCATTGCAAGGAGATCATAAGGTATGTAAAATTTGATAAAAATTCTCTACTTGAAATTCTCATGAATTTAGGGAATTCGAAATCTGTGGATGCATGTGTGATATGTAGATGAAATAGGAACATTTAAATGCCTAGGAGTAAACCCTAGACAAGTATAGATTGAAATCATGCTTAGCTCAAGTAAATTCAGATTTTGTTTTGACTAAATTCGGGTATGTGATGCTTTTAGGGGTTTTGATTGTTAAGAATAAGTGTTGTAAGGTCATAAACATGTTCAAATTGAAAGCTGAATTCAAACAGCTTCTGATCAGAATTTACAGCCGACTTGTATTGGATGTAACCTGGACAAAACGTGACAAAAACATGTGTTTCTTGAGTCTAAAATGTAATTCCAGGAAATATCTTTAAAACCCCACTGGAATCGCATTTTTTTCGACGAAAATTGAGCGTTTTATGAATTTTTCCGTATCGAAGGTTCAAGCTGCGTTTTCTGGCAGAATTTGCAGCCCATTACGAATGTCATAACTCAATTTAGGAATTGAGTTATGATCTCAAATTCTTACTGTAGAAAGTTTTAAGTGATTAAAAGAATCGCCAATTGGAATTTCGTCAATCGGATAAACGAGGAATTTTAAATGAATTTTTCCGTAAGCTGCAGTCAGAAGTGACGAATCTGATTGCAGCTTAGTAAATGAATTTTTACGAATTTTTGGTAAAGAGTTAGATCTTGAAATTTTAACACAAGGTCTAACCCTCCGAGAGGTATGCCGCATAAAAAAATCATAATTTTTGAAGACTTGTAAACAGGTTAAACAAGTCACCAAAAACAGCCCATTTTTCAGTGATATGAAATGCCTGAATGAAATCGCGGTCTACTTGGTTGTGTGTAAATTTTGATTTCATTAAGAGTTCAGATGAAATATGCCTAAGTGAGTTCAATGAACCAAATGTGCATTTGAATATGTTGATAAGTCAATTGACTTTTAAAAAGTCAAACTGACCAAATGATTAGATCGAATGATAATTTTGATATGGTCGAATGATAAATTCGACATAAAAACCCGTAGGATGGAATAGTCATAAACGATTATGACTAATCTAACCGTCTTACGAATTGTGATGATGATAGTTTGACTCTAGACAAGCTAGATGAAGACTTGGGAAAGAAGCGGGTCAAACGGATCGAGTACGTGGAAAAATGACATAACCGGATGCAAGGTAAGTGAAACTTACACCTTTTAGTAAAATAAATGTTCATCCTATAAGTTTCAAATACAATAAAGATAATATTTAAGATATGGTTCCCGACGCGAAATAATACGGGTCGGAACTAATATAAATGATAAAAACCATGTTTAATGGTAAAAGAGATAGAACGGTAAATTAGCCATGAAAAACTAATTATAAAAATGGGTTTTTGAACGATTACTATAAGTAAGCCTAATGAATAAAAAGAGTAAAACGGGTCAAATGGTAATGTGGATACCATTTGACAAATATCGACTAATAAGCACTTGTCGAGTTTTATGCTTACAGGATAAAGCGGCTTATGAATTAGCGTTGCTATGAATTAGCAAATTTTCGAGACAAGGTGTTAAAACGGGTCAATGTATTGATCCGATCCAGGTACGCATAATTATGTTATAGTTAAAAGTGCTAATTTGGTCAATAATTGGTGAGAGTCTTTCGTCGTAAAATAAGAGACTATAATTGACCAAAAAGCCCTTAACGGGCGAACCAGGTAAACGACCGTTAGAGTTTGTTTAGAAACTTGTTTATTGATTTTGAAACCCTTAGATACATATAAAAAGTATAGGCAAAAACGTTTGCGGGTCAAAATAGACTAAGAAGTAAATTGTGGTTAAATGCTTAGATAGATACAAATGAATCGGTGAATGTAAACGCCTACGTAAACTCTAGGATGGGAGTGAAAACGTTAAGGTTTGACAAGCCCGGGATGGGTAAAATGATAGGAATTAACTATTTTCTTTTTAGAGCATGTGGTGAAATAATAATGCCAAACTGGTCGAATAATCACCTAAAGGATTTATGAGCCAACATTGGATAAATCAGATTTTTATGCAAACCAAGGTGATAAACGGGTCCGTAATTTAATTACGAACGCGTAGGAAAAAGAATCACCTAAAATGGACTTGTAGATAAAAAGTTATGACCCTTTAAAGATCGTTTTACGATTAAAACCATAGCTGGGAAAATTGCAGGTTTCAGCAACAAAACTGCTGGAAAATCATCTCCCCCGCGACACGCGACAGGGAGCAGTAATTCTGGCGCGACACGCGAGGGCGCTCGCGGCACGCGAAAGATCAAGAGGAGTCTGTCGCGTGGCGCGACAGACTAAATTCCGAAATTTTATTTTGTTTTTGATTTGTTCGATACTAGAACTTGATTATACTAATATTTAAGATATCGAAACTAACTTTTAAGCTGGTTTTGATCATAGGTAAATGCGAAGATGTCCTAGATGAAGATCAAGCTCATTGAAGAACCGAACACGATCAACATACAAGCTTCCGCACATGGTTTTGTCGTCATTTAAAAACGACGAATTTATACATATTGTAATATATTGTTTCAAAACCGAAAATGTTTTAATTTAACCGTATTTTTCAATGTATATGTAATTATAATTACATGTTTATTTACGTAAATAATACGAAAACCCTAAAATAATAGCAAGGGTGTTACATCATACATACTAAAACGTAAACATGCATTCTCATACGCACGTATTTTTATTTTCAAAGTTAATGTATACCCTGATTCATACACAACTAGTATAAACTATGCGGATCATGCGACGATCAATATAATCGCGAGTGCACACGGGATTATAATGATGGGCGCATGAGAATCATAGGGTGTACTACTGTGTATGGTAAAACACGGAACATAACATGACACCGAATAACGAAACGGATGTAACATGGCTAAAACATGGTGGATACGCCGCTGGTACTTCCTATATATAAGTGTTTTCACCATGTTACCAAACTTCCGTAAAACATGCCATGAGAAATTCGGTGTTTTGCAGACTATATTTAGACCTAATATACAAACTTTAATAACTTACAAACGCACTGCTAAACGCGTGACATCCGATAATCCATGACGAGACCTTATTCTCAAGACTCATATTCACATTGTATCCAACCTTCAAACCATTCTTGTACTCGCATTCACCTACTAGATCGTTCGTTCACTCTTATACCTCCATTGTTCCCAGTTATTCTTCGGTTTTTATACAAACCTCGTTTACAAGCAATCGGTTTAAACGTTAGAAACCTAAAATACTTTTGCTTTTAAAGCTATCTTGTAACGCCCTGCTTTTTCATACTTTCCATAATTAGAAAGCTCGCCTTGTAATGCTATTTTTGGAAATCTTGTATTCTTGTAATCGTCTTTTCATTGTAATCGTTGTAAAGTCCGAGACTTGGCTCATAAATAAAATTCGTATTTCTTTAAATTCACATTCTACATATTCATACATGCTCATACGTTCGAATTCATTGTACATCGAATCCTTATTCGTAATTCATACGCATACGATACTTATTTACGATACATGTCCATGCCTGTCCTTAAATTGTTGATACTTAAAAACCCCTAATAATATGCTTATTTACATAACGATTAATCATCTAATATCTGACATATACTTGTCACTTACAAACATATTACATAGTTGTACATCACACTTTTTAGCTAGTTAAATCATGTTTTATTCCATGTTATACCTTATTACGAGTTAAGGAAAACATTGTTACATATTATTGCATAACTTAAACAAAAAAATGGCACATTTTAATGTTTAAAAAAATATATATATGGCAGCCCCTATTAGCGCAAATCAGCCCTTATTGGGTTGGTTTTGTGGGCTTGTTTCAAGGTTTAACCCCTTCTAAACACTTCCAAAGCCCAACCCATTGAAACCCTAATCCCTTCCCTATATAATAAGCACTTCCCCACTCCTTATTCCACTTTTACAAGCCTCCAAACACTTCAAAAACCCTCCCAAACTCAGCTGAGTTTCAGCCACGTTTTTGAAAGTTCCAGCCATAAAAAGTGAGTTTTAACTCACTTCCACTTTAATTTTCTTCTTGTTTCTTCTTTTACAACACTTGGATAACCTCTAGGAAGGTTCTCACAAGTTTGCTTGGGCAAACTAAGGTGAAACCCCACCATTTTTGTGGTCTAAAGTGCACCTGAATTCTGCTCATTTTTATCTTCATGTTTTGGAAGAAAACTCATGTTTTCTTCATACATTCCTATGTCCTTATGCCACTAATCAAGACTATGATTATGTGTGTTTAAAAACAAGGTTGTAACATGTAAATCCAGAGGTTTAATTCTCAAAAACTTTCTGTTTTAATAAGGTTTTAACCTACAAGTGATGAACAAGTCCTACACTTGAAGTTGTGTGATTATTTGGATAGCTTGGGCTATCCTACCTACAAATCCACACATCACTTGATGTTTTCTTAGTTAGATAGTATGTATTTCAATTCCTTAATGTAAGTTCATGACCATCCTTGTTGTCATATGACAACTTGTGTATTGGTGAAACACAAGAGGTTCCTAAATGGAAGATTTATCTTCCTACCTCATGCATGACTTCTATGACATTCTTGTATGATAATGGACTAGAACTTATAAATATATACTATATAGAATATATAATACTTATAGTAACCAAACTTTTGATGATAACCTAATGGTTACTTGTCAAATGATAGGTTACACCATCTAAGAACATAGTACTCGTTACGATTCTAATGGGTACTTTAACCCATGAAAACATTCAAACCCACGTGGGTTTCATAGTGTCAAAAATGAGTGTTATGTGCTAGATGGTTATTTTATCATATATTTTCTTTCCATATACTTTTAAATTCCGAATTCCAACTTTACACATACCTTGAACTCCAAACCGTATACATTCAACCTCCTAAACTCATTCACTCGTTAACACTTGGATAATCGAAAGAATTAGCAATTTTGTGAGTATACTTGAACCCCCTTTTTGTTTACCACCTTTTGGGGTGTAACATGTTAAACTATAAACTTACACTTACACTTTATTCTTAAATGCACAAACATTCCTTATACATGCATGCATACTTGTTACTTGATACTTTAAACTTGGGGTTATACGTTTTGTGTTAGACTTATCATTAACTTCGTACGAGTCTATCCTTGACGTATATAGCGCTATAGGATTAACGCACTGCCTGTAAACTTTGGGTTATGTTAGGAGCTTATTGCGTTTCATCATTGGTTTGATTAGTTAAACACATGCCGATTTTATTGTTTATCTTGTTTCAATAGCTTGCCATGTGGAATTATATAAAACTTATTTTTTATGCTATGTATGAAAACCTGTTTACTCGCCAATACATATTTGTATTGAACTATACTTTTTAACATGTTACAGGTTGATGATGACGATGCTATGAAACTAAAGTAGTGATGATGCCTAGACACATATATAGACGTTTTAGGTTTTAATATGTTGTATAAATTTTTGTACTTGTTTGTTGTATTGTTTTTCTTGTATTGAACATGTTGTATTTCAAGTTCCATGTATTGAAACATTTCGTTATGAAAGAAATCAATCTATTTTTAATTCTATTGTCACAATTAGCGTTATGTGTGATGAGCAATCTTTCTTCGTCTCACTCCGATGTTTCCGCCATCGGTTGGGGTGTTACATATCTTCCATCCTTTATTTATGCACAATCACACTTAGTTGGCCGTTACCTCCAAAACCGTTTTATTAAATACCTAACTTGTTTCTCGCTAATAAACAATTTTCTACAAACATGTGATTTATTGATTCTCTGGAAACCAATAAAACTTTCTTACAAACTACGAAGCGACCACACTTTTCATCAAAATGCATACCATTTTATACGAAAGTTTTCTTTCTTAGATAGCATATTTTAAAATACCTCTCCATTTGGATTATTTAAACTTGTTTAAGCTTACTTTGCCTATACACACACATACACATTTTACTTATGATTAATGCCTCAAAACTTATTTTGAACAAACTCTTTTCACAAACCCATCCTTTCGTTCCTCAATGATTTTATACATCCTTCCCAACAAGTCTCAAACTTCGAAATCTCAATTTTAGTCAATCATTCTTTTAACCAAAATGCCTTTTTCAAAGTCTTCCTCTTGAATAAATTTCGGGACGAAATATCCTAAAGGAGGGGAGACTGTAACACCCTGCTTTTTCGTAACTTTCCCTATGTAGAAAGCATGTCTTGTATTTCCATTTTTGGAAGCTCATTTCCTTTGTAATCGTATTTCGTTTCAAGCTATTGTAAATCCGAAACTTTGATCGTAATGAAATGAATCCTTTATATGAAATATACGTCGTTTATACATGATTACACATTGATACATATGTTAGTTTGATACATGGTTCATAATTATCATAAACATAAGTTTAACTCGTAAACAATGATTGTGAATTCGTAATTCTTAAACATTTCATACACGCACAACACTTGATTATTCGATTACGAGACTTACACTTGTTTGACACGTCCTTATACGTTACACATACTTGTTGTTACTCGTCACATGTTTCTTTTACATTAAAACATATTTACTTCTCATAATGTTCATACTTTAAATCATGTTTAATCCACTTTCTAGGCCTTGATAACATGTTACATGCACACTAAACATTAGGTAACATGTTAATTATATAAAATACACCTCAAACTTGTCTTATTGTTTAAAAAAAATTAAAAAAAAAAGAAAGAGGCTGTCCAGCTAGCGATCAGACTTAACAGCCCACTTAAGTTCTTTTGTTTTGAGTTATTCAGCCCACTGAACACATCCAAAGCCCAACCCATTGAAACCCTAAACCATTCCCTATACAAGGAACACTTCCCCATCCTTTTTCCCACTTTTTGCAACCCTTAAACACTCTCAAACACTCCCTAAACACAACTGAGTTTCAGCAACAACATCAGAAACATTCAGCCCTTTTCAAGTGAGTTTAACTCACTTCTTGTCACGGCCCCCGACTCGGTTTTACCCGTTTCAGGAGCCGCGGGACAGAAGCCCGTGGTATTGTTTATTTTGGCAGTAGAAATTTTAGCAGGATCTTTTAAAACTGAAAATGTCCAATTATTTTATTTCACATTTTGGGACAAACCCCATAATTTACAATAAAGGAAATTTCACGGGGAAATTCCCTGTTTATACAATACATGTTTATTTATTTTACTGAGCCACTTTATCCAAGCTGGTAGTGCTGTGCGGCACTTTTTCCTGATTCACAGTAAGTCACTTGAAACATGTTTAAAAAGATTTTATCAGTGGGGAAATACTGGCGAGTCATTCAATTTGCACAAAATGACACATTGTTACAATTTACAGCATTAAGGGTTTTATATTTGCCCCTATCTTATAATTAGCTGGTTCATCTGTCACTCGACCGAATCTATGACTGTGGACATATCACTAATTAGGCTCGCCCACATAAAGTGATAAATCGTTAGCAGTAATGTGCACAAAACCCCCACATACTGCCAGTAATTAAAGATTAGCAAAGACTTAATCACTGCAAAGTATAACTGGAAAACATTTAGGGTTTTGCAAACAATTTGGTAAAAAGAGAATGACTCACATTGCAGGTTTAATTAGAGAGAACTTTGCCTACTGATTTAGCCTCGTAACCTAGTTAAATAACAATGCACACGAAACTAGGTCAGTAGCTTAATACAACATTTACGATAAACTCACGAAATTAAAACCCTCACGACGAATGATAAAGTATAGCCCGGATTCGGGCAGCACTTAAACATCCATTGGATCGGTTTCAATCAATCGGACATTGTATCGTAGCAGTGATCGAGTTATTACCCTGTACTCGTAGCAGCGTTTCCCTATGTAAATCTACGAATTTGAGCAGTATACTTCGACTTTTGAAAAGTTTTTCGAACACAGATGAAATGCTCATGCACGTCCAATTTATAGCAGAAAATTGAGTCTCTCGCGGCCCGCGTAAACCTTGAAGGAATCTTACGTGGCCCGCGAGGGCAACCCTAGCTACGATTAGGGCTAGCGTGTCACGCGTAGGTCCGCCACGTGTCTGACACGTGGCCTGAAGGCTTATCCGGAGATCTTCAAGCTATCGCGGCCCGCGTAAGCTTAGCTTAAGTATTACGTGGCCCGCGAGCGACCAGAAATATGAATTTCTTGGTTTTTAATATGGATTAGGGTTTTAGGGGTCCAGGTTTCTACTTACGGGTCGTTTTGGGACATTTTTGCAGGTCCTTACATCCTCCCCACTTTATTTAAAATCTCATCCTCGAGATTCACTGAAATAGGTGAGGATACTTTCGTTTCATTTCTGATTCCAGTTCCCAAGTGTACTCATGTCCTCTTTTCGAATCCTACTTGACTTTGACCAGTACTAGTCTTTTATGCTTAAGAAACTTGACCTTTCTGTCTTCTATTTGAAGCGGTTTCTCCACAAATTTTAACTTTTTATTTACCTCTATCTCTTGAAGTGGTAACTAGGGATTCATCAGATAAGCATTTCTTGAGGTTGGATACATGAAATACGTCATGTACCCCGGCTAGCTCTCCTGGTAGTTGTAAGCGATAGGCAACTGGTCCTATGCGTTGGACAACTGTGAATGGTCCTATGTACCTTGGACTTAGCTTTCCTTTCTTACCAAACCGAACTACCCCTTTCCAAGGAGAAACTTTTAAGAGTACCTTGTCTCCAACTTGAAATTCTAGCGGCTTGCGTCGATTGTCTGCATAACTTTTCTGGCGATCTCGAGTTGTTTTCAGTCTTTCCTTGATTTGAGTTATCTTATCGGTGGTTTCCAGTACAATCTCAGGACCTGATAATTGACTTTCTCCTATTTCGGCCAAGCAAACTGGAGTTCTACACTTTCGTCCATACAGTGCTTCGAACGGAGCTGCTTCGATGCTTGCATGATAACTATTATTATAGGAGAATTCGATAAAGGGTAGGTGGTTATCCCAATTTCTACCAAAATTTATTACACATGCCCTGAGCATGTCTTCCAGGGTTTGGATCATCCTTTCACTTTGTCCATCTGTTTGGGGATGGTATCCAGTACTTAAATTCAGTCGGGTCCCCATTGCTTCTTGGAAACTTGTCCAAAAATGCGAAGTGAAACGACTATCCCTATCCGATACTATGGAGAGTGGAACTCCACGTAAGGATACTACCTCGTCTACGTACAATTTTGCTAATCTTTCCATGCTAAAGTTTTCCTTCATTGGCATGAAATGAGCTGCTTTGGTTAATCGATCCACAATTACCCAAATCGCGTCGTTACCTTTTCGGGTTTTGGGTAACTTAGTAACAAAGTCCATTGTTATTAGTTCCCATTTCCATACAGGCATTTCTAATTGTTGGAGTAACCCTGAAGGTCTCTGATGTTCTGCCTTAACTTGTGAACAAGTTAGACACTTAGATACATATCTAGCTATGTCCTTTTTCATTCCTATCCACCAGAAGTTATTTCTTAAATCTTGGTACATCTTTTTGTTACCAGGGTGCATGGTATATCTATATTTATGGGCTTCCTCTAAAATTTTATCTCTTAAATTTCCTTGCTTAGGTACCCAAATCCTTTTCTTGTGGAATCTCCAAATTCTATCAGTCCCTTGTTCTAATTCCTTTATTCGCCCTTTCATTCCTTCAGCATCATCCTTGATTGCTGTCTCCTGTATATTCTTCAATTGTTCCATTAAATCTAATCGGAGATTTAATCTAAGAGCACGAACTCGTCTTTTTTTTCATGATACTTACGACTTAAGGCATCTGCGACTACATTTGCCTTTCCCTCGTGATATTGGATATCACAGTCGTAGTCACTTAGAATTTCCATCCATCTTCTTTGCCTCATGTTTAATTCTTTTTGCCCAAATATATACCTTAAGCTCTTATGATCTGTATAAACGATAAACTTACTACCATACAGATAGTGTCTCCAAATCTTAAGGGCAAAAATTATTGCTCCTAACTCTAAGTCATGAGTCGTATAATTTTCCTCGTGCTTTTTCAATTTCCTTGAGGCATACGCAATTACCTTTTTGCGTTGCATTAGCACACATCCTAATCCTAGCTTAGAAGCGTCACAGTAAACTTCAAAATATTCTGTCCCTTCTGGTAAGGCAAGAATTGGGGCGTTTGTTAATTTTAGCTTTAAAGTCCTAAAGGCCTCTTCTTGCTTGGGTCCCCATTCAAACTTAACTGTTTTACAGGTTAGCTTAGTTGATGGCACAACTATCTTAGAAAAGTCTTTAATGAAGCACCTATAATATCCAGCTAATCCTAGAAAACTTCTAACTTCCGTAGCTGATTGAGGGATCTTCCAATTTGTGATCACGTCTATCTTAGAAGGATCTACGTGAATACCTTCGTGATTCACCATGTGACCTAAGAATTGCACTTCCTGTAGCCAAAATTCACACTTTGAGAATTTGGCATAAAGCTTTTCCTTTCTTAATAAGGTTAAGAATGCATGTAGGTGCTCACAATGCTCGTCCTGACCTTTGGAATAAATAAGTATATCTTCGATTAAGACAATTACAAATTTATCTAAATACGGCTTACAGATTCTATTCATCATGTCCATGAATGCTGCAGGAGCATTTGTTAATCCAAATGGCATGACTGTAAACTCGTAGTGACCATACCTAGTCCTGAAAGCAGTTTTAGGTATGTCTTCTTCCTGTACCTTCAACTGGTGATATCCAGAGCGCAAATCTATCTTAGAGAAATATCTAGCTCCCTGAAGTTGATCGAAAAGATCATCAATCCTAGGTAATGGGTATCGATTCTTAATTGTAACCTTATTCAATTCCCTATAATCGATACACATTCGCATTGAACCATCTTTCTTCTTTACAAACAACACTGGTGCTCCCCAAGGGGATGAACTAGGTTGTATGAATCATTTGTTTAATAGTTCATCTAACTGCTTTTTCAGTTCTAACATTTCGGTGGGTGCCAACCGAAAGGGTGCCTTGGCTATTGGTGTAGTTCCAGGAATTAGATGAATTCTCAACTCTACTTCCCTATCTGGTGGTAATCCTGGTAGTTCTCTGGAAATACATCCGGTATTCTGATACTACAGGAATTTCCTTAAGTTCCTTACTTTTAGTGTTAATGATTACTGAAATCATATACACTATTCCTTGTTTTCGTTCATAACTAGCAACTTTCATTACTGAAATGAACTTCATTGGTTTACGTGGCTTATCTCCTGTAACCACAATTTCTTCTCCTGCGGGTGTATGAATTTCTATGGAGTTCTTATCACAGAGGATTCGAGCATGGTTGGCTACTAACCAATCCATTCCTAGCACGACATCGAATCCAGCTAAATCCATAGGTAGCAGATTTGCAGAAAATTTGTGACCTAAAAGTTCTATATTTCCTTTTTGAAGAACCTTATCCATTTTAACAGAATTACCATCTGCTGTTTCTACCGTATAATTCTGCCTAAGTTTGGTTAAAGGTTGCTTAAGAGCTTGGCAGAATGAAGTATTTATAAAACTTTGGTTCGCCCCAGAGTCAAATAATACTTTTGCATAAACGTCGTGTACCAGAAACGTACCAGCTATTACATCGGGAATCAGATCTGCTTCCTGGGTAGTCAGCTGGAAGGCTCTTGCATTTTTCTTATTAGTTCCTTCAGCAGGTTAGGCCTTGTTATCAGCCGGCTTGACTAATTTTGGACATTCTAGCCTATAATGTCCAGCTTCTCCGCAATTGTAGCAGATCTTTGATTTCTTCTTGCATTCCTCCTCTCGGTGGCCCGGAATTTTGCAGAAATTGCAATTTTCCTTACATTTTCCAAAATGTTTCTTTTTACAATTTCCGCAAAATGGAGGGGTGGAAGATTGCCCAGTTCCCTTTCTCTTGAAATTACTACTATTATTACCCACACGAAATCCTTGGGTAATCTTCTGGGCCAATTCCTTTTTTCCGGTTTTCTTCTCTTGTACGTATCAGCCCATCGGTTAAAGTGTTGGCTAATTCCACCGCATCGTCAATCGTGCGGGGTCTCGCAGCTTTGACGATATCACGAATCTCGCTAATTAAACCCCAAATATAGCGAGAAATAAGTACCGGTTCTGGCGAAGCTAGAGTTGGTACAATTCTGGCATATTCGAAAAATTTCAAAGTATACCCTCGACAGTTCACCTCCACCATCCGGTGGTTCAGGAACCTATTTGTCATTTGTTCCTTTTCATAGTCGGGACAAAATTTTCTTTCCACCAATTTCTTGAATTCTTCCCAACTCATGGCATAGGCCACGTCACTTCCTTTTGCCTGCAGTACCGTGTTCCACCATTCTAATGCCTCCTCCTTGAAAAGGTGGGACGCATACATAACCTTGTCTTCCTCGGCACATTTACTTATTTTAATTACTGCTTCGGTTTTCTCCAACCAACGCAGTGCCGCAGCGGCCCCTTCATTGCCTGCAAATTCGACCGGTTTACAGGCAAGAAATTCTTTGTAGGTGCAACAAGGTGTTGCAACTTTCATTTTCTTAAGAATTGGGGCTTGAATCACATCATTATTATTATTGCCGCCTCCATTTACACTGTTACTAAAGTTGTCGACGCGAGTGCGTTTGCTATGGTTGGCTTGCGAAGGTTCAACGGGGCTTTTAACGACAGCGACGATTGCGGGGATAGCGTTGGCTATTCTCTGGGCAACGATATTTTCTATATCTTGCCTATTAAGAAAGTGATCCTCATTGTTTTGTTCAGATTGATTAACTTCGTTGACAGGATGGTTTTTCGCGTTTTCCATCTGAATGAGTAACAATATATACAATTTACTACAAAATAGATAACAACCAAACACAATAAAGCAATCACACATAATCATGTCAACACGTATAGCCAAAATTGTCGACTTTGCGACTTTCATATTTTTATATATATTAGTATGCATCGATACACACCGGGTATTTTACAAAAGTTTTATTTTAAGTTGTTATTATACAATATTATATTATTATATTGTTTTTATATTATTATTATTACACAACCACACAACCACAGTCAGCTGGTATTTCAGAAATGACGCTCTCTCTCGTCGTATTTCCAGGTGATGTTCTCCCCTACTTCCCGAATCCGGTTGCCCGCATCCACCAACTCCTCGCCATAGCGGCGTAATTCAGCAACATTTTCTTCGCTCATAGGTGGAAATGGTACAGGTTCAGGGTCAAACTGGGGAAAGTAGACATTGGGGTTATTCATGAAATTCTGAAAGTGTCAGTCGCTTGTCCACCATTCCTCCAGCTGGCCTGTAACAGGTCGGGGGTTGACAATAGGATCTGGGATAGCAGGTTCCAAATTTATTGGAAGCTCAGATTGGGCAGGGAAATTGAAGAGGTTTTCATCGGCAGGTCCGATGAGGTCACAATTCGCCAGTTTTCGATCAAGCTCCTCCCAGGGTGGCATTTCCTAGGTTTGCCCGGAACTTTCCCCGATCTCATTTCCTTTCCCTTTATCTTTCGGATCCTCAGTCTTATTCACCTTCCGGGCGGCTGGCTTCTTCCTACGTCCCCGTTTCCAATCCAGGATTCTCCTCCTCTTTTTAGGCTTTGGTTTCTCCTGTGGCTGGGCCTGGAACATTATTGGCTCCTCCGTATCCGCCTGATAGCCGGATAGAGTCCCGTTTGTATCCATATCGGTGGTATGGATAGTAAAGTTTCGGAGTGCCTCCGACAGTTCATTCATGATGTTAGCACACATGAAGAAACACACACAAACTTAAGTTAAATTTTATTTATTAAATTAAATTTTCACAGAATCACAAATTGGCAATTTGAAAAATTAAGTATTTCTAAATACTTAATTAGCTTAAATCAGTGGCTCTGATACCACCTTTTTCTATCATGGCCCCCGACCCGGTTTTACCCGTTTCAGGTGCAACGGGACAGAAGCCCATGGTATTGTTTATTTTGGCAGCGGAAATTTTAACAGGATCTTTTAAAACTAAAAATGCCCAATTATTTTATTTCACATTTTGGGACAAACCCCATAATTTACAATAAAGGAAATTTCACGGGAAAATTCCCTGTTTATACAAAACATGTTTATTTATTTTACTGAGCCACTTTATCCAAGCTGGTAGTGCTGCGCTGCACGTTTTCCTGATTCATAGTAAGTCACCTGAAACACGTTTAAAAAGATTTTATCAGCGGGGAAATACTAGCGAGTCATTCAATTTGCACAAAATGACACATTGTTACAATTTACAGCATTAAGGGTTTTTATATTTGCCCCTATCTTATAATTAGCTGCTTCATCTGTCACTCGACCGAATCTATTACTGTCGACATATCACTAATTAGGCTCGCCCACCTAAAGTGATAAATCGTTAGTAGTAATGTGCACAAAACCCCCACATACTGCCAGTAATTAAAGATTAGCAAAGACTTAATCACTGCAAAGTATAACTGGAAAACATTTAGGGTTTTGCAAACAATTTGGTAAAAAGAGAATGACTCACATTGCAGGTTTAATTGGACAGAACTTTGCCTACTGATTTAGCCTCCTAACCTAGTTAAATAACAATGCACACAAAACTAGGTCAGTAACTTAATACAACATTTACGATAAACTCACGAAATCAAAACCCTCTCGACGAATGACAAAGTATAGCCCGGATTCGGGCAGCACTTAAACATCCATCGGATTGGTTTCAATCTATCGGACATTGTATCGTAGCAGTGATCGAGTTATTACCCTGTACTCGTAGTAGCGTTTCCCTATGTAAATCTACGAATTTGAGCAGTCTACTTCGACTTTTGAAAAGTTTTACGAACACAGATGAAATGCTCATGCACGTCCAATTTATAACAGAAAATTGAGTCTCTCGCGGCCCGCGTAAACCTTGAAGGAATCTTACACGGCCCGCGAGGGCAACCCTAGCTACGATTAGGGCTAGCGTGTCACGCGTAGGTCCGCCACGTGTCTGACACGTGGCCTGAACGCTTATCCGGAGATCTTCAAGCTGTCGCGGCCCGCGTAAGCTTAGCTTAAGTATTACGCGGCCCATGAGCGACCAGAAATCTGAATTTCTTGGTTTTTAATATGGATTAGGGTTTTAGGGGTCCAGGTTTCTACTTACGGGTCGTTTTGGGACATTTTTGCAGGTCCTTACACTTCTTCTTCTATTTCTTCTTGTTTCTTTCATCTAAAACACTTGGATAACCTCTACGAAGGTTTTCACAGGTTTGCTTGGGCAAACTAAGGTGAAACCTCACCATTTTTTAGGTCCAAAGTGCGTATAAAATTCTGCTCATTTTTATCTTTTTTAAATCTTCATGTTTTAATAGAAAACTTGATGGAATCTTGTTCCCACCAAGCTCACAACTTAGTCTATGGTTGTGGGTTTGTATTTAGGGGATTTCCATCAAAGTTGTGGGTTCAAACACCCATTTAAATTCTGTTTATACTTGTTAAATTAAGCTTGAATTAGTTAGTTTCATTTCCTTAAACATTCATGACCCTCTGAATCATCACTTTGATGATTTGTGTAGTGGTGAATCCTTATTATTCATGACCCTCCGAATCGTCCTTGTGGTGATTTGTGTAGTGGTGAATCCTTGATGTTCATGATCCTCCGAATCATCCTTGTGATGGTTTGTGTAGTGGTGAATTCACAAGAGGTTAAACCTCCATACTTGACATACATGATAATCTTTGTTTGGACTTAGTTTTAGGATATATTATTACTAAATAAACTATTTACAATTATATAAAAACATGGCTGAGTTTGTGGTGTTAATCAAACCATGATTAATCACCATAAACCTAAGCTATCATATCAAAGATTCTAGAGTACTTGTTATGATTCCAATAGGCAATTTGGGACCCATGAAACCACTTGATATGGTGTCATAAACAAACTCTTAGAACTTAGATATTACTTCCATATATACATACTTTCACTACTTTAAATTCCTAATTCCGATTCTAAACACCCCCATAAACTCCTTCACCTAACACATTCATTCTCCTATTCTCATTAACTCGTCAATACATGGATAATCGGAAGACTTAGCAATTTTGTGAGTACACTTGAGCCCTTTTCACTTTAACACACTTTGGGTGCAACATGTTTTACTTGTTAAATTGCACGATTCACAAAAACATGCTTTATTCACTCAATCCGTTATACATGCTTTGTTATGCTTAGGTTCATGCTAGAATTCATACTACTTGTTAGCCCGCCTTAACAATTATAGCGTTATCGGAGTAGCACACCAACCGGTGGGGTTTTGTTAAGTTATGTTCTTTATAGTCTCGATTACTTCGGTATCGAGTGACACATATTATTCATACTTAGTCTCGTCACTTTTGTGGCGGGGGTACATATAATTCTTGTGGACACTTGGGTTTGACTTTTGTATATCAAATTGCTATGTTGGATTGAGAAATTCTTTTTATACATATGCTATGTGTCTAAAACTAGTGTACTCGCCAATACGTTGTATTGAACTATGCTTTTTGAAACATGTTACAGGTTTAATGATGATGTTGATGAGGCATGGAATATAGTAGGATGCCTAGATACTCATTTTAAATTTTAGATTCTTATTGTAATGTAATTTTTTTATTTCAAGTTGTTGTAATTGTTTTCCATCTTGTAATTGACCCTTTAGAAATGAAATGAAGTTTAATATTTAAATACTTCGCAAATACTAGTGTTATGAAGTCTCGAGCAATCTATTTCGTCTCACTCCGATGTTTCCGCCATCGGTTGGGGTGTGACATTTAACCACGAACGATGGCAACCAAAAAACATTTTTTAAATACAAATCACACATAGTAAGCTCTTCCCTTTAAAATGTCTTTTACAAGTAATGTTTTTTTTTTATTTTTAATTTATATATTAGTTTTCATAGAAGTAATTAACATACACAACATGATATCAAAGTCTAATTACCTCGCTAATCAATGAGAAACCCACGGCCCATCACTTCACCTGTAGTCGCCACTTGGCTGACCATTAAACAAGATTTCATTTGCAAATGTTTTGACTGCAAAGTCAATGCACTGGTCAGTCTAGTTATCATCCTCGGTTAGCATCCTCTGGAATGGCATAACACAGGTTACCATTATCAGTAGGTTGTTTTTTGAAATTTACCAATGTTGCTTGCTTCACTTCGCTTACTCCATTACCCTTAGCAGGGCCTACACTTGTCGGGTCAGTCCTATGACACATTTTTTTTCCATTTTGATGATCGAGCAGGTGAACTAAAAAGTAAATGATGTTGGTGTTGTTGATCAACACCTGGTCGATGCTTTACACAAAAAAAAAGCAACACGAATGATCTTAGCCAGAAATCAGAAACACAGGTGACTATGTAAACTTGGTAGACCTTTGACCTGTGTGATGTCGAAATGTCGACCCGATCACCATTTTAAACTGAGGCCTAATTGGATTAAATGAGGAGCTCCCTTAGTGGGGCCCACACTTGTCGGTTCAGTCCCATGACACATCTTTTTTTTTTTCCATTTTGACGATTGAGCTGGTGAACTAAAATGTAAATGATGTTGTTGTCGTTGATCAACACCTGATCGATGCTTAACACAAAAAAAGAAACACGAATGATCGTAGCCAAAAATCAGAAACACAGGTGACTATGTAAACTTGGTAGACCTTTGACCCTTGTGATGTCAAAAGGTCGACCCGATCACCATTTTAAATTGACGCCTAATTGGACTAAATGAGGAGCTGATGTAAGTATTTAACAAAACCTAACCTTTTCATAACCTGCTTTAAAAAAATTCAAGTATTCCAGCAAGGGACTATTGTTAATATATTAAGATTAATTTCTTTGGAATTAAATAACTATATCGTTAATAAATAAAAAAGTCTCACATAGTTCACAAGATATGGAATAATTTCACGTGCAAGTGGCGCAAACATGACATTCTTGATTCAGACCATCAAATTGCTATAAATATTCCATTTTGTTGTACAGACTTACCTGTAATGAAAGCTGAATCAACTTCCCTTTGAATTCTACCCACCGCTTCTCCTTCACTGTTGCAACAATAATGTATTGTCATACAAGATTTATTTATAAGATGTATTTCAATCTAATGTCTGCAATATGATGATCATATGCATGTGCCTGAATGGAATTTTCAATACAAGGCACTTTTTATCCTACCTACATCAAGATTCCAATAACTAATCCTGATCCTACTCCTACCAATAGCAGCCAAACTCCTAAATATTCAGGCTTAAAATGGAAATCGCGAGTAGTTCTTACGTATTCTTCCCAACCTGAAAAGGGGCTGCGTAAACCGAGGGTTATTAGCACACGCGCAGAACGGTGTCCAAAAATTTATTGATTTTACAAGAAAATTAGTTGTTTGATCGGGCAAAATACACATAACTTGGTTGGGTAACGGATTGACCGGGTCATATTCCAGTAGATGTTCAAACGGGTCGGGCTGATCCACAAACACTTTTCTGATATATTCTTAAATTTCGTTGATATATAGCAAATATAATTACATGGATAGTTTAAATGTATGAATGGCACGATTTAAAAGAAGACTTTTGTTGACTTCTAAGTCATCCAACCCGTTCTCTATTTAGCTAAATCTTTCACCTGTCATGTTGGATAACATATATAGCCCAAATCGACCCATTCATAAGAAACCAGGCCTGTCATAAGCAAATGGATCGACATTTCCACATCTAGATAAAATAAGATTTCTACAGTACCTGTTGGCAAATGTGCATCCTCTTGCTTTAAGGTGGGCAATATTGGTGCCCTGTCCTTCAGAGAGTTGTTGGCTTGTTTCATGACATGGGTTCCTTCCAAGTTACCCATTGCTGAATCTAGATGCTCTTGGTTTGAAGTGAAAGCAACATCATTGTTTTTCACTTCACTCACTTTATGAGTTTCATCTTTTGAATTCTGAATACTAAAAAATAAAAAAATAGTAGTTTCAGATATGATCAAAACCAAATAAGAGAACAAATTGAAGTAATGATGTGTTTCACTCGAAAATATTCCAAGTTATTGGATTGGTGGCATAAGAAACAATGAATACTTACGAAAATGTTAAAGCTGGGTTTTGGCTAAACATCATAAGGTCATCTGCTTTAAGGAATGTATTTCCATCAATTTGAAGTCACCGGTAGAAGCACCAAAAATGGTTCATCAAGCAAATAATCCACATAAAAATCCTCAATGTTGCTTGTTTCATTAATGTATTAATTTTTTTACAGATGTGGGTCCAACTTGTTCTGTATAGGCAAATCAAACAAGCATGATAAGAGGTAAAAGTTTAAAACTATTAATAAATTACAACGATAATAGCACATAGGGTAACTACCATTCACATTGAGCATCCAAGGAATGAAGCTGCTCCAAGTAAAGCATACGTGAAAACATATTATTCCCATGTAGAACCCTGCAAACATGACCATTTCTTGATAATTAGAAGGCCAAACTCATCAGTTCGTTCATTAATTATACAAAAGAAAACAAAAACTACCATAAACACACTATTAGACACCCAACCCAAACACTCCACTTTGCAAGACATGAAGTTGCAAATCTTTCCTTGGTTTAATGTAGTTGTCAAAAAGGCATAAAAGTGGTTAAACAATCAACCCAGTGAGGGAAGTCTCCCTATATTATTGACAATAATCACAATCAACTCGAACATAAGCAAAAGTTATGTAACAAAATCAAAAGGTTCTAAAAGGGCACCTTGTCAAGATCCTAGAAGAAGCTTTTCAAGGGTTCCTTAATATTTTCAGCATGCAATTGAATGTTCTCGATCAGAACCCTAGATGATGACAAACTGTAGCCGAGCAATAGTAATTACCAATCAGAACAATGATTCAATATGATAATTTAAACCCATTAGTTTCCCCAACTCAAAATTGAAAGCTCATACATGTGGTCCTCGTGATCTTCAATCAGCCGCAAAGAACAACCTCCAGCTCAGATGATAGTAGTGGGGGTGGCAATGATGGTGACAACGGTCACAACGGTGAAATGAAACACTCACATCTCACTCTCCTTATAACATCATAATAATAAGAATTGATTAGGGAGAAGATAAGAATTGATTGGGGGGGGGGGGGGGGATTGAAGCAATGATGGTTGATTCTCCCATTCAGGTTGTTTATAACATTCAATATGTTGAATTGAAATGAGTGAAGGATAAGGAACGTCGAGCAGGGAACACATTATGGTACGACTCGTATACATTGAATTGGGGGCAAAATTGAGAGAAGAGGATGAAAGAACAGGGAAGAAAGCATGACTCTTCATCCGCCGTCTTAAAGTTTCAAGGTGAAATTACATTTGAGTACATAGGAGATATATTATATAGTATTATAGATACATGCTGATATGGAACGCATTTGCTACTTGATAACTTAGTACAACTTTTCAACCTATACAACTTGATTACACTTTAGATAAATGGTCAAATGAGTCGTACTTGGGTCACACTATTTAAATGTCTGTAGGCCTGCGTTAACATCTTTGACGTAAATTAATTAATTGGGTCACACTATTTATAGTGCAATATCGAGTCAAACAAGTCCAAGAATTAAAAGCGAAAAATACATAGGAATGTACGTCATCGTTGCCCTTTATTCTACCTTGAATTTCGTTCCGTAATGGTTTGACCGTTCTATTTCAACTTCAGACCTGAAACTGTTTTTTTGCTACATGGGAAGCATATGTGAAAACGCGCATCATAAATATTAGACAAATGCATGTGTGTTGTGCAAAGTGCGCCATCAAAGCACCACATTGCGTCTATTCGCCCACGCCACGCGCGTTTGCGGATTAGGTTGATTTGCATCCTTCGGGACTTCACTAGTGTGTGCTTCCATGGAACACCACCTAAAGTTTAGTCTCTCCTCCAATGGGGGAGAAGTTGCAATTTCCCATTCGATTTCAGTTTTCCAGCTTTGACAATTTTAAACGACAATATGTGAGCATTGATATCTTATTCATCTTTGCTCCATTTTGGACACGGTTTGGTTCGTTGCGAAGCTATCACAACATAGAACACAAACCCATACAAATATATAAATATGTATATATATATATAGGGTAGGGATCCTAAGAGAAGTCCACTCTATTTGAAAAACTTGAGAAGCATTTTGGACCACACATTTCCCTAAGCTTTTCGTAATATACACATATGTATAGTTTAAAATTCACTATATACATATATGTGTATATTACGAAAAGCTTAGGGAAAATGTGTGGTCCAGAATTCTTCTCAAGTTTCTCAATTAATCTAGTACTTTTCACATGATCCTAACCCTATATATTATATATATATATATATGTATGTATGTATGTATCGAGTTCTGTTAGATATAGATATTTTTGTTCTTAGGAAAAACTCATTTTTGATTTTCTTATATTTTTGGTACCCAAAACGCCTTCAAAAACGCTTTCAAAATCTCTATAAAATGCACATGGTCTAAAAGCATCTCTAAAAGTTCCAACCCAGATGGGCTAAAGTCCCTTTAAAACGGCATTGAAGGTGCCTTAATTAAAAAACATTGTATTTTCGTTAATTGATTATGTGATTGATTGATTGATTGTTGTTGTTATTATTAGGCTCCCTTATTTTAAATACTAGGAGGGTGCCCGCACGATGCGGTGGGGGCGACACTTGCGGCACTCGTTTCTAGTAGTATTCTTAATCGTGTAATATTTATGGTAGCATTATTGTGGTGGATATATGTCATAAGTGTTACACATGTTTAGTAATTATCAAATTTAAAATTTAGATTATCAAGTACTTTAAGAAGCCATTGATGCGATAAAGTAACACACGAATAATAAAACAAAAGTCTTAAACATAAATAAAAGTTATATAAAGCGGCACACGAATAAGGAAATATAAGTCTTAAACATAAAAGTTGAAAACTAAAAGCTCAAGTGTCAAATACTTTGTATCATGATGAGATCAACTTAGTAATCATACGACTAAAACATCTCAAGGATGTCATCATCGAGATCAGCGTTCTCCGGAATTTCTTGTATCTCTTCCTGTTTGATTATTACATCCTTTGGAGGATGAGTTTCTTCTTCGTTCTCCTCTTTAACTGATACATAGTGGTAACTGGAGGAGTTTGGGGAACTGAAAAAAATGTTAAGTATTTTACCTACATATTTTTATCATGTTATCGTTATATATAATATAGGATGAAAAACGACATTCACAGTTAAACATAATATAAAAACAAAAAAAGACAAACAATATATCATGTTTTTGAAACATACGTACCTGTGTAAAGATCTGAAAGGATGAATATTGAAGCTCCAAAACCGCTGAATAATAAATAAGATGAATGTTAAATGTGAGCATAGAAGAATAAACAAAAATGAAGTACCTGTAAACCAAGAATTCTAAAGAACAAGAAATTTATTAAGTGAACAAAACTAATGAATAACTATACAATATATAGAACCTATAAACCAACGAATTGAATAACATGTGGCTTTTTTCAACTACCTAATATTATCTATAAAAGTATTTTTGAACTTATAATCCCAATGGTCTCCTTTCCTTTTCCTTTAAATAAAGATAAATTAAAATAAATAAAGGGATATTGATTTGGGTCATGATCACACCCTTAGCGTAGTGATTTTGGATGGTGGATTAGATGTGGGTGATATGACACTGACATAGAGGGTCATGGTGGTCATGAGAATCATGACCACACCCTATAGCCTTACAGACTAAAAGTATATAGTTTGAACTTTTTATCCCTTAAAATTGCAACATAATCTAGTAAGTATCTAGTTAAGGTTGAAAATTTCTGGATTATTTTTTTGTTAGTTTTTACAATTTTTTTTAAATACATTATTTTGTTTTTTAAAGATAGAATGTTTGTGTATCTTAAAAATCGGAGTGAAAATGGTTGGAATATTACTAAATTAATAACAGTGACAACAACATAGAGAGTCTTGATCATTTGAAATGTGATAGGACACATTGTTTTAATCACTTGTATACTAATGCATCATCCACTTGTACATTTTAATCCGCACAACAATACTGACCAAGTCAACTATCGAAACGTCAACAAAAATGAGTAGGTCATCACGATACCTTTGGATTTTTAAAAGTATTATAGTTTATAAGATACAACAAGAATACGTAAAAGAATTGTAAGTTTGTTGTGTAAGGGAAAAGTGTAACTAATTAGTTATAATTTTGTTAAGAGTAAACTGCCATTTTGGTCCCTGTGGTTTGGCCAGTTTTGCCACTTTAGTCCAAATCTCAAACTTATTACATCTGGGTCCCTGTGGTTTGCATTTTGTTGCCATTTTAGTCCAAAATCCAAAAACCCTTATTTTTTACTGTTCCAACATCCCTATTTTGTCCTTTAGTGCAAGGGTATTTTGGTCATTTTTAATTATTATACAATTATTATAACATATTAAACTGTTATATATATAACAGGTCATCATCTTCATCATCATCTGCAGACTACTTCAATTACTCCAGGGACCAAACCACAGGCACCAAAACCACAGGGACCAACCATCACCGCCACACCGCAGATGACCAACCATCACCGCCATCACCTCTCTCTCTCTCTCTTTCATCTCTTTCTCATCTGCAAATGACCGCCATCACCGCCACACCGCCTACCTTTCACAAACCCTAGAACGAGTTTAGAGAGAGAATGAGAGTGTAAAAGCTAGGGTTTTAGGTTTTAGAGAGAGAAAGAGGGGGGAAAGAACGGGGGTCGTTGTGCTTTGAAGAGAGGAGAGAGATGGGAGGCGAAGAGTGGTGGTTGTTCCGGTGGGAGGTGTAAAGAGGTGGAACAGATCTGAAATTGGCGGTAGGAGGTGTAAAGAGGTGGAACAGATCTGTTTTCCGATCTGATATTGGAACAGATCTGAAATATGAACAATCGGAAGAACAGATGCAGAAAAGGAGATCGGAAGCGAGGAGGATCAAGAATAGATTGGAAAAGTTACCGGAAAACAGATCGGAGCACAGTCGCCGGTCAATCTTAATGTTTTTGCTTATAAAACCCTCATCACGTCTTCCCCAAAATCACATCCTTCCATTGTTCTACCAATCTCGAGCTTTCAAATCTCCATCCAGTTCTTCAGGTTTATCGTCTTCAATTTCGTTTCCACATTGTTTTGTATTTTCTCTAATATCTCTTATGATGATTCAAAATTAATAACTTTCGTTCTTCTGATGTTAACCGTGATGAATGTCGGTGATGAAGCGTCTCTGGTCTTGGCAAGATTGCAGATGTCGGCGATGATTTTTGGGGGGAAGATGATTAGAGATAATCTCTGGTAATTGGGGGTTGAAGATGATGTAATTTAGTTTTATATAATCTCTGGTAATTGGGGGTTGAAGATGATGTAATTTAGTTTTATAATTAACAAAAGATTAAATGAAAAGCACTTGGACCAAAATACCCATGCACTAAAGGACAAAATAGGGATGTTGGAACAGTAAAAAATAAGGGTTTTTGGATTTTGGACTAAAATGGCAACAAAATGCAAACCACAGGGACCCAGATGTAATAAGTTTGAGATTTGGACTAAAGTGGCAAAACTGGCCAAACCACAGGGACCAAAATGGCAGTTTACTCTTTTGTTAAATATAACTATTGTTTAAAAGATCAAGTTACCCTCATTTTAAAGGTGTTTTTATAAATAAAACAGAGAGAAGTTTTTGTTTTATGGGTATCTTAAAATACTTGTTTCTCATAAATTATAATATAATATAGATAGGGGTGCTAAACGGGTCGTGTTCGCGGGTTGGTGGGTTAAACCCGACCCGAACCCGAAAATTTTAGACGAATCCGAACCCGACCCGAACCCGAAAATTGTGCCATACATATGAACCCGAACCGACCCAAATATTCTCAAGCTGACCCGAACCCGACCCACTCAACCCGAATTTTTTTATTTTTTAATTTTTTTCAACAAATTAATATATTAAAATTAACATCTACTACAGAAAAACACAAATTGATATAATAAAATTACATTAAAATCATAGAATATTATGTCAATTTCCCTTTTTAAGTTATATTTATGACATAAAAATATACACCTAATCAAATTATGACATAATACATATTGTAAAAATATAATTTTAATATAAATGGGTTAAACGGGTCAACCCGCCAACCCGACCGGGTTGACCCGAACCTGACCCGTTTAGCTAAACAGGTTCGTGGGTTCAACCTGAAACTGACCCGAACCTGTTTAGACTAAACCCAAACCCGCAAATTTCGTGTTAGGTTCGTGTCGTGTCAGAAATTCACACCCCTAAATATAGATAGCATGGTGGGTAAAAGAAAACGACAGTTGCACGGGGATTCTATTTCCACGTACCCACACGTGCAATCAATCATCCATTTGGAATTCTCATCATTCACGCTACCCCTTCCCTTCCATTTTTATTTATATATTTTTTATGTTACATTTTTTCATATATCTCCAAATTTGACCAAATATCTATTTTGACATGTTTCACATCATAATTCATAACCACGTCACACTACTGTTTCACCTTCTTTATAATTTATAATTATAATATAATATAATATAATATAACTAGTTTTTGCCCCGCCCGCGTTGCGGGGCACTAAACCGAATATTTTTCTCTCATGTACGTTTGTATTTCGGTTACTTGTACATACTATTCATAACACACGATCTCAAAAGACATTACATCGAGTCAACCGATCAAAACAAAACATTATCATACTCTTGCTACAAAAAGCAAAAACGATGGAAAGACTATAATTTTAAACCGAGAGCAAAATTGTAAATTTTCATAACAAATGAACGTGTGCCAGGCAGCCGCCTGACACGAATAAAAGTTACACTCAGTCAACAATTAAAACTAAACACTATCATCGTTTTGTCCAAAAAAAACTAAAATGATTGCATAACTGTAATTTTACACTGGGGGCAAAATCGTAATTTGAGAAGCAAAAAAAAAAAAAAAAACAAAAATAATGGTAAAACTGTAAATTTGAATGTAGGGCAAAATCGTAATTTGGCTAGGAGCGGGAAAAAACAAAAGTAATGGCAAAATTGTAAATTTAAATGGGGCAAAATCGTAATTTGGCTGAACCAATGGGGAAGTGTCAGGCAACTGCCTGACACCATTCCCCTCCTACGCACTAAATCAAATCATTATCAGTTTGATAACATGTACGCTTGTATTTCGATTACTTGTACATTATCATTCATAACACGATTTTAAGAAAAAAATTTAATCGAGACAAAGATAAAAATATGCTCTACAAATATTAAAGTTAAGAAGTGGCAGCCTAAATTGACCTAATGGAAAAAATTACATTCAGGCGTAGATAAAAATTTGCTCTTGATGATGCTGTCAAGCACACATTGAACGCAACACTATCACAAATTAACTAATTTTAAAGGTAACAAATTATTTAAAAAAATAGGTAGAGATTTTTTATATAGTTTTAGAATTTTTAGCAAACTTATTTTTAGGTGTTTTATAAATATTCAATCAGAATAATGTAAAAAAATGATGTTTCACAAAATAAGTGAGAATCAGGATAATACAAAAAAAAAAATGGTTTCACAAAATAAGTGAATTATGATGATCATTTTTTTCTGTATCATGATATGTTTTAAAATTCGATTTGCAATATTTATTAATAATATCTCATTCGGTTTCCAAACATGTATTTCAATTTCATATACAACACACTTTTCAAATCTCATATGTATTCATATTTCACGTGCATATCCTGGATTTCGATTAAATTACCTTAGCTTTCCTCCGCCACAACTACATCACCACCAAAAAGAACCCTCACTTTGTTGTCTTCACCCACATTCTAAATCTCTTGCTGTAATGCTTTAGTCTTTTCGCGACGGTCTCCGGCGAGGAGCAGTCATCTCTTCCGGCTACAAATGCATCCATCTCCACCGATTATCTCTTCCGGGAACAATCGCACCGATCATCTCTTCTGGGAACAACTGCATCCTCTCTTTCCACCGCTGCCGGTGAACCCTACGATTGCTTTCCACCACCACCATCGTTGCTCTCTCTCTCTCCCTTGGCCAGAACAGTGTTTGCCGCCGCCGGTAAATGCCCTAGATCAGCCTTCGTTCTCTCTCCCTCGTCTTCTCACACATATCCACCCTCCACCGCCACCTTCCACCGTCGCATCCTCCACGAAATCAATGTGATCGCCGGAGGGCGGAAACCGTTTATTGACACAGGCCATCGGCCGGCAATGTTGTCTTTTTGTAGCGAGGGTAAAATCGTAATTTAAGCCAGGTTACGTCGTGTGGACAAAGCTGCAGCAGCTACTATTCATGCAAGTTGGAAAATGTTATAGAGATAATTATAATATAATTATAATTATAATGACCAAATATCTATTTTGACATGTTTCACATCATAATTCATAACCACGTCACACTACTGTTTCACCTTCTTTATAATTTATAATATAACCAGTAGATGTTCCGCCCGCGTTGCGGGGCAATGGCCGAATAATTCGCAACCAACTAAAAAAAGACTACTATAATTTTGCTAGGAAAAAGGAAAATAAAAACAATTATAAGACCGTATTTTTGGGCTCAGGGCAAAACTGTAATTTCTCAGGACTAATTAGCCAGTGTTAGGCAACTCCTTGACACGGGAAGAAATTAAATCGAGTAAAACAATTAAAACAAAAAACCTTTATAGTTTTGGTAAAAAAACTCAAACAATGGGAAAAACGTAATTTTTAACCGAGGGCCAAATCATAATTTTAATTCAGGGATAAATCGTAAACTAAATGGACCAACAGGCGAGTGCCAGGAAGTTGCCGGCACGACTGTAATTTTGCACTGGGGGCAAACTTGTAATGTCACCAGGAAATCAAACAAAAACGATGGGCAAAATGTAAATTTAAGTTGATGGCAAAATCGTAACCTGGTTGTGAGAAAAAAAAAACTAATGGCGAAAGTATAAATTTATACGGAGCAAAATCGTAATTTTGAGCCGATGGCAAAATTAGAATTTTTAGCCGGGAGCAAAAGCGTAAATTTATTTTTAAGCGTGGGCAAAAATATAACTTTGACTTGATGGCAAAATCGTAATTTTAAGGGAAAAAAACTAATGGCAAAACTGTAAATTGAAACGGGTAAAAATCGTAATTTTTAACCGGGGGCAAAATTGAAATATTTAGCTGGGAGCAAAAGCGTAAATTTATTTTTAAGCGGGGGCGAAAACATAAATTTAAAATGATGGCAAAATCGTAAATTTAAATCGGGATAACATCGTAAATTTGTTGGGCCAATAGGGGAGTGCCAGACAGCTGCCTGGCACTATTACACATGCCGCCATTTTGCCCAATTGAGGGCCGGCACTATTACTGGCTGACGTAGGCTCACTTGAGTTTGTATGTATGTAAATTATAATTATAATTATAATATAATTTATTAATTATTTGAATATTAATTATTAATAACTAGGTTATAACCCCGTGTATTACACGGGTTAAGTAAATAAAATATCAAATAGTTAATAACGAATATTTAACAATTATAAAACGATATTTTAAAACATTTTTCTGATATCCGAACAAAATTTTGTTTATGTATGATCAAAGCTTGTGATGTTTGTCAAGTTTATAAATATGAAAGCACTTGAACCATCAATTAGAAGACAAACTGTATCATCGACTTTCTCACGACGTGAACTCATGTTTTATTTAAATAACAGTGGTCTTAACTTATTAGTTCTAAAATTATTGTTGAAATGTTTAGATTAGGCCTATAGCAATTAGTCAATTAGATAAACTTATAGCTACAAAATATTATTTAAATTAATTAGATAAGTATAAATTATCGGTAATTATTAAGTTATATAATTTTAAAATTTAAATATATGGACTTGAGTTGCATCTTAAAAGGATGGTTGTTTTTGGATAAATTTATTAGTATGATAAATGTAGTTATTATTCTTCTTGTATTTTAAATATACTAAATAAATAAATTATTTGTTAAACAGGGTCCAAAAGGGTTAGAAAAAAAGACGTTGAGAGTTCAGATGTTAAAAAAATCCTTTTTGGGCTAAAAGGGTAAAAGTAATATAACCATAGGGGCCAAAATCGTAATTTACTCTAATATCAAGTTAGATAACTAAGTTTGAATTTGAAGTAAATAGATAAATATAAATGTAATAATTAAACTAAATAATATTTAGTAGAAGGATTATCTATAATTAATTAGAAGAGATTAAATTAAAATAATAATTATCTATAAGAAATGGCCTAATATGATGACAAGTGTCCCAAAATTGGTTTATTTTATTATATAGTATATATTTGGAAGGATTTTGTAAAAAAAAACTGCTATAAGACCATGCGTAGTCGTTTGAGTGAATAATGCCCACCTTAGGGCGTTTTGCGCCATGTGGCTGCCCAGACAGCAATATGACATTATTGGGCGTTTTTTCAAAAGGGGTGTAGTGGGGATGTGGGGCATTATGTTAAATGAGATGTAATATAATTAAATAAAACAAAAACCATCAAAAAATCTTATTAGATAAAAAATAGGAAGATGGAAGGTGATTGGACAAACAAATGGGGGGCAAGGCGTGATTTAAATCACGCGAAAACAAAAAAATCAGCCAAACACGCCCAGGGGGTGGTGACCCGACGTGTTTGGGCAAAAAAAACTAGGCAACCACGCCCAATGCGCATGGTCTAAGTCGACATCGTTATAGTTCTTTGATATTCAATACTTACAAAACACATGAGGGGCAATAGTGCCTGCCCCATATTGATTGAAATGGCGGCAGAGTGAATAGTGTCAGGCAGCTGCTGGTACTCCCTTATTGGCCCAACAAATTTACGATTTTATTCCGCCTTAAAAGTACGATTTTGCTATCAGTATAAAATTATGTTTTTTCCCCACATAAAAATAAATTTGCGATTTTACTCCCAGCTAAAAATTTAGATTTTGCCCTCGGTTAAAAATTACGATTTTGTCCCGTTTAAATTCACACTTTTGCCATTAGTTTTTTCCCTTAAAATTACGATTTTGCCATTAGTTAAAAATTATGTTTTTACCCCCACTTAAAAATTCGCTTTTGCTCCTAGCTAAAAATTTCAATTTTGCCCTCGGTTAAAAATTACGATTTTGCCCCGTTTAAATTTACACTTTTACCATTAGTTTTTTTCCTTAAAATTACGATTTTGCCATGAGTTCAAAATTATGTTTTTACCCCCCACTTAAAAATAAATGTACGCTTTTGCTCCCAGCTAAAAATTTCAATTTTGCCATCGGTTAAAAATTACGATTTTGCCCCGTTTAAATTTAGAGTTTTGCCATTAGTTTTTTTTTTCTCACAGCCGATTTTTCCCTCAACTTAAATTTACATTTTCACCATTGTTTTTGTTTGTTTTACTGGTTAAATTACAATTTTGACCCCAGTGTAAAATTGCAGTCATGCCGGCAGGTGCCTGGCACTCCCCCATTGGTCCTTTTAATTTACGATTTCATCCCTGAATTAAAATTATCATCTCGCCCTCGGTTCAAAATTACGCTTTTCCCATCGTTTTATTTTTTTAAGCAAAACTATAAAAGTTTTTTGTTTTAATTGGTTTACTCCATTTAATTTTTTTTCGTGTCAAATAGCTGCCTAACACTCGCTCATTAGTCCTGAAAAATTACAGTTTTGCCCTGAGCCGAAAATTACGGTCTTATCATCGTTTTAGTTTTTTTCCTAGCAAAATTATAGTTGTGTTTTTTTAATTGATTGAGAATTATTCGGCCATTGCCCCGTAACGCGGACGGGGCATCAACTAGTTAATTACAAGTTCCGTTTCAACTTGAGTATAATATAATTGTAGCACTTAATATTTTCTATCTATACTCTAAATATTTTCAATCAACCAAATTTTCTACGTAAAAAAACATCGACGAATGTATTTTTTTTACCTAGATATAAATTTTCTAAATATCATCCATCATAAATTACTCACTCAAATATGTCAAAACATGTTTTAAAGTCTCGATGCCTCACCATCTAGTGATGTAAAGTTTGACTAAGGTGACTCTAACACCCATGGGGGCATACCATTTTTTATGAAGTTTAGCCAACCATTTGAATGGTAAAACTGTTACTTTGATACAATATTGTAACATTCTTCATCTTATGTCAATCAATATTGTTGTTTGATTTGTCTACAATGACTTACGTCTGGTTGTTGGAGTGGAAACTTTACAGAACAGCCCAAATGACTTGATGGTATTTTAGGAAGGACATTTATTTGAACTCGTCATCTCTTATTTCCATAACTAAAGTGAGATTTATCTAGGGTGTTACAATCACTCCCACTTATGGACTCGTACTTGTAGATGAGGTTTGCCCCCACTATCTTGAGTCTTGACTAGGGATGTGATTCGACCACCATCTCGAGTTGAATAACAATGGCTCCAAATGCCTCCAATACTGAAGAAACAAACTATTCTTGTGATTAGTTTGTGGTTTGTGTCTCGACAAATAAGGTTAATCTTCTTGTCTCGTCCAAGCTGCTGTGTTGATGATCCTACAAAACACTAAACACACCGTTAAGCTTGTTACGAGGAGGGGAATAGGGGGGTTCTCTTCGTAATCACCCTCCGGCGTGAGAATAAGTATATGTTTTGAGGATAATAGTGTGTGATTAAAGTGAGGAAGCAAGAGAGCGATCCTTAAACCTGGAGGTGAAGTTCACTATTTATAGCTGAGGTGGTTTGTGGAGGGGATGGGCTGATGGGCATTGGGCATGTAGTCGACAACAAGGAATATCCATTCTGTCTCTTCTGCCACGACCGTTGGTGCTTCAAGGCGAGAGGGTAGTTGGCGCATGCTGAATGGATCCACGTGTCCTGACCGTTGTCCTTGTTGTCTAGTATGTCATCAGCGGCTAAGTGGAGATCGTGGAGCAGTGGTCGGCGCACGCTGATTGATGCCACATATGCGTCCTTATGTACCTTTTTGTCTCATGTATGGTTGTTCATCGTGCAGCATGATCGGATACAGCCTATTGGACGTTCATTGGTCCACCGCTTTGCCACTTGTACCTTTGGTACTTGTCCTAGGTTAACCTGCCCTCCTTCCTCCGCGCGACCCCCGGGAATATGTGTAGCCGGCACAAGGTTCAGGAAGTTAGGGTTTTCATACAAGGAGCTAAGTGTCAAATCTGGTCTTGTGTTAACCCTGACCTCGCGCGCGACCTAAGTTACATTTGATTAGCCGGCGCGAGGTTGGGAAGGCTCATGAATTGGTCTGGTAAGAGTATGGTCTTGCACGCGACTTGATTAGTCGGCGCGTAATTTGAACTATACCCTTCAAATACATTTGTGACATTCGACCTCTTATATCAAACAATATTGTCCTTCTATGCCTAAGAAGATCTCACATATATTTTGGTTGTTGGATTAACAAGAGGTCACTTATCATTGATGCTTTCACTAAGCCATATTTAACTATATGGTTCTTCTCTCATCCACAATCAATGCATCTGAACCATGTTGATGATATGTTTTTATATTTTTATTTGGAGGGGGCATTTCTTATAAACCAAGTATCCTTAATATCCACGACCAAGGTGGATTTGCATATGTTGTAACCATAATCGTGTTTTATATTACGTTACAAAAGTTAATAATGTCATCATACATTTGAAACAATTTGATTGCCCTTTTTAAAATACGGTATATTTGGTCCAAACAATATATGATGGCCTATCAAAGTAGACGTTTTAATTCAATGGTAAAGTAGCCAAGTAGGTTTATCCACCGTATATAATTTGTATCATAACTATTCAGAAATTAAACCGAACTTACCTGTATACAACCTTGTAAGTTGCTGCCCTAATAACGATTAACAAACATTTCACATATAAACATATTGATTATGAATAATATATTGCATATTTAAGAGATTTTAATTGGTTATGAATATTTAAGAGACTTTAAAAGGATAAAAAGCAAATTTGAGGGGTCAAATATGTAGAGATGGATACATTGAAAGGGCAAAAAGCAGAAGAATACAAAAGATAGGCCCTCGTGCAACTCTGTAACACTGGACAGCAGTACTTGTTTTGTTATAGTACATGTACATCCACAATAATAATGCAAGTACTTGTTTTTTTTTCTTTTAAATAAATGAACCCAAACATCAAGTGGTCTTTATTGTTTGGTGTAGATTAACATTAAATACCGACTGACACATAGATCGTCATTTTGTTTTCGACATAGTTAATGAAAAGAAAATTAAAATGCTCTTTAAACATGCAAAACACTTGGCATTCATATGCTTCCTCTATTTTTATGTGTGTGGGCTTTATATATTATAAAAAGTGGTTATGATGAGTTGTGAGTGAAGACGAAAGAAAATGCTACTATTGATCTATATATTCGAGGGAACAGTGTTCACCTCCATTAATTTTTTAATATTTTTTGAACATGGTGGTGAGTAAAAGATTCACCCCATTAATTTTTTAATATTTTTTTTGAAAACGGTTGTGAGTAAAGAAGAGGGAAAAAGTAATGATAAAAGTATGAAAAATATTATTTAATTGAAAAACAAAAAAGAAAAAATTGATAGTTTTAGTGTAATTATAGAAATGAAGATAGAGAAAAGGATGTGAATGCTTTAAACGAGTAAACTTAACTCGAGTTTAGGTTTTATATAATGTTGTATGTGTAAAACTAAAATATAACATTTGGATAATGTTAACAGCCAAATTTGACCTAATTTATAGTTTAGCTTTTGTAGAGTTCTATGTTTAAAACTGAAGTCCGGCTTCTGCTAAAAAAGGCCTTTTTTGTGTAAAAAATGTGCATAGGCTTTTTTGATTAAGGATTATGTAAGGATGGAACGTCAACAAACTTCTAGCATCAAATGGACTGAAAGGTAAAGGTGAAAAAACAAATTATTGTTGCCTTTTATCAACTTCCACGATCTTTTTTTTTCTAAACATAAATGACTTTTCTGTATGCTTTTTTTGTTTTTTTTAATAGTGAATTTTATGTATAAGGTTATCACACTTTTCAAATCAAAGAGCCTCGTATTGCCCCACTTAGGCCAGACTATGTGTCTTAATCAGGCGCACACTGGCTTCAAAGTTTGGTTTTTTTAGTCGTTCCTCCAGGAAACCATACCGCCGGCTGCCACTTGACAGTCGTTGTGCCACCACAAGAGCAGAACTCTCTGGCGTAACACACGGTGACGAAAACCCGGTTGGACTCGGGACTCGAACTAACAACATCACATAAGGCCTAGTTCAAATCATTCATTGCCTACATCTATCCCATATGACACAAGTGGGACTGAACTTGTGTCATCCATTGGAAAACCCAAGACTCCTACCACTAGGCCACAAGTGGGGGGATGACTTTTCTTTATGTTATTATTATTTTTTTAAATATACAATAAAATTAAGATTTTTTTTATCTTTAATTTAAGTATATATATATTTTGTAAATGGATATATATATATATATATATATATATATATATAGGGGAAGGATCCACTAAAAAGTGGATTTTGCTTAATTAGCCTAAGAAGGATTGTGATGATGACATGTGACACTCCTAATAAGTAGGAATGAAGGACATTTTGGTCCTTATAAATAGGAGTGAAAATGACATGTGGCACCTCTTTTGTTTTTTTTAAATACAACAAAAAAAATCTAGTACAAAAAATATAGCACAAAAATGTAGTAAAAAAATATAGCACAAAAAAATCTAGCACAAAAAAAAAATATAGCACCAAAAAATTCAGCAAAAAAATGTAGTACAAAAAAAAAATCAACACAAAAAATTGAGAAAAAAAAATTTAAGACAAAAAAATTCAGCACAAAAAATTTAGCTCAAAAATATAGTACAAAAATTCAACACAAAAAAAATGTTATACAACATAGAAATACAACACATTTTAGTGGGTTTTTTTAGTCTTCATATTTTATATAGCAATATGGTACTCAAATTAAAGATAAAAAGACGCTCGATTTTACGGTTAAATTTTTATAAAAAAATAATGTCGTATAAAAAAATTATGAACGTTTAAAAAATGAGGGTGGAATATGCATGTGCCTTGCATGTGGAAAGAGAAAGTCTATAAATAGGATTTTCCCAAGATACCCTTGCACTCTTCCTTTCTCCTACACTTCATCTTAACCATTGATTTGAAAAATGAATGGTTAAGATTCTTTCTCATCCTACTTAGGCAAAATATACTTTTTATTTGATCTTGCCCCTATATGTATATATATATATATATATATATATATATATACCCTATATAGGATTAGGTTTAAACGTGAACAAATTTCCAAGAGTGAACCGCGTGAACTGATCTGAACCATTGATTCCATATACATTTAACAAGGGTAAGATTGTAACTTTATATAAATATTGAATTTAATTATTGTCTTATTAATTTCAAAATCCTAACATATTTAAATCATCATCAGTTACCAACACTAATTATTTTAAATATGTTAGGATAATCTTAACTTATTTTAATATTGTCATTGTTTCTGGTCATAGTAGCAAGATTCGAATTATAGTTTTAGTCTTTTTTTGGTTGAACTAGAGTTTTCAGTCATCTTTTTTATTGTGTATAACTCTTAGCTCCATAGTACACATGTGTACTGCTGTGTTCTATACATTCCAACACGATAGTACACATGTGTATAATACATGGTATAGTACACATCATGTATTATACACATGTGACCCGCAACATTGTTGTCTTAGCTCCGTAGTACACATGTGTACTGTTGTGTTCTACTGTTCTATACATTCCAACACGATAGTACACATGTGTATAATACATGGTATATTTACGGGATTTACTCTCTTATTATTGGAAATAATTTTCTTTCCTAGTTTTAAATAAGCAAAATAATATAATTACACTTCTACCCTTTTAATTTTAATAAAACAATAAAATCTAACCTATTAATTACAATCATGTCACTCCTTTAAATAACCAAGATCATATTAATCAGCGGTCAAGATTTGTTCACGCAGTTCACTCTTGGGAGGTTGTTCACGCTGGAACCTTACCCTATATATATATATATATATATATGACGGTTATTGCACAATAGGGGTTAACGTACATTGCGTACGCGATTGTTTTTCAAAGTGCGAGTTTTTCTTCAACATGCGATTTCATATATATTACAACATGCGATTTGTTTGTTTATAACATGTGATATTCCTATATATGTATTTCTATATATAACAAGCGATTTGTCTATATATATGTGTATAAACATGCGATTTGTTGTGTATGACATTCATTTTTATAACATTCGATATTTCATCTACGGGTTTATAACATGTGAACTTGCCATCGCGTACGCAATGTACGTTAAGACATTTTGTACGATACACTTTTTCTCTCTCTCTCTCTCTCTCTTTCTATATATAGGGTTGGGTTCATTTCAGAACTATAAATAATTGCAGAACTTTCAGAACTCCTAATAAACAATCATTTCATAAATATATTTTTACATTTATGGCACTTTTATCATTTATTATATGTATTTAATGATTACATACATTTTAAAAGTAGTTTACATATGTGTAATAGTCAAATTATACATATGTGTAATAACTTATTACGTATATGTAAAAATCCTAGTTTACATATATGTAATCATAAAATTACATATAAAAGATGATAAAATTACTCTTAAGATGTATGTAATGATAAAACTACTTATAATAAATGATAAAGTTATCCGAAATATAAAAATATATAAATAAAAAGCTTCTTTATTAGGAGTTCTGCAAGTTCTGTAAATATTTAGGGTTCTAACATGATCCTATATATATATATATATATATATATATATATATATAAAACTAGCTAAAAAGCTAGAAAAGTAATAGAAAAATACATTCAATAGCAATGGATTTTAAATTTACACCACCTAACTAACACTGTTGTTTTGGTCAAAAATTACCTAAGCAATTTAGTGATCAAATTAGTTATGTGAGGTAGTGTGCTAAGAATGTGTATCGAAAATATCCTGATTTAGTTGTTTGCAAAAGACAGTTTTCAGGATATAGCTCAGGATATCAAGCTATATATATCTATGATCAAACAATGAGCAAAAAGTAAAGGGTGAAGCGAGATGTACGAGGAAAGCCCTTGATCAATCTAGATCGCCGGCACAAAACCTCGGGAGCTGATAATCGCAGCTTCCTTGTTCTTCTTATTACTTCAAATGTCAGGATACAGTGTAGGATATTGACCAGATCACTACTAAGTGTTACAATGTTTTTCAGAAAGTGAGAGTTGCGAGAGAAAGTATGAGTACTCGAGAGTAGTGAGTGTGATGTCCTATTCGATCTGGTTTATCCGTCTATATATAGATATGAAGTGAAAACAAAATCTCCTACAATTGAGGGATGCCAGCGAATATTCCCTAGTTAACGTTGGAGACCAAGTAAAGCGGCCTCAACGTTCTTCTTCGAACAACTTAGACCGAGTCTTCAGGGGAAGAGGTCTTCGTGACCGTTGTGGACTTGTACTCGTACTCCGTGCACATAATTCGTTAGTGACCCTCAGTATACCACATCAGGATGTTACCAATATCCTGAGTATGAATATTTATCATATAATCAAGATATAATTCAAGATACTATCCAGGATATGGGCTCAGAATTTCACCCATAACAATTGTCCCAAAAAATGTTACCGTTAAGGATCCTGAGTCCTAACGATTACATTTTTACGTATTCCAAGGTAATTATGAGACAGGACTTTGATGTGACAACTTGTAACCGTTCAGCCTATATATTTACTCATTACTTCCCTATAACTTCTCATACTCATCTTCATTTAACCTTCATCTGAAAAGTAAAAGGTAAAATCCTCTCTTTCATCTCCATCTTCTTTCCCCTCTATTCTGCACAATATTCCCGCGATCATATGGCGAGGCAAACTAGATCCAGCTCCGGCGACTCTGCCCCTTCGTTTATTCACCAGAATATTCTCCAAGATCCGGAGAAAGAAATATGCTCCTTCGACAGCGCTCATTTGTCGGCTCTCAAAACCTCCGGCATCTTTCCGAAAGGGACGGTGTTCCGGCCGTTTGATCGGGAAATCCGATCGGACGTGGTTTCTGATGAGTGGATGTGCTTCAATGCCTTTCCTTTTACCTTAGGGATACAATTCTCGTTTCCTGACTTCATTGCCGAATTTTTCAACATCACAAAAATCTGCTTCAGTCAAACAATGCTAATGCTTTGGCGAGTTTTGCTTGTTCTTGATCAAATCAAGAACACCCATGTTCCTGATCTTTCTGTTCATGACCTCCCCTTAGCATACCGGCTTAGATGCCATGGCTCTTGCCGATTCTTGTTCTACTCCACCTCCAGTGATCCACTGATACTCCGTGCCACCAGGAATGAGGAGGAATGGAAATCCAAGTTTTTCTTTGTAAAAAGAGATTCAATCCCTGGTGGAGCGGATTATCCGGTGAAGTGGTTGAGAAAGGGTAGGATTTAGGGTTTTAGGATGATCCTGTCTTACATCCTGTCTTATGTCCTGAACTAACTTCTTTATTTCCATGTATACAGCTGATTTCCGAAAGCTTGCACCTCCTCTAGCCGACTCAAAGAAGAGAATCGATACCATCAGACTTCTTCCAGAAGTTGAAAGAAGTTTCAACCCATTTCCAGCATCTCCAAGCCAACCCTCTAGCTCAAACATGTCTGGTAAGGATCCTGCTCAATATCCTGCATACATGTTTTTATTTGATATGGTTCAAAAAGAGTTTTAAAGTTACTCTCTGTATGCAGACTCCAGCAAAGTTCCAATCCTTCTGGAACTCGATGAACTTGGCAGTTATCCCACTCCAGTCAACATCAAGAAGGAAACTCCTGCCACTACCAGCTCCATACCGGTCCCGGTTCCTAAGCCCAACCCAAGAACTCGCGCCTCTACTGCCAAGAAGAGAAAGGGTTCCGAGGTCAGCACTCCAGGCTCTGAAGGGTTCTCTTATGAAGAACTCAGCTTTACTGATTCCTTAGAGCCGATGACTTCCTTCCTTAACAAGGTAATATCCTGGTACTATATCCTGATAGAATATCCTGGTTAGTAAGTTTTAATTTATACCTGAATTCTGACTTGCAGGGTCTCCAGCATCTGCTCCATCTCTACACCGATGCCTGTAGTACAGCCAAGTTTCAAGAAGCCAGGATCAAGCAGCTTGAGACCACTGTTGCTGATCAGGGCACCGTTGCTGAAGCCAAAACCCAACACTACGAGGATAAGCTGAAGAAGGTCACTCAGGATGCCGAAGTAAAGCTGGCAGCTGTCCAAGTTGAGTATGAACATGCCATGATCTCCTTCCGGGAAGGAATCAAAAATTGTGTCGTTGTCTCCCTGCTACAAGCTCGTATCAAGATGGCTTATGAGGCCAAGGAGACAGGTCTTGAGTGCCCATCCTGGCCGGTTGATTCCTGTGTGGCAAAGCTGAAGGAGCTTGGAGGCAATCCTGTGCCATATCCTGCTAAAGCTGGGGCTGGTGAAACTTCCAAGTCAGCAGAGGTGGCGGACAAGGCTGGAGAGAAGAAGGATGCTGGGATGGATGCTGGTGAGGATGCTGGAGAGGATGCTACTCATGATGCTGAAGCTGAGAAGATGGAGAAGGCTAGTGGTGATGCCGCTGTGAGGGCATCCAAGTGGTCGATGATGGATATTGATGCCTAGGCCGGAGCCCACTTTTTTAAAATTTGAATGTTGGTCTGTAATCCTCAAAACAATTTACTTTTCCTGCACTTTAATTTTCTTGGATTTGAACAATATGATGGCCAAAGGTGGAGGGATCCTGAGTTTCAGGATGAAGCCCTTGGTCATCAATGTTAGCATGTTTTATTTTGAACAATATAACAGTTGGTGGTGGATGGGTCTCGGTTTGAGATGAAACCTTCAACTGTTAGGTAAATATGGTTATAAACTAATTGTGCTTTTGGTGGATGGATCTCAGTTTGAGATGAAACCAAAAACACAAACTTTTGCTATGTTAATAATATAACTTTCTTTTGGCGTTATCCATTGTTGTTCATTTTTTATTTTTACAAAGCTTGTTTTAATAACTGATATTTGGTTCAAATACAATTTCAATCTTCAATCATATCTCAAGCATTCCAACCAAATACCCTGAAATATATCCTGAAAATATATCTTGAGAATACATCCTGAGAACATATCCTGATTAGGATACTCATACATGTTATACTCAAGCTTTTATTAAACATAGTTTCAAAAATTTAGACAACTTAGATAAGGTTTAAAAGGAAAGATCATACCAGAAATAGAGTACGACCCTATTCTTAAATTTCAATCCTTTTGCAACCTTTCCACCGAAGATGTCCCCAGTCTGGGACACTTAGTGAACTAGGCCCAAGCTTGATCCTCTGAGCTTTTGACGATGCCTTAGTAGGAATGTCCCATGTTTATGTCACTGTTAAATACTTAGGAACTCTTGATTTCATACCTATGTATAACTTTAGTATCACAAGGGATAAACTCTAAATATCCTGGAGATAGATCCTCAATATTCTGGGGATAAATCCTGAGCATACTCGGGAAAATCCCAAATTTTCGTGCGCTACAGGCGGGAGTGTATAAACTCCAAGACTTAGAAAGGTGAAAACCTTTAAACCTTAGAGAGTATGAAAATACCCTTTCGTGAGAGAGGGTGATCAATCCTCATATACCTTAAGGATCCAGGGTATAGCCAATAATAACGAAATTGTCAGTCACTTTTACATGAACTGGTCCCGCTATCTTGAACTATCCCTGGATAACTTGCGCTCCAGGTGGGGGTGTTTAAACCCAATTCGAGAGAAAGGTGAATACCTTTAAACCTTTGAAGGGATAAGAATCCCTTAAACGTGAGAGAGGTGGCCAATCCTCTAATCTTTTGGTTTATCTTGAGCATATATCCTGGAGCTATATCCTGAGGCATATCCTACAAAATGACCTTAAACTAAGGTGGGTGTTAGCTTGGCTAACACCCCTCCAATGCTTAAGTTAGTGTTGGGTTCAAAAGAATAAATAAATTCAAACATGTTTAAAAGAGATATAATCCATACAATCCTGAGTTAGAAATTAAATTCCAAACTCACTTGAAATCGAACTTTAAGTGTATAACATTCCAGGATCTTGGTAGCATATCCCCTTCCATATTCTTGAGTCAGTATGCTCCTTTCCCAGATTCTGATTCAACCTCATATGGTCCTTCACACTTTGGAGCTAACTTTCAATCGGCAGGATTAGTAGTATTCTGAAAAGCCTTTCTTAACACCCAATCTCCAACTTGAAACCTTCTAGTCCTTATATTCTTGTTATATGCTCTGGATATCCTCTGTTGATATGCTGCCATCCTTAGCTTTGCCGCATCTCTTGTCTCATCCACAGTGTCCAATTCTTGGCACAGAGCTTCAGGATTCTGCTCAGGATCCCAGAGATTAGATCTTGCTGTAGGTATCACCATTTCTGTTGGGATCACCGCTTCTGCTCCAAATACTAAGGAGAATGGAGTTTGGCCAGTTGCACTCTTTATTTTTATTCTATCAGCCCATAAAACAAAGGGTAATTCTTCTGCCCATCTTTCTTTCTTAGCTCCTAGTCTCTTCTTCAAATTGTTGACAATTATCTTGTTCGAGGATTCTGCTTGTCCATTTGCTTGAGGATGTACTGGAGTAGATGTGATCATTTTGATTCCCCAACTCTTGCAAAAATCAATAGTCCTCTTGCTTATAAACTGAGAGCCATTGTCACAAATTATCTCGGCTGGTACCCCAAACCTGGTCAGGATATTCCTTTTTATGAAAGATACTACTTCTTGGTCTATGACTTGAACAAATGCCTCAGCTTCAACCCATTTAGAGAAATAATCCGTCATTGCCAGCATAATGGCCAAGGGGAAGCAATAGGATATAGTGGTTCAGCAAGTTGATGTAATATATTACTGTGCCTTTGACATGCATCACATCTTCGAGCATATTCTGCAGCATCTTTCCTCATCGTCGGCCAATAGTATCCTGTTCTTAACACCTTTGAGAATAATGATCTGCCCCTAGTATGGTTACCACAGTCCCCTTCGTGTATATCCTGAAGCACTTCTTTAGTTTTGGGATCCTCCAGGCACCTCAGGTATAGTCCTGCAAGAGATTTCTTGTACAAAACATCATTTATAATAGTGAATCGTGATACCTTCATTCTAAAGGCTTTAGGATTCTCATCCTTTGGGATGTGTCATTCCTTGAGATATTTCATGATCGGAGTCATCTAGGACTTAGGATCCTCATCAGGATCATGAGCAGGATCCTGAATACTTATTACCTCCTTATCCTGAGATTTGAAAAGATCCACTGCAGGATATAGGATGTGAAGTATTGGTATTTGGGTTCCTTTCGGTATCCTGACTGATGATCCTAGATTTGCCAAGGCATCTGCTTCAGCATTATCCTCTCTTGGTACCTGTTCAAGTGTAAAAACATCGAAATATCCTGCCAATTTTTTGAGAATTTCAAGATACTCGATTAACTTCTCACCTTTAACTGCATAGGATCCATTAAAATGATTAGTAATTAACAAGGAATCAACAAATACTTGCAAACTTCTAATATTCATATTCTTAGCCAATTCTAATCCTGCAATCAAGGCTTCATATTCTGCTTCATTATTAGTGGCAGGAAATTCACACCTAATGGCCTGGGGTAATATGTCCCCCTGTGGCGATTTTAGTAGTATACCCAATCCTACACCTCTAACATTAGATGCACCATCAGTATATAACGTCCAGGATTCTGAGGTTTCTCCTAGTTATTGTACTTCTAGGTCTACTTCATTTTGAATATCACTACTGAAATCAGCCACAAAGTCAGCTAGAGCCTGAGACTTTATGGTATTTCTAGGTTCATATACTAGATCATAGGCACTTAATTTTACTGACCACTTAGCCATTCTACCTGACATCTCAGGTTTCCTAAGCACATTTTTAACAGGATAATTAGTTTTAACATGAATCCTATGTGTCTCAAAGTAATGTCTAAGCTTTGTTGATGCCATAACTAGAGCCAATATTATTTTTTCTAAATGAGAATATCTAGTTTCAGCATCTAATAGACTTTTACTAACATAATAGACAGGATACTGCTGACCTTCATGATCCTTTACAAGAACATCACTTACTGCATTCCCTGATACTGCAAGTGTTTTGGTCAAAAATTACCTAAGCAATTTAGTGATCAAATTAGTAAAGTGAGGTAGTGTGCAAGAGTTATGTGTAAAAAATATGTTAAACAAGTTAGATATGAAAACAGTTTCAGGATACGGCTCAGGATATAGAGCTGTATCTATGATCAAACAATGAGCAAAAATGTAAAGGTTGACACGTGATGTACGAGGAAAGCCCTTGATCAATCTAGATCGCCGGCATAAAACCTCGGGAGCTGACAATCGCAGCTGCCTTGTTCTTCTATTGCTTCAAATATGAGTATACAGTGCAGGATGTGGTGCGGATCGACTATGTGTTACAATGTAATTTGAATACAAGTGTTTGAGTGTGGTGTTTGCGGTGAGCTAGAGAGTAAAAGTGTTCGAGAGTGTAAGTGTAAAATTGTGTGACTTAAACTGATCCGCCCCCATCTATTTATAGTAAAGATAATGTAACAAACTATCCTAAACTTCCGGGATCCAGCGAATATTCCCACTTGAACGTTGAGGACCAAGTCTTTCGGGTTCAATGGCTTCCTCATAACAAATACGCCCGAGTCTTGAGGAGAAGAAGTCCTGATGACCGTTAGTAACTTACAGCCATTAACCTGCACGTGTTTAATTCACTCAACCTTAGGATATCGCCCAGGATGTTAGCAATAACCCCGTCCAGTATCCTGGTCACAAATAAACAATTAAAAGCGGGATATTAGTCAGGATATGTATACTCAGAAAATGACCTATAACAATTGTCCCCAAATATATCGGTTGGTATACCAATCCAACGGATATATTTTAAAAATTATATCTCGTCGACCAAGGCAATTAAAATGAAACGATGGTTGAAGTGACATTGTGCCATTTTCAATGCAATATTTACTCTTTACCCCCCTATATTCAGCCTATAATTAGCCGAATCATTTCTGCTTATTATCATCATTCTTCAAGCGATTTTCAGGTAATCACTTTTCTCTTCATCCTCTATCCTTCTTTCTTGAGTTTTTTTAGTTTGCCCAACACCCTTGATGGCATCACGAACAAGATCTCGATCAGACGGACCGGCCTCAACCCTCGTAAGCCAAAACCTCATCCGTGATCCCGCAAAGGAAATCTGCTGCTTCAACAACGCCGATATCGCTGCTCTTAAAGATTCCGGCGCCTTCCCCACCGGAACAGTCTTTCGCCCTTTTGATCGGGAAGCCCGATCAGATGCATCATCTGACGAGTGGGTTTGTTTCTTCGCCTACCCTTTTTCTCTTGGACTCCGGTATCCATTTCCACCATTTATCTCTCGCTTTTTTGACCTCACCGGCCTTAGATATGCCCAGACTATGCCAATGGTCTGGCGAGTTTTGATAGTGCTGGATCAAATCAAGTCTCATCATTTTCCTGACCTGTGTATTGAAGACCTCCCTATAGCATACCGGTTGAGATCCCATGGCGATCACCGTTTTCTTCTGTTTTCTACCTCCAAGAACCCTTTGGTTCTTAAGGCCACCAAGAACGAGAATCGATGGCGACGAAAATCCTTTTTCGTAAAGAGAGATTCTATTGATAAGGGTTTCGAACTGCCGGTTACATGGTTAACCAAGGGTAGGATTTAGGGTTTTAGGAGTATCCCCAATTATATCTTCAAACTATATCCCAAACTTATATCCTGATGTTTTTATGCAGCGAACTTCAGAGATTTAGTGCCTCCCAGTGCAGAATCCGAATCCAAGATCAAGGAAATCTACCGACTTCCTGCCAGTGAAAGAACTTTCTCCCTGTCTCTCACAAATTCAAGCCAGAAATCAAGCTCAGAGATGTCTGGTAAGCACATTCTCAGCAATTATACATATATTTTAAATCAATTATTTTTCAAAAGTATGATGAGTTTAAGAATATCTTCCCTTGTGCAGTACCAGTTATCAACCTTGAAGGTTTCCAACTTAATGAGTTGGATTGCTATTCCAGCCTTGTACCCATCAAACAAGAATCCAAGCCAAAGTCGTCTGCTACACCAAAGCCTACCTCTTCAAGGACTGTTTCTGCTTCCAAAGCCCCTCCGGCATCCAGGACCCGGGCAGCTAGCTCTCGGAAAAGAAAGGAGACGGACTCTCCAGCTGTTTCTGAGACATTCTCTCTCGAGAATCATGGGTTTAACGAAGCCACCTCATTCCTCAAACAGGTAAAATTTTCCTTTCGATATCCCGCACAAGTATGTTAGTCCTTATCCTGCTTATTTTTACATCGATACCTGTGTCCTTATCGATAGGGCTTGGAATGTCTTATGCACTTGTATGAAGACGCCTGCGGGCTTAACAAGATGTTAGAGATCAAGCTGGAGAGAGCTGAAGCCACCATAGCTGATCAAGGAACCATTGCGGCTGCCAAATCCCAGCATTACGAAGACAAATACAAGGCAATGATCCAGGAACACCAAGCTACCCTCCATAAAGCCAACGAGGATGCCCAAGCCAAACTAGATGCCGCCCTTCTCCAATACCAGCAGGATATGAGTTCATATCGAGATAGCCTCAAAGCATCCGTGGTCGTCTCTCTTCTCCAAGCCAGGATAAGGATGGCTTATGAGGCCAGGGATTTGGGTTTCGAATGCCCCTCCTGGAACATAAAGACTTGGGAGGCGAAACTAAAGGATCTCGGAGGTCATCCCGTTGCTCATCCTGCAAAGCATGCTGGTGAAGAGCCTTCTAAGGCGGCAGAGGGAGTGGCCAATGCTGATAATGGTGATGCCGAGAAGAATCCTGAGGCCGATGCTGGTGCAGATGCTGGGAAGGAAGCTGTTGATCAAGAAGGTGCCGCTTCTTAAGCGGCGAAGTGGGCGATGATGGATATACGTGCCAAGGCCGGAGCCTACTTTTAAATTTTGTGGTTGTGGTTGTGTAAACAATTTACTTTTCCTGTCTTCGAACAATTTATATTTCCTGCATTAGAACAATATGATGACCAAAGGTGGATGGGTCCTAGGTTTTAGGATGAAGCCCTTGGTCATCGATTAGTATAACCTGTTTTGAATGTGGTAACGGTTGTAGGTGGACAGGTCCTGTTTTGAGATAGATCCTCCAACCGTTACACAAGTATGGTAGAAACTAATTGTGCTTTTGGTGGATGGGCCTCGGTTTGAGGTGAATCCAAAAGCATAACTTTTGACATGTTAATAATATAACTATCTCTTAACTTATTTGTTATTGCCTTGCATTACTTAATGTACCTTTTAACTTTGCAAAAACTTCGTATTGTTATCTTATGAAAATATCCTGATCAATATGCTCAGTGATATATTATAAAAACTTTTTATTGGAGAGGACTTCCAAACATTCGTCCAACTTTGTAGAAAGTTCTTTAAAGAATGAAAAACAATCTATCTTTCCAAAACCTGTTTTGATAATACCTAAATGATCAAAGTTTCAAACTAGTATTAGTTTCAAATATTTTAATCAAATATTCTGAAAAGTATTTAAAAACATATCTTGAGGATATATCAGGATATTTAACCTTTTACCAAAAATTTAAACGATGTTTACAAAAGAAAGGTCATACCAGGAATAGGATATAACCCTATTATCAAACCTCAATCCCTTTGCAACTTTTCCAATGAAGATGTCCCCTGTGTGAGATACTTAGTGCATTAGTTCCAAGCCTTATCCTTTGAGCTTTACATCATCGCTTTAGTGGGAATGTCCCCTGTGTACAACGTCTTCAAATACTTAGAAATCTTCTGGATATCAGTTTCCATTATATAGGCAATTTTTCATGTCACAGGGGTAAAACCCAAGAATGTACTAGAGATAAATTCCTTGTATCCTGGGGAAAATCCCAAATTTTCATGCGCTACAGGCGGGAGTGTATAAACTCCAAGACTTAGAAAGGTGAAAACCTTTAAACCTTAGAGAGTATGAAAATACCCTTTCGTGAGAGAGGGTGATCAATCCTCATATACCTTTAGGATTCAGGATATAGCCAACAGTAATGAAATTGTCAGCTACTTTTACATGGACTGGTCCCGCCACCTTGAACTATTCCCGAATAACTTGCGCTCCAGGCGGGGTGTTTAAACCCAATTCGGAAGAAAGGTGAATACCTTTAAACATGTGAAGGGATCAGGATCCCTTGTACATGAGAGAGGGGGCCAATCCTCTAATCTTCCGAAGTATCTTGAGTGAGCATCCTGGAGCTATATCCTGGAGCATATACTGCAAAATATCCTTAAACTAAGGTGGGTGTTAGCTTGGCTAACACCCCTCCGATGCTTAAGTTAGTATTGGGTTACAAAGAACAAATTAAACCAAACATATTTAAAAAAGATAGAATTCATACCATCCTGAGTTAGAAATTAAATTCTAAACTCACTTGAAATAAAGCTTAAGGTGTATAGCATTCCAAGATCTCGGTAGCATATCCCCTTTCATATTCTTGAGTCTATATGCTCCTTTCCCTGCTTCTGATTCAACTTCATATGGTCCTTCCCATTTTGGAGCTAGCTTGCCATCGGCAGGATTAGTGGTATTCTGGAAAGCCTTTCTTAACACCCAATCTCCAACCTTAAATCTTCTGGTCCTAATATTCTTGTTATATGCTCTGGATATTCTTTGTTGATATGCTGCCATCCTTAGCCTTGCTGCATCTCTCTTTTCATCTATAGTATCCAAATCCTGACTCAAGGCTTCAGGATTCTGTTCAGGATCATTTAGGGTAGATCTTGCAGTAGGTATTGTCATTTCCGTTGGAATCATTGCCTCTGCTCCAAATACCAAGGAAAATGGGGGTTGGCCTGTTGCATTCTTTACCGTTGTCCTATCAGCCCACAAAACAAAGGGTAATTCTTCTGCCCATCTTCCTTTTTTGGTTCCAAGCCTTTTCTTTAAGTTATTGACAATTATCTTGTTTGAGGATTCTGCTTGTCCATTTGCTTGAGGATGTACTGGAGTAGATGTTATCATTTTGATCCCCCAACTCTTGCAAAAGTCAGTAGTTCTTTTACTTATAAATTGAGAACCATTATCACAGATTATCTCGGCTGGTACTCCAAATCTGGTCAGGATATTTCTCTTTATGAAGGATACAACTTCTTGATCCCTGACTTGGACAAATGCCTCGGCTTCAACCCATTTGGAGAAATAATCTGTCATTGCCAACATAAAAACCTTCCCTCCTGGAGCCTTTGGAAGCTTTCCCACTATATCCATACCCCACTTCATAAATGGCCAAGGGGAAACAATAGGATATAATGGTTCAGCAGGCTGATGCAATATGTTACTATGTCTTTGACATGCGTCACATCTTCGAGCATATTCTGCGGCATCTTTTCTCATTGTTGGCCAATAATATCCTGTCCTTAATACTTTTGAGAATAACGACCTGCCCCCAGTATGGTTACCACAATCCCCTTCATGTATATCCTGAAGTACTTCTTTGGCTTCAGGATCCTCCAAGCACCTCAAATATGGTCCTGCAAGAGATTTCTTGTATAAAACATTATTTATAATAGTGAATCGTGATACCTTCATCCTAAATGCCTTAGGATTTTCTTTTCCGGGGATGTGTCCTTCTTTGAGATATCTCATGATTGGAGCCGTCCAAGATTTAGGATCCTCGTCAGGATACTCTGCTCCAGGATCCTGAATACCCGCTACTTCTTTATCCCGAGGATTCGTTGCAGGATGCAAGACATGTATTATTGGTATTTGGGTTCCTTCCGGTATCCTGATCGATGATCCCAGATTTGCTAAGGCATCTGCTTCAGCGTTATCCTCTCTTGGTACCTGTTCAAGTGTAAAAACATCGAAATATCCTGCTAATTTTTTAAGAATATCGAGGTATTCGGTTAATTTCTCACCCTTAACTGCATAGGATCCATTAAAATGGTTAGTAATTAACAAGGAGTCAACATATACTTGCAAATTCTTGATACTCATATTCTTAGCCAATTCTAATCCTGCAATTAAAGCTTCATATTCTGCCTCATTATTAGTAGCAGGAAATTCACACCTAATAGCCTGGGGTAATATGTCCCCCTGTGGCGATTTTAGTAGTATACCTAAACCTACACCTCTTATATTGGATGCACCATCAGTATATAATGTCCAGGATCCTGAAGATTCTCCTAACTGTTGAACTTCTAGGTCTACCTCATCCTGAATATCACTACTGAAATCAGCCACAAAGTCAGCTAAAGCCTGAGACTTTATGGCATTTCTAGGTTCATATACTAAATCATAAGCACTTAACTTTACTGACCACTTGGCCATCCTGCATGACATCTCTGGTTTCCAAAGCACATTTTTGACAGGATAATTCGTTTTAACATGGATTCTATGTGTCTCAAAATAATGTCTAAGCTTTGTCGATGCCATGACTAGAGCTAATATCAATTTTTCTAAATGAGAATACCTAGTTTCAGCATCTAACAAACTTTTACTAACATAATAAACAGGATATTGCGGACCTTCATGGTCTTTTATAAGAACAGCACTTACAGCATTCCCTGATACAGCGAGGTATAGGGATAGTGGTTCACCATTTTCAGGCTTCATCAACAGGGGTGCGGTTAAGAGATATCGCTTCAAATCCTGCAAGGCTGCTTCATGCTTTGCTCCCCATTCAAATTTCTTATTCTTCTTGAGGATATCATAGAATTCCTTGCATTTTTCCGAGGATCTTGAGATAAATCTATTCAAAGCTGCTACTCGGCCTGTTAACCGTTGTACTTCCTTCATATTCGAGGGTGATTTTATATCCAGGATAGCTTTGATTTGCTCTGGGCTTGCTTCTATCCCCCTCTTCGTCACCATATATCCTAGAAACTTTCCTGCCCCCACTCCGAAATGGCACTTAGCAGGATTCAGCTTCATGTTGTACTGATCCAGGATATCAAATGCTCCCTTGATATCCTCGAGGTGATCCTCAGCTTTTTTAGATTTTACCACCATGTCGTCAATATATACCTCCATGGTGTCCCCCAACTTATCTTTGAACATCATGTTTGCTAATCTCTGGTATGTTGCACCTGTATTTTTCAAACCGAAAGGCATGGCAGTATAGCAATATATACCTGTTGGTGTCATGAAAGCAGTATCCTCCTGATCCGAAGGCTCCATTTGAATCTGCTGAAATCCTGAGGATGCGTCCATGAACGTTAACATTTCATGTCTAGCAGTAGCATCCACCATTGCATCGATATGAGGGAGAGGAAATGGGTCTTTAGGACAAGCCTTGTTCAAGTCCGTGTAGTCTACACAGACTCTCCATTTCCTGTTTTTCTTCTGTACCACAACTACGTTTGCTAGCCATCTTGGAAACTTGACTTCTCTGATCATCCTGGACTTCAACAATCTTTCAACTTCCTCTTGGATAATCGCATTCCGCTCAGGAGCAAATTTTCTTCTTTTTTGCTGAACAGGCTTGAATGATTTGTCAATTCCAAGCTTGTGTGATAATGTCTTTGGATATGCCTGTCATATCCTCATGCTTCCAGGCAAACGTTGACATCCTGCATTTCAAAAAGTTAGTTAACTGCTCTTCAATATCCTGAGGGATATTGGTTCCTACGAGCACCGAGATATCAGGATTATCCTGATCCAGGATAATTCTCTTTACATCCTGCTCCGAATCCTCCACGATATCCTGGGCCCGCATCTTTAATTGCTATGCTGTACTAGGCTTAGTTGAGGGCTTCATCGAGGATGAGTAGCATTCTTTCGCTTCTTGCTGATCACTTTCAACCTTGACAACTCCCCACGGGGTAGGGATCTTGATGCATTGGTGATATGTCGATGGCACAACCTTCATATCGTGAATCCATGGTCTTCCCAGTATGATGTTATAGCAGGATAAGGAGTCCATCACACAGAAGCGTTGTATCGAGTTGACCCCTTCAACATACACTGGTAACTTTATCTCCCCTACGGTATTCCTAGCTTCTCCACTGAAACCAACGAGCACAGTGGACTTCGAAGTAATGTCCATCGGAGATACATTCATCCTCTTCAATGTTTCCAGCTGAATTATATTGACAGAACTACCGTTGTCTACCAGTATCCTGCGTACAAAATGGTTAGCCACATATAATGTTATTACTAAAGCATCATGGTGAGGATCCTGAACAGTATCCCTGTTATCACTATCGAAAGTGATCACTTTATCAGTTGTGAGGGTAGTCATTCTGACTGGTCTGTCTCCCTTCTCACTCTTAGCTTCCTTTGCATGTCTCTTGGCCGCCGAATACGAAGTCCCACAAATGTCGGATCCTCCTGAAATAAAGTTAATTATCTTGGCATCTGCTGGGGGTGATGCTGCTCGTTCAGGATCCTTCTCGGGATCCTGCCCTTTATTCTTCTTTTTTCCCAGCAAGTCCTTCAGATACCCCTTGCTTAACAGGTAACTTATCTCTTTCCTTAAAGCAATGCAATCCTCGGTCATATGTCCGAAGTCTTCGTGGAAGGCACACCATTTGGATTTATCCTTCCAATCAGCTTTCTCCTGGTTCTTTCGAGGCCACCTAGCTTTGTCCCCTAAACCCTGCATAGCATACATTAACTCAGGTATATTAACAGAAAAGCAGTATTCAGATAAATCAGGATATTCTTCAGGATCCTCGTCTTCAACAGCATTCACTTTCTTGTTATCATTTCTGCCATATGGCTTGGAGCGATATGGCTTATATGAGGTTTCTGATTTCCTGTTAGTTGATTCATAGGTTGAGGTAGAATTCATCCTCTCCTGCATCTTCTTGTCATCTTCCGAACGGATATATCTCAAAGCCCTGTTACGAGCTTCGTCGAGATTCCTGCAGGGATTCATTACAAGATCCTGATAAAACTGAGAATCCTTTTGTAACCCCATCTTAAAAGCATGCACAGCTGTTGCAACATCAAGATGTGGGATATCCAAGGATTCTCGACTGAATTTGTTCACATAATCCCTCAAGGATTCCTGAGGCCCTTGAGTTATCCTGTAAAGATCACTGGTTAGTTTCTCAAAACTCCGACTACAAGAAAATTGACTGTTAAATAAATTAACCAAATGAGCAAACGAAGTAATTGAGTGAGGAGGAACGTTTAACAGCCATTTTAAGGCTGATCCTGTCAGAGTAGAACCAAATCCCTTGCATAAGCATGCTTCCTTGAGCTCCGGAGGGATAGGGTTAATCTCCATTCTTTCCCTATACTGGGCAATATGCTCTTCAGGATCCGTAGTCCCATCATACAGCTTCATGTTGGGAGTTTGAAATCTTTTTGGGATTTCAGCATCACAGATTGGATATGCAAAGCGGGATATCCTGTGGCTGTCTTGGGATACTTCCGGAATTGGCTGGACCACTCCAGGTACACTGGATATCATGTCCTTCAATTTCTAGAGCTCCCTGGTAAATGTTGACGTCATACCTGCATCCTGCAAAGAGCCATTGTTGTTAGTAGCAAGAATATTATTATTTGACACATTACCGTTCTGAGGATTTTGGCCATATCCTGAAGCATATCCTGAACTTCTCACAGTCGATATCCTGACCGAAGAGGGTATCTCAGGGGTATGATTCTGAGAATGGCTTGGGACGATATTCCCCCTATTATCCTCAGTGTAGACTGCGGAACTGAAGTTCAAAGCCCTGGGCTGTATAGGAGTGACAGTTTCCTCAACAGGTCTGCTCGAGCTAGCTTTTAAGAGTTGTATTTCTCTTAACAGCATTTGGTTAGTCTCCTGTTGCTGCCTCATTTGTTCCTGCACACTTCCAAATAAAGTCAAAATTTCATCGTTAGAGGCTAAAACGGGAGCAGATCCCTGGACACTCCGAGTAGGGATAACATCTTGAGATTGTGAAGAAAACGGCATCCTTGGAGGAGGTGGTGGAAGCACCGAACCAGTAGTAGCAGAGGTTGTAGCAGACATAGTGGAAGAGCTCATGTTTGATCTTGAGGCCATTGTAAACAATGTGGCAAAAAGTTTTGAAAATAGAAAACCGATTAATGATTTTACAAAGATTTTTAGTAAAAGTAGCACCACTGGCCCCACGGTGGGCGCCAAATTGTTTTGGTCAAAAATTACCTAAGCAATTTAGTGATCAAATTAGTAAAGTGAGGTAGTGTGCTAGAGTTATGTGTAAAAAATATGTTAAACAAGTTAGATATGAAAACAGTTTCAGTATACGGCTCAGGATATAGAGCTGTATCTATGATCAAACAATGAGCAAAAATGTAAAGGTTGACACGTGATGTACGAGGAAAGCCCTTGATCAATCTAGATCGCCAGCATAAAACCTCGGGAGCTGACAATCGCAGCTGCCTTGTTCTTCTATTGCTTCAAATATGAGTATACAGTGCAGGATGTGGTGCGGATCGACTATGTGTTACAATGTAATTTGAATACAAGTGTTTGAGTGTGGTGTTTGCGGTGAGCTAGAGAGTAAAAGTGTTCGAGAGTGTAAGTGTAAAATTGTGTGACTTAAACTGATCCGCCCCCATCTATTTATAGTAAAGATAATGTAACAAACTATCCTAAACTTCTGGGATCCAGCGAATATTCCCACTTGAACGTTGAGGACCAAGTCTTTCGGGTTCAACGGCTTCCTCATAACAAATACGCCCGAGTCTTGAGGAGAAGAAGTCCTGATGACCGTTAGTAACTTACAGCCATTAACCTGCACGTGTTTAATTCACTCAACCTTAGGATATCGCCTAGGATGTTAGCAATAACCCCGTCCAGTATCCTGGTCACAAATAAACAATTAAAAGCGGGATATTAGTCAGGATATGTATACTCAGAAAATGACCCATAACAGCAAGATACAAGGATAATGGTTCACCATCCTCGGGCTTCATCAGTAGAGGTGCAGTTGAAAGATACTACTTCAACTCCTGCAAGGCTGCTTCATGCTTCTCTCCCCATTCAAATTTCTTATTCTTCTTCAGGATATCGTAGAATTCCTTGCATTTTTCTAAGGATCTTGATATAAATCTGTTTAATGCTGCTACTCGTCCCTTCAATCTTTGGACATCTTTCATGTTGGAAGGGGACTTGATATCCAAGATGGCTTTGATCTGTTCTGGGCTTGCTTCTATCCCTCTTTTAGTCACCATATATCCTAAAAACTTTCCTGCCCCCACTCCAAAATGGCACTTGGTAGGATTTAGCTTCATGTTATACTGATCCATATCAAATGCTCCTTTAATATCCTGGAGGTGATCCTCAGCCTTCTTAGATTTCACTACCATGTCATCAATGTACACCTCCATGGTGTCCCCCAGTTTGTCTTTAAACATCATGTTCACCAATCTTTGGTACGTTGCACCTGCATTTTTCAAACCAAAAGGCATAACAGTATAACAATAAATACCTGTTGGTGTCATAAAAGCAGTATCCTCTTGGTTTGAAGGTTCCATCTGGATCTGCTGGAATCCTGAGGATGCATCCATGAAGGTTAACATCTCATGACCGGCAGTTGCATCCACCATTGAGTCTATATGTGGTAGAGGGAATGGGTCTTTAGGACATGCTTTGTTCAAGTCTGTGTAATCTACACAAATTCTCCATTTCCCATTCTTCTTTTGAACCACGACCACATTTGCTAGCCAGTTTGGAAATTTGACCTCCCAGATACGCATAGTTAAGTTGCTAGATAAACATGCAAATATGGGTCAAATAATTAGCGAGAGTCCTTCGTCATAAATGAGGGACTAAAAATGACCAAAACGCCCATGATTTGTAAATCGGGCAAATGACCCTTAGAGGTCGTTTAGATACTAGTATTATGATTATGAAACTCTTAGATATATGTAAGAGTTGTAAGTATAAACCTTGAGAGTCAAATGCCTAAGAACGGGTCAATTACGTAGAATGACTATCCAAAGGGTCAAATTAAGAATAACGGTCCGTTATGTTAAATCCACTACAAAATAGTTGTTGTGGAATATAAGAAGCTATTTAAAAAAATGGAAATACGAAGTGTATAAAGAGAAATGCGAGTTTGATGCTTAAATGCATGAAAACTTCTAAACGGGTCAAAATAAAGTAGGTGGTAAAATGTTGGCTTAAGTGTAATAAAGAAAAACGTAAACCGGGTAACGGGAGCGTAAACTATATGAATAATGGATCCGGGTAATGGATGATAGCTTAGACATGTTAAGAAACGCAAGCAATTAAAATGAGTTTGGATAGGTTTGGATGCAAATTTGATGAAAAATAAACGTGCAGGGTTGACACGGGCGGGTGAACTTTTGACACGGCCGGGTGAAGGGGATGTGAAAAATATATGTTAAGCTGACACGGCCGGGTGATCTTTTGACACGGCCGGGTGAAGGGGCTGAAAACAAAATATATAATTTCTTGTATTTATTTATTTTGTTCAAATGCCTTGATTTCTAATCTTTTAAATGAAATTGTATGATAGGTAAAGATGCTCTTTAGACTCCGGAGGATGATCAAGCCATGTCAAGAACCGAACACACCGAACAAAGCTTCCGCATTTTGTCTATTTTGTTTTAGTGACATGTAAACACTTGAAATTATGTTTTGAAAGTTTATCTAGCATGATGTAGGCTTGAATGTTATGATCAAGTATGATCTTAAAACCATGAAGTTTTTGTAAACTCGAATTTTTTTTTACTAAATGCATGATAAATGTCATAAATCCTGTTATTTAAGTTGGGTCTTACAATAGCACACTAGGAACATCCACTCGCCGATTTACTAACGTTAGACTCATAAGAAAACGATTAAGAGAGATCCATCAATCCAGGAAATTAACCTTGATAAGTACAAACCTATTCCTTGTTCGTTGATGAACCTCGTCCGAGGTTGTCCTGTATGGCTTTAATAATTTGAACCCAAATGTCATTTGGTCTACTTACAAACCTCCACCTCCACTTTTGAATATGATCAAGATTAAGGCTTTTAAGACATCCAATCCCCCCGATCCCTCCTTTTGTTTATCTGCAAGACAAAGATCCCATTTAACCATGTAAAATCAGTTCGAGCTAAGTTTCTGGGTTCCATAGATGATAATGACTCATTATCATCTATGGAATCCAGAAAAGAATTAGCTCGAACTGATTTTACATGGTTAGAAACATAAGTGGGCATGGGATATATATACATATAACAAAGACCCAAAGCCCCAAGAACAGATTTAATTAACGTGTATCTGCCTCCAAAATGTTTGCCCTCCAATTTGAGAGTCTCAGATTAAACTTATCAATAACGATCGACTAGTCGTGTAGAACGTTCAAGTCCAGTTGCCAAACTTGGACGTCTAGCTGCCATTACCGGCCACTGTTGATGCAACAAATACAAGACTAATGATAGTGATTAGGCTGGTTAGGCAAAAGGCTTGAAGGGTTTCGGTTTTCCTAACGCAGGTCATGGGGTCCCCCCACGTTTGCAAGACGTGGAGAGAGGTTCACTAGTTATATTTTGTTGTTTGTTAAAGATCCTCAGCTGAAAGATGTTCAGCTTCGAATACAGGAGAAACTCAATTGTGTGTGTTGAATGTGAAGATAAGAGACTTGTGTGGAACAAGTACTCGAGAGACAAGAAGGAAGATCAGAGATCCCTAGAGAATCAGGACTGATCTGGAATGTTTGAAATGCACTTAATGAAGTGTCATTTATAGAGGAAGAGATTGCTCAAAGGGGAAACCTTTGACCAGTGAACCCTGCTTGCAGTGGTGGACTTACCCTTTTAGGGGTTGAAGCGTTTGGACCTGCGGGTAAAAGACTACACCCTGTGCACACGTTTTGCTTTTGCAGCTGGGAGAGTTGTTCAAGTGATCAGTGAAGTGACTGATTACTGTACACGTGCTGTCTTAGTTCAGTTCCCGGGCTTTAAACCTTTGAACCTTTGAACCCTTCAAACTATGATGTATTATCAGTCATTTTATTGAGGTTTGAGCTACCCCCGTCATCAGCCCCCCAAGTCAGAGGTTTTTGGGTGTAAGCTCAAATACTGCTGACTTTTTGCACATTTGCTTTACTTTGCTTGAAGGCTTCAAGGCTTGAAAGCTTGAAAGATTGAAAGCGGTTGAGCTTTTTGATTTTTCAATTTTGACAATACAGTTGATATGACTACTGGCAGTTTCTTTTTGTCACGGCGGTTTTAATAACCCTTAGTGTAATTATAACATTTTTGTTTTATTAATTTACATTTAACTCTTAGAAGAAAACCATCATTCACACATTTCCTCTCAAGTTTCCTTTCCTTTTCTTCTTCCAGGTTAGTTCCGATTTCCATATTTCTGGTTATTTTCTGTTAGCATGGGTGCTCGTAAAGACCTAGCGAAATCGTTCTCTAGATTAACCCAAGAGGAAGTAGAAAATTTTTGTTTAGAATGGGGGATTAGGTTGAGGTTTAAACCAGTTGCACCGGGATGCGATGTTTCGATCGATCAGTGTCCCCTGGTTCCGTTGCCCTCTACTGTCGTCATTTTGAATTTTCAAACCTCCGTCATCCTTTCTCCAACTTTGTTTTGAATATCTTAAAGTATTATCGTGTGTCGTTTGGCCAGATTCACCCCCAGGGTCTGGCTAGGGTTTTGCACATTGAAGTATTATGCCGGGCTTCCGGATATGATCCAACCCTTTTATCGTTCCGTCGCTTTTTCCGGTTGGCCAAGAATGGTGACTGGTTTACATTTGAAACATCCCAAGTTGACACTTGTTTAGTTTCGTGTATGGTTTGTAGTCTTGGTGTTTGGAAATACCGTTTTTCTGGGTCTCCGATGAAATTGTTCCTTTTAAGCTTGTTTGGAGACATCCGGATGCCGTTTTAAATGAACCTGAACCCTCTGCTCTTGAGATAAATTCCTGTTTTCTTGAAACTCTCAGGGAGTGCCCTTCAAAGCTTCGTCCCTTTCCTGAGCACTTACTGGTGTTGCTGGGCCTCAGTAAGTTGTGGGACAAAACTGATCGAGATCCAGTGCTTATGAGAGACGGGCAGGGTATGCATTTGTCTTGTTGTGCTGTTATGTTCCTATTTTTATTTGCTTATGCCCTTTATTTGTGTTTATTTTGCAGTTATGTCTGCACTTGATTTTATTAAGAGCGATGATGCTTCCGATGTTGTGTTTGGGGATGCTGCAGCTACTCCTGGTGAAGATGCAGTTGTTAGGGGATCAGAACATAGGTTCGAGGGTTCTGGTTATGCGAATGTTCCTAATGTTAAAGGTTTCATGAAGGCTCCGGATTCCAAGGTTTCTGTCTGTCGTTCAAACCGATGCTTGAAAGGTGCTGATCAACCTTCTGGCTTAGAGGCTATTGACATTAGCGATGACATTGAAGTGTCTGCGGAACAGGTTACTGAGGTTGATGTGGGGAAGGGTAAGGAGAAAGAGCTGGTTATTTCTGGGAAGAAGAAGAAGCTGATTAAGAAAGGTGCTGCTCCAGTTATCCAGGGTTCGTCAGGCAAAAGTGTTGAAAGCTTGGAGGGGTCTGAAGCTAAAGAGGTTTATGTTCCCAACTGGGGTGTGAAGGTTGGGGATAACTTCAAGGATCATGCTGTTTGTGCTGAGGTGTTAGCCCATTTTGCTCCCTCTGGTGTCCGGAGTGCTATTTCTGAGATGGAAGCTGATCACTTTATTTCAAGGTTGATGTTAAGTTCCTGCAACCTTTCGGCCCTGTTGGCTGAGGGTGTTACTAGCTTTACGAAAGGTATGCAGGAGTATGAGGAAGCTACCAAGAAGAAGGATAAGATGAAAGCCTCTATGGCTGCGATGAAGAAGGAGGTTGAGGGGTTTGCTAAAAAGGAGGAGGCTTGGGTGAAGAAGGTTGGAGAGTTGACAAGGAGGCACGAGATTGAAATGAGTGACCTCAAGAAAAGTTTTGAAGCTGACCAGTTGAGGTTGAAGGCTGATAGGGAAGCCTTAAATGTTCAACAGAAGGCCTTTGACGAAGAGAAGGCAGGCTTGAAAGCTTCGGTTGCTCAAGCTACTGGTGATAACCAGTGGCTTATTGAGCAAGGCATTCACCAAGTTGTTACCTATCTCCTTCATTCCAAGGAATTCAATTATGCTCTTGGAGAGGTCTACACCAAACTGCAGAACTTGGGGAAACATCAGGGCCTTATTGCTGGTTTTAAACTTCACGAGTCTGGTCAGGCCTTGGAGCAGTCTCCCATGTTTCGCCCTGAAGCTTCCGAGGTTTTTAAGGAGTCTAACCAGCAGATGGAGAGGTTGACTTACCCATATGTAAGTCAAGTTGCAGCTTGTTTTAGTAAACCTCTTTCTGTCTTACAGGAGTTGAAGCCGGCTGGGCTTAATGAAAAGGTTTGTGCTGAAGTTCTTGATTCCCTTTCGAAGAAGCGTTCTCGTTCAGGGGATAGTGAGGAGACCTTTTCAGAAGATCCTGATGCTTCCAAGGATGCGATCCTCGAAGGTTCAGCAGTTGGTGATGATGGTGGTTCGAAAGCTAAGAAGCCGAAGATGGCCAAGAAGGATAAAGGTAATGGTTCTGGGACTTCTAAGCCTCTTTATGATATTTGAACAATACATTCGTAGCTTTCTTAACATTTCAAAACAATTTTATGGTCTGTATTCCTTTAAGACAATTTAGGTTTTGCAGAAACCCTTAAGGTTTCTGTTGATGGTTGTTAGCCTTGGTGGCTATTTGAATAATTGCTATGTTTACAAATCGTTAAGGTTTGGTTTGACTTGTTTGAACGTTTGGAAGCCTTTAAGGCTTGTTATCTTATGTTATTAACTTTCTACTACTTGCCTTCTGTTGTGATTTTTTAGATGTGATTGTATATTTTTGTAAGGCAGCTTTGTTGGACGTTTGTAGCTTGAAGCCTTGAAGGCTTCTAGGTATTTCTTGTTTTTCATAACTTGGTGCTTTGCTTTGTGTTTTTTTTTTTATTTCAAGTTGTATACAACCTTTTATTATTGTGTTGTTGTTTTGCCCCTTCAGTTGTTGTTTATGGGATTGTCTTTGTGGGGTTTGTGTTGCCTTTATGTTTTTTATACCTTAAAGGGTTCAGTGCTGCAGTCACTTAGCGTTGGTATTTTTAACAAGAAGGCATAGCACCTATCCTATCTATCACTTTCCTTGGTCTGATTTTGGTTCGTAAGCCTGTTAATAATGATTTGTTTTTTAGAGGTTTTGCAAGGCTTAAGGAACATTTGGTGTAGGCTGTTCAAACCCGTCTATGAGACAACTTTGTTTTTTGATAATTTTATAATTCTCATGGAGTTGTATTGATTTAGGAACTCACCCCTTATATAGGTTCATCCAACCCTTGAACCTATTGAGCGACATGGCCTGGGAGCTAATCCCCTTACATGGCCCTTGCCATGGAGTTTTTTACTAGGTTCTCAACCTGATTTTAGGATAGAAAGACAATTTTGATAAAACATCATCATTCATTCAAGAGATATTGTTTTACAAAAAGGGAGCATGGGACAACTCTTGAAATACAGATTAAACTTTCTTGATCAGACATGGAACCTTTTAAGGGTCTTGCCATTCCAATGTCTGGGAAGCTTTTTACCTTCCGCGTCGGCCAATTTATAGGATCCACCCTTATGTGATTCAAGGATTGTGTATGACCCTTCCCAATTTGGGCCAAGTTTTCCTTGGTTCTATTTTTTACTGGCCTCATTGTTTCTGAGCACGAGGTCTCCTGGCTTGAAGCGTTCATGCTTGACTCTTGTGTTGTAATAAGCTTCCATCTTTTGTTTGTACTTGGCTTCTTGAATGGCAGCTTGATCGCGTGTTTCTTCGAGGAGTTGCAAGTTCAACATGGTATCTTTGTCGTTTTCTTCGGGATCCATGTTGAGTGTTCTTTGAGTCACAACTCCTATTTCAGCTGGAAACACGACTTCTGATCCGAACACCAAGCTGTAGGGTGTTTTTTTCGTTGTTCGTATAGCCCAAAGAACATTTGGCAACTCTTCGAGCCAATTGCTTCATGCCTTCCCAATCTTGTCTTGATTCCTTCAACAATTCTCTGATTCGTTCTTTCAACTTGCCCATTGGATTGTGGGTATGCAACTGAGCTGAATACCTGAGTTATTCTGAATTCCTTGCACCAAGTGCTAAAAGGCTTCTCAGCAAATTGCTTCCCGTTATTCGTGACTAAGACTCCCGGCAGCCCGAATCGGCAAATGATATTCTCCCAAACGAAGTCAATGACTTGTTTGCCTGTGATTTTTGCAAGTGGTTTGACTTCAGGCCACTTGGTAAAGTAATCTATGGCCACTAATAAAAATTTTACCCCACCTTTGGCTAGTGGGAATGGACCAACAATATCCATTCCCCATTTGTGAAATGGCCAAGCTGAAGATATCGGGACAAGATCATGTTTGGGACACTTGGGCACCGGTGCATGTATTTGACAAGCTTCACATTTTCTTAATTGTTCGGTGGTGTCTCGGTGCATTGAAGGCTAAAATTATTCAAGATTCATTAGTTTAGCAACCACCGTTCTTGCTCCAAAATGAGCTCCACATATCCCCTCATGAACCTCTTTGACCAGGTACTGGCTTTGTTCCGGGCCAACACATCTCAGTAAAGGTACAAGGTAACCCTTTTTGTAGAGGATCTCATCTTGCAACACATACTGCCTGGACTTGATTTTAACCCTTTCAGCCTCTATTTGGTCACCAGGTAACTCACCATTTTTGAGGAATTTCTTAATAGGAGTGATCCAATTGGGACCCTCTTCGGTGATTACATCTTGAACCTCCAATTCTTGAATTGAGGGAGTTTTCAATACTTCCACCTATACCTTTTTTGTAAGATGAGCAAAGCTGAGGGAGGAAAGTTTGCTCAAGGCGTCTGCTCTCTTGTTTTGAGATCTCGGGACTTGTTTGATGGTACATGTCTGGAACGTGTTCATTAATTCCTTGGACTTTTCTTTGTATTTCTTCATGTTGAGCTCTTTTGCAACATAACTGTCATTGACTTGGCTTGACACAAGCAACGAGTCTGTGAAGACCTGAAGCTTTTGAACCTTCATCTCCTTGGCTATCTTCAACCCAGCTATTAATGCTTCGTATTCAGCTTCATTGTTTGTGGTCTGGAATTCAAGTCGAAGAGCATATGTGAATTCTAGGCCTTCAGGGTTGATTAGAATGAGCCTGGCCCCTGACCCTTTAATGCTTGAAGCTCCATCAGTGAAGAGCTTCCAGGATTCAGGGTTAGAAGGTTCAGAAATAGTTGTATTAACTTTCGTGACAGCTTGCTTTGGGACTTCCACAATGAACATAGGTGATTTTTTGCTCACCCAATTCCACAGCCCATTTGGCCAGCCGTCCCGAATTTTCTGGCTTTTCAAGCCCACTCTTGATGGGTTGGTCGGTGACCACTTGTATAGGGTGTGCTTGGAAATACCCTCGAAGACTTCTAGCCATTTGGACTAGGGATAAGGCAAGCATCTCCATAGGAGGATACTTGATTTCTGCCCATTTTAAAGTTTTGCTGAAAAAATAGACAGGTACCTGAACTTTGTCTCGTTTAATGGTTAGGACCGCGCTTATTACTTCTTCAGCAAGCGGGAGGTAAACACTGATCAGCTCTCCTGTTTCCGGGGCTGCAATATCAGGAAGTGAAGCCAGGTGTAGCTTCATCTGGTTGAAAGCTTGTTCTGCTTCTTCATTCCACTTGAAATCTTTTTTGTTAGAACACCCTTTAAGCGTTTTAAAGAAAGGCAACAGAGTCCCCGACCTGAACAGAACTTTCAGTAACCTTCTTCTCAACACCCTGGCTCATACCCGGCTCAACTTTGTCACCAACCATGAATTTGACATCTTTGCAATCCCCCTGGAGTAAACCCCACAGAGTCATCTCTGCAGAAAAACAACACTAGAGATGACTGTTGGTGCACGAAATGTCTGTTGACTACGTCTACATTAAGTTTTAGGTCAAGATTGGTCAACATAGGGTCTTAAAAGTCAAATTAGGGTTTAATGTTGGGTTTTCGCTTATGTGTACATAGGTTAGGATAGTATTTCGTTTATATGTACATGTTAGAGGTGATTTCGCTTATAGGGTCATAGGATTTCGCTCTTATGTCACCTGATGGTTTCGCTTATGTGGTTAACATGAGGTTTCGCTTATATGGACTGTCCATATAAGCGAAATCAGCAGCCCTATATATACCTCATGTATAGTCAGTCATGGATGTACATTGGAGCGAAACCTAGTCATTGCTTGGGTAACCGAACTCTGTCAAAATTGAATAAGAAAGCAATAAAAGAGAAGGAATTGAAAAGGAAAAGCTGTGTAACTTCATTTACGTTGATTCCGCCTTCGTATGTGAAGATGAATGTTCTCAACTGACTGTTTAGGGTCGGAACACGGTCCAACAAGTGGTATCAGAGCTTCAGGACGAGGAGTTCATACTACTACAGCTGAATCTACAAAATTCTCTCATTTCTACTCACTTTCTTTCATACTTTTTAGATTTGAACTGGTTCCTACGGTTGAAATGGCCTGAAATTCGAGTATAACGTGTAAAAATACGATTAACAAACCCTAGAAAGATTCAGGTTAAAATTCCAACTAAAACATGGTGAAATTTGACTGAAACTAGGTTTCGCTTTTTCGGATAATCGACTAAAACTTGATTTCGCTTATAGTGACATATTACCTATTTCGCTCATAGGGACACTGTTTGATTTCGCTTATAGTGACATTACTATTTCGCTTATATGGCAATTCTGATTTCGCTTATATGTCAATTCTGATTTCGCTTATCTGTCACATTGATTGATTTCGCTTATTTGTCATATTGACTGATTTCGCTTATCAGTCACATTGATTGATTTCACTTTTGTGTCATCAAAATCTGATTTCGCTCATAGTGCTTCTGTTTGATTTTGCTCATAGGTGATTTCGCTCGAAATCACTATTTTTCAAAATCTCAAAAGTTTTTCTAAGTGTTTGCTAATCTTGCAGGTACACTCAAGATGGATGACATATTCTTGAACCCGTTTAGCGACATGTACGCATTTGCTGGAAATTCGGGAGACGATTCATTGACAAGCAACAACAATGAGAATCCGCCGAATACGAAGAAAAAGTTAACGGAAGCTTGGGAATCGGAAAGTGCTTTTGGAACATTCAATAAACCTCCAAAGCTAATGGCTATCGAGGAATACAGTCGGTGGTCAAGAAAGTTTGAAGATTGGTTAATGGCATTCGCATTTCCCAGCTGGAAGAGTTTGAAAAACGGTTATGAAAATGGAAACAAAAATGGTGAAACTTTAAGATCAGCTGAGGAGATTGATTCATTTGTAGCTGAACAAAAATGTGTGGCACTGTTATTTCAATCCGTCCGGGAAGACATAATCTCATTGATCGATTATTCAAATGCAAAAGATCTTTGGAAAAAGTTAGAAAAGAAATGTATAGGTAGTGAAGAAATCAAGAAAAACAAAATGAAACTACTTAAGAAAGAGTTTGATATGTTTGGGTGTTTAAAGAACGAGTCAGTTAGTAAAATGATAGAAAGGTTTGGTCATCTGAAGCTGGAATTAGTAAGACATGATATCAGATATTCTGAAGATGATCTTATCGACAAATTGTTCGATTCGTTGCCTAACGAGATGGATTGGAGATATTATGCGCTGATGCTGAAGAATACCATCAAGGCACCAGAAAAGTTGACATTAGATTTGCTGATTGAGAAACTCGAGAGTCACGAGTTGGAACTGAAGAAGACACACAAAGTCAATCACTCATCTTATCAGCAGAATTTGGATTTGTATTATCCAAAAAGTATGATGCCAAAAGCAAGTTCTCCAAAGACTGCGTTTTCTGCTGAAAATGTGTCCACAGCAAGCAAAGAAAGTCAAAGTGGTCAAAGCAGTGGAAGTCACAGTGGTTATCACAGTGGATCTTCATCATCTGCAAGTCATTCTGATGCAAAGAATCGTTTTCAATGCAACATTGCAATAGACTTGAAGAATGCTCAGAATTTTGATGAGGAGTCGGCCAAACAACAGATGATTTTCCTAGCATCTGTGTTGGAATCGTATGAAGGGTTAGTAGCAGGGAAGATAGGCAACACCAACTTAACGAAAGAAGATTATGATCAGATAGATCCTGAAGAAATGGAGCTGATCGATATTCGTTGGGCTATGGCCAGTGCTGTTCGTCGAGCACAACGTTTCATGGAAATTACCGGCAGGAAGACAATTGGTGGTCCATCTACCAAGCTGGGGTTCGATAAATCCAAAGTGACATGCTTCAAGTGTAAGCAGAAAGGTCACTTCAAACGAGAATGCAGAAACACATATGCTGATGAGTCGGAGAACCCTTTCAGAGAGGATTACTACAAGAAGGCAATATATCATCAGAATAAATCCGAGCCGCCTAGATTGAAGCAGGTTGAAGACAATAGAGAGAAATCTAGAGCTCTTGCGGTGATTTACGATGATGAGGGGTATAATTGGAGTCAAGAGGTTCTACCGGAGGAAGATGCGGTTGGTTACGCATTCATGGCGAAAAACGACGAACCTATTCCTTGGAAAGATAACCGAACTGAAGAGCAGAAGTATAGATATAGAAAAATGTTGGCTGAAAACAAAATTATTAGAATTTCTGGTATCTATCTGGAAGCGAGGAGAGCGAGAAGATGGGATCTGGACAGGGAGTGTTATCTTGATCCATATGGAAACATTGCGATCGATGACAAAACGCTTGATATCGAAGCCATAATCAAGGAGTACAAAGAAGAGGATGATTATTGGCAGAATAAATGGTAGGAAACTGGAGACGAGAAAGAGAAAGAAGAGAAAGAGAAGAAGGAGAAAGAAGATATAGAAAAAATCAAAGAAGATTGATACTAGGGTTATTGACACAACACAGGAGTTGACTGCTGAGAACCTGGGAAAAATGGCTGACAAAGTGCTGGCTGCTAAGGCACTTGAGGTAGACTCTAACTCCGTGTCTGAGTCAAAAAGCCAGGTCAGTTCAAACGTGTCAACAAATGCGTCAGGTAAGAAAAGTGATGGAAATGCTGATTGCAAAAATTGCAACAAAGAGTGCAAATTTTGTAATACAGTCACGTATCTCAACGGTAAGAAAGTTGAAGATCTGACAGCAAAGGTCAGAAGCGTTGAGAATCAAATTCTCGATCATGACAAAACAGTTAAAGCTTCAACTGAACGGATAAGAGAATTAACTAGCCAAATTGAAAATGATAAAATTGATCATGAAAAGGTTAAAAAGGAAAATGAAAAGTTAATTCTTGAAAACCGTCAGATTTCTGAAAAGTTTGACAAACTCAAAAGCACAATGAAAGACAATGATGATCGAAATGGTAAAACATATAAAGAAAACGTTCACCTAAAAGCAGTGCTGAGAGTAAAAGAAGAATCAATCAACCAACAACTGGATGAAATCGCTAAACTGAAACTTAAATTTCAAGAGGCTGAAATTGAAAACGAGCGAATCCAGTTGAAGCTTAACAGTTACAGCTCCGCAAGCTTTGTTTTGCAACACATTATTCCTAAACCCATCGGGAAAGACAAAGCAGGCGAAGATGTGTATTCTGATGGAACTGGGGTGGGTTTTCATCAAGTTCCACCACTTGTTCTTGATAACTACACGAAAAAGCAATCAGGGTTGGTTGAAATTGAAGAAGAAAGTGAAATGAATCTTCCGGATTCAATTGATGTCACGTTCACATCTTCCAATGACGATAGTGTCCAAAATGATATTGTAAGAGGTGTTGTTGAAAATGTGCTAAAAACAGATAGTGACACTACTGAGGAAGATGGATGTTTCTTGGACAAATACATTCAGAAACCAAAATCCAAAAACAACTTAAGTGATGAACCGAGTCTTGTGATGTACAAGATGGCTGGATCTGATAAGTTGTATTCGGATTCTGAGTTTCCCATTGAGAATGTTAATGTGAAAAAGTTGACAAATGTTTTCAAATTGGTTGAAGTTGAGTTGTCAAAAGTGAACAGTTTGAAACAAACAAAAAGGCAAATGAATTTTGAGAAAGATAAAGCTCACTACAAAAAGCCTGTTGTTCCACCACGTTTTTATAATAACAATCGAAACAATTGGTCGGGTGGTTATCGGGGTGGTAAGAGTTATCATAAAAAAAGTTTTCAAAACAAAAGGTTTGCTGAAAAGAAGGTGTTTGTGAACGGTTCAAGTTCACTTTCTGATGAGGAAAATGAAATCTTTTCAAAATCAAATGAAGAGTTCTTTGAGAAGAGGGCCTCACAATTTCAGTCTGAAGGCACAAGTCGAGTTGTTGATACTCGTACATGTTTTAGATGTAACAAAGTTGGTCACATTGCAAGAAATTGCACCAACTCTAAGCCTAAGACTGATGTTGTTGAGAGACAAAAGAAGAAAGTTGATGTGAAGGGAAAAGCTCCATTGGTTGTTGAGAAAATTTTGAAAAATGAGAAAACAAAAGTAAAAAATGAACCCGTAAAGAAAGTGGTAACTAAAAATGACAAATTTTACAAGCGGGTTGCATCGTCTCAACAAACATGGAAGCCAAAAGTGGTTGAAAAGAAACCAAGTTCTTCAAATCAAAAGGTTTCTGAGAAAGTAAAACAATCGTCTTCTACCACTTCGGTAAAGATGAATGTTCCTGTTGATTATTATGAGAAAATTAATAAACAGGATTCTGAGAAAAAGGTTGTTTTGGAAAAAGACCAACCATCTGGTCAACCTTAAAAAGATGAATTTTTCTTGTATAAAGAGGTTGAGGTTGGGTCTGCTGAGAGTTTAAAAATGAATGATCAAAATTTTCCGCCACTTTACACTATGAAATCTAAACTCAAAGTCCAGTTACCTGAGTCCAAAGAGGCTTGGGTAGCATCAAAATCTCACTAAAGATTTTGGACTTGCCGGAGCTTCCTAGTTGGTAATCGTGAAGCATGAATCGGCATCTTTCTTAAATTGTTTGTATTATGTGCAGGATCTTCCGAGAGCTATTTCAAGATGGATTATGGATAGTGGAGCGTCTCGACATATGACAGGAAAAACTGCATTATTGTACGATGTTAGAAATATTAATGGTGGTTACGTAGGATTTGCTGGACATGAAGGTGGTAGAATTGTCGGTGAAGGAACGTTATCCAATGGGATTGTTACGTTTGAGAGAGTTAACTACATTACTGAGCTGGAGAATAATCTGCTAAGTATCTCGCCGATTTGTGACAATATGTATACCACTCACTTCACAGACAAAGAATGTTTGATCTTGAAACCAGGATTTGTTATCCCTGAAGAATGGATTATCATGCGGGTACCTAGAGTGAATGATTTATATGTGTTAGACATGAGTGTAGCAACTACAACAACAGGCCAAGCACATTGTTTTGTTTCTAGAGCAACTGAGAAAGAATCGAGATTGTGGCACCGCAAGATGGGGCATATTCACCTAAGGAAGATGAATCACTTGGTGCACAATGATTTGGTTCTTGGAGTTAATATCAAAGATTTTCATCTGGAAGGGGAGTGCATTAGCTGTGTTAAAGGCAAGCAGAAGAAAAAGTCACACCCTACAAAGCAAGTCAATTCAGTTTCGAGACCTCTGGAAAGACTTCACATGGATTTGTTTGGTCCTGTGAATGTTAAAAGTATTACAGGAGATTACTACTGTTTGGTCGTTACTGATGATTATTCCAGATTTTCGTGGGTATCATTTTTGAAATCGAAAGATGAAACGTTTGACAGTTTGATGGCGTTGTTAAGGAAAATTGAGAATCTGTACCAAAGGCTTATCAAAAGAATTCGTAGTGACAATGGTACTGAATTCAAGAACAACAAGATGGAAGAATTTTGTGATGAAAGAGGTATATTGCATGAGTTTAGTGCTCCGTACACTCCGCAGCAGAATGGAGTCGCAGAACGCAAGAACCGGACGCTAATCGAGACGGCTAGAACTATGCTCGCAGATTCAAAGTTACCGATAAATTTTTGGGCTGAAGCTGTTTCCGCCGCATGCTATACGCTCAACAGGGTTCTCACAGTCAAGAAGTTCAATAAAACATGCTTTGAGCTAATCAATAACCGCAAACCGAATTTGAAGTATCTAGAACCGTTCGGGTCACCCTGTACTGTTATAGAGCCTTTTGGAAAGTTTGGTCCGAAGTGCATTGAGGGAATATTTGTTGGTTATGCAAATCCGATGCGACGTGTCTTCGTTCCAAGTGAGAAGCGGATTATTGAAGCTGCAAATGTTGAATGTCAAGGTTATACTATGCCGCCACAGAATCCTGGAGATTCATGGCATTATCATTATGATAAACTGTGGGATTCGTTTGACATGAGAGAAGAATCAGAGGATGATGAAGATTTCTTTGATGAGTTGGATATTTTGCGCGAATACGAGTCACAGCAAAGGTTCCCAGCTGAGTATTTGAGGTGACCACGGGAAACTTCAAATGACGATGAAGCAGGTCCGAGTAATGCTGGTGAACATGATGATGTCCAACAGAATGAAGTTGCTCAGGATAATCAGTCGGATCAGAATGATATTCAAGAAGCTGAAATCATGCCAGTCTTTGATCATGGTGATTCAGATTCTGAGGGGGAGCAAATTCAGATTTCAAGTCAAACAAACCAAGTCAGTGAACAAGGTGCAAATCAGAATGTTACTAATCTGGAAGGCGATGTGGATGTTTCAAGCGAAGTAATGCCGCGAACACTTTCATATCATCCAGAGGAATTGATCATTGGAGAGTTGCAGACAGGAGTTCGCACTCGAAGACAGATTGATAAAGGGCTTACATGTTTTTATACAAAAGTTGTTCCTTTGCAAACTGAATTCTCATTGAGTTGTTTTATCTCGCAGGTTGAGCCAAGAACTTACAAAGAGGCGCTTACCGAAGATTCTTGGGTCATTGCAATGTAGGAGGAACTTAGTCAATTCGAATAGTTGGGAGTGTGGAAGCTAGTGGATTTACCAGATAGTCAGAGGAAGATAAACACCAAGTGGGTGTTCAAGTGCAAGAGAGATGATAGAGGAGTTATGATTAGGAACAAAGCTCGACTCGTTGTTCAGGGCTTTAGTCAACAGGAGGGGATTGATTTTACAGAAGTCTATGCTCCTGTAGCACGACTACAAGCAATCAGAATTTTCCTTGCATTTGCGTCATGGAAGAATTTCAAAGTATATCAGCTAGATGTAAAATCGGCTTTTCTCTACGGGAAGGTAAAAGAGGAGGTATATGTCGGTCAGCCACCGGGCTTCACCGATCCAATCCATAAAAACAAGGTCTACTTATTGGACAAAGCGCTGTATGGTTTACACCAGGCCCCGAGAGCTTGGTACGAGACTTTGTCTCAACACCTACTAGCCAACAGCTTCATACGTGGAAAAGTGGATGCCACTCTCTTCACTAAAGAGGTCGACGGTCATCTTCTGATAGTTCAGATTTATGTGGACGATATAATTTTTGGGTCAACAAATGAGAGTCTGTGCAAAGACTTTGAATCAGTGATGAAGCAAAAGTTCGAAAGGTCATCAATGGGGGAGATGAAATTCTTTCTGGGATTACAAGTTGAACAACTACCTGAGGGAATTTTCATTCACCAAACAAAGTACGTTCATGATATTCTAGAGAAATTTGGGATGTCAAGTTCTACTCCAGCTGCTACCCCACTTGCAACAAATCATGGGATTCACCCAGATCTCACCGGAGACAGGGCTGATGAAACGTTTTACCGTTCCATGATATGTTCTTTGATGTACCTAACTGCTTCACGTCCTGATATCATGTACCCAACGTGCGTCGCAGCAAGATTTCAATCTAACCCGAGAGCTTCGCATATGATCATTGTGAAGAGGATATTACGCTACCTGAAAGGAACTCCTTCATTGGGGTTGTGGTATCCTAGGAAAGGCGATTTTACGCTCGAAGGGTATTCCGATTCAGATTTCGGATGCTGCAAAGTCAATTCTAAATCAACAACTGCAGGATGCCAGTTTTTTGGAACTAGATTGGTTACCTGGCAGTGTAAGAAACAAACGTCTGTGGCGTTATCTACATGTGAAGCGGAGTACGTTTCTGCTAGCAGTTGCTGCTCTTAGATCCTGTGGATACAGCAACAGATGCGCGACTACGGTTTGCAGTTTCTTAACACACCTCTTTTTGTTGATAATGAGGCCGCAATAAATATAACAAAGAATCCAGTACATCACGCTAAAACTAAACACATAGAAATTCGTCATCACTTTATTCGTGATTGTTTTGAGAAAAAGTTGATACGAATTGAGAAAATCCACACTGACGAACAGAAAGCTGATTTACATACCAAAGCTTTTGATAAAAATCGGTTTCAATATTTGTTAAAACTGAATGGTATGAAGCTTCTTTCGGTGTTGGATGGAATTGTGGGCGTTGATGAGAGTACTGTTGCGGATGAAGACGAGAAACAATCTGCAATGGTTTGTCGATTTTTTACATGTTTTGGTATTTAGGGGGAGGTATAGGGTAAATATTTTCAGAAAATACAAAAACAATAAAAAATGACAAAAATACAAAAACATGAGATATTTTCAAAATTCAAAAACAATAGAAAATCAGAAAAGAGCTTGTGTAAAAAGGGAAAATGATAGTACATCGGCTTGACAGTCACGGTATGCTTAAGAAATGTAATGTTTAAATGCGTTAAACAGTCTCGCTGATGATGTGCCGATAGGTTTTTGCACATTTAGTAAGTTTGTTCGGGATATAAACTTAAATCTTACTTGCTTATTTCGTGGGGAACACTACTTGGATATATAGGTAACCCCTGAAATCTCGTTTGAAAGATTCCTTTTTCTGATATACTGGGCTTTATACTAAGTGATATCTGGGGTATTATTCCGGGACTTCTGCTGAATGGAAGTTCTGACCTAGTCCTTGAATAATACTTTCTGCAATGCTTGAAACATAGCATCACCCTCAGCATATATGATAAGACAATAAAATTGCTTAGCAATGCTGTTGTAAAAAAGATCCTCTAAAGGGGACATACCCACAAGTTGAGTCATGATCTCTCTGCTGAACGGTAGTTCTGACCTGAGCTCTCATGATTCTTCATAAATTATTAACCCCTTACAGATATCATTTGTGTTATAATTACCTGTAAGACTGAATATCGGGATCTGGATACGGGAGTATATTCAAGAGGTGGGACACATGTATAAGTTTAAGTCTTTAAAACACTAAATTCGTATCCTGGACAGATTGAAATTTGTGTGAGAATTTAAGGTGGATCAGTATATCGACAATCTACGCGAATTGTTTAATTCTGAGTATGAAATGAAGCTTAACGGTACTTGTGACTTGTCGAATAGCTGATATGATTCCCTAACACGCTCGCCAAAAATATGTTTGTAAATAGTTACTTTGTTTACTTTTTGCAATTTAAGTTTTCTGTATTTCATTTCTTAGTTTAGAACATTTTATAAAATCCAAAAAGATTTTATTTCTGTTTTTTTTTTCCGACAAACCAAAGTGGAGAGTTGATTGTTGGATTCTCAGAAGATTGAAGCAGATGCAGGAAAAGTTCTGAGCTGAAGAATGAGGAGAGCTTACTTTGGTAGAGATTGGATTGCTGAACAAGTTAAAACAAGTTTATTAACTTGATACTTGTTATTTTCAGAAAATGTTTGAAATTGTTGTTTTAAATCAGTTTGATTCGTCAAATGATCAACCGAGGTCATTAAATTGAACTTGGTAGATTAATTGAGTGATCAGGGTCATTAACTTGGACCTGAATACTTGAGTGGATTTCTAAAACTGATTGAGTTTGTGATTTATTGTTGAAAAGATAGTTTGTAATGTTTGATGTTTGAGACACAGGTTTTGAACTTCATCATTCCCACGGAAGCTAAATGTCAAAGCTTTAACCAGATTAAGACCTCAGATTCTAGCATATTGAGAGGGGGAGTCTGTGAAAGGGGGAGTCTGGATCAACAGTCAAAGGGGAGTCTGAAGATGGAGCTAGAATGTGAACCTGAACCTGTGAAGATAGAATGCCTATGATGTGAAGACAGAGATGGAGAAAAGACCAAGACTGAAGACTCGGAGCTGAAGACTTCGTCAACATCCAAGGGGGAGTCTGTTGGTGCACGAAATGTCTGTTGACTATGTCTACATCAAGTTTTAGGTCAAGATTGGTCAACATAGGGTCTTAAAAGTCAAATTAGGGTTTAATGTTGGGTTTTCGCTTATGTGTACATAGGTTAGGATAGTATTTCGTTTATATGTACATGTTAGAGGTGATTTCGCTTATAGGGTCATAGGATTTCGCTCTTATGTCACCTGATGGTTTCGCTTATGTGGTTAACATGAGGTTTCCCTTATATGGACTGTCCATATAAGCGAAATCAGCAGCCCTATATATACCTCATGTATAGTCAGTCATGGATGTACATTGGAGCAAAACCTAGTCATTGCTTGGGTAACCGAACTCTGTCAAAATTGAATCAGAATGCAATAAAAGAGAGGGAATTGAAAAGGAAAAGCTGTGTAACTTCATTTAGTTGATTCCGCCTTCGTATGTGAAGATCATTGTTCTCAACTGACTGTTTAGGGTCGGAACACGGTCCAACAATGACTACCCAAATCCTCAGGAAATTTCTAAGAAAAGAAAGGGAACAAAAAAGAACAAGCACAATAAATCAGAGGAGTACCTTTCTTGCCAAAGAATGCCTTCGAACAGACTGAGTAAAAAGGGCTTAGTCCACCCATAGCCAACACCCCCTCCGAAAATGTGAAGGCCCTAGTAGGATTCTCATGCATCCGCTTCCATTGAACGATCTCATCGGCTGATAAGACCGGGACACCATCTTCAATAACTGCTTTTGCATCTCTCAGGGGCGGCGATTACGGCATCATAGCGGCAGAAACAAAGAAGAATATGCTTTTCCACTCTTTGGGATAGGTAGAAGTGGGCATGAAGGAATAACAGGGAGGGGATACACTATCTTTTCGATTGGCAAAGGTGAACCAATCCCCATCCGAAACCAACTTGTAAAACATGCAAAACAAAGGGATGGACGGTTCACCAGAAACCGCCACACATGATAGTTCAAAATGAACAACCCTCATGAACCCTAAAGGGAGTAATTGTGAAAAATGAACTCCAAAATGTCGCAATAGGTCCACCTTGAAAGACGATAGAGGGTAACGAACACCGCAGGAAGAGAATGCCAAAGTATAAATGACGATTCTATCAGGAGTACACTCTACCGACTCATCAGGACCAGGAAAAGTGGGGGAAAAACGCTTCGGTATGTTGTAGGCTTCAACGAAGGCTTCAAGATCCTTCGCCGTTAAAACAGAACGAATCAAGGAGCGGCTGGTACGGCTTATTGCCGGTGTGAATTGTGATCGGAGATAAATAGTAGAAAAGAGGGAAAGAGAGAGTGTAGAAGGAAAATGATGGAAGTTGAAGAAAGAAAAGAGGTAATGGGGGTTTTTAAAGAGGATAACTGACACGGGGGAGGAAACTGTCACATCAACACTTTTCAGAAAATTCAAAACCGCTCTGACCACGTGCGTTATGACGGTAGCCCCTAGCCGCAGATCTACTACGCTTGAATAGCTTTGGGAAACGAAAGGGGCGCGTAATCATTAAACAAGGGTGGGCCCGCATTTAAAGCCCAAGGGATTTAACTCCTAAAAAAGACATGGTACAGCCCCGGCCCATGAGACTTGAGTCTCAGGACCAGGGACTAGAGATGACTTGACGACGGGCCAATTGGAAGCCCAACATGACCCGTCTTGGGCTTTAATCGTCTGGGCCCAATCAACAAAGCCCAAAATTAATATTCCTTTATCAGCAAGGGTCTTATACACGAAGCGGGCGGGAAAATAATAGGAAAGAAGATCCGAAGTCGTTGCAGGAACATTAAATGTTTGATTGATAAGCAGCAAGGGGTCACCGGAAACATAGTACTCACAGGCTGGCCTCATTTAATGCAGTCAGTTATCTAACCGCTGGGGCTCAGACACGTGTCTAAGTCCCCCAAAGACAACCAAGAGCCTTTCGATGATATTGGAACCATTCTCAAGAGAGATAAGTAGCTCCTTTTATATAAGGAAGGTAAAACCATGATCCTTAACAACCAAGGTAACCCTCACTTAATGCTAGATACGCTCATTTATTCCGACCACAACTCTCTCACATTAAATATCCACATTTATAGCCAATCCACACCATAGAGGATATTCCGGTGACTGCCCTCATCGGAATAAGCTTCTCTTACTTTCCAGGCAAGTTTACTTACTCTCACGCCAGAGCTTGGTCACGGATTCCCGCCCCCCCCCCCGGGGTCCTCCGTGGCGAGGCTAACGGTGTCCTTTTTTGCAGAGAACAGAAGCTGGGATATCATAACGTCAGTGAAGACCCTTTGAACGTCATCCAGGGATTTGGGGATTCGACATTGGCACCATCCGTGGGACTTTGGTCCAACTGATTTTCCCACTTAAAAACCACCGACGTTATAATAACCCAACTCACTAAGGAGATGACATGGCAACACCGCCAAGTTCACGAACTATCCAGACGGTGCAAGGCAACCGTGACATGGTCACGGTAGAAGACATTACTCAAGAGGAAGAGAACGAGAACCAGGTTGAAACACTGGAGAAAGAAAAAACTATCACCCCATATTTCGTCGCCATGCACAGGGAAGAACTCAAGAAGCATCTCGAGGACCTGGAGAGACAGGAGAGGCTTGAAAGCCTCAAGGCCAGATTATCCTTTGATACACCTCCTAACAAGGGAGAAATGGTTCCACAGAACAAGAACGATAGCTCTGACCCTCTATAAACCTTCATGACAGCCCTCAGGCATATGTCATCAGAAGAGAGAGAAGACCTCATCACAGGAAAAGGGCTGAAAGGAAAAGAAAAAGAAAAGGAGAATCAAAATGACGACGGTCTGGATCAGCCCTACCTTCCTTGAGATTTAGCTATGATCTCAAAGTTTACCAAAAGGATCGCTGAGGCTCCCATGCCGCCCAAGCTTAAATTGCCCTTGAACTTCGATAGGTATGACGGGACACGGGACCCGGAGGATCACCTGCATGCCTTCAAGGGTGCAGGACAACTAGGGCGATGGCCCATGCCTATCTGGTGCCACATGTTTGTACAAACCCTGACTGAAGGAGCCAGGCTCTGGTTTGACAGCCTTCCACCCGGAGGAATCGACAGCTACGAGGAACTGAGCGAGAAGTTTCTCAGGAACTTCAATCAACAAAGAAAGGTGGTCAAGAATCCAAATGAAATCATGCACATACGACAGCGGGATAACGAGCGGATAGATTAATACATGGAGAGGTTTGTCAAAGAAAGCATGAACATTAAGGACGTCCCGGAGGTTATGAAAATCAGCAGCTTCATTAATGGACTAAAGCATGCACACCTGTGTGAAAAGCTGGGGGAGGAGTTCCCACACACGTTCGACAATCATATGGACCAGGTCAGGGCCTTCGTCAGGTGAAAGGACACGTCAGCAAAGCTAAGGAAATGGACGTCCTGACCCGAAGGCACACCCCCGCTCTAAAGCACCTGGAAAAAGGTACACCATACTCCCGAAAACCAACTTTTGATAAAATGCTGCATGATAGAGTGAGATCCACCTACTCCCCATATAAACCCCGGGGTAGAGGATCAGCCTTTTACTATGACAGTTTCACCCCCCTTACCAAAACCCCGAGCGAGATACTGGCCACAGAAAGGGTGAAGAACTCCTTTCCGAGGCCACCCCCATAAAACCAGGGCCAAAAGCACAACCCAGTGAATATTGCGATTTTCAAAAAGGCAATGGCCATAAAACCGATGATTGTATGTACCTAAAAAGAGAAATAGAGGCCGCTGTAAAAACGGGTAAATTAGCACATTTGGTCAAAGAAATCAACGAAGGAGGGGATCGTAAGGGGAAAGATGTGAAGGAGCCAGATAGGGCATACGTAGATATGATTAGGAGAAGGGATGAGTTTGACACCACTAGGAGTGACAAAGCTAGGGTCCTGGGCCCCCCAGACCGCATGGAAGCTCTCATACTAATGCCACACCTGGAGGAGTACGAGGTGCAAAGACTCCCCCTTAACATATCGATCGTCATAGCCGGACACAAAGTAGCTAGAATACATGTAGACGGGGGAAGTGGAGTAGAGGTAATATACGAGCATTATTTTCTAAGGTTTGACAGAGACATGAGGGACAGGCTAGAGGAAGACTCAATTCCCCTCGTCGGATTCAACAACAGCGTGTCCCATCCCCTGGGAAAGATTAGACTCTCGTTCACCGTTGGAGTAGGAGACCGTGTCCGGACCATAACCCTCACTTTCACGGTGGTCTGGGCACCCTAGAAATACAATACAATCCTGGGAAGGCCGGGAATTGGTGATCTACAAGCGCAGGCTTCGACCCCGTACAGAGCTTTGGTATTCCAAACACCAAAGGGTCTGGCTTGGGTAAAGTCTTCATACGAAGTAGTATCCTCGGTTTCGGAAGGGGAAGTGCCTGAGAAGCTTCAAAAAGAAGGAATAGAAGAGTGGGTCCTCTGCGACAGATTCCCGGAGTAAACAGTCAAAGTGGGAAGCCACCTCAGCGACAAATGTAAGAGTGCTCTCAAGGAATTACTCCTCTTCAACATAGATGTATTCGCGTTTCAACACGGAGACATGACCGGGATCCCGAGGAGCCTGACTGAACATCGGCTCAACACGTACACCTGGGTGCAACCGGTGAAGCAAAAGAAATGGAGTATGGGCCCTGGTAAGAGAAGGGCTGCATGTGAAGAGACTAGGAAGTTACTCAGAGCAGGGATAGTAAGGGAGGTGAAGTACCCTTCCTGGGTTGCTAACCCAGTCATGGTCAAGAAAAAAGACGGGGGGTGGAGGATGTGCATAGACTTCCAGGACGTGAATAAGGCATGCCCTAAGGACTGCTACCCTCTTCCGGAGATAGACGTCAAGGTGGATTCCCTATCCCAATACCCCCTGAAGTGTTTCCTTGATGCATACAAGGGATATCACCAGATCCAAATGTCAATGGAGGATGAAGAGAAGACTGCGTTCATCACAGACGAAGGGACCTTTTGTTACACTAAAATGCCCTTTGGACTAAAAAATGCAGGGGCCACTTACCAGAGGTTCATGAACACCCTTTTCAGGGAACAGCGGGGATGAAATTTGGAAGTATATGTCGATGACATTGTCATAAAAAGACTCACAGAGACGGCCATGATAGAAGACATAGCTGAAACTATACGAACCATGCAAGACATGAACATGAAACTAAACCCGGGGAAGTGCTGCTTAGGGGTGGAGGAAGGAAAATTTCTGGGGTGGTGGTCACCAAGGGAGGGATCAAAGCCAATCCAGAGAAGACCCAAGCGGTAGCCGAAATGCAATCCCCTCAGTTCATAAAAGATATTCAACAACTGAACGGGAGGTTGATAGCTTTAAACCGTTTCCTGTCAAAAGTGGCTGACAGAATGCTCCTCTTCATGAAAGTGCTGAAAGACTGTCTCCAAACAGACAAGTTCAGATGGACCCCAGAGGCTGAGACGGACTTCCAAGAAATGAAGGACTACATTTGCAAGCTCCCAACCCTAGCTACTCCAGTCCCCGGGGAAGAACTGCTCTTATACTTATCCGCTTCGAAGACAACCATAAGTGCATTAATGATGGTTGAGAGGGAAGAGAAGCAGATCCCCATATACTTCATTAGCAGAACCCTCAAAGGTCCTGAGGAGCGTTACATGCCCCTGGAAAAACTAACTCTGGCGCTTGTCTTCGCATCCCGAAGACTCCGAAGATATTTTCAGGCACACAAGGTCACATTAATGACAGATCACCCACTCCAAAATGTTCTCAGGAGACCAGAGTTGTCAGGCAGACTGGCCAAGTGGGCAGTTGAGCTGGGGGAACACTCTTTGAATACAAAGCCAGAACAACAATGAAGGGACATATACTAGCAGATTTCCTAGCAGAGGTCCCAGAAGACGAGGAAAAAGAACTCTTAATGTGGGAGGCCCTAGAGAAGGAGGAAAAGGAAAAAGAAGATGATGCGGTATGGAAGTTGATCACAGATGGGGCCTCAAGCGAGGAAGGAAGTGGAGCAGGGATCACGTTGATCAGCCCCGAGGGAGTCGAGTTAACGTATGCCATCAGACTAGACTTCGAGAATACCAATAATACGGCAGAATACGAAGCCCTTTTGGCAGGACTGAGATTGGCAAAGAAGATGAAAGCAAGACACGTGGAAGCCAGTACTGACTCGCAACTGGTAGTCAAACAGTTCCACGGGGAATACGAGGCAAAGGATAACACTATGGCCTAGTACGTGGAAAAAGTGAAAGAGATAGCCAAGACCCTCGAGACCTTCAAGCTAGAGTACATCCCCCGAGGGAGAAAAAGAAAATCCGATGCTCTTAGCAAGCTAGCTTCCGTAGCTTTTGATCACCTAGCAAGAGAAGTCAAGGTGGAGGTCCTGACCTCCCCTTCCATCGACACAGAAGAAGTAGCTACAATTGAAAATGCCCAAGAGACTTGGATGACACCGATTGTAAAATTCCTCAAAGACAGAATACTACTCGAGGGTGACTGGGCAGCCCGGAAGATAAGGGTCAAAGCTCTACAGTACGAGTTGATTGACGGGGAACTTTATCGAAGGTCATACTTGGGGCCATCACTGAAATGTGTTGATAGTGAAGAAGCCAGGTATGTGGTAAGAGAGATACACGAAGGTATTTACGACATGCATTTTGGGCCAAGGACAGTGGTGGCAAAAGCAATGAATGCGGGATTTTATTGGCCTAGAATGTATGAGACAGCGTTAGAAGAAATCAAGAAATGTGACAACTGCCAGGTGCATGCACCCATGACACACCGCCACAAGAACCCAATGATACCCGTGTCGACATCTTGGCCCTTACAGAAGTGGGCCATTGACATCATCGGGCCATTTCCAGAGGGCCCAGGAGGGGTTAAATATGTGGTGGTCGCTATTGACTACTTTACTGTCACGGCCCCCGACCCGGTTTGACCCGTTTCAGGAGCCGCGGGACAGAAAATCTCGTGGTATTTATTTAATTGAGTTAACAGCGGAAGTTTTCTTCAGGATCTTTTTAAAATTTAAATTTCCTGATTCTTTTATTTCACAACTCGGGATAGAACCCCGGTAATTTACAATCATAAGATTTCACGGAGAAATCTTTATTTTACAAAACATGTTTCTTTTTTTTTTTGAGCCACTTCCTTAAGCTTGTAGTGCTTCACGGCACTTTTCCTAGATCACTACAGATCACCTGAAACATGTTTGAAAAAGGTTTTGTCAGCAGAAAATACTGGTGAATCATTCTTTTTACTAAAATGACCCGTTTGTTATAATTTACAGTATTAAGAGAGATTACAATGTTTCAGATATCAACCAACTACCCACAGTATTTGTCACTCGACTCGTTTCTGTGACTGTGGTCATATCCCCCATTGGCTGCCCCAATGGTGACGATTATAAAGTAACGTATACAAAACCCCACATACCGGCTGTAATTTGGTGACTACATATACTTAATCACTGTAATTAATTACTATTTTCGACTTCAGAGTGCTATCAATTCGTTTTTACGAAAAGATTTTGACACCAGTGGATTGTGCATGTGACGGGCTATTTATAGGTAAAATTAGGACCTGTCGCGGCCCACGTAAACCACAACCTAAACTTTACGCGGCCCGCGTGGCTGCCCAGTCTACGAGTAGCCTTAACCAGTCACCAGTAGGTGTGACACGTAGGCGACACTTGGACCCGGAACACTTATCCGGTCAAACATGAGTTGATGCGGCCCGCGTAAGATACCCTTAAGTCTTACGAGGCCCGCCTGGAACCCAAATTTCTGGTTTTCTTGATTTTGAATGTGGTTTAGGGTTTCAGGGGTCCGGGTTTTCACTTACGGGTATTTTAAGGATAATTTTGAGAGTTCTTACATTCTCCCCACCTTATTTAGAATCTCGTCCTCGAGATTCATTGGAATAAGTGAGGATACTTTCGCTTCATTTCCGATTCCAGCTCCCAAGTGTATTCAGGTCCTCTCTTTGAATCCCACTTGATTTTGACAAGTACTAACCGTTTGTGTTTGAGAAACTTCACCTTTCTATCTTCTATCTGAAGTGGTTTCTCCACAAATTTTAATTTCTCATTTACCTGTATATCTTGGAGAGGTACTACCAAAGATTCGTCTGATAGACATTTCTTGAGGTTGGATACATGAAATATGTCATGTACTCCAGCTAACTCTTCTGGTAGTTGTAAACGATAAGCAACTGGTCCTATACGTTGGATCACTTGAAATGGTCCTACGTATCTTGGACTTAGCTTTCCTTTCTTACCGAATCGAACTACTCCTTTCCAAGGAGATACTTTCAATAGTACTTTGTCTCCAATTTGAAATTCCAATGGCTTCCTTCTATTGTCTGCATAACTTTTCTGACGATCTCGAGCCATCTTTAGTCTTTCCTTGATTTGAGAAATTTTGTCGGTGGTCTCTTGCACTATCTCAGGACCTGATAATGGATTTTCTCCTATTTTTGCCCAACAAACTGGAGTTCTGCACTTTCGTCCGTACAGAGCTTCAAATGGGGCAGCTTCAATGCTTGAATGATAACTATTGTTATAGGAGAATTCGATCAAAGGTAAGTGATCGTCCCAATTTCCACCAAAATCTATCACACATGCTCTGAGCATGTCTTCCAGAGTTTGGATTGTCCTTTCACTTTGTCCGTCTGTCTGAGGATGATATGCCGTGCTTAGATTTAGTCGAGTTCCCATTGCTTTTTGGAAACTTGTCCAAAAATGGGAAGTGAAACGACTATCCCTATCTGAAACAATGGAGAGTGGAACTCCATGTAAAGATACTACTTCATCTACATACAACTTGGCTAACCTTTCCATACTAAAGGTTTCTTTCATAGATAGAAAGTGAGCTGATTTGGTTAATCGATCCACAATTACCCAAATCGCATCATTACCTTTCCTGGTTTTGGGTAACTTAGTAACAAAATCCATTGTTATAAGTTCCCATTTCCATACAGGCATTTCTAATTGTTGAAGTAGACCCGGTGGTTTCTGGTGTTCTGCCTTAACTTGCGAACAAGTAAGACACTTAGAAACATATCTAGCTATGTCCTTTTTCATTCCTATCCACCAGAAATTATTTCTTAAATCTTGGTACATTTTATTGTTTCCTGGATGTATTGTATACCTTGATTTATGGGCTTCTTCTAAAATCTTATCTCTTAAATTTCCTTGTTTAGGTACCCAAATTCTTCTTTTGTGGAATCTCCAAATTCCATCAGCTCCTTGTTCTAATTCTTTTATTCTTCCCTTCATTCCTTCAGCAGCATCCGCTATTGCTGTTTCTTCAACATTCTTCAGTTGCTCCATTAAATCTAATTGTAAGTTTAATCTGAGAGCACGAACTCGTCTTTGGTTCTCATGATACTTACGACTTAAGGCATCTGCAACAACATTTGCCTTTCCTTCGTGATACTGAATATCACAGTCGTAGTCACTTAAGATTTCCATCCATCTTCTTTGCCTCATGTTTAAATCTTTTTGCCCAAATATATACCTTAAGCTTTTATGATCCGTATAGACAGTAAATTTACTTCCATATAGATAATGTCTCCAAATTTTAAGGGCAAAAATTATGGCGCCTAACTCTAAGTCATGAGTTGTATAGTTTTCCTCATCCTTTTTCAATTGCCTTGAAGCATACGCAATCACCTTCTTGCATTGCATTAGCACACATCCTAATCCTAGTTTTGAAGCATCACAGTAAACTTCAAAATCTTCAGTTCCTTCTGGCAAAGCTAAGATTGGAGCATTTGTTAATTTCTGCTTTAGAATCCTAAAGGCTTCTTCTTGCTTAGGTCCCCATTCAAACTTAACTGCTTTACAGGTTAGCTTAGTTAATGGTACAGCTATCTTGGAAAAATCCTTAATAAACCGTCTGTAATATCCGGCTAAACCTATAAAACTTCTAATTTCCATTGCAGATTGCGGAACCTTCCATTTGGTAATTGCTTCTATCTTAGCAGGATCTACATGAATACCTTCTTGATTTACCATGTGTCCTAAAAATTGCACTTCTTGCAACCAAAATTCACACTTCGAGAATTTGGCGTAAAGCTTTTCTTTTCTTAGCAGAGTTAAGAGTGCATGCAGGTGCTGACAGTGTTCGTCCTGACTTTTGGAATAAATAAGTATATCGTTAATAAAAACAATTACAAATTTATCCAAATACGGTTTACAGATTCTATTCATCATGTCCATGAATGCAGCAGGTGCATTCGTTAATCCGAAGGGCATGACTGTAAACTCGTAATGACCATACCTAGTTCTGAAAGCAGTTTTAGGTATGTCTTCTTCTTGTACCTTCAATTGATGGTATCCAGAACGTAAGTCTATCTTAGAAAAATATCTAGCTCCTTGAAGTTGATCGAAAAGATCATCAATCCTAGGTAATGGGTATCGATTATTAATTGTAACCTTATTCAATTCTCTATAATCAATACATATTCTCATCGAACCATCCTTCTTCTTTACAAACAACACTGGTGCTCCCCACGGGGATGAACTAGGTTGTATGAATCCTTTACTTAGTAATTCATCTAATTGCTTTTTCAGTTCTAACATTTCTGTGGGTGCTAACCGATAAGGTGCCTTGGCTATCGGTGTAGTTCCTGGAATTAGATGAATTCTAAATTCTACTTCCCTATCTGGTGGTAATCCTGGTAACTCTTCTGGGAATACATCTGAGTATTCTGAGACTATAGGAATCTCCTTAAGTTCTTTACCCTTAGTACTAATGATTACTGAAATCATATATACTATTCCTTGTTTTCGTTCATAACTAGCAACTTTCATTACTGATATGAACTTCATGGGTTTACGTGGTTTATCTCCTATAATCCGGATTACTTCTCCGGTAGGTGCCTGAATTTCTATAGAATTTTTTATCACAAAAGATTCGAGCATGGTTAGCTACTAACCAATCCATTCCTAGCACAACATCGAGTTCAGCTAATTTCATAGGTAACAGGTTTGCAGAGAATTTATGACCTAAAAGTTCTATATTTCCTTCCCGCAAAACCTTATCTATTTTAACCGAATTCCCATCTGCCGTTTCGACTATAAAAGTCTGCCTAAGGTTGATTAAAGGTAAATTAAGAGCTTGGCAGAATGAAGTATTAATAAAACTTTGGTTTGCACCAGAGTCAAATAATACTTTTGCGTAAATGTTGTGAACTAGGAACGTACCAGCTATCACATCTGGAATGAGTTCTGCTTCTTGAGTGGTCAACTGGAAGGCTCGAACATTCTTCTTGGTAGCTCCGTCGGTCGCCTTGGTTTTGTTGTCTGCTGGTTTAACCAACTTAGGACATTCTGTTTTAAAATGCCCCGCTTCTCCACAGTGAAAGCAGATTATAGTTTTCTTTCTGCAGTTTTATTCACGATGTCCTACAGCTTTGCAAAAATTGCAGGTTATATTGCATCTTCCATAATGTTTCTTTTTGCAATTTATGCAGAACTGAGGAATTGGGGATTGCCCTGTTCTTCTTTTATTGAAGTTACTACTATTACCCACACAAAATCCTTAGGGAATTTTCTGAGCCAGTTCCTTCTTCTTATTTTCATCCCTTGTGCGTACCAGTTCGTTAGTGAGGGTATTAGCTAATTCTACTGCATCGTCAATAGTGCGAGGTCTCGCAGCTTTAACGATATTACGGATTTCGCTAATTAATCCCCAAATATAGTGAGAAATGAGTACCGGCTCTGGCGAAGCCAGCGTTGGTACCACTCTAGCATATTCGAAGAATGTCGAAGTATATCCTCGACAGTCCACATTCACCATCCGATGGTTTAGGAACTTATTTGCCATTTGATCTTTTTCATACTCGGGACAGAATTTTCTTTCTACAAGATTCTTAAATTCTTCCCAGTTCATGGCATATGCCTCGATCCTTCTTTTAGCTTGTAATACTGTGTTCCACCATTCTAGCGCCCCTTCTTTAAAAAGATTTGACGCATACATAACTTGATCTTCCTCAGCACATTTACTTATAGCGAATACTGCCTCAGTTTTCTCTAACCAACGTAGTGCTGTAATAGCCCCTTCATTACCTGCAAACTCAGCTGGTTTACAGGCAAGAAATTCTTTGTAAGTGCAACCAGGTGTTGCAGCTTTCATTTTCTTGAAAATTGGGGCTTGCAGATCATTATTGTTATTATTAATATGATTGCCTCCTCCGTTTATACTATTACTAAAATTGTCGCCTTGTGTACGTTTACTAGGAATGATTGATTGAGGTTTAACAGGTTTCTGGGCAGCAGCAATGATTGCTGGAATAGCATTGGCTATTCCTTGTGCAACGATATCCTCGATATCTTGCCTATTTAACAATTGCTCTTCCTGATTTTGCTCAGATTGATTTACTTCATTTACTGGTTCATTACCAATGTTTGCCATCTGATAATTAATTTATAAATAAATAATTAGTATAAAATAAGAAACAATCCAATATAACAATTAATCGCATATAATCATGTAAACAAATATACAACCAAAAATTGTAAATTTTCTTTTATTCTATAGATTATATTATGCTTCCATATATATTTTTATCTTACAGCCGTTTTATTGTTTCTTTTACACATACTGATTTTTATTAATATTACTATTATTATACAAACACAGATTCACTACCCACTTCTCCCTCGTCAACTTGCATTTTTAATAACGATGTTCCCTTTCATCATATTTCCATGAAATTTGTCCTCCTATTTCTCGGATCCTATTCCCAACATCCATCAGCTCTTCGCCAAAATGGCGGAGTTAAGCCATATTCTCATTACTCATCGGTGGATTTGGTAGAGGTTCTGGATCGAACTGGGGAAGAAAGGAATAAGGACTATTGAGAAGGTTTTGGAATTGCCAATCATTAGTCCACCACTCGTCCATTCCTAGAGGTTGGGTGTGGATTATTGGTTCTGGGATTGCTGGTTCCAAATTTATAGGGAGTTGATTTTCAATTGGATGAGAGTAGAAGTTATTATTGACAGGCCTGACTATATCACAGCTTGCCAATGCGCGATCCAATTCATCCTGAAATGGTAACTGATAAACTTGTCTTGAGCTTTCCCCGAGTTCTAGCTGGGTTTGTCTAAAACCTCCTCCAATCTCTATTTCCTTCTGTCTAGAACCTTCTCCAAATTCCATTTCCATTTTCCTAGAATCCTCCCTAACTTCAATCCCCTTCCCTTTATCTAAGGGATTTTCTATTTTAGGAAGTCTCTTAGCTGGCTTTCTCCTACGTACACGCCTCCCCCATACGAATCTCTTTCTTTTCTTAGGTTTTGGCTTTTCCAGAGGTGGAGCGTTGAATTCCATAGGTTCTTCTATATCTGGTATATACCTATTGAAATCTCTGGAAACCTCTATTTTCACCGGATAGAGATTTAGGTCTTGAAGGGCTTCAGACAAGTCATTCATGCTGTTTAACATATATGTAAAATACACAAAATGTTATTATAACAAAATTTTATGGACAACCTTTAAATTTTATTGCATACCGTGTGACTAATGTAACACAAAAGATGACTAAAAATTAAACATACTGAGTTTTACTTGTAAACTTATTTATCTACTGGATAAGGTTTCTAGTTTTGTAGGTGATAAGGGTACTAAAAACTTGAATATTTAAAAATTTGCATTTACTGCTACAGTGGCTAACATATAAAGATCTGCCCATTTTTCATCTAACTTGTCTTCCCATGGTGATTTACTGGTTAATTCCTGGGTTTCCTGTTTAACTTTCTTTTCTCGGAATTTCTTTATTTTCTCCTGACTTTTCTTAATAATCAAACTTCTTTTATCAGGAGAACGTGGTTCCTCATAGTGTGCTTTACGAACAAAGATTCCTTCATCAGGATCTGTTAGGTATTTTGAGGATTTTGTTTGGGATGAACTTCCCTTCTCGGTTGATGACCTATCTAATTTAAGGTAGATATTTGAAAGCTTTTGCTTACCCATACTGTAACTAACAAATAGTCAATTAATAAAACACATAATCACAAAATAGCAATTAGTAAAATTAAGCATTTTCTAAATACTTAAATAGGCTTAAATCAGTGGCTCTGATACCACCTTTTTCTGTCACAGCCCCCGACCCGGTTTGACCCGTTTCAGGAGCCGCGGGACAGAAAATCCCGTGGTATTTATTTAATTGAGTTAACAGCGGAAGTTTTCTTCAGGATCTTTTTAAAATTTAAATTTCCCGATTCTTTTATTTCACAACTCGGGATAGAACCCCGGTAATTTACAATCATAAGATTTCACGGAGAAATCTTTATTTTACAAAACATGTTTCTTTTTTTTTATTTTGAGCCACTTCCTTAAGCTTGTAGTGCTTCACGGCACTTTTCCTGGATCACAACAGATCACCTGAAACATGTTTGAAAAAGGTTTTGTCAGCGGAAAATACTGGTGAATCATTCTTTTTACTAAAACGACCCGTTTGTTATAATTTACAGTATTAAGAGAGATTACAATGTTTCAGATATCAACCAACTACCCACAGTATTTGTCACTCGACTCGTTTCTGTGACTGTGGTCATATCCCCCATTGGTTGCCCCAATGGTGACGATTATAAAGTAACGTATACAAAACCCCACATACCGGCTGTAATTTGGTGACTACATATACTTAATCACTGTAATTATAACTCTGAAAATATTTAAGAATTTATAAAGCACTTTGATAAAAAGAGAATGACTCACATTGCAGATTTAGTTTGAGCAGAGCCTAGCCTACTGATTAGCCTTTTAACCTAAATTTAATAACATGCACACGAACTCGGTTAGTAACTAATACAGCATTTACGATAACTCACGAGATTAAACCTTCACAACGAATGACAAAGTGCGATACTTAAACATCCATCGTATTCACGATGAATGACAAAGCATAAACCCTAATGTGGGCAGCACTTAAACATCCATTGGATAATTTAATCGATCGGACATTGAATCGTAGCAGCGATCGAGTTAATACCCGGTATCGGAGCAGCGCCTCGCTAATTAATTACTATTTTCGACTTCAGAGTGCTATCAATTCGTTTTTACGAAAAGATTTTGACACCAGTGGATTGTGCAAGTGACGGGCTATTTATAGGTAAAATTAGGACCTGTCGCGGCCCGCGTAAACCACAACCTAAACTTTACGCGGCCCGCGTGGCCGCCCAGTCTACGAGTAGCCTTGACCAGTCACCAGTAGGTGTGACACGTAGGCGACACTTGGACCCGGAACACTTATCCGGTCAAACATGAGTTGACGCGGCCCGCGTAAGATACCCTTAAGTCTTACGCGGCCCGCCTGGAACCCAAATTTCTGGTTTTCTTGATTTTGAATGTGGTTTAGGGTTTCAGGGGTCCGGGTTTTCACTTACGGCTATTTTAAGGATAATTTTGAGAGTTCTTACATTTACCAAGTGGGTCGAGGCAAGACCTCTGGCAAAGATTACGGGAGAACAAATGAAGCGGTTTGTGCTGGATAACATCATATGCGGGTATGGGGTACCGATGGAGTTGGTAAGCGACAATGGAGTCCAGTTCGCGGGAAAACCCTTTAAACCATGGTGTGTGCAGATGCATATACACCAAGTATTCACCTCTGTCACCCATGCCCAGAGCAACGGGTTAGTGGAAAGAGCGAACCAAAGTGTGATCAAAGGGATGAAAGGGAGGTTAGGAAGAAAGCAAAAGGTGTGGCTGGAAGAACTACCTTTCGTTTTATGGGCATATAGGACCACCCCCAAAGACTGCAATGGGGAAACCCCCTTCAGCCTAACTTACGGGACGGAGGCTGTCATCCCTGCTGAAATAGGATCCCCTACGGCAAGGATGAAGCTAAGAGAAGCTGAGAACGAGCAAGGCCTCCGAATGAATCTGAATTTGCTCGAAGAAAGAAGGGAGATAACAGCGGTCAGGGAGGCATCTTGTAAGCTATTACAATGCCAGGATGAAAAAGCTCAACCTCATACCCGGAGACTTGGTCCTAAGGGCAAACGAAGCCAACTTGCAAGAAAGCACCGGAAATCTGGGGCCTAACTGGGAGGGACCTTACCGGGTCACCTGGGCAAATGGAAAAGGAAGCTGCAAGTTGGAGACGCTTCAGGGTAAGGAAGTTCCGAGAACCTGGAACCTTATGCAACTCCGGAAGTACTACATGTGAAGGGCAAGATCGCCTTCAAGAAGGAACCCCCAACGAAAAACGGCTTAAGAGCCACTTGTTGTAAAAATCAACTACTAGCTAGGGATTACCCTAAGAAAGACATTTTGTATGATCTTGTACTAGGAGGACTGAGTCCCTTAAACATATGCCAATGAACGATCTACTTGTTCCTCTTGATAAATCATAGGTAATGTATTAGGGCAGACGTGCCCAGAAACTACAAACTTAACAACAATCAACACACGTGTAAAAAGGTGTACCCAACACACCGAACGCCCGGCTGTGGGGAAAAACAGGGCCTAGCTAGCCCGAAAAAAGCAGACAAACAGGTTAGAAAACATAACCCGTGGTTATAAACTTGTACAAGGATCATCCTCGTACAGACGATCCTGGCTTACAAAACAAACCACGAGAGGACTTTTGTAAGCAATCTACGAAAAGGAACGAATCGAGAACATACACACCAAGGAATTCTTTGTAAATAAACTACAGGAAAAGGAAAACGAGTGTACATGAACACAACAGAGAATTTTATTATCTGTAAAAGAAAAAGCAAATGTACATGTAACACACTAGCAAATCTAGTAAACAAACTACAAAATTTTGTAATCATGCTGCAAATAACCAAAGGTCTTCCGCCAGGTACTGGGCTAGTTCCCGGTAATAACACCTGCAAAAAACAACACACCAAAAGCAACAAAACAAATTGACAACATACAATCACGAGATAGCTAGCAGGGCATATGTTAGATAAATGGGAGGGCCCCAACACAAAGGCCCTCATCCAAAAGTCAAAAGTCAACAGTGTTTAGGGTGCATAAGTATTTAGTTACAACCATATCGAAGTAGTAATTGTTTTGAAATTACTGGGAATCATCCCCAGACAAAGGCTTTGGTGAAGAAGGACCAGCGGGAGTCAACAAGGCTTTAAGTTCATCAATTGACATCAGGGGATGCTCTAGAATTTTCTCAAGAAGGGCGGGGGTCTTTCCTCCAAACTCTTTGTCCAACTTAGACAGCCGCTTCTTGGCCTTGGAATTGTAAAGGGGGGTTTCTTTCCTTCCCAAACCCTGAGCAGAATAAACGTACCCGTCCTTCAGGTCTGACTGATATCCCACGTCCCGATAAGCCCTATAAATCTGCTCAAGACTGCTTTTAAACTCCTCAGACTGAGAGACAACAATGAGGAAGGATCCGAAGCCTTCAGTGATCAACCAATACCTCTCCTTAGCCAACTTTTGGTTGTCATCCGAAGTTATTCCCCACTCGGCATACATGGCATCCAAGTCCTTCTGAGACACGGAGTTAAGCTCCTTCTGACGTTTCAACTCGGCAGCCAACTCCTCCTTTTCTTCAACCAAAGCTGCCATCTCCCTAGCCCAGGCACTCTCTTTTTGCTCTAACATGGCACCAGCTCCCTGAGGAAAAATTGTCAAAAGATACCAAAAAGTAAATATAAAAAAAGGGGGGAGGGAGAGGAGAAGAATTACGCACCTTCTCCTCCTGCAATCTACGCTCAACATCAATCACCCGGCACCGAAGCTCAGCAGCAACTGTTTGGGAGGTCTTGAGATCGCTCCTCAGCCCCTCATTCTCCCTCCTCAGTTCATCCACTCGCTGTAGCATACCAACTCCCTTGAAAAACCCTTCACAGAGGGACATACTATAATGATCATCGAAGAGATCAGCCCTCAGAGTAGAATTCATAAACCTGTGAGAGGGAGGAACAACATGAGCCAAAAAATCCCGAGTAGTCTCAGGAGTCCCCACCACTGAAGACTGGATGATCTTCCATCTGGGAATGTATGGGACGGGAAGAGCATCAGCAAACAAAGGAGCCAAAGGGGATTGGGAGACAAAACCTTCTAGATGGGAAGGTTTGCTGGTTCCAGTGGCATGAAGTGGAGAAACCTCAAAGGCTGGGGTAATACGGGCTGCACTTTCAGTAACCTTCTTCTCAACACCCCGGCTCATACCCGGCTCAACTTTGTCACCAACCATGAATTTGACATCTTTGCAATCCCCCTGGAGTAAACCCCACAGAGTCATCTCTGCAGAAAAACAACACTAGAGATGACTACCCAAATCCTCAGGAAACTTCCAAGAAAAGAAAGGGAACAAAAAAGAACTTGCACAATAAATCAGAGGAGTACCTTTCTTGCCAAAGAACGCCTTCGGACAGACTGAGTAAAAAGGGCTTAGTCCACCCATAGCCAACACCCCCTCCGGAAATGTGAAGGCCCTAGTAGGATTCTCATGCATCCGCTTCCATTGAACGATCTCATCGGCTGATAAGACCGGGACACCATCTTCAATAACTGCTTTTGCATCTCTCATGGGCGGCAATTTCGGCATCATAGCGGCAGAAACAAAGATGAATATGCTTTTCCACTCTTTGGGATAGGTAGAAGTGGGCATGAAGGAATAACAGGGAGGGGATACACTATCTTTTCGCTTGGCAAAGGTGAACCAATCCCCATCCGAAAAGTAACCTTCTTCTCAACACCCCGGCTCATACCCAGCTAAACTTTGTCACCAACCATGAATTTGACATCTTTGCAATCCCCCTGGAGTAAACCCCACAGAGTCATCTCTGCAGAAAAACAACACTAGAGATGACTACCCAAATCCTCAGGAAACTTCCAAGAAAAGAAAGGGAACAAAAAAGAACTTGCACAATAAATCAGAGGAGTACCTTTCTTGCCAAAGTACGCCTTCGGACAGACTGAGTAAAAAGGGCTTAGTCCACCCATAGCCAACACCCCCTCCGGAAATGTGAAGGCCCTAGTAGGATTCTCATGCATCCGCTTCCATTGAACGATCTCATCGGCTGATAAGACCGGGACACCATCTTCAATAACTGCTTTTGCATCTCTCATGGGCGGCGATTCCGGCATCATAACGGCATAAACAAAGATGAATCTGCTTTTCCACTCTTTGGGATAGGTAGAAGTGGGCATGAAGGAATAACAGGGAGGGGATACACTATCTTTTCGCTTAGCAAAGGTGAACCAATCCCCATCCGAAACCAACTTGTAAAACATGCAAAACAAAGGGATGGACGGTTCACCAGAAACCGCCACACATGATAGTTCAAAATGAACAACCCTCATGAACCCTAAAGGGCGTAATTGTGAAAAATAAACTCCAAAATGTCGCAATAGGTCCACCTTGAAAGACGATAGAGGGTAACGAACACCGCAGGAAGAGAATGCCAAAGTATAAATGACGATTCTATCAGGAGTACACTCTGCCGACTCATCAGGAGCGGGCAAAGTGGGGGAAAAACGCTTCGGTATGTTGTAGGCTTCAACGAAGGCTTCAAGATCCTTCGCCGTTAAAACAGAACGAATCAAAGAGCGGCCGGTACGGCTCATCGCCGGTGTGAATTGTGATCGAAGATAAATAGTAGAAAAGAGGGAAAGAGAGAGTGTAGAAGGAAAATGATGGAAGTTGAAGAAAGAAAAGAGGTAATGGGGGTTTTTAAAGAGAATAACTGACACGGGGGAGGAAACCGTCACATCAACACTTTTCAGAAAATTCAAAACCGCCCTGACCACGTGCGTTATGACGGTAGCCCCTAGCCGCAGATCTACTACGATTGAATAGCTTTGGGAAACGAAAGGGGCGCGTAATCATTAAACAAGGGTGGGCCCGCATTTAAAGCCCAAGGGATTTAACTCCTAAAAAAGACATGGTACAGCCCCGGCCCATGAGACTTGAGTCTCAGGACCAGGGACTAGAGATGACTTGACGACGGGCCAGTTGGAAGCCCAACATGACCCGTCTTGGGCTTTAATCGTCTGGGCCCAATCAACAAAGCCCAAAATTAATATTCCTTTATCAGCAAGGGTCTTATACACGAAACGGGTGGGAAAAGAATAGGAAAGAAGATCCGAAGTCGTTGCAGGAACATTAAATGTTTGATTGATAAGCAGCAAGGGGTCGCCGGAAACATAGTACTCACAGGCTGGCCTCATTTAATGCAGTCAGTTATCTAACCGCTGGGGCTAAGACACGTGTCTGAGTCCCCCAAAGACAACCAAGAGCCGTTCGATGATCTTGGAACCATTCTCAAGAGAGATAAGCAGCTCCTTTTATATAAGGAAGGTAAAACCATGATCCTTAACAACCAAGGTAACCCCCACTTAATGCTAGATATGCTCATTTATTCCGACCACAACTCTCTCACATTAAATATCCACATTTATAGCCAATCCACACCATAGAGGATATTCCGGTGACTGCCCTCATCGGAATAAGCTTCTCTTACTTTCCCGGCAAGTTTACTTACTCTCACGCCGGAGTTTGGTCAGGGATCCCCCCCTCCCCCCCCCGGGGTCCTCCGTGACGAGGCTAACGGTTTTCTTTTTTGCAGAGAACAGAAGCTTGGATATCATAACGTCAGCGAAGACCCTTTGAACGTTATCCAGGGATTTGGGGATTCGACAATATTCAACACTCATATTGATGTATAAAATTTAAATAAAAGAAATTTATAATATTATATGTGTTTTAAATTAAACTTAAGGATAAAGTGCCAATAAGAATTTCTTCATTATTTATAAAAAAAACATAGAGAAAATAGTTTTATAAAACAATACGCAACGAGGTGTTTTTTTTCCCAAAATAGCAAGCAGTGTTGGTGCATGAGAACATGACAAGTGAAATAATCAACGTGGGGCTACTCACTTTTTTTAGAAAAGTGTGAATTATTTGCGAATGTCAGGAGGTCTAGCATACATTGTCTTAACCGGGTATGCGCTAAAGATCTCCCTCACACAATAGATCTCAATTTAAACCCCTCAATGAGAAAGCCATATCACCCAGACTCGGACTTGAGATCTGGAGAGGAAAACCCACCCGGCTCACTATAGGTGGAATTTAAATACCTATGGCCACCACTAAAGCACTAGTGATGGTTGGGGGCTTGCTCGTAGAGCCTTTTACCTCTCAGTAGGAATCTCAAATTTAGTACTTAAATGTAGAGTAATTTTAGGATATTTAAAGTAGAGAAAGAGTAACGTAGATTTAAAGTTGTAGACGCTTCACCGTTCACATTAAGCAAAAAACACGAGCTATATTAGTGATCTGGTTGAATATTCACTTCACAACCACTTGGAATCCTATCGGTCGAGACTTGAGAATTCAAAGGGCTAGTTTACAAAATATAAAGTCATAGTATGAATTCTTATTTTGTCATATTCTTCATACTCTAAACTAAAGGGGATCCAAAGGAACTCATTGACGTGGTTGCATGATTATCTAGAGATGTCATTCAACTATTTTGTATCCGGTTCGATGCACTTGCTTCTTGATTGTATCCTCACTTCCATCCATTGAATCATTTTATTTATACTTTAATTGCAATTTAACCCCACATCTTTTATTAGTTTTATCATTAAACCCTTAAGAAAATCACATTCATATATTCCCTTCATTTATTCCAACCATTGCTTTCTAAACTTTGTGATTGCGATTCTAAAGTTATTATATTAGGTTTTGTACGTTATTGGCACATTCAATCATTATCTTTAGTTTTATAATAATGAGAAAATAATCGAATATTGAAAATAAAGTAAGTTGTTGTATCAATATAAACAATTTTTAGAATAAACGTAGAATCTCCTTTTCCATGCTTTTGATGACATCTTTTTAAATAGTTGTATGATTTTGATTTGAATTTTAACAATATAGTAACCATATGGGGTGAGAATGTGAAATGTATGGGTGATGATGTTATGTTTTAGCCTAGTGTCTTATTAGTCTAAAACATATATTTGGTGATGAATAAAATGTTCTTAAAACCCACAAACATTTGTCTTTACATGTTAAAACCAATAACTTTAAAAGCAATCCAAGTACCAAGGCCAACTCCTTATCAAACTTAATTCACAAAACCATAACATTCTTACCTCACAAAGTACATGCAATTCATTTGAAAATGAGAGTTGCTTTCATTACTTGTACAATGTAGTATTTTTTAATTGGAAAAAATGTATGTATTGGCTATTCGTACATGGGAATTAATATATTGAAACTACGTGTCACTTACCAAATCTGAGTCTTGGCCAGGGCCGGTTCGGGGTGGGCGGGAGGACCATCGGTCAGGGTCAGATATTTCGGAGGGGACACTATTTTTAGAAAAAAAAACCCGATATGTATACGTAAAAATTTCTTTTTTTAATAGGGTATACCTATACAAACACAACATAGGGCCATGGGCGAAGTATAGAGGGGGCCGGGGGGGGGGGGGGGGTACCTCCCGAACTTTTCGCTTAGTAGTGTTCCATATATAGTTTTCATATAGAAATTTTTGGGCATATACGTTTTCGACCCCCTCTCGTCATTCGGGTCAAGCTTCGCCACTGCATAGGCCCACTTACAAAACTATTCTTATGTTTTAGATTAGTTATTAGCCCATTGACATTATGTTTAGACCTTTATTGAGCCAAATAACCAATTTCGTTAAAGCATAAGGACATGTTTTTTAGAGCTCGAAGAGTGTACACGAATTCTCAAGACCGGCCTGGTCTTGGCGATAAAAAAGATTCATTGAATGTCTTTCGGTGAAGGTAAGACATGTCGGTAACCAATCAATTAAGGTCTATGGAAAAATAATGCATTGTAAAGATCCAATCAACTTTGTCAACACATCACCGACAACCTTTTTACGGACGGATTTCACAAGCAAATCATCGTGTCAATATCACTACGGATCTTCAATGAACAGAATGTCAATGTTCTTTTTGTCTTTGATAGTTGTTTTAATTAAAAATTACACAAATAACAAATGTTTTCATTTTTTTTTCATAAATGGAAATAAAACATTACAATTTATAAAATATTTAATTACGTTTGTGCAAATTATTTATAAACTAAGAAACTATCTAACTAAACAAGAACACGGTTATCCGATGATTACCGTATATAACACATAACATATGTAGAAAGGACCACGAAGGTAAAATCTCCTAGTGATGCAACAACCAAGATCACATATGATGACATGCTAGGGAACGTGAGTGGTCCAAAAGTCAGTTTCCTTCGTCCTCCAACACTATGTTCCCGTAGTTGTGAGTCATCAACATGTCTAGCGTTGGGCTCGGTATTTACGTATATTTCTTCATTGAGCTCAACATACAATTTTACATGGTTTACCGAAAAAAGAAAAAAAAATTAAAGGATTATGTTGGAATGTTTGATTAAGAAACAAGAACTTATGAACACATAATTCAAAATCAAAACACATTCCAATTGATAAGAAGAATTAGAGTTTATTGCCAATTGAATTCATAAATGATTCACTAGCTTAAAGATAACTAACTAATCTTTGAGTGATTTAAAAATATACCTTTACAATAACATACTTCAAATATAGATCATACCTTTATCTAATCTTTACAATAACTACTTACTACTCTAGGTAAGTTGTTACTATAAAGAGCAACTTACCTACAGTAGTAAGTTGTTATTAGACAATGATAGATAGAGCCTAGCCTCCTTGTAGAAGTGTCATGTTCTATCCTAAGTTTACCCGGGTTTTCGTCCCACTGCGTGTTACGCCAGAGAGTGTTCAGCTCTTGTGGTGACACAACGTCTGTCAAGTGGCAGTTGACAGTACGGTTTCCCGGGGGAACGCCCAAGCCAAACTCTGAAGCCAACGTGGGTCTGATTAACACAACGTAGTTTGGCCAGAGTAGGGCAATGAGACTCTCCAATTTAAGGAGTGCGGTCGCCTAACAAAAGAAAGTCGTCATTCTGAAAATATAGATATGATACTTTGTCTGCAATAGACACCTGACTTCAACAATACCACCCATCAGTAGAAACGTGTTATCAACATCATCTTGTTCATCACCAAAACACCTATTAGTGTAAAGTGTAAACATGTTCCATCAACATAAACTTCATCCATCGGTAACAAGGGACAAACTTTAATGATTGTGTACGATAAGATTATTTTATTTGATAATAGAGTAAATTACGATTTTGACCCCTATGGTTATATCACTTTTACCATTTTAGCCCAAAAAAGAATTTTTTAACATTTGAGTCCCCAACGTCTTTTTTTCTAACCATTTTGGCCCCTAACACTAACCCCATCCATTAAATGTTAGGGGCCAAAAGGGTTAGAAAAAAGACGTTAGGGGTCAAAAATGTTAGAAAAAAAGACGTGGGCTCAGATATTAAAAAAAAAATTGGGCTAAAAAGGTAAAAGTGATATAACCACAGAGGCCAAAATCGTAATTTACTCTTGATAATATACACACATGTAAATAATGATACAACAGATAAAAAACAAAGGTATTTTTGTCTTTCTAAAGTATCAGGTTTATGTGTTGTGGTCGAGTTTTATGTAAACAAAGCGTTGCATAGTAGGTCTACCTCTCTCAAGAGTTTTTACATATTAATCACCATAGCAGAAAAATAAATAGTTAGATAATGATATAGGTCGAAAAGAGAATCGATATCATGGGAAGATTGGAAGTGTTTTAATGTGGATTGATTGTCGTATGCTGTTTTTGTGTTTTGTTCCTTTTCGGGCTGTTCATTTCTGTTTGAGTCAGCTTCTTACTGGTTGGTGTATTCTTTTATCGTTGAGGTAATAAGATTGGTTTTGTTGGTCGTTCAAAAAAAAGATAATGATATAGATATCAAATAATAAGATAATGATTATTTGTCAACCAACTAAATTTTAATGTTTACAAAACAATCTTGTGTTAGTTACTTGTACATTATGAAGTAAAAGTTGTACATTGTTAAATGAATCTTAAATTTTCACCCAACTATAGAAAAAAAAACATCCTAAAGTAAATCCCACAAAGATTTTATCTTGGAGTATGAATAAAGATGGATATGTTGATAAAAGGAATTGGTTTCACCACAATTGGTTAAGTGAGATTGATGCACTCTCTTGATACCAAAATGGGAATTGCAACTTTTGTGTCAAATCCCTTTCTGTTGATCTCTCACTGATTCACACTTTTCTTCAAGTCACCATCTCTTCTTATCTTTAGTGACACTTGAGGACAACTAGTAACTATCAACAACCAAAAGAAAACAAGATGAGGGCTTAAAGGCCAACCAAACTTGCTTACTATCTAACTTGGAGTTTTATAGGGAGGACCCATCTAAAACAGTGTCATTTGATCATTCGAAACCACTCGTGTGAGGGTCACCATAATTCCTTAAATAATGAAACAACATACGTTTGGTATCAATTAATGCGTAGCGATAGGATTTCCCATGCTTGTACATAGGCGTACGGACTAAACGTGGACCATTTTAGACGACATTATTGTTGTACACATAATGGAAAATCATAACTGAAGTGAATAATGGAGTTTTCGTTGTTTTTATTGTCATGGCGTCCACATACTAATAGACAAAACCGATGGGTGCGTTGGGGGGATCAATAGAAAAATATAATACATGTGACGACGGGCCAATGGATTGCTCCATTTACCCGTCTTGGGCTGTCATCATGCGGGCCTAACAGATAAGGCCCAAAAACAGTTTAACTTGCCCACTAAGGTTTCCCTTATATGAAAATGAGCGGGAAGCAAGGGATCAGAGAACACAGGCAGCATTTAATGCCTGATATGAAGAGGATCTCGGCTGGCATTGTACTTTTCAAGCCGGAAACATTAAATGAGGTCATAATCCTACCGTTGGGGGTCAGACACGTGTCTGAGCCCCCCGAAGACTCTCAGAATCCGTTAGATCATCTCATTAAAATATCCTACATGGGAGATAAGGTTTCCGGATTATATAGGGCAGAAAGGAGATGATCAAGGGGCAGACTCAAGGTATCACACTAGTTACTCTCTCATTTATTCCGACCAATATTCCACACATTGAATACACACACATTTATTAGATTCACACCACTGAGGAACATTCCGGTGATCACACTCATCGGGATAAGCTTCTCATCCTCTCCGGCTAGTTACTTATTCTCACGCCGGAGCTTGGTTACGGATCCCCCCTCCGGGGGCCCTCCGTAACGAGGCTAACGGTTTATTTTCTTGTAGCGATAGCAGCTGGGATACTCAGACGTCAGCGAAGACCCTTTGAACGTCATCAGGGATTTGGGTATTCGACATTGGCGCCATCCGTGGGACATTACAGCCTAGCTGGTGTTCCCATTCCAAAACTCCGACGTTGAGATAGCCCATTTCACGAGAAACAACATGACAACACCACCAAGCTCACGTACCATCCAGACGGTGCAGAACGTGCATGATAAGGTCACAGTGGAAGATATAACCCACGAGGAAGAGAACGAAAATCAGGTGGAAATTCTGGAGAGAGAGGAAGCCATTACCCCAGATTTTGTTGCCATGCACAGAGAGAAGTTGAAAAAGCATCTTGAAGATCTAGAAAGGCAAGAGAAACTTGACAGCCTCAGAGCTAGATTGTCCTTCGACACACCACCCAACCAGGAAGGGGTGGATCCACAAAGCAAAAATGGTGGCAATGACCCTCTGGAAACCTTCATGACAGCCCTAAGGCAGATGTCCTCGGAGGAGAGAGAAGATCTCATTACAGGGAAGAAACAGAAAGAAAAAGAAAAGGAGAAGGAAAATCGAAGCGATGATAATCTGGAACTGCCCTACCTCCCTCGGGACCTAGCTGAGATCTCAAAGTTCACTAGGAGGATAGCTGAAGCACCCATGCCCCCTAAGACGAAGCTACCTCCGAACTTCGACAGGTACGACGGGACAAGAGATCCTGAGGACCATCTCCATGCTTTCAAAGGTGCAGGGCAGCTGGGACGATGGCCCATGCCATTTTGGTGCCACATGTTTGTGCAAACTCTAACGGAGGGAACCAGGCTCTGGTTTGACAGCCTTCCCCCCGGAGGAATCGACAGCTATGAAGAGTTAAGCGAGAAGTTCCTGAGGAACTTTGGCCAACAAAGGAAAGTGATCAAAAACCCAAACGAAATCATGCATATAAGGCATAGGGACAGCGAACGGATAGATCAATACATGGAGATGTTTGTCAAGAAAAGCATGAACATCAAGGATGTCCCGGAGGTCATGAAGATCAGCAGTTTCATAAATGGGTTAAAACACGCACAACTATGTGAGAAGCTGGGGGAGGAGTTCCCACACTCATTCGACAACCTTATGGACAGGGTGAGGGCCTTCGTCAGGGGCAAGGACACGGTCAGCAAAGCCAAAGAGATGGACACTCCACCCCGAAGGGTCAACCCAGCCGCACAACCTCCCGAAAAAGGTACTCCTTACTCAAGAAAACCAGCTCTTGATAGAATGTTGCATGATAGAACGAGGCCTTCGTATTCCCCCTATAGGCCTCGGGGAAGAGGCCCATTCCCCTACTCCGACAGCTTCACCCCTCTCACCAAAACTCCAAGCGAAATACTAGCCACTGAGAGGGTGAAGAACCCCTTCCCAAGACTACCACCCATAAAACCAGGGCCAAAGGCACAACCGAGCGAATATTGTGATTTCCATAGGGGCTTCAGCCATAAAAATGATGATTGTATGTATATAAAGAGGGAAATAGAGGCCGCGGTAAAAACGAGTAAACTGGCCCACCTGGTTAAGGAAATAAATGAAGGAGGGTACCGCAAGGGGAAAGATGCGAGGGAGCCTGGAAGGGCAGATGTGGACATGATTCGGAGGAGGTACGAATTTGAGACCACCAGGAGTGTGAAGGCCAGAATTCTGGGCTCCCCAGACCGCATGAAAGCTCCCATCTTGATGCCACACTTGGAGGAGAACGAGGTGCAGCGATTCCCCCTTAACATTTCAGCCATAATAGCTGGCCACAAGGTGGCCAGAATACATGTGGACGGGGGAAGCGGGGTAGAGGTGATATATGAGCACTGTTTTCTCAGAGTTGACAGGGACGTAAGGGATAGGCTCGAGGAGGACTCTATCCCCTTAGTGGGTTTCAACAACAGTGTGTCACACCCCTTGGGAAAGATCAGACTCCCATTTACAGTCGGGGTGGGAGATCGAGTCAGAACCATAAATTTAACTTTCACATTGGTCCGAGCACCCTCAAAATACAATGCAATCCTGGGAAGGCCTGGGATTGGAGATCTGCAAGCACAGGCATCAACCCTACACGGAGCTCTAGTGTTCCAAACGCCAAAAGGCTTGGCTTGGGTAAATCTGTATATGAAGTAGTTTCCTCCGTATCCGAGGGAGAAATATCTGAGAAACCCCAAAAGGATGGAGTCGAAGAGTGGGTCCTTTGTGACAGGTTCCCGGAGCAGACAGTTAAAGTGGGAAGTCACCTGAGTGACAAATGCAAATGTGCTCTCAAGGAGATGCTTCTCCTCAACATAGACGTGTTTGCATTTCAGCACGGAGATATGACAGGAATCCCAAGAAGCCTGACCAAACACCGACTCAATACATACACCTGGGCAAAACCAGTCAAGCAAAAGAAACGGTGCATGGGCCCCAGCAAGAGGAGGGCCGCCTGTGAAGAAACCAGGAAGCTGCTCAGAGACGGAATAGTAAGAGAAATGAAGTACCCGTCCTGGGTTTCTAACCCAGTCATGGTCAAAAAGAAAGACGGGGGGTGGAGGATGTGCATCGACTTTCAAGACCTGAACAAAGCATGCCACAAGGATTGCTATCCCCTCCCGGAGATAGACCTCCAAGTGGATTCCTTATCTCAGTACCTCCTGAAGTGCTTCCTGGATGCTTACAAAGGATACCATCAAATTCAGAAGTCAATAGAGGACGAAGAGAAATCCGCCTTCATCACAGACGAGGGAACGTTCTGTTACACCAAGATGCCCTTCGGACTAAAAAACGCGGGGGCCACCTACCAAAGGTTCATGAACACCCTTTTCAGAGAACAGCGGGGGAGGAAATTGGAAGTATATGTCGATGACATTGTCATAAAAAGTCTAACCGAGATGGCTATGATAGACTATATAGCCGAAACCATTCGAGCCATGCAAGATGTGAATATGAAGCTAAACCCTGGGAAGTGCTGTTTCAGGGTAGAAGAAGGGAAATTCCTGGGAGTAGTGGTTACTAAGGGTGGAATTAAAGCTAATCCGGAGAAAACTCAAGCGGTAGCCGTAATGCGATCCCCCAGGTCCCTGGAGGACATCCAGCAGTTGAACGGGAGGCTAATCGCCTTGAACCGTTTCCTATCAAAGGTAGCCGATAGGACCCTTCCCTTTATGAAGGTGCTGAAGGATTGTCTCCAGACAGACAGGTTTAAGTGGACCCCAGAAGCGGAAGCTGCTTTTCAAGAAATGAAAGATTACATATGTAAGCTCCCAATCTTAGCAACCCCGGTACCCGGGGAAGATCTGCTTTTATACTTGTCTGCTTAAAAAAAACCATAAGTGCGGTTATGATGGTGGAACGAGAAGGAAAACAGATACCAATATACTTCATCATCAGGACCCTCAAGGGTCCTGAGGAACGTTATATGCCCCTGGAGAAGTTAGCTTTAGCTCTCGTTTTTGCATCTCGGAGACTCAGAAGGTATTTCCAAGGGCACAAGGTCACCTTAATGACTGATCAACCACTCCAAAAAGTGTTAAGGAGACCAGAGTTATCGGGTCGACTAGCTAAATGGGCAGTAGAGCTGGGGGAACACTCCTTGGAATTCAAACCAAGAACAGCCTTGAAGGGACAAATACTGGCCGACTTCTTGGCAGAAGTCCCTGAGGATGAAGAAAAAGAACTTTTGAAGTGGGAAGCCTTGGAGAAGGAAGAGAAAAAGAAGGAAGATGAGGCAGTATGGAAACTGCTCACAGATGGGGCCTCCAGCGAAGAGGGTAGCGGAGCGGACATTACGTTGATCAGCCCTGAGGGAATCGAGTTAACCTATGCCATCAGGCTAGACTTTGAGAATACCAACAACACCGCAGAGTATGAAGCCCTTTTAGCAGGGATGAGGCTAGCCAAGAAGATGAAAGAAAAACATGTGGAGGCCAGTACGGACTCGCACTTAGTGGTCAAGCAGTACCAAGGGGAATAAGAGGCTAAAGACAGCACAATGGCTCGATACGTGGCAAAGGTAAAGGAAACAGCCAAGGCTTTCCGGACCTTTAAGCTAGAATATATCCCCCGCGGGAGAAACAGGAAATCCGATGCCCTCAGCAAGCTGGCCTCCTTGGCGTTTGACCACCTAGCAAGAGAAGTCAAAGTGGAAGTCCTGACTTCCCCTTCTCTTGATGCGGCAGAGGTGGCTACAATCGAGGACGCACAAGAAACATGGATGACACCGATTATAAGATTCCTCAGAGACTGAACATTACCCGAGGGAGACTGGGCGGTCAGAAAGGTAAGAGTCAAAGCTTTACAATACGAGTTGATTGATGGAGAACTTTACCGAAGGTCATACCTGGGCCCATCCCTGAAGTGCATCGATAATGAAGAGGCTAAGTATGTGATCAGAGAAATACATGAGGGGATTTGTGGGATGCATTCTGGGCCAAGGACAGTAGTGGCAAAGGCCATGAATGCGGGATTCTATTGGCCTAGAATGTATGAGACATCATCAGAGGAGATCAAGAGATGTGACAATTGCCAGGTCCATGCACCCATGACGCACCGCCATAAACACCCAATGATACCTGTTTCAACATCTTGGCCCTTCCAGAAGTGGGCCATGGACATAATTGGGACGTTCCCAGAGGGCCCGGGAGGGGTTAAGTATGTGGTGGTTACCATCGATTATTTTACCAAGTGGATAGAGGCAAGGCCCTTGGCAAAAATAACCGGGGAGCAGATGAGACGGTTTGTGCTAGACAACATCATCTGCAGATACGGGGTCCCGAAGGAATTGGTGAGCGACAATGGTGTTTAATTTGCTGGAAAACCCTTCAGGCCATGGTGCGAGCAGATGCACATACACCAGGTGTTTACCTCCGTCACCCATGCCCAGAGCAATGGGCTAGTGGAAAGAGCAAATCAAAGCGTTATCAAGGGGATGAAAGGGAGACTCGGAAGAAAACAAAAGGGATGGCTGGAGGAATTGCCATTTATACTATGGGCATACAGGACCACCCCCAAGGACTGCAACGGGGAAACTCCTTTCAGCTTAACTTACGGGACGGAGGCTATCATCCTGGTTGAAATAGGGTCCCCAACTGCCAGAATGAAGCTCAGGGAGGCCGAAAACGAACAAGACCTCCGGATGAACCTGAATTTGCTTGAAGAGAGAAGGGAAGTGGCAGCAGTTAGGGAGGCTAAGTACAAAAAGCAGCTCGAAAGCTATTACAATGCCAGAATGAAAAAGCTTAACCTCGTCCCAGGGGATTTGGTCTTAAGAGCAAACGAGGCTAGCCTACAGGAGAACACCGGAAAGCTAGGGCCCAACTAGGAAGGACCTTACCGGGTTACGTGGGCAAACGGCAAAGGAAGTTGCAAGCTGGAAACACTTCAAGGCAAGGAGGTTCCCAGAACATGGAACCTTATGCAACTCAGGAAGTACCACATGTGAGGCATAAAAACGCCTTTTAGGAAAAACGGCCAGGGAGCCACTTTTGTAATAATTAACTACTAGTCAGGGGCTTACCCCCAAGAAAAATCTTTTGTAAAAACTTATACTGGGAAACTTAGTCCCCAAGAAATGAATGACAAACGGGCAACTCGCTTGTCCCGTTTTGGCAAAATAACAGGTGTTATACCAAGGCAGACGTGCCCAGAAGGGCTATAAACCTAACAACAAACAAACACGTGTGTACATGGTATACCAAACATACCAAAAGCCCGGCCGTGGAGAAAAACAGGGTCTAGCTAACCCAAAGAAAACGAACAAACAAGCCAAAAACATAATCTTACGTTATAGACTTGTCCAGCGATTGTCCTCGAACAGACAATCCTGGTTTATAAAGCAAACCATGAACACAACATACTTTTGTAAACAAACTACAAAAAGAAGTTTTTCATGTACGAACTACAAAATGAATGTACAACAAGGAGCCCTATTGGCCTTAAAAAGAAAAGCTAATATACAAGCTAGAAAGCCTGGTAGACAGACCAAAACACAGTTTCTCGTAAATACACTACAAACAACTAGAAGTCTTCAGGAAAATGCCGGCCTGATCCCTGGCAAAGACTCCTGCAAAAAAAAAAAAAAAAAAAAAAAAAACCAAAAAACAGGCAAAAGCAAGATAGCAATGTACAACCATAAGTCATACGATTAAGTAGCAGGAGAGCCCCTACACAAAGGCTCTCCTCCCAAGCATCAAAAAGTTAAAAGTATCCTAGAGTGCATAATTGTTTAGAGTACAACCATATCGAAGTAGGTTAATGTTCATAAATTACTGGGATCCACCCCCAGACAAAGACTTCGGAGACGAGGGACCAGCAGGAGTGAGCAGGACTTTCAGTTCATCGATGGACATCATAGGACGCTCCAGGATTTTCTCAAGAAGGGCTGGGGTCTTACCCCCAAACTCCTTGTCCAACTTAGAAAACTGCTTCTTAGCCTTGGAATTGTAAAGCGGAGTTTCCTTCCTGTCCAAATCCTGAGCAGAATAAATGTACCCATCCTTCAGGCCTGACTGATACCCAACGTCCCGATACGCCCTATAAACCTGCTCAAGACCACTCTTGAACTCCTCCGATTGAGAGACGGCAGTAAGAAAGGCTCCGAAGCCTTTAGTAATCAACCAATGCTTCTCCTTAGCCAACCTCTAGTTATCATTAGACATCATTCCATACTCGGCATACATCGCGTCCAGATCTTTCTGAGAAACAGAGTTGATCTCCCTTTGATGCTTCAGCTCAGCGGCTAACTCTTCCTTCTCTTCTACCAAAGCTGTCATCTCCCTCTCCCAAGCTCGCTCCCCCCGCTCCAGCATAGCTCCAGCCCCCTGAGCAAAAGACATCATGAAAAATCCAAAAGCAATCAAAAAATATAAAACAAAAGGAGGGAGGGGGGAGAAAGGTTATGCACCTTTTCTTTCTGCAGTCTACGCTCAGCCTCAACCACTTGACATCGGAGCTCAGCAGCAACAGATTGAGAAGTCTTAAGGTCATTCTTGATTCTTTCATTCTCTTTTCTCAGATCATCAACCCGCTGCAACATGCCGACGCCCCTGAAAAAACCCTCACAGAGTGACATGCTATACTGATCGTCAAAAAGATCATCCCTCAAAGCAGAGTTCATAAACCTATGGGAGGAAGGAACAGCATGACTCAAAAAGTCCCTGGCAGTTTCAGGGGTCCCTACCACCGAAGACTGAGTAATTTTCCACTTAGGAACATAGGGGAAAGGAAGGGCATCAGCAAATAGGGGAGCCAAGGGGGATCGATGAGCAAGACCCTCAAATTGAGAAGGGTTACTGGTCCCAGTAGCATGACGAGGAGAAACCTCAAAAGCCGAGGCAATACGAGCAATGCTTGCTTCCGGAGTCTTGTCTCGAACATGAAAAGAGGAAAGGGCAGTAGAGATCTCTATTGGAGCATGAGAACTTCCCTACTCAGATAAAGAAAGGAAAAAGAACATCAAAAATCTCCCAAAACAAGGCAAATGTAAGGCAACAGATAAAAAAGGAACTCACCAACAAAGGTTCACTCGCAAAGCTGGAGGACCGCAAATGTTTAGACAAAGAGCCCTTAACCCCAATAGGGGGAAGTTCGGAAGCAGCTTTCGTCGCAGGAGGGGCCTTTTGCCCACTGGCGCTCCGGAGCCTCAGCCGGATGTCACGAGGAGCGGGGACTGGCTTGGGGCTAACAGCTTTCCTCTTACGAGCCAGACGACTCTCCAGGTCTTCCTCACCATCATGACTAGGATGCATAACTTGAAGAGGATCAGGGGAACTCTCTTCTCCATCAGAAGAAGTCCCCTCACCTTCTTCCACAGCAACAGAGCCCCCTGCCTGAGCAGACCCTCCGGTAACCTGCATCTCAACACCCCGGTTCAAACCAGGCTCAACCTCATCACCAACCACGAACTTAACATCTCTAGAATCCCCTTGAAGCAACCTCCACAAAGTTAACTCTACACAGGAGAAACACTAAAGATGACTACACAAGCCCCAATAAATAAAGACAGATGCAGCAAATCAAGAGCAAAAGGATACCTTTTTTGTCGAAAAAAGCCTTGGGTCGAACTGAATAGGAAGGGCTCAGCCCTCCCATAGCCAGGATCCCCTCAGAAAAAGTAAAAGCTCTCATGGGATTCTCATACATACGCTTCCATTGGACGATTTCATCAGCAGAAAGAATAGGAACACTGTCCTCAATAGCAGCCTCGGCATCCCTCGGTGGTGGAGATTCCGGTATCATGGCAGCAGAAACAAAGATAAACCTACTCTTCCATTCTTTAGGGTAAGTGGAAGTCGGCATGAAGGTATAACAAGGCCGAGAAACACTATCTTTCTGTTTGGCGATGGTAAACCAATCCCCGTCAGAAATCAGTTTGTAAAACATGCAGAACAGGGGAACAGACAGCTCGTCGGAGACAGCCGCACAAGATAACTCAAAATGTACCACCCTCATAAACCCTAGAGGGTGCAATTGGGAGAAATGAACTCCGAAGTGACGCAGTAAAGCTATCTTAAAGGGAGAAAGGGGGTACCGAACTCCACAGGAGGAAAACGCCAAAGTATAAAGCACAATCCTATCTGGTGTGCACACAGCCGGTTCATCAGGACCTGGCAGAGTAGGAGAAAAACGCTCGGGAATCTTGTAGGTCTCAATGAAGGACTTCAAATCCTTCGCTGTCAAGACTGATCGAATCACAGAACGGCCGGTGCGGCTCATAGTAAACAAAGAAACAAGGGTCGGAAAAGTATGAGGGAAAGAAAGAAGAAGAAAGATTCAATGGAAGTTACGAAAAAATGTAAAGAGAAATGGGGGTATTTGAAGAAGGTAAGTGACAAGAGGAAAACCATCAAACCACCATCCCTTCAAAATTTAAAAAGGGGTGCACGTGTATTAAGGGGATTAAACCCCGCCATTAAATGTCCGACAGATCGATGGGTCTCGAAAAAAGAAGGGGCGAATAATGATTAGCCAAAAATGGGCCCACATTCTCAACCCAAGAAAAATACTTATTTCGAACAGTTGTGACTCAGCCCCGGATCATGAGCCTTGGGTCTCAGAACCAGGGACTAAAGATGACTTGACGACGGGCCAATGGATTGCTCCATTTACCCGTCTTGGGCTGTCATCATGCGGGCCCAACAGATAAGGCCCAAAAACAATTAAACTTGCCCACTAAATTTCCCTTATATGAAAATGAGCGGGAAGCAAGGGATCAGAGAACACAGGCAGCATTTAATGCCTGATATGAAGAGGATCTCGGCTGGCATTGTACTTTTCAAGCCGGAAACATTAAATGAGGTCATAATCCTACCATTGGGGGTCAGACACGTGTCTGAGCCCCCCGAAGACTCTCAGAATCCGTTAGATCATCTCAATAAAATATCCCACATGGGAGATAAGGTTTCCGGGTTATATAGGGCAGAAAGTAGATGATCAAGGGGCAGACTCAAGGTATCACTCTAATTACTCTCTCATTTATTCCGACCAATATTCCCCACATTGAATACACACACATTTATTAGATTCACACCACTGAGAAACATTCCGGTGATCACACTCATCGGGATAAACTTCTCATCCTCTCCGGCTAGTTACTTATTCTCGCGTCGGAGCTTGGTTACGGATCCCCCCTCCGGGGCCCTCCGTAACGAGGCTAACGGTTTATTTTCTTGTAGCGACAGCAGCTGGGATACTCAGACGTCAGCGAAGACCCTTTGAACGTAATCAGGGATTTGGGTATTCGACAACATGTATTTAATGTTAGCATTTCTTTGTAGTGTTACTTTATATTCCTATTGCGATAAAGAATGATTGCATTCCTCAAAGGGAGGATGCACTCATAAATAGATTCATAAAATACAGTTAGGGTACAAAAGAATAAGCAAGAATACACTAAATACCCTATACTATATTATATTTTAACATCCCCGCAAGCGAAACGTAGGAGGACAAATGCCAAGCTTGTCTTGGAAGAATTCAAATTGATAACGAGAGAGGCTCTTAGTGAATATGTCCGAAACCTGGAGCTTGGTTGGAATGAAGCAGGTGGAAAGCTTCCCAGAGGCAACCAGTTCCCTGATGAAATGGTAATCGAGGTCAATGTGTTTAGACCTTTTATTTGAGACTGGGTTTTGGCTGAGAAAGAAGGCACTTTTGTTGTCAAAAAGGTGTGTGGGCCGATCAGGAGGAAGAGCATGAAGCTCATGAAGGAAATGAGAAATCCATACTAATTCAGTGGCGGTGCTAGCCATAGCACAGTACTCAGACTCACAGCTGGAGCGTGAGACTGTGGATTGCTTTTAGCACTCCAAGAGACAAGATACCCTCCCAGGAAAACAGAGTAACCAAAGGTGGAACATCTCGTGTTTAGGCATTTGGCCCAGTAAGCATCAGAGTAACCAACAATACTGATTTGAGTTGGACAGGAGAACGTAAGTCCAAAGGCGACTGTCCCTTTGACATATCGAAGTATGCGTTAACATTAATGAAGTGCTTAATGGTGAGATGTTGTAAGAACTGACTCACTTGATTTACTGCATATGAGATGTGTGGTCTGGTGATGGTAAGGTACTGAAGAGCACCAACTAGGGATCAATACACAGATGGATCCCTATAAGGAACCCCATCTTTGACAAATGAAGCATTAGGGGATAACGGAGTGTGAGTGGGTTTACAATTGAGAAGGCCGTCATGATCCACAATATCATGAGCATATTTAGTTTGGCTAAAAAATAACCCGTTTGGTGTATAGGCCAAGTCAAGTCCCAAAAAATAATTTAATTTACTGAGGTCCTTAATGGCAAATACCCTGTGAAGACGATATATGAACTTGGAAATAACAGTCTCTTGGTTGCCAGTGAGAATTAAATCATCAACATAAACGAGAAGGTACATAACACACTTATCACGTTTGAAGACAAACAATGAGGTATCGGCTCGACTACATGAGAACCCATCATCAATAAGGAAGGAACTTAACCTGTGAAACCAGGCTCTAGGTGCTTGTTTGATACCATATAACGCCTTGTTCAGACATCACACATGATCGGGAAACCGGGAATCAACGAACCCAGGTGGTTGTTCCATAAATATAGTTTCATTGATCTGGTCATGTAAAAAGGCATTGTTTAAATCAAACTGATGTAACTTCCAATTAACTGCAATGGACAACACAATATTCCCCCGTTTGAGTACCTACACCGCTTCACCCTCACTTCCACCAGCTACAGCCTCAGGATCCTCACCAGTCTTGCTTGCCTCTGCCTTTTCCGCCTTCCCAGCCTCTGTTTGGCAGGATTAACCTTCCCTCCAAGCTTCACCACGATCGCCTGCCGTTTCTACATATCCCAAGCTTTGACCTCAAAGCCTTCATCTTTAGCCTCCTCACACATATCTATTTTGGTTTGGAAAACACTAAGAGTGGCTGATCTTTTGGCATAATCAGCAAGTTGCTCCAATTGCTTCTGGTGCATTTCCTAAAGACCCCAGTGTTCCTTCCTCACCGACTCCAATGGAAGACGAAGCTCCTCTGAATGGCTCTTCCTATTTTCAACAAGTTTGTCCATGTCATCTATCTTTTCAAAGAGTGCAACAATCTTCTTCTCGGCCTCTTCAAGGTTGGTAAAGAGCTTAGAAAGACCCTACTAATTAACAGGATATTGGTACATTTTGAGGATCCCAAAATGTTTTAAGGATCCTGAATTTATTTTACTTACCACACTTTGTATAGATTAAAGCTTTATACTGACTTCAACAAGTTCAAGGTTGTTGAAAGCTTCTAGGTCAACAACCTTTGGGGCCTTTTGCTTCTTACCATTAGATGCCTTCCTTGAACTTGGGAGCAGAGGGAGCATGATCTTCTTTTTTAATAGAGATGTAGCTGAGGATCCGAGAGAGATCAACTGACCAGCAACATTCTGGTTTCCTGCATAAAACAAGTTCTATTAGGATCCCATACATACAAAAACAAGGCTAATAAATGAGCTCAGCAGAACACATGACTGATTCAGAGAAGTGGGAGTCGAGGCTAGCTTCTTTGAGGGCAGGATCCAGCTGGAAGGTCCTCTTCGCAACAGGTAGTGCTAACAAGCTAGTGATTTTTGCTTCTATATCCAATGTTGCAGGTGCTTGGCTGCTAAAATCAAAAGCTGCATGAGAACATGACCACAAAGTAGAATTTGGTCCTCTAGTCTTTGTTGTTATGTATAGTTTTCTGAACTAAAGGGAGTTGGTCGGGTTTGATTCTAAACATGAAGCGGGAGGTGTCATGCGTTTTAAGCTCATAGACTTAGCAAGTTCAGGAGCGCTGATGTCTAGGTAGTGGGCTTGGTTCAGCCTGTCGAGGACATAGAGAATCCTCCACAGCATGGGCATCACTTGAGAATAGCAGATTTTAGTGGCTTAAAATAACTCATTCACAAATGGTGAAAATGGAAAGGTAAACCCAATGCTAAAAGGGTAAAATAGAAAGCACACCTATAGATCGAAAACAAGATTGGCTTTGGAGTGGGGATGAAAGGCTTGAATCACGGCATTCTCTGAGAGAACACTAGATGCTTTCTGTTGATCCCAAACTTCATGCTCAAAGACTTAATATGGCAAGAAGATTTCAACAAATAGGAAAATATTGTGCGGAACTAGAAATCAAACTTTGAAGAAAAACTTACAGAATTTTCAAGTATATTGATGACTTTGAATAACAAAGTCATTGACTGTTACAAATGAATGCTTAAAGAATTATGTGTGAAGGGTAATGGAGTTTGTGGTGTGTGTATTAAATACTTAGCTCAATTCATTTAACCTTCTGGGTTGACATCTCTATTTATAGAGACTCTGGATCATGAATAAATATTTGTTTATTCATGCACTTGCTCTGCACAAAGTAGCTTTTTGGCATATTCATTGAATCCGTTATTGTTAACTTGCTACTTTTCAGTTGTGTCAGGGCTTATCTTTAAGGCAAGTTGGTTCATCAGAAATTCTGATGATAAATACTGGATTTATTATCAGACTTATCAGAATGGTCTTTTCCAATCGTCTTATTTGTCTTGATCACTTCCTAATACTTAGTTGAAGATATGTCTTTCATTTCTTCTTGTCCTGTTATCATGTAGGCACCTTTTTTGATCTTTCTTGATTGTGTCTTTAGATAAGGATCAGGTTGATCATCTTTTTCTTCAATACTTACATAAAAAGTTTCCTAACAATTTTCCCCTAAGTATTGTAAGAAAAATAAACTACCTTATAACAAATGAACATAATTCAGAAAATTCCTAACAATGGAATCAAAGTTTGCAAAAAGTACAAAGCCTTTGTTTAGAAAAACAGATTACAGAATGAAATAACATGAAATTCAAAATGTCTTCAAAATAGTTTCGTAGGCTTTTGTAGATCATCCTTCTTCAGCTTTTTTCTTGTAATTAATGAACTTGTGGCAGATATCATACATTCCTTTGTACCAGATTCTAGCCTGTACCCATTCATCAATTATTTCTTCAATTTCTTTGCTTAGCAATTCTTTATCTTTCCCCTTCTCTTGAAGTTGTTTCTGCTTCTTATTCATACATTCCCTGATGTATCTTAGTGTTTGATTGGAGTATTTGCAGATATCAACTGTTCTGAAGAATGCTTTGTTGCCTTCAATATCTCTGAACACAAAACAGAGTCCTGCTTGTTCAAGGATATCTCCAGTTTTTGCTTGTTTCCAGCTCTTTGGGGATTGATGTGTCTCGGGGAAGGATGTGGACTTTCTTCTGATAAACATAGTCATAATTAATGCATAGATCAAAATCTGTAAAAGCTATTCTTTCAAACAGCTTGACTCTTGCTTTTGAGATGTTGCTGAGTGCTCTTCTGACAAATTTGTTGTTGTTTTTGTTTTCATCATATGTTTTCTTCAGAAAAAGAATGACCAGTGGATGCAGCTTGTCTGCTAGATCTCCATCAGTTATCTTCATTTTAGTGCCATCGTTTCTTAGGAGAGTGTATTTAATCTGTTCAAAATATCCTCCAGTCCCGTCTTTGATTCTATCATCATCCACTTTAAGAACTCTTGTTATTGGATTATCAAGAGTTCTGTGGATGCTTCTTCGACCACTTTCAAGTCTTTCTAACCTCCAGTCCTGCTCACTAGACTCTGTGGCCTGTCCAGTTTGTCTTCTTCTGTCCAGTAGTACTCCTTGAGGTTTTGCTTAGGAAACATCATCACATCCTTGTTAATTTCTTGAACAAGGATTGTGTTACCTTCAGGAGTCTTTTTCTGTACAATCTTTGGCTTTTTTGAAGAAGAAGTTGCTGATTCTGACCATTTTCTCTTTTCACTGTATCCCCTGATGTGGTTGGCCTTGAACTAGACTGAGGGATAACAATATTAAAATCAGAGATAGTTTTGCGTGTAGCTTCATACCTTTTTATCATCTCTTCATTTGATACTGTTGGAGGGGGACCCATTGATGAGGTTCTAGTTTGACTTGCAGGTGTGACACTAGGTTGCTGTCTGATGATCTTTGGGATTTCCAGATGAGAGGCTTCTTTGGGAATGGGAGTCATGAGCTCACGAATGTTTACTTGTGCCAAACAGGCAACATTGTAATGCATCATTTTCATGGAGATTGGACATCTCCCATGAGTTGAGCATTTCTGGTTTCTTCCTTTAGTGCAGCCCATTCTTTGACCAATTTTTCAAGGGCATCTGTGATGCTGTTGTTGCTGGCCCTTAAAATACTGATCTCCTCCAAAACCTTGTTAGAACTAGTTGATTGTCTTGATTCCACAACATTCTTCAGTTGAGACTTGATCTTTTCCATCTCTGTGAATACTTTCTAAAAATATGCTGAAGGATTGCTGGTTTCTAATGACTTGCTTGGTTGTTGTTGTTGCAGAATCTTCAAGGTTTCAGTGTTTTTCTCTGTTTGTACTTTGATGAGTTCCACTGATTCTGTCAAAGTCTTCATTTCTGATCTTCGAATTTTTATTTCTGATAACAGCAAGTCAAGCTATTCTTCAACTGGATTCTTTTCTTTATAAACTTCAAATACGTCATCTAAAATCTTGTGAAGTTGTTCAGATGATATAACTAGAGTTTCTTGGACATTAGGAACAACAGATGTTCCATCTAACTTACCAGAAGCAGACACATCTGCAGCTGTTTTAGAGGTTTCTGGTGCATCCTTGGATTTACAAGAAGTTCCTCCACCAGGCATGTGAAACAAATTCTCATCCTTGATTTCCTTGTTTCCTAGAATCATTTCAGTGAATGATTCTCCACAAGTTGATTGGAAAAATAGATTTTCCTTAACCAGATTTCCTTGATCAGTTTCCTGATCTCTATCTGTTGCTTCTAAAGTAGGTAATTCCATGTTTCTTTCTTCAAAAGTCTCAGCAACAAAAATTGATATAAATCATGATAGGGTAGATGTGAAGAGATTCTACCATTTCTAGTGAGAATTGACATCTTCATCAGATTAAAAATTTCAGTTCCATAATCAAGTTTGTACCTAGTGATGAGTTCATACATGATTAATAGAATTGACTGATTAATCTGATCAGCTGCTCCATTTTTTGAGGTGAGACATTTGTCACAAGTCTCCATCATGACCTGCTAGAAAGCTGGTAGTTCATTTCTTCTGAAATCACCAATCTTGGTGATTTTCTCTTGTATCCCAGCTCCACAACGAAGCTTATCAGATCCTCCTTGTTGAGGGTTTCAATGTAATCATCAAAGATATGGAGTTCAAGTCATTGCCTGATTCTTGCAGGGGTTATTGTCACAGAGACATTTCCCCATAGGTGTGCAGTGACTTGCTTTGCCCCATCTTCTTTGAAGGTTCTGATAAACTGCTGCGGAATCTTCTCCGGTACTTCTCTTATTTTGGTTATTGCCTGAGAGATTGAACATCTCATAATAAATTCAACCAAAATTTGACATTTTTTATCATATTCGGAGTGCTCTGTCTTCAGCAGAAAGTTGTTTTCTTTCATTGCTAAGAACTGACTCTCTTTATTAAAAGGAACATCATGCTCAACAATTGGAACATTTAGATTTAATTCGGCCATTGTTGATTTTGAAGATAAGGGATTGATTGTGAGAATTTTTGGCTTTTTAAAATGAGAGGGTTTTTAGGGTTTAGGCTTGTGAGGATGAAGGTGAGTGAAGTGAAGTTTGCTAAGATTAGGTATTTATAGTTGAAGGTTTAGCTGAGATTATGAGGTGGTTAGTGTTTATGGGAGTTGAGGGGACATAGATCATGGGGTGTAATGACGGTTAATAGGTCATTAATTACCTTTATAACCGTTAGATCATGGGATGTAAAATTGGTTCAGAAGTAACCGTTGGATCGTGGGTATCAAGGTGAATTGATGGGGATTATCCATGCAACGTGGATTTAATCATGTCTTCTCAACTTTTATTCTTCAATTTCTCAAACATTCTTTTGATTAGAGAATGAATGTGATTGGAGAATACTTACAACCATGTGTTACCTTTTTCTTTTTGTGGGAACCATTTTCAATCAATGGTCCAATAATCTACCTTGTAGAAATTGATATTCTTCCCCCTTTTGAAAGTCAAAAATTCTTTCTGATGATGTCATCAGAAAATATATCCCATATTTCTGATGTATTGTAACATGATTTGTTGATGTTGTTTTTATTTGAATCTCATCAGATTTGAAAGTTCCCCCTGGATAGAGTGTTCCTATTTTTTTAGATGAGAGGGAAAGAGTAAAGATCAGAGATATCACTTACATATACTTTTGGGGTAGAAGTCCAAGTCTTTTGTTCATTTCTTCAAGGAATATTTTGTGAAAATTTTTCAAAAGATGATTGATGATGTATTGTTTTCTAAAATTTTCACATAGTTGTTGTCTCATTTCATTGTTATCATTCCTTTTTGAAGATTAACTGTCCAGATTTTTCTGATTTTTCAACATTTTTGAGCAAAAATAATTTTATCAGATTTGGAAGTTATTTGATCAGATTTTACTAGATTTCAACTTTATGTTATCAGAAACTTGAAGTTTTGTGTCAAATGTTTTGTTTCTGATAAACACAAGTTGCTTTGTGTTTTTAACTCCCTTTGGTTTACCATATGTTTTTTACCCTTTTGTTTTTTCCTTCTCCCTAATCAAATCAACAGAACGCAAGTATGTAAAGACATAATATGAACTTTTACTAAGTTTAACCAAAAAAACTTCAAATAACAACAAAAATAAACTACATCTCATCTTCTCCATAGATAAGCTCAGCAAACAACCAGAGGTGTGTCTCCAAACCTGTATTGTTGGCAGTTGGTACAAGCAGATATTAAGAATATTTTGTTGAAGTACCACCTCAGCTCTGGGATACCATGCAGGAATACCTCCAAACCCTAGCTGGCTAGTAATTACCCTAATCATGAAAAAGGTTGCTGGTAAGATCTTTCATCAGATAATGAGAGAAATTATAAGGAACATCCTGTACAATGGCATGTACAGGTTCCATCAACCTGTAGGAGATCTCATGGTAGTTTATATTTTTTTTTTGAATAAAAAATTCCCAGCCGAATCACCGGATACTTCCATGGTTGATGAAGCCGGACTTGGAGATTGGTCTGTTTGGATTCTCCACATTATACCCCATTTAAGTTAGGGTATCATCAATCTGTTCTCTGGTGAAGGTGAGAACATTGTTGTTATCATTGAGGTTTAGAACCTCTCTGATAACACACTCAATGAGGATGATTGGTTTCCCCAGCACATAACTTCTTATGGAAGTTAACCTCCCCTCATGAAGTAGGAGTCTTGCATTCTTTCAGAATTGTTGCAAGATCTCTGGGTAGACCACAATGTGGGCTGACAAGGCATAGGCCAAGGGAGTTTGCATGAGCATGTTGAGGATGATTTGGCATCCTTCCCATGCTGGACCATCAAAGCTTGTCCGGATCCTTAGGTTGTGATGTGGGTAACGTGGTAGTGGAAAGAAGTCAGGAAGGATTTTAGCCATTTATGGTGTGTGAGACATGAAAGAAGATGAAGAGATTTTTAGGGTTTTTCAGGTAAGTGAAAGTGACTGGTTCAGTTCCAAGTGGTAGACATTTATAATGAATGTGAAGCTTTTCTTAAATGTGATCTACCTACTTAGATTTTGTTATCTCTATTTTCTTTGTTATTTAATTTTGTCTGTCAGAAAACAAAGAGAATTTTAAGAGATAATATCTCCTGCATTAATGGTCTAGGCGGCCAACTACAGATAATTATCATTATGAGCTGCCCAGATGTCATTTCTTTCTCTCTTAATGTTGATGAGTAAGCAATGAATGTAGGAGAGAGAGCAAACAACCATTAATGTTTTCCCATAATTTTTTTCTTTCATGACGTGATCTACCCTATTCTAAAGAGATAAAATTTGAATTTACAATTAAAGAAAATAAAAGAATACAGATATGAATGAATAAGATTTATAAAAAACGATGAGAAATGATGATTACATATGGACTATTTTCATGCACGTGAAAAGAATTTTTTTTTTTTTTATATTTCAAGCTTCATCAGAAATTCTGTTGACTTGGTCAATTTCTGGTGATTCATCAGATTTTCTGGTGACTTTTGAGTTTTCTGATAGATTATCAAAATTTGTACCAAAAATCTGATCAGATGATTGTATATCAGATTTTTCTTCATTTTGTGACAAAATTTTGTTGGTTTGTTCAATTTTCATGTTGACCATTCCTAATTTGCTGATCAAGAAGTTATGTTTATTTTCATCTAAAGGTTTAGTGAAAATATCAGCAAATTGGTTTTCAGTTGGGATAAAATAAATTTCTATGTTACCTTTCTCAACATGATCTTTGATGAAATGATATCTGACATCAATGTGTTTTGTCCTTGAGTGATGCACTGGATTTGATGTTATCGCAATTGCACTCATAGAATCACATAGAATTGGATTTTTTGTCAGATTAACTCCATAATCTCTTAGTTGAGTTTGTATCCACAGAACTTGTGAACAACAACTTGTTGTTGCTACATATTCTGATTGATGTGGCTACACAGTTTTGCTTTTTGCTTACCCAACATACTAACTTTTCTCCCAGCATTTGATAGGCTCCAGATGTGCTTTTTCTGTCAAGTTTACATCCTGCATAATCTGCATCTGTGTGTGTAATTAGTTCTAAATTTGTATTTTTAGGATACCACAAACCAAGATCTGATGTTCCTTTGAGATATTTAAAAACTCTTTTAACAGCTTTCATGTGGGACTCTTTAGGATTGCATTGATATCTTGCCAGAAAACAGGTCGAAAACATTATATCTGGTCTACTAGCTGTTAAGTATAATAATGATCCTATCATTCCTTTGTAAGTTTTTATATCAACTGGTTTTCCTTCTGCATCAGAATCAAGTTTGTTTCCAGTTGCCATGGGAGTTCTTGAAGATGAACAGTTTTCAAGTGAATACTTTTCAAAATTGTTCTGACATATTATGATTAACTCAAAAATATGCCATCACTTTGTTGTTTTACTTGTAATCCATGGAAAAAGCTTAATTCACCCATCATGCTCATTTCAAAGTGATTGGTCATTAAATTTTCAAACTTTTTACAAAATTTCTCATTTGTTGATCCAAATATGATGTCACCAACATAGATTTGGACCAACAGTGTGTGCCCTTTGTGTGATTTCAGAAATAGGGTTGTGTCAATTGTACCTTTGGTGAAGCCAGAATTGATTAAGAAGTTTGACAAGGTTTCATACCATGCTCTTGTAGCTTGCTTCAACCCATACAAGGCTTCGTTTGGTTTGTAAACATGTTTTGGAAATTGAGAATCAACAAAGCCTTCTGGTTGTTGCACATATACTTGTTCTTTAATCTTACCATTCAAGAATGCAGATTTTACATCCATCTGATAAACTTTGATGTTGTTTAAGGAAGCATAAGCAATGAATATTCTTATAGCTTCAAGCTTGGCAACTGGTGCAAAAGGTTATAATCTGTACCTTCTTGTTGACAGTAACCTTTGATCACCAGCCTTGCTTTGTTCCTTGTTATTATGCCTTGTTCATCATATTTGTTTCTGAATACCCATTTATCCAATGACTGATTTGTCAGTTGGTTTGGGTACCAGATCCCACACTTGACTCTTTTCAAATTGGTCAAGCTCTTCTTGCATTGCTTGTACCCAATCTGAGTCATTCAGTGCTTCTTTGACATATTTTGGCTCTATTATGCTTAAGAATCCAGCAAATAGGCATTCATGTGCTGTTGCAGATCTTGTCTTAACACCTTCTTCAGGGTCACCAATAATGTCTGCTTGTGAGTGTCCCATGATCCATCTTGAATTGTTGTGTGAACTTATGCTTCCTGATGGATTTGAAACTTCCCCCTGATCTATGACCTCCGTGTCATTAAGAGGAGCAGAATTCTGTTGTTCAATTTGATTTTCTGGTGAATTCCCAGAATTCTGATCATTTTGTACATTTTCTGATTGTGAGCGCGTTGTAGGACCGTTTACGACTCTCGTACGATTGCGAACGACACGTGCGACGTACGGAATCCGTGCACGTGCGTGGACCAGACACAAGAACGTAATATAATCGTGATTCTATTGAATATTCGACAATATACAAGCACCTTGAATCACCTTTTGTAACTTTCTCTCTCTAGACTCTCTCTCTAAGCTCCAAGCTCTCCAAATGATGAAAATGGCAAAAGTCCTAAAAAGAAACTATAAGCCTCCTATTTATAGGGCTCTCATAAGGAGTGTTTCATTATTTACAAAATTGCCATTGCCCTATATTTATCACTATAAAACCTAGTTTCATTCTGTTTTCTGCTACGTTCTGGATTGACGAAGGCGATAGACATTCATGCACTCATAGACTCCCCCTTGGTTATTGCCGCAGTCTATCTCGTAGCATCTTGTCTTTTCACTCTCTCTGAGTCTTTTTGAAGCTTTGACTTCTTCAGCAACCACAGACTCCCTCTTGCTTGAACAGACTCCCCGTGGATCTGTCTTCGGCTTTAGTTGTTCCCCCTTTCGGTAGACTCTTTCTTTAGGCTCCCCCTTTCGTTAAGCTTCCGTGATTTTGGGATCTACACCTGGTATTCCGGATACAAGCTCCCCCTTACGTCGAGCTCGTCTTCAGACTCCCTCTTAGACTCAGCTATCGGGATCGTAATCTGGTACAGCATCTGTAAATTTCAAGAATTCAACAGTGAAAGCATTTTGAACATTCATGATTGAAAACCTGGCTCTAAGCACAAATAAAACAAAATGAATTTTTACAGAATTAACTTGGCTTTCTCCCCCTATCAAATGACTTTATAGATTTGACTGTTTAAGAATCCAAATCCCTCACAGTTAATCATCCAAGTCCAATTTAATGACCTTGGAGATATCATAAACTGTTTTGTTTTTTTTTTTTTTTTTTATATTTGATTTTAAAACTACAAGTTTCAAATTAATGAACTTGTTTATTTTCCAGAAACACGTTCAGCATACTTAGATTTTGAAACTCAGCATTCAGACATCGGTTGTCAAAAATAAAGTAGAATCAAAATATTTTTGTATTTTTCTGAAATATAAAGCAGTAAACAAATATTTACAACACATATTTACAGACAATAATTTTGTTTGAGTACGCGTCAGAGGATCATATCAGTTTGTGATAAATCACAAGCACCGTTGAGCTATAAACACTTTAAGTTATAAACGATTCACTTAGATTGTCAGTATACTGATCCACTTAAATTTTCACACAGTTCAACTGATTCGAGATACGAGATTAGTGTTTTACGGACTCAACTTATTCGCGTGTCCCACCTCAGAATATACTCCCGTATCAAAATTCCCTAGATTTAGTCTTACATGTGAGTATACCAATTTGATATCTATACTCTAGTTAATGCGAGACCTTGAGAGCTGGGTGTGTTCCCTTTAGAGAATCTTTTCTTCAACTGCAACTAATTCATATCTTTCGATATTTTTCAATTTTATTGCAGAGGGTAAGCTTTTAAAAGCGCATAAAGTATTATACGAGGTCTAGGCCATTGCTTCCGCAATATTAGAAGACCATGCATAATACCCCAGATATAAAACAGTATAAAGACCTAGTATCTTAGAATCAGACAATCTCTCAAATAGGATTTCGGGGGTTACCCATATATCCGAGAGATGTTCCCCACGAGATAAGCAAGTATTTGATATTTAGGTTTATATCTCGAAAACAATCTACTAAGCGTGTAAAAACCTACTGGCATATCATCAGTGAGACCGTTTATCACATTTTATCTTTCCATTTCTTTAGCGTACTGTGATTGTCTACTGATGTACTATCATTTCCTCTTTTTACCCAAAACTCATTTTGATTTTCTATTGTTTTTGGCTTTATCAAATTTTCTAATGTTTTTGGATTAATAGACAACGCTTACTCCCCCTAAAAAACATTTAAAGAAAATTGGACAACCTAATACTGATAGCTTTGTCTCGCCATCCATTTTCTGCTTTACATGCTCTGTTTTGCAGAAAGTATACCCTCATGATTTACAACACATTGATATTTTACAGTTTGAAAAACCGTTTTTCAATCTTGTGAAATTAATCATGTTTGTTCCGCCGTGAGGGTTTCGGCATATTCACTCAACATATTTTCATAATTTTAGATTTTTGACAAAATTTAAAAACAAACATATTTTTGGTTTTTAAATTTTTTAGTTTTTAGGGTTTTTGAAATATTTGTTTATTTTATGTACAGAAATGAACAAACTCCATGTTTAACAGTCGCAGGGACTAGCAGCCTCCTTCTCTCGTGCCAGGCTGCTCCGATACTCCTTTAGTTGACATTCAGTTTTCTTTAGGAGTACATGCACATTTACACAACTCAATTACTTGAACAATTTAGCCCAGGTCTGTTTGACCTTAGGCATTTCAACTCAAAATGATTTATTCAATGATGGAAAATCTTTGTCATTTTGTACAAAGACATTTTCATCTCTGACTTCAACTTTTTCGTCATTCACAGAAGTCACTTGTTTCTTAACCACCCAGTTTTGTCTTTTTGAAGCACTCCTTTTGTAAAATCGTGACTCGTTTTGATTATTTTGATTTTGAACAACAACTTTTGGTTTCCAAAACTGGTTTGGTTTTGTCATATCAACCACTGTTTGGCAACTTTGTGTTGTTCTGAATCTGGGTGTGTGAGAATTCCAGGTTTGTATTGAATCAAACCTAGTCTGGTTTGATTTCCAAGTTTGATTCGAAGCAAACTTGTTTGTGTTGTACCTCCAAGTTTGTTTTGAATCAAGTCTGGTAGACCTTTGTTTCACATCCTCAGATTTCTGTTTTTCAACACAACAGGCTTTGGGTTTGGACACTTGCGTTCAAGATGTCCAGTTTGATCACATTTAAAACAAGTTTTCCTCAAAACATCTTTAGCCTGTTGTTGTTTCTTTTTCTGAGCATAGAACTCTTCATTAGACTGTCGTCTAAATTGGAGTTCTTTCTCTTCTTCCGAACTTGTTCTATGAACAAAGTTCATATTTTTCTGAAAATTTGGTTTTTCAAACTTAACCCAACCCCGCCTTCATGTTCTTCTTTTTATAGCTTGGTTTGTTATAAAAAGATTTCTTGCTCGCTTTTCCGACATATTTTGCAATTTCAGACTTTTCGATTTCTACCAGTTTGAAAACTTTGTTGATCTTATCCGAAATCACATTTTGAATCGGGACTTAAATATCTGAGAGTAATTTGTCCGATCCAATCATGGTATAAACCAATCCTCTTGAATCATCATTCACAACTTTCTCAGATTTTGAATGTTTAAGATAACTATCATGAAAACTTTCCTCATTTTCATCCTGTGACTCAGACTTATCTGTTTTGGTAGACTCCTCTAACAAAACACTTTCAACAACCTTACCAACCACCTCTGAATCATCAAGATCATCAGATTTGGTGTAAGTCACATCAATGTTGTCGGGTAACTGGTCAACCATGTTCAAACCTTTTGCCACCTTTTCCTAATCATAAAATGTGTAATTTCCTCTCAATGGTAGTGGCACCTTATGATATTCTGAACCAATACCTTTTTTATTCTTTTCAGAATCTTTGTCATCTGGTGTGATGTTGAAAATACGTTCGAGAATGTACGAAGAACTATGATAACTTTGAAGTTTTGTAATAATCTTTTCTTTTTCAGCCAAAACTTGTTTGAGTTTAGCAACTTCATCAATACATTTGTTTAACTCCTGTTGCTTTTCTTCATACTTGATCTCATAAAGTCTTGTTGTTTTTAAGTTTTCTGACAATCTTTCATCCAAACATTTGACTTGTTTTTTCAAAGTATCATAAGCTTCTTGTACTCTATGACTTGACCATTTCATTTTATCATACTCTTTTTGTAAATCTTGAATATTATTATCCTTTTGAACACAATCATTACATTTTGCTAAACACTTTTGTTTTAATATTTCATTTTCTTTTTCAAAATCTTCACATTTCAGTGTTAGTTTTTCAATTTTTTGTTTCAAAACTTCTTCATTATCAGTCATTTCTTTACATTTTGTTTTGAAAACAGTTTCGATTTTATTTAATTCAATATCTCTTGATTTTAACTTTTCATCTTTCTTAGTACAGGCTTTGCACGTTTCTATGCATTTCCTGCACTTGTCTTCAGTTTTATCCATATTTTCATCATTATTTAATGACTCAGAAGATTCAGTTAGAGTTTTTACCTCAGTTTCATTTGGCACCTTTGATTCTTCTGTTTTCAACTTCTGATCTTCTTCATTCTTTTGTTGGTTCTCATCAGCATCTCCTGTGGTTTTCTTCACCTCTTCAACCAGCTTCTCAATCTCTTCTTCTTTCTTCTTTTTCAACTCCATCACTTTTGGTAGACTTTCATAAAAAAACTTCCTTTAAACGTTTAAACAGATTAGCTTCATAATCTTTCTCTGATAGCCTCCTTGTATGAAACGTGTCATAATCTGGAAATACGTCTGTTGCTGCATCGATATCCACCTTCTTAGGATCAAACACTGGATTACCTTGTGGATCCAAATAGCATTGTCTTTCAGCATCACATCTTTTTGATCTTTGTGCTTCCTTAAAAGGAGCATACAACTTTTTGATTTCAAATCGAGCATACTCTCTCAGCCATCGTTTATCATTTACTAGTTCAGCTATGAAAGCGGATACAACATAATCTTCTTCTGGAAGAATTTTGCTCCAATCATTACCTTCGTCATCCTGAATAACTACTAGAGCCCTCGACTTTTCTTTTGACGATCCTTCATTGATTTGTCTTTGATTCACCTTTGATGACTCGCTATTGCGATGATAGATTGCTTCTGATAATAATCATCTTTAAATGGATTCACAGCTTCATTAGTTTGCCTGTTTGTGCACTCTCTCTTGAAGTGCCCTTTCTGTTTGCACTTGAAACAGGTAACTTTCGACTTGTTGAATCCCAGTTTTGTATCAGCAGCTCCCAAACAAGATCTTCCAGTGATTTCCATAAACCGTTGTGCTCTCCTCATAGCGCTAGCCATGCACCATTTTATATGTATCAGTTCCATCTCCTCTGGATCAATCTGGTCATGATCTTCCTTCGTCATATTCGGGTTTCCAACCTTACCCGCGACCAGGCTTTCGTACGATTCCAGGACAGATGCTAATAACACCATTTGTTGCTTGGCAGCTTCTGCATTCAGACTTTCAGATCTATGGCGATATTGCATTGAACTATGTTTGGATTTGACGAATTTGAAGCAAATGAATTGTCACGGCCCCCGACCTAGTTGCCCGGTCTGGAAGCTGCGGAACAGAAACCTGTGTTATTGGTGGTTGATTTGGCAGCGGAAATTTTAACAGGATCGTTTAAACTGAAAATACCCAATTATTTTATTTCGAGTTTCGGGACAAACCCCGTGATTTACAATAAAGGAATTTCACTAGGAAATCCCCTGATTACAAAAATATGTTTATTTATTTACTGAGCCACTTCAATCAAGCTGGAGTGCTACGCGGCACTTTTCCTGGTTCACAGTAAATCACCTGAAACATGTTTAAAAAGATTTTATCAGCAGGGAAATACTGGCGAGTCATTCAATTTGTACAAAACGACGCATTGTTATAAATTAGAGTATTAAGAGTTTTCACATTTGCCCCTATCTTATAATTATCTGGTCCAGTTGTCACTCAACCGAATCTATGACTGTGGTCATACCACTATTGGGTCCTGTCACCCAATAGTGACGAGTATCACTAATTAGGCTCGCCCACCTAAGGGTGATAAAACAGTAGTAATGTGCACAATACCCCCACTTACTGCCAGTAATTAAAGATTTGCAAAGACTTAATCCCTATACTTATAACTGGAAAATAATTAGGGTTTCACAAAGCAACTTTGATAAAAACAGAATGACTCACATTGCAAGTTTAAACGGACAGAGTCTGCCTACTGATTAAGCCTGGTAACCTAGTTAAAATAACAATGCAAACGAAACTAGGTTAGTAACTTAATACAACATTTACGATAACTCACGAGATCGAAACCCTCACGATGAATGACAAAGTATAGGCCGAATTCAGGCAGCACTTAAACATCCATCAGATCAGTTTTAATCGATCGGACATTGTATCGTATCAGTGATCGAGTTATTACCCTGTTGTCGTAGCAGATGTTCGGGACTTTGATTGTTTTTGGAACGAAGCGGTGTATAACTTAACGTACGTAGTGAGTTTTTACGTCGAAACAGGCCAGACATGCAAGTGCCAAACCCCTGCATTATATACTGAAATTGGGCTTCCCCCGCATGTCACGCCAGGTCCCCTAGACCCTGGCACGTGTCGCGACAGCGACTCATCTAGGCTAGGGGTGCCTGGTGTCCGGGGTAGCCTTGCTGAGTTGTCATATTTTGAAATTTCGAGTTTTATGTCTGTTTTGGACGAATAATTATTAATTAGGGGATCTGTCACACCCTCAAAAAAAAAACCACATGCGGAGTACCACCGCGAGGCGTGTGACATGACCAGGATCCAGCCACTAATTATACTAAGTATTTAGTTAATAATAATAATATTGTTCACCAACCACAAAGGTTAGTAAATACCATAGTCAAAGTTCAAAGATTTAAGTTCATATAACGGTTTAAGTAAAGAGCGGAAGCATAGACAAAACAGATTAAAATAAGGTTCATAGTTCAGGTTTATTTAGAACCCAACACATGGGTTAAGACGACCACTACACATCCCCAAGCTGCAAGCTCCTGAGTCAATGGGTACCTGCAAAGCATGCGGTAGGGTATCAACATAATGTTGGTGAGTTCACAAGATGTCCAGTTTAACTTGTCGAAAACGTAGATTGTTTAGATAGAGCATTTATATTCACGTCATGGGGAGCTACCCCATATGAAAACTTAGCAAACTGGTGTTACCGAAACTGTTGACAAGAAGATTTTTGTGCCCCGAGTCAATGTCTATCGTCATTGACCAAGATGCAAGGTCTACTAGTTCACGCCCGATCTCCCCCGGTCACGGTGTGAGGTTGTCAAACCTAATAGCGCTATCAACTAATAACCCGTTCGCCCCCGGCGATTAATCGGTACTATAAGCAGGGACTTTACATGATAGAGATTCGTTTAGTTTTGCTAGTTGTGATATAAATAATATCCAAACGTATCTCCCCCAGAAATAGAAATTTAAAATATACCCATTCGCATTTCCCCCCGAAAATATTAGTTTGAAAGCAATCTTTAGTTTGTTCGTGTCCCTTATTGGGACGCGTGCTTTTAGTGTGTGAACTTACCTTGGGTTGCTCGGTAGATTAGTTTACTTGGTCAAGCACGCTGGTCACCACGTCCTAGCATGGTTACCAGTATAGGTCAGGTTTGGGTACAGGCAAGTCACGTATATTCATAACTTAACACATAGCATGCATAACATACAATTATCTTTTAAGTTATTGGGCCTGTTCTAATCCTTAAGCAGTCAATCAGCACATGTCACAGTAGCACAGATACAAGCCCAAAACGCGTTGTCACATTTGGTGGCTCAATAACCGAGTCGGACAGCCCAGTCGAGACCAGGTGGTCTTGACTCGAGATCATGCGGTCTCGAGTCGCAACCAAGAGGTCTCGAGTTGTGGATGGCTGGTCTCGAGTCGCAACCTCTGCTCTCGAGTGATGTATATCTAAGTAGCAACCTTGGAGGTCTCGAGTTCAATCTCGAGTCGAGATCATGAGATCTCGAGTCGAGAAGTAGCTAGTCTCGAGTCCTTGTTGTCTGCTGCTTGGTCTCGAGTTGTCTCTTTGATGGTCTCGAGTCGAAACAAGGGGTCTCGACTCACACACCTGTCCAACTTGTACTATCCAATAGAATTTCATTTCCATGATCCTATGTACTAACCAATACAATTTCGCCAACATGTTTTCTTGTCTAGCACTAAATCAAAACGGATCAAACAAGCCGTTTTCAAATGTTCAACACATATTAATCCCATATTCATACTGTTCTTCATTAAATTCATCCAAATAAACCACGTATTCTTATTTAAATTCATCCAAGAATCATGTGAACATATATCACGACAATCTTGTAAACCATCATCAACACACATTTGTTCTATAATATCAACATGAATCGGGTGGTCATTAACATCCTAAACTATCAATCATTTATCATTCAAAACATTCCTAGCAAGATATTTTTATACAAGAGTTCACACTTTAATCGTCACATAAACATTCAAATCAAACATCTTAATAAACAACTCATTTATTCAACAAGTAGTGTCATCATGCATCCTAAAGTACCCAAAGATTAACAAAACTACAAAACACTAACCGGTTGAATATGGAGGGTATGGAGAGTCGGTGAAAGAAGTTTCGAGTGAGGGTAATGAGCTTGATCCGAGAGTCTTAATGCTACCGGTTGAATCCGAGAGAGAGAGGAGATGTTGAGGCTTAGGGTTTTAGTGAGAGAAAGATGAGAGGAGAGTGTGTGAGAGTGAGGGAGTGTTGGTTGCCCAAAAATGGCAAGGTCGGCTAAGAGCATGGGTTTTATGCTCGTTCCAAGTTGGTGCACCCTAATGGGCTCCGAATGGATTAAGGGAGGGGTGCGGCCCATACGGCCCAACTGTTCACTCGAGTCTCGAGTCGGGTTCGTGGTCTCGGCTTACTTATATATATATATATATATATATAGGATCAGGATCATTACAGAACACTAATTATTGCGAGAACAAAAAGAACAACCCTAAATCACTAGATTTTATGATATTAAAGTTCATATTTTTTAAATTTTATATTTCCTACATTCGTATGTATATTATATATGCATGGAAAACCTTATATTTTTACCTATACTTAGCCTACATACATGTAGGTAATTTAACCTACACAGAATACACATATGTGTAGGTTATATAAAAAAATGAAAAATTTTCATATTTTGTTTTAAATTCTAGTGTGAGAAACAATAAATCTTCAATTTGTAACATTTTCCTTTACTTTTTAGATTTTTATGATTGAAAAAATGGGTGATTCATTTTGTTCTGCGTGTTCTCGTAATATTTAGTGTTCTGCATAGAACCTTCCCCTATATATATATATATATATATATATATATATATATATATATATATATATATATATTACATACACCTAATTTAATATAAGCATCACATAATACATCAAGATAATTCACAAATCTTCATTTAATAGTATATGCACACATAATGCTAAACAAGGAGGTTGCTCGGGAAAACCTAGAGTGTCACATTATCCCAAGTTTTAAGAACTTTCGTCCCGAAAGTTAAGGCAGTCACTGTCAAGCTAGTGCGAGTGAGAACGTTTCAACGGGGTGTCACATCATCCCCCCGTTAGTTTGGAATTTCGTCCCGAAATTCGGTTGTAGCTTCAGTGCTGGGAGTTTCGTTAGGGAACAACTGAGGATATTTGCGTTTCATCTGGTCTTCCCATTCCCAGGTGAACTCTGGGCCACGGCGCGAGTTCCAACGAACTCGTACGATAGGTATTTGGCTACGTTTGAGGACTTTGATTTCTCGATCCGTGATCTCAATCGATTTCTCAATAAAGTGTAGCAGTTCGTCAAAAGTGAGTTCCTTGAAAGGGATGATGAGTGTTTCATCTGACAGACACTTCTTCAGATTAGACACGTGAAAGACATTGTGCACTGCACTCAGTTCTTCCGGCAGATTCAATCTATAAGCAACCTTACCGATCTTCTCGGTAATTTCGAATGGTCCAACATATCGCGGATTTAGCTTGCCCCGTTTTCCAAAACGAACCACGCCCTTCCAGGGTGAGACTTTAAGTAGAACCCGGTCACCGACCTGGAATTCTAGCGGTTTCCTACGCTTATCAGCGTAACTTTTCTGACGGTCACGAGCTACCGCCATGCGTTGTCTGATCTGGGCAATCCTTTCCGTAGTCTCGACTACGAGTTCCGGGCCAGTAATTTGGCTTTCGCCAACTTCCGCCCAACATAAGGGTGATTGGCATTTACGACCGTACAATGCCTCAAAGGGTGCTGCCTGAATGCTAGTGTGGTAGCTGTTGTTGTAGGAGAACTCTACCAATGGTAAGTGTCGTTCCCACCCGTTTCCAAAATCAATAACACATGCTCTTAGCATGTCTTCAAGCATTTGAATGGTACGTTCCGTTTGACCATCGGTATGTGGGTGGTAAGCAGTACTCATGTCCAGATGTGAGCCAAAAGATTTATGGGTAGCTTGCCATAGTTCAGATGTAAAGCGTGGGTCACGGTCAGAAATGATAGAAGTTGGCACTCCGTGCCTAGCAACTATTTCCTTCAAGTAGATTGCAGCAAGCTTCGAATACTTATCGGTTTCCTTAATCACGAGGAAATGTGCAGACTTGGTTAGGCGGTCCACGACGACCCAGATAGTATCGTTCCCGCTCTGAGATTTTGGCAAGCCTGTGACGAAATCCATGGAAATTTGCTCCCATTTCCATTTTGGCAGTTCCAGTTGTTGCAACAAGCCTGACGGCTTCTGGTATTCGACCTTGACTCTAGCACAGGTCAAGCACTTGCTAACGTAGGTTGCTATGTTGGCTTTCATACCTGGCCACCAATATGTAGTCTTTAAGTCGTGGTACATCTTATCCGAACCAGGATGTACTGAGTAACGAGACTTATGTGCTTCATCCATCACAAGCTCGCGTAAGTTTCCATAAAGTGGGACCCATATACGCCTGGTTACGTAGTAAGCACCGTCTTCTTTTTGTTCTAATCGCTTCCTTGACCCGCGTAGGGACTCCGCCCTGATGTTCTCTGGTTTCAATGCTTCAACCTGAGCATCTCGTATCTGAGTTGGGAGGTTAGATTGGATGGTAAGTTGTAACGCTCGCACGCACTTAGGTGTAGTGTCCTTTCGACTGAGGGCGTCCGCCACAACATTGGCTTTGCCCGGATGGTATTTGATTGCGCATTCATAATCATTCAAGAGCTCGACCCATCGACGATGTCGCATGTTTAACTCCTTTTGCTTGAAGATATGCTCGAGACTCCTGTGATTGGTGTAAATGGTGCACCTGGTACCGTACAGGTAATGTCTCCATATCTTAAGAGCAAAAACTACTGCTCCCAACTCCAAGTCGTGCGTAGTGTAGTTCCTTTCGTGAATCTTAAGTTGTCGAGAAGCGTAAGTGATAACTTTCTCGCGTTGCATCAACACGCAACCGAGCCCATGAATAGACGCATCGCAATAAACCACAAAGTCGTCGATACCTTCAGGTAACGAGAGGATAGGAGCACTACAGAGATTTTCCTTTAGCTTCCGGAAAGCAGACTCCTGAGCATCATTCCACTTGTAAGTAATACCATTCTGGGCGAGAGTCGTGAAGGGTTGAGCGATCTTTGAAAATCCCTTGATGAATCTATGATAGTATCCTGCCAATCCCAAGAATTGGTGAACTTCGGTCGGTGTCTTAGGTGTAGGCCAATTCTTTATAGAGTCGATCTTAGCTGGATCGACGTGTATTCCGTCCTTATTGACCACATGTCCAAGGAAGTGGACTTCTGGAAGCCAGAAGTCACATTTCGAGAACTTGGCGTACAGTTGTTCATTGCGAAGGAGTTCGAGAATAAGACGCAGATGTTGCTCATGCTCCTCTTTTTCGAGTAGATTAAGATGTCGTCGATAAACACAATCACGAACTTGTCGAGGTAGGGTTTGCACACTCGGTTCATGAGATCCATAAAGACCGTAGGCGCGTTGGTCATTCCAAAAGGCATGACGAGAAATTCATAGTGACCGTAACAGGTTCTGAAAGCAGTCTTGGAGATATACTCGTCGCGGACCCTCAACTGATGATAACCTGATCACAGATCGATCTTGGAGTAGTAGTGTCATCATGCATCCTAAAGTTACCCTTTATCATTCAAATCATTCCTAGCAAGATATTTTTATACAAGAGTTCATACTTTAATCGTCACATAAACATTCAAAGCAAACATCTTAATAAACAACTCATTTATGCAACAAGTAGTGTCATCATGCATCCTAAAGTTACCCAAAGATTAACAAAACTACAAAACACTAACCGGTTGAATATGGAGGGTATGGAGAGTCGGTGAAAGAAGTTCCGAGTGAGGGTAACGAGCTTGATCCGAGAGTCTTAATGCTACCGGTTGAATCCAAGAGAGAGAGGAGATGTTGAGGCTTAGGGTTTTAGTGAGAGAAAGATGAGAGGAGAGGGAGAAGGAGAGTGTGTGAGAGTGAAGGAGTGTTGGTTGCCCAAAAATGGAAAGGTCGGCTAGGAGCATGGGTTTTATGCTCGTTCCAAGTTGGTGCACCCTAATGGGCTCCGAATGGATTAAGGGAGGGGTGCGGCCCAAACGGCCCAACTGTTCACTCGAGACCGAGTGGTCTCGAGTCGGGTTCGTGCTCTCGGCTCACTTATATATATATATATATATATATATATATATATATATATATATATATTACATACACCTAATTTAATATAAGCATCACATAATACATCAAGATAATTCACAAATCTTCATTTAATAGTATATGCACACATAATGCTAAACAAGGAGGTTGCTCGGGAAAACCTAGAGTGTCTCAGGATCCCCCCTTGAGTTTTAGGGGGCCCTGTTTTCAGTTTTGCTTGTTTTAAAATTTTAGGGTCACGCTATACCACTTTGGGGGTCTCAATTAGGGTTTCCTAATGTGCATTTTAAGAATAAGAAATAATAATTTTGGCAAGGGTTGTTACATCCTCCCCACCTTGTTTAAAATCTCGTCATCGAGATTTACTGGAACAAGTAAGGGTACTTTCGCTTCATTTCTGATTCCAGTTCCCATGTGTACTCCGGTCCTCTTTTCGAATCCCATTTTACCTTGACCAGCACCAATCTCTTGTGCTTGAGGTGTTTAATCTTTCTGTCTTCTATTTGGAGAGGTTTCTCAATAAATTTCAATTTTTCATTTACCTCTATATCCTGTAGAGGTACTACTAGTGAATCATCAGATAGACACTTCTTAAGATTAGATACATGAAATACATCATGTACCCCGGCTAGCTCTTCTGGTAGTTGTAATTAATAGGCAACTGGTCCAATTCGTTGGGTAACTGTGAATGGTCCTATGTACCTTGGACTTAGCTTTCCTTTCTTACCGAACCGAACTACCCCTTTCCACGGAGAAACTTTCAATAGTACCTTGTCTCCCACTGGAAATTCTAACGGCTTACGTCGATTGTCTGCATAACTCTTCTGGCGGTCTCGAGCCGTTTTCAGACTTTCCTTGATTTGAGTTATCTTGTCGGTGGTCTCTTGCACAATATAGGGACCCGATAATTGACTTTCTCCTATTTCTGCCCAGCATACTGGAGTTTGACATTTTCGTCCATAAAGTGCTTCGAATAGGGCAGCACTGATGCTTGTATAATAACTATTGTTATAGGAGAATTCTATTAGTGGTAAGTGGTCATCCCAGTTTCCACCGAAGTTAATTACACATGCTCTGAGCATGTTTTCTAGGGTTTGGATCGTCCTTTCACTTTGTCCATCTGTTTGGGGATGATATGCAATACTTAAATTTAATCGTGTCCCCATTGCTTCTTGGAAACTTGTCCAAAAATGCGAAGTGAAACAACTATCCCTATCTGACACTATGGAGAGTGGGACTCCGTGTAGGGATACTACCTCGTTTACGTATAACTTAGCTAATCTTTCCATGCTAAAGATTTCCTTCATTGGTAGGAAATGAGCTGATTTGGTTAATCGGTCTACAATCACCCAGATTGCGTCATTACCTTTCCTGATTTTGGGTAGCTTAGTAACAAAATCCATGGTTATTAGTTCCCATTTCCAAACATGCATTTCTAATTGTTGAACTAAACATGAAGGTTTCTGTTGTTCTGCCTTAACTTATGAACAACTTAGACACTTAGATACGTATCTAGCTATGTCCTTTTTCATTCCTATCCACCAGAAGTTATTTCTTAGATCTTGATACATCTTGTTATTACCAGGATGCATCGTATACCTAGATTTATTGGCTTCTTCTAATATCTTATCTCTTAAATTTCCTTGTCTAGGTACCCAAATCCTTTTCTTATGGAATCTCCAAATTCCATCAGTCCCTTGCTCTAATTTTTTTATCCCTCCTTTCATTCCTTCAGCATCATCCTGGATTGCTGTTTCCTGAATCTTTTTCAATTGGTCCATTAAATCCAATTGTAGATTTAATCTAAGAGCACGAACTCGCCTTTGCTTCTCATGGTACTTACGACTTAGGGCATCGGCTACCACATTTGCCTTTCCTTCGTGATATAAAATATCTCAGTTGTAATCACTTAAAATTTCCATCCATCTTCTTTGCCTCATGTTTAATTCTTTTTGCCCAAATATATACCTTAAACTCTTATGATCTGTATAGACAGTAAACTTACTTCCGTACAGATAATGCCTCCAAATTTTAAGGGCAAAAATTATTGCTCCTAATTCTAGATCATGAGTTGTATAATTTTCCTCGTGCTTTTTGAATTGTCTTGATGCATACGCAATTACCTTTTTGTGTTGCATTAGCACACAACCTAATCCTAGCTTAGAAGCATCACAGTAGACATCAAAATCTTCGGTTCCTTCGGGTAAGGCAAGAATTGGGGCATTTGTTAGCTCATGATTTAAAATCCTAAAGGCCTCTTCTTGCTTAGGTTCCCATTCAAACTTAACAGTTCTACAGGTTAGCTTAGTTAACGGAACAACTATCTTAGAAAAGTCTTTAATGAAGCACCTATAATATCCGGCTAATCCTAGAAAACTTCAGACTTCAGTAGCTGATTGCGGGACCTTCCAACTTGTGATCGCTTCTATCTTGGAGGGATCTACGTGAATACCTTCGTGATTTACCGTGTGTCCTAAAAATTGCACCTCTTGCAGCCAAAATTCACACTTTGAGAATTTGGCGTAAAGCTTTTCTTTTCTTAACAGGGTTAAGAGTGCGTGCAAATGCTTACAGTGTTCGTCCTGGCTTTTGGAATAAATAAGTATATCGTCGATAAAGACAATTATGAATTTATCTAGATACGGCTTACAGATCCTATTCATCATGTCCATAAATGTTGCAGGAGCATTTGTTAATCCAAAAGGCATGACTGTAAACTCGTAGTGACCATACCTAGTCCTGAAGGCAGTTTTAGGTATGTCTTTTTCCTGTACTTTCAGCTGATGGTATCCGGAGTGCAAATCTATCTTAGAGAAATACCTAGCTCCTTGAAGTTGATTAAAAAGATCATCAATCCTAGGTAATGGGTATCGATTCTTAATGGTAACCTTATTCAATTCCCTATAATCGATACACATTCGTATTGAACCATCCTTCTTTTTCACGAACAACACAGGTGCTCCCCAAGGGGATGAACTAGGTTGTATGAATCATTTGCCTAACAATTCATCTAACTGCTTTTTCAGTTCTAACATTTTTGTGGGTGCTAATCGATAAGGTGCCTTAGCTATTGGAACAGTTCCAGGAATTAGATGAATTCTAACTCTACTTCCCTATCTGGCGGAAGTCCAGGTAGCTCTTCTGGGAATACATCAGAGTATTCGGATACTACGGGAATCTCTTTAAGTTCTTTGTTTTAGTGCTAATGATTACCAAAATCATATACACTATTCTTTGTTTTCGCTCATAACTAGCAACTTTCATTACTGAAATGAACTTCATTGGTTTACGCGGCTTATCTCCTGTAACCAAAATTACTTCTCCTGTGGGTGTATGGATTTCTATGGAATTTTGATCACATAGGATTCGAGCATGGTTGGCTACTAGCCAATCCACTCCTAACACGACAACGAATCCAGCTAAATTCATAGGTAGAAGGTTTGCAGAAAATTTATGGCCTGAGAATTCTATTTTTCCTTCTTGGAGAACCTTATCTATATTAACAGAATTCCCTTCTGCCGTTTCTACCGTACAAATTTGCCTAAGCTTGGTTAAAGGTTGCCTAAGAGCTTGGCAGAATGAAGTATTTATAAAACTTTCGTTTGCACCAGAGTCAAATAATACTTTTGCGTAAACGTCATGTACAAGAAACGTACCAGCTATCACATCCGGAATTAGATCTGCTTCTTGTGTAGTCAGCTGGAAGGCCCTTGCATTCTTTTTATTAGTTCCTTCAGTCGCTTTTGCCTTGTTATCAGCTGGCTTGACCAGTTTAGGGCATTCTAGCTTAAAATGTATAGCTTCTTCGCAATTGTAGCAGACCCTTGACTTCTTCCTGCATTCCTCCTCTCGGTGCCCCGACTGTAACACCCTTGTTATTATTTTACGGTTTTCGTATAGTTTACGAAAACAAACATGTAATTTAGATAAATAAGGTTAGTTAAAACTTTTACAATTTAAAAGAATATACAACTTAATATAATTGAATTCGTCGTTTAAAAGATAAAACGAAACGCCATGCGGAAGCTTGTATTTTATCGTGTTCGGTTCCTCATCGAGCTTGATCTTCATCCGGGCACTCTTGACATTCACCTATGATCAAAACCAACTTAAAAGTTAGTTTTGTTAGTTAAATAACAAGTTTAAACAAGTTATGTGGGTCAAACAAACAAAATTAAACAATTTTGGGATTCAGGGGGGGCTAGACACCCCACCAAGGGGATAGACGCCCCACCTAGCCCCTTTTTTTGACAGCAAGTTCCTTTATTGTTGCTGCACTTTGCCCAGCTACGAAAATTCACCAAATATTAACTTAGAACTTGCATAACTTTCACTATACAAGTCCGTTTTACGGGATTCTTTTTCCTATGCGTCCGTAATTTAATTCTCCATCTTATGGAGTTAAAATCCAACAACCGACATAATAAAATTTCAGACTTTTAAGTCTTCGGCTTGTTACCCTTTTTACCAAATTTTGACCCGTTCGTGATTTCATCAAACAAACATATTTGTTCGATCCTTATTTCATATGCACCTCTTCAATTTAGTATTATCTACCATGTTAGGTTCTAATCACAGGTTTCTTACACAATTTAAACCCGTTTTCGCTCGTATGCTTATTTTGACCCGTTAAGGGTATTTAAGTATATTTTAAACATGATTCGCTTTCATTTGTATCTAGCTTTATATTTCCACATTTCTTACCAAGTAATCTTCCACCACAACTATATTTGTGGTGGATTTAATGTGGAGATCTATATATACCGAGTATTATCCCTCGGACTATCATTTTACGGCAAAGACCCATATAGAGTCATTTGACCCAAGATTTACCCAATGTCCATTTTAACTTGTTTAGCCCTCATTGAACTTCAAGTTCTAATGATGAATTGACCAATTATACATACCTGGCTCGAATCAATATATTGACCCGTTTTGATACCTTGCCTTAATAGCCGCTAAGTAATAGCGATGTCAACATTCAATCGATATTTATTCCTGTAACCATGCAACTCGACAAAACATTAGCCGATATTGTCAAAGGGTGATATTTTCACCTTTTGACCCGTTTGGTCTAAATGACCGTTTACTTTTGCGAGATGGATTTATTATCATCTCGTCTACATGACTTGTACCGGTTTACACCGTACGGTCAATTTACTTATAAATCTATTTCTTGATTATTTTGACCCCTTTATATCTTACGCCATAAAGTGTCCTTCAAAACTAACGGTTATCGTCAACGAGTGACCACATTACCGTTTTACCCTTATTAATTGTATTGATTTACCTTATAAGGTAAATCATTCAAAACTCGTTATTTATTAGTCATTACATGACTAAATGACCTTATTAGCTCTTTTTAACCATTCAACATGGTTTATAATTATTGTCTTTTATTCCGTACCGCGCATGTCGGGTCGAAACATCATAAGTCAAATGGGACTTTTGATTATTCAAAATCTATAAAACCAATAGATATTAAATAAAAGGTGTAAGCTTTAACTTACCTCGCATCCCGAATATGCCTTTCTTCTCATGCTTGATTCGTTTGACCGCTTCTTTCCCAAGCCTCCACATAGCTCGTTAGGCGTCAAACTATCGTCAACATTTACGAGGTGGTTAAATTAGTCATTAAAAATCACGACTATTCCACCTCACTTATTTTCTATGTCGAAACTTCTATTCGACTTCTTCGTTAGTTAACTTAACTTATCAAAAGTTAACTACTTTGATCATTTACACAATTAAGTCTAGATTAACTTTATGCTTTGAATCCTTATCGGTTCATACTTCGCATAATTTGTCATATTATTCAAATATGTGTTTCACCCGAAATTTCCACATTTTCGCATTCATTTAGGCATTTTATCAAACACCTAATGGGCATACTTTTACACATTTACAAACTAGTTCATAACTAGTTATTTTTACCAAGGTTAACATCAAAATTCAAACCTCCATGTCTAGTGTTCATAAACTACACCTAGTACTAGTATCATAACATCAATATTCATCGATTTAACACTCTAATTCAAGTATTCATCTTCTTGTCATAAAACTCACTTAGCACACATATGGGTAATCATCAAATCCCTAGTTTTTAACACTAATTCATCAAGTTTTCAACTAGGGTTTGTTTCTAAACATGAATTTCATCACAACTATGTTCATAGATTCATCATTCATTCTAGAATTTCGATTATGATTGTTCATCATAATTTTAAAGTATCACAAAATGGCAAAATTCAACATACCTTGTGATCCCCATGACTAGGTGATCACGAATTTGTGTTCATGCATTGATTTGGGCCTTGATTTGAGCTTCAATTTGGAGCATTTGTTGAAATTAGGGTTAGAGCTCCATGGGAGCTTCCCCTGGTCGATCTCTACGCACACACTGTGTGTGTATAATTTTTTTTTGTTTTGTTTTATTAATTAACTTTTCAAGTTATCCCACATTGGCCCCTCTTGTTTGGTTAATTTATTTAGTAGGCTACAACCTACTTATTCCTAATAATATTTCGTCTTGTTAACTGGGTTAAACACTCCTAGTTAACTTAGTGGGTTCGAGTAGATTATAACTCGTTTTATTTTAAGTCACGTCAACTCGGGCTTGTTATAGTTTGTTTTCTCAAAGCATTTATTTTCCTTTTTAATTTAATATTAGGATTATTGTTTAAGTTCTAATATTCACCGGGTTAAATTTCACCACTAACAGCATTTTACCCGTCTCTTAGTATTAACGGGGTTTGATTACCAAACCCGTTTTCGGGGTGTTACAAGTCTACCCCCTTAAAGAGGTTTCGTCCTCGAAACCTTTTTCTTACATGATTTATCGAGTTTAACTCCATGCATTTGATCTCGATAATCAATTGAGCATTGCTCATATTTTAACCAATTGTTGGTATTACCCGAAAAGTATGATAATATCCTTTTGGTTACTAATCATCTACGTATCTCATACGACATAATGCAACTTGAAATAACGTAGTTTCGTTACTTCTACTAGTTTAGTTAACTTAGCGATATCCATCGCTTTTATATATTATCGAACTCTTTATGAATCCGTTACTTTGACCCGTTTAAAGGTCTTTAGTGAAATCTTTCACTTTTAGCAACCATTTCTTTCGTTTTCAATTTCATTTATTCGGTTCAGTTATACCAAATCCACCGCTTACAAGCGACCAAATTTATTTAAATGACCTTAACCGGTCTCACTAACTCGACTTATTAGTCCAGTTACTTTTTACCGCTCGCTTGGTTATAATGTGATTCTACTTCACATTGCATTTCTTGACCGTGATCGTGTCACATCATGTTTAATTTATATCAACCTTTCATTTTTCGAATATATCGTCTTGCGCCTATCAGTGTCAAGACTTGTATCTTTTATGCTTACTATTTAAATTCCTATTAGAATTTATATTTGTAAAAACGTTATTTCTTATCAAAACTGAAGTTTCAGTTTAGCATCTTCTCTTTAAGTTTTGTCAATTATCCATACCGGGATATTGACAGTCCAAAATTTATTCTTTTACAGTCTTTGTTTTATGCGGGGATTCTCAATTTATTCCATCGCTTTGTCTAATTCACCCGTAGGTTTTATCACTTTGCCTTATAGGCTATTTTATTATACTTTCACCTCTTTTAGGTGAGGTCCTTATAATCTATTTCTTTCTAGTCATGACCCGTGGGTCGTTTTAGTCTCGTAGACCTTTCCATTATTTATAACCCCAAAGGTTAGGTTGATCCCATAGATCATTCCTTACTCATGTCATTCTTAAAATACATGTTTGGTGTCAAGGCATCCTGTTTTTGTTTAAAAATCATTTATTTTCGCCTTGGTATTTTCTTTGACCTTGACCGTAGTCTAAGGCTACATTCGTTTCCTTTCGAACAAATTTTCCGACTTTATGACTTCTCACGTCATTTATGCGTCGGTTTATCTTATGCTCACCATTATCCAGTTTACATACATTCATATTTGATTATGTCCCATTACCGGGCTCATTATTCTTTTGCTTTTAACGCTACCATTATCCTGCTTGCGTTTACTCATGTCGTCCGGCATGATATTATATTCGACCCATTCAACTTTAAAATAGTTGAACATATTTATTCAAAATTTCTTTTACGAAATTTTATAGTCATAATTCATAATCCAAGTCTTTTGAATTTTCAACCCGCGTTCACGTCTCTTGATTTACGCATGTGTTTAATTCTTACCCATCAACCGGGTGTTTTACCGAAGTCGTTATTATTGCAACCCTCCCGGTATGCATTAAGACCTCGCTTCATTTTTATATTCCGACTTTGTCCTTAAGTTTGACGTTTTACAAAAACGACCCGTTAAGGGACATATTTGCATTTTCCGGGTTCGAGTGTAAGTACACCCCCTCCCAATGCATATCTTAATCATTTCACATGTTTTGCATCCTCCGGGTTCGGGTGTAAGTACACTCCCTCCCAATACTTGTCTAAATGATTTTACATGTTTGCGTTTTCCGGGTTCGAGTGTAAGTACACCCCTTCCCAGTGCGTACTTTAATCATTTTACATGTTTGCATTCTCCGGGTTCGAGTGTAAGTACACCCCCTCCCGGTGCGTACTTTAATCATTTTACATGTTTGCATTCTCCGGGTTCGAGTGTAAGTACACCCCCTCCCAGTGCGTACTTTAATCATTTTACATGTTTGCATTCTCCGGGTTCGAGTGTAAGTACACCCCATCCCAGTGCGTACTTTAATCATTTTACATGTTTCTTTGTCCCTTCACTCGGGCTCATTATCCTAATGTAATACGCTTCCGTCACTCGGCTGTGCGTTTACATTATTATCAAATATTTTGCTTATCTGATTCATTTGGGTACTTTTTAATTTGTCCCACTCACCCCGTCCTTACTACATCGGGTGTAAGTGTGTCCATCATAAAAAGTTCATGGTACCACGTGCTCACCACTTACTTGGCCAGAGTAAAGCGATCAATACCTGGTATACATGATATTTTTATAATTTTCACATTACACCCCATGTAAGTAATGCCTCTATTTGTTTCTCTCGGAAACAATATCCCGGATAGATTTTATATTCGGGTTTTTCCAAGTTTTTAATCTACATATGCAACTTTCAATCTCTACGTATTTGCTGCATATTACTATTTGTGTAATTAAATTTAAAATGTGCACCTGGTAATGCTTGCCCTAACGGGCTTCTCTTGCCATTAGCCTTGTTCGCGGTTGCTACGCGATTTAGGTCCTTGATGAGCATACTCTTTGGACCGTTCCTCTGTCAAATATGCAATTTGTTAGACTCTCGCTATCTTCATATGCGAGTGTCCTTTAACTAAGACATTTACAAGAGTTAATAATAACAATTTCAATAATCACCCGTAGTATAATACAAGGCTTTTTCTACTATACGCGTCAACGCATGTATTTTCGTCAACTATTTCAATCTTTTTAATTAGGGTAACGTGTATTACACGATAACCATATGTGTTGTTCTCAACACTTTAATCATACCAGCCCATTGACATACTTGTACTTACCGGATTTGCGATCAAGCCTCGAACCGAACACTTTATTCTTTTAACCTTGAGCTCTGATTACCAACTTGTAACACCATTGTTATTATTTTACGGTTTTCGTATAGTTTACGAAAACAAACATGTAATTTAGATAAATAAGGTTAGTTAAAACTTTTACAATTTAAAAGAATATACAACTTAATGTAATTGAATTCGTCGTTTAAAAGATCAAAACCAACTTAAAAGTTAGTTTTGTTAGTTAAATAACAAGTTTAAACAAGTTATGTGGGTCAAACAAACAAAATTAAACAATTTTGGGATTCAGGGGGGGCTAGACGCCCCACTTAGGGGCTAGATGCCCCACCTAGCCCCTTTTTTTGACAGCAATTTCCTTTATTGTTACTGCACTTTACCAAGCTACGAAAATTCACCAAATATTAACTTAGAACTTGCATAACTTTCACTATACAAGTCCGTTTTACATGATTCTTTTTCCAATGCGTCCTTAATTTAATTCTCCATCTCATGGAGTTAAAATCCAACATCCGACATAATAAAATTTCAGACTTTTAAGTCTTCGGCTTGTTACCCTTTTTACCAAATTTTGACCGGTTCGTGATTTCATCAAACAAACATATTTGTTCGATCCTTATTTCACATGCACCTCTTCAATTTAGTATTATCTACCATGTTAGGTTCTAATCACAGGTTTCTTACACAATTTAAACCCATTTTCGCTCGTATGCTTATTTTGACCAGTTAAGGGTATTTAAATATATTTTAAACATGATTCGCTTTCATTTGTATCTAGCTTTATATTTCCACATTTCTTACCAAGTAATCTTCCACCACAACTATATTTGTGGTGGATTTAATGTGGAGATCTATATATTCCGAGTTTTATCCCTCGGACTATCATTTTATGGCAAAGACCCATATAGAGTCATTTGACCCAAGATTTACCCAATGTCCATTTTAACTTGTTTAGCCCTCATTGAACTTCAAGTTCTAATGATGAATTGACCAATTATACATACCTGGCTCGAATCAATATATTGACCCGTTTTGATACCTTGCCTTAGTAGCCGCTAAGTAATAGCGATGTCAACATTCAATCGATATTTATTCCTGTAATCATGCAACTCGACAAAACATTAGCCGATATTGTCAAATGGTGATATTTTCACCTTTTGACCCGTTTGGTCTAAATGACCGTTTACTTTTGCGAGATGGATTTATTATCATCTCGTCTACATGACTTGTACCGGTTTACACCATACGGTCAATTTACTTATAAATCTATTTCTTGATTATTTTGACCCCTTTATATCTTACGCCATAAAGTGTCCTTCAAAACTAACGGTTATCGTCAACGAGTGACCACATTACCGTTTTACCCTTATTAATTGTATTGATTTACCTTATAAGGTAAATCATTCAAAACTCGTTATTTATTAGTCATTACATGACTAAATGACCTTATTAGCTCTTTTTAACCATTCAACATGATTTATCATTATTGTCTTTTGTTCCGTACCATGCATGTCGGGTCGAAACATCATAAGTCAAATGGGACTTTTGATTATTCAAAATCTATAAAACCAATAGATATTAAATAAAAGGTGTAAGCTTTAACTTACCTCATATCCCGAATACGCCTTTCTTCTCATGCTTGATTCGTTTGACCGCTTCTTTCCCAAGCCTCCACCTAGCTCGTTAGGCGTCAAACTATTGTCAACCTTTACGAGGTGGTTAAATTAGTCATTAAAAATCACGACTATTCCACCTCACTTATTTTCTATGTCGAAACTTCTATTCGACTTCTTCATTAGTTAACTTAACTTATCAAAAGTTAACAACTTTGATCATTTACAAAATTAAGTCTAGATTAACTTTATGCTTTGAATCCTTATCGGTTCATACTTCGCATAATTTGTCATATTATTCAAATATGTGTTTCACCCGAAATTTCCACATTTTAGCATTCATTTAGGCATTTTATCAAACACCTAATGGGCATACTTTTACACATTTACAAACTAGTTCATAACTAGTTATTTTTACCAAGGTTAACATCAAAATTCAAACCTCCATGTCTAGTGTTCATAAAGTACACCTAGTACTAGTATCATAACATCAATATTCATCAATTTAACACTCTAATTCAAGTGTTCATCTTCTTGTCATAAAACCCACTTAGCACACATATGGGTAATCATCAAATCCCTAGTTTTTAACACTAATTCATCAAGTTTTCAACTAGGGTTTGTTTCTAAACATGAATTTCATCACAACTATGTTCATAGATTCATCATTCATTCTAGAATTTCGATTATGATTGTTCATCATAATTTTAAAGTATCACAAAATGGCAAAATTCAACATACCTTGTGATCCCCATGACTAGGTGATCACGAATTTGTGTTCATGCATTGATTTGGGCCTTGATTTGAGCTTCAATTTGGAGCATTTGTTGAAATTAGGGTTAGAGCTCCATGGGAGCTTCCCCTGGTCGATCTCTACGCACACACTGTGTGTGTATATTTTTTTTTGTTTTGTTTTATTAATTAACTTTTCAAGTTATCCCACATTGGCCCCTCTTGTTTGGTTAATTTATTTAGTAGGCTACAACCTACTTATTCCTAATAATATTTCGTCTTGTTAACTGGGTTAAACACTCCTAGTTAACTTAGTGTGTTCGAGTAGATTATAACTCGTTTTATTTTAAGTCCCGTCAACTCGGGCTTGTTATAGTTTGTTTTCTCAAAGCATTTATTTTCCTTTTTAATTTAATATTTGGATTATTGTTTAAGTCCTAATATTCACCGGGTTAAATTTTACCACTAACGGTATTTTACCCGTCTCTTAGTATTAACGGGGTTTGATTACCAAACCCGTTTTCGGGGTGTTACACCGATCTATTGCAGAAATTGTAATATTCCTTGCACGTCCCAAAATGTTTCTTTTTACAGGTACTGCAAAACGGAGCGGTGGAGGATTGCCCGGTTCCCTTCTTCTTGAAGTTACTATTATTATTACCCCCACGGAACCCTTGGGTGATCTTTTGGGCCAATTCATTTTTCCTGTTTTCTTCTCTTGTTCACACTAACCCATCAGTCAAGGTGTTGGCCAATTTGACCGCACCGTCTATCGTTTGGGGTCTTGCAACCTTGACTATGTCGCGAATCTCGCTAATTAGTCCCCAAATGTAGCGAGAAATAAGCACCGGTTCTGGCAAGGCCAGAGTTGGTACTATTCTAACATACTCAAAAATTTTCGAAGTATACCCTCGACAATCAACGTCCACCATCCGATGGTTTAGGAACTTATTTGTCATCTGTTCCTTTTAGTAGGAGGGACAAAACTTTTGTTCCACCAATTCCTTAAATTCCTCCCAACTCATGGCATAAGCCATGTCACTTCCCTTTGCTTGCAGCACCGTGTTCCACCATTCTAACGCCTCTTCCTTGAAAAGGTTGGATGCATACATCACTCGGTCTTCCTCTGCGCACTTACTTATTTTAATTACTGCTTCGGTCTTTTCCAACCATCGTTGTGCGGCAGTCGCCCCTTCATTGCCAGCAAATTCGATTGGCTTACAGGCAAGAAATTCTTTGTAAGTGCAACCAGACGTTGCCACTTTCATTTTCTTAAGTAATGTGGCTTGAACCACAATATTATTATTATTGCCGCCCCCATTCACACTGTTGCTGAAGTTATCGTCGCGGGTGCGCTTGCTATGATTGGCTTGGGAAGGTTCAACTAGATATCTAGCAGCAGCGACGATTGCTGGGATAGTTTTGGCTATTCCCTGAGCAACGATATTTTCTATATCTTGTCTATTAAGAAAATGGTCTTCATTATTGGGTTCAGAGTGGTTAACTTCATTAGCCAAATTAACTTCATTTGCCGGTTGGTTTTCTGCGTTTTCCATCTGAATAATTAACTATATATATTCTTATTATCACAAAATGGATAGCAATTAAACACAATAGGGCAATCACAAACACAATTAAGTTAACACAAATAGCCAAAATCGTCGACATTGCGACATTTATATTTTATAGATTATCTATGCATCCATACAAGCCATATATTTTACAGAAGTTTTATTTTAGTATTATTATTATCCAATATTTTATTATTATTATTATTATTATTATTATTATTATTATATATGTGTTTTTTTCACATATTATTATTATTATACAAACTGTCTAACTATTATTATCCGGCTTTTAAAAAACGACGCTCCCGCTCGTCGTACTTCCATGTGATGTTTTCCCCCACTTCTTGAATCCGATTTCCCACATCCACCAGTTCCTCACCGTAGCGGCGTAATTCGGCAAAGTTTTCCGGGTTCATGGGTGGAAAAGGAGCAGGTTCAGGTTCAAACTGGGGAAAGTACACATCTGGGTTATTCATAAAGTTCTGTAAGTTCCAGTCACTTGTCCACCATTCTTCCAACTGTCCTGGAAGAGGTTGAGGGTTGACAATTGGGTCCGGAATAGCAGGTTCTAAATTGACAGGAAGTTCTGATTGAGCGGGGAAATTGAAAAGGGTTTCGTCAACAGGTCCGATGAGGTCACAGTTTGCCAGTTTTTTATCGAGTTCTTCCTAAGGTGGCAATTCCTGGGCTTGACCAGAGCTCTCTCCTACTTCTTTTCCTTTTCCTTTTGGATCCTCCGTCTTTTTCACCCTTTGGGCTGCGGGCTTCCTCTTTCGTCCTCGTTTCCAGTCCAGAAGTCTTCTCCTCTTTTTAGGCTTGGGTTTCTCCTGCGACTGGGCCTGAAACACTATTGGCTCCTCGGTGTCAGCCAGATAACCAGACTGGGTTCCTGTTGTATCCATATCAGTAGTATAGATTGTGAAATTTTGGAGGGCTTCCGATAGTTCATTCATGCTGTCTAGGCACACATGAAGAAACACAAAATTTTAAATTAAATTTTATTTATTGTAAATTTAATTTTCAAAGAATCACAAAATGGTAATGTGAATAATTAAGTATTTTTCAAATACATAATTGGCTTAAATCAGTGGCTCTGATACCACATTTTTCTGTCACGGCCCCCCGACCCAGTTGCCTGGTCCGGAAGCTGCGGGACAGAAACCCGTGCTATTGGTGGTTGATTTGGCACCGGAAATTTTAACAGGATCGTTTAAACTAAAAATACCCAATTATTTTATTTCGAGTTTCGGGACAAACCCCATGATTTACAATAAAGGAATTTCACTAGGAAATCCCCTGATTACAAAAACAAGTTTATTTATTAACTGAGCCACTTCATTCAAGCTGGAGTGCTACGCGGCACTTTTCCTGGTTCACAATAAATCACCTGAAACATGTTTAAAAAGATTTTATCAGCGGGGAAATACTGGCGAGTCATTCAATTTGTACAAAACGACGCATTGTTATAAATTATAGTATTAAGAGTTTTCACATTTGCCCCTATCTTATAATTATCTGGTCCAGTTGTCACTCGACCGGATCTATGACTGTGGTCATACCACTATTAGGTCCAGTTGTCACTCGACCGGATCTACCTAAGAGTGATAAAACAGTAGTAATGTGCACAATACCCCCACTTACTACCAGTAATTAAAGATTTGCAAAGACTTAATCCTTATACTTATAACTGGAAAACAATTAGGGTTTCACAAAGCAACTTTGATAAAAACAGAATGACTCACATTGCAAGTTTAAACGGACATAGTCTGCCTACTGATTAAGCCTGGTAACCTAGTTAAAATAACAATGCAAACGAAACTAGGTTAGTAACTTAATACAACATTTACGATAACTCACGAGATCGAAACCCTCACGATGAATGACAAAGTATAGGCCGAATTCAGGCAGCACTTAAACATCCATCGGATCGGTTTTAATCGATCGGACATTGTATCGTATCAGTGATCGAGTTATTACCCTGTTGTCGTAGCAGAGGTTCGGGACTTTGATTGTTTTTGGAACGAAACGGTGTATAACTCAACGTACGTAGTGAGTTTTTATGTCGAAACATGCCAAACATGCAAGTGCCAAACCCGTGCATTATATACTGAAATTGGGCCTCCCCCGCGTGTCCCGCCAGGTCCCCTAGACCATGGCGCATGTCGCGACAGCGACTCATCTAGGCTAGGGGTGCCTGGTGTCCGGGGTAGCCTTGATGAGTTGTCATATTTCAAAATTTCGAGTTTTATGTCTGTTTTGGACGGATAATTATTAATTAGGGGATCCCCCCTTGAGTTTTAGGGGGGCCTGTTTTTAGTTTTGCCTGTTTTAAAATTTTAGGGTCACGTTATACCACTTGGGGATCTCAATTAGGGTTTCTTAATGTGCATTTTAAGAATAAGAAATAATAATTTTGGCAAGGGCTGTTACATGAATGATAACCCGAATCTTTTTAAAAACTGTGTTGAGATGAATCCTTTGAACTTCCAGCACTAAATGCGTCTTTGACGCTTGATTAATCATGCTTCTTCTGTAGTATAGATCGACATTTTTCTGATACTGTTGATTTGCCATTTTGTTCTGCTTTTGTATTTCCAATTCATGGCCTTCAAGCTTCTCAATTAACCAATCAAGGGTCATTTTATTCATATCATTGCTGTTTTTTTAGTATCATGACATAGTTTGACCAATCGTTTTCATTTGGAAGTGCTTCGATCAACCTGTCAATGATCACTTCATTATCTTTGGAAACACCAAACCTCTCCAGTTCGAGTTTAAGATGGAAAAATCTTTCAATAATTTAACGAACGGTTTCATCTCTCATGCATGTAAACAAATCAAATTCTTTTTTCAATAACGATCATTTGTTTTTGACAATTTCATCACCACCCGTACATTTTTTTCTCTAAAGCTTCCCACAAACCTTTTGAAGTGTTTTCATCATCAAGTAGTGAAATAATATCGTCTCGAACAGATTGATATAACAGTGCAGTCATCTTTTGTTCAGTACACATGTTTTTTACTTCTTTATCAGTGAATTCTTCAATTATTAATAAAATTCCACCTTGTTTTGTTGGTTCTTTATATATCCTAACTTCAACATTAACCAACTATCATAAGCGATGCTTTTACCCAACCCTCAAATCGTTTTTTCTACCAATTATAGTCCTCGATATTCATTAATCTCGGTGGTTTTTGTTGGTTTTCGTACACGTTATCGTAATTCAGAATATCTGAAATCATTTTCGAAATGCTTCTTGTCTCTGACTTTGTTTCGGAAGATTCGGAAGTGAATGCATTGTAGAACGTGTTGTAAAATTCTTCAGCCATGACGGTTCATTCTTTGGTTTTCTCCTTCGTGTATTGAACCTTGATTTTTCACCTCGTTTATCACCTGCAGACAAACAAACAAACGTTCAGTTTAAACAATCGGTCACTTGGATCGGATGAATAACTGATCTGGTGAGGTCAACGAAAGTCAAACATATGGCTTTGATCGGATCGCTTCAATCGGATGAAGATCCGGTCGGATCACTTTGTCAAATACACACTTCGTCCGGATAGTCGTTCGAATGGATGATAATCCGAGACCTGACAATGATATAATGGGCTCCTCAAATGACAATGGATCGGATGACTTTTTAAATGTGCACCCAGATTGTCGTTCGGTCGGAGGGCCGTCCGAGTGAAGTAGTAGAACTATAAGTCCTCCGATCGGATCACTTTTTAGTCGTCCGATCGGATCACTTGTTGAATAAATGATTCGTCAAGCAATGTTCATCGCCATAAGAAATTTGTCACTCAATGTTCGTTGCCAGAAGATAATGTTCGTCAACAAGTGTTCGAAGGTTCGTCATTTTGAAAGGTTCTTCAATGTTCGTCAAGTACTAAAGGTTTGTCAAACAACTGAAATGTCAGTCACTCCAATGTTTGTCATTGTTCGTCTGAAAACACCAAGATTCGTCAAGGTTCGCCCGGATACTCATTCGGTCGGAGGACCATCCTGGTGATGTTAAAGTAATTTTGAGTCCTCCGATCGGATGACTTCTTTATTTGATCGAATGACAATCCGGGACCTTGCAAAGACACAATATCAAAGGACTTATGTCCGGATGGTCATCAAATCGGATGGCCATCCAGGTGGATAACAAGAACAGTAACAGTGACGAACAACATAATTTTTCGAACATAAATCTTCAATTTCTCACAAACCACTTGGAATTTAGATCTGAAAATTTGTAGGCTTGTAAAATGATGATTTTCACACAATATATCAAAAATTCAGCCAATTTAACCGTTAAAACCTTGTTAATTTTACGTTTTTCTGTCGAGAAGTGAAGAAAATGAGTATAATAAAAATTTCACAAATCTGATGCGAATTTCAATCTAAATCTGATGAATTCTTGTGAATTCTTGTGAGTTTGATCCGTGCAATCGAGCTCCTGCTCTGATACCACTTGTGAGCACGTTGTAGGACTGTTTATGACTCCCGTACGATTGCAAACGACACGTGCGACGTGCGGAATCCATGCACGTGCATGGACTGGACATAAGAACGTAATATAATCATGATTCTATTGAATATTCGACAATATACAAGAACCTTGAATCACCTTTTGCAACTTTCTCTCTCTAGACTCTCTCTCTAAGCTCCAAGCTCTCTAAACGATGAAAATGGCAAAAGTCCTAAGAAGAAACTATAAGCGTCCTATTTATAGGGCTCTCATAAGGAGTGTTTCCTTATTTACAAAATTGCCATTGCCCTATATTTATCACAATAAAACCTAGTTTCATTCTATTTTCTGCTACGTTCTGGATTGACAAGGCGATAGACATTCGTGAACTCACACTGATGGAGGTTCTCGATCATCTGCAGGGTTAGTACATGACATGGTTTTATTTGAAATGGTTTGCATGTGGTCATGTTCTAAAAGTTTTTTAGCTAATTTGTTAAGAAGATCTTCAGAATTGTCAGGTTGTTTTGATAAGCTTATATCTTGTAAAATTTCATCTGAAATCTTTGTTTCTGATGAATCATCAAATGACACATATAAGCTCTCTCTTATTGTCCTTGTGTTTAAAAGAAAGATTCTGTAAGCTTTAGAGGACAATGAGTAACCTAGAAAAATTCCTTTTCAGCTTTTCTGTCAGATTTTTTCAGACTATCAACATCATTGAAGATAAAACAATTACAACCAAAGGTGTGTAAAAAATTGATGTTTGTGATCCTTTGGTTGATAAAGTTGTAAGGAGTTTTATGATGTCTCTTGTTGATGATAGATCTATTTTGTGTAAAACATGCATTTGCAATTCCTTCAGCCCAAAAGCAAGTGGCAATCTAGCGTAGGCAAACATTGTTCTTGCTGCCTCTACTAGGGTCCTATTTCTTCTTTCAACAACTCCATTTTATTGTGGAGTTTTAGGAGCAGAAAAGTCATGAGAAATTCCTTTGCTTACAAGGAAAGTCTCAAGTTTTGCATTCTTAAATTCTGTTCCATTGTCTGATCTGATCCTTCTTATAGGTAATTTCAACATATTTTTAGTTTTTCTTATTAAATTAATGATCAGATCTGGGGTTTCACTCTTTTTCCTGAGAAACTCAACCCAAGTGTACCTGGAGTAGTCATTTACAATGACTAATATGTATTTCTTTCTAGAAAAACATGCTGTTTGTAAAGGTGCACAAAGGTCCATGTGTAAAAGTTCAAAATTTTCATAAATTGATGGTTCAGAAATTGTTTTATGTGAGCCGCTTTTTTATTTTCCAAGCTCACATGCTTCACACATTTTATCCTTTTTGGATGAAATGAAAGGTAAACCTTTTACCAAATTTTTGCTTGCTAGTTGGTTTAGAGTTTTAAAGTTTAAGTGTGCCAATCTTTTGTACCACAACCAGCTATTTCCTTTATTTTCTGTTGAAAATAAGCATAATTTAGGATGCTTAATTTCTTCTCTAAAGTCAAAGTAATAGATGGAATTTCTAATTCTTTTACCACTTAAATATATCTTGTTGTCATCTAAACCAACAAGTAAACATTTTTCAGGTAAGAAAATTACCTAGAAGCCTCTGTCACAAAATTGCCCACAGCTTAGTAGGTTATTTCAAACCTTCAACATAGGCAACCTTTTTAATGGTTAATGATCCATATTGTATGGTACCATAACCCATGGTTCTTCCCTTAACCCCATTTCCAAAATTTACAAATTTACCTAGTTTTTCTTGATAATTACCGAGTAAGCTCCTATCCCCTGTCATGTGCTTGGAGATCCCAGAGTCGTAGTACCAGATTTGCTGCACATGACGGTCATGAAATGATAAGGTTAGAGAGTTTTTGGTACCCAAACTTGTTTGGGTACTTTTTCTGATGAAAATTTACTAGAGATTTCTTCATCAGAAGAACAGTTCTCATCAGAACTTCTGCTTAAAGCTGAGCCAATTGCAGATTAATTTTCTTTGGAGAGATTGTGTTGAATCAGATTCAGTATTTCAACACACATACAACTTGTTTTGTCTATTTGTTTAGACAAATGTGATTGTGATGGAAGATTTTTGTATTTTTGAAATTTGGGATGTGTTTTTGGTTTTTCAGATAATTTCAGTATTTCATCCCTTTTCAAGCAAACTCTGGATGACAGAAATAGTTTATCAGAATTGCTTGATTTGCAAGACTCAGCATCAGAATCAGATATAATTTTATCAGAACAGTTTTCTAATGCCTTTACAGAGGTGGTAGGATTTCTGATATTTGTCTTTACATATCCTAATCCTTCACCTCTGTTCTTTGGTGTTACTTCAATAAAGTGTGAACTCTTTGGCTTGTTGAAAATCTTTTACATTTATCTCATTATGTTGATTTTTTTTTTTTTGTAAAGATCTTTTCTTTCTTGTTCATAAAATTCAATTTCGGCATCTTTTGTAAATTATGATCAATCAATAATCGGTTTTCAATTTTGACTTTGTTGAGCAACTTTTGCAGATCATCAGATTTTGTGTTTTCAAATGACTGTTTGTTTTGTAAAACCACATAATCTTTCATTAGTTTGTTCAGTTGTTCTAAATCATTGTTGTCTGAACTTACTTTGGGTTCTGATGTTTTAGGAAACTTTATTGTATTTGTTGTTGAAAATCGTTAAGGTTAATTAGAATTAATTTCGTCAACGCGAACCGACTAATGAACCGTCCCAGAAGCACTAAATACGAAGACCGAGAAAGAAAAAATCAAGCTTCTAATTCTTTGATTAAAAGATCACGACAAGGTTACAAGACTTCAAAATGTTAGCGGGACATTATGAAGTTTACACAATACAAATTCAAAAAGAATTGTGTTCATAAGATAATGTATCTTATGAACACATTAAATAGCTTTTCTTATGAAAAAGGTTTCATAAGAAAAATAAAAAGCTTTCAACAGAAAAGAAAAGGAATCTTTTCTTATGAACAAAAGCTTTCATAAGAAAAGAAATAGAATATCTTAATATGTGAAGATTTAATCAGAAAAGAAAAAGGCAAGTTGGTGGCAAAAAGAAGATAAGCTACATTAAATAATGGATGGGCACACAAACCAACATCCTATCAACCAATCACATTTGAGATAGGCACATAGAAATCTCTATAAATACATAATTCCTTCGTAGGAATTATGTGTGTCTTTTGAAGTAAATTTTACATATAGAGTTTTTATGTTAGTTTACCCCCTGGTTTGGCCCAGGAGGTGACATTCATGATTCGAGTTTATTCTCGGATTGACCTCTTCTTCTTTATTTGATTCCGCCAAACAAAGATTAGTTCTTATGTTCATAAAATGATTCATTTATTTTATAAGAGTTAATCATTGAAAAAAAAAACTCACTCTCACTGTCTCGACTTTTATTCTTTGAATGTTTATATATACTTCACAAACACCCATCTCTACGATTGAAGAAAGTTAAATCATTCGAACAGGATCAGAAAAGTGGACAAACAAGTGGTATCAGAGCAGATTGGATAAATTATTTCCAAGATCTCTTGCTCCTGTAATAGAGACGTATACTCACGATCTGCCAAAGTTTCAAAGAAAAATCTTTTTTTTGCAGATCTAAAAAACCTATGGTATGTAGAAGAGTTATTATTTTTTTTCTGTTATTTTCATTACTATTATTATTTCTTTTATTACTATTATTATTATTATCTCTATTATTATTTTTTTCTAGCATAAAAAAGGGAGGCAGAAAAAGGATATGAAAACACAAAAAAGGGAGTTAAAACAAAGATAAATGAACTTTAGTTTATAAGAAAGAAAAATTTTGACATCGAAAAAGAAAGTTTCTGATAAAACAAAGTCCATTCGTATCTTATCTGATGAAATAACTCCAAATTCTGGTCAGTTAATCTTCAAAAAGGAATGATAATGATAAAAAGAGATAGAAACTGTGTGATACTTTAGAAAACATACAGATGACTATTATTCTTTAAAAAGTTTTCACAAAATATTTCTTGAAGAAAAGAACAAGTACTTAGACCTCCACCAAAAAAACATGTGTAAGTAATATCTCTGATCTCTACTCACTACTCATTCCCTCTCATAAAAAAAATCTGATGCGTTTATTCAGATTTTCTAGTAATTTCTGATGAATTTATTAGAATTTCTGGTTAAAAAAACCCCCTCAGATTTCTGATGAGGTCATCAAAATTTCTGATGATGTCATCAGATTTTCTGGTAAAAAACAATCAGATTTTAGATGGGTTCATCAGATTTCCATCAGATTCCATAAGATTCTCTGATAAAAAAAAACCTTGATGGTTCAAGATCATTTTTTATAGTCTTGCATGGTTGGTAATTTTTTGAAGCCTCATCAATCGATATCCTAAACACTTATCATATATTGGATAGAAGATACTTATATCCTATGTGTGCCGGATATAAGATATAATGCATACATTTAGGTGGAATTACAAATCGAGGTGAAGAATTATAACAAGGAATGAAATATAATCAGATGATCATCCAGAATAAGTCGTACATGTGCCAAATAAACTTTCATGTCAATCTGCTGAAGATACAGTCAACGAATATCACTAAAAAGGTGCCTACATGATAACGTGACAAGAAGAAAAGAAAGATACATCTTCAACAAGTTTATTTGTTATTTCTAAGTATAAATGCGTTGTTCGTATTTTCAACAACAAATAGGGGGTGATTGTTAGAAAACTTTATTGTATTTGTTGTTGAAAATCGTTAAGGTTACTTAGAATTACTTCTGTAAACGCGAACCGACTGATGAACCGTCCCAGAAGCACTAAATATGAAGACCGAGAAAGAAAAAATCAAGCTTCTAATTCTTTGATTAAAAGATCACGGCAAGGTTACAAGCCTTCACAATGTTAGCGGGACATTATGAAGTTTGACAAATTCAAAGAATTGTGTTCATAAGATAATGTATCTTGGGGTTAAATATTTTTTCTTATGAAAAAGGTTTCATAAGAAAGAAAAAAAGCTTTCAACAGAAAAGAAAAGGAATCGTTTCTTATGAAAAAGCTTTCATAAGAAAAGAAATAGAATATCTCAATATGTGAAGATTTCATCAGAAAAAAGAAAAAGGCAAGTTGGTGACAAAAAGAAGATAAGCCACATTAAATAATGGATGGGCACACAAACCAACATCCTATCAACCAATCACATTTGAGATAGGCACATGGAAATCTGTATAAATACATAATTCCTTCGTAGGAATTATGTGTGTCTTTTGAAGTAAATTTTACATATAGAGTTTTTAAGTGAGTTTACCCCTGGTTTGGCCCAGGGGTGACATTCAAGATTCGAGTTTATTCTCGGATCGACCCCTTCTTCTTTGTTGGATTCCGCCAACAAAGATTAATTCTTATGTTCATAGAATAATTCATTTATTTTATAAGAGTTAATCATTGAAGAAATCTCATTCCCACTGTCTCTATTTTTATTCTTTGAATGTATATATACTTCACAAACACACGTCTCTACGATTGAAGAAAGTTGAATCATTTGAACAGGATCAGAAAAGGGGACCAACATGATGAACTGGAGCACTCATCAGAAGTTGCAGCCATTAAACAAACATGTACCTGCTATTGAACTCACTTTTCTGTTGTTGTCTCTTTGCTTCTTCAAGTTTCTTCTCATAGTAGGCTACATCCTTTAACTTCTTGTTTTTGCATTCAGATGCATAATGCCCCTTTTGTTTGCATCTATAACAAACAATTTATGCCTTTCCTTTTTCCCTTGATTTACTTTCCATCCTCCCCCTATCACTCTTCTGGTACTTGCCACTTCCACCTCTCAATCTTTGCACAAATGTTTTTGTGAGCAAAGCTATTGCCTCTGCAAAGGCTGAAAAATCTGATGAATCATCAATTTTTTTTGTGTTTTGGCAGTGAGAGGGTTGTGGATCTGAGATTGGTACTCGTTGTATATTTGAAACAAGGGCAATAGGTCCAGCTTTATTGGTTGAGTTTTCATAAATTTCTTCCTCTCTTGGGACAAGGATGCTATAAAATCATGCAAGTTCATGTTCCCTAATTCAAGGGTGGATGCCAAGGTCATGGTGAGACTTCTCCACTCTCTTGGCAGTGCATCAATAAACTTTACATTCTTTTCGTCATTAGATTTCTCAATACCAAACTTTTTAAGTTCATTCAAAAGTTTAGTAAACCTATTATATGTTTCTGAAAGTGTCTCACTTTGGAGACTTTTAAATCTTTCATATGAAGAAACACAATTTGTTCTGTTGTTTCTTTTCATTCTCTCTCCTCCTTCACAAAGATTTTCCAGTTGATCCCATATCTCCTTAGCAGATGCACATACATCTACTAGTGAGAATAGGTCATTTAAAAGTGCCATAATCAAGAGTGATTTGGCTCTTTCATCAACTGCAACAAGATCCTTATCTTCTTGGTTCCAATATATTTCATTTTTAGGAGCCAAAGAGATAGGAATAGCTTGTGTGAGCTCAGTTGCAGGAACAGTAGGAATTTCAACAGTGGGTTTATGTGGGCCTTTCACAATGGATTGAAACAGTGCTCGATCATGTCCATTAAGGAAATTGATCATCCTGATTTTCCATTGGGGGTACTCCTCTCTGACCAAAGTCGGAGGCTTTAACATAGATCCAATGTTAAAAGCATTGTTCCAAGTTTGAAAGTTTTCCATATTTAGTATAAGAGATTGTTATAAAAAAAATATGAGCAGTTACTATTTTTGAAAATGATTTATTCAGTCTCCTCCGATACCAATTGTTGATCCCAGATTTGATGCTCAAAGACTTAATATGGTAAGTAGATTTCAACAAATAGGAAAATATTGTGCGGAACTAAAAATCAAACTTTCAAGAAACAACTTACAGAATTTTCAAGTATATTGATGACTTTAAATAACAAAGTTATTGACTGTTACAAATGAATGCTTAAAGAATCCTGTGTGAAGGGTAATGGAGTTTGTAGTGTGTGTATTAAATGCTTAGCTCAACTCATTTAACCTTCTGGGTTGACATCTCTTGTGACAACCCGCACAATTACAGGTATCCGTACAATTAACTAATATTAATTTGTGCTTAATGACTGTGCTTGATTACAACTGTGATTAAGTTGCTTACTGAATTATGTTACATACATACATATGCATCACATTTCATACTGTCACTCCATTTATTACACACAAACTTTAGTGACAAACTTGATGCATAAACCACAGTGAGCGGATAACCCAGAGACATGCTGACAATGCCAGCACCTAGACAGACAATGTTTTTGAAGCAAGTATGAGCCAGAGATAGAGTACTACACTAGTAGGGAGTGTAGGGAAGTGAGGACCATAAAACTGCATCACTAGGTGATAGTTATAGTGCCCGGAAGTGCCTAAAACACACTTTAAATGCAGAATTCTGCACTAAATAACCAAAATTCATCATTTAATAATGCAAGTACAGTGCAAAAACCTGGCAAAATAATCCTAGATACTTTCCAAAGTGTTGGGAATTTAATGTGTCACTAAAAGTATTATAAAAGACACTTTATGGATTAAATTAGCACTTAAACGGACAACACCCAACCGAACAACCGGACTTTACCCGGAACATAAAAATATTGTCAGACATATTGTTTTTATATTTCTGAGCTAGTTAGGGTCCCCGAACACCCTAACACACTTTATATTATATAACACATCTTAACCCACTAACTAAACATTTTAAATCTAACTAGAAGGTAACTAACACTTACAACCCAACCCCATACCCCCCCCCCCCCTCTTGGGCGACGGTCACAAGGGTGACCCACCCTTTGATTTCTTTGATTTTTATAATAGATCATGTTGGACACTTAGAGACATAATACATGTTGGTTAAAGAGTAAACTTGGGTTATATAAGTGCACAAGGGTTATGCATACATTCACAAACTCACAACACAAACAAGCACTCTCTTCTCTCTTCTCTTGTGTGTTCGGCCGAGAACACTAGCACCATCATCATCACCTTCAAGTTTTTATTCAAGCAATCTATACATACCCAAAGGTGTTAGAGAGCCTACAAGTAAGCTTGGTGTGTTCGGAAGCTCAAGGACCTCTCTCGTTTTCTTTTATCCATCACTTTTACGCTTTGAAACTCCCCTAGCCTTGTGCTAGTAGTAAGTGCCTTAGATCTTCATCTTCTTCATATTTTTGGTGGTTAATAGTGAAAAGGATGGTGAAATATTGAGAACTCTAAAGAACATAAGCAAAGTCTTGAAGTATAAACTAACTAGAGATGAAAAATGGTTAAAGTAATGATGAAATCATGTTGATCTTGTGTTGTTGTGCTTGTTGAATGTTGTTTGTTAGTAAAAATGTTATGGTTCATCACATAGGCTTGCTAGATCATGTTTAAAGACATGAACTAGCAAGATGTGAAGGTTAAAAATGTGTAGGATAATGAAATCATCCACACTTAGGCTATGAACTTGATTACATACAAGTTTTCTTGAAAAATAAAGATCAAAGTGGGTTGTAATCTCATAGATCTAAAGATCTATGAGTGGTATTTTGAAAGAACCAAGTGAAGATCATGAGTTTTGTTAAAAGTTTTATCTTACATAAACTAATCGTATTTTTAGTGAGTAAACAAGTGTATAAACACTTGTGTAAAAAGAGAATTTCACAAAGAATTATTTGTTGGAAATCATGACTAGAAGTTGTAAATGTTCAAATCCTTTAAAAATAAAGTTTTCAAGAAACTAATCACATTTTTAAAGGTAACAAGACTCACTAGGTCTACTAGTAAGTTACTACATGTTTTATAAATTTCTCAAGTTCATAAGTTTATGGTTTATGCTTATTTTTGTCAAGATTGGTGATTAGAGACGGTATATTGTTGGTTGTTAATTGTTTGAATGATTTTACAAAAGAAAATGATACGCTAATAAGCGTGGACGCCTCCATTTACAAAGGAAACTCTGGCGAAATTTTTCTAAAAATCCAACACTTAGAAAATATTTTTCTAACAAGTATTTACAAATATATTTTTAACTTTATTTTCGAAATAAACTTCGCCATGATTTTTATTACAAAAATATTAAAGTGCCGGAGGTTGATTTTCGTAAATAAAATTTGATAAATATATATTTAGAATATATATTTATTACTAAAACTCTTGTGTGATTATTTGTTTATTATGTGAACTAGTTACATTATTTTTAGGGTAAAAATAATATAACTACTATGTACTATGAAATTACGACTCCAAAATAATACTAAAACTCTCACAAAATAAATATTTAAGTTACGCAAGTATTGTTGCTATACGAAACGCTAAAACGTAACTTATGTATATTTCAGAAAAATACTCTTATACGTATATTTTGGTAAAATATTATTTTGGAAAGTTTATGAAGTAAAATATAATATTTTTGGGAAAAAGATATATATTTTGGAATTAAGATGTTTTAGACAAGTAAATTAAATATATTTGCTAAGTAGGACTTAAAATATATTTTTCGGAATTATAAAGTGTACATGTATAAATACCCTCATCCTTGGGAATGAAATATACATACAAAATTATTAAGAAGTGTGAATACAAAATAGTTGCCTAACTATTTTCCTAAATACAAAAGTTAAGTTAAAATAATTAATATTATTTTAACAAGTATAATATCATAGTAACGCAACGCAAAACACTAAACCCTAAGCCAAGGCACGACCCATTCGTCTAATAGACATTAGTACGTGTAGGTCGTCACGCAGCAGTTCGAGTTTGAGATTGACATTACAAGATACGCACTTCTGTGAGTTCATGTCCCCCTTTTCTCTTTACTGTTTTTAGTTTTATACTTCGGGGGTGAAATACATGCGACAGTTATTACAAACATTTATTTACATGGTGTGGTTAGCTTAGGGAGGGTTTATACTACTAGATCATATGAAGGGTGGGTACAACACTTAAGGCCATTAATCCTCGTTGTTAGGACCGAGGGACATGAGTGATAGATCTATTTGGGTGTAGTGAGCCCCACTCCTGAGTCCGCTGAGTGGACCAGGCGGTGACTATGTGCCCGACGCACAAATTTGCTAGGTTTGAGTTTTCCTGCACCTTTTCACACATACCAGTGGCTTTGCAACCCAGTGGTGATCTCTTTTTCCTTAATGCTACATACCAGGGACTCTTATACATACTTGAAAGGTTTATACATACTCACTTTTACATGAACTCGCTCAACTTTTGTTGATTTTTCAAACTACATGTATTTCAGGAAATTAGTGGATCTGGCAAGGAATGCAATCACGTCAAGCTGCGTAAGGAACAATGATGTCATCCAGGTTTAGGAAGTGTGACCCTTTCCTGGACGGGTTGCAAGTCTTAAACCGTATTTCTAGTCAAGTCTTTTGTCGTGTCGTATGAACATGTTTTTAATTATGTCATGACTGTATTTTGTTTCATGTGTCGACTTTTAAAACAATGTTGTTGTGGTAATGTTTAAAAACTTAATGAATGGATGATCATCACATGTTTTATTTCATATAGCATTGTTATGATTGTGCTATGGTATTAAGAAGTCACACCAAATAAACCCACGCTTCCGCAAAAGCCAGGTGTGACAGCTTGGTATCAGAGCCTCGATCATAGCGAACTAGGATTCTTTCTCGAGTCTAGACTATGATCACTAGGGCTCTCACGAAAACATTTTTACATTGCATACACTAAAACGTCCAGATCCAGGGTACAAAACATTTTTACAAATAAACGGGCACAAAAACACTTTTCAAAATTTATATATTTCAGTCTTAGAGACTGAGGGAGTTTAGCCTTAGAGGCTAGGGAGGTTCAGTCATAGAGACTGAGGGGTTCAATCTTTGAGATTGGGGAGGTTTAGTCTTAGAGACTGGGAGGTTTGGTCTTAGAGACCAGGGAATTAGTCTTAGAGACTGGGAGGTTGGTCTTAGAGACCAGGGAGTTAGTCTGAGAGGCTAGGGAGTTCAGTCTGAGATGCTGGGAAGGGTAGTCTGGGAAGACTAGGAGGATTACTTACTTGCATTATTATGACTTACATGTTTTCTTGACTTCATGATTGATGTATGTGCATATATGTGATTGTGTTACAGACACCATGGTTTCTTCTTCCGACACAGGAGTATCAGACATAGTGGACCCCATGGCAGTTGTGTCAGACGATGAGATACCATCAGAGGGAGACGTCTACACGTCCGACACCACGAGTACAGATGACGATGATTTTGAGCCATTCGCGCTGCCAGACATCGGAGTTGAGCCTGCTGATGGCATTCCTGCTGGGGATCTACCTCTTGCGGTGATCCTTGCTCCCGTTCCGCTTGCTGCTTTCCCCATGGTGGATGTGCCACTTGATGCCGTATCAGATGACGACATTGATCTGTTCGAGGAGGGTCCCCCTGAGGACGGGGCCCCGATCGATGCTGATGCTATCCTTTGTTGGGATTGAACCCTACCAGAGGAACAGATAATGAAAGCCAAAACCAGTTCACAACAGTGGATTCACAATAAGCAGATGCTCACATTAAGCTTTCCCCTTGACAGTGGTTATCTAACAGCTGATATACTTTAAGTACTGCTCAGAAGAACAACTGATGAACCAAACACTGATGAAATGCTAAAGACTGCTAAAGACAAACACTGACGCTCTATCTACTGCTGTCTCTTAAGTACTGCTGAAGACACAAGCACTGCCCATTCAAGGACTGATCACCTTTGAAGAAAGTACTAATGCTCAACATCAGTGCTTAGGCTACAACAGTGGAAAGTGAATCAGTAGTTTACCCATGTTTTGTATTTTATTATCAATCAGTTGTTAGACATCAGTAGTTTGTATAGAACAGTGTTTACAGGTTGTTAGGTTGTTAGATGTCACTTTCATGGTGACGTCAGCTGAGATACATCAGTGGTTTGGTTTGCTTATAAATATAACAGTACCCTGTACTGTTATATCTGATCGTTTTGAGTGAGTTCTTCTCCTCAATTCAATCCTTTCATCTTGTGCAACCAACCTTGGGGTATCAGGCTGAGGAGGAGTTTAGTTTGTAAGCTTGCATTGTAATCTTTTGCTTTGATTGAAATCTTCCGACTCTATGAAAAGCAATTGTTTATCAAACTATATTCTTCTTTGATTGTGTTTACAAAGTTTGATGTTCATTTCCGCTGTACTTAAAATCTGTTCATATCTATTTGATTTGTTCAAAACACACAAACAAGCACAATCATTAGAGCCTCTGATCCTAACAATTGGTATCTGAGTCTGGACAGTCAAATTCGATCTAACAATCAATTTGACATAACAGTTCGGCTCAAAACTCATTGATACTAAGGTTGGTTGTATTTAGTTGCAAAACAGAGTAAAGAGTAACAATGCTTAAAACTGTTATTCAAATACTCTGTAAAACAACCAAGATGTCATAAGATACACAAATTTCACACAACAAGTGATGTCATACACAAGTCACTCATAGTTTTCAGATCTGAAAACATATCTGTTAAACTATGGGATTATTTTTTTTCAAAATTGATGTCAACTGTCGTTATGAAAATTGTGATGTCACTATGTTAGATGCTAAAGTAGGAACCTCAGATTAACAAAAGCCTATGTTCATGAAAAACATTAGTGTTTTTGCTAACGTAAAAAGAGGGAAATTAAAACTTTAGTCATTCAGATCTTATGTATTGAAAACAGGTTGAGATCCTCAAAAGGACAAAATCAACCATGTTAAAATACATTCAGAAAATCAGGGATCAACATAGTCCATATCATATGTAGTGTGAGATTGGTTGAAAAACTTGTGCAAACATGACCAATTCTCTCAAAACATTACTGCAAAATGATAATGGATTAAGGTTTCTCTCAACAAAGACCTCCCAGTAAGTAATTCATTACTTATAAATGGGAAGGGTAAAAAGGGAAGAAGAAAATTCACAAAAACTCAAGAGTGTGTTTATCTCAAAACTTTTGAAGTCAAAAGAAAAGAGTATAAACATAAAACACTTAAGAGTCAAAGTTTAGGGTAATAAAGGTCATTAAGCAACTGTGTGCATTTATCTGTTCAGGAAAAGGTTCAGGTAAAAATGGTAATTCCGGTGAATGAACTTCAAGAGGAATAGACAAATCTTCAAAATCATCACATGGTAACGAGATCTATAACGGGATCTTCAAAACTCATGTGTCCATGTGTCCTCATGTTTGCAATCAACTGACCATTTTCATAAACTTGAGAATGATATGGTTACGTATTTTATTGAAAATATACCAGATCCTTTTGATGCTGTTCTCAGAAAAGCCTTTAACCATTTTTATACAAAGGATTTTCTCAAATAACCAGGATATATTATTCGTTTTTTTAAGAATAATATATTTTGAACTTTTGCTTGTTTTTGTTGGCAATAGTTTCAATTTCCTGTCAGGTTATAGTACCTTATTTTTGTTGGTGTTATTGTCCTCATAAATGGGTCAAAAGGAAATGGTACATATGTCAAGGTCATGTCATACTCAGGTTTGTTTTTAACAGTAATCAAAGGTTGATTGCTAAACAGTGCTTAAACTACTGGGGCACTCATGTTTTAATTTGGATATTAAACGAAAATGAGTTGCCTTAGCAAAAAGTTCTCACCATCTGGGGTACCATACCACTGTCAGAAATTCGTAAAAGCTTCGAAATGTGTAATGACTGGTGGCAAAACCTTGAATGAAAATTTCTTTAAAAGTTGCTGACATAATGGGCTTTCAAATTGTTATCATTATCTCACCCCTAAGCACTGCTTTGTTCAAACATCTGCTCTCTAACTACTGTCCACTGCTGAAAGTCATCCACTGTTCTTCCATCTTCATTGTAAGCACTGATATTCAAAATCTGCGTTACAACCACTGATATGCTATCCACTGATAGTAAAAATCACCCACTGTCCTCATTTTGACCGTTGTAACCACTTATAATTGCTTCATCAGTGGTTTCCGAAACAACTATCCTCCATAATTCATCTCTTCATCATCTGTTGACACGTGGTCAGTTTTTAGCCTTCAGATCATAATAACCGCTGCCACATCAGCGATCACTTTTTCCCTTAATAAAACCCTGATCAAAACCCCAAACAGGGCTTTACACTGTCGAATTGAATTCCAAAAATTCTCTTCTCAAAGCAGTTTCCAACCCTTCTTCTCTTATCATTCTTCGCTCTTCTTCGCAGAAATGACGAAGTCAAAATCAAAATCAAAATCTAAACCAAAATCAACATCATCTTCCAAAGAGGTCGCTCAAACGGCCGAAGAATCCATCGAGATACCATACAAATCTCCTCATAATTATCTGGGTTTGCTCACAAAACCCACCGATAACCACACCTTCGACTCCATCATTGATACGCTGTCTAAATCAAAGTACAAAACTTTGTTGATGGCAGACGCTCCAATTTATCAACAAACCCAGAGAGAGTTTTGGAAGAATGCTATCCTTGGAAAACAGGGCGAGACCGTCATTGCCATAAACTCCTCCATAAAGGGTAAAGCAGTTCAAATAACCCCAAAATCAATCTCAGAAGTCTTTAAACTTGATGACCAGAACGGTAAAACTTCTTTTGATAAAGACGTGATAAAAGCTGATTTTCTGAAAAAGGGGATATGCAGAACAACCAAAGAAGGACACCTTACAAAAAGCTTTCTTTCCTTCTGCACCTAGGTTTTTATTCCACACGCTTTTAATGTGTGTCTCAAATAAAACAACTGCCTTCAATGAAATACCTTCAAAGATACAATGCCTGGGTTATGCTATTTTAAACAATGAAAATTTTAATTATTCCCAGGAGATCTTTGATGATTTGGTGAAAAATGTTGATAGCAAAGCATTTCTACTTTTTCCAAGATTTCTGAGCTATTATTTTAAACAAAAATTTGAAAAAGAGAATGAAAATTTGCTCAAACAAGGTGTCTATTTTCAAATAAAAGGTTTAACAAATGAAACATTTTCCAGAATGATGGCACCTATAAAATTAAAAGCAGAGGTGCCTGAACAGACTTTAGCAGCTACCACTGCTCCTCAGGCAACTACTGCTGAGCCCACTGCTCCAGCTGATCAGAGCAGCACAACCACTGCTTTGAAACCCACACCTGACATCTCCAAAAAGACCAAAAGAAAATCTTACAAAAAGCCCACCAAACCCAAGAAAAAGGCAACTCTGGAAGATGAGATCCCAGAGCAACTGCCTGTGACAACACAAACGTCACCACAAACCACTGCTGCTACTTCCTCACAGCAGTTGGTAGAAAGATCTCCACCATTGCCTCAAACTCCTCCTGCATCCTCACAAAAGGATCAGGTTGTAATCACAGGGACACCAAATTATGAAGCTCTGGATCCACTCGGATCCATCTTCCACAATCCTGATCCCAAGGACATATCTCTTTTAACACCTTTATCCTCACCCATCACACTACCACAATCAATAATACCCCTGTTGCATGCAGTTGATATTGCACAGACACAAACCAGTTCCTCTCTATCACCTATCACTGAGAGTATACCCCCACAAGTGACTGGGTCTGATGCTTATACCTCTGCTATCGCAGCAACAGTTGAGGAGGTTACACTGCAGGAGTTACAAGTAACTCATGTCAGTAGTTCAAGTGGAGCAGCAACTACAAATGTTGGATCAACATGTCTACATTTGGACAGTTGTTTCATCAGTCAGACTCCCTTGAAGGCAATTTCTTCAATAGCACCATCGATAATCACTGGTGAGGCTATTTTGTCCACTGGTAACATCAAAGATTTATCGAGTGCTGAAGAGAGAAGACCCCAGAACCAAGAACAAGGGGCATCAATGAATGATTTTTGGGATTCAGTTCCTAAGTCATACATTGGTACAACCACTGCTGGTGGGGAATCAGATGATCCTACTAACGTGGGTGATGATTTAAAATATCAGGAATTGACGAACAGAGTTGAAAAACTTGAAGATTCAGTCGCTGAAATAAAGGACATGGTGCAGCAGCTGTTAAAGGCTCAGAAAGCACAATCCACTGTTGTTCCGGCTCAAGCAACTGCACAACCTGCACTTGCTGCAAATGAGCTATGGAATATTTTCCAACCCATGCTTGAAAAACATAAACAAATGGCTGATCAGCAGCATGCTATACATGTACAAATGCTGACAAACATGATGGAATCAAGGTTCAAGGATACTCAAGTAGATATCAAGGCTATAAAGGCCAGCATTCAAAGCACTTCTGGCAAAGTTCCTTCTAATCTACTATTCCTTGATAACCCCCTTCATCATAATGCCAAAAAGGGGGAGAATATCAACCAGTTGAGACAGATGAATATGATGGGAATAGAACATGGCCTATATGTTGAACCAGAAAAAGAAAAAGAAAAACAGGTTTCAAAAACTGCTAGTCAAACAGTTGCCATCTCTTCAACACACACCACTACAACACACACAACTACAACCACTGCCCCACCCAAAACCTCATCAGCACCATCACCAGCACCTCAACAAACCCCTGCTCAAAAGCAGAAGACATCTGCTGATACATCAGTAGTTGTAATGACAACAGAGGTTGGAATACCAATTGTTTCAACAGCTGTTAGTCAGTCATACACCACTGCTCCCATCAATGTTACATCACCATCATCACCTCCTGCGAAAAAGCAGAAGACAACAGATGTTACAACATCTGTTGTAAGGACAACAGTAGTTGAAACACCAGTTGTTACAACTACTGTTGGTCCAAATATCCTTACTACATCTCAATCCATATTTGCTTCAATCAATAAACCACCTAAAAGCACCCCTCCACCAGAAAAAATTTTCACTCGAAAAAGAAAAACAACTCAGCCAACAGATGACATATATGACCCTGAGGCTGCAAAACATCCACTGGAGCTTGAAGCTGTAAAAAATGAGATGAAACAATTTTACACCGAAGATGATCATTCAAAAAGGAGATTTCCTTCTCTCACAGGCTTCATAATCCCAGACAATATGGATGAATATCTTGAGCTCAAAGCAAGACAGGCTAAGATAAGAGCCAAAGTTGAATGCAAGGATCAAGGTGATGAGGCCATTTTGGAAAGAATGGAATTCCTGCTCACCAAAGTCAAACAAATGGAAGAATATGCAAGTGATCTGAACAAGGAAATGTCAAGCCTATCTCCTGAAGCAGGTCAACGAAAAGAATTGAGAAAAGAATACCTTACATACATAATGAAAGAAAAGTTCTATCCTGCTGAAGAAACACAATTCAAAGAATGGCCAATAGTTGCATTAAAGCATGAGGCTAACAGAATTGAAAGGATTAAAAATGATCCAGGAAAGAAGAAGACAGCTCCAAATTGGAACAAATACAAGAAGCTCATAGCTGATCTTACTTCTGAGTATAAAAGAAAGAAGCAGGAACTGGTGGATGCAAGGGTGGATACTGCAAATGCCATAGCAAAATGGACTAAGCAGCAAACAGATGAAGCTTATGAAAGGCTTAAGAAAAGGAGGATGACAGTCTCTGACACTCCTAAAAAGTCTGACTACAAAAAGCTAAAGGAGCAGATCAAGACTCTTGAAACACTGATCAACGCAGCAGAAACCTCTGTCACAATGTTGAGAAAAGAAAAGAGGGAACAACTGACTGTTGGAGAAGAAAAAGAAACTGATTATTTTGAAGAAGCCATCAAGAAAATGGCTTTAGATAAAGAAAAATCAGCAAAGCTACAAGTCCTTGCCAAAAAGGTTTTGAGCCAATCATCATCAGCAAATATCACAGACAGTGAGCTTGATCAACAACAGAGACAAGAGCAAATTGACAAAGAAGTTGCAGAAGACATAGCTGCAGCAAATAAAGTCATAAAAGAGGCTTTCAAACGAATGTCTGAAGTTCAAGATACTGCTTTACAAATGTTCTCAAGGCCAAAAACTCCTAGCTCATCAGCAAATAAATCTCTCCCAATAAACCCATTTGGTTTAAAAATACTAAAGTGGCTCTCTGATCATAAGACCCATGTATTGACTCTGGTCAGAACCAATGGAGAAGTGAAGCATATATCAAGGAATCAAGCACTAGGCCTGAGTGTTGAAGATCTACAAGATCTCCTTGAGCTTACACTGTGCCGGGATGAAGATGATACAAGTTCTCAGGATTTTGAGCTAAAATTTAAAGAACAAGTCAAAGAACTTCTGATGAGAAATAAAAATCCAGAATAATGAAGGGTTTTGGCATTATCTGTTCCAGGGGAGATTGTTGGGATTGAACCCTACCAGAGGAACAGATAATGAAAGCCAAAACCGGTTCACAACAGTGGATTCACAATAAGCAGATGCTTACATTAAGCTTTCCCCTTGACAGTGGTTATCTAACAGCTGATATACTTTAAGTACTGCTCAGAAGAACAACTGATGAACCAAACACTGATGAAACGCTAAAGACTGCTAAAGACAAACACTGACGCTCTATCTACTGCTGTCTCTTAAGTACTGCTGAAGACACAAGCACTGCCCATTCAAGGACTGATCACCTTTGAAGAAAGTACTAATGCTCAACATCAGTGCTTAGGCTACAACAGTGGAAAGTGAATCAGTAGTTTACCCATGTTTTGTATTTTATTATCAATCAGTTGTTAGACATCAGTAGTTTGTATAGAACAGTGTTTACAGGTTGTTAGGTTGTTAGATGTCACTTTCATGGTGACGTCAGCTGAGATACATTAGTGGTTTGGTTTGCTTATAAATATAAAAGTACCCTGTACTGTTATATCTGATCGTTTTGAGTGAGTTCTTCTCCTTAATTCATTCCTTTCATCTTGTGCAACCAACCTTGGGGTATCAGGCTGAGGGGGAGTTTAGTTTGTAAGCATGCATTGTAATCTTTTGCTTTGATTGAAATCTTCCGACTCTATGAAAAGCAATTGTTTATCAAACTATATTCTTCTTTGATTGTGTTTACAAAGTTTGATGTTCATTTCCGCTGTACTTAAAATCTGTTCATATCTATTTGATTTGTTCAAAACACACAAACAAGCACAATCATTAGAGCCTCCGATCCTAACATCCTTCCTATTGCTGAGGCCCCTGTAGAGGAGCTTCCTTTTGGTTCACCTGTCCCAGACTCGTTGGAGTCTGTGGCATCCGCATCCTTGCATGACCAGGGTGTGCAGCATCACTCTCCTGACACCTACCCCGACATGGCGATGTCAGCTGCACCTGGTCTGTCACACGAGTTTGACTTTGACCATGAGATCGATGACAATTTTGATCCAGTTTTTCCCCCTGATTTTGATCTTGATCATGATATCGAGTTTATTCATGTGGACCAGCCCTTAGAGGCGCCGGTGGCTCCCATTGATCCGTTGTTTGACATTCCTGCCGATTTTGATATGGACCTTGACGACCCTGAGCTCTCCGTAGCACCAGAGCCTGTTGTTGACCATGGCCCTATTCTTGATGATGCCCCAGCCGTTGCACTGCTAGATATGGGTGCACCGACCATTGTACCTCTTGTTGTTTATATATCCATTGCTGACCTTCCCATTGTTGCTCCACCATTGGTGGATGATCCTGTTATTGATGCACCCATTGTTGCACCTGTAGTACCCGTTTCAGCTCCAGTACATGCAGACCATGCACCATTTGCTTCTCACCTTGACCCTCGATACGCCGACACCCTCAACGGGTGGATCAACGATGATGATTACCCACCATTTGTGCTACCTGTCACACCTCCCGTAGCACCTGTTTCTGCACCCACTGATATCCCATTGTTTCCCCCACACACCACAGACGCCCATCGTACTGATCTTCCCATTGCGTTCCTCCAGGACATACCGCCACCTCGTCCTGGAGAGGGTTCATCGAGGCAGCCGCCTGTTTCTGTTCCACCCATACTGTCATCATCTTTTCCGTTTCTGTCACAGTTTCCTCATATTGCACCACCTACTGCACCATCTTTCATACCATCGAGCGAGCCGTTTTTGTGGACTACGCCCCCCTGTTATGCCATTATCTGACCCGTACCACCCATTTCATGTGGGGTACACTACCGAGGATATACTTGCGTAGCTGCAGCTACAGCAGGATGCACTGAGCCGTCGTATTCAGGAGTTAGAGAGAGCTCCACGCCCGCCTTGTCACTATCAGACCCCCTTTGCAGCACCACACACTCCCCGTCCGCTTTCCCCTGATTCAGACGTTCGTTTCTTGACATCTAAGCAGCAGATTGCATATTTGCTGCGCGTCTGTCGTGCCTTAGAGGAGGACTGGTTACACATGCGTCGTTTGCTTTTCTCTCATTTTCCTCCTCCTCCGCCATCAGCATAGATATTTTTGGTTTGATGCAGGTCGATCATTTTGGTGAGAAAGTCGTGATTGAGCCAGCTTACAAAGACTTTTGAGAGATCACACTTTTTGTATATGATATGTGTTGACAGATTTGTATTTTTGGGGGTGATGTAGCCCCGTGATCTTATTTGGATATGCGATGTACTATTAAACATGTAAAACAACATTGTGGTCGTGATTAATGAAAAGCTCAATGGCAACGTTCTCACTATATGCTTTGTTGAATTATTTGTTTTATATATTAACATGGGATGTTATGTGATTGATGAATGTTATTACGTATGCATATTACTTACCTACTATGACCTGACCTATACGATCATCTTTTAGAAGATGCCTCCAAGACGCGATGTACGCATGCCTACTACCGAGGCAGAACTCCAAGGGATAATTGCCGCAGCTATAGCACAGTATGCGGCCTCCCAAACAGAAACGAGCAGGAACACATCGAACAACAACAACAACAACGGCAATAACAATCCACCCAATGGTAATGTTAAGTCGTTTGAGATATACTACGATACATTTGGATATTTATAGCACGTCCGCTAATACCATTTGTAAATTCTACCGTATGTGCAGGGTGCACCTACAAGCAATTCCTCGACTGTAAGCCCGTGACTTTCAACGACACTGGGGGTGCTGTTGCATTTGTCCGGTGGGCTGAGAAGACAGATTCTGTTCTAAGAATGAGCAAATGCGCTCCCGAGCAACAAGTGACCTACATCTCAGGGCTGTTTCTGGATGGAGCCCTATAGTGGTGGAATCTGCAAGTGCAAACTTTAGGAGAAGCGGCAGCATACGCCCTAACATGGGCTGAGTTAAAAGAGTTAATAAGGAAGAAGTACTGCTCGCGAGCTGAAATACAGAAGCTAGAGACTGAGTTCTGGCACCTAAGGATGGAAGGTCCCAAGATTGCAAAATATGTTCAAAGGTTTCACGATTTGTCCCACGTAGTGCCGTATATGGTCACACCTGAATTTAAACGTGTCAAGCGCTTCATCTGGGGATTGGCACCCCAGATCATGAGTATGGTAACCACGTCCAAGCCTGCAACAATCACGGAAGCCATCGACCTAAGTGTGGCGCTTACTGAGGAGGCCATTAGGTTGAACAAGTTCTCAGTTTCTGATCAGAAGAAAAAGGAAACACATGTCGAGTCGTCTGGAGAAAACAAACGGAAATTCTCCAACTTCAAGCAAGGTACCAGTAATGTGAACAAGAAGGGTGAGTCAAGCGCACCGGCAAGAGCTACAACCGGTGTCGAAAACAGAGGAAAGGGTTACATGGGCACTCTGCCCAAGTGTGATACATGCCAGCGCCATCATTCTGGCCAATGCAGACTGAGGAAGTGCGAATCATGTGGGAAGAACGGCCACTCGAAGGATACATGTTGGGTTAGTTCAGGCCAGGGCGGCCAAAGGGGTTTCAATAACAACAATCGTGGTGGTAATGGAAACCGCCCGCAAGGGAATAATGGAGGAAATGGTAATCGTGGGAATGTTGCAAATCAAGCTGGTAACCGGGGAGCAAACGGAAATCGAGACGGAAATGGTAATGGGAATGGCCGAGGGCCAGGATGCTTCAATTGTGGGGATGTTGGGCACTTTAAGAGGGAATGTCCGAAACTGAATCAAGCCCGTGGGAGAGTATTCAACATCGGCGCAAGGGAAGCGCGCCAGGATCCAAACGTTGTCACTGGTACGTTCCCTATAAACCAACGCTTTTCATCTGTTCTGTTTGATACTGGTGCCGATTATAGTTTCGTATCATTAGAATTTAAGAATATACTTGGGTTGACCACTAGTAAGTTAGACGTTCCATACTCGATTGAATTGGCGAATGGGAAACTAGTTGAAACGGGTGAAGTCATTAGAGGATGCGTGATAGAACTGGGAGGACACGAATTTACGCTAGATCTGCTGCCTGTCAAGTTGGGAAGCTTCGACGTGGTAGTAGGAATGGATTGGTTGTCCAGCAACAAAGCCGAGATCGTTTGTCACGAGAAGACCATCCGCATCCCTATGACGGATGAAGAAACGATCGTAGTGCACGGAGAGAAACGCGATACGCCTCTAAGAATCATTAGCTGTCTGAAAGCTAGAAAGTGTTTACAGAAGGGATGTGTTGCATTCTTGGCACACATCATGGATAAAAAAGCCGCGGAGCTAAAGTTAGAAGACATTCCGGTCGTAAGAGAATATCCTGAAGTCTTTCCAGAAGACTTGCCAGGATTGCCGCCTCAAAGGAAAGTCGAGTTCCACATTGACTTGGTTCCAGGCGCCGCGCCTGTAGCCAAGGCACCCTATAGACTTGCGCCTTCGGAGATGCAGGAGTTGTCAACGCAACTCCAGGAACTGTTAGACAAAGGATTCATCAGGCCAAGCTTCTCACCTTGGGGAGCTCCAGTTCTGTTCGTCAAGAAGAAGGATGGTAGTTTTCGTATGTGTATAGACTACCGCGAGCTTAATAAGTTGACTATCAAGAACAGATATCTGCCAAGGATTGATGACCTGTTTGATCAGTTGCAAGGTTCGAGCTTTTATTTAAAGATCGACCTTCGATCAGGATATCATCAACTAAGGATACAAGAGAAAAGTATCCCGAAGACGGCCTTTAGGACTCGTTATGGACATTACGAGTTCTTGGTTATGCCGTTTGGGTTGACAAACGCACCGGCAGTTTTTATGGATTTAATGAATAGAGTCTACAAGCCGTACTTGGATAAGTTTGTGATCGTGTTCATTGATGACATTTTAATCTACTCGAAGACGAAGGATGAGCACGAACAGCATTTAAGAGCTATTTTGGAGCTACTTAAAAAGGAGAAGTTGTACGCTAAGTTCTCGAAGTGTGAGTTTTGGCTACGCGAAGTCTAATTTCTTGGTCATGTGGTTAATGGAAATGGAATCCATGTTGATCCCACAAAGATCGAGGCAATCAAGAATTGGGAGACTCCAAAGACGCCAACCGAGATTCGACAGTTCTTAGTTTTGGCTGGTTATTATCGAAGATTCATTGAGGATTTCTTAAAAATCGCCCAACCTCTGACGTCACTCACACAGAAAGACAAGAAGTTTGATTGGGGTGACAAGCAAGAAGAAGCGTTTCAGTTGTTGAAAAACAAACTTTGTGACGCACCGATCTTATCGCTTCCCGAAGGAACGGACAACTTCGGGGTATATTGTGACGCCTCGCGTCAAGGTTTGGGTTGCGTGCTGATGCAGCGCCAGAAGGTTATAGCATATGCGTCACGCCAGTTGAAGGTTCACGAAAAAATTACACCACCCTTGATCTGGAATTGGGCGCGGTGGTGTTTGCATTGAAGATCTGGCGACATTATTTGTATGGCACGCGATGTACAATCTTCACTGATCACAAGAGCCTGCAACACATATTTGACCAAAATGAGCTTAACATGAGGCAAAGACGCTGGATAGAGCTGCTGAATGATTATGATTGCGAGATCAAGTATCACCCAGGGAAGGCGAATGTGGTCGCCGATGCCCTGAGTCGAAAGGAAAGGATCAAGCCCATAAGGGTTAGGGCTTTGAAAATGATCGTCCAGACAGACCTCTCTTTGCGCATTCGTGTCGCGCAGAAAGAAGCCTTGAAAGAAAGGAATATTGAGGACGAATATCTCTGTGGGATGGAGAAGCAGTTAGTACCAAACGAGGAAGGAAATTTGTGCTTTATGAAACGAATTTGGGTTCCTTTGTTTGGTGGTTTGAGAAAGGTTATTTTTGATGAAGCTCACAAGTCGCGGTACTCGATTCATCCAGGAGTGGATAAAATGTACCAAGACCTTAAGGATTTCTACTGGTGGCCAAGGATGAAAGGCGATGTTGCAGTATATGTTAGCAAATGTTTAACTTGCGCCAAAGTGAAAGCCGAGTATCAGAAGCCTTTAGGTCTTCTGCAGCAACCTGAAATACCCAAATGGAAATGGGAACAGATTTTGATGGACTTCATAACGAAACTGCCAAGGACGCCCAGAGGCCATGACACAATTTGGGTAATAGTAGACCGTCTAACAAAGTCCGCACACTTCTTGCCAATCAAAGAGAAGGACAACACGAGTAAACTTGCCGAAATATACATGAGGGAGATTGTTGCACGTCATGGAGTGCCTCTCTCGATTATCTCCGATAGGGATGGGAGATTTGTATCAAGGATTTGGCAATCCTTCCAAGAAGCTTTTGGCTCGCAGTTGAATCTGAGCACTGTATTTCATCCGCAAACTGATGGCCAGAGCGAGAGAACTATTCAGACATTGGAAGATATGCTGAGAGCATGTGTAATGGACCTAGGTGGTAGCTGGGACAATCACTTACCATTGGTCGAATTTTCATAAAAACAACAGCTACCAAACAAGCATTGGAGCCGCACCATTTGAAGCTCTCTATGGACGCAAGTGTCGATCACCACTGTGCTGGGCTGATGCGGGTGATAGACAGCTTGTTGGTCCCGAAATAGTCCAAGAGACGACAGACAAGATTGCACAGATCCGAGAGCGCATCAAGGCGGCTCGTGACAGACAGAAAGGCTATGCAAATCAAAGGAGGAAACCTTTGGAGTTTCAAGTTGGGGATATGGTGTTATTGAAGGTTTCACCCTGGAAGGGTGTGGCACGCTTTGGGAAGCGTGGGAAGTTGAATCCGCGTTACATTGGCCCGTTCAGAATCATGCAAAGGATTGGACTTGTGGCATATAAGTTGGACCTACCTGCTGAACTTAATGGTGTTCACGATACATTCCATGTATCGAATTTGAAACAGAGTCCAACACAAGAGACAGTGATCATTCCTGCTGACGAAGTTCATATCGACGACACGCTCCACTTTACCGAAGAACCCGTCGAGGTTACAGATTGGAAAGTTAACAAAACACGCAGGAGTAGTGTCAAGCTCGTCAAAGTTCGATGGAATGCAAGACACGGACCAGAATTCACGTGGGAACATGAGGATCGTATGAAGGAGAAATACCCCCATTTATTTCCTAAGACCCCTGCAACTAGAAGCAGAGCCTAAAATTTCTAGACGAAATTTCTCTAACGGGGGGAGAATGTGACAACCAGCACAATTACAGGTATCCGTACAATTAACTAATATTAATTTGTGCTTAATGACTGTGCTTGATTACAACTGTGATTAAATTGCTTACTGAATTCTGTTACATACATACATATGCATCACATTTCATACTGTCACTCCATTTATTACACACAAACTTTAGTGACAAACTGTATGCACAAAGCACAGTTAGCACAGAGAGCGGATAACCCAGAGACATGCTGACAATGCCAGCACCTAGACAGACAATGTTTTTGAAGCCAGTATGAGCCAGAGATAGAGTACTACACTAGTAGGGAGTATAGGGAAGTGAGGACCATAAAACTGCGTCACTAGGTGATAGTTATTGTGCCCGGAAGTGCCTAAAACACACTTTAAATGCAGAATTCTGCACTAAATAACCAAAATTCAGCATTTAATAATGCTAGTAAAGTGCAAAAACTAGGCAAAATAATCCTAGATACTTTCCAAAGTGTTGGGAATTTAATGTGTCACTAAAAGTATTATAAAAGACACTTTATGGATTAAATTAGCACTTAAACGGACAACACCCAACCGAACAACCGGACTTTACCCGGAACATAAAAATATTGTCTGACATATTGTTTTTATTTTTCTGAGCTAGTTAGGGTCCCCGAACACCCTAACACACTTTATATTATATAACACATCTTAACCCACTAACTAAACATTTTAAATCTAACTAGAAGGTAACTAACACTTACAGCCCAACCCCATACCCCCCCCCCCCTCTTGGGCGACGGTCACAAGGGTGACCCACCCTTTGATTTCTTTGATTTTTATAATAGATCATGTTGGACACTTAGAGACATAATACATGTTGGTTAAAGAGTAAACTTGGGTTATATAAGTGCACAAGGGTTATGCATACATTCACAAACTCACAACACAAACAAGCACTCTCTTCTCTCTTCTCTTGTGTGTTCGGCCGAGAACACTAGCACCATCATCATCACCTTCAAGTTTTTCTTCAAGCAATCTATACATACCCAAAGGTGTTAGAGAGCCTACAAGTAAGCTTGGTGTGTTCGGAAGCTCAAGGACCTCTCTCGTTTTCTTTTATCCATCATTTTTACGCTTTGAAACTCCCCTAGCCTTATGCTAGTAGTAAGTGCCTTAGATCTTCATCTTGTTCATATTTGGATGGTGAAATATTGAGAACTCTAAAGAACATAAGCAAAGTCTTGAAGTATAAACTAACTAGAGATGAAAAATGGTTAAAGTAATGATGAAATCATGTTGATCTTGTGTTGTTGTGCTTGTTGAATGTTGTTTGTTAGTAAAAATGTTATGGTTCATCACATAGGCTTGCTAGATCATGTTTAAAGACATGAACTAGCAAGATGTGAAGGTTAAAAATGTGTAGGATAATGAAATCATCCACACATAAGCTATGAACTTGATTACATACAAGTTTTCTTGAAAAATAAAGATCAAAATGGGTTGTAATCTCATAGATCTAAAGATCTATGAGTGGTTTTTTGAAAGAACCAAGTGAAGAGCATGAGTTTTGTTAAAAGTTTGATCTTACATAAACTAATCGTATTTTTAGTGGGTAAACAAGTGTATAAACACTTGTGTAAAAAGAGAATTTCACAAAGAATTATTTTTAGAAATCATGACTAGAAGTTGTAAATGTTCAAATCCTTTAAAAATAAAGTTTTCAAGAAACTAATCACATTTTTAAAGGTAACAAGACTCACTAGGTCTACTAGTAAGTTACTACATGTTTAATAAATTTCTCAAGTTCATAAGTTTATGGTTTATGCTTATTTTTGTCAAGATTGGTGATTAGAGACGGTATATTGTTGGTTGTTAATTGTTTGAATGATTTTACAAAAGAAAATGATATGCTAATAAGCGTGGACGCCTCCATTTACAAAGGAAACTCTGGCGAAATTTTTCTAAAAATCCAACACTTAGAAAATATTTTTCTAACAAGTATTTACAAATATATTTTTAACTTTATTTTCGAAATAAACTTCGCCATGATTTTTATTACAAAAATATTAAAGTGCCGGAGGTTGATTTTCGTAAATAAAATTTGATAAATATATATTTATTACTAAAACTCTTATGTGATTATTTGTTTATTATGTGAACTAGTTACATTATTTTTAGGGTAAAAATAATATAACTACTATGTACTATGAAATTACGACTCCAAAATAATACTAAAACTCTCGCAAAATAAATATTTAAGTTACGCAAGTATTGTTGCTATACGAAACGCTAAAACGTAACTTATGTATATTTCAGAAATATACTCTTATACGTATATTTTGGTAAAATATTATTTTGGAAAGTTTATGAAGTAAAATATAATATTTTTGGAAAAAATATATATTTTTTGGAATTAAGATGTTTTAGACAAGTAAATTAAATATATTTGCTAAGTGGGACTTAAAATATATTTTTCGGAATTATAAAGTGTAGATGTATAAATACCCCCATCCTTGGGAAGGAAATATACATACAAAATAATTAAGAAGTGTGAATACGAAATAGTTGCCTAACTATTTTCCTAAATACAAAAGTTAAGTTAAAATAATTAATATTATTTTAACAAGTATAATATCATAGTAACGCAACTCAAAACACTAAACCCTAAGCCAATGCACGGCCCATTCGTCTAATAGACATTAGTACGTGTAGGTCGTCACGCAGCAGTTCGAGTTTGAGATTGACGTTACAGGATACGCACTTCTGTGAGTTCAGGTCCCCCTTTTCTCTTTACTGTTTTCAGTTTTATACTTCGGGGGTGAAATACATGCGACAGTTATTACAAACATTTATTTACATGGTATGGTTAGCTTATGGAGGGCTTATACTACTAGATCATGTGAAGGGTGGGTACAACACTTAAGGCCATTAATCCTCGTTGTTAGGACCGAGGGACATGAGTGATAGATCTATTTGGGTGTAGCGAGCCCCACTCCTGAGTCCGCTGAGTGGACCAGGCGGTGACTATCTGCCCAACGCACAAATTTGCTAGGTTTGAGTTTTCCTGCACCTTTTCACACATACCAGTGACTTTGCAACCCAGTGGTGATCTCTTTTTCCTTAATGCTACATACCAGGGACTCTTATACATACTTGAAAGGTTTATACATTCTCACTTTTACATGAACTCGCTCAACTTTTGTTGATTTTTCAAACTACATGTATTTCAGGAAATTAGTGGATCTGGCAAGGTATGCAATCACGTCAAGCTGCGTAAGGAATAATGATGTCATCCAGGTTTAGGAAGTGTGACCCTTGCCTGGACGGGTTGCAAGTCTTAAACCGTATTTCTAGTCAAGTCTTTTGTCGTGTCGTATGAACATGTTTTTAATTATGTCATGACTGTATTTTGTTTCATGTGTCGACTTTTAAAACAATGTTGTTGTGGTAATGTTTAAAAACTTAATGAATGGATGATCATCACGTGTTTTATTTCATATAGCATTGTTATGATTGTGCTATGGTATTAAGAAGTCACACCAAATAAACCCACGCTTCCGCAAAAGCCAGGGTGTGACATCTCTATTTATAGAGAGTCTGGATCATGAATAAACATTTGTTTATTAATGCACCTACTCTGCACAAAGTAGCTTTTTGGCATATTCATGGAATCCGTTATTGTCAACTTGCTACTTTTCAGTTGTGTCAGGGCTTGTCTTCAAGACAAGTTGGTTCATCAGAAATTCTGATGACCAGCTTACCAGAATTCTGATGAAATTGATCATCAGAAATTCTGACGACCAGACTTACCAGATTCTGATGATAAATACAAGATTTATCATCAGACTTATCAGAATGGTCTTTTTCAATCGTCTTCTTTGTCTTGATCGCTTCCTGATACTTACTTGAAGATGTGTCTTTCATTTCTTCTTGTCCTATTATCATGTAGGTACCTTTTTATTGATGTTTCTTGACTGTGTTTTCATATAAGGATCAGGTTGATCATCTTTTTCTTCAATACTTACATAGAAAGTTTCCTAACATTTTCAACCGCTCAATGTCTTGGTCACTGAAGGGATATAGTTCCCCCTCGCAGGCCTCCAGGATCTTCTGATCCGTGAACTCATTGTTAGCAGAGGAGATCGATGATCAACTAGATCTTTTGGCCATTTAGGGATCTCTTGAAGGAAGGTGGATCAAAAATAGAAAGAAAGTTAATGAAAAAGGGAGAGAACTGGCTTGAATTTTAACCTTCACTGATTGAGATGTGAGGAGTGAAGTCAAGATATGTGGTGATAATGAGGCTGGTAACGGTCAAATCACATGGGTAAACGAGTCAAAATCTATCTCCAAATCTCTTCCACGTATTTTCATTTAAATTGTGAATTTTTAAAATTTTTACAACTGTTAGATAACAACCATAAAATTTGAGGACAATTGTTATGGGTAGAATTTCATACTCAGGATCCTGATGTCTTGAGCATACTCCGGTATCCTAATATGGCTAAGGATCCTGAGTGCCGGTATTACTAATGTTTGGTTTGTCTCTTTCAGGGAATATTCGTAGGGATATCCCATGCCAACGACTAGAAGATGGATAATCCTGAAATAGTGCAAAGTAAGTTGGAGAAAACGTGTGGAAAAGAGTATGGTGGCTTGCAACAGTCACTTGCCCAGTCCTCTGAGGATCCTGGGAGAATCAGACTTCAAGTTAGGATTTTTTAACTTGTTTACTATAAATAGCTTGATCTTATTATTTTAGGGATAAATTTTCACACACTAAAACCTCATTGTACTCGCTACAAGCCCTATAACACATAGAATTCAATCTATCAAAGCTCACCCTTGTAATTTCTTTCAAGTTTGTAATAGATCGGAGCTAGGTAGTTGCCAACTCCCGGGATTTTTGTGTCGACGATCATCTCTTGCAGATGTCAAGGGGTTTTCCCTGTAACAAATTGTTTGTGTTCATATTTGTTTACTGCATTTAACCTTAGTTCATTACATTTCAACTGTTTATTAAATCAAACAAACATAAAAGCTATTTTCTAAACCAGGGATCATGACTCTTACTCCAGGATCCTCAACGACAAACTTATTATGTTCTGAAGCATTCTCTCTCACTTTCTCAATTTGGTTGTTAAAAATGATCTCACCACTTTTTAATTAAAACATGTGTCATATGTGTAAATAAATCTAATATTGTTATAAACTAGTTTTTGCCCCGTCCGCGTTGCGGGGCAATAAGCCGAATATTTCTCTCTCATAATATGTATGTATGTACAGAGGGCAAATTCGTAATTATATTTTGAACTGCAGGCAAAATTATAATTTTAAACTGAGAGCAAAATCATAATTTTGAGCTAGGGAGAAAACATAATTTTTGAACTGGAAGCGAAATTATAATTTTAAACTGAGAGCAAAATCATAATTTTGAGCTAGGGAGAAAACATAATTTTATTTTGAACTGTGGGCAAAAACGTAATTTTGAGCTGAGGGCAGAATCGTAATTTTGAGCTAGAGGAAAAAACAACATTTTATTTTGAACTGGGGGCAGAAACGTAATTTTAAACGGAGGGCGAAACCGTAATTTTAAACTGGGAACAAAATTAAAAAAGAGTTTTTGAACCGAGGGCAAAAGTGTAATTTTGAGCTAGGGGCAAAATTATAATTTTATTTTGAGCTGGGGACAAAAACGAAATTTTAAAAGAAGGACGAAAGCGTAATTTTAAACTGGGAATAAAATTAAATAAAAAAATGGGTTGGTTCAATAGGGAAGTGTCAGGCAAGCAGCCTGGCACAATTCCCTCAACTTGAAAATATTTGAACTGTGAGCAAAAACGTAATTTTGAGATGAGGGCAAAATCGTAATTTTGAGTTAGAGGGAAAAACAACATTTTATTTTGAACTGGGGGCAAAAACGTAATTTTAAACGGAGGGCGAAACCGTAATTTTAAACTGGGAACAAAATTAGAAATGAGTTTTTGACCTGAGGGCAAAAGCGTAATTTTGAGCTAGGGGCAAAATTATAATTTTAATTTGAGCTGGGGGTAAAAACGTAATCTTAAACGAATGATGAAAACGTAATTTTAAACTGGAAATAAAATTAAATTGAAAATAGGTTGGTCCAATAGGGAAGTGTCAGGCAAGCTACCTGGCACTATTCCCTCAACTTATAAATGTATATGTAGATTGCCTGGCACTATTCCTTCAACTTATAAATGTATATGTAGTAAATAAATAAAAAACTCTAGTATATGTTTTCCCCGTGCAGTAAAACTTACTTGTAGTAATAAATATTAATAAATGCAACATATTTGTCATTTTCATGAACTTAGAAATACAATTTTTTTTTTTAATAAATAACTTCAATTTTACAATTTAGACCCTTTGTTTTTTTTTTTTTTTTTTTTTTTGTTCATTCCAATCATCAGGGCAAATTACATAAGAATAGCAGGTAGACGAGCAACAAACTACGCCGCCATCCCTTTCTGAATAGAAAACCCTAATCTACTAAAAACAAAGCCTCGCCCCTGAGGGGTCGAAAAGTTGCTGTGGACTACACGCTGAACTCTGGACAAGAAACGAACTGCCTCTGGCGCCAAAGAGCCAAACGTGTCAAACGCTAGGGGGACAAAGGCATGCTGATTATCCTCACAAGCTTTCGCGTGCTTTTCCACCTTCTTCGACTCTGCTTTCAGTACTGCTTGCCCCGCCACAAACCCATTTTCCCGAAACCCGGCTAGGGGGGATACACCTGTGAGATCGACACAAGCATGTTTCCCGCCCTCCCAACCAAAAACTAGCACGTCAGCCGGGCGTAGAGTGGATCTCCCCTCCGACGGGTCTGTAAGAAAATTCACCGGTGCCTCTTTCTTTGCCGAGATCCCTGCTCGTCTGAGAATATCCATTAACGCGTCTCGAACAAAGTCATGACGATACTTAAACCCCGGCAACTCTCTACAGTGTAACGCATGCTCCCCGTATTTATCCAGGCATGCTTTACGGCAGACTGGGCAAGTTTCATCATTCGGGAACATGGGGATCATCAAACGGTACTTAAGGATTGACCGGTACTCCACCGCTGACATACGTTGACCCAAACCTTCAATAGGAATAACAGTTAAGAAATCTTGAGCGTGAGGCCTCTGTAGGCAATCAATGACGGCTTTCTGGCGGGGGGACAAATGAAAATCTTCTCCCAGACTTTTTGCGATTCGACAACAAAGGGCATTCGCCAAAGTTTTCTGCGGCTTTTTGGGGGCGGTGTCCTTGTTAGAGAAACCGCCGAGATCAAAGTCAGGGAGAGATTCATGCAAGCGTTCCAAGGCGTTGGCATAATCCGGATCAATGTTAGCAACCCCGCTGTTACGTAATATATGGTCCTGCAACTCCCAAGATTGAGACCTGGAAGCCACAAAGGCATAGGCTGCCACATCCCGGGCCGAGAGAAGACCCAACATATGTGAAAGGATGAAAGTACGTATATTTTTAAGTTAAAAGAAAAAGACAATAAAATAAAAATATGAAATTACTTTTAGAAAAAAAAAATTAGACATAGCATAACAACATATGTGATGAAAAAGATCATTATTCTTAATGTTTATATACTCTTATGTTAACGTGAGAACAAATTTGACAATAATGTCTACTTTATATTTTCGTATTTTCTATGATAGTGGCCTTCTTTCGTGTACCAACTTAACGTTTGTGCATCATCAAAAAACATTCGTTTTAACCTAAGCCATTTAATATATCTACTCGTACTTCCATTTTATTAGTTAGTGTATCTAAATGTCTTTTTGGTGTCCACAATCGTTAGCGTGCATCCATATGTATGGTTATCATTCTTCAACCAATTTACGACAAGCTAGTATGCCTTTTGAGATAGTTAAAAAATGAAAAACATATCTGTATAATGTAGCCAATACAGCTTTGAACTTCTAGTATAGCATGTTTCGCCGTATGGTGATAATTCTAAAATAAAGGTTTAACATCATTCACAATTTCACATGACTGGTTCGATCCAAATTATTAATATATGTTAATATGATAACCGAATGAATAGTGTTTGGGGTTTTTAGTAATTTTCTTGCTACGTGTCGCGTTCTTCAACACGTGGCAAAGCGTCCCTCTGTTTTGACCTCAAAAAAGAGAAGAGAGAGAAACGAAAGGGGCCAGTGAGAGAAAGGTTCTCTGAAGAAAGAGAGAGAGTGGCGGAGGAGGTGGACGACGGTGAGCGGACGGCGACGAGAGTGGCAGATCTACATCTATGGCTTCCACAACAGAATCACCTTCAGGGGTCACCTTCAGTGGCGGAACTAGCCCAAAAGTTTAGGGTATCTCAATTTTTTTTTTTTGATCAGGGGTATCCTTTATATAACAATGACGGAGTTGAGGGGTATTTTTACACTACGGATACAGAGTTGATTGGTATTTTTACACTACAAAGACAGGGTTTAGCCGTACCCCGTGCTATCCCTGCTGTCACATTAGCTTCGCCCCTGGTCACCTTCACATCTTTTGCATCACTAGATTCTAAATTAGGTGTGATCATGCAATTTTCATATTGGATCTGACAAATATGGATTTTTCATCACAAGATTCTAAATCGTCAAGTTTCGTTTAAGTTTACAACTTCATCTTTTGTTTGTTGTAGCCGCATGAAACCATCGCGGAAAGTAGTTGAAGACGAACGTGATGATGAACAGAGTTGTTTAATGAATAGTATTTGATTTTTCGATCATGAATACCTCTAGTATCATTTCAACTAGGTTTATGCTATGCCCTCGTTACGGGGCGCTAAGCCAAATATTCTTCAGTTTGATAATATGTATGTCTGTGTTTCGGATACTTGTACATACTTCTCATAACACAATCTTAATAAAGTATAATGTAGCCAACACAACTTTGAACTTCTAGTGTAGCATGTTTCTCAGTATGGTGATAATTCTAAAAGAAAGGTTATCATTCACAATTTCACATGATTAGTTCGATATAGATTGATAATTTGATCATGAATACCTCTAGTATTATTTCACGTTGCTGGGCGGTAAGCCAAATATTTCTCAATTTGATAACATGTACAGCTGTGTTTCAAGTACTTTTACATACTACTCATAACACAATCTCAATAAAAATTACATTAAGACATAGATAAAAATAAAGTCGTTAAAGAATTTTTTTTACTAAGTTTAGTAATTGCAAACGGTCACTATTTCCCCATGTTGATTCGTCACAGTAGCACGGGAAAAATGCTAAAAGATGAAATACTAAAATGAATAAAAATATAAAGACTAAACATGTATACTACGAAAGTTTAAGCAGATAGACTAAACACGCATTTACACAAAGTTAACCAATTAAAAATAAAGCTTTTTAACAACAGAGGAGCTAAAATCATATATTATCAAAGTTAAAGGTTTAAAAGGTAAAATATAAAATATTTAAAACAAAAGAAAGATAACAACCAATGAATAAGTGATAGCTGCCTAACACTATTCTTGACTATGCTCTTTAAAGGTAACTAGGAATTTCTCATCTCGCGTTGAGGATCAGCAGAGGTACAATCTCCTACCTCCTGCCACATACATCGCTGCTGCTCATGTTCGTTTGTTGAGGATCCAATCTTAAAGAAGTTGAATTTTGTAGATGGAGATGATCAAGCTTAAAAAAAAAGTTTATGGATTTTGAGCTAAATGACAATTTGTATTTCGCACTTTACTTTGTGCTTCTTGATATTGTTAAGAACATTTTTGGAATCATGATTTTAGTTATGTATTGCTTTTGTTAGTAAGGTGTTTTACATGTTTTAATTAAGTTAGGATTTGTTTTTGTTAAATGCAGCCTTGTAATAGTCTTGATTTCAGTTTTTTTTTTTTGTTGCTACACATGTTTTAATTTCGGTGCTAAGAAAAACCGAGCGAAAACGATCTGCTCGATTCAAATTCAATCCGAGCACGAGCATCACTTTTGTGCTCGGTTTTGCAAATTCGATCCGATCGGTTCGAATCGGTTGTAATTCAATCCGAGCACGGGAAGACCCTCGCTCGGATCGGATAGGTTCATGAACACCCCTAAACTCGAGGTAAACCATGCGAATGTATATAAAAAACACTTGTGTCGAAATGTAGATAAAAACAAATGTGACGGTATATACGCAAATAACAAAAAGTTACGTTCTAAATTAAACTCGAGTAAAACCGTGACATATCCAAGTTATTAAAATTAATAAATAAATCTAATAAATATAAGATAAAATTATAATTATTCTAAATATCATAAAAATATATGAAAAATATAACACGCAATTTTTTTAACATGTTTAATAGAATAAAAAGTATTTGAGTATAAAATTATGAATTATTTATATTTTCTATTTGATTTTTAAAAGTAAAATAAAATAAAATATGCCAAGATTTCATGTAACTAAAGTTTAAATAGAAGAAATTTTGATGACCAAAATAAAAAAGAAAAAACTTTATTGTATATTAAGTTTTAGTTTTGTATGTTGTTTGTTTTGAAGTCAGAGGTCTTTCTGGAAGTAGCCTCTCTATCACTAGGGATGGAGGTAAGGTCTGTCTACGTCTCACCATCCCAGACTCTACAATTAGTTTTGCTATTTGTGAGATATATTGGGTATGGTTGTGATTGTGTGTGTAAGTTTTAGTTTTGAATTTAAAAAGCATACAAACTAATTAAGAGACTCTTGTCAAGATCAAACCTACAAAAAGTTGTGGTTAGAAAAGAAAATATAAAAACTTTATGGTAAAAATTAGAAACATCAAAACTCCTTTATAGCTAATACGATTAAATACGATACGATACGATATGATATAATATAATATAACGAATTTAATGTTCAATAACCATCCTCACTAGCAAAACTACCATGCATTACCTTTTCTCTCTCTCTCTCTCTCTCTCTCTCTATATATATATATATATATATTATAGGGACACACACACGATGCAAGAAATACAGACATAGTAATCACATAACATATTAATTTTTTAAGCAAAAAGAAGTATAGCAACACCTTACTCAATTTTTTTGTAATGTTAATATAAATACTTTAATTTCAATTAATATGCCAAACAGCGAATTACAAACAAGTGGCATGTAAATGGGAACAAGTTGCGTCGAATTCTCTTTTTGAATAGCAAAACCTATCCTAATAAAGACGAAGCGAGTCATAAGGGTTGATAATTAACTATGCTAGATCCGCTGTTACTTGTTCAGGAATTCCACAGCGGGATTTGGGAACCAAGTGCATTAAAGGCAAATGGGATAGACATGTGCTGATTCTCTAAACAAGTTTCCTCGTGTTTAGCGACTTTGTCTGATTACGTCTTCAACGTTGTTTGGCCCGTAACAAACCCATTATCCCTGAGCCCATCAAGAAGGATAACTCTTGTAAGGTCCATACAAGCTTGTTTCTCTCCGCCCACTCAAATATAAGAATATCAGCAGGCCGAAAAGTATACCTCCCAGGCAGGGGCAGGGCTTGTCACGGGCCAGGTGGATCCCCGCTCCATGTTGTTTTGCTTCGTAGTGTATATTTTGCCAAAAATTTCCAAAGAATATTTTATGTGGTGTAAAATATTGGATTTTGAGAGTCTGACCCCCTAATTTTACCAAAAAATAAGCTCAAAATCCGCCAATGGTCTCAGATAACTCATGGCAATGGACGCCATTCTCAAAAAAAAAAATATCTAAACAAACCTTGCAGCAAAATGTTGGTTTTTTATGATGTAATTCAAAAAATATTTATATCATATAAAAAATACGACGTTTAAAAATCGAGAGAGAAAGTTGGTTTAAAATTCAACAATATTTTTAAAAGATTATACCATGTATATGTTTTAAAAATTGTAATTTTTAAAGTTTTAAATTTATGTAAAATTATCTTTTTTTATATTTCCTAAAAGTTTTCTCACTAAAAAGTTTTCTCGAAATATTTGAGAAAGGACATCAATTTACACTACTTGAACCGGATAATAATTTTTTTTAATATTTAACTATCAACATTATACTCCTAAAAATTTACGATCATTATGAAAAAATTACTGGGTCCGTCACTGGAGTTCGCATCCTCTCAAGACTGTAGATGTTAAATTTGTTTTCTAAAGGGTCGTAATATTAACACATGGGAAAAACTTATTTACACATGGTGTATACGGGCCGTATACTGTTATACGGCCCGTATAGAATAAAAAAACAACAAAATCTGTGCCAGCAGACTTTGTCAGTTTTTTTATTCCATACGGGCCGTATAAGAGTATACGGCCCGTATACACCATGTGTAAATACGTTTGTCTGGTCCTATATAATGTATACGAACGTGTATACGGGCCGTATACTCTTATACGGCCCGTATGGAACGAAAATTTGATTTTTCTCAAAGTATTGAAGGGATTTAAGGTGTAAATCGTAAATCACACTAGATATTTTACAGTCGTGAGGTGCTCAAACCTTTCTAAAAGTAGAAAAAAATAAAACATTAACAAGTAACAAAGATTGAAGAACAAGAAAACGTGTCGTATGACTGTAATAAAACGGAAGCTATCAACGCGGGATTACGGGCATGGTGTTATTCTTTATTTAATATTTATAGAATAAAAGGAAGGGTGAGGCATTTGATTAGAGTTGTAAGGAGTCTGAATCTTCGGTTTCATCAGCGTGTACCGAAGAAACCAAATTCGCAACAATGAGTGTGAGTCCATTGTTGTTCGTGAATGTTTCGAATCATCATAGAAGACGTGTCGGGTTCTTCTGCTAGTGGTCGGGCTTACAATGCTCACACAGGGTGATAAACAACGCTGATATGAACACAAACCAACTGCTTTATCTTGAGTCGTCGGGAAAACCTTTCCTCAGGGGAGGGTGAGTAGTATGAGTTTGAGTCCATTGTGGTTCGTGAATGTTTCGAATCATCATAGAAGACGTGTCGGGTTATTCTGGTAGCTATTCGGAATGTTTCGAATCATCATTAAAATTAACAATGCGGTCTTGATTGAAGACGTAATTGCAAGACTGTTTGTCGGGTTTCCAATGCTCACACAGGGTGAAAAACAACCCTTGATGTTGAAACCGGTTTTACCTCATGAAAAGGAAATGAACAAATTTTTTTAGAGAAGCGTTGGGATTTAAGGGTTTATGAGTCAAAGTTAACATTCAGATTCAGAAAGCAGATGATTTGTACTTGGTTTATTCTCTTTAATCTATTAGAACGATCCTTGTTTTGTCACATACATGTGTTTCGTAAGAAACTTTTCGTGCACTGAACCCAACATACTTGTTTTTTCACGTACATTTCGTAAGAAACTTTTCGTGCACTGAACCTTCACCTCCAATCATTTTCTGGTCAAATCACACACTGAATACAAATCTGAATAACAAACTGTAGAGAACTTGTTTGCGTTATCCACCAACAATCCGTTCATTATCTGTTGTTGTCTAAGACAATATCAATTAACTTTCAGTTGTGTACACAAATTCATCACCGGTTTCTACAACACAAGCACATACACAGGGAGAATGTTCTCGAAATTGAAGGAAAAGAAAAAATGGTTGCTGATGTTTTTCACTATCAGGATTTTGTTGGTTTGTTTGAGAACCTGATTCCAATGTCCTACTACTACAATCCTTCCTACATTATTGAAAATTACTATATCACCCCCACCAGATACATCAATTTGTCACTTTCAACCGATCTAAGGCAGAGAACCTGATTCAGATACACAAATGGTTTATTCTCTTTAATCTATTTGAACGATCCAAAAAACAAAGATCAAAGTCAAATGTGATCAAACTTGGACATCAGACGTCAATTGGTTACAGAAACCACTAAAAGACATGTCGTGCATTGTTTAAATCAGAATCAGCTTCTCAAAACAAGGATCGCTCTAATAGATTAAAAGAATAAACCCTCGTTTGGTCATCTTTCCAAACTACAACACACGATAAGTTTACACTTTATAGTGTGTGATTTGACCAGTGGATGATTTCTTATCCATACTATTCTTCATAGCCATATTACCACTCACAAGTTGTTGATCTTTGGGTGGTGATTTACTCCCCGAACAAACCATAGCCATATTTGTGTATGCATTCTTTAACTTTGAGTGAAAGAGTCTGTTTAACTACAAAGCACATACACTGGTTTCCAGGTAGGGGTTAGAATATTTCATTCTGCTGTGAACTTGTTCTCTATGAAATGTCTCACTTAACAAGAGACTCAACTAAAAGTTAACTAGACCCCTCAAGTTGTCATTCATAGGAGAGTTGATGCAATTTTCCAAGCATTTTAGAGAGACCTTTAAGTACGGATCCTACTGCTGCATTTGGAACCAGAAGTAAACTTATCGTGTGTTGTAATTTTAATGAAGCAATGAAGATTGAATATGCAAACCGCATCCGTTTTGTATACGAAAATAGTGGCTATGGGAAATACAAACCCGGCACGTCTTCTGTGATGATTCGAAACATTCCGAATAACTAGCAGAAGAACCCGACACGTCTTCTGCTAGTTACTCTTTTCTTCGATTTCAACAAATCTTTCAAGGTCTTAAGTGATGGACAATTGGTTAAAAGATGTAAAAGAGTTTGTGTAGAGATCTTTACGTACAAATTTGCATCATCCTTACGGTTACAAATGAAGTATTATCTTGACAAATGAAGTATTATCTGACAAATGAAGTATTAAAAGAAGTATTATCATTGTTCTTGAAGATGAAGATGAAGAAACGAGGGTTTATTCTCTTTAATCTATTAGAACGATCCTTGTCTTGAGAAGCTGATTTTGATTTAAACAATGCACGAACCTGTATACAGTGGTGCCAATGTCCTACTACTACAATCCTTTCAACGCCTGATACATATGTTGAAACCGGTTTTACCTCATGAGAAACTAACAAGGTAAACCTGAATGAACCTGTGTTTTGAAAATAGGCTTTGTTCTTCGTTTATTGGATCGTTCTAATAGATTAAAGAGGTTTTTACCATTTTTTTACCATTTGTATACAGGACGTATACGGTTTATACGGCCGTATACTCTCGGTAAAAAAATTTTTACCGATCATATACAATGTATACGATGATTGTATACGGGCCGTATATTGTTATACGGCTCGTATACTATGGGTAAAAAATGGTTTATTCTCTTTAATCTATTAGAATGATCCTTGTCTTGAGAACCTAATTCTGATTTAAACAATGGAATTTGTGAATCAACGGAAATAACTAAAAATAACTCGCCATTCTCTTACATCTGTATACGTTGATTGTGGATTTAACTTGCAAGAATTGTGTCCGTCGCATGATAGAAGATACATATCGTCCGTTCAAGTTGAGCTTCCTGATCTGACAATTTGTTGAAAATTGTTGATGATTAGTTGTGTACCCTTCAATCTTCTTGAGTATTTTTCTAACTTTATGCTTGCATCCACCACAGTGAATATTAACTTTGAGTGAAAGAGTTTGGAAACCGGACGGAATCTATGAAGAAACTGTTGGAATTTGTGGATTTCGGTTGGTTTAGAAACTTAACAAGAGAAGCAACTAAAAAAATACAATTGATTACTCGGTCGAATAATGGCCAATAATCCGTTCATAATCGTCGACGACGTCACTGGGGTTTTTTCTCTTCCAGTTACCAGGCCTATCATCTCCGTCTACGTTTGGTTTCCTCAACGAAGAACCATCAGCCATTATCAACCCTTTTTCCTTTGGTTTCTGGTTGATTTTGAGGGTGAGGGTTTTGAATTGATTCCTGCGCTCAAGTTTCAACTACTGGAGTGAAATATTTGTTGGAATTTGTGGATCAACATAAATAACTGAATACAACCGGTCAAATCACACACTATATAAAGTGTAAACTTATCATGTGTTGTAGTTTGGAAAGATGACCGAATAGAGATCTTAATCAAGATTTACATCTTCTGTTATGATTCGAAACATTCCGAATAACTAGCAGAACCCGACACTCAGAAGTTGTTGATCTTTGGGTGGTGATTTACTCCCGAACAAACCATGCTCACCTTGACCAGAATAGATAAGCGTATCACTGTTGGTGCATGCGTCTGTCGACTTCGTCTTGTATCAAGTCTTAGTTTGTATTAGATAGATCAAGGTACGCAAAACGAGAAAACATGTCAAAGTCTAATTTCGCACGAAATTACTTGGTAATTTCGCACGAAATCTAATTTCGTGTGAAAACATGACTTTGTTTGTACTGGTTCGTGCGAAATTAGAGGTCTATAAATAGGTGTCTTGATGTTTCATTTGTTACGAAATTACTTAGAGGTTTTCCGACGGCGAAGCTCTGTCGAAGTGTCGTCTTGCTGTAAAATTGTTCCAGATCAATATAAACGACAGTTAAAAGTGATATCTTGTTGAATTCAACTCATTATGTCTGTTTCCGCCTTTCATTTTGAGTAGAACACCTCTGATCGACTCATCTCGGGTCCGTACACGATCCTACAAGTGGTATCAGAGCTCAGGAAGAGGAGTTCTGCAGTTTTCAGCCTGATTTCATCTCATTCTCTTACTTCTACACCTTCTTTTCTGATTTGAACAAGTTTTAACGGTTAAAATGATCTGAATTTCACATATAACAAGTAAAACAGTGTTTTAAAGAATCCTTGAAAGAATTGGACTATAATTCAATATAAAACTGAAAATATTTGTAATTCCGCATGAAAATCTGTTCGAACAAAATGACTTCAGCATGATTTCGTTTGAAAAGTTACTTTTATTCCGCACAGAATTACAGTGTTTAGCTGATTTCGTTTGAATATAATTCTAATTTCGCAAGAAATTAGAATTCTGCTTGAGTAATTTCGTTCAAATCTAATTTCGTTTGAGAACTGGGTAATTTCGCACGAAATTACCTAATTCCGTTTGAAAAGTCTAATCTCGTTTGAAAGTTGTTTGTGCAGGTTAATTCCGTTTGAAAGTTTGAGCAGAGTGATCTCGTTTGAAACCTAATTTCGTTTGAAAGTACCTGTTTTGTGAAAAAGTTTACCGAATCATGAGTGAAGAATTTTACAACGCATTTGACACATCTCCAACTACTCCGGCTACCATTGCTCAAAACATGAACTTGGGTAATGAGACTAGAACTACACAAAAACCCCCAAAGCTAATGAGCATTGAGGAGTATTATGGTTGGAAAGATCGGTTTGAAAACTGGGTTCAAGCAAATCATTTGAGATCTTGGGAGTGTATTTTGAAAAAATATGTACTACCACGTACTGATCTGCAGGTTGAGAAAGAAATCTCTGAATTCACTGATAAAGAACGAGACATGTACAGAGCTGAAAAGATGATGATTAGTCTACTTCAGCAAGCTATTAAAGAAGACATCTTTGTATTGCTTCAGCATGACAAAACTTCAAAATCAATTTGGGATGCTCTTAAAATCAAGTTTGAGGGTAGTGAGAAGATGATAAAAAGTAAAAAGGCGTTGGTTAAGAAAGAATTTGATCTATTCACAAGTCTGCCAGGGGAAGATACAAAGAAGTTGATTGAAAGATACTGCCACTTAGTGTGTTCTATGTCGTTGCTAAGCATAACCAAAGAACGAGAGGAATGGGTAGACAAATTAGCTGATGCTTTACCTCAGAAAGAGTGGGGTACATTTTTGATGATCTTAAAAAACACCGGAGTTTATGATGGTTTGACGATTTCTCAGTTCATTGAGAAGATTGAGGGTCAAGATCTTGAACAACAAAAGATTGCGAGGATGAGTAATCCGAGAGGTAAACAAGATGTGAAAATGTATTACAAAGGAAATGTTCAAGAGGTTGAAATGAGTCCGAAAATTCAAACTTCTTTTAGTGCTGGAAACTCATCAGAAAATGTTGAACAAAGTCCAAATAGCAGCAGTGGATTTTCTTCATATCCAAGTGTTAATCCAAAGAGTTCAACTTCAAGTTTTCATTCTCAAAGTTCAAAAAGTGGGAATGGTTGTGTGATACAGTGCAACATTGCATTGAATCTTCCAGATGGTCAAAGTTTTTCTGAAGAAATTGCAAAAGATCACATGGCGTTACTTGCAACTGTGCTACAATCCTATGAAGGTTTGGTTGCAGGAAGGATCGGAAATCCTATGCTGACGAAAGAGGATTATGATCAGATAGACGCTGAAGAAATTGTTGGTGCATTCATCTGCCGACTTCGTCTTATATCAAGTCTTCGGTTCGTTGCGGATATGATTCAGCATGATGTCATCATATTCAAAGATGACATCATAATGGTGACATCATCACAAAAGACAAAAGCATTTCACAAATCAGATTGTTATAATTATGATTTCGCTCCAAAGGAATTTTGTGATTTCGCTTATATGGACTTAAAACTGATTTCGCTTTTATGTCAAGTCTGATTTCGCTCTTATGGTCTTATGTCTCTATGAGCGAAATCAAGACAAGTATAAATAGGGGTATGTTCTTGTCATTTGTAACAGAGATAGCCAAGTGATACCGAGGTGCTGCCGGTTTTTCCTCTGATTGTAAACATTGTAAATCGAATATAAAAGAGGTTTAAAGTGTATTTCAAGCTGTTTTCACACCCGTTTCTCTGTTTCCACCTCTGAAACGGATTTGAGCTCTTCCGAACGACTCATTCAGGTCGCAACACGATCCTACAGAAATGGAGCTCATGGACATCAAATGGTGTCTAGCTAGTGTCTTGAGGAAAGCAGAAAAGTTTAAAATGATAACAGGGAGAAATGATTTTCTGGATGCACATGTTTCTACTTTGGGTTTTGATAAATCTAAAGTTACTTGTTTTCGATGCAGGGAGAAAGGTCATTTCAAAAGAGAATGCAAAAATCAAGAGGCTAGTGGAGCAAAGAATCCTTTTGGAAAAGATGATTAGTATCGGAAAGCCATATATCAACAAGTTGCTCATCAACCATATCAACAAAAAGAAACACAAACTGCTCATGGGAAAATGATCGAAGATGCAAATAAGAGAGCCTATTATGGTATCATTGATCAAGATGATGAAAAAGTGGCAGAAGGTTTTAGCTGGGATAAGTATATTCCACCTGATTCAAAAATTGTAGCTATGATTGCAGAAATAGTTCAAAAGCCTGATTTGTTTACAGAATGGATGAAAATATTTGAAAGAAATGATTCGAGCCAAGAAGAAGAGTCTGTTTCATCCGATGAAAGTTCAGAAGAAGCAACTGTTTTTGATCAAACACCATCTGATTCAAGTTCTTCAGGTGAGAGTTCTGAGAAGTTAATAGATTTTGATCAATCACCAACTGATGACAGTGGTGATGATGAGGAAGAAAGACATATTAATGTTGCAAAAACTCATCTATCTCCTGAAAGTCTTCAATTTTATTTTGCAGATCGCTTGGAGAAGCTGAAAGAGAGACGAGCAGCAAAAGAACATAAGAAAATGAAGAGTGAAAGAGTTGCTCAAGAAGAAGAGACTGTTCGAAATGAAGAGATTAAAATTGTTGCTGAGGAGATGGTTGAAACAGAAAAGGTGATTGAGACTGAAAAAGTTGTTGAAGAGGAGAAAATAATCGAAGTTGAAAAGATTGTGGAAGTCATCAAGCCTTGTTCAAAGTGTTTGGAATCTTGCAAGCAATGTGCTGAAAAAGATGAGAAGTTGATTGAGCTTGAAAAGATGAAAGAACAATTATTGTTCAATCTCAATTATGTGAAAGAATCTTATGATGTGCTAAACAGAACAGTAACTGGTCTTCAAAAGACAAATTAAGAAAGAGAAGATGCGTTGACTATGATGAATTCTGTGATGATGACGAAGCAAAAAGCAATAAATCACTACATTGAGGAATGTGCAAAGTTGCAGCGGGAGTTGGAAAATGAAAAGATTGAGAATGAGAGAATCAGACGTTTGTTGCAAAGTTATTCTAGTTCTGATTATCTCATTGATCGAATTTATCCAACTGTTGCAGGTTTTGAAGCATTTAAAGATGATGAGAAGACTGACAAGAAAGATACTAGTAAGAAACAGAGTATTAATTATAACAAGTGTCCGCCTCCGATTTGGGAAGGGTATTCGCCTAGAAAACCGAATGAGGAGAAAGTTGCAAAGGCAGTCAATATAAAGTTAAAGTCCGATATAATCGATGAATTACCAGAAAACATTGACGTCATTTTTACATCGTCTGACACTGATCATGAGTCCGAGTTAATAAAAAAGGTGGTCGATCAGGTGTTGGATACAGATGAGGAGTCGGAGTTAAATTCTGAGTCAAAGTCCGAGTCTGGATGTTCAAGTTCGTCAGTCAAAAGTCCGAGTTCGTCGGTCAACAGTTCAAAGTCGTCGGCTAAACGGGCGTACAATAAAGAATTTCTTTTATCAAAATCTAATTTGAAGGATGAAACATTTGAAGTTGCATACACTTTGAATGATTCTGACAAATTATATTCTGATAAAGAATTTCCAATAAGAAGTGTTAAATTTGAAAAGATCAAAAAGGTTTTCAAACTAACAGAAATCAATATTTCTAGAATAAAAGATGTAAATCTTACTGAAAAACCTAAAAAATACACTTCAAGAGTTCAACAACGTTTAAACAAGAAAAAAGGGTTACAGTTCTGGTTCTGGTTATCGAAAGAAACCAAATCATAACAGTAATTTCAAAAAGAAAGATCTTGGATTTATTCCACCAGAAAATTATAAGAATGAAAAATATGTCCGAGATTTTAAAACAAAAATGACATTTGTTTCAGGAACAAGCTCGGAAGAAGAAGCAAAAAGTCCATTCTGGAAGCAATCAAACAGAGAATTCCTTGCCAAGAAGCAAGAGAATGTGAAGAATGGAGCTAATCAAAGAAAGGAGACAAGAACCTGTTACAAGTGCAATGAAGTTGGTCACATTGCATGGAACTGTTCTCAAGCAACAAAAACAAAACAGGAAGTCTCTAAAAAACTCAAAGGAAAGGTTGTTGAGAAAACTGAACAACCAACTGAGAAATTCAAAATTTTTGAAAATTCAACATATGAAGTTGGTGAATGTTCAAAGACTCATTTTTATAAAAAGAGAGCTAAGGACAACCAAATGTGGGTGGTTAAGAAGATTCTTGGCGATGAATCTAACTCCACAAAGTTAGACGAGCCACAAGTTGAGTTAAAAGATGAAAACTCAGTACCTCCAATGGATGATGTTCATTTTCCACCATTGAGGGCTGAAAATTTTAAATCAAAAGTTGGGAAAGTTGAGATCTCGAATCAGTTCTATTCTGAGAAGAAAGAATTTGATGTTGAGAAAGCTTTTAATGGAAATGTGAAAAAGATTTTTGGGAAAATGGTCGAGGGAAAGGCCAAAGGGGTAAAGGACTTTTATGCAACCAAGAAAGCAACATTTTACCCAAGTGGAGTTGAGAAGGAAACATCCAAGTTCGGTCAGGCTTGGATGGAAGTTTTTAACAAGTAAAATCCTGACTTGCTGGAGCTCCCAGGTTGGTAAGCAAGGAGCAGGAATCGGCATCATTCTTTAAAAAGGTTTGGTTGGTAAATCAAAAGGTGATATCTTTAAATTGTTATATTTTGATTTACAATTGGTTTTGGTTGATAAGTCAATTTACAAGTGGTTGGAGAAGGTTTTCACTGACAAGTGGTAAATCAGGGACATTAAGTTGTATCTGATTTCCTACATGTGGTATTTTCAAAAACAAAGTGATGAGTTTATCCCCTAACTTACAAGTGGTAAAATCAACAAAACTTATTTTCCGGAAAAATCATTTTGATTAAAACAAACTTAAGTGTTTTGAAATCATAATGAGAAAATAGTTTGTTGTTAGGGGGAGTTCTGATTGTTTATGCCAAGAGGATGGCGAATTGAAGCGATTCGATATCGGTTGTCAATTATCTTGTACAGTTTGTTTTCAAATTTCCTTAAATGTGTTTGTATTTTAGGGGGAGTAAACAATTTCAGAAAATCCAAAAACATTTGTAAATTTGAAAAAGACAAAAACATGATAAATCACAAAATGAGTTTTGGTGTCAAAGAAGAGGAAAGGATAGTACATCAGTAGACAGTCACAGTATGCTAAAGAAATGTAATATTTAAATAGCGTTAAACAGTCTCACTGATGATATGCCGATAGGTTTTTACACATTTAGTAAGATTTTTCGGGATATAAACTTAAATTCAAACTTGCTTATTTCGTGGGGAACACTACTTGGATATATAGGTAACCCCTGAAATCTCGTTTGAAAGATCCCACTTTCTGAGATACTAGGTCTTTATGCTCAGTGATATCTGGGGTATTATCCCGGGACTTCTGATTTTGCGGAAGCAATGGCCTAGTCCCCGGAGAATACTTTACTGCTTGCTTGAAATATAGCGCCGCCCTCAGCATAAAATGATGAGACAGTAAAATTGCTAATCAATGCTGCTGTAAAAAAGATCCTCTAAAGAGGACCCACCAAAAGTCGAGCTGTCATTTCTCTGCTGAACGGAAGTTCTGACCTGAGCTCTCACGGTTTCGCAATTTAACCCCTTACAGATATCATCTGTGGTATACTCACCTGTAAGACTGAATATTGGGATCTGGATACGGGAGTATATTCAAGAGGTGGGACACATGAATGAGTTTAAGTTCTTAATTCACCTAACTCATATCCTGAATCAGTTGAAATTTGTGTGAAAATTTAAGTGGACCAGTATATCGACAATTTAAGTGAATTGTTTAATTCTTAATGTGTAACTAAGCTCAACGGTACTTGTGATTTGTCATAAGCTGATATGATCCTCTTACACAAACTCACAAAAATATTGTCTGTAAATATTTCTTTACTGCATTTCATTTTTTTTATACAAAAAGATTTTCAGTGTGTTTTAGCATAAATTTTGAAAAATCCAAAACGATTTTTGACAACTGATGTTGGAGAGCTGATTTTCAAAATCCCAAGTGCTAAACATGATGAGCATGCAGTGAGGGGGAGTCTGTGTTTTAAATGAAAAAGATTTTGAATATTTGTCTACAAGTGGTCATCAGTAGCTTTTATAATGATAAATCTTTCTGGAAAGATACCTGCAAGTAGTTTATAAATTTGTCAAATGTTAAATTTGTGAAATTTATTGTGAGGTAGAGAATGTGCAGGATTTCTGAGTGATAGAGAGCCAGGTTCCGATACCTGAAGACTCTGTGATTTCAACAAGCCAGACTGCGATCCCAGCAAATCGAAAGGGGGAGTCTGAAGACATCCGAGTAGAGATTATTTGTTCAAGAGGAGTATGTTGGTGCTGATGAAGAAAGAGAATGTTCATACTGATAAAGACTGAAGACGTTGAAGACTCGACACTTAAGACTCGTCAACATTCGAGGGGGAGTCTGTTGGTGCATGCGTCTGTCGACTTCGTCTTGTATCGAGTCTTAGTTTGTATTAGATAGATCAAGGCACGGAAAACGAGAAAACATGTCAAAGGCTAATTTCGCACGAAATTAGAACAAGTAATTTCGCACGAAATCTAATTTCGTGTGAAAACATGACTTTATTTGTACTGGTTCGTGCGAAATTAGAGGTCTATAAATAGGTGTCTTGATGTTTCATTTGGTACGAAATTACTTAGAGGTTTTCCGACGGCGAAGCTCTATCGAAGTGTCGTCGTGCTGTAAAATTGTTCCAGATCAATATAAACGACAGTTAAAAGTGATATCTTGCTGAATTCAACTCATTATGTCTGTTTCCGCCTTTCATTTTGAGTAGAACACCTCTGATCGACTCATCTCGGGTCGATCCACTTACATTCGAATAACGCTGAGAATCCACAACGCTTATGGCCAGATTCTTTCCTTCAATCTTGGCAAAATCAATGCCTGCTTGTTTTATTATCACGAAAGTACTGAACAACCGAGATAACAGCTCCGGTATTTATCACCAACTCATCTTTAGTAGTGTTTGTTTGAGAACCTGATTCAGATACACAACGGTCCCTTTGCTTCGTCCACTAGAACTATTTGTGTATGCATTCTTTTGGTAGTTAACAACGCTAATTAGAAAAAAAAATCCGTAAAATTAATCATATCGATTGCTATAACAGGATGGATGTGACACACATAGATAGATAAGCTGTCACAGTTGTCAAGACTGTTTGTCGGGTTTCCAATGCTCACACAGGGTGATAAACAACGCTGATACGAACACATGTGTTTCGAAATAGGGTTTGTTCTTGGTTTAATGAAGTTACACGTAACATCTAGTTATATTCAGATTTAAACAATGCCCGCCTCAACTGAGATAACGGACATCCATTAAGCTCAAAAAGAAAACTTGTGTTTCCCATCCCATAGTCACAAAAGATTGCGGTTTGTATTTTGATTAGCCACCGTTTCCGTAGTAAAAAACGGTTGCGGTTTGTATTTCGCATAGCCACCGTTTCCATAGTAAAAAACGGTTGGGTTTGCACATTCAATCTTCAATACTTCATTAAAATACCAGTAGAAGAACCCGACACATCTTCATGTTACGGAGAATGTTCTAGAAATTGAAGGAAAAGGAAAAGATTTGTTGAAATCGAATTTGACAACTATGACAGCTTATTAAAAGTAGCAATCACCTCCAATCATTTCCTGGTCAAATCACACACTATAAAGTTTAAAGTTATCGTGTGTTGTAGTTTGGAAAGATGACCGAATAGAGATCTGAATAACAAACTGTGGAGAACTTGTTTGTGTTGGGTTCTTCTGCTACTTACTCGATCAACGGACTGATCGGTAACGTTACTCTACTTGTGCTCCGATTTAAGCGGCGTGTTCCGATCAATGTTGTTAAAGGTGATGAAGAGTTTAGAAACCCTAGAATGATGGTGTTTTTACCGGAAAAAACGTTATACTTGAAAAAACATCCTTATATACGGCCCGTATACAGTTATACGGCCCGTATACATTTGGTAACATCAAAAACCTACCAAAATAATTCCATTGAGCCGTATACGTTTTACAAATCGTATAAGAATGTATACGGCTCGTATAACTATATACGGCCCGTATATAGTAAAATCTAAAAGAACATTCTCTGCGCATTTTCCTATTCAAACACATTCTATACGGGCCGTATATTTTGTATTCGGCCCGTAGATACTAGGGATGTGAAAATAAGATATAGGAGGTGTGGGAACAAGAGGACCCTTTCTAAAATAACCCCCAAATATATATAATCAATTCAGAAAACAGGTATTTTATTGATATTTATTACTAAAGTATATAAAACAATTTTGTAAAAGAAAAATCAAGTATAAAATCAATGTGGGACCACCGAAATGCAGAAGAACTCAGTTAGACATACTGCATGCCTTGAAAGGATAACCAAAATCAATTTACTCTTCTAGTATAAAGATAAGACGTTCGTGTCTATTTCCATATAATATTTTGTTTACACAATTTCTTTATTAAATATGGACAATATTCGTAACAATTTCTTCACTTAAATATGGACAATATTCGTGATAAACACTAATAATAACGGAAGATTAAGACTTAGAATATCCAATTTCGTAATATATGTTTACAGATTCATTCCACTTTGTGAAGGTGGTTTGCTTAGTTTCGTGCAACAACCTGTATACTCACGACAGCAAACGATCCAACTTTGAAAGCTTTAGAGCATTCATAATGAATTTCTTAAATATATGTGATTGAGTTACTTATGTTATTAAGAATGGTTGTGAGTAAAATAGATAGAAATTGTTACTATTCATTGTAAATTAAATAATTTAAGTAAATTGTCATTTTAGTTCCTGAGCTTTGACTTAATTTGTCACTTTAGTTTAAATAGTTTTTTTCTTGTCATTTTAGTCCAAATAGTTTTGTTTTATGACATTTTAGTCACTGACTTTTGTCATTTTTTGCCATTTTCATCAACCACCACCACCTTCCACCACCCACCCCATCACAACCTTCTATCATCGCCACCACCTGCCTGCACTGTCACCACCCACCCCACCACCATCACCACCCACCATTTCCACCACCACCGGCCACTTTTCCCGCCACCCACGTCATCAACCAATACCGTCGCCATCATCGTAAAACCAACAACCACCGCCATCATCTTCACTGTAAACCGGCACAACACCATCCCCATACCATCGCACCTGCAAAAAAAGAAAGAAAAATGTGGTTTGGCCAAAATTCACCCAAGTTAATTAAATTTTTTGAATGAAGTTATTGAGTTGGATGAAAATGGCAAAAAATGACAAAAGTCAGGGATTAAAATGGCAGAAAACAAAACTATTTGGACTAAAATGGCAAGAAAAAGCCTATTTGGACTAAAGTGATAATTTGGTCAAATCTCAAGGACTAAAATTGCAATTTACTCTAATATTTTTGAAAGCGATTGTACGTGGAGGAGAATGTAATGATAAAGATATAAAAATTATTATATGATTGAAAAGAAGAGAAAAAAGTAGTGTTTTTAGTCTAATTATATAGATAGGGGATAAAAAAATTAATTGGAAATGCTCTTACTAGCTTTAATGATGTAGACCTCAGCTTCAGAGCTTTCACAATAATCGGTTAATATATATGAGTAAAGCGGGGATGATGTGGAGGAGAGGGTGCGATGGATCTTTTTGTAAAAGAACTCTCAAAAAAAAATTTTTTTTTTTTTTTTTTGAGTAGAGGGAGAGTGTTTTTAACACATTGTTGAAGCTGATTTGGTTGTGAATGGAGCAAAGCCAGGAGAAAATGAGTAGATGTTTACGTGAAGCCGATTTTAACACCTCTATCATGGGTGGTCTATAGTTTGAATAAATCGTTTATAACAATTGTAAAATTTATTTTAAACAATATATATTGTTTAATATATAGGGCGAAAATCATTTAAGAACTACTATTTATTACAAGATCCGCGAGAACTAGTGTGAACACAAACAAAACTACTTAAAAAAGCTTAAAAAACATACAATTTTTTTTTTGAAATTTCCATTAAAAATCGCATATATGCATACAAATGACAACATCATTTATAAAGTGATGCACATGTACATCTCTTCTCAACTACATCATTTAATAACAAACAACCTTTTTAACTCTTTGATTAACTATTACGTCATCATCCTCCATAACATCATTACGTCATCATCCTTCGTAGCATCTAGCATTTTTTTGTACTCTTTATTCATCGATTTCAGAACATATGTTACCTTCTTCATTTTTTTTCTTCCATTTATTGATCTACAATAATAGACAACCCATAAGATAACCAAACATACAAACTTAATGCATTATGCATTAACATTAATTCTCTTATTACTATATAAATTGTGAATATGTGCATCAATATGAATGACCTTAGTGATTTTATAAAAATATTTATAAGGGTTTTAATTTTATAATTGTAGTGTAGACGGAAGGGAAATTGTATAACATTAGTAATATATTACGGATGGTAATGACCGTATAGCTGTTGTCAAGAAATATGACATATGCACATGTGAACTAATGATTGTTATTCAGATTAAAAAATTCAATTTTTTCTAAATAAAATGGTGCGATTTTTAATAGAAATTTTAAAAAAGTATTGTGTGTTTTTTAAGCTTTTTCAAGTAGTTTTGGTTGTGTTCACACTTGTTCTCTTGGTTCTCGCGATAAAGGTAATTCTCGCATGAACCCTACCTTTAGCCGCCACCACCACCACCGACGCCACCTACCACTGCTACCCTCCACTGCTGACCATTGGCGCCACAGCCGACCAACCCCACTTTCACCCTCGTAGCCGTTGCCACCCGTCGCTATCGTTGACCATCGCCACCTTCCACCACTAACCACTGGCGCCACCTTCCGCCACTAACCACTGGCGCCACCTCCGACCACCGCCTCCACGCGCCACCACCATTAACCACCCACCGCCACCGACCACCGTCGCAATCCACCGCTACCCATCGCCGCCACCCCCACCACTGCCACCTACTACGACCACAACCATCACCCACTACCGCAACATACCGCTGATTTTATTCATTCGTCTTTAGCATACCAAATAATAGGGGTGAGCAAAAGGTAAAACCCGACCATTACCCGACCCGAGAACCGATCAAACATAAAATACAGAACCGATTCACTACTCTAAATATAGGGTCGGTTCCGGGTTTTATGTAATCGGAAATGTCGGGTACTAAGTAAAAGAACCGACCCGACATATTTCATTTTTGAGCATGTTTTGTTATGAACTTGGGAAGGCTATTGTACATTCACAAACCATCCGATGATGAAGAAACACATCATTCTCCTTGATTTTGGCCTTATATACATTTCAATCTATGTTTCTATTTCAATCCATTAACGGTGGTGAGTTATTTCTTTGTTAATTTTCATTCAAATGTTATTGATAGTCATGCCTAACTTGAACTAATTTGACCATGCAAGTATAATATGTTTGTTGTATATTAAGTAGTTCTGTAATAGTGGATACTAATTTGCAAGTATTTCCTGCTTGATGGTGTGTTTATGCTTCAATCTAATGTTTATTATCCATGATTAATCTCTTTGCACACCAAGTGTTCGATAAAGTGTCCGAGTGAAAATTTTGACGAAACATATTAACAAAGGTTGTTGTTTTTGATGAATTGCACTACCAAACGTAGATAAAACATTCTAACCAAAAATTCATAACTTAAACATCCAAGAATTCAAAAAGTATTGAGTAATTCACATTAGCAGCCAAGAAAGTGACTGCAAATTCAATGCAGATGGTTTCTTTCTCTATATGAATGTATATGTGGGAGCATCATGCAGCCGTTGTATGTTATATATTTTAAGGATTCAACCCCCAATCGCTACTGGCTATGCTAGTTTTTTTTAAGTAGCACTTTAGTTCGGTCCATAGGTCCAAGTCGGGTTTCACAATGAAAAGAACCGAGAATCGACCCGACCCGATTTTATATGAAAAATTGGAACCGATCTAAATACCTAGGTACTTGGGTTCGGGTCGGGTTGGGTATATTTTCGGTTAGTTTCTCGGTTATTTTCGGTCCGGACCTAAACTTGCTCACCCCTATCAAATAATACAACTTAATGATTCATTTCATTCCCACGTGGTAACCAAACAAGACCATGTGTAACATCCGCCAAAAAGGATCTTAGAAAAAAACCGACTTGTTTGAAAAGCGGAACCTAACCGAATTAAATAAATGAGAATTTTTATTACTATTTGTTATCTTTAATAAGTCGGGTGTAAATTAAGTGATCTAATTATTTTTGGATTAAAAACGTAATTTATCTAAATAATCCACGGTTAGAATTGTTAAAATTATAAAGGGAACAAACTAACTAAGTTAGAACCAATAATTAAAGGGAGTTATAAAGTCTAGGTGGCTTAATTGACAGAAAATCCAAATTTCAGTGCGTTGCACGAGCCATACGCGCTTGTTGACCTCACACCCCATGCGCTCTAATGCTACTCACTCATTAATTTTTCATGCTCTACAAGACCCCACTATCCATTTCTATGATAGAGGACATTATGAATCTGAATTTAATTTTTTGTTATAATAGAGTTCTTAGTTTATAGAATTTGGGGCTTTTGATCTTAGACATGTGTTTTGATGAAACTGAAAGTATGATATTGTTCATTACCATGCTAGATTAGTTTGCGTAATTTTTGAGAATTTTTAGACGCTTTATGGATTTATATGAATTTTGGTCATGTTATATTATATAGAAAACTATATAAAAATATAAAACTATCAAAATAATGTTATCATGAATATTGTTTTTTGATTTTTTCTAGAAAATACATAAGAAGTCATTTTTCTTTATAAATTTCATGATTTTTGGGTAAATTATTTTATAATAAAAGGACTAGTTAAAATATAAAACAAATTAAGTCTTTTGCAAATTTAATTATTTTGTATAAAAATACAAGAAAAATATAAATTCTTGATGTATAAATTTATTAGATGAATCTTACTAATTTGTCCTAAATTAAAGTATTTACAATATAGGGGATGGATCATGAGAAAACTAGTTTAAATAAGAAAACCAAAAAACTAACCAAAAAAGCTTAAAAAAAAACCTAAACACATACCAAATTTTTTTTTTTTTTACAATTTTTTTTAGAAAAATCGCTACTTTTTATGTATGGAAAAAAAATTTTCAAAAAAAAATATATATATATATATATATATATATATTTAGTTGTACTGCACATGTGCACTAATACATAAAGCTTAAACCACTTAACCCACCCCCCACCGACACCCCCCAAAAACCTAAACCCCCCCCTCCCCACCCCCCCCCCCCCCCAAAAAAAAAACCTAAATTCACCCTCCCACCAAAAGCCTAACCCCCCCACCCCCCAAAAACCTAAACCCCCCCCCCACCCCCACCCTCCCGAAAACCTAAAACTAAACCCTAAACATAAACCCGAAAAAAACCTAAACCCCCCCTCCCCCGCCCCCACCCCCCCCCCCCCCCAAAAACCTAAACCCCCCCACCCCCACCCCCCAAAAACCTAAATTCACCCTCCCACCAAAAGCCTAACCCCCCCACCCCCCAAAAACCTAAACCCCCCCACCCCCCAAAAACCTAAACCCCCCCCCCCCCACCCACCCACCCAAAAACCTAATCCTAATCCTAAACCTCCAAAAAAAGTAACCCTAAAATCTAAACTAGACTCAAAAAGCTAATTTTAAGCATGTAATGCAATTGTAGTACATGTTATATTGCACATGTGCACTACTCTAATAATAGTATTGAAAACAAGACGACACCATAAATCTTTTTTTATGTCATAAAAAATATGCTCGAATATACTTGAATGAAAGATACAAAAATTTGTGATCTTATGGTGCCATTTTTGTTTTAAAATGATAACGTATGGAGAAATGGGAAATGTTTGAAAAGTTATATATTTTTTTTTTTCCAATTTCACCCCTCCTTCATTAAAAGTCCCCCCTCCTTCATTAAAAGTCTCCCCCCCCTCCTTTTTAGTGCTTTTTTGGTTAGTTTTTTGGTTTTCTCATTTATATATAGTTTTCTCATGATCCTCTCCCTTACAATATATATATATAGGGAGGAGATCATGCGAGAACCACCCTTATTGTGAGAACCGCGAGAACCAATGTGAACACAACCTAAAAAAAACCCTAACCCCCACCCCCCCCCTCCCCCAAAAAAAAACCTAACCCCCCCCCCCCCCCAAGCTAAATGCTAAAAACTAAAACCCCCAAAAAACCTAAAAAAACCTAACCCCCCCAAGCTAAAATGCTAAAAGCTAAACCCCCAAAAAACCTAAAAAAAATCTAAAAAAATAAAAAAAAAAATCTAAATTTTTTTTTAATATTTTTTATGCTCAAATCGCTACTTTTAGTGGCAAAAAAAGATTTTTTTTTTAGTTTTTTTTTTTTGGCTTCGAAAAGTAGCGATTTTTATATAAAAAATATTAAAAAAAAAATTTGTGTATTTTTAGCTATTTTTAGGCATTTTTGGTTGTGTTCACATTGGTTCTCGCAATAAGAGGTGGTTCTCACATGATCTTCTCCCTATATATTGTTGGATCGCTGTACAACCTAACTGAGTCGTTCAGAAGAGTCGTTTATCCGAATCAGAGGCGGAATCAATGAAACGGACACTCGATGTAATTATAATGTCTCTTATATTGATATGATACTGATTTACAACCTAGAGACGATTCGGCAGAGCTTCGCTACTCAGATCTGAAACTTTCTGAAAAATTACAAATGATTTAGCTTGAATGCTATTTATAGTGATGTTGATTTAGCTTGAAATGACACATGCCACTTTCAAGGGAAATCAATATGTTGATTTAGCTTGAAACTGTCATGTGACACTTTCAAGGTAAATCACCACTTTCAAGCTAAATTACCTTAAACATACTCTAAAACCTCCTATACTCTCGTATAACAAGATCTAATCTAACAATTCAAATCCTAGACTCGATACAAGACGAAGTCAATAGACATAGTGCACTAACAGACTCCCCCTTGGATATTGACAAAGTCTTCAGTGTCCAATCTTTATCATGACACCTCTTCAGTCTTGATCAGTCTTCAAACTCTATCCGAATTGTAACACTGTAAGCATCCTTCAATCTTTATCTTCTTTCCATCAGCTTCAGGCTCCCCCTTTCATCAAGCTTCCGTGCTTTGGGATCAACACCTAGCTTTCCATCTACAAGCTCCCCCTTGCTTTGAGCTCGTCTTCAGACTCCCCCTTAGACTCAGCTTCCGGGATCGTAGTCTGGAATCTCATCTGCAATCACTCAAACATTTATAAGTAACAGCATTTCAAATTTCAGCTATCCAGGAATTGTATCCTGGCTCACTCAAACATTCTAAACAAACAATTTTCATGAATTTGGCAGTTTCATCGAATCGAATCAGAAACTAGCTCTATAACAGTATAAGCATCCAAATCCCCCACAGTTAATCATCCAAGTCCAACTTAATGACCTTGGAGATATCACAAACTGTTTTTGATTTTTGATTTTAAAACTTCAAGTTTCAAATTAATGAACTTGATTTATTTTTCAGAAACACAATCAGCTTACTTAGATTTTGAAACTCAGCACTCAGACATCGATTGTCGAAAATAAAGCAGAAATCAAAATCTTTTTGACTTTTCTGAAAATATAAAGCAGTAAAGAAATATGTACAAACATATTTACAGACAATATTTTTGTTTGAGTTTGCGTCAGAGGATCATATCAGTTTTTGACAAGTCACAAGTACCGTTGAGCTTAGTTACACATTAAGAATTAAACAATTCACTTAGATTGTCGATATATTGATCCACTTAAATTTTCACACAAATTTCAACTGATTCAGGATACGAATTAGGTGTTTTAAGAACTTAAACTCATTCATGTGTCCCACCTCTTGAATATACTCCCGTATCCAGATCCCAATATTCAGTCTTACAGGTGAGTATACCTAGATGATATCTGTCAGGGGTTAAATGCGAGGGCCGTGAGAGCTCAGGTCGATCTTTCGATACGCAGAGAGATGACGGCTTCGACTTTTCGGTGTGTCCCCTTTAGAGGATCTTTTAGTTTCAACAGCACACGATTAGCATTTTGCAATGTTTCATCGTTTTTTATGCTGAGGGTGGTGCTATATTTCAAGCAATGCAGAAAGTATTCTCCGGGGACTAGGTCAGAAATTTCTTTCAGCAGAAGTCCCGGGATAATACCTCAGATATCACTAAGCATAAAGACCTAGTATCTCAGAAAGAGGGACCTTTCAAACGAGATTTCAGGGGTTACCTATATATCCAAGTAGTGTTCCCACGAAATAAGCAAGTTTGAATTTAAGTTTATATCCCGAAAAAGTTTACTAAGTGTATAAAAACCTATCGACATATCATCAGTGAGACTGTTTAACACATTTAAACTTTCCAATTCTTTAGCGTACTGTAACTGTCTACTGATGTACTATCATTTCCTCTTTTTATGCAGAACTCAAATTTTTGAATTTTATCATGTTTTTGGCTTTTTCAAATTTTCAAATGTTTTTGGATTTTCTAATGACAAATATTTCTCCCCCTAAAATGCAAAACCATTTAAAGAAAATTTGACAACCAACACTGATAGCTTTGTCTCGCCATCCATTTTCTGCATCTCATGCTCTGTTTTGTAGAAAATATAACATACCCCCATGATTTACAACCCATTGATTTTCGACAGTTTGAAAACCGTTTTTCAATCTTGTGAAAGTAATCATGTTTGTTCAGCCGTGAGGGTTTCGGCATATTCAAACAACACTCCCCCTTACAACAAACTATTTTCCCATAATGATTTCAAAACACTTAAGTTTGTTTTAATCAGAATGGTTTTTCCGGAAAAATTAGTTTGTTTACCCATCTCTTATGAGTTCGGGGTCATCATATCACCTTGTTCTCTTTTAATCACTTTGAAAAATTTAACATTATTAGGATACTATCAACACAAACATTTGTAGGAAATCAAGTACAACTTAATGTCCCTGATTTACCACATGTAAGACTAAAAATCACAGTTACCATCCTGTGAATTTCTCAAGAATGATGCCGATACCTGCTTCACACTTACCAACCTGGAAGCTCCGGCAAGTCAGGAATTCAACCAACATATTTTGACACCCAAGCCTGACCAGCCTTAGGTGTGTTTTGAACATTTCTCTTTTCTTCATAAAATTCTTTCACTCCTTTAACCTTACCATCAGCCATCTTACTAAAAATATGTTCAACATTGCTATTAAACATTTTTCTAGTTTCAACACCTTTTGATTTTAGGTTTGCGGCTTGTAATGGTGGAAAATTCTCATCATTCATTAACAGAACTGTCTCTTCCTTCTTTACCTCAACTTGTGGCTCCTCTGAATTTGTGGAATCAGATTCATTGCCCGAACTTGGCTTGTCTGACTTGGATGAGCCAGATTCATCGCCAATAACTTTCTTCTTTTTCTTCTTTTCTGTCCTCAGATTTGTATCTGAAGAATTCGATTTGCTTGACTTTGCAGTCGAGTGAATCGATTCATCAGAACTTTTATTCGAACCAACCGGTGAACCTGAAGACAAAATCTTCTCCAAATACTCTCTCGCCTTCTTCCTCTTTTTCCTCAGTCTGTCTTTTTGCCCCTGCGAAAGTTTCACTTTCTGTTCTAGAACCTTCTGTTCTTTGGGCTTGACAGTGACTGGTTTCTTTACCGTTCTCTGAGATTCAACCCTCGATCTTCCCATCGATCTCCTTGGGCAATCTTTGGCAATATGTCCTCTGATATGGCAATTATAACATCTTCTTGTTTCATAATTCCAATTCTGGCAGTTAACAGCAATGTGTCCTCTAACACCACATGTGTAGCACACTCTGTTATCGTACCATCCACTTCTGTCAGTCCAAACCTTCAGATCATAACATTGTTTGGCTTGGTGATAATCATTTCTCCTCTTCAATGCTGGATTTGTCTTTTGAGCACTGTGGTCAAACCTGCACCACTTATTACCAACATTTTGTGAGTTTTCATTATTAGATTTTTGTGATTTTTGATAATGATTGGATGACTTATCTGATGAGCTTTTATTTTCATTTTTAAAATTTTTCAAATTTTTAACTTTTTGTTTCTGTTCTACACTCTTCTTAACAGGTTTTTGTTTAGAACATTCACCTGTTTCAGTAGATTGCAAAACAGTATTTTAAAATTTTTCTTGTAAATCTAAAAATATTTTTCTTTTCTTTTCTTTTTCATCATCAGATATTTTATCACAATCTTCAATTTTGACTTTGTCAAAATTTGTGACATTGTCACTTATTGGAACAACATTGATTGGTTTTGGACACACATATGGTGCAAAAGTCACAAAACCTTTCAATTTATTCTCAAGCTCGGTAATTTTATTTCGAGCAATTTCAGCTTCAATTTCAAGCCGAATGATTTTCTGAAGATGAGAATTTATTTCAATCTGTTTTTCAAGATTATTTTTAAAAATAATAGATTTTTCATCTTCTAAAACCTTCATTTGACTTTGAAAATCTTTTTCAATTTTTAATTTTTCATTTTTAAACTCTTTTTCTTTTTCTTTCAAAACTTTGTTTTCCAATGTCAAACTGTCCACATCACTCAATAGTTTGACATTTTCAGTTTTCAGTTTTTCACAGTTTAAGCGCAACTCCAAAATATGTTCATCATCAACTTTCTTTTCAGCTTTCAAAGTCTGAATATCTTCAATCTGTTTCTTCTCTTTCTAAACAACCTCAAAGACTAGTGTGTCTTCTGCAATCTCTTTCTTAATCACTGGTTCAGATTTCTTAGATACAGACTTTTCAGATTCTTCTTTCTTTGAAATTACTTCCTCAAAACTCTGCTGTTTTTCAGTAACATTTTCTTGTACAACTTTTTCAGTCATCACAACTTCACATTTTGTTTGAATTGAAATCTGCTCCACCTCAGAATCTGAATCACCATGATCAAATATTGGCATGTTCTTAGCTTCTTGATCATCATTCACTTCCAACTGATTACCAGTAGCAATTTCAGGCATCTGATCCCCATCATCTCCAGTGAATTTCCTAGGCTTCAGGCACTAGCAACTGCTGTCTTGTACACTCCCTGCTCCACAGTCGCAAAAAAACCTACTTGATCGAGAGTAGACAACACGATGTCCTCGATGACAAACATCTGCACAAACAGAACAACAACCTTTTGAAACGGTCAGATCACATGTATAACAGAAATACCAGTGCTGTTCCATAAAATTACTCCCACTGATCGTAAACGTACAAACTTTAGAAGCGAGGACTTTTTCACTGTTACTATCATGATCAACCTTACTGCTTGACATCTTCAAACAACTGAAGACGAACAAACAAACACAATCAGTACAAACAATATTAAACAACTTGAAATAGACTGACACTCGGTTGACGTGAAATAATCTTGACACGAAAATCCTCTTTCAAGCGAAATATGAATCTTAATGTTCAAGCGAAATCACGACTGTTATCTTTCAAGCGAAATCAACAATGAGTTTCAAGCGAAATCAAGATTCAACAGCTTTCAAGCGAAATCCCAAGTTGACCAGTTTGAAGCGAAATCAAAACTCAACAGCTTTCAAGCGAAATCCCTTGAATATCAAATTCAAGCGAAATCTTTAGAATAATCAAGCGAAATCTTTAATATTCAAGCGAAATCTCACTGTTCGTTCAAGCGAACTCTGGTTTTTGATCCATTTCAGTCATTTTTAATGCGAATTTCGGTCTCAAACTTTCAAGGCTTTGTTAAACTAATGTTTTGCATGTTCGGTGAAAAGTTCAATCTATTTTGACCATGGAATCTTGTTCAGTTTGAAAAAGAAGGTGTAGAAGTCAGAATCTAATTGCAATCGAGCTAAACTCTTCCTCCTGAGCTCTGATACCACTTGTTGGATCGCTGTACAATCTAACTGAGTCGTTCAGAAGAGTCGTTTATCCGAATCAGAGGCGGAATCAATGAAACGGACACTTGATGTAATTATAATGTCTCTTATATTGATATGATACTGATTTACAACCTAAAGACGATTCGGCAGAGCTTCGCTACTCAGATCCGAAACTTTCTGAAAAATTACAAATGATTTAGCTTGAATGCTATTTATAGTGATGTTGATTTAGCTTGAAATGACACATGCCACTTTCAAGGGAAATCAATATGTTGATTTAGCTTGAAACTGTCATGTGACACTTTCAAGGTAAATCACCACTTTCAAGCTAAATTACCTTAAACATACTCTAAAACCTCCTATACTCTCGTATAACAAGATCTAATCTAACAATTCAAATCCTAGACTCGATACAAGACGAAGTCAATAGACATAGTGCACTAACATATATATATATAGGGTAGGGATCCTAAGAGAAGTCCACCCTATTTGAGAAACTTGAGAAGCAATCTGGACCACACATTTTCCCTAAGCAAAAAATGCAAAAAAAGGTGAAAAAAAGACAATTTTTTTTTTTTGGAAAAATCGCAGCTTTTTCTTTAAGGATTAAATTTTTAAATTTTTTTTTGGGATTTATACACATGTGTATATTGTTAATCTTTTAACTATACATATATGTATATTGTCAATTATACATATATGTATATACATGTTTAAAATTGAAAAAATATGTGTTATAAATCCTAAACCTTATACCATAAACACTAAAGCTAAAGCTAAACCCTAAACCCTAAAGCTAAACACTAATTCTAAACCCTAATGCTAAACCCTAAAGCTAAACCCTAATTCTAAACCCTAATGCTAAACCCTAAAGCTAAAACTAAACCCTAAAGCTAAACTCTTAATGCTAAACCCTCATGCAAACCCTAAAGATAAAGCTAAACCCAAAAGTTAAAGCTAAACCCTAATGCTAAACCCAAAAGCTAAACCCTAATACTAAACCCTAATGCTAAACCCTAAAGCTAAACCCTAAACCCTAATGCTAAACCCTAAATACTAATGCTAAACCCTAAATAACACTTATTTTTCAACTTTAAACATGTATATACATATATGTATAATTGACAATATACATATATGTATAGTTAGAAGATTAACAATATACACATATGTATAAATCCCAAAAAAAATAATAATTAATAAATAAATAAATCCTTAAAGAAAAAGCTGCGATTTTTCCAAAAAAAAAAAAAAAAAAAAAAAAATTGCATTTTTTTTACATTTTTTTGCTTAGGGAAAATGTGTGGTCCAGAATGCTTCTCAAGTTTCTCAAATAGCATACTACTTCTCACATGATCCTTATCCTATATATATATATATATATACCCCCCAAGCTAAATGCTAAAAACTAAAACCCCAAAAAAACCTAACCCCCCCCCTCCAAAAAAAAAAACCTAAACCCCCACCCCCCAAAAACCTAAACCCCCCCCCCCCCCCCAAAGCTAAAATGCTAAAAACTAAACCCCCAAAAAACCTAAAAAAATCTAAACAAAAATCTAAAAAAATCAAAAAAAAAATCTAAATTTTTTTTAAATATTTTTTATGCTCAAATCGCTACTTTTAGTGGCCAAAATTTTTTTTTTTTTTAAATTTTTTTAAAATTTTTTTTTGCTTCGAAAAGTAGCGATTTTTATATAAAAATATTAAAAAAAAATAAAATTTTGTGTGATTTTTAGCTATTTTTAGGCTTTTTTGGTTGTGTTCACATTGGTTCTCGCGGTTCTCACAATAAGAGGTGGTTCTCGCATGATCTTCTCTATATATATATATATATAACATAATTAATTTTGCGTTATTATCATAATTCGTATTTATTTATTTATTTATTTCTACAAATACAAATTTACTAGTTGATTTATTAATAGATTGACTAGACTTAGCTTATATGAAAATATATAAATAATGATATAATTAGTTTTATGTTGTTATCATAAGTTGTCACATTTACTTATTTAAGTTTACAAATATAAATTTATTATATTCATGTTGAAAATTATTATACAAAATCCTCCAAATCATGATTTAATTTTATAGTGTTTGCTTGTTCAGAATATTTTGTATGTTAAGGTAATTTTTGTCTTTTGAAGTTTTTCCCCAAATTCATGCGGTTTATTCAAGGATCACTATACTCAAAACTGTATATAGATCTATTTTCCCCTTTTTACAATAAATGTTTCAGGGTGTATCACGTGTCACATAAATTCTCATGTTTATTCACTTTAATCATCAACATGCAAAATCAATGTGTGGATATGTTATGTGTATATTTGTTATTTGTTTGTTTACTCACTTTGTGTCTCAGTTTACATTGTGGATCCACTGGCTGACCAAGTTCCCCACGTCCATGGGTTGAAACTGGTATCGCCACCATCATTTAGATTCGCTCTTCGGGGCTTGGTCTCGCTCGTGTCGCATTTGTTAGTTTTATTTATTGTTGTGGTTGGGTGTTTGTTGTAATTATTAGTTGTAATTGTCTCATTAACACATTATTTGCATATTAATCTTTTAAAATAATAAAACAATTATTTTATTAAAATATAGATTTACATAACAACTTTTTAGTTAAGACAAAAATTATTTTACGCATGATACACGAAATCAGGTTTGATGAAGCAAGAATGAAGACACGTAGGATCTTGCCTTAGACAAATAAACGAGATTATAGTTTATGTTTTATGTCTTGGAATCATGTATGGATTATTTGAAATTTGTTATGATTAATGTGACATATTAAATTGTGAGATGAATAAATATTTGAACATTTAATAGTGACATAAGTTTTGAACAATCATCTCGTTCCGATCGATAATCCGTCACGGGTTGGGGTGTAACAATGGAATGATAATGATCCATTTCATTTCTTTGTCCATTCCATTAGATAGTGTTTGGTATGTAGGAATGTAACACCTCGCTTTTGTAACCTTCCTTATTTAGCAAGTTTATTTGTACCTTCCATTTATGGAAACTTGTATTCCCTTATAATCGTATTTCATTTCAAACGTTGTAATCCGAGACTTGAATCATAATGAAAAACTGATCTTTATTACACTTGTGTTATTCATAATACGTAAATACTTGTTAAATATTCGTGATACATGCATACTTGATACAGTTTATACGCAAATTCATACTTGTTTATACATACAAAATTCATTGATACCTTCATTTATTTATGCACTACACTTATACATTGCACTTACATGTTTAAAATATCATGGCCCCCGACCCGTATTGGTGTTTATTAAATTTCAGCGGAAACTTTATTGAACCCGGGTGTTAAAAAATTTAATATAAGAGTTTAAGAAAAACACCACATTAATTATCTCATAACAGTGGGGTAAACCCCGTTCTTACAGAAAAGGAATTTCACTGGGGAAACCTTTTGATTACAGAAAACATGTTTATTTCTATTTACTGAGCCACTTTATTTTAGCTGGAGTGCTACGCGGCAGTTTTCCTTTCCTCACAGTAAATCACCTGAAACATGTTTTAAAAAGATTTGATCAGCGAAAAATACTGGCAAGTGCATTCAATTTGTAGAAAAGACACATTGTTATAATATACAGTATTAAGAGCTATTACAATGTTTATATCAACCAATTACCCCAAATCGGTATTTGTCACTCGACCGGATCTGTGACTATGGTCATATCACACATTGGCTATCTCGTTGTCCAATGGTGAAGATTATCAAGTAATGTATACAAAACCCCACATACCGGCAGTAATTGTAGATTACAAAGACTTAATCACTGTAACTACAACTTTGAAAACAAGTAGGGTTTTGAAAACAATCTAGTAAAATAGAATGACTCACATTGCAGATTTAAACTGTCAAAGCTTGCCTACAGGTTAAGCTGGTAAACCTAATTAAATACACATTGCAAACAAAATTAGGTTAGTAACTTAATACAACATTTACGATAGTTGCGAGATCGAAACCCTCACGATGAATGACAAAGTATAGCCAAATATAGGCAACACTTAAACATCCATCGGATCGGTTTTAATCGATCGAATACAGTACCGTAGCAGTGATCGAGTTATTACCCCGTTATCGTAGCAGAGTGTTGGTACTGCATGTATATTATTTTGAGCATAATACTATAGATTGAGAAAGAAATTTTTGAGCAAAGTTGAAAGTAACGGAACTACTCAATTTATAGCCTGTTCACAGGTTTCTCGCGCCCTGCGACTCGCTCAGGGAAGCCCTTTGCAGCCCGCGAGCGCCCACCTAGCTACGACTAGGGCTTTCGTGTCATACCCTAGGTTTGACACGTGGATGACACATGTCAAACAACGTATCTGGATCAGATCAAGTCTCTCGCGCTCCGCGAGAGACCTTTCCTATTGGGTCGCGGCCCGCGACAGGACCAATTTTCAGTTTTATTTGATTTTTATATAGAATAAGGTTATAGGGGTTCAGTTTTACACTTACGGAGCGTTTTAGGGCGTTTTTGTGAGTTACATAAAACACTTAAAACTGACAAAATACGCGAATTGAAATTTCGAGCATAAGGGACTGGTACCTCTCACATGAGAGGACCCAGTCGTCCCAAATCTGTCTCGTCCCAAACTCGTCCCTCAGTCTATAAATACCAACCCACTTCCTCCATTTCAAACCTTCACCCTCCGAACTTTTCTCTAAAAATCTGACTTCTAGCAATTCTTTGGATTTTGTCTCAGCTACTTTCCAAGTGAGTTTATTACTTACTAACAACTGATTTCTTCTACTTTCTTCCATTTTTATAAACTTTTACAAGATTCTTCATAAATATTTCACTTGGTTTCGCAGATTTGCAATGGCAAACTGATACTAACTCTCAATTCGTTGAGGACCAAGCTGAGAAGTGAAGATAATCTTTCAAATTTTTTGTAAACAAACTTCCTGACGTAAACTCGGCCGAATCAGAGACTCTCTGAGCTCACAAGCTAAGTTCATAGCTGTGGATTCATGTTAGAGTCAATTCCAGCCGAAAAGGTAATCAATTCAACCAAAACCGAACTGATTTCACCTAGAAACAGTTCCAGTCGTCCGAAATGATGGCCCACTCGCCCGAGAAGATAACCTTCTCGTGCGAGAGGGGACTCTTGTCATCCGAAATAGACTGTTTCACTGCGTTCCGACGTTTTTAAGGGTTGAATGATTATCCAGATCCCTATTTTCAATATAGATGTCTCTGTAATATCAGTGTGAGATCTGTGGAAGCCTTGGCTTCCAACCTAGTTCCATTACCTTACTTAAATTCGTAAAACGAACACCCAAACATTTTCCTAGACCTAGAACAAGTTAACCCCGTCCAGCCTCCGACACTTAGTTCATTCTTTCTATGTCGTGTTAGCACACCTGGGATGTCCTTGTTCGGTTGTTTGGTTATTTATTTACTTTTTGTTATTTCATTTATGTATTCGTGTCCAACCGGTCAGTTAACTAAGTCAGCTGGTTTGTGCTTTGGTGAACAATAACGAGGTTATTACCTCCATGCATGACTTATATGAACTCTATGAACATTCTGGACTAATTATAACTAAATAACTTAACTGAAAACACAAACATAACTGATTAATAGTTAAAACGTTCAAAGGAGAATCAGTTCGCCAAACAGTCCTTCTCGCGCGAAAGGGTGGTCCACTCGCGTGAACGACCTCTCGTCCGAACAGTTCATACTTTGGTTTCCCCATTATTCTGTTTTCCGTGTTCCTTGTCATGATTCTGTTGGGCAAACCAGGACCCGTAAAATCACAGAAACTCAGTGTCGTGACAAGTGCATGGACATAATAAACTTTCTATTTACTTTCATATTATACTATGTGCTTTAATTCTGTATCACAATTCCCTCTTTCAACTCCAACTCACGTCTTCGTTTGCCCTGTAGGGTAACCTTGGTGTTCATGTACTAAAACAACAATCCCTTTGCTTACCGGGTAGAATAACCTTGGCGTTCCTGTACTACGTCAACCAACACTACGCTCGCTGAATTTCTAAAGAAGATTTAGCAAAACCGTGAGTATACTTGAACACCCTTTTTCCGTTTTACACTTTGGGTGCAATATGTTTACTATTAAACCTACACAGTTACACTTAGACTTTATTCAAATGCACAAATAATCCAGTGCATGCATGCATACGATATACTTGATTCGTTAATCTGGGGTTATTATTTTTGTGATAAACTTGTCATTAACTTCGTACGAGCCTACCCTTAACATGTATAGCGCTATAGGAGTAACGCACCGCCCGTGTTCGTGAGGTCATGTTAAGTCTTTAAACATTGCGTTAAACCTTGGGTTGACTTGAATATTCACATGCCAGTTTTACTTAATTGACGTGTGCGGGTGTGTATAACTTTTTAGTATATTTTTAGCTCTTTTTACTCGCCAATTCAAGTTTTAAATTTATAAAACACGATATTCTAGTATCACTCTACACACACGTTAGGGCAAGTCCACCATCACGGATGTAGTATAGTGATGGCAAGATACCGAGGTCGTCCAAGGACACAAGAGCTTTTAATATCGGCTTATTGTCAACGTCTAATCGAACCAAACTTTGAGAAAATATTTTTAAAACTATAAAAAGATAAACTAAAAAAACAGAAGACAAAATAAAAGTAAATACATATAGACAAGAAAGAATCACTTGGTTCCGACTTATCTTTCATGTATCTTTTTGATTATTTCCGCACTTTGGGCATTTTAAGAGATTATCTTAGTTATAGTATTAGGCCTCTCTTGTGAAGGCGACGTTACCCTCAACCTAGTGGTTTGAGTCAGCAAGGATACAATCCTACTAGGTCGGATTATTGAAAGATAATTAAGTAAGTTATTAATGCAAAAAGTGGTGGGCCCCCTTCCAGGCAGCGATCACCCTCAACCCGTTGGTTTGAGTCAGCAGGGATACAGTCCTCGCGGGGTTGGTTTAACGTTTTAATAGTAGTTTATAGATAAGGGATTCAAGCATTTTGCACCTATCCTGTGGTGGGTAATGCCCGCTCCGACTCGTGAGGTGATACTAAGCTTGAAACAGGTTCTCGCAGGATCTATTCACTGAACGAGACATAAAATTTACCCAACTACCCTTCTAAGCCCATTCCAGGCAATTAACGCACTTTATATAGACCGTAAAGACACGAATATGTGAATCAGCGACATATGAAGAATGATTAGATAAATTTGCCTTCAATATAAAAAACTAGTTATTAAAGTCATTAATACATACCCAATTAAAAAGTTGCCAAAGATTGGAAATCATAAAAGAAAATACATAAAAGATTTGTCTTCACCAAGTGATGTAAGAGTTTAGCCAAGCATGGCCTTTGTTTGACAAAGACTCTTACTATCAATTTTGGATCCCGAGACTACTACACACACTCTAAAAGATGGAAAATGGATGATGGTGGTGGATGATGGTGTTGTATGTAACAACCCGCACGTTCGTGCGTTGTTACTACTCGTTATACTCGTTACGCCTAGCACCAGAGATTCGGATCATAATGTAGCTATATCGCATACATCGCTATTTCGCAGTATTATCGCATATTACGCATACTTTATCGCTATAACACATCGCATCACACACACTAACGCTCATGATGACGTTGAGTGAGGACCTATTCTACCCTCCTCGATGGTCGTGATGCGTCGTAGAGTAACGCATAATCGAAACGAATCCCGATTATTTTATCACAACTTTGGAATGTGGATATTTATACGACCCTAAGTGATTAATTGTACTAAATATATGAATGTGGGTATGAAAATGTGTAACCAAACTATCACAACGCTTAACGATCAAAACGGAACATCAAAACGCATTTTACCGGAGACCACCGATCGAATGACCGGTCGATCGGATGGCCACCCGATCGGATTGCCACCCGATCGGACAACCACCCAATCGGATAGCCACCCGATCGGACAGCCATCCGATCCATTGCACTTCTTCCCCTTCACTCCACTTCACCTATAAATAGCACTTGTCACATCACTTGAACAGTGATGTGACAGCTCTCACTCGACCAGCACGCTTTGGGGCCATTTTCTCTCGATTTCTCATGATTCTTGTAAGTTTCTACCCCAAATCTTGTACTTCTATGATCTACACGCACTTCTTCATCATTTTCTCTTGTAAATCTTAAATTTTAACCGTGAAATCAATGGATTTGGGGTGTTCTAGGGTGATGTCATCATGGAGTTCTTATGAACTTCAAGTGTGGCCCCATTCCACCAAGAACCACCCAGATCTGAAGGATTTCCACATGATTTCACTACGATTTCGCATAGATCTAAACACCTTCAATGATAAAAGGATTGAAAGAAACTTTTTCAACTTTCTTTCAACTCTTTTACACTCAATGCACCCAGAACCGATGGAATCAGAGCTCGTTCTGATCTTCTACTCATTCTAAGTGAAGTGTTGGTTCCAGATCTGATTCTGTCTAAAGAGACAACCGATTTCGGGTTAAGCATGAACAACCGTTACGGACAGTTAACTGATCAGATCAGGGTGATTCCTGTTCAATCGGAGGACTTGGTTCATGATGGAGTTTCTGTTGTTTAGCACGTTATCACAATCGTCTCGATCAAAACCGCAAGCTTTCAAAACGAACAAGTGTCAAGACGATCAAGGCAGTTGGAACGGAATGTTGTCCGATCGGATGACCACCCGATCGGATTTCCACCCGATCGGACAGCCGTTAGATCGGCTTGCACTTGGTTCCTCACTTAAACTAATTATTCAACTTTTCGAAGTTTGGAACGTCGAACGGATTGCCGTCCGATCGGATTGCCACCCGATCGAACGACCACCCGACCATGTGATGTTTTAAACTTCAACACTTAAACAACTTCCAACATGTTCAATGCATAGATAGTTCCAAAAGGATTGCCACCCGATCGGATTGCAATCCGATCGAGTGACAAACTGCTGAGAACTTGTTCTCACTAAGTGTCCTACTAATCGGACCGTCACCCGATCGAGCCGCCGTTCGATCGATCGACCTGAAGGGTAGAGATACTTCACTGTTTTCAAAATACTACAACGAAAACTTCAAAAGGCAAACCATCATACACAAACACGTCCATACCAAACGAGATGACAATCCAATCGAATGGCCATCCGATCAGATGACCATCCGGACGGATTGCCACCCGATCGACTGGCCATCCGATCGGGTTGCCATCCGATCGGGTTGCCATTCGACACTCAGTCGCATTTCATCGTTTAATGCACTGTTCGACGCTTACGCTATCAACCTGTAATCAGGACTAATCCCAGACGCACTCCCTTCAATCCCACCAAGTTGTGTTTACTTGCTGAACACCGACTGTGAGTATACTCGAACCCCTTTTATCGCATTTTGGGTGTAACATATGTTCCTAATTAAATCAAATTTATCAAAACGAATTATTCAATCAAACTATTTATCACTTGCGAATAACTGTTATACATATTTACACGTGATGCTAGTTACATATGTGTTTGGACATATACTCGCGAGGTCCCGCCTTAACTAGTATAGTACTATAGCACCCGGCGGGGTCTAGTTAAGATGAATAGCAATCGCAATCGCAGCTCGAGTGACTTAGCTGGTAGTATCTGTCTTGTATGCATATATGTTGAAGTATCTCGTTTATGTATTTGGTAATTCGCAACACTTTTTACCTATTTTACGCTACTCTATCAAAACTTGTATACTCGCCAATACTTTTGTATTGACGTTGTTTTAACGTATGTTGCAGGTTTAGTCGCAGTCTACATCAAATCAAGCTAGGAAGTCTAGAAACTCACCTAAAATCTTGGTTGTCGGATTTGTACTGTTTGAGAGAACATGAAAATTCGTGACAGCTTATGTGATTGTACTTCTTTATTAGTATGGGATAATGAACGCATTAAATACTGTCGCAAACTAGTTGTTATGGATTCCCTTGAGCAATCTGATTCGCCTAGTGCCGCGCCCCGATGATTCTGCCATCGGTTGGGGTGTGACAGATTGGTATCAGAGCCATAACTATAGGGAATTAGGCCAGACTTGACCTAGTCCGGGTCAAAGTCTTAGAAACGACCTAGTCTATAGTCTAGGTACCAACGGGCCGACTCGTGCGAACCCAGTAGGATTGGCACGGGCCTACCTGATACTCTCATTAGAATTCGCTAAAAGCTACTACTTCGCGCGAACACCGCATACTACAATTTCACGCGAAGAGCCTTTCCTAAGGCTATAATATTACTTAGCCTTTCCTAAGGCCAACACAATACACACGTTTTCGAAAATACTCGTGTAACATAACCGAGTGATCCAGTCGAGATCAGGCGTGAAAACCAAGAACTCTCGATAAGATCGCTCACTCAGCGCATTTTTCTAGCACGAGAACTTTCCGTTGAGCTAGGAGTGACATCCATATCTCAACGAAAGTCTCCATTTCAAAATCCAGTGGAATTCCTGAATTTATTCGAAGAGCACAACCACGGCTAGGAGCGAAGAAATTAAGTCAGGGGTGAAACCCGTATCTTAATAAACTGTTCCACTCTCTATAAAATGGTTTTCAAAAGCTCTCACCAAGGACTCGGCTGTAACGATAAGTCGAGCCACGCGATGACTAGGAAGACGAATGCCATGAGCTGCATCCCAGTGGAAGCATGAGTCTTCTAGAGCAATGCGCATGCTCGAACTTGTTGGGTATAGTTGGGTTACCTTGGGTAGTCGACGCCTAAACACCCGAGGCACTCTATCTATTTTGCAGATTCGACGATTTTACACTTGTTGGAACTTATTTGCGTTTATGTGTACGCAATTTAAAACTTTGCGATTTATCGATTTTCGCTCCCTGTTTTTATAAACACACAAGTCGCACAGCCATCGCAATCTAAAACGAAAACCGAATGTTCGCAACAAAACTAATGTCTAATTACTCGCTTTCGCTCTCGCTCTCTCCCTCTGTCACACCCCCAAAATCCACCCTGCGGAGTATCACCGCTTGGAGGCGTGACATGACCAGGATCGAGCCACCAATCATATTGAACAACGAAATTAAGTAAGACCAACTACAATACAATTGGTGACCATAAGACAGTAACCAGTTTTAAGTTAACATCGAAAGCATAAAACGTAAGTTTGAAACATAAGTTCATAGTTCATAAGTTTTAAGACCCAAAACATAAGTTCCATAAGTTTATAAAGTTTAATTAATAAGCATTGGAGATAACAGTCCGCATCCCACAACAACCTCCTCCTCGTGCAAGCTCCATAAGCATCTAGCGACCTGTAAGGCATGTAACAACGAGTCAACAACAAAGTTGAGTGAGTTCACGTTTGGTTGTTTAGTTTTAAGTTGTTTCTGAAAAACGTGGTTTGACTTTCGTTGGCTTATTTGCCGTGGGGGTTACCCCATAGTTGAAAGTAGGTTTAACCAGTTCCTTTTATTACCCAAACCATATCCATAATCAGTGGGGGCTTCCCCATGTGAACTACTATACCGTTAAGATATCGACAACTGACGAACAATAGTTGTGCCCTACATCAGTGTCTATCATCACTGACAGTTTGCCATAGTCCATTAGTACACGCCCGTTCGGACGACACGGTGTGAGGTTTGTTAAACCTAATAGCGCTATTAACTAATGACCCGCTCGCCATTGGCCTCGGCGATTAAGTCGATATAAAATGAGGGACTTCATGATAGAGTTTTGTCTAGTAAGTTTTAAGGGTGTTGTCCTACCCAAGGAGGACGAACGTACGTATTCTACTCAAGGAGAATACGCAGGATAAATATTGGCATCCTACCTATGGAGGATGGCCGTACATATCCTACTCAAGGAGGATATGTAGGTTCCGTTTTAATTCATTAACCCATTCCCAACCACCGGGAATCCCATGCCTTAGATAGTGTGTGAACTCACCTTGGTTTGCTCGGTTAGATTAGTTACTCAAATAAACAGGAATCAAGCACGTCCTAATAAGGTACGGATAACAATCAGTTTTTCATGCATAACACGTATCCTACGTACGGTTTATTTACTCATTATTTCTATCACATACCACACGATTCAACTGTCAAGTTATAATGTTAAGTTACATTATTTTACCCTAAAATAATATAACTATCTCACAAAATACACAAATATTCACACAAGTGTCCTAGTATAAAATATATATTCTAAATATATATATTTAACCATTTTATTTATAGAATCAACCTCCAGCACTTTGTATTTTTGTAAATAAAATCATGGCGAAGTTTATTTTGAAAACAAAGTTAAAAATATAATTGTAACACTTGCTAGAAAAATATTTTCTAAGTGTTGGATTTTTAGAAAAATTTCGCCAGAGTTTCCTTTGTAAATGGAGGTGTCCATGCTTACTAGCATATCATTTTCTTTTCAAAAATTCATTCAAACAATTCTCAATCAACAACATACAATCTCTATTTACCAAACTTGTCAAAAACAAGCATAAACTATAAACTTATGAACTTGAAAGTTTATAAAAGTATGTAGTAACTTACTAGCATACTTTGTAAGTCTCGTTACCTTTAAAAGTGCGATTAGTTCTTTAAGGACTTCATTTTTAAAGAGTTTGAATATTCACAACTTCTAGTCATATTTTCTAAAAATATTTCTTTGTGAAATTTTCTTATTACACAAGTGTTTCTACACTTGTTTATCCACTAAAAATGTGTTAAGTTTATGTAAGATCCAAGTTTTAACAAAACTCATACTTTTCACTTGGTTCTTTCGAAAAACCACTCATGGATCTTTAGATTTACAAGATTATAACCTACTTTGATCCTTATTTTTCAAGAAAACATTTATTTATTCAAGTTCATAGTTTATGTGTGGATGGTTTCATCATCCTGCACATTTCTATTTTCTCATCTTGCTAGATCATATTTTTAATCATGATCTAGCAAGTCCATATGATGATCCATATCATTTCTACTAGCAAACAATAATCAACAAGCATCACAACATAAGAATATCATGCTTTCTTCATCATTTTAACCATACTTCATCACTAATGTTGGTTCATGTTCAAGACTTTGTTTATGTTTTTAGTGTTTCTTATCATTTTGATCTTTAAACATCATTAACCACTTACAAAACATGTAAAATGCAAGGATCTAAGTGCTTACCACTAGCTCAAGGCTAGGGGAGTTCAAGAGTGTAAATGTGGTGGATAAAAGAAGATGAAAGAGGTCCTTGAGCTTCCGAACACACCAAGCTTGCTTGTATGATCTCTAGCACCTTTGGATGTCCTTAGATTGGAAGATGAAGCTTGAATGATGGTGGTGGTGGGTGTGGTGGTTTCGGCCGAACACACAAGGAGAAGGGAGAGAGAGTTGCAAGTGTTGTGTGTTTGATGGTGATAAGAATGAAGATCCTCAAGTCCTTCTTATAATCCTCCAACCCTTATTAACCCATGTATAATATGCCTCATTATCCAACTACATAATCTAATTTAATAATGAAAGAAATCAATGGGTGGGTCACCCATGGTGACCGTCCCGGGGGGGGGGGGGGATATAGGGTTGGGTTCCAACAATATAGTTAGTGATTTGGTTAGGATTCAAATGCTAAGTTAGTGTCTTATGGTATGTTATGCAAGATATAGTGTGTTAGGGTGTTCGGGGACCCTAACTAGCTCAGAAAAATAAAAACAATGTGTTTGACATTATTTTTGTGTTCCGGGTAAAGTCCGGTTGTTCGGTTGGGTGTCGTTCCGTTAAAGTGCTTAATTAATCCGTGAGGTGTCTTTTATAATACTTTTTGTGACACATTTAATTCCCGACACCTAGGAAAGCACACATGACTATTTAGTAACTTTTCTGTATACTACTAGTATGTTAACAAGCACATGTAAGTATAACACAGTAATCAGAGAGCAGTTAAGTAATTCCATATAGTCGTCAAGCACTTTAATTATCATTAATAAATTGTACGGATACATGGAATTATGAGGGTTGTCACACCCTCTTTATCGCGTCCTCGCGTATTCTACACCAACATGTATATGTGTAAGTATAAACTACAACTAACTATATGTACAAAACGAATCAATTGTGTGAAAACTTAGGAATCTCGTGTCTCCTATGTGACATCTATTATACTACTCGCAACAAGTTTTGATCGCACTCAATTGCATCGCAAAACTCAAAAATCATTATGATCGAATCTCACTCCAAATCTCTCTCTGTCTAGATGTCTTCAAACGACTCTACCTCGAGATGAACAGCTAGGAGAAGAGCCAAACGAAGCACCGAAAAGGGGATTGCCTCTCTTGTGGCCAAGGTCATTCCTCAAATTGTCGCTCAAGTGCACTCTCTCAGCAACTCTCGAACCCCGGAAGACATTAAGACGGAAGTGCCGCAATCCGCTTTCCTCTACAAACACTTCAAAGCCTGTGGCCCGATGGAGTTCACAGGTGAAGGAGGTGTGTCCCAACTACTCCAGTGGTTCAATTCTATCGAAGTTACCCTTCGTCAGAGTGGGTGTCCCGATGGTTTTCGTACTACTTGCGCTACCAGAGTATTTCAATCGCAAGCACTCGACTGGTGGACAACCGAACGTAACAAACGTGGGATCTCCGCAGCTTACGCTTTTTCTTGGGATGAGCTGAAAGAGCTCATGAAGAAAGAATATTGCCCTCCCCACGAAGTCCAGAATCTAGAAAACAAATTTTGGGAAATCAAGCAAGTCGAAGGTGACAATACTGGCTGCACCGCAAGGTTCAAACAGCTTAGCATAATCTGCCCAAGTCAAGTCAACACTTCAGAAAAAGCCATCACAAAGTATATTCGCGGCTTGCCAGAGTGTGTGGGCGATTTTGTTGAAGCTGCAAGACCTGCTACCATCGAAGAGACCTACCGCTTGGCCGCAGAAATCAACGACAAACGAGTCCTGGACCGATTTTTCTCTAAGAATCCTGTCAAACAAGCTCATCAAGCAATCGTCATCGATTCTTCTGACGATTCTTCCGACGATTCCTCCGATGATTCTTCAGGTGAGTCCTCGGACGAATCCTCCGACGACAACGCGTCGCTTCAGGAAGCTCAGCATAGCCGCAAACGAAAGACCATGAGCCCAAACTCCTCAACAACTGACCTGTCGCAACCAGAACCTTTTCAAGCGATTCCAGTTCACTCGAAGCGCGACTACAACGGAACTCATCCCCTGTGTCTCATATGTACGTATCATCACCCGCCAGAAGCTAACTGTCTCTTTTGCGCAAATTGCAACTGGTATGGTCATCTTACCCAACACTGTCGCACGGGGCCGCAGACTTGAGGAATTCCAGCAACAATCACAGTCTCCATAGAAGTCCTCCACAGCAACATTAGTTATGCTTCAAATGTTGTTGTAATGATACGATTTTTCGTCGTTAATTTCTTTTGCATATAGAACTTGTTCTATTTCTCGACGCAATGTGGACTCTATTTATCTCTCACTCTCTTGCACTCGCGCACGGACTATATACTAGCACTATGTACTATATAATGTGTTTTCCCCTACTATGCGTTCTTGAAGCGAGTTGCGATAAACGTGCAAGGGACAACTTAATCACCGGTGCACACGGGCTTATGTTGGTCAGTGCACGGGGATCGTAATAAGTTTCAATAATGCCATAATGTTAAAAGCATGGTTAAGCGTGGTGGATACGCCGCTGGTACTTTCTATATATAAGCGTCTTGACCATGTCGACACAGTGTGACACCTATTCACGGGACAAAGGAGTGTGGTGGAAGCATGGTGGATACGCCGCTGGTACTTCCTATATATAAGTGCTTCGCCATGCCAACCAATGACTTGTGAAGAAAGTGACATACAAGTCGAACGTTATTAGACCAAGTATACTATTAAATCTATTTTCGTCACACTACACTACATCGCAAGGCGTAACAATCTCAATCGCAACTCAAAGCGTGTAATCGCTAGACTTCTCGTAAGTCAAACACGCTCGCAATCGCATTATCGCTAAGAATCTATCTCACAATCTCAATCGATTATTATGTGCATCGCGCTATCGCATATCGTGGGTATCGCTCTATTTCTTGTGTATCGCTATATCGCTTGTGTATTGTTCCATCGCTCATCGTGTAACGCTTAATCGCCATCGTTATCACTTACCATTATTTGTGTTATCTGTGATATGTTAGCACACATGACCTCGCTTCACGAAACGAAACTGATAGGGTTAAAGCATGGTGGATACGCTGCTGGTACTTCCTATATATAAGTGTTTTAGCCATATCAGCAGATTTTCATGGAAAAAGGCCATGTGGGGCTTAATGTCAGTTAAAACTTATGGTGTCGTTTAATCTAATCAAGTCGCGTATTCCCATCGCTTGTAACGCATCGTCGCCTATCGCTCGACGGTTGTCGCTATCGCTCGCCGCTTGTCGCTTATCGCTTTTCGCTTATCGCCGCTGTCTTCGCTTATTAAGTTGATGTTGTGATATCAAATTTTCGCGTACCGCTTATCTCTTAACGCACTCGCTCGTGTCGCTAAACTGAGTTCGAAAACGACTTCATCACTCAGTTCGCCTTTCAAGACTTGATTCAACCCTTTCTTGTTTGGATCGAGTCATCGCAAATCTGTCTGCACTATGTTGACACGTATGACACTACCTCACGAGACGGAAGCCATATGGTTAAACCGTGGTGGATACGCCGCTGGTACTTCCTATATATAAGCGTTTTAATCATATTGTCGAACTTTCATGGGAAAGTGCCATGCGGGGCCGACCTTAAAAAATTAAATTTTTGGTATTATTAAAAAGCTTTGTTTACCCAAAGTTTAAACCGACCCTTTTCCTACAAAACTTTTTCTAAAATTTGATCAAAACCTTTGTATAAAACGAGATTATCTTGTGACGATGGTGTGACAATCCTCAAGTTACTTCCGTGTGACGAGAAGATTTCGTGAAACAAGTTTTAAACACCCTAAAATCTTTTATTAACCTAATAAAACCCCACTCATAGCGCTGGCGTGAACATCGAAACAGTTTAACGCCACACTGTGTGAAGATTTTGCATAAACAAGTTTCTTCAAACCTTTTCGAATTAATCAACTTTTTGAGAAATCAAAACACTTTTGGATCGCTTTTTGTGTGTTGCCATCGTTTGTATACGAGTCGTCTTACTCGGCGCCTTTCGCCCAGTCTTCGCAACGCTCTTGCTCGTCGAATTTCAATCGATCGCTCACTTATTTTGACGCTTTCAATCGCTACTCCCACTCGCATCGATCCTCGCAACCCTTCTCGTGGATTAATTTCGGGACGAAATTTCCTAAAGCAGGGGAGACTGTAACGACCTGCACGTTCGTGCGTTGTTACTACTCGTTATACTCGTTACGCCTAGCACCAGAGATTCGGATCATAATGTAGCCATATCGCATACATCGCTATTTCACAGTATTATCGCATATTACGCATGCTTTATCGCTATAACACATCGCATCACACACAAACACTCACGATGACGTTGAGTGAGGACCTATTCTACCCTCCTCGATGGTCGTGATGCGTCGCAGAGTAACGCATAATCGAAACGAATCCCGATTATTTTATCGCAACTTTGAAATGTGGATATTTATACGACCCTATGTGATTAATTGTAATAAATATATGAATATGGGTATGAAAATGTGTAACCAAACTATCGCAACGCTTAACGATCAAAACAGAACATCAAAACGCATTTCACCGGAGACCACCGATCGAATGACTGGTCGATCGGATGGCCACCCGATCGGATTGCCATCCGATCGGACAGCCACCCGATCGGATAGCCACCCGATCGGACAGCCATCCGATCCGTTGCACTTATTCCCCTTCACTCCACTTCACCTATAAATAGCACTTGTCACATCACTTGAACAGTGATGTGACAGCTCTCACTCGACCATCACGCTTTGGGGCCATTTTCTCTCGATTTCTCATGATTCTTGTAAGTTTCTACCCCAAATCTTGTACTTCTATGATCTACACGCACTTCTTCATCATTTTCTCTTCTAAATCTTAACTTTTAACCGTGAAATCAATGGATTTGAGGTGTTCTAGGGTGATGTCATCATGGAGTTCTTACGAACTTCAAGTGTGGCCCCATTCCACCAAGAACCACCCAGATCTGAAGGATTTCCACATGATTTCACTACGATTTCGCATAGATCTAAACACCTTCAATGATAAAAGGATTGAAAGAAACTTTTTCAACTTTCTTTCAACTCTTTTACACTCAATGCACCCAGAACCGATGGAATCAGAGCTCGTTCTGATCTTCTACTCATTCTAAGTGAAGTGTTGGTTCCAGATCTGATTCTGTCTAAAGAGACAACCGATTTCGGGTTAAGCATGAACAACTGTTACGGACAGTTAACTGATCAGATCAGGGTGATTCCTGTTCAATCGGAGGACTTGGTTCATGATGGAGTTTCTGTTGTTTAGCACGTTATCACAATCGTCTCGATCAAAACCGCAAGCTTTCAAAACGAACAAGTGTCAAGACGATTAAGGCAGTTGGAACGGAATGCCGTCCGATCGGCTTGCACTTGGTTCCTCACTTAAAGTAATTATTCAACTTTTCGAAGTTTGGAACGTCGATCGGATTGCCGTCCGATCGGCTTGCACTTGGTTCCTCACTTAAACTAATACTCGAACCCTTTTTATCGCATTTTGGGGTGTAACATACGTTCCTAATTAAATCAAATTTATCAAAACGAATTATTCAATCAAACTATTTATCACTTGCGAATAACTGTTATACATATTTACACGTGATACTAGTTACATATGTGTTAGGACATATACTCGCGAGGTCCCGCCTTAACTAGTATAGTACTATAGCACCCGACGGGGTCTAGTTAGGATGAATAGCAATCACAATCGCAGCTCGAGTGACTTAGCTGGTAGTATCTGTCTTGTATGCATATATGTTGAAGTATCTCGTTTATGTATTTGGTAATTCGCAGCACTTTTTACCTATTTTACGCTACTCTATCAAAACTTGTATACTCGCCAATACTTTTGTATTGACGTTGTTTTAACGTATGTTGCAGGTTTAGTCGCAGTCTACATCAAATCAAGCTAGGAAGTCTAGAAACTCACCTAAAATCTTGGTTGTCGGATTTGTACTGTTTGAGAGAACATGAAAATTCGTGACAGCTTATGTGATTGTACTTCTTTATTAGTATGGGATAATGAACGCATTAAATACTGTCACAAACTAGTTGTTATGGATTCTCTTGAGCAATCTGATTCGCCTAGTGCCACGCCCCGATGATTCCGCCATCGGTTGGGGTGTGACACTGTAGTGGTGGTGGAGTGGTGGCAAGTGAGAGAGAAGTGGTTTGCCAATGGATAGTTTGGAATGGAACCAAGCACATCTATTTATAGCTGAAATTAGAAGCTCCACCACGGCCCGTGCCTGCCTGGCACGGCCTCATGGTCATCTCTCTCTCTTCCTCATTAACTGCTTGTCAGGTGACGTGACCGTGTCGTCCCGATCAGACAAAAACCCAATTAACCTAGGTAGCTAGGGTAAGTCGTGTATCGTATCCACGAAGAGCATGTGGTCAGTATCGCATGACCTGTTTGATTAGTTAGACGATTTACAAAAAAATGTACAATGTGATTATGAAGTTTGCTATTTTTTATAAGTGTATTTGATTTTGAAAAGAAATCGGAGTGAACTGACAAATTGATATTACTACTTATTAACTCTTTTTGATTATGAAGTTTGTCACTTTTTTATGAAGCTTGCTATGTTAAAGTTGTTTGTTTGTTTAGTTGAAAAGATATCGGGTTGAACCGACAATTTGCTATTAACTAAGAGAATGGTTCGTTGACTATGTTTGCAAAACTTAATTGATTAGTTAAAAATACTATATAATAAAATGAATCACGCCCGGGTTTCGGATTAATAAGTATCTAGAGTTATTTAACATGAATGGTTTGATTATTTTATGAACACCAATGATTTCTTAAGTTTGTTAATTTGAAATCCTAATATTAGACATCAACAATCGTCTATCATACGCAACCAGTGCAAGATAACCATCACAATATGAGACAATAGTATGCTTTATTAATCAAGAACAAAAACCAAACCCTAGCATAAATCACAACTTAATGGTAGCAATCATCTCTCAACGTTAATCTTGCAAGAAAACTTAACAATTTCGAGTTCAAAGCAATACCAAAAAATGATTCACACAATTTCAATAAAAGATTAACAAATGTTTGTATCAAACCAAAACATGAAAAAGCAAACCCTAGAAACTCACAATCTTTCACCTGGGGATGATCTTGGGGAAATTAGCCACTCATGGTTTATGATTGATCTTCCAGACGTGATGGAATGTGATAATGGATGGATTGAATCTTCAAGAATCTCCCAAAAAGCTCCCAAAATCGCCTAGCAATACCCCCCAATTCATATGTGTCAAGACCAACATGAATGATACTTTTCCTTAGTCAAAAATGGCATTTTTACGATTTTGTAACTGATGAGGGATGCATTATGTGTCCTCATGGACACATTATGTGTCCTCATGGACACATTATGTGTCCCTGCTCTGAAATCCACACTTTCATGTGCCCGCTATTGTGTCCCAAATGAAGTAACTTGCGTTCTCATCCCAAGTTTTCTCCTTTCTTCTCAAAACCACTCTTGATTACTTCCATATGCTTCCATGTGCTTCCCATTTTTCAGTTAGCTACCGAAATGCACTTTTTAAGCTCCGATAAGCTCCTAAATGCATCATTTCCTTGTCACCTCCATTCGAAAGCTCGTAAAGCTTCCAAAATACACCTTAAACCTATCAAGGCCTGCAAAATACAAACCATCTTAAAGTAGGGTATTCTATACCTCAATTTCACACAAGTTGATATAATTAAACACATTAAGCTTTGGAAATTTACCAACCCATCACATCCCCACACTTATCATTTGCTTGCCCTCAAGCAAATCTGTTTTTCACTTTCACATGAGTCGAACGAGAAACACACGCCCCATTCCCGAGACTAAGGTTAAGGTCCGATGTCACACCCGGTTCAAACTTTTTACAATTTTCAACATATTTAGCAATAAATGATTAATCATATAAAAATGGTTATCCAAGATTAACCCGCCCTTGAAACTCACAAATCATACATATCCCTCAAAATGTTCACTCCACTCGGTTTACAAATTGGCTAATTTTAATGATGTATTAGCACCTTTTTAAAGTAATCACTCAAAACCGAATAGAACACGTACCCGCATAGGCTTGCAACTCAATCATTCTCCACCACCGAACACGAATACTAAGCACAAGTCAAAAGGTATTTGAAGCGTTATAATGGGGCTAGGCGAAGGGTAGGAAATAGGATGTTTTAAAGTGGCGAAGGTGATGAAAAATTCGACTTTTATTGCAAACGACTATGCTAAACAAAACTAACTTTAAACATCAACTTCGAGGCATTGATTTTCCCCTTTTATTCAACAACTAAAACACATATTTTTTGTATTTTCTCAACGATTTTTCTCTTCTTTTTTTTCTTTTTTTTTCGCAAATAAATAAATAAATCACAACTATACGAACATATACTCCTAGAATCGAATTTTCATCACACGGGCTTAAAAAGAAAAGGTTTACGGTTATGGGCTAATTGGGTTGGTCAAACGAAAGGTTTAGGCTCAAAGTGGGTGACTAGGGGATTTATTTGGGTAAGGATAGATAAATGGTTTTAAAGGAAAAGGTTCACCTAATGCCTTAATCATTCTTGTGCTTGTATTCGGTCTATGGTCTCAAACGTATCAAAAGTCGCAAGTTCTACAATACGTGACTAATGGTCCACTCAAACAAAAAAACATATATGTAATTCTATGATGTAAGAATGGCTCAAAACCTCACATATAACGGGTATGGTATGTGACATGCATGATATGTTAGTTTCTTAGGCGAACTATTCCCAATTAACCACCCGCTAAATACTCGTCATGCTATTAATTTGAACTTGACCATGACAAAAGACCAAATGAGTTGTGTCATCCCTTGTTAACTTAGTTACTTGTGCTTTTTAGATCGCTTCAAACAAAGACATTTTGAAAATTTTCCCCCATCCCCACACTTGAGGTAAACATTGTCCTCAATGTGTGGTGTTTAAATGAACGTGTCAAAAAAAAAAAAAAAAAAACTTTTACTCCACCATCCCCACACTTGAGGTAAACATTGCCCTCAATGTGTAAGAATAGAGCTTTTAAAACACACAAGGGACGTGATACGGCTAACTTCACCCAAAATTTCACCCCGGAAAATAAAATACAATTTACAATCCACTTATTTGCTAACTAAAAATCAAAGATAAAAAGAAACGTATGCACCTGGTTTTTTTCGCTCGTTCCTCGTGTACTCTTCCTCTTTTCAACAAAGCTGTGGTACCCGGAGAAAACCACCCACAATCATTCTGATCTACTCATCACTTCATTTCCCTCTCTGACTGCTTATCAAATTTCGGGATGAAAATTCTTTCAAGTTGGGGATGATGTGACAACTCGAACTTCCAAGGTTAGAATCGCCTAACCTCGTAACACTTAACTTGTATCGTTACTTTTCATGTTCCGTTCTACGTGGTAATTAGGGTTGTGTCATGTAAGGTGGACAAGTGTGATAATGATTGTGCATGATTGTTATTTTTGTTAAATACTAGTGTTGGTGTTACAAATTAGGCCGCACACTATTTCTGGTCACACACTTCATCACCGGTCGCTTGTATAGGCCCAAACCTTCACCAAGCCCGAACCGAGCCCAACTCTTTTAGTGGGGATCTACATTTATACGCATAGGAATATAGCCTCCTTATGGTTGTAACACATATGAAATATCAAAAACCCTAGGCCCTCATACTAATCGACGGCTGTTTCCCCTTCTTCATCCCATCGTGCCACCATCTAAGCAGCCTCTCTTCCTCCATCGAAGCCATACCTGTTTTATCCTTGCATACTTGTCGGTCCTACAATCTCAGGTTAGTATGTTCATGTCATTGATTCGTTAATCATGGCTGCATTCATAATTGTTTTCGTGATTGCATGAGTGGCTGGATTATGATGTTAGTCTAAGGATTGTTAGATAGTATGCGAAATCTTGTTTGTGTTTGTATGGTAAATTAATTGGTTAGCAAGGATATGGCATAATCATGAGAACAAACCTAGGAACATTCATAATGGTTGATCGATGAAGTTAGAATTTTATGATACCAATGTGTTAATGATTTTTGTTATGATAAATTAATAAATCTAGTAATACGTATGATTAGTCCAATGGTTAGGGATTCATGTGAAGATATGGGAAGTTATAAATTCTATAAATTGTGATAGTTATCATGAGTAAATCGTTGACTGTTATTGTTTGGGGAATGCGTGAATGATGGGATCGTATAAATGGGTATTAGAGTAACAAATGATCTGATTTGGAAATATGATTGTGGTGATTAAACTGTTAGAGAAAGTCTAGGGATTTGAATTATGTAACTGATTTGACCAAAAAATGGGCTTGGAATTGATGGGGGGTTACGGTTACGAGAAACACGGATGTGGTTGGTTGGTCAATCGCACAAGTGCAACTCACACACCCACAGCCCAGTCGCACAAGAACTTTAGGATCGCACAAGGATAGTAAATCGCACAACTGTTTGGGTTGAGCATGTCATTGGGCCGAAACCCAATCGCATAATTCTGCCCTGACAACGCAAGTCCATGTGGGTTGAATGAATGTTGGACCTTTCACGTTGGTTTGAATCACACAAGTTGACTGGGCCGCGGCCCAGTGTGGATCGCACAAGGAGGTCTGGATCGTACAAGGTGGTGTCGGATCGCACATGTCAGTGGGCCGAGTGAGATTAGTGGGCCGCCCAGTATATTGAGTCGCACTTGGTATTGGGCCGTGCACTAAGTCTGGGCCGAGGTAACTTGTGAACCACACAAACAGAACTAATCGCACACTCATATAAATGATGAACTATCCGCTAAGTGTAAACATGAATTGTGCATGTATGATGTGAACTTGTATGTGACCCAAGTACTTGCTATGTGATGGCTATGAACTGATAGGTGCAAGATTAACAGTTATGACTAGTATTATGTTATGTGTATTGCTGGTATGCTACATGTGTAATGTGAATGTGAAATATGTGATTTACATGCATATAAACTGATTGTCTTTTGGTAACCACGGTAGGGTTTGATTGACCAACTGGGAACGGGTAATGTAACGTAACATACCGAGCAATCTAAGGTGAGTTCACTGCTCTTTTCAAGCATGCGTCCCGGGTAGGGACATCTGGTAAATATTCCGGGGAGGAATATTGGGTAATGGGTTTGACTGGAATGTTAAACCGGAATGTTGGATGATACACTCACTCCTATCACCTTAAGTCCCATCTTCTACCGAAAAGGTTGCCGGGGAGGCAACGGGGTTATTAGTTGATAGCGCTATTAGGTTTGGCACCCTTACACTGTACCGGTGAGGATGGGCGTGAACTAATTACCTTAACCACTCGACCAATGCTTTGATAGGGGCATTGGGGAAGGGCAAACAATCTGGAGCCATCTTGTACGGTATCGAGTTATTATCACCATTGTTTTTTTTTGGAATTGCTTTTGAACTAAACTAAACATTTGGCAACTACACATGAAACAAGGTTTACGGTAAAACAAAAACTGTGAACTCGCCAGCGTTAGCTGATACACTTTTCTGCATGCTTGCAGGTCTATAAGTACATTCTATTGGAACTTGTTGTCTGGGATGCTGGAGTGGTCATGGGTCGAGATACATGGAATCACGAGACAAGTCTAATGGTTTTTATACACTTGGGTTATGAAATTCTTAACTGCTGTATTATGCTTCCGCTGAACAATGAATGATGTTTTGTAACGACTTATTCTAATAAATGAAAGCTTTATTAAAAACTTGTTATGTGTTCAATGTGATTGGTGGCTAGATCCTGGTACGTCACACGCCTCGCGGGGGTTCCCGCATGTGGTATTTTGGGGGTGTGACAAAAGCGGTCGTCTCACGAACATAATATACCTACAAATCTCAACCCTTGTGTAGAAGCATGCTTCTCACAACCATCAAAATTTGTTAGTTACCTAGTTCTACCACTTTTATGAAAACATTACCACGCCATACGTTATTTCACTTTGATTTATGTGGAAAAAAATAATGTACAATAACAACAAACATAACTCACTTTCGTAGGAATCACGATTGCATTTCCCCGGCAACAGCGCCATTTTGACGTGACCGTGTCGTCCCGATCAGTCAAAAACCCAATTAACCTAGGTAGCTAGGGTAAGTCGGGTAGCGTATCCACGAAGAGCATGTGGTCAGTATCGCACGACCTGTTTGATTAGTTAGACTATTTACATAAAAATGTACAATGTGATTATGAAGTTTGCTAATTTTTATAAGTGTATTTGATTTTGAAAAGAAATCGGAGTGAACCTACAAATTGATATTACTACTTATAAACTATGCTTGATTATGAAGTTTGTCACTTTTTTATGAAGCTTGCTATGTTAAAGTTGTTTGTTTGTTTAGTTGAAAAGATATCGGGTTGAACCGACAATTTACTATTAACTAAGAGAATTGTTCGTTGACTATGTTTGCAAAACTTAATTGATTAGTTAAAAATACTATATGAGAAAACGAATCACGCCCGGGTTTCGGATTAATAAGTATCTAGAGTTATTTAACATGAATGGTTTGATTATTTTATGAACACCAATGATTTCTTAAGTTTGTTAATTTGAAATCCTAATCTTAGACATCAACAATCGTCTATCATATGCAACCAGTGCAAGATAACCATCACAATATGAGACAATAGTATGCTTTATTAATCAAGAACAAAAACCAAACCCTAGCATAAATCACAACTTAGTGGTAGCAATCATCTCTCAACATTAATGTTGCAAGAAAACTTAACAATTTCGAGTTCAAAGCAATACCAACAAATGATTCACACAATTTCAAACAAAGATTAATAAATGTTTGTATCAAACCAAAACATGAAAAAGCAAACCCTAGAAACTCACAATCTTTCACCCGGGGATGATCTTGAGGAAATTAGCCACTCATGTTTTATGATTGATCTTCAAGACGTGATGGAATGTGATAATGGATGGATTGAATCTTCAAGAATCTCCCAAAAAGCTTCCAAAATCGCCTAGCAAAACCCCCCAATTCGTATGTGTCAAGACCAACATGAATGATACTTTTCCTTAGTCAAAAAGAGCATTTTTACGATTTTGTAACTGACGAGGGACGCATTATGTGTCCTCAGGGACACATTATGCATCCCTGCTCTGAAATCCACACTTTTAAGTGCCCTCTATTGCGTCCCAAATGAAGTAACTTGCGTTCTCATCCCATATTTTCTCCTTTCTTCTCAAAACCACTCTTGATTACTTCCATATGCTTCCATGTGCTTCCCATTTTTCAGTTAGCTACCGAAATGCACTTTTTAAGCTCCGATAAGCTCCTAAATGCATCATTTCGTTGTCACCTTCATTCCAAACCTCGTAAAGCTTCCAAAATACACCTTAAACCTATCAAGGCCTGCAAAATATAAACCATCTTAAAGTAGGGTATTCTAAACCTCAATTTCACACAAGTTGATATAATTAAACACATTAAGCTTTGGAAATTTACCAACCCATCATCAGGTCTTGTACTAACACGGCCCCGTGTGTCAACGACACTGCCCGTGGCCAAAGTACTTGTTGTACTATCACAGATTCTGAAAATCTTTGAGTTGACCACGCCCCGTGTTGGCTTGTCACACCCCCAAATTCCACAAGCGGAGTATCACCGCAGGAGGCGTGAGTGACCAGGATCCAGCCACCAATCATATTGAACAATGTAATTAAATAAATAAAAGTCCAACCACACAATATAATTGGTGTTCAAAACAAGTTAATCAAATTCAAGTTACCAGCGGAAGCATAAAGTTTAAAAACCAAAGTATAAGTTTAAATGTTCATAAAGTTTAACATGGCACACAACGGTCCATGTCCCACAACGACTCCTGCTCCCCTGCAAGCTCCAGCTAAACCTCTAACGACCTGCAAGGCATGTAACAACGAGTCAACCACAAAGTTGAGCGAGTTCACAGTTAGTTGTCCATTTTAAAGTTGTTCCAAAAACCATAAGTTCATTTGAAAAGCAGTAGTTAATCAGTTACTTGTTTCCCAAACCATAAGCAGTGGGGGCTACCCCATGTTATCCACTAGACCCGTTACCATATCGACCACTGACTGAAGTAAGTTGGTGCCCTAACGTTAATGTCTATCATCATTGACTAGTGCCCAGATCCATTAGTTCACGCCCGTCCTCTGAAGCACGGTGTGAGGCTTGTCAAACCTAAATAGCGCTATCTAACTAATGACCCGCTCGCCATTGGCCCGGGGATTAAGTCGATATAAAATGAGGGACTTCATGATAGAGTTTTTGGTCTAGTATCAATGTTATCACCCTTCAATAAATAGGATGTGGTACGTGTCCCCAAACCAGGAGATCACGCAGGTTCTGGTTAAATCCTTAGTACATGTTATCACCCTTCAATAAAGAGGATGTGGTACGTGTTCCAAACCAGGAGATCACACAGTTTCTGATTAACTCCTTTGCCCATTCCCAACCACCGGGAATCCCATGCCTTATAGAAAGTGTGAACTCACCTTGGTTTGCTCGGTATGTTAATCTACTTGTTCACAGTTAATCAGTCAAAGCCTAGTATTCATACATACATAATCAGTTGACATCAACATAGTTGACGTATAAATCATGATCATATTGTGTATTTCAAGCAACAATCGCCACATAGCACTTAACAGTTATTCGAGCTCATCTAAGACATAGCACTTAACAGTTATTCGAGCTTATCTAAGACCACAGTTTGCATGTATGTTCAACATTACATGTCCTAGTTATGATTTCACTAACATAGTCATCCATCAACAGAATTAACTTAGTTCACTGTGCTTATTTACCCTCTTGACGAAACCCCTGTTTCGTCGTGATCCCCTTTGGCGAAACCCTCAGGTTTCATCGTGATTATCCATTGACGAAACTCCCAAGTTTCGTTGACAAAAAGATGGCGAAACTCCCAAGTGTTTCGTCGAGGATGCTAATGACGAAACCTCCAGTGTTTCGTCGTCAACATGAGTGACTAAACTCCCAGGCCTTTCGTCGAGGTGTTAACAGTTTCAAGCATTTGCCTAACTACTCCCGTAAATCCCGTAAACACTTCCCAATTTCCCCAAAGTGGATCAAACAAGCAACCCTAAACATGAACCCTAGATTAACAGAGCATCATTATGCACATATCCATACTACCTATTCATTAACTATACATAAACAACTGAAAACCCTAACTATTGACAATTTCATCATTTAACCATCTCATAACAGATTATCAAATCCACCATTCACAAATATCATTCTAATCAAACGATTAAATCTCGACATACATAACCATCACAACAATCTAACCATTTATAATCCCCTAGATCATCAATCATCATCATAAGCCATGAAATCATATCTAGCAATCATTGTACAGTAACAAATCAAAGCATCCTACCAAGGTATCATGTAACCTAATGTGATAGAAAGTTGAATCAGACAATTGGTATCTATACACTAACCGGTTACGAGATGAACTAGCAAGAATTCGAGAGGGTTGGTGATTGCCGTCGCGTGCAAGAGAGAGAAGCGAGCCTAGGGTTTGCAAATCGATCAACTATGCGACATCGTGTAACCCTACTTTGTTATATATGTGCGTACAAGTGTTGGGCCCTTACTAGGCTTCGGAAAAACCTGGGTCGGCGAAACTCCATGTTTCGTCTTGAGGGTCATGACGAAACTCCTAAGTTTCGTCGAGTGAGGTGTGGTGAAACTCCAAATGTTTCGTCGAGATGGTTTGTGGCGAAACACCCAAGTTTCGTCGAGGTGGTTCCTAACTTTAAAACAGTTCACACGTTTATGTAACTAAACACCTTAATCACATTAATTAAATAATAACACAACATATCAAACAAACATCTCAAACATATAACTAACGTGCACAATTACAAGGCAAACAAGTTATGCAAACACAATTGTGAAACAAATAGTGTGTCGAGGAAAGACCTTGAAAACTCGAGTTGTCACATGGCTTAGCACGGCCCCGTGTTGGCTGCCAGTTTTGTCTTTGCTGTTGTCTTTTCTTCTGCACAGGATCCACCCTCGGACACGGCCCGTGTCCGACACGGCCCCATGTCAAGTCTTCTGGTCTTGCTATTCTTGTGGTTAGGCTGTGAATTGGGGCTTGGCGAGTTGTGTCAATTCCTCCTTCTTTGTATTTATGTTGGTTTTTGTTGTCTTTTTGTTCCTTTTGCACATTTAAGATCTTTTAACCCTGTAAATTAAAAAGTAACAGAAAAACAAGTTTTTTTCAACATTAGTATTGAAAAAGGGTTGATTTTACGATGTATTTGATATAATAAGTCACAATGGAGTAACTTATTGACTTTTCGCCTCACATACACTCCCAAACCCAAACATCATTTAACTTTTCAAAAAGTCAATAAGTTATAAGTTTGGTAAAATAAGCACTCCCAAACACCCCTAGTTTAATAAGTCATTTCCAAACTCAATCCTAATCCCCCTTACGTGTATATGTGGTAAATTGTTGTTATTTATGATCCATGAATACCATAGATAAATTGTTAATTTAAATTCATTATATACAAGAAATTTTAAGTATCTTACTCAATACCAGTGTTGTAATAATTGCTAGGCGCTAGTAGGTCGGTGAGTTTAATCGGATTAAGAATTTATATGTAATTTTCAGTTTTGTATGTATACACACACATTTTTATTTGTAATTTTTTGAAGTAGACATGTTCTAACACCTTCTTCGACTCATATTTTGTAGTAGATATGATTAATTGTCAGAATTTGCAAGTTTTGGTTGAAATCTGGTCGAAATTTTAAAGTTTTAGCCAGGATCGTTAGATTGCCACTGATTTCTGGTTGATTAGGACCAAATTCGACCACCTAACAAGTAATTACAAACAAAGGATTAATCAGATTAAGATTTTGTATCTACTTTTTAGTTTTATATGTATTTACACACATTTTTATTTGTAATTTTTTGATGTAGACATGTTTTAACACATTCTTCAACCCATGTTTTGTAATAGATAAGATTAATTGTCGGAATTTGCAATTTTTGGTTGATATATGGTCAGAATTTATAGATTTTAGCCAGAATCGATAGATTGCTACTGATTTTTGGCCGATTAGGACCAGATTTGACCGCCTAGCGATTAATTGGCCGATCAGATAAAAATTACTCGGTGAATCTTCGACTAACGATTAATTAGAGGCTAGGTGAGATTTTTACAACCATGCCAATTTAGAGTCGTATATAATTTGTAATAAAAGTTATGCAATCAATTCGTTATTTATTATGCCATAACTTTTATTCGTGTATGTTATGCAATCAATTCATATCCCCCACTTGTAGTGGAGTGGTGGAAAGAACTTTGGGTTTCCTTGGAGACCCGGGTTCGATCCCCACCTCTTGCATTTGGGGGAAAATGACCCCAACCTTGGTTGAGGGGTCATGGCAATGATGGATAAGAGCCTTGAGTGCGTAATAGCCCGGGTTCGAGTCTTGAGCCGCACACGAGTTTTCTATTACAGTGCGGTTACTCCGGCTCTTGAGTGCGGAGGCTGCAACGGCAGTCAAGTGGCTGTCGGCTGGAAATTTTCTCGTGGAGCGCCTATGGTCAACCTCGGATGCCTCGCCCGAGGGGGACTAGGACCCATGCAATGTGGGTGTGATCCTCTCGACTGTTGGAGTCAATCGCCGTTCAAAAAAAAAAATGCAATCAATTCATTATTTATTATGACATAACTTTTATTCGTGTATATTTGGTAAAGTATTGTAATTTATGACGCATGAATACCAGAGATAAATAGTTAATGTAAATCGATTTCGGCTCTGAAACGGTTTAACCGAGTGTAGGGGCATCTCTGAGAATTCATATACCCAGTTCGAGCTCGAAAAAATGTGTCCTTCCGTAATGTTTTATTATTATTATTATTATTATTATTATTATTATTATTATTTTTAAATCAAATGTGTATTGGGCTTACTAAATCAAATGGATACTGAGCTAACTTTTAAACCATAAAAGTTGTTTTTGTAAATGGGCCTATCTTGGAGTAGCATGGGTATGCTATTAAAAAAAATTAAATGTATACTTATCGGATTTAAGAAAAAACACGTGCCCCTCGAAATCACGGGCCCTGTGTGGTGGTCCTCCCTGCACACCCTCATCACCACCCATGACCGAGTGTATCAGGTGGTTCAAATGGGTGTACCGAGCGGTTTAACCGGTTCTATCAGACAGTTCAACCGGTACAACCAGCCGGTTTGAACCGGTTTTAAAACATTAACTATACAAGAAATTTGTATAATTATGTTACAAAATGTGAGTTTTTAGGGGATGTCGCGTGCATTATAGATGTTTTGCAAGTGTCCAAGAGCTAAACTTAGAGTTAACTATATATTGTTTAAACATTACTACAAGATATCATAAAATGCCATTCTTAAAACATCCAAACAAAAGTATCATTGTCAAGACATTCAAACAGAAAGTTTAAAAACATCCTAACTTTTTATTCATCAGATATGCTAGTTGGTGATTAATATCATCAATATATTAAATATGACTTGTGATTGGAACATATATATCGCGTTTGTTGATTTTCATAGCGCGGTCGTCATCACATGCTTTGACCATGACGGATACTCGTGTCTATCACCGCCCCAACCGGTAACGTGCCTATTTATTTACCAGTATCTACTATTGCTCGTGAAAACTCATACATTTACACACTGTTAAAAGCGGGTTTACCTAGTATACTTTAGTACTATTTTATTTTCTTTTAGAAATTTTATCTTAAAACAACCTTTAATATAAGAATAGAATTACATTGAAAACAAAATTAATGACCAAGATTTCATCACTGTGTTATGTGACTAGTTTATTGGTAAAAATTCTTACTTCTGCTCTTAATGGGCTAAGGCATTGACAGTTTGGGCCTCCACAATGATAAAAGACTAAAAATAGCTCAAATGTTAATATAAACTTGCTTACGAAAATAAAGAATATACAGCCATAACAAATTGTTTAAAATTTTCTTAAAACACTATTGTATCTTTTTTATAAAAGTAACATATATAATTATAAAACACAATATTTTTCATATTTATTAATCAAAAAAGTACATTACTTTAGCACATTTTCATAAAAAAAAATCATGTTTAAAATGTTTGTGATATTTTGAGAATACTGAATCTTTGATAAAACAAAAGTAAATCTTTTGGCTGATCTCTTTGTGGGAAAGATGAAATGCTCATTTACATTTTGATTTCCATATTAATTCTAGAAGATCATTCTAATTTTAGCAAAAAAAAAAAAGGTCAATTTTAGTATTTTAGCCTTTTAAGAATACAATGGTTAACTATGATTTATTTTCATTTTTATTTTTTGCATATATATTGTGTATTAATTAATAATTAATATTAATGCGAATTATTTGAAATCGCTTATTCGGGTCAATCAAATGTAATAACCAATATTATTAACTTTATACTAAGATCTAAATATTGTGCATTATAATTTTAAAAAATACTCAATAAAGAGGAGTGAAATGACCTTTTTGTACAATAAATCACACCCCTTTACCTCAACACATGGCACCTCCCCCCCTATATCCCACCACCAGGGCCTATATATACACATTCTTGACTAGCAAAAACCTTGAGCAAACCCCCCTCTCTCTCCTCTTCTTCTCTCTCTACATATACATACTTACTCATAAAAGAGAGAGCACCCATGGCTGTTTTGACTGTGATTATTGGTGTTGTATTGGGCCTTTGCATGTTGAGCACTGCCCTTTTAAAATGGAATGAGATGAAGTATAGGAAGAAAGGTCTACCCCCTGGTACCATGGGCTGGCCACTCTTTGGTGAGACTACTGATTTCCTCAAACAAGGCCCCACCTTCATGAAAAACCAAAGAGCAAGGTGCTTGCTTACTTCATCTTCTTCAAAACCTATGGGGGTGTTTTAGTAATTTCACTTTGTGTCTTTGTTCTTGTTGACACTGTTGCATTACTTGCATATAAACATATTTATTATTATTATTATTATTATTATTATTATTATTATTATTATTATTATTATTATTATTATTATTATATATACCCAAGTGTATATGTGTGGTTGAAATCACATTCTTATGAAATTAGTAACATGCTCTATTTCAGTTTCACTTTGGGTGTTTTTGTAATTTCACTTGTTTCTGTTTCTTGATGAAAAGCTACCTTTTTCATGATCTTGTTCAGAAACCCATCTTAGAAATCCACTTTTGAAACAAGAAAACTAAAAAAACAACCTTTTTTATGTTTTTCTTGGAAAACCCAACTCAAAAATGCATCATTGGACATGGATTAATGTTTCACTTCTTGATTTGACACAATTTTTTTTCCCTTTTTAATTTTTGTTTGATGAAAACAGGTATGGAAGTGTGTTCAAATCACACATTTTGGGATGCCCAACAGTTGTTTCAATGGATCCAGAGCTAAATAGATGCATACTCATGAGTGAATCCAAAGGAATTCTTCCTGGTTACCCTCAATCCATGCTTGAAATTCTTGGCAAATCAAACATTGCAGCTGTTCATGGTCCTGCTCACAAGACCATGAGGGGTGCATTACTATCACTTGTTAGCCCCACAAACATCAAACAACAAATTCTCCCCACAATTGATCACTTCATGAGATCCCATCTCTCTTATTGGACCAATCAAATCATTGACATACAAGAGAAAACCAAAGAGGTATGCATCATTTCATTGTAATGTATTCTACAAACTTCGATTTACCTGGTCCCATTAGATGGGCAACAAGCTGCGCCGGGCGGACCTGTAGTGTAAACGGGCGTAGCCCGGGCTACGGCTCAAGTTTTTACCAGTAGTGTAAATTTTTTTTTTTTTCCGATTTTTATACACAGGACACCCCTGAACAAGTACGAGGACACCCCTAAAAAAATTTAGGATACCCCTGAGTTGAAGGTCTAGTTCCGTCACCCCCTCCTGAATAGCAAACCCTACCTTGCTAAACACAAAATTATGCCCCTTAAAATGCGCGGGTGTTCTCATCTAAAAAAAGAACAAGAAAACTTTTTTCATAAGGACTCTGTTTCTCAATCTTTTATTTTTTAACATTTAAATATTTCATTGCAGATGGCTTTGTTATCATCACTCAAACAAGTATTTGGGAATGAATCTTGCTCATTATCCAAGGAACTCATGCCTGAGTTCTTCAAGTTGGTTTTGGGGACTCTTTCGCTTCCGATTGATCTCCCAAACACCAACTATCATTGCGGACTGCAGGTCTGAAAACGTTTTGTTTAACCGAACAATATCGAACAAAATTCGGAGCTAAATGTTTTAAATTTTGTTGCAGGCAAGGAAGAACATTGTGAGAATGTTGAAGGATTTGATAGTAGAAAGAAGAAATTCAAAACAAACACATGAAGATATGTTGAGTTCATTGATGAATGGTGGAGAAAATAGATATCAATTGAGTGATGAAGAGATAATTGATCAAATAATTACCATTTTGTATTCTGGGTATGAAACAGTTTCCACTACCTCAATGATGGCAGTCAAGTATCTCCATGATCATCCCAGAGTTCTTGAAGAACTTAGAGTAAGTTTTTAATTTATTCAAAATTCAATGTTTTTTTAACTGGACCGGACAATGAACCGGGTTGGTTATCGGTCGGCTTTTCTAACCAGACTTAAGAACCGGATGAGTTTATCAATAGTTTACCATTTAGTTTCAAAAACCTTCAACAACCAAAACAAGAAATTACAAACAAATGGCAGGCAGGTAAATGGGCAACAAGCTGCGCTGCGCCACCACCCCTTTTGAAGTGCAAAACCTAAATTACTATTCAAGAAATTACAAATAATTAAACATTTATAGCTTTGTGTAAATTTACAAATTTAGTTATGTTTTGGTTTAGATTTTTTTATTTGATAAAATATAGATACCTAGCAAATAAAATATGAAGCATGCGGTAGTAAATAAACCCTTAAGTTTGAATATAATATAAACATATAAAAAGTAGAATATAAAGTATGAAGCAGTAAATGACCCCTTAAATGATATTTTGAAAAGAAAAAAACAGTGAAAAATAAAAATAATTAAGAAAACCGGTTCACCCATGACCGGTCAGATGTTGATAACCAGTGGCGGACCCAAGAATTTTTTTCTGGGGGTGCGGAATATTTTCAAAGATTTTAGGCCCCAGGCTGTATAAAAATATCGGTTCATAGCGGGTCGGGTCGGATCATGTAAGACAAAAGAACATCAAACTAAAATTTATAAATTATCAAAAATACGTCAAACTTTATTACAAATTACAAACGTATTTAAAATTGTGCCCTACAGTTTTTTTTTTTGAAATATATTCAAAATATCATCTAAAGATACTAAACACGCCATAAGTTCATTACATTCTTACTTATTGTTCCTAACACATATAATTTGCTCCATAAGTTCATAAAACAACAGTAAACACTTAAACAAAATAAACAATCATGTTTAACCATAGCCCGTAACTTTCAATTATATTTTTAAACATTCAAGCCCTAATATTAAATGTTGATTACTTATAACTAATCATTTAAACAAACAAAGCTATAAATAAAACAACAAAATCATTTAACTACAAGTCTAGAACAACAAAAAAATATAAAAAGATTAAACTCTTACACATCTATATTTTCTCCTAATCATCACATAAAACAAAATAAATAAACAAATAAATAAACCATACTAGTTCTATATTGGAATTCTGACGTAATATGGATCGGTCCAATCGAAATTTTGGTTTTTCCGGTTAAAAAAGCCACCAGGTCGTGAGCAGTGGCGTCAAGTCGCTGGGAGTTTTTTTGGGGGCGGGATTTGAAAATGGAATGGGTGGATGGGTTTGGGTCATTTTATTTAGTTCAAATTTCTTTAGGTTGGGTTTGGGCTTGTGTTAATAAAAATTGTTTGGAGATTGGGCTTTGATCGGATTAAATAATTAAGTGAATAAGTGGTTAATAATTATTTTTTTTCTAAGTGGGGCAGTTGAAAATTTTCAAGGAGTGCAGTCAAGATTTCCGGTGAAAAATACACTAAAAAATATTTTTTCATGGGGTGCGCCCGCCCACCCTTGACTTAGGGTGGGTACGCCCCTGTTGATAACAGTGAAATGGTATTATTTTAATTTTTTCCAAAAATTAAAATTTAAAATTAAATTATAAAATTCTTGCAGAAAGAACATAAGGGAATCAGAGAGAGAAAAATGGCAGAGGACCCACTTGATTGGGATGACTACAAGTCCATGAAGTTCACTCGTGCGGTAGGTTTTTATTTATTTCTTTATTATTTTATTAAAGTTTTAAAGAACATATTGATTTATATTATCTTGTGTGTGTGTGTGTGTGTTGCAGGTGATCTTTGAGACCTCTAGATTGGCCACCATTGTTAATGGAGTTTTGAGAAAGACAATGAAGGACATGGAGCTCAATGGTGAGTGTATGCATGGTTCATGATGACAATATAATTTGAGATTGATTTGAAGTTTTTTGTTTAATTGTGTCATCATCATCCATTCATGGACCCGACCACACATCATAATCCACATGGCGTGGCTACTCTTCCAGCTTGGATTACTTGATACCATGACCCCTCTTTCTTCTTCTTTTTGTTCAATAATTACCATATATATATATTTTTTTTAAATAAAAGAAAACACGATCGTAAAAGTGTCCATAATTCCATAAACCGTTGAAAGTGGTTTATTGTTCATCCAAAAGCAAGTTGGCTCGTTTGAGCTTATGGTATTTGGTTCACGGTTTTGTTTTGGTGGTTTAGTAGTCATGCTAAGGTATTGCAACTATTAATCGACCGTAAAAATAAAAACTATCAGCTTTTTATTATTATGTTTTTACTTTTTTCTTCTTTTTAACGTTTTTATGATATACAATGTGTTGGTTTGTCGTTTTTGTAACCATGTACATGTTTGGCTTAGAATTTTTGTCAAAGCTACTCACGCCAGACTGTGACCATCCCTACTAGATAACGAAAGGTTTGAATCGTTTACTTCAAATTGTAGCTTTTAAGAACTCATTAAATTCATCTTTTTGTAGGTTTTGTTATTCCTAAAGGATGGAGGATATATGTATATACAAGAGAGTTAAATTATGACCCGTGTTTGTATCCGGATCCACATACCTTCAACCCATGGAGATGGTTGGATAGAAGCTTGGAGACCCAAAATTATTTCTTCATTTTTGGAGGTGGAACAAGGCAATGTCCTGGAAAAGAACTTGGCATTGCAGAAATATCAACTTTCCTTCATTACTTTGTAACTAAATACAGGTAATTGTTGTTAATTTTAAAAATTAATCCATATTTATTTTATATTTTATAAAACTTATGAATAGTAAATAATTGGGATTTAAATAAAAATTGCAGGTGGGAAGAGGTGGGAGGAGATAAGCTCATGAAATTTCCAAGAGTTGAAGCACCAAATGGACTGCATATTAGGGTTTCAGATTTACAATCATAAAAAAAATTAATAATAATAAAATCAAAGAGTGAACATGTATAAATGATTGAAGTGATGGTAGTAGATTTTGACACATTGCTAGAGATTGTACAAAATAATTTTTCTAACAATGTAGGGTTTTCTATTATGGATAACTTATTGAACTTTTTCTGATCTTATGTCCATCTGTGTTTTTGTTTTTTATTTATGAAATTTATATTCCATTATGAGAAAACACATGAACTTTTGATGATAACTCAAGGTTCATATATATCTAGTAACATGAAGACATGTTTATTACACAAAAAGTAATAATAATAATAATAATAATAATAATAATAATAATAATAATAATAATAATAATAATAATAATAATGTCTAATCTTAAGCAAGAAAATGGGTAAACTCTATAAAATATTTTAAACATACATTGGAAGTTTGAAAAAGAGTCTGGTACATTGCTTTATATACGATAAATTAAGAAAAATATAAGTGTGTAGTTTTTCATATTTCTGTTTTTAAAATTCGATCATTCTGTAATTAAACACCCTCTATATTAAATAAGAAAAATACAAGTGCGTGTGTAGTTTTTCATATTTCTGTTTTAAAATTCGATCATTCTGTAATTAAACACCCTCTATATTAAAATTCGATTATTCTGTAATTAAACACCCTCTATTTATATTTTATTACTTCAAATTGAAAGAGTTTTAATCTAGGTTTAATAGTATTTCATTTTACTTCGTAGAATCTCTAGGTTTAATAGTATTTTATTTTTCTTCGTAGAGTCTTTTGTCTCTTAGTTAGAAGTCTTAGATTCAATAGATGAGCATCAACTAATTTTAGGATATTTGGATTAGTGTAGGAGTAGTGTAATGGGTTGATTAAAATTTAAACAAACTTTTATAACTTATTTTAAAACTATAGAGTAAACTACTTTTTAAGTCATTGTGTTTTGTACTGATTTTAATTATTTGAGTCCAAAATCAAAAAGTTTAACGTTCTGAGTCCCTAACCATTTATTTTATAATGTTTTGAGTCCAATTTTGTTCATTATACAACAGTTTGAATCCAATTTTGTTAAAAAAAATGGACTCAAAAGAACTCAAATGGTTATAAAAAAGCGTCAAGGATTCAAAGTGTTAAACATTTTGAATTTGGACCCAAATAGTTAAAAGCACTAAAACACAATTACTCAAAAAGTAATTTACTCATATCTATATATAAAAAGTCAACGACCAAGATTTTAAGGGGGATGGATGATCGATGATGGATCTCTACACTGAACAGCCCTTAATGGGCTAACACATGGATTTTTGGGCCTCTTGAGGGATTCTCAGAACTCACAAATTAAACAAGCCTAAAAAGGATGATATACTTTCATGAAATGTGTTCTGTCGTTCAAATATAAAAATGGCCTTAACAAAAAACGAAGGGAAAAAGAAAGTAAGCTTGTATTGTAAAAATCGGTACAAAGCATGGCAGGCCCATCCTAAAATCCAACGTCTACTTTTCCGGGAAACAAAGAATTAAATATTTATACATATTTTATATACAATTCTTTTAAAACAAAAACTTACAAGAATTTAAAATCTAATAACATTACAACCCAATACGAATTTTAAAACACAATAATATTTACAGACCTAACTAACCGATGTAACCCGTCTGCAATGTAAGAATATATTTTATAAATATATTAAATATGACCTTAATATCATTTATCTAGTATATTGACTATCGACTTTATTACCCCTATATCATTAGATGGTAATTATTTAATGGACATAATTACCCTTAGGCCAAGAGGTGTGGTACACCGGCACTGGCCAAATAAACTTCAATATAACGCCCTCTAGCGCCCCACCCCCACCCTGAGCCAGCCATTGAAGGGGCGTTATAGCCCGCTCGCCAGCCCACTAACGAGCAAAATAGCGGTTGTTTCGAGGATTTTGGTCAAAAAGACCGTTTGGCCACGGTCGGACTTTAAAAAAAAAATTAAGTATTATTTTTTTATTTTTTAATACTATAAATACACTACCCCTTTACTCAAATTTTTATCTCTTCTTCATCTATTCTTCATCTAAAATCTTTACAAATTTTTTTCATATTCACATAATGTTTTCCAACAACCAAAACCCATGGGATCCCAACAATCCGTTTTGGGCAAATTTAGCAAACAATCCCAACAACGAGCAAGAAGAACGTTACCAAAGAGACCCGCGAACGGGTGAGCTTGGGTATTATCCGATACCACCTACTACCCTAATATCCCCTCATCCGACCACGCCATCGATTTCCGGTTTTTATGGATACTATTCCCAACCGCCATTTTTTTTATCCAAAACATACCCCAAACCCAAAACATACCCGAAACCGAATCCGTACCCGAAACTCAACCTACTTCCTCAAAAGGTGGACGATCTAGAAGGCACCGTAAGAAGTGTGAGAGCGAAGCACGTGCTCCTAAGACGATTGAGAAGTGGACGCTTAGGGAAGAACTTGTGTTGTCACAAGCATGGCTCGACGTGTCGGAGGATTCGATTGTTGGTAATTTTTCTCTCCATTAACTTTTTATAAATATACATTTATAAATATTTTTTTTATTTTTATAGCAACCGACCAAGATATAAAAGTATTTTGAAGGCATGTAGGTGAGAAGCTTTTCGCAGCAATGGGTCATGGTGGTACGGCCGACTCAGTTTCGTTAGAGTGGATCGCAATGCGGATCAAGATTAGCAACTTCAACAACATACACAATAGTCTCATCAACAATCATAGAAGAAGAACCGGTTCAAGCGACGTGGACATTATGATCGCCGCCCACAACGACTATAGATTGTATCATGGGCATGCGCTTACGATGATACCTTCGTGGGAGCTTCTTCGCAAATCTCCCAAGTGGCATCTTGTACCGCCGTTTGACCCAACGGCCCATAGCTCAAAACGATCCAAATCAACAACGACTACCGAACCATCCGAGTCCGATGCTCGTACTACTATTAATCTAAACGACGAGTTCGGGGATTTTGAAGAACCGTAAGAACCGCAAGAGCTGCCACGACCGAAGGGTAAGGATAGAAGTAAGGCAGCTGCACGAGCACGAGACACATCTTCTTCAACGCCATCGGATGGCCCTTCAAGGTTGGACGAGTTCGACCATAAACTCAATAAGCTTCTCTCGATCAAGGAAAAGAAGCATGAACTTAGAATGAAGGAACAAATCCAGAAAGATATGAAGTTTCTCGAGAAAGACTTTTCCCACCTATCAGAGGAGGAACGAGTCATTTTAGAGGCTCGTAAGGCCAAAATCCGAGCGAAATATATATAGTTTTTTATTTTCAAGTAGTTTATTTTTTAAGTAACTTTGCATTTTTTTATTTTTAAGGACTTTGTAATGTGTTATTTATTTTAATGAAATTATGTTTTTTTATTTTGTTTTAAATAAAATTGGCATATTAATTAAAAAATAAAATATATAAATTAAAAAATAATTAGGTGATGATGATGAGGGCTTTAAACCATCGCATTCAAGTCAAAGGAATGAGCATTAAAGCCCCCTATGTGACATGACGTTGAGGTGGCGCTTATGTGGCGTGATAAAGCCCCTAGGGGCTTTATACCACACCCTCTTGCTAGGGCTGCAAACGAACTGAACTTTCAGTGAACAGTTCATGAACCGTTCGGCGGGAAGTTCGTTTGTGTTCGTTCGTTTAATAAATGAACGAACACGAACAAAAATTTTCGTTCGTTTAGTTAAATGAACGAACATGAACAAAGGCCGTGTTCGTTCATTTGTGTTCGTGAACGTTCGGTAACGTGTTCGTTTACGTTCGTTTGTATGTTCGTGTATAGGAATATATATATATATATATATATATATATATATATATATATATATATATATATTATTACCCAACTTGTATTATATTATTGTATGGCCCAACTATATAACATTTTTTAGATCAAATCGTTCACTTTTGTAGGTCCACCAAATATACAATTGAAAGTTTGAAAGTAAAAAACGCTAAGCATTATCACTTACTTGATGATGGTTGGACGAATTCAAGTTTATTTTGGTTATAGACGATTTCAAGGTTATTTTGGTGGATTAAATGGAGACTTGAAGTTTAAGATGAAGTTTTTGAGACACTACTTTGTGTTAGTTATGTTTATAAAAATTATATGTTAAGCTACTCAAGTTTGGATAATTAGCTTGGTATATTTTGGGTGGATCTACTTAGTGTTTTTTTGTTATGATCAACTTCGAAAGTAAATATATGTTCGTTTGTGTTTGTTTATGTTCATTAACGGTTGTTTGTGTTCGTTTGCGTCCGTGTGCGTTCATGAACGTTCGTTTGTGTTCGGTACCTAAATTAACAAACGAACACAAACGAACACGAACAAGTTCATTTCCTTAACAAACGAACACGAACAAAAAATCTCGTTCGGTAAGTGTTCGTGAACTGTTCGTGAACACATGAAATCCTTAACAAACGAACACGAACAAGGCCGTGTTCGTGTTCGTTCGGTTCGTTTGCAGCCCTACCTCTTGCCTTACTAGATAAACATAGAGTTTTCCATTGGGTGTATAAATAAAGATTACTAAAGAGGTTTAAAGGCTAATGAATCATAACATCACCACGTAATTCGTCCTCCTCCGCTCTATCATAAATTCCTGGGTTCCTAACCTACCTAAGACATCTTAACCGTACTCCCTAAACATGAACTCTATGATTTAATAATTAACAGGTACATATGTTCTATCTTCTTGTTTCAATAATGTTTTAACAAAGAATCGATAAAATCAGTTTTATACACATATACTATATGAAGATCAGAAACAAGATGTTTTAATTTAAAACCCTAAAGATAAAATCGGTTTTATATACATATACTAATTTTCGAATCTGATATCATGTCTTTTGTTTTCATGGATTATTATATATGATAAACTTGTTTTAATCTCATTAGAAATAATAATTTTGAAATATGTAAATAACCACATATTTACAGCAAGAACAGTTACAATGTTCATGAAAGTGCTTGTAACAACCCGACTTTTCGGATCATTACTTGTCGTTATCATTTCATTCTTGAACGCTTGTACTCCCGAGATTCGGTTAACGCAATGGGTTAAACTACATTTTAAACTATGTTTTCAAACGCATTTTAAACGCCTATTACAACGCTATTTTACAACACTTATTCAAAATGCAGTTATCACATTTAAACGATGTTTATAACGCTTACTATTTAAACGCGTTATATCGCATTTCACATCGCTTGTTTAGACTAAACGCTATCGCAACGCAAACTCGAAACGCGGATTTACTTATGTTATGTGTGTTATTTGTGTGATTATTTGTTTAAATGTCATGTGGCATTCAACACAACGCTTATACGCACAACGCTCACTCTCAACTCGATTAAACGCAATGCAACGCTTAACAAACGAAACAAAGTTGTAAAACTAACTCGCGCACACACAGCTGGTCGAATGGCCTACCGATCGAATGGGCATCCGACCGGATGACCAACCGCTCAGATGACCATCCGTCCGGATGGCCATCCGCCTCGAACACTGCGTTTTACACCGACTTAACTCTCACTCTTCCCCTATAAATACTACCCGTACACCTCCTTTTTTCTGATTTGACACTCGCATCCGCTCACACGCACTCATTCACTCTCAGTCGCGATTCAAGGTTGTTTGGTAAGATTTTCTCCTCAAATCTTGTACAACCTTAATCTCTAATCACTTCTACATCATCTTCTTCATCAAAATCACACACAAACACTAACTTTTTCCCTGAAATCACTTATTTGAGCCCTTTGAAGGTGTTCTTCACTCATTTTGCTTATGCAAACTGTTGTGAAGCACCATCTCATCAAGATTGGTTCAGATCTAAGATATTTCCACAACTTTCAACTAAACTATGGAAGATTTCAACACTTTTTCATCTATTTTAAACTTTTCTTCAACTTTCTAAACAAAACCGATGGAATCTGGACTTAATCAGACTCTTGGCTAGTTCCTTAGCCAAGGGTCGGCTTGAAAACGGATTTCCACCGGAGAGATGACCCATTAACGGGTCAAGCATGAAATTCCACCAAGTACAGCTCGTCTGTCCGAAGGGGTGGTACCCATCCGACCGAATGAACTGGCCTAGGTGTTTTTCCGTTGTTTGACACGCCGTCACGCCGTCTCCGTTAACTCAGAAACTTTTACCTGGAAAATTTTACCAAAAACACCAACTACAGATCATCTCGATCGAATGGCCATCCGACCGGATGACCATCCGCTCGGATGACCTGATACCTATATCTCATATCGTTTAAGCTACGTTGTCATGAAACTTCGGATTTTAACAACTTTGCAAACAAGCACATCTCATTCGAATGGACATCCGTTCGAATGACCATCCGTTCGGATGGGTTATGCCCATTCGTTCGGATCACCATTCGAACACCTAATCCATTCGACACTCTGAATCTCAACTGAACATCACTTATGCTTCTGTTTACATGCACAGGCTGACTCAACGCGCTCCCTTCAATCCAATTCTGCTTGTGTTTACTTGATAAACACGCACAGTGAGTATACTCGAACCCATTTTCATTTAACGCACTTTGGGTGTTACATACGTTCTATAACAAAGCACAACATACAACGCAAACACTTTATAACGCTAACTGCTCCCGCATGCTATATGTGATCTATGGATGCTTGTACTATGCTTATACAGTGTTACACTATACCGCCTCTAGCAACGATAGTACTATAGTTTGGACTCAGCACCTGTCGTGGACATGGGTTGCTAGGGATCACATCTCTTTATTTCACGTGTTCGCTGAACATGTGTCGCGCATACTCTACAACGCAGTCTCGTAGTTAAGTTGTAATCATTGTTTGATAGTTACATGCTTCGCCCGTTACGTGTAACATGCTGGTTATGCGTAAACGCTTTTCATACAATATGCTATGCAAACTTGTGTACTCACCTTTACATTTTATGTATTGACTTTATTTTAATGTATGTGATAGGTTGATAGTGTAACACCCCGAAAATGGGTTTGGTAATCAAACCACGTTAATACTAAAAGACGGGTAAAATACCGTTAGTGGTAAAATTAACCCGGAAAATATTAGGATTTATATAACTAAACCTAATATTCTATAAAAATGGAAAAGAATGTTTTTTTTAGAAAATAAAGTTTATAGAAGCCCGAGTTAACGGGACTTAAAATAAACTTAGTCATAAATCTCCATGAACTCACTAAATTAACTAGGAATGTTTAACCTAGTTAATAAATGGATATAATGTTAGAAATTAAGCGGGTTGTGGCCTACTTATTAAACTAACCAAACATGAGGGGCCAATGTGGATAAACTTGAAAGTTTATTAAATAAAAAGAACATTAAAACAAAAAACACATATATGTGTGTTCTGTATATCGACCAGGAAGAACTCCCAGGAGTTCAAAACCCTAGTTTCAACATAATCATCAAATTGAAGGCTCAAACGAAGCTTAAATCATCAAATTGAAGGGATCATAAGGTATGTCGAATTTTGATGATTTGTGAAGTTGTGAAATTTGGATAATCATCATAATCGCGAATTATGAATGAATTATAGAAGCTATGATTGAATTAGTGTTGTATACATGCTTAGGAACCGAAACCTAAGTGAAAATTATACATATGATGATATAATTTGAATGATTGATGATTTACCACACTAGGATAAGTGGGTATAAATCATATGATGAATTTGATGATATAATTATGATTAGAATCATCATATCTGATAGGGATCAGGAAATACTTAAACAAATTGTGTGTTTGAGTATATAATCATACTTACTATGAAATGGGTTTAGTATGATATGATAAAATAGGATGATATGTTCATGATTAATGATGTTTAATATCATCAAGTAATAATTCGGTAACTCATGGTTACAAGAACTTGTTAAAAAGTGATTAAACGGTAGCATAATAAGGATGCTTACCGTATAGTGGAAAAGTAATAAAACGAGTAGTTAAGCTACATCGTGTAATTACTTTTGTTAATAGGCAGTTTGACTTTTAAAAGTCAAACTGACCAATGATATGATCGAATGATAATTTCGACATAAAGATCGTAGGATAGAGTAGTCGTGAATGATTATGACTAATCTAACCATCTTACCACTTACAATGATAGTTGGACGCTTGACAAGCTAGGTGAAAGCTTGGGAAGGAAGCGGGTCAAACGAATCAAGAATTACAGAAAAGCATAATCTAGACGCTAGGTAAGTACAACTTACACTCTTTGTATTAAATACCTACTGGTTTTATAGGTTACTAATAATATAAAATCTTGTTTGAGTTATGATGTTCCGACACGACATGTGCTGTTCGGAACAAAAGACAATGATAATGAACCATGTTTAATGGTTACAAAAAGTTAATACGGTTATTTAGGCATGAAATGACTAAAAGATAACGAGTTTTGAATGATTACCTTATAAGGTAAACCAATGCAAATAATAGGGTAAAACGTAAATTCAGTCACTCGTTGACTAGAACCGTTAGTTTTGAAATACACTTTATGGCGTAAGTCATAATGGGTTAAAAGAGTTAAGAAATTTGTTTATAAGTAAATTGACCGTACGGTGTAAACCGGTGCGAGTCATGTAGACGAGATGATAATCAATCCATCTCGCAAAGTTATACGGTCACTTAGACCAAACGGGTCAAAAGGTGAAATTTTCACTCTTTTGACAATATCGACTAATGGTTTGTCGAGTTGTATGATTATAGGAATAAATATCAAATGGATGTTTACATCGCTATTACTTAGCGGCTACTAAGGCAAGGTATCAAAACGGGTCAATGTATTGATCCGAGCCAGGTATGTATCATAGGTTAACTACTCAATAAGAACTAGAGGTTCAGCGAGAGTTAAATGAAGTCAAATAGACATGTGGTTACCTTAATAAGTAAACCGAATGATTCATATAATGATCGTTGTGTTTTGAAAACATAATGACTTTTCAAATCAAATTCATAGTTTAAAATAGGGTTTTTGGGTCGAGAATGCTTTTAAAAGTCCTTCATTTTAATGAAAGGTGAAAATGGACCAAAATGCCCTTGTAAGCTAAATCGAGCGAACGACTCTTAAGGGTTGTTTGGAAATGAGTAGTATGCTTAAATAAATACTTAGAATAAGTACAAAAAGCGAAAAATGTAAATCCTTTGTCATTTGACGCTATAAGAGTCTTTGCCGTAAAATAATGATCCGAGGGGTAAAACTCGGAATTTATACATTACCACATTAAATCCGCCACAAATATAGTTGTGGGGGAAGATAAATTGATAAGAAATGTGGTAAGATAATGCTAGAAACAAATGAAAGCGATTCGTGTCAAAAATATTCTTAAAATTCCTTAACGGGTCAAAATAAGCATATGAATGAAAATGGGTTTAAAATACTTATGAAACCCGTGATTTGAACCTAATATGATAGAGAATATAAAAAATATAAGGTTCAGGAGAAATTGGAGTCAAACAAACATGTTTGTTTGATAAATACATGAACGGGTCAAATTTTGGTAAAAAGGTAATAAGCCGAAGGCTTAAAAGTCTAAAATTTTTTAAATCCAAATGTCGGATGTAAAATCAATGCGATGGAGAATAATTTTACGATCACGTAAGAAGAAACGTGACCTAAATCGGATAAAAAACGAGCAAGTTATGCTCGTTTCCGTGAAAAATAAGTTGGCTGGAAATATGCAGCTATGAACAACTAACATTCTGTAACAGATGGGGTGTCGCGCCACGCGACGACAAGGGCCAGGGGTCGTCGCGCGACACGACGGTGTTCTGGTCTGGCGAAAATTTGTTTGTTTTTTTTTTTTTTTTGTGTTTAGAACTTGTTTATACACGTCATAAACTCCCTATAACTAACTCGTTTCATATTTTATGAAATATAGGTATAACTTAACGTGCCGGAGGACGATCAAGCTCGATAAAGAATCGAACACGATCAAGATTCAAGCTTCCATGAAATGATTCGTCGTCACGTATTAAACGACGAATTTACATACAAAACGTTAGAATGTTTTATTTATTAAAATGTTTAACAAATTCATAATTTCAAGTGTATTTGTAATCGTTAATACACAATTATAGTCGGAATTTATATGATAATCTTATAAAATGGACTAAGGGTCTTACAAGTTGGTAATCAGAGCTCAAGGTTAAGGAGTAAAGAGTTCGGTTCGAGACTTGATCGCAAAATCCGGTAAGTTATTCAGTATATTAACGGTCTAGTATGAAAAGTGTTAAAAACAACACATAGGGATAACGTGTAAAACACGTTACCCCAAATAAAGCGATAAAAGACCAATATAACACAATCCTCCCATCGACACCTTTAACTTTGTCCATTTCACTTTGTCCAATAGCAAGAAAAAATCTATAGCTGACATTTTTAAAAACATGTACAAAAATTTAGTCAATATCAATTAACACTGAAGTAATTTAAACAAAGTATTACCATAGTATCTTACATGCCATCACAAATTTCTTCATTAATAATTTCCTTGATTGGTTCACCAAATTCCTTGAACAATATATAAACCAAACACCTCGTAAGTTTCTAGTGGAGCTAATGTCAATTCCTCCATCTTAAAATTTCTTTAACTGATTCCGATTCCCTAAAAAAGCTCTTACACCATGCCAAAGTTTTTTTTTTTTTTTTTGAAGAATACTATTTACAAATTAAACACCTTTTTTTGAAGAATACCATTTACAAATAAAACACCTCTTTTTGGTTTGGAAAGCATTCATCTTAACTAACATCAACATTTTACACATAAAACATTATTTAAAACATAACCTGTTCTTACCCCATGGGTGGCCCGACCAACTTAAAAATTCAATTTTTATTGACAAAAGTGAAGGTTCGTAGTGAAATGAAGGTTATTATTTTACTTGTTTCGCGACTTGACGTGTGTGTTTTTACGCGGTCTCTGGATTAACGGTTTTTAGCCGGAAGCCGACACCACCACCTGTAACCTTGCCCAATAACCAATCTGGTTGGAAACCGTGTCTGTACAAACAGAAGACGAAATCAATTCCGGATATGGATAACATAATTGAGTACACTAATGTAAGTTGTTTAAGTGATAAAATGTATTTCAGAACATTTCTAAACTCATATCACAATTATTTCAAAAACTGACCCGTTGACTTTTTAAAACAAAATTACGTTGACTCGTCAATTGACCAAGCAAACGTGATTTTTAGAAAAGGTGCCCCTTTGAGTGTTTAACACCTACCTAATTACAATCACGTATCCATTTTCATTGCGAACAATGGCTTGACCGTTTACGGTCTAACTACAAGTCAAAGTGTTTATCGTAAACGCTTGACTTTTCGGCTTTTTAAGCCAAATAAAAGAACTAGTCATGAAAGGAACACTTACAAGTGGTCCTATGGATTGAAGAAAACTCAAAGGTGGTTCCCAATTGCTTAGGATCCTCCAAGATGAGAAGATAGGAAGAAAGAATGAATGGTGCACTTTGAAAATGAAATTTCATGGCCTTTATATAGTTTTTGAGAAAGGATAAGATCATGCCATGTGTTTAGGGAAATCATGAGATTATTACAAGTGTTATACTAGGTTTTAAAACCATTAACAAGTCTATAGATTCATCAAATGGTTTTAGTTATGTGTGGGCTTTAAGTAATGAATAATAATAATAATAATAATAATAATAATAATAATAATAATAATAATAATATATGCCCATTGTGACCAATATTAGGCACACCCGGAAGTATGACCGAGCATCACGGAGTTCCCGGTTCGTTTAAAAGTGTTTTGGTCAAAAATTACCGAAGCAATTAAGTGATCAAATTAATTAAGTGAGGTAGTGTGCTAGAAATATGTGTCGAAAATATGCTAATTAAGTTGTTTGTAAAAACAGTTTTCAGTATACGGCTCAGGATATAGAGCTGTATCTATGATCAAACAATGAGCAAAAAAATGTAAGGGGTGACATGAGATATACGAGGAAAGCCCTTGATCAATCAAGATCGCCGGCACAAAACCTCGGGAGCTGACAATCGCAGCTGCCTTGTTCTTCTATTACTTCAAATATCAGGATACAGTGCAGGATATGATGCGGATCAACTAGGTGTTACAAGGTAATTCGAGTACAAGTGTGTGTGTGTAGTGATTGCTAGTAGCTAGAGAGTAAAGTGTGCGAATGAAGTGAGTGCCTTAACTTGATCCGATCATACTATTTATAGCTAACCGAAAACAACTAACTTTCCTAATAAACCGAGATGCCCCGAATATTCCCAAGTAACCGTTGTAGTCCTGGTCTTTCGGGATCAACGTCTTTATTCCAACTGATTTGCCCGAGTCTTGGGGGAAGAAGTCTTCTTGAACGTTGGAGACTTGTAACTCTTAATCTGCACGTGATCAATTCAGTTAATACCAGGATATCGAACCAGGATGTTACCAATATCCTGATCCGGTATCCTGATCACAATCAAAAGCAGAATATTAGCCAGGATATATACTCGGAAAATGACCCATAAGAATTGTCCCCAAAAATATACCTGTTGGAATTCTGAGTTCAAACAGATATATTTTTAAATTTTATCACCTGGATCGAGGCAATTAATACGATGAGACCTTTGAAATGACAATGTGCAACTTCCAAGATGCTATTTACTCTTTACCCCCTCTTACTCAGCCTATATCTAGCCGAAATAGTTCATATTATGATCACCACTCCTCAAGCGGACCTCAGGTATTTCTCTTATCTTCTCTGTTTTTCCTTTCCTTTGGATTTTCTGTTTCTCGGCCGATACCCTTTATGGCATCTCGCACAAGATCCCGGTCGAACGAGCCAGTCGCAGACCTAACGAGTCAGAACCTCATACGAGAGCCTCAAAACGAAATCTGCTCCTTTAATAACGCTGACATCACCGCCCTGAAGAATTCTGGTGCGTTCCCTGCCGGAGTAGTCATACGACCTTTTGATTGGGAAATCCGATCAGACGCATCGTCAAACGAGTGGGTTTGCTTCCTCGCCTATCCCTTTTCCTTGGGACTCCGGTATCCATTTCCGCCCTTTTTCTCTCGTTTCTTTGAGTTTACCGGCCTTAGTTATGCCCAAATCATGCCGATGGTTTGGCGAGTTTTAATGGTGCTGAACCAGATTAAATCTCGTCACTGCCCTGACCTGTGCATCGAAGACCTCCCCATAGCATACCGGTTGAGGTCCCATGGTAATAGCCGTTTTCTTTTGTTCTCCACCTCCAAGAGCCCTTTAGTCCTTAAGGCCACCAAGAACGAAGACCAGTGGCGGCGAAAGTTCTTTTTCATGAAAAGAGACTCTATTGACAAGGGTTTTGATCTGCCGGTTAGATGGTTAACCAAGGGTAGGATCTAGGGTTTTAGGAATATCCCCAAGTGTATCCTTAAACTATATCCCAGACTTATATCCTGATGTTTTTGTGCAGCGAATTTCAGAGATCTAGCACCCCCAAGTGCGGAATCAGAGTCCAGGATCAAAGAAATCTACCGACTTCCTGCTAGTGAAAGAACCTTCTCCCTGTCTCTCACAGATTCAAGCCAAAAATCAAGTTCAGAGATGTCTGGTAAGTACACAATTATAATGATTGTAAAATACAAGAGTTTGCAAATTGAATATTTCTTCCCTTCTTCAGCGCCAGTTATCAACCTTGAAGGCTTCCAACTTGACGAGTTGGACAGTTATTCTAGTCTCGCACTTGTCAAGCAAGAATCCAACTCGAAGCCATCCGTCACACCGAAGCCTACCAGTTCGAAAGTGACTTCCGCTCCTAAAGCTCCTCCGACATCTCGAACCCGGGCATCCAACTCCCAGAAGAGAAGGGAAACAGAGCCTCCTGCTATTCCCGATGTATTCCCATTTGAAAATCATGGGTTTGGAGAGTCCAGCAAATTCATGACCAGCTTCCTCAACCAGATAAATATCCTGATCCATATCCTGCACCATATGCTAATTACTGAACTTAATTAAAGTTAATACCTGTTTCTTTATTTTGCAGGGTCTTGAACATCTAATTTTCTTTTACGATGATGCATGCGGTTCGAACGTCATGCTAGAAAGTCAGCTAAAAAAGGCCGAAGCCACTATCGCAGACCAAGCAGCGATCGCCACCGCTAAATCAGAGCACTACGAGGCCAAATACAAGGCAATGGCCCAAGAGCAGCAGTCCACCATCCAAAAGGTCACCCAGGAAGCCCAGGCCAAGATCGACGCCGCCCAACTCCAACATGAGCAGGCTATGGCTTTGTATCGGGAAAGTCTCAAGAACTCTATCGTCATCTCCCTTCTCCAGGCCAGACTGAAGATGGCTTATGAGGCAATGGCTTTGAGCCTTCAGTACCCCTCCTGAAATACTAAGGCCTGGGAGGCGAAACTGAAAGATCTCGGGGGAAATCCTGTGGAGCCTCCTACCAAATCTGCTGTGGAAGAACCTGCTAAGGTGCCTGATGCTAATGCTTCAAAGGATGCCGGTGGTGATGCTGGAGAAAATGCTGGTGGAGAGGATGCTGCTAATGATGCTGAGAGGAATGTTGGTGAGGATACTGGTGGAGATGTCATGATGAAGGAGGGAGCTGCCCCTTAAATGCAGCGTTGTGGGCGATGATGGATATATATGCCAAGGCCGGAGCCCACCTTTTTAAATTTCATGGTTGTGGTTTGTACAAACAATTTACTTTTCCTGTCGTTGAACAATTTATATTTCCTGCACTAGAACAATTTGATAACCAAAGGTGGATGGGTCCTGGGTTCCAGGATGAAGCCCTTGGTTATCAATCAGTATAACTTATTTTGGGCGATACAACGGTTGGAGGTGGATGGGTCTCGGTTTGAGACGAAATCTTCAACCGTTGCATAAATATCGTTATGAACCTGTTGTGCTTTTGGTGGATGGGCCTTGGTTTAAGGTGAAACCAAGAGCACAACTTTTGGCTTGTTAATAATATAACCACCTTTTGACTTACTTGTTGTCGCCATTTAATTTTTTGTTGCTTAGTTCGAATTTCAATTTTGCAAAATATCTTGACCAGGATACTCAACCAATATCTTTCAAACAATTTATTCTGCAAAATCTCGAACAATAGGGTAAAATATGGTTTGCTTAGAACTTATAAACCTTGTTTTGATAGCATTTTTAACTCTGATTTTTTAAATTCAAGTATTGTATCCCAGATATTCTAACCGGATATCCTGAATCGTATTCCGAGAATATATCTTAATGATATATCCTAATCAGGATGCTTTGAGCCTTAAACAGAGTTAAACAATTCATGTAAGGTTCACAAAGGAAAGATCATACCAGGAATTGAGTGTAACCCTAGTATTAAACTCCAACCCCTTTTGCGACTTCTCCCACTAAGATGTCCCCAGTCCGATACACTTAGCCCAATTTTGATCTTTTGAGCTTCACACAATTGCTTTAGAAGGAATGTCCCCTGTGCATGAAGTCTATAAACACTTAGAAAATTTTTAAATATCAGTTCCAATTGTTTAGACAATTCTTGTGTTATAGGGGTTAAACCCAAAAATATGCTGGAGATAAATCCTTAGTATCCTGGGGAAATCCCAAATTTTCATGCGCTACAGGCGGGAGTGTATAAACTCCAAGACTTAGAAAGGTGATAACCTTTAAACCTTAGAGAGTATGAAAATACCCTTTCGTGAGAGAGGGTGATCAATCCTCATATACCTTTAGGATTCAGGATATAGCCAATAGTAACGAAATTGTCAGCCACTTTTACATGAACTGGTCCCGCCACCTTGAACTATTCCCGAATAACTTGCGCTCCAGGCGGGGTGTTTAAACCCAATTCGGAAGAAAGTTGAATACCTTTAAACCTGTGAAGGGGTCAGGATCCCTTAGATGTGAGAGAGGGGGCCAATCCTCTAATCTTCAGAAGTATCCTGAATGTATATCCTGGAGCTATATCTCGAAGCATATACTGCAAAGCAACTGTAAGCTAAGGTGGGTGTTAGCCTGGCTAACACCCCTCCGATGCTTAAGTCAGTAATGGGTTCAAAACAGTAAATAATATTAAAATTTAATAAAAGAGACAGAATCCATACCATCTTGAGTTAGAATCTAAATTCCATACTCACTTGAAATAGAGTTTTAGATGTATAGCATTCCAGGATCTCGGTAGCATATCCCCCTCCATATTCTTGAGTCGGTATGCTCCTTTTCCTGATTCTAATTCAACCTCATAAGGTCCTTCCAATTTTGGAGCCAACTTTCCATCAGCAGGATTAGTAGTATTCTGAAAAGCCTTTCTCAATACCCAATCTCCAACTTGAAATCTTCTAGTCCTTATATTCTTGTTATATGCTTTAGATATCCTCTGTTGATATGCTGCCATCCTTAGCCTTGCTACGTCTCTTGTCTCATCAATAGTATCCAGTTCCTGGCATAGGACTTCAGGATTCTGCTCAGGATCCTGGAGGTTGGATCTTGCTGTAGGTATCACCATCTCTGTCGGGATTACTGCCTCTGCTCCAAATACTAAGGAAAATGGGGTTTGCCCAGTAGCATTCTTCACTGTCGTCCTATCAGCCCACAAAACAAAGGGTAATTCTTCTGCCCATCTTCCTTTCTTAGCCCCTACTCTCTTTTTCAAGATGTTGACAATTATCTTGTTTGAGGATTCTGCTTGTCCATTTGCTTGAGGATGTACCGGAGTAGACGTGATCATTTTGATTCCCCAACTCTTGCAAAAGTCAGTAGTCCTTTTACTTATAAATTGAGATCCATTGTCACAAATTATCTCAGTTGGTACTCTAAACCTGGTCAGGATATTCTTTTTTATGAAGGATACCACTTCTTGATCTCTAACCTGAACAAATGCTTCAGCTTCGACCCACTTAGAGAAATAATTGGTCATTGCCAGCATGAAGACCTTTCCTCCTGGAGCCTTTGGCAATTTTCCTACTATGTCCATTCCCCATTTCATGAATGGCCAAGGGGAAGCTATAGGATAAAGTGGTTTGGCCAGCTAATGTAATATGTTACTGTGTCTTTAACATGCATCACATCTTCGAGCATATTCTGCAGCATCTTTCCTCATCGTCGACCAATAATATCCTGTTCTTAATACTTTTGAGAACAATGACCTGCCCCCAGTATGGTTACCACAATCCCCTTCGTGTATATCCTGAAGCACTTCCTTAGTTTCGGGATCCTCTAAGCACCTCAGATATGGTCCTGCAAGAGATTTCTTATACAAGACATTATTTATAATAGTGAATCGTGATACCTTCATTCTAAAGGCCTTAGGATTCTCATCCTTTGGGATGTGTCCTTCCTTGAGATATATTAAAATTGGAACCATCCAGGACTTGGGATCCTTCTTAGGATACTCATCAGGATCCTGAATACTTAGTACTTCCCTATCCTGAGGATTCGTCGCAGGATATAAGATATGTAACATTGGTATTCGGGTTCCTTCCGGTATCCTGACTGATGATCCTAGATTCGCCAAGGCATCAGCTTCAACATTATCCTCTCTTGGTACCTGTTCAAGTGTGAAAATATCAAAATATCCTGCTAATTTTTTTGAGAATTTCGAGATACTCGATTAACTTCTCACCTTTAACTGCATATGATCCATTAAAATGATTAGTGATTAACAAGGAGTCAACATATACTTGTAAATTCTTGATACCCATATTTTTTAGCCAACTCTAATCCTGCAATTCAAGCCTCATATTCTGCTTCATTATTAGTAGCAGGGAATTCACATCTAATAGCCTGGGGTAATATGTCCCTCTGTGGCGATTTTAGTAGTATACCTAAACCTACACCTCTTACATTAGATGCACCATCAGTATATAATGTCCAGGATTCTAAGTTTTCTCCTAGCTGCTGTACTTCTAAGTCTACTTCATTTTGAATGTCACTACTGAAATCAGCCACAAAGTCAGCTAAAGTCTGAGACTTTATAGCATTTCTAGGCTCATAAACTAAATCATAGGCACTTAATTTTACTGACCACTTAGCCATCCTACCCGACATCTCGGGTTTCCTAAGCACGTTCTTAACAGGATAATTAGTTTTAAAATGAATCCTATGTGTCTCAAAATAATGTCTAAGTTTCGTTGATGCCATAACTAGGGCTAATATCAATTTTTCTAGATGAGAATACCTAGTTTCAGCATCTAATAAACTTTTACTAACATAATAGACAGGATATTGCTGACCTTCATGGTCCTTTATAAGATCGGCACTTACAACATTCCCTGATACTGCGAGGTATAGGGACAGTGGTTCACCATTTTCAGGCTTCATCAATAGAGGTGCAGTTGAGAGATATTGCTTCAAATCCTGCAGGGCTGCTTCATGCTTCTCTTTCCATTCGAACTTCTTGTTTTTCTTCAGGATATCATAAAATTCCTTGTATTTCTCGGAGGATCTTGAGATAAATCTGTTCAATACTGCTACTCGCCCTGTTAACCGTTGAACATCCTTCATATTTGAAGGTGATTTGATATCCAAGATAGCTTTAATTTGCTCCGGGCTTGCCTCTATTCCTCTTTTAGTCACCATATATCCTAGAAACTTTCCTGCCCCCACTCCAAAATGGCACTTGGCAAGATTTAGTTTCATATTGTACTGGTCCAGGATATCAAATGCTCCTTTAATATCCTGGAGATGATCCTCAGCCTTCTTGGATTTGACTACCATATCGTCAATGCACACCTCCATTGTGTCCCCCAGTTTGTCTTTAAACATCATGTTCACCAATCTCTGGTACGTTGCACCTGCATTTTTCAAACCAAAAGGCATAGCAGTATAACAGTAAATACCTGTTGGTGTCATGAAAGCAGTATCCTCCTGGTTTGAAGGTTCCATTTGGATCTGCTGGAATCCTGAGGATGCATCCATGAAGGTTAACATCTCATGACCGGCAGTGGCATCCACCATCGAGTCTATAGGAGGCAGGGGGAATGGGTCTTTAGGACATGGTTTGTTCAAGTCTGTGTAATCTACACAAACTCTCCATTTCCCATTCTTCTTTTGAACCACGACCACATTTGCTAGCCACTTGGGAAATTTGACTTCCCTGATCATCTTGGACTTCAATAGTCTTTCAACCTCTTCTTGAATAATTATGTTTCGTTCTGGAGCAAACTTCCTTCTCTTTTGCTGGATAGGCTTGAAAGACCTGTCAATTCCAAGCTTGTGAGTTATAATATCCTTGGAAATACCTGTCATATCCTCATGTTTCCACGCGAACGTCGACATCCTGCATTTTAGAAAATTAGTCAATTGATTTTCAATATCCTGAGGGATATTGGTTCCTACGAGCACCGAGATATCCGGATTATCCTGATCCATGATAACTTTCTTTACATCCTGCTCCGAAGCCTCCATGATATCCTGGGCCCGCATCTTTAATTGCTATGTTGCATTAGGCTTAGTTGAGGATTTCATTGAGGATGAGTAACATTCCTTCGCCTCCTGCTGATCACTATCAACCTTGACAACCCCCCAAGGGGTAGGGATCTTGATGCACTGATGATAAGTCGATGGCACAGCCTTCATATCATGGATCCATGGCCTGCCTAGTATGATGTTATAGCAGGATAGGGAGTCCATCACACAGAAACGTTGTATCGAGTTGACCCCTTCAACATATACTGGTAACTTTATCTCTCCCACTGTGTTCCTAGCCTCTCCACTGAACCCAACAAGCACGGTATATTTTGAAGTAATATCCATTGGAGATACATTCATTCTTTTCAAGGTTTCTAGTTGGATTATGTTGACGGACCTGCCATTATCCACCAATATCCTGCGTACAAAATGGTTAGCCACGTATAATGTTATTACGAGAGCATCATGGTGAGGATCCTGGACAGTATCCCTGTCATCACTGTCGAAAGTGATCACTTTATCAGTTGTGAGGGTAGTCATCCTGGCTGGTTTATCTCCCCTCTCGGCCTTAGCTTCATTTGCATGTCTCTTGGCCGCAGAATATGAAGTCCCACAAATGTCGGATCCACCTGAAATAAAGTTGATTATCTTGGCATCCGCAGGAGGTGACGCTGCTCGTTCAGGATCTTTCTCAGTATCCTGACTCTTATTCTTCTTTCTTCCTAGGAGATCCTTCAGATATCCCTTGCTTAGAAGATAACTTATTTCCTTTCTTAGAGCAATGCAATCCTCAGTTACATGTCCGAAATCTTCATGAAAGGCACACCATTTGGATTTATCCTTCCAATCAGCTTTTTGTTGATTCTTTCGAGGCCACCTAGCTTTGTCTCCTAAACCCTGCATAGCATACATTAACTCAGGTATGTTAACAGAAAAGCAATATTCAGATAATTCAGGATATTCTTCAGGATCCTCGTCTTCAACAGCATTCACTTTCTTGTTGTCATTTCTGCCATATGGCTTAGAGCGATATGGTTTATACGAGGATTCTGATTTCCTATTGGTTGATTCATAGGTTGAGGTGGAATTCATCCTCTCTTGCATCTTCTTATCATCCTCCAAGCGAATATATCTCAAGGCCCTGTTACGAGCTTCGTCGAGATTCCTGCAAGGATTCATTACAAGATCCTGATAAAACTGAGAATCTTTTTGTAATCCCATCTTAAAAGCCTGCACAACTGTTGCAACATCAAGATGTGGGATATCCAAGGATTCCCGACTAAACTTATTCACATAATCCCTCAAGGATTCCTGAGGCCCTTGAGTTATCCTGTAAAGATCACTGGTTAGTTTCTCAAAACTCCGGCTGCAAGAAAACTGACTATTAAATAAATTAACCAAATGAGCAAACGAAGTAATTGAGTGAGGAGGAACATTTAACAGCCAGTTTAAGGCTGGTCCTGTCAAGGTAGAACCAAAACCCTTGCAGAGACATGCTTCCTTGAGATCTGGAGGGATAGGGTTGATCTCCATCCTTTCCCTATACTGGGCAATATGCTCTTCAGGATCCGTGGTTCCGTCATAGAGCTTCATGTTGGGGGTTTGAAATCTTTTCGGGATTTCAGCATCACAGATAGGATGCGCAAACCGGGATATCCTGTGACTGTCTTGGGACACTTCTGGAATCGGCTGGACCACCCCAGGCACACTTGATATCATGTCTTTCAGCTTTTGGAGTTCTCTGGAAAATGCCGATGTCATACCTGCATCCTGCAAAGATCCAACACCATTAGTAGCAAGAGTGTTATTATTATTAGATACATTACCAGTCTGGGGATTCTGGCCATATCCTGAGCTTCTCACGGTTGATACTCTTATTGAAGAGGGTATCTCAGGAATATGATTCTGGGAATGACTTGGCACGATATTCCCTCGGTTATCCTCAGTGTAAACTGCAGAACTGAAGTTCAAAGCCCTGGGTTGCAAGGGAGTGACAGTTTCTTCAGCAGGCCTACTTGGGCCGGATTTCAAGAGTTGTATCTCTCTCATCAGCATCCGATTAGTTTCCTGCTGCTGCCTCATCTGTTCCTGTACACTACCAAACAAATTCAGAATTTTGTCATTAGAAGCCAAAACAGGACCAGATCCCTGGGCACTGGGAGCGGGGATAACATCCCGAGCCACATGACTTTCAGCTCCTTGTGAAGAGGCTTGCATTCTTGGAGGAGGAGGTGGAAGCACCGAACCAATTGTTGCAGAGGTTGTATCAGACATGGTGGAAGAGCTCATGTTTGATCTCGAGGCCATTGAAAACAATGTAGCAAAAAGTTTTGACAATAGAAAACCGAGTAATGATTTTACTAAAGTTTTTAGTAAAAATAGCACCACTTGCCCCACGGTGGGCGCCAAATTGTTTTGGTCAAAAATTACCGAAGCAATTAAGTGATCAAACTAGTTAAGTGAGGTAGTGTGCTAGAAATATGTGATGAAAATATGCTAATTAAGTTGTTTGTAAAAACAGTTTTCAGGATACGGCTCAGGATATAGAGTTGTATCTATGATCAAACAATGAGCAAAAAATGTAAGGGGTGACATGAGATATACGAGGAAAGCCCTTGATCAATCTAAATCGCCGGCACAAAACCTCGGGAGCTGACAATCGCAACTGCCTTGTTCTTCTATTACTTCAAATATCAGGATACAGTGCAGGATATGATGCGGATCAACTAGGTGTTACAAGGTAATTCGAGTACAAGTGTTTGTGTGTAGTGATTGCTAGTAGCTAGAGAGTAAAGTGTGCGAATGAAGTGAGTGCCTTAACGTGATCCGATCATACTATTTATAGCTAACCGAAAACAACTAACTTTCCTAATAAACCGAGATGCCCCGAATATTCCCAAGTAACAGTTGTTTTGGTCAAAAATTACCTAAGCAATTTAGTGATCAAATTAGTTAAGTGAGGTAGTGTGCTAGAAATATGTGTGAAAAATATGCTTGTTAAGTTATTTAGAAAATCGGTATTCAGGATACGGCTCAGGATATTGAGCTATATCTATGATCAAACTATGAGCAAAAGTAAAGTAAGCGACACGAGATGTACGAGGAAAGCCCTTGATCAATCTAGATCGCCGGCATAAAACCTCGGGAGCTGACAATCGCAACTGCCTTGTTCTTCTTATTACTTCAAACGTCAGGATACAGTGCAGGATGTGGTGCGGATCGACTATGTGTTACAATGAAATTTGGATACAAGTGTGGTGTTTGCAATGAGCTAGAGAGTGAAAGTGTTTGAGAGTGTAAGTGTAAATTGTGTGCCTTAAACTGGTCCGCCCCCATCTATTTATAGTAAAGATAATATAACAAACTATCCTAAACTTCCGGGATCCACCGAATATTCCTTAATCGAACGTTGTAGACCTGGTCTTTCGGGTTCAACGTCTCTCCTTCAACAAACACGTCCGAGTCTTGAGGAGAAGAAGTCCACTTGACCGTTAGCAAGTCTCAGCCTTTAACCTGCACGTGGTTAATTCAATAAACCTCAGGATATCGCCCAAGATGTTAGCAATATCCTCTTCCAGCATCCTGGTCACAAATAAACAAATAAAGGCAGGATATTGGTCAGGATATGTATGCTTAGAAAATGAGCCATAACAACCGTTGTAGTCCTGGTCTTTCGGGATCAACGTCTTTATTCCAACTGATTTTCCCGAGTCTTGGGGGAAGAAGTCTTCTTGAACGTTGGAGACTTGTAACTCTTAATCTGCACGTGATCAATTCAGTTAATACCAGGATATCGAACCAGGAGGTTACCAATATCCTGATCCGGTATCCTGATCACAATCAAAAGCAGAATATTAGCCAGGATATATACTTGGAAAATGACCCATAACAAAAAGGTCTCTCAAAGATGTAGATTTACACGTTGACGCTTTTAGTCCTTTTAACGCTCAAACTTTTGCGTTTTATCGTTTAATGGCATCAAAGCCTTAAACGGCCAATATTAGGAATTCCCGTGGGTATTATCAAACATCACGATGCTTCGGGTTCGTTAAAAGGTCACTCAGAGGTAAGAATTAACATGTTGACACTTTTAATCCTTTTAACGCACAAACTAGTGCGTATTATCATTTATCGGCATTAAAGCCCTATATGGCCAATATTATGTCTTCCCCAGAATACAATCAGATATTATAACACTCCGGGTTTGTTAAAAGGTCACTCGGAGGTATAATTAAACATGTTGACGCTTTTAACCCTTCGTCGCTGTTTTGGTCAAAATAGATCTGATGAGGATATTGCAACCAAACTCTCTATTACGGGGTATGATGCTAATAATGTAGAACAATGACAAGGATCACTTCAATGTAAATTGCACAAACGACACAAGGATTTATACGGGGAAAAAGCCCTTGATCAAGAGTTGATCTCCGGCACAAAAAACCCCGGGTGATGGAAACTACCGATCACCAAGCTCAAATTAATGAATAAATGTTTACAACTTCGGATAGTAACGAGCTAGGTACAAGGATCACTATCGTGAAATGTGTAAAAGTGAGTGAAAACTAATGAATGTTCGTCGAGAGCTTCAAGTGTGCGAGTATATGAGAGTGTGTAGCTGAAAATGGCTAAGTGTTTTAATTCTAGCTCGTTACCCCTTTTTAAAATAGAAGTTAACTACAATAACTAACTATCCGATTTTTGTGCCAAGCTCCCACGTTCTCCACAACGTCCATTTTTGGTCAATCGTGTGCGAAATGTCCGTGGAATATTCCTTAGTACCGTTGCCAAGACCAAGTCAAGCTTGTTATTCCTGCGAAGTAATACAAAACACAAATAAACAATCGTCAGTACGAGGATCCTTAAAGTGATCCATGATCCTGATCCTGAAGCTCTTCTGAGGATCACTATCTGTCACAGAAGTAAGGATCATTAATTAGGATAACGAATAAGGATCACTAATTGTTAGAAAATCCTCCCCTAACAATTGCCCCCAAAATATAAGGAGTGTTATGAAAAATGAGCGAGTTATGTTTTCTTGATCTTATCCGCAACTAACTATCGTAAATATAGCCGTTATTGTTGAACTATCCGTTGCAACCATGACGTCACAGAAGTGACAACCCTGCACGATCATGATTATAAATAGGAGATAGAGATAGGATCAAATGCATTTAAATTTTCAGAGAGACTCCCTTTATAACTGCATTCCGAAGACAATCAGGTACTCTCCCTCTTCATCTTCTTCCCTCTCTTGCTCTGTTTTCATTTCTTTCCATCATTCCATCAAAGATGTTGCTCCGGAATTCCCCAGCCAAGGATCACCCGAAGAACAGCCCTCCGAAAAGCCAGGGGATCATCGAAGATTCCATTAAAGAACGTTGTTGTTTCAATGATGCACAGATCGATAGGATTCTCCACTGCTTCCTGGCGAACACCGAGTTTAGACCTTTTGACCCCAATGCCCTGAGTGATCATATCTCCGACAAGTGGGTTGCTTTCCCCGTCACTCCGTTCACCATAGGTTATACATATCATTTTCCAGCCTTCACCCAATCTTTCTTTTCCCTAACCGGCATCTCTTATATTCAAGCCATGTCGATGATTTGGAGGGTTTTGCACACCCTTGAAAGGATCATCGAGCAGGAAGGTATAGACCTAGGAATGTCAGAGCTGGGAGAGCTGTATGATCTTACTACATTTGGTTCTCATCGCTATTTGTTTAAACGTAAACCCGGTGAGGAACACCCGATCTTCAAAGCCACCAAGAACGATGCTAATTGGAAGCGGCGTTTCTTTTTTATCAAGAGAGATTCTGTTGAGGATGGAAAGGATCTACTCAAGAAATGGGCTACCCATGGTAGGGTGGAGGATCCTGAGAAGGATCACCAGAAACTTTCTTTTGATGTAAGGATCACTTATATTTTTGCTTTCTTGTTATGCAGCTATCACCGTCTCACACCTCAGATTGTCCCCTGCTGCTAAGGAGAGGCTCCTTGCTTTCAAGAAACTTGATCCTGAGACAAGATCTTTCAAGACAACAACCCAAGATTCATAGGAGGTATCCTCAGGCTCTGTCACGATGTCAAGTAAGTATCCTTGTTTAAAATTTAAATAAATAGTGAAATATAAATTAAGAAAAGATACTTATCTTGTTTTGGTTGTGTAGGTGCTGGAAAATCCACCAAGTCTGCTTCAAAGTTCAATGTCACTGATCTCACTACTGTCAGATCCTCCAAGAGAAAAGCTCCTACCAGTCCGACAGCTTCGGTCCCCAAGGCACCCCTCAAAGGAAAGGCAATCAAGAAGAGAAAAGCCTCTGAAGCTGAGGATCTGCAGGGTCTGCCTCTGATCCGTCATCAATTCCTCGAGTACTTTAATGAGGTAAGGATCACTGTCTCTGCTCGTATATCCTGTTGACATATCCTGCTGATATATCCTGCTGATTTGAGGATCACTTAATCCTGACCTTATCCTTTATCCCTTTTGCAGAAATTCTCTGAGATTGAGGATTATGTTGGCCACGTTGAGGATCAGGATAGGAAGATTACCGACCTCCAGCAGGTTGCAGTGCTTAAGGACCTTGCAATTGCTGATCTTCAGAAGGAAGTCCGGGATGCCAAACAGGAGACGGCCAAGGTGCTGATCAATGTTGACTATGAGAAGCGTGAGATCACCGAAGACGCCAAAGTCTCTGCCGCCATAACAATGTACAAGACCAAGCTGCAAATGGCCTTGGAAGCTCAGGATCCTGCTTTTGACAAGAGCACCTGGGATGTCGAAGGCTGGAAGGCAAGGCTGGCTTAACTGGACGATGAAGAGGCTGAGGAGGTTGAAGAGATCCTGACGATTGAAGCTGGAGGCAAAGGTGAAGGTGGTGAAACAAGTGGAACTGGAGGTGATAATGCAGCGAAGGTTTAGGCTGCATGATTGGGCGATGATGGACATTCTTGGACACAGCCGGAGCCCAATTTTTAAATTTGGTAGTAGCTTTTTGTGGTTGTGATGTCGAACAATTTGATGGTTTGTACTTGAACAATAGTTTTTAGGATTAAGGATCATGTATGATCCTTTGGACAATAGGCAGGATTGCAATTGGTGGAGGGATCCTCTGTTTGGGGGATGAAGCCATTGTAATCCTGCCACCTTTATATTCCTGAGGATCCAAGTTAGGATCCTAACCATAATAAGGATAACTGTAAGATAAACCTTAGAAAGAAGTAAGGATCAAGGATCCCTAGTTGCTTATCTTCAAGGACCTGAAATAGATCATAACTTAGGACTAAGCCAATATAAGATAAGAGTTAGCAACTGGGGACAAGCCCAAGGATAACTGGGGACAAGCCCAAGGATAACTGGGGACAAGCCCAAGGATCGTATGTAAACTGGAGTATGGCCCTAACTGGCGACTATCCAAACTTAGTGACATGAAAATGCCAAAACCTTAGCTAACGTGAAAACGTTAGAAACCTTAGCTAACGTGAAAACGTTAGAAACCTTAGGAACGGATGTATGGTACGTCTACCATTATACGTAGGATCCTAGGCATAGCCAGTACAATGGAATTATCAGCCCCTAAAACGAGTACTGGTCCCACTGCCTTGAACTATACCAGGATCATCATGCGCTACAGGCGGAACTGGGGTCAAGCCCAAATAACTGGGGTTAAACCCAAGGAACGGATTGCTTCAGCGGATAACCAATGTTATGCTTAGGATACCTGAACTTTCAAAACTTAAACTCACGTGAGAGATGGATAAAGGACACATGATCCTTATCCTTATATGAGAAAATAAAGAAATGAAATAGTTCAAGTTTAGGATATTACCTAAGTAAGGATCACCGATACTTTGAGGATCCTTTGAGGATCATCTGTGCCATGAGGATCCTGCTCACATGAAATATTTCTTCAAGTGGACAGCATTCCAAGCCCTTGGTAGCAAATCACCTTCCATGGTTAGCAATCTATATGCCCCCTTTCCTGCTTCAGCTTCAATCAAATAAGGGCCTTCCCATTTTGGAGCCAATTTTCCATCAGCAGGATTGGTGGTATTCTGGAATGCTTTCCTTAATACCATATCTCCAACTTGAAACCTCCTGATCCTGACATTTTTGTTGTAAGCACCAGCCATTCTTTGTTGATAACTGGCCATCCTTATCCTAGCGAGATCCCTGATTTCTTCAATAGTATCCAGGTCTTGAGCTAAGTTCTCATTATTCTCCTCAGGATCACGGGTACTTGTTCTAGCAGTTGGAACCACCATTTCTGTTGGGATCACTGATTCTGCCCAAATACCAAAGAGAATGGCGTTTGACCGGTAGCATTCTTAGGGGTTGTCCTATCAGCCCAAAGCACATAGGGTAGTTCTTCTGCCCATTTCCCTTTCTTGGATCCAAGCTTCTTCTTCAAATTGTTGATGATGATCTTGTTGGATGATTCTGTTTGACCATTAGCTTGTGGGTGGACTGGTGTTGATGTTATCATCTTAATCCCCCAGCTGTCACAAAAGTTAGTGGTTCTGCCCCCAATAAATTGGGAACCATTATCACATATAATCTCAGAAGGAATTCCAAATCTAGTTATAATATTTCTTTTAATGAAGGATATAACTTCCTTTTCTCTGACTTGGGCAAAAGCTTCAGCCTCTATCCACTTAGAGAAGTAATCAGTCATAGCTAGCATGAATACTTTTCCACCAGGTGCCTTAGGGAGCTTACCAACTATATCCATACCCCATCTCATAAATGGCCAAGAGGAGGATATAGGATGCAATAATTCAGCTGGTTGATGAAGGATATTGCTGTGTCTCTGACAAGGATCACATCTTTTAGCATACTCCACAGCATCTCTCTTCATGGTTGGCCAGTAGTATCCTGTCCTCAGGATCCTTGAGAATAATGCCCTGCCCCCAGTGTGGTTTCCACAATCTCCTTCATGGAAGTCTTTTAAAACTTATTGGATTTCAGGATCCTCAATGCATCTCAAGTATGGTCCTGCAAGAGATCGTCTATACAACGTATTATTTAAAATTGTGAATTGAGATACCTTAGATTTGAAAGCCCTAGGGTTTTCTCCTGTAGGAATCTCTCCATGTTGTAAGTATCTCATAATTGGTGAGATCCATGATCCTGATCCTGAATGGGATTGAGTATCCTCACAAGGGATAATTGCAGAATCATTTCCTATCTCCATAGCCTCGTGATCCTCGATAGCCGGGGTCAGGATATGGATAATAGGGATCTTGATATCCTCCGGGATCTTCAAGGATGATCCTAAGTTAGCCAATGCATCAGCCTCTGTATTTTCTTCCCTTGGTACCTACGTCAAACTAAAGGAAACAAAAGAGAGTGCCAAACTTTTGACTATCTCTAAATATTTGGTTAGCTTTTCACCTTTAACAGCGTAGGATCCATTAAAGTGGTTTGTAATTAACAATGAATCTACATGTACCTCAAGATACCTAATCCCCATATGCTTTGCAATTTGCAAACCAGCAATTAAGGCTTCATATTCAGCCTCATTGTTAGTGGTTTGGAACTCACAAGCTATAGAGTGGGGTATTATGTCCCCCTGTGGCGATTTTAGTAGTATTCCAAGCCCTGTGCCTTTGACATTTGAGGATCCATCAGTATAGAGTATCCAAGGATCCTTGGTCTCTTCTAGCTGCTGGACTTCTAACTCAGCTTCTTTTTGTAAATCACTACTGAAATCAGCCACAAAGTCAGCTAATGCTTGGGATTTGATGGCTGTCCTAGGCTCATATCTTATATCATATGCACTTAGCTTCACTGCCCACTTAGCCATCCTTCCTGACATTTCTGGTTTCCTGAGGACATTCTTAATTGGAAAATTAGTTTTAACAACAATAACATGAGTTTCAAAATAATGTCTTAGCTTAGTAGATGCCATAATTAATGCAAGAATAAGTTTTTCGAGGTGTGAATACCTGGATTCGGCATCAAGTAAACTTTTACTTACATAGTAGACAGGATGTTGTGTACCTTCATGATCCTTAACAAGGACCACACTTACTGCTTTTGAGGATACTGCAAGATACAAGGATAGCACATCGCCTTTTTGTGGTTTCATCAAAGCCGGGGCTGAGGTTAGGTAATCTTTGAGGGCTCTTAAAGCATTTTCATGCTTCTCAGTCCACTCAAATTTCTTGTTCTTCCTTAAGATATCATAGAATTCTTTGCACTTCTCTGAGGATTTGGATATAAATTTGTTCAAAGCTGCTATCCTGCCTGTTAGCCTTTGAACATCCTTAGCATTGGCCGGAGATTTGATGTTCACTATTGCTTTGATTTGTTCCGGGCTAGCTTCAATGCCTCTCTTTGTCACCATATATCCTAAGAATTTACCTGCTTTAACACCAAAGTGACATTTTGAAGGATTAAGTTTCATGTTATATTTGTCAAGGATATCGAATGCTTCCTCCAAGTCCCTTAGGTGATCCTCAGCTTTTATGGATTTTACCACCATATCATCTATGTAAACCTCCATAGTTTGTCCAATCTGATCCTTGAACATCATATTCACCAGCCTTTGATATGTTGCACCTGCATTTCTTAGTCCGAACGGCATAGCAATATAGCAGTATATACCAGTTGGAGTCATGAAGGCTGTATCCTCTTGGTCGGATGGTTCCATTTGGATTTGTTGGAATCCAGATGAAGCATCCATAAAAGTTAATAGTTCATGACCCGCAGTTGCATCCACCATGGAGTCAATGTGGGGTAATGGGAAAGGATCCTTGGGACATGCCTTATTTAAATCGGTAAAATCGACACACACCCTCCACTTTCCGTTTTTCTTTTGAACAACAACCACATTGGCCAACCATCTTGGATACTTGACCTCCCTAATCATACCTGCCCGGAGCAATTTCTCTACCTCTTCCTGGATAATGGCATTCCTTTCCGGTGCAAACTTTCTTCTCCTTTGATGGATTGGTTTGAAGGATCTGTCAATCCCGAGTTTGTGATTGATTACATCTTTGGATATACCAGTCATGTCTTCGTGTTTCCATGCGAAGGTAGTCTTTCTCCTTTTGAGGAAGGATACGAGGTCTTCTTTCATTTCGCCAAGGATCCCTGATCCGATATAGATTTTGGATTCAGGATCATCAGGATCCATGAGGATTTCTACCACATCCTGCTCTCTTGCCTCCAAGACATCCCTTGGAGGATACCTTGATTGCTATTGCTCCCTTGACTTCGAGGCTGGTTTCATCGATGAAGTGTAGCAATTCTTAGCCTCCTGCTGATCACTATCAATCTTCACTATTCCCCAAGGACTAGGGAGCTTCACACATTGATGGTAGGTAGATGGGACTGCTTTCATATCGTGTATCCAAGGCCTGCCAAGGATAACATTACAACAAGATAAACAGTCAATAACACAAAATTTTTGATAAGAGTGTAGGCCTTCAATGTATATTGGGAGTTTAATGTCCCCCAGGGTGTTCTTAGTTTCGCCACTAAATCCCACGAGCACGGAGGATCTTGGTATGATGTCCGATTCAGGAATACCCATCTTCTTTAGAACATCAAGCTGGATAATGTTCACTGAGCTTCCTCCGTCTATAAGGATCCTGCGGACAAAATGGTTAGAAATGAAAAGAGTAATAACTAAACCATCGTGATGAGGATCCTGGATATCAAAACGATCATCCTCATCAAAGGTTATGACTTTTCCTTCGGAGACACTTGATGTTCGAACAGGTCTTTCTCCATTATCCATTTTAGTTTCCTTTGCATGCCTTTTAGCTGCTGAGAAGGATGTGCCGCAAATGTCTGATCCTCCAGAAATAAAGTTTATTACTTGTGCATCTGCTGGAGGGGCTGGAGCCTTCTCAGGGATCCTTTCAGGATCCTGAGTCCTTGACTTTTTTCTTCCCAACAATTCTTTTAAATGCCCCTTGCTCAACAAGTATCCAATTTCCTTTCTTAGTGCAATGCATTCTTCTGTGAGATGCCCAAAATCTTCATGGTATGCACACCACTTTGATTTATCCTTAGTTGCAGCTGGCCTATCATTTTTTCTCGGCCATCTAACTTTATCACCTAGGTTCTGCATCGCAAGGATTAGTTCATTGTTATCAACACAAAAACAATATTCGGAAATTGGAGGATAATCCTCATCATCCTCTTCTTGATCAACAGAATGCACGTTCTGGTTATCAGATCTGTTGTAGGATCTGAACTTGTTGTTCCTGAATGAGGATCCTTGCTTATCCTGCTTTGAGGATCCTGCTAACCTCTCCTGGATCCTCTTGTCGTCCTCTAGCCGAATGAACCTAAGTGCTCGTGTTCTTACCTCATCTAAGTTCCTGCATGGTGTCATAACAAGATCATCATAGAACGACGAATCCCTAAGCAATCCCATTTTAAAGGCCTCAACAGCCGTAGCTATATTTAAGTTGGGAATGTCTAAGGATTCTTTACTGGATTTGGTAATGTAATCCCTTAATGATTCATTATGACCCTGGGTTATCCTATATAGATCACTAGTTAATCATTCAAATTTTCTACTACAAGAAAACTGATTATTAAACAAGTTAACTAGATTAGCAAATGAGGTAATAGAATAGGGAGGAAGACTTAGCAGCCATTTGAGAGCTGATCCAGTAAGAGTGGATCCAAATCCCTTGCACAGGTATGCTTCCTTTAACCTTTCTGGAATTGGATTGATCTCCATCCTCTCCCTGTATTGTGCTATGTGTTCTTCAGGATCCGTCGAACCATCATACAGCTTCATTGTTGGCACATGGAACCTCTTGGGTATCTCAGCATCACAGATTGGTGGTGCAAAATGAGATATCTTGTGGCTCCCATCTGCAATCTCTGGGATAGGTTTGACCACTCCTGGAACACTTGATATCATATCCTTTAGCTTTTGCAATTCTCTGGCCATGGCATGATTGATACCTGGATCCTGCATAAGACCATGGTTAGTAGTATAAGAATTATTAAAAGTGTTACCTCCCATTGGATTCGGATTAGGAAGATTGGATGTTAATCCATATTGTTGGGGCTCTGGAATGATCGAGGGACCAGTAGAAGCATTGGTCTGCATTGGAATAAAATCTCCCTGATGGACATCTGAACTTCCTGTTTGCAAACTCCTCAAGGATCCTGGCATCTGGAAGGATCCCTGAAACTGGGACGATCCTGGAACAAAGGAGGATCCTTGAACCTGGGATGATCCTGGAACAAAGGAGGATCCTTGAACCTGGGATGATCCTGGAACAAAGGAGGATCCTTGAACCTGAGATGATCCTGGAACAAAGGAGGATCCTTGAACCTGGGATAATCCTGGAACAAAGGAGGATCCTTGAACCTGGGATGGTCCTAGAACAAAGGAGGATCCTTGAACCTGGGATGATCCTGGAACAAAGGAGGATCCTTGAACCTGGGATAATCCTGGAACAAAGGAGGATCCTTGAACCTGGGATGATCCTGAATATCCTCCTAAATTCGTGAGGGATCCCATATGCTGAGGATAGGATCCCGTTGGCTGGAAATATGAACCTGATGCCTGGGTCACTGTTGTTGTTCCGTAGTGCACTCCTTTTGGTCCACCCACATATTGAACATCTGGAACCACTGATGGCTGGGAAGTAATCACCGGAGTATCAAAATTCAAAGATTTTGGCACCAGTGGGGAATGATCCTCTGCCGTTTTCTTTTGTTTCTTGAGATCTCCGATTTCTTTGAGAATCCTTTCATTGGTCTTATCCTGTTGCCGTATCTGATCCTTCATCTGCAAAATCAAAGTAAACATGTCACTAGTAGTGGGAGTGTAAGAAGCAGAAGAAGTTGGGGGTTTTGAGAAAATGGGAGTTGGTTTCTTCGCAGCATTCTCAGCATTCTTCTGGGATCCAGAAGGTGGTGGAGGCAAAGGGGGAACGCCTTGTGAAGAAGTGAATGAGGGCATCAAATTTGAAGCATTCGTCGCTGAGGAAGCCATTTGCTCGGTTGTAGTGAACTGAAATAAGCACAGAAATGCGAATTTTTCTAAGGATGAAGCACCAATTGCCCCACGGTGGGCGCCAAACTGTTTTGGTCAAAATAGATCTGATGAGGATATTGCAACCAAACTCTCTATTACGGGGTATGATGCTAATAATGTAGAACAATGACAAGGATCACTTCAATGTAAATTGCACAAACGACACAAGGATTTATACGGGGAAAAAGCCCTTGATCAAGAGTTGATCTCCGGCACAAAAAACCCCGGGTGATGGAAACTACCGATCACCAAGCTCAAATTAATGAATAAATGTTTACAACTTCGGATAGTAACGAGCTAGGTACAAGGATCACTATCGTGAAATGTGTAAAAGTGAGTGAAAACTAATGAATGTTCGTCGAGAGCTTCAAGTGTGCGAGTATATGAGAGTGTGTAGCTGAAAATGGCTAAGTGTTTTAATTCTAGCTCGTTACCCCTTTTTAAAATAGAAGTTAACTACAATAACTAACTATCCGATTTTTGTGCCAAGCTCCCACGTTCTCCACAACGTCCATTTTTGGTCAATCGTGTGCGAAATGTCCGTGGAATATTCCTTAGTACCGTTGCCAAGACCAAGTCAAGCTTGTTATTCCTGCGAAGTAATACAAAACACAAATAAACAATCGTCAGTACGAGGATCCTTAAAGTGATCCATGATCCTGATCCTGAAGCTCTTCTGAGGATCATTATCTGTCACAGAAGTAAGGATCATTAATTAGGATAACGAATAAGGATCACTAATTGTTAGAAAATCCTCCCCTAACAGTCGCGCAAACTTTTAATTAATTACGTAAACGATTCCTTTCGATCAACAAGTGGCTCAAATATAATTATGAATACCGTGTGTTGTTATTCAGAGGCTTAGTTTAAGCATGCTAACACTTTCAGTCCTTTCACATTCAAAGTTTTTGATTTTTCACAAAATTAGTCCCTAATAGTCAACGTTTGACTTCATTAGGTTTTAGTACACGTCCCGCCACCTTGAACTATCCCTGAATAACTTGCGCTCCAGGCGGGGTGTTTAAACCCAATTCGGAAGAAAGGTGAATACCTTTAAACCTGTGAAGGGATCAAGATCCCTTGTACGTGAGAGAGGGGGCCAATCCTCTAATCTTCCGAAATATCCTGAGTGAGCATCCCGGAGCTATATCCCGAAGCATATACTGCAAAACATCCTTACACTAAGGTGGGTGTTAGCTTGGCTAACACCCCTCCGATGCTTAAGTCAGTATTGGGTTACAAAGAACAAATTAAACCAAACATATTTTAAAAAAGGTAGAATTCATACCATCCTGAGTTAGAAATTAAATTCTAAACTCACTTGAAATAGAGCTTAAGGTGTATAGCATTCCAAGATCTCGGTAGCATATCCCCCTCCATATTCTTGAGTCTATATGCTCCTTTCCCTGCTTCTGATTCAACTTCGTATGGTCCTTCCCATTTTGGAGCTAGCTTGCCATCGGCAGGATTAGTAGTATTCTGAAAAGCCTTTCTTAACACCCTAGATATTCTCTGTTGTATGCCCTAGATATTCTCTGTTGATATGCTGCCATCCTTAGCCTTGCCGCATCTCTCTTCTCATCTATAGTGTCTAAATCCTGACTCAAGGCTTCAGGATTCTGCTCAGGATCACTTAGGGTAGATCTTGCAGTAGGTATCGTCATTTCCGTTGGAATCATTGCTTCTGCTCCAAATACCAAGGAAAATGGGTTTTGGCCTGTTGCATTCTTTACCGTTGTCCTATCAGCCCATAAAACAAAGGGTAATTCTTCTGCCCATCTTCCTTTTTTGGCTCCAAGCCTTTTCTTTAAGTTATTGACAATTATCTTGTTTGAGGATTCTGCTTATCCATTCGCTTGAGGATGTACTGGAGTAGATGTTATCATTTTGATTCCCCAACTTTTGCAAAAATCAGTAGTTCTCTTGCTTATAAACTGAGAACCATTATCACAGATTATCTCGGCTGGTACTCCGAATCTGGTCAGGATATTCCTCTTTATGAAGGATACTACTTCTTGGTCTCTAACTTGAACAAATGCTTCAACTTCAACCCACTTAGAGAAATAATCCGTCATTGCTAGCATAAAGACTTTTCCTCCCGGAGCTTTTGGTAGCTTTCCCACTATATCCATACCCCACTTCATAAATGGCCAAGGGGAAACAATAGGATATAATGGTTCAGCAGGTTGATGAAGTATGTTACTATGTCTTTGACACGCGTCACATCTTCGAGCATATTCTGCGGCATCTTTTCTCATTGTTGGCCAATAATATCCTGTCCTTAATACTTTTGAGAATAACGACCTGCCCCCAGTATGGTTACCACAATCCCCTTCATGAATATCCTGAAGTACTTCTTTGGCTTCAGGATCCTCCAAGCACCTCAAATACGGTCCTGCAAGAGATTTCTTGTATAAAATATTATTTATAATAGTGAATCGTGATACCTTCATCCTAAATGCCTTAGGATTTTCATTTCCAGGAATGTGTCCTTCTTTGAGATATCTCATGATTGGAGCCGTGCAGGATTTAGGATCCTCTTCAGGATGCTCTGCTCCAGGATACTGAATACCCGCTACTTCTTTATCCGGAGGATTCGTTGCAGGATATAAGACATGTAATATTGGTATTTGGGTCCCTTCAGGTATACTGATCGATGATCCCAAATTTGCTAAGGCATCTGCTTCAGCATTATCCTCCCTTGGTACCTGTTTAAGTATAAAAACATCGAAATATCCTGCTAATTTTTTGAGAATATCGAGATATTCGATTAATTTCTCACCCTTAACTGCATAGGATCCATTAAAATGGTTAGTAATTAACAAAGAGTCAACATATACTTGCAAATTTTTGATACTCATGCTCTTAGCCAACTCTAATCCTGCAATTAAAGCCTCATACTCTGTTTCATTATTAGTAGCAGGAAATTCACACCTAATAGCCTGGGGTAATATGTCCCCCTGTGGCGATTTTAGTAGTATTCCCAATCCTACTCCTCTTACATTAGATGCACCATCAGTATATAATGTCCAGGATCCTGAGGATTCTCCTAACTGTTGAACTTCTAGGTCTACCTCGTCCTGAATGTCACTACTGAAATCAGCCACAAAGTCAGCTAAAGCCTGAGACTTTATGGCATTCCTAGGTTCATATACTAAATCATAAGCACTTAATTTCACTGACCACTTGGCCATCCTGCCTGACATCTCTGGTTTCCTAAGCACATTTTTAACAGGATAATTTGTTTTAACATGAATCCTATGTGTCTCAAAGTAATGTCTAAGTTTCGTTGATGCCATGACTAATGCTAGTATCAATTTTTCTAAATGAGAGTACCTAGTTTCAGCATCTAACAAACTTTTACTAACATAATAAACAGGATATTGCTGGCCTTCATGGTCTTTTATAAGAACGGCACTTACAGCATTCCCTGATACAGCAAGGTATAGGGATAGTGGTTCACCATTTTCAGGCTTCATCAATAGAGGTGCGGTTGAGAGATATCGCTTCAAATCCTGTAGGGCCGCTTCATGCTTCTCACCCCATTCGAATCTTTTGTTCTTCTTCAGGATATCATAAAAATCTTTGCATTTCTCTGAGGATCTCGAGATAAACCTGTTTAATGCTACCACTCGCCCTGTTAATCGTTGAACATCCTTCATATTTGAGGGCGATTTAATATCCAAGATGGCTTTAATCTGCTCCGGGCTCGCTTCTATTCCTCTTTTGGTCACCATATATCCTAGAAATTTTCCTGCCCCCACTCCAAAATGGCACTTGGCAGGATTCAACTTCATATTATACTGATCCAGGATATCAAACGCTCCTTTAATATCCTGGAGGTGATCCTGAGCTTTCTTTGATTTTACCACCATGTCGTCGATGTACACCTCCATGGTGTCCCCCAGTTTGTCTTTGAACATCATGTTTACCAATCTTTGGTATGTTGCACCTGCATTTTTCAAACCAAAAGGCATAGCTGTATAACAATAAATACCTGTTGGTGTCATGAAGGCAGTATCCTCCTGGTCAGAAGGCTCCATTTGGATCTGTTGAAATTCTGAGGATGCGTCCATGAAGGTCAGCATTTCATGCCCGGCAGTGGCATCTACCATTGCATCAATGTGGGGAAGAGGAAATGGGTCTTTAGGACAAGCTTTGTTCAAGTCTGTGTAGTCTACACAAACTCTCCATTCCCCATTTTTCTTCTGTACCACAACCACGTTTGCTAGCCACCTTGGGAACTTAACCTCTCTGATCATTCTGGACTTCAATAATCTCTCAACTTCCTCTTGGATAATCGTATTCCGCTCAGGAGCAAACTTCCTTCTTTTTTGCTGAACAGGCTTGAATGATTTATCAATTCCAAGCTTGTGAGTGATAATGTCTTTGGATATGCCTGTCATATCCTCATGCTTCCATGCAAATGTCGACATCCTGCATTTCAAAAAGTTAATTAATTGTTCTTCAATATCCTGAGGGATATTGGTCCCTACGAGCACCGAAATATCGGGATTATCCTGGTCCAGGATAATTTTCTTCACATCCTGCTCCGGATCCTCCACGATATCCTGGGCCCGCGTCTTTAATTGCTATGCTGCACTAGGTTTGGTTGAGGATTTCATCGAGGATGAGTAGCATTCTTTCGCCTCCTGCTGATCACTATCAACTTTGACAACTCCCCAAGGGGTAGGTATCTTGATGCATTGGTGATATGTTGATGGCACAGCCTTCATATCGTGAATCCACGGTCTTCCCAGTATGATGTTATAGCAGGATAGAGAATCCATCACACAGAAACGTTGTATCGAGTTGACTCCTTCAACGTATACTGGCAACTTTATCTCTCCCACTGTGTTTCTAGCCTCTCCACTGAAGCCAACAAGCACGGTAGACTTTGAAGTGATATCCATTGGAGATACATTCTCTTTAGAGTCTCTAGTTGGATTATGTTAACGGAACTGCCATTATCAACCAATATCATGCGTACAAAATGGTTAGCCACATATAACGTTATTACCAGAGCATCATGGTGAGGATCCTGGACAGTATCCCTATCATCAGCATCAAAAGTGATCACTTTGTCAGTTGTGAGGGTAGTCATCCTGACAGGTTTGTCTCCCCTTTTGGCCTTGGCTTCCTTTGCATGTCTCTTTACCGCCGAATACGAAGTCCCACAAATGTCGAATCCTCCCGAAATGAAGTTGATTATCTTGGCATCCGCGGGAGGTGATGCTGCTCGCTCAGGATCCTTCTCAGTATCCTAACCCTTATTCTTCTTTCTTCCTAAGAGATCTTTCAGATATCCCTTGCTTAGAAGATAGCTTATTTCTTTCCTTAGAGCAATGCAATCCTCAGTCATATGTCCGAAATCTTCGTGGAAAGCACACCATTTTGACTTATCTTTCCAGTCAGCTTTCTATTGACTCTTTCGAGGCCACCTAGCCTTGTCTCCTAGACCCTGCATGGCATACATCAATTCAGGAATATTAACAGAAAAGCAATATTCAGACAACTCAGGATATTCTTCAGGATCCTCATCTTCAACAGCATTCACTCTTTTATTTTCATTTCTACCATATGGCTTAGGCCGATATGGCTTGAATGAGGATTCAGACTTCCTGTTGGTCGACTCATAGGTGTTGGATGAGTTCATTCTCTCTTGCATCTTCCTGTCATCTTCCAGACGGATATATCTCAAAGCCCTGTTATGAGCTTCGTCGAGATTCCTGCAGGGATTCATTACAAGATCCTGATAAAACTGAGAATCCTTTTGTAATCCCATCTTAAAAGCTTGCACAGCTGTTGCAACATCAAGATGTGGGATGTCCAAGGATTCTCGACTGAATTTGTTCACATAATCCCTCAAGGATTCCTGAGGCCCTTGAGTTATCCTGTAAAGATCACTGGTTAGTTTCTCAAAACTCCGACTACAAGAAAATTGACTGTTAAATAAATTAACCAAATGAGCAAACGAAGTAATTGAGTGAGGAGGAACGTTTAACAGCCATTTTAAGGCTGATCCAGTTAGAGTAGAACCAAATCCCTTGCACAAACATGCTTCCTTGAGTTCCGGAGGGATAGGGTTAATCTCCATTCTTTCCCTATACTGAGCAATATGCTCCTCAGGATCCGTAGTTCCGTCGTAAAGCTTCATGTTGGGGGTTTGAAATCTCTTTGGGATCTCAGCATCACAGATAGGATATGCAAAACGAGATATCTTGTGGCTGTCTTGGGACACTTCCGGGATCGGCTGGACCACTCCAGGTACACTAGATATCATGTCCTTCAACTTCTGAAGTTCCCTAGTAAGTGCTGATGTTACACCTGTATCCTGCAAAGATCCACTATTGTTAGTAGCATGAGTATTATTATTATTTGACACGTTACCCGTTGGAGGATTTTGCCCATATCCTGAAGCATATCCTGAGCTCCTCATGGTTGACATCCTGACCGAGGAGGGTATTTCAGGAGTATGATTCTGAGGAAGGCTGGGCACAATATTCCCCCTATTATCCTCAGTATACACAGCTGAACTGAAGTTCAAAGTTCTGGGATGTAATGGAGTGACAATATCCTCAGCAGATCTGCTCGAGCCAGACTTCAGGAGTTGTATTTCCCTTAAAAGCATTTGGTTTGTTTCCTGCTGCTGCCTCATTTGTTCCTGCACACTTCCAAATAAGGTTAAAATTTCATCGTTAGAAGCTAAAACAGGAGCAGATTCCTGAACACTGCGGGTAGGGATAATATCCTGAGGTCGTGAAGAGGCTGGCATCCTCAGAGGAGGTGGTGGAAGCACCGAACCGGTAGTAGCAGAAGTCATAGCAGACACAGTGGAGGAGCTCATGTTTGATCTTGAGGCCATTATGGACAATGTGGCAAAAAGTTTTGAAAATAGAAAGCCGATTAGCGATTTCACAAAAATTTTTAGTAAAGAGAGCACCACTTGCCCCACGGTGGGCGCCAAATTGTTTTGGTCAAAAATTACCTAAGCAATTTAGTGATCATATTAGTTAAGTGAGGTAGTGTGCTAGAAATATGTGTGAAAAATATGCTTGTTAAGTTATTTAGAAAATCGGTATTCAGGATACGGCTCAGGATATTGAGCTATATCTATGATCAAACTATGAGCAAAAGTAAAGTAAGCGACACGCGATGTACGAGGAAAGCCCTTGATCAATCTAGATCGCCGGCATAAAACCTCGGGAGCTGACAATCGCAGCTGCCTTGTTCTTCTTATTACTTCAAACGTCAGGATACAGTGCAGGATGTGGTGCGGATCGACTATGTGTTACAATGAAATTTGGATACAAGTGTGGTGTTTGCAATGAGCTAGAGAGTGAAAGTGTTTGAGAGTGTAAGTGTAAATTGTGTGCCTTAAACTGATCCGCCCCCATCTATTTATAGTAAAGATAATATAACAAACTATCCTAAACTTCCGGGATCCACCGAATATTCCTTAATCGAACGTTGTAGACCTGGTCTTTCGGGTTCAACGTCTCTCCTTCAACAAACACGTCCGAGTCTTGAGGAGAAGAAGTCCACTTGACCGTTAGCAAGTCTCAGCCTTTAACCTGCACGTGGTTAATTCAATAAACCTCAGGATATCGCCCAAGATGTTAGCAATATCCTCTTCCAGCATCCTGGTCACAAATAAACAAATAAAGGCAGGATATTGGTCAGGATATGTATGCTTAGAAAATGAGCCATAACAACCGTTGTAGTCCTGGTCTTTCGGGATCAACGTCTTTATTCCAACTGATTTGCCCGAGTCTTGGGGGAAGAATTCTTCTTGAACGTTGGAGACTTATAACTCTTAATCTGCACGTGATCAATTCAGTTAATACCAGGATATCGAACCAGGAGGTTACCAATATCCTGATCCGGTATCCTGATCACAATCAAAAGCAGAATATTAGCCAGGATATATACTTAGAAAATGACCCATAACAAAAAGGTCTCTCAAAGATGTAGATTTACACGTTGACGCTTTTAGTCCTTTTAACGCTCAAACTTTTGTGTTTTATCGTTTAATGGCATCAAAGCCTTAAACGGCCAATATTAGGCATTCCCGTGGGTATTATCAAACATCACGATGCTTCGGGTTCGTTAAAAGGTCACTCAGAGGTAAGAATTAACATGTTGACACTTTTAATCCTTTTAACGCACAAACTAGTGCGTATTATCATTTATCGGCATTAAAGCCCTATATGGCCAATATTATGTCTTCCCCAGAATACAATCAGATATTATAACACTCCGGGTTTGTTAAAAGGTCACTCGGAGGTATAATTAAACATGTTGACGCTTTTAACCCTTCGTCGCGCAAACTTTTAATTAATTACGTAAACGATTCCTTTCGATCAACAAGTGGCTCAAATATAATTATGAATACCGTGTGTTCTTATTCAGAGGCTTAGTTTAAGCATGCTAACACTTTCAGTCCTTTCACATTCAAAGTTTTTGATTTTTCACAAAATTAGTCCCTAATAGTCAACGTTTGACTTCATTAGGTTTTAGTACACGTGTCAACACATCGTTGGGCACGATTTTTGCGAGGTGTTACATCCTCACCCCCTTAAAAGAAAGCTCTGTTTCTTTCTCTCTCTGTTGCAGGAAAAACGAACCGACGAACTTTGTTTCTTTCTCTCTCTGCCGGAAAAACGAACCGACACTGTTACAGTTTTTGTGAATTGTTGTATTTTGAAATTTGGGATTTTTTTACGTAGAGGTGAAATTTTGTTTTTTCTCTCTCTGTTGCCGGAAACAATAACTTATTTCAAAATAGATAGAATTTGTTTACCAAAAACTTTGTGAATTGTTGTATTTTGAAACTTGGGATTTTTGTGAATTGATTATCATTAAAACAACATTTGAATTGTTCCGGATTGATTTTGAATTTCTCATGAAATTGTTTCGTACAGTTAGAATTATTTTTTTTATTAAGAAGATTGACAGTTGCACATGCGAAATGGATATGATATGGAGAATTTATTAATATTGTGGATTTTTCTGGTTTGTTTTGCTTACTGTTTGGGACCCAAACTGTAGTAAACAACTCTGATGTGTTTCAGGGAATTTGTAAAGTTTTAAAGACGGTAAGATACAAACTTATGGGAGCAAAATTAAAGAATACTGCTAATGTGTGGAAGCTTCTTGAAGATTGGGAAATTGGTGGTGAAGTCGGCAATGATGATGGCGGCTGATTAGTGTGCTTCGTGTTTTTGGTTTTTCTAGAGTCTAGTCTAGTAGTCTTTTGTTAGTTTTTCTGGTTCTTTTGGTTGATGTTTGTTTTACTTTCATGGGGCCTGTCCCATGATTGAACTAGTGTAGGCTCTCTACACTACTTGTTTTATTTGATTGTGAATATATAGAATCACCGGGGTAACCCTTTACCCAAAATAAAGTTTGAGAGGGTGAGAGGGGAATCAGAGAGAAGAGTGGTGGTGGTGGTGGTGGTGGTCTTTAAATATTAATTATATATATTTTTTTAATAATTATTTAATATATTTTGGTTTTATACTGAAGGGTATTTTAGTAATTTCACATCTACTTAACACCAAAAACTAACCCCCATCCATGTCAGAGACTATCCGAGAATGAATTTGCAAACGTTAGGGACTATAGCTGTAATTTCAAAAAGTTAGGGACTAAAGGTGAAATCTAAGCAAACCACAGGGACTATCCGGACACTTTTCTCAGGAAAAAACCCTCTAATGAGAATTGAAACCAAAATCTAATGGTCTATAAGGCTTATCACACCCCAAAGATGTCGTAGGTAATTGCAATATATTTATGTCCCTTGTTAGGGTGGAGGGTATGGTTCAATCACTTTAGTGTGTTTGAGTTATTCTCTAGCCAATAATATTATGTCATGTCAAGTCCCCATCCACTCCCCATTTTGCACTCAATCACTAAGTATGGTTCAAACACCTAAAGAGTGGTAAAGAATTTTAAAAAAAAATGTAATTGGTGGAAAGGGGTTGGGACCCACCATTAAACCCCCTTCCCTCCTCCTTCACTCCTCTTCCCGCATCGGTGACTATACACCAAAAACATTCAAACAATCGGTGACTCAAACAAGTGAGGGTGGTTCACCGATCGGTGAAAGTAGTTACCGAATGGATTCAAACAATCCAAACCGTCTACCCTTATAAGTTAGTCTTAAAGGTTATTGATTGCGTTAACTTTTGTTAGCTAAACTTGTCAAGGCTTGTCTTAATGATAACCCCTTTTTTAATCTGAATAATTGTTATCCTTTTTTTATAAAAATAAATAAAAAGAAGGGTCATGCTAATTGCACACGGCCAAAATTATTTTCACACCTCAAAGCGCCGCGCTTTGGCCATAGCGCGGCGCTATGCTCGACAAAAGGTGCTTCGATTGACGTTTGAGACATTCGCTACTGTTTGAGAGACATAAAGCTGATTATGATGTTTTGTCGTTAACCCTAAGCGCCGCGCTTTGGCCATAGCGCGGCGCTTCGACCCCAAATTTCACCCATTTTACCTTTTAAAAGCAACCTCTGAGACAGACACTTCGATATACATTTTCATTCATTTCAGATCAAAGGTCTGTATTGCCTTTATTCCCCATCCGTTGTGTTTCTTCAAAATAACGCGCGGTTTTGCTGTATTAGTTACATCTCTTGAAAAAACGATGTCGTGGTTAAACAACTATATTTTCGGTCAATATTCTGACGAGACAGTTGTTCCTGATTCTTACGAGGGGACCGCTATTTCTGACTCGTATGAGAAACCAGTCTCGTCCAACTTGAGGGAGGCAGAGGTTGTATCTGGCATTCGTTATCGTGATAACACGGTGACGCTGGATTTGAATACCCCTGTGGAGGACCCTTACGCACAACAAGGTTATTCGAATTTCGGTTACGGTGGCGAGTACAGCTTTGTACAGCAGGAGTGTGGTCCAAACGACAGTTACGGTTGTCAACAGAGCTTACAAGGTTATTCGAATTTCGGTTACGATGGCGAGCACAACTTTGAACATCAAGTATATTCGGACCTCGGTGACGATGGTGAGCCGGGGGATGTGTCTGTTGATGAGGAAGGCTGTTACCCGGTTACGTTTTCGTTTGATACAACGCAGACCTTTTCGTCACGTAAAGAGTTGGTGCGTTGGGTACAAGACACGGCAAAAGACAACGGTTACCTCATTGTGACTAAGAGGTCGAATAAAAGAGGAGAGAATTACAAGATTTGGTTTCAATGTACTTTTGGTGGGGAGCATAAGAGTATAGCTACACAGAGGAAAACGGGTAGCAAGAAAATAGGCTGCCCGTTCGAGATGATCGGGTTTTCGGAATCATCCGGAAGTGTTTGGAGGATCGAGGTGATGAAGGCGAAGCATAACCACACTCCTATTGAAAACTTAGAGGGTCACGCGTATGCGAGAAGGCTTTCTTCGGAGGATACAAAACTGGTTAAGGAGCTGGCAGAGCAAGACATTCCCAACCAAAGTATCTGGCGAACGCTGACAAAAAACAATCCGGCTAGAAAGCTTATTCCGAAAGATATACACAACGCTGTTCAGAAGATCAACGCCGAAAAAAATGTCGGTAAGTCTCCGATGCAAAAACTTGAAAGCATTCTTCTCGAAAAAAATTACACTTATTACATGCGCACGAATGAGATATCAAACGAAGTTGAAGATGTCTTCTTTGTTCACGAAAGATCATTCAATATGTGGTGTGCCTTCCCGCATGTGCTAATGATTGACGCCACCTACAAAACGAACATGTACAACCTGCCATTTGTTCAGGTCGTAGGCATGACGTCGACAAACAAATCGTTTACGGCTGCTTGTGCGGTAATTTCCGCTGAGAAGTCAGAGAACTACCTATGGGTGTTGCAGAGGATCAAGTCTATGCTGGTAGGATGTATGGAACCGCGCGTGATTTTAACAGACAGGGATTTTGCGCTAATGAACGCGTGTGAACAAGTTTTTCCAAAAGCGCATAAGTATCTTTGTCGGTTCCATATTCAACAAAATATTAATAAGAACAGCAAGAAGAAATTCTCTGACAAGGAATGGAAAGAATTCGTACGTAGATTTTGGTTATTGTGCGAGTCTACGACCGAGGAAATATACAGGTATAACTTGGAAAACCTTGAAGCACAGCTGAAAGAAGATGACCGTGAACGTAGGTATTTCTTACATAATTATGTTCAAATTTTATATAATAACAAAAACTGACTATTTACATTTTTTTTAATTTTAGAGGTTTTTGATTATTTGAAGAAATCCTGGTTGGATCCGTACCGTGAAAAGTTTGTATCTTGCTGGATTAACAAAACTATCAACTTTCACCAAACTACGACCAACAGGGTTGAGGGCATGCATGCAACACTAAAAAGTCACTTTCCAAGTCATCGCAACACACTGGATAAACTTGTACTGTATGTTGATCATGTTGTTGATAGACAATACACCGAGATTAGTAGTAGCTTTGAAACAAGCCTCCGAAAAGTGATGACGCACCACAAGAAGCAGCCCATGCTTGCATATATTCTCAGAAAGGTTTCAATATATGCGATTGAGCTTTTGAGTAGGGAACTAAAACGTAAGGAAGACGGGTTGAGAGCCTACGGTGCAAGCTGTGGTTGCCAACTTTTTACCAGCTGTGGTTTGCCATGTGCCTGTCGTTTGGAAAAGTTGGAAAATCATGGTAATTAATATCTTTGACCTTTCTCGTTATGATTCTGCCACCTAATTTGTTTTCGTCCACAGGTCAGCAAATCCGTATCACACACATAGACGTGTTCTGGAAGAAGCTTAACTTCAAGCCTGCAAAGAAAAACATAGAGGATATCGATGTAGACGCGGAATTTGAAAAATTGAAACAAAAGATCGATCCAACACCCCCTCAAGTGAAAAGGAGCTTCTTTGAAAAGTTTCAGCAAATCCTCAATCCAGGGAACAATAACAAAAAACCTCCTGCTGTTCTGAAGAAAACTCGTGGTCGCCCAACATTGAAAACGCAGGAAGAAAGAAAGGTTGAAGCCGCTAGAAAAAGCTCGTACATTCCGTCGGAAGAAACTTGGGTCGAGGCCTCAGATGATCTTCCCCGTCACAGCTCGTACATATCACCCGAAGATTCTAGAAGAAAAAAGAATACCAAACCGATCAACCTGCACCCTGATTTCCCGATGATCAAGCTCGGTCCTAAGACGGATATAGCGATCCGCAACTACGCATCTCAGATTCCCGAAGTGATCCATCCATACATCGTTAGAATAAAGGACGTGAAACCAGATGGTCATTGTGGGTTTCGATCGGTGGCTGTTGGGTTAGGAGTGAAACAAAATTCATATTTGATGATCCGGAAACAACTTATAAAGGAGTTACGTACGAACGGATCGCTTTGGAGGCAGTTTTTCGATCCGGAAAACATAGGACATTATGATGCGCTGCTTAGACGGATCGATTTCAAGGGGGTGGGACGAGCAGATATCGAAAATTACATGACGATGCCTGACACGGGGTTTCTTATTGCCCAACGATACGGTGTGATTGTTCACACCTTCGACATGCGTGGGAGCAATACAATTTTCCCTCTACTGGGCGGGCCAAACGAAGCTGAGCAACCTCACCTGGTCGTTGCGGTTGTGTTCGTCGACCATGGGCATTTCATACATGTAGAGCTTGGAGGTTGTTATCCAATGCCTCCCCCAAACCCACTCTGGACAGCGAACAGAACAGAGCGCGCAGCAGCCTGGCATACATTATACAGGGATCAGATCAACGCGTACGAAATGCTTACGTATCGTGCCCCTGACCTTAATGTAACCCCATATGTTCACGATGTATGTTAAATGTGTTTAATAATAATCACGTTTGTGTTTGTTCAATATATGCGTTACATCACGTTAAAAACCGAATGTCACCGGCGCGACCCAAAATGACAATATACATCATAATACTACAATTAATGAAAAAAAACGTCATGTTCATGTGCGGTAGGCGGCTGATACACATAACACCTCTCACAGGAGTACTTGTGCTTTCAAAGCAAAATGATACGATATAACGGAATAAGACATCACACGTAACCGATTTGATCCGGAACTTGCAGTATACTCCATATATAATAAAAAATGATGTATAATGGAAAAAACGTAAAATTTAGACTATTATCGACGCGTTTGTGAATTAAAAACAATTTAAAAAAGGCCCAAAGCGCCCCGCTATGGCCAAAGCGAAGCGCTTTGCCCTTAAATAAGAACAGAAGCGCCCCGCTTTGGCCATAGCGGGGCGCTTTGGTCCCTCGTTATACCTGAAGCGGGGCAGCTTCTCCCCCATTTCAACACAAAACACAAAACACACACACAAGGTGCGATTACACACACTGATTTCCGGATATCTTCGTTTTCAAGCTTTCGACCGCTAAAAGGTAAGATCGAACACCCTTAATCGTTTTGGTTAAATGTACATGTTTGATATTGTTTTGATTGGGCCGGATTTGATCGATTGCTGGTTCAGTTCTTCAAAATGAAGAACCAAAGCGCGGCGCCAAGGCCAAAGCGCGGCGCTTTGGTTCAAGTTTATTTCTTTTTATTATTTGTTTAATAATATTTGTTTAATAATATTTGTTTATTATTTAAATTTTATAAATAATATTATTTGTTTATTATTTTATATTTAATATTATTTGTTTATTATTTAAATTTTATAAATAATATTATTTGTTTATTATTTTATATTTAATATTATTTGTTTATTCTTTTATATTTAATATTATTTGTTTATTATTTATATTTAATATTATTTGTTTATTTCAACGTGCAGGGATGGATTCCTCCGATGACGAGATTGAGCATATGGAGGCTGAGGGAGAGGTGGGAGATGAGGGAGAGCAGGGAGAGCCGGCATGTCCGTACCTGCAGTTTCCGCCGGGGTCACGGGCGAGGGGGAGATGCGCGCCATCCCCATTGGGGAGCATGTAGGGATAGACTGGGGCCTGCTGGATACCGTGGGAGAGGCCGCGCGGGCGCGTGAGATAGTTGGACTAGATACTCCTTGGTCGCGCCTATTTGAGTTAGCGATGGAGGACTCGTACCCTGAGCTTACGTGGGAGTTTCTTTCCACGTTTACATACGCGCCGCATCCGGCGGATTACGTGGAGGACCCGGATTTTCCAGTCCACGAGGTTACATTCCGTCTCGCCGGTCAGGAGTTTCAGATGAGTGTGCGGCAGTTTGCTGTCCATACAGGTTTGTTTAAATAATATTATTTATTATTTTATATTTAATATCATTTGTTTATTTAATGTTATTTGTTTATTTAATATTATTTGTTTATTATTATTATTTGTTTATTTAATGTTATTTGTTTATTTAATATTATTTGTTTATTATTATTATTTGTTTATTTAATGTTATTTGTTTATTTAATATTATTTGTTTATTATTATTATTTGTTTATTTAATATTATTTGTTTATACAGGTTTGTACACAGAGGCTGAGCTTGATACTGATTTATATACGCAGGCGGTTAGGATGATGGACAGGCAGACGCTTATCAGTTTCTGGAGGGCCATTTCCAGGGTTCCCTTTGGGAAATCCTTGCAAAAGGCCACCATCATTAAAGACCCCTTGTTCCGATACCTGCACCATGTTATCGCGGCAACTATCGTGCCGCTGGGTGCCAGCAGGGAGAAGGTCAACCTCAGTGACCTTTTCTTTCTATACTGCCTACTGCGACGACAGCCCTGCGATCTAGCAGCCTGCCTGGCAGATTACTTTGCCACAGCATACCACCGGCAGCTCCGCGGGTACGTGCACACTGGCTCATACATCACCGCCATCGCACGCTCGCTCGGGCTCGTGCCCGAGCATGATCCGGTGCTGTCCGATCCGGTCCCGTCTACCAGGTTGGGCTACGCGTCAGTTTCTAGCATGCAGATCACCCGTACCTTTGATGTTGGTCTGAGGTTTAGGGGCGGAGACAGGCTGATTTGGCAGCCGGAGCCGGTGCCGGAGGTCATCCCGGTTGTTATTGAGGTGAGGCCTGGAGTGTTGGCCCCTCCTGATGTTCAGGCGGCCGCTCGGCAGGCTCAGCTACAGGCTCTGGGACTCGATCAGTTCCCGGGCCAGCCTCAGGCTGAGGCTCAGGCTCAGGCTCAGCCTCAGGCTCAGCCTGTATTAGAGGATCCGGCTCAGGAGGAGCATGTCGAGGAGATCCCGGTACCACCAGTTAAGCCAGCTCCTGAGCCGCCACAGTACCCGCAGCACGTTTACGCTGACCTGCCTCCGGTAGCGCGTGAGGTGGCTCGGGACTTCGACCGGCGCCTCAGACGCCTGGACGCACGCACTGACTGGATCATCGAGACGCTCGTTTCTCTACGAGAGCTCGCTGGGTTGCCTCCACTTCCCCTCCCACCGTCCCCACCGCACGAGGATTAGTACCTTAGTTTGTTTGTATAGTGATTTGTTATGTATTATGTACTCAGTTGTACTTTTTTGTTTTGTATGTACAAACTGATATATATAATATATATATTGCAGTTAATCTTCTATTTACATCACGTTGGTTTTGGATTGTTTACGTTTAATTCTTATGGCTTTTTGTACATTTTATTTAACGTGTTCGTTTAATTTAACAAAATAAACAAGGTTAACAGTTTATAAAGACGCACTTATATTATATACGTTCTATAAAAATAATGACGTAAAAAAACGTAATTTTTAAAAAACGTATTATAAAACTCAAATACAATTTTTTCCTCCAAAAAACACTACCAAACTAACCCACATCCCACCTATTTCAAAAAAAAAACAACACAAACTCCAGCCCAAGCTTTTTGTCTTTTTGCACACTCAAAGCGCCCCGCTATGGTCAAAGCGGGGCGCTTTAAGTGTGCGAATAGACCAGGCCAAAAAGAAAAGAAAGGTGGGGTGTGACAACTGTGAATCTGTGCCCAATCAATGCACCGTCATCAAGTCAGCCACTGCCACCACCAGTAGTAATTCTCAAGAAACCCCACCACCTTATATTCCTATTTTTCTTTAGAAACCATACTAAAAATAATAATACATTTTTGTACAACGTCAAGGTTAATGAAAACAAAGTTGCGAGCTAGCAAAGCTAGCATTTTATGTCTTAATAATGTGAGGGATTTAGCCACTAAATTAAATCGTTTTGTAATGTTAAGAAATTTTATATATTTTCCTATAAATAGTTAAGATTTTTTTATAATGTGAGGGTTTTAGCCACGAAAATAAATCATTTTGTAATGTTAAGAAATTTTATATATTTTCCAATATAAATAATTAATAGAGTAGCAGTTACTTTCACATTTACAATTTTTATGTTTTTTAGAATATAGATGTTATTGGTAAAGTACAATTAGTTTCGACTTTTAACGATATTTTAAACTAAAACGTTAACTCATTTTGAGATACAACAAGTAACCGGCCGGTTGAGAGGGTCTGTAGGATTGATCGGTTTGCCGGTTTTCCAAGTTGAACCGATATTTTTTTTAATCCGCTAGTTTATATCAGATTTTAAAAATAATAAAGATCGTCCATTATTATAAATAAAAAAGATAATTGAATGTTTGGTTTAACAGTCCGATTCCAAGTCGTAAACCGAACTGTTAAATTGTGAAAACCGAACTATTTAAATCTCAGAGCGGCCAACTTGTTTGAGTTTAGACGCTTTGATCAATTTTATTGGTTTTCAAACACCCTTATTATATCATTGAAAGATTAAACATTTGGCTATTGAAAAAGGACCGAGTGATTAAAGCTTGAATGCACAAGCTATATTAGAGCTTGCGTTATTACTTTTACATATATCTATCTATCTTATGAAGTTGTAATATGTCTCTCGAGTATTAACAATGGTATTTATATATAAATAAAAAAATATTAAATAAAATATGAATTTCAGTAAACATTAAAATTAAATACAGGCATTCATATTGGAGCTTCTATCTCCATCTATATAATTTAATTAAAAAAACACTTTTTTTTTCTCTAAATTAAGTTTAGTTTTCAAAAACCTATCACATTCAACTATCTATCTATTTTTTTTAACGGTAAGGAACGACGTGCCAACCACTATGACACCATGCGCTGTGGCTAAGGCCGACTACTCGACCGTCACCAGCCCCTTGGCTCTTCCAGATGCGCGGAAACCCGACCTCCACCCGCCTGAAGGTACGATAGTGAAATAATTGGTAAAATCTCGTCTCCCATCCAAGACGAACCGGCGCAGCCTGTATTCGCCCTTCACCTGGATGCTGCAGAAAATAATGGGGAGAGTGGAAGTCGAACCTAGGTCACGGAACACCAAGTCTTTCCCCAACAACTCCACGACTACCTCATTGGCAACTCTCTATCTATTTCTCTATCATACTCACAATCACTTATTTTATTATTTCTTTATCTTTCTGTGACACCTGTGTCACTTCAACCATCAAAAAAATACCAAACCAATGAAATATTGTATTTCATACTTGGGATTTGTATAAATATGTGTATCGTTTGCACATATCAATTCTTGTTCGATTTCGGGCTCTAAATCGCTTTCTGGAAGGTTATACGCGCACTGATGCGTAAATATAACCCGTTTAATGCAACGAACACTCCGGAATAGTGAAATAGGCTTAACGTACCTTAAATAACCTTTACATAACTTAGAAATAAGTTTTGAAGGCTTTGGTATGGCAACATCGAGTTAAATCGCTTACAGGGACTAAATTTGACAAACTGCGAAAGTATGCCAATTTGAACTGTAACAGACATTCCGGAACATGACCATAAGTTAAACATACCATAAATATCCTTTACATAGCTTAGAAATAGGCTTTGAGGGGTTCGGTGTGCTAAAATAAACTTTTGGGTCATTCAGGGACTAAAAGTGTCAAAAAGTGCACAAGTTTGCATTTTCGCGCATAACTTACGTTCTGAATACATCCGGACATCCAAAAATTTATGTAAGCACTAAAATATTTTATTTTAGTGTTTGGCATAAGAAAAATCCATTTGTCACGCAATTTGGATCGTTTTTCGCGCTTATGCGCATTCCGTCGTAATTAAGCGAACATCGCGATCGTACGGCCAAACGAACCGACACCCGAGATATTTTTTAGCACATTTTAAGTTCCCTATACTTTAACTTCATTTTAGAGCTTTGAAATGGGGTTAACGGGGATTAAACGTGTCAAAAGTGCATCAAATAGCAAGTTTGGAGCTTTAGGGGCCTGTTCTGCCATTTTTGAAAGTATCAGACCTGCAAGGTCCTTGCGCACCGCAAGGTTCTAAGTCTTACGGTGCGCAAGCAGGGGTCAGATGCAGAGTTTTAAACACTCCAAAGGCCAATGCCACATGTTAATCTCTGATGGTGGGGGCAAAATGAGTTACCATAACATTCCAACACATGTACGGATGAGATTCGATCACGTTATTCGATAAACGATCCTAACGGTTGTCCATTTACTATAAATACCCAACCCATCTCAACCCCAAAACCCACAAATCTGATCAAAAGTGCTCTAAGTTGAAGCCATTGCTTCATACCTGAGATATTTGATCAATATTTACTAGCGGGGACCCTTTGTAAGTGTTCCTTCGTTCTTTTATCGCTTTTCGAGTCCGAAAGTCAAACTATGTTTGACATTCTGCGTTGACCAGTTTATGGTCAACACGAAGTTCGTTTGAACTTCATAACGTGAGCGTAATCACGATGGTTATAGTCCCTAGTGACTATACCTACTGATTACCACGTTATCTAGGCTCAGTGACGAGTCGTAGTTTCGGCCAAAATGCGCATTTACGCGTATTTTGTAACCAAACTACTCTTAGGTATCAAAACCGTTTCTTTTGATATCAAACCTGTTTTCTAAACTTAGTTAAGCATGTTTTAACATGCTTAGCTCGTCACTTTTAGTTTAGTGCTTATATAGGGTCGTAAGGTAAGCGATCTAAACAATCGCTTATACTTTCGAACCCGACCCGTTTGGTCGATCATTAGGATCCGACCAAACACATTAGGTGACCATAGTTGTATAGGGAATAACCTTCCGAGGTTATACCTTATGGTCACATCGTTTGAGTAGTTGTATGATAGGTAGTATATATGCCTTAGGTAAATTACCAAAATGCCCTTTTTACGCCAAAATTCATATTAAGCATATGTAACATAACTTTTGGTATCTAAACTGATTTGGCAACAATATTAGACATGTTAAGGCATATTTTACTTATCATAGGGCTAGTTAGGCGTTCCGAACGTGTTTCACGCGAACGACGCGTTAAAGTAGCATGCGCTACCTAAACGGGTCGTAATGGGTCGTAAGCACTTAGGTTAGGTTTCATTTTAGTATGTGGGCTTTGTTAAACCATATTACGCGAGTCTCCATACTCGTTTGGTTTACGAACCCTCATTCTATCCAATCCTCTGATTTAGGCCCGGTATATTAACATAGTTACCTTTATTAGGTGCCGTTTGATATCCGTGATCTCTAGCATTGCTTGGTGGTTATCTTAGGACTTCTGAGAAATCTCAAGTGAGTACATAGACCCCTCTTTTACTATTTTCCAAACATTTTGGGGTGAAACACATGTGCCTACTTGTTACTTTCATGCTTTCCATGTTTTTCACATCATATACTTGCTATGTTCATTAGTACACTATTAGTACATTGTTTTACATTACATTTCATGCTATGTATGCCCATTGTGTGCATACTTAGTACATTGTTTTACATTACATTTCATGCTAAGTACGCCCATTTTTTGCATACTTAGTACATTGTTTTACATTACATTTCATGTTAAGTACGCCCATTGTGTGCATACTTAGTACATTGTTTTACATTACATTTCATGCTATGTATGACCATTGTGTGCATACTTAGTAAAATTGTTAAACATTACATCTTGATGGTTTGGTTTGAGTAAGTGATTTAAGAAACGAGGCGTGTGCAATATGATACAAGCATGGTGGATATGCCGCTGGTACTTCCTATATATAAGTGTTTGTATGGTATTACATATCGTAGCGTTATTTGAATCATTTCAATTTGAGACATATAACATTTTATACAAATAACATACTTCTCACAAGACATTGTTTTACAAACAACTTATCTTTTACAAACTCATTTTACATGGTTATTCATTTAACCATACATTATTCTCTTATTTATACATATCATCTGAACTTATTGTTTTTCAAATGATTTACAAAACAAATAAATTTACAAGGTTCATGACTAAACTTTATTAAACAACTCTTTCTAAACTTACAAGTCATGAAACCTATTTTCACAAAACCTATGTATCTCACATGCATTTTTATGCTGACGTACCTATTTTCACATGTGTTTTCAGGAGTTGATGCATAGGACTTATCGAGACATACTTAGGCGGACCTGTGCCTTAGTGACTTAAAACGAGATAAGAACTAGTTAATTTATGTTATGTACTCTTTATTTCTTGTTTAAAGACAATGTAACTCGCTTGTTTGATGAATAAAACGAAACTTTAATTTCCATGGTTGTGAAACAATTAATTCTGCTACAACACTCCCCGACGTTTCCGCCACGTTTCGTTGTTTTACGTGGTCGGGGTGTGACAGAAAAGATGGTATCAGAGCCAATGGTTATAGGGAATTAGGTTATTAGTAATGCTTTAACCTAGTCTATAACCTTCCTAGGACCCTAACGCGAGTTTACTTGCGTTTAGTCATAAAACAATACCGTCACCTATCCTTAGGCGACGACCACAACAAGAACATAAATTTCAAAACCGCTTTGAAAACTAATCATCTGTTCTAGGATGATTGATTACTAGGTTTTGAACCCTCTGTTATAAGGTTTTGAACCCCTTTGAATTTTCAAAACTCTCGTCAAAGTTTTGGGTCCTAAATAGTGTGAACACGTGCAAACTGGAAGAGTGAATGCCTGCACCCTGGGTTTTCTGTCTAAGGCTAGAGTGTTCGTACAAATCCACATAATAGGACCAGTCACTCTTACATGGGAACTCTTGGGTAAGCGTCCACTTATAGGCGAGCATGTCTTCGTGATACATTAGGAGGATCTATTTGCTTTGATTCAGCCTTTGTGTTGTTTGTTTGCTTCGTGGTTCAAACAAATGACCATCACCCATGATTTTGGTCGGTAATTGTAACATCCAATTCTTACCCAATGCCATTTCATTTGTTTTCTCTCTTGTTTCCCCTTTTAGAATGCCTCCACGACGCGAAAATCAGGTATCTATTGAGGAGCTGGCAGCTGTCATTACACAGCAAATGACTGCTGCAATCCCGAACATCGTTGCTCAATGTAACCAAGCTCTCAACAACAATAGTGCCCCCTGCAATTTCAAGACGTTCAACTCGGCTAAGCCATCAAAGTTTTCTGGGTCTCAAGGAGCGACTGCACTTCTACAATGGTTCGAGAGTCTAGAGAGCACCTTCAGACATGTTCAATGCCCAAACGAGCGAAAGGTAGATTTCGCATCTAGTGTCTTTGAGAAACGAGCTTTGACATGGTGGAACGGTGTGATGAGAGATAGGGGTGCCGAAGTGGCACTGGCTCAAACGTGGGAAGAACTCCGAGACTTGATGATGAAAGAATTCTGTCCTCGTCACGAGATCAGGGCCTTGGAAAGGGAATTCGACGATCTTAAGCAAGACAGCGGTGAACATCGAGCATACACTGATCGATATGAGGAGCTGAGCCTGTTGTGTCCTACCATGGTTACGCCTTTGGATAAGGCGATCGAAAAATACATTGATGGTCTCCCTGACTCAGTTCAGGACATTGTTACTGGTAGTAAACCCACTACAGTTAGACAGGCCATTGAGCTATCTGCAACCTTGACTGAATCTCAGATCAGGAAAGGTAAACTTTTTCTGAAAGGCGACAAGAAACAAGCAGCTAATGTTCAGGAGGAAACCAAGGAAAGCAAAACCGAACCTTCTAAGAAGCGTAAGGCTTCGCAGAATTTTGCGATTGCTGCTCAACCCAACCAAAACACCCACAACCAACCAACTCAACCTCCTGCAAGGAAACCTTATGCCGGTATTGCACCGATATGCAACAAATGTAATGCACACCACTTAACTCACCTACAGTGTCGTTTATGTGCATCATGTGGGCGACTCGGTCACCTGGCCAATGCTTGTCGATTTGCCCCAAACCAAGGTGGTCCAAACCAACCTCAAGTAAATCCTGCTCAAGCTCGTTGTCCACCAGGTCCTTGCTTCAACTGTGGCGAGATGGGCCATTTTCCGAAGAAATTGCCTAAAGATTGCTAATGCGAATCCAGCGCAGGGATGAGCATCGGACCAACTAGAAGACAATGTTGTTTAGAAATAATCAAGCCTTTTGTATTATTTTCTTTTGTTGTCAAGGTCCATGAAACAGTTGTTGTTGTTTATAAATAAATCTTTTTATTTTACATTGCAATGTACAAATGTGATGGCATGTATAAACAACGTATCCCCTACAATACCGACAATCAAGGAGCCGTATTCCTTGAAGAACAGATTACCCCCCCCCCCCCAAAATCTTTCCATTTTATAATCTCTTGCGATTTCCCATAAAAATCCTAAGTACCCGTTTCTTCCAAGGAAACGAAGTACAAAGCGCAAGTTACAACTCTGTACGAATACCCAAAGTACCACTATAAATTCTTAATAGGGTACCTAAGGGTATTTTCGTATATTCTAAAATTATTGTACCTTAATTCGAATATTGCGTTTTCTTGAAAACGAAATCGAATTTTTGGTAGATCATTCTATCTTTATAGATAGATTCTTGAAAGTGATTAAAGTACCAAATGAAATCCACGGATTTGATTCCTGGCGTGCTTTAAGTATCCGCGTCCAAAGATAACAAATTAAAGGCCAAATTAAACAATTATGTGATTATGTGTTCCCTTTTTGTGTAATCCAAAATTTTTATTTTTTTTTATCAAAATCCTTGAAGAATCTTCCATATCTTCGTATAAGGGATTCGTAGTAAGATATCCAAAGGTACTATCTTAAATCCTTAATGGACTTCTACGTTGTAGTTAAGTCCCTTGGATTATAAAGTACTATTCCAAAGTTTAAAGACATCCTCCGTCGATGTAGTTAAATATTCCTCTTGGGTAGTTTAGTTAGAAAGATTGATTCGTTAATCTAGTTAAAGACATCCTCCGTCGATGTAGTTAAATATTCCCCTTGGGTAGTTTAGTTAGAGAGATCCTTCGTCGATCTAAGTTAAAGAGATTGGTTCGACAATCTAGTTAAATATATCATGCGTTGATATAGTTAAAGAGGCCCTCTGGTGGTCTAGTTAAAGAGATCCTTCGTCGATCTAAGTTAAAGAGATTGGTTCGACAATCTAGTTAAATATATCATGCGTTGATATAGTTAAATAGGCCCTCAGGTGGTCTAGTTCAAGAGATTGCTCGTTGATCTAATCCTTTGGTGACCTAGTTAAAGAGGCTCTATTGCAGTCAAGTTAAATCACCACAGGATTATTCGTTTGATTTGTTTTCCCCATACCCATTATGAAATGAACTGTGTGGACTGTGCAAGGAATTACGTAATTACGGAGGCCTACATAATTATGGAATTCAGTGCACAGGAACCACAGGAAGTTTTGTCATGTGTTAAGACCAATAGTGACAAGAGTAATGATACGGGAGAAGTCTTGGACTTTGACCAATGTCATTTTATCTTACACTTCCAAATCATGAATTCAAGTTTCCTATGATAAGTCTTCATGGGAAACGTTCTTCTATCCATAGTTTGAAACTCCATGTTTTGCTGCTACAAGGACTTCACTTTGAGGGATTGACAATTTCGCTAAGAACCCTATCATGGCCCAGAGTTCTACTTAGGGTTCAAGGGGTTCATTCAAAGCGAAAACATCACCATCGTCCTCACAAGTTTCTCCTAAAATTAAATTTCGGGACGAAATTTCCTAAAGTAGGGGAGACTGTGACACCTGTGTCACTTCAACCATCAAACAAATACCAAACCAATGAAATATTGTATTTCATACTTGGGATTTGTATAAATATGTGTATCGTTTGCACATATCAATTCTTGTTCGATTTCGGGCTCTAAATCGCTTTCTGGAAGGTTATACGCGCACTGATGCGTAAATATAACCCGTTTAATGCAACGAACACTCCGGAATAGTGAAATAGGCTTAACGTACCTTAAATAACCTTTACATAACTTAGAAATAAGTTTTGAAGGCTTTGGTATGGCAAAATCGAGTTAAATCGCTTACAGGGACTAAATTTGACAAACTGCGAAAGTATACCAATTTGAACTGTAACAGACATTCCGGAACATGACCATAAGTTAAACATACCATAAATATCCTTTACATAGCTTAGAAATAGGCTTTGAGGGGTTCGGTGTGCTAAAATAAACTTTTGGGTCATTCAGGGACTAAAAGTGTCAAAAAGTGCACAAGTTTGCATTTTCGCGCATAACTTACGTTCTGAATACATCCGGACATCCAAAAATTTATGTAAGCACTAAAATATTTTATTTTAGTGTTTGGCATAAGAAAAATCCATTTGTCACGCAATTTGGATCGTTTTTCGCGCTTATGCGCATTCCGTCGTAATTAAGCGAACATCGCGATCGTATGGCCAAACGAACCGACACCCGAGATATTTTTGAGCACATTTTAAGTTACCTATACTTTAACTTCATTTTAGAGCTTTGAAATGGGGTTAACGTGGCTTAAACGTGTCAAAAGTGCATCAAATAGCAAGTTTGGAGCTTCAGGGGCCTGTTCTGCCATTTTTGAAAGTATCAGACCTACAAGGTCCTTGCGCACCGCATGGTTCTAAGTCTCACGGTGCGCAAGCAGGGGTCAGATGCAGAAAATCGTTTTGGCTGCTGATTAACGGCTTTTAAACACTCCAAAGGCCAATGCCACATGTTAATCTCTGATGGTGTCACACCCCTATTTTCCACGTGTCACCGGTGGGCCCGGTGGGGAGTATAGTGACGTAGTTGGTATCATCATAGACAAACAACACAATATAATAATGCACAGCGGAAGCAAAGATAGATTCATTTCAACTTTAAATAAAATGTAATATTAAATATCACGAGTAGTTGAAACGGATCCACAGGCGGATCAAAAACAAAATAAAATATTGTTCAACAGTTTATTGTCGTCCAAGCTTGCGAGACTTATTGTGGACGCTCTAGAAGACAGCCGGCCTATTACGTAGAGTACCTGCACTTAACCTTGTGGGAAAAATACGTCAGTTTACACTGGTAAATACAATTTAACTGACTCATTTTAAAAATGTTGAAAATTGATTTGAATGCACGTGGCACAAAACATTTTTGATAACTTGGGATAATTATATAATATAATCTTGTAAAGGATTTACATGTTACTTATGCGTCAGTAGCCCGGTTCGTGCCGGGTTAAAGATCAATAGACCCTCCACATTAGAGTTATACACTGACAGGTGTACGCCTACACCCCGTGCTCAGGTCGTGGCCATCTCGTAAGATGATGCCGAGGATATCCGGGACATGGTCATTAACCCCCCAAAGGCTTTAAGCAATAAAACACATTCAAAACAGGCATCTCAATAAATTTAACCTTTATTCGATTAAAGAATTCAATGCCGGACCAATCGGTATTTTATATACCGTACCCCAAGCCCGTATAGGGAAAATAAGTTAAAAGTATTTACCTTGGTAAGTATATATCACAACAAGCAAGTGAAGGTAGCTTTTACCGGTGCTCCTAATCTGGAACGAAGGTTTATAAATAACCTATTAGATTTCTAACGGGTCTTTATTTAAGCTTAAGCTTAGACCGGTTAGCTTTAAGGACGAAACGGTTCAAACGCACGATTAAGCGAAGACCGGATAGAATGTGATTTAGACCCGACAAGTTTGAATACTTGTATGATATGGGTATACTAAATACATTCTGGATTTTGAGACACAAATGATAATGTTTGACCCGTCTCGGCCAATTTATGCAAACTAGTTACATAAACCGAACCGAACGCGAAAAGAGCGTTACGGGTAACCGTAAGAGTCATATGCAAGTTTCCTGAAATAATATGCTCTAAATATGTTATAATATCAGTAAGTTATTTTCTATTATGCCCAAAACGGATTTAAACACAAATTAGGCCTCATAAGGGCATTTTGGTTATTTAAAAGATTATAAAAGAGTTTATTTGTAAATCTGAGTTATGGGTCTGATTTATACAGTAAGTATACTTAATTTAATCATGTTATAACAGTAGGGTAAGACCCAAATATGAAATTTATCATTTAAAACCAAACTATGCACCTTAGGGGTATTTTGGTAATTTCACAAGGGCTAAAAATGTCAAAATTGGAAACCTGAGTTTATAAACTTATACTTACTGTTATTTTATAAAAATATACTAAGAACATCAGTAGGTATAAACCTTATATGTTTAATATGGTTATAATACATATTATGCGTTAAAAATGCTTAAAAAAGCGATTTAGAGCCGTTTCCGGGTTTTTAAAAGAAAGCTGATATTTTTATAAATTCCAGAAGCTCAAAATATTTTATTTAACAAATAAAATCAGTAGAAAGAGGTTTGACATCAAAAGGGTTTGTAAAACTCATTTTATGGCTTAAAAAGGCAAAATCGGTATTTACCGAATTAAACTTAGAGACCTATGATATGATCAGCCAAAAATTAAATAAAAATCTTTAAAAAAAATCCCAAAATATTATATAACATCAGTGGGTAAAAAGTTTGATATCAAAAAGTGGGTTAAAATAGGTTTTACGCTAATTATGCCGTTTATGTAACATAAAGCTTCAAAATTACGATAATGAGCATAACTCTTATTCTGGACCTCAAACTGATATCAAATTTTCGGTGCAAGTTTATAAATCAGTAACAAATGTTTCTACTCTTTCACTTTTTCAAAAATCGCGTTTTATAGTCAAAAGGGCAAAATAGTCATATTTAAGCATAAACCGGTAACATGCATATGAAGCGGATAAGTGTTGAACCAAGTTGTAAAATCTCAGAGAGTTAAACTTATATGAAAGTTGGTCCAAAATAAGCTCTAATTCAGATCTCAAACATGCATGTACGGATCAGAACTGATAGTCAAAGAAAAAGTCAATTTATGTGACTTTCGGTTCCGATTCGAGTTTAAACTGAAAATTGTCGAATTGATTATGTTAAAACATGTTCTTACAATAATTATAAAGTTATTTTGATGATCAAACATGTTGCATGTAGCCTACATTGTTAATCATGCTTAAATTTGCCAAAAACACATTCTGTTGACTTTTTAAGAAAAGCTTTGACTCGACAATTAACATGCTTAGAGTGTGAATCTGAAAATACCCTTTTAGGGGTTTGTTACACTCATAAATACCAACATGTGGGTACTTTCAACTTGAGAAATGACAGAGCCAATCTCGTTTAAACTCAAAGTCAAGTTTAATTTACGATAGTTTGACTTTCGGTTAATACACTAAGCTAGAACGAATTAGAGAATGATATGAACACTTACAATGGTCCTAAACAAGCTTAGAGATCACTATGAAGCAGCCTTGGCGTCCAGAGAGCTCCAGGAAAAGTCTTGTGAATTTTGAAAGTTCAAGTGTTCATATGTTTGCAACAACAAGACCCTTTTATCAAGATTTTGATCTGATTTAGAGCTGCCATGTTAGTCTAGGAGTGATATGAGAAGCATACAAGTGTCCCTAGCTGCATGAAATTCGATTGGTGAGTCCCTTAAGTCGATAACAGCTGTAAACAACTCGAACAGAACAGCAAACTGGCACCTGTGCGTGATCTGTCGCTGGCAAGCGCTCGCGTAGCGCGAGACCCCCCTCGCGTGGCGCGAGGGTGTGGCGACCAGCTTTACAAGTTTCCCATTATTTTACAAATCAGTCCCTGAACTTTGGTAACGTGTTTTAGGTTATTTGTTTTGCACTCTTGACCCTTAAACCTGACTTTTAAGAGTCTTGGGACTTTTATAAACACGGTAAAGTCCTCGGTTAACTTTGCGCTTACCCGAAAAGTCACGAAATCAACGTTAACGTATTTAACCTTTCGTGTACGGTTTTGATCATAACTTTCTCATACGTTCACGAAACTTCATGAAATTTTTATCACATATTCTTGTGAGTATATTTTATCATTACAAAGCTTCGGGATTGCCAAAAGATCACTCAGAGGTATACTTTCAACATGTTGACACATTTAGCCCCTGTAGTTTGTAATTCCTCACTTTCTTTCACTTTTCGCTTCGTATGATCCATGATTTATCCGTTTAAGATTATAAACACCATGTAGGGTTATTGTAGGACCTATTTATCATTTGTTGACATTTTGGACCCTTATATTCACATAGTTTCACTGTTTGTCAACTTTAGTCCCTCTAAAGTATGTTTACACATATTCAAAGCCCATGACACGTGTCAAGACATTATTGGACGTGAATTTTCGAGGTGTTACAGACGGTGGGGGCAAAATGAGTTACCATAACATTCCAACACATGTACGGATGAGATTCGATCACGTTATTCGATAAACGATCCTAAAGGTTGCCCATTTACTATAAATACCCAACCCATCTCAACCCCAAAACCCACAAATCTGATCAAAAGTGCTCTAAGTTGAAGCCATTGCTTCATACCTGAGATATTTGATCAATATTTACTAGCAGGGACCCTTTGTAAGTGTTCCTTCGTTCTTTTATCGCTTTTCGAGTCCGAAAGTCAAACTATGTTTGACTTTCTGCGTTGACCAGTTTATGGTCAACACGAAGTTCGTTTGAACTTCATAACATGAGCGTAATCACGATGGTTATAGTCCCTAGTGACTATACCTACTGATTACCACGTTATCTAGGCTCAGTGACGAGTCGTAGTTTCGGCTAAAATGCGCATTTACGCGTATTTTGTAACCAAACTACTCTTAGGTATCAAAACCGTTTGTTTTGATATCAAACCTATTTTCTAAACTTAGTTAAGCATGTTTTAACATGCTTAGCTCGTCACTTTTAGTTTAGTGCTTATATAGGGTCGTAAGGTAAGCGATCTAAACAATCGCTTATACTTTCGAACCCGGCCCGTTTGGTCGATCATTAGGATCCGACCAAACACATTAGGTGACCATAGTTGTATAGGGAATAACCTTCCGAGGTTATACCTTATGGTCACATCGTTTGAGTAGTTGTATGATAGGTAGTATATATGCCTTAGGTAAATTACCAAAATGCCCTTTTTACGCCAAAATTCATATTAAGCATATGTAACATAACTTTTGGTATCTAAACTGATTTGGCAACAATATTAGACATGTTAAGGCATATTTTACTTATCATAGGGCTAGTTAGGTGTTCCGAACGTGTTTCACGCGAACGACGCGTTAAAGTAGCATGCGCTACCTAAACGGGTCGTAATGGGTCGTAAGCACTTAGGTTAGGTTTTATTTTAGTATGTGGGCTTTGTTAAACCATATTACGTGAGTCTCCATACTCGTTTGGTTTACGAACCCTCATTCTATCCAATCCTCCGATTTAGGTCCGGTATATTAACATAGTTACCTATATTAGGTGCCGTTTGATATCCATGATCTCTAGCATTGCTTGGTGGTTATCTTAGGACTTCTGAGCAATCTCAAGTGAGTACATAGACCCCTCTTTTACTGGTTTCCAAACATTTTGGGGTGAAACACATGTGCCTACTTGTTACTTTCATGCTTTCCATGTTTTTCACATCATATACTTGCTATGTTCATTAGTACACAATTAGTACATTGTTTTACATTACATTTCATGCTATGTATGCCCATTGTGTGCATACTTAGTACATTGTTTTACATTACATTTCATGCTAAGTACGCCCATTGTGTGCATACTTAGTACATTGTTTTACATTACATTTCATGCTATGTATGCCCATTGTGTGCATACTTAGTACATTGTTTTACATTACATTTCATGCTAAGTACGCCCATTGTGTGCATACTTAGTACATTGTTAAACATTACATCTTGATGGTTTGGTTTGAGTCAGTGATTTAAGAAACGAGGCGTGTGCAATATGATACAAGCATGGTGGATACGCCGCTGGTACTTCCTATATATAAGTGTTTGTATGGTATTACATATCGTAGCATTATTTGAATCATTTCAATTTGAGACATATAACATTTTATACAAATAACATACTTCTCACAAGACATTGTTTTACAAACAACTTATCTTATACAAACTCATTTTACATGGTTATTCATTTAACCATACATTATTCTCTTATTTATACATATCATCTGAACTTATTGTTTTTCAAATGATTTACAAAACAAATCAATTTACAAGGTTCATGACTAAACTTTATTAAACAACTCTTTCTAAACTTACAAGTCATGAAACCTATTTTCACAAAACCTATGTATCTCACAGGCATTTTTATGCTGACGTACCTATTTTCACATGTGTTTTCAGGAGTTGATGCATAGGACTTATCGAGACATACTTAGGCGGACCTGTGCCTTAGTGACTTAAAACGAGACAAGAACTAGTTAATTTATGTTATGTACTCTTTATTTCTTGTTTAATGACAATGTAACTCGCTTGTTTGATAAATAAAACGAAACTTTAATTTCCATGGTTGTGAAACAATTAATTCTGTTACAACACTCCCCGACGTTTCCGCCACGTTTCGTTGTTTTACGTGGCCGGGGTGTGACACTTTCCTAGACACTCACAATAAATATATAAAGGCATGGGTATGAGCCTCTAAATATAGAGATTTACTTTAATATCTATAAAACTTTCTTTATTATAGATATTATAATATAATGGGTTTTTTGTTGTTTACTCTATATTATATGGAATGTAGTAATACAGAGGTTCCAATGTGATTATTACTAAAAATATTTAAAGAATAAAAATGAAAACATGCATAACTAAATAAAGTACACGTATGCTACTTTCAATCACAGTTGTCATTTAAAATATCTGAATCCGTATCATACTCGTCATCATATAGATCAAAGCGAGGATGATCATATTTACAATAATGCCACCAATTGTCTATCTCGACTTCATTATCATATCGTACACAACCATCAATATTAGGTAATTCAGAATCCGATATCTCTTCTTCGAATGGAGCATAGCCTTGAACATCTTTTACAACCAGAGCGTTATCCAGTTGGACTACTGGTGCTTTGTTCGGTTGGACCGCCAGAGTGTTGTCCGCTTTGACCAGGGGAGCGTTTTCCTCTTCAACTTTCGGAACGTTGTCCGATTCGACTACCAAAAAAAATTCCGGTACATCTTGTGGAGGCGTTTTTCCTTTAATATCCTTTAAAATATGATGTTTTATAAAATTTCAAATATATCGTTGCGATGTGCTTGTTTTTATCTACGTTTCGGTGTAATGAAAAAGTAGTTGTGTTGTGTGCGTAATAATGTACAAGTTATCGGAGCACAAATGTGCAAGCTCTCAAACTAATTCAATATTTCATTTTTTTACGATGTTTTCTGTTACACCTTATTTCCGAATTTGTCGTTACAACGTGTTTATTTTTATTAGCGTTTCGACGTACTTCTTTTAATGTACGTTTATGGAGCCGCAACAACTTAATATGATTCTCTTTACTTTTAACAGATTGATGTCACCGCCACAACACACGTCCATCACCATCTTGCTTTATCTTATATGAATTTGAAGATAACATGTGAACCTTCTACGACAAATGAATTGTTGAACTTGGTTAGTTGCTTATGGATTTGACTAACGATGTATATCATAATTACTTTTTATTGATAATATTGGTGTTATTAATTAAAACTATTTTAAGAAGATTTTAATGTAAAGCATTTATGGTACTTAAGAAATACTCAACCTATCAACCAAAAATCTTATGTGGATATTAATGATATGTTCATGAGGGATATAGTGTCGGGGTAAGGTATCTTTTTTTTCTATCTAAAAGGCGGAGGAGTTCAAATTACGTAAAGTGTACATATAAAGTATTTAGAAGTATGTTAATTTGTCGTTAAAAAAACAAAAGATAACGATGATATTTAATAAAAATTATAGGAAGCTTTGTTGGTAAATAATTAAACCCTAACTCAAAATCATGTAAGTTTGGATTTTCTTAAATTGGGATGCACCATGTTTATTTTGTAAAATACATTCTACATGTAAAGCTATCATGTCATATGTTTTAAATTTTGTTCTTTACTCTATAGGTCCAAATTATAGAAGATATAACATGTTCAAATGCGAGATGATATAGTATAATTGGTATCTGTAAGATTAAATATATTATTGTAATATTTAATCTTGTAGCCATTATAATCATTTATATTATATAGATCAAAATATATTAATAACCGAATAGTAATTAGTTGGTAATTGTTAATGGACCATATTATCCTTATTAAGTAATTAGGTTTCCTCTTGGGTGTATATATAATAAGATTATTAGAGAGATAAAGGGTTAGACAATTACACAAACCTAATAACCATAACATCATTATCGGCTCTCTCTCTCCCTAATCGAAACCTCCCTAGTTTCGGTTCATCACCATCATAATATTACACCATAAGGAGGAACCAGATCATCCTGACAAGAATGTCGAACTCAATGGCCGCATCTCTGACTGGATTCTCTGCTGGCTTGTCTGCTGTAACAAGTATGTTATTCATGTTTTCCATTATGTTTATACAGAACTGATCAACCTGTGGTATCAGAATATATGTTGATTAATCAGTTCTGTTTCATATCCATTATTCTGGGATTGAAATCTGGAAAACAAAATTTTTTGAAAGCCTAAAAAAATTAGAAACTTTGTTTCGGGTCACCATTTCGAGTCACTGTTTCGGAACCCATCGATAGAGACAGAATAATCAAATGGGTATAACTTGTTGTTTCGAAATCCGTTTACAAAACCATTAAAATTCAGGTTTCGGGTTTCCATAATTATGTTTTAATTTTTAGGGTTCATCACATGTTGTTAGGAAAATTCGAAAATTCCTTTATGTTTTGGAATATAATTTGGATTAGTGGGCGTTTTTACTGTTTTGATCTGAATTATATCTCTTAAAACTTCGAAAACTGTTAAAAGACAAACATATTATAATTTTCGAAATCTTTTGATAAGTTTAGATCAACACTAAAACAGGAAACACTATCCTACAATCCCTAAAATTTCGAGTTTTCAGTTATATTTCCACTAACAGCTGTTGACAATAAATTTCGAGACTCATAAGAGATTTCGACATATATATACAACTCGAAATCTCATTAACAACTCGAAACCATGAGATTTCGACTAAGATTGCGACTCGAAATCATAAAGGTTTTAGTCTTCATGACTCGAAACCATGAGATTTCGACTCGAAATCATAAAAGTTTCAGTCTTAATGACAGGAAACCATAAGATTCCGACTGAGATTCTGACTCGAAATCTCACTAAAATACGAGGACAGCTGAGATTGCGACTGATTTCGCTCGCAATCAGGTGGTTGCGACTCGAAACCTCATTATGAAGTCGAAATCTCATTAAGACATCAATCTTCATTACTCGAAACCTCGAGATTTCGACTGACGTTTCGACTCGCATTAGTGACTCACAATCAGTTGGCTGCGACTCGAAACCTCATAATGATTCATAATGAGTCGAAATCTCATAACTGAGTCGAGATCTCATAACTGAGTCGAGATCTCACTCTAAATCTAAGGTTAACTCGAGAGCTCACTCAAAACCTCATTACTTTATTAAGCTCACTCTATCCGCGTTAACAGGTGGTTTGCTATTAAATAATTGAATTTAGAATCAGATAATGTTTTACAAAACCAAAATAGCTTAACTTGAATGAGCTTCTAATGTATCATTTCTGGCCAAAGCTGATTTGATGCATCTATTTATTGTTCAAGTATTATAAAAGCTAGGTTAAGTATGCATTACAAACATGAATGTCTTAATTTCTGGCCAAAGCTGATTTAATTCATTCATGTATAGCATACTTAACAAGTGCATAACTAAAGTGATTGTCTCATCTCTGGCCAAAGCTGATTTGTCACGATTACTTTGCATATATACTTAAATGATTACACTTCTGGCCAAAGCTGAATTGTCTTCGTTTAAGTAGAATTTTAACTAAGTAAATTATTTTGATGTTAGTAATAAACAATATCACAGCTTCATAATTAAAATGGTCATTATTTATGCCTTCCTTAGAATGACATGCCCTTAGATCACATTAGGACTTCTTGATTAGTACCATAATTCGCTCATCTTATTTCCACTCTCAGCACCCAATTGCGGGATTCCACCTTTGACTAGTGATAACTTTGCTGCATGGAAGGACTCTCTCATGCTTACGCTTGGATTACTGGACTTTGATTATGCTCTAAGAAAGAATAAGCCAGCGGACCTTACTCTTTAAAGTACTGCTGCTGAGTAGATAATTCATGAAAAATGGACTAGGTGTAACCGCATGTCTCTCATGTTTATGAAGCAGTCCATACACAATGCAATTAGAAGAGCTATTCCTGATTTTGATGACGCTAAAACCTACTTGGCTTCTGTGGAGGCGCAATTCAAGGGGACGTCTAAAGCACACGCTAGTACTCTTATCCTCAAGCTTGTGATAACTAAGTATGATGAGAGGAGCGGCATTCGCGAACACATCATGATGATGCATAACATGGCCAATAAGCTAAAGGGGCTAGAGATGGAAATAAGTGATGGTTTTCTTGTTCACTTCATCATCACTTCGCTTCCTTCGTCCTATGAAGCATTCAAGATCAATTACAACACTCAGAAGGACAAATGGATGATGGGTGAACTGGTCACTATGTGCATACAGGAGCAAGAGCGTATGAAGATGGATCGCACTACTGATGTTGCAAACTTCACCACCTCCAACTCTAAGAAGAGGAAGAACAATTATAAAAGAAAGGATGCTTCCAAAGTCCAAAGTCCCAATCCTAATACAAGTGCACCTTCCATCTCTAAGAACTCCTTAGGCAAACCCTACTGCAAGTTCTGTAAGAAGACAGAACATAAGGAAAATGAATGCCCTGACTTTAAGGAGTGGCTGACTAATAAAGGTAACAATTTTTTCATGATAGTTGAGTCCTATAATTTAAATGTTCCTGCTAATTCTTGGTGGTTTAATTCTGGTTCTATGGTTCATGTAACCAATTCTACTTAGAGATTCCTTTCAATCCGGAAGCTAGGAAGAAACCAAAGAACACTTAAAGTTGGGGATGATCGGGAATTAGAAGTCAAGGCCATAGGAACAATACAATTATTTTTGAAAACTGGTTTATGCATTAAAATTTATGATACCTTATATGTTCCTGAGGTAACTCGGAACCTTGTATCAGGACCAAATTTAGAAATGGACGGTTTTGTTGTTTCCCATGGTCATCGCAAACTCTCTATTCTCTATGATTCCGTTGTTTATGGTACTGACATTCTGGATGGTGGTCTCTATAGATTAGAACTAGATGATGATTTTTCCAAATCTTTGTTGTCATATAATATTAATGAGTCAATCACAAAGATGAAACTGGAACGAGACTTAGAGACTTCATCCATGTTCTGGCATCAACGTTTTGGCCACATCTCAAGAGAACGATTAAATCGTCTCGTAAAGGATGAAGTCTTACCTCCTCTCGATTTCACCGATTTTGGAACATGTGTCAAATGACTTAAAGGTAAAATGACATTAGCGAATAAGAAGGTGCCACTAGGAGCTCTAATTTATTAGAACTCATTCATACTGACATTAGTGGTCCTTACCAAATCGCTGGCATCACTGGACATACTTCATTTATCACTCTCATTGATGATTATTCTCCTTACATGTACTTGTATCTCATTAAGGAAAAATATGAATCTCTTACAACTTTTATATATTATAAAGCTGAAGTTGAAAAACAACTAGATTGTCAAATTAAAGTTGTGAGATCAGATAGAGGCGGTGAATATTATGGAAGACATACTGATGTGGGTTAAGCTCCTGGTCCATTTTATGATTTTTCTAAGGGTCAGGGGATTGTAAACCAATACACCATGCCTGGTACACTTCAGCAGAACGGTGTCGCTGAACGAAGAAACCGTACCCTTATGAACATGGTGCGCAACATGTTAGCCAACACTAATTTACCATTATTCCTCTGGACTGAAACGTTAAAAGCAGCTGTTCATATACTCAATAGAGTTCCTTCTAAGTCTGTCCCTAAAACTCCTTATGAACTTTGGACAGGAAGGAAACCAAGTCTTAAATATATGAAAGTATGTGGCTGCATTGCTAAAGCAAAACTTTATAATCCTTTCCTAAGGAAACTTGACCCTAAAACAGTTACCTGTTTCTTTATCGGGTATCATGATCACTCAAAGGGTTATCGTTTCTATTGTCCTTCCCATGTCACCCGTATTGTTGAAACCAAGTCTGCTACGTTCCTGGAGGATTTCAAGGTCAGTGGGAGCAGTACCAACCCTTACGAAGAATTGCAACAAGTACAAGACGCGGGGGGAAAGACTCGTCGCTTACCATTACTCCGTTTACTCCTCTTGTACCCAATGCAACTACTGCACCTGAAGTTACTGCACCAACTCCAAATATACCTTCACAATCAGAACCTATTATACCTCATAACGAAGGCACATCAAACGATCAAAACAAAGATAACGCTAAACCCGATAATCAACTCAGGAGGTCATCTAGGCCCAGAAGGCCTACTAATTGGGATGTTTATGTTACCTACCTGACTGAAATGGATGCTGGAAAGCTCAATGATCCTATCTCTTATAATAAAGCCATCAGCAGTGATCAGTCTTCTGAATGGAATAAAGCAATGATTGATGAGCTTGAATCCATGAAGAAAAATGACGTTTGGGATTTGGTAGAATTACCCAACGGTGTCAAACCCGTGGGATGTAAATGGGTATTCAAAACAAAACTGGATCCGAATGGGAACGTTGAATGCTACAAAGCGAGATTGGTTGCAAAGGGCTACACTTAGAAAGAGGGAATTGATTATCAAGAGACGTTTTCACCTGTCTCTTGTAAAGATTCATTAAGGATCTTCGTGGCCCTAGTAGCTCATTCTGATTTAGAGTTGCATCAGATGGACGTTAAAACCGCTTTCCTTAATGGAGACTTAGACAAAGATGTTTACATGAAACAACCGTAAGGCTTTAAACCTGAAGGTCAGGAGCATCTAGTCTGTAAGTTGAAGAAATCCATTTACGGGTTAAAGCAAGCATAACGTCAATGGTACCTGAAGTTTGATGAAGTCTTGAAGAAACAAGGTTTTATAAAGAATCAAGTGGATCAATGCACCTACCTCAAAATGAGTGGGAGCAACTTTACTATACTTGTCCTTTACGTAAATGATATTCTATTGGCAAGTAATAGTTTAGACATGTTGCATGAGTCGAAGCGGTTACTTTCGCATAACTTCGACATGAAGGATCTTAGAGATGCTTCTTACGTCATTGGCATCGAAATTCACCGAGATAGACACAAAGGGATCTTAGGATTGTCTCAAAAGACTTACATAGATCGTGTCCTTACGCGTTACAACATGCAATAGTGCAAACCCTCAGTTGCTCCAGTAGTTAAGGGAGATGTTTTCGGTTCATTCCAGTGTCCGACAACAGAGGTAGAAAAAGTGCAAATGAGCCAGATACCTTACGCATCAGTAGTCAGGAGCCTGATGTATGCTCAAGTCTGTACTCACCTATATATCACTTATATTGCTGGAATGTTAGGCCGTTACCAGACTAATCCTGGCCTAGATCACTGGAAGCAGCTAAGAAGGTCCTTAGATATCTGTAAGGAACGAAAGACTATAAACTGACTTATAGAAGAAGTGATCATTTAGAAGTGGTAGGTTATTCTGATTCTGACTTTGCTAAATGCAAAGATGACAAGAAATCAGACGCTAAAGGGCTTATGCGTATTTTGATCATAACTGTTAGGTTTTAAATTGAGGCTATAGTATGACTAATGGGGGTCCTGAGTCGAATGATGATTCAACGGCTATATTTCTCTGCTATAGTTCCTGGTTTAAGGCTAAAATGAGTGTTAACTCCTGGCCAGGCTCATCTAATACTCATGATAAATGATTACTTGGCTAAGTGGGAAAATGTAAGATTAAATATATTATTGTAATATTTAATCTTGTAGCCAATATAATCATTTATTTTATATAGATCAAAATATATTAATAACCTATTAATAATTAGTTGGTAATTGTTGATGGACCATATTACCCTTATTAACTAATTAGGTTTCCTCTTGGGTGTATATATAAGGAGATTATTAGAGAGATAAAGGGTTAGACAATTACACAAACCTAATAACCATAACATCATTATCGGCTCTCTCTCCCTAATCAAAACCGCCCTAGTTTTGGTTCATCACCATCATAATCTTACACCTTATGGAGGAACCAGATCATCCTGACAAGAATGTCGAACTCAATGGCTGCATCTCTGACTGAATTCTCTGCTGGCTTGTCTGCTGTTACAGGTATGTTATTCATGTTTTCCATTATGTTTATACATAACTGATCAACAGTATCTTGGTATTCCAACAAGCTAAAATGGTCAAGTAAATCAATAGGTGATAAAAAGTAAAAGAACACTTATTTGTTAGGCTTTGTGTTATGCTTCCATGCTTCATCTCTACACCGACGAAATCCCCTAACCTCCACATTAGCTCGTAGCGCAACTACGTCCACACAAGCCTTCTCCCCTTCTTTGTACATTCTCCTCACGTAGGGAATTCTTCCCACATCAGAACCGGGTTGGTGTGACATCAAGTCGTCCATTATTCCATCTCGATCCTCCTTCCTCGAGTATAACATATGGTCTTACGAGAAAGATATTTCTCACATGTGCTAGTGTTTTAGTTTGTGTGACATCAAGTCGTCCATCTATCAATATTTACCAAAAGGGCCTTTTCATTAGTCATATCAAGGTGAGCAAAAAGTGACTCTCACCATAAGGTCGAGGGTTTGAGTCCCGTGATGGACAATAATGTAGATTTAGAAGTATGATTAGAGTGGTGTTTTCAATTCAGATTCGAAAAATTCGAAATTCAACTAGGTTCGAATTCGAATTTAGGATTTTCAACTCGATTCAATTCGAAATTCGAATTCAATTTATATATAAATTTTTAATATACATATATATATATACACACACACACACACTTATAATTTCTAAATTTGGGCCAAAGTATGAATTACATCAATAAGTGATAAGTTTATTATTGATAATATTACCATACTTAATGAAATATAACTCATACTACTTAATTCTAAATTTTTACATGACTTAAATCACTACTAGTAACCAACCTATCTTCTAATTTTTTAGTGTTTTAACATGTTGATAGTTAATTAATTTTGCAAGTTATTATATTTTATGTTAAAAATAATTAGTTTGTAGTAGTTTTAGAAAATGAAAGTAAAATAATTTATTGTTTAGGGTGAATTTGAATTAAATCAAATTCATTCGAATTCAATTCAAATTCGAGTTTCAAATACAAATCGAATCGAATACGAATTCAGGTTAAAAAGATAAAACTTTGAAAAATTTCATTCGATTAATTCGAAAATTCGTTATTCGATTTGATGAACACCCCTAATTTGTTCTTCCAGAAAAGAAATATACCAGTATTTCAATTAAGTGATGTCTTATTGTGTTTACGTTCGGAGACAATATTTTCTATAGTAAAATCATAAATTTAACAACTTAATAGTTTATATTAAGTCTGTATAATGTTCTTAAACATACTTAAGACCACCTGTAGTGGGGGGTTTTTGGGCGTTTTTTCCCTAAAAAAACGCCCCCAAACGCCCTTAAGACCGCCCCCGGGGCGTTGTTTTCAAGAAAACCTCCATGGCGTCCTTTTTTCCATGCAGGAGATGAATGCAATTGACCAATGACCGTTGGCAACGATCGTGATGATAAAGGCTATTTTTTTAATTTAACTTTTATATAAATACCACCAAACTTCACCCATTTTATATAAACCACAACCAAAAACACTCACCTACAACATCAAACATCAATTTCTATACAACGTTCACCCATTTTATACAACCTTCATCCATTTTTACACACCCTTTTAAATTAAATTGGATTCCCCACCTCCTCATCATCCATTGCAAATTAATACTACAAATTTTTTTTAGCGGATGAGGGTGACTCGACCGATGAGAAGGTCCAGCAAGAGGCGGTTACGAGTGCGTGCGAACTAGCGGCTCGGTATATGAAACATTGTAGCCAGCCTCAACGTGAGATTTTACCAAGAGAATATATTCAACAAGACCGACAAGCAGCAAATGACCGGTTGATGAAAGATTACTTCGATGAAGCACCTACTTACCCAAACCCCAAAGTTTTTAAGCGTCGTTTCCGGATGAGTAAACGTTTATTTTTACGCATCGCCTAAGATTTGGAAAACACGTATGATTATTTTAAACAAAAAGCAGATGCGAGAGGGACACTTGGATTCACCGGTATTCAAAAGTGTACTTCAGCTCTACGAGTCCTTGCGTACGGAAACACGACGGACATCAACGACGAATATTTAAAAATGGTCGAGAAAACTAAGCGAGATACCTTGGAGCATTTTTGTCAAGGTACATTATTATACTATAAATATTACACGCATTCATATTTTTTTATTTAGCTTAAAGTTATATTTTTTAGTTAGCTTAAAGTTATATTTTTTAAAGGTATTATAGAGTTGTACAGTCCCCGTTATCTGAGAAAGCCCACATGGTACGATCTTCAACAAATTTACGAGGTCCATTCTAATCTCCATCAATTACCGAGCATGATCGGGAGCTTGGATTGTTGTCATTGGCAGTGGTATAATTGTCCGACCGCATAGCAAGGTTAACACACACGAAGTGTCCAAGACGGACCAACTGTTATTCTTCAAGCGGTTGTCTCACATGACCTTTGGGTTTGGTCGGCTTACTTTGGTGTCGCAGGGTCATGCAATGATATAAACGTTTTCGAGCAGTCTCCATTGGTAGAGGACTATATTTCTGGTAGAGCTGCGAGAGCATCTTTTTATGCAAACGGGAACTACTACCCGCATGGATACTATTTGTGCGATGAAATTTATCCTAAGTATTCGATTGTCACGAAGATGTTTAGGGACCCGTACGATGAAAAAAGAGCTTACTTTAAAAAAGGTTCAAGAGTCTTCGTGGAAGGATATTGGGAGATGCTTTGGGGTTCTTCAACAACGGTGACATTATTTGAGAAATTCTTGTTGTGTACGGAGCAAAGAAAAAATGAGAGATGTTATGTACGCTTGTATAATCATGCATAATATGATTTTGGAAGACGACGGAAGAGCAATATGCCAGAACTATGTACCAGAAGACGTTCAGGAGTATCTCCAAGCAACAATGGAAGAAAAAGTGAAGAATGCACATGGAATGCGGTTTGAACCCGCACATAATGCATTAGTGATTGATTTGATTGAATACGCGTGGTCGGCTCGGCATATTCCAAATGAGGGAGAGCAAGAATCGGATGGCGAGGAAGAGGAAGATGACGGGAATGGCGAAAGCGAAGACGAAAATTAATAAAATATTATTAGTTTTAAAAATATTATGTTTATGTGTTTTATTATTTATGTAGTTTTTATTTAATTAATAAAATAATGTTAGTTTTAAAAATTAAAAAAATAATAATTGGGTAATTATTGGACTGCCACGTATCGCATTGTAAGTCCCGAAACCGAGATCACAATGATATCGCACAACTCGTAAGGTGGCGGAATCACACAAACAAGTTGTAAAAGAAATGAAGATGAAAAGTAGGATGATTGATATTCAAAAGCTTCAATAATCTTGCATACAATGATTGTCTAATACAAGATTTGCCAAAATCACCAACCATGCACCTATTACATCATTTACTATTTATAGAAAGGGATTAGGGAGTGTGCTCCCTAAACCCTAGGCCCATGACTACACTATTAGGCCCAAAACCCATAATTAACCCACAATACCCACTAATCCACACATTGTCTTATCCATAAACCTTAAAGGGCCTAACAATCTCCCCCTAGGTTTACTGGATAAGCAGACGCATCAGACATTTGGATCGAGAGGACCTGGAGGCGGATCAACAAAAAGATAGTGCTTCAAGATGTTGGCAGCAGCACTTGTCCACGATTTTGCACATTCTTCATATTTTTCATTACATTTGATTTGATGATTTGTGAGGACCAAGATATCTTCTTCATGAAAGCTCATTAGGTCGTAAGAGTTGGGAATCCTGATCGACTGTTCTTCAGTGACAATAACTGCTTCTGCCAGAACAGGATCATAAGCCCAAAACCTGAAATTCTTGAGTATCCCCTTTTAAAAGTTTCTTGTGAGTGGAATGATCTTCGCTTTCTCAGTGGGAGGCCAGACGATTGCTTTTACAGTCCTCTTGGTAAAGGAGTCACGAACACCAGGATGTCTTCTTACTATCGGTTCAGCAGTCTTCATGGTCTTAAAGTTTGTTCTAACCTCCCTTTCAAGACGTGAGTGGAATGCCCAACCTGGACCTCTCTTGTTCAGATCTGGATCATAATAAGGAGCTCGCAACAGGGACTTCAGATCAATTTGAGTCCAAGATTGAAATTGGCTTTCATTGTCATAATACTCCATGTGCCCACTCTTTCGGGTAATCAACCACATCTTTTTCTCTGGCTCATATCTCCAACATGCCACATCTGATTTGTTTCCCACTTCATCGTAAAAGGTAGATCCAAGTTCCATCACAAGTCTGTCGGGCCTTGTTGTGGGATCTTTTAGCTGAAAGTTTTCATCTAAAGGATTCATGTTTTGATTTTTCATAACCAGCAGCTGTTTCTTTCTTTGCTTCTCCTGCTCTTTCTCTAATTGTCTCTGTTTGGTCTTTCTTCTCGATTTTCTTGGTTTTGCTGCCAGATAAGCTTCTAAGGCAGCTGCCCGTTCAGCTTCAGCTGCTGCATGAGCCGCTGCTCTTTGTTCTTGTGTCTGTTCAGGTCTTCCAACATGGAACTGCTCATCCTCCTTATCAACAAATTCATTTCCGAACTTCTTTTCAAGCTTCGCTTTAAGATCATAAACAGTTGACATCAGCATCCCTAACATCCCCTTGCAATTGATCGATAGTAAGATCTCTGCTTGTGAGCTGAGATTGTAGTGAGGAGATTTGGGCTTCTTTTAATGCGGTGTCTTGTTGTAGAGAAACAATCTGAGCACTTTTCAGTTCTCCGTCTTGCTCCAATATCACTACACGCCTTTTCAATCTTTTAACATACTCTTCTTCATCACTGTCGCTTTCATAGACTTATCTCTTCTCGCTTGCATATCGGAATGCAGCTTCATCATGCTCAGTTAAATGAGCCCCGCTTGAGCTTCCTGCTTCAAACTGAACACCACCACTTGAACTGCCTGGCTGAGAGGGGGTGGATTCGAAGTCGAAGTTGAAACTGTACAAGTCTGCGTCCTCCAGGTCTGATTTCTTTGATGCATCAGTAGGTTGTGGATCAGGTTGAGGGTTAACTGTAGGAGTGGGTTCAGAGGTAGTCGCAGGCCCAGAAAGAGTGTTGTCAGGTGCATTGTCGATCTTCTGCTTCTTTTGAGCTGGTACTTCAGTCACATCAGCTGTTTCTTGAGTAACAGGAGTGGAGATGGATGGAGAGTCTCCATCACCACCCTGTAAACTACGAATCAAAGCTGCAAGATTATCAGCGGTCATTGGCACAGGCTTACGAACAGTATCCTCTTCTTTGTTAGATGTCACTATCTCTGCTTCGCCTTCAAAGTCTGTCTCTTCACTAGAGTCGGTGTCAGATTCAGTATCAACCATCAGAACCTCTTCTTCATCATCACCTGCATGTTGTGCTTGTTGCAACAACTGCACATCATGCTCTTCCGCTATTTGTGCATTCACTGGAGGCGGAACTGGAGCAACAGGAATGACAGGAGGAGCTGGTGCAACGGGAGCTCCTTGAACATCATCAGCAAACCTCCCATGTTTCTCAAGAGCATATAGTCCTTCAAAATTTTGATATTTGGTTCGTTTGTTTCTGCATGCATTCTCAAAGCATCCTGGCCCCATCGGCTTCAAGTTGATGAAGTTTGGCCCCTTGACCAATGCTGGGTATTTCTCATCAAGAATCATCTGTATGAACCTTGGGTACAACATAAATATCTTCTTCTTTGGATCTTCCAGCATCTTCTTCATGTTATCAAAGATGAATGCTGAGAAGTTGTAGTCCCATCCATTCACAAGAGCAACAACTGCTGAAGTTTGCGTTTTATTCAATTGATCCCATCCACCCTTGTTTTCAGCAATACACTGGAGGAAAAAGTGAACTAACAGTCTCCAGTAGGATGGAAATAGCTTCTTTAGCACAGTAGGATATCTCCCTTCATAGCCCATTCTTCTTAAAGCAGTTTGAACTCGAGTTTGATCGTACAACGTAGGATGATCCGGCTGATCTCCTAGTCTTAATACTTCTCAAATTATGGCTTCAGATATAATAATCTTTGTCTTCTGAACAGTGGCTTCGATGAAACCTGCACCTTGCCTGTCGATCTTTGCGGTATTCCAGAAAGTGTTGATGCAGTTGCTGCAGATCACTGGGTTTGCTCTCAAAGCGTGTGTAAGAGGACAGCTGTTTAGTCCCTTGATTAGTGATCCAAACAACTCTGCTTGATCTGCTGGAGGATAAGATAGATATCCTGCTTGATTGTGGAATTCGTTCACCTCCAATTGCCGTTGATTTCCTTCTTTCAACATTGCACCTGCCATTTTCTGCACTTCACAAATAGCCGTTAGATAATATTAAAGGTATCACATATATTTGAGTTGACGACGAGTTGACAAAGTCAATTCGTTGAAAATTCAAACATATGGAACCTTTTTTTTTTTTTAAGAGAAACAGTCCAAAACAAACCAATAAGTTCAGACAAACAGGTCAAACAGTCAAAAGGTCACAAATTTTGGGTTCATTTCGAATGAGCTTCTTCACCCGGAATCAAGTTCCGTCCGAAGTCGTCCGTAATGAACCTTTTCAGTCCGGAATCATTCGGAATCATCCGTGATGAATAATTCCTTGTCCGGAATGATCTGGAATCATCCGTAATGCCAAATGATGATCCGGAATGCAGTACCTATCGTCCGTAATCAATCCGTAATGAGTCCGTAATGAAGATCCTTGAGAGAGAATTTCAGATGAATCCGTAATGGTCCGCAATGAGAATGCGGATTCTTGTCCTTTTCATCCTTAAGTATTTCCGGAATGATTCTGGGCCAGGCCCATTCCGGATTGTCCGTAATGAAGGGCCCATTTTGACCCGTGGGCCATCCAGACAAAAACGTTTAAATATTATTTAACCTTTTCAAGAATAGCAAAATACCCCCTTTTAAAATCAACGCAACACCCCACTGAGCAATTAATTTACCAAAAAATTAATAATAAAATAATTACAAATTAACTATAATAATATGCACAAGTTACCAACTTAAGGATGATATTGGGAAGACTCTCACGGGATCAAATCGTTCTTGAACTGATTAAGGAACACTTTTCAGCTCTTCGTTTAATTAGGCTGGTCCACGCAATTGTTGATATGTTTGTCCTCTTAAATCCACCGCTCAAACTTCAACTTTTTGCTTTGTGATACGCTTTTAGATAGATTTATACTGAGACATCTGTGTGTCCCATTCCAAGGTATACCCCCGCGATCAAGGTAAGCGCAACTGCTCATCGTAGCAGGTGAGTATACTGAGATCATCCTTTTATTTTAATTTATTATTCAACGCCAGACTTCTTGGTGAACAGGTCAGTACTTCCGTACAGCAGAGAGACCAAAGAAGATCTGACGGTGGCCCCTTTTTTTTTTTTTGCTCAGTCGGTGAAGCGAATCATTTTCAAGAGGTCTACAAGCACATTGAACCTAGAGATGCTGACAGGTTTGGTAAAAAGATCCGCTGTGTTAGCATCAGTATGGATCTGTTCAAGTTTAATAAGACCTCTGTCAAAACAATCTCTTATGAAATGAATTTTAATGTCAATGTGTTTGGTTTTGGAGTGAAAAATAGGGTTTTTAGTGATCTGGATGGCGGCATCATTATCACAATAAATGGTTGTGTCAAGATAAGTCAAACCGTAGTCTTCCAATTGATGCTGCATCCAGAGAACTTGGGAGCAGCATTCAGATGCTGCAACGTATTCTGCTTCCGCTGTGGAAAGAGATACTGTCTGCTGCTTCTTGCATTGCCAAGATATGAGCCTGTCTCCCAAGAACTGACATCCAGCTGATGTGGACTTCCTATCCCTGTCAGCTCCTCCAAAATTGCTATCTGAAAAGGCAAACAGATCAAAGTTCGAATCTCTGGGATACCAGAGTCCGAGTTTGGGAGCTCCCTTCAAATATCTGAAAATTCTTTTAACAGCAGTTAAATGAATGAGTTTAGGATTAGCCTGATAACGAGCACACTGACACACGGCGTACAGAATGTTTGGCCGACTGGCAGTCAGATACATTAGTGACCCGATCATTGAGCGATACAGTGTCTGGTTGACAGGACTTCCTTCTGGATCCTCAGTTAGCAATGGTCTTTCTGCAATTGGGGACTCACTCGGCTTTGAGTCTGTCATGCTGAACTTAGCAAGGACGTCAGTTACATATTTACTTTGATGAATAAGTATTCCTTGATTGTTTTGACGGACTTGCAGACCCAAAAACATCGTCATCTCTCCTAAGGAGCTCATTTCAAATTTTTTCTTCATGACTTCTTCAAATTCCCTGCAAAGATCATCATTGGTCGACCCGAAAATGATGTCGTCAACGTATATTTGCACAAGAATAATGTCCTTGTCAACACGCTTGATGAATAATGTCTGATCGATCATTCCTCGAGTGTATCCATGGGCGAGCAAATGTTCTGTTAGAGTCACATACCATGCACGAGGTGCTTGATGCAAACCATACAAAGCCTTGTCTAACTTGTAAGCATACCCTTCCTTTTCTTTATCAACGAAGCCCGGCGGTTGAGCGACATAGATTTCTTCCTTGACTTTTCCATACAGAAATGTCGTCTTAACATCCATTTGATAGACCGTAAATCCCATAAAGGATGCGTATGCCAAGAAGATACGAATGGCTTCTAGACGAGCGACTGGGGCATACACTTCATCATAATCTAGACCTTCAACCTGACTGAATCCTTGAACAACTAATCTGGCCTTATTTCTCACGATCACACCCGAATCATCTTGCTTGTTACGAAATACCCATCGTGTGCCAAGGGCCTTTTTTCCTTGGGGTAGCTTCTCTAGTTTCCATACTCCAAGCCGTTCGAACTGATTGAGTTCTTCATGCATTGCATCGACCCATCTAGGTTCCTGCAAGGCAACATTAATATTTTTAGGCTCAATCTGTGATATGAAATAAGAATACAAACACGTGTTGATGTCTCCAGATTTGTTGCGGGTTTGAACACCAGCAGATACTGGGCCGATGATATTTGTGATTGGGTGACTTCTCTGAACACGTTGCGGAATTGCTGTTGCCGGAGCTTGTAGATTAGTTTGCAAGTTTGAAAAACTTCTGGAAGCTATTCCAGATGGCTTCCCCTCACTTGGTGCTGTGGTGCTGATCACATGTGTTTCTACAGTGCAGTCAGACGGAATTGGATCCTGAAATAGGGGAGCTCCCTGAACATTTGACGGACCGGCAAAGCCTTCCGTGTTGTTGGTTTCACTGTTTGAATTCTCCGTTGGGGGTTCAGGATGTGAAGCCTGAGTGGATGATGAACTTGAGTTTTCTTTGTCAAATCCTGATGGATTCAAGGTAAGATTTCTGATTAGATTTTGCAATGGTACACTCTCATCTTCATCTTCAACAGGAGTAGGCATTTCTTCTGTTAAATTCTCTGCAACAACAGTTTCGTTAGACAAGATAGGAAATGATTTAAACAAGGAGGAATAGTCATATAGCCAGTCAGGGCCAAGGCGAGCGTCTTTTGGATTTTCTTCAAGCCAGTCAACATGATATGCTTCCACAACTTGCTTTTTGATCTTGTTGTACACACGATAGGAGGTATTCTTAGCATAACCAATGAAGTAGCATGGATCTCCTTGAGCTTCAAATTTTCCTTTGGAGTCCATGAGAAGAAGAACACATGGGCAGCCGAAAGTGCGAAAATGTTGCACCGAGGGTTTTTGACCTTCAACTATTTCATATGGAGTTTTCATGTGACGCTTGTTAATCAAAGCATGATTCTGAATGTAGCAAGCCGTATTTACTGCCTCAGCCCAGAATATAAGTGGAAGACCTGAATCTATCAGCATTGTGCGAGCAGCTTCGATGAGAGTACGGTTGCGTCTTTCTGCAACCCCATTTTGTTGAGGCGATCATGCTGTGCTGAATTGACGATCGATTCCTTTGAGGGCACAAAATTCGTTCAGCTCAGCATTCTTGAATTTTGTTCCATTGTCACAGCGAATAATCTTCACACGTTTATTTGATTGATTCTCCATGAGTATTACAAATTTCTTTATTAAAACAGTTGTCTCACTTTTCTGCTCCAAGAAGAATACCCAAGTAAAGCGTGAAAAATCATCTGTGATGACCAGACAGTAAGCCTTTCCTCCGAAGCTGAGGACATTGACTGGGCCAAATAAGTCCATATGCAATAGTTCCAAGACTTTCGAAGTGGTGTGAACAGGTTTGGACTTATGAGGTCTGCGATGTTGCTTCCCTCGAGCACATGCTTCACATTTCTCTATTTGCATGAAATCCTTGATTGGCAAGTTCCTGACGAGACCTCCTTTTGCTAACCGATTCAAATTTTTCGTGTTTAGGTGACCCAACCGACGGTGCCACAGCATAGCATCATGTTCAGCAATTTCTGAAAACAAACAAGTAACTTGATCAGTAGGGGCTTTGTTCATATCGATAACGTAAGCATTTCCTCTTTGTTCAGCTTCAATCAGAAACCAGTCTTCAGGTATGAGGATTCCTGGTTTCAGGATGACACACCCACTCTTAGTGAACAGAACTTCCATTCCTTTGTCACACATCTGTGATACACTTAGCAGACTATGCTTAAGCTCAGGGACATAGTTAACATCTGAAAAAGTGAGGACGCCATTCTTGACAGTGCCTTTCATAGTGATTCTTCCAGATTCTCCTCCCGCGAAATTGACACATCCACCATCGAATATCTTGATATCATTCAACTGGGATATGTCTCCCGTCATGTGTCTAGAACAACCACTATCGATAAACCAAAGTCTAAAGATAGCCCTCCATAGTCGTTCCTGCACATAAAACGGAATCAGTTAGAGACTGGAACCCAGGCCATAGAGGACCTGAGTTTACCATCGCTATCTGTGTAGGTGACTTCGCGAAAGATCATACAGTTTTTATCATTGTTTGTGACTTTTGGTGGCGTGGTAGAAGTTGATGGTTGTGAACACGGAGACTGGGATCTAACAGGACCTTTTGGTCTCCAATATTTAACATCCGATACATTTCTGTTTGAGGAAAATGTTTTTGTCTTGTCTTGAAAACTGTTTGTTTTAAAAAACTTTTGCTTTTCCTGTTTGGTCAGATTCCAGTCTCTGTCAGAAGGCCTTGCCATTGGACATTGTCGTTTGGTAAAACTGGAGTGCATGGCCTTCTGATGGTACGTGTTCCTAGAGTAGTAGGAAGGATGAACACAATTTCTTGCGATGTGTCCCAGAATTCCACAGTTAAAACATGTCTGCCTTTTTGAGAAAAAGACATCTAGTTCGGCTTGCGTTATTCTCGAGAACTGATCATGTCCTTTCAATTTATTTGTCGCTGAGTGCCTTGGAGTGTGCTTTTTTTTGGAGGAACCCGCTTTGCAGCTGTCAGCACAAGAGCTAGTATCCTCAACTTTGCCCTTGAGCTTGGGTTCAGTTTGCTTGAGATTTGAGGTTTCTCTTTTTGCATTCTTCCTTTTCGGCCTTCTGTTTTTACGTGATCGTTTTCTTTTAAGGGGAACAGATTCAGACGATTCTGTCTTGTTGAAGTTACTGTTGGGATCAATAGGTGAGCTGTCTGTAGAGGTTACTTTCACGTCTTCCTTTTCTGTAGAGGTCATGTCTTTAGGAGAATCTTGAGAGAAGGTTTCCACATTAATTTCTTCTACAGTTTCATCATTTGATTCAACTGTGGAGTTAATTTCAATGAATTCCTTCTCCATAGTTTCCATATCTTCATGAGTTTCTACAGGATAGGATTCAATGGATGTCTCCTCTTCAGTCAAATCACCTTCTGAGTTCTCGACATTAGATGATTCTGGTAACTCAGATGATGAACAGTCTGTGTCGAGGACAACTTGACTTTCTTCTTTAGTAACGCTGCAAGAATCGGATTGATTGTCACAATCGGAGACGTTTGAAGATTTAAGCTCATTATCTGGGATCCATGAATCCTCTGATTGACTGCCAAGATCATCAGATGATCCCTGTTCAACAGTAAAATTTATATCATCACAATTCGTTATTTCAAAATCATCATTGTTGCAGGAAGCGTCTGATGTGTCATTTAATGTCTCAGACATACAGGTGTGGTATTCCGAATTATCAGAATGGTTTTCTGAGTTATTTGAAACAGATGTTTCGAATTCCTCAGACGACACATCAGGCTCTCCCGCCACATCATTCTCAACATTCACAATATTTTCAGCATTTTCAACAAAGTCATTCTTATCACATGCATAATCCAAAATAATAGCACCAAATTCATCAGTCTTAGTGGGAACACCCCAAGTCTCAGCAAACCAAGAAAAAACAGTGTTCCAAGCATAAATGCCATTTTTATCAGAAACAACATTATTAGCAGCACTTTGACGTGATTCATCATCCTCCTTAGACTCTTCCTCAGTTCTTACTGACTCTGCACACGAACTAGAAAAGTTAGTATTTTCAACAGAATCAGAATTCGATGAACTTTCCTTCATCTCCTCTGCGAGGTAGTTAACCGGTTCCGTTTTTGTTTCAGCATTTACCATGGTTTCATTTTTCTGATCTGACTCATTACCTGCTGGTTTATTTTGAACAGTTTCCTTTTTTACAAAACACATTGGTTTCTTGAAATCGGTATATTGACTTCTTTTAGATTTAGATGGATCATAATCAACATAATCACTAGGTTTGCCATACATCATAGTATCATAATTTTCCATTTCTTGCTTAGTGACTGGCAGTCTGGAATAATTATGATTGTATGGTGGCGCAACCTTTTTATATCCCAGACCCTTTCCCTTGTTTTCTTGATATGCAAGTTGCACATTACACAGATTCTGGACTGTGGCACTGGAAGTATCAAACTTCTTGATGTTAAACTCGTTCTGTTTGTACTTTCCAGTGAGGAGCTCTAGCTCACCCTTCACAGAGTCACATTCAAGAGTTTTGACTGTGAGTCTATGTTTATAGTCATGAACCCAACATTGCTGCTGGTTCACGTCTCTGTGAAGTTGAGCTATGTCCTTTTTAAGTGCTTCAATCTTCTCATAGATAATTTTGTTATTCTCTCGAAGACTGATGTACTTTCCCATCACAGTATTATAATTGGTAATTAATGCTGAATTTTGAGATCTCAGCAAAGCAACTTTCTTCCTACAGTGTTCAGTACATAAAAGGGAGTTTACCGTCTCAGCGAGTGACTTTGGTTCCTCGGTCATGGCCATCAAGCATTGATGAACCTTGTCCACAGCAGCAGATTCAGACAGCTTCATAGATTCCACTTGAGCAACAGCATCAGCCCAGCTAAAACCATTCTGCTCTTGAGCAATCAAAGCTCTTCCAGCTCCAGAGTTTCCCTGTCCACTTGAGGTAGAAGTTTCTGCAGGCGTGACGGGAACCATGGACCTCTCTTTGTTCCTTGCTGCAGCTGCCTGAGTAGCTTCATACCCTATCACAGCCTTCTTGCAATCCCTAGCAAAATGCCCTGGTTCATAACACCTGTAGCACCTTAGTCTGTTTTTCAGAAAATTTGGACTAGCATGCATAGGACGATGCCCATATCTTTTTGCAAACTTATCAGCTTTAAAGGCTGACATAGCCATGTTCCAAGCCACATCCAGCTCATCCAAGTCTTCTTCCACGACTTGATTCACTTCTGGTGTCAGTTCTGTTGAAGGTATGAGTTCTCCTGCCAAGAAGGCGTTGAAACTGTTGATCATAAAGGCTGCAAGAGCAAGTTTTTCTTCATTCTGTTTGGTCAAGAAAGCCATGTGATTTACTGATGGGGTGTTCTGAGGAGCAGACTGAGTGTTTGAGCTGAAAGCAGCATTTGCATGTTGTGGCTGAGGCTGGGGTTGAGATTGTGGAGCAGCGATATTTGTGGTATTGACAACAGGTGCCTGAGAGGAAGGAGCAGCCATTCCATACACATAATTTGGATTTGGGGCAGTGATGGGACTGAAAACAATGTTTGGGTTGTGATTCACCATTCCATGAACAGGACTGAAAACCAGATTTGGATGAGCTTGAGACATCAGTGCAGCATTGTTTGGACTAGTTACTCCTGCATCCATCAGAGAGTTCTTGTGATTGATTTCTCTTTGCTTATTATCGATCTCGCAAGACTTAATAGTGGCAATCAACTCAGTTAGTGTCATTTCACTCAGATCTTTGGTACGCTTGATCATTGAAACATCCGCATCCCATCCCTTAGGTAGAGAGTTAAGCAGTTGACGATTCATTGCACTGTTTGAGACATCGATTCCAGCACTCACCATTTGAGATACAAGCTTAACGAATCTTCTGATTTGATTTTCAACCATTTCTCCGTAGATATGATTGAAGGAGCTGAATTGCTGGTTCATCATGTTAACACGACTGGCTTTCATATCGGCATTCCCTTCAAACTGATGTACTAGTGTGTCCCAAATTTCTTTGGCGCTTTTGCAGTTCCTGACTCCAATCGAGATGTCTGGTCCGAGAGCCATTGACAGAGTACCATAAGCAGCTTCATCTTCTGCAACAATCTTTCTGTCATCATCAGTGAAAACGTTTTCGGGCTTCGGGATTTGAGTTTGAGGGTCATCCTCAGTGGCATACATGATCACACGTGGCCCGTTTTTGATACTTCTCCAAACGTGAGGCTCTTTTGCCTTGCAGTATTGTTCAAATCGAAATTTCCATTCGTAGTAGTCATCCCCGTACAAGAAACGTGGAACTTTTGTGGATGTGCCGATAACTTGGTCAAGTTCTTGATGAAATGCCAAAGACTGAGTCTGAATTGCAGCCAGTGTGGCATTAGCGAGATCGGCTGCTGTAACAACACCGTTCATGACACCGGATTGGTTCAACATGATTTGAGATTGAAATCGAAATGGGGTCCGAAATCTGAGGTCCGAAATGAAGTCTGAGGTCCGAAATGAGGTCTGAGGCCCGAAATGAGGTCAGAGGTCCGAAATGGTTCGAAATGACAACTTAATTCAAAATCTGATGATCTTGTTAGTAATCTGATGATCTTATCCGAAATCTGATGATTGTGGTCCGAAATCTGATGATTCGATCCGTAATCTGATGATTGTAGTCCGTAATCTGATAATGGTGATCCGTAATCTGATGATGGTGATCCGTAATCTGATGATGGTGATCCGTAATCTGATGATTATGATCCGTAATCTGATGATACGATCCGAAATCTGATGATACGATCCGAAATCAGATGAAGACGATCCGAAATCAAGCAAACTTCAAATCCGTGATGATCAACAACAGTCCGTAATGGTCCGAAATCCCTTGAAGACAGTCCGGAATCAGCAGAAACAGTCCGGAATCAGCAGAAACACTCCGAAATGCATCAGAACTCCAGAAAAAACGGAACAGCAGCCAATACTGAACAGTAACAGCGAACAAAAACGACGCGATATCAGATCCGAGCCTGGAAATCAGGTTCAACAGGCTCTGATACCAATTGTAAGTCCCGAAACCGAGATCACAATGATATCGCACAACTCGTAAGGTGGCGGAATCACACAAACAAGTTGTAAAAGAAATGAAGATGAAAAGTAGGATGATTGATATTCAAAAGCTTCAATAATCTTGCATACAATGATTGTCTAATACAAGATTTGCCAAAATCACCAACCATGCACCTATTACATCATTTACTATTTATAGAAAGGGATTAGGGAGTGTGCTCCCTAAACCCTAGGCCCATGACTACACTATTAGGCCCAAAACCCATAATTAACCCACAATACCCACTAATCCACACATTGTCTTATCCATAAACCTTAAAGGGCCTAACACGCATAATGCCTAAGGGTGGGGGCATTATCCCACTACACCCATTTCTTCAAAACGCCCAACAATGCCCTTTGGATGACTGGATTGCCACATATCGAAAAATATCTAAAGGTGGGGGCATTATTCAGGCTACATGGTATGGTGCACATCCTCCCTTGGAGGATGATCCGCCACCTAGGCGTCACATCATAGTCCTCCCAAGGATGGTCCATCCCACAAATTTAGTGGAAATGGGAGGATGATCCTAGATGATCCTACCCCACCACTTTTTTATTTTTTATTTTTTTAATCTTCCACTTTTTTTAACATTTAACAAATAAATTAATATTTTCATTAATATTAAAAAACAATACATAAACTTAAAAAAACATAAACTTTAGAAAAAACATAAACTAAAAAAACATAATCTAAAAAAAAACATAAACTTAAAAAAAATCCTAATATATTAAAAAAAGCTACTAGTCTTCGTCCTGCATGTGGTCGTCTGGTTCGTTTTGAGCGTTGTTCCAAATGTACTCCACCAAGTCCGCTTGTAGGTTATGATGTGTGTACTCGTTACGTAGAGAGAACATGTTCAAATCTTGTTGTTCCAAACTAACTGGAATAGAATTTCCGGTAGACGTGTTTTCGTCGTAATCGCATATCGCTTTATCTTCGTCTTCAATGACCATGTTATGAAGGATGATACAAGCGTACATAATGTGTCGTAACCTCTTTGGTGTAGCCGAACGTGCTGGATGTTCAATGATATGCCATTTTTTGTAGAACACCAAAAGCCCATTCAATATCTTTTCTAGCACCCTCTTGATACTTCGCAATTTTTTTTCTTTTTTCGTCTGTCGGGTGCGGAATAGTTTTAACGATTGTCGAGTACGTTGGGTATATTCCATCTGTTAGGTAGTAACCTCGCCTGTATTCCACCCCCGAAACCGTAAAACTTGTGTCTGGACCTGTTCCTGCCACTACATCGTCAAATATCTGTGGCTGGTATATGATGTTAAGATCATTGAGCGAACCAGGTAGACCAAAAAAAGCATGCCAGATCCAGAGATTCTGTGACGCAACAGCCTCTAGAATAATAGTCGGATGTCCATGATCTCCCCTAGTATACTGACCTTGCCAGGAAGTTGGGCAGTTCTGCCATGGCCAGTGCATGCAATCAATGCTCCCGAGCATTCCTGGGAAACCATGTCTCTGTTCGTGTGCTTGATATAATTTTTGAACGTCGTTTGCGTTCGGTCTCCGCATGTATCTCTTGCTATATAATTTGACAACCCATTCGCAAAACTTGTGCAAACATAGACGTGCGGTTCTTTCGGACATTCTTAAATACTCGTCTAATGCATCGGGTGCGTAACCGTATGCCAGTTGGCGAATGGCCGACGTACATTTTTGTAAATTAGTGAAACCCCTTTTCCCCCTAGCGTCGTATCGCAGTGTAAAAAACGGATCAGACTGGGCCATGTCGCCTGCGATACGTAAAAAAAGTCGACGACTCATGCGAAACCGACGTCGAAACATCTCGTCTGTGTACACGGGTTCGTCGGCAAAATAATCGGCTACTAGTTTATCGTGGGCGGCTATATATTTAAAACGAAACTTATATGAAATTAATTATAAAATACATTTTCAAATCTATATAAAACATACGGAAAAAATAGTAAAGTACCTTCTTCGTCTCAGTTTAATTTTGGTCGTCTAGTTAGCTGTTGGGACGACGCTTCATTACCTGCCATGAAGACCTGAGCCGTGTTCATAATCATGTTTTCCATAAATGCGCCAATCTCTTCCGAAGATGATGAATACCACGTAGACGAAGAAGATGAAGAAATGGAAGAAGGTGAAGCCATGGTAATTTTTGAGAGAAAGATGTGGTGGTAGTGGGTAAAAATGGTATAAAAAGTGTTGAGTTTATATAAAAAGGGAAGAGTGTTTATAAAATGTGAGAGAGATATGAGATTGTAGTGGGTGAAAATGTGTGAAAAATGGTGTAAAAGTGGTGAATATTTATAAAAGTTGGAGTGAATTTGGTATTAATTTAAAAAATGGCCGTTGGATTTTTAAATGAAAAATTCAATTTAATTTTTTTATTCAAACGGTCATATAAACTCGGTCCCCACAATCTTTTGTCCTTTAGTGGCCCGTCTCAAACGTCTTCCTCTAGACGGTGAGGACGAGGACAATCTGGGGCGGCACGGTGTTGTAAACGGCGACGGGGCTGGACGGGTGAGGGACGGTCCCCATACCGTCTAGCCTCATGTATATCACTACACATGTTCTAAGTATTTTACTTAAAACACTTGTGTTTTTCAGTTTATATCAGTTTTCTTAAATATTGTAGTAGTTTTTGTCAACTGTCGCATGCGCCAAGCGCCATGCGTTGAAAATAAACTTTGTAAACAAAAATTAAAGTGCGATGGAAAGTCAAAACTAACATAATGCAACTTGTTGAGCATTTTTTAACTATGTTCAACTAACATTATACTGAAATTCCAAAAGACATTAAAATTGGATAACAATATTAGAGAAACACAACTATAATTATTTAGATTATAAAATACAAAAAATATCTGAGTTTGATTATATATATACACACACACATATATATATATATATATATATATATATATATATATATATATATATATATATATATATATATAGGGTAAGGTTCCAGCGTGAACAACCTCCCAAGAGTGAACTGCGTGAACAAATCTTGACCGTTGATTAATATGATCTTGATTATTTAAAGGGGTGGCATGATTGTAATTAATAGGTTAGATTTTATTGTTTTATTAAAATTAAAAGGGTAGAAGTGTAATTATATTATTTTGCTTATTTAAAACTAGGAAAGAAAATTATTTCCAATAATAAGAGAGTAAATCCCGTAAATATACCATGTATTATACACATGTGTACTATCGTGTTGGAATGTATAGAACAGTAGAACACAGCAGTACACATGTGTACTACGGAGCTAAGACAACAATGTTGCAGGTCACATGTGTACTATACCATGTATTATACACATGTGTACTATCGTGTTGGAATGTATAGAACACAGCAGTACACATGTGTACTACGGAGCTAAGAGTTATACACAATAAAAAAGATGACTGAAAACTCTAGTTCAACCAAAAAAGACTAAACTATAATTCGAATCTTGCTACTATGACCAAAAACAATGACAATATTAAAATAAGTTAAGATTATCCTAACATATTTAAAATAAGTAATTGTTTTGTAGATGTCGAAAATTTTGGTAACTGATGATGATTTAAATATGTTAGGATTTTGAAATTAATAAGACAATAATTTAAATTCAATATTTATATAAAGTTACAATCTTACCCTTGTTAAATGTATATGGAATCAATGGTTCAGATCAGTTCACGCGGTTCACTCTTGGAAATTTGTTCATGTTTGAACCTAATCCTATATATATATAATGGGAAAATTTATAATATGTCCTAAACTTGTAACTTAATTAATTTTTTCCTTTGGAGTCATTTTGGTCCTATTAAGAATAATAGTATAATGTAACTTTTAGATAATATTTTATAAGTAGAGTGATAATCGACACATAGGTAACCACAAAGTACGATAATACTCTTTGTAAGAAATTGAATTTGGTTTAAATCTCAGAACTTAAAACACTCAGCATGAATGAGATCAAATGATTTCGTAAATGTGTGAATTAATGTAATTCATGATTAACGTGTTTTTACAATCAAAATAAACAACTCAAAGTGCAAATTTAAGAAAGAAAATTGTTAGATTCGAAATCAAAACTTCATTTGAAAATATGGCATTCGGAAATAGGGTTTGCGCCAGGGGCGGATCTACCATGGGCCAAGGGGTGGCATCCGCTACCGCTTGGCCGGAAAAATTTTGACGTTTTTAGTGTAAATTTTGGAAAAATTTGACGTTTTTTCGATTTCGTTACCGCTTATTTGATAAAACGTTACCGCTTGGTCGGAATCCTAGATCCGCCACTGGTTTGCGCAAGTGTCATTTTTACATGTAGATACATAACTTTATATTTTATGTTCATTTTTATGTTAGATTATTTCTATCTACTTGCCTTGTCTAGTTAAATTAAATATGATTACTAACTTTTGAATCAACTTTCTAGAGTAAATTGTCATTTTAGTCCCTGAGTTTTGTCCAAATTTGCCATTTTGATCCAGATAGTTTTATTTTCCCCCTTAGGTCCCTGACTTTTACATTTTGTTGCCATTTTGATCACTTTGCCTAACTCCATCCAAAAACCCAGTTTGTAACAGGGGTATTTTGGGGATTTCCTTAAAAAATGTTTTCAGTTGCCATTTTTCTCCAATTCCAAAAAATCAAAAAAATTCCAAAAAAATCAAAAAAATTCCAAAAAATAAAAAAAAATTCTAAAAAAATCTAAAAAATTTAAAAAAATCTAAAAAATTCTAAAAAATCATAAAAATTCTAAAAAATTCAAAAAAATATAAAAAATTCTAAAAATCATAAAAATTCTAAAAAATCAAAAAAATTCTAAAAAATCCAAAAATCATTAAATGTTTCGGCACGAACCGTTTCGACCCGTACCGTTTCGAACCGAACCGTTTCGACCCGCACTGTATCGAACCGAACCGTTTCGACGCGAACCGTTTCGAACCCGTACCGTATCGAACCGTACCGTTTCGACGCGAACCGTTTCGACCCGTACCGTATCGAACCGAACCGTTTCGACGCGAACCGTTTCGACACGAACCGTTTCGACCCGTACCGTTTCGAACCCGAACTGTTTCGAGCCGAACCGTTTCGACGCGAAGCGTTTCGACCCGTACCGTTTCGACCCGTACCGTTTCGAACCGAACCGTTTCGACGCGAACCGTTTCGAACCGAACCGTTTCGACCCGAACCGTTTCGACCCGTACCGTATCGAACCCGAACCGTTTCGACGCGAAGCGTTTCGACCCGTACCGTTTCGATCCGTACCGTTTCGAACCGAACCGTTTCGACCCGTACCGTATCGAACCCGAACCGTTTCGAGCCGAACCGTTTCGACGCGAAGCGTTTCGACCCGTACCGTTTCGACCCGTACCGTTTCGAACCGAACCGTTTCGACGCGAACCGTTTCGAACCCGAACCGTTTCGACACGAACCGTTTCGACCCGTACCGTTTCGAACCCGAACCGTTTCGAGCCGAACCGTTTCGACGCGAAGCGTTTCGACCCGTACCGTATCGAACCGAACCGTTTCGACCCGTACCGTATCGAACCGAACCGTTTCGACCCGTACCGTATCGAACCCGAACCGTTTCGAGCCGAAGCGTTTCGACGCGAAGCGTTTCGACCCGTACCGTTTCGACCCGTACCGTTTCGAACCGAACCGTTTCGACCCGTACCGTATCGAACCCGAACCGTTTCGAGCCGAACCGTTTCGACCCGTACCGTTTCGACCCGTACCGTTTCGAACTGAACCGTTTCGACCCGTACCGTATCGAACCCGAACCGTTTCGACCCGTACCGTATCGAACCCGAACCGTTTCGAACCGTACCGTTTCGACCCGTACCGTATCGAACCGAACCGTTTCGACCCGTACCGTATCGAACCCGAACCGTTTCGAGCCGAACCGTTTCGACGCGAAGCGTTTCGACCCGTACCGTTTCGACCCGTACCGTTTCGAACCGAACCGTTTCGACCCGTACCGTATCGAACCCGAACCGTTTCGAGCCGAACCGTTTCGACGCGAAGCGTTTCGACCCGTACCGTTTCGACCCGTACCGTTTCGAACCGAACCGTTTCGACGCGAACCGTTTCGAACCGAACCGTTTCGACCCGTACCGTATCGAACCGAACCGTTTCGACGCGAACCGTTTCGAACCCGAACCGTTTCGACACGAACCCTTTCGACCCGTACCGTTTCGAACCCGAACCGTTTCGAGCCGAACCGTTTCGACGCGAAGCGTTTCGACCCGTACCGTATCTAACCGAACCGTTTCGACGCGAACCGTTTCGAACCGTTTCGAACCGTACCGTTTCGAACCCGAACCGTTTCGAGCCGAAACGTTTCGAACCGTACCGTTTCGACGCGAACCATTTCGAACCGAACCGTTTCGACCCGTACCGTATCGAACCGAACCGTTTCGACGCGAACCGTTTCAAACCCGAACCGTTTCGACCCGTACCGTATCGAACCGAACCGTTTCGACCCGTACCGTATCGAACCGAACCGTTTCGACGCGAACCGTTTCGAACCCGAACCGTTTCGACACGAACCGTTTCGACCCGTACCGTTTCGAACCCGAACCGTTTCGAGCCGAACCGTTTCGACGCGAAGCGTTTCGACCCGTACCGTTTCGACCCGTACCGTTTCGAACCGAACCGTTTCGACGCGAACCGTTTCGAACCGAACCGTTTCGACCCGTACCGTATCGAACCGAACCGTTTCGACGCGAACCGTTTCGAACCCGAACCGTTTCGAACCCGAACCGTTTCGAGCCGAACCGTTTCGACGCGAAGCGTTTCGACCCGTACCGTTTCGACCCGTACCGTTTCGACGCGAACCGTTTCGAACCGAACCGTTTCGACGCGAACCGTTTCGAACCCGAACCGTTTCGAACCGTACCGTTTCGAACCCGAACCGTTTCGAGCCGAACCGTTTCGAGCCGTACCGTTTCGACGCGAACCGTTTCGAACCGAACCGTTTCAACCCGTACCGTATCGAACCGAACCGTTTCGACGCGAACCGTTTCGAACCGTACCGTTTCGAACCCGAACCGTTTCGAACCGTACCGTTTCGACGCGAACCCTTTCGAACCGAACCGTTTCGACGCGAACCGTTTCGAACCGAACCGTTTCGACCCGTACCGTATCGAACCGAACCGTTTCGACCCGTACCGTATCGAACCGAACCGTTTCGACGCGAACCGTTTAGAATTATTTGGATTTTTTAGAATTTTTTTGATTTTTATATTTTTTTGAATTTTTTAGATTTTTTATGATTTTTTAGAATTTTTATGATTTTTTAGAATTTTTTAGATTTTTTTGAATTTTTTAGATTTTTTTGAATTTTTTAGATTTTTTAGAATTTTTTGGAATTTTTTTGATTTTTTGGAATTTTTTTGATTTTTTGGAATTGGATCAAAATGGCAACTGAAAAGGTTTAAATTGAAAAGAGTAACTGGGTTTTTGGATGGAGTTAGGTAAAGTGATCAAAATGGCAACAAATGTAAAAGTCAGGGACACAGGGGGGAAAATAAAACTATTTGGATCAAAATGGCAAATTTGGACAAAACTCAGGGACTAAAATGGCAATTTACTCCAACTTTCTATGATAAAGTACAATCAATGCAATTATTACATTGATATTTTAAGAAAACTAATGAAATACTAAATGGTAATAAAATTTAAATATTTATGTGTTGTAAATGAAACTTTTATAACTGCAATAAAGAAACACTTTAGCTCCCTAGATTCAAAGTCAACCAAAAAATTTATATTGTAATTTTGTGAGGGCTTTTTAGTTATTTTCATTCAACATTTATAGAAATCCCAAAAGAAATAAGGGGGTGACAAATTTAGAGAAACATAATTATTTTATTATTACATAATATAGGAAAAATTATGTTTAATAGAAATCAATATTGTGAATAAAATATAATATGCTGACAACAATGAATACAAAACTATATATTAACAATTATATTAGTCAATAAACATTGTATTTTCCCAGAAAATAGCTTCTGCCCCATTTTAATTTAAAAAACACGCAGTAAGATTATGCATTGGTGTATGAACAGTGTTTTATGCATATACCACATGCATCATGTACGTGTGATGAAAATAATAGTTTAGTCCGTAACAAGTTTTATATGTGAGTATAAAATTAAACAAGGTTTTATGGTGCGAAACATGCGAATAAAAGAGAAAAAAATACCATTTTTATAAATAGTATAACTAGGTTAGAAACCCGTGTATTACACGGGTTGATTAAATATATTTTTATATAATAAAAAAGTTACATCTTTAATTACCCGTGTATAACATGAGTTGAATAAGCACGTGTACTACACGACTTGAATAAATATAATGTAATCAGTTAACACATACAGTCGTCAAAATACGTTTTTGATAAAAGAACTTTGATATACTATTTACATATTAGAACATTTTGATAAAAACCAAAGAGAAAAAAAGATAAACTGAATTCACTCCTTCATTCTATTCAACATTACAATATATAGAGATAAACATAACTGTAAACCCTAAAGCCCATAAGTAATGGGTTGGGCCTAAAATGTCTGGTTTATAACACTCCCCCTCAGACATTTGGAATTATACACAGTTTAACAACATACTTCAGGATGATGTTAAATAGGTACTTCAGGACCTGAATAAATAAACTGATACTACTGGATCAGCTATGCTGCCTCATTAAAAACCTTACTAAGAAAATCCAGTGGGACAAAACTTAGTTAAGGGAAAAAGAGTACAGCGTGTATAATTCTCCCCCTGAATTCAACAAACATCTTTTAATCTACGAAGACCGATCTTGTGTGATAACTTCTCGAAACTGCTTCTAGGTAAAGATTTTGTAAACAGGTCTGCTAGATTTTCACTTGACTTGATCTGACGAACATCGATTTCCCCTTCTTTCTGCAAGTCATATGTTGAGAAGAACTTTGGTGAGATGTGCTTTGTTCGATCACCCTTGATATAACCTTCTCTGATCTGAGCTATGCAAGCAGCATTGTCTTCATATATAATTGTCGGCTCCTTCTTGATCTGTTCTAATCCGCATGCTTCTTGTATGTGATTAATCATTGATCTCAACCACACGCATTCTCGACCAGCATCATATAGTGCTATCAATTCGGCATGATTTGATGATGTTGCTGTAAGTGTTTGCTTAGTTGACTTCCAACAAATTGTTGTGCCACCGTATGTGAATACATAACCTGTCTGAGATTTTGCTTTGTGAGGATCTGATAGATATTCGACATCAGCATACCCAACAAGCTGGGACTTTTGATCTTTCTGATAGAAAAGACCTAAGTCTTGTGTCTCGCAAATATACCGGAATATATGTTTTACACCATTCCAGTGTCTACGTGTTGGATTCGAACTGTATCTCGCTAGTACATGTACTGCAAATGCAATGTCAGGTCTTGTGTTATTTGCGAGATACATAAGGGCACCGATCGCGCTTAAGTATGGTACTTCTGGACCAAGTATTTCTTCGCCTTCTTCTTGAGGGCGATAAGGATCCTTGTGTGGATCTAGCGGTCGGACAACCATAGGTACTAGCATCTTCTGGATGTAGTTTGATTGATGATACTCAAATTGTAGTCCGATGCATACTTTTGTCATACCAAGATCATTCATCTCAAATTCCTTCTTTAACAACTGAGCAGCTTTCTCTATCTCTTCAGGAGATCCGATGATGTTGATATCGTTAACATAGACTATTATTATAGTGAAATTTGAGAGTGATCTTTTTATAAAGACACATGGACTGATTACATCAGACTTGTATCCTTCCTTTTCGAGATATTCACTAAGTCGATTGTACCACATACGACCAGATTGTTTGAGACCATATAAAGATCTCTGGAGCTTTATAGAACACATTTCTCGAGATGTTGATTTTAATGCTTCAGGCAATTTTAATCCTTTAGGGATTTTCATGTAGATGTCATTTTCAAGTGTCCCGTATAAGTATACGGTGACGACATCCATTAGTCTCATATGAAGTCCTTCAGAGATTGTGAGGCCGATTAGGAACCTAAGGGTTATCGCATCCACTACAGGGGAATACGTTTCCTCATAATCAACTCATGGGATTTGGGAAAACCCTTGTGCTATAAGTCGAGCCTTATATCTTACAGTCTCATTCTTTTCATTTCTCTTTATTGCAAACACCCATTTATAACCTACTGGTTTAACGTCTATGGGCGTTCGGACTACAGGTCCGAAAACATGTCGTTTTTCGAGCAAATTCAATTCGATGTTTATGGCTTCTTGCCATCTTGGCCAATCATTTCTGTGCATGCACTCTTCTAAAGTTTTAGGTACGTAATCATTTTCATTGATTACATCCATTGCTATAGCATATGCGAATATATCATCAACACATGCTTTATTCCAGTTCCACATTGTACTATCTTGTACATAATTAATAGAGATCTCATTTTCGTTCGGTACCAGTGTTTCTTCTGAAACTTCATTTTCCTCTGGAATTATAGTTGTCTCTTCTGGGACATTTACCTCTACTGGGGTTTCATTTATAATCTTTTGTGAGTTTTCACCAACTGCGTTACTTTGCTCTTTTCGTTTCCGTGGGTTTTTATCTTTGGAACTGATTGGCCTCCCACGCTTTCGTTGTATAGTAATCGCTTCTGGGATTACTTCAATTCGAGCAGGTGCATTTGATGCTGGTGCATGTGACTTTGTCACTCTATTCGTGTCTGTGAATGCATCTGGTAATTCATTCGCTATTCTTTGCAAATGTATGATCTTTTGGACTTCATATTCACATAGACCACTTCGGGGGTCGAGATTTGCTAGCGATGATGCATTCCACGTTATTTCTTGTGTTACCAGTCTTTCTTTGTCCTTATCTCCCCCTAAGACTGGGAACGTTGTTTCATCAAAATGACAGTCAGCATACCGTGGTGTAAACATGTCTCCCGTCATTGGTTCTAAATATTTAATTATGGACGGGGAGTTAAAACCAATATAGATACCCAGTCTTCTTTGGGGTCCCATTGTAGTACGTTGTGGTGGCGGTATTGGTACATATACCGCACAACCAATAATTCTTTCTTGAGACATATTTTATTCCTGACCAAAAACCAACTATATGGGGAGAAATTATTATAACTTGTTGACTTGATGTGAATTAATGTTGTACATGTAAAACACATGTACCCAAATGAATTGTTGCTCTTATGATTATTTGCTCCGTAATCAATTGTAGACGTTGAGTGATCGTCTTAACAAAATCAATTTGTATTGAGGCTAAGCTACATGAAGTTCAACCCTTATTCCAATGATCATTTATACTTGGGGAATTAATTCACCATTACTACCAATAAATGCATGCAATCTGGAATTGTGTGCTTGCTATCTAATTAGCTAAGCCATAAATCACACAAACTTTAGGTTGTGAATGTGATACCCATTTAGACGATGCATCGATTTTAAAACACTAAATGGTATCATGTTTGTATATTTATTTCCATTATCATTTCCAGAATATTTGGGGATTCACACCCAACTTTTGTTGATCAATACTTAACTTCAGTTGAGAGCAAACATGACATATATAATTATCAAGACGAATCTTCTGGTTCTTCAATACTTTTTACATCATCATTAATGACTCGGTGTGGTCTAACCGGTCATGCCAACTAACTAAATAATTATGATCCATAAACTTTTGGATTATGATAGCATATGTATTACTTGCACGTATGTAATACAAAATGTAAGATACAAGAAAATGTATTATGTAATATAAAATGTAAGATACAAGAGAATGTATTATAACTTCAAAGTTTAAACCATCATGTTATATGGTCATTCCTTAGTTTGCCACTTTTGGTGGTCCATCTCATTATTAACATAATCATCGTTGCATTTTTGATGGTCGATCTCATTATTAGTACGACCATCATTACAAATTTTCAATCATGTCCATGATCATTACCGTTCTAATGATCAATATATAATCACATTCACTTCAGGGAATGGAGTAAAATTATAAAAGTCTCATGATTATTTTTATTATTCTCTCGAACATATGGATATAAAGTCATTACATACCTTTATATATTTAACAATGTTGCTACTTCAGGAGCATATTGAGGTAAGATAAATGGAAATTGTTTTATCCATATTTTCTTTTATAAATAATGTGCTCTTCACATAACTTCAATTGAGAAGTACTAATATGTTCAAGTCATATACGATTTATAAGTCTATAATCATATGACCTATAAATTAATAATGAGATTCACGGAGTATGACACTTCAGGTGTTATATCTAGACATATTAATACTCTTTCATGCTAGTGATAATAAACCATAATTGTGGTTTAGTTGTTTTGCTCAATACTATCTAATAAATAATACACAAGGTATACATAAAATCAAATTACATAACACATGATGTTATAAAATGTCTCCATATAAAACGAGTTATAACAAACCTTTATAGAATAAGATTTTTTTTTCATCTCTTACAAGCAAAGAAACAAAGTTCGTGTATTATCCTATCACAAGTATAAACATAAATAAATATCTCTATCAAGTTCTCATTCTCTTTATAACATGTGATATATTTTTTTTTACTTGTCAAGTTAAAATATTTTTTAATCATCAAATTAAATTAGAAAAATGTCTTTACCACGCAGACATATAACATTTTTACATATTATAGAACTTACAAATTATTATTAACCAAGTGAAGTTGAAATATAAATCATGCGCGCCATAATATTATCTACAAGTATCATGGTAAAAATAAAATATAATAAAATAAATATCATACGTACAAATTCGAACTTAATGATTATCTATAGCTAATATAGATATAGATTAGAGAATATAATTAAATCCCTTGAGTGTATCAAATATTTTTATTATATACTAGTCATAAGCTACCCGCATTGCGGGCCAGTGGGCATAAAAACGTGCTACCTATGTTGAGGAGATGGGGACGTAAAACCATGCTAAGTAACATCGAACGAAGACCAAAACGGGGTAAATCGTAAAAAAACTCGAATTTCCAACACAAAGTGACTTACGTGACGTAGAACGTAGGAGTCGAATTTATAAGTTATAACGATGCGTATTAGAAAGTGAAGGGGGTAAAACAAACTTAAAAGACCAAATGTGACCACCAAATGCGAATGAAAAAAAACCCTGATGGGCCAAATGTGACTATCAAATAATGTGCTAAATAGCAATGAACAACGAACAAATCCGAGAAAAACGTAAAACAAAAACTAATACAAAAACTAAAGTTTTGTTACAAAATGAAAAATTGTAATGCCAAAAAAAAAGACAAAGACAAAAAAATATAACATTCCTCCGTATGTTATTAAAATTAAAATTGAGAGATTTAATAATAATAATAATAATAAGGATAACAAAATATTTTTTATATATAATATTAAAATTGAAATTAAGAGATTTATAGATAATAATAATAATAATAATAATAATGATAATAAAATATTTTTAAATAAAAATATAATTGTGAAGTTGAAGGAGAAATTGCCACGTGGCATTAATTGTAGTCTTTTATTAATATTTAGATTTACCATATTAACACTGATTTGCCTTAAATTTTGTATATTATCAAATCTTATACAAGGCACGTATAAACACATATCCATAACTATCTTGGGAAAAACAATATTAATATTAGTTAGGTTCGAGATAAAAACATATAGTAAGATATTTTTCTTTCAAAACAGAACATATTCTAACAAAGCAATATGATTGATAACTTTCTAGTTTACTTAATGTTATGAGTTTTCATGAAACAATAATAAAATGATACCTTGCTAAATAAAAATATTGTTGCATAAATTCCATTTCAATATGAATGTGAGATAATGGTTACAAATATATAAAAACAAATTCAAATGCATATCGACTTTGAAAGATCCGAAAAATAAGTTATTATATAACCAAAGTATATCTATTCATAACATCACATAATTTTAACTTATTTTTATCTCATATAATAAGATGAAAATTATAATTCATATATAACTTCACATAATTATAATCCTTTCCTTATTTCAAAATGGTATTTATTTAAACTATCACACTTATCATAGAATGAAAAAAATCCATATTTTTTAACTCTTGAATTTTCCACCGGAAAATATATTACATAACACATCAAAGCTATCTCATCAAATTAGATAACACCAAACAATATAACTATCATCAAACCATAAATAAGAACAATTGCAAGGTGAGATTATCATCGAGGTTAAAAAAAGGTAAAGATAATAGTTTTAAATTATATGCACTTATTTAGAGAGTAAGTCGGTTATCATTCCATTGGTACAATTACCTTTCAAACTTCATTCATCCCAGTTAGATAACTGAATCGTGTATAGATTGATAATCTATATGATACTAACCATGTCAATATAATAGGTAAACATAAATTGCCGGGTGAACCAGACATGTATGCAACATTTACACTTACTTTATGATCTAATCAATTTGCATATAATAGTTGCTTTAATTCACGTTGTACAAGCGGTTCAAGTTAATATTCATAATATGTTAATAGACAACCTAGAATGGAGTATTGGAAAATAGTTACAAAACGAAATATGGGGAGCTCAAGTCAAACAAGGTCGATGAATTAAGATGTAAGGTTTTTGTGTCAAGAATAACTCGTAATACAAACATGAATTTTGAAACAAAATAAATCAATTGACACAACTGAAACCAAAACTAAAAACAGATGTAATAAAAAAAATAAATAAAATAACGCAAATAAATTTAAACAAAAAAAGTACCTTGCAATGATATGATCCAACTCCAAAAAGCAACTCGTGCTGATAACGTGATAAAAACCAAAGAGAAAAAGAGATAAACTGAATTCACTCCTTCATTCTATTTAACATTACAATATATAGAGATAAACATAACTGTAAACCCTAAAGCCCATAAGTAATGGGTTGGGCCTAAAATGTCTGGTTTATAACACATTTTACTTTGTTTTTTTTATTTTTCTATTATTAGGTTATAAACTCGTGTATTACAAAAGTCCATTAAATCCACTTATTTCTTCTTTCCCCATTCATGACCCATTGCTTTGTACCTAAATATTAGTTTTTATTCTTCCCTACTTAATACATGTAATCTCAATCAAGTAATCAATACTAAAGAGGAAAACAATTACAAAAAATGATATGCACTTTCAATTTGAATTCACATACAAAACTAACATGAGGCTATCAACCTGCAAATATGGCTTGTTTGGCATTTAGTCAGGGAAATGCGGGCTGGATCTTTCCTCCGAGTGGATGTTGATAGCTCGGAATGAAAAGGGGCGTGCTCCATGTGAATGGCCCCATAAATTTAAGAGATCCAATTGTGTTTGGACTACATCTCCGGTGAAAACAGAGGCAATTTTGCTTGGGTTTCAGGCAGTTTTGCGTTTGCACCACATCCCCATTCCATTTTGCGAGTCAGTTGATGTCAGTCATTAAACGATAGTGGGATCCTCACATGTTAGGCATGTGAGGGAAATAAACTGAGATAATTAACTTGGTTAGTCATAAAGGATTAAACCAGCAACAAAAATAAACTACAAGGATGTTTTTAGCAAGTTTTAAACATTAAGGCTGGAACCTACAAGTTTGAGGAAACATAAAGGACGTTTTGTGCAATTTACTCGCAAAATAATAAACTAAAGATAAGTATAAAGATTATATTAGAAGATAAATAAAAAATATAGAGATATAGTTATAGATAAACGTCGACTTAAAATATGGGATAACTTGATAAATTATTTTAAAACTTGTAATTTTTAAGATAAAAATAAACATAAATATATGGCAAGAAAACTAAAAAATAGATGTCTCTCGTATCGACATGTGTCCATCAATTGGTTTATTTTATTATATGTATAGATTGCGTTAGAACAAAACTGAACTTGAATTATTATTAATATTACTTCATACTTGAAATCTTTAATGTAATTATAATTACTCAAATTCAATTTTTAATAGCATGATCACTCTAGATTTTCACAAACTTCGCACGCTAAAGTCTATTTGTATCAGAGGTCACCCTATTTTATATATAGGATCATGAAAAACACGATATATATCTAACTACTATAATAAAAGAAACTAATTTTTGGACACGTGTCATTTATTGAAGGTATCATCAAATCTATATTTATTTTATATTAACTAAATAAATAATAAATTAATATTAAATCTTATCAACCTTTAATAAAATATTATCCTCAAATCTAAATTGTTAATTTAATATATTTTTAAAACAAATACCTTTCTTATCTACTTATCTTATATTAAATATATAAATAATAAATTAATATTAAATGTTATACTAATTTATTAAAAATATAACTTTTATTATTTGGTATACAAAATTATATTTATTCAACTCGTGTAAAATGCGGGGTTTTTAAGGATAATTTTTTTTTTTTACAATTTGGTAGATTTTTCAACCCGACTATACACGGGTTTTTTTTAGAGATACGACGTTTTTAGTATTTAATATACAAAATTACATTTATTTAGGATATAATTTTTTTTATTATTTGGTAGATTTTTCTACCCGACTATACAGGGTTTTTTTTTAAGATACGACGTTTTTAGTATTTAATATACAAAATTACATTTATTTAATCTGTGTAATACACATGGTTTTTAAAGATATTTTAAGGATATAAGTTTTTATTATTTGGTAGATTTATTCAACCCGATTATACACGGGTTTTTTAAAGATACGACGTTTTTTAGTATTTAGTATACAAAATTACATTTATTTAATCTGTGTAATGCACATGGTTTTTAAAGATATAACTTTTTTATTATTTGATATATAAAATTACATTTATTTAACCCGTACAATATACAGAGTTCATAAAGATATAAATTTTTGTTATTTAATATATAAAATTACATTTATTCAACCCGTGTAATACACGAGGTTCTAACCTAGTATTTATATAATGTTAACCAGATAGATACAAGGAAACATACATCTTATCCATCATTGATAAAAGGATAAATTACATTTTTCGTCCTTTATGTTGGTAGCGAGTTGCAATGGATAACCTTTAACTTTAATAATTACAGTCACAATCCTTTATTTGGAAAACTCATTACACTCTACGTCCTTTAGCCCTAACTAAGTTATAATTTTCTGTTAAATATAGCATATGCATTGCACATGAGGATACTTTAGTCATTTTACAAGTATCTCTAAAAGAAATAAAAAAATAAATATAAAAACTCCAGCTCTTCCACAAATGAAAAGCCAGTCACCTTCTTCCTTCTTCTCCACTTACCCACACCACACCACACCACACCATCACCTCCTGTCGCCACACAACTACCACCCTCATACCACCCCGTCGCAACCACCACACACCGCCACCACCGCCATATCGTCCCCCCTCCCCAATCTGAACCTAGCTTTGGTCGTCCATACGTCCCTCCATCCATCACTCACCTCTGCCACTCCTCACTGTTGTCTCCGCCGTCGTAATCTCCGGCCAATCTATCCTCTTTCTCCGAACTCGGTTCGTGCATTTTCATTATTTCCGCACACGAACTTTCAGATCTATATAAAAGTTCTTCAATCATCGATTTCTGTGCCCGAGGTTACTTTTTTGCCTTTTGAATTTCAAAATCGTTGAGCAATTTGAATGTCGGAGTCACCGAGCTCAGATCTGTGTGAAGTTTCTGCAGTTCTCGATTTCTGTGCCTAGGTTACTGTATTGCGTATTTCAAATTTGTTGAGCAATTAATGTGACATTTCTGTAATGGATGTTGAAAATCGTTGAGAAATTTGAATGTCTGGGCCACCTAAAGTCGTGAATTCAGTAATGGATGTTGCTGAATCGGAATCACGACCGATGCTAGGGCCTGCAGGGAACGTACAGACCCAACTACTATGGGTTCAGATTTGGGGTGTAGTGGTTGTGACGGGGTGGTGTAAGGGTGGGTAGTTGTGTGGTGGCAGGTGGTGGTGGTGGTGGTGGGTAAGTGGAGAAGAAGGAAGAAGGGATGTAGAAAGGGGTTTTTACATTTTTTTTTTGTTAAAGATAGTTATAAAATGACTAAAGTATACTCATGTGCAATGCACATGCCATATTTAACTGAAAATTATAACCTGGTTAAGGTTAAAGGACGTAGAGTGTAATGAGTTTTCCAAATAAAGAACTGTGACTGTAATTATTGAAGTTAAAGGTTATCCATTGCAACTCGCTACCAACATAAAGGACGAAAAGTGTAATTTATCCTTGATAAAACGATATCTATATATGTTTATAAGATTCTTGTAATTATCTATTGATACTATCATTTGTAAAAAAAAAAAGGTTATTCTTACAAGTCCGTTTTTGCAAATCTAATTCGAATCAAATTCAACTTCAACTTCAAAATTTTAAAATTCAAACAGCCTGATTCGATTATCTCAAGTAACTCAAAATTCATTGAACTCTAAAAGGACCAATAACAAAATGATGAATTACCAAATAGATGAAACACAAAATGAATGTTGATGATAGATATATCAAAACTTAATTTAATACCAAATCTTAAAAACCATTAATTTTTTTTAATTTAATACCAAATCTTAAAACCCATTAAATTTTTCAACTTTTCTAAGAGTAATAAAACAGCAATAATCGGCTCCGTAATTAGAGGGCCAGAAAATTTTCAGTTTCAACTCATTTTCTAACAACTCAACAAAATTTACTACAAACAAACAAAACCCACTTCTCATCTCACCACATTTCTCAACAAATATTCACCGGATCACAATCTCTCCCACTTCTCCGGCGAAACTCACCGGTATCTTGCCGGAAAACCCATACCCAGATCACATATTCAAAAGGGTATCCAGTAAATTCATCATTTTGTTCATCAATTGATCACATTGATCAATCTCAAAGTTTCTTGAATTTTAAGCATAAAATCAAGATTCAAGATTTTTACAAAAAAACAAATACCCACATCACCAAATACCAAACCCATTTCCCATTTGTGTAATTAGTTAATCTTGCACCAATTAGATGAGTAAATCAAGGGTGTTGTAGATTAGTTGAAGTGTGAAGTGGTGGAGCAGTTATAATGGGTGGTTGTGTAGCATTTACAGGTGGTGGAGAGGGTGGTAGTAAAGGGGACAAATCCAGTAGTTTGATGGTGTTGTCACAAGCTAAAATGATTCTGTGGATGACAACATTGTTGTTGTGGATCTGTGTTGTTCAGTTGTTGACTGTTGGTGAGGTTTGGGGTCCAAGATTGTTGAAAACTTGGCCTGCTTGTTATACACCTGCACAGACTAACATTCATCTTTCTTTGGAGCCCAAAGTTTTTCTTCCCCCTAAAAGTATGTTTTTGAGTGTTAAAGATTGTTAAAAGTGTTGAAAGTAGATTGCTTTTTTCTTTCTTTTTTTTTGTATGTTGATGAATTTGTTGTCCAATACTCCAATTGGTGATAATTTTGGTTAAAATGTTGAAAACAGATTGTTTTTCGTTGTTTTTAATGAATTCGCCGTCGAATTGGTGATAATTTCGGTTAAAATGTTGAAAACAGATTGTTTTTTTTTGTCGAATTGGTGGTAATTTTGTTAAAAATGTCGAAAACAGATTGTTTTTTGTTGTATTTAGTGAACTTGTCGTCGAATTGGTGATAATCTTGTTAAAAAATGTTTAAAAACAGATTGTGCCTTTTGTTGTATTTTAATTAATTTGTGGTCGGATTGGTGATAATTTCGTGAAAAATGTCGAAAACAGATTTTTTTTTGTTGTATTTAATGAATTTGTTGTTGAATTAATGAAATTGTAATCTGTTCATATTTAGGGGCTTACAAGAACAATGGTTATCTGATGGTTTCTTGCAATGGTGGACTTAATCAAATGCGAGGCGCAGTGAGTTTGTTATAAACTTATAATCTTGAATCGTAATCTGTTTTACTTTCGTTAGATAATTCGTTTAACTACTTATTCTGTTATACAGATCTGTGACATGGTTGCAGTAGCAAGATACTTAAATGTCACACTTATTGTTCCAGAATTGGATAAATCATCATTTTGGGCTGATCCTAGGTAAGTTCGTCGTTATTCGCAACTAAATTAGCATAAGATTACGCAAATCCGATTCAAGATTTTAAATTTCTGATCTGCAGTGACTTTGAAGACATCTTTGATGTTGATCACTTCATCAGATCCTTGCGGGACGAGGTTCGGATATTGAAAAAACTTCCCCCCAGGCTTAAAAGACGCGTTGAGCTTGGGAAATTTCGATCGTTAGCACCGATTAGTTGGTCTGATATTTCTTATTATCATAATCAGGTTTGTTTTTTTGTTCATAAATCTTGTTAGTTTTATTAGGGGTGTGAATTTCAGACACGAATCTAACACGAAATTCGCGGGTTTCGGTTTAGTCTAAATGGGTTCAGTTCAGTTTCAGGTTGAACCTGTTTAGCTAAACGTGTTGGGTTCGTGTCAACCCGCCAACCCATGAACACGACCCGTTTAGCATCCCTAAGTTTTATCTTTTTAACATGAACACAAATTTATATTTATTGTGTTTTTTACTCGCAGATTCTTCCACTTATCCGGAGGTATAAAGTTGTACATTTAAACAGAACCGACGCGCGTCTTGCCAACAACGGGCTCCCTCTCGAGATACAAAAACTGAGGTGTCGAGTAAATTTCAGTGGCTTAAAGTTCACTTCACAGATTGAACAATTGGGTCGAAAAGTTGTGAATATCCTTAGAAAAAACGGGCCATTTTTAGTTCTTCATCTTCGATACGAAATGGACATGTTGGCATTCTCTGGATGCACACAAGGCTGCAACAGTGAAGAAGTTGAAGAATTGACAAGAATGAGGTGATTTTCGAAACAAGATTCGAATTTTATTTTAACCCGTTTCGTTTTAATTTTGTTCCTCAAACGGGTCGTGTTTAAAATTGTTAGATACGCGTATCCATGGTGGAAAGAGAAAGAAATCAATTCTGATCTAAAGAGAAAAGAAGGGTTGTGTCCTATGACACCAGAAGAAACGGCTTTGATATTACGCGCTTTGAGAACCGATCGAAATATTCAAATTTATATTGCCGCTGGTGAAATCTATGGAGGTGAACGACGAATGGCTAGTTTAGCTGAAGAGTTCCCGAATCTGGTTAGTAAAACTGATTTTTAAGGGCCATAAGATTTTAAACGGGCTAATCGTTGTTATGAATAGGTGCGGAAAGAGATGCTGTTGGACCCTATGGAGCTCGGGTTCTTTCAAAACCATTCGTCACAGATGGCTGCACTTGATTACTTTGTTTCTTTAGAAAGTGATATCTTTGTTCCAACGTATGACGGAAACATGGCTAGAGTCGTTGATGGTCATCGAAGGTATTTTACTAACCCGTTTAGTAATTTCAACTCATTAACGGGTCAAATTGAGTTGTGTTATATGCCAAACGGGTTAAAAGTGGTTCAAAATCTTTTTAGGCCCATACCAAATGGGCCCGACCCGTTTTAGTACAACTAGTTTTGACCCATTATCCAACTAGCGTGTCTAGTAAACACTTTGCGTTTTCTTGAAACCATCTAACTTGATAAAAATGTACCAGATACTTAGGGTTCAAGAAAACCATTCGGTTTGACCGAAAAGTCTTGATTGACTTGATAGACCGATACAACGAAGGGTCGTTAAACTGGGATGAGTTTTCAAACACGGTCAAAGAAGTCCATGTTGACCGAATGGGTCGGCCAAAGCGACGAGTGATGATTGCTGATAGACCGAAAGAAGAGGAATATTTCTACGCAAACCCGTATGAGTGCTTGGATTTATGAAAAGATTAACATGACATGATATCTACCACTGATTCTTACTCTGATAGTTGAAGAATATGTCTGATTGTATACTTACAGTATATACAACTTCTTGCACCAAATGCATCATGTCCATATGTTGAAATGGATAAAAGAGGATTTGGGCATGTAACATCAAGTTCTTTTGAGTAGTTGAATATATATATAGTATACATAAAGTTTCTACCTTTTTTAATGATGTAATGTTGTTGGTCAAAAGTATAAATATTTGCATAGGTGACAATGGACCTTTTATGGGTCAACACAAACTCATCATCACACAAAATCTATAAATGTTGACCAAAAAATGTTACTTATGGGTGGAACTAAAAGGGTTCGGTACAGGTGAAAGTATCGATCTCGAAAATCATTAAAATTAGGTACCTGTACCGAAAGTATTGTTGTATTGATCCAAAAAAGGTCAAAAATTCAATGTTAGTAAAACGGTTAAAATGGAGGGAAATGATGATTTTTGTTTTATTTCATTTTTGTTAGAAATATACGCTTTTGATAATAATAATAAAATATTTTAGCAATCATGGTATAAATGTATTTTGTTGGGAAGAAGGTATTTATTTTATCATGTTAGGGAATACTGATGAGTTGGAGCCACATGTTTGTGAGCATCAAAATGATGAGGAAGAGTGGAATCCAATTTGATGGGTTGGAATGGGATGGGATTAGAGGTGCACATAACCGGGTTTTTTTAATATCCGGGTTCGGGTATATACTTGGGTATGAGTATAAACAGGTATTGGTTTTTCGGGTATTGGCAATACCCGGTTCGGGTCCGGGTATTGATCAGGAAAACCATACCTGGTGTAGTGGGTTTGGGTTCCATTTGCGGGTTTAGGTTCGGGATTTTTTTTGCACATCTAGATGGGATGACTTCCTTCTATTTTATTTAGAGAGAGGTGTAAACAAATTACCAATGACTAATTTGTTATCTTTTATTATCTATATTTAAGTATTATATTTATAAAAAAAAAATAGAGAGATATAACAACAAAAAATACATCATTTAGATAAGTATCATACATATAATATTATTTTTGATGTACTATGTGTTTTACCCAAGTTTACAACAAAAAATTAGAAAGAAAGTAACATGTTTATGACGTGATTAAATATTTGGGTTATTTTAATAATGTGGATTATATCTAGACACCCGATTCAAGGCCCAAGGGGGTTGTGATCCAAGAAATCCCAAGTCGTTGTATGATCCAAGAAAAGGAGCCCTCTTGGTCTTATTTAAAATCCAACCCCTCAAAAGAGTAGATCGCCTTATTTATTTAATTAATAAATATTCATTGGAGAGAGAAATAAACCCTAAAAAGAGTATATCACCTTATTTAATTAAATAATTAGAGTTAATTGTCAAAATCGTCCCTGAGGTTTGGGCAAGTTTTTCATTTTCATCTAAAATGACATTTTTGTTCCAAATTGCCCCCAACGTTTGTAATCTTTTGCCATTTTCATCCAAACCACTAACTTAGTTTATTTTTCGGTTAAGTTGAGGATATTTGGATGAAACTGACAAATATAAAACCACATGGACGATTTTGGCAATTTACTCAAACCCTTTTTAATTTCTTTTATTTAATTATTTTTGTTACATATATAATAAAAAGAATATACATTGAGTTTTTAGAAAAAAAAAAATTAATAGTTTTGTCACATAATTTTTATAAATTTTCATCCAAATCACTAACTCAGTTTATTTTTTCTGTTAAGGTGAAGGATGTTTTAAATTTTATAAATAAAGACATAAATTAATTTACAGCTTCTTTATATAAATCATTTTTTTAAAGAGAAAACATCATTGGTGTGCAACACATAACAATCGATTACAACTTTTAGTATTTATCAGTTGTAGATATAGAAAAAAATTGTAAAACGTTACATATTTTTTAAATGTGTTGAGCACCTAGGAAATATGTTGGTAGAAATAAAATATTTATTTAATTAAGATTATGAGGGTAACTAACTAATACTTATTCTGGGTGACTTGAGTAAAGAAACTTTTGGTTCATAGCATTATAATTACAATTTGATGGTTAATTTTAAGGTTTGGTAACGATATGTTGTTTGATAGAGGAGGGTGGGGCACTGGCTTCTGTTTTTCCTTAGGAACGAATTTAAAAGAGTAGAAGATGAATTACAAAATTCGTACATATGATAAGATTTTTTTATTTGACTTTTTTCAATAAGGTCACCGGCATTTTAGTTTCATAAAATTTAGAGGTTTAAGTAGATTTTATTTTTATGAAACTGATCTATATAAAAAATTAGAAATTAATTTTTGTCTTAGTTTATAAACATCCTTCGCCTCAATAGAAAAATTAACCTAGTTAGTGGTTTGATGAAAATTTATAAAAATTGTGTGACAAAACTATTATTTTTTTCATATAAAAATTGCACGTATATTTTTTTTATTATATATGTAACAAAATTAATTAAATAACAGAAATTTAAAAGAGTTTGATTAAATTGCCAAAATCATCCATGTGGTTTTATATTTGCCAGTTTCATCCAAATATCCTCAACTTAACAGAAAAAATAAACTAAGTTAGTGGTTTGGATGAAAATGGCAAAAAGTTACAAACATTGGGGGCAATTTGGTACAAAAATGTCATTTTGGACGAAAATGGCAAACCTGCCCAAACCTCAAGGACGATTTTGGCAATTAACTCAAATAATTATTCATTGGAGATGGAAATCTAGATTTGATCAATAAACTAATTGTGTTTCTAAAACTTAAGATTAGCTGAATGATTTTTTTTTTTGAACGGTGAAACTTCTATATATATATATATAGAGAACCCAGCAAGAAGTTGAAACAAAAGATACAAGCAACAAAAACAAAACAAAGTACAAGGAAAACCAACATTACACTAACTCGACAACATCAAAGTTGGATCATTTGTCCCAGCCAACCGATGCCCCCTTTCCCCTATGACACAACCAAAGGAAAGAGTCTTCCTTTATACTCTCGACTATATGATTAACCAAGATTGTAAATAAGTTTTCTAAAATAAAGAAAACACTAAAATTTTAAGTTTTTTTTTATTAAACTAATTGTGAGGTGTGGGAAGGGGGTCAGGGAGGTGATGAAGCGTCGGCGCCGATGGGGTACACTGGCCCCCTCCATCGGTGAATTCGGAAGAAATTCCCTGAATGTTTCGGAAACCCATCCAATTTTAACAAAAGTTATTATATATAGCATATGAAAAAAAAAATGATTTTGAGTACTCATCAAATTTTAACAAAATTTATGCTTTAATATCAGGGATTTATTTATTTATTTTTTATATTAATATATAGTTATAAATACGGTTTATTTTTTATTGCCTTGTTTTATACCCTTTTACATTTTACGTGTTTATATCATGCCAAATTCACCTTCGAAGGAATCCGATTTAGCGCAGCCCTCCATCCGAACAAACAAACTTTAGGAGGAACCAATTTATTCCACGCCCCACAATCTGATGTTTTCTGGTTTTCGTTGATGTTGAACCGAAATCCGCTAACTGTTAGTGCATCCTTCTCCTCCCCTCTCCACCTTCACTCGTCATTTTAGTTGATGTTGCTAAGTAACTGATTAAGGTAAGCGAGTTGCAACACGTCCATGTCTACTCCACTCCCAAACCCACAACCCCAACCCGCCCCTTAACAAACAGTCCGAGACTTTTACTCTTTTGTTGACTACCAGTTTAAACAAGCATATTCCATAAAGTAAAAACTTAACAATAATGATGAAAATAAAGGATTAATTACTTCGGTCCTTGGCCTCTTATGTGCTTGAGTGTTGATCTCATCGCCCCTAGTAACCCCATGATGTGTCGTTGCTTGATTAGCGGGAGGTAAAAAAAATATGATCATCCTAAAAAACCCATGAATCAAAATGATCATGTGAGCTAAAGTAACAGCGGACCAGAACAATATTTTTTTCCATTCAAAAGGAAACTACTATAGGCGTATCAAGATGACGAATGACGAGCATCCTGGGCTTTGCTATAGCTAGGGTGGGTTGAAGTAACAATTTCGACCCGTTTACTTATAAATGAGCTGCTTTGAGTTATGTTTTATCTCTAACGAATAAAAAAAAATTTATCTTAGAGGAAAGTAGGTGAAATGGGTTGGAGCCCAAAGTGCATTTTTAAATTATAAAACCTCCTAAATTATTTTATTTAAAAACTTACTATCTTATTAAAATGATAACTGCTATAGTCAAAACTGAAAACTAATATTATATAAAAAATGGACAAAAAGTGATTTGGGTCAACCCATGAAAAGTCATGCCGTGTTTGGGCTCATGTGTCAAACGTATTTTTAGTTTGTGTCGTGTTCAACTGTTCAAGTACATGATGGGTTTAACCCGCCAGCCCGTTACACAACCCATATACCCTGTAAATGAGGTTTTTAAAACAGTAAAGAACCAGCCTGGAACAGAGAAAAGAAAGAAGGCAACCCTTGCAGTTGCAATGATGACTTTATGGGTGATTTGGGGAAGCAGGAATCGTAAGGTTTTTGAAACACAAAGCACATTGGAAGAGTTTAACAATTGACAGGTGGAAAAAATATGATGTAAATCTGTTTTAGTTGTTAAACTTTCTGGTTTATGCCCTCCTGCTTAGCGTCTTGCTGGCAGGTTGCTTTTGGTTTTGAATAAAAATGGTCGCTTAGTTTGTTCAAAAAAAATTATAACGGCGTGAAGAGGTTTGATAGTGCCCCCAACGTCACTCCCTGCGCGTTATAGGGGCATGAAGAGGGAGAGACATTTATAGTATAATGCCTAGTGGAGAGAAAACAAAAACGAAAGTAACAATTGACATGGTATTAAAAGGCGTAACCATTACATGTTTTTAAATAGGCGTTATAATGCTGATGTGATGAAAAATGTCTCTTGAGGGGCATTAACCATTACTGAAGAACTAATGTATGAAAAAAAAACCTACTTTCAAACCAAGATTAAAATATGAAGAATTAAAAAAAAAAAAAAACTAATCTCTTCAATTAGAATATTCAAATGACACTGTCAACAATCTTGGTTTATTTTATTTCAAATTTATTTTTATAAATTGTGCATTTTAATAATTAATCAATAAAACACACATCATGTAATTTCTAGAAGACCATTAAAGGAGAGAACAAAATTTACGTATATAAGGCGAAGGGGTGTGGGAACGGGGATAACATCGGAGTGGGCGAAGGGGTGTGGGAGCGGGGACAACATCGGAGTGGTGAGGTGGCACCCTCCCCGTTCCAATTTCGGTGCACATGGTAACTCATCGCCGTCCATTAGACTATCTCCAGTGCTACGTATGTCCTTAGATGCCCTTAGCTGTCACGTCATATCTTTACAAATCCTTAAAACCCCTTATTTCATCTTCAACCCTACAAATATCCGTACCTTTCTTAATTTCCACCTCATTACTTACCAACTACACACAATATTAAAATAAAACATTTTGTTCTTTTACTTTGGGTCCACTCACTTACATAAATAAAGCCCTTGTGGAAGGTCTAAGATGTTAACGGCATCTATGGACAAAATCTCACAATGCTAAAGGCTTGTAAGGGCCTTCAAGGGTATCCCTCCAATAGATGCATTGGAGATAGTGTTATGACCCATTTGAACTCTATTGTGATATCTTTTGGATACATATTAGTCATGGACCATGTAATAAATATCATTTACCATGCAATGTTAATATACTGAACCATCATCATTCAACGTCATATTAAATTCTTTATGTGAGTGAGGCTAAAATAATAATATCGAGTACATATTTTTCAAATAATACAAAAAGAGAAAAATGTTTCCTCCATATTTTAGAAAGAAAAACATAGATTCTAAATTTCAATTCAATGTAATCATTTTGTGTGTAATATCTAACATGAAGAGTTTTCTCTTTGGAGTCCCAACTTCGATTCCCATAAGTACAATATTTGGTGGATAAAGGCAATGAAGGCTAGTTCACCCAAACCTTAGGTCAAGAGTTCGAGTCCGAGCCACCCGGGTTTTAGTTCACCATGAGTTATTTTAGGGAGATTCTCTCTTGTGGCGGCGCAAGCAACTGCCACTGGTAGTGGGTGGTATGGTTTCCCGAGGAACGTTGTTAGCCAAACTCTGATGCCAGCGTAGACCCGGTTAAGACAACATACCCTGGCTAGAGTGGGGTTATGGCCCTCTGTTTGGGAGGGTGTGGGATCTCTATCTCAACTAGTTAAAGATTCTCACCATTCAAAAAAAAAAATATCCAACATGTAAATAATGTTGATCAACGGTTAGGGGGGTCGAGCCAAATGTACCCGAAATTCTACTAATTAGTAATCACGTATTGCCAATTTACTTTTATTCTAAACTACTTCAAAACACATTATTAATGATATTACTACCCTAAACCATGGATCCCACAATATATTATCTTAAAAATTTGGGTTATTGGATTTTAATAATCCTAAGTTTCACCTGTTGGCCAATAATAATCCCAACTTTAAAAATTCCCTTCAATAATTCCAATTTGTAAAAGTTTGGCCGCTATTGATCTTTTTCAAACATATAAGAATTTGGTCTCCTCAATAGATTCAATTACACCTAGAGACTCCTTAATTGATTTAAGTGCACCTATGTTAGAAAATGATCAATGGCGGCCAAACTTTTACAAGTTGAGATTATTAGAGGGAATTTTTAAAGTTGGGATTATTATCAGCCAATAGGTGAAACTTAGGATTATTAAAATTCAATAACCCTAAAAATTTGGTACATCATTCGGTAACAGTCAAAGTGATTGAAGAATTTAATAACTCACACCTTTTCAATCGGGTTCTACAACCTCTACCCAATTTGGGGTACCCGAATAGGTGGCAACAGTGTAACCGATTTGGGTACCATACCCGAAACCCAAATCAACAAGTGGTGTCACCCCCTTATTGCATTAAATTAGTGAGTGTAATGCGTGCATAATACTATGGACCCAATGCTTTAGCACGGGGCGAGGCATCCCATAGACTGGTCCAATCTTGAGGGCATGATCCTTTGTCTTTAGAAGCCAACCGACCCTATATGAAGAGACAAACATTCATCAGGAGGAAATCAAGTTTGATGTTTTCTTTTCTGTTCTATATACATAAAATTCACAGATGGTTTAGTTTATGGTAATTGTTTTGCTGTTAAATTTTCTCTTGTTTTTAATTTTATATATATTTAGCATCTACTTAAAAAAAAATTTGAATACGAAAGATTACATTACTCCTACTTCTAAACTACACCAATAAATAGTAAATTACACCACATGCCAAGAATTGAACCATGTTCTTTTTTCTATTTAAATATTTTTAATTACCATCTTTAGTTTGTAAGTCTCAATTTCTTCTGTTTGAAACAAACCCATCTCAATTAGCTCACAAAGATTAAAAAATGAACTTCGAAATTGGGAGCGGCATTTTTTGTTGAATCATGTATGCCCGTTGAAGTGTATTTAACATGCAAATATTAGACCGAAATGTAAAACATATAAATTAATAACTAAGTCGACCTATGGCCCGCGCGTTGCGGCAGGGCCGTTAAACAGACAATAGATGTAAAAAGGTTGAACCACACACGCGCGTGTTAACCCGCAAAATTTGGACCGAAACGTAAATGAAAGAAACTGTAAAAGATGGAAAGTATAAGCCACCAAAGTTAAAAAATGGAAAAATATTAGCGTTAAAAATGAAAATGTTTTATGACAAATTTGTAAAAAATGAAAAATATAGGGCTTAAATGTAAAAAATATAGAAGTACAAATGATAAAGCATGTGGTACAAACAACTATGCAGAAGCAAGTTGATTTTTTTATGACAAACTAGCATTAAGCACCCCCACGTTGCGGCGGGGGCGAACACCAATGCCACATTATTGTCAGCGTCCACCAAGACTGAAGTTTCGACGTGTTAATGCAAAGAAATTAAACCGAAACGTAAAACATATAAAAGAATAATTAAGTTGATCTAGGACCCCCGCGTTACGATGAACCTATCAAACAGGAAAAAATAGACGACGTAAAACGTTTAACCACACACGCACGTTGTGCCGTGTTAACTCGCAAAATTTAGAACAGAACGTAAAACGAAAATTTTGCAAAAAATGAAAAATATAGAAGACCAAAGTTGAAAGTAAAAACTTGTGAGGTTAAATTACGAAGATGAAAAGTTTTGGGGTTAAAAGTATAAAAATTAAATAGTTTTGGGTTAAAAGTAAAGATGACAAGTTTTGGGGTTAAAAGTAAAAAAAAAATCAAATAGTTTTGGGTTAAAAGTAAAGAATAATTAGTTTTGGATTAAAAGTAAAAAATCAAATTTTCTTTGAAAAACTCCCTAAGCATAAAAATGTTGTAAATTATAGTATTGGTTAATGGTTAATTATAGTATTGGATAATTTGTAAAAAAAAAAAAAAAAAAATAGAGAGTTTAAAAGTAAAGGGGATGGTTCAAATGAAAACCACTTTTATTGCGAAAACTCGAAAACTAACTGGAAAAAGCCTAAAAAACACACCAATTTTTTTTTTACATTTTTTATTAAAAATCGCTAGTTTTTATATATAAAAAAAGGTTTTTTTTTTCAAAAAAAAATGTAGTACACATGTGTAGTACACATACACATGTGTACACATATGTATTATTACACATGTGCACTACAATTTTTTTTTTAAATATTTATATAATTTAATTAGCGAAAATAGGTATGAAAAAAAATTGGTATGTTTTTTTTTTGGGTTTTTTAGTTAGTTTTCAAGTTTTCACGATAACTAGTGGTTTTTATTTGAACCTTCCCCTAAAAGTAAAAAAACATAAAAGTAGAATTGATAAAACATGTGGTACAAATTGACTTAATTTTTATAATTACATTGAACTTTTTTTTAAGGCAAACTACCATTTGACTTAGTTTTGTTTTCTGCGACTTAATTTTTTTTCTGCTTATTGATTATGTCATAATTTTGAAAAAAAAAAAAACATTCTAGGGATAGTTGGTATTAAGTAGAAGATATAGATAAACCAAAAATATATTCATTTAATTTGAATTATAACTAGGTGATGCCCCGCCCGCGTTACGGGGCGATGACCGAATAATTATCAACCAATTAAAAGAACAGTATGATAGTTTTGCTAGAAATAAAAAGTAAAAAGAGTGTTACGAAGCTCTTTGACACGATTTTTAGCTGGGGGCAAAGTTATATATTTATTTTTACTTGGGGGAAAAATCAAATTCTTTTCCTGATGGTAAAATCTTAATTTTTAGCTAGAAGAAAACCATATTTTTATTTTGCACTGGGGTCAAAAACGTAATTTTGAATTGAGGGTGATATCGTAATTTTGAACCGAGGGGAAATTCGTAAATTTTAGCTGGGGGCAAAAGCATAAATTTATTTTGAACCTGGGGCAAATACGTAATTATAAACTGTGGGCAAAACCGTAATTTTAAAGTAGGTATAAAATAATAAACTGGTGTAAAATCGTAATTTTGAGCCGGGGGAAAACAAAATTTTATTTTGAACTTGGGCGAAAACGTAATTTTGGCTGAGGGTAGAAGCGTAATTTTTTTACCGAGGGCGAAATCATATTTTTTAGCTCGGGGCAAAAGGGTAAATGTATTTTGAAGTTGTGGCAAAACCGTATTTTTTAACTGGGGGTAAAAATGTAATTTTAAAGTGGATATAAAATAATAAACTGATTGATCCAATTGGTATTGCTCGCCACCCATTTGAACCAATGGCAGAAAAACACTATTCCAGGGCAAAATCGTAATTTTAAAGTGTGTATAAAATAAAAAACTGGTTGGTCAAATAGAGGAAGGGCGGCCGCCCATTTGAACCAATGGCAGGGTAATACTATTCCCTACTATGTGGTTTGTATACGTTGAAAATGAAAATTGCTTCTACTCTTCTTCAGCTGTTTCTACTGTTCCTTTGCTTCAATTATTAATATATATAAGGTAATTACCATCTTGTCCTAAAAATATGTATTTTATATTAATATAGGCATATTAAAGTGATGTAAGGTGTCTTAAAGCATTTTAAAATTGAATGTAACTAGTTGATGCCCCGCCCGCGTTGCGGGGCGATGTCCGAATAATTCTCAATCAATTAAAAAAACACAACTATAATTTTGTTAGGAAAAAAAACTAAAACGATCATGGCAAAACTGTAATTTTTCAGGACTAAAGAGCAAGTGTTAGGCAGCTCTTTGACACGAAAAAAAAATTAAATGGAGTAAACCAATTAAAACAAAAAACTTTTATAGTTTTGCTAAAAAATAAAACGATGGGAAAAGCATAATTTTGAACCGAGGGCGAAATGATAATTTTAATTCAAGGATGAAATCGTAAATTAAAAGCACCAATGGGGGAGTGCCAGGCACTTGCCGACATGACTGTAAATTTACACTGGGGGCAAAATTGTAATTTAACCAGGAAAACAAACAAAAACGATGGAGAAAATGTAAATTTAAGTTGGGGAAAAATGGTAACTTGGATGTGAGAAAAAAAACTAATGGCGAAACTCTAAATTTAAACGGGGCAAAAACGTAAATTTTAACCGAGGGCAAAATTGAAATTTTTAGCTAGGAACAAAAACGTACATTTATTTTTAAGTGGGGGGTAAAAACATAATTTTGAACTGATTGCAAAATCGTAATTTAAAAAAAAACTAATGGTAAAAGCGTAAATTTAAACGGGGCAAAATCGTAATTTTGAACCGAGGGCAAAATCGAAATTTTTAGCTGGGAGCAAAAGCGAAATTTATTTTTAAGTGGGTGTAAAAACATAATTTTGAACTGATGGCAAAATCGTAATTTTAAGGAAAAAAACTAATGGCAAAAGTGTAAATTTAAACGGGGAAAAATCGTAATTTTTAATCGAGGGCAAAATCGAAATTTTTAGCTGGGAGTAAAAGCGTAAATTTATTTTTAAGTGGGGGCAAAAACATAATTTTATACTGAAGGCAAAAACAAAATTTTAAGACGGGGTAAAATCGTAAATTTGTTGGGTCAATAAGAAAGTGCCAGACAGCTGATTGGCACTATTCACTCTCACTCTGCCGCCCATTTAAACCAATAGGGGGAAGGCACTACCCCTCATGTGTTATGTAAGTAAAATCATAATTTTAATACGGGGTAAAATCGTAAATTTGTTGGGCCAATAAGGAAGTGCCAGACAGCTGCCTGACACTATTCACTCTCACTTTGTCGCCGATTTAATCCAATAGGGGGAAGGCACTACCCCTTATGTGTTATGTAAGTATTGAATATTTTATTTTAAAAATACTGTTCATTTGCACTGTGTTTTTAATATATAGATAATATATAGATAATTTAAAAATACTGTTCATTTGCACTGTGTTTTTAATATATAGATAATTGTCTAAAATAATATAAAAAAAATAAATTCTGAGAGCTGTAAACTTAGAGAAGTATAACATAGGTTTTGGGATAAAAGTAATAGATGAGTGAAGATGTTGATGTAGCGCTAAGCTTACTTGGAGTTGGGACCAGTATAACCAATGGCCTAAGGCTACAACTCAACAATATTAAAAATAAAACGTTTTGTTAAACAAGAATAAAAAACATTACAACCCAACTTAATTAAAAACAATACATAAAAAGTTAATTAAAATAAACGACTTAACTGTTAAAATTGGCACGCAAAATTTGTAGAAAATGGGTCAAAATTTTGTTAATAAAAATAATAAAAAATAAAGATACTCTCTTTAAACATTTGGGAAATTGTAGTACATGAACCATGTACAAATTCAAACGAAAATAAATATGAACTACAACATATTTAATAAAACAATCGACTCAAACCAATATCTTCAAAAGATAAAGTCTTCAACTTGATCTTTAACTGCGTCTACTTGTATGGTTCGTTATGTTTTCAGTCCGTTGTGTAGACTTCAACGAGGTCTTGAACCACGTCTTCTTGTACAATAATTTCCTACAAAAAGAACAAACAAATGTTGACGATTATGGCTGAGGCACGTGTTCAACACGCTACCCTTAAAACAGATTTCGCGCCTCTACTAAAGACGACGCGTCTGTCTCCCAGGGTACAACAGCCGAAGCAGTCTGTACTTCCGGAAATGGCCACGGGCCCGAGGTTACACCGAATAGAATTATAGTGTTTGAACGTGTGGAAAACTGATGATACGAAGGTGATGGAATCGAGTAGAGAAAACTCATCTCTCTATAATTCTCAACATATGGATGTTCAAGTCTTCACCACTTCTCCAAGAATTCTTCATACATATTATCTTTCTCTTGTAGTTTTCTCATCATTCCAATGAGTCACATAGCCTACCATCTTTTTCCTTTTCAAGAGTTGTGTGTTATGAAGAGTTTCTCTTAAGTGGTGATTTTATTAGAGACATAAAACTCTAATAAAAGTTTTACTTAATTAGTGATTTAATTAGAGCCATAAAAACTCTAATAAAAGCTAATCAAGTGATATAAAACTCTACTCAAGAGTTTCACCATATGAAGGAGTTTAATATGTAATTATAATTTCACTAAATTATAAATTAACTAAATATCCATTCACTAATTTTCCCAACAATCCCCCACATGAATGGAGATTATTCAAAACACATAAAATTTCAAATGGAACCTCGACAGTTGAGTTTTGCATACGATAGGTAGGTGTTACCCTTTGAACCTTCGCTCATGAAATGCACTTAGCCCACTAGCTCTGAGTAGATCTCGATGTCTTTGAACTCGTCTGCCGTTTGTGTAGACGACAATACACTTCACACCAGACTCTCCCTAGCCGGGTCATCTCCTCATAGTCGTGTCCAATAATGGTCGTGGAACACTTTCCTGGTTCTGTGAGAGCTCTAGGAATTGTGCCCTCAATTCCATTCGAAGCGACCCCACTTCTCTCTAACATAGGTGATTCTCCTTAGATCATTAAAAGCATTGTGGTTATTGTGATCTATCCAAATCATTTACCACATATTATGCTTAGCCTCACACTTGTCACTTTTAGGAATGGACTAGGAAGTTTATTAATCTTTATAATAAACTACCTTATTAAATGTGTAGGGTTATTCCCCCACAGTGACCTCGCTTATTCATACAATTAAGTTTTCCTATTGAACTCAATTCTTGGGATCTCCAGTCTACTGAGTTAGGTTTCCATCATATGAACTTCATTTTTCAAGGGCTTCAGTCCCATTCCACAACTTGATCACTAATAAACCCTCAGGTTGTTGGATCCATAACATTAGCAAATAACTTTGCGTATTTGAGATCAGTTGTCATGATGTGTTCTTAACTCGTAAGTTAATTTTGCCTATTGTCAACTTCTAAGACTATAACCTCAGCGGCCATCTGAATCTGGTTATAACATATGTCTTCGTAAGATACGTGTATCATTTAAGGCAAACACATCTCCATTATGCACTACGACCTTTGTGTCCTTCACTTAGTCGTCTATTTGCAATGTTAGATTGGATTACAAAATCCTTATTGCTAAAATCAAATGCAAGACACCCCCCACATTTAAGTGTTATTGGATAACATTTAGATGTGTTAATGAGAACCATTTCTACATACCCTTATAGGGTTGTTTCTTAAATGGTTCCTCCCCCACATTTCTTGCCATTTGATCAACATTTCCGTAACACCACTTATGGCGACATTTATACGCATATGATTGAACAAGACCAACCTTATTGTATTAGTGAATTCAACTCATATTGCATTAGCTTACACAAGCTTCCGAGCTGACCAAAGCAACACATGCCATTGTCATAAGTTTGTCACCAACTTAGAATAATTCTAATTTAACATCTAGAATAAGCTTAGACAATGAGTTCTCCTCATTAGTTTTTCGAACAAACTTTTAAAAGTTACATGTCATTTCCTTATAATGAATGAAAATTCTCTCTCAACTTTGTCCATACACCAATTCTTTTTGTGTTCATACACATTTGAATGTTTAGAGTTAATTAGTCTCCATCAAGACCCATAATTAACCAAGTACTAGTCTAGCATGCTTTAGACTACAATACTTTAGCATGTGAACAGAAGATGCATCATTCTGATTCTTCACAGCCCTAAGGATATCATAATATCACTTTGCAACATTCATCCCTTGTTAAGACAAAATAATGAGACTTATTCATAATCCTAAAACATCAATATTTAGGAAGGTCTCACAAATTATTGTATATAGCACAAAGCTAAATTTCATCATTCATTTAAGGAACATAACTTGTTTACCTTTGATTTCCAACGATCTACCATTGACTCATAAGTACTTAAACATAAGTCTTAATCCAAGTCACTTGGTGAACACATTCATCACCAACAAGATGAATGTTTCTCGTCTACAATCACTATTATGTGTGAGATAGAGTCAACTAGATCGACACTCAACAACATGGCATTCATAATTTTGCCATAAGTGATTTGCACACATCTATTGTTATTCATTAGGAGATATGTATATTTAGGATGCTCTCCCAAATTAAGGTAAAATCTCCATATAGATCTAACAATAATAAAGTGGTAGACGCATCTACTTATAAATCTCGCAAGATTTATTAAAGGTATACAATAACATATAGTACTTTTACTTTCATATGTTAGAATTCACACTTGTGAATTTTCAATGACTTCTAATGAAGTATGTCGACATGGATGTCGTTATTGGATTTCATCTCAATACACTCACTACGTTCTTTCATTACTCACTCATGATGTGGTTATACATTTGATGTTTCGTCTTTGACTTTGAGTCAATGTAACAACTCTCAAGTTGTTTATATCCAAGTATTTTCATGTATCATCCGTTTAAAACCATATTCTTTTAAGCAATGTATAACCGACGTTATAATTATTTTCCACAAAATAATTTATACGTCACAACCATTAGTGATTTATTTCTTTGTAAAAATTGAATGTGTTATCCGAAGATATTGAACACCAAACAATAAAATACATTGGAAACTAAATCATAAGTGTCAATCACTTTTGAAATTTAAACGGAAGCATAGACAATATGTAGACATCAAATAGCAAAGTGCTTTTAGCTTCAACACTTTATAATCTGATCGAAATCTTCTCAACAATATTGTCCCATGGCATGTCTTGAGGTACTCCCTCAATAAGACTCCATGCACTTGTAAGTACAAGTTCCCCATTTCATCTTGAAACTTTAAACTTGGACAATTTTGCTCAAAACAACACCAAGTTGTTACAAATACTACATTTAAGTAGTAAACTTGAACAATTAAATTTGTTCACAACAACACCAAGTTGTTTTTCACCAAATAACAACCACCAGGCTGTTACTTTGTTCACCATATGCTACTTCTAGTAAGAGTAGCGAACCATTTGAATTATTAATGTTATGCAAAACTTTGTTTTAAAAATAATTCAAAACAGTTTCTTAGTTTTGCAATATACAATACTAATAATATCAATTAGGGTTATGAAAACATAGATCAAACCCAAAATATCAAATGGTTTTATATTGTTTAGTCTTACTACACATGTACTAGACATTTTCTAACACACATGTTAGAAAAAATGTTATAACAAGCACATTATAGAATCGAACGTTTACATAAAACGTTTTCCAAACATATAGTTTATAAAATAAACCATTTATCGTCATTTTTAATGCACTTATAGGCAATTAAATGTTTACATAAAACATTTCTGTTCATTATGAACAATCTCTAACCTCGTATTCGTGATACACATTTTCTAACATACGTGTTAGAAAATTTAAGTCATTTTATATAAAACATGACAAATCACAAATTAAAGTTGGTGATAAAATCACACACAACTACACCATCACTTTATGGTGATTTAATTCTTGTATTCTTACTCTTGTATTTGTTTTTTCACTCTCATCAAGTTAGGCACATAGCCTACTTTTAATACAAGAGACATGGGGTGGAGATAAGTCTCACTTAATTAAAGATTTTATTAGAGACATAAACTCTAATAAAAACTAATAAATTGACATGAAACTCTCCTTAAGAGTCACTTAATTAAAGATTTTATTAGAGACATAAACTCTAATAAAAACTAATAAATTGACATGAAACTCTCCTTAAGAGTTTATCTTCCATATGAAGAGTCTAGTAAGTGATTTTAATTTCATTAAATTCATATAAATACCACACCATCACTTTATGGTGATTTAATTCCTTGAAGCCAATCAAACATCAACTTCAATGTATGACATTTTATTTCTAAATCATACAAAGCATTAAAACAATGCTACAACAAATTGCTTATATAAAATGTCTACATAAAACATTTCAAAGCATTTGTATTTTAACCATTTTTAACAATCATGTTAAAATGAAAGAAATTCTAACGCGCACGTTAGAAATATTAACATTTCCACAAAATATTAATTCAACTTGCTAAAAACACATATATGGTTCAAATAATAAGTCATTTCTAATACACACGTTAGAAACTAAACAATTAAAAAATTGCTTCCAAACTAACCCTTTTCATGAACGTTTCTAACACACATGTTAGAAGACAAATGATTACAAAAATCATTATAAGACTTATTTGTTCATATCAATCAATGGGTGGATGAAGAGTCTACTTTAAATATAAACTTAATTAGAGACATAAAACTCTAATCAAGTAACATAAAACTCTTATTTAAAGACATAAAAAAGTCTACTAAAGAGACTAACGTTTACCAAAAAACGTATGGTTTACACCAATAATTCCGGTCTAACACATACGTTAGAAAATTTAACGTTTACAAAAAAACGTATGGTTTACACTAATAAACCCGATCTAACACAAAAGTTAGAAAAATTAACGATTCCCAAAATCGTTTCAAAACCAAACGTTGGAACCAAAACTATTCGTTTTGTACCACGGTATAGGATATAAGATTGTATCTCAATCTCAAAAAATCCAAACGCAACAAGTTGTACTACATACATATTTCCCAAAATAAATATTTATAAGATCATAACCTCTAAAAATATCTTTTTTTTATTCTATTATAAATCCTTTTGTAAACCCAAAATCCTTATAAATAAGGTTTTTAAGATTGTACCAACAATCTCATGAAATCTGTTTTAAGTTTGTAGGAAATGGGTCACAATTTTGTTAATAAAAATAATAAAAAATAAAGATACTCTCTTTAAACATTTGGGAAATTGTAGTACATGAACCATGTACAAATTCAAACGAAAATAAATATGAACTACAACATATTTAATAAAACAATCGATTCAAACCAATATCTTCAAAAGATAAAGTCTTCAACTTGATCTTTAACTGCGTCTACTTGTATGGTTCGTTGTGTTTTCAGTCCGTTGTGTAGACTTCAACGAGGTCTTGAACCACGTCTTCTTGTACAATAATTTCCTACAAAAAGAACAAACAAATGTTGACGATTATGGCTGAGGCACGTGTTCAACACGCTACCCTTAAAACAGATTTCGCACCTCTACTAAAGACGACGCGTCTGTCTCCCAGGGTACAACAGCCGAAGCAGTCTGTACTGCCGGAAATGGCCACGGGCCCGAGGTTACACCGAATAGAATTATAGTGTTTGAACGTGTGGAAAACTGATGATACGAAGGTGATGGAATCGAGTAGAGAAAACTCATTTCTCTATAATTCCCAACATATGGATGTTCAAGTCTTCACCACTTCTCCAAGAATTCTTCATACATATTATCTTTCTCTTGTAGTTTTCTCATCATTCCAATGAGTCACATAGCCTACCATCTTTTTCCTTTTCAAGAGTTGTGTGTTATGAAGAGTTTCTCTTAAGTGGTGATTTTATTAGAGACATAAAACTCTAATAAAAGTTTCACTTAATTAGTGATTTAATTAGAGCCATAAAAACTCTAATAAAAGCTAATCAAGTGATATAAAACTCTACTCAAGAGTTTCACCATATGAAGGAGTTTAATATGTAATTATAATTTCACTAAATTATAAATTAACTAAATACCCATTCACTAATTTTCCCAACAAAATTCTCCAAGCCGTAAGATGACAGAAGGTTCTATTTTGATGTCGTCGGTAGTCGGCACGGATGCCTCAATCACTTGATCTTTAGTTATGCCCTTTTTTGCGGTTCAGGGCATTGATATGTAACGCCCAAAACTCGAATTTTTAAATTCGCTAGTATGTTTTCATATGTTATAGGGTGAAATAAAATAACCAAGCTATTTAACCTAGCTAAATGCTTAGTCAAACAAATAAAGAATGAAAGTTGTGACAATTGTGATCAAGTAACAACTAGAGGGACTGAAATTGGAGAATTGGGTTAATGTTTCTACGAAATAGAAACTTTAGGATGTTTATGTGTGTGTGGTGAGTGTGTGTTGACACACATGAAGGAGAGGAGACCCTAAAACAACCTTGAATCCAAGAAATTGATGGTGAAATTAAAGGCAAATTTATGCATGAATGAAGAATCTGCATCATCTAGCTCTTGAAAACATGTGGTAAGTTATAGAAATTAATTTAGTGACTTAGGTAGAACTCAGTGTGTGATCAATCTTTGAATTATTACCGTTCCAATCCATGTCATCGCCCGAGACCCAAATTTTTAAACGGTCCGAAATGTTTTTATAAGCTTATATATAATATAGAGGAAAATGCATGGATAGTCCCTGTGGTTTTTCAAAATAACACCTATAGTCCCAAACTTTTGGAAATTACACCGGTGCTCCCTGTGGTTTAACATTTTGTTACTCGGATAGTCCCTGGAGTGGATGACGGTTAGTTTTCTCCGTTAAGTGGATGTGAAATGATAAATTTACCCTTCATCTTCTCCACTCTATAAAAACAAAACAAAACAACCCAACCCCACCCACCCCCCACCTTTCTCTCCATTTCCCCCTTGCTGGAACGAAATAACATCAGACCGAAACCGAGTTCGCTCACCTTTATCACACTTAATCGGTTTAGAAACGTTAGGGATTACCAGTCCACCAGGAAGCAGAATGTCCCTACCTTCATCCACATCAATCTCAATCAACGGATGATTCTGATTTTTTATTATTACCATCATCCGAACAATAATCACCTTTCCTATACTTCAACCTCAGATCTAACGAGATATCGTAACCACATCCAATCGATTGAATCGCTACATTTGCAATTTCTGCAGCCGGAAGCTTAAGCGCCAACTTATTTTTGTTCAACAACTGCGAGTTTAATCGACAAATTCAACTCGATTGAATCACAAAATTTGCAGATTCGACAACTGGAAGTTTATATGCCATTTTCAATCTAAAATTGTTATAAAAACTGCGAGATTAGTCAACAAATACGTCTGTGTTCAATCAAGATGTGAACTTCAAATCGATTAATTCGCAACTCAAAATCATTCAAAAATTTGCGAGATTAATCGACAAATTCAAAAATCTGGAAGTTTAAGAGCCATTCCAACTCGATTTTTTTTTCAAAAAAAAGTGGGAGGTGGGTGGTTAATGGTGGGGGGAAACAGAGAGAAAGGTGGGGGTGGGTGGGGTGGAGTTGTTTTGTTTTTATAGAGTGGAGAAGATGAAGGGTAAATTTGTCATTTCACATCCACTAAAGGGAGAAAACTAACCGTCATCAACTCCAGGGACTATCCGAGTAACAAACTGTCAAACCAGAGGGAGCACCGGTGTAATTTTCAAAAGTTGGGGACTATAGGGTAAGATTCATTTGAAAACCACCTTTATTGTGAGAACCATGAGAACCAATGTGAACACACAAAAAAAAAAACTAAAAAAGCTAACCCCCCCCCCCCCCAGCTAAAATGCTAAAAACTAAACCCCAAAAAAATCTAAAAAAACACAAAAAAAAAAAATATTTTTTACACCAAAATCGCTACTTTTAGTAGCCATTTTTTTTCTTTTTTGTAATGAATATTAGCGATTTTGAGGAAATAATATTAAAAAAAATTGTGTGTTTTTAGCTATTTTTAGGTATTTTTGGTTGTGTTCACATTGGTTCTTGCGGTTCTCGCAATAAAGGGTGGTTCCTAACTGATCCTTCTCCTATATATATATATATATTAGAGTTAATTGCCCGGATGGTCCCCGTGGTTTCACGTTTAGTCCCCACCTTTTGAAAATAGTAAGTATGCTCCATATGGTTTGTTATTTTGTTACTCGGATAGTCCCTGGAGTAGATGTCAGTTAGTTTGGAAATAACAGATATGCTCCCTATGATTTGTCATTTTGTTACTCGGATAGTCCCTTGAGTAAATGGTAGGGGACTATCCGGGTAACAAAATGACAAACCATAGGAAACATACCTGCTATTTCCGAAAGGTGGGGACTAAACGTGAAAAAAAGTGAAACCCAGGGGACCATCCGGGCAATTAACTCTATATATTATATAGATCCATGTATTGTACATAAAAAAGTAGTTGGTGTAGTGAAAAAAACCATCTTAAAATAATGTAGTGGTCTCAAAATCAATACTTGGCTTCACCACCAAGGCCTTATTTTTTTAATTAATTTTCTCTTAACTACAATTTTGGCCCAATTTTTTATGTCGCCCGGGGCCTAAATTCTTTTGAGAGTTCTCCTAGATGGCCTTGCTTGTTGGCGCTCGCCAACAAACTCACGAAGCAGCCCATAGCATCTCCTTTAGCGACTACGAGACGATGTTGAGGGCGCCATCATTTCAATGTAGAGTGTGGCGCTACCTCACATCAATCCGTCTAAGTGTGTAGATTTGATTTTTCTTTTACCTAATAATGATGATTTCATGAGTTGTATCTTATCATCGTAAATAACACAACATGAAAAATTGTTGATGAACGATTATTATATTGATTTGTGTATGTCATGTTTACCAAACTGATTCAATACCCTGGTACAACTTCGTGTCCACTTAAGGGCCTCGTCCGTTGTCTTTGGAAGCCAAAGCCTGCAAACCTACCCTATGTCAGCAATGAAGATCAAAATTAAATTTGAACTTCCACATTTGACTTTTCTTCAAGAGGAGTTCAAGTTTGAGGTCTTTTTTCCTTTTCTATTTACATACATTGAATTCATTGATTGTTTAGTTCTTATTTTATAACTTTTTATTTTTATTTTTGTAAATGTTTTGCTGGTTATTTTTGTCTTTTTTTTTAATTTTAAATATTCAGCATCTATTTAAATAGTTTGTTTGTTTATGTTAATTAAATACTTTTATTATTACCTATAACAACAATCGTCATGGCAGGGAATAGTGTTTCCCTGCCATTGATCGAAATGGGCGGCCAGCTACTTGTCACACCCCAACCGATGACGGAAACATCGGGGTGCGAGCACTAGGCGTTCAGATTGCTCACGAGATTTCCATAACGCTAGTAATTTCGATATAGATTAAATAAGTTTCATGCAACAACTTGTCTAAAACATCAACATAATCATGAATATCAAATACGATCACAAAACCATTGTTTCAAATTCTAGAATTAAACTAGGCGAGTTTCTAAGCATCAATCCTAGCTTGTTTTCCATAGTTCCAGCATCTATCAGTCTGCAACATGTATTAAAATAGAGTCAGTACAAAAAAATGTACCGGCGAGTATACAAGTTTGAATAATAGCATAATAGATTAAAACAACCCATATCCATATGTAGTGTCACATAAATAGTTTCAGCCATGCTAGTGTTCGCAGTCCAACAAGTGATAGCCCAAGTATCCCGATGCTTTGTTGTTTTCCCAAGTCTCAAGGAAAACTAGAATCCTCCTAACAATACCCCCGAGAATAATGGGGAGGTGCATCTCCTATAGCGCTACTATTGTTAAGGCGGAACTACACACCCTGGATTAAACGTCCACATAGCACATATAGAATACAAGAATCACAAGTTTCACATACACGTATGATAGAGTTTAGTTTGCAAAAGTATCAAGTATCGTAGATTAATAGAATACATGTTACATCCCAAAGTTTAAAGCAAAAATGGATCAAGTATACTCACAGTGATTGCTTAACAGATCAACTGATATTGGATCAAAGGGAGCTCTTTAGAATTAGCCTGGTTAGATTATAACAGATAAGAATCGGGCAGAATAACGAGATTCAACCAAGTGTCAGATTAGTCATCTTGATCGGATGGCCATCCGATCGGATTGCCATTCGATTGAGATGGCATGTGTGTGAATGGGTCGGATGGCTATCCGATCGGGTTGCCACTCGATTCATGGTTGACAAAAAGGGTGGGGGAACGGATGACTATCCGATCGGATGGCTATCTGATCGGGTTGGCACTCGATTCAAAGTTCAAGATTCAAAGTCCCAAAGGTTCTAAGTACTGAAAAGTTCCAAGATCCATTGTTGCCTCGATCGGATGACTGTTCGATCGGATGGCTATCCGATCGAGCTGCCACTCGACGATCATGACTTCAAAGTTTCAAGTGTTTAAAGTTAAGGGGTAGGTGTGTGACGCCCAGATTTCACATTCCAAAATGTGATATTATCATACTATTATTTAACAAAAATCGGGCATGACACGTTCATATTATGAACAATTCCCTGTAAGACTAACTTGTAATAACTTAAAAATACGACACAGCGGAAAATATGAACCAAAAAATTCATTCTTTATTAGACATAGTACTTACAGGATGGTTCAAATACAAAATGTCATACACTCATTAAAAAGGATTTACCACGTTCCATTGTATTAATGCTTCAGGACCTATATTTGTCAACCTACGTGACCGATCCTTCCCGTACAACCCTCGCTCTTGACTCGGTCTTCAATCCTTCTTTTCTTCATAATGCTGCTAAGTCCACACCACCTGCATTCACCACATTCATATGCATCGGTTAGATTTAATGACATCATTCCTAAACTAGACATACATAATCAATAGCCAGTCTGCGTTCCTTCTTCCCATACTAATCCTCATGAATATGCTTTCCGTGTGCATTCGAGCATTCCAAAAATCCTTTAACCTTGAAAACGACATTAATAGAATACCTGCATTCTTATTTCATACTCAAGACAATGGTTTAGTAACTTAACACTTCAGCTTGCTCAAACTGTACAGACATATACACAGGTTCTGGTTGCTCATAAACAATGAATCTTACGTCAAACATAGGCACAAACACATATGTATATACGTAAACGTAAACTCCACACACGATTACATACTCCCATACAACTTACAACTCCGTTATAACACTTAAATCATTCCTAAGTTTACTAAGGTATGCTACTTACAAGCTTCCATACAATTAAACCGTGTACATACGACCTAGCAAGCCTTCTTACTTCTAAACATAAACACCTATAAGTTTCAACCATTGGATGGTAATTTATTCCATATGCATAAATGTGTAAATATAATTAAATAAACACAAACTTAGTTCGATCCCTTACATTCTTACCCGCACATATTACTCGTGACCACGCTTCCTAAACGCCTCTTAATTGGGACTCTAGAGTAACTTGTGGGGATTCAAAGGCCCGCAACCTACACGTTATTTAGAACTAGCATAAACATTAATTCAGTGGCCTCGAAAAGCATTTACAACCATTCCTACACACAAACAACAAATAATTGCCAGCAACAAGGTCTGTCGCGGGGCGCGACAGCTTTGTCTGATCTTTCACGGGGCGCCAGGGCTCCACCGTAAGCTACGGTGATTACCGTAGCTTACGGTGACCCTCAAAACCTTTACGGTGGCCAGGGACTGCCTTACGGCAGTAAAGAAAAGACCAGCACCCACCGTAAGCTACGGTGGTCACCGTAAGCTACGGTGGTGCCCAGTCCTGCATCATATTTTATGGCAAAAACTCTCTTAACTTGATCGTTTTGCATTCGAACCACTTGAAACTTAATCCTAATTATTCGCAAAGCTATTACTTACATACTAACTAAAAGTTCTTGCCCCGAGTCTCAAATCTATCCAAATTCTTTAACAATACATCATTTATGCACAATTATTCGACCCATTCATGACTTTATCAAGCAACTCATACGTTTACACTTAAAACTCACATAATGTTAATGCTATAATATCTTTACACTAACCGGGTACATGAAATACCATCGTCATTACTTGCACAAACATTCTGTGATAAAGCATACCCTCATTTTGACCCATTCGGTCTTCTTAGCGAATACCACCTCTCTTAATAACCAAAACTTAAATAGACTTAGGTTGCCACGCTAGAGTGACTCGCATATAATCTTGCTAAAGTGGACTAGGAAGTGATTCGGAAATCACTTCCTTAATGTTTCCTACTTGATTATCAATAACAATAATGCATTTCACATGATTTCTAATCTTTATCATACATAGACTTTTTACTACTAAGGAGGGAGTCCGGAAGTTTACTTACCTCGTACGTCCAATTTATAAGTGGCTTCCGTGTTTACCTTCGACCCGAAGCGCTTCCATATTCGTGTCCCTATTGACATGACTCCTATCCATACATGTCATCATAAATGTAACACGATTAGCTTACGAACATTCGTTCATTCGACTTTCAAATCATGTAATATTTGACTTTCGTTAGCTTATTAACGCATATAAGGAATGTGTGTCATCATACTTTATTACTACCGAACATAACACATTAGCTAGCGAGTTCATAACGCAATAGTTTCTTGCATACAATGTTTACCTTTTTAACTTCATATCTATACATAACCCACTTTCATTTAACTACGCCGTTCACTTATATAACTATTGCATTCACCTATAGTTTGCATTCCATAATGCTTTACATAAAAGACCAATTCCATAATTTCTACATACAACACAAGACTTCTTAATTCATTAAAATTTATAATATTTCCCATTCGAGCATTTAATCGAACACTTGGCGTGCATATAACATTGTAAGCTCTATGTACAAGTATACAATGCACAATCTCACTAGTAATCTTCATGAATCATATAATCAACTAAATTCACCTCAGTTATTCGTTCTACAACCTAACAATCTGTCTATAATTTGCACACAAACAATCACCCATCTGAATCTCTTGATTAATTCACTACTAGTTCACTATTCAACTAAACCAAATAGGTTTTTATTCAAACTTTCAAACAATTCAGTATTATTCATAAAACATCCTCTATTTGATGATTCTAAATCACAAACAAGTTCAATTTCATACTATCTCATGGATTAATCAAAACCCTTATCATCATCTAGCATAATTTCACAAAATTCGACTTACCCCATGATGGAAAACCCTTAGATAACCGAGGAATTGATCACATGCATTTGATTATCCATGCGATTTCTGCCCAATTTGATGAAATTGGTGAAACTAGGGTTTCACCTTGTTCTCCTGCCTCTGATCGATCACACACACACGCATATGTGTGTGTTTTTAATTTTTATTTTCTTTTAATGTTTCAAGTTTTACCACTTTTACATGTTTGGCCCTTCAAGAATACTATTTATATTAATATAACCAAAATTATCCTTACTTATTTATAATTAGCTTAAATTAAAAACCTCATGGAATTTGGGGTGTTACAAGGTGTTATTTGATCGGGTGGTTGTTCGATTGGATGGCAATCCGATCGGATTACCACTCGATCGGGTTAGCCTTGTTCCGTTCTCAATTTGTAAAAACTCTAAGTTTCTGGTCAAACAACAACGACATGGTACGTATCGAGACAACGGTAAGCACATTAGTGTGTAGCCGATCTGGTCAGGTGGGAACCACCCCTGTCCATTCAGTCGTCTGCCCGTGATAGTGCTTATGTCAGAATCCGTACTCCGGTCGTCTTCTCCGGTAACAATCCCTTTTCCAAGCCGACTCCAGACTAATAATCAAGTCTACAGTCCGTTTAGACTCGGATCTCACCATTTTATGTAAAAATTCAAGAAAAGATGAAGATAAACATAGGTTTTTAGCTTGAAAAGTTTAGATTTAGCATAAATTTAGTGTAAAACACATGAAATTCCTTAGATCTGAGCTATATCATGACTAGGATGACATCACACTACAGCTTGGTATAAACCGCCATGGTGACATCACCTTCAAGAGCTCGAATCCTAGAGATTTCATAGTGAAAAGTGGGATTTCAAGGGAGAATCTTGTAGAGAATGACGTGTAGATTAAAGTTGTACAAGAATCTAGTGTAAAACGTACCGAAATCGCCGAGAAATTGAAGAAAAGTGGAGTGCGTGCGTCTGGTCGAGTGAGGCTATCACATCGGTGAAAATGGTGATGTGACAGGCCTATTTATAGTGTGAGAAGGTGTGAAGGCGGTGTGCACTCGGATTGGATGGCGGTTCGATAAAGTGGCCATCCGATTGGTTGGTCATCTGATCGGATTGCCACTCGGCCAATCCATCATTTCCGCGTTTCCGTCTTTGATTCGTTTCGCGCGTTAGATCAAGCGTTGCGTTGCGTATTTATTGGATAATAGTATCACGTGACTAGATTACATTATTAAAACAAGAGTTTCCATAGTTTCCGCCAGTGACAAGACTCCAGTCCCTCGTTCAACCAAGTCTCAAGTTTCATGAGCCCCAAGAGTCAAGCACCAAAGTATCAAGCATCATAGAATCATAGTATCATAGATTCATAGCCTCATAGCATCATAGAGTCATAGTCTCATAGTATCATAGAATCATAGTCTCATAGTCTCATAGTCTCATAGAATCATAGTCTCATAGTATCATAGAATCATAGTTTCCAAGTATCAAGTATCAAAATCATAGCATAAGTTTCACCAAGTATCAAAAGTATTAACGACTACATAGTTCAGGGACTAAAATTGACAATATCTAAAAGTCTAGGGGCGCAGGTATTACACTACTACGCTGGCAGATCCCTATTAGTGAAGCTAAATTACGATTTTGCCCGTTTGAATTTATACTTTTGCCATTGGTTTTGTTTTTTTCCTTCTCAGCCAAGTTTTGTCATTGATTTTGTTTTTTTTTTTCTTCTCAGCCAAGTTTTATCATTGTTTTGTTTTTTTTTCTTCTCAGCCAAACTACAAGTTTTGTCAGCTCAAATTTACAGTTTTGCCATCCTTTTTGTTTTTTGTTTTTTTTGTGATGTGAAATTACGATTTTGACCCCGGTGTAAAATTACAGTCATGCCATCATTTTAGTTTTTTTATAAAATTATTGTAGTGTTTTGTTTTAATTGGTTGAATTGGTGTAATTTTTTTCGTGCCAGTCGGCTGTTTGGCACACGCTCATTTGTCCTGAAAAATTACAAATTTCCCCCGGTTTAAAATTATAGTGTTTCCAACGTTTTATTTTTTTTAGCAAAACTATTGTAGTATTTTGTTTTAATTGGTTGACTCGATGTAATTTTTTTAGGTCGTGTTATGGGTAGTATATACAAATAACCGAAACACAAGCTTACATGTTATGAAAGAAAAATATTCGGCTTAGTGCCCCGCAACACAGGCGGGGCAAAAACTAGTTTACTACGTAACCCGACCCATTTCGACATGATTCATTTACATTCGAACTGTATTTTATATTTTAGGCCTCATTTATTCACACACCCCTTTTGTCTATTTTGACATCTGAAACGCTAAAGCTCAGCGTTTTGGGTAATACTTAGCTTTGAGCTTTGGCCAAAGCTCAACGCTTCAGGGTAATACTCAGCGGTAAACTCGGCGTTTGGGTGGTTTTTTAATTTTTTTTAAGGGAAAATGTCACATAAATGTAACAAAGTTTATCAACTGTTCTAATTAAGTCACTGAAACTTTTTTTGTGTCTCTAAAACAACTAAACTTTAATTTAGTGTTCCAATACTATGTAATTACCAGGTTACCATTTTTTTCTATTATTTTAATGCTTAATTGGATATTATTTATATTAGGTAGTTTTATAAATTCAAAAAAATATTTTAAACCCACCCAACCTCCCGCCGATAATTCAGAATTCCATTCACGAGAGACCTCTGACGATCGACTACTCTCTATTTTAGACCCTCCAACTAACGACCAAGCTTCGGCGACGACTATTTTAGAATTAATCTCTAAATAATGAAGGATATGATTTCCTTCTTTGCGAGTTGCGATCTCAGACCAGTGTTTTTGTTAGATTGCTTTTTCGTTCTTGTTCTAGATTGTTCTTTTTTATTTTTTGTTATAGATTGCTTTTTTGGTTTCATGTTTACTGCTTTTTTGTTTCATGCTTATAGCAAAAGAAGGGAATGATTAATGTTTTTTGTTTAATGTTTATTGCTTTAAAAATGGTGAAGATGATAACACATAATAGGTGCCTTTAGATTAGGGTTAGTCAACTCCACTGGTGTTTTTTAAATTCTAAACTAAAAGAACTAGGATTGTGACCCGCCGCGCGTTGCGGCGGCGTCGAACATATATATAACCTTTTTATCACACAAAAACTAAAAAAAAAAACTAACTTGGTACACAAAAACAGATTAGCTCAAAGAGACATCAGATTACTATACCTTACATTTCAACATCATATCGTATTTTCAAAATTCCACCGGATCCAATCCTGCATGATCATCACTCAATCAATGAAAGATTAAAAGGTATAGAAAGAAAAAAACCCAATAAGAATCCTAGATCATTGCGATGAAAATAAACCTATAAGATTGGGCAGAAATTTAAGTTAAACCTCTATTCCTACACATATAGTCAAACTCTGTATCTTTAGCTTTAGTGCTACAAAAAAACATTCCAAAATTTCAGTCTACTGTCCCTGCAACAAATGCAACCATAGCTGAAGGCTTGTCATCTTAATATCATGGAATGTTAATTACAACAGTTGACAATAATTCTCAGAGTTGATGTAAAGAAAAAATTACCATTATATATTAAAAGTTCGGCTTCCCACTTGGAAAATGGACACCGAACACCAGTTCGACCCCAATTCAAGCTTTTTGCTTACATCTGTTGATTCGAGCAAAGCCTTTTTTCCAATTAATCGAAACCGTGGCACTTGTACCCTACGCACCAAGAGTTGTCTTAGGTGTCTTAACATGGAGAGTAACTAAAAACCACCAAGTATGGTTTTATATTACAATTGGATCTCCGAAATTAGTCGACCAGTTCAGTAAATTTTATGAGATCTACAAAAGAATGTCGTATATTTTAGAATTAAAAAAATAGTACTTGAGCCGCAATCTAGGCCAGAAAATCAACAACAATGGTAGTGATACAAAGCAAATGAGTCAATGTCAGCTTCTTCAACATTATATTACCTTTTGAAACTATAAATCCAAATAATTACTCGATTCATTCAAAACTTTTTCCAACTTCTTCTTCAACATTACAATACCCTATGAAACTACAAATCCAAAAAAGTACTCGATTTGTTAAAAAAATCTAACAATTCTTCCTAATGAATACTCAAAGTTGAAAAGAGTAAGTTAAAACGAAAATCATCAACACTCTCAAGAGTACATATGAATTTTGTTAAAAGAAAATCTTTCTCCTAGTAAGCTAACCAAGGTGTTTACTTTTATTAGCTATCATAATTAAATCACAACTTGCTGTGTGAATAGTAAATCACAATATTTCCCCTTGTTAATTAGAACTTCATGTCTTAGTACTTGAATCTATGTGCTTAGTACAATTATTAAAATTATAAAAGCCTAGCAGTATATTCAAATTCCATAAATACAATGTGCATTTAACCTATTAAGGATAATTCAAAAGCATTTCAAAGTTTACTGTAGAACACTTCAGGTTGTCTAGGAGAAAACTTGATATTTGACAAAAAAAAAAAAAAAAAAAAAAAACAGATGCATATCAGTTACAACCTAGACCGTCAACTGAAAGCAAAACATCAAGCGTACCAGCCTTCAGAGTGGAGAACACCAAAAATTAAAGCCCTAATTGCTGAAGCGTACATACTGGAGCCCTAATCTCAGGCGAAAATCATCAAGTGTACCTGCGATTGAGGTGAAGAACACAGAAATTGGAGCCCTAATTTATCGAAGCGTACCTGTTGGAGCTTTAATCTGAGAAGAAAAGCGACAAACATACCTGCGATAGGGGTGAAGAACACTGATTGGATCCTAATTGTTGAAACCTAGCTGTAATCTTAGACAACGAAGAACAGGAACGATCTGGTATGTGAATTGGGATGAAGATGATATTGATGATGATGCTGATGATGATGCTAATGAATTCGGTGGGATGAAGATAGACCAGGAAGAAAATGGAAGAAAATGATAGGTAGCAACTGGTATTTAAGAGATGAGAGAAAGGTTAGGTGTTTGTCTTATTGTCACCGACCTTTCTCTTTGTTATTATATAAATATAATCATATGATTTAAAAAAAATTAAAAATATATATATCCTTCAAACTTGAAATTGATTGGTTTATAATTTTTTTTCTTTCATTTTTTTTTGACAAATCAGTGTTATATATATTTTCCACATCAACTTAAAAGATTTAAAAAAAATAATGAAACCTGACACATAGTATTAGAACGGCATTTGAAACTTCAATGACTTTAGAGAGACAAAAAAAGTATCACCCTACCCAAAGTTTATAACCCGAGTGTATCACCGAACACCGAATGTCACCGACACGAACCGTACGGCCAAAATACGCCATAATACGACCAATAGAAACATAATACGCCATAACATGTCACACGCCAACCGATGACAGAAACATCGGAGTGAGATGACATAGATTGCTCATTACACATAACACTAAAAGTGACAATAGAATTTAAATAAACCGATTTCATTTCTTTGCATAACAATTGTCAAATTACAATACAAGGAAATTCAAATACAACAAAGCGAATTACAACATAACATAGTACAAAATTCGATACAACATGATCTAATTAATTCTAGATGTGTATCTAAAGCATTGTCGCTAAGCCCATTTTAATATCATCATCATCATCATCATCTTGCAACATGTTAAAAATACATGGTTCAATACAAAGGTATTGGCGAGTATACAAATTTTGATACGTATCATAAGTATAAAAGTTTAAACGAATCCACATGGCAAACTAGTTATCAAGATTAACATTAAACTGGCATGTGATCAACAAGTCAACTCAAGGTTTAATGCAAAAGATTAAAGACTTAACATGACCCCACGTTCACAGGCGATGCGTTACTCCTATAGCGCTATACATGTTAAGGGTAGGCTCGTACGAAGTTAATGACAAGTTCAACACAAAACGAACAAACCCAGATTAAAGTATCAAGTATAATGTATGCATGCATGTATTGGATTGTTTGTGCATTTTGATAAAGTCTAAGTGTAACTGTGTAGGTGTAATAATAAACATATTGCAACCAAAGTGTAAAACGAAAAAAGGGTGTTCGAGTATACTGTCACACCCCAACCGATGGCGGAAACATCAGGGTGCGACGCTAAGCGTTCAGATTGGTCATGAGTTTCCATAACACTAATAGTTTCCATAGTAATTAAATTGATTTCATGCAAAATGGTCTAAACAACACAAATCCACAATCATATCATCAAAACATCAACATAGTTTCAAAAGTTTCTAGATTAGCTAAATGTGCTTTCTAAGCATCATCCTAGCTTGATTCAAGAATCCTAGCATCCTGTCAGCCTGCAACATGTATTAAAATAGAGTCAGTACAAAAATGTACCAGCGAGTATACAAGTTTGAGTACATAGCATAATAGTTTCAAAAGACTCATATCCATAATGTAAATGATAACAAAATAGTTTCAGCCATGCTAGTGTTCACACTCCAAGTGATAGCCCAAGTCTCCTGATGCTTTGTGTAGTTCCTATAACGCTACTATTGTTAAGGCGGAACTACACACTCTGGATTAAACGTTCACATAGCACAAAGAATCAAGAATCACAAGTTTCATATACACATAGGATAGAGTTTAGACTCAAAAGTGTTAAGTTTCATAGTTTAATAGAATACATGCTGCATCCCAAAGTTTAAAACAAAAAGGGATCGAGTATACTCACAGTGATTGCTTAACAGATTAACTGTTATTGGATCAAAGGGAGCTCTTTAGGTTTAGCCTGATTAGATTACAACAGATGAGTGTCGGACGAAAATAACGAGATTGCGTAAAGTGTCGAATCAGTCACTGGATCGATGGCTGTTTGATCGGACGGCAGTCCGATCGGATTGCCATTCGATCGAGGTGGCTGATGTGAGTGGGGGACGAATTGCCATCCGATCTGATGGTCATCCGTTCAGATGGCCATTCGATCAAATGGTCATTCAATCCAAGTGTTTGAGATTCTTAAAAGTTCGACTCTGGTTACTCCGATCGGATGGTCATTCGATCGAACTGCAGTTTGATCGGATTGCCATTCGATCATTGAGGTTTCCAAAGTTTCAAGTTTCTGAAAAAGTTTCAAAGTGTTGAAAGGTTCCAAGACACATGACACTTAGATCGGATGGCAGTTCGATCAGACGGCAGTCCGTTCGGATTGCCATTCGATTCAAAGTTCTAAAGTTCAAAGATTCAAGTCTCAAAGTGTTTAAGGTTACGAGGCAATAGTCACCTGATCGGATAGCAGTTCGATCGGGTGGCTATCCAATCGGATTGCCATTCGATTGAGTTGTCCTTGTCCCGTTCATAACCTTGTAAAGTTTCTAAGTTTCGAGTTTAACGTGACGTCATGGTACGTATTGAGACAATGATAAACACGTCAATGCACAGCCGTTCTAATCGGATGGGAATCACCCCAGTCCGTTCAGGCGTCTGTCCATGATGCTTTTTCGGAATCCGTACTCTGGTCATCTTTCCCGGCATCAATCCATTTCCAAGCCGACTCTAGACTAATCATCAAGTCTATAGTCCGTTTAGGTCGGATCCCACCGTTTTAAGTGAAGGTTTAAGAAATGGGGAAGAATAACATAAGTCTTAGCTAAAAAGTCTAGATTTAGTAGAGATTTTGGTATAAAACGCATGAAATTCCTTAGATCTGAGCTAGATCTTGAACGGAATGACGTCCCTCAACAGTTTGTACAAACCGCCATGATGACGTGACCCTCAAGAGCTCGAATCCCAGAGATTTCACGGTGAAAAGTGAGATTTCAAAGAAGAATCTTGTAGAGAATAGTGTAGCGATCAAGGATGTATAAGAATCTAGTGTAAAACGTACCGAAATCGCCGAGAAATGGAAGAAAAGTGGGAGTGTGTGCGTCTGGTCGAATGAGGTTGTCACATCAGTGAGAAATGATGTGTCAGGCCTATTTATAGTGTCAGAGAGGGAGTGTAAGGCGGTGTGCGGCGGATCAGATGGCGATTCGATCGAATGGCCCTCCGATCGGATTGCCATTCGGTCAATCCCATCCTTTCCGTTTCACCGTCTTCGATTTGTTTTGCGAGTTAGATTAAGCGCTGCGTATTATTGGGTAATAGTATCACATAACTAGATTACATCATTAACACCTTAGTTTCCAAGTTTCATAGATTCCGCCAGTGACAAGTCTCTAGTCTCTTGTTCAACCAAGTCTCAAGTTGCACGAGTCTCAAGAGTCAAGCACCAAAGTATCAAGTATCATAGTCCATAAGAATCAAGTATCAAGAATCAAGAGTCTAGTTTCCAAGCATCAAGTATCAAGAATCAAACCTCAAGAATCAAGTATCAAGAATCAAACCTCAAGAATCAAGTATCAAGAATCAAGAGTCTCATAGTGTTAAACATCAAGAATCAAGTTTCTAGAATCAAGCACCATAGTATTAAGAATCAAGAATCTAGATTTAAGCATCACAAGTATCAAAAGTGTCTAGTATCACATAGATTAGGGACTAAAATTGACAATAGTTAATAGTTCAGGGACGCAGGCGTTACAGTCTCCCCTCCTTTAGGAGATTTCGCCCCCGAAATATAGGAAGAAGACTGCTCGAAGAGCTGCGGATACTTGGTCTTCATCTCACTTTTAAGTTCCCAAGTGAATTCAGTGCCGCGCTTTCCTTCCCATCGAACCTTGACTATGTGTCACACCCCGATATTTTCACGTATTACCGGTGGGCCCGGTGGGGAGTATTGTGACGTAGTTGATATCGTCATCGTCAAATGTATACAGTTTAATGCACAACAAAAGTGTTGGATGAAAATAATATTACAAACCAAAATGCAAAATATAATTAAATATTATACAAACGGTTGTATAGCGGATCTTAAAACAGAAATATAAGTATTGTTCAACATAATTTAGACGTTCAGAACTTGCAAGATTCTTTATTAACGCCCCGAGCTCCCAGCCAATTACGTACGGTACCTGTCACTTAGTCTTTTTGGAAAAATACGTCAGTTTACACTGGTAAATACAATTAACCGACTCCTTTGAAAACATTATGAAAATTGATTTAAATGCGCAAGGCACAAACATTTTATAACTTGGGACAATTATATTAATAACAATCTTGTATCAGATTCACATGTTTGTCCAACATTTAGGGCCGGTATAAAAGTCGAAAAAGATTAATCGACACACCACAAATATAAACTCACAAGAAGTTTCCTCACGAGTGAGTATATCTTTTACATACACAACAGACAGGTGTATGCCTACACCCCGTGCTTAAGTCGTAGCCATTCACGCTTTTCGAATGAGCCAAGGATATCCAGGACACGGTCGTTAACCCCCAATGTTATTTGTTATCAAGAAATACTGATTAAAGCGGGATTATACAATTTAACCATTTCTACACCCGACCAAGCGGTAATGATTTACCGTATCCCAAGCCCGTATAAGGGAAAATAAGTTAAAAATATTTACCTGAGCTAAATGTAAATCAGTCGTATATTCTAGTCAGCAAGTGCAAGTACTTCTACCGGGGATCTCAATCTAGAACGGAGGTTTTATTAACCTATTAGATTCTTAAACAGGTCTTATTTAAGTTGTAACTTAGACCGGTTAGTTTTAAAGAAAGGTTTATGGTACGAAACGCTAGATTAAGCGGTGACCGGATTGGAATGTGATTTAGACCCGACAAGTATGAAGACTTGTATATAATGGTTAAACTAAATACATTCTGGCTTTTGAAGTAAAAAAATGATAAGGTTTGACCCGTTTCGGCTAATTTATGCAATCTAGTTACATAAACCGTACCGAACGCGTATAGGCACAACGGGTAACTGGATGAGTCAAGTACAAGTTCCAATAGTTATTATGCTTAAAATATGTTGTGATATCAGTAGGATATCAACAATTATGCCCCAAGTGAATTTAAGACCAATTTAAATCCCGAAAGAGTATTTTGGTCATTTTAAAGTTTATAAAAGAGGTTTAAACATAAACTGAGGTTCTGGTCTAAAACATTCTGTAAAAATATTTATTTTATGTTGTTATATCAGTAAGTTATCATACATATGTGTGTTAAATCATTTATGGCCAAACTATGCACCGTAGGGGCATTTTGGTAATTTCACATATGCTTTTGAGGTCAAATTTGGAAGTCTGAGTTCAAGACTTATACTTACTGTTAAAATATAAAAATTTATTTTAAAATCAGTAGGTAACAAGTTTTAGGTGCTAAATATGGTTTTAAACCATACTACGCGCCTAATTAGCATAAAAGTCGATATTTGACGATACTTGAGAAGTTTAAGAAAATCTGAGATTTTGATCAGCCTTAACTATTTAAAATATTTTATTTATCATATAACATCAGTAGGAAATGTTTTGATATGTAAGTGATGTGTAAAAATCATTTTATTAATGAAAAGGGCGTTATCGTCAATTACCGAGTTCATGCAAGAACTCTAGGTTATGGTCAGTATAAAATTTGACCAAAAATTCTAAAATTCCCTAAAAATTATATTAAAACAGTGGGTAATAAGTTTGGTGCCAAAAATTGGGTTTAAATATGATTTATGCTAAAATCGCAATTTAATTAACAAAAAGTTCTGTTTTAAGATATCTTGCATAACTTTAGTTTGAGACCATAAACTGATGTCAAATTTTTGTGACATACTTATATATCAGTAATAAAGCTTTTTTTCCTCTCACATTTTTAAAATTCTCGATTTAATAACAAAAGGGCATAATGGTCAATTTTAAGCAAATAACGAAACATGCAAGTAATCTCTGATTTCTAAGGGACCATGTAGTATAACTTCAGAGAGTTATACTAACATATAGTATGGTCACAAAGGAATCCTAAGGCATAGCTAAACTAAGCTAAATCGGGTCAGAACTGAAAGTCAAAGCAAAAGTCTACTTTTGCGACTTTCGGTTGCGAACCGAGCCAAAACTCAGACTTGTCGGGTTGAACATGCCTAAACATGTTCTTATATTATTTACCAAGTTATTTAAGTGATAAAATGTATTTTATAGCTTCTACATTATCAGTTATGATTTATTTTGTAAAAACTGTCTCGTTTGACTTTTCGGTTAAGTAGTTTGACCCGACAATTGACCAAGTAAATGTGATAATTAGGAGGTGCCCTTTTGAGGGTTTAATACCTACATAATTACCAACACATAGCCACTTTCAATTTGAATAATGGCTGGACCGTTAGTGATTAATCACAAAGTCAAAGCAGAATTACGCTAACTTTGACTTTCGGTCCTTAAACTAATAAAAGCTTAACGACAGAAGCTAAGAACGCTTACAAGGGTCCTTAGCACGAAGATTAAACTTGAGAGAGCTTCCTTAATGACCAGGATGCTCCAGAATCAATGCTAGAGATAGATGTTTGAGAATTTTGAATGTGCAAGTCTGAATTGTGAAATGAAGCACCTATTTATAGCAAGAGGGAATTGTTTGAGATGAATCCACGTGTCCCCAGGTGTTATTTGATGCACACAAGTGTCCTAGTGGTTTCCCAAAACCGTATGCATGTTGCTGGTTTCATTCAGAGTTGCAGGAGATCTTTGAAGATTGCAGGTTGCATGCTGGCAGCTGCAAGTTTTTGGCTGGAAATGGGTATCCGTCGCGCCACGCGCCAGGGAGAGTAAATCCTGGCGCGCCACGCCAGGCAGCACGTTTCAAAGTTTGTTTGTTTGTTTGTTTGCATGTTCAGTCCCTGCACTTTCTGAACTCGAATAACTAACATTTCTTACATGATGGGTCCACATAATCCGGTCTGAGCTATTCTTGGGAGTGGAAACATGCATTCATATGTTTTGGATGTATTGAAAAAGTGTCCCGATTGAAGAATTGTTACATTTACACTTTTGACCCTTTTTCTTGGAAATTTCAATTTACATCACAAGATTGAACTGGAACTTTAATAAATCATTATCTGATATTCATAATGGTACAATAATATTTTACAAAGCTTCAGGAACGTTAAAAGGTCACTCAGAGCTAAGAATTAACATGTTGTCACTTTTAACCCCTCTGTCTTGTAACTTTTGATTTTTAAGCACAAACGGCTTCTTGTGTCCGTCAATTTATTCAATCACAAATACGAACATCATATGAGGTCATTCAGAGGCACAAGTTTGACATGTTGACACTTTTAGTCCTTCTATTTACATCTTTACACTGTTTGGCAACTTTAGTCCCTCAAGTTAATTTTTTAACATGATCAGGGTTTATGACACGTGTCACCACTGTAATGGACATGATTTTGGGAGGTGTTACATCCTCACCCCCTTAAAAGAAATCTCGACCTCGAGATTTACTGAAATAAATGAGGGTATTTTTGTTTCATCATGGATTCAACTTCCCACCTATATTCTGGGCCTCTACGGGCATCCCATTTTACTTTGACGATCGGCACATTCTTTATTCGAAGCTTCTTAACCTGTCGATCCTCGATCGACAAAGGTTTTTCAACAAACTTTAAGCTTTCGTCAATCTGTACGTCCTTGTGAGACATTGCTAGCGACTTATTGGCTAGACATTTCTTTAAATTGCAGATGTGGAACACATTCTGTATTCCACTAAGATCTTCAGGTAGATTTAGCTTATAGGCTACAATTCTGACACACTCGATAATCTCGAATGGTCCAATATATCTTGGGCTCAGCTTGCCCTTTTTGCCAAATCTCATTACTCCTTTCAAAGGCGATACTTTGAGTAATATCTTGTCACCTACCTCGAATTTTAGAGGTTTACGCTCTTATCTGCGTAGCTTTTCTGCCTATCCCTGGAAGCTTTCAAACGATCACGGATTTGGACAATCTTATCCGTCGTCTCGAGGACTATCTCAGGTCCTGATAGTTGGGTTTCTCCAACTTCCGCCCAACAAACTGGCGTTCTACACTTTCTTCCATACAAAGCTTCAAAAGGCGCGGCCTGGATACTCGAATGATAGCTATTGTTGTATGAAAACTCAATCAAAGGAATATGGTTATCCCAAATTCCACCCAAATCAATAACACAAGCACGCAACATGTCTTCCAAGGTTTGAATCGTACGCTCACTTTGCCCATCCGTCTGAGGATGATAAGCAGTACTGAAATTCAAACGAGTGCCTAAAGATTGCTGAAAGCTTTTCTAAAAGTGAGATGTGTATCTTGTATCCCTATCAGAGATAATAGATATTGGCACTCCATGTAGAGATACAATCTCATCCACATATAGCTGGGCTAGTTTATCGGAGCTGTGCGTCTCCTTTATGGGTATAAAATGAGCTGACTTCGTCAGTCTGTCGACTATAACCCATATTGTATCATTCCCATGTTTCGTCTTTGGTAACTTGGTGATAAAATCCATAGTTACCATTTCCCATTTCCAGGTGGGAAGTTCAGGCTGTTGTAGTAAACCTGACGGCTTTTGATGCTCGGCTTTAACCTGTGCGTAAGTCAGACATTTAGCCACATAAGTGGCTATAGATTTCTTCAAACCTATCCACCAGTAATTTGCCTTCAGATCCTGGTACATCTTATCACTGCCTGGCTGAACTGAATATTTTGAACTATGAGCTTCTTGAAGAATCACATCTCTAAGTCCTCCATGGATTGGAACCCAGATTCGACCATTTAATATGAAGATTCCATCTTTGCCATATGACAATTGATCAGCAGTTACGCCTAACTTTTCATTCGGAAAGTTAGGTTCCAGAATAGCTTCCTTTTGGGCAGCTAACAGTCTTTCATTCAAGCTGTTCTTTAGTTCAATGCTTTTGGCATTGATCCTGATAGGTTTAATCCTTTCCTTTCTACTCAAGGCATCAGCGACCACATTTGCCTTACCAGGATGATAGCGTATTTCACAATCATAGTCGTTTAATGTTTCCATCCAGCATCGCTGACTCATATTAAGATCCTTCTGGTTAAATAAGTGTTGAAGGCTTTTTATGATCAGAATAGATTACACACTCGGTTCCATATAGGTAATGCCTCCAAAGCTTTAGTGCAAATACAACGACACCCAATTCCAAATCATGGGTGGTGTAATTCTTTTCGTGCACCTTCAATTGACGAGATGCATAGGCAATGACCTTGCCTTTTTGCATAAGCACAAAACCCATACCCGTGTGCGATGCGTCACAATAAACAACGAACTCTTCTATCCCTTCTGGCAATGTCAACAAAGGAGTATTGCTTAATTTCTGTTTAAGAATCTCAAAAGATTCTTGTTGCTTGGGACACCAATCAAACTTTATATTCTTGCGAGTTAATGAAGTTAAAGGTGCGGCAATCCTTGAAAAGTTTTCAATGAAACGCCTGTAGTATCCTGCTAGACCCAAGAAGCTGCGTATCTCTGTAGGTGTTTTAGGTGCTTGCCAATTTATAATTGCTTCAATCTTAGCGGGATCCACCTGGATACCATGCTCGCTTACCACATGTCCAAGGAATTGGACTTCACGAAGCCAAAACTCACATTTAGAGAACTTTGCATAGAGCTTTTCTTGTTGCAGAAGTTTAAGGATACACCAAAGGTATTTCTCATGATCAGCTTGATTCTTTAAATAAATAAAAATGTCATCGATGAAAACAATGATGAACTTGTCTAGATACGGCTTGCAAACGCGATTCATGAGATCCATGAATGCTGCAGGTGTATTAGTGAGCCTGAAAGGCATCACCAAGAACTCGTAGTGGCCATAGCGTGTTCTAAATGCGGTCTTGTGCACATCTTCGGTTCTGACCTTCAACTGATGATAACCTGACCTTAGATTAATCTTAGAAAAGTAACTTGCTCCTTGAAGCTGATCGAACAAATCATCGATCCTGGGCAATGGATATCTATTTTTGATTGTAACTTTGTTCGGCTCACGATAATCAATGCATAGACGCATTGATCCATCTTTCTTCTTTACAAATAAAATAGGCGCACCCCAAGAAGATGAGCTAGGCTGAATAAAACCTTTCTCCAACAATTCATCCAACTGTGTTCTTAATTCCTTCATTTCTGTCAGTGTCAACCGATAAGGAGCTCGTGCTACTGGGGCTGCTCCTGGAATAATATCGATCCTGAATTCCACTTGTCTGTCTGGAGGTAAACCAGGTAGCTCTTCAGGAAAAACGTCTAGATATTCAGAAATAACAGGGATGTCTTCGATCTTGGGCTTTGGCTCATCTACGGTCACCTGTGCCATGTAGATGACATAACCTTTCTTCAAACACTTCGATGCCTTAAGCATAGATACTTGTTTAGGCAATCCATACTGTGTATCTCCTTGAATTGTAAGTGACTCACCATAAGGAGTTTTGACAACCATTTGCTTTTTATCACACGCAATTTGAGCTTGGTTAAAAGATAACCAATCCATGCCAATAACTATATCATATCCTGCTAGCTTCATTGGTAACAAATACAACGGAAAGGAGTGGTTCCTAATGGATATGAAACATTCATTTAAAATTGTTGAAGCAGTTTCTAAAGTACCATCGGCCAATTCTACCTCATATTTTATGTCTAGAGTTTTAAGAGGCAGATTTAACAGTTTACAAAATTTATTGTCTACAAACGACTTATCTGCGCCAGAATTGAACAAAACTCTAGCATAAACATCATTGATGAAGAAAGTACCTGTTATAACGTTATCATTCTATACTGCCTCCTGGGCGTTCATCTGGAAAACTCGAGCGTTTGTTTTCTTAGCCTCTTCAGGCTTCTTTGCAAGTTTTGGGCAGTTGGTTTTGATGTGCCCTTTCTCGTTACAGTTGTAACAAGTCGCGTTTTTCAACTCCTTGCATTCTAAAGTCTTGTGACCCTTGGTCTTGCAAATTCCACAAAGTTTAGCATGTGGGTCGATCGTACACTTTCTAGAGTGACGCTTTCTGCAATTCCTGCACTTGGGTCTGTTATCTGACTGACTCGAGTTTTTCTTGAACTCGGTACCTTTCTGATGCTCGGAATTCCCCTTTTTCTTCTTGTCAGAACGATGATAGCCCTGCTCTTCTCTTTTCCTCTTTCCCTCATCAGAAGTCTTAACAGACTTATTCCTGATTGCATCTAAAGTGAGGGATAAAGATAAGTCCACCACGGACCTATATGTGGTAGGCCTGGATGCTTTAATATTTCCTTTGATTTCTGGTGCCAGGCCTCCAATAAAACGCGCTATGCGCTTTGGTTCCGGTGTGACCAAATAGGGAACCAGACGGGACATGGTGTTGAAACTCGTCACATACGCTTGATAATCCAAATTCTTCATGACCAGAGTCAAGAAGTCTGTTTCAATCTTTTCTACCTCATGCAAAGGACAGAAGTTTTCCTTGATCAGTGCCACAAATTATTCCCAAGACAAGTTATAAAGCAGGATTTTCCCCGTGGCTTGGATCAATGATCTCCACCATGCCAATGCTTTTCCTTTAAACGATTGTGAAACAAACTTCACAATATCCTGTTCTGCACAACCACTGATATCTACTACAGTATCCATCTCATCAAGCCACGTCATACAATCAATGGCTCCTTTTTCTCCTGTAAAGTCCCTTGGATTGCAAGAGAGGAAGTATTTGTAAGAGCAAGTCTTGACACGTGGCTCCTGATTAAGCACAATTTGTTTAGATGGCATACTTTTCTGATTCGACGAATGGTGAGAATCATCCTTATGAGATGTTGATGCGTGTGAAGTGTTATATATATTAGGTGTATATTTGAAGCCCTTTTTAACACTTATTTTTAGCCAAGTTTTAAATTTATAAAACATGATATTTCACTAACACTAAACACACATATGGGCAAGTGCACCCATCGTTGAGCGTAGTATAGTATTGGTAAGATACCGAGGTCGTCCAAGGACACAAGAGATTTTAGTACCGGTTTATCCTCAACGTCTAATCAAAATAAAAAGTTTAGAAAAATGTTTTAAACTAAGAAAAATAAAAACTAACTAAAATGCTGAAAAAAAAAACAAAAAAAAAAAAACAGATAGACAAGATGAATCACTTGGTTCCGACTCGTATCTAGTATAACCTTTGATTATTTCCGCACTTTTGCACATAATTAAGAGATTATCTTAGTTATTGTAGTAGGCCCCTCTTTTGAAGGTGACGTTACCCTCACCCCAGTAGTTTGAGTCAGCAAGGATACAATCCTAAAAGGGTGGATTATTGGAAGATAATGAATTAAGTTATTAATGCAGTATTGTGGTAGGCCCCGCTTTTGGCGGCGACGTTACCCTCGGCTAAGTAGTCTGAGTCAGCAGGGATACAGGCCTAAATAGCCGGGTTATAGTATTAATAGTAGTTAACTTATGAGGGGATCAAAGAGTTTGGACCCCCGCCATCCAATACCGTGAAGCATTGAAGGAGGTCCTACTAAATTTGACCCAGGTCCATTGCAGGACCTCTAAACGCTGAACAATGGCAAGACCTTTACCAAACCATTCCCTTAACCCCCGACCAGGTAGCCAACATACCTCCATATAGACCGTGGAGATATGAATGGTGAAAATCCTTTATTTTATATAGACAGTAAAATAATGCCAAGACACCACGGACAAATGATAAGGAAAGATCACCTTCAACATAAGTAACTAGTTATTAAAGTCATTAATACAAAACCAAATAAAAAGTGCAAAAGATTAGAAATAAAAAGTATTATACTAGACACTTTGTCTTCACCAAGTGATGTAAGAGACTTAGGCAAACATGGCCTTAATTGTCAAGAACTCTTACGATCAATCTTGGATCCCGAGACGACTCACACACTCTACGATGGACAATGGATGATGGTGGTGGATGATGGTGTTGTGATGGTGGTGGGTGGTGGATGAAGTGTGAGAGAGGTGGTGTGCCAAGGGATGAGTTGAAATGAATCCAAGCACTCCTATAGAAGCTTCTATAGGTTTGTCTTTTCTGCTGCTTCTTGGGCACGGCCCCGTGCTGGCTGAGCACGGGGCATGTTCAGTCTTCTGCCTTCTCTATTTTGCTTGGGAAGATGCCGTTGAGGGGTCGGGCAGTCCACTTATGTTCCTTTCCTTGTATTTATGTTGGAATTAGCTGTCTTTTTGCTTCTTTCGTGTTTTTGAGCTCATTTAATCCTGAAAATACAAAAGGAAGACAAAAACACTCTTTTTCCAATATTAGTACTTAAAAAGGGTTAGTTTTATGCCTTATTTGATGTAATTTATATGTTGCATTTTACACACATCAAATACCCCCACACTTGAACTTTTGATTGTCCTCAAGCAAAACTCTTTAATATGTGGCTTACACTCCCAAATGGAATAGGTAGAAGAGAAGGTTTTGGGCTTGTCGTAGAGTGTCGGGATATCCAAGATCTTTTTGGGTTTTATTTTTATTTATTTACAATCCTATTCGTAATGGTTTATTTAGAACGTTTCATAGGAGAAATTACTTATTTGGGCATAACATGCCTTTTTAAAATTCCATTTATATACGAGTTCACATACCTCACGGGAGAAATCACTCACACTCGGCCGAAGGTGTATTTTTAGTGAATCACTCGAGAGCGGCATGGATCTTATTCCTACCATAAGCTTGCCAAGCAATCAATCCTCCTCCTTTTTAACTTTTATACCTTTGTAAATATCAAGAGGACTTTGTGGGTTAAGGGTTAGGCTTGGGTTAAAGGTAGGTGGTTGGGATAGTGGTTAGTGGTTAGTAGAAAAAGGGCGAAAAGCGTAACAAGTGTCGGTTTTCGTAAGACTTTCTATTTTTTTTGTAACTTTTAATTTTGATGAAGCTTTTATTCAAACAAAGTTATTTTTGATGAACTTGTTTGTTTCTTTTTGCTTCATCAACAACACTTTATTTTTTTTTTATTTTATTATTTTTTTTTACGAAAAACCGAACTTGTTACTAAAACAAAGGGTTAAAAATAAAAGGTTTTGGTGGGTAAAAGGGTTTTTGGTTTGGGTGATGAAATGAAAAGGTTTAGGCTCAAAGGGGTTAACTAGGGGGATTTTTGGGTAGGTGGTAAAAGAAAAAGAAAAATAATGGTGTAGAAATAAAAAGGGTTAGTCCTAATGCCTCCATCATTTACTTACTCGGGTTTAAGTTGATAAGGACTGGGAATGTATCGTCATGGCAAGTTCTAGAGTTGTAAGAACCAAGCGGCTATTCACACAAGAAACGAAAAATGAGCATTTAGTTTAATAATATGTAATTGTATGCTCAATAAAGGCTCAAAACTCACTTTTGTGGGAATGGGTTTTTATGTGATCAAGTATATATAATCAAATTTTAACTAAGTTTGTCATGCCTTTTCATAATTTTCTTATGTTGGTTCTTTTTATCACTACGCTATCGGTTGTAAATTTGTAAAAGTATAACCTTTTTGAGAACTTGAATTTTCCGAGTTAAACCTAGACAAGTAAGAAAAATGAAATTTTTGAAAAAAAATTTGGGGTGATTAGCGGTTCCAATAGAGTTTTGTGTAAGGCTTGTATTTAGGACTTGCAAAATTCAAGGTTTTAGCATCCCCCCCACACTTAAATTACACATTGTCCTCAATGTGTCCCAAAAATAAATTTTTAGGTTGATTAGATGTGTAAATAGGTGTAAAAAGCAAAAATTTTGTGTTACTGGCAACCTGGACACGACCCCGTGTCGAGTGGGCACGACCCCGTGTTCAGGTGCCAGTAACGAGAACTTACAGAAGATGAACACGGGGGCGTGTTGGGTGGGCACGGCCCCGTGTTTGACAAAAATCTGCAGGACAGTAACCAAACAGCAGGTCTGGGAGGTGAGCACGGGGGCGTGTTGGCTGGACACGTCCCCGTGTGGACAGTCTGAAAGCCTGAAAAACAGGTTTCTTCCCCCGGTTTTTTCCATCCTGGTCCTATAAGTGCTGAGGCTTAGTATTCTAAGCCTCGGTTTGTACCTGTTTCATCACTTAATACCACACCAAGCAATATAAACATCCTACATTACCATAGTTAATTGTTCCAAGCATAAAGTAAAAGAAAAAAAGAAAAATAAAATGCAGAAATAGTTAGGAAAAGTAAATTGTTTAACACTTGGCACACAGGCCACCAATTGTTCGATAGATAAAGGGACTTAAACCTGTGGGCTTGCCATCAACCTGGTCTTGCTCCTCCATACTCCCTACTCCATGTCTTCATCGCTATCATCACCCTCATCCCCATTCCCCGCCATATACTCTCGGATGCTTTCGATATCGTCTTGTATATCATTGATGTTGCGTTCAATAGCTCCGACCCGTTGGTATGTGTTGTTGGCGAGGTTGTAGATGTTCCTGGTACACATAAGGTTTTCCTGCATAAGATCATGTAAACTTTGAAAATTAGGAAAACCACCTTCTTGTGTGGAGGATTGACCCGGATCGCCATGGGGTTGATACTGGTAGTGGGGAGGTGGTGCGTGAAGAACTAGGGCCTCCTGCGGGTTCCATGCATAACCTTGCATCCTTTGGAAGCTTACCGTTCCGTCTTCCGCCTCATAAAGTAAGTTCATGGCTCGGCAAATGTGATAATCAACTCGTCCCGACCATGGGCTTCTTTCAAAGGACCTTGGAATTCGCGTGTAATGCTTGAAAAGACGGTACACCCATCCTCCGAAGAAGATAGGCGTTGGAGCGCGAGCAAGGCGGTTGAGATGCATGTTTCGTAACAGGAGATACGAAACATCGAGAGGCTTCCGGTTGTGGATACAGTGGAGGACAACCAAATCTTTCAACCCTACAACGCCGCTACTGTCGTGACGTTGGTTTAGAGAGTAGGTGAGGATCCTGTGAATGTAGCGATAGAGCGGATCCCTTAGCTTCGTACTCTTGGTGCTACGAGGGTTGTAGATTCCTTCACCGATTTGAGCCTATGCGGCTTGTCTTTCATTTTCATCCAAGTCTCGTAATCCCCCGGTATTTTCTTCGTTTCCCGATTCCTCTTCTTGGTATAGCCCTATTATGGCTCCAAACTGTGCCATAGAGATCGAGTACATTGTCCCTCCACACCGAAATACAACCCCTTCATTGTCGAATGGGTCACACCTTGAAGTGAAGTTAAAGGTACTGTAGAACTCCATGGTGCATTGATGCACCGACCGAAGCCTAGTGTTTAATGCAACAGCTAGTGGTCCCGTAACGATGTTGTTGAATCGGTCCAGCTGGTTTACCAAGGTTAACAGGTCCGTGCAAGCTCTCCTGGGGTACTCCTCGGGTCTTGTTTGAAGTAACTCATACCTTGCTCTTGCATCGAGCTTATTTGCATTGAACCTTGTGAACTTTGCCATCTGAAAGAATACACCAAAAGTTAGCACGAAACAGAAATGTTTTCGGACAAAACTGCAAACAGCGGGCTGGACACGACCCCGTGTCCAGCGGACACGGCCCCATGTCCAGAGGTCTGTTACTCAAAAACTTCATTTTTCGACCCGGTTTGAAAACTTGAAAATTTTTGGTCCAATAGGTGCGGCTTCCCCCGAAAATGAAACCCTAAGTGCCGTTTTTCCCAAAATATCCCGTTTACCCTATCAATTTTATCTTTTTCGGTTCAAGAACAAGGGTTTGGGGTTTTTGTGAGAAATCGGTTGAATCTATGAACAATACAAGTGTATTTACTTTTCTTAACACTAATCTAACTAAATGCAAACAGATTTAGGCAAAAATTTTAGGTTCGATCCGGATGAACTTCAAGAACCCTAGAATTTTCCCAAATTTGTGGTGTTTTAACTACATGCAAGTAACTAATCTAACTACTACGAGTGATAGAATCATACCTTGACGTTGTTAGATCGATAGGAGACGTCGAAATTTCGCGAAAAATCGCCTGGAACCAGAGCTTTTGTGGGGAAACGGGGCGTGTGGAATGAAGAAACTGTTTTGAAAAAGGGGTTTTATCCCGTCTGCAGCGCGAACACGGCCCCGTGTCCAGCGGACACGGCCTCGTGTCGAGCAGGTTTTTTTTTTTTTTTTTTAGTGCTCGTGTGCGTGCCCCTTTTTCCCATAAGCTATGGTTAGAAAACTTACCGCTTTATTTTGTCGTCTCAATCGTTCGTAACTTACCAGGCATGATGTTTTTATTCTTCCACCGTTTGAAGCGAGATTTCTTCTTCCTCATCCTCAATGAATCCTTGATAGAGTTTCAGCCGTTGGCCATTGACCTTAAATGGTGGCCCACTTCGAGATTTAATTTCTACTGCACCGTGTGGAAAGATATGGGTGATGGAAAAAGGTCCTGACCACCTAGACTTTAATTTACCAGGAAACAATCGAAGTCGTGAATTAAACAAAAGAACTAGATCCCCTACCCGAAATTCATTAGGTTTAATATGTTTGTCATGCAAATTTTTCATTCTTTCCTTATAAATTTCAGAGTTTGAGTATGCATAATTCCTAAGCTCGTCTAATTCATTCAATTGACAAAATCGATTTTTACCAGCAAATTCTAAATCTAAGTTTACATTTTTGTGTGCAATTTCTACTGGCAAATGACAACTTTTTCCATAAACTAGCTTATATGGGGTTGTACCTATTGTTGTTTTATAAGCAGTTCGAAAAGCCCATAAAGTATCATCTAATTTATCAGCCCATTCCTTTTTATTTAACCCTACGGTTTTTTCGAGTATTCGTTTTAAACCTCTATTAGTCACTTCGGCTTGTCCGTTTGTTTGAGGGTGATTCGCTGTTGAAACCCGGTGATAGACCCCATATCTTGTTAAAATTTTTTCAAGTTGATGGTTGCAAAAATGGGTACCTCTATCACTTATTAAAGCTTTAGGTGTGCTAAAACGAGAGAATAATTTTTTCAGAAATCTTACCACGACTCTTCCATCATTTGTTGGAAGTGCCTCGGCCTCGGCCCATTTAGACAAGTAATCTACTGCCACAAGTATATATTTGTTTCCTTTCGATGGTGGGAAAGGTCCCATAAAGTCGAGTCCCCACACATCAAAAATTTCACAAACAAGAATGCCATTTTGTGGCATTTCGTTTTTGGAAGAAATATTACCTGTTCTTTGGCAAGCATCACATGTTTTTACAAGACTTTGGGCGTCTTTGTAAATGGTTGGCCAATAAAATCCTGAATCGAATACCTTTCGTGCGGTACTAGCAGCACCATGATGTCCTCCGTATGGACCTTCATGACAATGGCGGAGAATTCTTCGTGCTTCACTACCATGTACGCATCGTCTGACGAGTTGGTCGGCACACATTTTGAAAAGATATGGATCTTCCCAAAAGTAGTGTTTCACATTGGCAAAGAATTTTTTTTCTTTGATGATGTGGCCATCCTTTTGCGACTATACCGCTAGCTAGGTAGTTAGCATAGTCGGCGTACCATGGTTCTTCCTTGTATTCCACCATTTCCAGGGACTCAGTTGGAAATTTTTCGTTGATTTGCTCGTCCCTGGTTGCCTCTAAAGCTGGGTCTTCTAAGCGTGAAAGATGATCTGCTGCGGTATTTTCTGCTCCTCTTTTGTCCTTGATTTCAATGTCGAACTCTTGGAGGAGTATAATCCACCTAATCAAACGTGGTTTTGCGTCTTGTTTCTTGAAGAGATATCGAATGGCTGCATGGTCTGTATAGACTATAGTTTTAGAAAGAACAAGATAAGAACGAAATTTATCAAAAGCAAATACCACAGCTAGTAACTCTTTTTCAGTTGTTGTGTAATTTTCTTGTGCATCATTAAGTGTTTTACTAGCATAATAGATTGGGTGGAAATGCTTTTCTTTTCTCTGTCCCAAGACAGCTCCAACTGCAAAGTCACTGGCATCACACATGATTTCGAAAGGAAATTTCCAATCAGGTGCTATCATGATAAGTGCATTGACTAGCATTTCCTTTAGGGTTAGAAATGCTTGATTGCAATCCTTGTCAAAGATGAAAGGAGCATCTTTTTCAAGTAATTTCGTTAGAGGCCTTGAGATTTTTGAAAAGTCTTTGATAAATCGTCTATAAAATCCGGCATGCCCTAGGAAACTTCTGATAGCTAGTACGGAGGATGGAGGTGGTAATCTAGAAATGGTATCTATTTTGGCTCGATCCACTTCCATTCCTTCGCTTGAGATCTTGTGACCGAGTACTATTCCCTCCGTTACCATGAAATGACATTTTTCCCAATTAAGGGCGAGGTTAGTTTCCTCACATCGGGATAGCATTCGTTCAAGATTATCGAGGCATTGGTCATATGAATCCCCAAAGATAGAAAAGTCGTCCATAAAGACTTCCATTGTCTTTTCTATCATGTCATGGAAAATGGCTACCATGCAACGTTGGAATGTTGCTGGGGCATTGCATAGACCAAACGACATGCGTTGATAAGCAAAAGTTCCATAGGGACATGTGAAAGTTGTCTTTTCTTGGTCTTCGGGTGCTATCGGGATTTGAAAGTAACCTGAAAAACCATCCAAGAAACAGTAAAATTTATGACCGGATAATCTTTCTAACATTTGATCAATGAAGGGTAAAGGAAAGTGATCCTTTCTTGTTGCTTCATTTAATCGTCTATAATCTATACATACTCTCCATCCTGTGACGGTTCTCGTTGGTATTAGTTCATTCTTTTCGTTAGTTATTACCGTCATACCTCCTTTCTTTGGAACTACTTGGACGGGACTTACCTAAGGACTATCGGAGATAGGATAGATAAGTCCGGCGTCAAGTAGCTTGATGACTTCGTTTTTAACCACTTCTTGAACATTTGGATTTACTCGACGTTGTGGTTGTATGACCGATTTCTAGTCATCATTCATCAAAATTTTGTGTGTGCACATAGAAGGACTAATTCCTTTTATGTCTACAAGTTTCCAAGCTATTGCATTTTTGTGTTTTTTCAAAAGATTAATTAATTTTTCTTTTTCTAAGTTATCTAATTTAGACGAAATAATTACAGGTAAGTTACCATCCTTGTCTAGAAAAGCATATTCCAAACCTTTTGGAAGTTCTTTGAGCTCAAGTGGTGGGTCTTTGGGAGACTCCTTATTTGGTTGCTCATTTCGGTCAAGAACTTTAAAAGTTTGTTCTATGGCGACCTCTTCTTCAACAAAGTGGTCAATCTCTTCACTTGTATCGGGTGGTTCATCTTCATCTTCAATTAGGGGGTCATTATTGCCGAATGGATATTTCATTGATCGTTCGAGATCGACACTTCTTTTAAATGCCCCTAATTGAAGAGGTAGATTGTTGAACTTCCGGTTTTTCAAAGCTTCATGAGTTTTTACAAATGGTCGTCCCAACACTAGAGGAGCGTCATCGAGGATGACAAAGTCGGTCGGGATTACCATTTGATTTGTTTGAACCAAGACATCTTCAACTATACCGATTGATTTTATTACTTTCCGATTGGATAGAAAAATGGGTATTTGAAGTGGAGAAAAATCACTAATACTTAATTTTTCGAAAATGTAGTTAGGCATTATGTTAACACAAAGATCTTTATCGATTGTGACATTACTAATAAACGAATTTTGAAAGAAACATGGAATCGGTATTATGTTAATTTCAAATGGGTCTTCTTTTATTAGTGAAGTTTGATCATTAGTTAACTTAACACTTACCGTTTCGTCAATTTTAGTGTTAGTGTTTAACTCTTTTAAAAACTTGGCATGAGTGGGTACTAAACAATGATTTTCGAAAGAAGGTGACAAGAGATTAATTTCTTCAAAATTAGACTCTTCTTGAATTTTAACGTTGTCGGACTCACCTTTTTCGTTGTTTAACTCATGTGTCGGTTTTTCACTTATTTGTTCTTCCATTTTTACATTTTCAGTTATCTCTTCCTTTTTTAATTCTTCTCTTGTGCGGGACTCCTCTTCCCTTGCGCGAGCTTCTTTTATACATCGATCGATAACTCTAATGTGTTCTAATATCCTATCGGTCACTTCGGTTATAGAGAAAGAATCGGTATTTATTAAGCTTGAATCTGGTTGTTCGACCCTTTGTTCCTCATAATACTCATATGAAGTAGATGGTTCACACCATTGTTCTTCATTGTAAGCATATGATGGATAAGTTTCGTAATTTTGCTCTTCATAATACTCATATGAGGTGGGTTGTTCACGCCATGGTTCCTCATAATAAGCATATGAAGGTGGTGGCTCATATCTTGGTTCCTCAAAGTATGAGTATGAGGGTTCATACCTTGGTTCATCAAAATATGAGTATGAGGGAGGAGGTTCATACCTTTGGTCTTCATAGGATGTGTATGAAGTTGATGGCTCGTACCTGGGCTCCTCATAGTAGGTGTATGAATTGGATGGTTGATATGAGTGATTATTTTGAATCGAGCGTGCATTACGACAATTAGTGCAATAATTACCCCTATAATCATCCTCATCATAGGTGTAGTTGTAACCTCCTGAGTATTGATCCATAAGAATCACTCAGCAGACCACAACCGAGTCTCGAGATCAGAAAACAAAAAGAAAAACGGAAACAGAGGCTGGACACGGCCCCGTGTTCAATGAGCACGACCCCGTGTTCAGGATCTGTATCTGGGCGTTTTAATTAAATTTACTGATTTCGTTGAGCACGGGGCGTGTTCAGTGAGCACGGCCCGTGTTCAAGCTTCTGTTACTGGGTGTTTTAATGAAAATGTGCAGCACGGCCCCGTGTTCAGTGAACACGGCCCCGTGTACAGGTTACTGTAAATGCAAAACTAAACTAAAATGCAGAAAAATGTGCGCGCGTTTAAAAAAGGTTTTGAAAAACTGATTAGGCCGTCGATTTTAAGCTTTCTTAAAATCCTCGTGTCCCCGGCAGCGGCGCCAAAAACTTGATGCGTGTGAAGTGTTATATATATTAGGTGTATATTTGAAGCCCTTTTTAACACTTATTTTTAGCCAAGTTTTAAATTTATAAAACACGATATTTCATTAACACTAAACACACATATGGGCAAGTGCACCCATTGTTGAGCGTAGTATAGTGTTGGTAAGATACCGAGGTCGTCCAAGGACACAAGAGCTTTTAGTACCGGTTTATCCTCAACGTCTAATCAAAATAAAAAGTTTAGAAAAATGTTTTAAACTAAGAAAAATAAAAACTAACTAAAATGCTGAAAATAAAAATAAAACAAAAACAGATAGACAAGATGAATCACTTGGTTCCGACTCGTATCTAGTATAACCTTTGATTATTTCCGCACTTTTGCACATAATTAAGAGATTATCTTAGTTATTGTAGTAGGCCCCTCTTTTGAAGGTGACGTTACCCTCACCCCAGTAGTTTGAGTCAGCAAGGATACAATCCTAAAAGGGTGGATTATTGGAAGATAATGAATTAAGTTATTAATGCAGTATTGTGGTAGGCCCCGCTTTTGGCGGCGACGTTACCCTCGGCTAAGTAGTCTGAGTCAGCAGGGATACAGTCCTAAATAGCCGGGTTATAGTATTAATAGTAGTTAACTTATGAGGGGATCAAAGAGTTTGGACCCCTGCCATCCAATACCGTGAAGCATTGAAGGAGGTCCTACTAAATTTGACCCAGGTCCATTGCAGGACCTCTAAACGCTGAACAATGGCAAGACCTTTACCAAACCATTCCCTTAACCCCCGACCAGGTAGCCAACATACCTCCATATAGACCGTGGAGATATGAATGGTGAAAATCCTTTATTTTATATAGACAGTAAAATAATGCCAAGACACCACGGACAAATGATAAGGAAAGATCACCTTCAACATAAGTAACTAGTTATTAAAGTCATTAATACAAAACCAAATAAAAAGTGCAAAAGATTAGAAATAAAAAGTATTATACTAGACACTTTTTCTTCACCAAGTGATGTAAGAGACTTAGGCAGACATGGCCTTAATTGTCAAGAACTCTTACGATCAATCTTGGATCCCGAGACGACTCACACACTCTACGATGGACAATGGATGATGGTGGTGGATGATGGTGTTGTGATGGTGGTGGGTGGTGGATGAAGTGTGAGAGAGGTGGTGTGCCAAGGGATGAGTTGAAATGAATCCAAGCACTCCTATTTATAGGCTGAACAGAGAGCTGGGCACGGCCCCGTGTCCGCTGGGCACGGCCCCGTGCCTGTCTGACACTCTCTCTCCTCATTAATTGTAATTCGCAATTACAATTAATGCGCCTGCTGTACTTTCGACACGCCCCCGTGTCCGCTGGACACGGCCCGTGGTGGGCAATAGAAGCTTCTATAGGTTTGTTTTTTCTGCTGCTTCTTGGGCACGGCCCCGTGCTGGCTGAGCACGGGGCGTGTTCAGTCTTCTGCCTTCTCTATTTTGCTTGGGAAGATGCCGTTGAGGGGTCGGGCAGTCCACTTATGTTCCTTTCCTTGTATTTATGTTGGAATTAGCTGTCTTTTTGCTTCTTTCGTGTTTTTGAGCTCATTTAATCCTGAAAATACAAAAGGAAGACAAAAACACTCTTTTTCCAATATTAGTACTTAAAAATGGTTAGTTTTATGCCTTATTTGATGTAATTTATATGTTGCATTTTACACACATCAGATGTATGTGTCTTGGAAGGTGGTTTTGTATGAGGTACAGATTGGGTCCTGGTGCGAGTACCACTTGGTTCTTTGAACTGTCTGTCAATGGCTTGAGTGACAACATTATCTATCATTGCTTGTAAATCTGCACCTGTTACAGTCATTCTTGTATTGTCATTTCTCATATTGGGATGATTGTTAACCTCGTCTGATTCAGGCATGCTGGAGCTTGTTTTCTATAAAACAATTGACAATAATTTTGTTTAGAAGTCTATTATGGAATCATCATTTTCGATGATTCATTAACCATGGTATAAATAGACCATATTTGGTTAATTTGATAATCCGATTTATTTTTAAATTTTTCATTATAGTTAATCCAGTTATAAACTATTAAGGATATTAAAATGGCACAAAAAGGCCTTGTCACAAGGATAGTTTTGAATTTATGAGCCATGATCTTATAGGATCGAGGCATTTAGGTTTGAACATAGTTCATTACCTTTCTTGACAGGGAGTCATAGACTACCACTGTCATTTTGCCTTTTAGGACAATAGGTATAGCCCATAGGCATTTCATCACTAATGTATGTTTATAATATGATCATCTTATTTAATGATTTAAGCCATGATTTCTAGATCATTAGACTAGATAAGGAATTTGAAGAATCCAATATAAGGATGACAAGTGTGATTTTCTCGAACCACACGTGTCAAGAGTGCTAACACGTTCTCAGGTGTTAACAAGGATTTATTATCTTAAAAAGGTTCTACCATCATAGCCATGTCTTATTGACACATAGGCTAGGTTATACCTTTAAGATTTTCTTTTAGGATTTAATGGCAGATCAATTAAAATTCAATTGATATTTTGATTTTGTGATTTTTAATATATATGTATGTGCTTAATGCCAAATGTAATTTCAAAAAGGAAACTTCATAATAATTCCTAAAAATTACAATAATGCCCTAAACAGGTCTTTAAAGAAATAACATTGTCCACGCAGGGACTAAAATAAGAAAGACAAGTCCACGCAGGGACTAAATACATAAATAAATGTCCACGCAGGGACTTAATTGAAATTTTAAAAATTACAAAACAATAAATAGGGATTTTTAATAGTCCCTCTTCTTCTTCTTCCCCTTTATAAGATTTGCCAAACCCTTTAGTAGACCGCGACGGCTCCTACGCTCTTCGTCTACCCTTTGTTCCACCTCGTGCAACCTCTGGAGGATTTCTTGCTGTTGCGGTGGTTGAATTTGTGGTGGCTGCGGTGGCTGCTGCTGCTGAGGTTGAGGAGGCAGTGGGTATTGATACCCATATGCTGGGTACCCAGTTGGGTACGTAGCTGAAAAGGGTCCAGGGTAGAGAGCATTGTAGTTTGCTGCCTCGACGTATGGGTCAATGGCAGGGGCATTGTTGTAATTGTAACCCGAGTAAGCTTGCTGCTCAAACGGGTTATACCCAGCTGCACCTGGGTATGATGGAATTGGGTTTTCATAACCCATGGACGGTAGTGCTGGTGCGACTGGTGCAGAGTCGACTTCAGAAACGGCGTTTAAAGGCCCTCCCATTTGCGGGTCTTCATAGAGCGGCGGGTAGTTGCTGGAGTGTAAGGGGGTGCTGAAATGGAAACCCCCACGCACTGACATCCATGCACTTCTTCTCTGCCTCGATGGTTCTGGAGGCGGTGGCTGCTCTGGTGCTGGCGGTGGCGGCGGCTTGGCCGCCTGAAAATGTGGGTCCTCAGATGAGACCGGCTGGTGTTGTGGCGAGTTGCGGTGAGGGGGAGTATACTCCCACTTGTATGTGCTCCATCTTTCGGCTCAGATATCAGGGCCCCTGTAAGGCGAACCATGAAAGGATGATCCGCTGGATATTTCAATGGTATGCGTGATGGCGGCATCTCAGGATCTGGATCTTCGTCCACATCCATGTTTTGGTACTCCGGAAAATGGTCAGCAGGTCCTAAAGGGTTTTGGCCCTCTGGTTCCTCTATCTGGTTCATCGGGTTGAACTGGCTCTGAAAGTAAGGTGTCGGGTTCTGGAAGGAATGGTGTGAACCCAATCTTTGCAGAGGAATGTAAGAATGGTGAGACTCGTTGGGCTCATCCTCCTGCTGCGGCCCAAAGGAATGATGATAGGATGGTGAGGAGCTGAGCAAGACAGAGCGTCTCGCAAGCTCGAGGTATGTCCTCCAGTCTCTGTGAGGACTTGATCCGAATGATGCGGATGATGTACGCCGGTGAGATGGTCCGGCTTCGTGGTCGTTCCTAGTAATAGTTGGAGCTTTTCCTCGTCCTCCTCGGCCTCTCACTCTTGGCGGCATGTTAGCTTGTGATCCTGTCAAAACAAAAGAAACAACAAAAAGATATAAACCAGTTAAGATTAGGATTAATCCTAGGTCCTTTGCCTAGACTCGGAAGTCAAGGAATGTGCAACTGTGTCATTGAGATTAAACACAAAAGGCTAGTGTTTAATTCCCTCAATGTTGGCTCTGATACCAACCTGTCACACCCCGATATTTCCACGTATTACCGGTGGGGAGTATTGTGACGTTGTTGATATCGTCATAGTCAAATGTATACAGTTTAATGCACAGCGGAATTCTTGGATGAAAATAATATTACAAACCAAAATGAAAAATATAATTAAATATTATACAAACGGTTGTATATGGATCCACCGGCGGATCTTAAAACAGAAATAAAGTATTGTTCAACAGACTTTAGACGTTCAGAACTTGCAAGATTCTTTATTAACTCCCCTAGCTCCCAGCCAATTACGTACGGTACCTGTCCCTTAGTCTTTTTTGGAAAAAAAAATACGTCAGTTTACACTGGTAAATACAATTAACCGACTCTTTTGAAAACATTTATGAAAATTGGTTTAAATGCGCAAGGCACAAACATTTTATAACTTGGGACAATTATATTAATAACAATCTTGTATCAGATTCACATGTTTGTCCAACATTTAGGGCCGGTATAAAAGCCGAACAAGATTAATCGACACGCCACAAATATAAACTCACAAGAAGTTTCCTCACGTGTGAGTATATCTTTTACATACGCAACAGACAGGTGTATGCCTAAACCCCGTGCTTAAGTCGTGACCATTCACGCTTTTCGAATGAGCCAAGGATATCCAGGACACGGTCGTTAACCCCCAATGTTATTTGTTATCAAGCAATACTGATTAAAGTGGGATTATACAATTTAACCATATCCGATTAAAAGGTTTCTACACCTGACCAAGCGGTAATGATTTACCGTATCCCAAGCCCGAAAAAGGGATAATAAGTTAAAAGTATTTACCTGAGCTAAATGTAAATCAGTCGTATATTCTAGTCAGCAAGTGCAAGTACTTCTATAAGGGCTCTCAATCTGGAACGGAGGTTTTATTAACCTATTAGATTCCTAACGGGTCTTATTTAAGTTGTAACTTAGACCGGTTAGTTTTAAAGAAAGGTTTACGGTATGAAACGCTAGATTAAGCGGTGACCGAATTGGAATGTGATTTAGACCCGACAAGTATGAAGAAATAATCATTTACATTATATAGATCAAAATATTTAACAACCTATTAAATAATTAGTTGGTAATTGTTGATGGGCCATATTACCCTTATTAACTAATTAGGGTTTCCTCTTAGGTGCTTATATAAGAGACTAATGTAGAGGTTACAAGGTTAGACAATTAGACAACCTTATTAGTTCATAACATCAATCGACCTCTCTCTCCCAACCGAACACCCTATTTGGTTTCTTCATCACCATCAGTAGATTGCACCCTAAGGAGGAACCAGATCAAGATGACAATCATGTCAAACACTATTGTTGCGTCTCCATCTGGATTCTCTGCTGGCCTGTCTCTTGCAATCAGGTATGTTATTCATGTTTTCCATTATGTTTAAATAGAACTGATCAACATGTGGTATCAGAGCGTATGTTGATTAATCAGTTCTGTTTTCGTATCCATTATTCTGGGATTGAAATATGGAAAACAGAAACTTTTGAAAACCTAATAAATTTCATGGCCGGTTTCAACTCACATGTCCCGAGTCCACTGTTTCGGGAAAAAGAAAGGAAAATAATTTGTTTTATATAACTCGAAACCAATATGGTTAAATTTTATGTCCGAAATCTGTTTTAGAAGCCATAATTTTCAGATTTCGGGTTCCAGAATTATGTTTTATTTTAGGGTTCATCATGTGTTCTTAGGAAAATTCAAAATTCCTTTATGTTTTGCAATGAAATTTGAATTGTTGAATGTTTTTCCTAATTTTGATATGTTTTGTCTAATAAGAATTTTTGAAATCTGTTAAAAGGATAAACAGATTATGATTTTTGAAATATTTTGATAAAATTAGATCAATGTTAAAATAGGAAACTCTATCACAATTCTTAAGAATTCGAATTTTCAGTTATGCTTTTACATTATCAGCTGTTAACAGGAGTTTCGAGATCATCCTTTTAACGACCCGAGACCAAGATCTCGACTCGAGACAACAAGGTCTCGACTCAAAATTATAAGGGTTCTCAAATCTTTACAACTCTAGACAACGGTTTCGACTTGAGACCATAAGGTTTCGACTCTAGACCACTGAGGTTTTGACTAAGGGTTTTAAATCTTCACAACTCGAGACCATGGTTGCGTCTCGAGACCTCATTATGGAGTCGAGATCTCATGAAATTCAGTACTCGAGACCATGGTTCCGACTCGAGACCACAAGATGAGTCGAGACTTGACTCGAGATCTCACTCGAGACCTCATAACTAAGTCGAGATATCACTCGAGACCTAAGACTAACTTGAAATCTCAACCTCATTACTTCAGGCTGTTTAATGTGAACAAAAATTTAGCTCGGGGCTCCGCCCCGAACCCCGTGTAGGGGGCACCGCGGAGTTCGATCCGCGCTAACGGGTGGTTTGCTATTAAATAATTGGTTTTGTAAATACTTAGTTAATTAATCAGAATCAGATAATGTTTTACAAAACCAAATTGGCTTAACTTGAATGAGCTTCTGATGTATCATTTCTAGCCAAAGCTGATTTAATACATCTATTTATCGTTCAAGTATTATGAAAGCTATGTTGAGTGTGCATTACAAACATGAATGTCTTAATATCTGGCCAAAACTGATTTAATTCATTCATTTATAGCATACTCAACAAGTGCATAACTAAAGTAATTGTCTCATTTCTGGCCAAAGCTGATTTGTCACAATTACTTTGCACATATGCTTAAATGATTACACTTCTGGCCAAAGCTGATTTGTCTTTGTTTAAGTAGAATTTTAAGTAAGTCTATTATTTTGATGTTAGTAATAGACATATCACAACTTCTTCATAAAATGATCCTTCATTAATCTTATGATCATTTCGTTTGCCTTAATTATTTAAGTACCCATAACTTTTCTCACTATGATTTTCTTCCTAAAAATCTATATCTCACCCACTCTAATTCCTAAACCTATTATGTTTTGCTTTACTTAAAGTTTCTATAAGAATTAGCTCTTAAATTAAATACTTGATTATTCCTTAAGACACGATAATCCTATTGCTCTATTCTGATAAAGCACTACTGAAGAAAAGTAGAGCATGATGATTAGAGTAAATCGAACATGATGTCTCTTATGATAATCAAGATCTCTCTAACATAAATGCTGTCACTAAAGTTATTCCAGATTAAGTCTTTCCTAAGACTAATCTATTATCTGTGGAATAATCACCAGAACTCCTAAGATGCATACCTTCATTTAAAATTCTAAACTATAAAGTCAAGTGGTATATGTGAATACATTATAATGTACAATGCCATGACCCATAAAGTTAAGGGCTTACGCTTGGAAATAAGTACATTTTCCAGTACATAACATACTAAGATTTTCACTTGTACAATTTGATGCCTTATAAATCAACTATAACACTCAAAAGTACCAAAGGAAAATGAGTGTGTTGATAAGCAACATATATACATAAAAATAAATGTTTGAAACTGGAAAATAAGATGTTATTCACCTTACAACCACTAATACCCTAAACGAGGATTGTTCTAAGGTCCATAGTCAAAATACAAGTACAAAATCCCAACTCTAAGGTTCTTCAAGGGAAAATCTCACTGCATAATTATGCCATTAGACTAGACATAAGTAACGAGCCTATCCATTATTCAAAAGAACAGTTGGATAAGTTAATTAGGTAGTCACTTACTAATGATATTTAAGTCTGATAATTTTAATATTCCAATTAACACATGATTAGTTGACTCTAGTTCCATACGTTTCCTTACCAGAACTCGACAAATAACTAACATGAGAGTTAGTGACAAAAATTAAATGTTAAGGTTGTAAGAACCATAATAAGCAGTCTTCTAACAACGCTTTTCGATACCTTATATATATTTTGAAGATTAGTCAGAATATAGTATCATAATTAAGCAATGTTATGAAGGTTGTGAGGTTTGCATAGTCAACATAAAGTCACACTTACCTTAAACTCTCATCTTATTTGTTCTCAATATCTGGATAGAAACATTACTAAGATGAAACTAGATGATACTTTAAACTTTCACAACTTTTGTCATCATGCAGATGAGAATTTGATAAAAGGAAAATGAGACTTATAAATTTCATCCATTATAACCGAAATTCATGAGAAATCATAACATGGTTAATGAGGATGATTTTTTTTATCTAATCTCATTCTAAGTGATTTTAAATCATGATGTTAAAAGCCCTAAAATATGACTTGGCTTAAGGAATAAGTATGAGTCCATCATAAGTTATTCGTGGAACTTATTCCAAATGGAATATTCAGACATAATTCATTTATTATTTAAAAGACTATCAACTTGTATCTAAATTTTGTCATATATGGCCCACGGTCTTAGAAGAAATCTATCCATATATATATATATATATATATATATGCTTAATAAGATTTCTATTAGATATGTCCTTGAGTTTTCTTATGACCTCTGGACACTAAAGAAATCAAATAAAGTCTAACGTATATGTGATAGGTTCCCACGTCACGTAGCTCATTGAAACTTCTCTTGTAGCATTCTAGAGATATTAAAGATCAGTGGGAGCATTAAGTGTCTTAATAATAACTTGCAATAGTTGCAAGAGGTAGGGGAGTGAAATTTTTACATTACCTAAATTTACACCTCTTGTACAAGGCACTGCTCCATCTTTACATTGTTCTATCATAACTTGTCTCCTTAAAATCTAATGCTACATTTACAAAATTTTCATTGTTGCTTAATTGTGGGCGCACTTAGATTTTTTTACCTAAACTAACATAATCCTCAACAAGAGAAACTACAACGACTAACGTCATTAATTTGTGTTTCTCTATTAGAATTTGTTGGTCGTTACATATTGACTCTAAGCATGCTGAGTTCCTAAAGATTTCTAAGGTCAGTGGGAGCAGTCAAAGTCCTTATCATGACTTACAAGGATACAAGAGGCAGGGGGAAGAGTGTCATTAAATTTCACTCCGAATTTAACTCTGATTACACCTCTTGTACACCATACTGCACCAACTCTTACAAACTTAGAATCCTGAAAATGATAGCAACCTAACCAAGAGCTAATCCATAAAACTGAAACTTCTAATAAACCCAATAATCAGCTTAGGAGGTCATCTAGGTTTAAAAGCCTACTAACTTTGATGATTACATAACCTCCCTAACTGAAGTTGAAATGGATTTTGGAAATGTTTACTGATCCTATCTTTTCAAATTAAGCCATTAGCGTCAATCAATCCTCTGAATGGAATAAAACTGTTTTCTAGTAAAACTGATTTTATGTGTTTGTATAACATTTGGGATTTGATTGAATTACCTAAGAGTGTTCATAACTAAACCAAATCCTGATATAAGCGTTAAGACACAAAGAAGCATGATTGATTGTCAAAGGTTGTACTCTGGAAGAGATAAATTATTAAAGAATCTTTATTACATATCTAACAAAAGATTTCTTTTAGGATCATCACTGTTCTAGTAGCTTATAATAGTTTAAAGCTACATTAGATGAACATTAAAACAATTTTCCTAACAAATGGCTAGCATATTTACATGTTCATAAAACAACCTGAAAGTTCCAAGCTGAATGTCAAAGAACACTTTATTTGTAAGCCAATAAAATACATGTAGGGGTTAATGCAAACATCATAATGCGATGAAAAATTAAAGTAATTATTTTCATCAAGAATCAAAGTGGATTAATGTACCTACCTCAAAATGAGTGGGAGTAACTAAGATAAACTTGTCTATCTAGATGATATTCTTTTGACAAGTTTATGTTACATAAGTCAAAACATTGTTAACACAAAATTTGATATAATAGATCTCAGAGATATCTCTTACGTGATAGATATCATAACATACCGAGATAGACCCAATGGGACATTAGTTTCGTTCCATAAGTTTAAGCTTAAATGGGTCCTTACATATGTAACAAACAACACTGCTCTCCTTAGAGGATAATAGGATAAATAAGATTATTTCCTTATGCTTCATTAGTGATACATTCTGGATTTTGAAGTAAAAATGATAAGGTTTGACCCGTTTCGGCTAATTTATGCAATCTAGTTACATAAACCGTACCGAACGCGTATAGGCACAACGGGTAACTGGATGAGTCAAGTACAAGTTCCAATAGTTATTATGCTTAAAATATGTTGTGATATCAGTAGGATATCAACAATTATGCCCCAAGTGAATTTAAATCCCGAAAGGGTATTTTGGTCATTTTAAATTTTATAAAAGAGTTTTAAATATAAACTGAGATTCTGGTCTAAAACATTCTGTAAAAATATTTATTTTATGTTGTTATATCAGTAAGTTATCATACATATGTGTGTTAAATCATTTATGGCCAAACTATGCACCGTAGGGGCATTTTGGTCATTTCACATATGCTTTTGACGTCAAATTTGGAAGTCTGAGTTCAAGACTTATACTTACTGTTAAAGTATAAAAATTTATTTTTAAAATCATTAGGTAACAAGTCTTAGGTGCTAAATATAGTTTTAAACCATACTACGCGCCTAATTCGCATAAAAGTCGATATTTGACGATACTTGAGATGTTTAGGAAAATCTGAGATTTTGATCATCCTTAACTGTTTAAAATATTTATCTATCATATAAAATCAGTAGGAAAATGTTTGATATGTAAATGATGTGTAAAACTCATTTTATTAATGAAAAGGGCGTTATCGTCAATTACCGAGTTCATGCAAGAACTCTATGTTATGATCAGTATAAAATTTGACCAAAAATTCTAAAATTCCCTAAAAATTATATTAAAAGAGTGGGTAATAAGTTTGGTATCAAAAATTGGGTTTAAATATGATTTATGCTAAAATCGCAATTTAATTAACAAAAAGTTCTGTTTTACGATATCTTGCATAACTTTAGTTTGAGACTATAAACTGATGTCAAATTTTTGTGACATATTTATATATCAGTAATAAAGCTTTTTGTCCTCTCACATTTTTAAAATTCTCATTTTAATAATAAAAGGGCCTAATGGTCAGTTTTAAGCAAATAACGAAACATGCAAGTAATCTCTGATTTCTAAGGGACCATGTAGTATAACTTCAGAGAGTTATACTAACATATAGCATGGTCACAAAGGAATCCTAAGGCATATCTAAACTAAGCTAAATCAGGTCAGAACTGAAAGTCAAAGCAAAAGTCTACTTTTGCGACTTTTGGTTGCGAACCGAGCCTAAACTCAGAATTGTCGGGTTGAACATGCCTAAACATGTTCTTATATTATTTACCAAGTTATTTAAGTGATAAAATGTATTTTATAGATTCTACATTATCAGTTATGATTTATTTTGTAAAAACTGACTCGTTTGACTTTTCTGTTAAGTAGTTTGACCCGACAATCGACCAAGTAAATGTGATAATTAGGAGGTGCCCTTTTGAATAATGGCTGGACCGTTAGTGATCAATCACAAAGTCAAAGCAGAATTACGCTAACTTTGACTTTCGGTCCTTAAACTAATAAAAGCTTAACTACAGAAGCTAAGAACGCTTAAAAGGGTCCTTAGCACGAAGATTAAACTTGAGAGAGCTTCCTTAATGACCAGGATGCTCCAGAATCAATGCTAGAGAGAGATATTTGAGAATTTTGAATGTGCAAGTCTGAATTGTGAAATGAAGCACCTATTTATAGCAAGAGGGGATTGTTTGAGATGAATCCAAGTGTCCCCAGGTGTGATTTGATGCACACAGGTGTCCTAGTGGTTTCCCAAAACCGTATGCATGTTGTTGGTTTCATTCAGAGTTGCAGGAGATCTTTGAAGATTGCAGGTTGCATGCTGGTAGCTACCAGTTTTTGGCTGGAAATGGGTATCCGTCGCGCCACGCGCCAGGGAGAGGAAATCCTGGCGCGCCACGCGAGGCAGCACGTTTCAAAGTTTGTTTGTTTGTTTGCATGTTCTGTCCCTGCACTTTCTAAACTCGAATAACTGACATTTCTAGCATGATGGGTCCACATAATCAGGTCTGAGATGTTCTTGGGAGTGGAAACATGCATTCATATGTTTTGGATGTATTAAAAAAGTCTCCCATTGAAGAATTGTTACATTTACACTTTTGACCCTTTTTCTTGGAAATTTCAATTTACATCACAAGATTGAACCAGAACTTTAATAAATCATTATCTGATATTCATAAGGGTACAATAATATATTACAAAGCTTCGGGAATGTTAAAAGGTCACTCAGAGTTAAGAATTAACATGTTGACACTTTTAACCCCTGTGTTTTGTAACTTTTGATTTTTAAGCACAAACGGCTACTTATGTCCGTCAATTTATTCAATCACAAATACGAACATCATATGAGGTCATTCAGAGGCACAAGTTTGGCATGTTGACACTTTTAGTCCTTCTATTTACATCTTTACACTGTTTGGCAACTTTAGTCCCTCAAGTTATCTTTTAACATGATCAGGGTTTATGACACGTGTCACCACTGTAATGGACATGATTTTGAGATGTGTTACACTTTGGGAATTTTGCTGCACCTCAATCACTTGACACCTTGATCCATGATTTTGACCGGTTTCTCCACAAAGTGTACAGCTTCATTGTAACAACCCGCACTTTCGTGCGTTGTTACTGCTCGATATACTTGTTCGCCTAGTACCAGAGATTCGGATCATAATGTAACTATATCGCATACATCGCTATTCGAAGGATAAATCGCATATTTTCGCAATACATTACCACTACATCACATCACAAACACTAACACTCACGATGACACTGAGTGAGGACCTATTCTACCCTCCTCGGTGACCGTGATGTGTCGAAACGCAGACAATTAACGCTAACAAAGATTCTCGGGTGAGTGCTATAGCTCCAGTCGTCGTGACGATGATGACAATACGAGTGAGTGGTACCCCGTCAGTCCTTGTGGCACAACACGCAATAACGTTCATGATGACGTCAAGAAAGGACCTATACTACCCTCCTTGATGGCCGTGAAACGTCGCTAATGACCGTACACTCGAATCGAAAACCGATTGTTAATTATCGAAACTTTGGAATATGGATACGTAAATACGACCCCTGGTGATATATATATGCATATATAATAATGATATAAAAAGCACATACTTCAAGATCTATCGCAACGCTCAAAAACGGAAAAATCCATCGAGCCGGAGTGGCCATCCGGATGGACAGCCTCATCCGAACGGATGGGCCATCCGAACGGATGGGCCAGCCGACCCAGAAACCCTCCAGCTCCTCATTTTGCCTATAAATAGCATGTCACATCACTGTTCAAGTGATGCGACAGCTCCCACTCGACCAAGCACGCTCTAGGACCCTTTTCTCTCGATTCCTCGCGATTCAAGTAAGATTTCAACCTAAAACTTGTACTTCTACGATCTACACTCAATTCTACATCATTCTGTCTTTCAAAACTCAAATTCTAACCGTGAAATCTACTGATTTGAGGTGTTTTAAGGTGATGTCACCAAGAGTTCATATGAACTTCAAGTTGTGACCTCATTCCACCATAAACGACTCAGATCTGAGTGATTTCCACATGTTTTTTATAACAAATATCACCTAAATCTATGTATTTAACCAAGGAACTGTGCGATTTCGAGTTAACCGTGAGAAACCGTCAAGAACGGCTAGATCTGAAGGAACGGGGTGATTCCCGGCAGTTAGAACGGGTCGGAACTGACGGAATTTCAATTGTTAATACGAAATCACACCGTCCCAGTAAAAACCGCACGTATTTCTTCCAAAAACACTCAAAAACAGTTGGTTGGAACGTTAAAACAGACGTGTCATCCGAACGGATCACATGTCATCCGAACGGATGACAGCAAGATTGTCCAGTCAACAGGTTATCCGACCGGATAGCTTGTCATCCGACCGGATGACAGCCATCCGATCCAAACCAGCTCATCCGACCCATGAATGTCATCCGATCCATGTGTCATCCGATTGGATGAGCCCATCCGAACGGATGAGCACCATTCGACCGGATAACTGACTTTTCGATGCTATTCTCGCTTAACCGTGCATCGTTTACTATATCCTTCAATGGTTAACGCAGACGTACTCGCAATGACCCTATCAAGCTGTATTCTCGCTAAATACGCACTGTGAGTATACTTGAACCCTTTTTAATCGTATTTTGGGTGTAACATACGTTTCTAACAAACCGAACTTATCAAACGAATTATTCAATCAATCGAATTATCAATTGCGAATAACTGTTATGCATAGATATACTTGTAAAACAAGGTTTCCAAGGCCGAGTACTCCCCGAGTAGTCGCTACAAGGCAGGCTGCCGAGGCGAATTTCTTTGACTCCGCCTAATTACTCGGACTCGGTCAAACGCGGTCAACCTCGGCCAGAATTGGATCTAGTAGGTTAACTCGGGCCTAGTTTGACTTAAATAATAATATAACTTAATTTCTATACCTATTATATTAAAGAATGAATATCATTTTCACGTATTTTGCTATAAATATTAGTAAATTTGTGTTATTTGACATATATTTAATCTCTAAAAAGTAATTTCTTTATAATTTAACATGTCCGAGTACTCCCCGAGTACTCTCCCCGTATACCGAGTACTCTCAACTCCCCGGTCGGCCGACTAGGGAGCGCCTAGCGACTTTTGCAACCATATACGTGATGCTAGTTGCATATGTGCTAGGGCTTATACTCGCGACGTCCCACCATGACTAGTATAGTACTATTGCGCCCGACGGGGTCTAGTTTGCCATCGCATATTCGAGCATCGAGGACTTAGTTGGTAGTATCAGCTTTGTGAGTATATATATGTCGTGTGTTACGTTCTTGCATATGGAAATTCGCTACACTTTTTATCTATTACGCTATACATATCAAACCTGTATACTCGCCAATACTTTTGTATTGACAAATATTTTAACGTATGTTGCAGGTTAGATCGCGGACTATATCAAATCAAGCTAGGAAGTCTAGAAACTCGACTAAAATCTAGGTTGTCGGATTTGTATTGTTCGGGAGGACAACAAGTCTGTGTTAACTTATGTGATTGTATTATTTGTTAGTATGGGATAACGAATGTATTAAATATTATCGCAATATAGTTGTTATGGATTCTCTTGAGCAATCTGATTCGCCTAGTGCCGCGCCCCGATGATTCCGCCATCGGTTGGGGTGTGACAGATTGGTATCAGAGCCATAACTATAGGGAATTAGGTCAGACTCGACCTAGTCCGGGTCGACATCTTAGAAATTAACCTAGTCTATAGTCTAAGTACCAACAGGCCGACTCGTACGAACCCAGTAGGGTTTGTATCGGGCTTACTTGATACTCTCGATCGAAATTGCTAAAAGCTACAACTTTGTGTGAACACAGCGTACTACAGCTTCACACGAAGAAGCCTTTCCTAAGGCTAGAATACTACTTAGCCTTTCCTAAGGCTGACACGATACACGTGTTTTCGAAAATACTCGCATAACGAAACCGAGTGATCTAGTCAAGATCAGGTGTGAAAACCAAGAACTCTCGACGAGACCGCCCACTCAGCGCATTTTTCTAGCATGAGAACCTTTCATCGAGTTAGGAGTGACATCCACATCTCGACGAAAGTCTCCATTTCAAAATCTAGTGGAACTCACGAATTTATTCGAAGAGCATAACCCCAATTAGGAACGAAGCTGTTAAGTCAGGGGTGAAACCCTTACCTTAATAAGCCGTTCCACTCTCTATAAATTGATTTTCAAAAGCTCTCACCAAGGACTCGACTATCACGATAACTCGAGCCACGCGAGGACTAGGAAGACGAATGCCATGAGCTACATCCCAGTGGAAGCATGGAGTCTTCTGGGTCAACGCGCGTGCACGAACTTGTTAAATATAGTTGGGTTACCTTGGGTAGTCAACGCCTAAACACCCAAGGCACTCTATCATACGAACCGCCGATTCTACAAATAGTTGGAACTTATTTACGTTTTGAAACTTTATGCTTTATCGATTTCTTGATTTAACAATCTTCACTCCCTGCTTTATAAACGCACAATTCGCACAGCCATCGTAATCTAAAACGAAATCCGAACGTTCGCAACAAAACTAGTGCATAATCTATCGCCCTTGCTCTCGTTTTCTCACCTCGACGCGTCCTCGCATATTCTAAATCGACCTGTAAGTATGTGATTACAAATTACAATTATATAAATACATATAGATACGTATAAACAACAAGTCATTATGTGAGAACTTAGGGATTTCGTGTCTCCTATGTGACTCCTATGTGATTCGCATTACTATTATACTATCGCATCAAGCTTTGAACGCGCTCAATCGCGTCGCAAAACTCAAAAATCATTATGATCGAATCTCATTCCAAGTCTCTTCCTGTCTAGATGCCTTCCAACGACTCTATCTCGAGACGAATAGCTAGGAGAAGAGCCAAACGAAGCGCCAATAAGAGGATTGCATCACTTGTGACCAAGGAAGTGGTTAAGCTCATTCCTCGAATTGCCGCTCAAGTGCACTCTCTCAGCAACCCTCGAGCCTCGGAAGACTCCAAGACGGAAGCGCCGCAATCTGCTTTTCTTTACAAACACTTCAAAGCCTGTGACCCGATGGAATTCACGGGTGAAGCAGGTGTGACTCAGCTACTCCAGTGGTTCGATGCTATCGAAGTTACCCTTCGTCAAAGTGGGTGTCCAGATAGTTTCCGTACTACTTGCGCTACCGGAGTATTTCAATCACGAGCACTCGACTGGTGGACCGCCGAACGTAACAAACGTGGAATCTCCGCAGCTTACGCTCTCTCTTGGGATGAGCTGAAGGAGCTCATGAAGAAGGAGTACTATCCTCCTCACGAAATTCAGAAGCTGGAAGACGAATTCTGGAAAATCAAGCAAGTCGAAAGTGACAACGCTGGCTACACCGCAAGGTTCAAACAGCTTAGCATAATCTGCCCAAGTCAAGTCAACACTTCAGAAAGAGCCATTTCGAAGTACATTCGCGGGTTGCCTGAGTGTGTGGGTGATTTTGTCAAAGCTGCAAGACCAGCTACCAACGAAGAAACCTACCGCTTAGCCGCATAAATCAACAACAAACGACTCATGGAAGGGTTCTTCTCAAGGAATCCTGTCAAGCAAGCTTATCAAGCAATCACCATTAATTCTTCAGGTGATCCTGTCGACGATTCTTCTGACGAATCTGCTGACGATTCTTCTGACGAATCTGCTGACGATTCTTCTGACAAATCTGCCGACGGATCTCCCGGCAAATCGGCCAAAGATTCTGCAAGTGAGTCCTCAGACGAATCCTCCAACGACGACACCTCTTCGCAAGACACCGAAAACCCAGCCGCAAACGAAAGACTTCAAGCCCGAACTCCTCAACAACCGAGCTGCTGCAGCCAAATCCTCTTCGAACAGTCCCGGTGTTTTCAAAACGAGCTTACACTGGAGCTCATCCTCAGTGTTACTCATGCACCTATCACCATCCAGTTGGGGCTGACTGTCGCTATTGCAGTATCTGCAACCGTTACGGTCACTTCACCCGCAACTGCCGCATCGAACCGCGAACTTGAGTACAACAACAACAGCTCCAGCAAAAAGTCTTCAGCATCAGGCACCTAGCAAGCGTAGGATAAAGTTGTAATGATCCGATTTTCGACGTTAATTTCTAAGTTTCGAACCTACTCTAATACTCGATGTTGCCACTATGTGTAACGCTAACTCTCGCTTTTGTTTTCTCTCTCACACTCTAGTCACCACACTTAGACTAGATTAACACACATACTATATACTATATCACGAAATAAGGTGTTTTACCCTCACTACACTCTTAGAACGAGGTACGATAAACGTGCAAGGAACGACTAATCACGGGTGCACACGGGATTATTTGGGTCAGTGCACGGAGATCGTAGTAAATTCTAAGGTGCCATAAGCGTTGCAACGAAGTATGAAACCAAACCACGGGATCTAAGTAGTAGGGGTCAAGCAAGGTGTGCTTTATCATACTACCGAAGTTCAGTGAAGAAAGTGCCACGTGGAGTCGAACGTTATTAGACCTATTATACTATTGTGATTATTTACAACACACTACACTCAATCACAAGGCGTAACAACCAAATCGTACCATCGCAAGACTTGTTATAAGTCTGCAAACGCAATGCAATCGCCTCATCGATGGACTCTAGAGAGTCTACCCCGCAGGGCAATTGCATCGACACAAAACTGGTCGTAAGTCTGTCGCAACAAAATCTCATCAAGTACATAAACGCTCATGATATTGTTGAGCGAGGACCTACTCTACCATCCTCGATAACCGTGAAGCGTCGCAACGTAACGTTAAGCTTAATCAAAACAAAACTCGGCTAATCGAAATTGCTTATCGTGTGTATCTCGCAAATCTCCATCGCTTATTATGTGAATCTCTATCGCTTATTATGTGAACCTCTATCGCTTATTATGTGGACCTATATCGCTTGCTGTGTATCAATCCATCGCTATCGCCTACCGTTATCTGTGATGTTAGCACACATGACCTCGCTTCACGAGATGAAGCTCATATGGTTAAAGCAAGGTGTTTTAGGCATATCAGCGGACTTTCGTGGAAAAAGGCCATGTGGGGTCTGATGTTAGTTAAACTCTGTGGTGTTAATCAATCAACTCGAACCGCATAAATCCCGCGAACCTCCATCGCTTGCAACGCAATAACTACCGCTCATCGTAACTCGTTTATCATCGTCGTCATTGTTGGTGTTGTGCTATTCGCTTAATTACCTAATCGATTATCGTCTATAGTCTACCGCTTATTCGCTCGTTTGGTGTTCATTGTATGTCTGTGTGGTATTAGTACGCAAGACATCGCTTCACGAGGAAAAAACTAACCTGGGTAAACGTGGTGTTTTACCATGTTAGCAAACTCTCGTGGAGACGTGCCATGTGGGTTCAAAGTGGAATCTAATCGAAAACGCGCTATTCGCTTACCGCTTATCGCTCGTCGCCTAACCGACACGTTACCTCGATGTTTCGTGTCATCAAGCTACTCGCATGCGCCATCATCACTATATTCGCAATCCATCTCGTCACCAAAACTAATCGCTTTTATCTTCAACTTGGTTCGACCTCCTATCGAGTGGACCAAGGAAACGCAATTCTATCCATCGGCACACATGACACTGCCTCACGAAACGGAAATAATATGGGCAAAACGTGGTGGATACGCCGCTGGTACTTCCTATATATAAGTGTTTTAAACATATTAACAAACTTTCATGGGGAAAGTGCCAAGTGGGGCTCGATGATTAACTACCTTTTGTACTATTAAAACTTATTTTTATAAAAAATTTTGATTTAAAACCGGTGGACAAGTGAAATTTTCTCACGACATGGAGATAACATTGAATCAACTTAACTCCATGTCCAAGAAAAGTATCATAAGTCCAAGTTTTTCCTTAAAGCTTTTACGACATCAAAACGGAATCCCTCTTAAGACATTGGTTCGACATCGAGTTCAGCTTGAACCCATGCCATAGGAGAGTTTTCGTAACCTCAGTTTCCATCTTCGAATTTCTTAAAATGATTAAAATATAAACTTCCTGGCAACGTCGGTCAACATCAACTCAGTTGACCTCACGTTAAGAGGAAATTTTTCAAGATTTCCATCCAAAATTCCTTTTTGAATATCTAAAAACGAACGCTTCTTGTAACGTTGGTTAACGATCGACTCAGTTAATTCTACGTCATGAGAAACCTTTTCAAATCCTTTAAAATTTCAATCGCATCGAACTAACGAATTCTTCGTGACACGAGGTACTCTGGAACGCCAACTCGTGGGATATTACTTTTGCCTCTTACGTCACTTTCTCGCTATCGCAATCGATCTTTTATTCGAAGCACTCTCGTTCGTCAACTCACGGTTAGATCACTCACAGTATCGCTACTCATACAAGATCAACTCTCAGAAGTCTACCTATTAGATTCATTTCGGGACGAAATTTCCTAAAGTAGGGAAGACTGTAACAACCCGCACTTTCATGCGTTGTTACTGCTCGATATACTCGTTACGCCTGGAACCAGAGATTCGGATCATAATGTAACTATATCGCATACATTGCTATTCGAAGGATAAATCGCATATTTTCGCAATACATTACCACTACATCACATCACAAACACTCACGATGACACTGAGTGAGGACCTATTCTACCCTCCTCGGTGGCCGTGATGTGTCGAAACGCAGACAATTAACGCTAACAAAGATTCTCGGGTGAGTGCTATAGCTCCAGTCGTCGTGACGATGATGACAATACGAGTGAGTGGTACCCCGTCAGTCCTTGTGGCACAACACGAAATAACGTTCACGATGACGTCAAGAAAGGACCTATACTACCCTCCTTGATGGCCGTGAAACGTCGCTAATGACCGCACACTCGAATCGAAAACCGATTGTTAATTATCGAAACTTTGGAATATGGATACGTAAATACGACCCCTGGTGATATATATATGCATATATAATAATGATATAAAAAGCACATACTTCAAGATCTATCACAACGCTCAAAAACGGAAAAATCCATCGCGCCGGAGTGGCCATCCGGATGGACAGCCTCATCCGAACGGATGGGCCATCCGACCCAGAAACCCTCCAGCTCCTCATTTTGCCTATAAATAGCATGTCACATCACTGTTCAAGTGATGTGACAACTCCCACTCGACCAAGCACGCTCTAGGACCCTTTTCTCTCAATTCCTCTCGATTCCGGTAAGATTTCAACATAAAACTTGTACTTCTACGATCTACACTCAATTCTACATCATTCTGTCTTTCAAAACTCAAATTCTAACCATGAAATCTACTGATTTGAGGTGTTTTAAGGTGATGTCACCAAGAGTTCATATGAACTTCAAGTTGTGACCTCATTCCACCATAAACGACTCAGATCTGAGTGATTTCCACATGTTTTTTATAACAAATCTCACCTAAATCTATGTATTTAACCAAGGAACTGTTCGATTTCGAGTTAACCGTGAGAAACCGTCAAGAACGGCCAGATCTGAAGGAACGGGGTGATTCCCGGCCGTTAGAACGGGTTGGAACTGACGGAATTTCAATTGTTAATACGAAATCACACCGTCCCAGTAAAAACCGCACGTATTTCTTCCAAAAACACTCAAAAACAGATGGTTGGAATGTTAAAACAGACGTGTCGAATGGTGCTCATCCGTTCGGATGGGCTCATCCGATCGGATGACACATGGATCGGATGACATTCATGGGTCGGATGAGCTGGTTTGGATCGGATGGCTGTCATCCGGTCGGATGACAAGCTATCCTGTCGGATAACCTATTGACTGGACAATCTTGCTGTCATCCGTTCGGATGACATGTCATCCGATCGGATCACATGTCATCCGAACGGATCACATGTCATCCGAACGGGTCACATGTCATCCGAACGGATGACAGCAAGATTGTCCAGTCAATAGGTTATCCGACAGGATAGCTTGTCATCCGACCGGATGACAGCCATCCGATCCAAACCAGCTCATCCGACCCATGAATGTCATCCGATCCATGTGTCATCCGATCGGATGAGCCCATCCGAACGGATGAGCACCATTCGACCGGATAACTGACTTTTCGATGCTATTCTCGCTTAACCATGCATCGTTTACTATATCCTTCAATGATTAACGCGGACGTACTCGCAACGACCCTATCAAGCTGTATTCTCGCTAAATACGCACTGTGAGTATACTTGAACCCTTTTTAATCGTATTTTGGGTGTAACATACGTTTCTAACAAACCGAACTTATCAAATGAATTATTCAATCAATCGAATTATCAATTGCGAATAACTGTTATGCATAGATATACGTGATGCTAGTTACATATGTGCTAGGGCTTATACTCGCGACGTCCCACCATGACTAGTATAGTACTATTGCGCTCGACGGGGTCTAGTTTGCCATCGCATATTCGAGCATCGAGGACTTAGTTGGTAGTATCAGCTTTGTGAGTATATATATGTCGCGTGTTACGTTCTTGCATATGGAAATTCGCTACACTTTTTATCTATTACGCTATACTTATCAAACCTGTATACTCGCCAATACTTTTGTATTGACAAATATTTTAACGTATGTTGCAGGTTAGATCGCGGACTATATCAAATCAAGCTAGGAAGTCTAGAAACTCGACTAAAATCTAGGTTGTCGGATTTGTATTGTTCGGGAGGACAAGAAGTCTGTGATAACTTATGTGATTGTATTATTTGTTAGTATGGGATAACGAATGTATTAAATATTATCGCAATATAGTTGTTATGGATTCTCTTGAGCAATCTGATTCGCCTAGTGCCGCGCCCCGATGATTCCGCCATCGGTTGGGGTGTGACATTCATTTATTTGCAAGTCTTCAAGGGGAACCTGTAATTCCTCGTCGACTAGGCATTTACGTTGGTTAGATACGTGGAACACTGGATGCACATTGTTTAGTTCCTGTGGCAGGTCGAGTCGGTATGCCACCTTGCCAATCCTTTCGAGTATCGTGAAAGGACCCACATAGCGAGGAGGGAGCTTTCTCTTCGTACCAAAATGAACTACTCCCTTTCAGGGAGATACCTTGAGAAGAACTCGGTCACCAACATCAAATTCCAGAGGCTTGCGCCTCCTATCAGCGTAGCTCTTTTGTCTGCTCCTAGCCTTGATCAAGTTATCACGGATCTGAAGAATCTTATCCGTTGTCTCTTGAATGATTTCAGGGCCAGTAAATTGCTTGTCACCAACCTTATGCCAGCCGAGAGGAGATCGGCACTTGCGACCATACAAAGCTTCGAAAGGCGCCATCTGAATACTGGAATGATAGCTGTTGTTGTACGAGAACTCAATCAATGGTAAATGTACATCCCAGTTACCACTAAAGTCAATGACACAAGAACGGAGCATATCCTCTAGGGTTTGAATGTTCGCTCGGTCTATCCATCCGTTTGAGGATGAATGGCCGTGCTAAGATTCAAATGAGAACCCATAGCGGACTGAAAGGTTTGCCAAAGACGTGAAGTAAAACGTCCATCACGATCAGATATTATGTCGATAGGTATGCCATGACGGCATATAATCTCATTGGTATAGATTCGAGCAAGTTTCTCCACTTTATAATCTTCGCAAATGGGAAGAAAGTGGGCTGATTTGGTCAAACGATCGACGATCACCCAGATACTATCGTGACCAGAAGGTGTTCGAGGTAGCATAGAAATAAAGTCCTTAGCGATACTATCCCATTTCCAAACTGGGATTTCGGGTTGTTCTAAGAGTCCAGAAGGACGTTGATGTTCAGCCATAACCTTTGTACAAGTAAGGCATTTAGAAACATATGCAGCAATGTCCTTCTTCATACCAGGCCACCAATAAGTCGTACACAAATCATGGTGCATCTTATCGGCACCTGGAGGAATAGAGTAACGGGATTTATGAGCCTCATTCATAATGAGCTCACGGAGATTATTGCGATCCGGTACCAAGATGCGATTGAGGTAGTATTGGAGTCCATTAGGTTTAGTTTCGAGTTGATCAATTTTAGCGCCTTGGATTTCCACTTCTAGACTTCCTTCATTTGCTGACGAATACTGAGCTTCGTGAATACATGCATGGAGATCACTAGAGATACGAATATCATTAACATGAGTTTTATGACTAAGAGCGTCGGCCACTACATTCGCCTTGCCAGGATTATAGCGAATTTCGCAGTCGTAGTCGTTAAGCAATTCCACCCAACGTCTCTGTCGCATGTTCAGTTCCTTTTGGTCAAAGATATGTTGAAGGCTCTTATGGTCGGTGAAAACCACACACTTAGTACCATACTGGTAGTGTTGCTAGATCTTTAAAGCAAACACAACTGCACCAAGCTCCAGATCATGAGTAGTATAGTTTTTCTCATGCACTTTGAGTTGTCGAGAGGCATAAGCAATAACCTTGTCCCGCTGCATGAGCACACAGCCCAAACCACGGTTCGAGGCATCACAGTATACCATGAAATCATCATTCCCATCAGGGAGAGTAAGAACAGGAGCGTTACACAAAAGGGTCTTAAGAGTCTGAAAAGATTCCTCTTGCTCGGGACCCCAAGCAAAAGGTCTCTCTTTCTGAGTCAACGAAGTGAGAGGAACAACGATCTTAGAGAAGTCTGAGATGAATCGGCGGTAATAGCCTGCCAATCCTAAGAAGGAACAAATCTCAGACGCAGATTTAGGCGTACTCCAATTCTTCACAGCTTCGATTTTAGACGGGTCAACATGAATGCCTTGCTTACTAACGACGTGACCAAGAAATGGCACTTCATTAATCCAAAACTCACACCTAGAAAATTTAGCATACAAACGTTCACCACATAGGAGTTCAAGCATCAAGCGTAAATGACGAGCATGATCAACTCTAGTTTTAGAATAAATGAGAATATCATCAATAAAGACTTTCACAAAACTATCCAAATAGGGCTTACAAACACGATTCATGAGATCCATGAACACAGCGGGTGCGTTGGTCAATCCAAAAGGCATGACCACGAACTCGTAGTGTCCATAACGAGTGCGAAAAGCGGTCTTGGGTACATCATCCTCGAGTACACGAAGCTGATGATAGCCAGAACGAAGATCGATTTTTGAGAAACAGGACGCGCCTTGTAGTTGGTCAAATAGATCATCGATACGAGGGAGAGGGTAGCGATTCTTAATGGTAAGCTTATTAAGTTCATGGTAGTCGATACACATACGAAACGAACCATCTTTCTTCTTGATGAATAACACGGGAGCACCCCACTACGAGGTACTTGGATGAATGAATCCCTTGTCGAGCAGTTCTTGAAGTTGACTGGATAATTCTTGCATCTCGGAAGGTGCAAGTCGATAAGGAGCCTTGGCGACAGGAGTCGTGCCAGGTATGAGATCAATACGAAAGTCAACAGATCTAGGAGGAGGAAGACCAGGAAGATCTTCAGGAAAGACGTCAGGGAAATCACACACTACTAGAACGTCGCTTATGTTCTTCCCCTTGCCCTTTTTTCCACCACGTGGGCCAAGAAGGCAAAGTTCTGTTTTCGTAAGCATCTGCTCGCCTGAGTGCATGACATCAACTTCAGTCCTCTCGAAGGTCGGTCTCCATAGACATGTAAGATATCACCGGATGGAAGAGGTAAGCGAACAAACTTCTCATGACAGGCAATCTCGGCATGGTTCTTACGCAACCAATCCATGCCGATAATGACATCAAAGCTACCCAATTGCATGGGTATTATATCAATAGTAAACACATGGTCATTAAGAGTCAAGGAACAACCACTTAGAATAAAATCGACTTTCCATCGGCAATCTCCACCGAGAACGACTTAGGTAACTTAGAGCGTGCACAGTTTAACAGAGATTCAAATTCTACGGACACAAAACTTTTGTCGGCACCAGTATCAAATAGAATCGAAGCATAAAGTTTATTCACAAGAAACGTACCATTAACGACATCATTGTTGTTACGAGCCTGATTAGCATTAAGATTGAACGCTCATCCACGAGCGGCAGGCTGTTGGTCCTGGTTCAGCTGAGGACACTGGTTATGGGGTGCGTAGTATCTCCACACTTGTAGCATGCACGAACTGGCCTCGGGTTCTGCTGAGGAGCTGGGAGAGCTGGTGGGGCTGCCTGAGCTGGGGCTTGCTGAGCTTGTTGAGCTGGGTTAGCTTGACGGCAATAAGGAGTCGTGTGACCATAGCGATTGCAGTTGGTACACAAACGACATGCAGAGTTAGCAGGATGATGAAAGTTGCAAGTTGTACACTTGGGGTGAGGCCCAGTGTACTGCCTCTTGACTTCAGGAGCAGCAGGGTTCTGAACAGCAGCCGTAGGAGCAGGTTTAGCAGCAGGGTTTGCAGCAGGAACAATAGCATTGCATCCTGAACCCTGAGACTTTCACCTCTTGTTCTTGCTCCCACTAGGCTACTGGGTAACTTGATTCGCTGTTTTCGAAGGGGCGGAGTTTCCAAACTGTTTATCACGTACGCGATTGTTGTTCAAACTTGCTGCCAAACGATAAACTTCCTCAATTGTCTCGAGTCGAGCTGCTTCAGTCGAATCTCTCATAGCAGGAGGTAACCCATTGATGTACTTGGTGATCATGCGTTTAGGAGTGGAAACCAAGTGAGGCACAATTAAACTGAACTGTTTAAAACGGGTAGTATAAGCCAAATTATCATCACCAATCTGCTTCAAGTGCCAGAACTCTTCTTCGAGCTTCAGTTGTTCATGGGGGGGGGCAGAATTCAAGCATCATCAATTCTCGCACCTCAGCCCATGGAAGTGCATAGGCTTCTTCATTAGAACGGATGTTTCTCTCATTTAACCACCACTCCAGAGCTCTGCCTTGAAACATTCCCGTTGCACTCCTAGTCTTTAGATGCTCTGGGCACTCGCTGTTAATGAAGGTAACCTCGATGCTGTCAAACCACTCGAGCATAGCAGTCACCCCATCACTGCCCGTGAAAGACTTAGGGTTGCAAGAGACAAAGTGTTTGTAGCTGAACTTTGTAGGCTTCTCTTTCTCTGTCTTAGAGTCAGCAGAAGAGGGCGGAGTGTTTGATCCTTGGATATCAGAAACGATCTTTGGCATGACTTGAGTGATCTGGTCGGCCATGAAGGACATCATCTTTTTCTGAGACTTTTCCCTGGATCTCTTGAGAGTGTCGGATAGCTTACAAGAAGACATCCTAAAGATCCAACAAGAGGATCGTATAAGTCTAGATCACAAAGCCTCACAGTATATAGATTCACACACGATAGATTAAGACTCAAGATTCGACAAGATTCACATAGATTATCGATTTAGAATTCCAAAAAGTTTCACATAGATTCAGGTAGATTCCAATAGATTCAACACCGCAAACCCACGAACCTTCACATGGCACGTTGTACGAAGTTTGGGCAACATGTCAGAAACGCTTATATATAGGAAGTACCAGCGGCGTATCCACCATGCTTTGGGCACGTTGCTTTCGCCTCGTACTCGGTGTCATGTTACGTGTCGCAATTGCCAAACAATACAACACACTCATCATCATCATCATACACACATAGTTTAACCTGGTAGAATCACATAGATTCCAATAGATTTAGATATATTAGAGTTAACAATCTCAACACAAAACAACGAAATCCTGCATGGCACGTGCTACGAAAGTTCGGCAACATGACGGAAGTACTTATATATAGGAAGTACCGGTGACGTATCCACCATGCTTCAATCATGCCACGTCCGTCTCATCATCGGTGTCATGCTTCGTTAACCATAACATTAGATTCCATCACATCTCTCATAGATTTCACATAGATTATCCGAGTAGGTTCAATGTCATAGATTATCCCAGTAAATTTAACAACTTCAACCCGAGTCCACAAAACTACGAACTTCACTTAGTGCGTGATACGAAGGTTCAGCAACATGCCAGAAACACTTATATATAGGAAGTACCAGCGGCTTATCCACCATGTTTCGGACATGCCACTTCCGCCTCGTCTTCGGCGCTAGGCTACGTTTCGTATTTGTTCCTCAAAACAACACATACATACTTAGATTACACATAGATTACGCGTAGATTACACACATAGATTCCACATAGGTTGCACAAGTAGTTTCCCATAGCTTAGATTTCAACCATCTCATCACCGGTCTGCGAAACACTAAGTTTCACATGGCACGTGGTACGAAAGTTGGTAACATGCCTGAAACACTTATATATAGGAAGTACCAGTGGCGTATCCACCATGCTTCAGACACGTCACTTTTGTCTCGTATTTCTATGCCATGTTCTGTTTAGTGCTTCATAACCATGATAACAAATAGGTTCATCAATTAGCTCCACAGAGTATCATAGTTGATCAAGATTCCCACATAGATTAACATCATGAACAAAACTTCATAAATTTAGTTCGATTCTGAGATTAGAATTAATGTTTTAGATTGCGAACATACGTGCGAATCGTGTAAAAATCCTCAAAACAAACAAAGAATCAAGTTTAAAACCACACATAAAAATCGAGATAAACACAAAAGACAGGCTCATAAAACATAGGATTGTTCCGGGTAGAGGAACGGTGACTAACCAAGGTGATTCGAGCTCCTTTCGAATTGAGGCAATGTGTCTTGACTTACTTAGACAAATACATCATCGATGTTAGGCTTACGATATCCGTCCTTTTGGTCAATTCACGTTCCTAATTGATTGGAAGTTTCGAGACTTTGGCGAGACATAAAATCAAGGAGTGGGACTAGTTATCAAGGTCTGATTTTCACCTCTATCTTGACAACATTGTACCCTAATAGTGTCGGTACTCATCAACCGATGAGACCTACTTGAACTTAATAAGGAAATTTCTCGTCAAGGTTTGGATGTCACTCCTGTCTTGAGGACAAATTTCGTGCAAAATACAAACACTGATTAGTAGTGTTTTCAAAGTATGAAGTGTATATTGTGTCATCCTTAGGAAAGACATGTAAGTTTAACAGGAAAATGTGCTGCTAGGAAGCAGGTACGGTAGAATGCATAAGTCTTAAACAACATATAAGAATCAAGATTCATAGAACTATAGACTAGGGCAAGTATTCCTACTTATCCTAATTCCCTATAGTTATGGCTCTGATACCAATCTGTCACACCCCAACCGATGGCGGAAACATCGGGGTGCGACGCTAAGCGTTCAGATTGCTCATGAGTTTCCATACACTAATGTTTTCCATAGTAATTAAATTGATTTCATGCAAAATTGTCTAAACAACACAAATCCACAATCATATCATCAAAACATCAACATAGTTCCAAAAGTTTCTAGATTAACTAAATGTGGTTTCTAAGCTTCATCCTAGCTTGATTCAAGAATCCTAGCATCCTGTCAGCCTGCAACATGTATTAAAATAGACTCAGTACAAAAATGTACCGGCGAGTATACAAGTTTGAGTACATAGCCTAATAGATTCAAAAGATTCATATCCATAATGTAAATGATAACAAAATAGTTTCAGCCATGCTAGTGTTCGCAGTCCAAGTGATAGTCCAAGTGTCCCGATGCTTTGTTGTTTTCCCAAGAATCAAGGAAAACTAGAATCCTCCTAACAATACGCCCGAGAATAATGGGGTGGTGCATCTCCTATAGCGCTACTATTGTTAAGGCGGAACTACACACTCTGGATTAAACGTTCACATAGCACAAAGAATCAAGAATCACAAGTTTCACATACACATAGGATAGAGTTTAGACTCAAAATTATCAAGTTTCATAGTTTAATAGAATACATGTTGCATCCCAAAGTTTAAAACAAAAAGGGGTCGAGTATACTCATAGTGATTGCTTAACAGATTAACTGTTATTGGATCAAAGGGAGCTCTTTAGGTTTAGCCTGATTAGATTATAACAGATGAGTGTCGGACAAAAATAACAAGATTGCGTAAAGTGTCGGATCAGTCACTGGATCAGATGGCTGTTCGATCGGACGGCAGTCCGATCGGATTGCCATTCGATTGAGATGGCTGATGTGAGTGGGGGACGAATTGCCATCCGATCGGATGGTCATCCGTTCGGATGGCCATTCGATCGAATGGTCATTCGATCCAAGTGTTTGAGATTCTCAAAAGTTCGACTCCGGTTACTCCGATCGGATGGTCATTCGATCGAACGACAGTTCGATCGGATTGCCATTCGATCATTGAGGTTTCCAAAGTTTCAAGTTTCTGAAAAAGTTTCAAAGTGTTGAAAGGTTCCAAGACACATGTCACTTAGATCGGACAACAGTCCGATCGGATTGCCATTCGATTCAAAGTTCCAAAGTTCAAAGATTCAAGTCTCAAAGTGTTTAAGGTTACGAGGCAAGAGTCACCTGATCGGATAGCAGTTCGATCGGGTGGCTATCCGATCGGATTGCCATTCGATTGAGTTGTCCTTGTCCCGTTCATAACCTTGTAAAGTTTCTAAGTTTCGAGTTTAACGTGACGTCATGGTACGTATTGAGACAATGGTAAACACGTCAATGCACAGCCGTTCTAATCGGATGGGAATCACCCCAGTCCATTCAGGTGTCTGTCCATGATGGTGCTTTTGTCAGAATCCGTACTCTGGTCATCTTTCCCTGCATCAATCCATTTCCAAGCCGACTCTAGACTAATCATCAAGTCTATAGTCCGTTTAGGTCGGATCCCACCGTTTTAAGTGAAGGTTTAAGAAATGGGGAAGAATAACATAAGTTTTAGCTAAAAAGTCTAGATTTAGTAGAGATTTTGGTGTAAAACACATGAAATTCCTTAGATCTGAGCTAGATCTTGAACGGAATGACGTCCCTCAACAGTTTGTACAAACCGCCATGATGACGTCACCCTCAAGAGCTCGAATCCCAGAGATTTCATGGTGAAAAGTGAGATTTAAAAGGAGAATCTCGTAGAGAATAGTGTAGTGATCAAGGATGTACAAGAATCTAGTGTAAAACGTACCGAAATCGCCGAGAAATGGAAGAAAAGTGGGAGTGTGTGCGTCTGGTCGAATGAGGCTGTCACATCAGTGAGAAATGATGTGATAGGCCTATTTATAGTGTCAGAGAGGGAGTGTAAGGTGGTGTGCAGCAGATCGGATGGCGATTCTATCGAATAGCCCTCTGATCGGATGGTCATCCGATCGGATTGCCATTCGGTCAATCCCATCCTTTCCGTTTCACCGTTTTCGATTCGTTTTGCGAGTTAGATTAAGCGTTGCGTTGCGTATTATTGGGTAATAGTATCACATAACTAGATTACATCATTAACACCTTAGTTTCCAAGTTTCATAGATTCCGCCAGTGACAAGTCTCCAGTATCTCGTTCAACGAAGTCTCAAGTTGCACGAGTCTCAAGAGTCAAGCACCAAAGTATCAAGTATCAAGTATCATAGTCCATAAGAATCAGGTATCAAGAATCAAGAGTCTAGTTTCCAAGCATCAAGTATCAAGAATCAAACCTCAAGAATCAAGTATCAAGAATCAAGAGTCTCATAGTGTTAAACATCAAGAATCAAGTTTCTAGAATCAAGCACCATAGTATTAAGAATCAAGAATCTAGATTTAAGCATCACAAGTATGAAAAGTGTCTAGTATCACATAGATTAGGGACTAAAATTGACAATAGTTAAAATTTCAGGGACGCGGGCGTTACATATACTCACCGTTTTGCTAATTCTTCGTTAGAAATCCCGCGAGCGTAGTTATGATAGGCGTAGTACATGAACGTCAAGGTTATTCTACCCAGCGAGCAAATGGATGGTGGAATTAGTACTAGAACACCAAGGTTACCCTACAGGGCAAACGAAGGCGTGAGTTGGAGTTGGGGAATTAAGTTACAGAAATTACAGTACTTAGTAAGATACGAAAGTATATTAAAACAGAAATTATATTATGTTCGTACACTTGTCCCGACACTGATTTTCTATGGTTTTACGGGTCCAAGTTTGCCCGACAGAATCAGCGAAAAGGAACATGGAAAGCAAAATAACGAGAACACTGAAATACGAACTGTTCGGGCGAGAGACGGTCTGGGATGAATGGTGTCACACCCCAACCGATGGCGGAAACATCAGAGTGAGACGAAAACGACATTGCAAGAGACTTCATAACACTATTTGTGACAATAATTAAATAATGGATTTCATTTCATTTCTAAAATTTGATTATAAAGGTTAAAATCAAATACAACAACATGATATACAATATGTTCAATACAAGAATACAACAAACATGTGCATTAACTTAAGTCGTCTAAGTATGTATCTAAGCATCATCACTACTTCAAGTTCAAAGCGTCGTCATCCTCAACCTGTAACATGTTTTAAAATAAAGTTCAATGCAAAAGCAAAGGCGAGTATACAAGTTTTTCATACGTAGCATAAAAAGATAAGTTTCAAACAATTCCATATGGCAAGCTCTTGATACAAGATAAACAATAAATTCGGCATATGTCTAACATATCAAACCAATGATGAAACGCAATATGCTCATGACATAACCACAAGTCTACGGGGGGTGCATTAATCCTATAGCGCTATATATGTCATGGGTAGGCTCGTACGAAGTTAATGATATGTCTAACACAAGATATCCTCAACCCAAGTTTAAAGTATCAAGTAATTAAATAAGCATGCGTGTAATAGGAATGTTTATGTATTATGATTAAAGTGTAAGTTTCATAAGAAAACATGTTACACCCCAAAAAGTGATAAACGTAAAAAGGAGTTCAAGTATACTCACAAGTTGCATATGCTTTCCGATTATCCAAGGTGACGAAGTTGATGAGGTTAGAAGGTTGAATATGTTCGTTTAGGGATTTATAAGAGACGTATACATGGTTTAAGGATGTGAAGTTTAAAATGCATGAAAAGTATGTATATGAAAAGTAATCATTCTTTAACACCAAGTACTTGTTCTTGACACTATGAAACCTCAAGGGTTAATGTTTTCATGAGTAATATACTCATTAGAATCGTAACAAGTCTTATGCCTTAGATGATGTTATTCTAATATCTTGACAAATGCGCACAAGTCCATCATCAAGAGTTCGAATAGTATATATAGGTATAAGTATTATATGTATTATTTAGTCCATTAGTCAAGCATGAGGTAGAAGATAAATCTTCATTTAGGTACCTCTATTGTGTCATAGAATTCATGTAGGAGGTAGGAAGAACAAGCTTCCATTTAGGTACCTCTTATGGTTCACCACTACACTTGATGTAAAAACATACAAGAAGGGTCATGAACTAATATCAATACAAGAACAAGAAACATCTACACTATGAGAAATCATCAAGAGATGTGGGGATTTTATGTTGGACAACCCAAGTTAGTCCACAATCACACCTTCATCAAGCTTGAAGCTTGAACACCACTTGTGGGTCAAAAACCCTAAACAAAACAGAAAGTATTTCAGGATTAACCTCTGATTTTGTATGTCTCAGCCCCGTTTTTAAGCTTAACCAACCATGGAAAAGGTTATAAGCATAAGGACGTGGGTTTGAGTGAGTTAAACTCAAGTTTGCACAAGTATAAACAAAGTTAAATGAAATCAGAATCAAACAGTGAACTTTGGAGCCATATTGCTGGAGTTCCAGGGACTTATTCTCTGTGAAATACCCATGGAATAGAAGCTAAGGTCGATCCAAGTGTTCTGGAAAAAGAATGAGCGAAAAAGGATAAGAAATGAAGAAGTTATGCTCACTTTAGTGGAGCTTGGTACTTATGTCCTAACCTGCACTTTCAGCTACGAATTTGAGAGTTTGAGAGAGTTGTGAGAGTGATTCCAAAGTGCAAAAGGCTTAGACAAGTGTGGGTTTATATAGGGATTGAGTTAGGGTTGAGTTAGATGTGAATTTAATGCCAAAAACCCGCTTAGAAACTCAAAAACTAGCTAATCCCGCTCAAAATCGCGTAAAGGAACATTCTGATGGTTCTGGGAGGTTTTAGGTGGCCAGCATAACCCACAGGGTTAGCTTACGCGGCCAGTATGAGGGTGAAAGCTGAAGTTTGGTAAAATTGCACTTAGGCCCCTCTAGTTTGATATTTTGGTGTTTTTAGGTGTTTTAAGGGCCATTTTCGCCATTTAAGCATAGTTTAAGGCCAAGTAAAGTATGAGGGACATAATTAGAGTATAATTAAGCGTATGAAGGTCGTATTTAAGTTTCGTTTACGATCAAAACACGTTTTATGCATAAGTTTCACATAATTGCAAGTTTAGCACCTAGTTTCCAAGAATTACGAATAAGCATCAATTGTTCCACGAAATCGAATGTATGAGTATGTATAAAGTACGTATAACATGTATTTAACAAAATACGTGTTTTATTTATGACCCAAGTCTCGGATTTTACAACGGTTACAAAGAAAGAAGGATTACCAGAACACAAGGTTTCCAAAAATAGAAACACGAACAAAACTTGCTAATTATGGAAAGTATGAAGAAGCAGGGCGTTACAGTCTCCCCTGCTTTAGGAAATTTCGTCCCGAAATTTATTCAAGAGGTAGACTTGAAAGAGTTTTGGCAAGAATTTTAGACTTGGAAATTTTGAAACGTTTTGTAAAATATGAAATTTTGGGAGAGTAGCCAAAATAGGTTTGTAAAAGGATTTGTTTGGCTAAAATGGTTCTGAGGCATAAGCATGAGTGAAACGTGCATAGTAAGAACGATTTTTTAATAGCTAAATTTTGGAGTTGCTTTACAAATGTGTTGTATTTACGAAGGAGGCCTTTAAAAAACAGTTTGTAATCAATACGAGTGAGGTAGGTTGTATAAGAAGTTTTAAAGGTAGTATAAGACCGCATATTCATAAAATTTCTTTTCGAGTGGAACAAGAAAATTTGGTATTTTAAATAAAGTATTAACGGCCTACTAAATACGTTTACACAAGAATAGAAAGACGGTTTTAAAGGTAGTGAGATAAGTTAGGATTCGAATGTTTAAACAAGCTTGATTGTGAACGAGGTTTGTATGAAAGAAAAGGATAACGGAGAATAATACGAGTATAGAAGTGAACGATTGACTCTTAAAGAATGCAAGCGTAAGAATAGCATAAGTGTTGGATAGATGAAGGTAGCGTGTTAAGAATGAAGTCTCGTCGTGGATAATCGGATATAATGCGTTTGCGAGTTGTTTAAAGTTTGAAAAGGGTCTGCAAAACACTTAATTTCTCATGGCACGTTTTATGAAAATTTGGTAACATGGTGAAAATACTTATATATAGGAAGTACCAGCGGCATATCCACCATGTTTTGACCATGTTACGTTCGTTTCGTATTCGGTGTCGTGTTACGTTCCGTGTCTTATCATACACAGTAGTACCCCCTATGGTTCTCATGAGCCAATCACTATAATCTCGTGTGCACCCGCGATTATTTTGATCGTCGCATGATCCGCATAGCTTGTACTAGTTGTGTATGAATCAGGGTATACATAATTTAAAAAGTAAGAATGTGTACGCATAAGAATTTAGTATATATGCAAGTCCATGCTTAAGTATGTATGAGACCCACGCAACCGAATCCCTCGGATTACGCTCACGTACAGGTACGAATGTATGAATCATGTGTATGAATGAAAGTATGAGCATAATATAAGTTTAATTATGATTATTCACGTAAGTATAAGTATAGACATAAAACGTATGAGTAGAAGTATAAGCATGAAACGTATAAGTATAAGTATAAGCATGAAACGTATGAGTATAAGCATAAGCATAAAACGTATGAGTATAAGTATAAGCATAAAACATACGAGTATAAGTATAGGTACAAATAATAAAATTACGTATATAGTGTATGTTGGAGCATAACGAAGTTGGACATATAAAACGTTTTGAATACGTAAGACGAGTGATATAAGCGATTTCGTCTCGAGGTATTTGGTTAAACGTGTACGATGATATGTATAATGGTTTAAGTGAGACATTGAGTTTATCGAATCAAAGTAGATCAAGTTTGATTTGGAAGGTAAAATACAGTTAGTAAATGTAAGACAATATAAAGTATTCATTGGGTATGTATAACGTGTTTTGCAATGAATGGAAATGCTACTTTTGTTTTAAAAGAGTTTACGTAATCCGAAGATGGTCGGTCCCCATGAAGTCATCTTGCCCATGTGTTTTGTAAATTGGTGTAGGAAAAAAAAGGTTTTTGATAAAAATAAGTTCGTTTCATCAAACAAGAAATTTTGAATTTAGGAGGCTCTTGTGAAAACGTTGATCCCTAGAAAAAGGGGTTTAGCAAAAGGACTTAGTGTTCATTGTAAAGGGTTTTGACAAACGATTCGTTGATGATGAAAAGAGAGTCTTTGGTAAAACGATTTTAGAATATTTATAAGATCTTATAAGTAATTGAGAAAAGTTGGTTTGATTTCGATTAAGAATGGAAGTCTCTAGTATGATGATATAATGTGAGCGTGTTTTAGTGATTAAGTCGAATATGAAGTTCATGGGCAAGAGTATCATTGGACTGATTAAATTGATGGGTAGCATTTCGTACAGTTTTGAAGTTCGAATAATAAAACATTTTAAGACATGATTAAGAATCTCGTGTATATGAGTTGAGTGAAAACAGATTGTAGAATAAGAAGTACGTTTGATAAAACAATGTATTTTGAAATCAGTATAAGTAGGTGTTTTGAATAATGATAAACGATTTAGGTATAACACATGATCGGGTTTGCATAATTTTGAAGAGACGTTTTGGTAACGATCACCTAGGTATGGGAATCACCCCTAACTCGTTGGTGAGGTCATTTTAAGAAAAGGGGGGGTGGAGTTAATCGTCAAGGTAAGGAGTTCACTCCTATCTCGATGATATCTCTCCACTTGTAGTTACAAGGAATATGAGTTTAGATTATACGAAATCATGCATATGTATAAATGTATGGAAAAGGTTCAATATGTTGTGTGTGTGTGAAGAAGTATCGAAAGTAAATCTGAATTTGAAAAGAAATTGCATCGTATAAGATAAATAATAGAAACGCATGTTTGATAAAAATTTGGGATGGTTCCAAAACGGAACTTTGACTAACCAAGTGGTCGAAAAGTCTTTCGAATTTGAGAAGCATGATTTGGCCTAATAGGTGGAATACTCTCGCCGACAAGTCGGTTAACGGTATTTACCCTTCCGGTTACTACATGTCCCAAATCAATCGAATTTTCGAGACTTGGCGGGATTTATGAAAAATCGAGGAGTGGAACTAGTCGACAAGGTGCGGATTTCACCCCTAACTTGGCGATTTCGTATCCTAAGTGTGGTTGTTACTCGTCGGGTTAAAATTTAATTTCGACACGTTGACGAGGGTCCACTAGAATTTGAAATTGAAATTCTTCATCAAGATGAGGACTTCACTCCTAACTTAATGATGAATCTCATATGAAAAGAATAGGTAGATTGAGAGTCGTTCACCAAATTGTGGGTTTCACGCCTAGCTTGGTGAAGTTGTGTCGTTGTGTATTACGAGTGGTTTCGATTTTAGTATAAACGAGTAAAAGACGTATGTTCAAAATAATAATAACAAGTATAAGCATAATAAGCATTTCAAGAAATAATACGTAAAGACATTTCAAGGATAGCACATAAAGGATGGAATGATACAACAAGTATTAACAAACAAAGCAAGTATTAACACAAAAGTGACATATATGTTTAAAAGGCCAAAAGCAAATAACTAAGGAGTAAATAATGTATCGTGCAAGTAGTTCAAGCAAAACATAAGAATAAGGCTCTAGAACTATAGACTAGGTAAAAAGCATGGCAATTCTACCTAATTCCATATAGTTATGGCTCTGATACCAATCTGTCACACCCCAACCGATGGCGGAAACAACGGAGTGAGACGAAAACAAGATTGCAAGAGACTTCATAACACTATTTGTGACAATAATTAAATAATGGATTTCATTTCATATCTAAAATTTGATTACAAAGGTTAAAATCAAATACAACAACATGATATACAATATGTTCAATACAAGAATACAACAAACATGTACATTAACTTAAGTCGTCTAAGTGTGTATCTAAGCATCATCACTACTTCAAGTTCAAAGCGTCGTCATCCTCTACCTGTAACATGTTTTAAAATAAAGTTCAATGCAAAAGCAAAGGCGGGTATACAAGTTTTTCATACGTAGCATAAAAAGATAAGTTTCAAACAATTCCATGTGGCTAGCTCTTGATAAAAGATAAATAATAAATTCGGCATGTGTCTAACATATCAAACCAATGATGAAACGCAATGCTCATGACATAACCACAAGTCTACGGGCGGTGCGTTAATCCTATAGCGCTATATATGTCACGGATAGGCTCGTACGAAGTTAATGATAAGTCTAACACAAGATGTCCTCAACCCAAGTTTAAAGTATCAAGTAATCAAATAAGCATGCGTGTAATAGGAATGTTTATGTATTATGATTAAAGTGTAAGTTTCATAAGAAAACATGTTACACCCCAAAAAGTGATAAACGTAAAAAAGGGTTCAAGTATACTCACAAGTTGGATATGCTTTCCGATTATCCAAGGTGACGAAGTTGATGAGGTTAGAAGGTTGAATATGTTCGTTTAGGGATTTATAAGAGACGTATACATGGTTTAAGGATGTGAAGTTTGAAATGCATGAAAAGTATGTATATGAAAAGTAATCATTCTTTAACACCAAGTACTTGTTCTTGACACTATGAAACCTCAAGGGTTAATGTTTTCATGAGTAATATACTCATTAGAATCGTAACAAGTCTTATGCCTTAGATGATGTTATTCTAATATCTTGACAAATGCACACAAGTCCATCATCAAGAGTTCGAATAGTATATATAGGTATAAGTATTATATGTATTATTTAGTCCATTAGTCAAGCATGAGGTAGAAGATAAATCTTCATTTAGGTACCTCTATTGTGTCATAGAATTCATGTAGGAGGTAGGAAGAACAAGCTTCCATTTAGGTACCTCTTATGGTTCACCACTACACTTGATGTAAAAAACATACAAGAAGGGTCATGAACTAATATCAATACAAGAACAAGAAACATCTACACTATGAGAAATCATCAAGAGATGTGGGGATTTTATGTTGGACAACCCAAGTTAGTCCACAATCACACCTTCATCAAGCTTGAAGCTTGAACACCACTTGTGGGTCAAAAACCCTAAACAAATCAGAAAGTATTTGAGGATTAACCTCTGATTTTGTATGTCTCAGCCCCGTTTTTAAGCTTAACCAACCATGGAAGAGGTTATAAGCATAAGGACGTGGGTTTGAGTGAGTTAAACTCAAGTTTGCACAAGTATAAACAAAGTTAAATGAAATCAGAATCAAACAGTGAACTTTGGAGCCATATTGCCGGAGTTCCAGGGACTTATTCTCTGTGAAATACCCATGGAATAGAAGCTAAGGTCGATCCAAGTGTTCTGGAAAAAGAATGAGCGAAAAAGGATAAGAAATGAAGAAGTTATGCTCACTTTAGTGGAGCTTGGTACTTATGTCCTAACCTGCACTTTCAGCTACGAATTTGAGAGTTTGAGAGAGTTGTGAGAGTGATTCCAAAGTGCAAAAGGCTTAGACAAGTGTGGGTTTATATAGGGATTGAGTTAGGGTTGAGTTAGATGTGAATTTAATGCCAAAAACCCGCTTAGAAACTCAAAAACTAGCTAATCCCGCTCAAAATCGCGTAAAGGAACATTCTGATGGTTCTGGGAGGTTTTAGGCGGCCAGCATAACCCACAGGGTTAGCTTACGCGGCCAGTATGAGGGTGAAAGCTGAAGTTTGGTAAAATTGCACTTAGGCCCCTCTAGTTTGATATTTTGGTGTTTTTAGGTGTTTTAAGGGCCATTTTCGCCATTTAAGCATAGTTTAAGGCCAAGTAAAGTATGAGGGACATAATTAGAGTATAATTAAGCGTATGAAGGTCGTATTTAAGTTTCGTTTACGATCAAAACACGTTTTATGCATAAGTTTCACATAATTGCAAGTTTAGCACCTAGTTTCCAAGAATTACGAATAAGCATCAATTGTTCCACGAAATCGAATGTATGAGTATGTATAAAGTACGTATAACATGTATTTAACAAAATACGAGTTTTATTTATGATCCAAGTCTCGGATTTTACAACGGTTACAATGAAAGAACGATTACCAGAACACAAGGTTTCCAAAAATAGAAACACGAACAAGACTTGCTAATTATGGAAAGTATGAAGAAGCAGGGCGTTACAAATGGGCCATTCGTACGAAAGTGTCATTCGTACGAAAGGGACTGTCTGGGTGAACCGAGTCTTGTTTGAACGTTTTAACTATCAAACAGTTATGTTCGTGATTTCTGTTAAGTGTATTAGTTACTATATGGTATATTACTTAGTCCATAATAATCAGAAGGTTCATAGAAGTCATGCATGGAGGTTTAACCTCATTATATTTCACCAAAGCACAAATCAGTTAACTTATTTAACTGATCGATTGGTCATGAATACGAAAAGGAAAGATAGAATGTAAAATAAGCCAAATAACCGAACAATGTACAACCCAAGTGTGCCAACACGACATAGAAATAATTAACTAAATGTCGGAGGTTGGACGGGGTTCACTTGTTCTAGGTCTAGGAGATTGTTTGGGTGTTCGTTTTACGAGTTTAAGTGAGGTGGTGGATCTAGATTGGAAACCAAAGTTTCCACAGAACACACACTGACATTCCAGAATCATCTATATTGAAGATAGTGATCTGGACAGTCATTCAACACTTGAAAATCGTCGAAACTTAGTGAACAATTGTATTTGGATGAACTGGGAGCCCCTCTCGTATGAGAGGGTTACCTTCTCGGATGACTGGGGCTGCACTTTCGGACGAACTGGACTGTTTCTAGGTAAAATCAGTTCGGTTTTATTTGAACTGATTGCCTACTCGACTGGAATTGGCTCAACTTGAGTCCACAACTATCGACTTAGCTTGTGATCTCGTAGAACCTCAGATCCGGCTGAGTTCGAAGTCAGAAAGTTTGTAAAAAGATTTTTTTTAAAGAGTTACTTCACTGCCATCTTGGTCCTCAACTGAGTTGAGTGTTTACATCAGCTGCCATGGCAGATCTGATACACCAAGCAGAGATTTTGTGAAGAATCTTTGTAAAAAGCTTGATGAAAACAGAAGAAAAGTAGAAGAATAAAGATGAAATCAGTTGTTTACGAGCTAAATACTCACTTAGGAGTGACTGAGATGAGTTCTAAGTGAATTGCTCAAAGTTGGTTTGAGAGAGAATTCGAAAGTTGAAGGTTTGGAACTGAAGGAATTGACTTGTATTTTTAGGCTGAAGGTGGCAGTTTGGGGCGAGAGTGCATTCGGACGAATGGGCCAGGCCCATTCGCACGAGAGTGCAAGGCCCAAAAGCCCATTTTCCAATTTTGCTTGATTTTGACGGTTTTAAGCGTATAAGTGCAATGTATAAATGTTGTGCATAAATAAAGGAACGTATAAATGTATTTTGCATGCATGATATGTATAAATAAGTATGAATTTGCATGTAAATGGTATCAAGTATGTATGTATCACGAATATTTAACAAGTATTTATGAATAATGAATAACACAAGTATATAAATGATAGGATTTTCATTATGATTCACGAATACAAAGGAATATAAGTTTCCATAAATGAAACATACAACAAAGTTGCCAAATAAGGAAAGTTACAAAAAGTGAGGCGTTACATAACAATCAATCTACGCACTAATACGACACTTACAGACAATAAACGTCACGATACCGAATGTCAACGACACGACCCGTACGGCCAACATACGCGGTAGTACGGAACAATAGTGACAATACACGTCATAATACGACATTTAATGACAAAATACATCAAGTACCGATCCGGTAGGACGCGTATACATACAAAACGGCACGTTGGACTACAAGTGAAATCAAAACAGAATCACATGAAATCATGGAATACAGCAATATACGTAACCAAACTTATCCGGAGCGTGCCGTATAGACCATATACTTCATAAAATGATGTGTAATAACAAAATACGTCAAAAGTCGACGAGTATGAGTGCGTTTTTAAATTAAAATCAAATTTAAAAAAAAAATAAAAAAACCACCCAAACGCCGACCTTTAATCAAAGCGCTGAATATCACCCTGAACCACTCTTCAAGGTGTGAAAATACAGTGATTGGTGTGTGAATAGCTTGATCCATATTTTATAGCAAAAGTTTCTAATCTGCCCAGTAGCTAGCTGTAAGACTACCACCTATATATTCTATAACCACCAAATTAAATGATGATTTCATGATTTTTCCTGAAAATATTTGTTTTATTATAAGAAAAGACAAAGCGAATTGGAGAAGGATTTGTCGGCACCTTTCCGACACACCAACATGACACACACCCACCCACTCATGAGTCATGACCTAGCCAATATACAATAATGAAAGAATTTCAATGTGGAAGCACCAGGTTTTTCTTTTTAAACGGCTTAAAGAAATTTAAATATGTCTTTAACAAGGCTTGAATTCTTAAAGTAAGTTGAATATGTCTTTAACAAGGCTTGAATCCTTGATTTTAAATAATGCAACACCACACTAACATCAACATCTAACTCCAATAACTTGTCAGTTGAACCCTACATTCCACCCGAATATGGAAACACCTACACCGTCATTCTAATTTACACCGTGATATTCTTTACTTAAAAACAACAATTTACACAAAGAATAATTCGCCTATGGTTATGATGAGGTGAAACGTAAAAACAAAAGTTGTTATGTGGGTGTCACATAGGTAAAGTTGGTTTCACATTTAGCTTTATGGTAATGTGAAATGTGATGAGATGAGTAACAACATTTTTATCAAAAATAAATGGTGAGGTCGAGATAAATGATTTATTTGTATATTAACTAATAATTTGAAAAAGTGAACAAAATCGCCCACACACCTGCGATCACCTCAACCTTTCTCCCCTAGGGCCCAACCCAACGGATGTGGTGTTCTGCACCCTCGTGCCCATGTGGCCGGCTTAGCGTCTCCTTCACCAGCACCATAACACATTGTCTAAATGTCCTAAAGGTTTTAAGATTAGCGAATTTTACGTTTTATTATTTAACAATGTTCAGACATGACAAAAAAAAAATTATTTGCCTTATGAATGAAAAAATAAATGAAAAACAAATCACATAGAAAATTGTGAGAATTACATAGCTACTTATAGCTATGGAATCAATATTAAGTACATATATAATATATGCACCTTTTATTTAAACAACAAGATTTAAACTAAACATTTTGATTGTTCATCATACCGCTTAAGTTATATATATATTTTTGATCGACAAACATTACTCTATTCTATCTTACACTAAAATCCTAATTTACTCCCTCTTATCCAGGGTTAAATATGAGACCTCATTTTTAAAAGGGGTGACAACAATTACTGATTTGGATTTCAGGTAGAATACCCGAGTCGGTAACACAACCATCACCTATTTGGATACCCCAAATTAGGTAAGGGGTTGAGGTTGTAAAACCCAATTAAAATAGTGTGTGGATAGAACCCATTGAAAAGGGGTGTGGAGAACCAAATCGATAACATCAAATGAGCTAGTCTCACACTAGTCATTGATTATCTACTACAAGATTATTAAACAAACTTTATAAAATTTGAAAACCAAAGTAAACATGGATAGCATCAATCCCTCCACTTTGGTGGCCACCGACACCCGCTTTAAGCCGGACTGAGGACACTCGAGGTCTCAGGTTCGAAACATGTTTCTTACCCCTCTTTGATGGCTATGGGTATTTGCCGCCAGGGATCCTTGTCGGGTGGTGAACTGGGAAGGGAGATCCCTTCCGCGGTCAGGGGTACCGTGCAACTACCCTCCACTTGTGGCCTAGTGGTAGGAGACTTGGGTTTTCCAATGGAGACTCAAGTTCAATTCCTACTTGTGTCATATTGGGATGGATATTGGGCAATGATGGTGACAAACCCACCGAGGGGGGGTTCAAACCTGAGCCGCACCCCAGTTTTCATCCGGCTGTTACTTCAGCGAGTCATCTCGTGTGGAGGCAGTACGGTTTCCGGGGGAACGCCGTAACCAAGTCTGACCAACCCAGCGCGGACCCAGTTAAGACAATGTAGTCTGGATAGATCTTAGCTAGGGACGCCGTTTAGACGGTGTGATATTGGATCACTCAAAAAGAAAGTATCGTTAGGAAACACTTTCAATAGGTAAACTTTCAAATCGACCAATCAAACAGTGTCACGTCAATTTACCTATTCCTCAAAAACGTTGGCGGTGGTTAAACACTTTGGAATAGGTAAACCATTTTTTTTATTTTTTATTTTTTTAACTTAAGATAAAACATCAAACTTTTATAAATAAAAAAAACATTACATTAAAATCCAAGTTAAAAAAAATTCATAATAAAACAACGCAACAACAAAAAAAACTAAAAATTACAAGGCCAATCGTCGGGTCGTGTAGCAACCAATTTTGGTGGGGTTGGCTATTGTAACCGAAATTCGGTTGCATGGTTTGGTTAAAAATGGAGGTTGAGTTTGATGAGCAAAGCCAAGTTAGGGATGAAACAACACACTAGAACCACCCGAACCACCACGTTTATCTTGAGCCCCTGCCTTCGAACCGGACCCTATATTTTTTTTCTTCCCTTCACCTTTGTTTGAGCCTTCCATTTGTTTGAAAAGATGAGGTGTGTTTATAAAATGGCAGTGAATTTGGTTTGTTTGGTGAAAATGAAAGTGAATTTGGTTTGTTTTATAAATGTGAAAATTATTATTATTATTATTTTAATTGTAAACGGCTATATAGCCGTTGAGATTGCACAAACATCGAAAAAATGCCACCTTCCTCGCTCGTAAACACTCATCGCTCATTAAAGTTCACCGATCAGTAAAGAGGTTGGCAGCGGTGTTCCCGCTCAGCAAACCCACTTTGCCGTACTCCTTTACCGACCACTCCGTATACCCTTAAAAAAAAAAAAACATGGATAACATCAAACTAGAAAGAAACAACTTTACCTGTCTTGCCACGTGGAAAACAAACACCAAACGTTGTCACATGTACCCTTTCGTAATCTACGCCGCAAAACCTTAAATCTCTCTCCCCACTCACACTCTCCTCACTTTCATCGATTCTTACCAAAACCCACCAAATTGTTTTCCCACCAATTAATTAATTAATAAATATAATAAACAAATTCCATCAGTTCTCCCAATCTTTCAAACTTCAAACCCGATCGGAGATGGGTGGCGCGACGTCATCAATGGCGGCGAAGTTTGCGTTCTTTCCGCCGAATCCACCGTCGTACACGGTGGTGGAAGGAGGCGGGAGCAGGTTGAGGATGACGGGTGTTGTGGAGAGAGATAACGTCGACGTTATGAAGGTGAAGACGAAACGGGGGACGGAGATTGTGACGGTGTTTGTTAAAAACCCAACGGCGTTAATGACGGTGTTGTATTCTCATGGTAACGCGGCTGATTTGGGTCAGTTGTATGAGTTGTTTTGTGAACTCAGTGTTCACCTCCGAGTTAACTTGTTGGGGTTAGTAACTCAGTTCCGAGTCCACTCATCTTTTATTAATTCTCATCAATGGATGTATACGAGTCGAGCTCGAACCCGAGCCGGTTTGGATCGAGCTCGAGCTCCAGCTCGTTTAGCGAGCTCGGCTCATTAGAAGTTTTTCAAGCTCGAGCTTAGCTAGCACTCGGCTTGTTAGAAGTTTTTTAAGCTCGAGCTTAGCTAGCACTCAGCTCGTTTATTATTTATTAATGGAATATTGGATTTTAATAATTCCAAATATTCGCCGTTGTCGCTAACAGTCCAACTTTAAAAATAACCACCGGCAGTCCTAACTTTTAATATATTGGCCTCTAATGGACCCTGACTAACAGAACCGTAACGCCGTTAGTCTCTGGTAGTCGGAAAAATGTTTTTTGGCCCGGAAAACTCAACATTTTTGTCCCGAACCTCTTTGTTACCTTATTATGGACCTTTGAGAACCTTTTTCTAGTAAAAGCCCAATTATTAAAGTCGCCGGAAAACTTCTTTTTCGCCGGAAAACTCAACTTTTTGGCTGGAAAACTCAACATTTTCGTACCAAACCTCTTTGTAACCTTAGATCGGACCTTTAGAAACCTTTTTTCTGGACAAAAACGGTTTTCCGGCGACCGGAGACTAACGGCATTAGCGTTCTGTTAGCCATGGTCCATCGTTGGCCAATATGTCAATAGTTGGGACTGCCAATGGTTATTTTTGAAGTTGGGACTGTTGACGGCCAACGGCGAATAGTTGGGATTATTAAAATCCAATATTCCTTTCTTAATTAATTATATACATTTTATACCTTTTTATTATAAAATTTATACATAACATTGTATATATTATTTAGTTATTTTTTTATCATAATTTTATGTAACAATAATAACAACTATGATATAAATATATATTTCATATGTTAAATAAGACTTAAATAATTAAAATGGTCGTTTAGGGTCGTGAGCCGGCTTGGGCTCGTTTATTAAACAAGCTTATTTTTAGGCTTGGGCTCGAGCTTATGTTAGCTCTGCTTGATTCGAGTTTTTAGCAAGGCGGGCTCAAGCTCATGAACAGCTTGGTTTACGGCCCTACTCATTATCCATTGGATTCATCATCTGTATGGTTTTTGTAGTAAGGTTTTGTGGTGATAAGATTTGGGTGTTTTTGTATCAACTTATGAAGTTATGATGATTATGGCAACAATTTCAATTAAATTGTTTTCGTTTAATGCTCAAATTTGGGGTTTTTTCTGAATGACTAGGGGTGTTTATTATTCGTTTTGAAACGATTAAACTGAAAACATAACCCAAGCGAAACCGTTTTAAAGTGAACCAAATAAAATAATCGGCTTTCGGTTTAGTTTTGGTTGATACCGAATTGGGTATTCAGTTTTCGGTTTGGTTTTGGTTGTAGCCGAATTGTGTATTCGGTTTTTGGTTTTCAGAAATCAAAGTTTGGTTCAAACCGAATAAGCGAATACACCGAATATCGAATTATGGTTTATTTAATTTAGCCCAATCTAATTACACTTCTAGCCATACCAAATCCAATAACAAATAATGGTAATTCAAAAAATAAAAATAAAAGAGTTAAATACCATTTTAGTTCCTGTGGTTTGGGCCATTTTGCCAGTTTAGTCCAAAGGTTTCATTTTTCGCCTGTGGGTCCAAAAAGGTTTCACCATTGTCATTTTCGTCCACTGGGTTAACTTCATCCATTTTTTCTGTTAACGAGAAGGGCAATTCGGTCATTTTATATGTAATTCTGTTAACTAGAAGGGCAATTCGGCCATATAAAATGACCGAATTGCCCTTCTCGTTAACAGAAAAAATGGATGAAGTTAACCCAGTGGACTAAAATGGCAACGGTGAAACCTTTTTGGACCCACAGGCGAAAAATGAAACCTTTGGACTAAACTGGCAAAATGGCCCAAACCACAGGGACTAAAATGGCATTTAACTCAAAATAAAAAATAAAAAACAATTATTCGATTGAAAAGCGAATCAAATTCGAATTTGGTTTTTGGTTCGGTTTTGAACCTCCTGAATTCAGTTTGGTTTTCAATTTCAACCGTATTAATTTTTAAACAAAATAAACTGAAAAACGAACCGATGAACATCCCTATTCGTATCAACTTATGATGATTATGGAAACATTTTCATTTGAATTTCTTCTATTTCAACGATCAAATCTCTATGTTTTCGTAATTTGATTTCTTCTGTTCATTGATCGAAAAATGGTCATCTTTTTGCTTGATCCAGGTATGATTATACGGGATATGGCCAATCTTCCGGTAAGGTAAAAATCGTCAAACGTAGATCGAGGATTTGAATGACATTGAAATGATTTTACATTATAACTAAACTGTTAATTATCTATGTAGCCAACTGAACACAACACATATGCCGACATAGAAGCTGCATACAGATGTCTTGTAGAGACATACGGAGTGAACGAAGAAGATGTTATATTATACGGTCAATCTGTTGGTAGTGGGCCCACTATTGATTTGGCGTCACGCTTATCAAGATTACGGGCTGTTGTTCTTCACAGCCCAATCTTGTCTGGACTTAGAGTCTTGTATCCTGTGAAAAGAACATATTGGTTTGATATATACAAGGTTACTTTCTTGGTTATCGACCCGTCTATTTCAAACGGGTCAAATTGTGTTTTTTTTATTGATAACGGGTCAGATATTAAAAAAAAGTTTGCAAAGAGGATCAAAAGTCGCTGAACGTGTATTCAAATGTTTATAACGTGCTAAGTTGTTTTATTTAGAAGAATTATTAAACCGACCCGTTTAAACATACACATACTAGTTCATACTTTATGAACTATTACCAACTTTTTTGACAATGAGTTGTATTTTCTTGGGATGCAGAATATTGATAAGATAGCATTCGTCCAGTGCCCGGTTTTGGTAATTCATGTAAGTGTTCAATATCATGCGCTTTGTTTTTTAAATGCATGCCGCAACTAAACAACATTTTGTCGTTTTATTGTGGCAATATAATGTTAGATCCATAATCACACACAAAACACATCCGGAAATTGAGGAGATCATTTTGAAACAGTTACATTTTTGTGAGAATGCACAAAACAAATATGAGCAATTTAATTCTTTGATTAATGGTTCATATCTTGTTAATTATGTACTTTGTATGTATACATAAAAAAACTATCAAAATAATTTGTTCAATTTTTCTAAAAGTTTGTTTCATTTACCTACCGATTGTTGGTTATATACATAAACGGACAATCAAACCAATATGTTCATATTCATTTAAATTTTGTACCGTTGTTTATTTACACATTTGTGAGCTATATACATAAACGAGTAACCAAGTAATTCGTTATTTATTTATTTTTTACTGTTTTCAGGAGAGAGGAACATTAACTATTTCACTTACTATTTATACCATTTTTTAGTTTTTCATTCTTTAAAGTTTTGAAAAAATGAATGGCTCAAATTTGTTACGCGGATATGAACGTGGGTGATTTCAAGTTCTATTTAACAGGTCAAACAGGTAAATGTAAACGAGTAGCTAAAAAGAAATGGCTGATCAGGTCAAACGGGTCAAAGGTAGTCTAACATGTTGAGTTCAAACAGTGGCGGATCTTGCCCGTTGAACCTGCCAGGGCCGAAAGACACGAGCACTAAAATTAGCACTACGGCCGAAAAATTTGCCAGGGCCGAACATAGTATATATACAAAATTTCGATCGAAATGCGGAAAATTAGCACTACGGCCGAAAAACTTGCCAGGGCCGTGGCCCTGCCACGGCTCTACTAAGATCCGCCCTTGAGTTCAAAGACTTAAAACTTTGTATATGATGCAGGGAACTGCGGATGATGTTGTAGATTGCTCTCATGGTAAGCAACTTTGGGAGCTATGCGTAGACAAGTACGAACCGTTATGGGTAAAAGGTGGTAACCACTGTGATTTGGAGCTCTATCCTGTGTACATAAGACACCTTAAAAAGTTCATATCAGCCGTTGAAAAGTCAACCCGTTTGCAAAACTCAACCGGGTCCATCACACATAATGTTGATAAACACCGTATGAGTACAGACTGTAGAGACCACCCAAGAGCGAGCATAGAGCGGCCAGACCACTCGAGGCCAAGCACAGACTGTAGAGACAAGCCAACATCCAGCATTGACCAAGGAGAAAAGTCAAAGAAGAGTGTGGAAAATGTCGGAAAGTCAACGACTGTCGTTGACCATCCCGAGAAAGCAAGGAACAGCATTGATCGGTGCGTGAAATGACGGTTTGCTAGTTAAGTTAGTGTTTGTTGTATGTGACGGAAATGTATGTTGATTAGTGTGATGAATGGTTGCAGGTTTGGCGGTATGGTCAGAACCGTTGTGTTGTGCAATATCAATTGTTTCAAGCCGAATGGAGCCGCAGAAGTGGGAAAATCATAACATCAGAAATGAAATCTTGAAGGTATACAAGGATTGGAGGGATGATTTCATGAAACTTGTTTATTAAACTAAATATATTTATTCATATTCCCAGCTCCTTACGCTAGGTACAGTTTAGGCGTAGGGGTGTTCACGGTTTGGTTTGGCTAGTTTTGAGAAAAATTCTTGACCAAACCGCTAATTGCGGTTTTGGGGAACAACAAAACAATCATGCCGGGTTGGGTGGGCCAGACTGGTTTGGCCGTTTAACGGTTTGGTTTTAGCGGGTTGTACCAATTTTTTTCTGCTTCAAAAATATTAGTTTGTATTAAAAGTTTAAAGTAATAAAGATGGTTCGTGATTATAATACATGTAATTAAAGTTAATGGGTTGGTTCGGTTTACGCAGACCGCAGTCAGTTCCAAGTCAAAATATGGTGAAAAGTAATTATAGAAGTTAGAACTGGAATTGTATTTAGTATCAATGTCTCAACTTAGATTGAGATGAAAACATACGACCTGCTTTATTTTTATTATATTCCAAAGTTATTTTTAATGGATAGAATTATTTTAGATTCAAAAAGCAGCATATTTTTGGACAATTTAATATAATAGTATAATTCAAAGATTAAAAAAAAAAACCTTTTTAGTACAATGTATCTTAACCTTTAAAATAGTCGACTTCAAAAGAAGTAAAACCTTGCATAAAAGGAGTCCAGGTGAAAAAAAAAAGTCTTTTAACCACAGAAGAAATTATAGTTCATACTCTTTTGGTCTAGTAAGTGGAATCGGATGTTAATCTTCATCAAAGTGCTTTGATGTGGGTTTGAGTCTCACAACATGGACAATAGGTGATTCTAAAAGTAGATTTTCACAACGAAAGACACGAGCACTAAAATTAGCACTACGGCCGAAAAATTTGCCAGGGCCGAACATAGTATATATACAAAATTTCGATCGAAATGCGGAAAATTAGCACTACGGCCGAAAAACTTGCCAGGGCCGTGGCCCTGCCACGGCTCTACTAAGATCCGCCCTTGAGTTCAAAGACTTAAAACTTTGTATATGATGCAGGGAACTGCGGATGATGTTGTAGATTGCTCTCATGGTAAGCAACTTTGGGAGCTATGCGTAGACAAGTACGAACCGTTATGGGTAAAAGGTGGTAACCACTGTGATTTGGAGCTCTATCCTGTGTACATAAGACACCTTAAAAAGTTCATATCAGCCGTTGAAAAGTCAACCCGTTTGCAAAACTCAACCGGGTCCATCACACATAATGTTGATAAACACCGTATGAGTACAGACTGTAGAGACCACCCAAGAGCGAGCATAGAGCGGCCAGACCACTCGAGGCCAAGCACAGACTGTAGAGACAAGCCAACATCCAGCATTGACCAAGGAGAAAAGTCAAAGAAGAGTGTGGAAAATGTCGGAAAGTCAACGACTGTCGTTGACCATCCCGAGAAAGCAAGGAACAGCATTGATCGGTGCGTGAAATGACGGTTTGCTAGTTAAGTTAGTGTTTGTTGTATGTGACGGAAATGTATGTTGATTAGTGTGATGAATGGTTGCAGGTTTGGCGGTATGGTCAGAACCGTTGTGTTGTGCAATATCAATTGTTTCAAGCCGAATGGAGCCGCAGAAGTGGGAAAATCATAACATCAGAAATGAAATCTTGAAGGTATACAAGGATTGGAGGGATGATTTCATGAAACTTGTTTATTAAACTAAATATATTTATTCATATTCCCAGCTCCTTACGCTAGGTACAGTTTAGGCGTAGGGGTGTTCACGGTTTGGTTTGGCTAGTTTTGAGAAAAATTCTTGACCAAACCGCTAATTGCGGTTTTGGGGAACAACAAAACAATCATGCCGGGTTGGGTGGGCCAGACTGGTTTGGCCGTTTAACGGTTTGGTTTTAGCGGGTTGTACCAATTTTTTTCTGCTTCAAAAATATTAGTTTGTATTAAAAGTTTAAAGTAATAAAGATGGTTCGTGATTATAATACATGTAATTAAAGTTAATGGGTTGGTTCGGTTTACGCAGACCGCAGTCAGTTCCAAGTCAAAATATGGTGAAAAGTAATTATAGAAGTTAGAACTGGAATTGTATTTAGTATCAATGTCTCAACTTAGATTGAGATGAAAACATACGACCTGCTTTATTTTTATTATATTCCAAAGTTATTTTTAATGGATAGAATTATTTTAGATTCAAAAAGCAGCATATTTTTGGACAATTTAATATAATAGTATAATTCAAAGATTAAAAAAAAAAACCTTTTTAGTACAATGTATCTTAACCTTTAAAATAGTCGACTTCAAAAGAAGTAAAACCTTGCATAAAAGGAGTCCAGGTGAAAAAAAAAAGTCTTTTAACCACAGAAGAAATTATAGTTCATACTCTTTTGGTCTAGTAAGTGGAATCGGATGTTAATCTTCATCAAAGTGCTTTGATGTGGGTTTGAGTCTCACAACATGGACAATAGGTGATTCTAAAAGTAGATTTTAGAAGGGTGTGTTTTTGTTGCCCCCCCCCCCCCCCCCCCCCTCCAAAAAAAATGGTTAGGATTTTTTGTTTTCTTAAAATATCCGATAACGTTAAAAGTGGGAGGCAAAAGTGAAATTACACTAATTTTAACGTTATTTTACTAATTCCATGAAAATAACGTTAAAAGCGGGGGACGGTTAATCATGCATCATGTAGTGCCGTTGATAGTCGAAAGACAAGGGGGTACATGCACTAATTGGTTTTTTTGCCGAGAGTTATGCGTCTTATGTCAAATGCTTGATGTAAAACTACTATGGAGCTACGGGTCTCACTGGAAGTAGCCTCTTTAGTCCTATGGGGTAGAGGTAAGGTTGTCTACATCTTACCCTCCTCAGACCCTACATTAACTTTGCTATTGGTGGGATTTACTGAGTATGATGATGATGATAAAATATCAGATAAATCGATATCCATTGATAGATAATAGATACATAAACAAACACATGAAAAATGAATATTAGATATTATTTAACACATAAAAATCTTCTACTTGTCACACTATGTGGGTCTATGTCACCACCAACAACTCATGTATCATGTTACCAACTTTTTTGATGTTTTTCTAGTTCTAGTACCTCCCCATAATCAAATACGGGCATCACCCAAATATATTGACTATGTTATATCACACATTTAAATCAGCTAGCTCCTTTTTTTTTAACGGACAACAGAATCAATCCCGAGCACTCTCAGGGCACCCACTGGACCAAACGGAGTACTCCGAGAGTAACCCGAGTCCACCACCAATTCCGGGGAAAACCCGGTAACCCACCCACCCGTAGGCACGACAGTGAAATTACCGGTTAAACCGGTTTGGCTCAAGGGACGAACGCAAGTTTCTCTGGGTCTCCTATCATTCCCCACCAGTGTCTCACTCTGCACCAAGTGGGAGTTGAACCTGCATCTTCCAAGAGAAATGCAAGTCTTCCACCACTTGATCTAGAGATCCTTGGCTCCTAGCTCCTCATAAAAATCACTCTCCTTGCATTCAAGAAGAGCTTTATACCAAATCATAAACATATGCAACTCAAACTTCACCTCAATCGAGCTACAACTTCTTTCTTTCTTCAACCAAATATTCCTCATGTTTTTTTTTAACCACTAACATCTTTTCTTACATGCCAACATCAATCTAAATTTCGTTTAAGAGTAGACACTTGCTCTAATCATCCGGGTCCAACCAAATATGCACTCGAGCTCTTCCCAAGGAGGCTTTCGAGTTTCACAGCTTCCTTGGTGGATCTCATTGCATAATGGTCTCGGATGATGATGGTTTGAGTTATATTTCCTTAGATAAAATCGCATGTCATAAGAAATTAACTTTACATAGTTAAAACTTACATTTTAATAATATCGGACTATTGCCATAATACATGGTATAAACAAACAAAATCAGGACTTCTGCCCAACATCTACCTCTTAGACCATTGGTCCAAATTCTATAAAGAAAACATATTTGATGCCAATATTGGGTTTCGACTCTTCCATTGTTATAAACTTGACTCGACATCTAATGTTGAATACATAGCTCTCTGTTTATTTTAGACACAAAGTCACAAACTGACCCTAATCCAACTCCAACTCTATTTACACAGTCAAATAAATCTAGCTTGATAACTCTTAAACAACTATATAGATAAATACTAAATATACACAAACAAAATTTATCTTCATACCTATCATTATCTGACTCGTTTCCCTATATTAGAATTAACAAACATATACATCCTCCTCAGTAGTGGAAACCTTAAAAGAGCGGATTAGGCTAGATTTGCTAAAGTTGCACCTCTCTATATACCGTGTCTAGGATAGGAGTTCATGGAGACTTAAAATTAAGGTAAAGGACTTTTAGGGGAGGGTACATAGGTGTATTAGTTTTGTTGTTAGAGGCTAAGGTCTTTACTACACTTTCAGTGGTTTTTGCATGTGACTGTCATCCTGTTTTATGTCTATATGTGGTCACACGATGTTATATTTATTTCGGTTTGAATGCTCTACTTTTTCACCACTTTTTGTGCTTTTTAGCATATATATAACTAGGTTAATGCCCGCGTAATACGCGGGCTTCAACCAAAAACATATTATTTTGATTCAAATCCATCCACCGCAAATAAACATTGTAGAATAAACATTTATTAATATCCAACGTTGGATAAATATGTAAAGATTTACAACTCATAAAAACGTAACTTAAGTGAACCGGGTTTTTTTTTTAGAAAACATATAAAATTGAAACATAAAAACAAACGGTTGAAAACCGATACAAAAGGTCCGAAAAACTAAATTACAACATAACTGAAATATTCAAATCAAGCCGTTATCCCAGTCAAGGTACGTGGCTTTGGGTTAATATGGACCAACACATTTTTTTTTGAAAATCTACCCATTTGGGCACTTTAGAGGCAGCAACACCTAGGCCAAATCAACTCGTGCATCCATTTATATTTAAATAAATAAATAAATTAAACTTCGTTGTCGATACTATGCTACTATGCAGTACCAATAGATTTTAGTCATTGTAGAGACGATCAAGACTTTTGCCGTAAAACAACACTAATAATAAGTTTATAAATAATATAAAAATAACATGAGACATCCTTTGGCAATATCAAACTGGTGAGTTACACCCACCCTTATCCTAATTCCCAACTTGCTTGTAAACTAATTCCCAATCTTTCCATTCAATTCCGTCATTCAAGCATATCATACATGAGAATTATGTTCTGACAACGAAAAAAAGCCATTAAGAAGAGCTAACCTCTACAAATAGCTCTCTTCTTATCATTAAAATGCATAAAAAGAAGTCCACCAATCCCACCAAGAACACCAGTTGGCTACAATAATAGAGTTACCAATGCTACAATGAAGATCCTGGTGGCATAATCACAAGGAAAATTATATTTTAATAATCCAACAATAACTTATTAGCCGATTAAAATACATTCCAACAATTTGATCAACTCCTAACTTTTACATCTGTTATTAATAGCAATCCCACTCATAATCATCATTAATTTACACTGGAATTCTACTCGATTTCGCTCACATTGATGATTATGAGCGAAATGGAGGGACGGGCAATGTAATGCGTACATTACTTGTAAGCGAAATAAAGTGTAAATCCACACTAATTATCCAAGAGTGGAATTGCTCTTGGCATCAGATATGAAAGTGAGTCCCACTGATTAAACCACACATATGGATCATTATAACCGAATCATTGTTTGGATTATTAAAATACAATTTGCGTAAAGATAACAATAAAATTCAAGTGAGTCAACATACAAGAAGGTAAATCGCCATGATGACGAAGAAGCTAATTGTTCCTGACCCTGATCCAATAAATGCCCACTATTATTTGACATTTTTGTTGCTCTCATGTATCTTGATAAATGAAACATCTTTTGTGTGCCACACCTAACCAACGTTGAAACATATTCATCCTTAATCCAATCAATGTTCAAACATATTCATCCCAAATTTCAAAGTTTTTACCCACCGTAAACATCACCCACTCAAGACAGGTCGGACCAGCACATCCTCCAGCCTATCCTGCTCGAGTCGGAACTTGTCAGACGATTCAAATATAAAAGTTTTGAAAAAAAAAAAGTTATAAATAAAGCTTTGTAACTCACCCAGAGATGTGGCATAGTTCTTTGGATTGATTATCTAAACTCCATGCATTCAAACTGAATTTGAAAAATGTTTAGCAACAATGTTAATATATCAGACTTATATTGTGAAATAAGTACATGTCCTAGTTGGGGACTATTAAGATTTAAGAGAATAAACACCAAGCTTATAACTAAGTTGTGAAATTGATGGTGATTCATCTGATTGAGATGCTTTAATTTTCTGTTATAATAAAATAATAATTGTTAGCAATGCGAGAAGACATCATACTTTTCATGCTCAACATTATTCGAAGTAGAAAAAATCTCAGTTAAACAAAAGGCTACAAACCAAATTACAATTACATTACAAATAAAATATAAACTTTAAATTATGAACAGTATAGTGAATTCTCTTTGCCTAAATCAACCTATTCATCAAAAAAGGGTCATGCTGTCCCCCTAAGATTTTAGTGGCTGCCAAACAATAAAAAGAAGAAAAAACACTCTCACCCGGAAAGCAGTTGTTCCAACTATTTCTAGAACAGTGTCGCCAGCATTACCAAACCTGTTCACCCAGTCTGTAACATAACCACAATTTACAATTAACAATTAAACCAAACTTAAAACTAAACGTCAAGTCGGGCAACATGTCATGCACCAAACTTCCTACATCGTTTTATTCAAATCAAGTACATCATAAATCACATTTTACACACTGAATGTTCACTAAATCTTTGGAAGTGTTGTGTTACACTTTTTGACCCGTTACCCGACCCACCGAGTTTCCCACTTCTTTAAATGAACATACGCTTTCAAGATCGATTTAAATAGTGCTCTAATAACATTCCACATTATCCCTTTATGTTTTCATTCTTTGATGACATTTTAAACATTACATTATGTGCGTATAACAATATATATCTGATCAGATGTCACAAATATCCAAGAAAATCTTAATTGTCTTACAAAGAGTAATACACAATCATATCATTTTCAGGAATCATATCAACAAACATGATAACAAATGATCAAAGATTAAATTTCATATATGAAGAGGTAACAACTAACCTACTTTTCAGAATCTCAAACAAATGATCTTTGATAAACCATGCGGTTTCAGGGCCAACATGACCATCATACACTCCAACGAACGTTCCTCGAGGGCCATTCTCGTCCATGTTCAAACTCCCAGATTTGAGATGACACTGATCCTCCAACACAGCATTTGCCTGAATCATCGCGATCGAAAACACACCCTCGTCTTTAGTTGATACGGTCCATATTTTACCCGACCCAATCTGTGAAGACTACTCAAACAAAACAACGTTCATTTATTGCATTTTATATACACACAAACAAAAATATATACAATCCTATCTAATATCACAATAAACATGAAAACCAATCTGGTAATAAGCAAGGTTTAATCTATTTTTAACTATGTTTAAGTGGTCATTCAAAACAATTATTTTAATTCGTGGCCCAAGTTGATACAGTTTCTCGAAACAACTTAACAATCAATGTGAAACCACTGATTTTGTCCACACGACTGACCCTGAACAAACAATTCATAAAAACTCTAACTATTGATAAGTGGGAACGAATAAACCGACGAATAATCGGAGCCATGAAACTGAACTTTCAGAATTAGAAGAAACAAACAATAATCACGAGTGTTGTTATATGTGTAAGAGTTCAAAAAAAACTAACAAATTTTTCAAGAAAAAACTCTAAGTCAAATAAATTCAATCACCAAAATTATTAAATCTTTTTTTTAAATAATGCCGTTGGAGTCCAACAGCTACCCGTCACATCCAACCAAATATCACGCCACGTCAATGCACAATAGACACAACGCCGATGGGATTCTTCAAGGGCTTGAAATAACGCCGTACGCGAGGGGACGGTGTGGTGTGTGCGGCGTGGAAGGGCATAAACGCCACTTCTCCACGCCCACACCGTGTGGTCTTACGCACATAAATAATATATATATTAATAGTTTTTATTGCAATATTATTTCAAGAAAACAAAACAAAATAGATGAATGTAAGTTACTAATATTTTTTTTGTCACAGATGTAAAGGTTATTACAAATTTAAGATGAATTTAAATGAATAGCATCTTTTTCATGATATTCAAAATTAGGGGGACTTTAAAGTTTTAAAATTACTTTTAAACAGGCCTTTAACATTGAGGGAGGTTAGTAGAAAGGCTAACGGAGTTAGACTTATACCTTAGATCAAAGTGGTAGTGTGGTCACAAACAACCAGCAGACTTGTCTGCCTTGGTCTGAGTCCACACGAGTTCATCAGTGCTTCTTCTCCATTAAAACCAATCGCTAATCTAAAAAAATATATATATACAAATACCATGCTAATAATCAAAGTACAACTGATAACCTGTTTTTTTTTCTTCAGCTTCATTGAGATGATTTTCTTCCGGTTATGCTCCATTCATGGAATCAAAGTAAACCCTAGAAATATCCTTATCTTTCTCCACCACCAATCTGGGTATGGTTTAAGGGGTATGATGACATACCCAAATTAGTATCTGCCCTGCTATAAGACACGCAATTGGAACAAAGAGGAGCAACACCATCACGTGAGATAAAGAAGACAGAGGGGGTGATCGCACAAAGAACCAGAGTGTGGTGGCCATAGATACAGCGTATGAGTATTAGGGTTTCTACATATGGAGGCGGATGAAAGAAAAAGAGGGGAACATAGAAAAACGTTTAGGCCGGATTTGTAGAGAAATCGCCGATTAAGGTTGCTTTGTAGAGGAATCGCCGATTAGGGTTGCTAAGTAGAGGATTCGCCGATTAGGGTTTTGCAGAAATCGTTTGAAACGTTTTGAGAGAATGAGAGAGACATGAGAGACAAAGCGTATGAAAGAAGCCAAAGTTAATCCGAGAATGAGAGCAATGCCACATGTCCTCCCATACGAGATTTGCCACCTCATTGCCTATGTGTCTGCTTAGTTGGCTTGCACCATTGGATGACATGTGTCCCCCAATGGTTTGCTTTATTAGAGATACTAGCTTAAGACCCCGTGTGTTACACGGGTGGCCTCAAAAAATATATTATTTAACGGTGTTTTCATAAATCTTTTAATGAAAGATTTGTTTCGGTATCTATACTATAATTTGAGACCGAAACTTACTTTAAAAACTTCTAGAAAAAAATAGAGTTTGGCTATAGATTGACAAACGTTGATGCACAATGAGTTGTGTACTATATAAAAAAAGAGGTTTCATCAAGATTATTCAAAGAAAAATTTGATCCGTTTTCTGGACCAGTTAAGAAGTGATAAATGTAACATTTATATATGTTCTAAGTAGAAATGCATATATCAAACGATTGTGTTTGATTTCAATGGAATCTTGACACCCCATTAGCCCATTTTGGTATCACCGCGAACTCATCAAGACACACAACATAATTACTGAAACACAATAGTTTGATATATGCAAAACGCTAGTACTTAAGACTAAATAAATATAAATATAAATATATTCAGCTAACGAATATAGTCAAAATTACGACCTCAAATATATATAAATGAATTGGTGGATATAGTGTTTTTTTAGACAAAGTTTAAAGATCATGAAGCAAAACACATATGAAGTATATACTTGTGCTAACGAAATATATTCAGCTTCAATTATATCATGCCATCTAACAACACCGTACCTATCATAGAATAAATATGAAGAAAAAAAAATTAGTAGGCTTTTATTTCTGTTAAATAATTTAATCAACAATGTAGTTAAATCCCTAGCAGCTTCTTCATCAGTTTTCACCAATAACTTTTCATCCTTCACAGAACTGTATCCTGTCCCAACTGGATTATCCTAATTTCCCACAAAATTACTAAAAAGTTTAGTACTTTATATTCATTTATAAATTATAAATCTTGTAAATTTGCTACACATTTCATACCACAAATAAAAGATCTGCCTTTCTGAGCCATGTAAAGTTTCTTGGGTTACGATCCAATGGCCCCACATCACCAAAGTTTCCTATTCCAACCCTTGAACCACCCTGCATTTCATTCATCACAAAAAACAGTTATAACTTATAAAGATTATATCTTTATCCTCTCTATACAAACTATAAAATGAGTTTTTTTTTTCGACGCATACCGGCTAGGCTGGCTGGTGATTTCCTTTGTTTAATTTCAAATCTACCTAATTTGACACATCAAAAAAACAACTGGTTATGTTTAATCACTAAGGGGTCAAATGGGCCGAGTTAAATTATTTAACCAAAAAAAGAAAACGGGTCAAAATTGTGAAGACGGTTTGGACCTGACACGTTTGGACCAGCACTAACATTACCCATTTTGACACAAACCACTTGCAAAAAACAATATTTTGCAACCTCAAATGCTTATTTTTAGGTAAAGCAAAAAAAAACATATACAACACAACTTAATTAAAACAAAAATTACTAAATAACTTACAGATTTAGTGTTCATGATGAGTGTTAATGCAGCTCAGCCACCTAAACTTCAAACTCGCATTGTTATCAGGACTTGCCTGATATGGTTGTCTTCTTGAGACCAAAAAGAAGGGTTTTTTTTTTTCCAAATATATGCCTAATCGACCCATTAAAAGTAAACGGGTCAAAATTGTCACCGAAGGATGAGCAACCTTCAGTCAACTCTTGGAGGTTTCTGCATGCCCACCAGTCCCCTGCCATATTTCACCAAGAAAAAAAAATAATACGAAAATTATTGCCACATAGCATATTAAATTAACTACCAAGTATCATTGAATTCTGTAACAAAATAATATGAGCAATGGAAGATTGTTTACCGTTTTATAGAAGAACAAAACCCGTAAGTTATTGTATATTATTGATCGCATATTTATAGGTGTGTAGTAACGATAATAACAAAGGAAAGCAACCTGTGACAAATATATTTTTTTTCTAATCTAATGAACTCGAAATTAACCAAAAAAAGAAAACGGGTCAAAATTGTGAAGACGGTTTGGACCTGACACGTTTGGACCAGCACTAACATTACCCATTTTGACACAAACCACTTGCAAAAAACAATATTTTGCAACCTCAAATGCTTATTTTTAGGTAAAGCAAAAAAAAACATATACAACACAACTTAATTAAAACAAAAATTACTAAATAACTTACAAATTTAGTGTTCATGATGAGTGTTAATGCAGCTCAGCCACCTAAACTTCAAACTCGCATTGTTATCAGGACTTGCCTGATATGGTTGTCTTCTTGAGACCAAAAAGAAAGTTTTTTTTTCTTCTAAATATATGCCTAATCGACCCATTAAAAGTAAACGGGTCAAAATTGTCACCGAAGGATGAGCAACCTTCAGTCAACTCTTGGAGGTTTCTGCATGCCCACCAGTCCCCTGCCATATTTCACCAAGAAAAAAAAATAATACGAAAATTATTGCCACATAGCATATTAAATTAACTACCAAGTATCATTGAATTCTGTAACAAAATAATATGAGCAATGGAAGATTGTTTACCGTTTTATAGAAGAACAAAACCCGTAAGTTATTGTATATTATTGATCGCATATTTATAGGTGTGTAGTAACGATAATAACAAAGGAAAGCAACCTGTGACAAATATTTTTTTTTCTAATCTAATGAACTCGAAAAAACTACAATCAGTAGTATGTAGATGGTGGAGAAACAAATTGCAAAATAACAATGATGTGTAACAATCCATATTGATAGGACATAAATCATCATTTGGGATTAAAGCATGACATTTACCAATAACAAATCAAACACATAAACCCAGTAATGTAAAAGAAATTGAAAGGATGCTAACGAAAAAAAAAAGAATTGTAACTTTGTAAGCAATATGACACACCCATGTATCATACAATTGTTTTTTTTCCCAGTAGCTATTTGACAAATTATCCCCAACTAAAAAGCAAATTAGTGACCCATTACTCAAGATCCACTACTTTTCTAATAAAACGTGACTTAATAAACAAACTGTGGCTGTCCCGTTTGACCCGGCCCAGCTGCATAACTGTATCAAGTGGCCCGTTTGTTGAGCCCGCCAAGATTAATCCTTACAATATAATCATAACATTATACCACTAACACATCTTTTTCTTAATTTTATTTAAAAAAAAATCAACACATAAGCTTCACAAATATTGATATGGTCATCTTCAGCCTTATATTCATGTTTCAAAGGTAATAATTAGTGAAAATAAATATAATTAAAGATTAAACTGGTGCGTACCTGCATGTATGAGAAGGGAAGGGAGGGGGAATTACTTGTCTAGAACCATGGCGAGAGAGGCAATGTTATTTATCAAACATCCGGAGTGCTGAAGCAATAGATGAAACAAACGACCCAGAGGATTGATTGAGAGCGATGACCTTCAAATCGACAACAAAGCCGCAGAGGAAGAAATCTAGGGTACCAATACCAACAACAAAGCCGCAGAGGAAGAAACCTAGGGTTTCTGTATTATGAAACGGGAAAGCAATCAGGAAAAAGGAAAGATGTATTTGATTGAAGAGAGAGGCGGGGTGAAGAAACGTACGTGAGAAGGAGAATAGTGGAAAATAGATTGGCGCCTAAGATGAATTCTCCGGCCAAAGAGAGTGTCCACATCACCCAATTGATTGGCTAAGAATAGACCAAAAGACAGTAGCTGACTTCTCATTGCAGCTTAATTGATAGCATCTCTGAATTAGCTCCAAGCTCCGAGAATGCGGTCCCGAGAGCATCTCCTTCATAAGCACCAAGAAGCTTTAATTGCCTTACCAAAATCAGCAAGAGATTGCCCCAATTCTGCAACAATAATTAAACAGACTGCGATTACAAAAGTTATAATATCTAAACAATAAACTTATTTTTTTATAAAAAATATTTAGGACGTTTTCTACATTAAGTCACTAACAATACTCACTAAAGGTGACTTTCTAGTTTCTAGCTTCTACGAATCTGACTTGTTTCCTTTCAATTCGTTGTATTATCTTACTTGTTTGACCCATTATACAATATATAAAGGCTATGCCAGTTGTCCAATCCGACATAGCCAAGTGTCTTCTTGTGGTTGGCCGTAAAAAATCTACTCTTTTAACCTTTAACTTTTCTAATTTACATGTTTAGTCCTTCTACATCACTTTCCTAATGTACATGTTTAGTCCCTTTACTTACAAAAGATTTTCCACATTAGTTAACTATTCTTATATGCATGTTTAGTCCCTCTACTTTAAGTTTGTGAATATAATGTTTAGTCCATCTACTTATATTCCTTTTAGTATTTCGCCTTATAATGTTTTTTTTCTAGCTGACGTGACAAATTAAACTGACCCCAACCAAAAAATATCGTTACTGTTATCGGTATTATCATACCTGGTATTTTTTTTTTTTTTTTGCTTTAACTATTTCTTCTTCTTTTAGTCACAGTTATCAAAAGCGCTCGTCTGGTGTGCCTAGGCGCAATTTTCAGGCGAGGCGCAACCGTGCCGCCTTGTGCCGTCAAAGGCGCTCTTTCGGGTAAGCTTCCGGCAAAAAACGAATTTCCGGTGACATTTCCGGCCAGATTCCTGCCCAGTTTCCAGCGAACGTCTGTATATAAAGAATATTTCAAAGGCCTTCATCATAAAGCAAACAATCAAGATCACAAACTGACAATTCTACAAAATTGACACTTGTCTAGCATCCTCACACATTTCAGAACCGTTAGGACTTAGAATCTTAATTTTGCTTAGATAAAATGATTTTAAACAAAGCTTACCTTAAAGAAGGGGGTGAAAAGGAGTTGGTCCTTAGTCTAAGTTTAGTAGGTCTAATCAACTTGACACAACGCATTCTAGCAGTTTACCATTGGATGTGAACCCTTTTTCGAATTGTTACCCAACCTGTCAAGTAATACGTAATAATCATTAAAATAATAATAATAATAATAATAATAATACATCAGCAGCTGGATCAAAGAAAAAAGAAGTCACAAATAGATGCTTTGACCATCACCACAACCACCACCACCAAAAGTGCATTTCATGTGTGCGCAAGTTGATTCATCTACTTTTAGAGGTTTTATATAAGAAAATTACTTTTTTTTTCTTATGTGTATTAAGAATTATATAAAATTACTTTTTTGTTCTCCTTATATGTATTATAATATAATATATATGTGTATTAAGAACCCGCGAGTTTCGCGGGTGGCTTAACACAAACATATAATACCTACTGGCATTGAGATGAACTTTGTAATGAAAGAACTTTTCAATATAAACGCATAAAAATGATACTGAAATAAATGAGCTAGACGACGGTCCCCTAAAGCAACCTTTTTTGCTTAACAATTGCAAGTATAGTAGGGGGAAACAGAGTTAAACAAAATTTAACAAAAAAAAAAAAACAATTAAGTGCAGGATAACTTGCCAGTAGGGGGAACAGATGGATCATCGACAATTTGGTTGCTGGAATGGGAATATTTTCAAGGCCTCCACTGATGTCCTCACATACCAACCTTGCATTTAAAAAAAAACAAATCAGGCACTTTAAAACACATGTAGTCAAGAGTAAATTTATTTTTCTTTATACCCGCGTAATTCAGAAACTTTGTCTGGGATAAGCCCTCGAGCAAAGTAAACCTGAAAATTCCGTATAAAAAAAGTTCAAACATAGAGAAATGATAATTGATAACAATCATTATATAACCTTATAGAGCATGGTCCAACAAATTCGTAGGAGAAAGAGTTACAACCTGTTTAGTCACCAGTGAAGGCTGCCCTTCCATACGCTTGAGACGAAACTTGTAAACAGTGTACCCAGAAACCCCTTACTCTGCCCATTACATTGGCTAAGATGACTTGTAATTTTTGCAATATTAGTTATTCGTTTTGAAATGGTGTAACCAGGGTCCGCTCAACGTTTCTAAAGGCCTAAGCGAAATCAAAGTTTAGGGCCCTTTTTCGAATAAGTGCTCAACTATTAAGGTATAAGAGAGCTTATTACAAAACTGATTAGCGAACTATAGCCATAAAATAAAGTAATCATGCATTGCCAATAAACTTTGCAATAAAAAAAGAGACATACTTATTATTTCCGGATAAACTAACTGACTTTTGATCCTAATTAAACTCAATGGTGGACACTTTTAGTTATGTTGACCATTATGTTATAAACCTAATATATAATATACAAAATGATTTTTTTTAAGATTAGAGGCCCTAACAAAATCGTGGCCCTAAGCAGCAGCTTCATTTAAATGTCCATAGAGACGACCTTGGGTGTAACTCATGCTAAAATGTTGATACAGATAGATGATGAAATAACTAACCTTCATGGCAAGTAAGAATTATCCTGGACAAAAACTCAACTATCTTGAATGTGGTTAAAGAAGACAGCTCCTGCAACCACCTGAGATCATTAACCATGACAAAACCAGCAATGAAAACAAAATTTGACACTTATAAAAAATCAATTTCAAGGTTTTTTAAGGTTTACATTTGTTAATAGCTGATAATCACTGCCTGCTACAAACCCCACGCTTACCATCCCTGAAATTTCTAGTCAGAAAGTTTGCCAATTTTATAAAATAGCAAAGAGGATGGGTTGGCTTAGCTAACGGGTCAAACGGGTCTTTTTTAAAGTAAAGTGTCAATTTGAATTAGGTCAATATGGGTTCCGACAAAAATAGGTGGTGACTTTGTTGACCGAAGTGATGACCTGTAGGTGGTGACGGGGGGTGGTGCTAGCCCATTTGGACCTTAGCTAGGTACATTGGAATGACCTATTTTGACCCATTATATAATTTGAGTCACCCGAATCAAGCCATTTAGCTAAAAACAATTACCCAAATCAACCCATTTATTAAAGAATATGTCACGATTTCCAGGTGTATACCAAATATACAAATAAAAAATGTGTAATTTAACTATTTTCAAACAAATAAGAAAAAGTACTTATAGATGAAATAATAGGAGGTTGAAGAATTTGCTTTTGCTACAACTTTTCATGCCAATACGTGCAGTAATAAAATAGAAAACTAAAAAAAAACTCCCTATCAAACACGTGCAGTAAATGCTGCATATATGTAGTATTCCAAATTGATTAATTTATTACTTGATAAGAACAAGGAATTGGTTATGAAAAACAATAAATAAAGATTTGGGACCGCCTTCCTTACCCTCCAAACTTGAGGTTGGGTAGTTCAAGCGCCGGAATTCTTGGTGTCACCCCCGAGTGCGGTGGGCGGCTATCCCATTCTCTGCAAACTATCCTCTGTTTCCAACATTACAAACTCATAATATTTTATTACATGGTTTAAATATAAAAAAAAGTATAAACCATAACTTTATATAGAATACCTATCAATAAAATAATTTATTACATACAATACAATAGTGAAATACTTCTATATACTAACAAAGAGAATTGTGATCAAAGATAATTCTCTTTTGGGCCATTTACATTTCTTACATTTAGAGGTTCACAAATCGGGTTTTTTTAAATACCCGGTTCCAAGTATGGAACCGGGTTAGGATATGACCAGAGCGTTGAGCCGGGTGGGAACTCGTTCGGTTTTGACGCAATCGCTTTATATGAATTGTGCAATTTTAACCATTCTTTGTGCTACCAATCATCATTGTTATGATTCTAGTGTACCATGGCGGTATAATGCCGAACACTCTACATCAATATTTTTACCGATTAAAGGTTAGTCAACATTTTTCAATGTCAGGTCAATAAACATGTCCGTACATGTACTATCTTTGTATACAAAAATATTTATATAGCAACAACCATATACCCTTTGCCCCACAATTCCCTTTAGCCAGTAAGGTCAATAAGCATCATACCTATATACAATTAAGAATTGTAAAAATACACAAGTGTCCTTGTTTCAAGCAACTGATAATCTAATTATCTGATCATTTATCACTTTAATAGTCAACATAGTAATTTCAAAGATGCATCTAGAAACTCCTAAATGTATCTTTTTCAAATGATCTAAATAAAGATATGAAGATTGCATTTTTAATTAAACCCGTATCTTGAAATCCTAAACAAATAATACAAAAAACATAGATATACATATCCAAATACCCCCCCCCCCCCAGATCTCATAACAATTCTCGAATTATATTATAAAGAGATATTAAAATCATCTAAACGAATCTAAGCGAATTGTCCACAATAACAATCAGAACAACTTCTTACGAAAAAAATCATACTTGATTAAGTATTTGATGAGACATCTTTGGGTGTCAAGGACATGTTTGGGTGTCAAGGGTATCAAGGTCATACCTAATAAAATTGAGAGTGGATTAACAAAATACATAGAACAAATAGTGTTGTTAGACGTCTAACCTGACTCGGAGTACCAGAGACATTACTGACAAAACGGGGTTAGGTATAGTGGCCATTACAAACCACAATCGCATCAAAAACTGCATCCGCGAAACCAACCTTTGTCATCTTCCACTCCAACACAATGTGTTACCCCGTGACTCAACTCGTACCACCTCCGAGTTCAACCAATTAGCACAAGTAAGCAACATGGGCCGGAACATGTACCTTCATATTGTAAGCGTATGTAGCAAACCAATTAACCCCTGATGATAAAAGTATTATCAATTAGCCAAAAACGAACTAATATACCATGTGGATTCGGATATCATACATCGTCGGAGGGCCCTTCTGTAATTACCAGAATCACCATCGGAGCAATGGCCACCATCTCTGAAGGTGTCAGCTAGGTTTCCAGACCACTATAATTAGCCTCGCTATCCAAACACTCTTAAACAGAAGTAAGATATCCAAACCCTAATCTCCAAATCTGACTCTGCCCTAAATCCTAACAGTTATCAATCATCAATTTACCAAAATCATAAAAGATTGAATTAGAAATTACCCGAAATTCGCATGTTTTTTGACCTTTACGAAGCTCAAAAGCATCTAGATTCAAAAAGAAAGTAGAGAAATCAGCAAAATACAACCCTAGCGTTCGACTAATAAGTACCAAAATAGAATCAAAGTCAACACGGTTTTTAGGGTTCATGGTGACAAATACACGATTGGAGATTTCAGACATGATTCAAGATTTCAATCATTAAAAAGATAACATAAGAGAAAAACAAACCTGATGATTAGTATCCTGTAATTGCGATCTAGAGTTTTTGAGGTTGAAGGTGCAAGCGGCAGATGCAGAGTTTTAGGGTTTGTTTCTGAAGTGGGTGTTATATCGTCACGAAACTATTGCAATCGAAAATCTGAAATAAGAATCCCAGATTCTGAAAGAAAATCGATGTTTCATTTGATTCAGATACATAAGTTTTAGAATTGATATGGAGCTGGTGATTTTAGGGTTTGGCACAGGACGATGGAGATTTCATTAGGGTTTGGCAAAGAATGATGGAGATTTCATATTTTTAGAAACCTTGAATTGATTGAATTTGTAGAAATCTTGAATTGATTGAAGAGAGAGTGCGGATGAAGGAAAAGAGGGGAAAAACCAATTGCCGCTCAAAAAGAATTCTCTGGCTTATGAGCCATGACACCTCATAAAATTGATTGGCTAAGAATAGGTCATGTGGCCTAAGAGAATTCATTTAGTATAATAGATAGATAGATTTGTGTGTTTTGGAGTCGGGGGCCTTTCTGAAAACAACATGTTTATCCTTAGAGATAGAGGTAGGGTGTGGCTACATCTCACCCTCCCCAAACCCTGCGAATGACTTTGCCATTTATGGGATTTACTGGGTACGGTTGTTGTTGTTGTTGTACATCTTCCTCAGATGGGTCTAATTGTTGCATCAAACCCTTCGCATTACTTCTTTTAGCAATTAGGATATATTATGCTGGTGTAGTAGATTACCTTGTAAATAGGAGAATACAAACGTCTAGTACGGATATCAATAACACAAGTGTTTATCATACTAACTCTACACCCCTTGTAAAACCACGTCCTATACTTAGCTCAATACCCGTTTGGTAGGGATGGGACATTTTGGCCAAATACCGGTACTGCTCCAACGGTAGCGGTGTAAGTTTTCAACAATTTCGGTATCGGTATTATTCAATGATACTGTTACCGTATCGATACCAACCGACCATAATTAGTATGATACTCGGTATAAAGATTAACTCATATTCGATTTCGGTAAATGCAGAACGATACCAATTTGGTCTAATGCTAGTATTAGTATGAAGAAACACTAAGTTAACACAATGTTAGGCTTAGGTGATTTGTCTCGTCAACAATGGTTAATCCCGATTCTTTCCTCGACAAACAACTGGATTACACTCAATCGATCCTGTAACACGAAACAACACCTGTGAACTCGTTACAAGGAGGAGGAGTTGGGGGTTCTTCTTGTAACCACCCTCCGGCGTGAGAATAAGAACTCGTTTTGAGGAAATAAGTGTGTGTATTTCGTGAAAGAGTAAGATAAGCGATGCTTAAACCTGAAGGTGAAGTCCACTATATATAGCCGAAGAGTGTAAAGAAAGAGATGGGCCGCTGGGCCTTGGGCCTGACGTCACCATCAAAGGATATCCGTTTTGTCTCCTCCGACAAGAAAGGTAGTGCTTGCAGAGGAGATCGGCTATTGCCGCACAGTGATTTATACCTTGTGGCCTGACGTTTGTACTTCATGTCGAGTGTGTTGGCCGCCCTTGGTGGAGATCATGGAGCAGTGAAAGGCGCAACGTGATTGGCTACATGTCCTCGTCTTTTTGTACTTCCTGTCTCCTGCACGACTGGCTATCGTGGGTGTCAGCTTGGAAGAGCCCTGGCGTATACCCATTGGTTGCCAGCTCCTGCCCTTTGTACTGTTGTACTACCGGTTGTCATCCGTTCTCGCGCCCCTTTGGGGCCGCTCTGGATCCTTTATAGTTGCTAAGTGTTAAGCATGGATGTCGTTCTTTGACCGACTTCTTTTTCTATCGGTGCATGTTTAGGGACTAAAACCCCGTCACAGTCTTATCTCTACCGTGATATAATTACCCATCGTATATGAGGTATACCGGTTGGAAAAACTTATCCAAAGATAAAAGAATATGAAAGAGGGAACACAAACATGTCATATACCGTGTGCCACCAAGCACAACAACTCTTCTTGTCTACATCATCCCCAATCCAAATTAGGGTTCACTTCCATCACAAATTTCACCAATCAAGCTCCATTAATGGCGGATATTCCAAATCCACAGTCTCCACCTCCACAATCCACCACATCACAACACCACACACTTGAACAAAATCAACAAATTTCACCTCCACAAACCCTAGACGATTCGTACACCAACTCCTCTAGCTTCACCGAAGAAGATGACCTCATCAACGCTGACGATGCAGACGTACCGTACACCTTCGTTGTAGATCCGTTTTCTCCTCTCGATTCGTCAATTTTCGCTTCATCGTCTTCGTATTTGAATAATCGGAATCAGCAGGTAAATTTGAATTCGTGTTATCGTTGTTTATCTGAATCGGAATCGGATTTGGAATCAGATTGTGCAGATTCAACTGTTTATCCTGATTGTTTGTACGGCCGTGATGATGAATATGAATATGATCAAATGGATTTCGTTACCGATTTGTTCGATTCCCGTGGTGAAATTGAACGTGTAGATGTAGGTGTTAGTGAGATTAATGATCACGATGATGATGAGTTTGTTTCGAATAATAACATCGAGGAGCTAGGGTTAGGGTTAGAAGGTGGTGGTGGTTTAAGAGTTGCGAGAATCGAATCGGACTCTGATATAGAAGATTTAGGTGCTGCTGATGATGATCAAAATGATGATAGAATCGAGACTAGTGAGTTGACTTTTGATTCTGCTAGGGTTGAGGAGCGAGATGGATTGAGTTCGGTGATTGAACGGATAGAAGAGATATCGGTTTCGTCGGATATTTCATCAGAGGGAGATGCTTCGGTTGGGGTATTGGAATGGGAGATTCTACTGGCGGTTAATAATTTCGAAAGAGGTCTTGAATTCGCGACGGAAGGAGGTGAAGAAGGGTTTGTCTACACGCCTGAATTCGATACGTTGATCGGTCAGTTTGTGGAGAGTGTTAGAGCTTTAAGAGGTAGTCCTCCGGCTGCTAAATCGTTTATAGATAATCTTCCTTTGGTGACATTGAAGAAGGGCGATTTGAATGAAGATGATACTGTAATATGTGCGGTTTGTAAAGATGAGATTTCGATGGAGGAAAGAGTGACTCAGCTTCCTTGTAAACATCATTACCATGGTGAGTGTATTGTGCCGTGGTTAAGTATACGTAACACATGCCCTGTTTGTCGGTTTGAGCTGCCTACGGATGATGTTGAATATGAAAGAAGCAAGAACAGGGTGGATGATGACGATGGCGAGCTGCGTGTCGGGTATGGTTTTGATATCTCACCTTGATGTTGTATATGGTATATGTGAATAGTTTCGTGTTAGTTTTGTTGTAATGCAAAAGATTGCATTCTGTATGTAGTCTTTTTCTACAATACTTGTGCTATATGTTCATGTTGTTAATGAAAAATAACCGAAAGTTGAAACATTTAGAGATATCTACCACCATACTCGACCACTTGCCTCTCTCTCTCTCTCTCTATTCGCCCATGGAGGTGTGGATCATATCGATCTACCCAACCATGTAAAGTCTGTTTGTTCCTTTTTTCATGATTATATGTGCATTACTCTTGGTCTTAAAAGGCGCTCGTGATACGCGAGGCGCTCATGAAATTTTATATCATCCAATGCATGTCTTGCAAAAACACTCAATGATCTGAATTCGTACTCACTATGGTATCTTTCTTGATTAATATCGTATTCAACTGACTAGATTAGATGACGCACAGAATTGCTTATTACGCACCATAAATGCCCCGACTACAACTATAAATAGAAGACATTCTTTTGGCAAGTGAGCACGTTGTTTATGTTCTATGCTCTCTTCACTAACTTTCACGCTGAAGTCGGGTCATGAAATAAACTTATAAACCTACATGTAAGTAAACGGGTTGGCACGTTAATGACACAATTGGAAAATGTGTTTAAATTGGTTATAAGGTTAACATGACACGTGTAAGACCCGTTTATGAAAAAAAAAAAATAGAGTGTAACTAATTAAATATATTATAATTAAATTCCCATCCTAACCTAACCGGGGAACGTAATTCGTTAAGGATTCCATGCATTGTAAATTTTACTTTATCGTGTTAGTCATGTCTTATTATTTATTGAACGTGCTAACTGCTAAGTGAGTCGTGCAATAATCGTGTCATTTAGTCATTCGTGTTATTGAGTTGCTTACATTTGATGGTTTAGTTAAATGTGTCATGTTTTGGTTGAATATTCATGTTCAAGTAAATGGCACGTTTAGTTAAATGTGTCGTGTTTTGGTTGAATATTCATGTTAAACGTGTCACATTGAACACGACCCATTTAACTACTACAATAGAACATAGCAGAACAGCACGGGTGCCCAATGACCACCTCAAAACACATTAGAACAAAAAAAGAGCTGAAGGACATTCCCATTCTCATTTTCGTTTGCGTGTATGAAAACAAAATGGTTAAATTAATTGAACAAATTAACATGATGATTGATGAAATGGTCCCTGGAGGTTCATTTGTTCATTCTAGTTGCATCTTTGGCTGCATCTTCTGCTCCTTGTGCACTTGCCTTCATATCTGCTGTCAAGCCTGCATTTGCATAATTATGACCCTTTTTAGTCGAAACAAAATTGGTTTTCTAACATCAAAATGATGACATTTCTTTTTTATTATGTAAAACAAGTAATTTTCATTTGTGTTAAATTAATGTTATGTGGATGTGAACTTTGAATCTTGAAATTTGAGAGTATTTTTTGTGAAATTTTAAAGTGAACAATTTGGACCTGCTGCATTGAGTCCTGGGCAGACTCAGCAGCTTGGTTCTTCAGCTGGCTTCCTTTCTCGTGAACACAACAAAATTTAATGTCAAATGTTGCACACATATATAATATAGAGTAAAATGCACGGATAGTCCCTGTGGTTTTGTAAAGTAACACCTATAGTCCCTAACTTTTGAAAATTACACCGGTGCTCCCTGTGGTTTAACAGTTTGTTACTCGGATAGTCCCTGGAGTGGATGTCCGTTAGTTTTCTCCGTTAATTCTATGTAAAATGACCAACATGCCCTTATATTAGATATAAACACTTAAATAGATATACATGTGGAGCCCACTTCCTATTAAAATAAAATAACCCCACCCCCTCTCTCCTTTTCTTTCCCTCTTTGTCTGCCCACAAACCCACCATCACATCCACACCACCACCCCCAAATCACCTCCACGCCGGAAAAATCGAACCGCCACTGAAAAAAAATTAGTCAACGTAATTCAACACAGAACTGAACAAACAACGTAATCACAACACGCCTCCACTCTACGCGCTGCTTCTAGCAACGTCTTCGGATCATTCGCACAAAACTGAACAAACAACGGCCGATCTTCCTACAAATTCAACACATAACAAAATCACTACAACACAACAAAAGTCATCATACATTCTCTAAACACACACATAACATAAATGCACCTTGCAGGTAGTAAACTCCTGAGACCGATACTTGGTATTCTCGGAAAATCTCCGAGAGTGAAGCATAGGACTAAATGCAGCTTCAGCTCCGTATCGTCTACAGAGGATTCGAAAAGGTAGCTTCGAATTATCCACCATCGGAGCAACAATCAGCTTCGGTTGACCTAATTTTCTCCAATAAGATAAAGCTTTCTCGATCCGAGCCTCTCGGTCTGAACTACCAAAAAATGAACATTTTGTTATCAACGGCGGCGGTGAAGGAGGAGCGGTTTCTGTGGTTTCGGAGCAGAGGCGGTCGTCGGAGTTAGTTACGGTGGAGGATTCGGTGGTGAGTGAAGTTAGGGTTTGAGTGAGAGTAGATATGTTGTTCATGAGTGAGGTGTTGAGTGGTGTGGATGAAAGGTGTTTGGTGAAAAGGATACTGATGATGGAGGAATTGAATTTCATGATGCGGAGGAGGCGGCGGGAGGTGGAGCTCCGCCCATCGCCGCCGTGGATTGGTGGATGAGTTCAGTTTTTTTTTCAGTGGCGGTTTGATTTTTCCGGCATAGAGGTGATTTGGGGGTGGTGGTGGTGGTGTGGAGGTGATGGTGGGTTTGTGGCCTTGTGGGCAGACAAAGAGGGGAAAGAAAAGGTGAGAGGGGGTGGGGTTATTTTATTTTAATAGGAAGTGCGCTCTACAAATATATCTATTTTAGTGTTTATATTTAATACTAAGGGCATGTTGGTCATTTTACATAGATTTAACGGAGAAAACTAACGGACATCCACTCCAGGGACCATCTGAGTAACAAACTGTCAAACCACAGGGAGCACCGGTGTAATTTTCAAAAGTTTGGGACTATAGGTGTTATTTTACAAAACCACAGGGACTATCCGTGCATTTTACTCAAATATAAGTATAATGTTTGCGCATTCAATACAAAACCAATTTTAAGCAAGGGAGACAATCGTGTCGGGTTGAATAGGTGAACCCAAACACGAGCCAACCAAGTATTCATGTCTAAAATATCAATCCTATCCCGGACACACTCAAAATAATGTGGTGTTTTGGGTCAACGTGGTTCAATGTTCATTTGCGAAAATGGGTAAATGTTTAGTGACTAACGATTTAAACAACCAAAACGGACTCGGATTAAAATAAGAGACCGCAAAACATTTAGCAAAAAATAGAAATAAAATGATAACTACATCAACCCATTTGCAACGAGTATACACATCAAATTATAGAACAAACATGTAGATTTTATTGATGTTTCATAGAACATTAGAACACAAATAGTAAAGGTCATCAAATTATAGAACAAACATGTAGATTTTATTGATGTTTCATAGAACATTAGAACACAAATAGTAAAGGTAAAACATAAACACCGAAACATAGAAACGCAACAACATTATTAGCATAATAAAAAACCAAGTCTCGATCAGTAAAGCTTATTTCTGGGCGACTTCCTCGTCTTCATACTCGCTCCAACAGTCATTCAAGATGGATCTAGGAGACCCACACGAACTAGCAAATCTAGAATACATCATCGAACCACCTTCGCCAAGATCTTCAAAGTTCTTTTCTTTAACAGTATATGCATCCACATTCATATTTTTAACATCCTTCAAGTCATTTCCATGCAAAGAAACAGTAAACTCGTTTGGCTTGAAGCAAGCCAAGACCCTTTCAACCAAACGGTTAACATCCATCGACGATTTCAAAGAGTAACCCACCGCTTCAAAGCTAGCATAACTGAATCCATCTTCAGGCGTTACATGAATCGTAGATATAGCATTCCCTTCAATAGCGTTCATTGAGTATCCACACGGGTCAAAGTCAAAATCACAAATTTGGGATTCGGGTAGGATCTTTCTAATACCAGAAACTTCGGTCATCATGGCCGCAGAGTTTGAATTCGTCTTGTAAAACATGGATGCGCGTTTGTTTTCCAACCCCGTCATGCACATCTCAAGGGTGTAAACCGAGTTGTCATCCGCTTGAGCTGACGCGGAATAGACATGCCATTGTTGACTTTGGTCAACACCACCCATGACATAGGCTTTGCTACCCGAACCAAGCTTCCCGAAATAATCGTCGAGGACCACAACTTCTTCGGTAAAGCTACGATGGGGAAACGACTGTGCTCCAGGAAAGATAAAGCTTCCGCGAGTGTACCGTACCGACTTAACCGTTAAGGAAAGTTGGGAGGATAATTCGAGTACAGGTGGGATCGTAAAGAGTAGCTTTGTGGTGCCGCATGTCTTGATGATGATCTTATACGGGTATACAAATAGGCTAGACTCCGAAAGAACGTACGAGTCAACGAAGTCGTTTGATAAACAAGAAACGATGGTGCACTGAGCCGGTGTCAGAATTTCGTCAAGTTGGTTCTTGGTCAAGGAACGAAGGCCTCTTCCTTCAGGGTCGGTAAAGAAACCGGGTTCGTAAAAGGAAATTTCGAGCCTTTTCTCGAAGCCTTCAAATCCAATGGCGGATCCTTGGATTGTCATTTTTGTTTGAAAAGAAATTGCAATCTGAAATAAAGAAAAACGAGTACGAAAAGAGGAGATCGAGGAAGCAAAGATTTAAGAAAACTATTAAAACGAAACGCAGCTATCTAGCGTTAATGTAGGAACGGATCAGAGAACTCAGGATGGTTTGCGAGCGCACTGTAAAATGAAAAGAAACGCGCAAAATGGTTAGTGAATATATTTTGATTGTAAACAAAATAGAACATAGCAAAATGAGTATGACAAGCGAAACTTACGTTGGAGTAAGCAGCAGATTTGAATTTCTTGAGTCCACCGTTTGGTCGCACGTATTCAATTCCGTAGCCGAGGGGAGCTTCGTAGAATAATGATTTACTACTACTAGACTTCTTGCCAGCTTTTGATTCCATTAGAACATTCAAATAACCTCTGTTTACAGTCAAATTGAGTAAGAATCAATATCAACTGACAAGGAATAATAATAGTAATCTATAAGTATAACATTTGTAGATGCACTTCAAAATAAAAACAACCAGAACTACAAGGAGTAACAACAAAGGATAAGCTAAGCTAATAGTGTGTTATCAAGAAAGAAAGGTGTGTGCACATAAGCTTAGTTGATGATTAATTAGATTCTAAGGTATGAAAGAAAATTACTAAAATCAGCAGTTGAATTTGGGGAACTGGACCGAACCAGAATTTCTGGAAAATTAAAACCGGATATAAGGTGGGCCGGTCTCGGTCTTTTTGGGTTGGGTTGGGTTGGGTCGGGCCACGCTGGATATGAATTTATTATTTACACAGACCGAATCGAATTCACCCCCAAAATTAAGACCTATAACTTCAATTGGCCCAGTCTCAAGTTGGGTATCTGGGTACATTGCGAATACCAATGTTTTAAAATCCGGTTTCAGGAACGGATTGGGCTCAGAAACGGTTTAATCGGGTGTATTGACAGTGGCAGATCCGGAGGGGGTTCCTGGGTTCCAGAAACCTCCTCGGTTTGGAAAAAAAATGGAAAATTTTAGTGTAAACCTTGTATGATTTGGAAAAAATTAGTGAGAATTATTGAAAATCTAGCAAAAGAAACCTCCTAAAAATATTCCTGAATCCGTCACTGTGTATCGCAGTATCGGGTGGTTCAACCGGGTGTACCGACCGGTACTACCAGCCGGTTTGAACCGGTTTTAAAAACATTGGCGAATCCTACTCAACATTGTCAAATTAGATGGAATTTGCTCTCTAAAAAGTAAAGTTTTATAGGGAAAAACTGAGATGGAGCTTTCATAAATAATTTAAAATATATATATAATTTAAAACAACATAAAAAAAACTATTTTGTTTCATTATTATTATAGTTATGTAATAATAATATAAATCTTGAAACAACTAAAGTACAGAACATGAAATAGTAAAAAAATAAAAACTAAATAAATTTCAAAAACCACTTCAAAACCCTAGGTTAGCGATGAATTTTCGATTATACAACAAATAAAAAACAATACAAACAACCAAATAATGAATCAATCACAGAGTTATATTAAACAAAACTATAGGTTAAACATATATCATTATTAAAAAAAACAGAAAAAGAAAAGAAGAATACTCACTGTTAAAAAAACGAATTACGAGCAGAGAAGCCGCGAATCAAAACCTGCAATCAAACTGAATAAAAACTCTCGATCAATCGAAGAACACGATGGATAACAACAGCATACGATGATGAAACAGAATCGGATGATCAAACAACATACCTGTATGTTAGCTGCGAATGAAATAAAGATGCAATAGGCGAAAGGAAACCCTAGGGTGAATTGGAATTGAGAGAAATCTGGAATTAGGTGTGGTGATAAAGAATTGGGGGAAAAGGGGATTATATAGTGGTGAACGAGAATCTCGTGTTTGCCGCGTGTGTCTAATGACTCCGTAACCTCCAAGCCAATAATATATTTTTTTTTAACGGCCAACAAACTCAATCCTGAGCGCTTTCGGGGCACCCATTGCACAAACGGAGTACTCCAAGAGTAACCCGAGTCCACCACCAATTCCGGGGAAAATCCGGTAACCCACCCGTCCGTAGGCACGACGGTGAAATTAACAGTAAAACCCGTTTGGCTCAAGGATCCAACCCAGGTTTCCATGGGTCTCCTATCATTGCCCACCAGTGCCTCACTCTGCACCAAGTGGGAGTCGAACCTGCATCTCTCAAAAGAAATGCAAACCTTTCACCACTTGATCTAGAAATCATTGGCCCAATAATATTTTTAAGGGGTATGCTAATGCACTCCTCTTTTTTTTTTTTTTTTTTTTTTTTACTTTTTATACTTTTTTTTAAAAAAATTTATACCTCTTATAGAAAGCACTTTAAAACTTTTCAAATTTCATCCTTTAAAAAAAAAATTATAATTTCCATAATATAAATTTGCAACAAATTGTTGCATTATGTGTTGTACCCCAAGCATGGGGGGTTTTCCAAAAAAAAAATTGTGATTTTTCATTTTTAACCCAATAGTTTTAATCATTTGTATTTTAACACTTATAATTTGTTTAGTTTTAACCAAAAACTTTTCACCTTTTATAATTTAACCCAAAACTTTTTTATTTACAACTTTGGTCCCCATACTTTTTATCTTTCGCAAGTTTTTCATTTTACGTTTCGTTCTAAATTTTGCGAGCTAATACGTCCCAAGGTGCGTGTGTGGTTCAACGTTTTTCGTCTATTTTTTCACATTTGACAGGTATGTCACAATGTGTCTATTTTCCCACTTGGCAAGTTCGCTGCAACGGACGGATCCTACATTGACTTAGTTATTCTTTTCTACGTTATTTTGCGAGTTAACACGGCGCAACGTGCGTGCGTGGTTCGGCGTTTTTACGTCTATTTTTCCATGTAACAAGTTCGTCGCAACGCGTGTGTCCTAAATCGACATAGTTATTTTTTTCATGTTATATGTTTTGGTCTTGTATTTCCGCATTAACACGCCACAACTTCAGTGTTGGTGGTCGCTACCAGCGGTGTGGCATTGATGTTATTTGGCATAGTTTTAGGCCCCCGCCGCAAAGCGGGGGTTGGTTAATTCTAGTTGATCCTGAATTTTTTTGATGGTTGAAAGATAAATCCCATACTAAATAACCATTATTTATATATTTATTTTTAGTAATACTCGTATAATATTCTTTAATTTGAAGTAATTTTGGTTTTTTCAGATAATGCCTTCTCATTATGAATTACTATGTTGCACTAAATGTTTTTTATAAGAAGCTTTTTGGTTGTGAAAATATTAATAATATATACGTATAATAAATTAATTTGTTTAAATTGTAAATTGTGTAATTTATCTTTGAACATGTTGCTATTACTTGTTGGCTTTCGTTATAGTCGTAATCCAATGGTATTTCAATTATGCTTGGCCCTCGAGTACAAACCACACCAGACAACATGATTCTCTTAGTTTGGACAATTGTATATTTGCATACTGCACTAGTACTACCCAAAGAAAAAAAACATCTTGTCTACCCTCCATTAAAAATATAGCATCATCATAAAGCACTTTTTTTTAACGGTGACTTTCTTACTGAGTGACCCAATGTCACACCGCCTAATCGGCGGCCCTAGCCAAGTCTAACCAGACTTACGTTGTCTTAACCGGGTCCGCGCTGGGTTGGCCAGACTTGGTTACGGCGTTCCCCCCGGAAACCGTACTACCTCCACACGAGCTGCCTCGCTGAAGTAACAGCCGGATGAAAACCGGGGTGCGACTCAGGATCGAACCCCCTCGGTGAGTTTGTCACCATCATTACCCAATATCCAACCCAATATGACACATAAAGCACATTTAACAATCACAATAAAAATAAGGATTACCTGAGTAAGGATATTAAAATAAATTATTAAAAAAATAATAAGATCAAAAGGTGAATGAGAAATTGTAAAAAAAAATAGTTTATGAAAAGAATTAGCTATGAAAAATGGTGGTATGTATAATGGGTATGTATTCAAAATTCAAGTTGTGGGAAGTCGATAAATGCTAAGAATAATTAGGATTGTTTCCTAATGTAGTTTTTAAAAAAATTAGAAAATTTAAGGTTTAATTGTATTTATTTAAAACTTTAATGAGGGAGTGTAACCAGGAAAATAAAAAGAATACATTTAGACCACCCGTAGTTGGGCGTTTTTTTTTTAAATTGAAAAAAAACGCCCCAAAACGCCCCCCACCCCATTACACCCGGCGTTTTGGGGCGTTATTTTTGGAAAAATTGGTTGTGGGCGTGTATATTAAAACGCTGAAGGAGTGAATGGCCTCTGACAAAATGGTCTTGTCCACCATTTTTCAACCAATGAATTTGAGACACCCACATGCCCACTTCACTCTTCAACTGTCATCCCTTTTCCTTTTTTTTTTCCATTAAAAATAATATGGGCATTATTGGCATAATGCCCCACTACGCCACTTTTGCTATAATGCCCCATTGCTGACTAGGACGCCACGTGTCGGATAATGCCCCATGGTGAGGGCATTATAAGGCTATGGGGTGTGGATGGAGCCCCATGGGGCTTTATCAAGTCCACATAGGATCCACGTCAGCGATGGAGCCCCCCTTTAATTTAGAGGGTGTAGATGGAGCCCCTATTAAACAAAAAAAAAAAAAAAACATTTGATTGGTTGTGAAACTAGTGGGACCCACCTGAAGGGCTTTATAGGGCTTTATCATGATGGAGCCCCATGGGGCTTTAACATGGAGGGTGTGGTGTTGGATGGTGACGTGGCGGTGATGGAGCCCCATGGAGCCCCCACACCCCATAGCCTAACCCACTACCACTACACATGGTCTTAGCATCACCCTATTTTTAATTACGATTTATTTTATTTTATTTAAATAAATCTTATAATCGGTTGCAAATTATGAATAGCATATCTCATGACTTTCAATTTAATCCATTACATTACATTACATTATGAATAATATACAATTATTTAACATATGTAATTATTATATACCTTTCAAAAAAAATTGACCTTTCAAAAAATGTAATTATAATTATTATATAATTTGATTTTTATCCAATAACTTGTTGTATATGGTGTCAGTGTTGTAACGAAACGAATTGATATCGACCCAAAGGCATACTACGACCTTATTTTTTAGGTTTTTTTGTTGATATACGTAACGAACTGAATCGATACCGACAAATCACCAATGGTGGAGTAAATATAAAGTGAAATTAAAAAGGGATTTGAATTATTCATCAACATTCAAATTCTTTGATTCGTTGAAGATGAGATCAAGTGGTGTTTTCAGATTACCTACTTGGATAGGGAATTTGACTTTTTATATTCCTTTTAGAAGGTTCTGATTATGAGTATGAATATGCGGAAGTGGATTGTAGCAAACGTCGAAAGCATTTTTCTTGGCTTGGCAGTATATTATATTAGTTTCATCTTGCTAGGAAGTGTAGGAAGTAATCTTAGCCATTCACGTATGATTTTTTATTTAGGGTGCGTGAGGGTATATTGGTCCAAACACAATATCACATTCCCTGTCATTTTTCAAGCACAAAAAAATGGAGTTTCAGCTTCCATCTTTCATCTCTCACCCCACACCACCACCACCACTATCTTTCATCTCTCACCCCACCACCGCCACCACCCCATCGCTCACCGCCGTCGCTCCACCTCAGTGATTTCCGTCCGATCTATTCTGTCAACCGTCGGATTGTTCACTTCGAACACCATTTACAGATTCCAATGACGGAAAAAGTGCTAAAGCGATCTTCACTTCAATGATCTTCCAGGTTTAATTGTTGCTTTAATGGTTTTTGTTTTGAATCGTAGAAAGAAGTAAAGAAATATTTGTGGCTGAATTTGTTTATTGCGTTTTAGAGAAAGAAAAAGATTTGTGTTGGTGTTTGAGTTTGAGTGTGAGATATATAGTTTGCAGCTAAACAGAATGAGGGATTCTTAGGGTTTTGTTGTTTAATTGTGAGAGAGAGAAAGAATAAGGAAATAAAATGGTTGTTGCGTTTTACAAATAACTGGGTAAATGATTGTTCCAACCTATCAAATATTTGACCAACTTTTGCTTTGTGGTTGTGAAAGACTGTTTAGAGCCAAAAAAAAAGCATTTACCCAGTTTTACATATATAAAAATGGTGACAGCCCACCTGTTGTAAAACGCAATATTGTAAAACGTCAACATTTTTTTTTGTTTTTTAGCTATGAAAAGGGGTTGATTCTTGGGTATATGTAAAATGCAATATTGTATTATATAAAACACATTAATTCATTCCGTTTTGTTATGTTTTTTTGTCCATTGCGTTTTAGAAAAAAAACACTTTCTTTGGTGTTTTTAGGTCATTGCGTTTTAGAAAAAATACATTTTGAAGTGTTTTTAGTCCATTGCGTTTTAGGTAAAACATATTTTTATGTGTTTTCAGTCCATTGCGTTTTAGAAAGAACATTTTATTTTGTGTTTTTAGGCTATTGCGTTTTAGGAAAAAGACATGTTTATGTGTTTTTTGGTCCATTGCGTTTTAGAAAAACACATTTTGAAGTGTTTTTAGTCCATTGTGTTTTAGGTAAAACACATTTTTATGTGTTTTCAGTCCATTGTGTTTTAGAAATAACACTTTCTTTTGCGTTTTTAGGCCATTGCGTTTTAGAAATAAGTAGGGCTGTAAACGAACCAAACGAACACGAACAAGGCCTTGTTCGTGTTCGTTCGTTAAGGATATAATTTGTTCACGAACGGTTCATGAACACTTACCGAACGAGATTTGTTGTTCGTGTTCGTTCATTAAGGAAAGGAAAGTGTTCACGAACGGTTCACGAACACAAACTGACACATATAAAATCGGAGAAGATGATTGTGGTTAGAGGTGGATAGTAAGAGGGAGCAACGCTAGACCTTGAAGCCTTAATTGTTAAACTAAGGACGATAGTATTTTTCGATATAAATAAAGAGAAGGAAAGTGGAATGGTGGATATACAAGATTAAGGGATATAAAAAGTGTGCATAAAATAAATAAATGCTAAAAAAACCTTTAATGAATAGCATAAACAAACGAACATGAACCCATGTTCACGAACACATTATCGAACGTTCACGAACGCTATTGAACGAACGAGACATTTGTTCGTGTTCGTTCATTTAACTAACCGAACGAAATTTCTTGTTCATGTTTGTTCATTAATTAAATGAACGAACGTAAACGAACTTCCCGCTGAACGGTTCACGAACTGTTCGCTGAACGTTCAGTTCGTTTACAGCCCTAGAAATAAGACATTTCTTTGTGTTTTCTGGCCATTGCGTTTTACAAATAAGACATTTCTTTGTATTTTTGGTGCATTTCGTTTTAGAAGAATGTCATTTTTTAGGTTTTTTTCCGTTGCGTTTTACGTAACTGGGTTTTTTCCATTGCGTTTTACACAACTGGGTTTTCGAAAAAAAAATTCGAAAATATAGCAATAGTATACTCGTTTTAAAGATAAAAAAAACGCTCGTTTTTTGGTGCAATTTTTATAAAAAAATAATGTCGTATGAAAGAGTTATTAACGTTTAAAAAATGGGGGGACTTGGAGGAGAGAGAAACTATTGCCTTGGATTGACTAGAATGCCCCTAAACAAACTCACGCGCCTCTTTTCTTTCATTCAATTTCCATCATTTAATCTTAGCCCTTGATTAACTAAATGGATGGTCAAGATCACTTCCTAGCCTTTTTAGCTAAATAAACTTCCTATTGTATCTCCACCCATAATATATATTATTTGATTGAAATTGTAAAGCAAAAATTGATTATCTTCTTTCATACAAACCTTAAACCTTAAATTCTAAACCAACCAAAAACGTTAGACAAACTATAAGCTGCAGAGAAAGGCATAAATAGGAGGTGCTAGGGTTTTGAGTAAGTGATGTAGTCGTAGGATACGTAATAACCTAATGTTAAAAGACCCGTTTTAAAGGGGAAATTGTGGTAAATCTGATAAGAATATATATAAATTAACGTTTTGTTGAGATTTGCAGGTAAATGTTGAATAGAAAGTGATTTGGATGTAAAAGGGTATAAATAGAAAAGCAGGTGAAAAGCAAAGGACGGATGAAGAAGCTAGGAAACTTACAGCCCGTATTCGACCCGAGGTTACGAGCCGTAAGCGTCGTCAATTGATCTGATATAGAATCTGCATTGGGAATTAGGCTGCTATGGATCCCACTCAGGTTTACGAGCCGTGGGCCTAGCTTATGTTTATGGCCTGTAAACAACAAAATATCGAGATACGATATGTGATATAAAAAAATATGCGACATGAAACCCTATATACGACCGGAATTCGATAACTAACGAAAAAGAGGTTGTAGAAAGATGAAAAAGTCGAATCAGAAAAGAAAAGAGGACGAGACCGAAGATCGGAGGCACGGGGAAGCAGTAGGCTAATTCCACGGGTTATTCTTTATAGATTTCTAGTCTTTGAACTTTCTGTAATGATGATGAATTTGATTTTGATGTGGAATTTGTTTATCATGTTCGGCTAAACTTTGTTATAACTGTCCGGATGAGATGATACAATGATTTGTTTATGATTGATGATGGTTTCCTACTTGTATGATTTTAGTAGTGTAGTATGGTAAAGTTCTTATGATGCATATGTGTGTATGTTGAAATTGGTTATGATGTTAGTCGTGTGGCGATCTTAATCTTTCTATGAGGTTATGCATGTTAGATTCGGTATTTGCTATCTCTAGGGTATATTGACGTCCATTAGCTTGGGCCTTGGGGCTTGCTACTTTAATCGGTAACAGTCATAATTGGTTAGACATATGTGCTGCTTACGGGAAGGGTTCGATTAAAATAATCTAGAAACTAATTAGGGTTTTCTAAATGCCCCACCTTGGTAGTTGTGATTCGCTCGGATCATTAACCGCCTTGAGCACTAGGCTAGAAACCTTAAATCATAAGAATTCATACTATCATTAGCTTTCTTGAAATAGGTCTAAAGGTGTGTCTATAGCGTTAACCCTAGTTTTATATGATTAACCTTACGCGGTATTAGTCTATTTTAGCACTTCATACGCCATAGGCAAGTTAAGTCTTGGAGTGGTTTAGCAGGATCGTCAATCATCAATCTAGGTAGTCTTCGTTGATTTGAATCTAGGATGGTTATACATTCTTAACTCTTAACAATAATTCTCAGTAATTCAGGCTGTTAGATTATAAGTATTGATTTTCATAGTTCATAGATTGCATGTTAGGTAATAGGTTCAGTATTAGTAGATTGTAGTGTCTGCGAATTGATACTTAGGTACTTACCTAGGCTATACTATATATTGATAGGTATGCTTGCCTATAACGTGTGTAGTTAATATTAGTGTTTTTATCATTAAAACTTGGTTCTGTTATGTGTCAATTTTATTGTTACTATCTAAACACGTCAGTAAGCAACTTGAAAGGCAACATCATGTTGAGGCACATCATTGGAGAAGATAGTGTTGGCATGTATGTGACATCTGACATTTCAGGATAACGCCGTTATCTTTAACGCTATCATGAACATTCATTATTGCATTACACTTGATTAAAGTACACGAACACCCACATAACAATAATTCAGTGAATTAACCGAATAATCGAACCGCACAAGAGCTTGTCCACGAACGTTGGTGATTAAGTGAAATAATAATTCTGGAAAAGTTAAATGAATATATTATGTGAATTTATATGCTTTTCGGTATTTACGTGTATTATGTGTAATTTATGTGAATTGCGTGCTTTTACGTGTAAGTTGTTCGATTTCGTGTTTTACTATTTTGTGGCGATTGTTAGAAAAATAAAAACTCGGGGAATCTTATTTAGTAACATATGCTATTAGAAAACGGGCCTTAGTTGGATAAAAAGCCCGAGATGGAAGCCCATGGATCCTCCTTATTTATTTTATAAAAAACAAAATTATAAACCCGACCCAAAACCCCATACTTTGCCGACCCTTCCACATGGCTTATCTCCCTCTCTTGCGACCTCTCAGCTCACGACCTCATTAACCAAACCCTAATCCATCGATTTTGAAGCTTGGATCTTGAAGTTCGTTGGAATCTTGATCAATCCTAAGCAATCTAAGTGCAATCTAGTTATCGTTAGCGGTTTTTCATTCAATTTTCTTAGTTAGATATATCATACGCACCCTAGAGTGAGTTCACTAATTCTTTTATGTACTCTTTCCTGGTAGGAAACTAAAATGTTACACTTTCCTGGAGGGAAACACTTTGCGACTTTTCTTTAGATTTGGTAATTCATTTATATCACATGTTTGCTAAATGCTACACATATCATGAAAGTCCTTACACACCTGAACCGTTAATATAGAAAGTTAGCTAGGTAATCTTGAGTAGTACTATTGGGTTTGACAAACCCCACCCGAGTTAGTCGTGCTAGCACGACTGGAGGTCGAATGGGTGTAATATTGACCTAACATCGGCACCATCATTTGATATGACGTGGTGAAAGGCACAAACTCATGCAGTCGGCTTCGGTTCAAAACGTTTAGAAACTTGTAACATGCTAGCTACCTAAGATACAATAAAAATTTCCTTTATCCTATAACTCTGTTTATTACAATGACATTTTATGAACTCATCAACCCCGTGTTGACACTTGTTAGCATACTTTCGCAGGTCGCTACGTATTGCACGCGATTAGGGACATTCACGGAGTCGCATCATTAAACCTTTGAACTTATTTTTTTTATACATTATTGCATTAGTTTTTGGACGCGTTTGTTTTGCACATTTGATTAAATTTTACTTTTACTTTACGTTTCCGTATTTTACTAGAACATTCAAAACATATGTTTTCTCATTAAATTGAGTATCGGCGTTTTCTAAATATCATTTAGAGGTAGAAAAGAGTAAATTGAGGGTTTTACATGATAGGGGCACAACAGATGGAAGAAGCCGATTATCTAACGCTCTGTTCCCGAGTTAACTTAACGAGGGAAAAGAAAAGAAAGTAAAAGTGAGAAAGGAAAGGACGAGAAAGCAAAAAAAATGTCTTTCCCCCTGTTTCCTTCCAAATCAGAAGGATAAAAAACTAAAGAATTTAGCCTAGTTTCCTTTCATTTCCTTCCTTAAATGAAACTCGGGAACACGACATATTTTGTTTTCCTTCCTTAAATTAAACTCTTGAACACAAAATATTTTTACTTTCTTTTTGTTTCTTTTCCTTTCCTTCCATTAGTAAACTCTGAAACACAGTGTAAATACCGTTCACCAACGTTTAATGTTATATAATAGTAAGTTTATTAAAGTCAAAAAGAGTAAAGATACTTGTCTTCGATTTTGCATTGTTTGCATTTCATCCTTTTAACAAAATTACAAAGCAAATAAGTTAACAGAGAACAAAATTTAAATTTGATTTTATTTTATCAAATCTAAACTATATAATAAAAGAAAACCAATTTAGGAACACTTGTCATCATATTAGGCCATCTCTTATAAATAATTATTATTTTAATTTAATTTTTTCTAATTAATTATAAATAACCCTCCTACTAAATATTATTTAATTTAATCTTATATTATAGGTAACCCTTCTACTAAATATTATTAGTTTAATATCTTATATTATAGATAACCCTTTATTTAAAACTCCTACTGAAAATACCTGTGTTATTCATCGGTTTAAGGTTTTGGAAAAACCATTGCATCCAGTAATTTGATTCTGGCCCAAACAATTAAATAGCAAACAAGCTCAATCTTGTAATTGTTGTAACTGGGCCCAACGTTAACTAGCAAATAGGCTCAATCTTTTAATTGATGTTACTGGGCTCACAGTTAATTATAGATTCAACCATCCACGATGAATCAATTATAGATAGATCATAATTCGTAAGTCAGATTCAAGTGTCTAAAATGTAAAAAAAATGTAATATAAAAGATTTACTTTTAAACGTTATTATAAATGTATAACATCCTAAAGTAATTTTTTTTTGAACGGCACATCCTTAAGTAAATAATTATTTATGTATTTTTTTTTCTTTTTAAAAGGGTCAACATGACTTATACCTTAAGTTATTTAGGTCAAACTTGTCCATTTAAAAATGACTTTTTAATGATTAAGAAAATGTATGTTTTAAAACTTTAATATAAGTCAATAAACCTTTACTTTTTTAATTTAAGACAATCTTGAACCAAGATAATGAATCATGAGAAATAGATATGTAACTAATATAAATTTTTATGATATAACTTTTATTGTACAGAAAATTACATATATTCAAATCGTGTAATGCACATATTTTTAAAGATGTAATTTTTTTTATTGTTTGATATATAAAATTACATTTATTCAAGTCGTATAATAAATGTGGTTTTAAAGATATAACTTTTTATTTGGTATATAAAATTACATTTATTCAACCGATACAGTATTGTTATTATAGATATAACTTTTTATTATTTAATACATAAAATTATGTTTATTCAACCCGTACAATAAATGAGGATTTAAAGATATATTGTTTTATTATTTAGTATATAAAAATTATTTATTCAACCCCGTGTAATATACGGGGTTATAACCTAGTATTAATTATAAACAACATCTAACACATGTCTATTATATTTACACGCATATAACTATTGGTGGTCCAGTGGTAAGACAGACCCTTTTAATATATTAAGTGTGAACTATTAGATTCAAATCTCACAAACGCAAGAAATTTGCCATCAAAAGAAATTATAGTTAAAAATAACATGGCAAGATCATAAAATGATCAAATAAAATGTAACTACATAAGAAGTAAGGAATACTTTATTCTTAAAATACTATTTTATTTATGTCAAACAATAATATTTTTTTTTGAACGGCAAACAAACTCAATCCCGAGTACTCTCGGGGTACCCACTGGACAAACGGAGTACTCCGAGAGTAAACCGAGTCCACCACCAATTTCGGGGAAAACCCGGTAACCCGCCCGTAGGCACGACGGTGAAATTACCGGTAAAACCCGTTTGGCTCAAGGATCCAACCCAGGTTTCCGTGGGTCTCCTATCATTGCCCACCAATGCCTCACTCTGCACCAAGTGGTAGTCGAACCTGCATCTCTCAAGAGAAATGCAAGCCCTCCACCACTTGATCTAGAGATCATTGGCTAAAAGGATCGTCAAAAAGGATAAAAGTGTTTCGAATCTTATTCCTACCTTAAGTTTGTGCTATCAAATGTTTTGAACCATACACGTGTTATGGGAATTTTATTCTGAACAATGTGCTATTTTTATGTCCCTATCCGTAGCCTCACTCGTTAATTCTATTCTATTTGGATATATCAAACTTGAAAGAAATAAAAAGTTATTCAATCTAGTAATTTAAAAAAAAAATCGTTTCTAAAACTTACATTTTCGCATAGTTTATTTTTCATCTGATATGTAACTTGTTTTTGTTATTTTTATAGTGAAATTGATGACTTGTTTGTTGATAAGTTCTCTTTCAAAATTACCAAAAGTGAAAATTTATAATTGTGAATGTATAAAATTAACCTATGTTTTGTAGCTCTTCAAACACATATATTTTTGGACCTTCTTCTACGGAAAGGGGACAAGTTACATGACTATCTTTCATGTCGGTATGCCACTTCTCCCCTTTCTCTTTCTCTTCCTCACATTGATCTGACTTTCTTTCCTCCCTCTCTTTCTTAAATATCATCGCCTTTCACATCAGGGCCGGATATAGCTTGAGACAAGGGGTAGCCCCCGTTACCACTTGACATTCCAGCGGCAGTGTAAATTTTGAAAAAATTTGATGTTTTTCGATTTCGCTACCCCTATATAAAAGAAAATTTTGAAACGTTGTTGTTGATGTTTTTTTTTCTAAATTCGTCATGGTTCACATATCAGTCTTTCTCTCTCACTAGGACGCCTATCCATATAAGCTACACGCCTCTGAAGCTACACACTCTCTCTCTCCATTACAATAGACGAGACTCTTTCACGGAACTTTCGTCGTAGAAATCGAACAAAACAAAAAAAAGGTGTAATGTAGAAATTTCCATTATCTTTCTCATTTGAATATTCTTATTTGTCTTTATGACATTTAATCATTATACCTAAATGCATTGAACCGATGTTGATGGCAAATGCAAAACATGCATGTTCTTTGAACTACATTTTACTAATACCTAAATGCATTGAACCGATGTTGATGACAAATGCAAAACATGCATGTTCTTTGAACTACATTTTACTAATTTCAAATGACTACGCTTTATAATTTTTTTATAGATTATAATCCATCAACTTAATACACGTATTGTAATCACACGCATCAACAGACAGATGGCCAAAGAGAACGAACCAACCAAACGCTCGACGATATGCTCCGAGCTTGCATAATGGATTTAGGCGGAAATTTGGATACTCGCTTACCTTTAGTTAAGTTCTCATATAATAATAGTTATCACACTAGCAGACAAGCCGCCCCATTCAAAGCCTTATATGGTCGAAAATGCCGATATCTGTTATGTTGGGCGGAAGTTGGTGACAAACATCTGATAGGTCCAAAGTTAGTCCAGGAGACTACTGATAAGATATTTCAGATCCGAGACCATATCAAGGCGGCTCGTGATAAACAAAAGAGTTACGCGGATAAACGCCGCAAACCCTTATCTTTCGAAGTAGGAGACAAAGTCTTACTAAAAGTCATGCCTTGGAAAGGCGTAGCCAGATTCAGGAAGCGAGGAAAGCTTAACCCGAGATACATCGGACCTTTTGAAATTATGGCAAAGATTGGAATTGTCGCATACAAGTTGAAATTACCAGAAACACTTAGTAGTGTCCACGACACTTTTCACGTATTAAATCTAAAAAAGTGTCTTTCGGACGAATCACTTATTATTCCCACATACGAAATCCGCATAGACAAAAAACTCCATTTCATCGAAGAACCTGTTGAGGTTCTGGATTCAAAAACTCAGAAAATGAGGAGATGTCATATCAAACTAGTCAAGGTCCATTGGAACTCAAAGCACGGACCCGAATTCACTTGGGAACGTGAAGACGAAATGAAGACCAAATACCCCCACCCGTTCGACAAACATCATGTAAAGGATACCACAGTTTGAATTTCGGGACGAAATTCTCTTTAACAAGGGGGAGTATGTAACAAATGGCAAAATATCTGGTAATTCCGTACAACTTTATTAATATTTAGATTAATATATTTCCCGCTTTAGACTTAATTTTTATTTTAGTATCATTAGTCTAGGAAAGTACTATATCATAATGTAGTATGATAACAAATTCGCCACAATTCAAAACTATGTCCTAGACTGGCCGCAGAAATGCGATCACACTAATACACTATTCATGCCTGGCTACTCGCGGTACAACCCAAAATGGCAAAAACAAGACATGAAAACATGTCTGCAACAAATATTACATAAAAACATTAGTTGAGAACAACTTACAATTAATATTTTCCGGAAAAATTATATAAACACTTGATTGTCTTATAAACAGACAAATTCAACAATTCTGCAGAACAATTCAGCAATGTCCAAAAATCCAAAAAAAATAAATAAATAAATAAACAAATGATATTTATCATAAACCACATATGAGGTACTGAAAACAACACAAAAATCCCTATATAAACATTACCGTTTAAGAAACACACCTCATTCGGTAACTGTCCGACAACAAAACCGGTACAAAAACTATGACCAAAATAACAAATTTACTAGTCTAGCGAACTAGTTAATAAGTTTTGGACATCAAAAATATCTAAAAGATACATATGTAAACATTTCCGTATAAGTGGTATAAAATGCCGGTAATTGACTCGATAACGAAACACGAGCCGAATTCGTTATCTAAACAACAAAACGACTAGTCTAGTGAACTTGTTAACGTACTTTAGCATACCGGACATTATATAACTTACCATTTATACATTTGAATAATAAAAATGCAATACCCGAAACATCAAAAGTTTATAAAATATAAACTTACATAAATTAACTTTATAAAAAATAAACAAAACCAATCCCCCCCCCCCCCCCCCCACTTACGGTTATAGTTAGCTCCTCACTAACAAATTGTGATGTATTGTAAGAGATATAAATATGCTAAGTGTCTAGCCATGTGTAAAGAAGATTATAACAAAAACCATAAACCCATCTTCACTTTCATTTTACAACAACAATCAACACCTTCATCTCTCCCTCTCCTCTCTTGAATTCGGCCAAGCCCCACCACCACCACCTTCACTTTCAAAAATACAAACACTATAATTTCATACACGCATGGAGGTTCAAAGATGATCTAAGGCATTTGCAAAACTTGGAAGCATTCTTGAAGCATTTTCTCAAGCCTTGGAGCTCTTGGAACTTCATCTTTTCATCATCTTTTTTCTTGATTTATCATCTTGTTTAAGAGCTAGTAGTAAGATTCAAATATTGTAATTACACTTTTGTGTTTTTTTTTAACATAGAAGTAGAAGTAATCATCTTGAAATTCATCTAAAAACTACATGAAATCCTAACTAAAACTTAACAAACTAATATGATTCTATGTTGTTTTTGATGATTATTGTTAATCTTTGAAGTTGTAGTTATGTAGTAAAATAAGATCTTGCAAGATCATGTTAAAAAGTATGATCTAAACACATGCATGTTTAGATCTAGCAAAATCTACCAACAAGAATTTTTATGAACTTGATTTCATACTTAAAAATGGTTATATTAAACATATAAAATATGGATTTTATATAAAAATCATGTTATAAAATGTTGTCTTGAAAATGTTTACAAAAGTTTACATAAACTTGTTAAAAAAAAATAAAGATGAACATACTTTAAAATGTGATTTTTGAACTATATAAGATTACATGCAAGTTCATAATACTTCTTGTTGAGATTTTTGGGTTTATATTTATTTTATGAAAGATTTGAGAATTGTTGAAGCTGAAAAATGGTTTAAAATCATGTTTATAAAACATGGGAAAAGTACATAGTTTAGTGGAAACTATGGCAAAAATTTTATAAAATTTAAGCGTGATTAAGGTGTGATTAACAAAAGATTAATTTGGTTAAAATAGGATAAATAACCTTAATCATGATTATACAAGTTTTTGGTTGAAAAGGTTTAAGTTAAAAATTACTAAATTTTCTTAAACTAAAAATGGTTTTATATATATATATACACACACATACACACACATTAGGATAAAAATATATATATTTAGATCACCAAACTTGTGTGTATAAATTATGTGTATTTAGTTAATGTAGGAATTGGTGTGCGTTAGGTGTGTTATGATTTTATTGATATTTTTAGCCATTTTTACGCATTAGTCAAGTTTTAAATTTATAAAACACGGTATTCTACTAACACTAAACATACACATGGGCAAGTGTACCCATCGTGAGTGTAGTGTAGCGTTGGTAAGATACCGAGGTCGTCCAAGGACACAAGAGCTTTCAGTACCGGTTTATCCTCACGTATAATCGATCTAAAATTTTTGAGAAAAGATTTAAAACATGAAAATAATAACTAAAATGCAGAAATAAAAATAAAATAAAAACAGATAGACAAGATAAATCACTTGGATCCGACTCGTCTTTAATGTATCCTTTGATGATTTCCGCACTTTTGCACTTTTTAAGAGATTATCTTAGTTATAGTAGTAGGCCCCTCTTTTGAAGGTGACGTTACCCTCAACCCAGTGGTTTGAGACAGTAAGGATACAATCCCAAAGGGTCAGAATATTGAAAGATAATTAATTAAGCTATTAATGCAAAAAGTGGTAGGTCTATCTTTTGAAGGTGACGTTACCCTCGGCTAAGTGGTTTGAGTCAGCAGAGATACAATCCCAAGTAGCCAGTTTAATGTATTAATAGTAGTTTACATATGAGGGTATCAAGCCATTCGCACCCCCGTTATCCAACACCGGTGGGTGTTGAAGGAGGTCCTAGTAAGCTTGACTCAGGTCCTTGCAGGATCTATACACTGAACAAGGCAAGAACCTTACTAAACCATTCCCTTAACCCCCAACCAGGTAGCCAACATATCTCCATATAGACCGTAGAGATATGAATGGTGTAAATCTTTTACTTTATATAGACAGTAAAGTAATGCCAAGACACCACGAACAAATGATAAAGAAGTTTCACCTTCAACATAAGAAACTAGTTATTAAAGTCATTAATACAGAACCAAATACAAAGTGCGAAAAGATTAAAAATCAAATGTAATACATTAAATACTTGTCTTCACCAAGTGATGTAGGAGACTTAGCCAAACATGGTATTTGATTGACAAAAACTCTTACTATAAATCTTGGATCCCGAGACTACTACACACACTCTAAGGTGGATGATGGATGATGGTGGTGGTGGATGTGGGTGTTGTAGTGGTGGTTTGCCAAGGGATGCCTTTGAAGTGAGCCAAGTACCCCTATTTATAGCCTGAACAGAAGCCCGGCCACGGCCCCGTGTCCAGCGGACACGCCCCCATGGCCATCCTTTTCTCTTCCTTCATTAATTGCATTTGTCAGCATAGAACTCAAGACGACCCGTGTCCAGTGGGCACGGCCCCGTGTGTAGAAGCGTATCTGTACTATCAAGATTTTGCAAGATTCTGCGTAACTTAGCATTGACCACGCCTCGTGCTGAGCTGGGCACGCCCCCGTGGTGGGCGTAGAAGCTTCCACAGCTTTGTCTTTTCTACAGCTGGCTGACCACGCCCCCGTGTCCAGTGGGCACGGCCTATGGTCAGTCTTCTGTTTCTTGTTTTTGCCTTTGGGGATGCTGCCGATGGGTCGGGCATGTCATGTTTATTCCTTTTCTTTGTATTTATGTGGGTTTTTGTTGTATATTTGTTCCTTTTGTTCGTTTAAGCTCAGTTGGTCCTGTAAATTCAAAAGGAAGACAAAAACACACCTTTTCCAGCATGAGTACTTAAAAAGGGTTAGTTTTAAGCCTCATTTGATGTAATTTATATGTTTCATTTTGCACACATCAAATACCCCCACACTTGAATCTTTGCTTGTCCTCAAGCAAAAATCTTTAATATGTGGCTTACACACCCAAATGGAGTAGGTAGAAGAGAAGTTTTTGGGACTTATCTTGAGTGTCGGGAATCCAAGATCTTTATTGGGTTTTATTTTTATTCTATTTACAATCCTATTCGTTATGATTTATTGAGGACGTTTCATAAGAGAAATTACTTATTTGGGTATAACATGCCTCTTTAAAATTCCATTTATATACAAGTTCACATACCTCACGGGAGATCACTCAACACTTGGCCAAAAATGTATTTTTGTGAAACACTCGAGACCGGCATGGAACTTACTTCTAACGTATGCTTGCCAAGCAATCAATCCTCCTCCTTTTAACTATGAACCTTCGTAAATATCAAGAGGACTTTGGGAAAGGGTTAAGCTTGGGCTAAGGGTAGGTGGTTTTTGGTTAGTGGTTAGTGAAAAGGGCTAAAAGCGTAAAAAGCGTCGGTCGTCGTAAAACTTTTCATTTTTGTGACTTTTATTCAAACTAAGCATTTTCAAACAAAGTTTCTTTGAGGAACTTGTTTGTTTATTGCTAGACTTTCATTTTTTTTTTTGATAAAGAAGCCACAAGATAACCGAGCTTTTTACTAAAATAAAGGGTTTGAAAAGAAAAAGGTTTTGGTGGGTGAAGGGTGTTTGTTTTATGTGTTTAGAAATGAAAAAAATTAGGCTCAAAGGGGTTAACTAGGGGGATTTTGGGTATGTGATAAAAAAATGGAAAATAATAGTGTTGAAAGGAAAATGGGTTAGACCTAATGCCTCTATCATTTACTTACTTGGGTTTAAGTTGGTAAGGACCGGGAATGTATTGTCGTGGCAAGTTCTAGAGTCGAAAGAACGAAGCGGCTATTCACCTAAGAAATGAAAAATGAGCATTTAGTTTAAAGATATATGCTTGTATGCTCAATAAAGGCTCAAAACTCACTTGTTGTGGGAATGGGTTTATAATGTGATCAATTATATATAATCAAATTTTAATTAGATTTGTCATGTCTTTTCATAATTTTCTTATGTTGGTTCTTTTTATCACGACACTATCGGTTGTAAATTTGTAAAAATATACCTTTTTAGAACTTCTTATTCCCAAATTAAACCAAGACAAGTAAAACGAATGAAAATTTTTGAAAAAAATTTGGGGTGATTAGCGATTCCAATAGAGTTTTGTGTAAGGCTTGTTATTAAGACTTGCAAAATTCAAGGTTTTAGCATCCCCCTACACTTAAATTACACATTGTCCTCAATGTGTCCCTAAAATAAGTTTTTAGGTTGATTGAATGTGTAAAAATGTGTTGAAAAACAAAATTTTGTGTTACTGGGCGTCTGGCCACAGCCCCGTGGTCAGATTGCAAGTAACAAAATTTAACAGAAGGCTGGGCACGGGGCGTGTTCAGTGAGCACGGCCCCGTGTCCAGTTACCTGAATTGGGCAACTTTTCTGCAGAGCCTGGGCACGGGGGCGTGTTGGGCTGAGCACGGCCCCGTGCTGAACTTGCTGTAATGCTGGAAAATTGTCAAAAGGCTCTGTTTTCATACATGGGGTGTGGTTTTAACTTTCCCTTGGCAATCCTCCACCTTTTTAGTGTGTTTTATTCCTGAAAATTAAAGCTAACCTAGAAAACATAAAAGTTAATCTAAACTAAAAACTACGAATAGCTCCGCGAAATGCCTCCGTGGTGCGCCACGTTTATAAGGGTCCTTGGCTAGACCCAAAGTCAGTCATATGTTACTCAAGTGGGATGTCTCGCACCCCATGTTGCACATTCGGAGAGCGTCATCCAAGCTTGAGTCTATGACATCCATGTATTTTACCGGGTCGTATTCTACTCTCTTCCCAACCCCGAACTTCATTTGTTTATCTCCGACCCTCAATGTTAACTTCCCGCCACTCATATCCACCATTGCGTGAGCGGTGGCTAGAAATGGTCTTCCTAGAATGTGTGGTACTTTGGTGTCTTCCTCCATATCGAGTATGACAAAGTCGGTCGGGAAGACAAAGTCTCTGACTTTACCAATAGATTTTCGGCGACACCTTGTGGATATTTGATAGACCTATCGGCGAGTTATATGCTCATTTTTATGGGGCTTGTCTTACCTAGTCAGAGTCGGTTAAACATTGATGTGGGCATGAGATTGATACTAGCCCCAAGGTCGGCTAGTGCATTGCGTACAGGAGATCCTCCAATAGAACAGGGGATGGGAGGCTCTCGGGGTCGATCTTCTTTTGTGGGAGTTTGTTGAGTAACACGTCGGAGCATTCTTCACTTAAATTGACCATTTGCAATGTTTCAATCTTCCTTTTGTGGGTGAGGAAGTCTCTCATAAATTTTGAATATTTTGGCATTTGAGTGAGGACTTCCACAAATGGAAGATTGATATGCTATTGTTTTAGTAAGTTTAAGAATTTTGTGAATTGCTCATCGGTCTTTTGGCGAAGTAGGCGACCGGGGTAGGGTACCGAGGGGTTCTTGGTAGCCTCGGGAATTGGTGGAGGAGTTGTTTCCTTTGTTGGTGAGGTTGTGGTTTGAATGGGTGGATTTTTGTCGGATGGAGGTAGTGGAGCCTCCTCGGGACCTATGGTACGGTTTCTCAATGTTATGAGATGCACTTGCGCCTTTGGGTTGGGTTCGGTATTGCTAATTAACGCGCCTTGTGGTCTCGCAGAGAAATTTTGAGCTAGTTGATTTAGTTGTTTTTCAATGTTTTGAATACTAGCTTGTTGATTTCTAAAGTTTGATTCCATTTGTAGGAATCGGTCCGAGTTCTTCTTTTCGGTGTCGGAGATGAGGCGTGAAATAGTATCTTCAAGCCTCTCTCGTCCCCCTTGTTGTTGAGAGAAATTTTGTGACTCATTTCTTTGTTGTTGTGAAAAGTTGGTTCGTTGGTTTTGGTTTTGTTGGTTACTACTATTACCGGGTTCTCTCCAACCAAGGTTAGGGTGGTTACGCCATCCTTGGTTGTAGGTACCCGTTGGGGGACCCGACGACCTAGGTCTATTATCAGTGTAGTTTACCAATTTCGTTTGATTATCCATTTTTTCATACAACTCCATTTTCATGTGGCCCACCACACCCTTCGCAAGCCATAACCGAGGCCGTTTTTGCCATTTCTAACTTTTGATTTTTGAAGATAGGGCCTCAATTTGGGCTTGTAAAGAAGTGTTTTCATCTACCTTATGGGCGCCCGGGGTAATAGATCTTGTGCCTCGGGGGTGTGCAATTGAAAATTATTTTGAGCAATTTCCTCAATTTGATTATAAATTTCATTTGGGCGACGATTACCTAGAAGTCCCCTGGAGCTAGAGTCGAGTGTTTATCTTTTGTGTGGCAACAACCCATTATAGAAAGTGGATAGTTGTTGACATACTGCAAGACCATGATGAGGGCATGATGCGGGTTGGTGTGTATATGGAATTAAGTATATTTTAAGCCCTTTTTACACGTTAGTCAAGTTTTAAATTTATAAAACACGATATTTTACTAACACCAAACACACATATGGGCAAGTGCACCCATCGCGAGCGTAGTATAGTGTTGGCAAGATACCGAGGTCGTCCAAGGACACAAGAGCTTTTAGTACCGGTTTATCCTCAACGTCTAATCAAATCAAAAGTTTAGAAAAAGGTTTTAAACAATAAAAATAAAAACTAACTAAAATGCTGAAAAATAAAATAAAAATAAAAACAGATAGACAAGATGAATCACTTGGCTTCGACTCGCGTTTAGTGTAACCTTTGATTATTTCCGCACTTTTGCAATTTTTAAGAGATTATCTTAGTTATTGTAGTAAGCCCCTCTTTTGAAGGTGACGTTACCCTCAACCTAGTAGTTTGAGTCAGCAAGGATACAATCCTAAAGGGTCGGGTTATTGAAAGATAATTAATTAAGTTATTAATGCATATTATGGTAGGCCCCTCTTTTGAAGGTGACGTTACCCTCAACTAAGTAGTCTGAGTCAGCAGGGATACAGTCCTAAGTAGCCGGGTTAAAGTATTAATAGTAGCTTACATATGAGGGAATCAAAGAGTTTTGTCACACCCCAACCGATGGCGGAATCATCGGGGCGTGGCACTGAGCGAACATTGTCCAGAAGTTTCCATAACAACTATCATTACCATTCAATTAAAACAATACGTCCCATACCGTATCTCAAATAGTTAAATAATTATTACAGACAAGCATCAAGACAAGTATTCTGTTCCGACAACTCATATTTAAACATAGCTAATTTATTTGTTGGTTTCTAGGACTCCTTCCCTAGCCTCAATTTCATCACCAGCAAGTTAAGCACAGAAACAACCTAAGCACCTGTCACATACGTTAAAATAAAGTCAATACATATAATGTAAAGGCGAGCATACAAGTTTTACAATAACATATAGAGTTCGAATTCATTTACGCATAACCAGCACGTACACATAGTGAAATGAAGCACGTTAGTTATCGACATAGATCCATCGATACCAATGACTGCGGGTTGACTTCCCGATGCAGTTCGCAATACATGATTACCACCGTAATCCATGCAAGTAAAAGATCCTTAACAACCCCCGTGTGAACGGGTGCTGAGTCCAAACTATAGTACTATCGATGCTAAGGCAGGTAGACAACATTCCATGTGTAAACATAACAAACAAGCATTCATGAGCCACGTATAACATGCATTAATGGTTTAGCGTTAAAATAGCTTGAGTAGTGTGATAGTTGTAGTTTGAATATTCGTAACGTATGTAACACCCAAAAGTGCTAAAAGCAAAAAGGGTTCGAATATACTCACAGTGATTATGGATTGAAGGGAGCGCTTTTCAGCGAGTATGGTTAGCCTGAATAGATTCGATAACGTAACGATAAGTGGCGCGTAAAACAGTACAAAGTGAGAGCGGGTAGGATAGCTGATCGTGCGGATTAACTATCCGTGCGAGTAAGTTATCCGTGCGAGTAAACTATCCGTGCGGACAAGTATTCCGTGTGGATTAATATTCGAGTGGATTGTTTCTTCCCAAGAATGTGTTCGTGTATGATGGCTTGTCCTTTGAAGTTTTCGTTGTAGCATTTAGAAAACATCTAAGTATCTCTACCCTTCAAGCCGGTCGCGCGGACCACAATCCGTCCGGATGGTAATCCGTGCGGACACGCCTCTAAGGCTGAGTCACTTGATGTAATTGGTGGAATCCGTCCGGATGGTGATCCGTGCGGACAGTGGTAATCCGTCCGGATAGTGTGTTCGTGCGGACAGAGACAATCCGTCCGGATAGTCTGTCCGTGCGGACAACTTGTTCGTGCGGATGAACATTGTTTGAAATTGTTTAAGGTCCTAGTATCTCATGATCCGAAGAGTAATCCATTCAGAGGTCGTCCGTCCGGATTGTTCATTCGTCGATACTCAAACCTCGCTTTGAATGTGGGTCCCAAGTGTAGCTCGTCCGGGTGACAACCCGTCCGGATCGTCTGTCCGTGCGGGCAGCTTGTCCGTGCGGGCAGCTTGTCCGTGCGGGCAGCTTGTCCGTGCGGACAGCTTGTCCGTGCGGACAGCTTACTCGTGCGGACACCTTCCTCGTCCTGGTTGTTCCGTCCGGCTACCCTTGGTCGCCTTTGTCGTCTATCGAGACGTTCGGATTACGTGTCAACCATTTGGAATCGCATCCTTACCCGTATGACCAAGCCGGCCAGGAATCACCCTAACTCGGCCTGTCGGCGGTTTAGAACGGTCATCCCGGTCTAACCCAAAATCAGGTGTCTTGCGGGTAGAATCCAGATCTAGGACTAGTGCATCACTATCATTAAGTAGGAGACTAGAACGGATCCGATTCCTACCGCTTTTTGAGGGTAAATGAAGGAGAAAACTTGTTTATTTCTTTCAACTCTTTTATCCTTTAGAAAGTTTAGATTTAGGTGAAGTTGTTGTGAAATCTTGTGGAAATCGTTCAGATCTGAGTTATTCTTGGTGGAATGAGGTCTCACTTGAAGTTCATGAGAACTTCGTGATGACGTCACCCTAGAATACCTCAAATCTTGATGATTTCGTGGTTAAAAGTTGAGATTTGAAAGATAGAAAGGAGTAGATGTGTGTATACATCAAGAATGTACAAGATTTAGGGCGAGATCTTACCTGGATTGAGAAAAATTGGAGAAAAGGTGAAGAATGCGTGCTGGTCGGACGTCACTTGCCAAAAGTGGAAAGTTGGGAGAGTGACCCGGGTATTTATAGGATGCTAAAAGGGGAAAGGGTGATCCGTGCGGATTGCAGGTCACCCGGATTGGTTATCCGTGCGGACTGGTCATCCGTGCGGACTGGCAACCCGTGCGGATCGGCACTCCGTGCGGATGGACCATCCGTCCGGATGTCGAATGAATGGTGCGTTCGGGTGCGATGACGCTTCGGTTTCGATTGCGAGCGATTCGATAGGGTTTCCTAGTCAAATTACTTTTAGTCCCAACTACTTCGTATATAACATGGTTCGATTCGGAATTCGGATTCGGGTTCGATTACATTCGAGTTAGACTTCGAGTTAGACTCCGAGTTCGATTGAGTTCGCTTGATTATCACAACAAAACATAAATAAACATGCACAGGTAACACGTAAGGTACACACACACACGTATAAATGACAAGTAAAATACGTAGCTTGAGTTACGATTTGATGTCGATTCGATTAGTATAGCTTGGTTTTCAGTGGATTAGCTTTATCGCATTGTTACTTCCTATAGTTCACAGTCGCGAGTCGATTGAAATACGGTTAACATGATTCGATTATTGTCATTAACAACACTTACTCCACATAATATAAATAAAATAAAAACATTTCTACGAGTCAAGTCGCGCGAAATCGGTCGTTGACTTTGACCTTGACTTTGACTTTCATTTACGAAAACACGGGGTGTTACAGCCTCCCCTTGTTTAGGGAATTTCGTCCCGAAATTAAGCTGTAAGCCGTAACAAAGCCGTGAATCGTGTGAGAAGTTTTTCGTTTAGACCGATTTTGACTAGTGTAACGTGCGGAATCCGTACACGATCGTGACCATTGTAGGATCGGTTTTGACACCGTACGATTGTGTAACGAATGTTCGACGTGCGGAGTCCATGATCGTGTGTGGATTGTGTAGGTTCCGGTTTTGACTCCGTTTCGATTGCAAACCGACCGTGTGATACGCGAATTCCGTACACGAATAAGACCGAACACACGAACAATAATATAAACGTGATTCTATTAATCAGATCTGAAATCGTACAAGGACTTGAATCACGTAGAGCACTTTCTCCCTCTAGAACTTTTTCTCTCTAGTTTCACTCTTTAAACAACTGCGGGTACTTAGCCTTCATGTCGCTTTCGAGTTCCCAAGTGAACTATGCGCCTCGTTTGCCTTCCCATCGGACCTTCACAATAGGGATGCGAGAGCGTCTGAGTTGCTTGGTTTGGCGATCCATGATTTCGACAGGCTTTTCCATGAAGTGTAATGTTTCGTTCACTTGTAGATCATCTAGAGAGACATGTAAATCGTGGTCGGTGATGCACTTCCGGAGGTTTGACACGTGGAAGGTCGGGTGGACATTGTTAAGTTCCTCCGGTAATTCGAGTCTGTAGGCGACTTTTCCGATCCTTTCCAGAATCTTAAAAGGTCCAACATATCGAGGCGCGAGTTTCCCTTTCTTGCCGAATCGGACTACACCCTTCCAAGGTGATACCTTTAGGAGTACGTAGTCACCAATGCCAAATTCACGGGGCTTGCGCTTTTTATCGGCGTAAACTTTCTGTCGATCCCGAGCTTTCGCTAGGTTGTCTCGAATTTGGAAAATTTTGTCTGTCGTTTCTTGTAGTAGCTCCGGACCGGTTAATTGCGAGTGACCGATCTCGTGCCACACAATAGGCGACCGACATCTTCTTCCATATAACGCCTCGAAAGGTGCCATTTGGATGCTAGCCTGGTAGCTGTTGTTATACGAGAATTCGACTAACGGCAGGTGTTTATCCCAATTACCACTGAAATCCAACACACACGAACGGAGCATGTCTTCAAGAGTACGAATCGTTCTTTCAGTCTGACCGTCGGTTTGTAGGTGGAACGCAGTACTTAGATTAAGCGTTGTACCGAGTGCCGTTTGAAACGTTTCCCACAATCTTGAAGTAAACCGAGCATCACGATCAGAGATGATGTCACAAGGCGTCCCATGTCTACAAATGATCTCGTCGGTGTAGATTCGGGCTAATCGTTCCACCTTGTAGTCTTCTCGTATTGGCAGAAAGTGAGCTGATTTAGTCAAACGGTCAACAACAACCCAAATCCTGTCGTGACCTGATGACGTTGTTGGAAGCTTGGTTACGAAATCCATAGCTATACGCTCCCACTTCCACATGGGAATTGGTGGTTGTTCGAGCAAGCCAGAGGGTCTTTGATGTTCAGCCTTGATTCTAGCACAGGTTAGGCATTTTCCGACGTAGAGAGCGATATCCTGTTTCATACCCGGCCACCAGTACCTATAGCGAAGATCCTGGTACATTTTGTCGGCACCGGGATGAATAGAGTACCGAGATTGATGGGCTTCGTCCATGATAATCTGTCGCAAATTGGTTCGCTTGGGAATCCAAATTCAGTCTAAAAAGTGGAATATCCCATTTGATTTGCTCACAAGCTGGGCTCCATCGTGGTAGATTCTTTCTTTCTTCAAAGTACGTTCGTTAAAACACGCATGATGGGCGTCGCGGATGAGAGCTTCGAGGTTGTGCTGGGCTTGATCATTACGAGTGCTAAGCAGATAGCTCCGTCTGCTATGTGCGTCGGCAACCACATTTGCCTTGCCTGGGTGGTAACGAATCTCACAGTCGTAATCATTGAGAAGTTCTACCCATCGGCATTGACGCATATTTAGTTCCCTTTGATTAAATATGTGTTGTAGGCTCCTATGATCGGTGAAGATCGTACACTTAGTACCATACAGGTAGTGTCGCCAAATCTTTAATGCAAAAACAACCGCGCCTAGCTCGAGATCATGGGTTGTATGGTTCTTCTCGTGGATTTTGAGCTGACGAGATGCGTAAGCTATGACCTTGTCTCGTTGCATAAGGACACAACCGAGACCAAGGTTGGAAGCATCACAGTAGACAATGAAATCATTGTTTCCGTCAGGCAATGCGAGAACAGGAGCATTGCAAAGCATGTGTTTAAGGGTTCGAAAGGCAGACTCTTGTTTGGTTCCCCAGACAAAAGGTTGGTCCTTATGCGTGAGAGAGGTAAGTGGTACAACAATCTTCGAGAATCCTTCGATAAATCGTCGATAATAGCCCGCTAGCCCGAGAAAGGAGCGGACTTCAGACGGGTTCCTAGGCGTAACCCAGCTCTTAACAGCTTCAATCTTCGCAGGATCGACATGAATACCCTGACTATTTACAATGTGACCCAGAAACTGAACCTCCCCCAACCAAAATTCGCACTTGGAGAATTTGGCGTAGAGTTGGTTCCCCTGGAGTAACTCAAGAACCAAACGTAGATGTTGTGCGTGTTCGGCTCTCGACTTGGAATAGATCAAGACATCGTCGATGAACACGATTACGAAACGGTCGAGATATGGTTTACACACGCGATTCATCAGATCCATGAAAACCGCTGGTGCATTGGTTAGGCCAAAAGGCATGACAACGAATTCGTAATGGTCGTAACGAGTACGAAACGCGGTTTTGGGTATATCCTCCTCTTGTATACGCAGCTGATGGTAACCTGAGCGTAGATCGATCTTCGAGAAACACGTAGCGCCTTGTAGCTGATCAAACAAATCGTCGATTCGAGGCAAAGGATAGCGGTTCTTGATAGTCAACTTATTCAATTCCCGGTAGTCGATGCACATCCGGAACGACCCATCCTTCTTTTTGACGAAGAGGACCGGCGCGCCCCAGGGAGAGGTGCTCGGGCGAATGAAGCCTTTTTCAAGCAATTCCTGGAGTTGGGTTGAGAGTTCGCGCATTTCGGACGTCGCGAGTCGATAAGGAGCTTTGGCGATAGGATTAGCTCCTGGAATGAGGTCAATACGAAAGTCGATATCATGACTTGGCGGTAGTCCGGGAAGATCCTCTGGAAAAACATTAAGAAATTCTCGAACCACGGGTACGTCTTTCACTTCCTTCTTCTATTTCTTTTCCTTCTCCGCTGCTACAACGTTAGCCAAGAAAGCCATGTATTCCTTGCGGAGATACTTGCTAGCTTGGAGGCATGACATAAGTTTGAGACCCTTCGAAGTAGTATCACCATAAACGCGCAATGAATCACCGTTTGCGAGAGAAAAACGAATCATCTTATCGAAGCACACAACTTCGGCATGGTTTTCTCGAAGAAAGTCCATGCCTACTATGACGTCAAAGCTTCCGAGTTGCATCGGAATGAGATCAATTGGGAAGATGTGATTGTTGAGCTCAAGAGTACAATCACGGATAACAGAATTGACAGCGACGGTTCTTCCGGTAGCGACTTCGACATCAAATGCAGAGGAGAGTTGGGAACGTTTACGACTAAGGAGTTTCTCAAATTCGAGCGACACAAAGCAATTATCGGCTCCAGTATCAAACAAACATGAAGCATAAATACCATTCACAAGGAACGTACCATTGACCACGTTGTTGTCGGCCTGGGCTTGACGCACGTTGAGATTGAAAGTTCTGGCGCGTGCGGCCTGTTGTTGTTGCTGCTGTTGTTGCTGTTGTGGCTGTTGTTGCTGAGGCTCTTGTTTCACAACCCTGTTTGGGCACACGTTGGCGAAATGGTTCGGGTCGCCACATGAGAAACAGGCTCTGGATTTGACTGCGGGTGCCGAAGGAGCTTGTTGACCCTGTGGGGCAGTGAGTAGAGCTTGAGTGGCAGGAGTTTGGCGGATACGGTAGTTGGCAGTAAAGTGGTCGTATACGTTGCAGTGAGCACAGAAGCGGCATTGAATAGCTGTCGGGTGATGATAGGTGCAAGTAGGGCAGAGCGGATGCGGCCCAGTATATGCACGCTTCACAGGCGGTGCATTGGCCACAGGCGCTGCTACTTGACGCTGTTGGGCAGGTACAGCTTGAATCGGTGCAGCAGTAATCGCACAGTTCTTGCTGGTGGATCTGTTCTTTCTCTTGTTCTTTCTCTTGTTGCTTGACGAGGTGGGTTCAGCAGTTGGTGCGGTAGCGGTAGCTTGATGCAGATGCTTGGAGGTCTTATCCCATACCCCAGCCTTAACCCTTTTGTCATTGATTTCAGCGGCTAGCAGATAGGTTTCCTCGATCGTGGTAGTCTTAGCCGCTTGCACGAAATCAGCAACGCAGTCGGGCAAAGCTCGGATGTACTTCTTGATGGTCATATCGGGAGTCTTGACCTGGTCGGGGCAGATAATGTTGAGCTGTTTGAAGCGAGCAGTAAGACCAGCATTGTCTCCATCCTTCTGATGTATGTGCCAGAATTCATCTTCAAGCTTTTGACGTTCGTGAGGAGGGCAGAATTCCTCTAGCATGGCTTCCTTGAGCTCATCCCATGACAGACCGTAGGCTGCATCATTCCCTCGCTTGTTCCTCCCGGCCGTCCACCAGTCTAGAGCACGGGACTGGAAGACACCGGTAGCGTTCAGAGTTCGAAGGTCATCAGGGCAACCACTTTGTCACAGAGTAACCTCGATAGAGTCAAACCAGTGGAATAGTGCAGTAGGACCTCCTTCGTCTGTGAATTCTTTTGGTCCACACGACTTGAATTGTTTGAAACTGAAAAGTCTCGTGACAGCTTTAGGACCTTCAGTCCTCGATTCCTCGGATGATTTGCTGGCGTTCTCGTAAACATCACTCACGGCCTTAGCTACACTTTTCGCGATGATGGAAGCAAGGCGTTTGTCCCTCTTTTCCTGACGAGAGAGTGCATGACGGGATCCAGACGACATTGTCTGCAATAGACATCGCCATGGAACTCAACACATTGTACGGGATCAGTAACACGTACATTCACGTAACAGCCTAACACACAGTGCATAGTCACATAGGCATGTAGAGCACATAATCACATAGTTACAAATTCATGAACACGTAAAACACAATAGCAAGAACACACATACCTTAGTCACTAGAGGCACTCAGAAAACAGAAACCTATCATTCAAAGTCGGCGAGGGTTCGAATATAGTATAGTGCGAGTGATTTGTTAATGATGTGTTGTGTGTTGTGTGAAAGCAAAAGGCATTAGATCAAAACCAGTAGTATCTCAAAACGCTAACAAATAAGCATAAAACACGTAATTCACATGAGATCGACGAATCGTCAGAGTCAATAGCCTTGGCTCAAAGCTTGAAACACATAAAATCGAGAATAGATTGTCTGCGGCTAGTAGACTTCGACTAACCAAGGTGGTTCAATGATTCGCAGGGGATCTGTTATGCACCTTCAACCTTCAGGATCGTGCCTTGGCCTCGATTCTTGGGCGTTTGGCGTTAATCCCGTTAGATTTATGGCGTCTACAGATCGTCTGTCGAGACCTTGGTGGAAGTTTTGTAAAATACGCGGAACAAGTTATCAAGGTTAGGGTTTCACCCCTGGCTTAACAACTTCGTCCCTAAAATGGAGGAGATTATTCATCAAAATGTGGATTTCACCCCGTTTGTAGTTAAAATTGCAAGTTGGTTAAGCGACTTTAGCCGAGAGTTTGCGGTTTTCACACCTATTCTCGGCCTCCGTGCTTGCTCATAATTAAAATATCGTGCGCAATGATGGAAAAGAGCGAGTGATAGTGGCGAGTTTATGCATACGCGCGAGTTGGTCTGGTGGTTCTTAACTATGGTCTAGGTCTCTAAGACTTTGACCCGGACTAGGTCAAGTCTTGCCTAATTCCCTATAGTTATGGCTCTGATACCAATCTGTCACACCCCAACCGATGGCGGAATCATCGGGGCATGGCACTGAGCGAAACAGATTGTCCAGAAGTTTCCATAACAACTATCATTACCATTCAATTAAAGCAATACGTCCCATACCGTATCTCAAATAGTTAAATAATTATTACAGACAAGCATCAAGACAAGTATTCTATTTCTACAACTCAGATTTAAACATAGCTAATTTATTTGTTGGTTTCTAGGACTCCTTCTCTAGCCTCAATTTCATCACCAGCAAGTTAAGCACAGAAACAACCTAAGCACCTGTCACATATGTTAAAATAAAGTCAATACATATAATGTAAAGGTGAGCATACAAGTTTGATAATAACATATAGAGTTCGAATTCGTTTACGCATAACCAGCACGTACACATAGTGAAATGAAGCACGTTAGTTATCGACATAGATCCATCGATACCAATGACTGTGGGTTGACTGCCCGAGGCAGTTCGCAATACATGATTACCACCGTAATCCATGCAAGTAAAAGATCCTTAACAACCCCCGTGTGAACGGGTGCTGAGTCCAAACTATAGTACTATCGTTGCTAAGGCAGGTAGACAGCATTCCATGTGTAAACATAACAAACAAGCATTCATGAGCCACGTATAACATGCATTAATGGTTTAGCGTTAAAATAGCTTGAGTAGTGTGATAGTTGTAGTTTGAATATTCGTAACGTATGTAACACCCAAAAGTGCTAAAAGCAAAAAGGGTTCGAGTATACTCACAGCGATTATGGATTGAATGGAGCGCTTTTCAGCGAGTACGGTTAGCCTGAATAGATTCGATAACGTAACGATAAGTGGCGCGTAAAACAGTACAAAGTGAGAGCGGGTAGGATAGCTGATCGTGCGGATTAACTATCCGTGCGAGTAAGTTATCCATGCGAGTAAACTATCCGTGCGGATGGTAATCCATCCGGATTAGTCACTCGTGCGGATTGTTTATCCGTGCGGACAAGTATTCCGTGTGGATTACTATTCGAGTGGATTGTTTCTTCCCAAGAATGTGTTCGTGTATTATGGCTTGTCCTTTGAAGTTTTCGTTGTAGCATTTAGAAAACATCTAAGTATCTCTACCCTTCAAGCCGGTCGCGCGGACTACAATCCGTCCGGATGGTAATCCGTGCGGACACGCCTCTAAGGCTGAGTCACTTGATGTAATTGGTGGAATCCGTCCGGATGGTGATCCGTGCGGACAGTGGTAATCCGTCCGGATAGTGTGTTCGTGCGGACAGAGACAATCCGTCTGGATAGTCTGTCCGTGCGGACAACTTGTCCGTGCGGATGAACATTGTTTGAAATTGTTTAAGGTCTTAGTATCTCATGATCCGAAGAGTAATCCATTCAGAGGTCGTCCGTCCGGATTGTTCATTCGTCGATACTCAAACCTCGTTTTGAATGTGGGTCCCAAGTGTAGCTCGTCCGGGTGACAACCCGTCCGGATCGTCTGTCCGTGCGGGCAGCTTGTTCGTGCGGACAGCTTGTCCGTGCGGACAACTTACTCGTGCGGACAACTTCCTCATCCTGGTTGTTCCGTCCGGCTACCCTTGGTCGCCTTTGTCGTCTATCGAGACGTTCCGATTACGTGTCAACAATTTGGAATCGCATCCTTACCCGTATGACCAAGTCGGCCAGGAATCACCCTAACTCGGCCTATCGGCGGTTTAGAACGGTCATCCCGGTCTAACCCGAAATCAGGTGTCTTGCGGGTAGAATCCAGATCTAGGACTAGTGCATCACTATCATTAAGTAGGAGACTAGAACGGATCCGATTCCTACCGCTTTTTGAGGGTAAAAGAAGGAGAAAACTTGTTTATTTCTTTCAACTCTTTTATCCTTTAGAAAAGTTTAGATTTAGGTGAAGTTGTTGTGAAATCTTGTGGAAATCGTTCAGATCCGAGTTATTTTTGGTGGAATGAGGTCTCACTTGAAGTTCATGAGAACTTCGTGATGACGTCACCCTAGAATACCTCAAATCTTGATGATTTCATGGTTAAAAGTTGAGATTTGAAAGATAGAAAGGTGTAGATGTGTGTATAGATCAAGAATGTACAAGATTTAGGGCGAGATCTTACCTGGATTGAGAGAAATCGGAGAAAAGGTGAAGAATGCGTGCTGGTCGGTGATACGTGGTTGTAAACCGGTGCTCGTTATTGTTTAACTTGATGTTTTTACGTAAGTTTTAGTTCGAATAGCCTACTTTTAATCAAGAATGTGTTTTGCATGTTTGATGGAGTTTAAGGAGCTTTTCGGGAGCTTTACGAGTCACCGGGTCGAAAACCGGAGCACCGAAACGTGTTACAGATCAATCGGGAGTGCGAGGAAGCAAAAATGGAGAATTGGTGTTCATGAGGTCGTCGGCGACGGGGTATAGCCCGTCCCGGACGGGCTCTAGATAAGCCCGTTTGCCAAAATCAGCCGTAACCAGTCACTTAGGCCGTCGGCCATAGAAGGGTTTTTGGGAGCCCGTCGGCGACGGGGGTGAGCCCGTCGGCGACGGGTAGTGCTTTGCTGAAACGGGAATTTTGGTGATTTGGGGGTTTAGCTCGAATTTTATTGGCTTGGGGGCATTAATTCGGGAGTTACACTTGGTGTGGAGTTTGAATCTTCATCTTGGAGCCTAAACTCATCACTATTGACCTATCATCCATCTACCTTCATCTCTACAACACAACATCATCAAGAATCATCATCAATCCATCTACACAATTCAATTCATACATCCAAACCCTAGTTCTCCATATCATCAATCATCAATCCTACTACCATCATCCTTCACCAATCCATCATCATTCACCATTAATTCATCCATCAAAGCTTCAAGATGTCTTCACTCGCGTTCCAACATCCGGTGATCAAGTTGCGTCAACCATGAGCGGCTAATCATCTCGGTTTCACCCCGGTGTAGGTAGTTGTTACTTTTAGGGTTTCAATTTGTTCTTGTTTCATCTTAGTGACAATTTGTATTTGGTTTTTGAAACTTTTGACAATAGTATTACATTTGTTACGAATTCGTGAATTGTCGAGCGATGTTAAAAGTTATGACTTTGCGAAACGGTGATATGTAATTGTACGTTGTCGTTGTTAGGATTTACTTGTGTTGATTACAAAGTGTCTTTTTGTCCGCTCTTCGGGGCGTTGATAGTTAGTAGCACCTAAGTCACGGTACACTAAATTCGTTAATCAAATGCATTTGAGTTGAAACCAAAACTTGTAGAAATCCTTGGTTAACAATTACCGAAACCGGGAGTGATTCCTTTTTATTATTATTGTTCTAGTATCCAAATTTCTTGCAATCGTTAATCATTAGTTGTTAATCAGTCTAATCAATTCACTTAGTTTAAATTCACATCTTTCTACTAAACAAAAATACAAAAATATCTGGCAAGCTTCATAATTGTGACAATTGTTTTTAATTCATTCGAATCCATACACAAACCACATACTCTTCGTGGTTCGACCCCTTGCTACCACTAGCTATTTGTTAAGGGTAATTAGGGCATATAAATATTATCTTTGACCGGAGCGCGACACTCCGATCAAATTTTGGCGCCGTTGCCGGGGAGTGCGTGCGCTTTGTGTTTGGATATTGTTTGAATTTGTGTGATTATCTGTTTAATTTGTTTAGCTTTCTTTTTGTACTTGTTTTTTTTTCCTTGTTACGCGGGGTGTGTTACTTGTGCAGATTACAGGTAGTGCATGCATACGCGGAACTCCGGGAGGACTTCACCTTTAGTCTACGAACCGGAAATCGAACGAGTTGCAAGGAGAAACCTAGCAAGCCGGTTAGAAGCAACACTTGCTTCTAATCAAACCAACCAAACACCACAACATACACCGACCATTGAAACCGATTCAATGGCGAACCAAAATTCCAACCAAAACTTCAACCAAAACTCCAATCACCCAAACCTTAACCAAAATCAATTCCAATCCCGAGGAACCTTTTATCCCGTTCCAAATATGCAACCCATGCCTCAAGAGCAACCGGGTGGTAACAACAATAATGGACCACCTACACCACCTTTCCAAAACCAAAATCCCAACAACAATCAAAGAACACCTCAACAACAAAATCTTCATAGACACAACTCCCTACCCATTAACCTAGATGACCGGAATGTCAATTCCGATCGTCGGGGAAATCGTGATCGCGGCAATCCCGCAAATGAAGACCCGTTCTTCAACATCGACGACTTGAGGAATGCAATCCCCGATGATGAGCCTTATAGTGTTCCCGGTTATCAATCGCCGGAACATGTGAGTGTTCATACGGAAAATTCGGATGACGGGGGATATTATGATGATAGGGCTAACGATGACGAAGATTGGGGCTATGTGAATAGGGGAAACGTCTACAACGCAAGAAGATATGATGATGAGGAATTTGGCTATCAAAATGCCAATTATGTTGGGGACGACGTATACGGTTACGGAGGTGGAAGAAATGATGGTTATGGGAACAACCGTCAACCACGAAACAATGACCAACGGAACCGGAATGATGGGTTTTATAATAACAACAACAATGCAAACCCTAACCGGATTCCTCGTTTCGTGGGAGGTGGTAACCCAAGGGATAATAGAAGAGAGGATAGACGCGATGATCGAAGAGGTGAAAGACGGGATAATAGAAGACCGGTTGATCAAGAAGTTAACGGTCCACATCGTCATCAACGACCTCCACGGGGAGTGAATGATCGTTTTAGGCCGGTTGTCACCGAGAACGACTCACCAATCGTTTGTGAGAGGAGGATGTTTGATTGTAAACCACATTACATCAACATACTTCCTCATTTTAATGGAAGATCTAATGACGAACCGTATACACATTTGACGGAATTTTCTTCGGTTTGCAACACTATTGGGGGTCACAACTTTGCTTTAGATGAGGTCAAACTTCGATTATTCCAATTTTCATTGAAGGATAAGGCAAAGCAATGGTTCCTCACACTTCCCGCAAATAGTATTCGCACTTGGGGAGAAATGCAACAAACGTTCCTTGATGAATACTACTCAATGGCAAAGACCGATGACGCTCGTGATGAAATTAGGTCTTTTCGCCAATTATCGGGCGAACCGTTACATGAGGCCTTTACAAGATTTAGAGAAATGATGCGAAGATGCCCTCATCATCAAATCGAGAAGTGGGAGTTGGTTAAATGTTTTGTACGGGGTTTGGATGACACAACATGGAATCGTCTCGAGTCGACAAGTAACGGGACTCTTTTGAGCAATCACGAAGATGATGATTGGGAGTTTTTAGAGCGGATGAGTAAGCGGTCAAAAGAGAAAGAATCGGCCGATAGAGCTAAAAAACACCCCGTTTCCCGATCACTTCCCGATCTTGACTCTAAAGATCGGATTTCCACTCTAGAGCGGGAAATGGCTCGTATGAAGAAGAAAGAAGTAAATGCGGTTCAATTTGAGGTATGTGAAGGTTGCGGTGATATTGGACATAGAATGGAACAATGTCCAATGGGGTCACTTGACTATACGGAGGAAGTCAATCAAGTGTATGGAGATAGGAAGCAATATGACATGAACTCCAACACTTATCATCCGGGTTTGAGGAATCACCCCAACTTCCGATATGGTAATGCTTCAAATCAAATGAACCCGAATTTTCAATCGGGCAACCAAGGAGGTCAAAGCGGATCATCATATCAAAACCGTCAAGGTGGTAACCAAGGAGGTTATCAACGAAATTACAACCAAGGGTACCAAGGTAGGGACAATAATTACCAAGGCGGGTACCAAAGGAATTACAACAACCAAGGCGGTAATGGAAGCGGGTCGAACAATCAAACCGGTGGCGATGATTTGGGTGCCAAAATGGATGCTTTGTTGAATATGCAAAAGGAATCTCAAAACAATATAAAAGAATCTCACCATGATATCAAGGAGATAAAGAAGACAAACGAGATTCGGGATAAAGCACATGAGGTATTGGCAAAGCAAGTGGGCCAACTCACGGAAGAAATGGCTCAAATGAGAGGAAGCATGGGAAGACTCCCAAGTGACACTGCGGTGAACCCTAAGCATCAAGGGTCAAACTCAAGGAACACACGTGAGGTACCAATCAATAAAATGACTTTACGTAGTGGTCGAGTCGTTGATAATGGTGTCAAAACACCATCACCCCAGTTTGTTGAAGGGGTGGTGGAAGATGCTAGTGAAGATGAGAATGAGAATGGTCAAACGGGTCAAAATAAAAATGACTTGAAAAAGAACAATGATACTCCCGTTGTGACCATCCCCGTCCCCAAGGCTAAGGAAAAGGGTGTGGAGGCTAATACCGCCCCTTATCCCGAAGCATTGAAGGGACCCGTGAAAAAAGTTGTAAACAAAAGAGGTCCACAACAAGAAGAGTTGTTGGAAATTTTTAAACAAGTAAAAATAAATTTATCTCTTTTGGATGCAATAAAACAAGTACCGTCGTATGCTAAGTACTTGAAAGATTTGTGTACCCAAAAACGTACTCACAAATTTCCAAAAGAACTAGATTTAACCGAAAATGTGAGTTCGATTCTTTCGGGTGCACTTCCACCTAAGCTCCAAGATCCGGGTGCGCCTATCATTTCAATTCAAGTAGGCGATTTTAAAATCAACCGGGCACTACTAGATCTTGGTGCTAGCGTGAGCATTCTACCGGGTAGTTTGTATGACCAATACGAGTTTGGTCCACTTCAGTCGTCTAACACCACCGTGGTGTTAGCCGATTTGACACCTAAACTACCCCGTGGAATTGTTTCGGATGTGATAGTGAAAATCGAGGATTTCTATTATCCGGTGGACTTTTTAGTGCTTGATTATGTGGCCAAGGACCCAACCAAACAACCTACGGTGATCTTGGGTCGACCGTTCTTAGCAACCGCGAATTCTCAAATTGATTGCAAAACGGGAACGGTTGACATGACATTTGGAAACCGAAGGTTGAGGTTGCATGTTTTTTCCGGACTTATGAACCCTCCAGTTGATGATGAATGCTATATGGCGGACGTTGTTGACACGTGTATACCCCTTTGCGACACAGTCGTTGATGGGGAAAACACAATGGAGGACTGTTATATGTTTGACAGGTCACAGGTGGAGTTGGATAAGAGCATAGACGAGGAAGTGAGAAGTTTGGAGGTGCTTGCGGTTAGAGAGGGAAAACCGACATGGACGCACCAAGTTGAGAGTTTACCGGAGAGCATTGACACCAAATTGAAGCCGTTATTAGTAGAGCCTCCGGAGGTTGAATTGAAGGTGTTGCCTAAGCATCTCAAGTATGCTTATGTTGGTGAAGGCAACACGCTCCCGGTTATCATTGCGTCAAATTTAACCGTGGAGCAAGAGGAGAAATTGATGGATGTTTTGGTCACTAATCGGGCGGCGATTGGATGGACCATTGCTGATTTGAAGGGTATTAGTCCCTCGGTGGTGATACACAAAATCATCACAGAAGAGAATGTGACTCCCGTTCGAGATGCACAACGGAGATTAAATCCGAACATGCGGGAAGTAGTGAAGAAAGAAGTGCTGAAATGGTTAGATGCGGGTATCATTTACCCGATCTCGGATAGCCAATGGGTGAGCCCGACACAGACGGTTCCCAAGAAAGCAGGCATACAAGTCGTCAAAAATGACGCAGGTGAAGAGGTAGCCACTCGGCCGGTAACCGGGTGGCGAATTTGTATTGACTATAGGAAGTTGAATACCGCAACTTCCAAAGATCATTTCCCTTTACCGTTCATTGATCAAATAGTTGAGAAATTGTCGGGACAAAAATTTTATTGTTTCTTAGATGGCTATTCTGGTTATAACCAAATTGCCATCCATCCAGAAGATCAAGCAAAGACCACGTTTACTTGTCCCTATGGCACTTTCGCATTTAGGCGAATGCCGTTTGGATTATGTAACGCCCCCGCCACCTTCCAAAGGTGTATGATGAGTATCTTTTCAGATATGGTGGGGAAGTCTTTGGAAATCTTCATGGATGATTTCTCAATTTTTGGGTCATCTTTTGAGGCTTGTTTGGATCAACTAGATAAAGTGTTAAGAAGGTGTGTCGAAACTAGTTTGGTCTTAAGTTGGGAAAAGAGCCATTTTATGGTTCAAGAGGGAATAGTGTTGGGACACGTCGTGTCAAGTCGTGGGATAGAGGTTGATCGTGCAAAGGTACAAGTCATATCTACTTTACCATATCCCACGACCGTTAAAGGTGTTAGGTCATTTCTAGGTCATGCGGGTTTTTACCGGCGGTTTATTAAGGGTTTTAGTGACATAACCAAGCCTTTATGTAACTTGTTGTTAAAAGATCAACCGTTTGATTTTAATGAAAATTGCCAAAATGCTTTTAACAAATTGAAAGAGAAGTTGGTTGAGGCTCCAATCTTGCAATCGCCAAATTGGTCTTTTCCTTTTGAAATTATGTGCGATGCGAGTGATTATGCGGTGGGGGCCGTGTTGGGACAACGGGTCGATAAGAAACCCGTTGCGATATACTACGCGAGTAAGACTCTTTCGGATGCACAATTAAATTATACCACTACCGAAAAAGAGCTACTTGCGGTGGTATATGCATTGGATAAATTTCGGGCATATATATGGGGTAGTAAAGTGATTATTTATTCTGATCACACTGCAGTTAGGTACCTCATGGAGAAGAAAGATGCAAAACCGAGGTTAATCCGATGGGTGTTGTTGCTCCAAGAATTCGATTTGGAGATACGGGACAAAAAGGGTACCGAAAATGTTGTGGCGGACCATTTGTCCCGGTTGATGGTTGAAGAGGATCCTACAACTGTAGAGATCAATGAATCTTTCCCAGATGAGCACATAATGAAATTAGATAAATTGCCATGGTATGCTAACATTGTCAATTATCTTGTTACAGGTGATATGCCGGCACATTGGGGTAGACGGAAAAGGCAACACTTCATGTCCCAAATCAAGTACTATCGGTTGGAAGAACCGCATTTGTGGAAGGAGTGTGCGGATCAAGTTATAAGAAGATGCATTGATGACGAAGAGATTCCAAGCGTGTTGCAGCATCTACACTCGTTTGCATGTGGTGGTCACTTTAGTGGTCACAAAACGGGTCATAAAGTGCTAAATAGTGGTCTTTTTTGGCCTACTATCTTCAAAGATGCAAATGAGTTTGCCAAAAATTGCATAGAGTGTCAAAAACTAGGGGGTATTTCAAAAAGGGATGAGATGCCAATGCAACCAATCCTTGTAGTCGACATCTTTGATGTGTGGGGAATTGATTTCATGGGCCCATTCCCTAATTCCTATGGCAATTTGTATATCTTGGTGGCTGTTGACTATGTGTCAAAGTGGGTCGAAGCAATAGCCACCAAGACGAACGACCACTCCGTAGTGTGTAATTTTGTTCAAACTGATATTTTCTCAAGGTTTGGGATTCCTCGGGTCATCATAAGTGATGGAGGATCTCATTTTAAAAATTTTCGGTTTGGGAAACTTCTTAAACGGTTTGGTGTTGACCATAGGATTGCTACCCCCTATCACCCGCAAACAAGCGGGCAAGTTGAGGTGTCAAATAGGCAAATCAAAGAGATTTTGCAAAAGACCGTGCGGGCGGACCGTAAGGATTGGTCAATTAAATTGAACGATGCTTTATGGGCCTACCGTACGGCACATAAGACACCTATTGGCACTACACCTTACCGATTGGTTTATGGTAAAAATTGTCATTTACCGGTGGAACTTGTACACAAATCGTTATGGGCTATTAAAGAAGTTAATGTTCAATATGACGATGCAGGTAAGGAAAGGAAACTCAAGCTATGTGAGTTGGAGGAGCTAAGGGAAATGGCATATGAATGCGCGTCCAACTACAAGGATGGAATGAAGAAAGCGCATGATGCCAAGTTGAGAAAGAAAGAGTTCGAGGTTGGCCAAAAGGTGTGGCTTTACAATTCGAAGCTAAAGTTCTTTCCCGGAAAGCTCCGGAGCAAATGGATGGGACCCTATGTGATCACCCGGGTCGGACAATTGGGTGATGTTACCATCGAGGACCCGAAGGATGGGGTACGACAAACGGTAAATGGTCATCGGCTAAAACCGTTTCTTGATGGTAACGAGAAGGTAGACGAAAACAAGGAATTGGTGAGCTTTGTGGTAAGCACACCGATTTACGAGGTCGACTAACAAGGACTGGTAACATTTTGTGTAAAGTTATGTACAAGTATTTATTTGTTTGTGTGTGTTTATTTTAATCGTTTTCGTTCCATACTAATCTCTCTTGATTGTGTGAAGTCCGGACATTCCGAACGGGTCATGAAGACACAAGGTATGTTTTTAGGCTTTGTTATGTGCATTGAGGACAATACACGACTTTTTGGGGGGTGGTAAGGCCGTTGACGGTTATTGCGTTTTCAAAATTAAACTAAAAAAAAAAAAAAATTTCACAAAAAGATTTTTAATAATTTTTAGGATTTTTGTATGTACATAGCTCTTTTATTAAAAGCCCATAAAAATCTTCCTATTTAAAAAAAAAAAAATTAAATTTTAGAAAATAAAGCCCGTCGGCAACGGGGTGGCGGCCGTCGCCGACGGCTTCAAAATAAGCCCGTCCGCACACTTTTCCCGTAGACAGACGATTAGCCCGTCGGCCAAACATGAAGAAAAGGGGACCCGTCGGCGACGGGTTGATAGCCGTCGGCGACGGGCCGTGGTTTAGGCGGCGGCGCTGGTCGTTCGTGAGCCGTAAAAACTCGAACCAATACCCAATTTTACCTCACCAAACACACCATAAACCCCAAATTAACCACATATTCGACCCATCATACCTTCATACCATTCATACACTCAAAATCCCTGCTCTCTCTCTCTCCTCATTCACCTACCATCTTCTTCTTCCTCATTCTCCACCAAGAACCCTAATCCTTCAATCTTTCATAACTCTCTCAATTCTCCACCAAATCAACTGATTTTTGAGTCCATCTTGAGTAATTTTTCGAGAGGAACAAAACCCCCAACACGGTTTTCATCAATTCTTGCTAGTTTGCAAGATTTCTGGGCGTGTACTTTAGGGTTTTTGAAAGGGTGTTCATCAAGTTGCTTGCTTTCCATCTTTTCTTAGTTCTTCTTGTCTAACAACATCAAAGGTATGGATTTTCTTTAAATTTATGCTTGAATTATCATATGCTAGTGTTTTTCTTCCGAAATTTTAAACTTTTTAGTTTAAGAGTAGGTTGTTTAGACAATGTATGTTGTTCTAGCATGATTTTGAGTAAGATTAGTTGCTTTGGATGGAATTTGAGCATGTTATAACTTTAGTGATGTGATTACACTTGTTATGAACATGATTGAACATGAAGGTGATGTTGAATATATTGTTGAATTTATGAGATATTATAAGATTAACAAGAAATTGATAAGTTTATGATAAAGTGAGCGACTTTGGAAGTTTAAAGAGGCGATTTTACATTCACTTGTTAATTAAAATGTCAACATCACACATCATGTTCAAAGTTTGAGAAGTTTAGTAAAGGTTTGGGTTTATATTGATGTTTTGCTTGTTTGTGATTGTAGTTATGGCTGGTGGTAAAAGACAAAAGACTACGGGGCAAGCGTCATCATCGGGAGTCGGTTCTTCTTCCGGTTTACTACCAAGAAAGTGGGAGCAATTAAGCTCCGTAGAAGAGAATGATGCGAGACTATATAGACAAGATTGGGAGTGGGCAAAGTTCAAGGATAGCAGAAGCGCCGAAGTGTGGGATGAGGAGAAGAGAAAACTTTTATCGGAATATCAAGACCGTAAGTTAGAGGCTAAGTTATGGAAGTGGAAGATGGTGAACAACGTGAGCACCTCAGTTCCAGAAAGGGTGCTATGTGAACGGGTTGTGAACGTAGAAGAATTTCGTCAGATCGGGATTGTGCAGATGTTTGAACGTCTAGGATGGGAAAGAGTGTTGGATTGGTGCGAAGATAACACTTCGCGGATCTATTTGTCGGAGGTATGTGAATGGCTGTCGATGCTGAAGTTTGTGAATAAGGATAGCTCTCCGGCGGAATGGAGTTTGGTCGGGAAGACAACTCGCGGGATAATGAAGATGTCTTTCGAAACCATCAACCGTATTGCACGCTTTGATTCTTTGGGGGTGCAAGCATACGACTATCCAACCATGCAACAATTTTTGGATAGTCATGCGAATGATGGTGAACCGGATCAGATGACCGCGGTTGTTTTACCTTATCATGATGGGGGAGAGGCCAAGAGAAAGCACATGACGATTGAGGGAAAGATTCTCCAAGGGATTAATGTGGAGAACATTTTGGTGAGGTTTGGTGATCGTGGAAGTGTTAAGGCGGGCGATTGTAGAGTGGTGCATTCTTTGTTATATGGGACCCCGACACTGTCATGGAGACACGTTGTGATGATGAATACGTGGTTTACTCGAGAGTCGTTCCATAGGCGTTTTATTCCATACGCACGCCTTATTAGTGCCATGATTGTTCAACAAAGTTGCCTACCTTCGGAAGCACTATGGGTAAATAAACCGTTGGAGGAACTCAATAAGGCCTCCATGAAGAAGAACTGGAACATAGAAGTTAAACTCTCGGGGAACAAGTATGTTGTGACTGACAAGTTGGGTCATAAGTATGAGTTCCTTACTTCAGGGGCACCACCGGAATTGGAAGAAGATGAAGAGATGGGGGATGACGAGGAGGAAGCTGAACCCTCCAGTGCACAAAGACCAAGGCAACGATACATGCGGCCGCATAGAGAAATTAATGCAGATGTGGCGGGCTTTGTGACCACTAGACGGGTGCCCTCCTATAAAAATTTTGAGCGGGGGCAGCAGGAGATATATGACAATGTATCTGCTTGCATAGGTGAAGGACGGGAATACAATCGAAGAAGGGAAGCTTGGGAGGGATCTCATGGATCCTCAATGCAAGAGTATTGGGCAGCTCAAGAAGCCCAGAGGGAAAGAATGAATCAATTTATGGAAGAGCAACAACTGTTCCAAGCGATGCAAAGGTCACATATGGAACAGTTGGCAAAGAGGCAAGAGGATGAGGAAGCCCGGAGACGGGCATGGGAAGAACATGAGGTTAGGCGTCAAAATGAAGCAAGGGAATTGGAACAACGCCGTTGGAGTGCTTTGGCTATCTCTCACCAAATGGCGATTAACAACACTAAGATACGCCGAACACTCGGGATGGACTGATTACCCCAATCTTCCTCATCCACTAGGTCCATCCGATCCCACCCCTCATTGGCCCGAGGCAGTCGGTTCTAGCTTTATCCCGATTCCGTACCAACCGCCGGCGCCACCCCAAGGATCTCAACAAGAATCAAGCCCGCTAGATAACTATAGGGAGATGTTCGAGTCCCTCACTGGTTATCAATACCAGCCGAACCCGCCAGTGGATCCAAACGAGCGATATCAGCGGTAGAGGCATGGTATGTCTTTTGTTGTTGTTGTTGTATATTATTTTTATTTTCGTTATTTTCATTTTGTTATTTAAATTCTCGCCTAGTTAAATGAACTTTGTGGGTGTGTTCCCTATATAACCCTCACGAGACCTCTCGTCCTCCCAAGCTATTGGGGGGTTTAAAAGGGCTTGTTGCATAAGCTAAATGCAACCGTGATTCCTACGAAAGTGAGTTAGGTTTGTTGTTGTTGTAATTTATTTTCCACATAAATCAAAGTGAAATAACGTATAGCTTGGTAATATTTTCATAAAAGTGGTAGAACTAGGTAACTAACAAATTTTAGTGGTTGTGAGAAGCATGCTTCTACACAAGGGTTAAGATTTGTAGGTACATTTGGTTCGTGGGACAACCGCTTTCATGAAGAGGAGAGGAGCATACGAAGAATGAGCTCACAAACCAGGTGCATACGTTTCTTTTTACTTTTGATCTTTAGATTAGCAAATAAGTGGAGTGTATTTTGTATATTATTTTGGCCGGGGTGAAATTTTGGGGGAATTAGCCGTGTCACATCCCTTGTGCGTTAATACTCTAGTTCTTACACATTGAGGACAATATGTATCTTAAGTGTGGGGATGGGGGAGTAGTAAAAATTTTTAGATTTTGACTCATTCATTTAAATACTACACATTGAGGACAATGTTCACCTCAAGTGTGGGGATGGGGGGAAATTTCAAAATTTTTTCAAAAATATCTTGTTTCAAAAGCGATCTTAAAAGCACAAGTAACTAAGTCAACGAGGGATGTCACAACCCATTTGGTCTATTGTCATGGTCAAGTTCGAATTAATAGCATGACGGGTATTTAGCGGGTGGTTATTTGGGAATAATCCGCCTAAGAAACTAGTCTTTTATGCATGTCACATACCATCCCTTTTAGATATGTGAGGTTTTGAGCCACTTTTGTATCATAGATTACATACTTATGTTTCTTTGTTTGAGTGGACCATTAGTCATATATTGTAGAACTTGCAACTTTTGATACGTTTGAGACTATAGACTGAATACAAGCACAAGAATGATTAAGGCATTAGGTAAACCTTTTCTCTTAAAACCATTTATCTATCCTTACCCGAACAAACTCCCTAGTCGCCCATTTTGAGCCTAAACCTTTCGTTTGACCACCCTATAGCCCATAACCGTTAAACCTTTTCTTTTAAACCCGTGTGATGGAAAGTCGATTATAGGAATCGTTTTTGTATAGTTGTTCTTGTTTATTTGCAAAAAAAAAAAAAAAACAGAAAATATCATGAAAAAGAAGTGAAAATCGTTGAAGAAAAACACAAAAAGAAGTGTTAGTAGTTGTTGAATAATAGGCGAATGTTGTTGCCTCATATTTGGTGTTTATAGTTAGTTTGTTAGAATAATCTTTTGTAATAAAAATCGAATTTTCATCACTTTAGCCACTTTAAAAATATCCTATTTCCTACCCTTAGCCTAGCCCCGTTACAACCCTTCAAAGACCTTTTGACTTGTGCTTAGTATTCGTGTTCGGTGGTGGAGAATGATTGAGTTGCAAGCCTATGCGGGTACGTGTTCTAATTGGTTTTGAGCGATTAATTGTTGAAGTGCTAATACATTATACATGTTAGCCAATTTTAAGCCGAGTGGAGAGCACATTGTGAGGGATATGCATGAGTTGTTAGTTTTACGGGCGGGTTAATCTTGGATAACCATTATTATATGTGATTATTCACTTAACCGGTAAATATGTGAAATTTGTAAAGAGTTTGAACTTTTGTATGACAATAGACCTTAACCTCTGTCTCGGGAATGGGATGTGTATTCGTTGTTCGACCCACGTGAAAGTGAAAAACAGATTTGCTTGAGGGCAAGCAAAAGACAAGTGTGGGGATGTGATACGTGGTTGTAAACCGGTGCTCGTTATTGTTTAACTTGATGTTTTTACGTAAGTTTTAGTTCGAATAGCCTACTTTTAATCAAGAATGTGTTTTGCAGGTTTGATGGAGTTTAAGGAGCTTTTCGGGAGCTTTACGAGTCACCGGGTCGAAAACCGGAGCACCGAAACGTGTTACAGATCAATCGGGAGTGCGAGGAAGCAAAAATGGAGAATTGGTGTTCATGAGGTCGTCGGCGACGGGGTATAGCCCGTCCCGGACGGGCTCTAGATAAGCCCGTTTGCCAAAATCAGCCGTAACCAGTCACTTAGGCCGTCGGCCATAGAAGGGTTTTTGGGAGCCCGTCGGCGACGGGGGTGAGCCCGTCGGCGACGGGTAGTGCTTTGCTGAAACGGGAATTTTGGTGATTTGGGGGTTTAGCTCGAATTTTATTGGCTTGGGGGCATTAATTCGGGAGTTACACTTGGTGTGGAGTTTGAATCTTCATCTTGGAGCCTAAACTCATCACTATTGACCTATCATCCATCTACCTTCATCTCTACAACACAACATCATCAAGAATCATCATCAATCCATCTACACAATTCAATTCATACATCCAAACCCTAGTTCTCCATATCATCAATCATCAATCCTACTACCATCATCCTTCACCAATCCATCATCATTCACCATTAATTCATCCATCAAAGCTTCAAGATGTCTTCACTCGCGTTCCAACATCCGGTGATCAAGTTGCGTCAACCATGAGCGGCTAATCATCTCGGTTTCACCCCGGTGTAGGTAGTTGTTACTTTTAGGGTTTCAATTTGTTCTTGTTTCATCTTAGTGACAATTTGTATTTGGTTTTTGAAACTTTTGACAATAGTATTACATTTGTTACGAATTCGTGAATTGTCGAGCGATGTTAAAAGTTATGACTTTGCGAAACGGTGATATGTAATTGTACGTTGTCGTTGTTAGGATTTACTTGTGTTGATTACAAAGTGTCTTTTTGTCCGCTCTTCGGGGCGTTGATAGTTAGTAGCACCTAAGTCACGGTACACTAAATCCGTTAATCAAATGCATTTGAGTTGAAACCAAAACTTGTAGAAATCCTAGGTTAACAATTACCGAAACCGGGAGTGATTCCTTTTTATTATTATTGTTCTAGTATCCAAATTTCTTGCAATCGTTAATCATTAGTTGTTAATCAGTCTAATCAATTCACTTAGTTTAAATTCACATCTTTCTACTAAACAAAAATACAAAAATATCTGGCAAGCTTCATAATTGTGACAATTGTTTTTAATTCATTCGAATCCATACACAAACCACATACTCTTCGTGGTTCGACCCCTTGCTACCACTAGCTATTTGTTAAGGGTAATTAGGGCATATAAATATTATCTTTGACCGGAGCGCGACACTCCGATCAGTCGGACGTCACTTGCCAAAAGTGGAAAGTTGGGAGAGTGACCCGGGTATTTATAGGATGCTAAAAGGGGAAAGGGTGATCCGTGCGGATTGCAGGTCACCTGGATTGGTTATCCGTGCGGACTGGTCATCCGTGCGGACTGGCAACCCGTGCGGATCGGCAATCCGTGTGGATCGGCAATCCGTGCGGATTGGCAATCCGTGCGGATGGACCATCCGTCCGGATGTCGAATGAATGGTGCGTTCGGGTGCGATGACGCTTCGGTTTCGATTGCGAGCGATTCGATAGGGTTTCCTAGTCAAATTACTTTTAGTCCCAACTACTTCGTATATAACATGGTTCGATTCGGAATTCGGATTCGGGTTCGATTACATTCGAGTTAGACTTTGAGTTAGACTTCGAGTTAGACTCCGAGTTCGATTGAGTTCGCTTGATTATCACAACAAAACATAAATAAACATGCACAGGTAACACGTAAGGCGCACACACACGTATAAATGGCAAGTAAAATACGTAGCTTGAGTTACGATTTGATGTCCATTCGATTAGTATAGCTTGGTTTTCGGTGGATTAGCTTTATCGCATTGTTACTTCCTATAGTTCATAGTCGCGAGTCGATTGAAATACGGTTAACATGATTCGATTATTGTCATTAACAACACTTACTCCACAAAACATTTCTACGAGTCAAGTCGCGCGAAATCGGTCGTTGACTTTGACCTTGACTTTGACTTTCATTTACGAAAACACGGGGTGTTACAAGTTTGGACCCTCGCCATCCAATACCGGTGGGTATTGAAGGAGGTCCTACTAAATTTGACCCATGTCCTTGCAGGATCTATACACTGAACAAGGCAAGACTCTTATCAAACCGTTCCCTTAACCCCCGACCAGGTAGCCAACATACCTCCATATAGACCGTGGAGATATGAATGGTGAAAATCTTTTATTTTATATAGACAGTAAAATAATGCCAAGACACCACGGACAAATGATAAGGAAGAATCACCTTCAACATAAGAAACTAGTTATTAAAGTCATTAATACATAACCAAGTAAAAAGTGCGAAAAGATTAAAAATAAAAAGTATTACACTAGGCACGTGTCTTCACCAAGTGATGTAAGAGACTTAGGCAAACATGGCCTTTGATTGTCAAGAACTCTTACGATCAATCTTGGATCCCGAGACGACTCACACACTCTATGATGGACAATGGATGATGATGGTGGATGATGGTGTTGTGATGGTGGTGGGTGGTGGGTGAAGTGTGAGAGAGGTGGTGTGCCAAGGGATGCCTTTGAAGTGAACCAAGCACCCCTATTTATAACCTGCACAGAAGCCTAGACACGACCCCGTGTCTGCTGGACACGGCCCCGTGTCCACCCTTCTTCTCTTTCTTCATTAATTGCAGTTTGTCTGCATTAGTTGACCACTCCCCCGTGTTCAGAAGCGTATCTGTACTATTAAGATTTGCTTGGATTATGCAAATCTTAGCGTTGACCACGGCCCCGTGTTGAGCTGGGCACACCCCCGTGTCGGGAATAGAAGCTTCTACAACTTTGTCTTTTCTGCATACACCTGAACACGCCCCCGTGTCCGCTGGGCACGAGGCCGTGTCCGCTGGGCACGCCCCGTGTTGAGCTGGGCACAGCCCCATGCTCAGCTTTCTTCTTGTTTTTTGCTTTGGGAGATGCTGTCGAGGGGTCGGGCATGCCACGTTTCTTCCCTTTTCTTGTATTATTGTTAGATTTGGCTGCATTTTTGCTTCTTTTGTTCATTTAAGCTCTTTTAATCCTGAAAATACAAATGGAAGACAAAAACACACTTTTTCCAACATTAGTTCTAAAAAATGGTTAGTTTTATGCCACATTTGATCTAAATTTATATGTTGCATTTTGCGCACATCAAATACCCCCACACTTGAATCTTTGCTTGTCCTCAAGCAAAACTCTTTATAATGTGGCTTACACTCCCAAATGGAATGGGTAGAAGAGAAGGTTTTAGTGCTTGTTATAGAGTGTCGGGATTTCCAAGATTCTTTATTAGGTTTTATTTTTATTTATTTACAATCCTATTCGTCATGATTTATATAGAACATTACATAAAATAAATTACTTATTAGGGCATAACATGCCTTTTTAAAATTCCATTTATATACAAGTTCACATACCTCACGGGGGATCACTCAACACTCGGCCGAATATGTATTTTTGTGAAACACTCGAGAGCGGCATGGAACTTACTCCTACTATAAACTTGCCAAGCAATCAATCCTCCTCCTTTTTAACTATATATATTTGTAAATATCAAGAGGACTTTTTGGGTTAAGCTTGGGTTAAAGGTAGGTGGTTGGGTTAGTGGTTAGTAAAAAGGGCGAAAGGTGTAAAAAACGTCGGTTTTCGTAAGACTTTTTTTGTAATTTTTATTTTGATGAAGCCATTATTCAAACAAAGTTATTTTTGATAAACTTGTTTGTTTATTCCTTTTTGCTTCATCATCATCATCATCATGTTTTTTTTAAGGAAGTCGTAAGAAAAACCGAGTTTGTTACTAAAACAAAGGGTTAAAAATAAAAAAGGTGTTGGTGGGTAAAAGTGTGTTTGTTTTGGGTTAAGAAATGAAAAGGTTTAGGCTCAAAGGGGTTAACTAGGGGGTTTTGGGTAGGTGGTAAAAAAAGAAAAATAATGGTGTAGAAAAAGGGTTAGTCCTAATGCCTCCGTCATTTACTTACTCGGGTTTAAGTTGGTAAGGAACGGGAATGTATCGTCGTGGCAAGTTCTAGAGTCATAAGAACCAAGCGGCTATTCACACAAGAAACGAAAGATGAGCATTTAATCTAAAGATGTGTATTTGTATGCTCAATAAAGGCTCAAAACTCACTTTTTGTGGGAATGGATTTTTAATGTGATCAAGTATATATAATCAAATTTTAACTAGATTTATCATGCCGTTTCATAATTTTCTTATGTTGGTTCTTTTTATCATGACGCGATCGGTTGTAAATTTGTAAAAATATAACCTTTTTAGAACTTGTAATTCCCAAATTAAACCAAGACAAGTAAAAAAGTAAAAAGATTTTAAAGTTTTTTTTTGGGGTGTTTAGCGGTTCCAATAGAATTTTGTGTAAGGCTTGTAATTAAAACTTGCAAAATTCAAGGTTTTAGCATCCCCCCCCCCCCACACACTTAAATTACACATTGTCCTCAATGTGTCCCAAAAATAAGTTTTTAGATTGATTGAAATGTGTAAAAGTGGGTTAAAAACAAAATTTTATGTTACTGGGTAGCTGAACACGGGGTGTGTTGGCTGAGCACGGCCCCGTGGTCAGACTGCCAGTATCAAATTTAAACAGAAGGCTGGGCACGGGGGCGTGTTCAGTGAGCACAGCCCCGTCTCCAGTTACCTGAACTGGGCATTTTCTGCAGAACCTCTGGCACGGGGGCGTGTTGGGTTGAGCACGGCCCCGTGCTGAACTTGCTGTAATGAAGAAAAATTGTCGGGAGGCTCTGTTTTTGTGAATGGGTTGTTGGTTCAAGCTTCCCTTAGTATCCTTCACCATCCCGAGTGTGTTTTATTCCTGAAAATTAAAACTAAACTAGAAAATATAAAAGTTAATCTAAATTAAACTAAGGATAGTTCCGCGGAATGCCTCCGTGGTGCGCCACGTTTATAAGGGTTCTTGGCTAGACCCGCCTTATCAGGTGGTTCTGGCTCATCTTTAATTAGGGGGTCGTCATTGCCGATTGGATATTTCATTGATCGCTCAAGATCGACATTTTTTTTAAATGCCCCTAATTATTGTACTTCCGTTTTTTCAAAGCTTCGTGGGTTTTTACAAAAGGTCGTCCCAACACTAGAGGAGCGTCATCGAGGATGACAAAGTCTGTTGGGATTACCATTTGATTTGTTTGGACCAAGACATCCTCAACTATACCGATTGATTTTATTATTTTTCGATTAGATAGAAAAATGGGTATTTGAAGTGGAGAAAAATCACCAATACTTAATTTTTCGAAAATGTAGTTGGGCATTATGTTAACACAAAGATCTTTATCAATCGTGACATTACTAATAAAGGAATTTTGAAAAAAACATGGAACCAGTGTAATGTTAATTTCAAATGGGTCTTCTTTTATTAGCGAGGTTTGATCGTTAGTTAACTTAGTACTTACCGTTTCGTCAATTTTAGTGTTAGTGTTTAACTCTTTTAAAAACTTAGCATGAGTGGGAACTAAACAGTGATTTTCAAAAGAAGGTGACAGGAGATTAATTTCTTCAAAATTAGACTCTTCTTGAGTTTTAACGTTAACGGACTCACCTTTTTCGTTGTTTAACTCATGTGTCGGTTTTTCACTTATTTGTTATTCCATTTTTACACTTTCAACTATCTCTTCTTTATTTAGTTCTTCTCTTGCGCGGGACTCCTCTTCCCTTGCGCGAGATTCTTTTATGCAGCGTTCGATAGTTTTAATGTGTTCTAATATCCTATCGGTCACTTCGGTGATAGAGTAAGGATCGGGATTTTCTTAGAAAGCGTTCAGGTTCGTCTAGAGGTTCTTTTATGTCTTTATTGGAACTGGAGCTCATGCACTCCGTGGAATGTTCGGGTGTTGCACCAGGGTTACAAGTCCTGCGATAAAAACAAAAAAGAACATTGGTCAGAAGTCTCACCACGGCCCCGTGGTCACTGACCACGGCCAGTGGTCGTGGTTACAGAGATTGTTTTCTGGATCCCAGTTACTGGAGAGTTCAGCACGGGCCCGTGGTGCACCGCCACGGCCCCGTGGTCACTCTTCTGTAACTCAGAAAACAAAAACTGCAGTAAGGTTATTGGGCATGACTCGTGTCCGACCAGGCACGGCCCCGTGCTAAAGTCTACAGAAGCTGAAAATTTAAGAAAAATCCTAAAAAATTAGAAAAATAAGAAAAATTGATTAGGCCATTGAATCCTAACTTTCTTAAAATCCTTGTGTCCCCAGCAACGGCGCCAAAAAAACTTGGTGTGCGTTAGGTGTGTTATGACTTTATTGATATTTTTAGCCCTTTTTACGCATTAGTCAAGTTTTAAATTTATAAAACACGATATTCTACTAACACTAAACACACACATGGGCAAGTGCACCCATCGTGAGCGTAGTATAGCGTTGGTAAGATACCGAGGTCGTCCAAGGACACAAGAGCTTTTAGTACCGGTTTATCCTTAACGTCTAATCGATCTAAAATTTTTGAGAAAAGATTTAAAACATGAAAATAAAAACTAAAAATGCAGAACTAAAAATAAAATAAAAACATATGGACAAGATAAATCACTTGGATTCGACTCGCCTTTAATGTATCCTTTAATGATTTCCGCACTTTTGCACTTTTTAAGAGATTATCTTAGTTATAGTAGTATGCCCCTCTTTTGAAGGTGACGTTACCCTCAACCCAGTGGTTTGAGTCAGCAAGGATACAATCTCAAAGGGTCGGAATATTAAAAGATAATTAATTAAGTTATTAATGCGAAAAGTGGTAGGCCCATCTTTTGAAGGTGACGTTACCCTCGGCTAAGTGGTTTGAGTCAGCAGGGATACAATCCCAAGTAGCCGGTTTAATGTATTAATAGTAGTTTACATATGAGGGGATCAAGCCATTCGCACCCCCGCCATCCAACACCGGTGGATGTTGAAGGAGGTCCTAGTAAGCTTGACCCAGGTCCTTGCAGGATCTATACATTGAACAAGGCAAGAACCTTACTAAACCATTCCCTTAACCCCCGACCAGGTAGCCAACATATCTCTATATAGACCGTAGAGATATGAATGGTGTAAATCTTTTACTTTATATAGACAGTAAAGTAATGCCAAGACACCACGGACAAATGATAAAGAAGTTTCACCTTCAACATAAGAAACTAGTTATTAAAGTCATTAATACAGAACCATATAAAAAGTGCGAAAAGATTAAAAATCAAAAGTAATACATTAAAGACTTGTCTTCACCAAGTGATGTAAGAGACTTAGCCAAACATGGCATTTGATTAACAAGAACTCTTACTATCAATCTTGGATCCCGAGACTACTACACACACTCTAAGGTGGATGGTGGTAGATGTGGGTGTTGTAGTGGTGGTGGAGTGGTGGTTTGCCAAGGGATGCCTTTGAAGTGAGCCAAGCACCCCTATTTATAGCCTGAACAGAAGCCTAGCCATGGCCCCGTGTCCAGCGGACACGCCCCCGTGGCCATCCTTTTCTCTTCCTTCATTAATTGCATTTGTCTGCATAGGGCTCAACACGGCCCGTATCCAGTGGGCACGGCCCCGTGTGCAGAAGCGTATCTGTACTACCAAGATTTTGCAATATTCTGCGTATCTTAGCATTGACCACGCCCCGTGCTGAGCTGGGCACGCCCCCGTGGTAGGCGTAGAAGCTTCCACAGCTTTGTCTTTTCTGCAGCTGGCTGACCACGCCCCCGTGTCTAGTGGGCACGGCCCGTGGCCAGTCTTCTGTTTCTTGTTTTTGCCTTTGGGGATGCTGCCAAGGGGTCGGGCATGTCACGTTTATTCCTTTTCTTTGTATTTATGTTGGTTTTTTATGTATATTTGTTCCTTTTGTTCGTTTAAGCTCATTTGGTCCTTAAATTCAAAAGGAAGACAAAAAACACACTTTTTCCAACATTAGTACTTAAAAATGGTTAGTTTTATGCCTCATTTGATGTAATTTATATGTTGCATTTTGCACACATCAAAATACATGCTAAATTACATATTTACGCAAAAATACAAAACAAAAAATACTTGTAAGTATAAACATGTACAAAATAAACAAATCGGACAAAAAAATGAAACGAACGACACGAACGAAACAAACGAAACGGACAACACAGATGACACGAACAAAACGGACGGAACGGACGATACGAACGAAACGGACGAAACGGACATATGAACCGACACGCTAAATATATATATAGGGGAAAGATAAATCGAAAACCCATGTGAGTTGAGAAAACTCAAATAAACCCTATGTAACATTTTTATTTTTTTTTCTAAAAAAATAGGGAATGTAATATAAATGTACACGGACCTATTTATGAAAAAAAATGAAAAAAATGCTTACTAGTTTTTTTTTAAATGTTGAAAATTTGTATGTTACTTTTTTTTGACATATATATTATGTAACCTGAAATTTGTAACATTTAAAAAAAAACTACTAGGTGTTTTTTTGTGTTTCTTTTTTAAAAATGTTCAAATATATGTATATTACATTTCCTATTTTTTTATAAATGTTTCTTGAGTTTACATGAGTTTTTTACAAAGGTTTTCTGAGTTTTCTCAACTCAAGTGGGTTTTCGATTTATCCTTCCCCTATATATATATATATATATATATATATAGGGTGGGAGTTGGCTACAAAGTTCATTTTTCCTACAAAGTGTAGGAAATGTTCTAAGGGTGACATGTGGCATTTAGAGTTTTTATATTAAAGGGTATAAAGGTAATTGAATAATTAACTTATTTATGGAAGATTTATTTCTTAAACAAAATAAGGAGATTTTTAGGGAAACAACATATCTTTTAAGAATTCAAAATTGTCAGTTACTTATAATACAAAGAACGTATAAAGAACAAATTAACATAACATGCGATCACTCATGAACAAATTCTTAACGTTGTGTTTTAGCAGTTATTAGTTTATTCATATTGTGTTTTATCTGTTACAAGTGTAAACAACTTACATTTCTGTATAACACACTGGTATAAATAGTTTGGATTCTGTATAATACACCAATATAAATAACCTACATTATGTATAACACACCAGTATAAACAGCTTACATTTCATATAACACATCAGTATAAACAGTTCAGATTTCGTATAACACACCAATATAAACAGCTTCGATTGCCAATATAACACACTAGTATAAACAACTTAGATTTCGTATAACACGTCAGTATAAACAACTTTGATCGCCAGTATAACACACTAGTATAAACAATTTAGATTTTGTATAACACACCAGTATAAACAACTTCGATCTCTAGTATAACACACCAATATAAACAACTTAGATTATGTATAACACCCATTATAAAAGCTTGCATTCCTTATAACACACTATTATAAACATATTAGATCGCAATTTTTTTTAAATGTATAAACATTTTTTTGGAATAGATTATAGTGTTATTGTTCTTCATTGTTTGAATGTTTTTGGATCATGTTGGAATGAATCTTCTTTAATTTGGATCTAGATCCATGATTTTAGAGATTGATGGTTACTTAATAAAGAAATTGCTAGAATAAAGGAACTGATGGTAGTTTCTTTATTTAAAACACGATTAATGACTACAATGTCCCTCGCCCATTAAATAAATCAATAATTAAAACAAAAATATTACAAAATGCCATCCAACTAATTTCAACCATTGATCAAACACATCCAATGGCACAAAATACTTCCTACACTTTGTAGGAAAAACACACTTTGTAGAGGAACCTCACCCTATATATATACATATATATATATATATATATATATATATATATATATATATATATATATATATATATATATATATATATATATATCAAGGTAAATATATATAGAACCGACCGAAAATAAGTTATGTAAATATACTAGTAGTTTTTATAAACTTAGCTTTTATATACAAATTAATTAGTCTTAAAAATATATAATATTTTTAAAAACATAATATATGTATGATTATATAAAATAAATTCCGAAAAGTAAAACAAATTACTAAGTAAAAATATAAGTATACGAACATACTTACATGTAAGAAACGTACATTCCGAACACAAGTAAAAATACAAAGTTACAAATAAATGTATAAGTAAAATTTTCAATTGACTAAGCCACTTATACTTTTCAATTGGGCTAGGCCCACTTATACTTTTCAATTGGGTTAGACCCATCACACGTATCATTTTTGGCCTAGGCCCATTCAAAGTAAAGAATACAAATATATATATGAAATAAAAACAAAGATTCAAAACGAATACAAGTCTAACTAAAATTCAAGATGAACAACTTGTACAAAAACAAACGAAGGCCTAAGTGTCTAACGAGATTAGAACACTTGTAGTTTACGCCATGAACACAGAACCAGACATCATCTAGGGATTTGCACGGAGCGCAAATCTGTGAATTCATGTTTCCCCTTTTCTTTAAACGTTTTACAATTTTAAACTCTCGGGGGAAGGATACATGTTACAATTGGTATGGTTAAGCTAGATAATGAAAATATTATAGATCACATGCAAATACGATGCGGGTAACCATTAATTAATTACCAATTAAACCGGGGATCGAAAAGGATAGATCTATGGAGTATGATAAGTTCCACTCTAAACGGCAACCAGTTCGGTTCGTTAGAATGCTTTTGTGTCCTATCTTGAAGTATACGTTGAAATTCGTTTAGGCTTGGTTACTACCTATGTAGGCAGACATATTAATGTCCTTGCAAGACACTAATGATCTTTCAAGTTTCATTTACGCTTTACATGTCAGTTTTCAATACTTTAAATGTTTTAAAGATTCATTTGATTTAGAACTAATCACATGAATTTACCAACTTTGTTGACGTTTTCAAACTTAACATGTATTTCAGGTAACTAGTGGGCAACATTGGAAAACGAGTCCGTGATGTTAAGAAGTCATGCATAGATATCATCTGTTTGCAAGGGTTTGGTTCATATGTTTCGTCTTCATACGAAATATGGAATGCAAAGCCCTAGTTGTCTTAAAAACTTTGGCATATAAACTTATGTTATTGTCGAACAAAGTATCTTTTGGATTGTACTTTCTTTTAAAACAATACGTATGGTGTGTAAACTTGTTTAAATGTGCGGATGAACATCTATCCATTTAGTTGCTTACTTGAATGAATGCAATGATTACCGCTCTGATCACACCTCACGCTTCCGCTACGACCGGGTGTGACGTCACATATGTATAGGAACAATGTGGTAGGATCAAATAAAAAGTTTATTTTGCCTCAGTAGGATGGAAATGAATCCTAACCTTTCATTTTTCAAATCAATGGTTAAGATGAAAATGTAGGAAAAGATAAGGGTAATGGTATGTTTGAAAATCTTATTTATTAACCTTTTTTCTCCACATGCAAATTTCACCCCCATTTTTAAACGTTCATAACTTTTTTATACGACATTATTTTTTCACAAAAATTTAACCATAAAATCGAGCGTCTTTTTGTCTTTAATTTGAGTACCCTATTACTATATAAAATATGACGACTAAAAAACCCAAAAAAATATGTTGTATTTCTATGTTTTATAGTATTTTTTGTGCTGGATTTTTGTAATACATTTTTGTGCTGGATTTTTTTTTGTTAAATTTTCTTTTCTGAATTTTTTGTACTAGATTTTTTTGTCCTGGATTTTTTGTGCTAGCTTTCTTTGCACTATAGTTTTTTGTACTGGAATTTTTGTGTTAGATTTTTTTGTACTAGATTTTATTATTGTATTTTTTAGAACAAAAGGGGTGTCACATGTCATCTTCACACTCCTACTTATAAAGACCAATATGTTTTATTATCAAAATGTCATTCCTTCCTACTTATAAGAAATGACACATGTCATCATTACAATATTTCTTAGGCAAAACCCACTTTTTAATAGATCCTTTCAATCAGAAAACTTCGGGATTAAATTTTGTGATATATATACTCTATAAAACTTTAGTTTTTTTTTCATTTTCTATATTTTTTTTATTTCTTATCAGTTGATATTTTTAATATTTCATATTCTATATAGACATTATATGATATAAAAACACCTTTAATATCAATGACAGTAATATCATTTTAAATATTATTTAAGTATAAGTATTACGTATTTTTTCCATTGGGTGTTACAACTATACTAACCTAAAAGAAAATTTCGTTCTCAAAGTTACTAGGGTACGCGAATAACAGAGACACAAAATTTAAGTTAATAGACACCGATACATAGTTCAAATTTCATACGTCTATAATGGATGAACACTATTCATTTGCGATAACCTTACTTGTACACATATCCTAACCCGATATCTACCATTACATCACATATTTTATTTTAGAAAAAGATCGGTAGGAAAGAGCCTAAGCTCTGATACCATAATTGTGGTACCCGAGGAAAACTCACAGGCATCTTAACTAATCTTTTCATTCTTCTTTGACTACTTATCAAATTTCGAGACGAAATTTCTTTAAACTTAGGGATGATGTGACAACCCGCAATTTCAGGTTAATACTTTAACCTAACCACAGTTAGTTTAGACATACATTCATAACACTGCATTTAACCAGGGGTTAGTTAAATGAGTCTACATTGGTAATTCGGGGAATTACCGGAATACACTACGTTGGTAATTCGGGAATTACCGGAACACAATACATTGGTAATTCGGGGAATTACCAGAACACACACAAGTTAATTCTCTAAACGTTGGTGACTAACACGAATCATTAATATAAACGGACAGTTTATACGAAACTTATACGTTGCATGACAAATATGTGAATCATATGCTTTAACTGCAAACTACAAGATATTATGTGCTACTGTGCAAATGTTATATAATTAACAGTGTGTTAAGATTAATTGAGAAACTCTAATAAAACTACTGCAACCCTAAACACTCCCCATAATCTCACTATACGGCAGTTGTGTTTTCTCTGATCATCTTTGGCTACACAAACCTCACACACACAATTCTGATTTTTCAATCCATCAAGAACAAACCCTAGATTGAATCTAAGGTAAGTGTTTCATGTCGTTGAAGTTTTTGTTCTTTTGATTTCATGCAAAACCCAAGATATCCAAATAATTGATCTGTGTTTAGTTAATCATGTTTGAATGAATGTGTGATTGTCGGTGTATGAATGTATAATTGTTTGTCAAATATTAGTGATGCTATTGACATATTAGAACTGCTAAACTGTTGTTTTCATTCATAGCATTGTTGAGATCAGGGTTTGGACGATGATCTGTAACTGTTACATTGGAAAACCTTGATATTTGCTTATTTTGTGTTAATGTGCGATTGTTAGTCCGTGGATACACTGGTCCGACCTTGTGAAGTCACAAAAGTCCGAGTTTTAGAATGTATTGATGATCCAAGTTATTAACATGCATAAAGGGTTTCCGAGTTTGTTCATAAATAAAAAGTGGGTATCCGGAATACAAGTGATCCGAGTTTGTTAAAGGGAAAACAAGGTTTTCCGAGTTTATTTCATGTGTTTATCCGAGTTTTCTATGTTGTCCGGGGTTATATATACATGATGTTCATGTGCCTGAGTTTATATAAAACATTACGATGTCCGAGTTTAGAAGGAAACAAGGGAGTCCGAGGTTTGTTTAATAGTTGGTTTTGAGTTTATGTGCATTACAAGTGGGTTACGAGTTATTGTTATTAGGTTTCGAGTTTGGACATGAGTATACATAGGGTCCGAATTTGTTAATAAACAATATACTTGGTGTTTCGAGTTAATGAGAGTTCCGAACATAAGCATGTGTTCTGAGTTTTTAAATATGTCCATCTTTATATATATTTATCCAAGTGTCCGAGTTTACATATGATATTTTAAGTGGGTCCGAGTTTTTAATTTGGATCTGAATATGTATAGATGTCTGAGCTATGCAAGAATTATGTAAGAATGATCTGAGTTTATGTGTATATGTATATAATGGGATCCGAGTTTCCATATGCAAGATATTTATGTGCCCAAGTTTATGTAAAATACATGTTAGATTCCGAGTTTATGTGGGTTGCATATCTTGGTTCTGAGTTTAGTATGATAGTCAGGGTATGTATGTATATATATATATATATATATATATATATAGGGTGGGGTTCTAGAGTGAACACTAGTGTATTTGCGAACTGAGTGAACAAATCCTGGCCATTGATCTACACACGTGTATGGCCAAGATCTCATCATCAAATTGTAAAATACACTAGTGTATTTCAACATCAAATCCTGGCCATTGATCTACACACGTGTATGGCCAGGATTAGTTCACCCAGTTCGCAAGCTACACTAGTGTTCACTCTTGAACCTAATCCTATATATATATATAGGGTTGGGTTCATTTCAGAACTCTAAATAACTACAGAACTTTCAGAACTCCTAATAAACAATCATTTTATATATAGATTTTTGTATTTAAGATCTTTTCATCATCTATTATATGTATTTCTTTGATTACATACATGTTAAAAGTAGTTTACATGTGTGTAATAGCTAAATTATATATGTGTGTCATAACTAATTACATATATGTAAAAAAACTAGTTTACATATGTGTAATTATAAAATTACATATAAAAAATGATAAAGTTCTTCTTAACATGTATGTAATCATAAAAATACACATAATAAATGATAAAATTATCCTAAACATAAAAATATATAAATAAAAAGAGTGTTTATTAGGAGTTCTGCGAGTTCTGTAAATATTTATGGTTCTGAAATGATCATTACCCTATATATATATATAGGGGGCCGCTAAAATGAGAACCACCCCCAGTTGTAAGAACCGTGAGAACCACTCTCCACCAATCATATTCAACCAACACAAAGGGTAATTTGGTCATTTACCCCATATGTCATATCCTTCCTCTCTCCTCTCTCTTTCTTTTCTATTTAAAATATGCAGATCATCACCATTACCAATCCATTTTCTCATCTCTCTCTCTCTCTCTTGAAATACCTCACCACCATCATCTTCCTCACCTTTCAGACATCGTTGATCACCGTGGCAACATCCTTATCCGGCTACCACCAGCCAAACACCCCTTCCCCCTCCGATTTCCGGCGACCCCCAGTTGTAAGCTCCGATTTGATGTTGTGGTGGTGGCGGCGGTTCGACGGCTGGGTGGTGGTCAGCGGTGGTTGGTCGGTGGCGGTGGTTCTAATAGTGGGTAGTGGCTGGTATTTTGATATGTGTTCTTGAATGGATGATGATGATGATACCGATGGTATTTTTGGTATGTGTTCTTGATTTTTCTGGGTTTTCTTGAGAATTCTGGCTTTACTTGATTTTTCTAGTGATTTCTTGGCCTGTGTTCTTGATATGTGTTCTTGATCTGTGGGTTTTGAATGTTTGATTTGTGGGTTTTGAATGTTTGAATCGGTTGAATCTGGGTTTTGAATGTTTTGATTTTGATCTGTTGAATCTTGGCCTGTGTTCTTGATCTGTTGAATTTTTGGTATGTGTTCTTTCTTTTTCTGGGTTTTGAATGTTTGAATTGGTTGAATCTTTTGGCCTGTGTTCTTGATCTATGGGTTTTGAATGTTTGATATGTGGGTTGAATGATGTTCATGTTCCTTGTGGGTTTGAATCTGGGTTTAAATCGGCTGTGAATGTTGAATCTGGGTTTTGAATCGGCTATGAATGTTGAATCTGGGTTTTTAATTTTGTTAAATCTGGGTTTGAATCTGGGTTTAAATCGGCTGTGATGATGCAAAAAAAAAAACCAAAAAAACAAAAACAAAACTGACGATGGCGCGGCAAGGATGGCGGAGTGTATGGTTTTGAACCTGCAACCCCACTTTGCAGCCTCTAATTATCGGAAAATCTGAGCCAAAACTTCGTTTTTTTTTCTAGAATCCACTCGTTCTTTTGATTTTTGTTTGTTGGGTTTTTTTTTATTTTTTATTTTAGGCATCGATGATGATAACAATATATCTGAGACGCTTCACCGAGTTTGCGATTTCTGGGTGTGTTCGTTTTTGCGTAAAAAAGTTTGTTGTAAAAAAAAAAAAATTAAACCGTAAACTTTTTGACGTAAACCGTAAACTTTTTAACGTAAAACGTAAAAAGTTTAGGTAAAACGTAAAAACGTAAATTTTTTTTACCAAAACGTAAAAAACGTTAACGTAAAAAACCTGAATTTAAAAATGTTAACCTAAAAAACGTTAACGTAAAAAACCGGCGCGTAAAACGTAAAGACGTAAAAAACATTAACGTAAAAAAACCGGCGCGTAAAACGTAAAAAAACGTTAACATAAAAAACCGGCGCGTAAAACGTAAAAAACCGGCGCGTAAAACGTAAATAACGTTAACGTAAAAATGGTGCGTTAACGTAAAAAACCGACGGGTAAAACGTAAAAATCCGGGGCGTAAAACGTAAAAAACCGACGCGTAAAACGTAAAATAACGTTAACGTAAACGATCGGCGCGTAAAACGTAAAAAAACGCTAACGTAAAAAACCGGGGCGTAAAACGTAAAAACGGCGCGTTGAAAAAACGACGCGTGAAAAAGCCGGGCGTAAAAACGGCGCGTCAAAAAACGAGGCGTGAATAGGCCGGGCGTAAAAACGTAAAAATCTGTAAATAAATCTGAATTTGAAAATGTTTAATAAAAAAACTAAGTTTAAAAAATAAAAATCTAATATAATAATACCAAAAAGTAATAAAAAACAATAAAGGCAAAAAGACAAAATAGTGTAATTTTACTTAAATACCCTTTTGGATTAAAATATAAAAGACATAATAAGACAAAAAATACTTAATATTATTTTTTAATACTTTTAATCTCATCCATCCATCTACTTGATCTAATGGCTAGAAAGTGGTTCTTGCGGTTCTTACAACTGGAGGTGGTTCTCATTCTAGCGGTCCCCTATATATATATAGTGGAGGGTTCAAATGAGAAGAAATTTTTTGTAAGAATAAAAAAGAACAATCTTCAACCAATAAGAATGATTCTTTTTACTTCATTTAATTTTTGTCTTTGATATAGGCATGGTTGTAAAAATCCCGACTAGTCTCTGATTAGTCGCCGATTAATCATTAATCGGAGCTTCATCGATTAATGGCCGATTAATAGCTAGGCAGTCAATGTCGGTCCTATTATGGCCAAATTTTGGCTAGATGCCGGCCAAATTTTGACAAACCATATAAATTCCTCCCAATTACTTAAAAAATGGGTTAATGAGCGGTTAAAACATGTCTACTTTAAAAACTACACATAAAAATGCGTATGTATATATGTAACTAAAAATTACATATAAAAATCTCAATCCGATTAATTCCGATTAATCCCTATTAATCCCGATTAATCACTAGTCGGTACCCCACCGCCCGACTAGCGCCTAGCGATTCTTACAACACTGGATATAGGTGTAAGGCTATATTGGTAAAATTAGATATATCATTAATTGTTAGTCTTCCTTTTTAATAGCTAACTAAATTAAAATTAAAATTGTAACTTATTTTCAAAAAAAAATATTTTTTCAAAGAAGAAAAAAATTATTTTAAAGTGTAGGATAAAGTATGAGGTGTGTAGGATGAATTATGAGTTGTGTATGATAAATTTCAGTATGTGTAGGATAAATTTCAAAAACGTGTAGGATAAATTTTGATGTGTCTAGGCAAAAATTTTAGTGTGTAGGATGATAGTCTTTATAACTAATTAAATAGTCAAAAATAATAATAAATGAGATGAGAGAAAAACTATTTAATGTTTTACAATTGTACCCTTTGTTCTTTTTCTTCACAATTTAATTTTCTTCTCAAATGAACCTCCCCCTATATATATATATATATATATATATAGAGTTAGGATCCTGTAAAAAAGACTAAAAGTGTGAGAAGGATAAGAAAGAATCTACACCATTAGATCTTTGATCTAATGGTTTAGATTAATAGGGACCAAATTGTAAAATTTGTTTTATTTTTTGGGCTGAATTGAAAATTATAGCGGTAATAAAATCTTTTATATCCATTCAAAATAGGTAACTGTAATCAAAATCCCTATAATCTCTCTCTCTCTCCAATCGCACGACCAGAGAGCTCTCTCTCTCTCTTTAAATTCGATCTCTCTCTACATTGCAGTGGTGCCGAATCGACAGTGGTGGCGCGACGCTGGTGGTGCGGCGGTGGTGGGTGCCGTGACGGAAGTGGTGGTGAGACGCTTGTTGACATTTAAACGGACTGATCTCGCCGGAGAATATCGGAGATGATGGATGGCAGTGGTGGTGGTCGTGCGATCTCTCTCTTTACATCGAACGGGCCGGAAGTGGAGAAGATGATACAGAGGTGTTATATTTCTTTCAGTCATGGTGTTTATTTTCTTTTCTGAATGGTGTTATTTTCTTTTTCTGAATGGTGTTATTTTGTTTCTGAATGGTGTTATTTTCTTTTTCTGAATGGTGTTATATTTATTTACTGAATGGTGTTATATTCTTGTACTGAATGGTGTTATATTATTGACTGAATGGTGTTATATTGTTTATTGAATGATGTTATTTTTTGTTTACTGGATGGTTTTTTTTTTGTTTCTGAATGGTGTTATTTTTGTTTCTGAATTGTGTTATTTTGTTTCTGTATGGTGTTATTTTGTTTTTGAATGGTGTTATTTTTTGTTTACTGAATGGTGTAATATCTTGTACTGAATGGTGTTATTTTGTGTACTGAATGGTGTTATATTTTTTGTTTACTGAATGGTGTTATATTTTTTTCGTAAAAACACCATGAATTGAACTATGAATTTTTTTAAAACACCATGTCATGAACATGGCTCTGATTCTGTGAATGATGCAAAAAAAATTAAAATGAATGATGTTATGGACGGTTATATTCCTTAAATCAAGGATTTTCTCTCTCCAAATCCTTAAATAAAGGATTACCATATTTGAATTTATTAATGCATTTACAATCTTACCCTTTTCAATTAATTTAGATCTAATGGTTGAGATTCTTTCTTACCTTTCTCACACTCTTAGTCTTTTTTACAATAACTCCACCCTATATATATATATATATATATATATATATATATATATATATATATATATATCTGAGTATATGATACAAGTCCGGATTTATTAACATGTATATATATCCGAGTTTATTAATTAAAAATGTCCGAGTTTATCAAAAATCACACAACATGTCACCAACTAGAGAAATCCACTGTGTGTTACTTATGTTAAACTTGTTAACCTGATCACATTAAACACTTGGTTGTTTGGACAATTAGGGTATTGTATAACCCTACATTCATACATACTTACACTTATTGTACATTAGGTCGCGTGTAACATACCTAACACTTATTTAACGCGTAGAAGCACGTTAACACATACCGAGCAAACTAATGTGAGTTCACTACTTTTTTACAAGCATGCGTCCCGGGGGGACAAACCATTATTCCTGGGAGGAATACCTTTTAATAAATGTTGTAGTTTAATTTCGATGTCAGTTAATAAACTCAATCTTTATCATGTAAGTCCTTACTTATTACCAAGCTACTTGCCTGGAGGCAACGGGGTATTAGTTGATAGCGCTGTTAGGTTTGATAAACCTCACACCGTGCTGGGAGCCGGGCGTGAACTAAGGACCTTAATCACTTTGGATCAATGCTGATATACATTGATGAGGGCACAACAAACATAATCAGTCATATCGGTATCGAGTTTATTATTTCTTGACATGTCTTTAAAGCTAAACATTTACATGATTTACGTTGAACAAAATTGTGAACTCCCCAACTTTATGTTGACACTCTTCTGCATGCTTGCAGGTCGTTAGGTACATCATTGCATTGGAACTTGCAGTCTGGGAGCTGGAAGTGTCATGGGGTGTGCTACTTGATGAGAACATTTTATGTTATGCATTTGAAAACAATGTAGAGTTGGTTGTTTTGAAACAATTACATTTGCTTCCGCTGAACACATACTTTGTTTGAAACGTTTATTTTGAAATACTCTATTCATGTTGGACATGTTGATTGTGTTTAATACTATTTACTATTACTTCGACATGATTAGTGGCTGGATCCTGGTACGTCACACGTCTCGCGGTGAAACCCATATGTTGTAATTTGGGGGTGTGACAATAATTATAACACCCTAACTCAACTAGAGCTCATATGCATTGTTGGCATGTTTCACCCACCAATTTTTTACCGTCCAAATTTCTTTATGACCCTAGATAAAAAAATACTTTATAAAGTAAGAAAAAGTAAATTAATCAATCTTAAATAAGAAATCTATACTATATAATAAAAGAAACCACTTTGAGGACACTTGTAATCATATTAGGCCATCTCTTATAGATAATTATTATTTTCATTTAATTTCTTTTAATTAATTTTAGATAATCCTCCTATTAAATATTATTTAGTTTAATATCTTATGAATAATTATTATTTAACTTAATCTCCTACTCATTAAAAATATGAATATATATCGTGATGTTCTTAGGATCGACAAAAATGAACTTTGTTTAACGATATTGCATATATAATAAATAAAATGATCACTTGATATTAATTTTAGAGGCATTTTCAACATATCCTGAGAAGAATTTTTTTATAATCTGTCTACTATGATAAAAGAAACCAACTTTTAGACACGTATCACTCATTGAAGGTATTATCAAATCTATATTTATCTTATATTAACTAAATAAAAAGTAAATTAATATTAAATCTTATCATATTTTAATGAAATATTATTTTCAAATCTAGATTGTTAATTTAATTAATATATTTTTAAAACAAATACCTCTCTTTCCTATATATCTTATATTAAATATATAAATAATAAATTAATATTAAATGTTAACCTAATTTATTATAAGTATAACTTTTTTATTAATTGGTATACAAAATTATATTTATTCAACTCGTGTAAAACGTTAGGTTTTTAAATTTTTTTTTATTATTTACTATTCAAAGTTACATTTATATAACCAGTGTAATACACGAAGTTTTAAATATATAACTTTTTATCATTTGCTATGTAAAATTAGATTTATTCAACACGTGTAATACACGGGGTTTTTTAAGGATATATTTTTTTATTATTTGGTAGATTTTTCAACCCGACTATACATGAGTTTTTTAAAGATACGACGTTTTTAGTATTTAATATACAAAATTACATTTATTTAATCTGTAAAATACACATGGTTTTCAAAGATATAACTCTTTTTTAGATCTATTCAACATGTGTAATATACGGGGTTTTTAAGGATGTAATTTTTTTATTATTTGGTAGATTTATTCAACCCAATTATACAAGAGTTTTTTTTAAAGATACGATGTTTTTAGTATTTACTATACAAAATTACATTTATTTAATCTGTGTAATACACATGGTTTTTAAATATATCATTTTTTTATTATTTGATGTATAAAATTACATTTATTTAACCCGTACAATATACGTGTTCATAAATATATAACTTTTTATTATTTAATATATAAAATTACATTTATTCAACCCGTGTAATACACGGGGTTCTAACCTAGTGTTATATAAAGTAGGAAAAAGTAAATTAATTATATTTTAATATTATTAATTTTTAACTGATTTGTGACATAGTATATTAACAATTAATTAAAAAAAATTATATTATTTATTTTTTGAATGGCTAAATCTTACTCTTCCATATTACTCCTAAAAGTCACCATTTATTAATTGAATTCACATATCATTATTAATAAGAATAACAAATCTAATTTATGACATACTAATAAATTTCTTTTCATTTATTTTAAGTAAAAGTTATATTTAGAGAATCGCAAAAATAAAAAATAATATTCGTTATATACAATATTATATGTAATGTAATACGTAATTTAAGTCATATATATGTATTACATATCTTTTAGTATTCAACCTAAGCTAGTAAATTAATAATCACTTTTTTTAACTACAAATTTGAATCACTGACGGACCACTGGAGTATCATTGTGGCACCAGCGAAACAATTCAGAAGGAAACCCAATAAATATGGAAAAAAAACCCTTATGGGAATCGAAACCTAGACCTATTGGACCCAAAGCCTTTTGCCACCCTCAAAATGCCACTAGACTAAAACCATGGATAACGGTGTCCAAAAGCCCATAACTAAAAACAAGACCCCCAAAACCCATGGGTTATATAGCTCTATTGGCCTAGCCCAACACTAAACCCATGACTTCATGAAAAGAAAAAACAGGAAATATCCATCTTTTTTGGCCCATAACATCCAAACCAATTTAAATTTACAAAAACAATTCAGTTTCTTGCAAGAAAAGAAACCACACAAAGTACAAACATACTTGCAAACACCAAATCGATCAATCAATCAATCAATCAGTTTTGAACAAATTATGGATCCGAAGCTAACCGAGGTCTCACAGCTCTTCGATCGATTCAAAGCTGTATTTGTACGTAATGATTTCGATACTTGTTCCACACTTTTATCTCAACTCAAGGTACCCCCAATTTCTTCATCAAACCCTAATTTAGTATTAGTACCAATTTTAACTTTACTATATCTATTAGTCTATATTCAGTGAGATTCATCGGATGATGTTATTCATAATTTAGATCTAAATTCGTTCCTTAGAATTAGGTTTATCATTTTGTTGTTACAGTTGAAGAATGTGTTATATAAAGGTTTCGTTTGAGTTATTTAGTTTGAATATGAATAATGAAACTGTTTGGATTTGTTAATCTGTAGATTTTGTTGATAGAATTTAAGAGTCTTCCTCCATTGTTTGCTGAAACTCCTAATGCAATTCAAGAGTTAACTCTAGCAAGTAAGCATTTATTTATTATCTTGTTTATCTATGGATTTTTTTATAAGCGAGTATCCACCCGATACATGCGCCACAAGAAGGTATTTTCTTGCAATTGTTTCACAATGGGGTTGTCGCAAGGGCGCCTTGTTAGTCTTAAAACGTGTGCACCGGCTAAGGCAGACGAGAAGTACAAGGTAACACGGAATTCGAGAAATCGCCCATGTCTTGAGAGGTCGCCCATGCCAGGGCGACCTCGGGCGATTTCTCGAATTCTGTGTTACATTGTACTTCTCGTCTGCCTTAGCCGGTGCACGCGTTTTTAAGACTAACAAGTCGCCCTTGCGACAACCCCATTGTGAAACAATTGCAAGAAAATGCCTTCTTGTGACGCATGTATCGGGTGGATACTCACTTATAAAAAAAGTTCTCATCTTAAAAAAAATGCAAGATGTTTATGAAATCTGTTAAAAACAATTTCAGGGGATATCTATGAGCATGCGGTTGTGCTCAGTGTAAAGACGGAAGATCAAGATGCGTTTGAGAGAGATTTCTTTCAGCTCAAGCCTTACTATTCTGATGTCGGGTAACAGATTCATTACAAAACAGGTTGTCAAATTTTCATCAACATTCTTAGTCATGATTTCGTTTTGTTATGGAACAGTGGTCGTCTCCCACAATCCCCGCAGGAGTACCCGATATTGGGTCTTAATCTTTTGCGACTACTAGTACAGAACCGAATCGCTGAGTTTCACACCGAATTAGAGTTGCTTCCCGTCACTGCTCTTGAAAACCCTTGTATCAAACACGCAGTGGAGCTTGAGCAATCGTTTATGGAAGGTGCTTACAACCGCGTATTAACTGCTAGACAGACCGTACCCCATGAGACTTATGTTTATTTCATGGAATTGTTGGCAAGGACAGTCAGGTAAAAATTTTTGTTTCATTTCTCGATGAAAATAAAATCAAATGTGGCCGGTAAACGGTTATCTTATTACTTGGTTAACTTTCATTTGCAGGGATGAGATTGCAGGGTGTAGTGAGAAGGCGTATGATTCTCTTACGGTCAAAGATGCGCGTCAAATGCTATTGCTCTCTTCGGATCAAGAACTTTTTGAATACATTAAAGAGGTTGATGGCACAATCTCTCTATAACTCAACCATGGCTTAGTTAAATCTTGAATTGTTGATATAAAATCATTTGTTATGGATTGAAATGAAATTTGCAGGAGCATCCTGATTGGGAGGTGAAGAATGGATTGGTGGTATTTCAGAAGGCAAAAGAAGCTGGACCATGCAAAGAGATTCCATCTCTGCAGCTCATAAACCAGACTCTGAGCTATGCGAGGGAGTTGGAGCGCATTGTTTGATCAGTCACTTGAATCATCAAATGTTTCTTGATTTTGAAAAACTTGTTATTTGGATTCTGAAACTAATTCCTTGTTCCGTGGACTGTTTTGTAGTTTACACTTGATCCCATTTGTTTATAGGGGTGAGCAAGTTTAGGTCCGGACCGAAAATAACCGAGAACCGAACCGAAAAAACCGAGAACCGAACCGAACCCAAGTACTTGGGTATTTAGATCGGTTCCAATTTTTCATATAAAATAGGGTCGGGTCGGGTCGGTTCTCGGTTCTTTTCATGGTGAAACCCGACTTGGACCTATGGACCGGAACCGACCCTATATTTAGGGTAGTGAATCGGTTCTGTATTTTATGTTTAATCGGTTCTCGGGTCGGGTCGGGTAATGGTCGGGTCGGGTTTCTCCTTTTGCTCACCCCTATTTGTTTGGTCAATTAAAACTAGAATTGGGTTTTGATCCGGAATTTGAAGTTTCAACTTTCAGCCACCCAGAGCAGTTATACATGTATTATGTAGGAAATAGGTTCACCTTTTGAAAATTATAATTACAAAATATATCATAACGAGACTCTCGTTATTCGTAGGAAATATCATAGTACAATACCGGTTGCAATAACTAAATAAAACGAATATAAATATAATTATATATACCAATCTTGATTCAAGCCGCATCTCTGGTGGGTCCTTCACGCGCACTTGATAGCATCATAGACTCGATTATTCATCATCTTGAGTCTTGAAAATTACCCTTTGACTGCAACAAAGAGCACACTAAAACGTTGACGATTTTTGTTGAGGCACGTGTTCAACACGCTTCCCTTAAAACAGATTTCGCGCCTCTACTAAAGATGACGCGTCTGTCTCCCAGGGTACAACAGCCGAAGCAGTCTGTACTGCCGGAGATGGCTCACCGGCCCAAGGTTACATCCGGTAATTGTAGTGTTTGAACTCATGTGGTGGAAACAAGTAGAGAATACTCATCTCTCTAGTTGGTGTTCAAGTGTTCATACTACTTCTAGTATTCTTCATGTATCAAGCAATACCCTATTCTTGTTGTAACCAAAAGAAAGGCACATAGCCTACTATTTGAACAAGACTAGTGAAATGATTCACTTAATTATACACTTAATTAGACATTTAATTAGAGACTAAAAACTCTAATAAAACTAATTAAATACTCAAGAGTTACACTTTAATTACCACATGAATATTCTAATTAATATTTATAATTTCATTAAATTATAAATATATTTAATATCCATTCACCAAATTCCAACAATCCCCCACATGAATGGAGATCATTCAAAACACTTAAAATTTCCAATGTAACCTCGACAGTTGAGTTTTGCATACGATAGGTAGGTGTTACCCTTTGAACCTTCGCTCATGAAATGCACTTAGCCCACTAGCTCTGAGTAGATCTCGATGTCTTTGAACTCGTTTGCCATTTGTGTAGACGACAATACACTTCACACAAGACTCTCCCTAGCCGGGTCATCTCCTCATAGTCGTGTCCAATAATGGTCGTGGAACACTTTCCTGGTTCTGCGAGAGCTCTAGGAATTGTGCCCTCAATTCCATTCGAAGCGACCCCACTTCTCTCTAACATAGGTGATTCTCCTTAGATCATTAAAAGCATTGTGGTTATCATGATCTATCCAAATCATTTACCACATATTATGCTTAGCCTCACACTTGTCACTTTTAGGAATGGACTAGGAAGTTTATTAATCTTTATAATAAACTACCTTATTAAATGCGTAGGGTTATTCCCCCACAGTGACCTCGCTTATTCATACAATTAGGTTTTCCTATTGAACTCAATTCTTGGGATCTCCAGTCTACTGAGTTAGGTTTCCATCATATGAACTTCATTTTTCAAGGGCTTCAGTCCCATTCCACAACTTGATCTCTAATAAACCCTCAGGTTGTTGGATCCATAACATTAGCAAATACCTTTGCGTATTTGAGATCAGTTGTCATGATGTGTTATTAACTCATAAGTTAATTTTGCCTATTGTCAACTTCTAAGACTATAACCTCAGTGGCCATCTGAATCTGGTTATAATATATGTCTTTGTAAGATACGCTTATCATTTAAGGCAAACACATCTCCATTATGCACTGCGACCTTTGTGTCCTCCACATAGTCGTCTGTTTGCAATGTTAGATTGGATTACAAAATCCTTATTGCCAAACTTTTATGATACAAATGCAAGACACCCCCACATTTAAGTGTTATAGGATATCATCCAGATGGGGTAATGAAAACCATTTCTACATACCCTTATAGGGTTGTTTCTAAATGGATCATCCCCCACATTTCTTGCCATTTGATTAACATTTTCGTAACTTCACTTATGACGACATTTATACACATATGATTCAACAAGATCAACCTCATTGTATCAGTGAATTCAACTCATACTGCATTAGCTTACATAAGCTTCTGAGCTAACCAAAGAAACACTTGCCATTGTCATAAGTTTGTCACCAACTTAGAATAATTCTAATTTAACATCTAGAATAAGCTTAGACAATGAGTTCTCCTCATTAGCTTTTCGAACAAACTCTTAAAAGTTACATGTCTTTTCCTTATAATGAATGAAAAATCCTCTCTAAACTTTGTCTATACACAAATTCTTTTTGTGTTCATACACATTTGAATGTTTAGAGTTAATTAGTCTCCTTCAAGACCCATAATTAACCAAGTACTCGTCTAGCATGCTTTAGACTATAATACTTTAGCATGTGAACAGAAGATGCATCATTCTGATTCTTCACAGCCCTAAGGATATCATAATATCACTTTGCAACATTCATCCCTTGTTAAGACAAAATAATGAGACTTATTCATAATCCTAAAACATCAATATTTAGGAAAGTCTCACAAATTATTGTATATAGCACATAGCTAAATTTCATCATTCATTTAAGGAACATAACTTGTTTACCTTTGATCTCCAACATTCTACCACTGACTCATAAGTACTTAAACATAAGTCTTAATCCAAGTCACTTGGTAAACACATTCATCACCAACAAGATGAATGTTTCTCGTCTACAATCACTATTATGTATGAGATAGAGTCAACTAGATCGACACTCAACAACATGACATTCATAATTTGCCATAAGTGATTTGCACACATCTATTGTTATTCATTAAGAGATATATATATATTTAGGATGCTCTCCCAAATGAAGGTAAAATCTCCATATAGATCTAACAATAATCAAGTGGTAGACGCATCTACTTATAAATCTCGCAAGATTTATTAAAGGTATACAATAACATATAGTACTTTTACTTCCATATGTTAGAATTCACACTTGTGAATTTTTCAATGACTTCTAATGAAGTATGTGACATGAATGTCGTTAGTGTATTTCATCTCAATACACTCACTACGTTCTTTCATTACTCATTCATGATGTGGTTATACATTTGATGTTTCGTCTTTGACTTTTAGTCAATGTAACAACTCTCAAGTTGTTTATGTCCAAGTATTTTCATGTACTATCCGTTTAAAACCATATTCTTTTAAACAATGTATAACCGACGTTATAATTATTTTCCACAAAAATAATTTATACGTCATAACCATTAGTGATTTATTTCTTTGTAAAAAAATGCATGTGTTATCCGAAGATATTGAACACAAAACAATAAAATACATTGGAAACTAAATCATAAGTGTCAATCACTTTTGAAATTTAAACGAAAGCATAGACAATATGTAGACATCAAATAGCAAAGTGCTTTTATCTTCAACACTTTATAATCTGACCGAAATCTTCTCAACAATATTGTCCTATGGCGTGTCTTGAGGTACTCCCTCAATAAGACTCCATGCACTTGTAAGTACAAGTTTCCCATTTCATCTTGAAACTTTAAACTTGGACAATTATGCTCAAAACAATACCAAGTTGTTACAAATACTACATTTAAGTAGTAAACTTGAACAATTAAATTTGTTCACAACAACACCAAGTTGTTTTCACCAAATAACTTTTTTTTTTAACACACATGTTGGAAAAAAAGTTATAACAAGCACATTATAGAATCGAACGTTTACATAAAACGTTTTCCAAAGATATAGTTTATAAAATAAACTGTTTCTCATCAGTTTTAATGAACACATAGGCAATTAAATGTTTACATAAAACATTTATGTCCATTATGAACAATCCCTAACCTCGTATTCGTGATACACATTTTCTAACACACATGTTAGAAAACTTTAAGTCATTTTATCTATATATATAACATGACCAAATTAAAGCATCAAATGTCATCACTAAAACTCTACTCAAGAGTTTCACCATATGAAGAGTTAAGAGTCTCAATAATTATAGACTTAAACTCTAATAAAACTCATCAAATGTTATCATTAAAACTCTACTCAAGAGTTTCACATATGAAGAGTTAAGAGTCTCAATAATTATATATTTAAACTCTAATAAAACTCATCAAATGTCACAATTAAAACTCTACTCAAGAGTTTCACATATGAAGAGTTAAGAGTCTCAATAATTATATATTTAAACTCCAATAAAACTCATCAAATGTCACCATTAAAACTCTACTCAAGAGTTTCACATATGAAGAGTTAAGAGTCTCAATAATTATATATTTAAACTCTAATAAAACTCATCAAATGTCACCATTAAAACTCTACTCAAGAGTTTCACATATGAAGAATTAAGAGTCTCAATAATTATATATTTAAACTCTAATAAAACTCATCAAATGTCACTATTAAAACTCTACTTAAGAGTTTCACATATGAAGAGTTAAAAGTCTCAATAATTATAGACTTAAACTCTAATAAAAGTCATCAAATGTCATCAATAAAACTCTACTCAAGAGTTTCACATATGAAGAGTTAAAAGTCTCAATAATTATAGACTTAAACTCTAATAAAAGTCTCACTTTATTAGAGATTTTATTAGAGACACAAACTCTAATAAAAACTAATAAATTGACATAAAACTCTCCTTAAGAGTTTATCTTCCATATGAAGAGTCTAGTAAATGATTTTAATTTCATTAAATTCATATAAATACCACACCATCACTTTATGGTGCTTTAATTCCTTGAAGCCAATCAAAAATCAACTTCAATGTATGACATTCTATTTCTAAGTCATACAAAGCATTGAAAACAATGCCACAACAAATTGCTTATATAAAATGTTTACATAAAACATTTCATAGCATTTGTATTTTAACCATTTTTAACAATCATGTTAAAATGAAAGAAATTCTAACGGCACGTTAGAAATATTAACATTTCCACAAAATGTTAATTCGACTTGCTAAACACATATATGGTTCAAATAAATAAGTCATTTCTAATACACACGTTAGAAACTGAACAATTAAAAAATTGCTTCCAAACTAACCCTTTTCATGATCGTTTCTAACACAATTGTTAGAAGACAAATGATTACAAAAATCATTATAAGACTTATTTGTTCATATCAATCCATGGGTGGATGAAAAGTCTATTTTAAATAGAGACTTAATTAGATACATAAAACTCTAATCAAGTAACATAAAACTCTTATTTAAAGACATAAAAAACTCTACTTAAGAGAATTTAACGTTTACAAAAAACGTATGGTTTACACCAATAATTCCGGTCTAACACACATGTTAGAGAATTTAACGTTTACAAAAAACGTATGGTTTACACTAATAAACCCGATCTAACACAAAAGTTAGAAAAATTAACGATTCCCAAAATCGTTTTATAACCAAATGTTGGAACCAAAACTATTCGTTTTGTACCACGGTATAGGATTTAAGATTGTATCTCAATCTCAAAAAATCCAAACACAACAAGTTGTACTACATACATATTTCCCAAAAAATATTTATAAGATCATAACCTCTAAATTTTTTTTTATTCTATTATAAATCCTTTCGTAAACCCAAAATCCTTATAAATAAGGTTTTTAAGATTGTACCAACAATCTCACTAAATCTGTTTTAAGTTTGTAGGAAATAGGTTCACCTTTTGAAAATTATAATTACAAAATATATCATAACGAGACTCTCGTTATTCGTAGGAAATATCATAGTACAATACCGGTTGCAATAACTAAATAAAACGAATATAAATATAATTATATATACCAATCTTGATTCAAGCCGCATCTCTGGTGGGTCCTTCACGCGCACTTGATAGCATCCTAGACTCGATTATTCATCATCTCGAGTCTTGAAAATTACCCCTTGACTGCAACAAAGAGCACACTAAAACGTTGACGATTTTGGTTGAGGCACGTGTTCAACACGCTTCCCTTAAAACAGATTTCGCGCCTCTACTAAAGATGACGCGTCTGTCTCCCAGGGTACAACAGCCGAAGCAGTCTGTACTGCCGGAGATGGCTCACCGGCCCAAGGTTACATCCGGTAATTGTAGTGTTTGAACTCATGTGGTGGAAACAAGTAGAGAGTACTCATCTCTCTAGTTGGTGTTCAAGTGTTCATACTACTTCTAGTATTCTTCATGTATCAAGCAATACCCTATTCTTGTTGTAACCAAAAGAAAGGCACATAGCCTACTATTTGAACAAGACTAGTGAAATGATTCACTTAATTATACACTTAATTAGACATTTAATTAGAGACTAAAAACTCTAATAAAACTAATTAAATACTCAAGAGTTACACTTTAATTACCACATGAATATTCTAATTAATATTTATAATTTCATTAAATTATAAATATATTTAATATCCATTCACCAAATTCCAACATATTATATCCCCTTTAGGGGACCGCTAGAATGAGAACCACCTCGAGTTATGAGAACCGCGAGAACCACACCGTACGGGGCGAGGTGGACCACATTTTTTTTTCAAAAACGTAGATGCATGTATTAGTTTTTTACACCACAAAGTTGTGGTTTACGAGTTCCGTAAATTTACGGAACTCGTAAACCACAACTTTGTGGTGTAAAAAACTACCCACACGGCGTTTTTTTTTATTTTTTTTACGAATGTGTCCCCTATACATACATCTACGTTTTTGAAAAAAAAATTTGGTCCACCTCGCCCCGGATCAAGTAGTTCTCGCGGTTCTCATAACTCGAGGTGGTTCTCATTCTAGCGGTCCCCATCCCCTTTAAACTTCCCAAATATAAATAGCATGTGTGTTATTGTTCACTGAAATGTTCTAGTTCAATGGTGCTTGACACACACCTTATGCAAATCTTATTATGTTGTCCGGTCCAATGGAGAAAGCTGGATCATAAAGAAAGCAATGTCTGTAGATGAGATGATAACTCTATAGTTAATCGTGCTTGGTTGTGAGTTCAAACTGTAAAATACGAACGTTAACAACCAAACTTGAAACTTACTGGTAGTGAAATCATAGCGTTTCGACCAGGGAATAAAGGAGTCGCGCTGAGTCTCAACTTGCCTCGCTTAACTTATGTCTAAAGCTCTAGTTCAACTCTTGAGCAATATTTGAGCTTGCTAGTTTTTCATTTATTAATAGTTTTGTTTATATGTGAAGCTACAAAAATCCACCGAAAGGATTACTTGGATTATTGCAACAATTAAGGAGATGGACAAAGAAAGCTTTGTCTTCTTTGAGCCGCTCTGGACCTACACACATCAACGAGAACTTAGAACCTGTTAGAAGGGCTAGAGACTGAAACCACCATCTTATGCTCAAGTTAGTATCGTACTAATAATAACCAATACATCTATCATAACAGAGTGTATGAAAAGGGTAAAAGAGGGTGAGAGCTAATGAGTACTGAGGAGCAAGTTTCCTAGTAGTTAAATCAGGAAAGAAGATCTACAATGGGAATGGGATTCGAACCTCTTATAGGATATGGGATGGGCTCAACCCTTATTGATCCATATATGTTGAGCCCAAACCAGTTGGATAAGGCCTATAAGGGTTACCTTATGTCCTTACCTCCACAATATGCAAGCATATACATATACAACATAATATATACATACATATACATTTCAATTTACTTATATATATTCTAATAATATTTTTTACATAATTATATACCTTTTATATTCATATAAACAATAGACTCGTTTAAGCTCGTAAACCTAGTCAAACTTTATGCAACTCAAGTTCTTTTATTAATTAAGCTTCGATTTAGTCTTGAGTTTAGAATCGAGCTCACTTACACTTGGCTCAATTTGAACTTTTGGCAAGACAATTTGGAGTAACTTACACATATCTTGACTCGTTCGTGCTCCTAGTTTCAACCTATACTTGCTTTAATCAAAACCCATCGATCCAAATCGTGAATCCTATGGTGTAAACGAGTTGAGTTGAGTCAAACACGAACTCACCTTTACACAAGTTCATATTGTTTCGATCTAGCAAGTCGCAAGCATAGTCAAGCTCCGTCTATAGTACGGGCTTAAACTCATTTAAACTCACATCATTTCAAGGTTTTAATCAACCGATATCAAGTAACTCACGAGAAGTCATAGAATTAGGTGGTCAAACCTCACCCTTTTTATCATATAAAATTATAAATAAGTAAACCCCATGGATATTATTATTGATGATATTTTATTTCCTTAAAAATCGCAGATAAGCTTGGTTGGACACTATCACCGATTCCTCATCACCTGTAACATACTTCAAAAGATTCAACCACAACAACCAACAAATTGAAAAGGGTTTTCATCATCTTCACAACAACTAATCATTTCCCTTCAGATTCCAACATTTCAGGACCCGGTAAGTTCCTTAAAAAAACCGTATTCTCGGGTCAAAAATCGCCAAATCAGTACTGATTCTATGTTAACATCCACAATTTCATGGCAAAATTGAACACCATGTCTATAAAAATGTCTGATTTCCCTGTTAATTTGAACAATGGATCCTTAATTAGTCATGAAATCTCCAGACTTAGATATATGCCCACCAGGTGTTCGATGAAATGCCGAACTCAGTCGTATATGTTATGTGATCGAAACCGAGGTTTGGGTTTGTTTCCTGTAGTTAGTGTACAATCTTATAACAGGTTGATATGTGTTAGATCGGTTAAAAATGAAAATGGGAACAGAGAAAACAATTTGAGGAACAGGGAGACTAGTTTTTTCAGAAGGGGATTTAAGCTTAGATTGCAGCCACGGTTGCGATTAATGGGTTCGAAATTGAAAAGGGTATCGGTTCGTTCGATGTTAAATGAACTGGGAAATTATCTGCGCAAAAATATGCGAAAAGTGACTTTATACACTTCAGTTTCTGTTGTGTTAGGATTGTGTTATTTGTTCTTGAAGTTGACAGCGGTTCCGTCTCCTAAAATTGTTCCATACTCGGATTTGATCACAAATCTGCATAGCGGGTCGGTAATGAAAGTTTTGTTTGAGGAGGGATCACGACGGATATACTACAATACCGAATCTTTCGGTAAAGAAAACATGCAAAAGCAAGAAAGTAACGCGGGGATTAACGATGATATTGTGAAGGATACTCAGATTACAGGGTCGAACGCTGTGCAGAAATTGACGAAAACTAAGACTTCGACGCCCGAATGGCAGTTCTCTACGCGAAAGATCGATCACGATGAGAGCTATCTTCTCGGTTTGATGAGAGAGAAAGGAATTACGTATAGTTCATCTCCGCAATCAGTGTTGATGTCAATGAGAAATACGCTGATTACCATTCTGTCACTTTGGATTCCGTTAACTCCGTTGATGTGGCTTCTGTACCGCCAGCTTTCTGCCGCTAATAGCCCAGCAAAGAAACGTCGGCCGAGCAATCAAGTAGTTAATTTCGAAGACGTAGAGGGTGTCGATACAGCAAAAGTCGAGCTTATGGAGGTACGCCACTTTTGTTTCGTGTATTTCGTATTATTTTAGTATGTTACTTATGTTTATATAATTAATGCAAAACCTGTTTATAGATCGTGTTGTGCCTCAAAGGTTCTATCAACTACAACAAGCTAGGAGCAAAGTTACCTAGAGGAGTGTTGCTAGTGGGCCCACCCGGGACCGGGAAAACGCTATTAGCGCGTGCGGTGGCTGGAGAAGCCGGGGTACCGTTTTTCACTGTCTCGGCTAGTGAATTTGTGGAGATGTTTGTTGGAAGAGGAGCGGCTCGTATTAGGGACCTTTTTAGCGTTGCCAGAAAGAACGCACCGTCAATCATTTTTATTGATGAACTCGATGCTGTCGGGGGTAAACGTGGTCGAAGTTTTAACGATGAAAGAGACCAAACACTAAATCAGGTAGGTAAACTTCATCTTTTACACTTCATATCTGTAGAATATCTATGATGATGCGTGTGTGTACGCGCATTTGTGTTAACATAGTTATCCTATTTATGGAAGAAGTGTGGATATACTACATTGCTATATTTATTAAGATGGCAAAATAAACAGGCCAGGGAGGTTTGATATTTGCTAGCATCTAAGCATTTGTCAAGTCCGATTACAAAAATATATTATTTCAGTAATATAGCTGTCGAATAAAATGATTTAGGAATTTTTATGCATTTAAAATACACTTTAAGCAACTTTTACTTTTGATCCGCTTGTAGGGGTGTGCACAACTTGGTTCGGTTCGGTTTTTTTGGTAAAACCAATGCCCAAATGTTCGGTTTTCGTTTTTTTGAAACCATTTGGTTTTTGGAACAAATTTACTTAAGATTCGAAAAACAAAAAAGTATAATCCAAGATTCAAGAATCTTTCTTAGGTGTTTACATTTAAGTTAGAGTAAATTACGATATTGGCCCCTATGGTTATATCACTTTTACCCTTTTAGCCCAAAAAAGATTTTTTTAACATTTGAGTCCCCAACGTCTTTTTTTCTAACCTTTTGGCCCCTAACATCTTTTTTTCGAACCCTTTTGGCCCCTAACATTTAATGGATGGGGTTAGTGTTAGGGGCCAAAACAGTTAGAAAAAAGACGTTGGGGGCTCAGATGTTAAAAAATTCTTTTTTGGGCTAAAAGGGTAAAAGTGATATAACCACAGGGGTCAAACTCGTAATTTACTCTTTAAGTTAATATATTTAACCTTTTTAATTAATATTGTTCACATAAACCTAACCTTTTAATCTATTTTTATGTTTCTCCAACGTTTTTATTATGGCATTTTTTATAACACTTTGAAAATCATTTAATTTTTATGTTAAATTTTGTTCTTTTTTGTAGTCAATGGATAAATTATTTTAAAGATAAATAAACATGTTAATGTTCTTATTATAAAATATTTAACATTCAAGAATATAATTTTTAATAATTCCTAAATAAATTTATAACAGACATTATAAAAAATGCTTTTTTGGGTTATTCGGTTCGATTCCGTTTTTATACAAATGCAAAACCGAACCTCAAATTTCGGTTCGGTTAAATCGGTTTTTTCCGTTTTGGTTCGGTTTTTTCAGTTTTCTGCTCACTAGTCACCCCTACCCGCATGTGTCATTCCGTTTGGTTAGCTTTTCTGGTTTTACCTGTTGACATGTTAGAGATAAAATTTATCCCATTTCATAAGCAAATAATTAAAACTGTCACAACTCACAAGCCTATGCATATCTAAAATTTCATTGGGTATTATGCTAAGCAGTTAAAGCGGTAAAATATCGGATAGCGGTCAAGGTCCGCTATATGATATATAGGTTATAGCGGTGCTATAGCGGTGATATAGCGGTAATTTTTATACCATGCATAATTTATGTACTTATATATATATATATATATATATAAATATGTCTTTGAAAAATATTAATAGTAATATCAAAATTCATAGTTTCGCATTCAAGATGAACTCTGAGTATCAGACCAGCGATTGAAAGATGACGAACAGCTTTGATTCGATTTTTATCAGCTTTGAACAACTTCCTGATGATGACGAACTGCTTCCAGCGACCTCAAACTAGTGTGCGCTCCAGACATTGGTCGTCCAACATAATAAATTTAGGTTTAATTGGTCGTATCTAGGTTTTATCAAACATCTGGGCCTTTTACTGTAATGGGTTTAATTAAAAAAGTGGGCTTTTCCTTATGTTTGGGCTGACCGCTAAAAGCGCTGTTGTAGCAGCTATACAGGTCTTCAAATAGCGCCCAAATAGCGGGCTATAGTGCCGCTAATAGCGGAACCGCTATGAGCAACCGCTATTTGGACCGCTACAGGCCCAGACCTCCGCTAACCGCTATAGCACCGCTATAGCGCCGCTATTAACTGCATAGGTATTATGTTTTTCCTATATAACTTGAATAATTAACTATCTATTATAATTTTCACCACATTGAAGCTAATAATACATCTGATGTGATTGGTTTGATTCATGTCTTGTTTTGGGCACATAGCTACTGACAGAAATGGATGGGTTCGAGTCGGATGTAAATGTGATAGTTATAGCAGCAACCAACCGGCCCGAAGCATTGGACCCGGCTCTTTGTCGGCCCGGTCGGTTTTCAAGGAAGGTGTATGTGGGAGAACCAGATGAAAAAGGTAGAAGAAAGATCTTAGCCGTCCATCTTAGAGGAATCCCTCTTGAAGAAGACACTGCTATTATTTGCAACTTGGTTGCTTCTCTTACTCAAGGCTTTGTCGGTGCTGATCTCGCCAACATTGTCAATGAAGCCGCTTTACTTGCCGCTAGACGAGGTTTTTATCTACTTTCTCATTTTTATTAGGGGTAGAATTGTAAAAAGAACACGAAAGTTGCTACCTTATATGATGATATCGTAAATTCGTAATGACTGAACCTTCAAGGGGGTGGCACAATAGTAAGCGCTTGAGTCCCTCTAGCAGAGGTCTCAGCATAGTTGTCAATAGCGATCGCCATGGTCGCTATAGCGAATAGTGTATAGGTCGAAGGTCGCTATACGGTATGTAGCCATAAATAGCAGGATTTCAGTTATTTTTTATTATTTTTTTAATTTTTAAAATTAAACAGCGATTAAATATAGCTATAAAATAGCTGGATTTTAGGTTTTTGTTAAATATATGTGTAAAATAGCGTATATACCAAGATATTTTGATATAATATACATATAAATTTTTTTAACTTTTTTTTTTCTAGTGTATCGCTATTTATAAAATAGCACCTGCTATTTATCGCTATGTAGCATGTAGGTACCTTATCGCTATTTGCTATTAACAACTATGGGTCCTAGGTTCGAATCCAACTTCTACTGGTTTTCTGCCTTTATCCCCCCCCCCCCCCCCCCCCCCCCCCCCCCCAACCCGAAGGTCACCTGTCCAATGCAAGCTGCATTTTATCTGATCCCGTTTGGTTGCTATGGGTATTGGTGGCATAGTTGTTAATAGTGAGCAAAGCGAAGCGTGAGTTTCCCGCTAAATGATGTTTAGCGCCTAAATAGCATGAAAATAGCAGATTTATGTTTTTTTATATATATAGATTGAGATCGAAAAAAAGAAGCGTAGTTAGGGTTTTTTTTTTATTTTGGGAATAAAAAGAAGCGTATTTCTTCCATATTTACAGGAATTTTAATAAAATATACATGTAAAATATTTTTAAAATTTTCTTCTAGTGTATCACTAAACATGAAATAGCACCCGCTATTTCATCGCTATCGCTACGTAACGTATAGGTAGCTTGTCGCTATCGTCCGCTATTCGCTATCGACAACTATGATTGGTAGGGTTCCCTGAGTTTTCCGATAACAAGTTCTTACGACTAAAAAATTAACGAATGTTTTATTTTTCATGGCTTATTAGGTGGTGAGTGTGTGGCAAGAGAAGATATCATGGAAGCAATAGAAAGAGCAAAATTTGGGATAAATGATAGACAAATGAGTCCTTCAAACTTGACCAAAGAAATAGGAAAAATGTTCCCATGGATGCCAACTTTTAAGTCAAGGAATGATGGGTCTCCTTCTCTTGGTGGTTACCAAACTTTGAGTTGAGGGTATTTTCGTCAATTTGATTTCGTTTAAACTTTTTTTTTTCTTATGCAGCTTCTTTCGGACATTACTGCCATTAGTTGGTTGAGGGTATTTTTGTCATTTCCAATAATAGGATTTTTTAACCGTATTTTTGTTGTAAAAAAGTCTATTGACTTTTGGAGATCTCAAGTTACATGTAAACAATTGATGTTAAAAAAAAAAAAAAAAACAGAACACTATAATGATATAGAAGTATGCACAATTAAAAACTAAAAACATCATTGTTGGAAGAAGATTATTGTTAAAATCTTTCGTCAAGAATATAAAATGAATTTGCATTGTTTTATCTTACCAATAAAGTTTTTTACAAATTCATAATTTGTAAATTTTATGTTATTGTTTTGAGTTATAGAGGGGGTGTGATAAATATACCCAAGATAAAGATTAATATACCTAAAAGTCAAATTTAGTAATGATTAACTACTTTATTATATTATTTTTTTATAAGGTTAAAAGTAATAATTATGTTTTATTATAAAGTTAAAAGTAATAATTATCTTTTTATGTTATTTTATTTTATAATACTTTTGTTACTTTTTTATATTTTGTTATACTATTTTATTAGTATTAATATCAATTATATGTAACCCGGCTAAAAAAAATTTACGTCAAACATAAATCAACTTAGATTTGTACCGAAATGTACTTAAAAATAAGCACGTAAAAATAGTTTTTTTAAGTTAAAAATTAAAATATGGTACCACACGTTGCAACGACATCAAAACGTAAAAAAACTCGAATTTATACTGCCTACTTGTATTCTTACAAAATTTATATCAAAACGTAGACCAACGGAATTGAACATAAAAATAAGCACGTAAAACTCGATAGGATTAAAATGACATTTTACAAAGTTTTTATAATGTCGATGGGGTGCAAGTGTCGACGCTGAGTTAAAAAAAAAAGACAAAAAGGGAAAACATAATTTAAGTTGAGATGCTAAATATTTCATTATCAAAGTTGATGGACTGTATGATAAATTTATTAAATATCAGGGGGTGTAAATGAAATATATATCCTAAAAAAAAGACAACTTAGATGGTATTATTAAGCTAATCGAAATTTTAAATTATGATTCTATAGATAAACGTGATTTTATTTTGAATATAAAAACAAAACAAAACAAAAATATAAAACTTAATAAAAAAATTTGGATTTAGTATTAGAATTTAGATACGAAAGTGAAAAAGTTAATCATAAATAACGAGTCTCTAATAAAACAGTAAACGTGCAAACATTAAAACAATTAATCACCTAGATCGACAAAACCATTTTCACGATAATAAAGTTGGGTATATAATTCCATCAAATGCCCTAAAATTAAGAAAATAAGTTTGATTTAGTACTGGGTATTTTGGTTTTCTTATAAATTTCAGTTAAATCCATAAAAAGATCCAAACTTTGTTAAAGGGCATGTTGTTTTAGTTCATTTTAGCTTCTGGGTCTTGTTGTTCTAAGCAATCTTTACTAAAGGCAATCTTTAACTCTAATATTTAGATATGACTTTTTCATCATACTTATTTTATTAAAAAAAACTTAAAAGTGTATTTTTTTTTTCCAGAAAAGTTCATTTCTTATTTTTTTAGAACATGTATTTAGTTTTCTTTACCTAAAAAAAATCTATGGGGGAAACATGATAAAATTTAATGTATATAAAGTAATAAAATGAGGGTATATTTCTTCCAATAAAGTTAGGAGTGAGAAAATGATATCCAGTTATTGCATTGTATTATGTCCAATAAAATTAGGAGTGAGAAAATAATATATAAAAGAAAGTTGACTTGTGGCTTTTATAGAAACCACTTATACATTGTTGGCCTTGATTCTATAAAACTAGGGCTGTAAACGAACCGAACGAACACGAACAAGCCCTTGTTCGTGTTCGTTCATTAAGGAAATAAATGTGTTCACGAACGGTTCATGAACACTTACCGAACGAGATTTTATGTTCGTGTTCGTTCATTAAGGAAATGAGTGTGTTCGCGAACGGTTCACGAACACAAACAAACACAAATAAATTTGGCGAACGCGATAAAGGATAAAGATAGATGGTCCAGAGAGTAGCACTCGAACTTGAATCCCTTATTGTGGGACGGAGGTCGATAGTATTCGCCGATGTAAATAATGAGAAATGAAAGGAAAATGATGCATAAACAAGTTGAAAGTGTGTTTCCTAGTTTAATTGTTAGGGTAATAAAATAAATAAAAGTTTAATAATATAAAAAGTACAAATAAAATATAAAAAAGTATAAAAATCTTCAATTAAAACACAAACATACAAACATAAATGAACGCAAATCAACGAATGTTCATGAACATGTTCACGAACACGTTCACGAACACCTTACCGAACGTTCACGAACACAATCGAACGAACGAGACCTCTGTTCATGTTCGTTCATTTAACTAATCGAACGAAATTTCTTGTTCATGTTCGTTCGTTTATTAAACGAACGAACATAAACGAACTTCCCGCCGAACGGTTCACGAACTGTTCGCTGAACGTTCGGTTCGTTTACAGCCCTATATAAAACACAAGAACAATTGATTTTGTGATCAAAAGATAGGTTAACTACTCTTTCTTTTTAATTTATCCTAACTATCTATTTATATTAGATAACTTCCTTACCAACCAGGACACCTTAGTTGACTTAAACTCCTAATACCGGGACTAAACATCTAGATAAACGTATCAAATAAACCAAATAGTTATTTGACTCTTACTCGGTAAAAACGACGAGTAAACTAAACTTATCTTTCAAACTTATTTTGATTTTTTTTGTTGTGGCTTTTATTTTACTATTTTAAAATATGTTTTTTTAATAATTTTTATACTAAAATTACTTTAAACATATTGTATTTTTTTTTCTTATAACTATTAAGATACAATGTTTTTACAAAATTCTAAATGTCATTATGATATACTTAAAATCGAGTTGTGACTAATAACTTACAAGTTGAAGAAAATCAATAAAAAAAGTTGTACGATACCGTTGTTATTCATACGGTACCCGTGATCAGGGATGAACAAATGGTACAGGGTAGCAACAGTGGATTCCCAAACTAAAAGATTTTCAATATCAATTCTTTAACATGTGACCTAGAATTAAACTTCATACATGTGATTTTATCTTTATGGTAAAAGTGGAAATGCATTTAGTATTTTTATTTTGGTTAAAATTGTGAAAAGAGTAACTTACTCCTCAATTTGCTCACGAGACTTGAACTCTTACCACTTAAAAGGGACTACACCTTAACAAACACATTGGTATCATTTTTGCAATCTTAATTGATGTCTTAGTGATTTTTTAAAACATGAACATGATCTAATTAAGAGAAAACACCAAGGGTCAACCTTTGTCTCTACCCCTAGAGTTGTTTTCATTATTAAGTACATTGTAACAGTTCTCTCCTCGAGTTGTATAAATGCCACACGATGTGTTGTTTTCTGGTTGGTAATACGCAAGTTCTACTACTTGATACTTCGAGGCAAGTAATCTTATTCTCTATCCTTATAACAAAACCCCCCAAGATACACTTGAGCCATGCCCTCGACTTGCGTGCTTTGGGTGTTTTTGAATAGTGATCTGCCTCCCAAGATATGCTGGGGAAATTCGAAATTGCTTGGATAAATCTGAAGTCGTGTAATCACTTTCAGATCAAACAATTGGAGTGACTACCAATATTTGATCGGATAAAATCAGATTGATTCTAGATTTCTGTATGAGAATTTGGTTGAGAGAATTTTGAGGGATTTTGACGAACTGCAAATTCGTCTAGGGTTTTGCCAAAACCGTTTGAGAGCGTATTTGCAGTTTTCACAACTGCTTGCAGTTTCCATTTATGAACAAAAACCACCTTTAGTCCCTCATGTTTCAAAAGTGCATATTTAGCCAGGGGCTCTGCCCCTTGGACCCCGCCAGGGGCTGCCGCCCCTTGGACCCCGCTTCTCTCGGGGGCGCTGCCCCCTTGGATCCCCCGTTAGTCCCGATGACATTCAAATAAGCGTGCACTCTTATTTGTATGTCACACGCAATCTCAAATTACACTAAAATATCCAACAAGATACACTTGAGCAACATATGTAGATATGTTAACTCTTCACGTAGAGGTGTAACCTGGGCGAACTAGTGAGTACCGCAAGGATTTTGGTTTTCAAGAACGTTGCTTTGATGACAATAAAGTTGCATTTCTGATTAAAAGAAAAATAAAACTGATAGGGTTAAAACCTTGGGGAAGAAGAAAACTAAGAGATAGAGAGATATTTGTCTCAAATTATGGCTTATTCTCATTCCATACGTAACATCCACATAAATAGGTAAAAACTTACATAAGACACCCCCCACTAAACCAAAAATAGCATACTAATCCATTGACTATAAAAAATAAAAATAAGACACGTAACAATACTCCCCCCCTTAACCTACTTTTTGCCCTCAAAAAGTACTTCAAGAAACCTTGTCTTCATCCTCTTCCGTTGCTTGTTTTTCATCATCTACCACTTCAAGTATGTAGAGTTGTTTTTTCTTACACTTGTGCCCCGGAACGAACCTTTCGGTACACCAGAAACATTCCCCCTTTGCCCTTTTTTGCTCAAGTTCATCACTCGTCAAACGCCTCGATCTAAGGATTCCTGGTGTAGAACTTGATGGCTCGGTTGTTGGACTTGGCAGCAAGGGTAGTTTTGAACCATTAACGGGAGGTGTTATTTTGACATCTTCGGGTTGCAGCCCATCCTCCACAGCGTTGAAACGCTTCATCAAGCATGTGTTGTTCATAGTTTGAATTCTTGCTAACCCATACGCCTCACGTAGTGTTTGAGGCTTGAACATCTTTACCGGCCCTTTTATTTCCGGCTTCAAACCCTTCAAATATAGGCTAACGGCATAAAGTTCGCTAACGGTAACCTTGTTAAGCAAACGATCGAAACCTGAATTATATTCTTGTAGACCCTTGGCGTCATCAGTAAGTTGAACGAGAGAAGCAATCTCTTCCATAGGGTCTTCAAACATTGCATCAGAAAAACGGGCAGAGATCAAACGAACATAGTCCGCCCATGGGACCTCGGCAACCGTGGCATTACGGGTCTTCAAGTAGGCACGGTGCCATTGGAGGGCATCGCCTTCCAAGTGAACCGCAGCACAGCGTAATTTCGAGTCATCGGGAGTGTCATCCATCGAAAAAAAATGTTCGCAACGATAAACCCAACCCTCAACATCGTCCCCCGAAAATTTAGGGAAGTCGATCTTACCGATACGGAATGGTTTGGATGTTCGTGAGTCACCATCTGGGCCGGAGAAGGACCCGAAGGAACTACCCGACGACTGCACGGCTTTGTCACGCACCGCCTTCAAAATCTCTTCCTGCTGCTTCGAAGATTGTTCCTGTTGCTTCATCAGGGCCGCTAACGCAGCTTGGATGTCGCTGATTGCCTTACCATGGGACTTGAGGGTGTTGTCGATTTCATTATTGCGGGTGTTAGTCATGGCGGCGGCAAGGAATTCCGATGAGGAATCGACTGGAGCTCTGATACCCTTGATAGGGTTAAAACCTTGGGGAAGAAGAAAACTAAGAGATAGAGAGATATTTGACTCAAATTATGGCTTATTCTCATTCCATACGTAACATCCACATAAATAGGTAAAAACTTACATAAGACACCCCCCCACTAAACCAAAAATAGCATACTAATCCATTGACTATAAAAAATAAAAATAAGACACGTAACAAAAACTTAGGCAAAAGGTTGGTATATATGACGCAAAAATGGATGGGTTGTATTATAGTCTCTCCTATACACCCTTCCAAACTGATGCAGTTTTTGGTTTGATAGTAGTTAACACCCATTTGAACAAACACCATATTAGCTCGCCAAACGAAGGATCCTGACTTGTAGGGGTCAAATACGTCATCAAAGCGCATATTACGTCTAAATGCTGAGTCAAGCGCGCCCTTATGAGTCCCAATCTTTTTCTTACTGATAAGAAACTAACAACCTTCCTAACTTTTTAACTTATAAATCTTACTAAGATTCAGAAAACCTTTATCTGCAATAACCAAAATTCTATGGTTTCATTCTCCTTATCCTAAGAATTAATTAAAAAAAAAAAAAATCTTTTACTATTCTTTAAGTTAGTTACTCTACAAAAAGTATTTACTTCCATTACACCCATGAGACAACAAACAATCTTGAATAAAAAAAAAGTTAATTTATAAGGCAAAAGAAGGGTACAAGTAATGCATAATCTATAAAATTATTCCAAACCATATCGACTGGCAATTTAGCATTTATGAAAAATAAAAGTTATAAAAGTTGTTTTAGTAATGGTTCGGTTAGGTTAGTTCATTATTTATTATTTCAATTATTAATAAACTTATATAACGATAGATAAACCAGGATAAACTAAAACGAATCCATATGCCTTACATTAATATTATTATTTTAATATTGAGAATAAAGGTCATCTTGTGGCTGTAGTTTAGTGGTAAGAATTCCACGTTGTGGCCGTGGAGACCTGGGCTCGAATCCCAGCAGCCACAAATTTCTTTTTGAGTAAATATTTGGTTTGATTTTGTTCCAGATTTTATTATTTCATCAATGAACACGGCCCATTGGCAAATTCCTGCTGGTTGGCTACCTTAATTTTATGAAAGACCCAGAACGAGTTTACTTGTTTGGAGTTTGGCTTGACCTGATCTTGAGCACGAGTTTTACTTGTTTTGAGTTCGGCTTGACCTGACCTCGGCTCATGAGTAGTTTCTCAACCTCGAGCTTGGCTCTGGTCGATTCGTTCATTCTTTATTAGTTAATTTGTACATCTATAATTATAGTTATTTTCTAAACATTTTTTAATTATAAGAGTTAAATGTCATTTTAGTCCCTATGGTTTAGGCTATTTTGCGAGTTTAGCCCAAAGCTTTCATTTTTCACCTGTGAGTCCAAAAATGTTTCACCGTTGCCATTTTAGTCTATTGGGTTAACGTCATCCATTATTTCTGTTGACAAGAAAGGCAATTCGGTCATTTTATAGGGCCAAATTGCCCTTCTAGTTCACATAATTACATATAAAATGACCGAATTGCCTTTCTCGTTAACATTTGGACTAAAATGGCAACGGTGAAACCTTTTTGGACTCACAGGCGAAAAATGAAACATTTGGACTAAACTGACAAAATGCCCCAAACCACAGGGATTAAAATAGCATTTAACTCTAATTATCTATAATCTATAATCTATACTATTATAAAAAGGAGAAGTGACGTACACAAATGTAATTTTACGTCGTATACAACTTTTAAAGCAACATGTACAAAGGATTACAACACATTTAAGAAGGATAGAATAGGAAATAAACCAATATTTTAAGACACTTCAAGGGTAAGATAGTAAATTTATCTATACAATTTTAATGTTATTTCCACCTTTACCCTTTTGACTCTTCAGCATCACAAAACCTATTCAATGTCTTTAAATTTAATGGCTTTAAGAACCCTCAATTCACCTTCTGACTACCCCATCCATTAAATCTATAAACTCATACGTGTAGACTTCAATTAATTGAAGAGAGAGTGAGAGTTCTAAAAAGAGAGAAAGATGTAGACGATCTATAATACTAGGGAGGTTGGAGGGCGACGACATGAAGGCGTAGGATCGTGATTCCGATCATACTCCGGTAAGTGTTTGTGGACCAGTTTTAATTGAGAAATTCAATTAGGAGATTGGAGTGAGGGGATTGAAGGATGAGGTTTTTGTCGGTGCATCAATGGTTTTCGTGTAAACATGACCCAAACCCAACTCAGATGTACACGCACCCCCTCAACCTCTCCTTCTTCTGTTCTCTCCTTTCTTTCTCTCTCTAACCGTTTCTAAATTCAGTCGAATTTACCGTTTATCCACTGTCAAACTGCCGGTACGATTTTTCTGTTTCAGTTTTCTCATCGGTCTATTACTGGTTTGCTGCTGATTTGTTTAGATTTTGATCGTGTAACACTTAGTTTTGTTTCTGTTTTGGCTGATTGTTGAAATTTACGTGTTTGTCTTCTTAGATTTGGTGATTATATCTGATCGGTAGTGTAATTTGATTGTGTGTATCGTAGATGGAGTTAAGGAATTAACGATCTTTGTTGATGATTGAGAAGTGTATGTTAAGCTGATAGTTTAATGGATAGATATAAAGCTAGGTTTAAAATGATTATCATGATGTTTAGGAATTGTGTAAAGGATGTTGTTTTTAATCGTTACTTCGAAGAGTACTACCAGGTCATGGAGGGTTGGTTGTATTCCATGGTTGTATTTCTACAAGAAATAGACGAAAGAGCTTAACGCGGGACGTGAAGGTGAACTTCTCTACCTATATCTCTTATTTTTCTTCGCAACAAAATTTACTTTTCGGTTACATGTTATATAATGATCCTTTTAGATTATTTGTTTTTAATACAACTTCCAACTACAACATTGAAATCCACAAATCCGTCTGGCATGTCCGCTCCACTGGCGCCAGGCGCATCGCTCATTTACTCTACAAGATGCACTCGTTAGTAATCTCGGACATCTTCATCGCGGTACTGTAGCTTATTTTTCTTTTTATGTTTTTTTTGGGTTGCTATACCGAATGCCAGTGTCGGTACCATACCTATTACGTAACAATTCGAACTGATACCGACCGAATCCCACCGCAACGCGTGGGGTACTTGTCTTGGACCCATCACAAGTCACAACTATATGTTACAAAAGACACTTGTGTTTATGATTCAGGTGTTCTTTGTAACTGCTCTTCTAGGGGAAAGACTTGCTGATTATGAATATAACCAGTGGTAGAGTGTATTTGTTGAGTATAGAGACATGGAATGTAGGTGTATACAAGAATAAAGTGGTAAATTTAGGGTGTAAGATACAGAGCCCATGTTGGTTATAACTGTATATGGACCATAATATTTAGTAGCTTGCTTGTTGTATTTACTTGTGATGCCACTATTGCTCGCAGGTAAACTCTTTAACAATTCTTCTCAGTACCGAATTTATAGTTTGTCACTCATCAAAATGCCACTTTAATTATCAATTCTTAGTTCTATTCTTCTCTAATACTTACAAGTATCTATAGTTCTATTTTCTTTTGAAATCTTTTATTGATTAAACGTATATCTTCTGTTATTTGATGTAGGATTAACACCTACCCCAACACAAGCAATTGTTGTTAGGTGGGTGAGAATGAGTTTATAACAAATGTCATGAATTCAAATAGATACTTAAGGATGGTATGCAGCATGTGGGTGTGTAGCAATTTAGGTGCAAGAATGGATTCTGAGTCCAAACGATGGCAGATTTTTGGTGTTCATTTGCTACATTTGGCCTGAGACTTTAGTATGTGCGTATGAAACAATAAACATTGTCATAAAAAACGTTTTCCTATTTTAGAACCTTTAAACAATCTGCTAAGAGCTTCACTACGAGACAAGGTGACCCTCTATCTCTTTTTTTATTCTTAATTGTTATGGAATGTTTGATAACTAGCAAAGTTGGGTTGTTCACGGCATCAAACCCCATAATGAAGACCCATTGTATCCAGATGATGCCATCATCGTTGGGGAATGGTCAGCAGCTTCGAATGAAATGGAACAATTCATGCTTGTTATTTGAGAGCATCTCCATCTGCTGGAGTGGAGAATCCTCAGCTGGTCGTGTGGTCGGAGTCTGTTGCTGATATTCTTGATTCGGATCCTAAAGAGTAAGTTTTTATGCACATATATAGAGTAATTATGCCACACGTTAACTTGTCATATCTCATAAAATTATCTTCTTATGTTTATGTGCCGGTTTACGATATTTTAATGTCCACAATGGTTATGGGTATTATGTTGCAGATTCGAAAGACCTGGGTTTTTTTTTTGGTCATTCGGGTCATTATCAACGGTAAAAAAATTGTTTGACCCATTCGGGTCACTATGTAGACTTTTTGTATCATTCGGGTCATTATCAACGGTAAAAAAATTGTTCCGTTTGTAATATCATTAGATACGTGTTTGACCCATTAAAGATCAAACATAACTCGTATTAACCAATTCATAAGTAAACGGGTCGTCATTGTTCTCTACTTTTGCAATATTATATTGTTCAATTTGATTTATTGATTAATTTATGTTTTGTAGGTACAACTTTGATCCGGTGATGAGAAGCCGTCTATGGTGGTATGATATAGTTTTTTGGTTCCGATTTAAATTTTTGCAAAACTTCACTGTTGCCAATGGGTAACAGTGATATATTATAGGTACAACTTTGATCCGGTGATGAGAAGCCGTCTTGGTTGGTACATTGAATGGGTAAAAACAATATAATGTTGCCAGTAGTTTCTTTCATTACATGATATATTATATACTTAAATTCTTCCTGTAAATGGATCTTCAATCTTGCAGCTTAAAGCATACTTGCTCGGCTCGTCATGTTTTTTTGAAGCTCAAGCTTGAGCTCGGCTCGTGAGTAAAACCCAAAGCTCGAGCTCGGCTCGAGCTATTTTAAGAACAACATCAGACGAGCTAAAAATTCGGCTCGAGCTCGCTTCAGTATCGCTTAAACTAGCCAAAGCTCGGCTCGAACTCGGCTCGCCAATGTTATCATCATTATTATTATATTATATATAAAATAAATAAATTTTTGTTTGGGTGTTTTGGCTGTCTAAAATTTTCTTGTGTGGCATTGTAGTTGGATCTTTATCTGCTATCTGAGAAATGGAAGGAGCTTGTAGAGAAAGCGCGGTCAAAGAAACTTCAACCCCATGGACGTATATCATTAAAGTATATTATTTGAGAACGAGATTGGATCGAAGTATATGGACATGTACAAATCCCTAATATCATTAATGTTAATAAGGTTGTAAATAAACCTACTTTCGATGTTTTGATGAAAAATTGTTATGGTTTAATAAATCTAACTCTTTATATTGAAACATTAGATTTTCTTTGCATGTTTGTGACTTATAGGTTCTTCGTCTATTTTTCATTGAATGGAATAAAATGTTAGAAACCCGGAATGGGTTGTGGTTCGTAATAGACGTCATAAATGAATCTGATAAAAGTCGGGACACCCGCCGCATCGCGCGGGCACCCTACTAGTAATACTATAAAAAGGAGAAGTGATGTACAAAAATGTAATTTTGCCATATGTACAAGTTTTGAATCAGCATTTACAAATAAATCCAAGCAGGTAGAATAGGAAATGGAACAATTTTTTAAGACGCTAAAAGGGCAATATAGTAATTTTACCCATGAAATATAATTGCATCTTTCATTGGCATTGTCTGTTCGAGTATACATACAACTGGTCGCCTCCCTCATCATAAATGGAGAATTTGGATGGTCTTCTCCTTCACTATACTCCTATCTGATTGGTATAAATGCATCAAATCCATTTAGTGAGGTCGTTTCTTGTCTGATTTCGATTCGTGTTGATGGAAAGAATCGGTGTGAGCGTCTGATCACTCATCTAGGGTTAGGGTTACGACTTCGTCTTCTTCGTTTCAGGGTAACTTAATTGGATCTGTACATAGAAATAATTTTGAATTATTGCTGTCATATCTTTTTATTTATTTATTTATTTTTAATAGTTAGTTGATTGGATTTTGTTTGCCGATGTGCAGGTGTTAATATTCTAAGTGGTGAAGAAGTTGTTATTAAGCTGGTATGGCCTTCTTTTCTTTTTGATGATTTTGAAGCTTCTTTTCTTTAAGTTTTGATGATTTTTGCAAATAAACCATTACTATTATGAAAAATCCAAAAAAGCTTGACACTTTAGTTGGAAATATGAATATAGAACACAACTCTGTTCAGGTTATTATGGAACAAAGGTCTTCAGGATATTGTTCAGGTATGCATCACCGATTCACTTTTGCTTAGAAGTGGCATTGCCATATTGCTGTGCCGGGTTGAATTCACCCAGAAACGCTTTTTGCCCATTTTTTGTATATAAACTATATTATACTTGCAAAAGCAAAATTATTACAATAAATCAATAATAATCAGGATCGTCGAATAAAACCATTTGATTTGTTTGGCCCTTTTGACCCGTTTCATTTTGTAGCTAAATGTTTTGATATGGCCTGTTTTAAGAAGAAATTCGAGGCCTGTTGAAAAGTGGAGAGAAATTTGATGCTTCAATTGCTCATCGTAGCCAAAACCGTGCTTAACAGAGCTGGCTAATTCATGTACCAGTAAGAAAAACCAATGATCACATGTGATGGGCATTTTTGTCTGTCATAAAACTTTGAACTTTTTTATGGTTTTTACCCTATGTTGTTGGGCTAAGCCAAAAGGTTTGCTGTTTTCTTTGAATGTACAATATTATATGTTGGATGTGCATCTAAGGTGAATGAGGCCAGACATCGATTGGATAAGTAGCTTGGAAGAAAACCGTCGCCGTTGATTTTTTTATTTTAGTCAGACCACCCGCCGCAACGCGCGGGCATTCCCACTAGAAAAAATTCAGTGTATTTATATTATAGTTCTTGGAATATCATTCTTGGTGATGAAAAACTATATTAGACTCTTGTTTTTTAGTAGGAAAGAATCTTTGTTCACCAGTACATTAAAAATTGTGGGGACCCATTATTCTTTTTTACTTAAGTAAGAGATTTGTGGATGGATCAAAGGGTAACACAAAGTCACCAAGGAATGCCAAAGTATTCATGTTTGACATTGGAGATGTGGAAGTTTTGTTTTATGTATATAGCTTTTTTCGAATTTTGTAGTATGGTCCAATCGCTCGCATTGATTTGAAAGTCCCACCAAGACCCCCTGGTTATGCTTTTGTTGAGGTGATCTTCGTCTTTTTTAGTGTTGACAGTTAACACTGCTAATCCCCTTGTGTTTCTTCTTTCTGATTTCACATTTTGTCTTTTTCTATAGTTTGAAGAGGCTCGTGATGCTGAGGATGCTATCCGGGGTCGTAATGGCTATGATTTTGATGGGCATAGATTAAGGGTAGGTCATACATACAAGGCCCATATAATTTATAAGTTGTTAGGCTGGTAATGTTACCGACGGTTCACAAAACAATGCTTTTATTGTATCAATAGGTGGAACTTGCTCATGGTGGCCGTGGCAACTCATCTTCTACTGACCGTCATGGTACTTATGGCGGTGGAGGTGGTGGTGGTGGTCGGGGTGCTTATGGAGTTTCTAAAAGATCCGATTACCGAGGTGCGAGTTTCAGCTTGAAAGTTTCTGTTTTGTCATGCGTATTTTGAAATACATTGTTCTCAAGTATGTATATTTGTAATGCAGTTTTGGTCACTGGGTTACCCTCTTCTGCTTCATGGCAAGACCTTAAAGGTCAGTATGGACTTTATACTGTGCACTTACACTGTTCAAGTATGTGTATATATGTATTTTATAATCTAATTTTGTCTCACTTTATGTTTTTCAGGATCACATGCGTCGAGCTGGAGATGTATGTTTTTCGCAAGTTTTCAAGGTAGGCGGCGGTAAGCTTTAATCAGTTTAAGAGTTCTTGAATAACCCTAATTATTGAACTTTATGTAGATATTTCTACTTCAGAAGCAACTCTGATGTGGTGATGTTGATTATATTTCAGGTACCACAGGGATTGTGGACTATACAAACTATGACGACATGAAATATGCTGTAATTTTTTTTTAAATTGTCCGCGCTGTGTTGTCATTTCTTTTAAGTTATAACGAAAAGATGTGGCCATCTATGGTTATGTAATGCTCACCATTTTTGCTCACAGATACGGAAATTAGATGACTCCGAGTTCCGGAATGCATTCTCTCATGGATTTATACGCGTATGTCATAAATTAATATGATGATGGTTATTTGTGTTTTGAACACTGTTTTTCCGGGTGTGTTTTACTCTTCACTTAAAAACTACCTACATGTGAAGGAGTATGATTCAAGTCGCTCTAGGAACCGCAATCGTAGCCGTAGCTATAGCCGTAGTCGCAGGTTCTTGACTAAGACAGCACATTACAAAAGTTGTGATATGGTAAAGATGCCAAAGTTATTTGTTTGCATAGGCGGATAATGAGAACCACACCTAATATTTTATAATTTTTTATTGTTTTAAGGTTTGAATTATATTCTCGTCCCGTATTATCGACTCCGCAGCAACGCGCGGGTTTCCCACTAGTATATTAAAAAGGAAAAGTGATGTACAATATTGTAATTTTACTATAAGTACAAGTTTTAAAGCAAGATATACAAGAGTGTGCAAGCCAATACAATAGAGAGATGGATTTATTTTTAAGACGCATTAGGGGTAAAACTGAGATTTCGCAACAGGATCGATTGAATGCCTCATTCATTATTATCTGTTATACCCACCTCTTCAGTTTCTTTGTTTGTTTATGGCTATAACTCCCATAGTGGTGATTACAATTGACAGTTCTGAACCCTAATACCCAAATCCAGTTTCCTCTCGTCCGTCGCCGCCACCACTCACACGATCCATCTCCGTCTCCGGTCACCCACCACCGTACTCCTTCTCCACCCTGAACCCCAATCGCCGTACAAGGACGTATTTCCGGTGGCCGTCTCCGGCGGACGCATCAATCACTGGTGAGTTTCTATTACTTTTCAATTTTTCAGTTTTATTCATCTTCAATCTTATTGGAACCCTAGAATTCGTATCCATGTATATGTAAATCAATATGCAGGGTTTGAAGAGGGGTTATCGCATACATGGTCAGCCTAGGGTTAGGATGAAGATGCAGTGAGATGACGGCACCGGTAAGCAAATTACATTTTAATTTATGCAAAAAAAAATCTGATTTTTTCATGACTCCATTCAATGATGGGAGTTCTACCAGAGAGCTTGCTAACAAAGTAAAAGAGCAACATGATAGAGCAATACAAGCCAAAAAAGCATCTAGCCCTAAGAAAAGTGTTAAATGGGATGCTGATTTGTGTTTTGTTGACGATTCTGATTATGTTTATAGAAATTGCCTTAAGTTAACAAAGTTAGAGATGAACAAAGTACACAATCTCAGACTTGATGTGTGTCTACATCTCTGTTTTCGGTTTTTCATTTTGATTTGTTAAACTCGTTTAATTGCTTAATGTGTGATGATCTTGTAACAGGATGGGTCTCCACCGGCAACAATCTATGAGGTTTGTTAGGGCTGATTATAATGTTTTTTTCCATAGAACATGTGGGATTTAACTCCTGATACAGAGTTGTTAATGGAATTACCAGAAGAATATACTTTTGAAACCGCATTGGCTGATTTGATTGTGAGTAATTATATGTGTTTATTAAATTTCCTAACAAATCCATGTTCAAGGTTTGTAATTTCATACTCTTTTTCTTAGGGCAATTCTTTGCAAGCGGTGTGGGCGAATGATAAAAGTGATGGGAGGCTAATAAGATACCAGGTCAACATATGGAGTTGACTTTGTTGCCTGAAGTTTTAGGGATTTTGGTTTCTACTAATTCTTACCATTTTCATCATTTTGCAGTGTTGAAGTTTCAAATAAGAAGATATCTATTTTTGACACAGGGCCGGGTATGGACTCTACGTCTATAGAGAAGTGGTAAGATGGAATTTTCTCAAATGTTGTATATCTTGTTTCTTACTTTCATGATTATGCTTTTACTTTTTGTTTTTCTTTGCTTTGTAGGGGGAAAATGGGCGCTTCCCAACATAGGGCATACAAGGCACAAACCATTGGTGGCAAGCCTCCATATTTAAAGGTAAATGCTGTGAATCTGCATGAAATATGCTAAATTTGTCATCTTTAGTTATTATCGTATTCATGATGACTGATGTTAAACCTACTGGTGGCATGTACAGCCTGCCTTTGGCATGTTTGGATACGGTGGCTTTATTGCATCTATGCATTTAGGAAGGTATGTCTATTAAGATATGACATGCTAATATTTTAATTGGTTGTAATCATTTCATTTTGTTGCTTATCTTAATGTAGGCGCACGGAAGTTTCGTCAAAGACCAAACATGGTAAAAAAGTGTATATGTTACGTCTCGAGAGAGATGCTCTTGTCAGTGGTTCTGTTTCTGGTTCGAAAGCAACCTGGAGGGTAATTGTGTCATTTTGATCTCTATCATATGTTTTCTCCTTTCTTTTTTACTCCTTTTAAGCCTGATTTATCTTCTATTCCTTGTTCTTTCTTGCATTTCAGACTTATGGTGGCCTTCGAGACCCCACAAATGACGAACTTGAATTATCTCCCGGGGGAAGTTTCACAAAGGTAACAGTTATCATAATTTAAAGGCTTAGATATGATCTGACATCAACTTTCGTGGACAACATTTGAACAGGTTGAGATTTTCGAACCAAAGATTAGAAGCACCAATAACATAAGGCGGCTTCAATTCAAATTAAAGGATATTTACTTCCCGTATATTCAGGTTTGCTGCCTTATACATGATGCAGGGGTGTTAAAATTTGCATTCTTAGATTACCAAGATAAATTCATTATTTGTGTCTTCAACTATAAGATTCGTTGTTCTTACTAACTACTTTCATGATTAATACTGTAACTTAGTTTGTTTCTGTTTATAGTGTGATGACTTGTCCAAGAAAGGGAGAACTATTATGCCTATTGAATTTGAGGTTTGCACTTTATTCCTTTTTCAAAAGCTTTTGTTGCATGTACTTTACCCAATAGTGAATTTCATCTGTTCTTAACATTAAATTCATAAGTTTTTGAAAAGCAGTCTTTAGTAATCTAATTTTTTCCTGCATAATGGGCACTTTTAGGTTAACGGAGAGGATCTAGCAGAAATTCCAGGCGGGGAGGAAGCAATCACAAATCTAGCTTCATGCAATGGTCCAGAATTTGCGCTACAAATTCGTTTTAAATTAAATCATGACAATGCTACTATGACAAGTAGTCAAGGTTTGTTTCTTTTAGCATTACTAAATTTGTTAACTCTAAAATTTTGCCATAAAATTTCATTCTTCCAATTTCCAGGAACAATATCATCAAATGAGGCGAATGCACGCCTAAAGTGTGTATATCTCCCTGTTAAAGAGGTACGTATACGCACATACAAATCTACATGGTACTTGTATAGAATGTGGATGCTTTTACCATTTTACCCTATTTAACTTTACATAACATGTATAGAATGTGGATGCTTTTACCATTTTACCCTATTTAACTTTACATAACAGGGCAAAGATTTGATGGCAAAACAATATTGAGTAATACAATTTAGGAGTTATAAATGTCACATATTTGAAACTGGATATACATGTCACATATTTGATAAATTGGGTATATCATTTGATTCATTTCTTGTTGTGAAAATATAATATTATACCATGTTTTAAGGGCGGTATATAAAATTATCCTTAAAAAAACCACAAATTTGACTAATTTATAAGTAAATGGCTCAAGGTTACAGCCTCTTTTTTAAGCGTAAAATGTATAAACAGGTGATTGTAGGGTCGGAAGAAAACCGGAGCGGTTAGCTCAAAAAGTGTACCGAGAGATTGCAGGGTCGGAAGATATGAAAGATAGTATGGTTGATGAGCTCGTTGATAAGGATATGAGCGGTTGTAGTTACAAAAATATACTTCTATATGATTTTTTTCATCATTTTATGGTTTAAGGTTTGAGTTATGTTCCCGCCCCATATTGTCGACTCCGCTGCAACGCGCGGGTTCCCCACTAGTAATGTATATATACATCTTAAATATATTTTTTTACCTATAACACAATATATTATTCAGTTGTTTTTCTCATAATTCTATATATAACCATAATTATTATAAGTACTTAATAAATTATATGAAAATAATAGGTTCGTTTACTCTCACGAGACAACTTGAGCTCGATAAGTGAAGCTCGGGTTTGAGCTTGTTTATTACACGAGCTTATGTTTAGGCTCAAACCTACACAAAGCTTATGTTTAGGCTCATGCCAGGCTCGATTCAAGCTTTAAGCAAGCCAATTTCAAGTAGCTAATGTATGGCTTGGCTTGTTTACAAGCTACTTAATTCACATTAATGGCCGATTGGCTGGGTAATCTACACATAACAACAACCATGATTTTTTAATAAGAAATGGAACCCTATAACCAACAAAAGTGATAGATGGTTGGCTACCATAATTATACATTTATGATCATGCTATTACAACTGAAGTTCATAAAAAGAAATTATGAACAGTTATGGCGAATTTCGGGTTTCAAAAGGAGTAGGTTTTGGTTGATTTCGGAGAATGATCGGCTTAAAAGAGTCTACCGTATATAATTTTTTGTATATCATTCAACAATCTGAAAACCCTCTAGTAGGGCTGAGCAGTATACGGTTCAGAACCGCCAGAACCGGGGAACCGAACCGGAACCGCTAGATCCAAACCGTATTTTTGGATATATGGTCCGGTTCCGGTTCTTAAATTTGGGTAAAAACGGTTCCCGGTTCAGTTCCGGTTAAAACCACGGTTCTGGTTAAAGAACCACTAGAACCAGTTGGGATTATAAATATTTAAAACCCTATTTTATTAATGGGCTTTTCAACATCATACGACCGTCCTAATTCTTATTCCATCTTCTTATATTCATTCCATGATCTCATATTTCATCTTCTAATAGCTCTTCTCCATCTCTCAAACCTAACCCTAATTGCTATCATACAAGTTCATCTCCATCAACACCCTGCAAATACAGGTACGCTATTCTACATGACTTTTTTTATGATTGCATATATTTTCTTTCTAGATGTTTGCTTTCTGATACATATAGTTTTCTGTATGTGAAAATAAAAATTGAACAAAAATATTCAAATCAATGTTGATCGAATTGTAAATGTGTATATAAATAGTGTATCGCTTGTTTTAATTGTCAACACGATGATTGTAATAGTTTTATTTAGAGATTGTTTATGGCTTGAAATTTTTTATTCTTGCTTTGCTACTCTTATTTTGGTTGTTTTGAACTTTGAATGTTGCAACTCTTAGTTAATGTTTTAAATGGTTTGATTCGTTTCTAATGAATTGTTAATTTTAGGATTTAATTGTCAACCGGTTCCCTCGAGAACCGTTTAAACAAGAACCGTTTAACCGGTTCAGAACCGAACCAGAACCGTTATAATACGGTTCGGTTCCGGTTCTTAAATTTAGCAATTAACGGTTCTGGTTCGGTTCCGGTTTGGTTCGGTCCGGTTCTGAACCGTTGCACAGCCCTACTAAATAGGGAGTACAAGATAACCCTACCACTATTTTAGGTATAATAATCTTAATACAATTACAATCCTATAATAACCAAATAATACAATTAAAGGGTGGAGATACAAAAGAAAGTTTATTTGGCTAGTAATGCTAGGAAGTGATCTTGACCATCCATTTAATTAATCAAGGGGTAAGATTAAATGAATGAAATTGAAGCAAAAAAAAAAAAAAAAAAAGAGGCGCGTGAGTTTGTTAGGGGCATTCTAGTCAATCCAGCACAATAGTTTCTCTCTCCTCCAATTCCCCCCCATTTTTTAAACGTTAATAACTTTTTCATACGACATTATTTTTTTATAAAATATGCACAAAAAAAACCAGCGTTTTTTTTTATCTCTAAAACGAGTATAATATTGCTATATTTTTGATTTTTTTTTTGAAAACCCAGTTGCGTAAAACGCAATGGAGAAAACCCAGTTGCGTAAAACGCAATGAAAAAAAAACATAAAAAAATGACTTTTTCTAAAACGCAACTCACCAAAAACACAAAGAAATGTCTTATTTCTAAAACGCAATGACCAGAAAACACAAATAAATGTCTTATTTCTAAAACGCAATAGCCTAAAAACACAAAAGAAAGTGTACTTTATAAAACGCAATGGACTGTATGTGTTTTACCTAAAACGCAATGCACCCAAAACACTTAAAAATGTCTTATTTCTAAAACGCAATGGCCAGAGAATACTTAAAAATGTTTTATTTCTAAAACGCAATGCCTAGAAAACACATAAAAATGTCTTATTTCTAAAACGTAATGGCCTAAAAACACAAAAGAAACTGTTCTCTCTAAAACGCAATAAACTGAATACACATAAAAATGTGTTTACCTAAAACGCAATGAGTAAAAACACTTCAAAAATGTTTTATTTTTAAAACACAATGACCAGAAACTGTTGTTCACAGAACCAGAAACTGTTGTTCACAGAACCAGAATCTAACTAAAACGCAATGACCAGAACCTGTTGTTTACAGAACCAGAAACACTGTCTACGAATGCAGTTTTCCAGAGGCAATTTACAGAAAATTAATTTTTCTGATGCATTTTTATTACAGAGGCAATTTACTAAAACGCAATGACCAGAACCTGTTGTTTTTAAATTAAAAAAAAAATTTTTTTGGCTACTAAAAGTAGCGATTTTAACATAAAAATATAATTTTTTTTTAGATTTTTTAAATATTTTTTTAGCTTTTTTGGGGGTTTAGTTTTTAGCATTTTAGCTTGGGGGGGGGGGGTTAGGTTTTTTTGGGGGTGGGGGAGGGGGGTTTAGGTTTTGGGGGGGGGGGGGGGGGGGGTTATGTTTTTTTAGGTTTTTTGGGGGTTTTAGTTTTTAGCACTTAGCTTTGGGGGGGGGGGGGGTAGGTTTTTTTAGCTATTTTAGGTTGTGTTCACATTGGTTCTCGCGGTTCTCGCAATAAAGGTGGTTCTCGCATGAACCTTACCCTATATATATATATATATATATATATATATATAGGGGAAGGTTCATTGGGGAACACTAAAAAAGTGGGGAACAACGGGGAACCGACTCAAACGAACTTCGATTGGACTCATTCCAGCGGCGTTTGAACCCGGCTCGTCGAACCCTAACTAAGATCTCTTAACCCTAAACCCTAAATCCTAACTCCTAAACTCTAAACCCTAAAGCTAAAAAATAAGGCTAAAAACTAAGCTAAACCGTAAAATCTAAACTATAAACCCTAAAAGCTAAACCCTAAAGGCTAAACCTAAAGCTAAACCCTAAAGGCTAAACCTAAAGCTAAACCCTAAAGCTAAACACTAAAGCTAAACACTAAAGCTAAACCCTAAACCCTAAAGCTAAACCATAAGGCTAAACCCTAAAGCTAAACCTGATACGGATCGGAAGCGTACTCAAATGGCTCAAGAACAATCGACTAATCAAAGACGATAAACGAACCCAAGGTTCCAAGAACAAAGTTCTTTATATTAATAATCAACAAAAACTATCTAAACAATAACCCTAAACACCCTATTTATAAGATATGAATCATAATTCGAAAAGGAAACAAAATAAGATAAAATATTAAATTCAAATAAATATAAAATAATATCTGATATCCCTGCATCATACTCCCCCTCTTCGAAAAAAAACTCGTCCTTGAGTTTTGCCTTCAAACCAAACCCACCTGGGTCAAAAGGAACATCAACCCGATTCCATTTTTTTTATTATCATGACCCGCATAAAAAAATCAACCTCACGAATCATCTCGCCCGACTTTAAATTTGTACCACCTGGGTCGAATGGAGCATTGGACCGTTTTTGATTCATTATCAGTTCAACCCCCTCAAAATTATTAACTCCAACTTTCATCATTGATAATGTATTTACGATTCGGAATTTTAAATCAACAGGGAGAAAACCAAGTTGGATCAATCCATTCACACTAACAGACACAATAAAATTCGATACACTATCAATTTCATTTGGCACGTATTTAGTAGGTGATTGGGCCTCCCCATACGTTCTATCCCATGGAACTCCATAACCATATTGTTTTTTCTTAAACCCAACACAAGCCTTTAAATCAATGTCATCATAGGGACCTACCATGATTGCAAAAGATGATTGATTCTTTATTTGTTGAGTCGGTTTATCCACAATTTGGTCAACCTCATTAATACTAACAATTTGAATTTTCAAATTAAAAGATGGAGATGTTATATCTTTACCTTCCTTGTTTAACGAAGAGATATTTGATTCTTCTATGATTTTCGACTCAATAGGTGAAAATATCGTGTCAGTAGCCGTCAAAGCAACATCACCCTTAATTGTGGCAACCATATTGTTATCAACAATTTGAATATATTTTCCAAACTTTAATTTCCGAGATTATGGGTGCGTTCTTCAAACCATGTACATCTCTAGGGAATGGAGAAGGAAGTTTCACCCCATATTGACTAGTTTCTCTAAATGTCACAATCCCATCTAAAGCCACTGGAGTCACCCAACCAGAACCACCATAAACCACCGTATCACCCTTAAAAAACTCATCAAAATGAACAACAATCTTCAAATCCTCTTCCCCTGCGTCTTCACCAACATCAACAAGCTTTCCACCCGGTAAGTTTAGACCACTACCGGTAGCCCAAGAATACCATTCCTCATCCCCTTATTCATCATACACGGGAGAAGAATCATAGATAAGGTCAGGATCCTCGTTGCCTCGGGCGGCGAATCTACGGGGATGATAACCATCACATGATTCACGAAAGTTTTCATGGTCCACAATCTCGTTGCCTCGGGCGGTGAATCTACGAGAATGATCACCATATCCTTGCGGATTAAAAGGAACTCCGTCGTTGCCTCCGGCGGCGAATCTACGAACGAAAGTTTCTTCTTTTCCACGTAAAGCCATTTGAAAACCAAAAGCTCTGATACCAAATGATACGGATCGGAAGCGTACTCAAATGACTCAAGAACAATCGACTAATCAAAGACGATAAACGAACCTAAGGTTCCAAGAACAAAGTTATTTATATTAATAATAACAAAAACTATCTAAACATCATCATCATCATCATACTCAGTATATCCCACCAATAGCAAAAGCTAAGGTAGGGTCTGAGGAGGGTGGGATGTAGACAGCCTTACCTCTACCCCGTAGGAATAGAGAGGCTGCTTCCAATGAGACCCCCGACTCGATTGTGGTTTTGCATCAAGCCTTGGACATAAGGCACATAACACTCAGCAATTGAGACAAACGCCAATTGGTGCATGTACCCCCTTGTCTTTCGGCTATCAACGCCACCACATGATGCATGATTAACCATCCCCTCTTTTAACGTTATTTTCACGAAATTAGTAAAATAACGTTAAAATTAGTGCACTTTTGCTTTTGCCCCCCGAGCGCCCACACATATATACATTATATGTGCATACCGCATGCGGGGCCAAAAAAAACTATCTAAACAATAACCCTAAACACCCTATTTATAAGATATGAATCATAATTCGACAAGAAAACAAAATAAGATAAAATATTAAATTCAAATAAATATAAAATAATATCTGATATCCCTGCATCAAAACCTTAAAAGCCAAACCCTAATATATTTAGGGTTTAGGGGTTATGATTTAGGGTTTAGGGTTAAGAGATCCTAGTTAGGGTTCGACGAGCCAGTTCCAATGCCGCTGGAATGAGTCCAATCGGAGTTCGTTTGAGTCGGTTCCCCACTGTTCCCCACTTTTTTAGTGTTCCCCAATGAACCCCACACTATATATATATAGGGAGAGGATCATGAGAAAACTAGATATAAATGAGAAAACTAGAAAACTAACTAAAAACACTAAAAAGAAGGGGGAATACTTTTAATGAAGGAGGGGGAGACTTTTAATGAAGGAGGGGTAAAATTGAAAAAAAAATATATAACTTTTCAAACATTTCCCATTTCTCCATACGTTATCATTTTAAAACAAAAATGGCACCATAAGATCACAAATTTTTGTATCTTTCATTCAACTATATTCGAGCATATTTTTTATGACATAAAAAAAGATTTATGGTGTCGTCTTGTTTTCAATACTATTATTATAGTAGTGCACATGTGCAATATAACATGTACTACAATTGCATTACATGCTTAAAATTAGCCTTTTGAGTATAGTTTAGCTTTTAGGGTTAGTTTTTTTTGGAGGTTTAGGATTAGGATTAGGTTTTTGGGAGGTGGGGGTGGGGGGAGGGGGGTTTAGGTTTTTGGGGGGTGGGGGGGTTAGGTTTTTTTCGGGTTTATGTTTAGGGTTTAGTTTTAGGTTTTCGGTAGGGTGGGGGTGGGAGGGGGGGGGGGGGGTTTAGGTTTTTGGGGGGTGGGGGGGGGGTTAGGCTTTTGGTGGGAGGGTGAATTTTTGGGGGGTGGGGGGTTTAGGTTTTTGGGGGGTGTCGGTGGGGGGTGGGTTAAGTTGTTTAAGCTTTATGTATTAGTGCACATGTGCAGTACAACCAAATTTTTTTTTTGAAATTTTTTTTCCATACATAAAAAATTGCGATTTTTCTATAAAAAATTGTAAAAAAAAAAATTGGCATGTTTTTAGTTTTTTTGGTTTTCTCATTTAAACTAGTTTTCTCATGATCCATCCCCTATATATATATATATATATATATATATATATATATATATATAGGGAGCCGTTAAAATAAAAACCATCCCCAGTTGTAAGAACCGTGAGAACCACTATCCACCAATCAGAATACGGGGTATTTTGGTCATTTCCTTCAAAATGTCTAATCTCTCTCTCTCTTCATTAATGTTAACAGACTTTTATATTTAATCTTTCCTCTCACTTCTCTCATCTCTCATCTCACTCTCATCTCACTTCTCTCTTTCAAGTTTCTTCATCTTCTCCGGCGGTTCCGGTGGTTCCGGTGGACGTCGCCGCCGCACAGGGGGTGGGTGGGTCTCTTCATCATCTTCATCGGATTACAGGCGACCCCCCTCCATCTCCATTGACCCACCTCTTTTCCAGTCACCCCCTCCTTCTCCGGCGACCCCCTCCTCATGCTTTCACGGGAAAGATCAGAGGCCGGCTCCTTCTCCGGGTCTCTTCATCATCTTCATCTGATTGTGGGGGGTTTAATGAGAAAGGCGGTGTAGTGAGGTTTTCTTTAGGGTTTTTATGTGGGGTTTCTTCCGGTGGTGGGGGTGGCCCAACGGTGTTGGCGGTGCTGGAGGCGGTGGCTGTGTGAGCGGCGGTGGCTGAACCCTTGGGCGACTCCGCCGCACAGGGGGGGTGGGTGTGGCATAAACCATCGTTGGTTTGTTTTACGGCTGATGATGTTACTGCGTTTGTTGGTAAGGGTTTTTGCTGGTGCTTTTAAATGTTTGAATATGGAAGTTTTTGCTCGTTTTTGCTAGTTTTTTGAATGTTTGAATCTGGAAGTTTTTGCTGGTGCTTTTGAATGTTTGCTGGTGGTTTTTGCTGGTGCTTTTTGAATGTTTTGAATCTCGGTGCTTTTGAATGTTTGAATATGGTGCTTTTGAATGTTTGAATCTGTTGAATCTGGTGCTTTTTGGTAGATTATGAACAATGAACTATGTGGGTTTTGATCTGTTCGATTGGGTGGCGATGATGCAAAAAAAAAAAACGCATATTTTGAAGACGATGGCGCGGCAATGATGGTGGAGGGTAGGTTTTTGAACCTGCAACCCCACTTTGCAGCCTCTGATTATCGGAAAAATCTGAGCCAAACCCTGTTTTTTTCAAGAATCCGAACATTGTTTTCATTTCTGTTGTTGGTTTGTTATTTTTTCCCGGTCGATTATGATAACAATCTATCTCAGATACCTACCGAATTGCGATTTCTGGGTGCGTTCGTTTTGTGTAAAAAAGTATTTGAAAAAAAAAGTTAAAACCGTAAACTTTTTAACGTAAAACGTAAATTTTTTAATGTAAAACGTAAAGTTTTTAACATAAAAGTAAAAACCGTAAACTTTTAACGTAAACCGTAAACTTTTTAACGTAAAACGTAAAGTTTTTAACGTAAAACATAATTTTTTGAACGTAAAACGTAAAAGTTTAACGTAAAACGTAAAAGCGGAAAACGTAAAAAGTTTAATGTAAAACGTAAAACATAAAAAGTTTAACATAAAACGTAAAACGTAAAAAGCTTAACGTAAAACGTAAAAAGCTTAACGTAAAACGTAAAAAGCTTAACGTAAAACGTAAAACGTAAAAAGCTTAACGTAAAACGTAATACGCGAAACGTAAAAAGTTTAACGTAAAACGTAAAAAGTTTAACATAAAACGTAAAAAGTTTAACGTAAAACGTAAAAAAATTAAAAAATCTGAATTTAAAAAGCTTTTAATAAAAAAATTTTGTTTAAAAAATAAAAACTAATATAATAATACAAAAAAGTAATAAAAAATAATAAATACAAAAGGACAAAAAAGAGTAATTTTACTAAACTACCCTTTTGCATTAAAATGAGTAAACTGCAATTTTACACCCTGGGGTTAGGGGTGATTGACACCCTTACCCCCCTAAGGAAATAATTGCAATTTTACCCCCCACTGTTTGCTGTTATGTTGCAACCTTACCCCCGGCCTCAAATTTGTTGACTAATCTGTTGACTATAACTTGAAATGACTATAATGTCCTTTCATATTACCCCCTGTGTTTTGTGCACTCTGTGATATTACCCCCTGCCACCACTGCCACCGCCATTCACCACCACAACCACCACTGCCACCGCCATTCACCACCACAACCACCACTCCCACCTCCAGCCACCACCACAACTTAATATCCCTTTCATATATAACACCACCACTACTTCCGTCACCGGAAACCTGCAACTCCGGTCATCTTCTCCAACGACTGCCACCTCTGCCACCTCCAGCCACCACCACAACCACAACCACCACTGCCACCTCCAGCCACCACCACAACCGCCACTGCCCCCGTACGTCAATAAGCAACAATAGTCCGATAAAGATTATCGATGGAGAGGAGGTAAACTCGAAACGGCGATCAATGAAGGACGTGCTCTTACTTGAAATGGATAAAGAGATTCCCTCCGCGTGAAAAGGGTTTCTTGTTAAATGCAATAAAGTATCTTCATTTTTGGAACCAACCCAGTGCCCAAACACACAAATCTAGATCCAAGTAACTACTCTTACTTCATTCAGGTCACTCTCTCTTCCAATTCATCGTTCGCACACATGTTTTCATTGTTTTATCGCATTTACTTAACAATTTGCTTATTTATTTGCACTTGAATCACTAATTCCCGTGTAAATTGTTGCTGTAGATTGGTTCATTGATTTATTAAACTTGTGAGATTTAGTGCGATTAACTTCTCTGTGCTTTTGGATTTAGAACAATTTTGGATTGTATTAAATTGACTTGACTGTCAAATTGAATTAAATGGCGGTGGCAGTGGTGTTAAATTGATTGGTGGTGAATGGCGATGGCAGTGGTGGTTGTGGTGGTGGCTGGAGGTGGCACTCGTTGGAGAAGATGACCGGAGTTGCAAGTTTCCGGTGATGGAAGTAGTGGTGGTGTTATATATGAAAGGATATTAAGTTGTGGTGGTGGCTGGAGGTGGCAGTGGTGGTTGTGGTGGTGAATGGCGGTGGCAATGGTGGCAGGGGGTAATATCACAGAGTGCACAAAACACAGGGGGTAATATGAAAGAGCATTATAGTCATTTCAAGTTATAGTCAACAGATTAGTCAACAAATTTGAGGCCGGGGGGTAAGGTTGCAACATAACAGCAAACTGTGGGGGGTAAAATTGCAATTATTTCCTTAGGGGGGTAAGGGTGCCAATCACCCCTAACCACAGGGTGTAAAATTGCAGTTTACTCCATTAAAATATTAAAAACATAATAAGACAAAAATTATTTAGTATTATTTTTAATTACTTTTAATCTTGTCCATCCATTTTGTTGATCTAGTGGCTAGAAAGTGGTTCTCTCGGTTCTTACAACTGGATATATACACATATATATACATATATATATATATATATATGTAAAATGCTATGAGATACATCTCTAATATACTATCGGCTAAGACTCCCCCACAGTTTGAGTGGGGGGAAGTCCGACGCTCAAGCTGGACCGAAAGGATTGAATTAGCTGACGAGGAAGTTCTTTGGTGAAACTGTCGGCAAACTGTAGAGAAGAAGGCACATGAAGAATGTGTATATGACCTACGCAAACCTTTTTCCGAAAAAATATTGATCTCTATGTGTTTGGTGCATTTATGCTGAACCGGATTATCTGATAAATATACGGTTGAAACATTGTCACAATAGATCACCGAAGCGCGTCGAAGAGGTAGTTGCAGCTCAAGTAATAAATTACGAACCCAAGTTGCTTCAGCTACAACATTAGCAACGCCACGATACTTTGCCTCAGCGCTTGAACGTGAAATAGTCGGTTGATGTTTAGACGACCATGATATCAAATTATCCCCAAGAAAAACACAATAACCGCTAGTGGATCTACGTGAGTCGGGACAACCACCCCAATCTGCATTGGAATAGGTGACTAAGGAATGAGTATTAGACTTGATAATTCGAATACCATAATCAATCGTGCCATGTTGAACCACATAGGAGATGTCTGGCCGAGTAAAGGTAAGATATTGCAGCATGCCAGCTAAGCTGTGGTACAAAGTAGGATCAAGAAACAGTGGCCCATCCATAGCACTTAGCTTGGCTGATAAGTCTACCGGGGTGGTACACGGCTTACACGATGTCATAGAAGCCCGAGAAATAATATCCTTCGTGTATTGAGTCTGATAAAAAAATAAACCATTCGCGTCTCGAGTCACATTGGGACCTAGATCGGTCATGGCAAACTCTTGTGAGAGTGTACAACTAATTTCATGAAGTAGAATATCAGATGACACGGTAACCACAATATCATCAACATGAAGTAATAAATAAGTAGTGTTAGGACCCCGTGTATAAATGAACAAAGAGTTATCACACACGCTGCTTCAAAAACCATGTGATAAAATGTAGGTGGCAAAACAGGTGTACCATGCTTGGGAGCCTGTTTGAGCCCATAGAGAGATTCCTTTAACCTGCTGATGTATTGCAAAATACATCTATTTATCATGTATTTTTTGTATATATTTCATTTAATTTGTGTCGGTTTTTAGTTTAGAATTTGCTACTACTGATAGTTTTGTAAATTGCAGGTCTCGGTTGTTGAATATGAGGAAAAACACAGAAAATGAGTTGAACGAGAAGTATTATCGAGAGCCGGGTGAAAACGCAGCTGAACGGAAACTGAAACAATAAGGAAATACTGGAAAAAGTCATCACTGCGTCACGCCACCATGAAACACCTAAGCCTTCGCGTGATGCCACAAGATTAAAATATAATAAAATGCAGATTGCGCGCCACGCTACGTGACACTCAAATGGGTAAGCCTTCGCGTGACGCGGAGGCCTTGATTTCGCAGAGGGTTACGGGCTTGAGTTGGATACTTGCATAGAAACCTATAAAATACATATCTTTAAACAACTCTAACCCTAGTTACGAATTTGCAACATATCGGGCGAAATCTTGGACGAATTTGGAGCGTTTTCGGAGACTTTGAAGCATCAGTTGAAGGTTGAAGCTCGAGGGAACATTCGGGTCGCGATTTAATCATCCGGTTCACTTGTTCTTTACTTTCGATAATCAATCATGTTTTACTTCTTTGAAATTACTTTCGTTTTGTGTTTGATCATGAATATGTTAGGCTAAATGCTTTGTACTTCCTAGATTGAATTAACGGATTATTAAAGTTTTCATTTTTATGGATGTTTGATTAATTATGGATTCTTTATGAAAGTAGTCAACTTGATTATTAATTTGATCTGTTTGCATGCTTAACTTTGTTTAATTGTCTTTTATTGCTTCGTATGATTCTTGGTGAATGTCTTTCACATATTAGGTTCATGCTAGATTATAATTTTATATTGTGATCTTTTGGGTTAATTGGCCAATATACCTTAGAAGTGGTAATTGATAGTTATATAAGTCTAGGTGTTCTACTAATCTCTATAGCTGAAAGGCGAGGTTATTGTTAGGTCTAAGTTGATAAATTGCTAGGTAGGGTCTTCGTAAGGAGTCTGAACTAGTTTCCCTATCGACCGTTGTCTATCAAGTCGAGTCGAGAACCCAAGTTTACTCTAGGTTTATAACCCGTGAGGGAGTAGATCAAATTAGGGTACTTTCATAAAATCACTTAGATAACCCTGAGGGAGTCTAGACCAACCGATGTCCATAACATCCTTTAGAGTTCCATAGGTGTCTTCCTGAGAAGGGTGGGGGGGGGGGTCCTGTTCGGTGTCTCGATAGGTTTAGCATCAAACGATCCTGGTTCCATAACAACAAATATCCTAATAAATCATCACTAGTAGAATCTATGATTCCAGTCTAGGTAGTCTTCCACCATCATCTGAGTAAACACGAGTCATAATTCGTGTCTAGTTAACTTAGTAATTAATTTAATTAATTCGTAATTTTAGGATATTTAGAAACGCCCCCAAACATAAAAACAGTTAGTGTCATGTCAGTGTCAGTCTAGATAGTTTAGTTAACGTAGTTAAATTGAGTCCTATGGGTTCGATTTCCGGACTTACTTAGCTGTACTAGAGTTGACCAGTTCGCTTGCCGGTCAGTAGTTTAGTCGAGTTTAGAGAGTCTAGAGTATTACTTAGTGTCTAAATTAGGTTAATTTAGGTTTTTTTTATTAAACTACTTTTAGCACATCAAGTTTTTGGCGCCGTTGCCGGGGACTCTTTGGTAATTGCGTTAACTACTTTGTTTGGACTTACTTGATATCATACGTGCTACTTGTTTGTTTGAGTCGTAGGAGTCTAAATAGTTTTAGTATTTTTTATTAGTGAGTCGTTTCTTTTAGTCTTCTTACTTGTCTTTGTCAGTTTTGCAGTGGATGCCCCATACGCGTTCGCAAGTACCGCCACCAACGGACAATCTTTCCTTCTCCTCTTCTACTCTAAAGGTTAATAAATTATCTTGCTCATCTTCCGCCCGTTCTGACTTCTACCCCTAATCTAAACCACCGAACTTTGACTTTACACCAAAGTCATCACACCATAACTCTCCATCACCCACACATCCTCCGAGTTCGCCACCCGTCTCGCCGAACATGACCGACCGTCGTACCGTACACCAACAATCCACCACCGGTTTCACCGGTGTAAATTCACCCATCACCCTTCCCACCATCAATAACGAAAAATCTTGGCAAATCCCATCACATGTTATTCCAAATTCCAAACTTTATAATCATAGTGATAAATGCTAAAACAACTATACAACTAACAAAATTCAAGTTATAAAATCTGTTTGTTTTGTAATCCATAGTTTAAATTAGATTAAGGAGAAAAATAGCACACAAAAATTGAGCTAGACAACGTTAGAACGCTTGTTTTAAATTAGATTAAGGAAAAAAAAGTAGCACACAAAAATTGAGCTAGACAACGTTAGAACTCGTGACTTCTTGTTAAAAAACAAGGGGTTTACCACTACACCAACTTCAATTTTCTTGTTATGGTGCCTATCTAATTAATTTTATGGGGCCCATTAAAAAATTAATATATCAGATCTACTATTTTTTTTAAAAAGCATTGGGATCTGGGAATCCTGACCCACTCTACGTGGGTGTGACGCTCCCTCCCCTCCAATAACAGTAATTTACCAAAATAAAATAATGAGAGATTGATGGCCCTTGAAGCAGGGATGGATCTAGGAGGTTGAGGGCTGCCCGGGATACTCTCAAGTTTCTTAGTAAAGTGTAAAAAAATCTTTGTTTTATGTGTATACACTGATGTTTAAAAAAAAAACAAAAAAAAAACCGTCATAGTATACATTAAATTGTTTTTGGAATAACCCTGAATGTTTGTTTAAAATCCGCTGAGTGAAAATGGTTAGGTTTAGTTTAACATGTCTGATATAAATGTTAATATATTATTACAAACTGAAGTTCAACAAAAGCTTTTAAAAATTAAAGAGGGTTGTTTTTTTTTTCCACCGAACTTCTATCCAGGCTCAAAGGCTATACACAACACTAAAATTAATCTGCTATCCCTTAAATGGTATGAAGTAGTTATAGCTACCTACGTGCATACATATATACTTACACAAGTATGTACGTATATGCGTACATCTATGAATATGTATGCATGTGCTGGCGAGAATGATAGAAATATGGTGGGTGATTGATGGAGTTGCAGAGGGAGTATGGTGGGTGCTAGGTCAATTAAGACTTCCACTGATGTCATTTTTCTTTGAACGTAATGTGGTGGGTATACTGGGTCTGGGTACTATGTCCACCCGCAAACACAAATCATTAACCCTATATGTTTTGGTACTATGTCCTAAAAAGCAAGAAGGACTGGAAACTCAAAGATTTTAGGTTTAGATACACAAGTGTCTTGAAACCTGAAGAAACACGTAACTAATTTTAGGGTTCCTCGAAATGGTTAGATTGGATTAGCGGTTGTCTTAGATCGGGTCGAGGCTCGGTTTTGGTCAACGGTGCGCCTACGGGTGAATTTGCTTTCAAACGGGGGCTCAAGCAAGGCGACCCGCTCTCCCCATATCTTTTTATTATTGTGATGGAAGTTGTTACCCTTTTCATGAAAAAGGCAGCTAATATTGGGCTTTATCATGGGGTAAAGTTTCCGGATGCTGTCCCTTTGATTACGCATCTTTGCTATGCGGATGACGTAATTTTCGTTGGTGAATGGTCGGCCCATAATATTGTTAGCCTAAATCGCTTTCTTAGATGTCTTTATCTTGTCACGGGCCTAAAAGTCAACTATAATAAATGTAGCCTGTATGGTGTTAGTGTCAGCTTTGATGAGGTGAGTGATATGGCTAAAATTTTAAAGTGCTCGGCTGGAAAACTCCCTTTCAACTACCTCGGAATCCCGTTAGGAGCCAACATGAAACTTAGTAAGAATTGGAGAAATGTGATAGAGAAAGTGCAGCGTAAATTATCGGTTTGGAAGGCTAACACGCTGTCTCTTGCTGGACGGGTGACTTTGGCTAAAGCTGTCTTGGGTAGCATGCCGTCTTATTACCTTTCTATATTTTCGGCTCCAAATAATGTAATAAAGAAGATTGAAGGCATAAGAAGGGATTTTGTATGGGGTAAAAAAGGAAACGTCAACAAGATGAGATGGGTTAAATGGGATGTGATGACAAAACCCAAATTTAAAGGTAGGCTAGGGATTAGAAAATTGTCAGATTTTAATTTAGCGATGATGTCGAAATGGTGGTGGAGATAGAAAGACAATCCTACTCAGCTCTGGGCAGCGGTGATCTATGCTATTCACAAAAACAAAGTCGATACGAAATTGATATCCACAAAAAAATCGATTCCAGGTGTTTGGAAGGATATCGGGGCTGTGGACGGGAGTCTTTTAAGTATAGATGAGAAAATGAAAGTCGATATTGGCAACGGGATGAAGGTTCGGTTCTGGAAGGACCGCTGGCTTCAGAACGACTTGCTGATGAGGTTATTCCCTGATGTATACAAGCTTGCGAAGGATAAAGATGGCTTGGTGTGGAGTTATTCAGGGAAGGTTGGCCTGGATAATGGGTGGAAGTGGGAATGGATTCGTGAACCCAGTTCAACGGAGGAATGTGACCAGTTTCAACGGCTCTCGGGTCTGCTGCATTCGGTCATTATTGATGAGAATAAAAAAGACGTTTGGCGTTGGGATAACAAAGATGGTGTAAGTTTCTCCACAAAAAGTGTTCGGGCTGAGATAGCGGTCGAGAATGATACCATTAGTGAGGATTCGTTTTGCTGGAACTCCTGGGCTCCGTTAAAGAATAACTATTTGCTGTGGAGGGCATTAAAAGGGAAAGTGGCGGATAAAATTAATTTGGAAAAAAGAGGCATTCCTATTCAGAATCATATGTGTGATAGATGTGGGTATGGGATTGAAGATACTAATCACATTTTTTGTTAATTGTATATAGGCCCGAAGTATTTGGTGGCAAATTGCGGTTTGGATGCGGATTCCTCCTTCGATAAATCTGGGCAGCCTAAAGGAAGTGGTGGATGTTTTGACTGGAAATATTGGTTCGGCTAGATGGAGGAGAATCGTTTACACGGTAATCTTGGCTACGGTATGGCGAATCTGGAATGCTAGAAATCTCAAAGTTTCCGAGGGCAGTTTGTCTCAACCCGGAGAACGATCGACCTTGTTAAAGAAGACGTGTATCTTTGGATTGCTTACCGCACGAAGCTTCCGAAGCTGGAGTGGGACAAGTGGGCGGATTTTAATGTTTTAGATATTTTGTAATCGTTGCTTTTGTGTCTTCTTTTTTGTTCGTTTGCTTTGTTTGTGTTTTTTCAGCCCCTTGCTGGCTCTATTTATATATATAAATAGCGAGTTGCCGTTCAAAAAAAAAAAATAGTTTGGTTTATGTTTCAGTCATAAGGGTTAATCTTCTTAAACTTTCTTGAGCTCCGATTTGATCCGTTCTTCCTGTAAAACAGAAACACCGTTAGCTCGTTAAGAGGGGAATATGAGGTTTCCCTCTTAACCAGACTCCGGCGTGAGAATAAGTATCTGCTTTGAGGAAATAAGTGTGTGTTAGAAGTGAGAGTAGAGAAAATGGAATGTTTAACCTGTGCATGGAGGTCTCTATTTATAGCCGGAGAGGTGTAAGAGGAGGTGGGCTGATGGGCCTTGGGCCGGAAGGCGACAAACAGGGAATATCCTCCTTGTCTCATTGGTATCGACCGTTAGTGTCTTCTAGAAGATCCTCGGTGCTGGCACACCATGATTGGAGCCACGTGTCCCAGTTGTCGGCCTTGTTGTCCCTCTACCATCAGCAGGTAAGTGGAGATTCTGGGGCAGGTGTCGCCTCCCCCTGATTGGTGCCACGTAGGCGTCCTTGTGTACTCTCTGTCTCCTGCACGTAAGACGATCGTGGAGCACGATAGAGCACAGTCTGGAGGATGCTGATTGGCTTATTCTTCTGCCACTTGTACCTTTTGTACTCTTTGTAGTGGCCTTGCGCCCTAACTCCTGCGCGACCCTTGCTGAGCACGTAACTAGCCCGCGCAGGGTTGTAGGGGCTGAAGGCTCATAACCAGAATACTAAGTGTTGAAAATGATGTCGTCTCTTGTTTGGACCTCGCGCGAGGTCTTATTCTGCTTGAGTAGCCCGCGCGGGTCTAAGAGATTGGTCAGCTTTGCTGAGTAAGGAGTATGGTCCAGCGCGCATCTGGAAAGGTCTGCGCGGCTTTTTGGGACCATACCCCTTCAAGTCCCCCCAGTCCAGTGCTGCTCCATGCGCGAAGTAAATGGTTGGAGCTCTGGACTTAGAAAAAAGAGAAGTGTTATCCTTGAAACAATTCTTGCTAATGTTTGGTAGACGGCGCGCGTGTAAGTGTTTGTCCTTTACTACGACGCTACTACCAGAGTAGCCTGTTTGTAGTTTTTGCTTTTGGGCATAAGCGCGCAGGCTCATTGGATGATCATGAATGTTGCACGGCCTAGGTAACTTCTGGTTGAAGTTTGTAGTAACTTTGGGCGGGAAAATCCTCGAATTTTGAATTCTGACAGGTAGGTGTGAAATGTCTTTGATGACGACGTTTGAGTTGACTGCTGACCCGACCATCATCATGCTGTCACTGACGGTTCGGCTTTCCGTCAGTCGAGTGAGGCCCACGCGCGTGTGGTAACCGTCACTCCGGGAATTCCGCCTTACGTGGCAGCTGCTGATTGGTTACGCGCGCGGTGAATCTGACACGTTTACTCATCGCATTAAATGCGATGAGTATATATAGTCGACGAGGGGAAATAGATCTTCACAAATCTTTCATCTGCTCCCTCTTTCTCTCTCGAATATTCAAGAAGTCTTCAAATCTTCAAAGATCTTACAGCAAATCTTCAAGTTTCTTTGAATATTCTTCAAGGTTCCCAGAAGTACTCAAGTCTTCATATCCGAATATCTATAGCTGAAGAGGAAGTCCCAGTTGAAGAAGGTCCTCTCCCTGTCCTCAAGTGGGATCATGGTTTGTTTGAGCAGATTACACGTGGGTTCCGGTTTCCACCGGAATGGGATGCACAGTATCCCCGGTAGGGCCAGACTGCCGCCGACGCACCACCAGGATATATTACCTTGTTTGAAGACTTCTTCTTGCAAGGTAACTTCCGACTTCCGGCCACTGAGTTCATGGCACACATACTCCATTACTACAGGTTTCATATATCTCAAATGAGTCCACCCGACATGGTGAGGGTGAGGCACTTCGAGTTTTTGTGCCGATCTCATGGCATAGAGCCCACCATTGAGAAGTTCAGGGTGTTTTACCAGTTAATTAGAAATATAGGGTTTTATTCCTTCGGCAATAGGGGTTCGGCCAAGAAAATTTTGTTAAACCCTCCTAAGAGCTTTCATGATTGGAAGCAGAAATTCTTCTTCATCAGAGAAGAGGTCATTCTGATCGCGATGATCTTCCGCGAGCTGGATACAATTGAGAAGGAGGAACTGGCAATCCCCAAGGTAGCCGACTGGTATTTGAAGCTGACTGCAACACCAAATCGGATTTTTGGTGAGAATGTCTTGGTCGTGGCGCAGATGAACGACAAGTGGCCAGAGGACATCAACGAAGTGCCTGTTCTGAAGTTTCAAGATAGAGGTTTGTGGTTTATTTGATTATTCCCCTTTTTTAATTCGTTTGCGCTTAAGTGTTGGATTTCATTGCAGAGGCGCGCCTTTATCAGGATGCTTTCCCCACCTTTGGTGGGTCTATGGGGGTGCGCCCGCTACAACCAGGGGAGCCTTATTGGTATGAGCATATCAGCGGCCTTTTTCTTTATCTTCTTGCTGGAGCCTTTGCCAATCCTCCTGCTGTAACCAAAGGTGCGCATCTACCCAACCCCAGGCCCTTGCGTGCTGTGACTTCCGCTGGGAAATAGATTCTTTATCTTTCCAGCGAGGAGTCTGTAGGGTCTTCAAATGGGGAGCTAAGTTCCTGGTCTAACATATTTGCAGGTGTGTTGCGCGACCTTGGCATAGATACGGAGGAGAAGAAGAAGAAGACAAGCAAGAAGAAGAATTAGAAGGTGATCACTATCGATGCTGAACCAACCAGCAAGAAGGGCGGGAGTAGCCGCGCGACTACTGGTGCTTCTGAGAAAGGTACTCTTCGATTTCAGCAGAGTAACTTGGAAGATTACATTATTGCAAGTGATTCACTTGAGGGTTTGTCCCGTATAGGTGAGAAGAAGACCAGCGCTGCTGGTTCAAAAAGCTCTGTAAGCGCGGGGTTAAGGAACCCAGATGCTGGCGCTACTCCTTCTTCAATCGCGCTGGATGAAGAAGAGGAAGAAGAGGGGCAAGAGGAAGAACCTGCCCTCAAGTTAGTGAGCAGGAAGAGAAGTAGAGAGGAGACTGTTGCGGGCGTTAAGGCGGCGCAGAAGGCTGCGGAGCCCCAGTAATAGCGAAGCAGAGCAGTCTGCGCTCCCTTTACAAGTTCTCTCCATGTTAGTGTTATGATGTTAATACTTATCTTACTTTAGTAGTATCTCTTTTTAACACTTAGTTTCTGTAGAGGCCCAGAAGAAGACCCCTGAGAAGACTAAGGGTGTTGAGTTTAAAGATCCAAAAGAACCGGTGCCTAAGAAAACCAAATTTGTAATCAAGCCTCTTAGATCTGCTGAGCTGGAGGCCAAAGAGGAGAAAGAAAGAGAAAAGGAAAAAGAGAAAGAGAAAGAGACCACTGATGCTGCCGTTGCCACCCAGCATGATGTGGCGCGGGACCTGGAGGTCACGCATATCACAGGGCTTGACAAGCCCTTTAAATAGAAGGAGAAAGACGCTGCTCAGCACAAGGGCCCTGAGGTTGTTAAACCAACGGAGCCTGCGCAGCATGATGCCCCCACCCAAACTGTGCCGGTGACCTCTGCTGCTGGGGGATCGGCTGCTACTGTACCTGAGAAGGCTGCGCATAAAGAGATTACCACTGCTGTAGGTGGTGCAAGTGCTGGAGGTAGTGGGCGTACAGGTGCTTTCGCGGCTGGTCAGGCTGGTGCAGGGAGCCAAAGCTCGATGCCACATCCTCCGATAGGTCCTAAGGATACCTTAGGGGTTATTTATTATAAGTCGTACACCGAGGAAGCTCGCGGTGATGCTCCCCACCAACCTCCATGGGGCTTAAAGCAAAAAGACACGTTCATGGAGTTTGCCCCTTGTCGTGACTGGTACTTAAATTCTTTCCCTCCTGGTGAAGTGAACAGGCAGAGAGCACGGACCCATGATGGGTTGTATCATGCCTATGTTGTTGGAGAGGCCAATACCCGCGCTGCTAACCACCAAATTGTGCGCGAGTGGCGTACAATGGTTAGAGAGCGAGGTGATTGGGAAAAGTACCGTGATCATTTGTTGAGGCAGGTTAAGGATTTTGAGAAGATGAAGAGCGTGTTTGCTGAAGAGAAGGCAACCTTCGAAGCGGAGAAACAATCTGAAGAATGGGGGCACGAGGGCCTGAGGAGCAAGCTGCGTGCCGCTGAGGAGCTCTTATTAAAGGAGCGGGCTGAATGGAAAAAGGTATGCAAAAAAGATAACCAGCGCATGTATGCTGCTCGCTCCAAGATTACCGACCTTGAGGCTCAGATTGCCACATTAAAAGGAAAGGTTGAGGAAGCTGAAGCGGACAAAGGGCGAGTTGAGGTTCAACAAACTTTAACCCTTTCCTCTTTATGTTGTTTTGTACTTTATCAAAATATTACTAAGTCGTTATTTCGTCCATTGCAGGCCGAGTTGAAGGCGCAGGTGGCCAGTAAGGATAAGGACTTAGCTGCCAAAGATGTTGAGATTGCGAAGTTGAAGCGCCGATTGCATGAGGCTATTGACAAGAATGAATCATTGGAGATTGATCTGGAGGCCGAGAGGGTGAAGGCTGCTACCGTCGAGGAGGCCAAGCAGAGGGTTGACGAGGCACGAGATATTAGCACCTCCGCCCTTAACGTAGCTCAGAACAATTACGCCGAAGCTCAAGCAATCGTGGACACGCTTGTTTCCGACTCCGAATGGATGCGTAATAGAGGAGTGGCTGTGGTGAGTTTCTCCTCTTTTACCTTCGGTTTTATTTGTTGATGCTTTGTTCTTATTCGTTGTCTTTTTTGTAGATTGCTAACTCTATTCTGAATGCTTATGAGATGGATACGGTTGTTACCGCGCTCATAGATGCTTCACGTGCCGTTGGGCATCGCGGGGGTTATCTAGAATGCGCTCATCACGTGGAAGAGGCCTTTGGTCAAGAGTTTGATACCAGTCATTGCTCTGTGACAGATCAGGCTGATGCTGTGCTAGCCCACGCTGAAGAAGTCTATGGCCATCTTTCGCTGCCAGTTATGGATTTGGTCACCGAGGCGTTAAAGCACGATGATTGGTGCGCGTGGTTAAAGGCTATCCTCAACCCTCCATAAACTGTGGAGTTAACGGATGAGGAAGAAACAGCCGGCAGAGATGGCGATGGAGATGGTGGAGATGGTTTTGAATAGATACCGTTTATAGGCTGATGCCTTGTAATTTGTTTTTAACTTTTTGTGTAATCATTGCGCGGGCACGCTTTTTTGAGTCGAACTTATGATGTTTTGCTACTTTTTATGTAATCATTGCGCGGGCGCGCTTTTTTGGAATATGACATTTATGTTTGCTTTCTGTTTGTCAAGTTACAATTATTGCATTGTTGTTAGAAACTTTGGTTAAATTAGCTCGAATAAATGTAAGTGTGGCTCGTGTATGAGTGTTACTGCCCTGTCTCACGCTACGATCGTGGTGGACCTTGGAGGCATAACTCAAGAGCTCGTAATTTACTGAAGTGTTTTCGTGCTAAACAAAAGTTTAACATGCATTTGTAACGTGAGAGACATGATGAAAAATAACAAGGCATCGACAATACTTGCATTAACTGTGACATCTGTGCCTCTTCGACCATCATACAAATACAAAACCAATGAAATATTGTGTTTCGTACTTGGATTTGTATAAATATGTGTATCATTTGCACATATCAATTCTTGTTCAATTTCGAGCTTTAAATCGCTTTCTAGCAAGTTATACGCAAACTGATGCGTAAACGTAACCAGTTTAACGCGACAAACACTCCGGAATAGTGACATAGGCTTAACATACCTTAAATAACCCTTACATAACTTAGAAATAATTTTTGGATGGTTTGGTATGTCGAAAACAAGTTTATTCGATCGCAGAGACTATTTATGTCAAACTGCGAAACTATACCGATTCGTATGGTAACGAACATTCCGGAACTTGATCATAAGTTAAACATACCCTAAATATCCTTTACATAGCTTAGAAATAGGCTTTGAGGGGTTTTGTGTGCGAAAATAAACTTATTTGATAAATAGGGACTAAAAGCGTCAAAAAGTGCATAAGTTTGCATTCTCGCGCATATCTTACGTTCTGAACATATCCGGACATCCAAAAATTTTTGTAATTATTAAAATATTTTATTTTAGTGAATGGAATGCAAAAATATCATTCGTCGCGCAATTTGGATCGTTTTTGCGTCCGTTCGAGTTTTCATCGTAATTAACCGAATAACGCAACCGTACTACCAAACGAACCAACGTCCAAGATGTTTTTGAGCATATTTCATGTTCCCTATACTTTAAATTCATTGTAGAGCCATGAAATGGGGTTAACGGGGCTTAAACGTGTCAAAAATGCATCAAACACCAAGTTTTGGACTTGCAGGGACTAAAACTGACAATCTGTCAAAGTTGGCTTAGGAGGGGCGCGTAAGACTATGTACATGTCTACGCGGCCCACGACAACATGCCAGACACAAACATTGAACTTGGCCATTTAAGTTGGTTTTGATGGTTTTGATCCTTGTTTTGCAATACCATTTGATGGTTTTTGAGTTCCCCATGTTTTGTAAACAATGGGTAACACTTGGATGGCTAGGATTAAAGCACGAATTACGAGAAACGATCCTAACGGTTCTTCGAAATCTATAAATACCCACTTGGTTTTCAAGCATTCCTCACATTTGTTCTCATTTCTGCTCTAAGTTGAAGCTCTCAAGCTTCATACCTGAGCAATTTGAGTTCAAATCTTCAAGGCTTGGACCTTTTGTAAGTTTCTTTCATACTTTTATGCATTTTAAGCATGAAAGTCAAACAGTGTTTGACTCTCTGCTTTGACCAGTCTTTGGTCAACACAAAGTTTGTTTGAACTTTGCAACGTGAGCGTAATCACGATGGTTATAGTCTCTTGTGACTATACCTACTGATTACCACGTTGATTAGTCGAAGTGGCGAGTCGAAGTTTCGGTCAAAATGCCATTTATGTGCATTTTGAGACGAAACTATCTTTGGATATCAAAACACTTTGTTTTGATAGCAAAACCTATTTTCTAACTTAGTTAAACATGTTTTAACATGTTTAACTCGTCACTTTTAGTCTAGTACTTGTATAGGGTCGTAAGATAAGCGGTCTTAACAATCGCTTAGACTTTCGAACCCGACCCGTTTGGTCGATCGTTAGGATCCGACCAAGCATATATTGTGACCATAGTTTTATAGGGAATAACCTTCCGAGGTTATACCTTATGGTCCCTTAGTTTAATTAGTTGTATGATAGGTAGTTTATATGCCTTAGGTAAATGACCAAAATGCCCTTTTTATGCATAATTGGATTTTAAGCATGTGTAACTTAACTCTTGTCACTTAAACTGATTATGCAACATAATTAAACATGTTAGGGCATATAATACTTGTCATAGGACTAGTTAGGCGTCTCGAATGCTCATTCACGCGAACGACTCGTTAACGTAGCATAAGCTACCTTAATGGGTCGTAACGGGTCGTAAGCACTTAAGATAGGTTCCAATTTAGAATGTAGGCATTGTTAAACCATATTACATGAGTTCCTATACTCATTTGGTTTACGAGACCTCATTCTACCCGATCTTCCGATTTAGGTGTCGATTTATTAACTTGGTGATCCGATACTAGGTGCCACTTGATTCCTTGATTGCCCGAGCTTGTTAGTTCACTTTAATCGAGGATACCTAGTAATTCAATGTGAGTACATAGTTCCCCTCTTTTACCATTTTCGACTGTTTTGGGGTGATTCATATGTGCTAAATGATTTCAAGCTTTCTAAACAAATGCTATGGTTAATACTAAACACAACAATTTCAATTATGTGAACTATTGAACCACTGGAACTACGTGAACTATTGAACCACTAGAACTATTGAACTATTGAACCACTGGAACTACGAGAACCATGTGAACTATTGAACCACTGGAACTACTGATCTATGTGAACTACTTGAGCTATTTGAACCATTGGAACTATTTGATCTATGTGAACCACTTGAGCTATTTGAACCATTGGAGCTATTTGATTTATGTGAACTACTTGAACTATTTGAACAATTAGAGCTATTTGAACTATTAAACGATTGGGTTATGGTAAGTGATTAGGTAACGGGGCGGGTGTAATGTGATAAAAGCATGGTGGATACGCCGCTGGTACTTGCTATATATAAGTGCTTTTAACACATTACATATCGTTGCGTTATCAAGATCACTTGGTCGATTGTTTTCAAAACAACATTACACTACAAGGTTTTCTTAACGATATAAACCATACGAGTTTTATTATAAAAATGATTTACGATTTAGGTTACATAAACAAATGTTTTGGGTTAAGATTCATAGCTACGAGATTTAATAAACTATAACCATCTTGTTTTGAGTTGGTTAATCATATTGCAATACCAAGCACTTTTCTTACAAGGTTTTCAACTATCAACTTTTGTAGTCTAACGAGGTATTGCAACATGTAAACAAGCCATGAACCCGATACTATTACAAAACCTATGTACTCGCCGGCATTTTTATGCTGACTTATTTTGTGACAACTCGTATTTCAGAACCTATCTTTGTGCTAAGTGTAGCATGTTTTGAACTTATGTGATTATGTGAACTTCGTTGGGCTACACTTTTTGCATCCAAACCAAGGGCAGCCCATGATGGGTTCGGCCCACTCCTTTTGTGCGCATACAACCACCTAGGGTAGGAGAGTGTTTCTTATAACTTGCAAACACAACACACACACAAAAACCCTACTATCTCTTCCTCTCAAACCCGACGACAACAAGGAGTGTCTCTCTCGAAGCTTTATCGTTCGGATCAACTCTCATCCCATTTTCTAACCGGTTAGTGTCTAACTATCGATTGTATGTTATGTGATGTTGTGATTATACATGTTTCATGTGATGATTTGTAAATGATAAGTAATTAATCATGAATGAATGTAATCGGCCATATATGTATTCTATTCGGATTCGAATGGTTTGGTTGTGATTAGGAATGAATGATGAGGTTTAGTGTTCATGAAATCGGCTTGCATATGTGTATTAGATAATGTTCATGTTAATCGGATTTGTATATTATGGTTCTAAGAATCGAATGCTTGTTGATCGGCTGCATGTATGTTTAAATCGGATCAGTTGTATGGTCAGATAAGAAGTAGTATATGATGTTTTGAAACCCTAATTGAATAGTTTAATGTTGTGAATCGTTTGAATGTTTTGAACATGTCTAGCGTTCTTAAGAGATTTATGTTAAAACCATTGTTGGATCTATTATTGTTGGTTTGGAAACTGTTAGCACGTGTTGATCGAATGATGGTATGATTTGGAAATTGTAATCTTGATTCAATGTAAAATAGGAAACTGTTGATTAATTGTAACTAAATAGCATAAAATTCGGATGATAAAATGGATCGCACAAGATCAGGTCACACAAGACCTGATCCAGTCGCACAAGATGTCCCTAGTCGCACAAGATTTATTGGATCACACAAGTTTTAATGTTTGTTTAACTGTTGGGCCGTGTATACATGTTGGGCGGGGCTAGTCTCCAATCGCACAACCCAACTGGATCGCACAAGTCGACCGGATCGTACAAGCCGTCCGGATCGCACAAGACCTATGTTTATTTATTAGGCCGGGTTATTCTACTGGGCTTCATTTAGTGAATCACACAAGTTGGATACGTTATGACTGTTAAACGTGATGTATGTGTTGCCATGATCAATACGTGTTCGTAACTTGTTAGCTTATGTGTAAACATACGTGCACTATTTGAACCTAGACCTGACTTGTATGGTAACCATGTTAGGACGTGGTTGACCTCTAGCAGCTCGATTGACCTTTAATTATCTGCCGAGCTAACCTAAGGTGAGTTCACACTATCTACAAAGCATGGGATTCCCTGGGGTTGGGAATAGGTTAAGGAATATGGATTCCTCGTCCTTTCTTGGGTAGGACAGTACGGGTTAAGGAATATAATTCCTCGTCCTCATGGACAGTTTACATTTCACTAGACCAAAACTCTATCACGAAGTCCCTCCTTTTTATATCGACTTAATCGCCGGGCCAATGGCGAGCGGGGCATTAGTTAGATAGCGCTATTTAGGTTTGACAAGCCTCACACCGTACCGCAGAGGACGGGCGTGAACTAATGGATCTGGGCACGTCAATGATGATAGACATTGACAGTTCAGGGCACATAAACATGACTACAGTCAGCAGTCGATATGGTAACGAGTCTAGTAGTATATACAAGGGGTTCAGTCTTAGAGGCTGGGAGGTTAGTCTAGTGGGACTAGAAAGTTCAGTCTGAGAGGCTGGGAGGTTAGTCTAGTGGGACTAGGAGGTTCACTCTGAGAGGCTGTGAGGTTAGTCTAGTGAGACTAGAAGGATCAGTCTGAGAGGCTGGAAGGATAGTCTGAGAAACTAGGAGGATCAGTCTGAGAGGCTGGGAGGATAGTCTGAGAGACTAGGAGGTTCAGTCTGAGAGGCTGGGAGGATAGTCTGGGGAAGACTAGGATGATTACTTGCTTACATTAATTGAGATTTACGTGCTTATTTGATTTAAGGTTGATGTACGTGCATATGTGGTAGTTGTTCGCATACACTAATTGTTAGTAATTACTCTGAATATACATGCTACGCACCGGCACACATGTCACTCTAATTAGAGAACGAGTTATCAGACATTGATAACCCTACGACCACCGCCACAGATAATGAGACTACATCCGCGCCAGAGACAATTACGTCAGATACTGAGAGTGATCCTGATATGCTAATGACGAGGACGACTTCTAACAGTCCGTGCTACCAGACTTTGGTGATACTTCATCTCTGCTGATGGTTTCTCTGACAAGAATCTTTCTGTCTCTCTTGTTTCAATCCATGACCACTCCATCGCTGGTCATCCCGACGATGGACACACCATGGCTCCAATCCTCGATCATGCGCCTCCTGCGGACATTTCTACTGAAGGTTGGTTACTCGACAAACAATATATGACTACATTGACATGCTTATCGATGGTCCTCCTGCCGACGCCCATAATGATAGAAAATTAGATGCGAACACTGTTATTAACTTCACTTCTTAAGACCCCTGTTAACAAGCCATCCTCTGATTCTAGCATGCATTCAGACTCCTTTGAGTCTGTGATACCTGCAACCTTACAAACAACTGGATTACATCATTCTACTACTGACACAAGACGACGATGACATGGCTGCTGCTCTATCACCTGCTCGAGACACCACACCGTTACACGACCCAGAACCTGCTCTTGAGCTAGCTTCTACACCTTTTGGGTTAGCTTGATGTTGCGCCTGCTGAACCTACACCTTTACGTGATCATGATCCTGTTTCTTTTTGGTCTGCCAGACATTGCACCCCTTATATCTTCCTGCATCGGGCAATCTCCTCATTTGTTGAGATGTTTGCTACAGCAGCACTTTCCCCGACCTCACAGGCCGCACCGTTTGTTATCTTCATCTCAACACAGCCGGACGAGCCATTTCGATGATTTCTATTGTACACTGTGCCGAAGTTAGACCCTTACACGATGAAGGCCACGCGCGAGATGAGTTGCTCCTGTAACATCAACTACAGTTTAAGGATATGAGTCGCAGAATGTTGGAGCTTGAGCTGACACCACAATTGGCAACTTCAAATGCAAAACATTACATAACCAAAAACAAGATTTAAGTGCCTACATCACAAGACAACATTTAGTCAGAAAAGCTTATGTAAGACACCACGTCCTCCACCCTGTCTATTGCCAACATACTTTAATTCGCCATATACATCAAGGTTCCTTTTTGTGCTCTCGATCGTTGCTATTACACCATACACGGGATTTTGATGCTCATTCCTTTACTGCCAAGCGGCAGATCAGCTAATTGTTTCGACGCATACACAAGCTCGAGGAGGATTCCACTCAGGATAACAATCTACTTTCCTTTCCTCCTCCACCTCAGTCACCAGTATAGTTGGTTTCTGGATTATGCGGTTTGCATTACACTTGGGTAAAGACACTAATGATAAGCCGGGATTGCGGAGACTTTTGAGGACCACTTCTGATTACAATATTTTGATGCACTAATATACTCGTTGGACAAGGGTAGGGGGACCCTGTGTCCCTTTCGATGTGATACATTTTGTTAGACACAGTGATTGTGGCCAGAGGATAATGAAAGCCCAATCATCTTTAAACACGCGACAATATTTGTGACTAATAACTAATGAAAAACTTAGTCGCTCTGTCCTCACTAAGCACGCTGTTAATCTACATATTTGTGCTACAACTATAATGCTACATGCTTACTTGCTACATTCCTATTTACAAATGGTGCAATAATTGTGATAATACGTGATTAAACGTTATAACGACTGCGTATATAAGTATATGTAATACACTTTTGAGGTCTTGTTCATTGAAGAGAGACTTGTGTGCTCGCGACCTTCACAAGACCTGACCTAACCAATCTTCTTTTCAGAAGATGTCGATGCGAGGGAACGTCGATACCAACAACCCTCCGCCCACATCGACGGCACGGCTACCAGAACGCATCTCGCAAGTCATCGCACAACTCAAGGCCCTTCACTCCGAACACAGCAAGGGCTGCACCTACAAGCAGTTCTTGGACCATAAACCTCGAGAATTCGATGGCACTGGGGGTGCCTTAGCCTTCGTGCGCTGGGTTGAAAAGATGGATTCTATTTTAAGATTGAGCAAATGTGACCCCAAACATCAGGTCACGTATATAGCGGGACTATTGGTAGATGATGCTCTGTCCTGGTGGAACCTTCAAGTTCAGACAATGGGCGAGACCGCTGCGAATGCTTTGACGTGGGATGAGCTGAAAGATCTGATGCGTAAGAGATACTGCTCGAAGGCAGAAGTCCAGAAGTTGGAAACGGAACTGTGGAACTTGAAGATGGAAGGACCAAAGATAGCTGAGTATGTGCGGAAATTTAACGACTTATCACAAGTCGCTACGCTCCTGGTGGGACCAGAGTTTAGGAGAATTGAACGTTTCATAGGGGGATTGGCACCTCAGATTCTAAGCCTGGTAACAACATCTAAACCTTCAACGATCACCGAGGCTATCGATATAAGCGTGGCGCTCACTGAAGAAGCGATTAGACAAGGAAAATTTTCCACTTCGGAAGAGAAAAAAGAGACTCCTGTAGAGCCATCTGGAGATAACAAGAGAAAGCTTGCGAATTTCAAGAAGGTTACTCAGGAAAATAACAAAAAGAAGGCCAAAAAGGGAAATGATTACAAGGGTATCCTACCAAAGTGCGACAATTGTTTACGTTATCATGTCGGGTGATGCAAATATGGAAAATGTGATAATTGTGGTAAGAGGGGGCATCCCAAAGAAACTTGTTGGTAAAATACTGAACATAGTAATGGAGGCCAAGATGGTAGTAAGAATCACGAAGGAAACAATGACAATGACAATTACCAAAGCAGAATGAGTGATAAACAAAAACACGCTCGAGGTTGTTTAAACTGTGGAAGCAAAAAGCATTTCAGAAGATATTGCCCTAAAAACAATCAGGCACAAGGATGAAAGCTCCCCACCGGAGCTAGGGAGACACGCCAGGGATTCAAGCTTGGATATCGGTACGCCCCGAATTACTCAATGTTATGTATCTGTATTGCCAAATACTGTTGCAAATTTTACGATTCGCACCTCTAGAGTTCGAGAGTGTAATTGGTTTATGTAGCAAATAAGTAGATATTCCAGTACCCATTAGAACTAGCTTAGGGGAAGCTAGTGGAAGCCAACGCAGTAACTGGAGGCGACCAAATAAAAAAAATACCGGAGAACGTAAGTTTACGCTTGATCTACTACAAGTGAATTGGGAAAACTTCAACAAGGTAGTTGGAGGGATTGGTTGACAAATAACCAAAAGGAGATTGATATCCGCACCGCGATGGTGACGAAGAAGCGATCTTGCCTCATGAAGCGGGATACGCCTTTGCAAATTACAAAATTGCTTGAAGGCACAAAGAATATTGCATAAAGGATGTGTTGCATTCTTGGCTCATGTCGGGGACAGGAGGAGCCGAAGAATCAAAGCGTGAAGATATTCCTATGATAAGGAAATATCCTAAGGTCTTCCTCGAAGACTAGCCAGAATTATCTCCTCCACGACAAGTCAAATTTTTGCATCGATTTGATTCAAGGAGTCGCGCCTGTAGTCAGTGCACCCTGAGCGACTTACACCTTCGGAGATGCAAGGATTGACAGTGAAGTTTTAGCAGTGGATAGAGAAGGAAGATAACAGACCAAAATTTCCATTTTTGGGTAACCCCATTTCTGCTCGTCAAAAAGGAGGATGATGATTCCCAAATAAAACATCAACTACCAGGAGCCGAACGAGCTAACGCACGAGAGTCGGTGACTCTTGCTAAGGTTTAGCGAACCTCTTACGCAACTGACTATGAGGACCCAACTACTACTACGCGACTGATCGATGATCGAGCGTCGTTAAGGTGAAATTCAGGAAGAAAGTATACCAGGAAAATTGTGGGACAATGACTTGTTCTTAGGCGTACACAAAGATGGTGTTTCCTACATAATGCACAAACCAGATCTACACGGGATACGAAATCTGGAGGATCTAGGAAACATATATTAGGAACCTTTGGGAACCCAGGACCAAAACTCGTAAGGGTTTTTACTTAGAAACCATATCTGTCAACTCAATCAAACATCATTAACTTGACAAACATGTCACTTCGGTTAACAAAACAGGAAATACTTAAATTTTCTTTCGTTGAAGGCTTCACTTTTACTTCTAGCGAGTAGATATTTGCATCTCTACTCCCCTCAAAGTAGTTGCATCACGTTGATTTCTTTCACTGAGAGCGAACACACGTTTGCTTCGTATACCTGGTCATCCTCCATTTTGGCAGATACACATTGCTTCATTTCTTGAAAACTTATATAGATAACCCATGCACCCTTTGCTACGCATGCGGTTTCATTTCGAATAAACGCTTCATTAAAGTTCAAATATTACGTTGATAAATCTAATTACTGGTTTGTGATTCGAATGACCTACATTATTGAAATTGTTGGCTCTTTTTCTATCAAGTCAACACACTCTCTTGAAACGTCTTTTATTACAAATTACACTCATGGTTTATTTTGTTACCATGCCAATATTCCTTTTGTGTTAGATACGTTTATTGCCGGGCTACACTGAAATTAAGTTCGATTGCTTGAACTTGTCCCCTTCGCATATTCAGTTTCAGACGTCATATGATGTATTGAGAGCATCACATTCAAATATTTACGGAGATTTTTTCATTACGAGTCGTAGTAGATTCGGTTGGTCTACTACTCCACTAAATCGTTTGTTTGATTTCGATACATTGCGGTGATACTTTTACAAGATTGAAGCTTGCGCTAATTTGGGTTACTCATTTCATACATGGATTTAATTGCCTATTTACTTGTTAATAATCCATTTTGATATCCACAATCGAGCAGTCTTAACACAGTTATGTGTTAAGGCAAAGGTACATATATTCAATTCATAAGCACATGTACCTTCGAACGATTCTTTCGTTACAAATTGAATACTTTGCAGTGTTTATTGCTTTCCATCTTCAATCAGAAACAATGAGTTTTTGATGTTCCATATTTAACTGAAAACTCTATGACGTTGTATAAATCAAATCTTCAGATTGTCTCAGTACACTTTCATTTGATATCAAACACGGTTAACTTGTTCAGTCACCACTATTATTGGATAATGCCATTACGACACCTTGTGGTGTCATCACAAAACTTGTAGCTTGTGCTAATCATGGTCAACCGTTTCACACAAAACTACACATACTTTTGTTTGACTTATCATTTAAACGTTTCTGATGCAACTACGAATTAATACGATGATACACCAGATTCGCTTGTACTTCATTTGGTGTATTTTCGTAATTCAAGAATGTCAACACACTAAACCTTACCAGGCATTTATTCAGGAGTTGACATATCATTTGACTATTTCATTTGAGTTGTTGATTTTGAATTCATATAGCGGGTGCTATGTTTTGTGAAAACTCGTCTGCATATTGCAATCGATTGTTTGAGGATCTTATTAGTCAAAACACCACTTTTGTGGAACCCCTGTAACTAGTTTACACTAGACTATACGTCTTGTACCTTTGACAACCAATGCTAAAAGCACACACCTTTTAACCCTAGGATTCGGGTTGTTATGTATTCTTGGACTCACCAAATGTGAGTAAGGTTTGATTCGGTTTAATAATTATCTACTTCGATATTATTCACATACATACATGTGTGACATAACCATAAGGAGTTAAGGTAGTACAAATTTCAAGGACGAAATTTCTTTAACGGGGGGAGAATGTGACAACCCTCACCAAACCAGGTATCCGTACGAATTAATTAATATTTAATTAATGCTTAATTACTGTGCTTGCTTACAATTGTGGTTAAACTACTTCTTGATTTCTGATACATACATACTCATGCATCACATTTTATACTGTCACTCTATTATTTACACACAAACATCAGTGACAACCTTGATGCACAAAAGCACAATTAGCACACTAAACGGATAACCCAGTAAATATGCTGACATTGCCAGCACTAGACAGATATTGTCTATGAGGCCAGTATGAGCCGGGAATAGATTACTACACTAGTAGGGAGTGTAGGGAGGTGAGGATTATAAAACTGCGTCACTAGGTGATAGTTATAGTGACCGGATGTGCCTAAAACATGCTTTAATTACAAAATTCTGCACTTTATACAAAAATTCAGCATTTAACATAACTAGTAAAGTGCAAAAATTTGGTAAAATAATGTTAGACACTTTCCAAAGTGTCGGGGAATTATTGTGTCACTAAAAATAATATTAAAGACACTTTAAATGTTTATTTAGCACTTTAACGGATCAATAACCAACCGAACAACCGGACTTTACCCGGAACATAAAAATATTGCCAAATACATTGTTTCTGCTTTTCTGAGCCAGTTAGGGTCCCCGAACACCCTAACACCCCTTTATATTATTGTACACACATTAATACACTAACATATTATTAGATATCAACTAAATTAGTTACCATCTCATCACAATCCAACCCATACCCCCTTCCCCCTAATTGACGGTTGCAAGAGGATGGGGACATCCCCACCATTCCTTCTAATATTTTATTCAAATGTTGTTGGATTAGGGAACATAATATATGATGGATAAAGATGGACTTGAGTTATAAATAAACATAAAGGTCATAACCTTTCACTCACAAACACCAACCACTTGCAAACTCTTTTTTTTCCTTTCTTTGAGTGTTCGGCCGAGAACACTAGCTCACCCACCATCATCATCAAATTTCATTCTAGCCATTTCCTATATACACAAAGGTGCAAGGAGCTTCATAGACAAGCCGGGTGCTTTCAAAAGTGCAAGCACCTCTCTTATTTTCTTTTAACCACCACTTTTATGCTCTTGTTTCTTCCCTAGCCTCGAGCTAGTAGTAAGTGTCTCTAAACATCCTCTTGATCTTGTTTAAAGTGGTTAATAAGTGATTTAACAGATAAAAATCAAGAACCCGCAAGATCATAACTAAAAGTCTTGAAAGTAAGATAAACTAGTTGGATAAAGAGAAACTAGTGGTGTAAATCATGAAAATCTTGGTTAGTTGTGGTTATTTTATGTTGTTTGTTGCTAGTAGTGGGATGGATCATCATCTAACCACACTAGATCATGTTCATGGAACATGAACTAGCAATATGTAAAGTGTAAAAGATACAAGATGATGAACCTTTCCACACATAAACATGAACTTGTGTAAAAGTGATATTTCTTGTAAAATGGAGTTCTAAACTAGTAGATCTAAAGATCTACAAGTGGTATTTTCGAAGAACCAAGTGTAAGAGGAAAATCATGTTTAAAAGCCGAATCTTTCATGAACTTAAAAGCATTTTTGTGAACAAGCAAGTGTGTAAACACTTGTGTGACAAAAGGATTTAACAAAGGAATAATTTCGTAATTTTTGGACTAGAAGTTGTAAAGTTACATCTTCTTTAAAAATAAAGTTTTTCAAGAAACCGATTCATTTTTAAAGATAGAAAGATCTACTAAAAAGGGTGGAAGGTTACTACACAATGTTACACGACTTACAAGTTCATGTGTTTGCGATCTATACTTATTTTTGACTAGTTGATGTTTGAATATTGAATATTGATGGTTGAAAAGTTGTTGGTTGAATTTTTAAAAGAAAATGATACGATAGTAAGTGTGGCCACCTCCAGTTATAGAGGAAACTCTGGCGAAATTTTTCTAGAAATATAACACTTAGAAATATTTTTGTGATAAGTGTTCATGAATATTTTTAACTTGTTTTTCCAAATAAAATTCGCCATGATTTTTATTACAAAATAACCAAGTGTCGGAGGTGGATTTTCATAAATAAAACTTGACAAATGTATATTTAGAATATATATTTCATAATAAAACGCTTATGTGATTTTATGATTATTTTGTGAACTAAAGATATATTATTTTTAGGGTAAAAATAATATTACTTGAAATAACATGAAAATACGACTCCAAAACAATACCAACGCCCTCACGAATAAACATTTAAGTTACACCGGTACTGTTATTGCCACACGAACTTCAAAATGTAACTTATGTATTTTCAGGAAAATACTCTTAAATATGTATTTCGATAAAGTATTATTGTGGAAATTGTATGAAGTAAAATATAATATTTTTGGGAAAAATATGTATATTTTGGAGATGGAATATTTTTGACAAGTGATTTAAAATATATTTTCCAAGTGAGACTTAAAAATATATTTGGAAATTATAACGTATGCATGTATTAGAACCCCCATCCTTGGGAAGGAATATAATTACTAAATAATTAGGAAGTGTAAACACGGAATAGTTGTCTAACTATTTCCCAAAGACATTAAACCTTAAGCCAAGGCACGGCCGTCCGTCTAATAGAAGTTAGTACGTGTAGGTCGTCACGCAACAAGTTGATTGGGAGTTACTATTTCGAGACGCACTTCTGTGAGTTCATGCCCCCTTTTTCTCTTAAATGTTTTCAGTTTTTATACTTCGGGGGTGAAATACATGTTACTATGATTACGAATACTTTTTACATGGTATGGTTAGCGTAAGGAGGGTTACTACTTAGATCATGTGAGTGGGTAGGCTGCAACTAGAGGCCATTAATCCTCATTGTAGGACCGAGGGTCATGAGTGATAGATCTATTTGGGTGTAGCGAGCCCCACTCCTGAGTCCGCTTAGTGGGCGAGGCGGTGACTATGTACCCGACGCATAAATCCGCTAGGTTTGAGTCTTCCTGCATCACTTCACACATATCATTGGCTTTGCAACCCAATGGTGATCTCTTTTTCCTTAATTGCTACATACCAGGGATTTTCATACACACAAACATATTACAAAGGTTTATACATACTCACTTACACATGAACTCGCTCAACTTTATGTTGATTTTTCAAACTACATGTATTTCAGGAAACTAATGGATCTGGCACGGTATGCATATTTTACAAGCTGCATTTGAATAAAGAAGTCATCCAGAGTTGTAGGGTTTAGAAGGTGTAACCTCTTCCTGGACGGGTTACATATCTCTAAACCTAGTATTGTTTAAAGTCTTTTGCTAAGTTTTTATGAACTCAGTTAAATCAAGCCAAGGTTGTAACTTATTTTGTAAAGATGTTTTAAGACAAACATAATATGGTATCTTTCTAAACTTTATTAATGGATGAATATCTCATGTTTTTATCATATAGTATTGTTATGATTGTTGCAATGATATTAAGAAGTCACACCAATAAACCCACGCTTCCGCAAAGCCAGGGTGTGACAACCTTAAGGGCTTAGTGCTCGAGATTTAAAGTCATGTGACTTCAGCTAACCTCGCCACCATCCAGCAAGTTGTTCAATTGGCTCATCGTCTCACTGATCAGGCGGTGGAGCAGAACAAGTTACCAAAGCGTATAAGTACTGCAGCTACTTCAGATGCTCCTAGTGACAACAAGCGGAAATGGGATGGAGCTTCAAGTAAGGGTTCGACTTCTGTTCAATCTCAGTCTCAGCATAGAAGGGCTGACGACTACAAGAGCCCTAGTCAGCAATCATCTGGTAGTCAAAGTCATGGTGGGTATAAGGGAAATCACCCCAAGTGCAATCACTGTAACCTACACCACATCGGACCATGCACCAGGAGTAACTGTTATCGGTGCAACAAGCCAGGCCACGCAGCAAAGGATTGCAGAAGTTTATACCCCGTAAACCAGAATCGTCAGCAACAACAAGCCCCACAAAATCAATGCCAGCAGCAGCAGCAACAAGGTGTCAACAAAGGGGTCTTTCAGTGTGGAGCTGAAGGCCACTTCAAGAGAGATTGTCCCCAACTGAATCGGAACTAGAACAACAACAACAATAACAACAACCAGGGGAATGGAAACAACGGGGGTAACAACGGCAATGGTGCCAGGGGTCGTGTATTCGTGATTGGCCAAGGTGAATGAGGAATGATCCCAACGTTGTGACGGGTAAGTTCCTACTGGATGACTTTTATGTTACTGTCTTATTTGATTCGGGTGCCGATACTAGCTACGTGTCCTTAAAAGTTAGTCAAATGCTTAAGCGTACCCCAACACTTTTGAACACCAAGCACACTGTAGAGCTAGCTAATGGTAAGAGTTTAGAGGCCACACACGTAGTCAAAGGTTGTAACCTTGTTCTTGCTAATCAGACCTTCTCTATCGACCCCATTCCTATCGTTTTGGGTAGTTTCGACGTTGTCATTGGGATGGATTGGTTATCCCAACACCAAGCAGAGATTCTTTGCAACGAGAAGATTGTCCGTATTCCTCGCTCAGGTGGTGAACCTCTTATGATTCGTGGTGACAAGAGTGGTGCTGTTGTGAGCATCATCTCTTTCCTTAAGGCCCAGAAGTGTTTGAGAAAGGGCCACACTGCTATTCTGGCTCTCGTTACTGACACCTCAAAGAAAGATAAGAAGATTGAAGATTTTCCGATCGTACGTGACTTTCCTGAGGTATTCCCTGAGGAACTACCTGGCCTTCCGCCTCATCGTCAAGTCGAGTTTCAAATCGAGCTAGCTCCTGGAGCAGCGCCCATAGCTCGTGCACCTTATCGCCTAGCTCCATCAGAATTGGAAGAACTCTCTATGCAACTACAAGAACTCTTGGATAAGGGTTTTATTCGTTCTAGCTCTTCGCCCTGGGGAGCTCCAGTCTTGTTTGTAAAGAAGAAGGACGGTACCTTCCGTATGTGTATCGACTATCGAGAACTCAACAAGGTGACCGTGAAGAATCGCTATCCTCTTCCACGCATCGACGACCTATTCGACCAGCTGCAAGGGTCGAGCTTTTACTCGAAGATTGATTTGAGATCAGGATATCACCAGCTAAGAGTCCGAGAAGAGGACGTCTCCAAAACAGCCTTTAGAACTCGTTATGGACACTATGAGTTTTTGGTCATGCCTTTTGGGCTGACAAACGCACCTGCGGTCTTCATGAACTTGATGAATCGAGTGTGCAAGCCTTACCTGGACAAGTTCGTTATAGTTTTCATTGATGACATCCTGATCTATTCGAAGAGTCAGGAGGAACACGCGCACCATCTACGACTCATTTTGGAACTCCTTCGAACAGAACAGCTATATGCTAAGTTTTCGAAATGTGACTTCTGGCTTCGTGAAGTCCATTTCCTAGGCCATGTGGTAAACAAGGATGGGATTCATGTTGATCCATGTAAGGTAGACTCGATTAAGAACTGGCCTGCACCTCGTACACCAACGGAAATTCGCCAATTCTTGGGCTTGGCAGGTTATTACAGAAGGTTTATTAAGGATTTCTCCAAGATTGCACAACCTCTCACCTCAGTAACGCAGAAGGGCGTTACTTATCGATGGGGTGATGCACAGGATACTGCGTTTCAACACTTAAAGGATAGACTTTGTAGCGCACCTATTCTTTCATTGCCAGAGGGCACCGACGATTTTGTGGTCTATTGTGACGCATCCATTCAGGGTCTTGGATGTGTATTGATGCAACGTGACAAGGTCATAGCCTACGCCTCACGCCAACTTAAAGTTCATGAAAGGAACTACACTACGCACGATTTAGAGCTGGGAGCTGTTGTTTTTGCACTTAAGATATGGAGACATTACCTGTACGATACCAAGTGCGCCATTTACACCGATTACAAGAGTCTCGAGCATATCTTCAAACAGAAGGAACTGAATATGCGACAACGACGATGGGTCGAGCTACTGAATGACTACGAATGCTCGATCAGGTACCACCTAGGCAAAGCCAATGTTGTGGCTGACGCCCTCAGTCGAAAGGACACTACGCCTAAGTGCATGCGAGCATTACAACTCACCATTCAATCTAGTCTTCCTTCCCAGATACGAGATGCTCAGGTAGAAGCATTGAAACCAGAAAACGTCAGGGCTGAAGCCTTACGCGGCTCAAAGCAACGGTTAGAACAAAAGGAAGACGATGCTTACTATGTAACAGGACGCATTTGGGTCCCACTCTATGGCAACCTACGAGAGCTTGTGATGGATGAAGCACACAAGTCTCGCTACTCAGTACATCCTAGTTCAGATAAGATGTACCACGATCTCAAAACTACATACTGGTGGCCTAGCATGAAGGCCCACATAGCAACTTACGTCAGCAAGTGTTTGACTTGTGCGAGAGTCAAAGTCGAATATCAGAAACCTTCAGGCCTACTACAACAACCTGAGATACCACAATGGAAATGGGAGAAAATTTCCATGGATTTCGTTACTGGCCTGCCTAGATCTCAGCGCGGAAATAACACTATTTGGGTGATCGTGGATCGACTCACAAAGTCTGCACACTTCTTGGCTATCAAAGAAACAGATAAGTTCTCCACTCTAGCAGACGTTTATCTTAAGGAAGTTGTCTCGAGGCACGGGGTGCCCACCTCTATTATCTCTGATCGTGATGCATGTTTTACTTCAGAACTGTGGCAAGCAATGCACAAATCCTTTGGCTCACGTTTAGATATGAGCACAGCTTATCACCCGCAAACGGATGGGCAGTCTGAACGCACCATCCAGACCCTTGAAGACATGCTTAGGGCATGTGTAATCGCTTTTGGCAACGGCTGGGAAAAACATCTACCATTGGTGGAATTCTCGTATAATAACAGTTACCACACCAACATTCGGGCCGCTCCATTTGAGGCATTGTACGGGCGTAAATGCCGGTCACCTCTTTGTTGGGCAGAGGTGGGGGATAGTCAGATCACTGGCCCAGAACTCGTAGTTGATACTACAGAAAGGATTGCTCAAATACGACAACGAATGGCGGCAGCTCGCGACCGTCAGAAAAGCTACGCCAATAAGGGCAGGAAACCACTCGAGTTCCAGGTTGGGGATCGAGTGCTACTCAAGGTTTCACCCTGGAAGGGTGTGGTTCGTTTTGGCAAACGAGGCAAACTTAATCCACGATATGTTGGACCATTCGAAATCATAGAGAAAATAGGCAAAGTGGCCTACAAACTAAACCTACCAGCAGAACTCAGTGGAGTTCACAACGTTTTCCACGTGTCGAATCTAAAGAAGTGTCTGTCAGATGAGACCCTCATAGTTCCTTTGAAGGAGCTCACTATCGACGAGCAGTTGCGATTCGTCGAGGAACCAGTTGAAATCACGGACCGGGACGTTAAGGTCCTTAAGCGCACCAGAATACCTCTCGTTCGAGTTTGTTGGAACTCACGTCGTGGCCCAGAGTTCACCTGGAAACACGAAGATCAAATGAAACAAAAGTATCCCCAACTATTCGCAAACAGTACAACCACTACTGAGGCTGAAGCTATGGAATTTCGGGACGAAATTCCAGATCAACGGGGGGAGGATGTGACACCACAGGAAAACCATGCAACTTAACTAGCTTCCTCAGTGAGTACGTGCCAAATTTCAGGACGAAATTTCTTTCAACTTGGGGATAATGTGACAACTCATATTTCAGAACCTATCTTTGTGCTAAGTGTAGCATGTTTTGAACTTATGTGATTATGTGAACTTCATTGATTAAGGAAATGTTATGTTTGATATGTGCTATGTGTAATGTATTTATGTATGCAAACGAGCCCAAACGCACAACACTCACCCGATCGCACAAGCCCATTCGGGCTACACTCTTTGCATCCAAACCAAGGGTAGCCCATGATGGGTTCGGCCCACTCCTTTTGTGCGCATACAACCACCTAGGGTAGGAGAGTGTTTCTCATAACTTGCAAACACAACACACACACACAAAAACCCTACTCTCTCTTCCTCTCAAACCCGACGACAACAAGGAGTGTCTCTCTCGAAGCTTTATCGTTCGGATCAACTCTCATCCCATTTTCTAACCGGTTAGTGTCTAACTATCGATTGTATGTTAAGTGATGTTGTGATTATACATGTTTCATGTGATGATTTGTAAATGATAAGTAATTAATCATGAATGAATGTAATCGGCCATATATGTATTCTATTCGGATTCGAATGGTTTGGTTGTGATTAGGAATGAATGATGAGGTTTAGTGTTCATGAAATCGGCTTGCATATGTGTATTAGATAATGTTCATGTTAATCAGATTTGTATATTATGGTTCTAAGAATCGAATGCTTGTTGATCGGCTGGATGTATGATGAAATCGGATCAGTTGTATGGTTAGATAAGAAGTAGTATATGATGATTTGAAACCCTAATTGAATAGTTTAATGTTGTGAATCATTTGAATGTTTTGAACATGTCTAGGGTTCTTAAGAGATTTATGTTAAAACCATTGTTGGATCGATTATTGTTGGTTTGGAAACTGTTAGCACGTATTGATCGAATGATGGTATGATTTGGAAATTGTTATCTTGATTCAATGTAAGATAGGAAACTGTTGATTAATTGTAACTAAATAGCATAAAATTCGGATGGTAAAATGGATCGCACATGATCAGGTCACACAAGACCTGATCCAGTCGCACAAGATGTCCCCAGTCGCACAAGATTTATTGGATCACACAAGTTTTAATGTTTGTTTAACTGTTGGGCCGTGTATACATGTTGGGCGGGGCTAGTCTCCAATCGTACAACCCAACTGGATCGCACAAGTCGACCGGATCGTACAAGCCGTCCGGATCGCACAAGACCTATGTTTATTTATTGGCCCGGGTTATTCTACTGGGCTTCATTTAGTGAATCGCACAAGTTGGATACGTTATGACTGTTAAACGTGATGTATGTGTTGCCATGATCAATACGTGTTCGTAACCTGTTAGCTTATGTGTAAACATACGTGCACTATTTGAACCTAGACCTGACTTGTATGGTAACCATGTTAGGACGTGGTTGACCTCTAGCAGCTCGATTGACCTTTAATTATCTGCTGAGCTAACCTAAGGTGAGTTCACACTATCTACAAAGCATGGGATTCCCTGGGGTTGGGAATGGGTTAAGGAATATGGATTCCTCGTCCTTTCTTGGGTAGGATAGTACGGGTTAAGGAATATAATTCCTCGTCCTCATGGACAGTTTACATTTCACTAGACCAAAACTCTATCACGAAGTCCCTCCTTTTTATATCGACTTAATCGCCTGGCCAATGGCGAGCGGGTCATTAGTTAGATAGCGCTATTTAGGTCTGACTAGCCTCACACCGTACCGCAGAGGACGGGCGTGAACTAATGGATCTGGGCACGTCAATGATGATAGACATTGACAGTTCAGGGCACATAAACATGACTACAGTCAGCAGTCGATATGGTAACGAGTCTAGTAGTATATACAAGGGGTAGCCCCCACGGCCAGAGAGCCAGATAATTAAACATGGGGTAGCCCCCACGGCTGGATTGCCAGAGTAAATGGGATAAACAAATCACGTTTTCAACTATGGGGTAACCCCCACGACAGGGATGCCAGTTAAAGGAAACTGTTTTTGGAACAACTTAAAACAAACACCCAACTATGAACTCGCTCAACATTATTGTTGACTCGTTACTACATGCTTTGCAGGTCAATAGGTACTTAGCTGGAGCTTGCATGGGGAAGAGTCGTTGTGGGACATGGACAATTGTGTGCCATGTTAAACATTGAAACCTTTGAATTTGCATTTTGTTTTGGATTTAATCGTTATGCTTCCGCTTGCAACTTAAACTACGTTTTGTTTGGACACCAATTGTACTGGTTGAATTTTTATAATTACTTACATGCTTGTTCAATATGATTGGTGGTTGGATCCTGGTCAGTCACGCCTCCAAGCGGTGATACTCCGCGTGTGGATTTTGGGGGTGTGACATATTTTCACATATGTTTCAGGTACCATATTTTGATGATGTTTGACGATGATTATGATACTTACTCACATAGGAATGGACGAGGCCTTAGTGACTCAATAACAATGAAAGTCAATTTGTTCATGTTTTGTTTCTAATTTTAATACAATGTAATAAACTTAATTCAATAAAACGAAACTTTAATCCATGTGTTGTGAAACAATGATTCTGTTACGACACTCCCCGACGTTTCCGCCGCGGTTTGTTGTTTTAACGCGGTCGGGGTGTGACAGAAAAGTTGGTATCAGAGCCCATGGTTATAGGGAATTAGGTTATTAGTAATGCTTTGACCTAGACTATAACCTTCCTAGGACCCTAACGTTAGTTTACTTGTGTTTAGTCTTAAAACAATACCGTTGCCTATCTTTAGGTAACAACCATAACAAGAACACAAATTACGAATCTGATTTGAAAACTAATCATCTCTTCTTAGATGATTTATTATAAGGTTTTGAACCTTCAAAGTTTTCAAAATCTCATCAAAGTTTGGGTCTTATTAATGTGAACATGTGCAATCTGGAAGGGTGGGTGCCTGTATCCTGAGTTTTCTGTCTAAGGCTAGAGTGTTCGTACAAATCCACATAATCGGACCAGTCACTCTTACCTGGGAACTCTTGGGATGAGTGTCCACTTATAGGCTAAAGCATGTCTTCGCGATACATTATAACGACCTATTTACTTTGTTCAGACATTTCACGTCGTTTGTTTGTTTGAAATAACAAACAAATGATCGCCTTCCTTATGTTTCGTTGATATTTTCAATACCTCATTTGTTTATCCAATTGTCAATCTCACTCGTTTCTCATGTTTCCTTATTATTTTTAGAATATGCCACCTAGACGTGATCCAGAACACGATGCTGCCCTCACAGCCACAATCGTTCAGCAAATGGCTGCAGTGCTTCCGAACCTCATTACCCAGATAAACCAAGCGAATAACAATAACAACAATAACAATGCTCAATGTAACTTCAAAACATTCAACTCAGCTAAGCCATAAAAATTTTCTGGGTCTCAAGGAGCAACTACACTCCTGTAATGGTTCGAGAGTCTAGAAAGCACCTTCAGGCATGTTCAGTGTCCAAACGAGCGAAAGGCCGAATTCGCATCTAGTGTCTTTGAGAAACGAGCTTTAACATGGTGGAATGGAGTGATGAGGGATAGGGGTGCCGATGTGGCACTGGATCAAACTTGGGAAGAGCTTCGAGGTCCAATGATGAAGGAATTCTGTCCCCGTCATGAAATCAGGGCACTGGAAAGGGAATTCGATGATCTTAAACAAGATAGTGGTGAGCATCGAGCCTACACTGGCCGTTATGAGGAGCTAAGTCTATTATGCCCGACCATGGTTACGCCTTTGGATAAGGCAATTGAAAAGTAGATTGATGGCCTCCCTAACTCAGTACAAGACATTGTTACTGGTAGCAACCCTACTACTGTTAGACAGGCCATTGAGCTATCCGCTACCCTGACTGAATCTCAGATCAGGAGAGGTAAACTTTTCTGAAAAGGCGACAAGAAACCAACCGATGAAACAAAACCGAAGGATAAGCAGACTGAATCCTCCAAGAAGTCAAAGAAGCGTAAGGCTTCTTAGAACTTCGTCGTGGTTGCTCAAAATGATCAGACTGGCCCTAACCAACCAGCTCAACCCCCTGCTAAGAAGCCATACAACGGAACTGCACCTATGTGCAACCAATGTAACCTTCATCATCATGCTAGTGTGAAGTGCCGCAAATGCCTAAATTGTGGTCTTACTGGTCATACAGCTAGGGTTTGTCGAGCTGTAGCTGCACCAAATCAAGTTGATAACAACCCAACACAAGCTCGTTTTCCACCAGGTTCTTGCTACAACTGTGGTGAGATGGGCCATTTCCGAAACAATTGCCCAAAGCTTGCTAATGCAAATCCAGCACAAGGATGATCATTCGACTGACTGGAAGACAATGCTGTTTAGAAACAATCGAACCTTATGTATTATTTTCTTTTGTTATCAAATATCTATGAAACAGTTGTTTTTGTTTATAAATAAATCTTTTATTTACATTGCAATGTACAAATGTGGTTACATGTATAAACGACATATCCCCTACGATACCGACGATCAAGGAACCGTGTTCCTTGTAGAATAAACTACCCTAAAAAATTTTCCATTCTTATGATCGCTTGCAATCTCCACGAAAATCCTAAGTACTCGTTTATTCTAAGGAAACAAAGTACAAGGCGCAAGTTACAACTCTGGACGAATACCCAAAGTACCACTTCAAATCCTTAATAGGATGCCCAAGGGTACTTCCGTAAGCCCTTGATTGGTCTTACATATCATATCTTCCCGACTTCATGATATTTTACACAACACATGATTTCAAAAGATTATGCATGTTTTCAAAAAAAATCTTATACATATTGTCAAAATCATCTCACGTGGTTTTAAAACATTTCATAAAAAATTACCTAATATACTTAGTACGTGATTTCAAAGCATTACAAAAAGGTTTTCAAAATCATATTTTTAACAATTCCTAGCATAGCTTTCAAAAACAATTTTGCTCGTATGTTGCCTTAACATATGTAGCACGCGATTTCCAAGAACACCCTGCTTCGCACGCCGACTTAGCATGCTTAGCACAATGATTTCAAGGATCTGTTTGCTTCATATGTTGTCTTAGCATATCTAGCACCTTGATTTCATAAACACTAGGCTTCGCATGTTGTCATAGCATACCTAGTACAAGATTCCTAAACTCTTCCCGCTATACGAATTCCAAATCCTTAGAGGATCTTCTTCACAATTAGATCCTCATGGATGTTCAGAACGCAAAATCAAAAGTCCTTAATTGGATTCTTTGTGTGCCTTAATACGAATGTTACGATTCCTTGTAAACGAAATCGAATTCTTATAAGATCATCCTATCTTTACAGATAGATTCTTGAGGATGTTGAAGTCAATTGACTGGGCTCCTGGTGTACCTTGAATACCCATGTACAAATCGACAACAAGTTAATAACAATTAATAACATACTGATAACAAATTAATAACCAAGTGAACAATTATGTGCTTATGTGTTGACCTAATCAAAGTTATCTCAAGCTTGTTCAACAAATTCTATCCCCTTCACATTATAAAACAGACTGTGCGAACTATGCAAGGAATTACGTAATTATGGATGAATACATAATTATGGAATTTAATGCACAGAAACCACAACAAGTTTTGTCATGTATCTAAAGTTATCTCTATTCATTTCCATTTCTGATGAAGTACCCGCTGAGGAAAACTGAACTAGCTATTCATTTTTCACTTCTGAAAGAAATACTCGCTGAGGGAAATGAATAATCTATTCATGAACCGTGTTCATTTTCATTTCGTATGAAGTACCCCCTGAGGAAAATGAATTATCCATTCATATTCGCTTATGAGAAATACCCACTGAGGAAGATAAACCATCCGTTCATTTTCACTTTTGAAGAAATACCCACTGAGGAAAATGAATAAATTCATTCCATTTCTGACGAAGTACCCACTGAGGAAAATGAATTGATCATTCATTTTCACTTCTAAAGAAATACCCGCCGAGGGAATGAATAATCCACATAATCCTTCATTTCCACTTCTGACGAAGTACCTATTGAGGAAAATGAATCATCCATTCATTTTCGCTTCTGAAGAAATATCCATCGTGGAAATGAATATCTTATTCTATAATCCTTCATTTCCACTTCTGACGAAGTACCCATTGAGAAAAATGAATCATCCATTCATTTTCGCTTCTGAAGAAATATCCATCAGGGAAATGAATATCTTATTCAAATAATCCTTCATTTCCGCTTCTGACGAAGTACCCATTGAGGAAAATGAATCATCCATTCATTTTCACTTCTGAAGAAATATCCATCAGGGAAATAAATATCTTATTCTATAATCCTTCATTTCCACTTCTGACGAAGTACCCATTGAGGAAAATGAATCATCCATTCATTTTCGCTTCTGAAGAAATATCCATCAGGGAAATGAATATCTTATTCAAACAATCCTTCATTTCCACTTCTGACGACGTACCCGTTGAGGATAATGAATCATTCATTCATTTTCTCTTCTGAAGAAATATCCAATGGAAACGAATAAGCTATTGATATTTCATTTCCATATCTAACGAACAATCCATTGGAGAAAATGAATCATCCGTTTATTTTTTGCTTCAAAGTATATCCACTGGGAAATGACAAGATTATGCCTTGCATATCTTTGATGGGTTACTCTACACAAACAGATGACACCCTATATTTCATACAAGACAATTATTTAACACAACGTCACAGACAGACTCCCACGAATAAATTTCGGGATGAAATTTCCTAAAGTATGGGAGTCTGTGACATCTGTGCCTCTTCGAACATCATATGAATACAAAACCAATGAAATATTGTGTTTCTTTCTTGGGATTTGTATAAATATGTGTATCATTTGCACATATCATTTCTTGTTCAATTTCGAGCTTTAAATCGCTTTCTTGAAAGTTATACGCAAATTGATGCGTAAACGTAATCTGTTTAATGCGAAAAACACTCCGTAATAGTTACATAGGCTTAACATACCTTAAATAACCCTTACATAACTTAGAAATAGTTTTGGATGGTTTGGTATGTCGAAAACAAGTTTATTCGATCGCAGGGACTATTTATGTCAAACTGCGAAACTATACCGATTCGTATGGTAACGAACATTTTGAAACTTGATCATAAGTTAAACATACCCTAAATATCCTTTACATATCTTAGAAATAGGCTTTGAGGGGTTTGGTGTGCGAAAATAAACTTATTTGATCAATAGGGAGTAAAAGCGTCAAAAAGTGCATAAGTTTGCATTTTCGCGCATATCTTACGTTCTGAACATATCCGGACATCCAAAAATTTTTGTAATCATTAAAATATTTTATTTTAGTGAATGGAATGCAAAAATATCATTCGTCGCGCAATTTGCATCGTTTTTGCGTCCGTTCGAGTTTTCGTCGTAATTAACCGAATAACGCAACCGTACGACCAAACAAACCGACATCCGAGATGTGTTTGAGAATATTTCAGGTTCCCTATACTTTAACTTCATTGTAGAACCTTGAAATGGGGTTAATGGGGCTTAAACGTGTCAAAAATGCATCAAAAACCAAGTTTTGGACTTGCAGGTACTAAAACTGACAATCTGTCAAAGTTGGCTTAGGAGGGGCGCGTAAGACTATGTACATGTCTACGCGGCCCGCGACAACATGCCAGACAGAAACATTGAACTTGGCCATTTGAGCTGGTTTTGATGGTTTTGATCCTTGTTTTGCAATACCATTTGATGGTTTTTGAGTTCCCCATGTTTTGTAAACAATGGGTAACACTTGGATGGCTAGGATTAAAGCACGAATTACAAGAAACGATCCTAATGGTTCTTCGAAATCTATAAATACCCACTTGGTTTTCAAGCATTCCTCACATTTGTTCTCATTTCTGCTCTAAGTTTCTTTCATACTTTTATGCATTTTAAGCATGAAAGTCAAACAGTGTTTGACTCTCTGCCTTGACCAGTCTTTGGTAAACACAAAGTTCGTTTGAACTTTGCAACGTGAGTGTAATCACGATGGTTATAGTCCCTTGTGACTATACCTACTGATTACCACGTTGATTAGTCGAAGTGACGAGTCGAAGTTTCGGTCAAAATGCTATTTATGTGCATTTTGAGACGAAACTATATTCGGATATCAAAACACTTTGTTTTGATATCAAAACCTGTTTTCTAACTTAGTTAAACATGTTTAACTCGTCACTTTTAGTCTAGTGCTTGTATAGGGTCGTAAGATAAGCGGTCTTAACTACCGCTTAGACTTTAACCCGACTCGTTTGGTCGATCGTTAGGATCCGACCAAGCATATATTGTGACATAGTTATATAGGGAATAACCTTTCGAGGTTATACCTTATGGTCCCTTAGTTTAATTAGTTGTATAATAGGTAGTTTACATGCCTTAGGTAAATGACCAAAATGCCCTTTTCATGCATGATTGGATTTTAAGCATATGTAACTTAACTTTTGTCACTTAAACTGATTATGCAACATAATTAAACATGTTAGGGCATATAATACTTGTCATAGGACTAGTTAGGCATCTCAAACGCGCATTCGCCCGAACGACGCGTTAAAGTAGCATAAGCTACCTTAATGGGTCGTAACGGGTCGTAAACGCTTAGGATAGGTTCCGATTTAGAATGTAGGCTTTGTTAAACCATATCACATGAGTTCCTATACTCATTTGGTTTACGAGACCTCATTCTACCCGATCTTCCGATTTAGGTGTCGATTTATTAACTTGGTGATCCGATACTAGGTGCCACTTGATTTCTTGATTGCCCGAGCTTGTTAGTTCACTTTAATCGAGGATACCTAGCAATTCAATGTGAGTACATAGTTCCCCTCTTTTACCATTTTCGACTGTTTTGGGGTGATTCATATGTGCTAAATGATTTCAAGCTTTCTAAACAAATGCTATGGTTTATACTAAACACAACAATTTCAATTATGTGAACTATTGAACCATTGGAACTACGTGAACTATTGAACCACTGGAACTATTGAACTATTGAACCACTGGAACTACGAGAACTATGTGAACTATTGAACCACTGGAACTACTGATCTATGTGAACTACTTGAGCTATTTGAACCATTGGAACTATTTGATCTATGTGAACTACTTGAGCTATTTGAACCATTGGAGCTATTTGATTTATGTGAACTACTTGAACTATTTGAACAATTAGAGCTATTTGAACTATTAAATGATTGGGTTATGGTAAGTGATTAGGTAACGGGGCGGGTGTAATGTGATAAAAGCATGGTGGATACGCCGCCGGTACTTCCTACATATAAGTGCTCTTAACACATTACATAACGTTGCGTTATCAAGATCACTTGGTCGATTGTTTTCAAAACAAAGTTACACTACAAGGTTTTCTTAACGATATAAACCATACGATTTTTATTACAAAAACGATTTACGATTTGGTTTACATAAACAAATGTTTTGGGTTAAGATTTATAGCTACGAGATTTTATAAACTATAACCATCTTGTTTTGAGTTGGTTAATCATATTGCAATACCAAGCACTTTTCTTACAAGGTTTTCAACTATCAACTTTTGTAGTCTAACGAGGTATTGCAACATGTAAACAAGCCATGAACCCGATACTCTTACAAAACCTATGTACTCGCCGACATTTTTATGCTGACTTATTTTCACATATGTTTCAGGTACCATAATTTGATGATGTTTGACGATGATTATGATACTTACTCACATAGGAATGGATGAGGCCTTAGTGACTCAATAACAATGAAAGTCAATTTGTTCATGTTTTGTTTCTAATTTTAATACAATGTAATAAACTTAATTCAATAAAACGAAACTTTAATCCATGTGTTGTGTCCATCCAGGGTGCGCATCTTGTATGCCCCTTTTCCTAGCACCTCATGTATTAAGTATGGGCCTTCCCACTAAGGTGCTAGTTTACCGGGGCGTTCAACATTGGAAGCTTCATTATCTCTGAAAACGTATTCCCCTGGAGTATAGGTACAAATGCGCACTCTTGCGTTGTAGTACCTCTCCAAGTCCAGAGCTGGTCCAAGTCTAGACGGCGCTCTGCCTTGTTATCAACTTTGTTGACTGTTGATAAGCACGACGAGAGGAGGCCTATCTCAGCTGGGATAACCGCCTCTGAGCCGTAGACCAGGCTAAAAGGGGTTTTGCCAGTGCTTGTTTTTCGCATGGTTCGATGGGCCCACAGGATGCTAGGGAGCTCATCTACCCAGCCTCTTCTCTTGGTGCCAAGGCGGGCCTTTATCCCTTCGACGATACTTTTGTTGACACTTTCTACTTGACCGTTGCCCTGAGTGTCGGATCGGTTTTCGATTCCATAACGATTGCGTAACGACACGTGACGTGCGGAATCCGTACACGTGCGTGGACCGAACACGAGACCGTACTATAATCGTGATTCTATTGATAGATCTGAAAAGTACAAAGAAACTTGAATCACCTTGGCACTTTCTCTCTCTAGATTCTCTCTCTAACCTTCAAAGCTCCAAGTCACAAATGTCAAAAAAAATTCTAAATTCTAACCCTAAATCTTCTATTTATAGGCTAAGGCTTTAATGAGAGTTCTCATTAATTACAATATTGCCACCTTGCCTTTTCTATCTAAGTATTACAATATAAGCTCTAGTTTTCTTCTGTTTATGCTACGGACTGGATTGACGAAGGCGATAGACATTAATGCACCAACAGACTCCCTCTTGCATATTGCCGCAGTCAATCTCGTAGCTTCTTGTCTTTCTCTCTCTCTTGAGTCTTCTTGAGGCTTTAACATCTTCAGCATTCACAGACTCCCTCTTGCTTGAACAGAATCCCCGCGGATCTGTCTCCAGCTTTAGCTGCTCCTTTCTGTAAACTCTTTCTTCAGGCTCCCCCTTTCGTCAAGCTTCCGTGCTTTTGGGATCGACACCTGGCTTTTCGGTTACAAGCTCCCCCTTGCGTTGAGCTGGTCTTCAGACTCCCCCTTAGACTCGGCTATCGGGATCGTAATCTGGAACTGCATTTGAAAAAATCTCAAACATCTATAAGTAAAAACATTTTGAATATCCAGGATTGAAAACCTGGCTCTCCCAGCATAAGCTGAAATATTTAAAATATACGACAGTGACAAACATTTACGATTGTCCAGGAATTGTGACCTGGCTTTCAAAACTTTTAATCAAGAACCTGGCTCTAAAATATAATAATATGAATATTTACAGGATTACTTGATTCTCTCCCCCTATCAAAATGCTTTATAGATTCGGCTAAATTAAGAATCCAAGATCAAAACCTAGCTCTTTACAACAGATTTTCACAAATTAATCATCCAAATCCTTCACAGTTAATCATCCAAGTCCAACTCAATGACCTTGGAGATCTTCACAAACTATTTTTGATTTTTGATGTTAAAACTACAAGTTTCAAATTAATGAACTTGTTTTATTTTCAGAAACACAATCAACATACTAGATTTTGAAACTCAACTCTCAGACATCGGTTGTCGAAAATAAAGTAAAATCAAAATCTTTTTGTATTTTTCTGAATTATAAAGTAGTAAAGAAATATTTACAAACATATTTATAGACAATGTTTTTGTTTGAGTTCGCGTCAGAGGATCATATCAGTTTTTGACAAATCACTAGCACCGTTGAGCTTTAAAAACACTTTAAGTTCTAAACGATTCACTTAGATTGTCAGTATTCTGATCCACTTAAATTTTCACACAAAGTTCAATCGATTCGAGATACGAGATTAGTGTTTTAAGGACTTAAACTTATTCGGGTGTCCCACCCCAGAATATACTCCCGTATCAAAATTCCCTAGATTCAGTCTTAAGGTGAATATACCAATTTGATATATGTATTCTGGGTTAGTGCGAGACCTTGAGGGCTTAGGTATGAACTTCCGTACAGTCAAAGAGATGGAGGCTCGACTTTAGGTGTGTTCCCTTTAGGGAATCTTTTCTTCAACTGCAATTGATTCATATCTTTCGATTTTTCAATTTTTATGCAGAGGGTAAGCTTTTAAAGCCCGTTAAGTATTATACGAGGTCTAGGCCATTGCTTCCACAATAACAGAAGACCAGGTATAATACCCTAGATATCAAACAGTATAAAGACCTAGTATCTCAGAATCAGACAATCTCTCAAACAAGATTTCGGGGTTACCCATATATCCGAGAGATGTTCCCCACAAGATAAGTAAGTATTTGATATTTAGGTTTATATCTCGAAAACAATCTACTAAGCGTGTAAAAACCTACTGGCATATCATCAGTGAGACCGTTTATCACATTTTAACTTTCCATTTCTCCGTTTATCACATTTTAACTTTCCATTTCTTTAGTGTATTGTGATTGTCTACTGATGTACTATCATTTTCTCTTTTTACACAAAAACTCATTTTTGAATTTTATCATGTTTTTGGCTTTTTCGAATTTTCTAATGTTTTTAGATTTTCTGAAATTTTCTTACTCCCCCTAAAATTCAAAACATTTAAAGAAAATTTGATAACCGATGCAGATAGCTTTGTCTCGCCATCCATTTTCTGCATCACATGCTCTGTTTTGAAGAAAATATACCCCCATGATTTACAACACATTGATATTTTACAGTTTGAAAACCGTTTTTCAATCTCGTGAAATTAATCATGTTTGTTCAGCCGTGAGGGTTTCGGCATTTTCAATTAACATATTTTTGAAATTTTGACAAAATTTAAAAACAAACATATTTTTGATTTTTCAAATTTTTTCAGTTTTTAGGGTTTTTGAAGTACGGTTTATTTATGTACAGAAATCAAACAAACTCTCTGTTTAACCATCGTAGGGACCACCAGCCTCTTTCTCTCGTGCCAGGCTGCTTCCTCCGTTGCTTTGACTTTCATCCTCTTTCTGAAGCACCTGCACATTCAAATTACTCAATTACTTGAACAAGTTAGCCCAGGTCTGTTTGACCTTAGGCATTTCAACACAATATGTTTCATTCAACTTCGGAAAATATTTATCATTTTTCACAAATATATTTTCATTCCGATTATCACTCACAGAAACCTTTTGTTTCTTTTCAACCCAAGTTTGTCCTTTAGAAGCACTTCTTTTGTAAAAATGTGATTCATTTTGAACATTCTGATTTTGAACAACAACTTTTGGTTTCCAAAACTGGTTTGGTTTTGTTGCATCAACAGTTGTTTTCCAACTTTGTGTTGTTCTAAGTCTGGGTGTCACTGGTTCCCATGTTTGTTGTGAGTCAACCTTTGACATTTTCGGCCTCCAAGTTTGCTTTGAATCAAACTTGGTTGACTTCTGATTCACAACATCAGACTTCTCTTTCTTCTCAACATCAACAGGTTTCAGCTTTGGACATTTGCGTGCAAGATGTCTTGTTTGATCACATTTGAAACATGTTCTCTTTGAAACATCTTTCACATGTTTTTGTTGCCTTTTCTTTTGAGCATAGAACTCTTCATTAAACTGTCGTCTAAATTGGAGTTCTTCCTCTTCCTCTGAACTTGTTCCATGAACAAAATTCATCTTTTGTTGATAATTTGGAGTTTCATTTCTTTTCCAATTTTGTTTCCTTTTATAACCCAACCCGGCCTTCATGTTTTTCTTTTTGTAACCATGTTTGTTATAAAAAGTTTTGTGACTCTTTCAAGCAAACTTTGAAATCTCAGATTTTTCTATTTCAATCATTTTGAAAACTTTGTCAATCTTTTCTGAGATCACATTCTGAATCAGGACTTCAAGATCTGAGAATAATTTGTCCGATCCAATCATGGTATACACCAATCCTTTTGAATCATCATTCACATTTTTCTCAGATTTTGAGTTTTTTAAATAACCTTCATGAAAACTACCTTCATTTTCATCCTGTGATTCAGATTTACCTGTTTCAACCGACTCTTCTTTCAAAACACTTTCAACGACCTTACTTACCACCTCTGAATCACTAGAATCATCAGATTTGGAATAGGTTACGTCAATGTTATCTGGCAATTGATCAACCATGTTGAAAGATTTTTTCACCTTCTCGTCATCATAGAACGTGAATTTCTCCTCAAATGGTGGTGGAACCTGATGATACTATGAGCCAATTCCTTTCTTGTTTTGCTCAGAATCTTTACCATCCGGTTTTATATTGAAAATGCACTCAAGAACATATGAAGAAGCGTGATAACTGTGTAACTTGTTGTTGTCTTGTTCTAAATCATCTATTTTACGCTTTAGCTTAGCAACATCTTCAATGTAAGAATTTACAACTTGTTGCTTAATTTCATATTGTCGCTTAAGCGTATCAGATGTTTCAGAACAATGTTTCAATCTCGATTTAACAAGTTTCATTTGACTCTTCACGTCTTCATATGATTCTTTTGTGATATGATATGCAAGTTTTATCGAATCATACTCTTTCTTCATTTCTTGAAACGAATTTTCTTTTTGCAAACATTCTTATGTCATTTTTGAAACCTTTTCTTTCAAAATTTCATTTTCTTTTTCTAAAATCTTGCATTTTTGGGTGAGCTTTTCATCATTATCTTTAAAATCTTTTCGTTTTCTAACATTTCTTTGCATTTTCCTTTGAAAACTTTTTTGATTTTAGTGAATTCTAAATCTCTTGTTCTAAAATTTTCATCTTTTTCAGTACAAGCACTGCACGTTTCCATGCATTTCTTGCACTGTTCAGTAGTTTTTAAGACTTCAGAATCAGTTGAAGTATTTACCTCAGTGATTGGCACCTCGGTTTCTATTCCGTCTGTGTCTGATCAGCTTCTTTTTCCTGTTGTTTCCCACCAGCATCAACACCATCATCTACTTTAACCGAACTTTCCAGCTTTTCATCAGCTTCTTCTTTCTTCTTCTGATCTTCTTCATTCTGCTGTTCTTCAGTAAGAACTTCTTTTTCACCAACTACTTTGTCTTCTTTTTCACCAACACTCTTCTATTCTTCAGCAACCTTCTTCAAATCATCAACCAACTTATCAACATTCTTCTTCATTCTTTCTTCATCCCTCTTTTTCATACTTGCTGTCCTGACATCTCTGATGATTTTATCCAGCTTTTTCTGATAGTGTTTATCTTTTTCAACATTTGAGTAGTACTCGCCGGATAAAGGGATTACTACAAGAATGTCTTCATAGACCATTTCTTTTGGATGAACAACTGGTTCCTCGTTCCTGTTGATATAACAATCTCTTTTCTTGTCAAATCTTTTATAATTCCTAGCCTCTTCATATTCCGTCTCCATCTCTTCAATTATATACCCAGCAATACACCTTTCTCTGTATGTTTTCTCTTTCAAAATTTCTTCTCTCGTTTTCTCTTTTATCTTAGCAACCAAAGCACGATGTTTATAAGCATCCTTCTTGGTTCTTACTCTGAATCGATCATCATTAAGATCATCTTCTGGAAGAAACTCTCCTCAATCAAATCCTTCATCATCTTGGATGACTGCACATGCTCTTGACTTCTCTTTCGTATTATTTTCAATCTGTTTCAAGTTTGACGGCTCTTCTTTACTACGGTGGTATATTGCTTTTCGATAATAATCGTCATTGAACAGATTTTCATTTCCATCAACTGCAGAATTGTTGCATTCTCTTTTGAAATGACCCTTTTGCTTACACTTGAAGCAGGTCACTTTGGATTTATCAAACCCTAGCTTCTTTGATGGACCACCGATTGACTGTTTGCCAGTAATCTCCATGTACCTTTGAGCTCTTTGAATACAGCTTGCCAAACACCAACGTATGTCAACGAGTTCCATCTCTTCCGGATCAATTTGGTCGTAGTCTTCCTTGGTTAATTCAGAATTTCTGATTTTACCAGCTACCAGACCTTCATATGATTCTAGGACAGATACAAGGAAGCTCATTTGCTGCTTAGCAGAGTTGATGCTCATCACAGGAGAATTTTTCAACTTCAGAGCGATGTTGCAAAGAATTTCTTCTGATTCTTCAAGATTTACTTTTGCAGAAGATGAATGATATCCCGGATTATGACTTGATGAACTTTTCTGAGGTTCCTTTGTCTTCTCAACACTGTATGCCGTCTTTGGTGATTCACCAATAGTCACCGGAGATATGTTACCTTTGTAGTAAAGACCGACATTTTGTTGATACGAAGATCTGCTCATCTTGCTTTGCTTCTGCAGCTCAAACTCATGACTTTCAATTTTCTCTATCAAAACATCAAGAGTTATTGAATCATATAAAACATCATTTTTTAGAATAAACATGAACGTTTGCCACTGATCAGCTCGTGGAAACGCTTCTATGATTTTATCTATAATTTCCTCTCGTGTTTTAACAATTCCAAACCTATCAAGTTCAGCTTTTAGGTGACAAAACCTTTCAATCATTTGTCAAACCGATTCACCTTTTAATCCATCAAACAAATCAAACTCCTTTTTAAGTAAAGCAATTTTGTTCTTTTTAATTTGTTTACCCCCCCTCAGCTTTAATTCGTAAAGCTTGCCAAACAGATTTAGATGAACCGTCATGATCAAGTAATGCAAAAATATCATCTTTAATTGACTGTTGGATTAGGGTAATCATTCTTTGTTCATATGAGAAGTTCTTTTTGTCTTCAACGGATAAGCTTTTGAGTTGAATCTCTTCTCCTTTGTCATTGACAGGTCTATCATATCCAAACTCCATGCAAAACCATCTTTCATGTGCATATGCTTTGGCCCAGTTGATGAATCGTTCTTTCCACCATGTGTAATCTTCAATACTTTTGTGTTTAGGTGGTTTCGAATAAGTACCATAGAAGTTATCATGTTTAATATTATCATTGATTGCTTTTGTTATGGTTTTTGGTGTAACAGTTGAAGTTTCCGAAGATTCTGATGTGAAAGATTTGTAGAACGTGTTGTAAAACTGTTCAGCCACGACGTTTCTCATTTATCACCTCAAATCACCTTCAAACGTTCAAATAAAAACGACCAGTTTAAAAACTATCAAATAGCTAGATCGGATGAGTATCCGATCGAGTGTGGTCAATGAAAGTCAACAGAATAACAATGATCAGAAAACAACGGATCGGATGGTGATCCGATCGAGTGGTAATCCGACAGTTGACCAATTTGTGTTGAGGATCAGATGGTGATCCGATCGAGTGACATCAATAAAGTATCGGTTGGTGATCCGATCGAGTGACACCAACAAAGTATCGGATGGTGATCCGATCGAGTGACACCAATACAGTATCGGATGGTGATCCAATCGAGTGATGATCTGACACTTGAACCTGTGACACAAGCAAATAAGGTGATTAGAATCGTATGGCAATCTGTTTGGATTGCCACTCGACACTTGAACTTTAAAACTGAATGAACAATGTGCTATGGATCGGATAGTGATCCGATCGAGTCAGAGTCAACAAAGTCAACCTTTTAATGACTTGAAATGGATCGGATGGTTATCCAATCAGATTGCAATCCGACACTTGACACTATGAACTAAACAAATAATTGTACTAAGGGTCGGATGGTCATCCGATCGGATTGCCATCCGATCGGTGAACATCACCAAGAACAACAACGAACATGTTTGACAGATCGGACAAAAAAATCTTGATTTCTCTCAAATTAAATGGAATTTTGATCTGAAATTTTGTAGGCTTATAGATCAATGATTTTCGCACATAATATCCAAAAATCAGCCAATTTTAACCGTAAAAGCCATGTTAATTTTGCGTTTTTCAGTCTAAAAATGAAGAAGATAGAGAGATGAAGAAATTTGACAAATCTGGATGAATTTTTTATCTGAATCTGATGAAATATTGTGCGATTCTGTGTGTTTGATTCGTGCAATCGAGCTCCTGCTCTGATACCACTTGTAGGAACGGTTTTCGACTCCGTAACGATTGCGTAATGACAAGTGCAACGTGCGGAATCCTTACACGTGCGTGGACCGAACACGAGACCGTACTATAATCGTGATTCTATTGATAGATCTGAAAAGTACAAAGAAACTTGAATCACCTTGCCACTTTCTCTCTTTAGATTCTCTCTCTAACCTTTAAAGCTCCAAGTCACAAATGTAAAAAAAAATTCTAAACTCTAACCCTAACTCTTCTATTTATAGGCTAAGGCTTTAATGAGAGTTCTCATTAATTACAATATTGCCACCTTGCCTTTTCTATCTAAGTATTACAATATAAGCTCTAGTTTTCTTCTGTTTCTGCTACTGACTGGATTGACGAAGGGGATAGACATTAATGCACCAACACTGAGGGTGCGCAACGGAAGAGAAAGTGTGTTTGATGTTCATCTCTTTCATCCATTCTTGAAGATCTTCAGAAGCAAAATTGGTGCCATTATCGGTTACAATCTTGAGTAGGAGACCGAATCTGCAAATGATGTGTTCCCATATGAATTTGCACACCATCATTGCAGTAGTCGAAGCGAGGGCTTTGGCCTCCACCCATTTAGTGAAATAATCAACGACAACAATTATGAACTTCACTGCTCCAAGAGCTTCAAGGAAAGGTCCCACCATATCTATCCCCCACTGCTGGAAAGGCCAGGCAGTGGACACAGGGATGAGATCATTCTTCGGGCGCAGGGTTTTTGGGGCGTGCCTTTAACAGGAGTCGCATTTGCGCAACTCCTTCAGAGCGTCAACGTGCATCCCTGGCCAATAGTAACCAGCGTTCATTATCTTCGCTACGACCATGTGCGGGCCCGCATGAATGCCGAAGATGCCTTCGTGAATCTCCCTGATCAGGTAGCTTACATCTTGAGGGTCCACACAATGCACTAGAGGCCCTAAGAAGGATCTCCTATACAAAATTCCACCATTCATCTCATAGACGCTTTGTTCTGTATCTTCCTAGCCTCTTCTTTGTTTTCAGGGAGAATTCCTTCTTGAAGATATTGAATGATAGGGGTCATCCACGATGGTGGCCCTATCTCAATTACATTAACTTGGCACAACAAAACAGATGGGTTTTTTAAGACTTCAATTCTTACATCTTTGGCGAGATGTTGGAAAGCCGTTGAAGCAAGCTTGCTTAGTGCGTCTGCTGGTTTATTCTCTGATCGGTTGATGTGAACAACTTTGTATATTTTGAACTGTTGAAGCAACTCTTTTGCTTGCTCTAAATACAAGGCCATAACTTCGCCCTTTCATCATACAACCCATTAATTTGATTCGCGATCAGGAGAGAGTCGACATGCGCTTGTAAATTTTATGCTCCCATCTTCATGGCTAGGCGCAATCCTGCCAAGAACGCTTCATAATCTGCCTTATTGTTGGTATTTTTGAAATCCAACTTGATGGCATATGTGAACTCATGCTTTTCTGGGCTAACAAGGCGCAATCCAGCTCCTGCGCTGTCTTCATTTGAAGCACTGTCTGTATACAGCAACCATAACTCATCTGACGTGTCTTTGATGGGAATATCAACAACTTCACAATCTTTGATCTTGTCTTCTGGGACTTCAGTGATGAAGTCCCCTAACACTTGGCCCTTGATAGCTGGGCGTGGCCTGTACAGGATGTTGTGGCCCCCAGTTCAATTGCCCATTTTGCCAACCGACCTGATGTCTCTGGTTTTTGCAAGATTGTGCCAATATGGAAGTTAGTGAGTACAGTGATTACATGCCCAGTGAAATACCTGCGCAGCCTCCTGGAGGCGTGTAGCAGCGCCAGCACTAACTTTTCCATGGTTGAGTATCGTGTTTCTGGATCTATAAGCACCCTACTAACATAGTAAATTGGAGTCTGAACTCCATCTCTTTCCACCAACAATACCGACCCAACTGCCTTGTCTAAAGAAGATAGGTACAGAATGAGTGGTTCTTTTTCGAACGACGCAGTTAATGTAAGGAGCTTGATCAAACACTCCTTCATTTGTTGGAAGGCTGCTTCTGCTTCTGGCGTCCATTTGAACTCTTGCTTTTTCACGCAGTTGCGCAGGGTACTGATAAAAGGGTAAGATTTTGCAGCGTGGTTTGATAAGAATCGATTAAGCGCGACTAGGCGGCCGACCAATCTTTGCATTTCCTTGATCCTGCGCGGTGACGACATCCGCTCGATGGCTTGAACTTTTTCGGGGTTAACTTTGAAACCACCGTTTGTAACCACGAAGCCTAAAAACTTTCCTTCCTCCATACCAAAAGAACATTTTGCTGGATTTAGCTTCATGTTCACGCTCCTTAGAGAATTAAACGTCTTCTCATTTCTTTTAGCATCTGGTCCTCCTCGGGACATTTAATCACAAGATCGTCAATGTACACTTTAATATGCTTTCCGATGTCATCAGCAAATATCATGTCCATCAGTCGCTGGTAGGTTGCGCCAGCGTTCATGAGCCCAAAAGGCATCTTTGTATAACAGAAAATTCCGATGTTAGTGCGGAAATCTGTCTTATCTTCATCTTCCAGCTTCATCTGGACTTGATGGTACCCCTTGTAGCAATCCAAAAAAACATTTCCACCTGTATGGCGCGAGAGAGTCTATCTTCTTGTCGATCTCAGGCAACGAATAACAATCTTTGAGGCATGCCTTATTGAGATCCGTGTAATTAACACACATTTGCCATCCTCCGGTAGACTTCTCAACCATAACAGGATTTGCAACCCAACTTTGATAGCGCACCTCCCTCAGTATACCTGCCTTTAGTAGTTCACAAACTTGCTCGTTCATGGCTTTAGTCTTATCCGCTCCTAGGCTGCGCCTTCTTTGTACCTTTGGCTTGGCGGAAGGATAAGTGTTCAAACAATGTTCAGTGATGTCGCGCGGGACATCGGTCATGTCGGCCGGAGTCCAGGCGAATATGTCCATGTTTCTGAACAATAGTTGCTTGAGATGCGTTCTGATACTTGGTGAGATTGCGTGGCCTATCGTCACCGTCTGTTCTGGGTACTTGCGGTTCAAGACCCATTTTTTTGGCTCGGTCGTTGAAATTTTTGCTGCCTTGACTAGGCGCGCATCCTCTCCTGCCATCACCTCTTTCTTTGCATAGATAATCGCCACCCCGGTCTCAGTTGGGAATCCAATGGCTGAGTGGGGTGTGGAGGTTACCATGTTCATTTCTCCTTGGGTTTCTCTCCCAATTAAAACGTCATGCCTTGATTTGACTGGCATCACCATGAAGTTGACGTTTGTAGTTCTTGAATGTTTCCCATCAGATAGCGTGACGGGGAAACTGATTTGGCCTAATGGGAAGACCGTCTCGTTGCAGAATCCTGACATAGGATAATCAACAGGCTTGAGGCGCACTTTGTCTTCATCATCAAACTGATTGAAGCATTGTTCGTAAATGATATCAGCTGTGCTTCCTGGGTCGATGAAGATATATTCTGTTTCATAGTGACCTATGATGCCGATAATGACAACGGGGCGCGTGGCGCGTGGTCCCCCGCGCACTACCGGAAAAATGACTTGTTGTTCTTGCCAAGCTGGTTTGAATGGGTGCTTGCCTTTGCTTCTTGTGCTGTACCTTGATCCGTTGACCATGTGTGTCTCTAGGCGCCTAACCTTCTTCTGGTTTCCATCATCATTCCGCTGAATCTGGTGCGTCTCCTTGCACACGTTCTTGACCAGATGGCTCAACTTTCTGCTCTTCAGCGATTTCTCAATTTCTTATCTTAGACTGATACAGTCATCCGTCAGATGACATGTATCCTTGTGAAAATCACAGTACAAGTTCGGGTCTTGCCCCTTCTTGTTTGTCATAGGATTTGGAGCCTTGAAATCATGATTCTCCATCATGAGCACCTCCTTTGGTGTCGTAATGAGCGGAGTCTAGTGTTTTTCTTGATTCTCGTTCCTGACTGCCTTTTGGTAACCAATGCGATCAATTGTGTCTCGCACGTCTTCTTTAAAGCGAGGCCTTTCTTCGTAACTGCTGGATTGGTTTGCTTTCCATCCAGGGTTTCTGCTTCTGTTTCGCCTGTTATTGTCACGCGAGTTTCTCTTGGAAAAACGATCTTCAATGTAAGAGTTTTTGGTTCCAGCCAGTGACTCCTCAGTTTGCGCTATGATCTTTGCAGCTGCCATTAGTTTGTCCCATTCTTTGGGTATATCGTCTTTTCCTGTGATAGTCCTGATCAGACTATCACATCGAATGGATTTCTTGAAATGAGTGCGCATCAGTTGTTCGCTTACACCTCCAATCTCTAAGCACTCCTTGTTAAAGTGAGTGATAAAATCTTCTAACCCCTCGTTCTCTCTGCGCCAGATGTCTGTTACTTCAGACGTATCACGTTCATAACATCTTTGCTGGCTGAAATGGTTTACAAATTGGGTTCTGAAGTCGACCCATGATGTGATTTTTCCAGGCGGGAGGCTGTCGAACCAGGCGCGAATGGCCCCTGTGAAAGTCTGGATAAACAGATGGCACCACATTGGCATGTTCCATCCTCCCATAACACCAACGCTTGTAAATACTCGAACATGATCGTCGGGATCAGTTAGGCCATTGAACTTTCCCATTGTTGGAGGCAATTTTTCTTTTGATAGCGGGGCTAGAGCAATCTTTGGAATGAACTTCGAGTGTTCAACAGCTTCAGCTGGTCTATAGATGAGACTGAAATCTCGTTCTGCTTCTTCGCTGTATGCGATGCGCTGTCTTGACCTATTAGACTCATGATTTTTCTATAGACGGTTGAAGACTGAGGAACCTTGATCCTCTTGCCAAGTATAATCCTCTGGATCCGTGTCGTCCCATTCGTTGTTCATGTTGCGCGGCCCCAGCCGGCTGTGAACTGGACCCCTTTGCACATTTGACGGATGGTCATAATAACTGCCTGTCTCCCCACGTGTATCGCGCGTGTCATGCACGCTTGGCCTTCTCTAGGGAGGAGGTCTGTTGATTCTTCCTTGAAAGTTTTGCTGCGGGGGTGTCTGGCGCGCCCCCTGACTTGGACTCGGAGGGGTAACCAAGGATGGTTCTGCTTGTAGAATTGCTTGTTGTGCGCTCAAAGACTGATACGCAGTATTTATGGTAGCAATCTGTTTGGCATACCAGGAAGCTAAAGTTTCACCTTCTGGTAGCCATAGTAACGCCGAAATGTTTGGGTTTGGAGCTGGGTTTGAAGGACCAGCGACATGGGTTACTGGGGTTCCCGTTTGAGTGATGCAAGTGATGCTCGCGTGGGGTCCCTTAGTGTTTGTTACTTCGATTTCACCTATCTCTTTGGTAGGCAGGACTTGGACATTCGGATTGTCCTCCCCCAATCCTACGTTAGAGTTTGTGCCGAAACCGAAATTAGGGATAATCCCGTGGCCAGCCATGATCAAGGGAACAAAAAACTCAGAAAAAGCTCAGAAAAAAGAAGACGGGAGTGATTGTAAAAATCGGTGGGCGCCAATGAAGAAACACGTAACTAATTTTAGGGTTAATTAGTTTGGTTTATGTTTCAGTCATAAGGGTTAATCTTCTTAAACTTTCTTGAGCTCTGATTTGATCCGTTCTTCCTGCAAAACGGAAACACCGTTAGCTCGTTAAGAGGGGAATATGGGGGTTTCCCACTTAACTAGACTCCGACTTGAGAATAAATATCTGCTTTGAGGAAATAAGTGTGTGTTAGGAGTGTGAGTAGAGAGAATGGAATGTTTAACCTGTGCATGGAGGTCTCTATTTATAGCCGGAGAAGTGTAAGAGGAGGTGGGCTGATGGGCCTTGGGCCGAAAGGAGACAAATAGGGAATATCCTCCTTGTCTCACTGGTATCGACCGTTAGTGTTTTCTAGAAGATCCCCGGTGCTGGCTCACCATGATTGGAGCCACGTGTCCCAGTTGTCGGCTTTGTTGTCCCTCTGCCATCAGCAGGTAAGTGGAGATCGTGGGACTGGTGTCGCCTCCCCCTGATTGGTGCCACGTAGGCGTCCTTGTGTACTCTCTGTCTCCTGCACGTCAGACGATTATGGAGCACGATAGAGCACAGCCTGGAGGATGCTGATTGGCTTATTCTTCTGCCACTTGTACATTTTGTACTCTCTGTAGTGGCCTTGCACCCTAATTCCTACGCGGCCCTTGCTGAGCACGTAACTAGCCCGCGCAGGGTTGTAGGGGCTGAAGGCTCATAACCAGAATACTAAGTGTTGAAACTGATGTCGTCTCTTGTTTGGACCTCGTGCAAGGCCTTATTCTGCTTGAGTAGCCCGCGCGGGTCTAAGAGATTGGTCAGCTTTGCTGAGTAAGGAGTATGGTCCAACGCGCATCTTGAAAGGTCTGCGCGGCTTTTTGGGACCATACCCCTTCAAAACCATAAACAATGTTTTAGATTCCCAAAATGGTCCTAAATTCTTTTATTTATTTATTCGTCTCTGTACCTTGAAACTTATAATATGACGATCCTTTTACAAGAGATGGGCAAAGGGTAGTCAAAGGCCATTAGGCATGATCTAATTGATGTAATGATGGATGGAGTACTAGTACTATAAATTTTGTATTTCATCACATTAATTAGAAATGCATCATTAAAATTCTGAGTGGATTTGCTAATGCAAACGACACAAGATTTTGCAAACTCAAGAAGTCTATCTATGGTTTAAAACAAGCTTCAAGGTATTGGCGTCACAAGTTCACCACGTCACTGATTAGTCTGGGTTACAAACAGTCTAAATCAGATCATTCTTTGTTTATCTACAAATGCTCGAATGTTTTTGTGGTGGCATTGATTTATGTTGATGATGTAATCATCATGGGCAAAGACATCGAGAAAATACAACAAACAAAATCTCATATTGATAAGGAATTCAGCATCAAAGATCTCGGTACCTTGAATTTTTTTTGGGCATAGAAGTTGCAAGAACATCAGAAGGTCTTGTCCTCAGCCAACGAAAATACCCTAGATATACTTGAATATAGTGGCTTTCAAGGGTCATGTCCAAGCTCCTTCCCAATGGAACAAAACTTGAAACTTGACAAAGGGGATGAAGAAGACATGGTTGATACAAATCAATATAGGAGACTTATTGGTCGTTTACTTTACTTACAAGCCACACGACCTTACATAGCCTACTTAGTGAATGTGCTTAGTCAGTTCGTGGAAGATCCTAGAAAGAATCATTTGGAGGCCATTCATAGAGTTTTACGGTACTTGAAAAATACACCGGGACAGGGAATCCTATTTCCTAACAAAAAGGGAATGCAACTCATCACATACTGTGATGCAGATTGGCTTGGATGCCCCTTTAGTAGATGCTCAAGAACCGGGTATTTACTCTTACTAGGGGAGCGCCCATCTCTTGGAAATTAAAGAACAAGTCTGTCGTTTCCCAATCATTAGCTGAAGCAGAAGATAGGGCTATGGCAACGACAATCAGTGAAGTATTATGGGTTCGTTGGTTGCTTAAGGTCGACATGAAGACGACATCTATGTGTTACATACGGGTCCTCAAGCTTTATCCTCAACTTTGGCAATATCACCAAAGGCATCTTATGAACTATGGCACTATCATCTCGGACATTTTCTTTTGACACTATCTTAGGTTTGAATAAAAGTGGGTCATTGCAACTCTCGTCTATTTTGACTAAACCAATAATGTGTCCTTGTTAAATGTCTAAACGACACCGTTTACCATTTTCTATTAATGAAAGTCTAGCACCCTTTCCTTTAGATTGGGTTCACTCTGACTTACGGGGCCCTTCTCCAGTTTCAACCATGGAAGCTTATAGATAATATGTTGTTTTTGTAGATAACTTCTCGTGATTCACATGGTTTTATCCACTAAAGACTAAATCCAAGTTCGATATTATTTTGGCAACATTTATGCAGTTCGCCCAAACTTACCTTTTCAAAGCGATGGAGGCACCGAGTTCCTTAATCATCGTGTGAAACAATTATTTGATGATAATGACACTTTTCATAGAATATCTTGTCCATATACTCCCCATCAAAATGAACAAGCCGAAGAAGGCATAGACATATTGTTGACACGGGTTTAGAACTCCTTTTCAATAATAATCTTTCTCCATCATATTGGGTACATGCCTTTAGTATTGTGGTCTATTTTATTAATCGACTACCCACTAAAGTTTTGGATGACATATCACCCTTTGAGGTGTTATTTCTCAAGAAACCATTTTATAATAATTTTTGGGCTTTTGATGAGCACAAATTTTCTGGACACAAAAGTTCGGCTATTGTACTCAATACAAAGGCTTCAAATACCTTGACTCAAATACCTCGCGTATCTAAATCACCCGTCATGCGCTATTTGATGAGCACACCTTACCATTAAAGGGGGATACCTCCACCTCAGATTTATCTTCTTTTCCGTGGCATACTTTCTCGGATCTAAATATTTCTACTTCACACCTACACCCAAGAATACCTCACCAATTACACCTAAAAAATCACAACCCCTTGTACCCACTGTTGTGAATCTCTACACATTTTTCCTACCCACTTACCCAAGTCCAATCCACTACCCCTCCTACTCCAGCCCAAACTCACCTCATTCCGCTATCAAATCCTCCGGATCCTCCTCAGCCCCACTTACTAACCCATACCGCTCCACCTTTCACTATCCCAGTCCACACTTAAATAACCCAAACGTCACCCGCTCCCGAACTCGTATCATCCCCATTCCATCTTCAGCACCTTCTTGTCTCTCCTTTGACGCAACACAACCACTCTCAAACCCAACTCCATCCGAATCAGCCCATCATGAAGCTCCTTTAGCCCAAACTTAAACAACACCACGTCCCACAACTTCCACCATTAATACCCACCCCATGGTTACTCATGCTAAAGCCACATATTTAAACCAAAGTCTTATTTCAATCTTGCATACCTTGATTCTCACAATCTATACTTTGCTCTTTTTTTTTCTCAAACCGAACCTAAGGGGTTTAAATCTGCAAGCAAACATCCGCATTGGATTGAAGCCATGCATAAGGAACTTTCAGCTCTTCATAATAATAATACTTGGACTCTCGTTCCTCGACCCAACAATCAAAACGTTGTTTGTTCCAGGTGGTTGTTTCGTACAAAATATCGATCAGATGGAACCATTGAAGGACATAAGGCACATCTCATCCCTCAAGGCTTTAGTCAAATGCATGGTTTGGATTATTCTCACACCTTTAGTCTTGTTGTCAAGGTCTCCACTATTCGGGTTCTTCTCTCTTTGGCAGTTATTCATGGCTGGAAGCTTCATCAACTAGATGTTAACAATGCCTTCCTTCATGGACACATCTCTGAGCGTGTCCACATGGAACAACCTCCAGGGTTTGAAAACCCACATTTTCTGGTCTTAAGCAAGCTCCTCGTGCTTGGTTCCATCGGATCAACATATTTTTACTTGACATTGGGTTTGTTTGGAGTTGGGCTGACCCACCCTTATTCATATTCAAACAAGAATCGTATGTCTTATATGTCCTTATCTATGTAGATAACTTAATCTTAACAAATAATGATGAGACCAACATGGCCCGCCTTTGTCACATGTCTCAACAACGAGTTTGCCATTAAAGATCTGAGTTATCTCAGTTATTATCTTGGACTTGAAGTCACTCGCACTCCCGATGGTCTATTTATGAGTTACTCCAAGTATGCTCATGACATTCTTACCCGTGCTGACCTTGAGTGCAACCCCGTTCACACGCCTCTTGCAGTGAATGAGTCTCTTACTAGCACTAGAGATCCCTTTCATGATCACACTACTTACAGATCTTCCGTTGGGGTTCTTCAGTATCTCACCATTACTCGCCCAGACATCTCATATGTAGTGAATCCGGTAAGTCAGTTTCTTCAGGCTCCAACCACTACACACTTTCAACAGGTGAAACGCGTCCTCCGTTATGTCAAAGGCACTATGGCCTTTGGTCTAACTTTCTCTAAAGCTGTGAAAACTAGCATACTTGGATACTTCGATGCTGACTGGACCCGCTGTATTGACACCTGCGCTCCACTTAAACTTATGGTTACCAGATTTTCTTAGGTGGCAATCTTGTGTCCTGGAGTGCTAAGAAACAACCTACTATTGCTTGTTCAAGTTACGAGTCTGAATATTGTGCTATGGCCAACACTGCTGCTGATATTGTTTGAATTAGTCGCCTCTTACGTGAGTTACATGCTTTACCTCCCGATCGCCCAACATTATTACGTGACAACAAAATCGCTCTATTTCTCTCACAAAACTCGGTCTCTCACAAGCGTGCCAAACACATTGAGTTAGATTATCACTTTGTTCGTGAACTTGTCTCCTCTGGTAAATTATATACTTGCTTTGTTCCGATCAAGCTTCAGGAGGAAGCAGACACTTTGTTTGTATTTTATTCATTCTTCTTATACCAAAGTGTATTGTTTTTGTGTATATATTTCCTGCCCCAAACCCTTGCATGCAGACTCTTACAATACTCTCAATCCTAATGTTACAAAATTAAATCTCAAACATTAAAGTCACATAATCTCTCCCACTTTAAACTAGAAAACAAAGATCTACATTGAAAGCCAATTAATATTTTGTTAAAAAAATTGTCAAAATATTTATTTTTTATCCCATTTATATTACCGCCCCCCTTATGATCCCTCAACCTTCACAATCTTCACAACACTCTATTTATTTCCATCCTGTGCTTAGGTTTTGGTCCTACGTTTTGTTGTAGAGATGCCATGGATGCTGCTGACAAGTTATGAATAGTTTAATCATTTAAACTAGGAAGACGATGGCTTTGCGAGGGTTGTTCGACTATATAAGAAAATAAGTTGAGACTTGGAGCTCCTAATTTTTTAGTTAGAATTTTTCGTTTGATTCGTATTAGATTTCTCCTTTCTGATCACAATCTCAGCTCTCGGTCTTTTAAATTTTCTGTTGGTTAAACTTCGTTTAGTTTTTAGCTTTTGACAAAGAAAGAATAAGTTATTAGCATACTAAAAGGCTTTTCTTTTACCTGAAACTTAGTCTAACATGTGTGATTATGTGTCTTTTAAATAATCGCATATAATACATATTAATGTCAATCATTATATTTTCACATGTTAGGATTCTTTTTTTTTTTTTACGAAAAAGACCTTGATTTAGAAAGGCTAATCTTATTCCAACACCCTTAAATCTTATTTCCACACCCTTCTTTTACTCTATCTCTCTCTATGTATATATAGAAAGAGATAGAGGGGAGGAGTGTGCATATTTGCACACCAAACCCTAGCTTTATATACGTCACGTATAGGTCTATACGCAACGTATAGCTACCTTTTCCAATTTCCAATAGAATCTCTGATATGATGTGAGGATTTGTCCCTTTATATACGTATAGGCCTATACGCAACGTATAGAAAGGGTGGTTTTTTTAAGAAACATTGTTATACATTATTTATCGTTTTAGCAAACTTTTATAATAAGTAATTTTTTGAAAAAGATAAATAAAAACATTGCTAAGTATTCTATCGTATAGTATAATATATGTCTCGTATAGGCATATGGATGTAGTATCGTATCGTATCATATAGTGTAGTATAAATCTAGTATAGACCTATACGTGTAATATTATATTGTATCATATCGTATCGTATCGTATAGTGTAGTAAAAAGCATTGTTAAGTATTCTGTCGTATAGTATAATATAGGTCTCGTATAGGTCTATGGATGTAGTATCATATCATATAGTGTAGTATAAATCTCGTATAGGCCCAAACATGTAATATAATATTGTATCCTATGGTATCGTATCGTATAGTGTAGTATAAGTCATGTATGTGTAGTATCGTCTCGTATAGGCCTATAGGTGTAGTATCGTATCATATGGTGTAGTATAAGTCTTGTATAGGTCCCGTATAGGCTTATTGGTCTCGTATAGGCCGACGGATATAGTATAGGTCTCATGTAGGCCTATAGGTGTAGTGTAAGTCTCGTATAGGACTCTATGTGTAGTTTAGGTCCCGTATAGGCTTATAGGTCTCGTATATGTGTAGTTTAGGTCCCATATAGGCCTATACTATCTTATAGTATCGTATCGTATCATATAGTATAGTATCATATCGTATAGTGTGTAGTATAAGTCTCGTATAGGTTCCCTATAGGTTTTGTATGTGCCTATAGGCCTATACGGGACCTAAACCACACCTATAGGCCTATAAGGGACCTATACTACACCTATAGGCTTATACGGGTGTTGTATGGTATCCTATAGTATCGTTTTGTTTCGTATAGTGAATAGTATAAGTCACGTATAGGTTCCCTATAGTACTATACGAGACTTATACTACATCTATAGGCCTGTACGGGTGTTATATCGTATCGTATTGTGTCGTTTCGTGTAGTATAAGTCTCGTATAGGTCCCTTCTAGGTCTTTTATATGCCTATGATACTACATCTATTGTTCTATACGATACGATATTTATCGTATAAAAATGATTAATGTTGTATAAAACGATTAATATTGTATAAATTTTTTAAAATAGAAACCTTTTTATATAGCCACCAATCCAGGGGTAAAATGGTCTCTTTTTACTATACGCCGCATATAGTCCTGTATGTGGCGTATATGTGGGGCAAGTTTGGAAAATAGACAATTTTACCCCTGCATGAGGGCTATACGTAGCCCATACCAGGGGTAAAATTGTCTTTTTGATCCTTTATATACGATGCGTATAGACCTATACGCAGCGTATATAAAGGGTGGTTTTTTTTAAACATTTATAAAATATTGTCTTTTGACCCTTTATATAGGATCAGCCAGACCAGAACTGAACCCAGCCTGGAGGATGCTGATTGGCTTATTCTTCTGCCACTTGTACATTTTGTACTCTCTGTAGTGGCCTTGCACCCTAATTCCTGCGCGACCCTTGCTGAGCACGTAACTAGCCCGCCCAGGGTTGTAGGGGCTGAAGGCTCATAACCAGAATACTAAGTGTTGAAACTGATGTCGTCTCTTGTTTGGACCTCGTGCAAGGCGTTATTCTGCTTGAGTAGCCCGCGCGGGTCTAAGAGATTGGTCAGCTTTGCTGAGTAAGGAGTATGGTCCAACGCGCATCTTGAAAGGTCTGCGCGGCTTTTTGGGACCATACCCCTTTAAAACCATAAACAATGTTTTAGATTCCCAAAATGGTCCTAAATTCTTTTATTTATTTATTCGTCTCTGTACCTTGAAACTTATAATATGACGATCCTTTTACAAGAGATGGGCAAAGGGTAGTCAAAGGCCATTAGGCATGATCTAATTGATGTAATGATGGATGGAGTACTAGTACTATAAATTTTGTATTTCATCACATTAATTAGCAATGCATCATTAAAATTCTGAGTGGATTTGCTAATGCAAACGACACAAGATTTTGCAAACTTAAGAAGTCTATCTATGGTTTAAAACAAGCTTCAAGGTATTGGCGTCACAAGTTCACCACGTCACTGATTAGTCTGGGTTACAAACAGTCTAAATCAGATCATTCTTTGTTTATCTACAAATGCTCGAATGTTTTTGTGGTGGCATTGATTTATGTTGATGATGTAATCATCATGGGCAAAGACATCGAGAAAATACAACAAACAAAATCTCATATTGATAAGGAATTCAGCATCAAAGATCTCGGCACCTTGAATTTTTTTTTGGGCATAGAAGTTGCAAGAACATCAGAAGGTCTTGTCCTCAGCCAACGAAAATACCCTAGATATACTTGAAGATAGTGGCTTTAAAGGGTCATGTCCAAGCTCCTTCCCAATGGAACAAAACTTGAAACTTGACAAAGGGGATGAAGAAGACATGGTTGATACAAATCAATATAGGAGACTTATTGGTCGTTTACTTTACTTACAAGCCACACGACCTTACATAGCCTACTTAGTGAATGTGCTTAGTCAGTTCGTGGAAGATCCTAGAAAGAATCATTTGGAGGCCATTCATAGAGTTTTACGGTACTTGAAAAATACACCGGGACAGGGAACCCTATTTCCTAACAAAAAGGGAATGCAACTCATCACATACTGTGATGCAGATTGGCTTGGATGCCCCTTTAGTAGATGCTCAAGAACCGGGTATTTACTCTTACTAGGGGAGCGCCCATCTCTTGGAAATTAAAGAACAAGTCTGTCGTTTCCCAATCATTAGCTGAAGCAGAAGATAGGGCTATGGCAACGACAATCAGTGAAGTATTATGGGTTCGTTGGTTGCTTAAGGTCGACATGAAGACGACATCTATGTGTTACATACGGGTCCTCAAGCTTTATCCTCAACTTTGGCAATATCACCTAAGGCATCTTATGAACTATGGCACTATCATCTCGGACATTTTCTTTTGACACTATCTTAGGTTTGAATAAAAGTGGGTCATTGCAACTCTCGTCTATTTTGACTAAACCAATAATGTGTCCTTGTTAAATGTCTAAACGACACCGTTTACCATTTTCTATTAATGAAAGTCTAGCACCCTTTCCTTTAGATTGGGTTCACTCTGACTTACGGGGCCCTTCTCCAGTTTCAACCATGGAAGCTTATAGATAATATGTTGTTTTTGTAGATAACTTCTCGTGATTCACATGGTTTTATCCACTAAAGACTAAATCCAAGTTCGATATTATTTTGGCAACATTTATGCAGTTCGCCCAAACTTACCTTTTCAAAGCGATGGAGGCACCGAGTTCCTTAATCATCGTGTGAAACAATTATTTGATGATAATGACACTTTTCATAGAATATCTTGTCCATATACTCCCCATCAAAATGAACAAGCCGAAGAAGGCATAGACATATTGTTGACACGGGTTTAGAACTCCTTTTCAATAATAATCTTTCTCCATCATATTGGGTACATGCCTTTAGTACTGTGGTCTATTTTGTTAATCGTTTACCCACTAAAGTTTTGGATGACATATCACCCTTTGAGGTTGTTAGTGCACGGAATGTCTGTTGACTTCGTCTACATTAAGTCTTAGGTCAATATGGGTCAACAAAGGGTTTAGAATGTCGAAATCATGAAAAATGTTGACAGGTTCGCTTATGTGACCATGTTAGGTCTGGTTCGCTTATTTGTCATTAGGTCTGGTTCGCTTTTATGTCATCATAGCTGGTTCGCTTTTGTGTCAAGTGGGCTGGTTCGCTTTTGTGGCAGTTCACATAAGCGGACCACACACACTATATATAGCCTGATGTTGTATTTCATTTGTAACGTTTGGAGCGAATCTAGGTCATTGCTTGTGGGACGATACGCTGTCAAAATATCATCAGAAAGCAATAAAAAGATAGGAATTGAAAGAATAAGCTGTTGTAACTTCATATATGTTGATTCCGCCTTCATACATGAAGATGAGCTACTCGGATTGACTTTTCGGGTCACGTAAACGGTCCAACAAGTGGTATCAGAGCTTCAGGACGAGAAGTTCATACTACATCAGCTGATTCGACACTTTTCTCATCTTTCTACTCAATTTCTGTTTTATTTTTTTAGATTATACAAGTTTCTACGGACCGAATGATCTGAAATTCAAGCATATTGAGCGAAATTATCTGTTAATCAATCTATAACAGTATCAGACCTTAAAACACGGTTATAATCAATCAATTTCATCAAAAATGCGATCAGTTTACGAACAGGATTTTCAAACTCAGATCTGGAACGATTTTGCGGTTGAAATTGAACAATAATCATATCATTGTGATCGGAATTAAGTGTAGATATTTCCTTGAAAGTATCAGATTGTAATTCGGACTAAAAATCGGTTAAAAACTGTGGTCCGCTTTTTCGATCATATTCTGAACCGCTCGAACGGATACTACGTGGTCCGCTCGAACGATCATTCTCTGGACCGCTCATACGAATTTTGTTGGTTCGCTCGAACGAACAAGTCTGGTCCGCTCGAACGAACAAATCTGGTCCACTCGAACAAACAAGTCTGGTCCGCTTGAACGAACAAGTCTGGTCCGCTCGAACGAACAAGTCTGGTCCGCTCGAACAGACATTGTCTGGTTCGCTCATTAGTACACTTTCTGGTTCGCTTATCTAAACCTGTTTGGTCCGCTTATCTGTCACGTGCACAGATTGGTTTTCTTTTGTGGTTCTATTTTTCAAAAATCTCGAAAAATTTGTCTATGTGTCATCGGTAATTCACTGTCACGTATTCAGTTCGTTTGAACTAATTGTTTTTGTTTGCAGGAGATTCGAGGTGATTTACAAGGCGCAAATATCAAGAAGAAGGTTTAAAATGTCAGGAGAAAGTGCTCATGATAGTTGGTGGAGAAGAGACAGTGCAAGATGGGAGATTGGTAAATTATATGAACCATTTAAAGAAGCACAAAGAGCAAATAGATGGAATGAAGAACTAGAGTGTTACATGGATCCACAGGGTAATCCAGTAGTTGATCCATCAAAAGTGGATTTTGATGCTGTTACCAATGTGTTTCCAAGTGAGGGCACGTTCAACACAAGAAGGCTTTCTGATAAAAGCTATTTGCCAAATTTGATGAAAAAGTTAAAAGAAGTTTTTGAAGAAAGTTTACCAAAGGTAGTAGAAATGAAGAAGCGAAAAGAAGAAGAATTGGAAAAGATGGTTGAAGATTTGAAGAAGAAAGCTTTAGAGGAAGTCAAAGTGGAAGCAGTAAAAACTGAAGAAGAGAAAGAAGCTGTTACTGAAAAACAACAGGTTTTTGAAGAAGTAAATTCAAAGAAAGAAGCTGATAATGGAGAGACGAATGGAAAATGTTCGAATTGTGAAAAATCAGAAACAGACAGTGTGAAATTCTTGAAAGATATGGAGAATTTGACGTTGGAAAACAAAGCTTTGAAAGACGAGAAGAAAGCTGCTGATGAACAGATTTTGGATGTGCGCTTGAATTGCGAAAAACTAAAATCTGAAAATGACAAACTTTTGGAAAATGTTGAGAGTTTGTCATTAGAAAACAAAAATTTTAAAGAAAAAGAAAACGATTTTCAAAGTCAAATGAAGATTTTAGAAGATGAAAAATCTGCCATTTTTAACAATAATCTTGAAAAAAGATTGAAATAAATTCTCATCTTCAGAAAATCATCGGCTTGAAAAAGAAGCTGAAATTGCTCGGAACAAAATTTCTGAGTTAGAGAATAAATTGAAAGGTTTTGTGACTTCGGCACCATATGAGTGTCCAAAACCGATCAATTCAGTTCCAATAAGTGACAATGTCACAAATTTCGACAAAGTCAAAATTGAAGATTGTGATGAAATATCTGATGATGAAAAAGAAAAGAAAAGAAAAATATTTTTAGAGTTACAAGAAAAATTTCAAAATACTGTTTTGCAGTCTACTGAAATAGGTGAATCCTCTAAGCAAAAACCTGTTAAGAAGAGTGTAGAACAGAAACAAAAAGATAAAAATTTGAAAAATCCTAAAATTGAAAATAAAAGCTCATCAGATAAGTCATCCAATCATTTTGAAAAATCACAAAAATCTAAAAATGAAAACTCACAAAATGTTGGTAATAAGTGGTGCAGGTTTGACCACAGTGCTCAAAAGCCAAATCCAGCATTGAAGAGGAGAAATGACTATAACCAAGCCAAACAATGTTATGATTTGAAGGTTTGGACTGATAGAAGTGGATGGTACGATAACAGAGTGTGCTACACTTGTGGTGTGAGAGGACACATTGCTGTTAACTGCCAGAATTGGAGTTATGAGTTAAGAAGATGCTATAATTGCCAAATCAGAGGACATATTGCCAAAGATTGCCCAAGGAGATCGATGGGAAGATCGAGGGTTGAATCTCAAAGAATGGCAAAGAAACCAGTCAATGTCAAGCCCCATGAACAGAAGGTTCTAAAACCTAAAGTTCAGGATCAGACAATTCAAGAAAAGAAAGTTAAACTTTCACAGGGGCAGAAAGACAGACTGCGAAAGAAAAGGAAGAAGGCAAGAGAGTATCTCGAGAAAATTTTGTCTTCGGGTTCACCGGACAGATTAAATAAAAGTTCTGATGAATCAACTCACTCGACTGCAAAGCCAAGTAAATTGAATTCTTCAGATGCAAATCTGAGGACAAAGGAGAAAAAGGAGAAGAAGAAAATGGTCGGCGATGAATCTGATGCGTTAAAGTTAGACAAGCCACCATCAGGCAATGAATCTGACAGGTCAAAGTCAGACAAGCCATGTGCAGGCAATGATTCTGGTTCATCAAAGCCAGAGGAGCCTAGTGTTGAGGTAAAATCTGAGAATTCAGGTTTAACAATGGATGATGCAAATTTTCCACCATTGTTGAACAAGAATTCTAAATCACCCAAAGATAGTCAGGCTTGGGTGAAACTTTTCAAATAGAAAAACCTGACTTGCCGGAGCTTCCAGGTTGGTAAGCGTGAAGCAGGTATCGACATCATTCTTGAGAAATTCACAGGATGGTAACTGTGATATTTCGATTTACAAGTGGTAAATCAGGGACATTAAGTTGTACTTGATTTTCTACTAAGTGTTTGTTATTGACAAGGGTCTTAATTGTTAAATCTTTCAAAATGGTTAAAGGAGAACAATGTGATGAAACCCCGAGTTTGTGAAAAGACAAACAAAACTAATTTTCCGGAAAAACCATTTTGATTAAAACAAACTTAAGTGTTTTGAAATCTTAATGGGAAAATAGTTTGTTGTCAGGGGGAGTTCTGATTGTTTATGCCAGGTGAATGGCGAATTGAAGCGATTCGATATCAGTTTGTCACTTTATTTGTAAAGTTTGTTTTCAAATTTTCCCAGAAAATCAAAATTGAAACATATTTTGATTTTAGGGGGAGAAAAATTTTTAAAAAAATTAGAAAATTTCAAAATTTCAAAATCATTGAAAAGCAAAAATGAGTTTTGTTGTGAAAAAGAGGAAATGATAGTAAATCAGTGAACTATCACAGCATGCTAAAGATATGAAATGTCAAATGTGATAAACGGTCTCACTGATGATGTGTCAGTAGGTTTTTGCACATTTAGTAGATTGTGACGAGATATAAATCTAAATTTCAAACTTGCTTATATCGTGGGTAACATTTCTCGGATATATGGGTAACCCCCGAAATCTTGTTTGAAAGGTCTCGTATTCTGATATACAGGTTTTTATACTCAATGATGTCTGGGGTATTATTCCGGGACTTCTGCTGAACGGTGGTTCTGACCTAGTCCTCGAATAATACTTTCTACAAATGCTTGAAACATAGCATCACCCTCAGCATAAATGATAAGACAATAAAATTGCTTAGCAATGCTGTTGTAAAAAAGATCCTCTAAAGGGGACACACCTACAAGTTGAGTCATGATCTCTCTGCTGAACGGTAGTTCTGACCTGAGCTCTCATGATTCTTCATAAATTATTAACCCCTTACAGATATCATTTGTGTTATAATTGCCTGTAAGACTGAATATTGGGATCTGGATACGGGAGTATATTCTGAGGTGGGACACGCGATTAAGTTTAAGTATCTAAGTCATTAAACTTGTATCTCGAAGCAGTTGAAATGTGTGTGAAAATTTAAGTGGATCAGTATACTGACAATCTAAGTGAATCGTTTTGAACTTAACATGTTTAAAGCTTAACGGTGCTAGTGATTGGTCTCATGAACTGATATGATCCTCTTACACAAACTCACAAAAATATTGTTTGTATATATTTGTTTACTGCATTTCTTTAAACAAAAATTCAAAAAGATTTTTGACAACTGATGTTGAAGAGCTGATATTCAAAATTCCAAGTGCTAAACTTGATGAACTAGAGGGTTGAGAGAATATGTTGAAAACTTTGAATGTTATATCAAAATATTTTGAAAGATTGTGTGGTTAGTTAATCAAGGTCATTCATTTGAACTTGATGTAACCAGTATGTTTGTTGAATTAATGTTGTCTACCAGTAAGTTTATTAAATTCAATTGTTATAAATTTGTGAAACTTATGTTGAGGTAGAGGATGTGCAGGGTAACAGGTTTTGGATTTCATTATTCCCACGGAAGCTAAATGTTAAAGCTTGAACCAGATACCTCAGATTCTAGCATATCGAGAGGGGGAGTCTGTGAAAGGGGGAGTCTGGATCAACAGTCAAAGGGAAGATGGAAGTTAGAGTCAGGTTGTGATTCTAAACCTGTGAAGAATGCTTATGATGTGAAGACATAGAGTTAGAGAAAAGACCAAGACCGAAGACTCAGGTGCTGAAGATTGCTGAAGACTACGTCAACATCCAAGGGGGAGTCTGTTAGTGCACGGAATGTCTGTTGACTTCGTCTACATTAAGTCTTAGGTCAATATGGGTCAACATAGGGTTTAGAATGTCGAAATCATGAAAAATGTTGACAGGTTCGCTTATGTGACCATGTTAGGTCTGGTTCGCTTATTTGTCATTAGGTCTGGTTCGCTTTTATGTCATCATAGCTGGTTCGCTTTTGTGTCAAGTGGGCTGGTTCGCTTTTGTGGCAGTTCACATAAGCGGACCACACACACTATATATAGCCTGATGTTGTATTTCATTTGTAACGTTTGGAGCGAATCTAGGTCATTGCTTGTGGGACGATACGCTGTCAAAATATCATCAGAAAGCAATAAAAAGATAGGAATTGAAAGAATAAGCTATTGTAACTTCATATATGTTGAGTCCGCCTTCATACATGAAGATGAGCTACTCGGATTGACTTTTCGGGTCACGTAAACGGTCCAACAGAGGTGTTATTTCTAAAGAAACCATTTTATAATAATTTTTGGGCTTTTGATGAGCACAAATTTTCTGGACACAAAAGTTCGGCTATTGTACTCAATACAAAGGCTTCAAATACCTTGACTCAAATACCTCGCGTATCTAAATCACCCGTCATGCGCTATTTGATGAGCACACCTTACCATTAAAGGGGGATACCTCCACCTCAGATTTATCTTCCTTTCCGTGGCATACTTTCTCGGATCTAAATATTTCTACTTCACACCTACACCCAAGAATACCTCACCAATTACACCTAAAAAATCACAACCCCTTGTACCCACTGTTGTGAATCTCTACACATTTTTCCTACCCACTTACCCAAGTCCAATCCACTACCCCTCCTACTCCAGCCCAAACTCACCTCATTCCGCTATCAAATCCTCCGGATCCTCCTCAGCCCCACTTACTAACCCATACCGCTCCACCTTTCACTATCCCAGTCCACACTTAAATAACCCAAACGTCACCCGCTCCCGAACTCGTATCATCCCCATTCCATCTTCAGCACCTTCTTGTCTCTCCTTCGACGCAACACAACCACTCTCAAACCCAACTCCATCCGAATCAGCCCATCATGAAGCTCCTTTAGCCCAAACTTAAACAACACCACGTCCCACAACTTCCACCATTAATACCCACCCCATGGTTACTCATGCTAAAGCCACATATTTAAACCAAAGTCTTATTTCAATCTTGCACACCTTGATTCTCACAATCTATACTTTGCTCTTTTTTTTCTCAAACCGAACCTAAGGGGTTTAAATCTGCAAGCAAACATCCGCATTGGATTGAAGCCATGCATAAGGAACTTTCAGCTCTTCATAATAATAATACTTGGACTCTCGTTCCTCGACCCAACAATCAAAACGTTGTTTGTTCCAGGTGGTTGTTTCGTACAAAATATCGATCAGATGGAACCATTGAAGGACATAAGGCACATCTCATCCCTCAAGGCTTTAGTCAAATGCATGGTTTGGATTATTCTCACACCTTTAGTCTTGTTGTCAAGGTCTCCACTATTCGGGTTCTTCTCTCTTTGGCAGTTATTCATGGCTGGAAGCTTCATCAACTAGATGTTAACAATGCCTTCCTTCATGGACACATCTCTGAGCGTGTCCACATGGAACAACCTCCAGGGTTTGAAAACCCACATTTTCTGGTCTTAAGCAAGCTCCTCGTGCTTGGTTCCATCGGATCAACATATTTTTACTTGACATTGGGTTTGTTTGGAGTTGGGCTGACCCACCCTTATTCATATTCAAACAAGAATCGTATGTCTTATATGTCCTTATCTATGTAGATAACTTAATCTTAACAAATAATGATGAGACCAACATGGCCCGCCTTTGTCACATGTCTCAACAACGAGTTTGCCATTAAAGATCTGAGTTATCTCAGTTATTATCTTGGACTTGAAGTCACTCGCACTCCCGATGGTCTATTTATGAGTTACTCCAAGTATGCTCATGACATTCTTACCCGTGCTGACCTTGAGTGCAACCCCGTTCACACGCCTCTTGCAGTGAATGAGTCTCTTACTAGCACTAGAGATCCCTTTCATGATCACGCTACTTACAGATCTTCCGTTGGGGTTCTTCAGTATCTCACCATTACTCGCCCAGACATCTCATATGTAGTGAATCCGGTAAGTCAGTTTCTTCAGGCTCCAACCACTACACACTTTCAACAGGTGAAACGCGTCCTCCGTTATGTCAAAGGCACTATGGCCTTTGGTCTAACTTTCTCTAAAGCTGTGAAAACTAGCATACTTGGAGACTTCGATGCTGACTGGACCCGCTGTATTGACACCTGCGCTCCACTTAGACTTATGGTTACCAGATTTTCTTAGGTGGCAATCTTGTGTCCTGGAGTGCTAAGAAATAACCTACTATTGCTTGTTCAAGTTACGAGTCTGAATATTGTGCTATGGCCAACACTGCTGCTGATATTGTTTGAATTAGTCGCCTCTTACGTGAGTTACATGCTTTACCTCCCGATCGCCCAACATTATTACGTGACAACAAAATCGCTCTATTTCTCTCACAAAACTCGGTCTCTCACAAGCGTGCCAAACACATTGAGTTAGATTATCACTTTGTTCGTGAACTTGTCTCCTCTGGTAAATTATATACTTGCTTTATTCCGACCAAGCTTCAGGAGGAAGCAGACACTTTGTTTGTATTTTATTCATTCTTCTTATACCAAAGTGTATTGTTTTTGTGTATATATTTCCTGCCCCAAACCCTTGCATGCAGACTCTTACAATACTCTCAATCCTAATGTTACAAAATTAAATCTCAAACATTAAAGTCACATAATCTCTCCCACTTTAAACTAGAAAACAAAGATCTACATTGAAAGCCAATTAATATTTTGTTAAAAAAATTGTCAAAATATTTATTTTTTATCCCATTTATATTACCGCCCCCTTATGATCCCTCAACCTTCACAATCTTCACAACACTCTATTTATTTCCATCCTGTGCTTAGGTTTTGGTCCTACGTTTTGTTGTAGAGATGCCATGGATGCTGCTGACAAGTTATGAATAGTTTAATCATTTAAACTAGGAAGACGATGGCTTTGCGAGGGTTGTTCGACTATATAAGAAAATAAGTTGAGACTTGGAGCTCCTAATTTTTTAGTTAGAATTTTTCGTTTGATTCGTATTAGATTTCTCCTTTCTGATCACAATCTCAGCTCTCGGTCTTTTAAATTTTCTGTTGGTTAAACTTCGTTTAGTTTTTAGCTTTTGACAAAGAAAGAATAAGTTATTAGCATACTAAAAGGCTTTTCTTTTACCTGAAACTTAGTCTAACATGTGTGATTATGTGTCTTTTAAATAATCGCATATAATACATATTAATGTCAATCATTATATTTTCACATGTTAGGATTCTTTTTTTTTACGAAAAAGACCTTGATTTAGAAAGGCTAATCTTATTCCAACACCCCTAAATCTTATTTCCACACCCTTCTTTTACTCTATCTCTCTCTATGTATATATAGAAAGAGATAGAGGGGAGGAGTGTGCATATTTGCACACCAAACCCTAGCTTTATATACGTCACGTATAGGTCTATACGCAACGTATAGCTACCTTTTCCAATTTCCAATAGAATCTCTGATATGATGTGAGGATTTGTCCCTTTATATACGTATAGGCCTATACGCAACGTATAGAAATAGTGGTTTTTTTAAGAAACATTGTTATACATTATTTATCGTTTTAGCAAACTTTTATAATAAGTAATTTTTTGAAAAAGATAAATAAAAACATTGCTAAGTATTCTATCGTATAGTATAATATATGTCTCGTATAGGCATATGGATGTAGTATCGTATCGTATCATATAGTGTAGTATAAATCTAGTATAGACTTATACGTGTAATATTATATTGTATCATATCGTATCGTATCGTATAGTGTAGTAAAAAGCATTGTTAAGTATTCTGTCGTATAGTATAATATAGGTCTCGTATAGGTCTATGGATGTAGTATCATATCATATAGTGTAGTATAAATCTCGTATAGGCCCAAACATGTAATATAATATTGTATCCTATGGTATCGTATCGTATAGTGTAGTATAAGTCATGTATAGGCATATATGTGTAGTATCGTCTCGTATAGGCCTATAGGTGTAGTATCGTATCATATGGTGTAGTATAAGTCTTGTATAGGTCCCGTATAGGCTTATTGGTCTCGTATAGGCCGACGGATATAGTATAGGTCTCATGTAGGCCTATAGGTGTAGTGTAAGTCTCGTATAGGACTCTGTGTGTAGTTTAGGTCCCGTATAGGCTTATAGGTCTCGTATATGTGTAGTTTAGGTCCCATATAGGCCTATACTATCTTATAGTATCGTATCGTATCGTATAGTATCATATCGTATAGTGTGTAGTATAAGTCTCGTATAGGTTCCCTATAGGTTTTGTATGTGCCTATAGGCCTATACGGGACCTAAACCACACCTATAGGCCTATAAGAGACCTATACTACACCTATAGACTTATACGGGTGTTGTATGGTATCCTATAGTATCGTTTCGTTTCGTTTCGTATAGTGAATAGTATAAGTCACGTATAGGTTCCCTATAGTACTATACGAGACTTATACTACATCTATAGGCCTGTACGGGTGTTATATCGTATCGTATTGTGTCGTTTCGTGTAGTATAAGTCTCGTATAGGTCCCTTCTAGGTCTTTTATATGCCTACGATACTACATCTATTGTTCTATACGATACGATATTTATTGTATAAAAATGATTAATGTTGTATAAAACGATTACTATTGTATAAATTTTTTAAAATAGAAACCTTTTTATATAGCCACCAATCCAGGGGTAAAATGGTCTCTTTTTACTATACGCCGCATATAGTCCTGTATGTGGCGTATATGTGGGGCAAGTTTGGAAAATAGACCATTTTACCCCTGCATGAGGGCTATACGTAGCCCATACCAGGGGTAAAATTGTCTTTTTGATCCTTTATATACGCTACGTATAGACCTATACGCAACGTATATAAAGGGTGATTTTTTTAAACATTTATAAAATATTGTCTTTTGACCCTTTATATAGGATCAGCCAGACCAGAACTGAACCCAGTCGGACACTGATTTTTATGCAAACCTATACGCTGCATATAGGTCTATACGCAGCGTATATAAAGCCTAAAGTGTGCAAATAAGCACATTTGGTGTGCCAATAGTTTGAGCCTAAATTGTTTTAAGTCCTCCAAATGGTTGAATCGACCCTAGACCGTGTAAGTCATCTTGATGAAGAATCGGGTCTTTTATTCAGAATAGCTAGATGTGACAATGATGTTGACCTTGATGCAAAAAATATAGGCTTTTCTTTCTACCCATGGTTAAGCAAGTGGTTATCATGTTCTCTTGGTCCTTTGTGCTTCCGATAATATTTCAAATTTTCATCGTAGATTAATTTTTCGGTTCTTGATCATTTCTACTTTGTGCATTAACACTGTTGTTAACTCACTTTAGCACCTTTTTTTTTTCAGAAATCAGAATGCCCATTGGTTAACATGAATATATAGATGCATGACCAAATTCCTAAAACTCATCATCATCATCATCATACTCAGTATATCCCACCAATAGCAAAGCTAAGGTAGGGTCTGAGGAGGGTGAGATGTAGACAGCCTTACCTCTACCCCGTAGGAATAGAGAGGCTGCTTCCAATGAGACCCCCGGCTCGATTGTGGTTTTGCATCTAGCCTTGGACATAAGGCACATAACACTCAGCAATTGAGACAAACGCCGATTAGTGCATGCACCCCTTTGTCTTTTGGCTATCAACGCCACCACATGCATACTACTATTTTAATCAGAAAAATAAGAGTTAATTACTGTTTTCGTCCCTGAGGTTTGTCAAAAATCACTATTTCAGTCCATTAGTTTAAAAATTGTGATTTCAGTTCCTGTGGTTTCACTTTCGTAACTATTTGAGTCCACCTCGTAACCATTTTAGTCCCTGCACTTAACAGAATAATGGATTGAAATGGTTACGAAAGTGAAACCATAGGGACTAAAATGGTTACGAAAGTGAAACCACAAGAACTGAAATCGCAATTTTTAAACTAATGGATTGAAATATTGATTTTTGACAAACCACATGGACGAAAATAGTAATTAACTCGAAAAATAAATGTATCATATAGAGATTTTCCCACATATGTAATATAATTTACGTATTCAGACAAAAGAAACATGCTTACAATCTATTTACTATGATTAACGATGTCTAGATTATTGATCTCACTAAAAATATTAAATAAAAAGAAAACAAGAAAAGAAAAAAAGATTGAATCCAAGTGTCAGTACCTAATACCCAGATTTAGTTCAGCATTCAAATTTCAAAGGGTGCAACTGTAGTTGATGCATGCTGGCAAATAAAATATTCCTCTACGTACAGTTCATATATAGGTCCTCATATTTAAGATTAGGGATGAGCTCGGTCTGGTTCGGTACCGAACCAGTATCGGTACCGAAAGAACCGGTACCGAAAATCCTCAAAAGTGGGTACCGGTATCGGTACCGAATATACCCGGTTCGGTACGGTTCGGTACCGGTACCGGTTCGGTACCGGTATTTGAGGGTAAAAACGAGCAAAATACCGGTACCGTACCGGACCGGTACCGAACCGATACCGAAAATGTCAAAAGTGTGTACCGAATCGGTACCGAAAAGGTACCCGGTTCGGTAAATTCGGTACCGGTACCGGTTCGGTACCGGTACTTGGTCCATTTTGCTCATCCCTATTTAAGATGATTGTAGTTCAATTAATCAATTACTTATTTTAGATCACTAGTACTAGACCTAATTTTGGCTTCTAAACGTATTGGTTCGACTAACCATCCCACCAATGGTTCACCTCGCTTTCACTTTCATTACCAAGGGCGATCTCACCCTAACGGAAAAGTAACCCGTGTGCCCCTTACTTCCTTACACAGTGTTTCAAAAACAATTACAACATCATGGTTGAGATTAAAAAAATCAGTCAATTGTTCATTAAGGGCAAACAACGTTACTTTTCTGTTAGTGTATGATTGACTTTGACTTCAGATACTATCGGCAAATAGGTTATAGTTTGGATTGTTAAAACCTAATTTGCCGTTAAACATTAAGGAATTGATATAGCTACAAATGTCCACAAGAACAACAAAATCTGTTATGTTAACTAGAATACTTAGTCCAATCTGGGGCGATTAACATCCAAAAGAGATGGCAAGAAACAAATACTAATAAAAACGTTTCTCAGAAGTTCATATCACAAGTGTTATACACATATATATATTAGATAGATTGATTTCATGAATTGTTACTAACACTCGAAAGCATAAATGACAACAATCAAATAGATTAATTGATTAATCTAACAGCACACGATAACTATGGACTTACAATCCTTATAGTATCCTTCGATATTTGATCAAATATATTGCACTGATCACTCGATCTGGCTGCTGGCTAATCAAGATCATAACATCCTGTATGATTTAATCCTGCCATTTTTATAAAACCAAAAAATATTTATATTTTTAGCAATGTCCTCTTGGGGATCTAGATCATGTACTGCTGTAAATTTAACAGGTACTGTTCTCAAACTGTGAGTTTGAGGCTTTTGTTCAAGATCATATGTAGCAGTAGTTATGGTCATCAAGAACATTCTTTATATCGTTGTTGAGCTTTTTAATCCGTAATTTTTCGCTTGTTCGTGCCCGAGCTCTTGATCTTGCCTCTGCCCTTTTCTGGTTTCTAGCTGCAATATTCACATGAAATCGAGATTTCTGTTTATGTGTTGTTTTTTTCTTTTTGTTGCCATTAACACACTTACCTACTGGTTTTTTCTCCATGAAAACTTCTTCACATTTATCAGAAAGAGCTGAAGATGAAGTGTGCTTCATTTCTTCAACCAAATCTTTTATTGCAGCTTTAGATTTTGTAAAAAGCCAATCTAGGGTTTTGCTTGCTTTATCAAACCCTAGCAAATCTTGAAGCCCAAAAAACTTTTTTGAAATGCTAATGGACAATCTCACCCTCCGATCTCTAAGACCGCGAGCTGTGAAGATCTTACTATGCCGATTTTTCTTTGAAGCTGCAATTCTCTCTTTCGAGAGAGAAAACTCCGCACCCGAAAGGTGGTTCTGATGATCAGAACCTTTAACAGGTGGAAAAGGTAGAGCATTATCAAAAGAATAATATTCTCCAGAGACAAATGGGTGGTGGTTGGAGTAAACACCATATTTTTCTTGACCAGAAAACATACCAGAAGGAGGAGGGAGGAGGCCATTGTTTGATGAAGGAAGAGGGTTTGAAGAACTAAACATTTTCATAAACAAATTTGAACTCACAAAAATTTCCAACTTTTTGATTAAACATTCATCAGATTCAAGTAAAACCTATAGATGAAAGCAACCCTTTTCTTCCAAGTGAATTAATCTGTATTTTTCATCTTCTTTAGAGCCAGAAATCTTGATGTTTATGTGCAAAGAAACTTCATTCTTTAACTAGGGCAACACATGTTCATCTTTTAGGGCATAATAAAGTAAAATGCTGTCACTTCCTAGAAAGAACACTTTGATATATAATAGTCTCATTTCTTTTTAAATGTGAAGAAGTTATAATGAAAGAAACAACCAAAAAAACGTCAGTTCTTGATGGGGAAACCAGGAAATCTAATAAGATAGCATCAATTATTTTTCCCTCTTTTCCTGGCCACTGGTCAAAGCCATAGGTTTAGGGCATTAGACTATCGGGTGTGGGGACTTGAGTTGAGGGCATTACTCGATACGTGACAGTTGTGGAGTCCACCAGTCCACACCAAAAAAGTAGGGTGTGGAAGGGGCGTGGCTAGAGGGCATTGAGGTGCCATGTTGTAGGTCCAACTAGCGGAGGATCTAGTCGCCTAATCCTTGTGTACGAACCAACCCGGTTGTGCGGAATCCAACCGGGAAAGCAAACCGAGACCGAGACACGAAACAGAAAGACTCAACGCTTAAACATTCACTTGTATATTAACGCTCAAAAGTTTGTTTACAAAGTTACACAAAGATACACACTCAAACTTTCTCAGTTATCTCTCCCAGTTCTCTCTGTTCTGTGATGTGTCTTCCCTCCTCTATCTGTCTTCAGTTGTGCCGTTTATATAAGCACAGCAGCCGACGAAACCTCATGCAGGTCGACGAAACATCTCAGGGCAACGAAAGCCTTATGGCGAAACACCAACAGTGACGAAACTAGGAGAGTTTCGTCACACCCTTAAATACGACGAAACATAAGTTTCATCAGCACAAGTTTCATCACAGCATAGCAAGCAGGAGTTTCGTCACAGCAGACTTGACCAGGAGTTTCACCAGACATGTATGATGTGCAGGAGTTTCGTGGACAGCAGGTATGAGTTTCGTCGCAGATATACAGCAGCACAAAGCAAACATGCAGCATCAGATCAGCAACTATCACGACTTGATGGAGGATATCAAGTCTTGTAGCAATGTCGTAACGAGCGAGTTGCATCCACACTAATGTATCAACAAACTCCCCCTTGGATGCTGCTCGTGAGGGTTCATCTTCCATGTCTATCATGTCGGAGGATCTTCAAAGTCTTCACTTGACGTAAGTAGAAAGTGTATCAACAAACTCCCCTTTTCATTTAGGAAGTGTGTTAACAAACTCCCCCTTAACATAAGCTCTCCCTTGAGTTATGCTCGTGAATCAGTTGATCTTCAATTCTTTAGATCCTTGTGGTGTTGATGATAGGCCAACGGCAACTCGATCATCTTTATCTTTTGAGTGCCTCCATGTCGTGTCTTCATTCCGAAGCTTGTCATCGAACACGTTCTCTTTGCGTTTAGCTGGCTTGATTGTAGCATCTGCACATACAAGAAAGCTAAACACATAATGAGAACAACCGCTTGGAATATAGTTAACATAAACAAACGACACACATGTGACCAGTTTTCAATCAACTACCGTCCGACAGATTGAAAGTTTAACGTATTTGTTCAATTTTAGTTTTTAACTTTCAAAAGCTTGCAAATTTCGACCGTTTATGAAGAATCAGTCGTTTTGGTTTCGATCAGAGTTCAGGTGTCGAAGACTCGAGTTCCAACATCGGGCAATCAAAAATAAGATAGAAATAAAATCTTTTTGGCTTTTTATAAAGTTTTTATATTAAAACACACCTAAAATCTTTTTGGAATTTTTTGAATTTTTCAAATGTAACGACTGAAAGCAGTAAATAAATATATACAGAGATGCAGAAACTGAAAGCATTAAATAAATATTTACAGACATTCTTTTTGCGAGTTTCAAGGGTAAGAGAATCATATTAGTGTACGGTCACGCCAAAACGCTCTTGTTGTTCAATTAGTTAACATTTAGATAAGCATCCTATAACAATTATCGGTATTGTTGTCCACATAAGCTCAACTTATCAGATGTAATCATGGCGAGGGGATACGTTAAGGTATGATTTATACTTACCGACTGGTGTTCATCCACACACGACACATTCCCGTATCAAGGTATACACGAGGGTTCATCTTACTGGTGAGTATACCATTTATCATCTGTTTTGACGTATATAAAAATGTGAGGTACTCACTTATTTTGGATGAAAACAAGCCCTATATGATTAAATCACTTATTAATGAGGAACTTGATATTCGATGCATGAGGGCACATGAGCAAGTCCGTGAACAGGTCAGTACTAACGTACAGCAAAGAGACGAACTTGACTCCCGGATAAATGTGATATTTTATCACTTATTTTGTTTGGACATGTGATTGTTGATCACTTATTGAGGTCGTATGCAGTATGTACACGTATGTATGGTATCATGGAAGATCTAGACTTCGTCTCTGTTATATTTCGGTAAAAGAACCAACCATGATACCCAGATGATAAACAGCATAAAGACCACATATCTCAGAACCTCGGCAATCTATCAAACGAAATTTCGGTACTAAGATCATATGCCAATGAGCGGTTCCCACACGATCTTCAGTCGATTTAGGTTTATATCACCCTGCACATTTTAAAATGATTGTGAGCCTACCGATACATCTTATATAGAGCTGCTCATCATTTTTCATTTAAGGTTTAAAGAGGATTGGACAGACCACTGATGTACTATCATTTTCTCTTTTGCTCGCCAGGAAACTCATTTTTGTTTTTCTATTATTTTTGTGTTTTTGAAAATTTTCGATGTTTTTGGATTTTAAAAAATTTTCAATGTTTTTGTATTTTTCGTTTTTACTCCCCCTAAAATGCAAAAAGTACGAGAAATTAAGAAAACACAAACAAATATTTACAAAAATGATTTTTCGATGTTGGTTTTACTCTTGCTTGACCTTAATGTCGTTTACCATTAGTAAAAAGTCCAATCGTTATTTGTCAAAAGCTTTGCTAAAAAGGTCGGCACGTTGGTCATCGGTGTGGACCTTAACAACATCGATAAGCCTTTTATCAAAACAATCACGTATGAAGTGATATTTGATTTCGATGTGTTTGGTCTTCGAATGCTGCATAAGATTTCTAGTGATCTGTAAAGCAACAGAATTATCAACGAAAATAGGAGTAGATAGGAATTCAAAACCGTAGTCGCGCATTTGTTGTTGAATCCACAGGACTTGGGAGCAACAACTTGAGGCAGCAATGTATTCAGCTTCGCATGTTGATGTAGCGACACAAGTCTGCTTCTTGCACTGCCATGTGACTAGGCGATTTCCTAAGAACTGACATCCAGCCGTTGTGGATTTGTCGTCGATTTTGCATCCGCCAAAATCAGAATCACTGAAAGCAATCAAGTCAAAGCTATCATCCCTAGGGTGCCATAGACCGGTGTCTGGGCATCCCTTCAAATAGCGAAAAATCCTTTTCACAGCTGCAAGATGTGAGGCCTTTGGGTTGACTTGATATCTGACAAGCAGGCACGTTGGATACATTATGTCTGGTCTTGATGCTGTGAGGTACATAAGAGATCCGATCATTGCGCGGTAGTATGAGGGGAGCTAACAACTTCACCCTTCAGATCAGGATGAATTCCATGATTTTGTTGCAGTGGGGTACCAAGGGGCGTTGTGTCGGACATCTTAAATCGGCTCAAGATGTCATTGACATACTTAGTCTGATGGATGAATATCCCAGACTTCGTTTGTTGCACTTGTAAGCCCAAAAAGAAAGTCATCTCCCCCATAGCGCTCATTTCAAATTTCTCCTGCATAACACGCTCGAAATTCCTACACAAAACATCGTTAGTAGAACAAAAAATAATGTCATCTACGTCTACCTGTACCAGTAGAAGATCTCCATCCTGTTCTTTGATGAAAAGAGTGCAATCGATAAGACCTCTTCGAAATCCATTCTCCAGCAGATAATTAGATAAGGTTGCATACCAAGCTCGCGGTGCTTGATGTAGACCATAGAGAGCTTTGTTGAGCAACCAAACCCGATCAGGGTGAATAGGATCTTCAAAACCTGGAGGCAGTTCGACATACACCTCTTCTTCAACCACACCATGTAAGAATGCACTTTTCACGTCCTTCTGGTAAACCTTGAATCCCTTGTAGGACGCATAGGCTAGAAAGATCCGAATAGCTTCAAGACGTGCAACCGGTGCATAAACTTCGTTGTAGTCGATCCCTTCAATCTGACGAAAACCTTGAACGACTAATCTTGCTTTGTTTCGAATGACTACTCCACGGCCATCGTTCTTGCATTTATAAACCCAACGGGTACCAATCTTCTTGTAATCTTCAGGTTTATCAACGAGTTTCCAGACACCTAGCTTCTGGAATTGCTGCAGTTCTTCCTGCATAGCTTCCACCCAAGAATTATATTTCAAAGCTTCTTTAATAGATTTTGGTTCTTCTTGTGAGACATAACACGCGAAGGACCAATTGTTTTGTTGACCAGATTCTCGAATCGCCGCATACAAGCCTGCATTATTGTCGTTTCGCAACATGTTCCTTGTTTGAATGCCACTTTGTACATTACCGATGATGTTTTTTTGAGGATGGGTATTGTGAATCCTTGTTTCAGGATTTTCTGGAACTGGAATGTTTGTACCCAGATTGTTGAGATTGAGATCAACAACTAATTCAATACCCAGAACTGGCGAAGAGGATGATGCAGTAGCTTCAGCTGTTTTAGGGGCGTCCACTGGAGGTGTAGCCTCTGAAGTACCATGAACAGCTTCTTGATCTGCATCGAGAAATTCATCATCCTCTGAAGATTCATTCAGTTCGGTAGCATCATGAAAATCCTCATTGTCGAGAGCATTATTGTTCACTGAAGTTGGTTCTGAATTGTTGACAATAATTGGACGAACCAACGGTGAATCTGTTGCGTTGTCACTCTCGAAAAACATCCTTGCCGTAGCACTTTCTTCGACTTCTTGAATATTGATCGAATTGAAAAGGTCATCGTACTCAAATATCCAAGGTTGACCAGGACATTTGACTGGCAATGTGTGCCTTTGTACTCTGACCTCAGACCATTCATCGACCCTTTTAGTCTCTAGGTTCCAGACTCTTAAGTTCAGGGTGGCATACCCAAGAAAGTATCCTTCAATTACTTTTGTCCCAAACTTTCCATTAGGATCGATCATTATGCAAGGAGCTCCAAACGGTTCAAGATATGACAAATCTGGTTTCCATTTGTGTTGGTGCACTTGTGTCTGTACTTTGTCTGTATTTCGTCTTGATACAAAACGATGTCTTTGATGTAAGATTGATGTAAGTTTGACCAAGTCAACCATCCTCCGGTTTGACTTGGCCAAACAGTTATCACTTGGTTGTAAATTATCTGTGTCGAAGGTTGGGCCATCGAAGGGTTGTTTCTATCCTTCGATGAGCTCGAAAGATATCCCACGAAGGATACTGATGGACTTCGAAGGATATGCCATCCTTCGAAGTATATGTGGATCCTTCGATGGATGCATGATCGAAAGATGATGTTTCGATCAGTAATGTGGATCCTTCGATGGATGCATGATCGAAAGATGATGTTTCGATCAGTAATTCTGATCCTTCGACCAGATGATCTGTGCTGGGTATATAATCCCATGAAGTGTGTTCATTTCGGCAGAGAGTGAGACATTTTGGTGAGACTTCGACAGACACACACTTAGAGAGATACTGCTGTGAGCACACACACACACTGAGAGAGTTTGCAAAACTGATTTGCAAACATTGCTTTGTAATCGAACCTTTCATACGTATTAATACAAGTGGTGTTAATCGGTGAACCTTGTGTGTTGTGTTTATGCTTGTTCTTTCTTGGTTTGCATGCTAGCTTGGATTCCGCACTCGCTAGTGTGTTAGATATAACAAGGAATAGGTTGAACCTCAACCTCCGAGGGACCTACAAGTGGTATCAGAGCCGTGGCTCTTTTCCTTGTTAAAACCGAGTTTGTACAAGGTCTTGGTGTGTTTGGACACTTGGTTTAGTACCCGTTTTTAGTGATTTTCTTGCTTTTATAAATATAAAAACGCGTTCTAAACTTACCGGGTGTGTTCAAGGTCGGGTTGGGTAACTTAAAACTTGTTTTTAAGAAACTTGGTGATTTCCGGCCATAATTCCGGCGTGTTCCGGTGACCGGATTTTCTGGATAAGATTTTCCTTTTTAGGAATATTTTATTAGTCAAATCCTGTTTGGTGAAAAGGTAAGGTCTGTCCATACCCTTTTGCCGAAAGTTGACTACCAACCCATCACCTTTTTCACCAACCTGTCATCTCAGCGTCAGTTGTGTCAGAAGCGATCGAAGGATATCCTTCGAAATCGAAAGATCATCTATCGATCAAGGAAGCTTCGATAGATAACTATCTTTAGAACAATCCTTCGAAGTGTGAGACTTATCCTTCGATCCAGGGAATCTATTCGAAGGATATATATTCGAAAGATAAGGATCTTTCAAATTGTGAATCTTTCGAATTTGTGAATCTTTCGAAATCATTGTTCGAAACTCAACAGTGATCTTTCGAACACTGTTGATCCTTCAAACAAGGGTTGATCTGTCGAACTTAGTCTGTTTATGTTTAACAAGTTTGTGTGTTTCAGGTCTTTCGATCAAGGATCCTTCGGCTGGTGGTTATCATTCGAGATATTATCATAGTTTGTGAAAATTAAAGTTTTAAAAAGGGAAAACTTATTTTCAATTTTCAAATCAATTTTCACTTAATATATTAATTTTTATAAAATGGGAACAAACGGTCAGTGGGATCCAACCGCGTGGACTCAAATAACTTCGACTCCACAATCATCAGCTACGCAATCTGCGTCAGATTTCAACAAAACTGCATGGATGCAAGCTATTGCCCCACCTCAAGCTGCCATGATAACTGCAAATCAATGGGCGTTGGTCACAAATCAAAGCAGCAGCATTCAAGCTATGATGCAGAACGACAGTGAAACTGGCACAAGCACAAAACCGCCAAAGCTAAATCACATCAATGATTGGGGATGGTGGAAAGAAAGGCTGAGAACTTATGTTCAGGGGCAAGGGCAAGGTCAAGATCTATGGATGTGCTTCTTCACCGCATTTGACCATGATTTGGAAGTTGCAGGATGTAATCCAGAAACTTACAGCACTATGTCTGAAGATGATAAGAAGAAATTTGAGTTAGAAAAGAAAGCATTTATGATTCTCACACAAGCTCTTCACAGAGACATTTACCACCAGTTTGTTTACTGCACGACTACTAAAAGCTTGTGGGATATGCTCATGTTACGATGTGAAGGAAATGCTCAATCTAGAAAGATCAAGCAAGAATTACTGAAGAAAGAGTTTGAAGGATTCACGTGTTTAGAGAATGAGACTTTAGCAGACTTATCTACAAGGTTCCATCACTTGTTGAGCGAGATGTTTGCTTTTAAAGTCACTGCCACTCCACAAGAAATGGTGAAGAGATTCGCTGATAGCTTACCAGCAAAGTGGAGCAGTTATCTTGAAATTCTCAAAGAAAATGGTGTTCTAGACACAATCACCGTTTATGAGTTAATTCAAAAATTGGAGAACAAGGATGTAGAAGAAAAGCTTAAGGCAAAAAGAACACTAACTTCTCAAAACCCAGAGATGTACTATGGGATTGCAGGAGGTATCAGTGGAGAAAAACCAGCCTCTCAACATGCGAAGCTTCAAACAGCCTTCATCTCAAACACCGGACCTTCCACAACAAATCAGTTTGATCCTTCAGCATACAGGATGATGTATTCAAGACCAGATTCTTCTTCTCTACAACAGAATGTGCAACCGACAGCTCAGCAATTCACACCACCACTTTTCTTAGACCCAAGCAGAGCTCAGCAGCAACAACCGCAACAGCAAGGGTTTTATGGAAGCTCTTCAAACATTCAAGCCACTTCCAATCCGAACACAGTCAGATTAGACACTTCTAACTTTTCCAAAGTCAATGTTGAAATAGCCAAGGAGCATATGGAGATGTTGAACACCTTGGTTAGTGCTTATTGTGGATTGATCGCAGGTAAGATTGGGAATATCAATCTAACCAATGAAGATTATCAGCAAGTGGATAAAGAAGAGTTTGAAATGATGGATATCAAATGGGCTCTTGCTAGTGCAATTCGAAGAGCAAAGGAGTTTATGGAAAAGACGGGGAGAACCGACTTGGAAAGCAAGAAAGACACCAAGTATGGGTTCGACAAGCAAGCGGTAACGTGCTTTAACTGTGGTGAACGGGGTCATTTCAAAAGGGAATGCACAAGACCAGCTCAGCATGGAAACCAAAATCCTTTCAGAAATCAAGGCAACCAGCAGAACCAGAACAGGAACAATGTTCGTACGTTGATACCTGTCAACAACCAAAGCCAAGCAGGGCCATCAAATGCCAACCAGGCACTTGTGGTTCAAATAGATGAAGGTTGCGATTGGTCGCTTCAGTTTGGAAATGATGCTCCAGATGGAACAGCATGTTTTGCTGAAGTCGTAAAGGATTTAAAGCACGCCAGTGGTGGAGAATCTTCCACCAATGGTGATGAATTTTCTGAAGATGAAAACAGTTCTGGTTATAGTGGAAGCTCAGATGAAGAATCCTCCACCTCAGGCAATGATCATGTGGATGAGACCTCAAGTGCGTCAGTCGATGCAGATATTGATGAGCTTTTGGAAGAAGTTGCAGCAGGAACTGAAAGAAGATCTATTTTGGTGGATCAAGCTGCTTACTCTTCGTCTTCTCTCCATTCAGTCTTTATGGCTAATGTCGACAGTTCATCAAGTCAGGTATGTGTCGATGAACCCACTGTTGTTAGTTGTGATAACTGTGATAGTTTGCATGTAAAAAATGCTGATTTAGAGGCAAATATGTCTGAGTTGCAAGGCAAACATGATACTTTACTAGCTAGTTTGTTTGACTTGCAAGACAAACATGTTTCGATGAATGATGAGTGTTGTGAATTACGAAACAAACACGAGGCCTTGCAAGAGAAATTGGAAATCACACACAAACACAATCTAGAATTGATTGTAGATCTTTCTAAAGCAACCGAAGCTAACGTGTTCTTAACCAGAAATGAAAAGGAATTTAAAGCAACAATTGCGTCATTAAGACATGATGTTTCAGAATTACAAAAGGCTGTTTTGCGAAAACAACATGCTAACAATAATCTTATTGACACAATTGAAAAGCAAATGGTAGAGTTGGCAACGACTCGATGTGAATGTGAGACAATTAAGCAGAAACTGGAAAGTTATTCCAATTCCCGCTATGTATTGGATCACATCATTGACGTTCAAAAGAAAAAGGGGGATAAAGTATGTATTGGATTCAAATCATGTCCCCCCCCCAATGAATCACAATTACTCCAAATTGCCTGATGACGAGGATATGCCCCGTTTTGAACCTACTGTGCCACTCGGTCTAGATGACTTTGCAGCAGGCCTCGGGTTCACAACTGGTACATCATCCTCGGGTCAATCAGAATCAGAATCTGAATCTGAATCTGAATCTGAGAATGTGACAGATTCATCGTGTGTTAAGGAACAAAGTCCTCCCATTGTTGAGGATGCTGATTCTTCGGATGATGAATCTAAAGAAATTGTGAAACAACAGTCTAACTCGGTTACAACAGATATTCCAATCGAGAATCACATCCTGTGTGATCCACCAGTGAAACCGAGTAAGACTGAAATGTCAAAATCAATGGAGTTCCTTGTATCTAGCAGTGAAGAGAATAACTTGTTGTACACGCTCAAAGGAGATAACAAAATCTACTCTAACAAAGATTTTCCAATTAAAAATGTAAATCAAGATTTAATTGAGCAAATTTTTGAAGGATGTACTGACAAGTTTTTGGGGAACAAAAGTGGCAAAGTTACCGTCACTCAATGTGATCCAATTCCGTGTGAACAAATTAGAAAACAATTCGGAAACCAAAAACTACCAATTGAGCGAAAACAACAAGTCAACTCAGGAAAGGGTAAGGTACAGGGAAAGAAGCCTCAGAACAAGAATGTTCAAGCACCTAAAGTTCAGCAGCCTAAGACTGAGCAACCAAAGGTTCAACAACCTAAAGTTGAACAGTCTAAGGCTACTCAACCTAAGGCTGCACAACCTAAGGTTCAACAACAAAAGGTGCAAAACAAAAGAGCTCCTGTTAAGAAACGAGAACCGAAAATGAACTTTGTTGGATCCACGGGTTCAGACAAACTTGAAACATTTCAGGAAAAATCTAACGTTGATTTTGTAAAACAAGTTAGAATTTTAAAACGAAATGATCAGAATAATTACACCCAACACACCAACGGATGTGATTTAGGTCCAAGCACGTCTAGATCACAAAGTTCATGGTCTGGTTCTCCGTCTGGTCATCAACGTGTTTCTCCGAAGTTTGTGGAGCGGAGAACATGTTTTGAATGTGGGACAGTTGGGCATATTGTAAGATATTGCCCACACGTGCAAAAGCTGAAGTCAAAAACAAGTGCTCCCCAAGAAATCGATTACCGAAAACGATCAGTTTCCCCGAAACAAGACCCACGTGTCTTGAAAGAAAGGGAAAAGAAATTAAAGCAAAAGAATCAAAAGGTAATTGAAAAGGCCTTAAAATCAGAGGTCAAAGAAGAAAAATCTGCACAAGCAAAATCTGAAACTGTAAAACCAGTAAATGCTAAAACAATGAAGTCAAATACTGGTAAAGGACAAACAGCTTGGAAGCAAAAGCAGGTAATTCAATCAGGGGGAGCACCACAGGTTCTTTTTCCTAATCATCAAGTGATTGAAATCACTTTCCTTGATGATCAAGGACGACCCAAGTCCACAAAGGCTTAGGTCCCCCTCTCCAACTAATCTCTGAGTGAGTGTGTAGGATATTCCAGGAGGAACTTTCGATAGTCGTAAGATTGTTGATAGTGGAACGTCCATGCACAAGATAGGCCACAGAAGAAATTGTTGCCTTTGATGGAGAGAAATGAGAAAAGAAAAGAAAAAGATAAGAAGACAAACATTTCGATGATGGAATGATGGTGAAAGAATGTTGTTGTATGAGGTTGCAAAATTCGGCCAGATGATTTATGTGCAAAATATTTAGTTGTTATGGTTTTTGATCGGGTCCTAAGGATAGATTCAAATGAAAAGTACGCGCCTGCAGCACGTCTGAAGTTCAACCTCAACAAGATGAACGTGCAGTGTACATTTCTTTGCGGTGTGATTGATGAAAATGTGTTCGTTGAACAAATCAACCGGGTGTGCGGATGCCTTGGCTTGGATTGAACAACCGCACACTACTTCTCAAAGAGAAAGACAAAGACCTTCGCTGGTGCAATGTGGAAGACCAGCCGGACCCGAAGGTTTCTGATCTTGTTGCTATAAAGAGATTTCTCAGAAAATTGAAGTGGCTGCAAAATCAACCTTGAAATCCACACCGGGTGGATATCCAGTTTGGGAGAGCACTCAGATTCCTTGCAATGCACGAAGCAGTTGAAGGATACGGTTTTAAATTTCTAATCTCTCCTATACCTGTCGATATTTAAGCTGCTTTTTGAATTATTATCTCGTACAGCACTCTTTGGCCAGACAATGCTGTCATGGTCCGCACCGCAAACCGTCATGCCAATCGATTTTTCCAAAGTTCGATCAATCTTTTCAGATTAAAATTAATTTTGGTAAACGGCATTGAGGTAAAACATGAGTAACCGGCATCGGAAAATCGTTTTTGTATATATCTACGTGTCTTTTACATTTTATCTTAGTTTGTTGATTTTAGGGGGAGTAAATCCAAAATTTGAAAATCCAAAAACATCGAAAAATTTAAAAACACAAAAACAATAGAAAAACAAAAATGAGTTTCCTGGCGAGCAAAAGAGAATATGATAGTACATCAGTGGTCTGTCTAAACCTCTTTAAACCTAAACTGAAAAACGATAAGCAGCTCTATATAAGATGTATCGGTAGGCTCACAATCATTTTAAAGTGTGCAGGGTGATATAAACTTAAATCGAACTGAAGACCAGGTGGGAACCACTCATTGGCATATGGTCTTAGTACCGAAATTTCGTTTGAGAGATTGCCGAGGCTCTGAGATATTCGGTCTTTATGCTGCTTATCATCTGGGTATCATGGTTGTATCTTTTACCGAAAAATAACGGGGACGCAAGTCTAGATCTTCCATGATACTATACATACGTGTACATACTGCATACGGCCTCAATAAGTGATCAACAATCACATGTCCAAACAAATAAGTGATAAAATATCACAAATTCTTTCCGGGAGTCAAGTTCGTCTCTCTGCTGTACGAAAGTACTGACCTGTTCACGGACTTGCTCCTGTGCCCTCATGCATATGAAAATCAAGTTCCTCATCAATAAGTGATTCTATCACATAGGGCTTGTTTTCAAATCAAAATAAGTGAGAATCTCACATCATATACGGTCAAACAGATGATAATCGGTATACTCACCGGTAAGATGAACTCTCGTGCATACCTTGATACGGGAATGTGTCGTGTGTGGATGAACACCGGTCGGTAAGTATAAATCATACCTTAACGTATCCTCTCGCCATGATTACATCTGATAAGTTGAGCTTATGTGGACAACAATACCGATAATCGTTATAGGATGCTTATCTTAATGTTATCTAATTGAACAACAAGAGTGTCTTAACATGTCCATACACTGATATGATTCTCTTACCCTCGAAACTCGCAAAAAGATTGTCTGTAAATATTTATTTAATGCTTTCAGTTTCTGCACCTTTGTATATATTTATTTACCGCTTTCTGTCTTTAAATTTGAAATATTCAAAAATACCAAAAAGATTTTAGGTGTGTTTTAATATAAACTTTATAAAAGCCAAAAAGATTTTATTTCTATTTCATTTTCGATCGTACGATGTTGGATCTCGAGTCTTCGTTACCTGAAACCTGAACGAAAACCGAAAACGACTAAATCTTCATAAACGGTCGAAATTTGCAAGTGTTGAAAGTTAAACTTTGAAATTGATAAAATTTGTTAAAACTTTCAAACTGTCGGACGGTGTTTGTTTATACAATGGTCACACGTGTGTCATTTGTTTATGTTTACTATATTCCAAGCAGTTGTTCTCATTACGCGTTTAGATTTCTTGCATGTGCAGATTCTAAAGGCAAGGAGAACATGGTCGATGACAAGCTTTGGAATGAAGACACGACGTGAAGGAACTCAAATGATGAAGATGATCGAGTTGCCGCTGACCATCATCAACACCACAAGGATCTCAATTCATAAAGAACAAGTCTTTCACGAGCATAACTCAAGGGGGAGCTTATGTTAAGGGGGAGTTTGTCAACACACTTCCTACATGAAACGGGGAGTTTGTTGATACACTTTCTGCTTTCAAGACGTGAAGACTTTAAAGATCCTCCGACATTGAAGACTTGAAAAGACGTCAAAGACTTGAAGTCACAAAGATCGAGACAAAGCTACAGCCAGACAAAGCTACAGCCAAGGGGGAGTTTGTTGGTGCACTTGTGTCTGTACTTTGTCTGTATTTCGTCTTGATACAAAACGATGTCTTTGATGTAAGATTGATGTAAGTTTGACCAAGTCAACCATCCTCCGGTTTGACTTGGCCAAACAGTTATCACTTGGTTGTAAATTATCTGTGTCGAAGGTTGGGCCATCGAAGGGTTGTTTCTATCCTTCGATGAGCTCGAAAGATATCCCACGAAGGATACTGATGGACTTCGAAGGATATGCCATCCTTCGAAGTATATGTGGATCCTTCGATGGATGCATGATCGAAAGATGATGTTTCGATCAGTAATGTGGATCCTTCGATGGATGCATGATCGAAAGATGATGTTTCGATCAGTAATTCTGATCCTTCGACCAGATGATCTGTGCTGGGTATATAATCCCATGCAGTGTGTTCATTTCGGCAGAGAGTGAGACATTTTGGTGAGACTTCGACAGACACACACTTAGAGAGATACTGCTGTGAGCACACACACACACTGAGAGAGTTTGCAAAACTGATTTGCAAACATTGCTTTGTAATCGAACCTTTCATACGTATTAATACAAGTGGTGTTAATCGGTGAACCTTGTGTGTTGTGTTTATGCTTGTTCTTTCTTGGTTTGCATGCTAGCTTGGATTCCGCACTCGCTAGTGTGTTAGATATAACAAGGAATAGGTTGAACCTCAACCTCCGAGGGACCTACAATTTGTGAAGAAGCTCGAAGCAGGTCTTGTTGTGTCTGTTGACTGTAAGGACTCGGTTCAATGTATAACAAGCAGAGGACACAGCTTCAGTCCAGAAGGGAATCGGCAATTGTGACTCTACCAACATCGTCCTAGCAGTCTCGATCATTGTACGGTTTTTACGTTCAGCGACGTCGTTCTGTTGAGGAGTGTAAGCCGCACTAAATTCGTGAAGAATACCTTTTGATCTATAGAACTCCTCCATGGCTTGATTTTTAAATTCTGTTCCATTGTCGCTGCGAATCCGTTTAACCTTCAAAGTATACAAATTCTCAATCTGAATGATCAAGTTTTTGATAATACCGAAAGTGTCACTCTTGTGAGCCATGAACGCCACCCAAGAAAATCTTGAATAGTCATCTGTTATCACGAGGTAGTATTGATCATTCCGAATGCTTTTATGCTTGACAGGACCAAACAAATCCATGTGCAAACGTTCAAGCGGAACGGCCACCGTGTTGATCTTCTTAGTCGGGTGTCGTTTCTTGCTTTTCTTTCCTTTTTGGCATGAAACACAGACGTCTTAAAGATGGAAGTTTTTAAGAGGAACACCATTCACTAATTCATTCGACACCAAATGATTCATTTTGCGTAAGTGAATGTGACCCATCCGTCTATGCCAAGAGGTTGAGTCTTTTTCTGTGGCTTTGGAAATGAAACAAGTTGCTTGTGTAGACGTTGTAATAGCTTGGCTCATATCAAGGATATATAAATCATTTATCCTTGGAGCATATAAGAGAATCCATTCTTTCGGAATCTTGAAGCCGGGTTTCAGCACATAACATCCATTTGCATCAAAGTGTACTGAAAACTGCTTATCACAAATTTGTGAAACGCTGAGAAGATTGTGATCAAGTTGTTGCACAAAGTTGATCTTATCAAAGCTTACAACCCCGTTGGATACCCTTCCTTCCCCAGTCATATATCCGCCTTTATCTCCAGCAAAAGCAACATAACCTCCTCTAATAGATTTAACGTCGTAGAGAAGCTTCATGTCGCCTTTCATGTGCCTGGATGCCCCACTATCAACAATCCAATGACTGCTGAAAGTTCCTCCTGGAACACCCTACACACGAACTCACATGATTAGTTGGAGATGGGGACCCAAGCCTTTGTGGTATTGGGTGTTCCGCTTTCATCGACAAAAGTTATTTCAATTTCTCGATGGTTTGTAAATTGTGATGCTCCCCCTGAATTAATAACCGTTTTTGGTTTCCAAGTCTGTTGTGTTTTGCCAGTTTGAATTTTCGAAATCTTAACTTCATGACTATTAGAAGTTTTAGAAATTTCCGGTTTAACGAAAACAGGTTGTTTGTGAACCACGTCGTTTTTAATTGCCTTTTCAATTACCTTGATTTGTTGACGTTTCTGTTTCTTTTCCCTTTCTTTTACAAGGCGGGGATCTTGTTTTGTAGAAACAGGTTGCTTTCGGTAATTTTGTTCACGGGGATCATCAACTTTAGCTTTTAACTTATGAAGATACGGACAATTTCGAATGATATGCCCAATTTCACCATATTCAAAACATGATCTTCGTTCAACAAACTCCGAAGTAACATGTGATTGTCTTGTCGATGAACTTTGTGATCTCGAGGTACTTGGTTTTGAACTATTTTGTTCATTTCTTTTCAAAGATTTAACTTGATTGGCATGATCTAAGTTAGATTTATTTTCAAAAGTTTCCAATTTATCCGTTCCCGTTGATTTCACAAAGTTCACTTTCTTGTTCTTCTTTTGGTTCGGTTCCTTTCGACCTTGAGTCGTTGATTTACCTTTTGGTTTGGTATGATTTTGCTGCTTTTTCACTGTTGGTAATTTTTGATTGCCATATTGTTTTCGAACTTCGGCCTTTGGGATCGGAGGGCACTGTGTTACCACAACGTGTGAACCCGACTTTCCCAAAAACCTACTTGTCGAATCTTTAAAAACTTTGCTGATTAAAGATTGATTTACATTCTTAATCGGAGAATCTTTGTCAGAATAGATTTTATCATCACCAACAAGAGTGTACAGCAAATTCACACTCTCTGACTCTTTTGCAGACGTGGACTCGACCAGAACAGTCTTAGCAGGTTTTGCGGAAGGATCACATAGAATATGATTCTCAAGAGGTATGTCCTCTTCTTTGATTACCGCATCAGACTGTGCTGAGTCAGTATCATCGGATTCATCATCTGAGGGATCAGCATCCTCAACAATGACTGGAGGATCCTGATTTTGTTCCGCAGTTGACACACTTGTAACTGTTGAAACATCCGAATCTGATGATACTTCATTTTTGTTTCCAAGTCCGGTTGCAAATTCCTCAATGTCTAAAGGAACAGATTCCTCATAATAAGTTCTATTCTCCTCATCAGGCATTGCATCATAATTTTGTCTAACAGGTGGTGGACATTTCTTGTATCCAATGCATGTGACATCCTTTTTCTCTTTTTGTATGTCAATGATGTGATCCAGCACATATCTAGAGTTTGAATAACTGTCTAGCTTAAGCTGGATCGCCTCACTTTCACACTTTACACAGGCTAACTCTTTTTGCATGATTTCGAGATGATTGATATAACAGTTTATGTCAGTTTTTTTCTTGAAACCATTTTTGTTAGCTCGGTTTTATCTTTTCTTAAATTTCCAACCCCCTTTTTAAACTCCTTTTCATTGTTTTCATAAAACATGTTAGCCTCTTTGCATTTCGAAAGATCCACTATCAACTTTTGATTATGGATATATGTCACGTCATACTTGCTTTGCAAATCATCATATTTGCCTTGCAAGTCCGACAATTTATCGCCTAAACTAACACGGTTATAACATTTATCAGAAGTTGGTTTATTGACACATACCTGACTTGATGAACTACCGACATTAGCCATAAAGGCTGAATGAATAGAAGAAGAAGAAGAATAAGCAGCTTTGTCCACCAGAATTGATCTTTTGTCATTCCTTGCTGCAGCTTCTCCCAACAATTCATCAACATCTGCGTCGACTGACACACTTGACGTTTCATCCAAATGATCATCGCCTGAAGTTGAGGATTCTTCATCTGAGCTTCTACTCTATCCGGAACTGTCTTCATCTTCAGAAGATTCACCACCACTGGCGGAATTTTCTCCACCACTGGTGTGTTTCAGATCCTTGACAACTTCAGCAAAGCAAGCTGTTCTATCCTGAATATCACTTCCCAATTGAATCGACCAGTCACAACCTTCATCGACTTGTACCACAAGAGCCTGGTTGGCATTTGATGCTCCTGCTTGATTTGGATTGTTCACAGGCATCAATGTACGCTCGTTATTCCTGTTTTGATCTTGATTCTGATTCTGCTGGGTTGCCTTGATTCCTGAAAGGATTCTGGTTCCCATGCTGAGCTGGTTTGGTACATTCTCTCTTGAAGTGACCCCGTTCACCACAATTGAAGCACTTGACTGATTGTTTGTCGAACCCATACTTGGTATCTCTGTTGCTTTCCAAGCTGGTTCTACCAGTCCTTTCCATGAAGTCTTTAGCTCGCCTGACCGCACTAGCAAAAGCCCACTTGATATCCATCATATCCATTTCCTCCTTATCGATCTGCTGATAATCTTCTTGTGTCAGATTGATGTTTCCAATCTGTCCTGCTATCAACCCACAATACGCGCTCACCAATGTGTTTAGTAGCTCCATATGATCCTTAGCTACTTCAACACTTACTTTTGAGAAATTCGAAGTGTCGAGCCGAACAGTATTTGGATTAGATGGCTGACCGGCATATCAAGTGCTTCCATAACAAGCTTGTTGTGGAACTGGTAATGGATTTCCGTACAAATCAGTTGCAACTAGAGACCTTTGGGTTTGCTGTTGGGGAACTGGTTGTAGTGGATTTCCATACAAGTCTGTGGTTGAAGCTGGCTTAACGGGAACTTGTATCGGATTTCCATACAAATATGTGCTTGTGACAAACGCCGTTTGAATTGGAGCATGTGGAGCAGGTCTTGCAGAAGTGCTAGGAGCTCCATAATACATATCAGGATTTTGTCGCACTGGAACCCTTTTCGCCTTTAGGGTTTCTTCCTGATCTTTGTTCTCCAAGAGCTGAACGAAGTCATTGATGTTTGTCGTAGCCAATGTGCCATTATATTTCAGGATTTCCAAGAAACCATTCCATTGAGGTGGCAGTGCATCGACAAACTTTGTGACAACCTTTGCTGGAGTTGTTGCCCCATAATTACTCAATTCAGTCAGCAAGTGATAATATCGACTTGTCAAATCTGCCAACGATTCTTTTTCCATACATGTGAACCCATCAAACTCCTTCTTGAGTAAATCATGTCGCAATTGGCGTGACGCTTCATTTCCTAGACCTCTTGTCTTTAATGTATCCCATAATCGCTTTGTCGTCTTGAAGCTGACAAACTGATGATATATATCCTTGCTCAACGCTTGAGTTAGAATAGAAAATGCTTTCTTTTCTAAATCATATGCCTTTTTCTCTTCTACCGTAAGATCTGCAAATGTCGCGGCAGTTGAAGCGGCAACTTCAATAGCTTGATCGAAATATGTAGTAAAACATAACCACAATTCTGTGTTTTGCCCAAGGACATACGTATGGAATCTTTCTTCCCATCCAGGATATTTATTTATGTGCATTAGCTTCGGTGGACGATTAAGGCTTCCGGTTTCACTTTCGCTTAAAAGTATACTTTGAATACTTTGAGTTTGATTTGAAACAAACGCCCATTGACCTGTCGAAATTGGTTTCGCTTGCGAAGATGCGGGTGCGGGAGATTCGGCCCATGATGGCGACAAACCCGTGCTTCTATACTTGCTCTCCGTATTAGATGCGGGTGCGGGAGATTTGGCCCATGATGGCGATAAACCCGTACTTCTATATTTGCTCTCCGTATTGGATGGAATACCCCACTAGTCTGGATTCATTTTGAATGAATAATAATGAATACCTGATTAAATCACTTGAAGCAAACAGTTAAAACACTTTTTGAAACCTTCAGTTTAAAAAAATTGACAAGTGTCTCGACGAAACTTAATATCTTTGGCGAAACACTCTTTCATGAAACACTCTATGACGAAACTTCTTTGATGAAACTTATTTGATGAAACTCAAGTTTCGTCAAAATGGGATTTTCGTCAGACACTCATAGAGTTTCGTCAAAATGGTCACAGACAAGATAGAAAGTTGGTGAGATATTTTATCAAAAAAAGTGTAGGTCCCTCTCGAGGATGAGATAAAACCTTTTCCTTGTTATATCAAACACACTAGCGAGTGCGGAATCCAAGCTAGCATGCAACCGAGAATGTATACGAGAACAAGCACAAACACAACACACAAGATTCACCGATTAACACCACATGTATTAATACGAATGAAGGGTCCGGTTACAAGCTCAATGTTTACAGATATGTTCTATAAACTCTCAAAGTGTGTGTGCTCTCAACAGAATGCTCTCTCTGTTTCTCTTGTGTCGACTATGTCTAACTCTTTCACACCTCTCTTCTGACTATCGAAAAGAACACAACACATGGGTATTTATACCCGACACAGCGTGTCTGGTCGAAGGATCAGACAGACTGATCGAAAGATCATCTGTCGACCACAAACAGCTCGAATGATCCATATGTACCTCGAAGGATGATATCCTTCGAGGTCCATCTATCGAAAGCTATCTTTCGAGCTCATCATCGAAGGATATAAACTATCCTTCGAAGATCTATCCTTCGACACACACAACTAACAACCAATGTGCTAACTGTTTGGCCAAGTCAAACCAGGAGGATGGTTGACTTGGTCAAACTTACATCGAACGCACATTGTAACAAACTAAGACGTAACCCAGACTAACATAAGACATCGTTTTGTATCATGACGAAATACAGACAAAGTACAGACACAAGTGCACCAACAAACTCCCCCTTGGCTGTAGCTTTGTCTCGATCTTCGTGTCTTCAAGTCTTCGAGGCCGAGTCGAACCGAGCCGAGTCGCGTCCACACAAAGTGCATCAACAAACTCCCCCTTGGACGCTACTCGTGATGGTTCGTCTTCTATGTCTTTCATGTCGGAGGATCTTCAAAGTTTTCACGCGTCGTAAGCAGAAAGTGTATCAACAAACTCCCCGTTTCATGTAGAAAGTGTGTTGACAAACTCCCCCTTAGATTGAACTCTCCATTGAGTCATGCTCATGAATCTTTTGACTTGTCAATTCTTCAGATCCTTGTGGTGTTGATGAAGGGACATCGGCAACTCGATCATCTTATCCTTTGAGTGCCTCCACTTCGTGTCTTCATTCCAAAGCTTTTCGTCGAACATGTTCTCCTCGCCTTTAGCATCTGCACATGCAAGAAAGCTAAACGCATAATGAGAACAACCGCTTGGAATATAGTTAACATTTAAGCTAATGACACATATGAGATCAAATCTCAATCAAACACCAACCGACAGCAGTTTGAAAGTTTTAGAAAAATATTCATTTTAATCCTTTAACTTTCAAAACTCGTTAACTTCGACTGTTTATGAAGATGCAATTGTTTTCCAGCTTACGATCAGGATTTTGGTAGGATAGACTCGAGTTCCAACATCGGTCAATCAAAAGTAAACTTGAAGAAAAATCTTTTTTGATTTTATAAAGTTTAAATTAAAACACACCTAAAATCTTTTTGAAATTTTCATAATTCAAATGTAAAGACGGAAAACAATAAATAAATATATACAAAGATGCATAAACAGAAAACATTAAATAAATATTTACAGACATTCTTTTTGCGAGTTTCGAGGGTAAGAGAATCATATCAGTGTACGGTCATGCCAAAACGCTCTTGTTGTTCTTTTAGTTAACATTAAGATAAGCATCCTATAACGATTATCGGTATTGTTGTCCACTTAAGCTCAACTTATCATTTGTAATCATGGCGAGGGGATACGTTAAGGTATAATTTATACTTACCGACCGGTGTTCATCCACATCACGACACATTCCCGTATCAAGGTATGCACGAGGATTCATCTTACCGGTGAGTATACCGATTATCATCTGTTTGACCGTATATGATGTGAGATTCTCACTTATTTTGATTGAAAACAAGCCCTATGTGATATAATCACTTATTGATGAGGAACTTGATTTTCAGATGCATGAAGGCACAGGAGCAAGTCCGTGAACAGGTCAGTACTTTCGTACAGCAGAGAGACGAACTTGACACCCGGAAATAATTTGTGATATATTATCACTTATTTGTTTGGACATGTGATTGTTGATCACTTATTGAGGTCGTATGCAGTATGTACACGTATGTATAGTATCATGGAAGATCTAGACTTGCGTCCCCGTTATTTTTCGGTAAAAGATACAACCATGATACCCAGATGATAAGCAGCATAAAGACCGAATATCTCAGAACCTCGGCAATCTCTCAAACGAAATTTCGGTACTAAGACCATATGCCAATGAATGGTTCCCACCCAGTCTTCAGTCGATTTAAGTTTATATCACCCTGCACACTTTAAAATGATTGTGAGCCTACCGATACATCTTATATAGAGCTGCTTATCATTTTTCATATTGGGTTTAAAGAGGTTTAGACAGACCACTGATGTACTATCATTTTCTCTTTTTCTCGCCAGGAAACTCATTTTTGTTTTTCTATTGTTTTTGTGTTTTTGAAATTTTTCAATGTTTTTGGATTTTCAAATTTTGGATAATTTTGGATTTACTCCCCCTAAAATCAACAAACTAAAATAAATTTAAAACACAAAGGTATTTACAAAAATGATTTTCCGATGTTGGTTAACTCATGTTTTACCTCAATGCCGTTTACCAAAATTAAGTTTTAATCAGAAATGATTTAGCGAATTTTGGAAAAATCAGTTGGCATTTAAGTTTGCGGTGCGGACCAAGACAGCATTGTCTGGCCAAAGAGTGCTGAACGAGATAATAATTCACAAAGCAGCTTAAATATCGACAAGTATAGGAGAGATTAGAAATTTAAAACCGTATCCTTCAACTGCTTCATGCATTGACAGGAAACTGAGTGCTCTCCCAAACTGGATATCCACCCGGTGTGGATTTCAAAGTCGATTTTGTAGCTACTGAAATCTCTTGACAGCAACAAGATCAGAAACCTTTGGGTCCGGCTGGTCGTCCACATTGCACCAGCGAAGGTCTTTGTCTTTCTCTTTCAAAAGTAGTGTGCGGTTGTTCAACCCATGCCAAGGCATCCGCACACCTGGATGGTTTGTTCAACAAACACATTTTCTTCAATCACACCTCGAAGAAATGTACACTGCACGTTCATCTTGTAGATTGTTGAACTTCAGACGTGCTGCAGGTGCGTACATTTTGATTTGAATCTATCCCTGGGACCCGATCAAGGCTTTGAACATTCACATTTTTGAAATGATTTTCATTTTGTCGAAGCTTCCAATTACTTTCATCAGACATTTCTTTTTCCCTTTTCTCTTCCTCTCCATCAAAGGCAACAATTTCTTCTGTCGCCTATCTTGTGCAAGGATGCTCCACTATCAACAATCTTACGACTATCGAAAGTTCCTCCTGGAATATCCTACACACTCACTCAAAAATTAGTTGGAGAGTGGGACCCAAGCCTTTGTGGACTTGGGTCGTCCTTGATCATCAAGAAAAGTGATTTCAATCATTTGGTGATTAGGAAAAAGAACCTGTGGTGCTCCCCCTGACTGAATTACCTGTTTTTTTTCCAAGCAGTTTGTTCTTTACCAGTATTTGCATTAATTGTTTTAGCATTTACTGGTTTTACAGTTTTAGGTTTTGCTTGTACAGGTTTTTCTTCTTTGACCTCTGACTTTAAGGCCTTTTCAATTACCTTTTGATTCTTTTGTTTTAATTTCTTTTCCCTTTCTTTCAAGACACGTGGGTCTTGTTTCGGGGAAAATGAACGTTTTTGGTAATTGATTTCTTGGGGAGCACTTGTTTTTGCCTTCAACTTTTGCAGGTATGGGCAGTATCTTACAATATGCCCAATTGTGCCACACTCAAAGCACATTCTCCGCTCTACAAACCTCGGAGAAACACGTTGATGACCAGACTGAGAACCAGACCATGAACTTTGTGATCTAGATGTGCTTGGACCTAAATCACATCCGTTGGTGTGTTGGGTGTAATTATTCTGATCATTTCGTTTTAAAATTCTAACTTGTTTTATAAAATCAAGGTTAGATTTATCCTGAAATGTTTCAAGTTTGTCTGAACCCGTGGATCCAACAAAGTTCACTTTCGGTTCTCTTTTCTTAACAGGAGCTCTTTTGTTTTGCACCCATTGTTGTTGAACCTTAGGTGCTTGCACATTCTTGTTCTGAGCCTTCTTTCCCTGTACCTTACCCTTTCCGGAGTTGACTTGTTGTTTTCGCTCAACTTGTAGTTTTTGGTTTCCGTACTGTTTTCTAATTTGTTCACACGGAATTGGATCACATTGAGTGACAGTAACTTTGCCACCTTTGTTCCCCAAAAACTTATCAGTACATCCTTCAAAAATTTGCTCAATTAAATCTTGATTTACATTTTTAATTGGAAAATCTTTGTTAGAGTAAATTTTGTCATCTCCTTTGAGCGTGTACAACAAGTTACTTCCTTCAAAACTTGATGCAATCGACTCCATTTCTTTTGTCATTTCAGTCTTACTCGGTTTCACTGGTGGATCACACAGGATGTGATTCTCGATTGGAATATCTGTTGTAACCGAGTTAGACTGTTGTTTCACAATCACTTCAGATTCATCATCCGAAGAATCAGCATCCTCAACAATGGGAGGACTCTGTTCCTTAACACATGATGAATCTGTCACATTCTCAGATTCAGATTCAGTTTCAGATTGACCCGAGGATGATGTACCAGTTGTGAACCCGAGGCCTGCTGCAAAATCATCTAGATTGAGTGGCACAGTAGGTTCAAAACGGGGCATATCCTCGTTATCAGGCAATTTGGAGTAATTGTGATTCATTGGGGGAGGACATGATTTGAATCCCATACACTTCTTATCCCCCTTTTTCTTTTGAACATCAATAATGTGATCCAATACATAGCGGGAATTGGAATAACTTTCCAATTTCTGCTTGATTGTTTCACATTCACATCGAGCGGTTGCCAATTCTACCATCTGCTTTTCAATTGTGTCTATAAGATCATTGTTAGCATGTTGTTTTCGCAAAACAGCTTTTTGTAATTCTGAAACATCATGTCTTAATGACGCAATTGTTGTTTTAAATTCCTTTTCATTTCTGGTTAAAAACACGTTAGCTTCAGCTGCTTTAGAAAGATCTACAATCAGTTCTTGATTGTGTTTGGATAGGATTTCAATCTGACTTTCCTGTTCAGCATATTTAACATTTAAACTATCACAATTTTCACAGCTAACTACAGTGGGTTCATCGACACATACCTGACCTGATGCACTGTCGACATTAGCCATAAAGGCTGAATGGAGAGAAGACGAAGAATGAGCAGTTTGATCCACCAAATTAGATCCTCTTTCAGTTACTGCTGCAGCTTCCTCCAAAAGCTCATCAATATCTGCATCGACTGACGCACGTGATGTCTCATCCACATGATCATTTCCTGAAGTGGAGGATTCTTCATCTGAGCTTCCACTATAACCAGAACTTTCTTCATCTTCAGAAGATGCAACACCATTGGTGGAAGATTCTCCACCACTGGCGTGCTTTAAATCCTTTACTACTTCAGCAAAACATGTTGTTCCACCATTTCCTCCTTCTCCAAGCTGAAGTGACCAATCACAACCCTCATCTATTTGAACCACCAGCCCCTGGTTGGCATTTGATGACCCTGCTTGGCCTTGGTTGTTGACTGGTATCAACGTTCGAACATTGTTCCCGTTCTGGTTCTGCTGGTTGCCTTGATTTCTGAACGGATTTTGATTTCCATGCTGAGCTGGTCTTGTGCATTCCCTTTTGAAATGACCCCGTTCACCACAGTTAAAGCACGTTACAGCTTGCTTGTCGAACCCATACTTGGTGTCTTTCTTGCTATCCAAGTTGGTTCTCCCCGTCCTTTCCATAAACTCCTTTGCTCTTCGAATTGCACTCGCAAGAGCCCATTTGATATCCATCATCTCAAACTCTTCTTTATCCACTTGCTGATAATCTTCATTGGTTAGATTGATATTCCCAATCTGACCTGCAACTAATCCACTATAAGCACTAACCAAGGTATTCAACATCTCCATATGCTCCTTGGCTACTTCGACACTGACTTTGGAAAAGTTGGAAGTGTCTAATCTGACTGTGTTAGGATTGGAAGTGGCTTGAAAGTTTGAAGAGCTTCCATAAAACCCTTGCTGTTGCGGTTGTTGCTGCTGAGCTGTCGGTTGCACATTTGGGCTTGAAAACATCGTGTAGGCTGAAGGATCAAACTGATCTGTTGTTGAAGGTCCGGTGTTAGAAACAAAAGCTGTTTGAAGCTTCGCGTGTTGAGAAGCTGGTCTTTCTCCACTGATACCTCCTGCAATCCCAAAGTACATTTCTGGATTTTGAGGAGTTTGTGTTCTTTTTGCCTTCAGCTTTTCTTCAACATCCTTATTCTCCAATCTTTGAATTAATTCATAAACGGTGATTGTTTCTAAAACACCATTTTCCTTAAGAATTTCAAGATAACTGCTCCACTTTGCTGGCAAGCTATCAGCGAATCTCTTCACCAATTCTTGTGGAGTGGCAGTGACTTTAAAAGCAAACATCTCGCTCAACAAGTGATGGAATCTTGTAGATAACTCTCCTAAAGTCTCATTCTCCAAACACGTAAATCCTTCAAACTCCTTCTTCAGTAATTCTTGCTTGATCTTTCTTGATTGAGCATTTCCTTCACAACGTAACGTGAGCATATCCCACAAGCTTTTAGTAGTCGTGCAGTAAACAAACTGGTGGTAAATGTCTTTATGAAGAGCTTGTGTGAGAATCATGAATGCTTTCTTTTCTTTTCTAACTCAAACTTCTTTTTATCTTCTTAAGATAAAGTGCTGTAAGTTTGTGGATTAGATCCTGCAATTTCCAACTCATTTTCAAAGGTTGTGAAGAAGCACATCCATAGATCTTGACCTTGTCCCTGAACATAAGTTCTCAGCCTTTCTTTCCACCATCCCCAATCATTGATGTGATTTAACTTTGGCGGTTTTGTGCTTGTACCAGTTTCACTGTCGTTCTGCATCATAGATTGAATGCTGCTGTTTTGATTTGTGACCAGTGCCCATTGATTTGCAGTGATCATTGCAGCTTGAGGTGGGACAATAGCTCGCATCCATGCCGTTTTGTCGAAATCTGACGTAGATTGCGTAGATTGCATAGCTGATGATTGTGGAGTCGAAGTTATTTGAGTCCACGCGGTTGGATCCCACTGACCGTTTGTTCCCATTTTATGAAAATTAATATATTAAGTGAAAATTGACTTAAAAATGAAAACAAGTTTTCTGTTTAAATTTTTTTTTCACAAACTATGTTAATTTCAAATGATAACAACCAGCCGAAAGATCCTTGATCGAAAGACCTGAAAACACAAACTGTTAAACACAAACAGACAAAGGATCGAAAGATCAACACCTGTTCGAAAGATCAACAGGGTTCGAAAGATCACTGTTGAGTTTCGAACAATGTTTTCGAAAGATTCTCCAACGAAGGATCCTTATCCTTCGAAAATGTACTGTAGACCGAAAGATGAACACGAAAGATGACTTCGAAAGACTCCCCAATCGAAGGATCCTAGTCTTTCGAAAATGAGCAGAAGACCGAAAGATATATGTTTCGAAAATATTCCTTGGACCGAAAGATAAGTCTCACACTTCGAAGGATGTTCGAAGGATGACTATCTGTCGAACCTCCTTTGGTCGAAAGATGATCTTTCGACTTCGAAGGATATCTTTCGATCGGTTCTGACACAGTTGACAAAGAGTGACAGGTTGGTGAAAAAGGTGATGGGTTGGTAAATCTTTCGGCAGAAAGTATGGTCAGACCATGCTTTTCTGCAAAAACAGATTTTGTATGATTATTTTAATCAGTTCCCCCTATCCAATACACCAACAACTTTCGAAAATAACTAAACAAGATCAAAAGATGTAAACTTTGAAGAACACTTGAAGATATTATGAACACAAAGGGTTTTCCGGTAAAACTACAAACTTCTGAACAAGATTTAAACCGGATAAACAAAGTTTTTCAGAAAAATACAACTTTTCAAAACCCGAAAAACACCCAAGAACACCTCGGTTTTAACAAGGAGAAGAGCCAAAGCTCTGATACCACTTGTAGGTCCCTCTCGAGGATGAGATAAAACCTTTTCCTTGTTATATCAAACACACTAGCGAGTGCGGAATCCAAGCTAGCATGCAACCGAGAATGTATACGAGAACAAGCACAAACACAACACACAAGATTCACCGATTAACACCACATGTATTAATACGAATGAAGGGTCCGGTTACAAGCTCAATGTTTACAGATATATTCTATAAACTCTCAAAGTGTGTGTGCTCTCAACAGAATGCTTTCTCTGTTTCTCTTGTGTCGACTATGTCTAACTCTTTCACACCTCTCTTCTGACTATCGAAAAGAACACAACACATGGGTATTTATACCCGACACAGCGTGTCTGGTTGAAGGATCAGACAGACTGATCGAAAGATCATCTGTCGACCACAAACAGCTCGAATGATCCATATGTACCTCGAAGGATGATATCCTTCGAGGTCCATCTATCGAAAGCTATCTTTCGAGCTCATCATCGAAGGATATAAACTATCCTTCGAAGATCTATCCTTCGACACACACAACTAACAACCAATGTGCTAACTGTTTGGCCAAGTCAAACCAGGAGGATGGTTGACTTGGTCAAACTTACATCGAACGCACATTGTAACAAACTAAGACGTAACCCAGACTAACATAAGACATCGTTTTGTATCATGACGAAATACAGACAAAGTACAGACACAAGTGCACCAACAAAAAGTAGATCTTATCTTTCTGACACAAGCATGGTTTGAACACCAAATTTTCAATCATCCATACTTTTCAAAGAGCAACCTTATCTTTAGTTTACCAACTCTTTCAACGTAAATAATATTTTAATTCAATAATTTCAAACCAAGCAATCCTTTAATAACCAAAAACCCAGAAACCAAGCAATCCTTTAATAACCAAAAACCCAGAAAATGAAGAACAATGATGAACTTATGAAGAACACCAAGAACTCCGGTGAAATATATGATGATTCCGGCCACCGGGAAAATTTTCCGAACACGAATTTTGCAAGAAACTTCATTAAAAACCTCAACACACCATACATAAATGAGTTTTAGAACAAGGTTTTCTATGAACTAACAACAAAGTGACAATATTTTCAAAGATTTATCACTGTTTTTCTGAAAAATATGAACTTGAAACACTCGAAATACACTCGAAAACGACTTGGTTTTAACAAGGAGAAGAGCTAAAGCTCTGATACCACTTGTAGGTCCAACTAGCGGAGGATCTAGTCGCCTAATCCTTGTGTACGAACCAACCCGGTTGTGCGGAATCCAACCGGGAAAGCAAACCGAGACCGAGACACGAAACAGAAAGACTCAATGCTTAAACATTCACTTGTATATTAACGCTCGAAAGTTTGTTTACAAAGTTACACAAAGATACACACTCAAACTTTCTAAGTTATCTCTCTCAGTTCTCTTTGTTCTGTGTTGTGTCTTCCCTCCTCTATCTGTCTTCAGTTGTGCCGTTTATATAAGCACAGCAGCCGACGAAACCTCATGCAGGTCGACGAAACATCTCAGGTCGACGAAAGCCTTATGGCGAAACACCAACAGTGACGAAACTAGGAGAGTTTCGTCACACCCTTAAATACGACGAAACATAAGTTTCATCAGCACAAGTTTCGTCACAGCATGGCAAGCAGGAGTTTCGTCACAGCAGACTTGACTAGGAGTTTCGCCAGACATGTATGATGTGCAGGAGTTTCGTGGACAGCAGGTATGAGTGTCGTCGCAGACATACAGCAGCACACAGCAAACATGCAGCATCAGATCAGCAACTATCACGACTTGATGGAGGATATCAAGTCTTGTAGCGATGTCGTAACGAGCGAGTTGCATCCACACTAATGTATCAACACATGTGCCACCAATTTTTTTTATTTATTTTTTGTTTTTTATATTAACCATAGAATTTAATAAAGTAATTTAAAAAACACCTTTTATTTATATTAAATAACTACAATAAAAAATACAGTACATCCCCCAAAAAAAAAATCAATCATCTTCATCTTCAATGGAGTCGAATCTAGGAAGTGTCGAAACATGTTCTACCAAATCAGCTCGAAGGTTTGAATTTATTTGTCTTGACTCGATTAGATTTCGGTTTTGCGTTCTCTCTTTGTCACTAATGTTTTCGTTATTTGATTCGGTCTTCTCGCCATAATATTCAACTATTGCACGTCCTTCATCCTCTAAAATCATGTTGTGTAGAATGATGCACGCGTACATCATGTTTCTTATTTGATCTTTTTTCATACAATTGACAAGGCATGCTCAAAATGCGCCACCTTTTTTGCAAAACACCAAATGCTCACTCGACGTCTTTGCGTGCCGCCATCTGAACTTTGTTAAACTTTATTCTTTTAGGATCTAGGGTTCCATCTCTTGAAAATGATTTAACAAAAACAGCCCACTCAGGGTAAATTCCACCAACAAGATAGTAACCATACTTGTATTCAACCTCATTTACAAAAAAAAAAAAAATGTTCCTTCTGGTCCAACACCATTTATTAGATCATTGAAAAGGGGCAAGTGATGTATAATGTTTATATCGTTATGTGAACCGGGCATACCAAAGAATGCATGCCAGATCCAAAGATCTTGTGATGCAACAGCTTTAAGCATCATAGCCGATATTCCATTATATCCGCTTGTGTGAGAGCCTTGCCATGCAGTTGGATAAAGTTCCCACCTCCATTTCATACAATCTAAACTAGCTATCGTCCCGAGGAGACCATGATATTCAGCGTGATGTTCCAAAATTTGTTGCATATCAATAAACATCGGTTTTCTCAAGCATATTTTCATATATAGTTCAATGATATACGCACAAAAATTGTAAGGACTTTCCCTAGCCACTCGTTTTGACATTTTTAAATAATCGTCCATTATGTCGGAACTATTGTCGTAAGCCAATTCTCTTAGGGAGACCGTAATATTTTGCCACGTGGTAAATCCTAAATTACCACGCGCATCGGGTCTTTGTCCGAAAAAAGCATAATTATCCTCTAAATCCTTTGATATTCTTAAAAATAAATTTCTACTCGACGCCTAAACATTCTTTCATCATACATTGCTTCGGGTGAGAAATAATCGCTTACCAGCAAATCATTGCTGTTTCGAGTTCATGAACAATATACTTACTCTGTTTGGGTTGGGGTTGGGAAGTCACTTCATCTGGATGTTCAACAATAGCTTTCACGACTATCGCCACTGTTGATAATAATATTTCCTCGTTGTCGGATGAGGATAACAAAACAAATCTATCATACGAATCGCTTGAACTTAAAGAATCCATTGTATATATTTTTTGGAGGTTGGTAGTGGTTTTTGAATTTTTGGATAATAATTTTTTTCTTTCTTTTAATAGCCGTTGGCCAATGGCTATGTCAAACGGTTAGCCCAATGGTCGTATCTCACTAGCCAATCCAAGCCAGCCAACTCACCTTACCCCCCCCCCCCCCCCGCGCGCCCCACGTCGGGCTTCAAACCCACGTCAGCGGGGCAACGCTTGCCCAGTGTGGTTTATCCAAAGTTACTTGGTATCCCCGCCCCAACCCACGCCCCACACCCCATGATCTTATGTGTATGAAAAAAATAGTATTATGCATTTGTTACATGGCATATTCAAATTTTATTTGTTTATGATAAATTCTTTATCCTTGAGTGTTTATAGCATTATGCATGTGTTACATAGTATACTAAAGACTGTTGATGCATTTTTAGTGTCTGTAACTAGTCTTGTTTTAACGATGTAATTTTGTTGATGCATTTTTAGTGTCTGTAACTAGTCTTGTTTTAACGATGTAATTTGTATGGTCTTTTATTAATTATCGAGTCTGTATGTTTTGTTGACCAAGTCAGATATCCTCCTATCTACTTGTGTACAACTTATTTGTCTCTTTTGGTATGTAATGTATTATGAACAATGCATGTTGCATTAAAGGGTAGTTTTGTCATTACTATGTTTATATGTTGCTGATTGTTGCTGTCTGATAACAGGAACAAACTCAACAGTTGCAGTCCACGACGAAACAGACCTGTTTCGTCGTAAAACTTCATGGCGAAACAAACCATTGTACAAACTTCTGTTTCGTTGAAGGTCATGACGAATCAGACCTTGATTCGTCATGTACTGACGAATCAGACCTTGATTCGTCATGTATTGGGCTGTTCCAGGCCCAATGTCTGGCCCATGTTCAGATTCGTCAAACACTTGTGTGTTTCGTCGATATCAATGGTCCAGGGGCTATATAAACATCAGTTCTGTTTCATTTGAAAGAGAGAGATGAGAAACAGACCATAGTAACAAAACTCTGCCAAAATTCCGTCTGAACTGTGTTTGTATCAGTTGTAATCGGTTCTCATCCCGTTAATCAATAGATTGTGTTTCATTGATTAATCCGTTGTTATTTATGCTATATATGTTTGATTTGGCATAGTTACGTGGATTCCGCACACGTAACCGTGTTTACTATAAACAAGTGATTCGGTTCGTAATCGATCCTCAGATTTCGGGACCTACAAGTGGTATCAGAGCGTTGGCTCTTATCCTTGTTTAAAATCAAACTTGTTCGGTTTTTATCAAGTAATTTGTGTGTGTTTTTCTGAAAATGAGTTCTTGAAAAATTAATATTTTCTGGAAAAATATTCATAAATCTGCTGTTTTAGTGTTGTTTGCTACAGATTTTTATCAAAAAACCTAAGTTAGATTGTTTGTTTATGCTTTAAACCGGGTTTTTAGTGAAAATCTAGTGTATTTTCGTGTTTCGGAAATTTATCGGTGATCGGAAAACTCATCGGAAACTTCATGTTCTTGGTGGTGTTCTTCATATCTTCATAAGTGTTCTTATAAAAACTGAGTATTTGATCTGTTAAAATTGATTAAACCAAGTGTTATAACTTAAAATAACATTACTTGACTTTTGTGTAAAAGGTTATAATTGGTTTCAGTAAAGTCACTGTTTCGTTGAAAATAGAAGTTACAAACATACTTGTGTCAGGATTAAATATCTTTGTGTCTCTTCTTATCCTTGACTGGTCAGTAGATATTTTAAATATCTAAACCAACTGACTTTTAACCAGTTTTGACGAAACACACAGCCGACGAATCACATCTGTTTCGTCGCAACATCTTTGACGAATCAAACGTCTGTTTCGCCACAACATCTTGACGAAACAAATTCTGTTTCGCCACGAATCACAATTATCACAAGTCTGTTTCGTCGTCATTCATTCAGACGAAACAAACCTGTTTCGTGATTTCTGTTTCGTCGAAAACAGATCTGTTTTAAACAGAAGACTTATATCAGCTTGCTTACTGTTTGTTTTCAAGAATTTGTGCAGGTACTATCATACATACATCAAATATGAGTTGTACTAGTCCATGGGATTGGAGTATGGATTCTAGACCACGTGAAGATCCAACGTCCGCAGCAGCGTGGGTGAAGAGTGTTTTTGGTCAACCAACTATAAGTGCCGGACAATGGGCTTTGGCATCCAATCAGAACCAAAACATTCAAAATCTTTTGATCAGTGAGAGCGAAACGGGTAGCAACAATCGCCAGCCAAAATTGAATCATATGAATGAGTTTCCATCATGGAAAGGTCGTTTCATTACATATGTTCAAGGTCAAAGCACTGATATTTGGAGGTGTTTCATTACTCCACGCAATGATGCTCTTGAAGTAGCAGCGTCAACGGCCGAAGGTTTTACTAACATACAGGAAAATGACAAGAAAGCATATGAATTTGAGAAAAAGTCGTTTGCTGTTCTTACTCAAGCACTTCATAAAGATATCTATCATCAGTTTTCTTATTGTACGGACATGAAATCCTTATGGGATTGTTTGGTGACAAGAGGAGAAGGAAACGCAGCTTCCAGAAAGACACGGCATGATTTATTAAAGAAAGAGTTTGAGTCGTTTCAGTTCTTGGAAAACGAAACTTTAAATGATATGACCACACGGTTCTATCATTTGATTAGTGAGATGTTTGCCTATGCTGTTACTGCATCTCAAAAGGAAGTTTGTGCACGATTTGCTGATTCCCTACCACCAAAGTGGAGTCCATACATTGAGCTTCTAAAACATACAGGTATTCTAGATGCTGACACTATAACTATCTATGAATTTGTACAGAAGCTGGAACATAAAAATGATGAAGAAATCCGAAAAGCAAAACGCATTGCTGCTCCTCAGAATATTGAAATGTATTGTGGTGGAGGTTTTGACCCGTCAGCTAGTCTGAGGCAACCAAAATTACAAACGGCGTTTGTATCAGATACAAACTCTTCTCCGTTTCCTCAACAAACTCAGACTTATTCTGGAGGAGGTTTTATTCCTTTTATACCTCCAGTTTCTACTCAACCTCAGGCATATTCAGGAGGAGGTTTTAATCCATCCCTACCACAACCACAAGTCCAACCACAACAACAACAGCAAGCTCATTATACCAACAATCCTCCAACTCCAAACCCTAACACAGTCAAAGTTGATACATCAAACCTCTCAAATGTTAGCATTGAAGTAGCAAAGGAACATATGGAACTTATTAATACCATGGTCAGTGCTTACTGCGGTTTGGTCGCCGGTCAAATTGGAAATATCAATTTAACCAACGAAGACTATCTACAAATTAACCGTGATGAAATGGAGTTGATGGATATAAAGTGGGCATTCGCAAGTGCTGTTAGAAGGGCGAAGGACTTTATGGTTCGAACAGGAAGAAGTTCTTTGGAAAGCAAACAAGATACAAAGTACGGTTTTGATAAAGAAGCAGTTACATGCTTCAATTGTGGGGAAAAGGGTCACTTCAAACGTGAGTGCACTCGACCAAGCAGACAAGGCAATCAGAACCCATTCCGTAATCAGACGAGTACTTCAAATGCAAATCAAGACAATCGTGGAAAAGGGATAGTGGCTGTAAACAACACCACTAACCAGAATCAGTCTGGACCATCAAATGAAAGTCGTGCATTAACCGTACAAGCTGATGAAGGGTTTAATTGGTCTTTACAACTTGGGGAAAGTGATCAAGGTAAAGGAGGAACGGCGTGTTATGCAAAAATAATCAATCACATCAAGCACGTTCATAAGGAAGAATTTTCTGATAGTGACGACAGTTCTGGTCATACCGGGAGTTCTGATGAAGAAAGTTCTACTTCGAGTTCTGAATCTGATGTGAGCAAAGAAGCAAGTTCTAATCTTGATGACTTATTGAATGAAGCAGAAGATTTGAAATGTCAGAAATCAGTTCTGATCAAGAAGGCTGAGGTAGTATCTAAAGAAATGGAGAAGTTCTTTTCTGAAGACGGATCTTTCTCTTATCAGACTGCCTTTATGGCAAATGTCTCAGATTCTACAAGTCAGGTAAAATCTGAAATTCTTATCAACTGTAGAGATTGTGAGTATATGAAAAGTGAATTTGATAGAATAAAGCTTCACTGTGATTCGATTCATATTCACAATCAGAGTTTAGTTGTTGAAATGGCTAAATGCAAAGAATCGAATATGGCTTTGATTCGAAACGAAAAAGAATTTAAATCTATGATTGAAATTCAAAAGAAAAATGTTTCCGAAGTGACAAAAACTGTTTATCATAAACAAGTTAGTATAAATGAATACATTAACATTGTTGAGGAAACTAAAAAGGAACTAGCCATTGCCAAATGTGAGCATGATGCAATCAAGCAAAAATTGGAGAGTTACTCTAACTCCCGATTTGTGCTCGATCACATTATTGATGTTAAACAACTAAAGGGAAACAAGAAAGGTGTTGGGTATAAGAAGTGTCCGCCCCCTTTGAGACATGATTATACTTATATGCCTGATGAAGAAGAAATGCCACGGTTTGAATCCAGTGTGCCTCTTGATTATGAGGAAGTAACTACTGGCCTAGGATTCAAATCAGACAATTCTCCAAGTACAAATTCTGAGCAAAAAGAGTCAACATCTACGAAACAAGGTCCTCCAACCATTGAGGACTATGAGTCGTCGGATGATGAATCTGAATCAGATGTGAGTAATCAGGATAAATCACTTGACAAACTTAAAGGAGTAGAAGTTCCAATTGAGAATCATATACTGTGTGATCCTCCTACCCCTGCTGTTAAATCTGTTGTTCAACAAGTGATAAATCCTGTGTCTACTGTTAAAAGTAATATTGTGTTGTACACTTTGGTTGGTGACTCTAAAATCTATTCAGATAATGATTTTCCAATTAAAAATGTCAATCCTTCATTGATTGATAATGTTTTTGAAAATAAAACAAGTAAGTTTGTGGGAAAGTCGATTCAGGGAGTTAATGTGACTCAATGTAATCCAATTCCTAAGACTGAAATTAAAAAGAAATTTGGAAATCAGAAATCACCTTCAAAGCAACAACCTATTGCTTCTAAGGGTAAACAATCAGATCAACGAGCTAAATTGTCAAATGTTTCTAAATCAAAATTTGAAACAAAAGGGGCTCGTTATCAGAAGAAAAACAGCAATGTTAAATTTGTGGAATCAAGGGGTACAGATAAAATTGAGACTTTTGCTAACAAGTCAAACACTGATTTTGTACAAGTCAAAATTTTAAAACGTAATAGTAAAAACAATTACACTCAACATTCAAACGGGTGTGATGAAAAAGCTAGTACCTCGGGTTACACAAGTTCGACATCTGATCGTCGATCCAGTTCTCCTAAGTTTGTTGAAAGGAGAACGTGTTTTAAATGTGGAGAGTTTGGGCACATCATCAAAGATTGTGCTAACACTCCGAAAGCGAAATTTGTTGAAAGAGCATCACCTGAATCGATTCACTCTAAATGTCGTCCTGTTTCACCTAAACATGATAAAAGAACTATTAAAGAACAAGAATCGAAACAACGACATCAAGATGTGAAGAAAATAGAAAAGGCTTTAAAATCTAAGGTAAATTCTGTTCCAAGGGAACCAAGTTCACCTGTAAAACCAGAAATTTCAAAATTTGTTTACAAAACTCAATCTGGTAAACAAAAACAAACTTGGAAACCTAGGAAGAGTGAAGGTTCAGGGGGAGCTGTTTGTTTGGAAAACCATCAACAAATCGAGATCACTATTTGTGATGCTCAGGGACGACCCAAGACCACTTTGGCTTGGGTCCCCATCCTTAACTAATCATTGGATGATATGTGCAGGATGTTCCAGGAGGAACTATTAATAGTCATTGGATTGTTGATAGTGGGGCATCTAGACACATGACGGGCGACTTACGGCTTCTATATGATGTGAGAAACATTAAAGGAGGCTATGTTGCTTTCGCTGGAGACAAAGGCGGTTACATCACTGGAGAGGGAATGATATCCAATGGTGTGGTATGTTTCGATAAGATCAATTATGTTCGTCAAATTGATCATAATCTTCTCAGTGTGTCGCAAATCTGCGATAAAAAGTTCACCGTGCATTTCGATGATGCCGGTTGTTATGTGCTTAAACCTGGTTTCACAATTCCTGATGAATGGATTCTCTTATCGGCTCCAAGAATCAATGATCTTTATGTTCTTGATATGAGTCAAGCGATTACGACTTCTGCACAAGTCACATGTTTTGTCTCGAAAGCCACGGAGAAGGAGTCTATTTCTTGGCACAGAAGAATGGGACACATTCACTTGAGAAAAATGAACCATTTGGTGAAAAACAATCTTGTGAATGGCGTACCCGTGAGAAGTTTTCATCTACAAGATATCTGTGTTTCGTGCCAGAAAGGGAAACAAACAAAGAAGTCTCACCCTTTGAAGAAAATCAACACTGTTGGCATGCCTCTCGAACGTCTTCATATGGACCTCTTTGGACCTATGAGACACAAAACAACGTTCGGAGATGTGTATTGTTTAGTAGTTACTGATGACTACTCTAGATTTTCTTGGGTAGCTTTTATGGCACACAAGAGTGATACTCCTCAAATCCTCAAGGATCTTCTTACAATGTTGGAAAATCTCTACTCGTTGAAAGTTAAGAGGATCAGAAGCGACAATGGAACTGAATTCAAAAACCGTGTTATGGATGAGTTCTGTACTTCTAAAGGCATTCTTCATGAATACAGTTCTCCTTACACTCCACAACAAAATGGTGTCGCGGAGAGGAAGAATCGGACGATAATTGAAACTGCAAGAACAATGCTGGTAGAGTCGGCGTTTCCTGTTCAGTTCTGGGCAGAGGCTGTGTCGACTGCTTGCTACACATTAAACCGAGTTCTTACGGTTAAGAGACATGGCAAGACTTGTTTCGAACTTCTACAGAAAAGGAAACCAGATCTTTCAATTCTAGAACCTTTTGGTGGTCCATGCACTATGATTGATCCGGATGGAAAGTTTGGAGCGAAAGCTATCGAGGGTTTCTTCCTTGGATATGCTACACCAAATTTTCGTGTTTGGAATCTGACTACCAAAAAGATTGAATTATGGAGTGAAGTAAGGGTTCAGAGATATACAAATCCTGTTAAAGCTCCAGGTGATCCTTGGATGTTCGATTATGATGGGCTATTCAATTCTTTTGACCTGCCAACTTTTGATGAAGATTCTGCAGCTGCTAGAATGATATTTGATAGTGACAATGCTGCTGAGTCATCATTAGTTAGACCTGTTGTTGTTAACTCACAAAGTTCTAATTCGTCTAACAACACGGTTCAAAATGAGGAAGTTGAGAATGCTACTGAATACAATGAGTCATCAGAAGAAGATGAAGAAAATCTTGATGCGACTGAAGGCACTAAATCTCCAGTTGTTCCAGTTCAGGGTATTTCTGTTGATACTCCTCATGTGCAAGTTGATGATACTGCTGAAGGAAATGCATCCACTTCTACGCATATTCCAGGTGTAGAGTTGGTTGTTGATCTTAATATTAACAATTTGGGTGTTAATGCTCGTGTTCCTGAAAATCCTGAAATGAGGATACACGATACCCATCCACAGCAGAATATCATAGGAGATGTCCAACAAGGTGTGCAGACACGTAATCAGCTGAGAAACAACCCGAGTGCTGGTTTGTATTCAGCTATTAGAGAATCTGGTCTACAAAATGATTGGTCTTTCGCGTGTTACGTTTCACAGGAAGAACCAAAATCTTGGAAGGAAGCTTTAAAAGATAATTCAGGGGTTGAAGCCATGCAGGACGAACTGCAGCAATTTCAAAAGCTTGGTGTTTGGAAGCTTGTTGAAAAACCGGAGAATTACAAGAAAATTGGAACACGATGGGTTTATAAATGCAAGAAAGATGATCGTGGAGTTGTTATTCGCAACAAAGCGAGACTGGTTGTTCAGGGCTTTCGTCAGATTGAAGGCATTGACTACAATGAAGTTTATGCACCTGTTGCACGTCTGGAAGCTATTCGAATCTTCTTAGCTTATGCTTCTTTCAAAGGATTCAAAGTTTACCAGATGGACGTTAAAAGTGCTTTTCTTCATGGTATTGTTCAAGAAGAGGTGCATGTCGAACAACCTCCAGGTTTTGAAGATCCTATTCACCCCGATCGGGTTTGGTTGCTCAACAAAGCTCTTTATGGTCTACATCAAGCACCTAGGGCTTGGTACGCAACCTTATCAAACTATCTTCTGGAGAATGGATTTAGACGAGGTCTTATTGATTGCACACTTTTTATCAAAGAACAAGATGAAGATCTTCTGCTGGTGCAGGTATATGTTGATGATATAATATTTGGGTCTACTAATGACTCTTTGTGCAGGCAATTCGAACGTGTTATGCAAGAAAAGTTCAAAATGAGCGCTATGGGAGAGATGAATTTCTTTTTGGGCCTTCAAGTTCAACAAACAGAGTCTGGGATATTCATCCATCAGACTAAATATGTTGGTGACATTTTGAGCCGATTCCAAATGTCAGATGCAACGCCCATTGGTACCCCACTTCCGCAGAATCACGGGATTACTCCGGATTTGAAGGGAGAAAGCATCAACTCCTCGTACTATCGTGCCATAATCGGATCTCTCATGTATCTTACCGCTTCGAGGCCTGATATCATGTACCCAACATGCTTACTAGCAAGATATCAAGCAAATCCGAAGGCCTCTCATCTGTCAGCTGTCAAAAGGATTCTACGCTATTTGAAGGGATGCCCAGACCTCGGTCTTTGGTACCCTAGGGATGATAGTTTTGAATTAATTGCATACAGTGATTCTGATTTCGGTGGTTGCAAAATCGATGGCAAATCAACAACAGCAGGATGTCAGTTCCTAGGAAATCGACTCGTCACGTGGCAGTGCAAGAAGCAAACGTGTGTTGCTACATCAACATGTGAAGCAGAATATATTGCTGCCTCGAGTTGTTGCTCCCAAGTTCTTTGGATACAACAACAAATGCGCGACTACGGTTTAGAATTCCTATCTACTCATATTTTTGTTGATAATAATGCTGCCTTGCAAATCACTAGAAATCCTGTGCAACATTCTAAGACTAAACACATCGACATTAAATATCACTTTATCCGTGACTGTTTTGATAAGAGGTTAATCGATGTCGTTCATGTCCCCACTGATCACCAACGTGCTGACCTGTTTACAAAAGCTTTTGATAAATCACGTTTTGATTATCTACTTTTGGTCAATGGCATTAAGGTGATACCCGAGTAAACTTCTATGGCTGATCGTTTTTGTAAATATTTTCTTTATAAACTTTGAAAATTCAAAAAGATTTTAGTTTTCGTAAACTTTGCGAATTTTAGGGGGAGATATTTCAAGAAAATACAAAAACATTGAAAAAGTTCAAAATCCAAAAAGATGTCTTTACTTTCTGTCGTTTCGTTTGAAAAATTCAAAAATTCAAAAACAATAGAAAAACCAAAAATGAGTTTCTTGGATAAAGGAAAATGATGAAATTCACTGGTGTGGTCGGTCAATGTGCTCAAAATGCAAAATAAAAAGAAAAATGATAAGTATCTCTACTAACGATGTATCGGTAGGCTCACAATCAGACTAAAATGTGCAGGATGATACAAACCTAACAGACTTCAAGTCAGGTGGGAACTGCTCATTGGCATATGGTCTTAGTACCGAAATCTAGTTTGAGAGATTGCCGAGATCTGAAATATTCGGTCTTTATGCTGCTTATCATCTGGGTATCATGGTTGTATCAAACCGTAAAAATAACGGAGACGAAGTCTAAGATCTTCCATGATACTATACATACGTGTACATACTGCATTCGACCTCAATAAGTGATCAACAATCACATGTCCAAACAAAATAAGTGATAAATTATCACAGATTCTTTGCGGGAGTCAAGTTCGTCTCTCTGCTGTACGGAAGTACTGACCTGTTCACGGACTTGCTCCTGTGCCCTCATGCATCTGAAAATCAAGTTCCTCATCAATAAGTGTTTCTATCACATAGGGCTTGTTTTCAATCAAAATAAGTGAGTCTCTCACATTTTTATACGGTCAAACAGATGATAAACGGTATACTCACCGGTAAGATGAATTCTCGTGCATACCTTGATACGGGAATGTGTCGTGAGTGGATTTACATCGACTTGTAAGTATAATCCTTACCGTTAATCGTATCTCTTAAATTATGATTATGTCTGATCAGTTTGAGCTTATGTGGACCACAATACCGATAATCGAGGTAGTATACTTATCCAGAGCTTTAAACAGAATCAAAATCATGTTGACTAAGACCGTAAGCTGGTATGATTCCTTGTCCTTGAGATTTGCAAAAAGATTGCACTTGTACAGTTGTTTAGTGTTTTTAACAGTTTTCCGCATTTTCATTTAGTTTACCATGCTTTAAATTTGTTTTTAGTATATTTGTGTAAAGTTCGTTTCTGATTAAGCCGAAGTTGTTGCTTGGTGTTTTCTACCGGAAGCCTGAAACCTTCTTCATAAAAACGTTATTGCATTTGAAAATTCAAACTGAATGGAATTGTGTTCATAATCTGTTTTGACTGCAAAATATTTCCAGCCTGTGTTACTGTTTTGACTGCAAAATATTTTCAGCCTGGGTGTTACTGTTTTTGAAAAATCTGTTGGTGAAACAGACCTGTCACGAATCACAAGTGTTGACGAATCAACATAGTCGACGAATCAGACCTAAGTTGGCGAATCAAATCTGATTCGTCATAACAGACGACGAATCACAGGAGCCCAAATCTGTTTCGTCATGGGCTAAAGTTTAGGCCCAAGTTCAAGCCCAAAGTTCTGTTTCGCCGGGCCCATTTCTGTTTCGTCGAATCCTCTGATTCGTCGAGACAAGGCAGTATATATATAGGTCCCACTTGTTCACTTTTTCAAAACATCAGTTATCTTCTTCATCACACAACAAAAAAACACCAAACCTACGGTTTCTCTGCAAAATCGCTCAAAACATCAGTTTTTAGTCAAAATTTTACAAACTTCAAAGGTAGAAACATGTTCTGATTTACATTCCGAACACTTTGAACCGTCGGGTTTTTCATCCGAAAACCCTCAGAAACCCTTTTGAAATCATTGTTTTTTCTTTGATTAAATATGTGTTGTTGTTGCATGTTGTTGTGTTTTCATTATAATCTGATAGATTTAGGTTATCTGTGTTTGATTTGCTTTGATGTGGATGTGGTTTTTATCACAAAAACAGGGGTTTGTACTTAATGATGGTATTATCTGTTTTTACAAAGGTTTTTGTTCGGAAAAACATTTATGGGTGTTTATAAATGGGTTGGGTAAATAATGTTGATTGAATGTGTTTATGTTCATATCTGATTTTTGTTTAAACCCAAATCTGGCGAAACTGAGAAAACCCCCAAATTGACGAATCTGATTTAACCCTAATTCTGGCGAATCAACCATTCGACGAATCAGACGACGAATCAAACATGACGAATCAGAAAGGAACGAAATAGACTCGACGAATCAAAAAGTCGACGAATCAAACCAGTCAATGGTCAACACTCTGTTTCGTCGTTCAATGTTCTGTTTCGTCGTTGATACTCTGTTTCGTCGTCAATGCCTTAGCAGTTTTCTGATGTTGCTGTTTGTTCACAGTAGACATGTTTAAATCAGTTATCTGTTATGTGAATACATGAAAGTGTATTCATACATGTCTAAATGCTATGTTATATAAATTATGACTTATTCTGGACATTTTCATGTACAGATGGCTCCTAAAGCACAGCAAGAAAAGGGAAAACGCAAGAAGGCGATCAAGAAAGAAAACAAAACCGAAGAAGAGATTATGTCAGAAAAACGCCATAATCAAGTTGCATATTTGGATCCGGAAGACAAGCTCGTTGAATTTAAAGACATGACGAAGTGGATCAGGGAGTCACGTATCAATTATGCTGTTACATACTCGACACCCGTCTACAAATCTCTCATTAAAGCGTTCTGGGATTCTGCAAACGTCGTTCAAATCGATGGAAAGGATATTATCAGAGGTCGTGTTAATGATCTGTATGTCGTTGTTACTCCGGAGATATTGAATCAAGTTCTTCAATTACAAGATCAACCGAATGCACCATATTCAATACCAATCATGTGTTCGCGAGGCTGTTTACTAAGGATGAAGTGTATAGGAGATCTTTTCGTCAAACAAATCAACAAAGGTGATCTTCCATTAAGATACAAGTTTTTATTACATGTTCTTATTCAGTGTCTCAGCAATAGACGATCTGGATATGATCTGGCTGGAGATGATCTAGTTGGTTTCATGGTTGCTTTAGTGTTAAACAAACCGTTTAGCATCTCGAAGTACATTTTCAGCAACATGAAAGAGAACATGACAAGGACTGGTAGTAGAACCACAGGGAACAAGTTTTGGATGTATCCACGGTTTCTGCAAATGATAATGAATGTTCAGCATCCAGACCTTCCTAAAGCTGAAAATGATCTGTTGAAAATAGAGGCAATGAATTTCAACTCCTTACGACTAATCAAGACTATGGCGGCCAAAAGATACAAAGAAAGTGTTCCTCCAAGGAAGCTTTTTGACGCTCTAGTGAATCCTGATTATGTTGCTCCTGCAAATGACAAATGGCGTCATGAAGACAGCCAATCAGACAATGAAGAACCTGAGTTGGAAAGGTTAAGGATAGAAAAATTTGGTCCTGACCCAGTTGATTCAGATGAATCTGGTAGTGATGATGATGAAAGTGGTGGAGATAGTGATGCAGGTGATGCAGGTGCTGTTAGTACTGCTGTTGGAACATCAAGCAAAGGTGCTGTTTCTGGTACATCAGAAAGTAGTTCGTCAGCAAGTGGTGATGATGGAACTGATTCGAGTTCTAGTGATCATATAGTTGAACCTGGTTATGAAATGTATATTGATATACGTGGAGTAAGAAGGTACAGAAAGATTAGAACAGAGGATGACCCAGAGTATGTTCCAGAAGATCCTGAAGGTGAGAGGAGAACAAAAAGAAGAGCAGAAAAAGCTGTTGAAGTACAAAAGAAGAAACCTAGGAGATATCTGAGTACTTATACTCGGAAATCTGTGCCTCAGGAGTCTTCATCTATTGCTCAGGAGCCTGTTCAATCTATTCCTCAGGAGCCTGTGCAAGAAATTCCTACTGTAGTTACTTCAGTTACAGAAACTCCAGTTGCTCCAGTTGTTACACCAGCTACTGCTACTCCATCTGTTGTTCCTCAGGAAGTTCCTATAAGATCTATGGCTTCAGCAATCAGGGCAACTACTTCGGAAATCAGTGCTGAACGTCATAGGACATTTGCTGGATTTTCTCAAGATAAAAAGATCAACTATCTGTTTTCTACACTTGAAGCGGCTGCTGATCGTCTTCAAAGGCAATCTCATTTTGGAAATCTCACGAAGCATGACCAACTTAAACAATCTGTGGAGATTAACAAGTTAAAGTCAATGGTTGGTCAACAGCAAACAGTTATAGAGCGACAACAAGGTGAAATTGATGCGCTTAAAGCTGAAAATGCTCGCTTGAAGGCTATTGATGAAGAGAAAGAGAGAAGGCTTGCCATTCTGTGGGACTATCATTGTAAACAACAAGAGGTGTTAAAGAAAAAGGATGATGATACAGAAGATCAAGGAAATCCTGATACCTCTGGTACATCACAGAAACAACCAACCACACTTGCTTCTGAAGTTGTTGAAGTTCAACCTACCGTTGTCGAATCATCTCAAGGAACATCTACTGGAAAAGTACAACAAATAGAAGGTACTTCTTCTATATTTAGCAGTGCTGATATTGCTCTACAAGCTGTTCATCCATTTACTGGAGAGTTGCTTGAAGAAGGGGAGTTGATAGAAGATCTTTCTCCGGAGCAATTGAGTATTTTACAGTCTATGAGAGAAGTAGATGATGCTGAGATAGACAAAATGTCTACTGAGACTGATACAACGAATGTTGAAGAGATTGATGAAATTGTGGTTGAAGGTGAAGCTCCAAAATCAACATATGTCAGAGAAGATGGTACTGAATTTGCATCATTTGATGAAAATTGGATGAAAGAAAACATTGATGACATAGACGAGCACTTGAAGAATCGGAATTCATCTGAAAAAGACACAAATGCTTTTGCTGAATGGAGAAAACAGTTTTTATCCAAAGTGTCCAAGCCGTTACCTGAAAAAGCTCAAGTAGACTATCTGCAATTTGAAAAGAAGCCTAGTGGAAGGATCTTATGCTGGATGTTTGTTCAAGATATTCACTGCATTGCTATTAAACGTGAATATGGGATTTTGTATTTCAATTCACTACTGAGCATTCTTTCCTTACCATTCTATGATGTATCTGCGTTGACAAGGCTTAAACTTATCAATCGTGCAAAATACGACGGTGCTACGTTATTTGAGCGTCTGGTGAAAGTAAACAAGAAGTCAGGCTGGAAGGATGAATCCTACAAGCCACAGTTTCCTGTTTATCAACCGATCAAGTTTACTCTTGATCCGGACACCAACACTTGCAGATATAAACTTGTATATCAGCCACCGAGGGTAGTAGATAAAATCCCATTGATGCCTATGAAGCAGGATTTTCTGGAAGGACATGGCATTGTGGTGCTACGACTCGGATACTCATGAAGCTGTTATCGTGTTTAGAGATGGTCGTACTAACTACAGGATGTTGGATCCGATGTGGATCGTCAACATGTCTGAAGCTGATAATGGCAGATTATATCGTCATGATATTTTCTATGAAGATCAAGATGCACGCCAAGCGTTAAAGTTTCAGCGAGTAGCATGTTTTTGCTACTACAGGGGTATTCATTCGGGCAGTACGTGGTCCGAACAACACTGATGG